>JAITYX010000009.1:2792500-5377962 GCA_021018815.1 Talinum fruticosum | reverse complement strand
TCACCTATCTTTTGGAGTCCCATCAATTGTGGCATGTGAATCCTTGGCACCTAATGCATGCAAGTGGGAGCTCTTGGACCCGCTAATTAGCTTTTTGAGATTAGACTTTTCAGGCTATTTTTGACAGAATTATTTGTGTAAAACATTGAAATTTCAGCAATTTGATTATACACTAACAAGTATGTTAGTGCAACAGATTATTTAGCCAAGCTTCGGATCAAAGATCGATCGAAGTTTCGAGTATCAAAATATACAAGCTTCGAGGCTCCGATCAAGCCAAGCTTAGAACTCTTTTATCGAACATCGAGAATGCATGCATCACAATCAAGTCCAGGCCACATTTTGGAGTTCAGGTTTGATTACAACCAATTCCAAGCTTTACATAATAACTAATATCAAAAATCGAGGTAAGTACCCTTTAGTGTCTACTTTAACCATTCGTCTTTTAAGACTCGGTCAAAGTGGGGGCTAACTATAAACAGCTAAAAGTGTTATCTCTTATCTCTTTCATTACGTATTTTATTTTGTTGGCCCGATGATGAAATCTCGAGTCTTGTTTGAGGATTTGGATCTTAGGCTGTGTTCGATTAGTGCGACGAAGCCAATAAAGCACAAAAACCCCTAGCACTAAATAAATAGCCTTTTGCCATGGGTCGATCCAAAAATCACCCTTTCTTTCGGACGATCCAAGAAGCTGGGCTAAGCCTTCGGAGACAACGGACTTCGGTGCCGTGTACCAGGAAATTCAAAGTTCAAAATACCGCATTTTACTTTTGTCCAATTAGACAAGGAGCTCAAGACCTAAAAACGGTGTTAAAATGTTGCATTTCATGATCACAACCATCAAAGTGCTTGCGTTTAAGCTCCATAAAGCTGTCCACATGAGACTAGGAGATTTTCCCCTTAACGTCGTGGCCAACGGTCGCAACCCCAGATTTTTAAGTGAAGAGCTACGTTTTGGTTTGGAGACCCCTTTGGAAACACTCTAGGACACGAAACCCTAAGAACACTCGGGTGGCCGGTGGTCGCGAACCGGATTCTATCCAGTTTTATCCTTGCTTTATCCGGTTTAACCTTAAGATATTACGGCTTCATTTATTTTCGATTATTTGGACGGCTAGTTCGAGAGCAACCCTAGGTCATTTGTGACCTAGGTCTCTCCCTATAAATAGAGAGCCTTGCCTCTTATTCCCATACGACTTTCTCCTTTGTGTTATGCTGCAGAAAGCTAAGCAGAATACACATCCATTAACGTTACTTTGCCGAAATTAATCTTAAACATTCCTCTTTTCTACCTATCGCCCATAAATCTTGAAGGTTTGCTCTTGGAGAGTCTTAGTCACCCTAGAGGGGGCTGAATAGGGTGATGAGGAAATTTTATCAAACTTAGAAACTTTAAGCTTGAAAGGAATGAACAAGATAATCCGAGTCTAGATTGAACTCAGAAAAGTATAACTCAAAGATACGTGGAAACCCTCCTGGGGTAGAAAACCATGGACGAGTGCTAGTCCAAGCACCAAGTCAAATCTATTATTTTGAATGCACAAAATATAACGGATTGACTTCACCAGAATTGCTCCCTTAGACAATTCCTTACGAGTTTTCCTAGACTTAGAAATTCCCTTATCCGATCTAGTACTTCCTAACTTACATAACCTTTATAACTAGGGACAACTGAGCTGAGTTAACCCTTACAGCTCAGTCAAGGACCTTACTCGAAAGTAAGAAAAGTATGTAACCGATTGCAAGATTTTGCAACTCAAAAAATATGAATTATAAGTTGGGAGTTGTAAGTAGAAGATTGAATGAGTATTGTACTAAGAGATATAGTTTCAGCAATGTGTTCAGCAATCTTCAAGTATTGTGAAGTGGCTTCTATTTACGAGATGGCTAAGCGGATTAGCCGTTGTGGCTGATTTACGAACGAAGTCCTTCTTGGCCGTTGTAACGGTTCTTCCGGGTCGCTCGAAAAGATCCATTGAGATGTGAACGTTATGCAATGGCTCTTGGCTCCTTAAGTTTCTCCAGTCAGCTGGTGATGTCTTAAAAGTAGGGTGGAAACCACCATTGAGCTTAGCGTTTCGGTTTTCCAACAAAAGTAGAAAAGCCTTGTCCGGACAACCCTAACACAACTTGAAGTTGGTTACTTTTGTACTTCAAAAAAGAGATAACCTTGTTTAGATAACCAACAAAAGTAAACCATTTTGTTTCTCAAAGTATAAAATACTTTGGTGCAAGATTAGGCACGAGATAATAATTTAATTAAGACAATTAAGTGCATAATTATCTTAGGCCTAGAAGAGTGGAATTTTCTTAGTCTAATATTCATTATACTCAAATTCCATCGAGTCGATCCTAATAAAGATCAAGTTATAGGTGAAAATATCGGAGTAAAAAGACTTGATCCGGACAAATAACTCTCAAACAAATAAATTGACTTAGAAATAGGAATTAACACTCGTAATTCACTTTGCTTTGAAATATGCAGATCGGAACTCGGATAAAAAGTGTTAGAGAGATTATTTGAACATGCGATAAATCCGAGTGGTGTCCGAGTGACTCGAAACATCAATGTGAAAAGATAAACGAGAATGTGTTTTACGAGTAAGTCGAAACGAATGAAAACTTATACAGGAGTTTCTATAGCAATCGGGACGACTTGTAATCAAAACTTATTAGGCATGATGTTTATACCTGAGTCTTTATATAGTACTCGGAATGATCTAGATTTAGAGTCCGAGTCTTCAATCTCCCCTTTTTAATGAAAGGCATTCCATATTCGGATATAAACTTTGTTAGCGAAAGACATGAGTTTTCAATCTTACCGAGTACAACATATCGAGTACGAAGTAGTGAGTAAAGCAATTCATACATAGAACAAAATATTTCGGATACTATCACGACTTAGAACATTTCGCGGATAGCACATTTAACAAATAATATGAGCAATTATATCGGAGCGAAAGAAAAAAATGTTAACGAGATATATCGAGCAAAAATAAATGATAAAAGATTCAAACTTAGAAAGAGTGAACTTAGAAATAATTGTGCTCATAAAAAAACTTCATTCATATATTCACAAAACAAAAAGAAATACAAGGAAGGACAGTGAGAGAACTCCCCAACACAAGACAACAACAATTTTCTATTGTTCTCCCCTTGCCTTTCAAAGAAAAAAAAAAAAAAAAAAAAACAGGGAAGAACACATCAAGATAAGATGTCTAGACAAAAAACAAATAAAGAAAAAACGAATGAAAAGAAATTAAGATGGTGGAGCTGGGGCAATTTGTCTTGAGCTGGATGAGTATGCGGTGCACCTGCGCTGGTATGCTTGGGATGATGTTGAAGATCCGGGCGGCGGCAGACTGAGATCTCCGGTATGGCTCGGCTCTTAGTGGCTGACCCATAAATAAGTCATCCAGAGGCTCATCCTCTTGGAAGACCACGAGAGGGGGTGATTCTTCGAGGCTTGACTGTTGTGGATTGTCCAACATCCGCAGGGTCTTCGACCCACTCGGACTCACTGTCCGAGCCGATCGGCTCCGGTTGAGGAACTTCGACACCTTGTCCCTCGGCTTCTTCCTTCTTCTCCTCTTCTTCCTCTTCCTCCTTCTCTTTGTTCTCCTCCTCGAAATAGTTGCTTCAACCGTAGCTTCCTCATCTTCTTACGCCTCTCCGAGAGGAGACTTGGCGAGCTCGAGGACTCCTCGGACATATATGGGCTGTCTAGGTCCCGAGCAACCTTAGTTCGCCTTTTGCGGAGGAGCTCGAGTTGCTCCTGTTGCTAGTTGACTAGGCTCTTCATTTTGAGGAGCACATCCTATTGCTCTCGAATTTGAGATTGGACCGTCTTCCGGTTAACTGGTCATGGTTTGAAGGACGGTTTTCAAGGAGCGAAGGGTGTCCCAAAATTCTACGGACACGAGAGGAGAGCTTGTCTATAAGGGCTATAGACAAGGCGGCAGTGGCTTAGGGATGAGGACTGGGGTGGAAGCACCACCGGGTGGAGGAGGGAGAGACAAGTGAGTCCGAGCCGAGTCCGTGGAGGGGTTGAAGGTGGCCTCGGTTCGACCCGTGAACCCGGACACCGGGTTTGGTTTCCTAGTACCCATATCCAAGAAGTTTCTTCCTGCCAACAATGATGGTAGCCTCGGACACTCGCATTTGGGTCCGAGGGGAGAGGAACCTTAAACCGCTTGAAAACTACAATTAGAAGGGCTTCGAAGACAAGAGGAGAGTTTTTCTTTCCTTGAGCTGGCACGAGTGGCTATCTCGCTCAATGATAGGCTGGGAAGAGGTCTACATCGTAGCCCTCAAGAATATCGAACAAAGCTTTGAGAATCTTTGAGTTAGGATTCTCTTTGCATGAATGATGAGAGATGAAAGTTCTCATTAGAAGGAAACAGAGAAGTCTGGCCTCGGTCTTCATCCGAGTCACCGAGAAATTCTTCCGTGACTCGGGGACTTCCTTGGCGTATTTTTCAAAGAACTCATCCGCAATCTCGTTGAAAAGGATGGGATTGCAGTTGAGAAAGAGAGAGGAAACTTTGAAAAGACGATGGAGGAGGGAAAAGTTTATGCGCACAATCGTGTCGCGAACTCTTGAGGTGATAACACCTTCGAGTAGGAAAAATTAGAATAGGACTCGAGCAACGATTACTGGGTAAATAAACTCACTAAAGCAAAGGAAGTTGTAGACTCCGAGTGGTTTGATGTGATTATACCATGAGAAGGATGTGGTTGGTAAGAACTTGTCATCCAACGTGAAGTGTTGGGTGATGAAGATTTTGGAGGGGTTAGAAGGACCCTCTTGAGTTTGCTTGGTTCTAGGTTTCTTCGTTACTGGACCCTAGAAAGTCTTGGGCTGAACCTCTTTTAGGCATGGCTGATGATTTTGAAGTGAAAGAGAATGAGCTCGAAGGAATGAGAGAGAGAGAGAGAGAGAGAGAGAGAGAGAGAGAGCTTAGTGTGCGAGAGCAAGTAAGCAAGAGATTACGTTAGCAGAGAGTAAAGTAGTGAAATGAAGGAAAAGGGATGTTATTTATAGCGAAATGAATGTCCTTTAGAATTCGTTCGACCTAATCCTCCAACGGTCGCCTCGGACAGGTGTGAAAGTTCTGTCTCCAACGGTTAGAATTCCAGTGTCTTTCTCCCAATGACTAGTTCACCGATCGATGCGCGCGGTAGAAAGAGAGAAACAGAGAAATTTAAAAGAAATTTATGAAATTCTCCACTAATCTAGAGATGATTTCAAGAAGTTTAAAGTCCATTTTTCTCAAATACCGAGTCCGACTCGAGTATAGTTTCCGAGTGACTTAGAAAGCGCAAACATATAATAACTCCTAGCTCGGTTTGAGTCAACTGAACCAATTGTTATTAAGACAAAGAAAGAAAACATATAACACATAATCATGCAAGATAATTTCACTTAGAAAATCACATAATCATGCATTAATCATTCCAAGTTCATTCCTAATAAAACAAAACTGATCTTCACCAAGTGGCTTAGTGAAAATATCAGCTAACCGAAATTTCGTAGGAATGAATTCAAGTTCTATAGCACCTTTCTCAAAATGGTCTCTCAGGAAATGATACCCGACCTCAATGTCCTTTGTTTATGAGTGCTTGAACTCGGATTCTTAGTGATGCTGATTGCACTCGATTATCACACTTGATTGGAATTGATTTGAATGAAAGCACAAGATCTTTCAAGTGTTGCTTGATCCATAGAATATGAGAATAGCATGCTTCGACTCTAATGTACTCAGCTTCAGCGAGTTGATAGAGCAACCGAGTTTTACTTCTTTGAGTGCCAAGATATAAGGGATTGACTCGGAAATTAGCATGCTCCTGATGTGCTCTTTCTATCAACTTTGTATCCAGCATAGTCGGCATCCGAGTATCTAGTGAGGGTCAGTTTTGAGTCTCTTGAGAACCATAGACCTAAATTCCGAGTCCCTGCAAGATATCTTAAGATTCTCTTCACCGCAATGAGATGTGATTCTTTTGGATTAGCTTGGAATCTTACACATAGGCATACACTAAACATAATGTCTGGTCTACTGGAAGTGAGATATAGTAGAGATCCAATCATACCTCGATAGAGTTTCTAATCTACTGGTTTACCTTTTTCATTTGAGTCCGGTTTCATGCTCGCTACTCATTTGTGTTGCTTGCATGTTTTGCATCTTGAAGCTTGTACTTCTTTAGCAACTCCTTGGTATACTTAGATTGATGGACATAGATGCCATCTTTATCTTGTCTTATTTGTAGACCAAGAAAGAAATTGAGCTCTGCCATCATGCTCATTTGGAATTCCTATCTCATAAACTCAAAAAATCTCGACATAGATTTTCACTAGTAGCTCCAAAAATTATATCATCAACATAAATCTTAGCAATAAGAAAGTCTTTCCCCTTGGTTTTTATGAAAAGAGTTTTGTCAATCTGACCTCTTTTGAAATCATTTTCAACCAAGAAACTACTCAGTCTTTCATACCAAGCTTTGGGAGCTTGTTTAAGACCATAAAGAGCCTTTTGCAACTTGAAAACATGATTGGGAAATTCCGAGTTTTCAAATCCAGGGGTTGCTCAACATAGACTTCCTCTTGAATGAAACCATTTAGAAAATCACATTTGACATCTATTTGGTATAGCTTAATATTCATGCTTGATGCAAATGCCAAGAGGATTCTAGTTGCTTCTATCCTAGCAACTGGTGCAAAGGTTTCCCCACAATCAATCCCTTCTTCTTGATTGTAACCTTGAACCACAAGTCTAACATTATTTATGAGTACCAAACCTTCCTCATCCAATTTGTTCTTGAAAACCATTTGGTTCCTATGACTAGGTGGCCGGAAGGTCGTTTGGTCAAAGTCCGGACTTGGTTTCTCTGAAATTGATTAAGTTCCTCTTGCATGGCCTCGACCCATTCAGGTTCATTTAGGGACTCTAGTACATTTCTGGGTTCGAGTTAATGATATGAATGTAGTGAATGCACATAGATTTTACAAAGAAGAGCGAGTTCTTACCTAACTGTTGATGTCGGACAAAATATTCTCAAGTGAGTGGCTCGAAGCATATTTGAATTCTCTACCTATTCTCTCGGTTCACCAGATTTGTTGGTTGTATTGGCTGATCTTCGGTGGTCCGATCCGGCTGAGTTTGCTCATCTGTTTGATCTTAAGTATTCGAGCTGGCTCTCGAACCGGTTCGGTCCGAGTCATGATGTTCCGAGCTGCCTCATTATAAGCTGCTTTCTTTTGACTTTGTCTCGAGCTCGACTTTAGTAAGATCATCTACATCTCGACTGAGTTTCGGATCCGAGAATGTTTACTCACTTGGTTTTCCCTGATCGATCTCATCAAACACAACGTGGATGCTTTCTTCCACTTGGTCAGCTTCTTTTATTGAAAACACGATATGCTTTACTATAAGATGAATAACCCGGAAAGATACCTTTATCCGACCGAGCATCAAACTTGGTAAGGTGATCATTACCATTATTGTGAACATAGCACTTACAACCAAAGGGTTTGAAGTATGAGATGTTAGGTTTCTTTCCCTTATAGATCTCGTATGGAGTTTTCTTTAAGATGGGTCCGATGAGGCATCTGTTCGGTGTGTAGTTTGTCTGTGTTGACTCGCCTCAGCCAGAAATAGTAAGGTAGATCATGTTCAATCATCATCGTCATTCCTATTTCTTCAAGAGTTCGGTTCTTTCTCTCCACTACCCCATTCTGTTGAGGGGTTCTGGGTGCTGAGAACTTGTGAGAAATACCATTCCTATCGCGAGAACTCTACAAATTCCGAGTAATCGAACTCCCTTCGTGGTCGGTTCGAATTCTTCTTATTTGAGTCTCGAGACTCGACTTGAATTTTCCTACAGAGCTTGCTGAACTCTTTGAAAGCTTCATTTTTGTGCTCTCGATCCTTGTCGCTCAATTGAGAGATGCTTGAGTGGATTGTATTTTAATCCCTTGACAAGATAGACTATCTTGCCTATTCCAACTATCTTGCCCTTACTGTCATCTCCAAAAGTGACTTTTTTTCCTTTGTAATCTTCCAACTCGGAAAAGAGTCTTGTATCTCCGGACATGTGGCGTGAGTATCCACTATCTAAGTACCAATGAACTTTTGTCCTTTTCGAGTTACCTGCAAGTCGAAACACACTAACCCTTCTCACTTCCTCTAACAAACCTAGTAACTCTCTTTACTGTGGTCCTTTTCGAGGAAGAAGACTCTTGGGAACCCATATTTAAATGACTTTAGGTTTGGTCCGATTCCGAGTCTTCGTTTTAGAAAACCAAGTCCGTGTCTCTTTCTTTTGAAAATCTTTTCTTTTAAAAACAGGTGGAGAAGGTTTTCTCATGTAAACTGATCCAGGCTTAGTCCTCCTTTCATTTTTATAAATAGGACCCTGCTCAACCTTCCTGAACTTCACGGTTTTGGAATCTTTCTTGAAAAGATTTGAGTAGGAATTAGATTCCTCATCTTCGTTAAAGCCAAGTCCTTCTTTCTTGAAGAGACACACTGAGAGTCTAAAAGCATGTCAAGGTTTTTCTAACCTTGACTCAATTTCAAAACAAGCTCTTGAGACTCATTGAGCTTTTTTTTTTTTTCGGATGCTTATTTTCTCTTCGAGTAACTCGGACTCAGTCTCATTGGCTTAAGTACTAATCTTGAGTTCTTTCGGAGTTAGTCTCAATTTTTCCAATTCATTTTTCAAACCATTGCTCTCGAAGTAAGAACTCAAGTTGTTCTTTTAACCGAGAAGAATCGGAATTGAACTTTTTTCCAAAGTATAAATATATTTCGCTGAATCAACTTTGGAGAACTTAAGAAAGCATTTAATTACCTCCCGAGGATGTGCCTCCTCGATGTCTCGAATTGTTAGAATGTAACTCGGATTCGGCTTCCGAGTCCGTTAGTGCCATCGGACACTTCGAGTCATTAGAATCTTCATCTTCTTCAAATGAGTCATCATCACTCCATGTGGCCATCATAGCCTTCTTCTTCTTTCTGTCCCTCTTTCTCCTTGGACGAGTCTTTGACTATATGATCTTTATCGCCACACTCAAAATAGCCGAGTTCTTAGTTAAAGATAACTTTAAAGGGGATGAGTATTTACCTTTTCTATCCTTCTTATCTTTCTTGTAGAACTCTTCCTTTAGCGTCTTCTCCCATTTCTTGTGCTTCGTCATTCTTTTGAAGCCTCGAGCAATAAGTGCCATGGGATCTTCTTCTAAATCTAAGGAACTCGGACTTTCTCCTCTCGCTTTACGAGGCTTTCGGTGCAATGTTCTTTTTAGTGATGATCTCGACATCCTCTTTTTCTAAATGGATTTCATGGGTAAGTAGCTTCCCAATCGGTTCGTTTGGCTTTAGTTGAGAAAGGTTATGAGCTTCCTCGATAAGCTGTCACCTTAGGACCCCATCTTCTCTTTGGTAGACTTCTTAGAATTTTTGCGCATATTTCCTCATTGGAAATCCTGCTACCCAGAGATTTGAGATTGTTTGTAATTTCGGTGAAGCGTATAAACATCCGAGTAATGTTTTTCCGCCTCCATTTTGAACAGTTCATATTTGTGAAGATATTGACTTATCTTCACCTATTTCACTTGGCTTGTTCCTACATATGTGTTGACAAGAGTGTCTAACACATCTTTAGCTGTGTCACGAGGCTAACACTCGTTGTACTCTTCCGAGCTGATAGCACACATCGGAATGTTCGTCACTTTGAAGTTCTTTATCAACTTTTTGACTCTTCATTGGTGTACTCGAACTTTTCTTGAGGCACGAGTCTTGTATCTTCCATCTTTATTAGAATGTAATTACCTTCTTGGATGATGTTCCAAACATCTTAATCGTTGTCTAGCAGAAAGCATTCCATTAGCTTCTTCTAGTGCACGAAGTTTGATCCTTTAAAGTTTGGTGGTCCGGTGGAAGATCTTCCTTCATCAAACTCTCCGTTGTTCCGAGCCATTTAGTCTTTAAATCTTTGTACTTGTTAGATCCTTTCTAAAACCCTAGGCTCGATACATATTGAAGATTTGCTCTTGGAGAGTCTTAGTCACCCTAGAGGGGGCTGAATAGGGTGATGAGGAAATTTTATCAAACTTAGAAACTTTAAGCTTGAAAGGAATGAATAAGATAATCTAAGTCTAGATTGAACTCGGAAAAGTATAACTCGGAGATACGTGGAAACCCTCCCGGGTAGAAAACCACGGACAGATGCTAGTCCAAGCACCAAGTCAAATCCACTATTTCGAATCCATAAAATACGATGGACTGACTTCACCGAATTGCTCCCTTAGACAATTCCTTACGAGTTTTCCTAGACTCGAAATTCCCTTATCCGATGTAGTGCTTCCTAGCTTACGTAACCTTTACAACTAGGGACAACCGAGCTGAGTTAACCCTTACAGCTCAGTCAAGGGACCTTACTCGAAAGTAAGAAAAGTATGTAATTGATTACAAGATTTTATAACTCAAAAAATATGAATTATAAGCTTGGAGTTATAAGTAGAAGATTGAATGAGTATTGTACTAAGAGATATAGTTTCAGCAATGTGTTCAAGCAATCTTCAAGTCTTGTAAAGTGGCTTCTATTTATAGATGACCAAGCATATTAGTCGTTGTGATTGATTTACGAACAGAAGTCCTTCTTCACCGTTGTAACGGTTCTTCCGAGTCGCTCGAAAAGATCCGTTGAGATGTGAATGTTATGCAATGGCTCTTGGCTCCTAAAGTTACTCAAGTCAGCTGGTGACATCCGAACAAGTAGGGTGGAAACCACCATTGAGCTTAGCGTTTCAGTTTTCCAGTTTTGGAAACAGACAACCCTAACACGATGTCCGAGCCTTATTTAGAAGTAGAAAAGTCTTATGTGCTTGTGATTGACGACTTGAAGCTGGTTACTTTTGTAATTTAAAAAGAGATAACCTCGTTTAGATAACCAAAAAAAGTAAACCATTTTTTTTCTCAAACTATAAAATACTTTGGTCCAAGATTAGGCACATATAATAATTTAATTAAGACAATTAAGTGCATAATTATCTTAGGCATAGAAGACTGGAATTTTCCGAGTGTAATATTCATTATACTCAAATTCCATCGAGTCGATCCTAAGAAAGATGAAGTTATAGATGAAAACATCGAGTAAAAAGACTTCATTTGGACAAATAACTCTCAATCAAATAAACTGACTTAGAAATAGGAACTAACATTATAATTCACTTTACTTTGAAATATGTAGTCGAACTTAGATAAAAAGTGTTAGGGAGATTATTTGAACATGTGATAAATCTGAGTGGTGTCCGAGTGACTCGAAACATCAATGTAAAAAGATAAACGAGAATGTGTTTTTCTAAGTTAGTCGAAACGAATGAAAACTTATACAGGAGTTACTATAACACTCAAAATGACTTGTAATAAAAACTTAGTAGGGTTAAGGTTTGTACTTGAGTCTTTATTTAGTACAAAGAATGATCTAGATTCCGAGTCCGAGTCCTCAAATCTATGTAAAGAGCTAAAGAATATTAAGTTATTCTGATATCCGGGCATTTATTCAACCGATCCTTCCTATTCCTTAGACACTCACCCTTTCTACAATTCACAAAAACAAGCCCTTTTTTTGAGTTGTCGCTGTTGCATCAAGAGATCCAGATCAGCAAGGTGGGATAACCCGAGGGCAATCATTCTACCTTCAAACGGTTATTCAATTTATGTTTTAGTTATCGCTTTCCGTATTATGGATCAAAGAGATGTAATCGTTTTTTATTCCTCCCCACTCAAAGTAATCTTTTAGTTTTCTCCTTTTCTTTCTTTATCGCTTTCTTTACTTCTTTCTTTATCACTTTCCTTCAATTCTCGTTTGGTGGCTTTTATTATCGTTTAGCATGTTGTATTTTGTGTTTAGCACATTCTTTTAGTATACTACTCAAACTAGTAATAGTTGTCTACGGACGGGCGGAATGGAAGGGTTTTCCGTACGTTTTGTACCCTCGCCCTTGAATTTGATTCTCTGTTCAAAGACCGATAGAGTCACATTTAGCCTCTTTCGGTCTTAGTTTTCCGATACTAAGATTGGAAGAGAAAATTATATTTTTGTTTTTGTTAGTTTTTTCTTCCTAAAAACTTACTAATGACTCCCCTTTTTATTTTATTTCTATTGAAAATGCATCTCGGTTATTTTCCGATTATAGGGTAAAAAAGGGATCCGGATCTGCCTGCTAGTTCGGAGGCCAAGGCTGATTGCTTCGGCTCAGGCCCTTGGTCGGCGCCTCTAACCGCCGAGTGCAGGCTAGCTCTGTACTAGGTGGTTAATGGCCGAGGCTCGGGTCCGGACTACTATTTTCACACAGGACTATCCCTAAAGCTTCAGGGAAGAACCTCTAATCTCTCATTTTTCTACTCCTAAATTAAAAAATAATATCTCGGGTGAAGACTCGGGTTTTGACTCTAAGACATTCCGAGTATCACATGAAGACTCAGTATAAATCCTATCTCTCTTAAGTTTTGATTCCAAGTATTCGAGCACCATAGAAACTCTTATCTAAGTTTTCATTCCTTTCTAATTGACTTAGAAGATGCCTTATTGCATATCTCCTACACTCGGTGTTTCGACTCACTCAAACATTGCTTAGAACTATCGCATGCTCAAATAATTTCTCTAACACTCTTATTCCGAGTACTGCGTGTATTTCAACGAAAAGAGAATTACAACGTTGATTCTTATTCTAAGTCAGTTTATTCTTTGAGAACTATTTGACTAGATCAAGTTGTTATACTCTGAATTTTTTTTTTTACTCTCTCTACTTGAGAACTAATTATTGTTCTCATTCTTGCTCAATCTTCTATTTACAACTCCAAGTCTCGTATTTATTATCTTCCGAGTTGTAAAGAAAGTCTTGTAATCAATTACATTCTTTTCTTACTTTCTAAGTAAGGTCCCTTGACCGAGATGTAAGGGTTAACTCAGCTCGGTTGTCCCCGAAGGTTACCTCGGTCGGAAGTACTAGATCGGATAAAGGAACTTCGAGTCTAGGAAAACTTTGTAAGGAGTTGTTTAAGGGAGAAATTCTGGTTGAGTCAATCCTCTCGTATTTTGTGGATTCAAAATAGTGGATTTGACTTGGTGATTAGATTAGCACTGTCCGTGGTTTTCTGCCCCGGGAGGGTTTCCACGTATATATGTGTTATTACTTTTCCGAGTCCAATCTAGACTTAGAATCTAGTTTTGAGTCTGTATTGCTACAAAAATTATTTAACTTTCTTCATCACCCTATTCACCCCCTCGGGGTGATTTAGACTCTCCAAGAGCAAACCTTCACCGGGAATTCATAAAAATAATTTATAAAATAAAGTCTGTCAATAAAACGCCAATCCATTCAATCTAATTTAATATATTAATTTGATTTAATAAAATTGAGAACTCTTAATAAGAGATCAATCCTCACTTCCAAAAATTCATCTTTCAAAATCCTAAAATCATTGTCCACACTCATTTTTTCCAACTTTCTAAAACCTACGCCAAAAGGCATTCGTGAGGAAGCTCGGTCCAAGGGTGGTCCCCGCGGCCGTGGTTCCTACAATGGGGACTCCACTAGGGATAAATTTTTTATTAAGAGGGCGAAACTTGTAAATTTGAGTAGTGTATCTTTATAATGTGCTTACATTAGGCATCCCGTATTTAGCAACCTTTCAACGTAGTTTAAATACTATTTTGGACACCTAGGAAAAATTTATTTTACCCCCTGCTACCCTTATGGAATAAGGCTCCCATTAAATCCTAGGCGGGCCAAACTAGGCTTGATTGCCCAAGGAAACGGTACCTCTTCCCTCATAGCATGTGCTCTTGGGTCAAACCGTTTGGTTCACCGAGAGGCACAGAGGATTTTGGCCTTTTCTCCTGTCGTGCCCCACACGAAGGACCAAATTCTCATACTATGAGTCACCATGTATCCCACCTGGTATAGACCTCTTTGGACCATAGAAGTTTTTGACTATTAGGTGGTCCCTTTGACTTCATTTGCATGCTTGAATGAGTGTGTGTTTTAGATTTGATCCTTTACTTGTGAGCCTTTAAGAATAGGTAAGGAGTGCTGATTAGCTTTTGCATGGGTGAAAATAAAACACTTTAATAAATTTCCTAGAGTCAGTCCATTATGTGCATTTAGCCAAAAGTCAAAATACCCTTTTCCTACTAGGGTTAGTCCATTATTTGCACTTCGAGTCGTACTAAAATTTTCTTTAAGCGAGTCTAAGTAGTCACAGACTGTTAGTCCAAAAGGGTTTTACCGAAGGTCTCCTTTATCTTTGGTCAGTTAGTTTTTCTTGACTTTTCTTTTTTTTTCTTTCACATTTCCATTTTACATTTGCAGTAGCCAAATCAAAATCATCTCATATTAGGTGAGTCCATTGTGCATTTATATTAGCCAAATCAAATTCATCTTATATTAGGTAAGTCCATTTTACATTTGCATTAGCCAAACCAAATTCATCTTATATTAGGTGAATCCATTTTTACATTAGCCAAATCAAATTCATCTAATATTGGGTGAGTCCATTTTTGCATTAGCCAAATCAAATTCATCTCATATTAGGTAAGTCCATTTTGTACTTGCCTAGCCAAATCAAATCCATCTCAAATTAAGGGAGTTTATTTTTTTTTTTTTTTTTTTTTTGCATCTAGCCAAAGCAAATTCATTTCAAATACAAGGAAATGCATTATCATTTAGCTAGAATAAAAAGTGTCTTTTCTTTAAGGATTAGTCATTCATTAGCTAGATCATCATCTCAAACTAAGTCATACATCATTTATTTCTCATCATCGCATTTTTTATGTGTATGCAAACAAAAGCATCATTAGTCTCTTTGGGTCTTCCGCTTAAGTCCCTTCCTCCCAAAAGTGGTCTTCTTTCACATGGTCCTAAACCTCATCCTTTGGGCTGCAGAATAGGGAAGTCTACAACAGCTGAGTACCATCGGAATCCATGCTCTAAAAGATTAGAACACCTCACCAAAGAGCCCGACACATCTTCGTTTCTTTCTACTCCGCAGCCTACACCCGTGCGACAAGCTTCAGTGCACACCACATCGGCTCAGTCTATTCCTTGCCATAAGATAGTACCTAGAGAAAGTTCCCTTCCAATGGATTTAAACCCAGAGCAGTCTCTTAATCTTAGTTTACTTAATGAGAACATAGCCATGGTGGAAACTAGGATGAATGATCAAGGGGAGAAGATATCATTTATATCGAGGGATCTTAAGACTATTATAAAGGCTATTGATGACAATAAGAGAGATGAGGAAGCTGAGCATTTGAGAAGAGGAGAAAGATTAGGTCTTCCACCTCTACCTAGCTTGTCTCTTCCAAATAGTCCCAAACACGAATCCCCAAGTGTGAATCCAAACCTTAGCCTCGATCCACGTGTATATTAGATTGAACAGATGCTAAGGGTGTCAACTATGTTCAGTAATCATTACTTCAATCATAAGGGATTCACTTTACTCCCTAAGGGTAAACTACCTCCAAATTTTACCATGCCTGATATCAAGTTCAAATGTTATGAGAATCACCATCATCACGTGCGTAATTTCTTAGGAGCAATGACTCTTAAGAACATTATAGAAGACACTTACCTTATCATTTTTCCCTGGACTTTCGATACCGATGTAATGAAGTGGGACAATGCAGTTGACCCACACAAGGTCACCAATTGGACTGATCCGTGCAAGGAGTTCCTGCATTAATACTCTTATAACACTAATTTAGCTGTTACTCTTAGAGACTTAAAGTTAATCAAGCAAGGCGAGAAGGAGAGCTTCACGGATTTTCTCACCGGATGAAGAGCAAAGGTTACTCATATGGTTACCGACCCTCCGAGAATGACCAAGTCAGGATTATCATGAAAAACCTTCGATCCATTTATAATTAGCACCTCAAATTCCTACCAATGATGAATTTTTCAACCTTAGAGATGTTGGTTACTGATAGAATAAGAGCCGTCTAACGCGACCTCAAAAGTCGTGACTAGGTATAGAGGTAATTAGCACTCCAAAGATAAGAAAACCTCCAATGCAGGCAATACTAGCATGGGTGCGGATGTCAATGCCCTCAACAGGTATACCGACTACACTCCTATTGATACTACCTACACTAAAGCCCTTGACTATCTCCTGGAAAAGGAAAAATAGAATTGCCGCTGTTAGAGCGAGAATCAAAACCGCGAAACGAGTCTAAAAATTTGGACGCGGAAAATTTTACAAATACCATCGTGCACGAGGATAAGATAGCGAACAGTGTTGGACATTCAATAAAAAACTAGAAAGCATGTGTCGAAATGGCCAACTCCCTTTACCTAAGGCTGCCCAAAAACCAAACAATAATAAAAATCCTTTTAGCGGCACCTTAGCTATTTTCACTCGAACCCACGAGACACATATGTTTTTATGTTGACAAATCTAAACCACTTCTTAACCTGCCTTCTTTATATCCGAAGTTTAGGGGCTGTGGGTAAGTGATGAAAAGACTGTCTATGAAACGAGAAGCAACGGTGACTATAGTAACGATGACCTCTACGGCACACCACTCTTAGAAGAAGAAGACTTTTAGGGAAAAAAAGAAAGTCCTGTAGTCCATTTCCTTACTAGATCTGGATGGCACAATGCATCCACTGGGTCCATAATAAACTCATGAAGCCCCAAAAGAGCTCGAGCCTACAAAAGAAGAAGACCCAATCCTTAAATAGCTCCAGAAACTAAAGGCTGATATCTCAATCTGGCAATTAATATCTTCTTCCCAAAAACATAAACATGCTTCGATCGACGTACTTAGTAAGATCGAGGTGACCCCAAACCGAGGGATACGTCACCTTGAGGGCCTTTCAAAATCTTATAGAAACTATAAAAAGCACTCGTGGCATAACAAGTGCAAGAGCAAGTACGGGCTACTATGGATTAACGCTTTCCCATCCTACCATTCCATTACACTCCCACTCGAGATATGGTACAACTCCCTGGGGAGGTTATCCTGTTGGCCACTTCTCAAGATGGATGCCCTTACATGATGTTCGGGCACCTCCAACCAAGGCTTCAACTACTCCCCCTCATAAGAAGCTAAGCACTCCTCTAACGAAGCATCATGAGGAGGGTGATGCTAGGGGATTATTGAGGCTAAAAATCTCTTTAGATAGCCAATGAAAAAATCGCCACTTCGCATACCACCTCAACCCCTACGTTACATGAAGCAAGTGCTCGAAATATTTTTAGGGTCATGGTGATTCCGCTTACCCGAACTTACAGCAAGTACCCCAAGGAAGTAGGATATTTGCTAGCCTAGCACGTTTAACCATTCGTGGCCGCAATTCATAACAAACATGCTAGCATGACATCCCTAGTCGTAACTAAGAGTGGTCCTCTGTCACGGAATGTGAGTGATCAACGAGAGAGGCATCGGGAGCTATCGGTCATGAAAAACCACAAAAAAATAAGAAAGAACAAGGTACACTCCTCCTCGGTCTAAGAGGAGGAAGAGCCCTTCCCTCTTGGAGGTTCCGTAATTTTAGCCCCATGTTGTTCCCATATCAAGGTCTAATTCATGCCAGCTCAGCCTACTTTCGCTACACCATTCTCGAAAAGGATCATGAATGGCCTTCGCTGAAGAAGATAAGAGTGCTCGGATATTGACCTATATGATGGAATGACGAATCCGGAAGATCATCTATCATATTACAAATCCCACATATATGTGCATAATGGAGATGACGCCACTTACTATTGATTCTTTGTGGCCACTTTAAAGGGAGTCATGCAAAGGTGGTTAAATAGCCTTCCTCCAGGAATCATCTCTTCATTTGAAGAGTTATGCAAGAAATTTATGGGACAGCTTCATTACAAGTTGCCAACGAAGAGAACCAACATTTACCTCTTAAAAATTAAACAAGGAAGGAATGAAACTCTTAAGGACTACGTCTAAAGATTCTAAGGACAGGTCGTCCACATTGTTGACTTACAAGATAGAGTTGCCTACACGGCCTTCCCGAACGAACTTAGGAGTGGAAGGTTCAAATTCTCCCTCATTGAGCAAAAAGTATCTAGTTTAGCGGAGGCACTTCAAAAGCAGCTAACTTCATCTATGCCACGAAATATATGTCGAGGAAGGAGAGGATACCAAGAAGATTGAAGGGGACTAGAAGTTGAATCCAAGGAGTGACAAGAAGCCCAAGGGAGACGAAGTAGATAATCGCTTCAACACCGACCCAAAGAGCATCCTCATAGAGATCAAGGGCCACCCCATGTTGAGGAAGCCGGCTCCCATGACCATCCCGACCAAAGCACGGAACTCCAATAAATATTGTGAGATCCATGAGAAAATCGGACACGACACTCGTTGATTATCGTGTACTAAAAAAGGCACTTTGGGAACTTGCCGATAACGGTTAGATTGATCATTTCCTCAAGAGAGGTGGCCATGAGATGCAAGAAGGTTCCACAAACCATGGAGACAAGTGCCATGAGGAAGAAGACTTCACTAGGATTGTGATAACTATTGTCGGGGATTCGTGGGAGGCTTGACTCCGTCCTCTTGGAAAGCCCATCTAAAAAGTGCTCAGCAGGTCTTGATAGCTGGCCGACCTCCACTCTTGAAGGTGTTGTAGGAGCCATGGTCCCCACGGGGCCCGAGCTTCCCACGAAATTGGCGGGTTTTTAAACAAGGAAATGATTTTGGGTTTTAAAGATTAATTTTTGAAGGTGGGGATAAACCTTTTATTAGGATTTTTGAATTTTACAAACTAAGTTGAAATGAATTAATATGAGTTAAATGATGGTTTTATTAATTGCTTTATTTTAGGAATCAATTTTCAGAAATCTCGGGATATTATTTCACAACTAAAAGACAGAAAAATTAGGGTTTAGTTGATTCTGTTGTAGGGCTTTAGGGCTAAATCGGTCCGCTTTATCTTTCCAAGGATGTCCCGAAGAAAAGCTCATCTAGTTAGAAGAACTCGGGTTGAGAAATTGGTCCATGACAACTTCTTGGAGCGAGAATGGCATCCTCACGAAAAATGGAGCCCAAATGTCCTCTTGGTGGAGGCCGAAAATGATGTCTCTTCTCATGCTATTAGTCCTTCGGTAAGCTTGTTGGCTTAAACCTCTTTATTTGCTCACTTAGAGTACTACTTGTACTAAAAATCTTGTTGGATTTTCATCCTACGGAAAGGATCTATCCGGAGTAGTGGTGTTATTCTAAAGTTTATGGAGACTTGTAGAGGAAGAAACTACTCCTTAGAAGACATTATAAATAATGTCGGGTTTGGTTTCCTCTTTATCACTTTGAGTCATTTGTGTGACAAAAGGGAAAGGGATCCCATTAGGGCTATTAGTGAGCGTTTTTGGGATACCACCGACACTTTTCATCTTCTTTTTGGGGAGATGACCATTACACCTTTTGATTTTGTTGTTTTATTGGGTTTAGGCTTCTCAAGGGAGCCATTAGTTTACTGAATGAAACTTGTATAAGGATTGTGACTATCTTCATCACTCTTCCGTCCCGTGACTAGTAGATATCCTCGAGAAAATTTCTTTAAATACACCATTCTTTTTGAGGATGTTGGGTTTTGGGCCGACATTCACCTCAACAATAAGTCCATGTTATTCTTACTTTCTTGCTAAGCACGATACTTTTTTCGACCAAGCTTTGAAGGTTCATGTTTACTATTTGGTAAACTTAGCGAACCTTGATAGAATAAAAGAGCTTAATTGGGGTGCACTTGCATATACTTACCTCATAAAGGGTCTTCGTGCCGGTGTGCGACATACTAAACCCCGGAAGAACTTGAGAAACTATCTTCCATTATGTGGCTTGTGGAAGATAATCGAGGTATGCTCTATTCCTTGACTTATTTCGACATATTTTTTATCTTGTGTGGATAAAAATCTCATTGTTTTGCAAAATTTGTAGCCTTGGTTGTACGAATATTTCCCGTGCCTTTTACCCGGTTCAATAAATCATCTTACCTTTCTAGCCTCCGTATCATGGTTGAAAATCTATCTTCGGCAACCCAAAATTCATGGCACGAGGCTTCTTACTGTCGACTCTTAACCATGTGGCTTCGGTATGTCACTTTTAAGCTCTTAAACTTGCCTCAAAATATGCTAAGAAAAATCTTCTTTAATGCCATCTTGTTGCCCCTGCTCGTAACTCTGTAGTGGGTCTTTTGGGCTCGGCTATGGCCGGCGCCTACCTAGGTTGGGCATGTTCTATGCCCGTTTTCTTGTTGCTTTTCGGTTTTGCTTGCTTGTCACCTTATAAGTTACTGTGTGTGCAGGAAATTTCCATCCTTGGGCCTAACTCCAACTCCCTGTAAGTGTAATCGTTGCACGGGAGTTGAGTGAAAGTAGGATCTTATTTGAGGGTCCTTTCGGGTTTCTTCGGTATTTGGCCTCCGTTCGTTCCTTATGATCCTCCTCGGACCGTGTTCTACTTCCGCTCCCTTTCTTCATAAGAGCGAGAGGAAGCAACCACCAGGTATCCATATACCTAGTTTCTAAACTTGTAATCATCTTATGCATACCATTTGGGGCGGATTATGATTCGACTGGTGAGTTTCCATCTTTTTCTTTGTGTAGTTAAATTTCTTGTATGAAAATTAACTCCAACTCATGTAGCTTCTTCCGGAAGATATCCACATTCCAAGTCTCGATGTGGATGTTTCTCGACATGGGGAATCTCTACTCTATGTAAGAATTCCTGAAATCTCTGAAGAGGAATATGTAAGGCATTCCTTCCCTAAAAACTAGCAAGGGATAAGAGTTTTATGCTCTTTACTTTTAGTTACATGCTAAAAGCATTTGACTAATACAATTAAATAAATCTTATAGTACGATCGGAAGCAATTTTGAATCATATCTATCAGATTCCAATATGCCCTTAGGGGTATCCGAGACTTCTTCCGAAGGAGGAACTTCCCGACCTTTCCGGTGAGTCCTAATCGGTGAAATGCTAACTTTATTGAGCTTTTTAGGGCCTGCTCGTTTCAACGATTAAAACTAGCGGCTATAGCGTTTATAGCGTTTATGAGTCTGCTATGAGCTGTTATGAGCTCTTACGAACTGTTATGAGCTGTTATAATTAGCGGTTATAGTCTGTTATGAGTTTTATAGCGGTTATAAGTCTGCTATAGTGGTTATGAGCGGTTATAAGTCGTTATAATGGTAATAATAATATTAATAATTAACTTTGTAATAATAATAATAATAATAATAATAATAATAATAATAATAATTATTATTATTATTATTATTATTATTATTATTATTATAAATTATTATTAGTATTAATATTATTATTATGTCATGGAGTAATGAGAGCAATAATGATAATAATAATAATAATAATAATAATAATAATAATAATAATAATAATAATAATAATAATAATAATAATAATAATAATAATAATAATAATAAATAGTAATATCAATAATAAAAAATAATAATAATAATAACAATAATAATAATAATAAAAATAAAAATAATAATAATAATAAAAATAATAATAATAATAGTAATAATAATAATAATAATAATAATAATAATAATAATAACAATAATAATAATAATAATAATAGTAATAATAATAATAGTAACAATAATAATAATAATAATAATAATAATAATAATAATAATAATAATAATAATAATAATAATAATAATAATAATAATAACAATAACAATAATAATAACAATAACAATAATAATAATAATAATAATAATAATAATAATAATAATAATAATAATAATAACAATAATAAAAATAAAAATAAAAATAAAAATAAAAATAAAAATAAAAATAAAAATAATAATAATAATAATAATAATAATAATATTAATAACAATAATAATAATAATAATAATAATATTAATAATAATAATAAATAATAACAATAATAATAATAATAGTAATAATAATAATAATAATAATAATAATAATAATAATAATAATAATAATAATAATAATAATAATAATAATAATAATAATAATAATAATAATAATAATAATAATATGAGTTTATAATTAGTTGTTATAATGGGTAGTCAGTTATAAGGGTTATAACTACCTGTTATGAGTTGTTATGAGTCGTTATAGCGGTTATGAGCGGTTATGAATGGTTATTAGCGGTTAGCGGTTATAAACGCTTTTACAAACGCTAAGTCGAACAGGACCTTAGTAGATGTGCTAATTGCTCCATTTTTTTGCGAGAGACGTTGGTGTAGAACGTCTTCATTGGGAAGCCTCCTTGGTGGTTCGAGAGGTCAAGTGCATCCGTCGGCCAATAAGCAAGTTCTAGTGGTAAATCTAGAGTGAGTACCTCACGGTGTATGCATCATCGGAGCACTTCGAAGCAAGGCCCGGTTCTTCCGGCGCTAGGCCTAGTTGATCCGAAGAGTGCATGGATATGCCGCCACTCCAAGCACTTGATCAACATAGGAACCCAATTGACTTCCACCGGGCATCTTATAATAAGCCATCTCATAAAGCTTCTCAATCTCGGGACCATGGGGCTAGCTCTTCGCACAATGGTGGAGATTTCCACATCTATCTTGGAAGACTTCGGGAATTATATCTTCAATGGTGCTTCCGATGGCGAAGATTAGTTGATCCATTGTAGGGTGCTTTGTGTTGTTTAATGTTTAGTATTTTGTAAACTTCTTTGACTTTTTGTAATGAGATGAAATGCAAAGAGTCGATTCTAAAAATGTGTTCTTTTATTAATATGATACAAAAGTGTTGCATAAAATTACAAAGACAAATCGAAAAATATGCATAAGGCCCCATTCCCCTCAAAAGAAAATAGGTGGGGTAGAAACAAATAATGGCCCAAGGAGTATTCGGGATAAAAGAAGAAGGCGAACCAGCCTATACTGGGATGCCTAATCGACGCCTGTGCTATAGAAAACCCAGGCACTCTCGACTCTAGTGGTTTTGGTGTAGTAGCACTCTGATCCTAGAACTACTATAAATTGAGCCGTTGCTTGAATATCGAAAATTATGCCTTCCGAACCTTCTTACGCAAATCTTTAAAAAAAACGTTCCTACGAAAATTTCCCAATGTTTTTAATTTCCTTCAAAGATGAACTTCATGACTGACTTATCTCGTTGGAAGCACGTGATAATGAACACCGAGAGGGTAGGTTTGTCACAATACGGGCTGAATACTTTATTCGAGTATTTCTAAAGTGAAATTCTGTTGAACTTTCTTAAGGGTTGATGTGGCTTACTTGGATTCACTACCACGTTTTTAGGTTTGGGGGTAAGGAACTATCTCCCTTACTCGAAGAGTTTGATGCTATTCTTGGCATCCAATCATATACAAAACCTATCGTGCCCAAATGCTCCGAAAATATGCACGAAACCTACGAACGCCTTCTCGAAGTTGAACAATAGGAATCTAGAGTGGATTCTTATTGGAAATCGAGTAAACTTAATGAATCTATCGAAGCATTATCGCCTACTTGTATGCATCATCGTAGTCTATAATCATTCCAAAGCGTCGAGCTATCATCACGTATCTAATAAGTGGGTTCTTGCTGATTGGAGGCCGCGGGGACATGGCGCCTACAGACACGGTGAGCTTTGTCAAGCATCCGGAAGATTATCGTTCCCCGATGTCGCCGATAATTGCTGAAACTATTATAGGGTTAGACCGAGTTGAGGCCGATCCGGAGGAGGACTTCGCTAAGGTCCCCTTGTTATTTCGAGGTAAGCAAATAATTACAACCGAGACCAAACAGTGAGAACAGATTAAAGGTGCTGGCCAAGGGATGAATATTCGGCGTCGCCGAGGCTTAAAAGCCTCCGGTTTTGCGCTAAAAGTCCGTATTTTTGCCTTTTCGCCCTCTTTTTTTATTTTTTATTTTTGCTCCTATTGGACCATAAATAAGGTTGAATTTGACCATGCAAAACTATTATTATTATTATTATTATTATTATTATTATTATTATTATTTGAAGGTTTGCTCTGCAGAGTCTAAGTCATCCTAGAGGGGAGGGGGTGAATAGGGTGATGAGGAAATTTTATCTAACTTATAATCTTTTTGCTTGGAAACGAGATAAACAGCGAAGTCCGAGTCTAGATTAGACTCATAAATGTAAACACTCGGAAATACGTGGAAACCCTCCTGGGGCGGAAAACCACGGACGGTGCTAATCCAAGCACCAAGTCAAATCCATTATTTTGAATCCTCAAAATACAAAGGACTAACTCTACCGAATTACTCCCTTAGACAATTCCTTACAAAGTTTTCCTAAACTTAGAAGTTCCCTTATCTAATCTAGTACTTCTTGATTGAGATAACCTTTACCATCGGGAACAAGCTGAGTTGAGTTAACCCTTACAGCTCGGTCAAGGGACCTAACTCGGAATGTAAGAGAAGTACGTAATTAATTACAAGACTTTACAACTCAAAAAACATAACTATAGACTTGGAGTTGCAAGTAGAAGATTGAGTGAGTAATGCACTAAGAGAATTAAGCGAGTGTATTGCTCAATAGTTTCGAGCAATCTTCAAGTCATGTGAAGTGGCCTCTATTTATAGATGACCAAGTAGAGTTCTTTGTTGTGTCGATTTCTAGGCTGAAGTCTTTACTAGCCATTGTAAGGGATTTTACGAGTCACTTAGAAAAGATCTGTTGGAGTGTGAACATTGGGTAACGGCTATTTGCTCCAAAAGGTGTTTCAATCAACTGGTGTAGTCCGAAAAGTAAGATGGAAACCACCGTTGAGCCTAACGTTGGAATTGTCTGTTTTGAAAACGAGACGACCTTGACACGGTGTCGACTCCTATCCAGATTGGCTAAAGCTGCTGCATGTGTTTAACGGCTAGAAGTTAGTTGCTTTTGAGATTCAAAAAGATAGATTAGCTTTGTTTGAATAACCTACAAAAGAAAACCACATTGGTTCTCAAAGTATAAAATACTTTGGTCTAAGGTTAGGCAAAGATATTAATTAAATTTGAGTAATTAAGAGCGTAATTATCTTGGGCCTAAAGAAGTGGAATATTATGAGTCTAATATCAAATAGGTTCAAACTTAGCTCAGAATAACTCCTACAAAGATCAAGTTAAAGGAAAAATATCAGAGTGAGTGGACTTGATCTATCAACTAATTATCTAAGAAGTAAACTAACTTAGAAGACTGAATTAACATCGTAATTCAGTTTACTTTAGCAAGCACGGTTAGTACGAAGAAAATGTGCGTTAAGAGAATTATTTGATCATGCGATGGTTCCAAGTAGATTCCGAGTAGGTCATAATACCTCGGTGGAGAAGATATAAAATAAGGTGTTATCCGAGGCACTCGGAACGATGATGAAAACTCATATATGAGTTTCCATGTAGCTCAGAATGACTTGTAATCAAAACTTAAGAGAGATAGAAGTTTATACCTTAGTCTTTCATAAAATATTTAGAGTTAAGATTTGAGTCTTTAATCTCCCCTTTTTGATGAAAGGCATTCCATTCTTAAGATAGAAACTTGTTAGTATAAAATATATGTTTTCGAGTGCCAATGATCTATGTTTTCTTACGTATCGAGTATGTAGAATATAAAGTTAAGAAAAATTCCAGATCAAAGCATGACTTACAAGTGAATATTAGAACCAACGCAGATTTACGAGTAGATAAGATAAAGGTTAAAAGAAACTCGAAATAATCGAGTTTAGAAAACATAGACGATAACATTCATTCATTAAAAAAAAAATGGACAACAAAAGAGAAGAGGAATTCCCCTTAAGCACAACATCAAGGTTTCTATATTTTTCTCCCCTAGCATTTCAGCAAAAAGAAGGGAAGAAAATTTAGAAGTGAATGCACTTAATGTTGGACAAAATAAAAATAAAAACAAGAAAAGAAATAGATTAGGAAGGTGGAGCTGGTTGGTTGGAGGAGGACGGACGCACGGTAGGCTTGCGCCGATATGTGTGGGAGGATGTTCTAGAGCGCGGCAGCAGCACAAGGATGCTTGAGAAGCGACTTAGACCTAGGTGGTCGAGTCAAGACAATATCATCCTCTGGCTCATCCTCTTGAAAGATGACAGGGGCTTACGAGTCAACTGGTTTGGGCTGTCCAACGTCCCAGGCGTCTTCTAACCCACTCGGATCGAGGTGCGAGGAGATCGGCTCGAGTTCGGGCTCCCTAGCACTCTTGTCTTTTGGTGGGGCAACCTCGTCCTTTGCTCCTTCTTAATCCATATTCTTCTCTTCGAGCTGAGCCTCGCTCTGCCTCAGCTGCGACATCGGCTTCTTCTTCTTCTTCTTCTACCTCATCGGAGGTAGACTTAGCGAGCTGGAGGACTCCTCAAATGTATCGGAGGAATCCGAGTCCTGCACTGACCTTTGCCACTGAGCTTGAACTCAAGCATCAAGGATTGACACTCCTGAATCTAAGATTGGCCGGTCCTTTGGTTAATGATCATGCCATAGAAAATAGGCTTGAGAGAGCAAACAACTAATTGAAGTTGGTCGGCCGCCGAAACGAGTCTTTCGACTAAGGCGGCAAAAGCTCCAGCAGAGAGAGGGGTTGAGAAGAAGAGGGACTAGCTGAAGTGGATGGATGAGCTAGTTGAATCTAAGTGCGGGGAGGAGGGGAGGCGGGTTCCAACTCGGAAGAGTGAACCCATTCACTAGGTTTAACCTTCGGTATCCATAACCCGAAGTTCTTTTCGACCTAGAACTATGGCCGACTTTGAAACGACGAGTGGGATCCGAGGAGGGGTGATCTTGAATTGCTTGAAGATAAGAGAGAGAAGAGCTCCAAAAGAGAAAGGAGCAGATTTCTTTGATTGAGCGAGGCACTTGAGCCATTTGCTCGATGAGGAACGGAAAGAGGTCTACGTCGTAGCCCTCCATGATGTCGAGCAGAGCCTTGAGAACCCCGGAGTTTAGGTTCTCCTTGCTCGAGTAGTGAGCAAAGAAAGTCCTCATCGAGAATGTAGCAGAGCAATCCGATTTCGCTCTTCATCCGAGTCACGAGAAAATTTTTCCTATGCTTAGGCACTTCTTTATCGAATTTGTCGAAAAAGTCATCCACAATTTCTAGGAATGGAATATGATTTGGATTGAGAAAGCTGAAGTGACATTGAAAAGTTTGTGGAGAAGAGGGAGGTTGATTATAACAAGCTGTACCTTGAACTTTGGAAGTGATGACACCTCCGAGAAAAGGATTTGTTGGCATAGAACTCAGCAATGAGTTACGGATATATAAAGTCAGCGACACATAAATAATTATACATTCCAGTTTCTTGAATGAATTTAAGCCAAGAGAAGGAAGTTGTCTTGAAAAATTTGTCATCCAATGTGAAGTCTTTGGACGACAAACACTTTTGAGGGTCGAGATGTACCCTCTTGAGTAATCTTTCAGGCCTTCTTGGTTGTAGACCTCATGAACTCGGATGTAAAAACTCATTTAATGAAGAAATGAGAGGTTACTAGGGAAGAGAGAAAGAGCTTTGAGAGCAAAGAGAAAGTATGAGAGAGCAGAGTATTTCGTGCGAAAAAGTAAGGCTCAAAGTGAAGAAATAAAGACGAATAGATGCTATAAATAGAGAAGACATAAATGTCCTTCAACCTTCTTTCCTACTTAATGTTACGTAACACCCCTAGGAGTATAACATCGCCAAAGTTCCTTAGAGGAACTCCCAAGTCTCTTTACGGTGTTGGTTTGGTCTGTCTAAACTCAACTTAAAAGTAATACTGGTGGTTTTCCCAAAAGAATGCGAGATTCTCTAAAAACTTTCAGCGAGTTCCGTTTGTAACATGGACTAACCCATAGGCTTAAAGCCTTAAAATCCTGCATAAAAAGCATAATAAAACTCGACGAGCCAAACGCTCGGAGTATACAACTCAACGGCCACACGTCGGAGTTCAACCAATCATACGGTAAAACTTAAAACAATCTAACTTAAAACAATCTAACTGGTTACTATACATTTGGTACAACTATATGCACTAAATTACAAGTACAATCATTTAGAAATAAACAATGCATGACAGCCACTTGGGTCACTTCAACCGTCAACAATCGGCAAGAGTCCGAAGCGTGTTAAGTGTGGATTATGCTTCGAAAGTGTACCTGCAACACTTGGGTGGGGACGGGGCAATTTGTGGGGGTGAGCAATAATCAACGGGCTCACCGGAGTCTTAAACCCTTAAAATGGAAATTCTTTACACATAATACTCATAATAATGAAATCTGCGAAAGCATAATAGTGTAATAGAAATCTATATACTTTTCACTGAAATCTCTTGTAATGAAAAAGATCAAGACTCTTTAATCACTTAAAAGCACACATTCACATTCAAGATTACTCCTTTTGGGGTTGAATTAACTTTTACGGGCCTTCGAGGACTCGAACTAGCACTTCTTTCATCTCGGGCGCGACCCAGACAAAAAGGCTCCGGGACCATTCTTCTAGGAAGTCTCGAAGCGGGCATCCTGCCTCTACGGGACCCTCGTTAGAACCCTTCCCTCGAAGTCTCTAGCTGGGTGTTCCCGGTTCGAACCCTTCGGTATGCTAAACGATCCGTAGCTGGTCGATTCAAAACAATTTGCACATTCTCATTCATCACATTCACTTTACTGACTTTCTCAATCAATTTAGTATCAAGGAAGGCATGACACCACGTGTCACCCTTATATATTCACTTTCTCAAATCAGCTTTGCTTCCTTAAAACACATTCACGTTCGAAAGGCGGTTCACAAGAAATTGCATTCAAGAATCATTCACGTAAAATACAAAACTCCTTTCGAAACTATTTTTGAGCATCACGTAAAGTAATCACATAGCACGAATAATCACCATTCATTACAAGCAATCATCCTCAACTCTTTTCCAACTAAGCGTTTCTCAATTCATCAGTTTAGTACGATTGAATCCATTTTACGAGCCACAATAACCGCAAGTAGATATTATTTAACTCGACGTTCTCACTTTTCCCAATCCACTATCTTTACCTCATTTCCTCATTTCATGACTTCCCTTTGTAAACCGACCTCTTTTGCCCTCATTCAACCGTATATCCTTAAACTTACTTTACCGAATTTCCTCTATCTCTATTCGCCTTTTAATTCAATTCTCTCTCCAAGGTCTTAGACATGACTATGGCTTAGTTCCACTTTACCGTCCCCAACATGCTATTTCCCAACCTCAATTTCCCATTTAATATCTCTTACCTTATTAATCGATTCTTGCTTGCCCATCCTCAATTATGTACCTCTTATTTGCTTTTCATTATTCAATTCCCGTTAGCTACTTACTTTCACGCTCGGTTAAACCTCGAGGATTTAATTACCTTTTGAACTCGATTATCCCAACACTCACCCACTTCTCACTCCCATGCCTCGATTGTGCAGTACTCAATACAATCTCATACTCCTCTTTACACTTCCCTCGTTATTTCCCGATATTAGTACTCGTCTCTCAATGCCACAAATTCGGTAAATCTCTAGGACTCAATCTAAACATCAATTCATAACCTATGCCCAAACCATACGTACTTATCCCCAATTGACCGGATTCCCGATACTACTCGTTATACCCTAGTAATCCAACTTCGTTTGAATTCCCGGTTTCCAGTTCGAGGCCTAAACAACTATCAATTCCCCTAACAACTCCTAATTCGACTTTCAGCAACTACTAATCCCACTCGAAGCGTACAAGTTCGGTATTCACAATCACATTCAACAATCACAATAAACTCATTTGGATTTGAAATTAGTAGTAGTTTAGAGTATAAGACTACCCACCTCGGATTCTCGGGTTTGGGATTGATCGAATTGCTTGCTGCTCTACGTTCGGTTGCGTTTGGTTTCGGGGAACTCTCGCTTCCTCTCGCTTACGGTTCGGCGGTTACGGTTTCCTGCCGCCCCTCGGTCCGGCCCTCACGCGTCCGCCGCCGGTCTTTCCCCCTTGCCGCCGTTGCTTTTCCCGGTCCCCGACCTCTCGAGACTCCGTCGGCGTCTGTCTCTGTTTCGGGTTTCTCCTCCGCCCCTCATTCTGTCCCTTCACTCGCCGCCCACTTGCGTCCTCGGCTGCCGCCTTCGGGTCTGCGGTGGTTGCTGGCCACCCCTTGGTTTCCTCGACCCTTATACCGCTCGCCTTCTCTCTCTGTCTTTACGCTCGGCCTTCCCTCTTCCCTTCTTCCTTATTTCCGTTTCTTCCCCTTTTCACCTTCCCGAGCCCCCGTTCTCCCTCGCCCGCCGGCCGCTCGCCGTTCGGGAGGGCCACCGACTTTGCTCCGGCTCCCGCATACGCTCTCTCTCTCTCTGCGCGTTTTGCGGCGTTGTCCCTCTCCTCTGCTCCTCCGTTTCCCTTGCGGGCGCCGGCCGCCTTCCCTCCGTTCGCCGCCGGCCTGCGGGCCTCCGACCTCGGCTCCGGGTCCCGCGCACCCTCTTTCTCTCTCGCTGTGTTTCACCTGCCCTCTTCCCCTTTCTTTCCTTCTTGCTCTCGCTTCGCTCTTTCTTTCCCCGACCCCCTCCTTCTTTTCCTGCCTCTCTCTCTCTCCACCGCTTAATTGGCGGTTCCTGTTCCTAATTGGGCCCCCAAATAGGCTTAATTATCTCTTCATAATTCGGTGAAAATAACCACCAGCCCATAGACGACAAGTCCATATCTCCTCCCTTCCGTCCTCTTACGCTACTCTGCGTCCTAACTTATTTTAATATGCCGGCCACGACAATTCTTAATCACCCAACTGTTCAGCTCGGATGAAAAAGCAAGGCAATTTCCTTGATTTTATTTATTCGCCACCAGCCTCCAAAGGAATTCTAATGTACGTAATATGTCCAGTCGTAAATAAAATCGACCACTCAACCCCTAGTTGCGGGGAAAAATACTCAATAATTCTATGCTTTTCGATTGCTTTCTTTAAAATTCGGGTATTACATGTTCAAACGACATTCTCGGACGGACATGACGTACAACAGTCTAGCGACTACAATTTCAGCGGTTTGCGTCTAACGGTTTGAGTTCTTTGATAGTGACGCTTGTCGAGAAGAGAACGAGACTTTTAAAGAAAATCTTTACGAGATTCTCCGTTCATCTAGAGATGATTTCAAAAGTTTGGTTTCCATTTTGCTCAAATTCGAGTCCGACTCGATATTGTTTTCGAGTGACTCGGAAGCAATTAACTCACAGCTTAGTCTCATTTTGAATCAACTCGATCCATTCATTAAAAACAAGTATAAGCCAAAATTATGCAAGTAAGACATGTAATCATGAATTAATCATGCCAAGCTCATTCCTAATAAAAAAACTAGTCCTCACTAAGTGACTTAGTGAAGATATTAGCTAACCGAAATTTCGTAGGAATGAATTCAAGTTCAATATCACCTTTCTCGGAATGGTCTCTCGGAAAATGATACATGACCTCAATATGCTTTATCTTTGAGTGCTTGAACTGGATTCTTAGTGATGCTGATTGCACTCTAATTGTCATACTTGATTGGGATACATTTGAATGAGAGTCTAAGATCCTTCAAGTGTTGCTTGATCCAGAAAATTTGAGCACAGACACGCTCAGCTGCAATGTACTCAATTTCAGCAGTTTATAGGGCAGCCGAGTTCTGTTTCTTTGAGTGCCAAGATATGAGGGATTGACCCAAAATTGGCATGCTCTTGATGTCCACTTTCTATCAACCTTGTAACCAGCATAGTGTGCATCCGAGTATCCAATGAGGGTCGGTTCCGAGTCTCTTGAAAACCATAGTCCAAGATTCTAAGTCCCTGCAAGATATCCGAAAATTCTCTTCACCGGAGTGAGATGTGATTCTTTTGGATTAGCTTGAAATCTTGCACGGAGGCATACACTGAACATAATGTCCGGCCTACTAGATGTGAGATATAGCAGAGATCCAATCATACCTCTATAGAGTTTCGATCTACAGTTTTACCTTTTTCGTCCGAGTGCAATTTCTTACTGCTTGCTCATAGGTGTGGCTACATGTTTCACATCTTGAAGCTTGTACTTTTTCAATAATTCCTTAGTATACTTAGATTGATTGACATAGATTCCATCTTTGTCTTGTCTTATTTGTAGACTAAGAAAGAAATTGAGCTCTCCCATCATGCTCATTTGGAACTCCTGTCTAATCAACTTAGAAAACTCTCGGCATAGAGTTTCATTAGTAGCTCCAAAAATAATATAATCAATGTAAATCTAAGCAATAAGGAAATCTTTCCCCTTGGTTTTTATGAAAAGAGTTTTGTCAATCTGACCTCTTTTGAAATAATTTTCAACCAAGAAACTACTCGATCTTTCATACCAAGCTCCGGGAGCTTGTTTAAGACCATATAAAGGCTTTTACAAATTGAAAACATGATTTGGAAATTCCGAGTTTTCAAATCTAGGGGAATGCTTAACATAGACTTCCTCTTGAATGAAACCATTAAGAAAAGAAAATTTAACATCTATTTGATACAATTTAATATTCATGCTTGGATGCAAATGCCAACATGATTCCGATTGCTTCGATTCTAGCGACTAGTGTAAAGGTATCCCCACAATCAATCCCTTCTTCTTGATTGTAACCTTGAGCCACAAGTCTAGCCTTATTTATGACTACCAACCTGTCCTCATCCAGTTTGTTTTGAAGACCCGAAATATTAAGGTAGATCATTTAGGTTCATTTAGGTCCTCTAGTGCATTTACGGGTTACGTTAATGATATGAATGCGGTGAATGCACATAGATTTTGCAAAGAAGAACGAGTTCTTACCCCACTGTTAATGTCGGATAGAATGTTCTCGAGTGGGTGGCTCGAAGCATAGTTGAATGCTCTACCTGTTCTCTGGTTCTCCATGTTTGTTGGTTGAACTGGTTGATCTTCGATTGTTTGAGCTTGCTTGAGTTTCCACATTTGTTTCTCTTTCAGCATTCGAACTAGCTCTTGATTTGGTTCGATCCGAGTCACGATGTTACGAGCTGCCTCATTCCGAGTTTCTTTCTTCTAACTCTTTCGAGCTTAGCTTCGGATCATCTTCATCTCAATTGAGTTTCAGATTTGAGAAAGATGACTCACTTGTTTTTCCTCGATCTACCTCATCAAACACAACGTGGATACTTTCTTCCACTTTGTTAGTTCTTTTGTTAAAGACATGATAAGCTTTACTTGTGAGATGAGTAACATAGAAATATACCTTCATCTGACCTAGCATTAAACTTGGTCGAGTGATCCTTACCATTATTTTAAACTAAGCACTTACATCTAAATGCTCGAAATATGAGATGTTGAGCTTCTTTCCCTTGTAAAGCGCGTAGGGAGTTTTCTTCAAGATGGGTCTCATGAGGCATCTATTCGAGTGTGTAGTTTCGTTGTATTGATTGCCTCATCCTAGAAATAATAAGGTAGATCATTTTCAATCTTCATCGTCCTTCCTATTTCTTCAAGAGTTTAGTTCTTTCTCTCTACTACTCCATTCTATTGAGAAGTTCCGGGTGTTGAGAAGTTGTGAGAGATACCGTTTTGTCACAAAACTTTGTAAATTTTGAGTAGTCGAACTCCCTTCCATGGTTAGTTTGAATTCCTCTAATCTGAGTCCGAGACTCTAGTTGAATTTTCCTATAGAGCTTGCTGAACTCTTTGAAAGCTTCATTCTTGTTCTTAAGAAAACAAACCACGGTAAATCGTAAAACATCATCAACAATCACAAGTACATATGATTTACCTCCGAGGCTTTTCACAGAGATTTCGCCACATAAATCCATATGAAGCAATTCAAGCACTTTGGATGTGGAAACAGTTTTGAGAGGTTTGAAATACGATCAAACTTATTTCCCCTTTGTGCATGCTTCACAAATTTTATCTTTCTTAAACGCACAGTTAGGTAAACCCCTAACTAAACCATGAGATGCAAGCTTTTTGATAGTGTGCATGCTAATATGACCTAGTCTACGATGCCATGTCTAAGAATCATCATGCAATGATGCTTTTAAACAAGATAAATTCTAACTTGGATTAGAGAGAGGAATAGTATAGGTATTACCCGATCTCTTACCCGAGAGCTTAGTCTCTTTTGTAGTTGCATCGAAATGCAACGAACTGGTCCGAGTAAACCTTACCTCTTGACCTTTCGTCCTTTTCGAGTTACCTGCAAGTCGAAACACACTAACCTTTCTCACTTCCTCTAATGAACCCAGTAACTCCCTTTACTATAGTTCTTTTCTAAGGAAAAAGACTATTGGGAAACTTTTCTAAGTGTTATAGAAACTTTTTGAGTGTTACAAAAACTACGGCATATGTTTTCATTCGATTCTTACTAGCTCGAAAGCACACTCTTGTTCATCAATTCACTCCGATGGTTTTGAGTCACTCAAACATCACTCAGATTTATCGCATGATCAAACATTCACCCTAACTCTTTCAAACCAAGTTCGACTTCATATTCCAAGGTAAAGTCAATTACATCATTAATTCAACTTTCTAAGTCAGCAAGTTTTGAGTGAAATATATTTATCTAGATCAAGTACTCATACTCTAATATTCTCTTCTCGAACTTGATCTTTCTCTAGACTCGACTCGGATGGAATTTGAGTATAATGAATATTAGACTCGGAAAATTCTGCTCTTCTAGAACTCGGATAATTATGCACTTATTGATCTTAATTAAATTATTATCTATGTCTAATCCTAAACCACGAGTATTTTATACTTTGAGAACCAGAATTGGCTTACTTTTGTAGGTTATCTAAACGAGATTATCCTACTTTTTGAATTATAAAAGTAACCGGCTTCAAGTCGTCAATCACCGGTAGACAAGACTTTTTCTACATCGACCAAGGTCGAGACACTATGTCGTGGCTGTCTATTTCCAAAACGGAAATCGTCAACGCTAAGCTCAACGGTGGTTTCCACCCTACTTTCGGACACCACCAGTGGATTGGGACATTCTAAGGAGTCAAGAGCCATTGCACAACATTCATATCTCAATGGATCTTTTCGGAGCGACTCAAAAGAACCATTACACCGGTCACGAGAGGACTTCTAATCGGAAGATCGTCACAACGGCTAATTTACTTGGTCACCTATAAATAGAAGCCACTTCACAAGAATTGAAGATTGTTGAACCCATTGATGAAATTCTAGCTCTTTGTATAATACTTATTCAATCTTAATCTTACAACTCCATGTTTGTACTTAACACTTTTTATGAGTTGTAAAGTCTTGTAATCAGTCACCAACTCTTTCTTACTCTCTAAGTAAGGTACCTTGACTGAGCTGTAAGGGTTAACTCAGCTTAGTTGTCCCTAGCTGTAAAGGTTACCTCGATTACGAAGTACTTAGATCAAATAAGGGAACTTCGAATCTAGGAAAATTTTGTAAGGAATTGTCTAATGGAGCAATTCTGGTTGAGTTAGTCTACTTGTATTTTGTGGATTCAAAATAGTGAATTTGACTTGGTGCTTAGATTAGCACTAGCCGTGGTTTTCTTCCCCTAGAGGGTTTCCACGTAATTTCGAGTTGATACTTTTGTGAGTCCAATCTAGACTCAAATTGTCTTGATTATTCAGTTTAAACTTTAACCGTTCCATTGTTGTTAAAATTTCCTCACCACCCTATTCACCCCCTCTAGGGTGACCAAGACTCTCCAAGAGCAAACCTTTAATTGGTATCAAAGCCTAGCCTTCCAGAAAGGATCTAAAAATCCAAAGATTTAAAGATCAAATGGCTCGAGAACAATGGAGAGTTCGATGAAGGAAGATCTTCTACCGGACCATCAAAGTTTAAAGGATCAAATTTCGTACACTCTGGAAGAAGCTCATGGAATGTTTTCTACTTGGATCACAATGAAGATGTATGGAAAATCATACAAGAAGGTAATTACATTCCAATGAGGATGGAGGAAACAAGACTCGTGCCTAAAGCAAAGCTCGAGTACACCATCGAAGAGGCGGAAAAGTTCGGGAAGAACTTTAAAGCAATGAACATTCCGATGTGCACCATCGGCTCGGAAGAATACAACCGAGTGTTAGCATGTGACACAGCAAAGGAAGTGTGGGACACTCTTGTCAACACATATGAAGGCACCAGCCAAGTTAGACAAGTGAAGATAAGCCAATATCTTCACGAGATATGAGCTGTTCAAGATGGAGCCGAAGAAAACATCACTCGGATGCTCATCCGCTTCACCGAGATAACTAACAATCTCAAATCTCCGGGTAAAAAGATTTCCCATGAAGAAATGTGCGGAAAGATTCTAAGAAGCCTACCTCGGACTCGGATCAAAAGAATTCGAACCGACCATAGAAGAGAGTTCAATTACTCGGAATTTATAGAGTTCACGTGATAAGAATGGTATCTCCCACAACTTCTTAGCACCAAGAACTCCTCAACAAAATGGAGTAGTGGAGAGAAAGAACTGAACTCTTGAAGAAATAGGAAGGACAATGATGATTAAACAGGATCTAATATCTATTTACAGGCTGAGGCGAGTCAATACGATAAACTACACTCCGAATAGATGCCTCATCATACCCATCTTGAAGAAAACTCCATACGAGCTCTATAAAGGGAAGAAACCCAACATGTTATAATTCGGACCCTAGAGCAAGGTATGAATGTAAGAGAAGGAGAAAGTGTGCAAAATGAACACATCAAGCACCCCTTTTATAGGCCCATTCGGTCAAGCTAGTGAAGCATACAAGACAAGAGTCAAAAAATTAGTGGGAGACCAAGGGAATCCGGCTGAGAACATCGGGGGCCAGGCCTACCAAACACCGGCCGGTGCCAGCCATGAGGCACTATGGTGTCCCATCGGCGACAGCTTTGCAGCCCTAGCTGGTGGCCTAGCTTGTGAAGTCCCATCAGCCGTGGCATGTGACTTCTTGGAACCTTATGTATGCATAGGAGCTCTTGGACCAACCAATCGGCTTTTTCAAATAATATTCTTCGGTTTGTTTTCGACTAAGTTATTCAGGTACAAAACTAAACTTTTGCCAATTCGATTATCCACTAACAAGTATGTTAGTATATCAGATCATTTAGCCAAGCTTCGGATAAAAAATGATTAAAGTTACAACATCAAAATGCACCGAGCTTCAGGCCTTGATTAAGCCAAGCTTAGGACCCTCTTCTTGGACTTCATAACGCATGCATTGCGATCATGTCCAAGCCTCTTTCCGGAGTTCGGGTTCAACATAAACCAATTCCACACATTACACAATAACTAATATCAAAAATAATTGCACAAAATCGAGGTAAGTACCCTTTAATGTCTACTTTGACCCTTCGTATTTTAGACTCGATCAAAGTGGGGCTAACTATAGATAGCTAAAAATTGTCGTCCCTTATCTTTTTAATTTTTTATTTTATTCTGTTGGCCCGATGATGAAATCCCGTGTGCTTGTTTGAGAATTTGGATCTCGAACTATGTTCGATTGCTTGCGTTTTGGCTAAGGAATCCCGAGACAGATGCAGAAGGGCACAAAACCCTAGAAAAGCCTTACATGGTCGGCGCCTTCAACACATAGTTTCACCTCAAAACGACGTGTTCCATCATGCGAACTCTCGGGGTAGCACGCTAGGGCACGAAACCCTAGGTGTGTTCAGGTGGCCGGCGCCCGCCACCCCTTATTTACCCGGTTCTAGCGGGTTTTATCCTTTTCTTTATCCGGTCATATCACTTTGATCTTGGCCCGATTTTTCTGCTTGCTTTTAGATAGCTGGCCGGGCTAACCCTAGGTCACTTTCTTAACCTAACCTCTCCCTATAAATAGAGAGCTTGGGCTCTCATTTGACAATGGCTCATCCCTCAATGTTACTCTACTGAAATTCGGGTAAGAGCTACTAAATACTCATCTTTGTATTTTGATCTCTTAGTCCCTTTTCAGCCTACTTCCATCATACTTCCTACATCCGATCCCTCTACTCCATCATTCACCTACCTACACCAAATACTCACAAAAAGCTTTCCTTGATTCACCACCATCGCATCAAGAGATCCGGATCCGAGATTCGGATCGGCAGGTGGCATAACACGAGGGCACGAGATCCGGTTTTCACAACGATTTATTTTATTTATATGCTTTCTTTATTGCTTTCTATATTGTGGAAAAACGATGTATCACTTTTAATTCATCCTCGCCTGATGTAACCTTTTAGTTTTCCGCTTTCTTTTCTTTTCACTTTGCCCTTTCTTTTCTTTTCTTTTCATTTTTCTTTCTTCACTCCTTTCATTATTTACGCCTTTATGGCTTTCATAATTATGTCTTGGTTCTTTCAATTTCACTTCGCATATTGTTGCTTGCTTCCTTGTTTTACATTATTTAGATTCACTACTGAAATTAATAATGACCGTCTTCGGATGGGCGGAACAGAAGGGTTTATCCCTACATTTCGTACCCTCACCCCAGAATACGATTCTCGGTTCAAAGACCGATGGAGTCATTTTTAATCTCTTTTAGTCTTATTTTTCCCATACTAAGATTGGAAGAGCAAAATTTTACTTTTGTTTTTGTTAGTTTTCTCTCTTAAAAGCTGACTGGTGTCTCCCTTTTCATTTATTTCTATTCAAATATGCTTCCAGGCTAGTTTTTGGTCGAATAATAAAAACAGGATCCGGATCCGCCAAGCTAGGGTAAAGGCCAAGGCTGATCTCATTAGTTGTGGCCTCGGCCGGCGGCGGCCACCACTAGGTGTAGGCTGTCACATGCACCGTGTGGTCAATAGGCGGGCTCGGGTCCAAACTAGTGTTTTCACACCGGTTTGGCCCTAGAGCCTCACGGAAAAATTAGAAACCGTAATTTTTATTTTTTAGTTAAGAAATAATATCCCGGGACATCTAAAAATGAGTTCTAAAATAAAATGATCAATAAAAAAATTGTCAATCAATCCGATTCAATTCATTTAAACTCAATTTATTAAAATTCGGAAATCTTATTAGAAGGCTCATCCCCACATTCCAAAATCGACTTTCTATGACCATTTTCAAAATCGAGTCTTTAAAAAAGAGACCCGACATAAGTGGGGAAGCTCGGCGGGCCCCAGCCGATTGTGGTTCCTACAAAAGTATACTCAAATTCTTCTCTTTTTGACTTATCGCCATTGAATCCATGCAAGGAGTTAAAGAATATTCAATTATTCTAATCTCTAAGAATTTATTCAACTGATCTTTCCTACTCCCCACATACTCACATCTTCTAAGATTCACAAAAACAAGCCCTTTCCTTGAATTTGTCGCTTTCAAATAGAGAGATCCAAGGTAGAGATCTACATCGGCGAGTGGGACATCCCGAGGGCAACCATTCGGCTTTCGGACGGTTATTTAATTTATTATTTTTTATCCCTTTCCGTATTGTGGATTAAAAGAGATGTAATCACATTTTAATTCCTCCCCGCTTAATGTAATCTTTTAGTTTTCCGCTTTCTTTATTGCTTTCTTTACTAATTTCTTTATCGTTTTCCTTCAATTATGTTTGGTTGCTTTTATTTTTTTAGCATGTTGATTCCTTGAGTTTGGCACATGTTTTTAGTATACTACTCAAATTGGTAATAGTTGTCTTCGGACGGGCGGAATGGAAGGGTTTTCCCTACGTTTCGTATCCTCGCCCCTGAATCCGATTCTCGGTTCAAAGATCAATGGAGATATTTTTAGCCATTTTTAGTCTTAGTTTCTCCTACACTAAGATTGGAAGATCAAAATTTTACTTTTGTTTTTGTTAATTTTTCTCTCTTAAAAACTAACTGGTGTCTCCCTTTCATTTATTCCTCCTAGATCCGCCTCCGGACTTTTTTTGATTGCGGGATAGAAAACGAGAATTCCGGATCGTCGGCTAGGGTAGAGGCCGAGGCTGATCTTCTCGGCCATGGCCTCGGCCGGCGCCAGCCACCACTAGGTGCAGGCTGCCGCCTGCACTGTGTGGTCGGTAGGCTGGTCTCGGGTCCAAACCGTTGTTTTTACACCGGTTTGGCCCTAGAGCCTCACAACGAAACATAAATCCTACTTTCTTTATTTGTCGGTTAAGAAATATTACACTACTAGAAAATCGCCATATAGCAACGAAAACAACGACGGAAAAATATCAATTAGCGAGGAACTTCACAATTTGCGACAGAAAAACTCCGTTGCTATATTTCGTGTTGCTAAATATCAACGACAGATTCTACGATCCGTCGCTGATTAGCGACAGATTAGTGACAAAATTTTATTCCATAGCTAGCAAAATCAATGACGGAATTGTTAATTCCGTCGCCGATGTTAGCGACGGAACAGGAAATTTCATCACTTAAATTAGTGACGGGATTGACAATTCCATCGCTGATTTAGTGACGAGAATAGTCAATTACGTCGCTAATTTCCGTTCCGTCGCTAAATCAACGTCAATTTGAAAAAAATTGAACAATTTTGCGTGTTTTCGAGTGCTTATTACAAAAAATTTAGAACGAAATACAAATCCAAATAATTTGGCGGCATAACGACGTCAAATTCAACTTTAATTCAAACACAAAAATCATATACAAACACAAAAGTCATAAATAATCCAATTTCAATTCACCAACCACCATAAAAACTAATAGAAAAAAAAAAAACCAAGTGTATTACATACATTGTTTACAAACACAAGTTATGCTCATCATCAATTAGGGATCCACTTCCTCTTCATCTTCCTTTTCCTCTTCTTCTTACTTTTCCTCATTATCTTCACCTTTTACCTCATTTTCGTTCCAACCATGGCTATCAAAATAATGAGGATGGAGAAAGCATACCCACAAGAGGTTAAAGGTGGTTAGTTGGTGGCATGCATGGTAGCGGCGGTGGACGGTTGTGAAAGGGGAAAGGTCTTCGGCCTCTTACTCTCTCACACTCTCACTTCTCTCTAATTCTCAATCTCCCTCTCCTTATGGTTTGCCGATCCTCGCGTAAGTCGGGGTTTTATTTCCAGCATAGCGACGGAATATGCGACGAACGCAATCCGTCGCTATTTATAAAAATGTATGTATCGACGGAGTTATCGATCGAATTAATTCGTCACTAATTAAAAATTTGAAAATTTTCAAAGCTGTAGAAAATTTAATAGCCCGCCAACTAAAACTTTTTCAAATTTTGAGCTGGCAATAGAATCGACAACGTACTAATTCTACCGCTAACAAAAAATTTGAAAAATTTTACATATTTAAAAAAATTAAAATAGGTGGAAAATTTAAATTTTGAAAATTTTGAATTACCAACGGACAAATTCCATAACTAATTTCAATTTGAAAAATTTTGTATTTTTCAAATTAAAATAGGCGGCAAATTTAAAATTTTAAAAATTTTGAATTGGCGACGGAATTAGTGACGGATTAATTTCATCGCTAATAAAAAAATTTATAAGAAATTTGAAAATTACAATTAATGATGAAATCAGCGTCGAGTCGATTCGGTCGCTAAATAAAAAAATTTGTAAAAATTTTTAAAAAATTATTACACAAATCCATCGCTAATTGTTCAATTTCTGTCACTAGGTCCAGTCGCTAATGAGTAAAATAGCGATGGATTATTTTTTCATCACTAATTCCGATGCTAGTTGAGTTTTATCTTACAAATGTCAATTTCCGTCGCTATATAACGTTTTTGTAGTACTTGATATCCGGAACTTCGAAAATAATTACTAAAATAAAATAATTAATAAAACCGTCATTCAACTTTCCCTAATCAATTTAATAAAACTCGGGATTCTTAATAAGAAATCAATCCCCACTTTCTAAAATTCATCTTTCAAAATCCCAAATCATTTTCAACCCCATTTTCCTCAAAAACCTTTACGCCAAGGTAACGTGGGCAATCTAGGGTAGATTCGATTGGAAATCGGGTAAGTGAGATGAACTCGATGAAACACTATTGGCTCATATACGCTTATTTTGATGCAATCATTATCCGAAGGCGACGAATGATCATCACTTACCTAATAGGTGGATTCATACTTGGTAGGAGGCCACGGGGATATGGCGCCAGCTGCACTATTGAGCTTAGTTGAGCAATTGGAACATTACTATTCCTTAAGACCACTAATACTTGCTGAAACGATCATAGGTTTAGATCGGGTTGAGGCGAACTCGAGGAAGACTTCGCTGGGAGCCCCTATTGTTGTAGGTAAGCAAATAACGGCTAACGAGACCAAGCGGTGTTGGTTAGTGGCCAGCATCGGCCATGGAGCGTTAGTCTTGCGTTGCCGAGGCTGAGTCACCTCCAATTTATGCCAAAAGTCTCGATTTTCCACGCCTTTCACTTTTTCGTCCTTTTTTTAATTTTGCTCTTGTTAGGCCTAAAAGGTTGAACCTTTAACCGTGCGAGTACACTTATTTATTTTTTGCATCCGTGGTGTGCGAGATATGGTTAATGGAGCACCTAAAACAGATCTAAGCTCCCGGGAATACGGATGCGTACTTAGCAATACACTTTTGTCGGCGAAGCGGAAAAGGTGGTAACCAATCGCCTTACTTCCTAGTGGGAGGAATACCTCACGAATCACGATAACGAATTTCGGTGGTACATCGTGCATTAAAAAGTGTCCCAATTTAGGACACATACCCTACAACATCCATATGTATGCTTGTAGGGCCTAGAAAGCAACACCTATTAATGCCCCGATCGTGTGTTACGGCGAGATGGGAAGAGAGCGAGTAATTCATCTCCTGGATTGTATCCGGCTGACTACCTTTGATTTGTTTGAAGGATTTGGTAACTTTAGCGGATGAAATCATAGCTTAAATACTTGGATGAACCTACCTAAACTGCTAACACCTGCAGGAAAACCAAATACTGCCGTATTTACCTAAATGGATAATAGACTTGGAGCCCTAACGGCGTAAGGTATTGAGAGCTAGAGTGATAGATCCGACAAAGTTGTTCCTGTTGCTGCACCTCTCAGATTTGCGAAATAAACCCTCAAGTGGCCGAACGTGTTCGCTGAAGAGAGACTGGAGCCAAGGAACTCGAAGAGAAAAGGGCCCGAAGAATTAAGGAACTAAAGAAGCGTACCCAGGATGATGGGGCTGAGTCTAGCGACCCCAAAGGAAAGAAAGTTAAGATAGACTTGGGCTTAGATTTTTTAGATAGAAGAAAAGGAAAGGAGGATTAGTTTTGCCTCTTTAGAACAAATTTATTATTTGTTTTTTTAACAAGTAGTGTGCTTGCATTACCCTTTTATTAGGTATGTATTCGGGTAAGTGGTAGGCTTAGCTTTTATTAAATAAAAGTATTGTGCTATAATTTTACATTTTATCACTCACCTAGACGTAAAAAGAAATTGGGTCGGACCGCCATTAAAAATAACACGAGTAAAATACATAAACGGACCACCTAATTCGGCTATTAACAAATGAATGAAGTAACCATCTAATTGGACAGTAAAAAATGAATTACAAAGTTAGCCATAAAGAGGGATACTCGCCTCGGCCAACCCACCGTTGTCCGGGTGTTGGCCGGCGCCAGCCACGGCATGACCTAGTTGGGCCAGGCCTCACCCAACGTCCGGGGTCTCGCTAAATGTAATATTTTTTCAATTGATCCAAGTTTTTGTACTGAAATATTTCTTCACCGTCGAAATCGAGTCAATTTCACTACTCCACCTGGCAATATCGGACTAAGCACAAGTGGGTCTTGCCAATTAAGCCTAAATTTTACTCGTGGATCCTGAATTGGTGCTATAATCTCTTTGAGGACAAAATCTCCAATTTGCGGGTTTCGAAACTTCACTCTTCCGTTGAATGCCCTTGATATACGTGCATGGTATATTTGGACATTATGCAGGGCGTTGAGGTGCCTTTCATCCAACAACATCGACTCTCCATAGCATGCTTTAGCTCATTTTGCTTGTGGAATTTGACTTTCAGCTATGATCCTTAATGAGGGAATGGTAATCTCTATTGGAAGAACCACTTCTATGCTATAAACTAGGCAGTAAGGTTTTGCTCTGTAGAGCTTCGATGGATGTTCGATAGCCCATAAAGCAAAAGGAAATTTATCGAGGCTAATCCTTATAATTGACATCCCTCTTCTCCACTATTCTATGAATGTTCTTGTTGGCGGCCTCGACTACTCCATTAGTTTGAGGACGATAAGGAAAAGACTTATGGTGCTTAATCTTATATTTGTCAAACAAGTCGGCTACTTCCTTCTTGAAATGACTACCATGGTCACTAATTAGCTCATGGGGAATCCCGTAACGGCAAATGATATTACGAGTAAGGAACTTAGCTACCTGTTTGGATGTCGTGGTTGTATAAGACGTTGCCTCTACCTACTTGGTGAAGTTTTCCATTGCTACTCACACAAATTCGTGGCCACCTTATTCCTTTATGGATCACCTTGCCAATAATGTCTATTCCCCGAACGAGAATCACTACTACAGGAACCACTTTTAACGACGGGTCTTTAACGACGAGTTAAAAGGACAAACCGTCATGAAAAATAGACGGTGACATATTTGTAAATAATAGGCATTGCTTAACACATATGATAACAGTTCTTTCAGAGAACCGTCATCATATGTATTGCTTGAATACATTTAATGACGGTTCTCTTAAAGAACCGCCGTCATATGTCTTTCAAATGCAATCTAAAAACTCGAGAACATACCTGTTGTTTCCATGCCCACTTACATCTTCTCACTACTCTCGGTCTTATCGCTTTCTACAATTTCTCTCCTCCACTACTACCTCGGATATGGAACGTAGCTTCCTCGCCGATCGACTTGAATTCGTAAGCCCACTTACATCCTCACCATTGTAGTTTCCTCGTCTCTTTTAAGTTTACATCTCCTTAAACTAAGTCTAATTGTGAAGCCTCTCCTCACCCCTCACCATTGTCGGTTCTTAGGTATGAATCTGTATCCTCTCTTGTTTTTTGCTTTAAGTTATTTGCAAAATGTATTATAGTTAAATGTTGAATGTATTTGCAGTAATTATATGAATGTTGAGAATGTGGGTAATGTTTGTGTAATATCCGTAATTTTATTTGAAGTGGTTATATGAGTTAAATTAATTAATTAGTTTTAATTAAACAAATTATGTTGAATAACTAAAATATATGCGTGGATATATATTCGTGATTTTATTTAAGAGAACTATTATTTGTTTTCTTAACCTCAATTAGTGAAATATATTACTTTTCTCTCTTAACTTGCCGTCCAGTGCCCAAATAAATAAAAGATACGAGATACACAGAGGTTGAATTTTATTACCTATTCTAACTTAACCTAATGTTATGCCTAATTAAAAGATAATTAATTTGGGGCTAGGGTTAATATGAGATAGTTAATAGCAAAATAAAAGGAAAAACGGGCAATTAGGTGTCAAGGCTAGGAAGAGGATTAGTGTAAAAGGAGGTATGTGTTGGCATTCGTAGAAAAGCCATACATAAAAGAAAGAAAAAGGAAAACAGACAATAAATGTTAGAATTATAAGGGGATTAGTGGAAAGGGAAAATGTTGGTGGCTCTTTCCGATGGAGCCACGCTGCACGAGAGAGAGAGAGAGAGAGAGAGAGAGAGAGAGAGAGGAGAGCAAGCAGTAAAAGAAGATGAAGGGGGCGGGGTGGTTTTAGTCGGGCAAGGCCACCCGAGTAAGGAAAGAGAAACATAGGGGGAGAGGGGCAGAGCAGCAAGAAGGTGAGAAAGAGAGAGACCCGAGCACACGGCAGATGGGAAAGAGAGTGAGAAGCAAAGATAGGGGAAAGAGAGAGTGAAGGCTCGGGGAGGCCCGAGTAGAGCAAAGAAAAAGGGAGAGCGAGAGTGAGGGATGGGGAAGCGAGAGCAAACACCCGAAAAGGAGGTACAAACCAAAAGGGCGAGAGAGCTAAGAGAGCGAGAACCCGAGCGAGAACGCGGAAGAGGAGGCACGCCTATCGGCAAAAATCGAAGCCGGCGAGTCGGCAAGCGGCGGGCGACGAGCAAGGGAATGGTGGCCGGCGAGCGGGAGGTGGGGACCAACGAATGAGCAAGACCGAGACCGAGAGGTTGAGATCGAGGGCTTAGAACAAGAAACAAAACGAGAAAGCGAGAGGTAGAGAGAAACTAAGCAAGAATCGGGTAGCGAGAGAGACCGAGACCGATAGGAGGAAGCAAGGAAGCCTAAATCAATTATCCAAAACCCTAAAAATTTAGAGGTAGGTGGTCTTATACTCTAAATTAATAGTAATTTCAAAACTCAATTGAATTTTGTTGTGAATATTAAATGTTTGTGCTATAAATGAATTTAGGAAGTAGTTAGAGCTGAATTACGATATGAGAGAATCCGATTGAGTTGTTAAGGCTGAATTGGGAACCCGGAAACTTTGATGGAGTTAGGTTGTTTAGGTCTAAGGAGCAATATGGAAATTTCAGTTAGCAATTAAGGATGAAAAAAATGTGATTTGGGTGCAAATTATGAGTTAATTGAGCCTAGGGTTTCGAGATAGGGTGCAAGTGAAAGAAAGAGAGAGAGAGCTAGGTGAGTTAAGGTTTCATTGGCAAGCGGAGGGTAAACCGAAGGAAAAAGAGAGGGAAATGGGGCTAGCTGAGCATGCAACACCAAGTTTTGGGCCCAATTTGGCCAAACTTCAAATGGGTGATTCTATCTTTAATTTTTCAGCTCGTCGTATTATTTTTCAAATTTTTCCACACTTCTTATAAAAATAAATTAAATTAAATTAAAATCTCTAATTTAGTAATTATTGCGAACAAAATAAGATATAGAAATGTGTTAAAAATATCATATTTTTGGGCTCAATAGGTACTAGTTATTACAATCTGCTACTTCTATAATAAATACTATATTTTATATCATTATAGGCCTTCCATGCTTACGTAAATAATTAAACTCAATTAGTTAGTTTTGATCGTTACTTGAACTTCGTTGGTGTTAAGCTTGTCGTACAGCAACAAATTAAACCACTACTTAGGCTTACAATAAACAATATAGTAAGGGCAAGTAGGGATCGAATCCACAAGGAAAGATACTGTAAAAAATCAAACTTCCAAACTAATTAAACTAACTATTCTAGTTATTTACCTTATAAAATTCAAACAAATCAAATTAACTACTAAATTTCTAATTTTAATTCTAACAAAAACTTCTGAGATTATGCACTATTATTCTAATAATCTAAATTTAACAAAACTATCCTAATTAATTCTGGAAAAATTAAAACAGAAAATCAAATAAAAAAACTTAAACAGGAAATTAAAACGTAGAATAATTCAGAATGAAATAACTAAAAATAACAGAAAATTATCTAATAATATAAATAAATATCCCAGACAGAATATAAAGCTTGTAATAACCCAGGAATGTTTTTTTTTATAATTTTTCAGAATAATTAAAACAGAAAACTAAAGCAGAAATTAAATAAATTCTAAAACAGAAAATTAAATAAATAATATTCTGCACTAAATTAATTACGAAAATAAATACTAAAATTATCCAAAATAATAATACTAATTTTCTAAACCTAACCAGACCCTAAAAATATAAAAATAAAATTTAAAGTCTAATTTACGAATTTATTTTATTAAAAACCTGCAGTAATTAAATTCAAGAATTAAATCTGAAAAAATATCAAATTAATTCCAAAAATTCTAAAATTTAATTACAGCAAACTAGGACTCTATCTAAACCCTAAAAGAAGATAAATCACAAAAAACAACAAAAGAAACTATTTTAAAACTAATTTCTAACAAACTGACTCAAAAATAATAAAAACTGATAGAAAAATAATCTGAAAATTAAAATATATAAAGACTCAAAATAAAATAAAAATAAAATTACTAAAACTAACCTAAAATACTGATCTTTAGGGGGGAATGAAATTAATAATAAAAGACTATATATTTATAAATAAAAATTGACAAACTAAAGAAAATAACTAAAAAGCAAACAAATAATTATCAAAGATATAAAATTTATAAAAACACTTAGTATAATCTATATCCACCATGCAAATTATTATTTATCATTAACACAAAAATTGATCTATCCATGAGCTAAACTGTAGAAGACAACCAATAGCGGATCTTCCCCGTTTTCCTTGGTTATTAGTTTACTTAGGCCTAGCCCTAATATAAACCCTACTAATATTGATAACCCTAGCACTAGCACTAGAATTTAATCAAATTAGAGCATTAAGTATTAGAAAAACATCATCTAGCACCTAATAACCAATCTACTAGCAAATTGATTTAAGAAAGATCTATGATAATTTCCTAATTAAAAGAGATGGGTATGAGCCATCCATGATTAATTAGGGTGATACTTATGTCTAAAAGATCAAGCAATTACGTACTTAAACCCTTTAAACTATCACATGAATTTATATAAAACTAAATAGCGTGCACTCTAATTAATTAGACATAAATTCATAAACATTAAACACAAATTATCATAGAATCATAGATTGAATCAATAAGACAATAAAAATCGAAACTTTGTTTCAAAATAACTAATTTAACATGGCTTCAAGTAGATTATACTAAGTATAAAAAGACTACTCACACATAATGTAATTTAAAACATGTAAACTAAATAAAACTAGCATCTTTAATATTAATCTAACAATAAAAATTCAATCTTTTCTAGTAAAAATTACAAAACTAAATTATACTACCGATATTAGTTTCTTTGACCTGGGAAAATGAAGAAGATGATGATGGATGGTGGCTGGCTGGGCAGCGAGCACAGGGAGCGGCGAGCAACCGGGAGCAGCGGCGGACGGCGGCAACCAGGGGCAGCGGCAGCGAGTGCAGCAAGAAATCGTGAGGTGGTGCGGGTAGCTAGGTGGCTAGCTGCTTGTGTGGGCGGTGGACGTGAGCAAGCAGCGAGTGCGGGAGCTGTATGTAGGCTGGCTGCCCTAGGTCTCCCTCTCCATGATGATAATAAGTAGTATATATAGGGTGAAAGAGTTAGGGTTTATTTCTCTTTCTTCTCTTTTAAGTTTCCTTTTCTATTCCAATTAGGATTTCCTAAAATATAATATCCTAAAATAAATATTTTATTACATATTATATTTATGGACCGACTTCATATATTTTCTTGGATGCTTGTCGGTAGCTAAAATTTCACTTTTAATGACTTTTCTTCTCTTCCCCACTTTATTCGATAATTACCTATAAATAGACGAAATAGAATAAATTAGATAAAATAAACTATATAATATAAACTCAATAACTACTAAAAATACGTATAAAATACGACTTAACAAATCCCCCACACTTAGACTTTGGACGTCCTCGTGCAAAGAAATCTAAGACTCGATCTAATAATACGCTTTCTTATAAAGATATACATAAAACATAAAATATACACTAAGTTTGCCTTGCTTTCAAAAATGCTTTGATGAAATTTTTGTCTTTCCCAAGCAAGTGAAGAACTAAACATTTCATTGCCATCGGAGAGTTTATTCATCGGCCTCACAATATCTCTTTTAATTAAGTAACAATCAAACATTTATCCATCTTTTTCAAACATGTACATTCCGGTCAAGAGGTCTAAAACTTTTTAGGATGGGAAAAATTAAGGTGCTGTATGGTTATAGAGACATTGAATCGGCGAGATAACTCACTAAAATTCGATAATAAACTTGTTACGCAAACTTCTTTTCGTTTTTCTTTTTTTTTTAAATATATATATAACTCCATTCAAGCACATATTCGAGGCCCATATAGGGTCTTAGAAATATAACACTCCCTGTCTCCCACTCACCCAAACAGAGGTGCTTGGAGTTAATACTCTATTTTTATTTTTATTTTTTTAATTTTTAATTTTTATTTTTAATTTTTATTTTTCGTTAGTATGGTTCGAGCCATTGATCGGCCCAAAAGGGGCATGACTCTCCCAGCATGGGTTACTCCATTCATAAGGCTCAACTTGAGACTTAAACTTAAGGGGAAATGGCGCCGAGCCACCAACTCCGACCCATGTTGGTAAACTAACAATTTTTTTATTTTTTATTTTTTATTTTTATTTTTTTGTAGGCAAAACAAGAAAAATCAAAATTTGAATGAGTCAATCTGCTAAGTTCGGTAGTCTAGGTGAACGGTTTAAGTCAATTTATTACCTCTATCACGATTATATAGCATGATCAATTGGACGAGAAAAAATTATGATTATCACTAATTGAAGAAATATATGAGGATCAACTCAAACAACTCCGAATGGCAATTAACACGTTCAAATTTCTCACTTTCAAAGGGAAAGAAAAATTAGAAACAGAAAAATTTAAGCAAGTTAACCTAGCATATATTTATATTCATGCATTTCTTTACAAAAAAAAAAACACTAATTTTTTTAAAATTTTTTTATAATAAAAATAAGATAAATATAAATGCATAAAATTAAAATGCAGGATGCTCTCCCCACACTTAATTCATGCATTGTCCCTAATGCATGCTAAATAAAAATTAAAGTAAAATTAAAGTAAAAATTATAGAAACTTCCCTGAAAATGTTGGGTTGCCTCCCAACCGAGCGCCTTTGTTTCTTGTCTTTGGCTCGACATCGTTATAACTCATGGATCTTCTAAATGTATCTCCTCTACCAAGCAAATTTGGCTTCCTTCATAAAAATTCTTTAACCTGTGACCATTCACCTTAAAAATTTTGTTAGTAGAATAGCTTTTAATCTCAACAGACCCCATGTGGATAAGTCTTTACTACCTCAAATGGTCCTAGCCATCTAGAGTTTAACTTTCCAGGAAAAAGCCTTAGTTGTGAATTGAACAATAACACTTTCTCCCCTTTTGAAATTCCTTCCGACAAGCTTAGCATCATGAAATGCTTTGGCTTTACCTTTATAAATTAATGAATTGTCATAAGCTTCCATACGAATCTCTTCTAATTCTCGCAGTTGCAGCTTACGTTCCTTTCCCGCTAAGTCATAATCTAAATTACACTTCTTTACAGCCCAATATGATTTATGCTCTAACTCTACAGGAAGATGACATGCTTTTCCAAAGACTAGTCCGTAAGGTGACATACCTATAGGGGTCTTGTATGCGGTTACGTAAGCCCGGAGAGCTTCATCTAACCTAAGACTCCAATCCTTCTTATCTGGTCTAACAACTTTTTCTAGAATTCCTTTGATTTCTCTATTAGAGATTTCAGCTTGGCCATTTGTTTGGGGATGATAACTTGTAGATACCTTATGAATTACATGGTATTTAGCTAGCGGGGTACCTAAGGTTTTATTACAAAAATGTGTCCCTCTATCACTAATGATTGCTCTAGGTACTCCATATCTATGTAGAATACGAGATTTAACATGCTTCACCACAGTCTTAGCATCATCGGCTTTAGTAGCTATCGCTTCAACCCATTTAGACACATAATCAACAAACAGGAGTATGTAAGTAAAACCAAAGGAAAAGGGAAACGGTCCCATGAAATCCACTCCCCACACATCAAATATTTGACACACATACATATTATATAGGGGCATTTGATTCCTCCACGATAAAATTCCTGTCTTTTGGCATGCTTCACATTTTTGCAAAAATCATAAGCATTACGAAAAATAGTAGGCCAATAAAATCCACATTCTAAAACTTTGTGTCGTTGTTCTTTTTGGGCCAAAATGCCTTCCACTTTCGGATGAGTGACAGAAAGTTAAAATCGAATGAAACTTCGGTGTCATCTACACAACGCCTTATAATTTGATCTCCACAAAATTTCCACAAGTACGGGTCTTCCCAAACATAATATTTAGCCTCGAGATCTTATCTTTTCTTTTTGGGCTCTAGACATGTCTCTTGGAAAAGTTTTGGCAACTATGTAATTTACTATGTCAGCATACCAAGGTAATTTATCAATGACAACATATAAAGTCTCGTCAGGAAAACAATCACTGAAAGGGTCACTACTTTCCCCATTTTCTAGCCTACTCGGATGGTCTGCGTGACTAAGTTTTCAGCTCCTCGCTTGTCTTTAAATTCCATTTCAATTTCTTGTAGTAATAAGACCCATCTAATCAATCTTGGTTTAGAGTCGTTCTTTTTCAAGAGATATTTAATAGTAGCATGATCGGTATAAACAGTAACTTTCACACCTAGCGAGATAAGGACGAAACTTTTCGAGAGCAAAAACAATAGCATACATTTCCTTTTACGTCAGTGGTATAGTTACATTGTGCTTGGTCAAGAGTTCTAGAAGCATAATGAATTACATGTGGTACCCTTCCTACTTTTTGACCTAAGACAGCCCCTATCGCCTTATTACTAGCATCACACATCAACTCAAAAGGTAAGGCCCAGTTAGGAGGTTGTACAATAGGAGTAGTGGTCAATTTTAGCTTCAGTTCATCAAACGCCCTCTCACATTCCTCATGAAAATCAAATTTAGCATCTTTTGCAAGTAAAGCACATAAAGGAGAGGCAATCTTTGAGAAGTCTTTAATAAATCTCCTATAAAATCCAACATGACCTAAAAATGATCTTACATCCTTAACGCATTTGGGGTAGGGTAAAGATTGAATGATGTCTACTTTTGCCTTGTCAACTTCTAAACCCTTAGATGACACAACATGCCCTAATACGACCCCATGTTCAACCATGAAATGACACTTTTCAAAATTAAGTACCAAATTAGTTTCGATGCAACGCCCGAGTACTAAAGTAAGATGATGTAAACACTCATCGAATGAATCACCATGCATAGTAAAATCATCCATGAAAACTTCCATAATCTTGGTGATAAACTCAGAAAAGATACTCATCATACATCTTTGAAATGTAGCAGGAGCATTACATAAACCAAAAGGCATTCTCCTAAAAGCATAAGTGCCAAAGGGACATGTAAAAGTGGTCTTTTCCTGATCTTCGGGAGCTATAGGGACTTGAATATACCACTGAATATCCATCTAGAAAACAATAATGTGTCTTTCCAGCTAATCTTTCTAACATTTGGTCCATAAAAGGCAAGGGAAAATGATCTTTCTTTGTGGCTTTGTTCAGTTTTCTATAGTCAATGCACACTCTCCAGCCACTCTGGACTCTAGTAGGGACTAGTTCACCTTCCTTGTTTTGTACTACTTGTTGTACCCCCTTTTTAGGAACTACATGAATTGGACTAACCCATTCGGAATCAGCTATGGGGTAGATCACTCCGAGCATCGATCCACTTAAGAATTTCTTTTTGCACTACCTCCATCATAGGTGGGTTTAATCTACGTTGAGGGTCTCTCTTAGGCTTAACCTCTAACTCTAAAGTGATTTTATGTGAACACAATGTTGGGCTCAGCCCTTTCAGGTCTGCTAAAGTCCACCCTAATGCTTCACTATGTTCTCTAAGCACCTTAATAAGCTTATCTTCCTGTTCAAGTGTTAGTGCATTAGAAATTATAACAGGTAAGGTCTCATTATCTCCTAAATAAGCATATTTTAAATTTTCAGGCAATAGTTTCAAATCTAATTTAGGGGTGAAACAAGAGAAGGTAGCAACTTTTCATGATTTACGAGCAACTTTATCATATTAGGTTTTTCCATTACTTGCAAGCTGTAACAAAGACTCTATGCTATCTACTAGTCCTGAGTTAACATGATAGGGTATAGCATGAAATACGAGAATGATCCAACCCTTTGGTAATCACGGTTAACAATTCATCTTCTTGAGACAAATCATAAACATTTTGGGACATTTCATCAATTGTATCAAGTGCACAAACATAATTTACATCTGCAGGAAATCTCAAGGCATCAAAAATATTGAACTTAATAACATCACCATCAAATTCCATAGTCAATGTTCCCCCATGTACATCTATTTTTGTCCTAGATGTTTTAAGAAATGGTCTACCAAGCAAAATAGGAATGTCATGGCATGCATTACCCATGTCCAATACATAAAAATCAGCGGGAAAAATAAGCTCGTTTGACTTGGACTAAGACATCCTCTAAGACTCCATCCGGATACGTACTACTTCTATCAGCCAGCTGAATTACTAGCCCAGTTTTCTTCAACTCTCCCAAATTCGGTTTATCATAAACGGACCGAGGCATCACATTAATGGAAGCACCTAAATCAAGCATGGCTCTGTCAAAGTATAGGTTTCCAATCTTACAAGGGACGAGAGAACACACCTGGGTCCTTACATTTAGGAGGGAGCTTCTTTTGAAAAACAGCAGATGCATTCTCCCCACACTTATCTTCTCATTTCCTTTTAATTTTCTTTTAGAAGTACAAAGCTCCTTAAGAAATTTAGCATGACGAGGAACTTGTTTAATGGCATCTAGGAGAGGAATGTTGATCTCTACCTTCCTAAATGTTTCTAAAATTTCTTGGTTTGCCTCATCTATTTTAGGAGTTATGCTTCTCAGTCTACTAGGGAAAGGTGGAATAGGTTCATAACGACTTTTCTTAGTGTCACTTATCTCTTTAGCATTAGAGGAGTTATCCTTCTTTAAGTCGAGTTCGATTCCTTGACCTCTAGTTCGAGTTCTACCTCTCTGTTGTTTTTAGGTTCATTAAGTTCCTTTCCACTCCTTAGTCTTATGGTACTCACATTTTCTTTGGGATTACGGAAGGGTTGAGATGGTAATCTATTTTGCAATTGGGCTTGCAGGTTACTAAACATGGTATCCGTTGCGCTTTGTCTCTCTTGAACCTGCTTAATACTCATTTCTAAACTTTGGAACCTAAGGTCAGATTCCTTCTTTTGGTCATCCATTTTCTTAATCATTTGCTCCAAAAGGAAATTCATTTTATCTTGAGCGAGATGGTTGACGCTGGGCTTGGTCAAAACCAGGGGGTTGTTTCTAGGTCCATACCTAAGGTTAGGATGATCCCTCCATCCTTCATTGTAGGTGTTTGAAAATGGATCGTACTTTCTTTGACCTTGGTTAGGGAAAACAGCATTTACTTCTCCCCCTTGTAATGTAGGACATGAATCAGTAGGATGCCCTTCTAAACAGCAAATTCCACACACCATCGCCTTTTGAACTCCTCCAGTGACGAGTTTGTTCAACATAGCAGTGATTTGAGTCAGTTGGTTTTCTAATGATGTACTTGAATTTAGCTCATTAACCTTCCTAAATTGGACATCTCTAGTCCCAAACTGTTGAGTATTTTGGGTCATGTTATTAAATAATTCTCTAGCTTGAGTGGAGTCTTATTAACCAAAGCCCCCACTAGCGAGCATCTACCATATTTCTATCAATTGACGGTAGCCCTTCATAAAAATATTGAATCGGTAATTGTTCGGAAATTTGATGTTGGGGACAACTAGCACATAATTTATTAAAACGTTCCCAATATTCATAAAAAGTTTCTCCGAGTCATTTGTTTAATGCCACAAATTTCTTTTCTAATGGATCCAATCCTAGGTGTTGGAAAGAATTTTTCTAAGAATGCTTTATGAACTTGGGTCCATGTAGTAAATGTTGCGGGGGTATGTAATATAACCAGTCTTTAGCCTTATCTTGAAGTGAAAAGGGAAAGGCTCTTAATTTAATTTGGTCTTGTGTGATTCCCTCGAGGTTGCATGGTAGAATAAGTAATCATAAATTCATTAATATGACGATATGGGTCCTCACCGGGTAGTCCATGAAACTTAGGTAGTAAGTTCAGAAATCCAGAATTCAATTTAAGAGGTCGGTCCAAAGTAAGATATGATATAGACAAAGGTTGTGTTTCTAAATTAGGTGCAGCAAGCTCACGTAAAGTAGCCATTTCAAAGTTTATAGAATCAACCTCGGTTTCGCTTTCATGAGTTTCGGATTGTAGAGATTCGATGTCGTTCTCAACTTTTTCTGTCAAATGCTCTACCAATTCTCGATCATACGACCACTTCATAATTGCATGAACTAACTGTTATCAATTAAAATGCATAAGTTCAAGAATATATAAATAGTTAATTAAATTAGATTGAAAGAAAACTAAGATTTTTATTTCTTTCCCCGGCAACGGCGCCAAAATTTGTTAAGCTTGTCGTACAGCAACAAATTAAACCACTACTTAGGCTTATAATAAACAATATAGTAAGGGCAAGTAGGGATTGAATCCACGAGGAAAGATACTGTAAAAAAATCAAACTTCCAATCTAATTAAACTAACTATTCTAGTTATTTACCTTATAAAATTCAAACAAATCAAATTAACTACTAAATTTCTAATTTTAATTCTAACAAAAACTTCTGAGATTATGCACTATTATTCTAATAATCTAAATTTAACAAAACTATCCTAATTAATTCTGGAAAAATTAAAACAGAAAATCAAATAAAAAAACTTAAACAGGAAATTAAAACGTAGAATAATTCAAAATGAAATAACTAAAAATAACAGAAAATTATCTAATAATATAAATAAATATCCCAGACAGAATATAAAGCTTGTAATAACCCAGGAATGTTTTTTTTTTTTATAATTTTTCAGAATAATTAAAACAGAAAACTAAAGCAGAAATTAAATAAATTCTAAAACAGAAAATTAAATAAATAATATTCTGCACTAAATTAATTACGAAAATAAATACTAAAATTATCCAAAATAATAATACTAATTTTCTAAACCTAATCAGACCCTAAAAATATAAAAATAAAATTTAAAGTCTAATTTACGAATTTATTTTATTAAAAACCTGCAGTAATTAAATTCAAGAATTAAATCTGAAAAAATATCAAATTAATTCCAAAAATTCTAAAATTTAATTACAGCAAACTAGGACTCTATCTAAACCCTAAAAGAAGATAAATCACGAAAAACAACAAACGAAACTATTTTAAAACTAATTTCTAACAAACTGACTCAAAAATAATAAAAACTGATAGAAAAATAATCTGAAAATTAAAATATATAAAGACTCAAAATAAAATAAAAATAAAATTACTAAAACTAACCTAAAATACTGATCTTTAGGGGGGAATGAAATTAATAATAAAAGACTATATATTTATAAATAAAAATTGACAAACTAAAGAAAATAACTAAAAAGCAAACAAATAATTATCAAAGATATAAAATTTATAAAAACACTTAGTATAATCTATATCCACCATGCAAATTATTATTTATCATTAACACAAAAATTGATCTATCCATGAGCTAAACTGTAGAAGATAACCACTAGCGGATCTTCCCGTTTTTCCTTGGTTATTAGTTTACTTAGGCCTAGCCCTAATATAAACCCTACTAATATTGATAACCCTAGCACTAGCACTAGAATTTAATCAAATTAGAGCATTAAGTATTAGAAAAACATCATCTAGCACCTAATAACCAATCTACTAGCAAATTGATTTAAGAAGGATCTATGATAATTTCCTAATTAAAAGAGATGGGTATGAGCCATCCATGATTAATTAGGGTGATACTTATGTCTAAAAGATCAAGCAATTACGTACTTAAACCCTTTAAACTATCACATGAATTTATATAAAACTAAATAGCGTGCACTCTAATTAATTAGACATAAATTCATAAACATTAAACACAAATTATCATAGAATCATGGATTGAATCAATAAGACAATAGAAATCGAAACTTTGTTTCAAAATAACTAATTTAACATGGCTTCAAGTAGATTATACTAAGTATAAAAAGATTACTCACACATAATGTAATTTAAAACATGTAAACTAAATAAAACTAACATCTTTAATATTAATCTAACAATAAAAATTCAATCTTTTCTAGTAAAAATTACAAAACTAAATTATACTACCGATATTAGTTTCTTTGACCTGGGAAAATGAAGAAGATGATGATGGATGGTGGCTGGCTGGGCAGTAGCACAGGGAGCGGCAGCAACCGGGAGCAGCGGCGGACGGCGGCAACCAGGTGCAGCAAGAAATCGTGAGGTGGTCCGGGTAGCTAGGTGGCTGGCTGCTTGTGTGGGCGGTGGACGTGAGCAAGCAGCGAGTGCGGGAGCTGTATGTAGCTGGCTGCCCTAGGTCTCCCCTCCATGATGATAATAAGTAGTATATATAGGGTGAAAGAGTTAGGGTTTATTTCTCTTTCTTCTCTTTTAAGTTTCCTTTTCTATTCCAATTAGGATTTCCTAAAATATAATATCCTAAAATAAATATTTTATTACATATTATATTTATGGACCGACTTCATATATTTTCTTGGATGCTTGTCGGTAGCTAAAATTTCACTTTTAATGACTTTTCTTCTCTTCCCCACTTTATTCGATAATTACCTATAAATAGACGAAATAGAATAAATTAGATAAAATAAACTATATAATATAAACTCAATAACTACTAAAAATACGTATAAAATACGACTTAACAGTTGGCATCTAGACCCTAGTGGTGCTTGTAGTTTCCAGTTTGTAGAGATTGTTAATCTTAACCACACCTCCCTTATGTCGGAGACAAAACAGATTTGTTTTATTTCCTATATATCTTAGACTGTAGTCACTATTTAAATTCTTATATTGTAAGGATAATGGAGTTTTAGTCAAGAAATTACAATATTTAAGGCATAATGTTTGATTGAATAACATTCCCTACTAGGAAACCTTTTAATTGAAAGCTTGAAAGTGAATATTTTACAACACAAAAATTGAAGAGGGACTTAAACCATAAAGATAAGCGAAGATGCTTGTTCATAGAGAAATGGAGAATTATGACTTCTCTTTTACTCAAGCTATGCTCAAATAATCGTGTCCCTTTTGAATGCTCTGCTTCTCATAGAGGAGGTTGGATACATAAGATGCCCTAGTGGCTATAATACACACAGTATTATAAGATGTTTTCTGACTCGCTACGGTTATACTCATATGTTGAAAATTAAAAACTAACTTGACAAGACTCTCAATAATAAAATTATTTTCCATAAATAATATGATGATATTCTAGGCTTTTTGAAATATTAGATGCATGTAGTCTTAGTTCTTATAATTGAGATTCCGTATGCTTTCATCTCCAATTGTTCTTTCCAACTCATCATCATCAATTTCAAAATAAAGATATTCAGGACTCCTTTGTGAGAATAAACCATATAGATATAGTTTTCCTTCCTCGGATAAAAATTTTCTATCTTCAACATCAAATAGGTAATCATCAATAAAAAGAAAACATCATCTAAATATTCCTTCCACTCACTTGGATATCCAAATATAGTATTTTGACAATGCATTAACTTACGACCTCTATCAATTATAAACTACATTTAGTGATACATATTGAAGAATTCAATGGCTCTTGCAAAAGTAGGATTAGTAACTATCCTCTCGCCTTTTAGGAATCTAGTTATGCTCCAAAATCCGCTAGATCATCAAGATCAACTACTTGAATTAAATAATGAGTTAGCTTAAATTTTCCATCTTTAATTTATGTAATTGGACAATGAATACGAATATCAATACTAGCCTATAGAGGTGCAACTATCGATACTTCGATTGTAGTGGAAATCCAATGAATTTTTTGAATATGCATTTTTTAAAATTTGGTTAAATTTGAGAAGGTGTCTGTCGAGCACTTGGAATTCGTCATCCGAAACAAACCACCATTTTGTATTTCCAAGCATATGGGATCATTTGGTCGGATTGTTTTACGCGTTCTTACTCCTCCTACTCCAAAGCTATATGTAAAAGTTACTTGGGATCTCCATGATTCCCACATATCATAGGAATAATTGTTACAATGGTCAATGAAACTTGCATACCATTCTTTGAACCATTTTTCTTGGACATATCCACTTTTTTTTCTTCAATGTCTAAAGGACTCTTTCAAGTAGTGAACTTGCATTTCGGAGGTTTAGCCTTTTTGTTATTAAGTAGTGGGAATAAGTCATACCGAACCGGCATATTTTTGCTTGAAATTCTATTGAATCTAATAGAATGTGACACCCGAGATTCTAGTAATAACGACACTTCTTCATTTATTTGATTTCAATTGGGCGGAAGTTCGGCTATGTTCGACATAGGCTACCTCTCACATACTAACTCTCACATAAGACTCGTCAACCAAATAGTTCTTTGATCCCTATGTATGTTCAATAGAGAAGGAAAATTGGTTAAGCCATAATTGCCAATGCGAGAGCCTCCCATACGCTTGCATATTTGATAAATTCTTCAAAACCAAGTATTCTTTTGCAGTCGGTTCAAATGAGAAAAAGGTTTTGGGGCTAAAAAGATTAAAAAAATTTCAATTCCCCTTATGAGCGCGAGAATATGTTTTTCCATTGTAGGATAATTGCATTCAAATTTGTTAAAACTTTCACTTGTAATATTTACTTATTTTTGTTTCCTTTTTTCTAATTTTGAGTAGTGCACTCCAATACTCTTTGCTAGCATCTGTCTCAAGAATCAGATCATTTTCATTGTTAGGCGAATTAAGATCATGAAGATTTTTGCATAACTTTTTGAAGTTCTTCACAATCTTTGAACCATTAACAGTCCAAGTCTAACTTACGTCTGTTTAAAGTTTTGTTGTCAAGGCTTTATCAGCTTAGCAAGATCTTCAATGAAATCCGAAGCATAGGTGGGACATCCTAGAAACCTTTCTAGTTGTATTCTATCTTTAATTTTTTTCGAAAATTTTTTCTATTTTTTATAGGATATGCTTCTAGAGAATTAATTATTCAGCCTTAGTTTCTAAATTTAAGAATTCAATTTCTTGTTCACCATAGATACATTTAGTTTAACCAAGAATAATTCCATGATCAATGTATCTTTAAGTAACAACTAGGACATTATTTTTGTGCTGGTCTATTTTCTTAGAGAAAATAAGGATATCATCAATTAAACTAAGCAATGGTGATTTAGATCCTTGAAGATATTATCTATCCTTATTTTGTATATTTGAGGTGCTTCTCTATATCATATAAGTCATTCATAGTGTTCTTCAGGAGCACTAAAAGCGATTAAAGGGATACTTTCTTCACTCATTTTTTTGTCAATATCCATCCATTTTAAACAACCAAAAACTCCTCAAATTCTATTAAAAGGACATTTTTATTAGGATCTGTAATATCCATCGAAGATAGTATTATCATTGAGTTTTTCTATAATTGGTCACTGTTTTAGCTTTTCCTCTCTTTTCATTGGAATGATTCATTACCATGAATATTGGACGTGTCGGGACTCTTACTATTCTTGATTAACCTCTTTTCCAAAAGTTCTTTAATTCTTTTATCAAATTCTTTAATGGTTTGGTGTGTATACACCGTTTGTTTCACTTGGATAATAGTATTAGGATTTATCGAACGCAAATGTCTTATATTTATCCAATAATTTTCGAGGATTATCATAATATTGTTTTTTGCATTGCTATTCTTATTTCTTAATAATTCTCTCTTTATTGTTAAGCTCAAGTAGAGAAATTTCTAAAGTAGTTTCTTGTTGAGTGGGTGTTACCTTCTCACCATACTTTTTGTTGCATGTAAACTCAAGCTGTTTGATGAGTATAAGCTTTACTTAGCTTATCAATAGGAACCCAATGACCATTTTATGGTGAATATAATATGGTTTATGGTTTGTGTGCATGGGCAATATAATATTTTGAAATTATTTCCAATTATCACATCATGGGATGGTTGGTTAGTTGCCCAAAATACTGGTGTTATACATTGAACACCACCTATTTTTATAGGCACTTCTTCCATAATTTCATCATGGTTGATTATTTTGTTATTTGATATTCTTAATTGCATAGTACTCTTTGCTTGTTTTCTCATGAAATCAGAAAATAATGGTCTTTTTGCAAAGCACATAGAGTAACCATTATCAATATAAGCGTATAATTATAGTTAATGTACCCTTCTAAGCATATTTTACTAGGATATAAAGGTTTTAACAATTGTACACACTACTACAAAACAGCAGATTAGCGACTGAAATAGCGACGGAATGTTAGGTATTAGCGACGGAATTTCGCAATTAGCGATGGAATTAGCGACGGAACTGTTCCGTCGTTGAAAAGCGAGTCGCTAAATATCAGCGACGGAAATTTTCAAGTCCGTCGCCAATTAGCGACGGATTAACGACGGAATCTCGTTCAGTAGCCGATAGAAATCAGCGACGGAAACTATTTCCGTCGTTGATTTAGCGACGGAAATAGTCGACGGACATCCCAAATTTCCGTCGCTAAATTAGCGACGGAAATCACCCCATTTCCGTCGCCGATAGCCGTGTTAGCGACGGAATGTCCCCATATTCCGTCGCTAAGTTCCGTCGCTAAGTGGAAGAGACCGTCGCCGATCCGTTGCTCGTTGCGTGAAAAATTTTGTATATTATTTGCTAATTATTCGTTATCCTAGTACGTAACATTGTGAATGGATATACAAATCCACCATTCACATATGTGACACTTACATTTGGCATTTACATATACCGGCCACAAATAATTCATCAAAGTTGGATATACAAATCCAACTTACATATTCAACATCATCAACAACCATAGCATAGTTAAAACAAATTTGTAAATAGTTCGCAAAGTGATGATCACCAATATATACAAAAGTTCACATTTGAATTCACTCATCCTCTTCCTCATCCTCTTCCTCTTCCTCTTCCTCTTCCTCTTGTGGTTGTGGTGGTCGACGGTGCGATCCGGATGCTTGCTGAGACTGCAGAAATTCATTCATACGTGCTATTGGCTCAGTGAACTGTCGACCTGTGCCTTCGGATGCCGATTTTGTAACTCAAGCAGCCGGTAATGCTTAATCCAGTGATGTACCTCGGAATTTAAATTATGCACTTGTTGCTCTCCATTCCGAGTCATCCGTAGTAGAAGGTTTCGGTGATTTGAAGGACATTATTGGTTTCAAGTTTCTAGCCTCGGATCCAAAGCCATAAATGCGACCTTTCTTGTTCGCATTTGCTTTGACCCACAACTCTTGTTGTGAAGGGGTGGATACATGATCCTCGAAGAGTTGGGGTCATCATTGGAAGTTTGAGTGGGTTGAGTGTTTTGCAACTCTTCCCACTCTTTTGAAACTTCTCCTGAATATAATATAAATATTTTAGGCATGTAAATATCACGAGTTGTTAACGAAAACCATAGATAGAAAAATATGCGGAATTCATATATACGGTTACTCACGTAAATGGCCTTGGATTTTTGTCCACCCATTCGTCCTTTTTTGTTTTGTGCGTGCGTGCAAATAGTTGGGTCGGTAGAGGCTGAACTCCTTTAAGCTCCTTCATCTAAAATTGAAAACAAGTTAGTAGAGAATCAATTCACCAATATGAACAGGTTAACGGTTGCATGCGTAATCAATAAGAAAGGGGTACGTACAAATCGCCGCTTATGCTCCATCATAAGGATGGAGCCACACATATGGAGTGATGAACCAAGTCCCCCCGATCGGCATGACGGTTTTTCGAGCTTGCTCACGGAACTTCTTGTACTCAGCGGTTTCCCAATATTCGAGCAACTCACGCCGGTAGTTGTCACCCTACCATTTGGGCTTCTTCTTAGTTTTCCTCGCCTTGAGCATGAAGTCCTTCGAGCGATCACCGCCTTTCTTTTCAAAATTTCTTCCGATTTGGACTTCATCGGTTGGGGACCACGTGAAAAATTTCTATATAAATAAAAACATCGTTTATACGTTATGAAATTAAAATATAATGTTCGAACATGCACAATAAGTGATTATGTTATCTGAACTGGAGAAAACTAATGATGTGTCATTACCTTAAACTCAGAAAACCATTGATCACGTTGTGATCGAGGGACTTTACCCCATGTAGGTCAAGCTCCATCGTATTTGCTTTGGAAGATGTGGGAAATCGTACCCACAACTTTGTCAATGGGGTAGAACCTAATCAATTCAACATATAAAATAGTTAGTTCAACTAATAACTAATATGCTTATTTTATTTTATTATTTATTATCACACTCACCCTTCACCATCCGGCTCAATTCGGATTTTTCTCGGCTGCTAGCGCTACTTGATTGAAGACAAGGATCCTCGTTCCCGGTATCAATTGGTCCTTCATTTGTAGGCATTTGTGGTGGCCGTTGTTCGAACCAACGTGGATGCGTGGTACATTATTTGTACTATATTGTTGATATGTATATGTACTCAACGGGTTTGAGTACATATGGGGTTGCTTGAGAATATGGAGGGTTTAGAAAGAAAGGCCCACCCAGTGGGTTTTGCATATGTGGGACATTTGGGAGTTGGAAAAAGGGAGGGTTGGGAATAAATGACCCCCAATGGAGTTTGGTTGTGAGGGGAGTGTGGAGATAGTGTTCCACCGGCGGGAGTTTGAAGGTTCCGAGGGTTTTGAGAGGGGGTAGAAGTGCTGACATCATTACCTTCCCCATCGGTAGAGGTGTTTCTAGCCCTTCCCGAGTAGCCGATCTTTTGGTTCTGCCTCTACCTCTCTCCATTTTTCTGTACATAAACAAGTAATTCACACTATTAGTAAACATCCAACGGTTCAAGTGATTTCATATAGAACAACATATAAACAATAGTAAACATATGCACATGTAAGCGTTAGATATAAATCTGAAGCATGTGAATAAAGTACGCTTCAATGGTTTCACTTTCATTACATTAATAAGAATTCATTCGATGACAACATAAATGAAAGTTGTACAATAAAAAACAAACCCAACAAAAGCACATTATCAACTCCTCATCATCCTCATCATCAGTCTTATCATCATCTTCTTCACTATCCTCTTTGGCGTCATTGAATAGGGTATGTTCTTCTTCATCATCGGTGATATTGTCATCATCCTATTCCCATTCCCCTTCTTCATCTTCTTCACCTTCCTCTTCTTCACCAACATCCTCAATCTCATCTTCTCGGTTTAAAATAAAATCATCAACTAATTCTTCTGCTGAGCTTGAGTTATCAACCAAAGTTTCGGCAAAGTTTCTATTATTGGATCGATCTGTACCCATACTATCCTCTTGGAATGCACGGGGAATAGTATATTGGTCATCAACTCGGCCCTTGGTTTTGATGCCACAACGACGAACCAATTCAGCTTTTCTCTAGGGACCCCTTGTGGATATGACATATAATACACCTGAGTTGTAGTGCTAGCAAATATGAAAGGATCGTACTTACGATACCGCCTTGTACGATGCACTTCGACATACGAACTAAATTTATGGCACCGAGTTCCCGAGGACGACTAGGGTCAAACCAATCGCATTTAAACAAGCACACACCTTTTATTGGTTCACCAACATATTCAACTTCAACAACCTCTTGCAAGATGATGTAGTAATTATTTTAAACATGTCCTCCATCGGTTCCTTTCACACGGACACCACAATTGAAGGTCATTCTCCCTTCATTTCGAGCCTTAGTATGAAATAACATTCCATTCACCGTGTACGCTGTCCATGTTTTCACTCTCCTTAAAGGACCTTGAGCTAGTTGCATCAAGTAAATATGCTTTTCATCATGATATACTTGATAACAATGAATCTGTGTCAATAACATAGTGTTTGTTTAGTTTATTACAATGGAACAACCGATACTAATAAAGTTGTGGCACGAGTAATAAGTAACAACATATGATACTCACAGCTCCGTTGAGCCACTCTTCGAACTCACTTTCCACCATTGCATCAATTGCAAGCATCACTAACATCACCATACATAGCTCGTTTTTGGTGTTCGAATAGGCTGAGTTCAAAGATTTTATTAAGATGACATCATCGTTCTAAATTAAACTATAAAATTATTGAAACAAGTGTTCATTAGACAAGAGAAACTCACTCAAGGTAAGGTTTAACTTCGGCACAGTTCAGTAAAACATGCGGATGTGCGGCCGTCTTTTCCTTATCATCAAGGAAACGCGGACTGCACTTCCCAATTGGAGCACCTTCCGGTATGAATACCGAAAGAGTAGGATTATGGTTTGGAACTTCGCAGTCCTCATTTCGTCGACTTCATATAAGGCACGTTAGAGCCGAAATAGTAAGAGGCAAAATGTGTTTCTTCAAATCGGGCGTACTTTTCAGCGATACTCCCTTCAGGCTTCGATTTGTTTCCTATGGATCTTTTCAATCGGCCAAAGAACCTCTCAAATGGATACATCCACCGATACTGTACCAGACCACCCAATTTTGCTTCCTCCGCTAAATGAACCGGCAGGTGTTCCATCACATTGAAGAACCCGGGAGGAAATATTGTTTCCAATTTACAAAGGGTTATTGAAATATTTCGATGCATTTGCTCTAACTCCGCATCCCGTAAAACGGATGAGCAAAGGTTCTTGAAGAACTCACTAATTTCAATGAGAGGCGCTAAAACCTCGTCCGGGAGTGCACTAAATGCTATTGGAAGAAGGCTCTCCATGAAAACATGACAATCATGACTTTTCATGCTATGGAACTTAGTGGAGTTTGGGTCGACAAGGTCGTTGCGCAGCCTCAACCATATTAAAGAAACTTTGGGCATGGGTATTTGGAGGCTCACTTGTGGAGTTTTGATTTGAGATCATGGCATCTCGTGACCATATCATTCATACGGTCGATATTTGTTTCGACATCGCCGTAGTTCATATGATTGGCGCCACTCGTCGTCGTTGAATACGTTAGAAACCAATGTTTGCTCCTCATGTAAATGAGGATCTATTTCTCCATGACTAGTCCAATACCAATAGTTTGGAAGAAAACCATATTGATAGAGGTGCAACTTAACTTCATCGGGATCCTTATACTTCCGATTTCGCATTTGCGACATGGACACCTATATTGTTGATTATGCACAAATTCCGATTGGCTTCTAGCATGTGCATCAAACTCCTCAACCCCGTCTAAAACTCTTGTCTATACCCAACTCTACCGGGTAATAACCTACGATACATCCATCTACGATGCGTAGGCCCGTCCATATATATTCTGATTGAAATTTAACAATTTATTACATTATTAGTTAAAAATACCAACACATGGAGATGGTATATGATTACATATTTTCTATAACGAACATAATCTATATATAACCATTATGCATCTATAAATTTTTTTAATATACATAGATTTCTATAATTTTTATACTTTACTCTTAAATATTTATTTCATAATTAAAGTAATCATACCTAATTAGCATAAATGAACTCATATACATATAATTACACTAATCATACAAGTAAAGCAATCATACCTATAAGCATACCTAATTAGCGTCAAGAACCTCACACAAATAAACAACAAACAATTACACATATATAAATCAAAAACACCATTTCCCTCAACTTCAACAATAATGTCCCACATATCCTACACAATTGCACATTTGTCTATTCAAATTCATCCACAATCAACATTAATTTCCACCAAATTACATATATTCGTCAATTTCAGCTTACATTTTTTTATACCCTAAATTTAACTTCAATAACATTTACTCCATAAAGAACCCAATTGCACATTTTTCTATTCAAATTCATCCACAAACAACATTAATTTCCACTAAATTACATATATACGTTACTTTCAAGTTACAATGTTCAAAACCCTAAATTTAACTTCCATAACATTTACTCCACAAACAACACAATTGCACATTTTTCTTCTCAAATTCATTCACAAACAACATTAATTCCCACCAAAGTACGTATATTCGTCAATTTCAAGTTATATTTTTTAAAACCCTAAATTAAACTTCAATAACATTTACTCCTTAAACAACACAATTTCATATTTTTCTTCTCAAATTCATTCACAAACAACATTAATTTCCCACAAATTACATATATTCATCAATTTCAATATCAATTTTGTAAAACCATAAATCTACAAAAATCAACACAAAAATACCTCAAATTTATGGGCGGCACCGGCGGCGGCACAGGCGGCGACGGCGAAGCTCGAGTGTGAGGCGGCAGCGGCGACGGTGCGGGGTCGGGCGAAGCGAGGCTGAGACCGGTGGTTTTCGGCCTTGGGGGTCCTGAACCGGCGGCGGAAGGGAGGCGGCGGCAACGAGCGACGGCGGCATGCGTAGTCGCCGGCGGTAGTGGCTGATGGCGGTGGTGTCGCGGCTGATGGCGGTGCTATCGATCTCGGTCTCGCTCTCTCTGTTGCTTTGCGAAATACTGAACCGGCCGACGCCGGTTCTAGATTTATTCGTAATTAGCGACGGAACGACGCCGGTTCTGGATTTATTCGTAATTAGCGACGGAACAGATCGTCGCTGTTCCGTCGCCAATTACAAAATTGTCGATAGCGACGGATTAGCGACGGAATATTCCGTCGCTAATTAGTACTGATTAATTTTTTTTCCGTTCGGGGATTTTTTAATGTAAGAATTATCCTCGACGGAGTAGCGACGGAATATTCCGTCGCTACTCCGTCGCTGAGTACAAAACAGCGACGGAAGTTATGTTCCGTCGCTAATTCCGTCGTTGTATGATCCAGTTGTCATTTTTTGTCGGTGTCCGTCGCTGATTCCGTCGCTACCTGGCAACAAATTGTTTTCCGTCGCTATTTTACGGTTTTGTAGTAGTGACATGAGATCCCTATGGCCATATGATTTAACTCTTCATAAATGGGCTCACTAGTGTTTCTTGTCTTATAACCAATGACTTATAGTCTTAAACAAGAGCTTCCATCTACATTTCGTCTTGCAGTACTCATGTAACTCATTTCATTAGTCATACTAGTTGTGTCATTTCCTTGGTTGATAAGGTTCCTTTTTCTAATTCGGGTTTTGTGCTTATACTTTTTGTCAAATGAGGTTTTTCTTCCCATTCGACCTGCTACTCATTGTTAGCTTGTCGTACGGCTACAAATTAAACCACTATTTAGGCTTATAACAATGTAGCATACGGAAGTAGGGATCAAATCCACGAGGAAAGATATAATAATGTGCAAGATTAAATCTAATTAAATTTACTACTCTTTAAAACAAAACAGAAAATATAAACTAGTAAATTAATAACTATAAATCACGTAAAACTATGCACTAATAAGTAAATAATTTATACAGAATATAAAGATTATAATAACCCAAAAATATTTTGATATATTTTTTTTAGAAAAATTAAAACAGAAAACTAAAGTAGAAAATAAACAAATTCTAAAACAGAAAATTAAATAAGTAAAATCCTACACTAAATTAATTACGAAAATAAATACTATAATTACCTGGAATATTAACACTAATTTTCTAGAGCTAACCAGACCCTAAAAATCTAAAAATAAAATTTAAAACCAAATTTATGAATTTATTTAACTAAACACCTGCAGTTATTAAATTCAAGAATTAAATCTAAAAAATTATCAAATTAATTCCAAAAATTCTAAAATTTAATCACATCAAGCTAGGACTCTATCTAAACTCTAAAAGAAAAAATACAAAAAATAATAAAATACACTATTTTAAAACTAATTTCTAATAAACTCGACTCAAAAATAATAAAAGCGACAGAAAAATAATCTAAAAATTAAAATATATAAAGACTCAAAATTAAATTAAAATAAAATTCCTAAAACTAACCTAAAAGACTGTTATTTAAGGGGGAATAATGAAATTAATAATAAAATATTGTAACTTTGTCAACAAAAATTATTAAACTAAAGAAACCTACTAAAAAGCAAATAAATAATTATCAAAGATATCAAATTTATAAAAAACTTAGTATAATCTATATCCACCATGCAAATTATTATTTATTATTCACACACAAATTGATCTACCCATGAGCTAAACTGTAGAAGACAACCACTAGCGGATCTTCCCGTTTTTCCTTAGTTATTAGTTTAATTAGGCCTAGACCTAATATAAACTCTACTCATATTAATAACCCTAGCACTAGCACTAGAATTTAATCAAATAAGAGCATTAAGTATTAAAAAACATCATCTAGCACCTAATAACCAATCTTCTAGCAAATTGATTTAAAAATGATCTATAATAATTTCCAACTTAAAAGAGACGGGTATGAGCCATCCGTGATTAACTAGGGTGATACTTACGTCTAAAATACCAAGCGATTACGTACTTAAACCCTTCAAACTATCATATGAATTTATATAAAACTAATTAGCATGCACTCTAATTAATTAGACATAAAATCATAAACATTAAAATCAAATAATCATAGAGTCATGGATCTAATCAATAAGAGAATAAAGATCGAAACTTTGTTTCAAAATAAATAATTTAACATGATTTCAACTAGATTATACTAAGTATAAAAAAACTACTCAAATATAATGTAATTTAAAACACGTAAACTAAATAAAAAGAACATCTTTAATATTAATCTAACAATAAAAATTCAATCTTTACTAGTACAAAATTACAATACTAAATAATACTACCGATATAAATTTCTTTGGTCGCGGAACGATGGTGTTGATGATGATAAAGATGATTATGGGATGATGAAGTGTAGGAATTATCAAGAGCAAGGAAAAGTGATGGCGTGAGGTGGTGATGATGAAGTAGAAGCAAGTAGGAGGTTGCAAAGGGGAGATGAAGACTCGGACTATATACTTACACTTTTCCGAGTTACATCGAGGAATCAGGTATAAGACTTCATCTCTTATAGGGTTTTGATTTCAAGTCATTCCATGTTCCTTAGAAACTTTTCTTAGTGATATACCTTTTTCTCTCGAGTGTTATAGAATCTATTGTATATGTTTATGCTTGATTCTGGTTGACTCATAAAGCATACTTCTACATGCCACTTCACACTCGGTTCCGAGTCACTCAACACTCAGGTATATCACATGTTCAAACACTTTCTTTCATGCGCATAAACTCGAGTCCGACTTCGTGTTACAGGAATTATATTGTTAATTCACTATTTTAAGTCAACATATCTTGTTTGAACTTTGTTTAGTCTAGATCAAGTTTGTCTACTCGATCTTCCGAGTTTTGATTTGATTATATTCTAGACTCGACTAAGATGGGATTTGAGTATCAAGGATATTAGACTAAGAAAATTCCGTTCCTTTTTTGACTCGGATAATTAGTCACTTAATTATCTTAATTATGTTATTATCTATGTCTAAGCTTGGACCAAAGTATTTTATACTTTGAGAACCAAATTGATTTACTTTTGTAGGTTATTCAAACGAGGCTATCCTATTTTTTAATTACAAAAGTAATCGGTTTCAAAACGTCAAATCACCAGCAGACAAGGCTTTTTCCAGCTTCGACTTAGCCCTAGACACTCGTGTGAGGGTTGTCTGTTTCCAAAACTGGAAATCTGCAACACTAAGCTCAACGGTGGTTTCCACCTTACTTTTTAAGATACCACCAATGGTTTTGGGACTTCCAAAGGAGTCAAGAGCCGTTGCCCAACGTTCATATCTCAACGGATATTTTCCGAGTGACTCGGAAAATCCATGATAACGGTCACAAAGGACTTCCAGTCAGAAGATGGACACAACGGCTAAGTTGCTTAGTCATCTTTAAATATAAGCCAACTTTCAAGACTTGAAGATTGCTGAACCAATTGTTAATACACATACTTGAGCAAAAGTCATTGTATTTATTCTCAATCTTCTACTTATAACTCCAATTCGTATTTAATATTTCTCCGAGTTGTAAGGTCTTGTACTCATTTACAAACTCTCTTTCTTACTTTCTAAGTAAGGTCCCTTGACCGAGCTGTAAGGGTTAACTCAGCTCAGCTTGTCCCTAACTATAAGGGTTATCTCGGTTAGGATGTACTAGATCGAGATAAGGGAATTTATGAGTCTAGGAAAAACTTGTAAGGGGTTGTCTAAGGGAGCAACTTAGGTTGAGTTAGTCTACCGTATTTTGTGGACTCAAAATAGTAGATTTGACTTCGTGCTTGGATTAGCACGGTCCGTGGTTTTCTGCCCCAGGAGGGTTTCCAAGTACTTTATGAGTTATCACTTTTCCGAGTGCATTCTAGACTCGAGCAGTTTTAAAGCTCTGTTTAATCTGTCTCTTTATTCTTTACTCGAACTCTAAGTCGGTGCCTTTCGAGTTCATTCTTGACTCACACTCACCTCATAGTCATATCTATTTTAAACTTCAAGCAAATTTCATCATCACCCTATTCACCCCCTCTAGGGTGACTTAGACTCTCCAAGAGCAAACCTTCAATTGGTATCAAAGCCTAGCCCTTCGAAAGGATCTAACCATCCAAAGGTTTAAAGATCAAATGGCTTAGAAAAACGGAGAGTTCGATGAAGGAGGATCTTCCAAAGAAACCACCAAAATTCAAAGGATCTAACTTCATACACTCGGAAAAAGCCCATGGAATGTTTCCTGCTAGATCATGATGAGGATGTCCGGAACATCATACAAGGAGGCAACTACACTCCCATGAAGATGGAAGAAACAAGACTCGTGCCCAAGACAAAGGCCGAGTCCACTATCGATGAAGCGGAAAAGTTCGGAAAGAACTTCAAAGCGATGAACATTCCGATGTGCCCTATCGCCTTAGAAGAGTACAATCGAGTGTCCGCTCGTGACACAGCCAAAGAAGTATGGGACACACTGGTCAACACTTATGAAGGTACAAGCCAGGTCGACAAGCAAAGATAAACCAATATCTTCACAAGTATGAGCTGTTCAAGATGGATCCGAAGAAAACATCACTCGGATGTTCATCCGCTTCACCGAGATTACCAACAATCTCAAATCATCGGGTAGAAGAATTTCCCACGAGGAAATGTGCAGAGAGATACTCGAAGCCTACCCAAGAAAAGATAAGGTCCCAAAGTGACAGCTATCGAAGAGGCTCGTAACTTGTCTCTACTGAAGCCGGACAAACTCATTGGGAAGCTTCTCACCCATGATATCCACCTGGAAGAGGAGGATGCAGAGGTTAGCACCAAAAAGAACATTGCACCGAAAGCCTCATAAACCAGAGAAGTAGATCCGAGTTCTTCCGACTCAAAAGAGGATCCCATGGCACTTATCGCTAGAGGCTTCAAGAGAATGATAAAGCACAAGAGATGGGATAAGAAGCCAAAAGAAGAGTTCTATAAGAAAGACAAGAAGGATAGAAAAGGTAAACACTCTTCCCCTTCAAAGTTATCTTTGACTAAGAACTCGGTCTGTTTTGAATGTGGCAGCAAGGAACACATAGTCAAGGACTGTCCCAAGAGAAAGAGCGACCGAAGAAAGAAAAAGGCTATGATGGCCACATGGAGTGACGAGGACTCGGATGACTCAAAGTGTCTCGATGGCACTTTCCGACTTAGAAGTGGAAACAGAGTCAAACACGGATTAATTAGACAATGAGGAAGCAAATCCTCTAAAGGTAATTGAATACTTTCTCAAATTTTCCAAAGTTGATTTAGCTAAGTATATTTTCACTTTGGAGGAGAAGTCCAATTTTGAATCTTCTCATTTTAAAGAACAACTTGAGTCAATTTCTTTAGAGAGCATTTCTTTAAAAAATGAGTTGGAAAACTCGAGACTTACACTCGGAGAACTCAAGACTAGTGCTCAATCCAATGAGACTAAGTCCGAGTTACTCGTAAAAGAAAATGAGCAACTAAAGCAAAAGCTCAACGAGTCTCAAGATCTTGTTTTAAAGTTTACTCAAGGTCGAAAAACCTTGATATGCTCTTGGGATCTCAATGTGTCTCCTTCGTAAAAGAAGGTCTTGGTTTTAACAAAGAGGAGGAATCCAATTCCTACTCGGAACTTTTCCAAAAGGATTCTAGAACTGTAAAGTTCAAGAAGGCTGAGCACGGTCCCATTCATAAAAATGAAAGCAGAAAACCACTCAATCTCAAATCCGAGAGTAGCAAGATGTGCTTCTCGAGATGAAGGCTCAGTTAAGGAGGAAAAGGAGCTTCTCAAGCTCCTTCAGGAGAGAAGATCCAAGGCAGCTTAGGATCAAGGTGACTCGGACACTTCGAAGAATCCTCGAGCCCAGCCAAGTCCTCCTCGGACAGAGGAGAAGAAGAAGAAGAAGAAGGAGAAGAAGAAGAAGGAGAAGGAGAAGAAGCGGAGGAGCTCGCGGCTGAGGCAGCTCCTTCTAAGCAAGGAGAGCATGAAGGACAAGGAGAGCAAGAAGGACAAGGAGCAAGCAATCGAGGGTCCGGGTGCTCCTGAAGCACAACCGAAGTGATCAGCTCGGACAGCAGCCTCGAGTGGGTCGAAGAACCCGCCGACCATGGTCAGCCAGCAGCCGGTCAGCCCGAGCACACCCCTCCAGGCCGTCGAGTTCCAAGAGGACGAGCCTCTGGATGACCTAGTTCTAGGTTAGCCACTCAAAACCGAGCCGATGCCGGAGATTCCTGTACTTCCTCCGCCGCGCTCAAGCACATCATCAAGATCTTATTAGCGCCGGCGCACCGCTCGTCCTTCCTCCTCAACCCCGACCGATCCATCCCCTCCTTAGTTTTTCTTAATTTTACTTATTTAGAATAGTTCATATTTTTCTCTTTTGTTGAGACATTAAATATGCACTTTCTCGTTGTATTCTTCCCTTTTTTTTTTTCTTGAAAGGAAAGGGGAGAATAGATAGAAAAATTTGTTGACTTGTTTAGAGGAGTCTCTCTCACCCTATGAAAATATTTTCTTTGATTTTAATGAAGTAAATGCATTTCATTAATAATTGTTGCTTCAATCATTACGGTGTCTATCTCGGATTTATTTCTTTTCTTGCTCGATAACTATGAAATCTCAAGTTATTTTCTCGAGCAAGTTTGCAAAATCATATTTATATCCCTAACAAAGTTTTTGTCTAAGTATGGAATGCCTTTCATCAAAAAGGGGAGATTGAAGACTCGGACTATATACTTACACTTTTCTGAGTTCCATCAAGGAATTAGGTATAAGACTTAATCTCTTATAGGGTTTTGATTTCAAGTCATTCCATGTGCCTTAGAAACTTTTCTGAGTGATATAGCCTTTTCTCCGAGTGTTATAGAATCTATCGTATATGTTTACGCTTGATTCTAGCCGACTCGTAAAGCATACTTCTACATGCCACTTCACACTCGGTTCGAGTCACTCAACACTCAGGTATATCGCATGTTCAAACACTTTCTTTCACGCGCATAAACTCAAGTCCGACTTCGTGTTACGAGAATTATATTGGTAATTCACTATTCTAAGTCAACATATCTTGTTTGAACTTTGTTTAGTCTAGATCAAGTTTGTCTACTCTGATCTTCCCTTTTTGATTTGATTATATTCTAGACTCGACTAAGATAGGATTTGAGTATCAAGGATATTAGACTAAGAAAATTCCATTCCTTTTTCTGACTCGGATAATTAGTCACTTAATTATGTTATTATCTCGTGTCTAATCTTGGACCAAAGTATTTTATACTTAAGAACCAAATTGATTTACTTTTGTTGGTTATTCAAATGAGGCTATCCTATTTTTGAATTACAAAAGTAGTCGGCTTCAAAACTTCAAATCACCAAGCAAATAAGGCTTTTTCTACCTCCGACCTAGCCCTAGAAATCGTGTGAGGGTTGTCTGTTTCCAAAACTGGAAATCTGCAACACTAAGCTCAACGGTGGTTTCCACCTTACTTTTCAAGATACCACCAGTGGTTTTGGGACTTCCAAAGGAGTCAAGAGCCGTTGCCCAACGTTCATATCTCATCGGATATTTTTGAGTGACTCGGAAAATCCATGACAACGGTCACAAAGGACTTCCGATCGGAAGATGGAGACAACGGCTAAGCTGCTTGGTCATCTTTAAAAATAAGCCAACTTTCAAGACTTGAAGATTGTCGAACCAATTCTTAATACACATACTTGAGCAAAAGTCATTGTATTTATTCTCAATCTTCTACTTACAACTCCAATTCCGTATTTAATATTTCTTTGAGTCGTAAGGTCTTGTACTCGATTACTAAACTCTCTTTCTTACTTTCTAAGTAAGGTCCCTTGACTCGAGCTGTAAGGGTTAACTCAGCTCGGTTGTCCCTAACTCGTAAGGCTTATCTCGGTTAGGAAGTACTAGAATAGATAAGGGAATTTCGAGTCTAGGAAAAACATGTAAGGGGTTGTCTAAGGGAGCAACTCGGGTTGAGTCAGTTCATCGTATTTTGTGGACTCAAAATAGTGGATTTGACTTGGTGCTTGGATTAGCACGGTCCGTGGTTTTCTGCCCCAGGAGGGTTTCCAAGTACTTTATGAGTTATCACTTTTCCGAGTGCATTCTAGACTCATACGGTTTTAAGGCTCTGTTTAATCTGTCTCTTTATTCTTTACTCGAACTCCGAGTCAATGCCTTTCCGAGTTCATTCTTGACTCACACTCACCTCATAGTCATATCTATTTTAAACTTCAAGCAAATTTCATCATCACCCTATTCACCCCCTCTAGGGTGACTTAGACTCTCCAAGAGCAAACCTTCAAGAGAGATGGGGGTGTTGATATGTGATGGCATGGGGAGGGTGAGAGGGAGAGAGCTATGATGGCCAGCGAGAGAGGCTTCGTCCGTGAGGACTGCGTGGCTATTAAATAGGTAGTGAGGGTGCTTGACTTGGTTCCTCTTTCTTCTCATGCAACACTAAGGAGGAGTCCTAGTAGGTTTAGAAGTATGATTATCTTCACTCTCCTCTTCAAATTAAGACTTTATAAAATATAATATCATAAAATAAATATTTTATGATACATTATTTTTATGTACCGACTTCATGTCTTTTCTTGAATGCTTGTCGGTAGCTAAAATTCCGGTTTTAACATCTTTTCTTTTCTTCCCCACTTTATTTGATAATTACCTATAAATAGACAAAATAGGATAAATTAAATAAAATAAACTGTATAATATAAAATAAATAGCTACTAAAAATACGTACAAAATACGACTTAACAATTATATTTCTCAATAACTGGGGTTTTATGGTTATTTTTCCATTCTCATCAATTTTAATAGCATTTCTTGTTATTATTAATTTGTATGAGATAAGAAACCACTAATTCAAGACTTGTTAATTTTTATTTCTTGTAGATTTGATTTCATCCTTTGGATAGTCCGATTGGGGTGGTACATTCAACCTTTTCGACTTCTATTATAGTTATTTTTCAGTCACCAATAGTGATGACATAAGAACCTTAATTGCCTAACTTTGTTTGTATTCGGGATTTTTTGGGATTTTATTAGGTTTTATGTAAATGTGTAGGAAATTTGTTTAACGAAGAAATGATAGTAAGAGATCCAAAGAGATTTGAAGAGGGTCCGAGAATGAGGAAACCGAGTCGCTTTTATAGCATCTATCCTTCAAGAAGCTCAATAACGGACCATAAAGTCTAGATGACCTGGGTCAGTACCCCTAGGGGATAGCTACTACAAAATGTAGCAGGACCGTAGCCAACTAATAGCGAAGCAGGCCACCAAGGTCATGCTCACAGCACCTTGGGGTTGACGGTCCTAGCCCACAATAACATGGTGCTCTCCATGGCCCTGTTGGCCATTTTTCGGTTGTGCAGCGCAATTTTTCTTTAACTTAAATATTGGAATTTGTATTGTAATGCTATAAAAGGCACCTCTTGGCCTCTCCTATGATCATCCTATTTCATCCCACCTTTAGCTTTATTTAGATGTAGTTTAGTTATAATGTAGTTTATTTTGCAACTTTTGATTCAAATACTTTAGATTCAATTTAAGTTTTGGTTTTGATTATTCAATTGCGTTCATGCCTTCCGTTTTCAATTTTAGTTCTTTTCAATTTGATTCATTCATGGTAACTTCTTCCCTTTGTTTTCATCTTTTCCTTGATTGATTAACAGTTTACAAGTTTCGATTCGTTATGTTAATCTATTTTGCTAGTTCATATTTAATTTTCATACTCAATCATGCTTAGTATAGATTTACTTTTTATATATTGAATGGTTTAGGTTTGTGAGTTTAAAGTTTCATGTTTTCTCAAGTTATTTTCTTTGCGCCAATTCAATAGTCTAATTACATTAGTTTAGTTTATTTTGTAGTTAATTGCTAATAGTTTGATTCAAACCATCCCCGAGGATGACAATTCTTTCTTCTTTACTCCCTTTTACTGCTTCTACAATTACCTTAGTTTTTTGGTGTATAGTATTATCCAATTTATAAATTATTTTTCAGAATATTCTCAAAGGCTAACCACCTCTTTTCATATACATTCTTACTTGCTTTTATTTTGGAGGATAAGGAATTCTTAGCAAACTCATCTTTTGTGCTTATATAATAGGCCGACAATTAAAACCAATAGACCCATTATAAAAATTAGTTTTTATTCTTGTGATTATTTGATTAATAAACTTAGTGTGTTTGTTTTCACATGAAGACTCAAGTATAACTCTCTATCTCTCTATGGTTTTGAATTCAAGTCATTTTCACTCTTTAAGAAGCTCATCTTTAAGTTTTCAATATTGTCCGACCTACTCGAAAGCAATTATTGAGTAAAATGCACATCTCTCGGGTTTTTGACCCACTCGGATGTAACTCAAACAGTTGTCATGAGTAAATAATTTCACATGCATAACTTATTACGAGCTCGACTTATTTGCACTCACTCGAAAAGAATTATTGCCTTAATTCATCTTTCTAAGTCATATTTATTAACTGAAATTATTTATCCGATCAATTTGATGCATTGTGTCTATATAATTTTAATCTCTTAATCTTCTAAAATATAGATACAAAATGGAATTAGAACCTACTGAATATTAGACTTAGAAAATTTCATTTTCTTAGGTTAAGAATAATTAAGTGCTTAATTATCTAAATTATTTTTTATCATTTTCTAATCTTGGACCAAAGTATTTTTATACTTTGAGTACCACTTTAATTTGTTTTTACAGGTTGATTAAAGTATGCTAATCTCATTTTGAAAAGCAAAAGCAAACGACTTTTAAGCTGTTAAACACTAGCGGACAGAAAAGTCATTGTTTCGGGACAGGCTCAAACACCGTGTCGGGATTGTTCATTTTCAAATCCGTTAAACTTCAACTTTGAGTCTAACGGCTGTTTGCATGCCATATTTCAGTCACAACTAGTGGGTTGGACACCTTTTGAGCCAAGGATCAAAGCATAACGTTCATATTTACAACGGCTCCTTTTCTTATGGACTCAAACTATCCGCCATAACGACTAGTGAAACTTCCCGAGCCAAATTCAGTCACAACAGCCTACTCTACCTTGCTGAGTATAAATAGAAGTCATCCTACAAGACTTAGAAGATTGACGATTGTTGAAACTAAACTCTAATCTTATTTTTTCAATCTTTAGCTTTGAACTTTGTACTTAAGTTCTTACTTTCGTGTTGAAAAGAAGAAGTCTTGTAATCACTCTTACTTACTTCAATTCTTTGTAAAGTCCCTTGACTGAGTTGTAAAGGTTAACTCAGCTCAATTGTCCTTATCTATAAAGGTTATCTTAGTTAGGAATTAATAGAACGAGATAAGAAAATTTACGTGCCTAGGAAATCTTGTATTGAATTGTCTAAGGGAGCAATTCTTTAAGAGTTAGTCCTTGTATTTTTGGATTCAAAATAGTGGATTTGACTTGGTGTCCGGATTGATACTGTCTCGTGGTTTTCTCCCGTAGGAGGGCTTCCACGTATATTCCGAGTTCTATCTTTCTAAGTTCATTATAGACTCAAAATTATTTTCTAAGCTCATACTTTGCGAGAAAATCCTTTTATTTCGTAAAAAATTTCGTCTCACCCTATTCACCCCCTTTTAGGGTGATTCGAGACTCTCAAAAGCAAACCTTCATCACATATTAAAACATAAAGATCAATATCTTCACCATAATATTGTGATGTTGTAATTTGTATTTGAATTCGCCTAACATGGATATATCTATACTTTTTATCCTTATTATACTTAAGGATATTATCTCAATTAATAAGATTAACTTTGCCCACATTATTTTTCACACATATTTGCTTTTAAGTTGAAATAAAGATTTCTTGTATGTCATATCTTTAAGGATAACTGAGATCACTCAAATTGCTCTTTTCACTTCTTCATTTTTATTTTTATTTTTTATGAGGAAGTCTTCTCCATCTAAATAACCAAGCATGATTTCATTACTTTCCACAATGAAACTATTTTCTTCGTATTCACTCTCTCCGCACATTCATTTTCGATATCAATTTCAACTACTCCCTTGTTTTTTAATGCAAGGTCTAATGCTTTATCTTCACTATACTCAACATCGTCTAAGCTTTCTAATATTTCAATGAGTTTGTTTTTTTTTTCTTTTTATCCATTGACATAGTGCCCTATTTCTCCACATGCCCCAATACTTACAACTATTTTTTGTTGTTGGACAATAAGCGGCTTAAAAAAAATCTTCTTCGTTTGGGATTTTCAGCAATTTTATTATAATATCTTCTCTTGTATTTTTTGCCTCTTTGTTTATTTAAGATCTTTTTCTTATAAAACTAATGTTTTCTTCTTTCATACTCTTTTCCCCACTACGGTGGAGCATCGATATCTATACATAGACCGCTAACCCATTTTCTTAATAAAGATATTCATGTTCTATAGCTATTTGTGACATCTACTTTTTCAACCCACGTAAGATATTTCTCATTAATTATTGAATTAAATAGGGTCAGTAATTTTCTAGATTCAACTATGTGATTTTCTAACTATCTCATGTCCCATAATTCTATATTATTATGTTTTTACTTTGTCACTCTCTATTTTTTTTTCTTCATGGTCTATTTTAGCTCCTATAAATTTATTTTCAATTTCCTTATATAAATCTTAGCAACGAGTGAATCCATTATTCTTAATTCAAGTTTTCCTTCTTCATTTAGTGAATAGTAACCAATCGTCGGTAGTACTTGAAAAAATATGTTCAATATAGTTAAGGAAATTTCCTTGAGTTCATGTGGTATTTAGATTTAAGACGATATTCATTCCTCTTTTCAATATTTTAATATTTCTTATTTGTTACGGTCTCCTTCTAGAAAAGGTTGTTGTTTTACCATCTGGGACATTCATTGGACTTAAAAAAATTGTATTCCTTCTAGATGATTGCTCAAAAATTTCACTTTTAGGTACTATGTTATTAACCAAATTGGATTCGAAATCTTTATCATTCAGCTCTTCGCCAGCCTCATTAACCTCACTTTCTTTTATCATTTTCATATTTTCTATTTAGTTTTCTTTTAACTTCTTCTAATAGTAGGGTGTTAATTTTATCCAATTTAATTAAATTTATTTGTTAATATACCTTTTCTTGAAGATAAAGATAATATGTTTCTTCTTTAGAGATATAAGTATTCCTTGTTTGTCAACAATAGCACTCATTATGTTATTTAGTGTCTCTGGATATTGTTCATTATCAAACTTATTCTTTAAATTTCATCTTCCTTTCATGAGATTTCTTAAAAAATTTGGCTTTTTTTTTTTAATTTTTAGGTTTTTTAATTCTTACAAAGGAAATATAGTTTTGTTTTTAGGATTTTGAAATAAATTTGTGATGAAAAAGAACACCCTTACCTAGAATAGACATAGTGTGTGCCTTACTTCATTAAATTAAAGAGAGATGTATTAATCATAATTGCTTATTAATTTTCTTAATCTTAACTTTAATACCTTTTAATTCAGCTTGAAGACTCGGACTCCGAATTTATATCATTCGAGAACTATCAAGGACTCATGTACAAACCTCATCTCTCCTAGGTTTTGATTACAAGTCATTCCGAGTGATATAGAAACTATTGCATATGTTTTCATTCGATTCGACTGACTCGAAATCACATTCTTATTCATCAACTCATACTGATGCTTTTGAGTCACTCGAGACAGTACTCCAACATATTGCATGTTCAAGCTGAAAACTCGGACTTTACAGGTGTATCATTCTAAGTATCATCAAGGAATCGGTATAGACTTCATCTCTTGTAAGTTTTGATTACAAGTCATTACGAGTGGTTTAGAAACTTTTTGAGTGATCTAGAATCTTTTCCGAGTATTACGGAACCCATTGCATATGTTCTCACCTGACTCGACCGACTCAAAAGCATACTCTTGCTTATCGGTTCACACACGGTTCGAGTCACTCGGATAACACTCGGATAAAACTCGGACTTATTGCATGTTCAAACATTTGCTCTAACGTACATAAACTCGGTTCGACTTCATGTTCTAAGCTTGATTGAATTATAGTGTTAATTCCTCTCCTTAAGTCGGCTTCCTTTGTTTGAACCATGCCTGTCTAAGTTCAAGTCTCGTTACTCTAATAATTCTTAACCGACTTGCTTTACTTCTAGATCGACTCGAGATGGAATTTGAGCATAATGGATATTAGACTCAAAAAATTCCACTCCTTCAAGACTCGGATAATTATGCACTTAATTATCTTAATTAATTTATTATCTATGTCTAACTTTGGACCAAAGTATTTTATACTTTGAGAACAAAATTGATTTACTTTTGTAGGTTATTCAAACGAGGTTATCCTACTTTTGAATTACAAAAGTAGCCGGCTTCAAGATGTCAAATCACCAGCGAGACAAGGCTTTTCCTACTTCTAACCTATGCCCGGACAACGTGTCGGGGTTGTCTGTTTCCAAAATTGGAAATCTTTAACGCTAAGCTCAACGGTGGTTTCCACCCTACCTTTCGAGACACTACCGGTGGCTTGGGACATCCAAAGGAGTCAAGAGCTGTTGCCCACCATTCACACCTCAACGGATATTTTACGAGTCAATCGAGAAAAGTCATTGCAACGGTCACAACGGACTTCTAATCAAAAGATAGTCACAACGGCTAATCTGCTTGGTCATCTATAAATACAAGCCAACTCTCAAGACTTGAAGATTGTTGGAACCATTATCAAATATACATACTTGAGCAAAAGTCGTTGTATCTACTTACTAACTCCAACTCCATACTTAATTTCTTTCGAGTTATAAGGTCTTGTAATCGAGTCACAAACAGTTATTCTTACTTTACGAGTAAGATCGCTTGACCGAGTTGTAAGGGTTAGCTGATCTCGGTTGTCCGTAGCTCGTAAAGGTTACCTCGGTTAGGAAGTACTAGATCGAGATAAGGGAACTTCGAGTCTAGGAAAATCGTGTAAGGAATTGTCTAAGGGAGCGATTACTGGTTAAGTCTTTCTACTGTATTTTATGGATTCAAAATAGTGGATTTGACTTGGTGCTTGGATTAGCACTGACCGTGGTTTTCTGCCCCAAGAGGGTTTCCATGTAATTTACGAGTTAACACTTTTACGAGCCCAATCTAGACTCGGACTATTTCTAAGTCGGATCGGTTTTAATCTTCCATTCTTTGGTCAAATTTCCTCGTCGCCCTATTCACCCCTCTCTAGGGTGACTAAGTACCTCCAAGAGCAAACCTTCAATTGGTATCGAGCTTAGCCGTTCGGAAAGGATTTACCATCCAAAGGTTTAAATATCAAATGTCTCATAACAATGGAGAGTTAGATGAAGGAAGATCTTCCAGCGAGACCACCAAAGTTCAAAAGATCTAACTTCATGCTTGGAAGAAGCTCATGGAATGTTTCTTGCTTGGATCACGATGAAGATGTCCGGAACATCGTACAAGTAGGGAACTACATTCCAATGAAGATGGAAGAAACAAGACTCGTGCCCAAAATAGAGTCCGAATACACCACTGAAGAAGCAGAGAGCTTCGAAAGAACTTCGAGGCGATGAACATTCGATGTGCACCATCGGCTTAGAAGAATACAATCGAGTGTCGGCCTGTGACACGGCCAAAGAAGTGTCGGACACGCTTGTCAACACTTATGAAGGCACAAGCCAAGTCAAATAAGTGAAGATAAGCCAATATCTTCACAAGTACGAGCTGTTTAAGATAGAGCCGAAGAAAACATCACTCGGATGTTCATCCAGCTTCACTAAGATTACTAAAAATCTCAAATCTCTGGGTAGAAAGATTTCCCACAAGGAGATGTTCGAAAGATACTCGAAGCCTACCCAAGAGAAGATGGGGTCCCAAGGTGACAGCCATCGAAGAGGTTCAGAACTCTGTCCTTATCGAAGTGAGACGAACTCATTGGGAACCTACTCACCCATGAGATCCACCTGGAAGAGGAGGATGCAAAGGTCGGCACTAAAAAGAACATTGCACTAAAGGCCTTAGAAAACAAAGATGCAAATCTGAGTTCCTCTTACTCAAAAGAGGATCCCATGGCACTTATGACGGGAGGCTTCAAAAGAATGATGAAGCACAAAAGATGGGATAAGAAGCCAAGAGAAGAGTTCCATAAGAAAGACAAGAAGGATAGAAAAGGTAAACACTCTTCCCCTTCAAAGTTATCTTTAACTAAGAACTCCGGCTATTTTGAATGTGGTAGTAAGGAACACATAGTCAAAGACTGTCCCGGGAGAAGAAGGGACAGAAAGAAGAAAAAGGCTATGATGGCCACATGGAGTGATGAAGACTCATCGGAAGATGTTGAGGACTCGGATGATTTAAAGTGTCCGATGGCACTCTCGGATTCGAAGCCAAATTAGAGTCGGACTTAGATCACTCGGATAGTAAGGAAACAAATCCTCGGGAGGTAATTGAATACTTTCTCGAGTTTTCCAAAGTTGATTTAGCTAAATACATTTATACTTTAAAAGAATGGTCCAATTCGACTCTTCTCGGTTTAAAGAGCAACTTGAGTCGGTTACTTCGAGAGCATCTCTTTGAAAGCTCGACACTTACTCCGAGTGAATTCAAGATTAGTGCTCAATCCAATGAGATTGAGTCCGAGTCACTTAGAAGAGAAAATGAGCATCCGAAGCAAGAGCTCAATGAGTCTCAAAAGCTTGTTTTAAAATTCACTCAAGGCCGGAAAAATCTTGACATGCTCTTAGGATCACAATGTGTCTCCTTTAGAAAAGAAGGACTTGGTTTTAACAAAGAGGAGGAATCCAACTCCTACTCGGAACATTTCAAAAGGATTCCGAACCGTGAAGTTCGGGAAGGCTGAGCACGATCCCATTCATGAGAATGAAAGGAGCACTGAGCCCGGACTAGTTTATAGGAGAAAACCTTCTCCACCGGTTTATAAAAGTAAAACTTTTCAAAAGAAAGAGACACAGATTCGGTTCTCTAAAAGAAAGACTCAAAATCAGACCAAACCCAAAGTTATTCAAATCTGGGTTCCCAAGAGTCTACTTCCTTAGAAAAGGACCACGATAAAGGGAGTTACTTGGATTCGTTAAAGGAAGTGAGAAAGGTTAGTTTGTTTCGGCTTGCAGGTAGCTCGAGAAAGGAACAAAAGGGCATTAGTGCTTGGACGGTGGACGCTCACATCACATGTCGGGAAATCCAAGACTCTTTTCTGAGTTGGAAGAGTACAAGGGAGGCAAAGTCACATTTGGAGATGACAAGCAAGGGCAAGATAATTGGGATGGGCAAGATTGGAAAAGGAAATGATCCGGTCGACCCGAGTATACCTTGTCGAGGATTAAAGTACAATCTACTCGAGCATCTCTCAATTGTTTAACAAAGCTCAAGAGGTAAGATTCACTCGGACCAACTATTATATCTCTGATGATACTACCAAGGAGACCAAGCTCTCGGGTAAGAGATCGGGTAATACCTATACTATTCCTCTTTCTTACCCAAGTCGAATTTATCTTGCTTAATAAGCATCTCTACATGATGATTCATGGACGTAGATTAGGTCATATTAGCATGCATACCATTAAGAAGCTTGCTTCTCATGGTTTAGTTAGAGGATTGCCTAACTGTGCATTTAAGAAAGATAAAATCTGTGAAGCCTGCACAAAAGGGAAACAGGTCAAATCATTTTTCAAACCTCAAAAGCTGTTTCCACATCCAAAGTGCTTGAATTGTTGCATACGGATTTATGTGGTGAAATCCCTGTCAAGAGTCTCGGAGGTAAATCATATGTGCTTGTGATTATTGATGATTACTCACGATTTACCTGGGTTTGTTTTCTTAAACACAAAAATGAAGCATTTAAAGAGTTCGAGTAAGCTCTGCAGGAAAATCCAAGTTGAGTCTCACACTCGGATCCGGAGAATTCGAACCGACCATGGAAGGGAGTTCGAATACTAAGATTTTGTAGAATTTTGTGATAAGAATGACATCTCCCACAACTTTTCAGCACCAAGAACTCCTCAATGAAATGGAGTAATGGAGAGAAAGAACCGGACTCTTGAAGAAATAGGAAGGACAATGATGATTGAACACGATCTACCCTACTATTTCTGGGCTGAGGCGATCAACACAACGAAACTACACATTAAACAGATGCCTCATCGGACCCATCCTGAAGAAAACTCTATACGAGCTCTACAAAGGGAAGAAACCCAACATTTCATATTTCAAACCCTTTGGATGTAAGTGCTTCATTCACAATAATAGTAAGGGTCACCTGACCAAATTTGATGCTAGGTTAGATGAAGGTATTTTTCTGGGGTATTCATTTCATAACAAAGCATATCATATTTTCAATAAAAAGAACTAACAAAGTGGAAGAAAGCATCCATGTTGTGTTTGATGAGATTGAACAGGAAAAACCAAGTGAGTCAACATTCTTAGACCTGAAGCTCAGCAGAGATGATGATCTTGATGAAAATGAGCTCATCAAGAATCAAATAAAAGTCACTCATAACAAAGTGACTCGGAACAACATGACTTAGAATAAGACAACTCAAGAGCCAGCTCGGAATGTTGTAGGTCGATCAGATGAACAAGCTCACTCGGAACAGACTTACGAAGATCAACCAATTCAACCTACGGATCTGGTGAACCAGAGAACAGGTAGAGCATTCAAGTATGCTTCTAGCCACCCACTAGAAAACATCTTGTCTAATATCAACAGTGGGGTAAGAACTCATTCCTCTCTACAAAATCTATATGCATTCATTGCATTCATTTCATTAACTGAACCAAGAAATACACTAGAGGCCCTAAATGAACCTGAATGGGTAGAGGCTATGCAAGAGGAACTCAATCAATTCGAAAGAAACCAAGATTAGACTCGACCAAACGACCTTCTAACCACCCAGTCATAGGAACCAAATGGGTTTTCAAGAGCAAACTTGATGAAGGTGGGTTGATAGTAAAAAATAAGGCTAGACTTGTGGCTCAAGGTTACAATCAAGAGGAAGGGATTAATTGTGGGGAAACCTTTACACATGTTGCGGAATTGAAGCTATTAGAATCCTATTGGCATTTGCATCTAGCATGAATATCAAATGGCATCAAATGGATGTTAAATGTGCTTTTCTTAATGGTTTCATTGAAGAGGAAGTCTATGTTGAGAAACCCCCTGGATTTGAAAACTCGGAATTTCCAAATCATGTTTTCAAATTGCAAAAAGCTCTCTATGGTCTTAAACAAGCTCCTAGAGCTTGGTATGAAAGACTGAGCAATTTCTTGGTTCAAAATGATTTTAGAAGAGGTCAGATTGACAAGACTCTTTTTATAAAAACCAAGGAGAAAGACTTTCCTATTGCTCGGATCTATGTTGATGACATAAGTTTTAGAGCTACTAATGAAATTCTATGTCGAGAGTTATCCGAGTTAATGAGACAGGAATTTCAAATGAGTATGATGTGAGAACTCAATTTCTTCATTGGTCTACAAATCAAGCAAGACAAAGATGGAATCTATGTCCATCAATCAAAGTATACCAAGGAGCTGCTGAAGAAGTACAAACTTCAAGACGCAAAACATGCAGCAACACCTATGAGCACCGAGCATAAAGCTGGACTCGGACGAGAAAGGTAAAGCGAGTAGATCGAAACTCTATTGAGGTATGATTGGATCTTTGCTATATCTTACTTTCAGTAGGCCGGACATAATGTTGAGTGTATGTCACGTGTGCAAGATTTTATGCTAATCCAAAAGAATCACATCTCACTACGGTGAAGAGAATATTCAGATATCTTATAGGGATTCATAATCTAGGTCTATGGTACTCAAGAGACTCGGAACCGACCTCACTAGATACTCGGATGCTGACTATGCTAGGTACAACGTTGATAGAAAGAGCACTTCAGGAGCCTGCCGGTTTCGGGTCAATCCACGATATCTTGGCACTCAAAGAAACGGAACTCGGTAGCTCTATCAACTACTGAAGCTTAGTATATTGCAGCTGGAGCATGCTGTGCTCAGATTTTATGGATCAAGCAACACTTGAGAGATCTTGGACTTACATTCAAATCAATTCCAATCAAGTGTGATAATCAAAGTGCAATCAGCATCACCAAGAATCCGGTTCGAGCACTCAAAGACAAAACATATTGAGGTCAAGTATCATTTTCTAAGAGACCATTCTGAGAAAGACGATATTGAACTTGAATTCATTCCTACCAAACTTGAATTAGTTGATATATTTACTAAGCCACTTAGTGAGGATCGGTTTTGCTTTATTAGGAATGAGCTTGGCATGATCAATGCATAATTATGTGCTTTTCTGAGTATGATTACTTTGCATGATTATATGTTATATGCCTTCTTTCTTTAATAACAATTAGTTCAGTTGAACCAGTGATACTTGGGCTCTGCGTTATTAGTTGTTTGCGGTTTCGAGTCACTCGAAACTTCACTAAGTCGGACTCGGATTTTGAGAAAAATGGACATCAAACATTTGAAATCATCTCTAAATCGGTGGAGAATTTCAGAAATTTCTTTTAAAATCTCTCTTTTTCTCTCTCTCTCTCTCTCGTGCACATCGATCGGACAACTAGCTGTTGGAAGACAATCACTGGAATTCTAACCGTTGGAAAGTAGAATAGTCACACCGGTCCGAGGTGACCATTGGAGAGTCGGGTCGAACGAACACTTAAGGACGATTATTTCTCTATAAATAGCGTTTATTTTCCTTCATTACGCTACTTTACCCTCTACTTACTCTCACTCTCTCAATTACTTCAACTCGCGCAAACTCTCTCTATGTTCGAAGAAAGTTTTCGTCGCTCTCAAGCTAAGAGGAAGCATTCTCAAGTAAGCTCTATCACTCTCAGCTCTCTCTCTACTCTTTCATTTTTTTGCTCACTTTCGTCGAGCTATCTCTCTCTCTCTCTCTCCTCTCTATCAAAAGTTCATCTTTCTTCTCTTTTCTTCATCAAACAAGCCGAAATGAGGTTCCTATCTCGATTTTCTTGGTTCCGCCACCAAGAAACCTCATACCAAAAGCCAGGAAGGCCCCTCCAATCCTTCAAAACCTCTTATCACCCAACATCTAACATTGGATGACAAATTCTTCCCGACCACAAAGTTTTTGTGGTTGGCTAACACAAAATCAACAGGGTCTACAATTTCCTCTATTTCAGTGATTTCATATATCCATAACTCGTTTCGAAGTTCTATTCCAACCTCTCTAGCTCTGTGGGTATCCTAACCTCTAGAGTTCAAAATGTTACGGTTCGCATCAACACCTCTCTTCTCCACCGACTCTTCAAAGTCACTTCTCTTTTCCTCAACAACAACCCCATACCTTTCAACGAGGTTACTGATGAATTCTTCGAAAAATATGCCAAAATGTTTCCTGGGTCACATAAAAACTTCTTTGTGACTCAACTAAAGTGAAAAGCTCGTCTTACGTGTTTTCTACTCGATGAGGACTTTCTTTTCTCAGCATTCGAGCAAGGAGAACCCTAACTCCAAGCATCTTAAAGCTCTTTACGACATCCTTGATGGCTACGAAGTATACCTCTTTCCTGCTATAGTCGAGAAAATGGCAGCCGTGCTCGCTCGGACTCGAACAAAGAAGTCCACCCCACTACCTTTCGGGGCTCTCCTCACCCTCATCTTCAAGCAATTCAAAGTTCCTCTTCCCTCGGATCCTAACGCAGTTTCGAGGCTGCCATTGTCGTTGGCAAGAAAGAAATTCTTCGGTATGGATACCAAGAGACCCAACCAGGTGTCCGGGTCCATAGCTCGAAGCCGAGGCCTCCTTCTTCGCCTCGGACTCGGACTCAGCCTACTCTCTCTCTACCTCCTCCACCTGGTGGTGCCTCCACCTCAGGTGTCTCTCGAATTCTCTCTTCTGCTTTGTCCACTGCCATCATGGACAAGCTTTCCTCGGTGTCCACCGAATTTAAGGACACCCTCCGGTCATTCAAGACTGTCCTTCGGTCTATGACCATTAATCGAAAACTGCTCAATCCCAAATCCGAGAGCAACAGGACGTGCTTCTTCGGCTGAAAGCACTCGTCAAGGTCCAAAGGGAGATGATTGAGCTCCTTCAAGAAATACGCTCCAAGGCGGCTGAGGATCCAGTTGACTCGGATTCATATGAAGAATCCTCGAGTCCGGCCAAGTCCCCTCTCGCGAAGAAGAAGAAGAAGAAGCGAAGCCTGCGGGTTAAGCCAACTCCGTCTAAGGAAAAAGAAGAAGGGGAGAAGGAAGTAGAAACCGGAGCCGAAGCGGCCGAGGGCCAAGGTGCTTCGTAACCCCTACCGAAGTGATCAGCTCGGATAGTAGTCCGGGTGGGTCGGACGACCCTACCGACCGGGTCAATCACCGGCAGAGCCAGCACCTCTCTCATTCAAGTTCCAAAAGCTTCCGGACGACTTAGTTCCGGGTCGAGTCACTTAGAGCTGAGCCCATTCCGGAGATACCAGTTCCGCCCCCGCCTCGTTCGTCTACATTTTTCGGATCTTATCGGTTAAGGCGCACTGCACGTCCACCGACCTCGATTCGGACTGCTCGCTCCCCTCTATCTTAGAAATTTCTTTTCTGTTTTAATTTTTTTGTCCAGACATACAAATCTGTATCTCCTTGATACATTCTTCCTCTTTTTGTTTCTGTTGAAAGGTAAGGGGGAGAATAGTTAGAACAATTTTTGTCTTGTTTAGAGGGAGTTTCTCTCACCCTCTTTTGTGTAAATACTTAGTTTAAATTGTAATGAAATTTTAGTTTCATGTTTATTGCCTTCCGAGTTGCAATTATTTCGAGTTTATTATTTCGAGTTTCAATTTCTTGCTCAGTAATTTTTCTTTACTCGATTTGATAATTCAATCTATCATTGCTCTGTTCCTCGGTAATTTTATTTTTTTGCTCGATACTTCAAAATTTTTTTTTTTAAATGCAATCTAAGCTTATTTGCTATGATAGAATATAAGTTTCAATCACTGTATCTACTCTATACAATGCTATCATGTTTTTTGACTTATTCTTGAGAAAGGATGAAAAACCGGATCTATATCACTAATAAAGTTTCTACCTAAGTATGGAATGTCTTTCATCAAAAAGGGGAGATTGAAGACTCAGATTTTACAGGTGTATCATTCTAAGTACCATCAAGGAATCAGGTACAGACTTCATCTCTTGTAAGTTTTGATTACAAGTCATTCCGTGTGGTTTAGAAACTTTTCTAAGTGATCTAGAATCTTTTACGAGTATTACGTAAACCATTGCATATGTTCTCACCTGACTATGACTGACTTAGAAAGCATACTCTTACTTATTAGTTCACACACGGTTCGAGTCACTCGGATAACACTCGGACTTATTGCATGTTCAAACATTTGCTCTACTCGTACATAAACTCAGGTCCGACTTCATGTTCTAAGCCCGATTGAATTACAGTGTTAATTCCTCTCCTTAAGTCGGCTTGCTTTGTTTGAACCATGCTCGTCTAAGGTCAAGTCTCATTACTCTAATAATTCTTAACCGACTTGCTTGACTTCTAAACCGACTCGGATGGAATTTGAGCATAATGGATATTAGACTCAGAAAATTCCACTCCTTCAAGACTCGGATAATTATGCACTTAATTATCTTAATTAATTTATTACTCGTGTCTAACCTTGGACCAAAGTATTTTATACTTTGAGAACCAAATCGATTTTCTTTTGTAGGTTATTCAAACGAGGTTATCCTACTTTTGAATTACAAAAGTAACCGGCTTCAAGATGTCAAATCACCAGCAGACAAGGCTTTTCCTACTTCGACCTAGGCCTAGACATTGTGTTAGGGTTCTCTCGTTTCCAAAGCTAGAAATCTTCAATGCTAAGCTCAACGGTGGTTTCCACCCTACCTTTCGAGACACTACTAGTGGTTTGGGACATCCAAAGGGGTCAAGAGCCGTTGCCCAACGTTCACACCTCAACGGATATTTTCTAAGTCACTCGAAAAAGCCATTACAACGGTCACAAAGGAGTTCTAATCGGAAGATAGTCACAACGGATAATCTCCTTGGTCATCTATAAATAGAAGCCAACTCTCAAGACTTGAAGATTGTTGGAACCATTGTCAAATACACATAGTTGAGCAAAAGTGGTTGTATCTACATACAACTCCAACTCCATAATTAATATCTTTCCGAGTTATAAGGTCTTGTAATCAGTCACAAACAGCTTATTCTTACTTTCGAGTAAGGTCGCTTGACTTAGTTGTAAGGGTTAGCTGATCTCGGTTGTCCTTAACTGTAAAGGTTACCTCGGTTAGGAAGTACTAGATCGGATAAGAGAACTTCGAGTCTAGGAAAATCGTGTAAGGAATTGTCTAAGGGAGCGATTCTGGTTAAGTCTTTCTACTATATTTTGTGGATTCAAAATAGTGGATTTGACTTGGTGCTTGGATTAGCACGGACCGTGGTTTTCTGCCCCAATAGGGTTTCCACGTAATTTCGAGTTAAAACTTTTCTGAGCCCAATCTTGACTCGGATTGTTTCTAAGTCGGATCGGTTTTAATCTTTCATTCTTTGGTCAAATTTCCTCATCACCCTATTCACCCCCTCTAGGGTGACTAAGTTCCTCCAAGAGCAAACCTTCATAAAAATTCTCTCTAACACTTTTAATCGTGTTTTGACTTCATATTCTAAGTTAAAGTGAATTACAGCGATAATTCAACTCTCTAAGTCATTATATGTTGTTTGAAACATATTTGTCTAGATCAAGTACTCATACTTTGATATTCTCTTTATAACTTGATCCTCTCTAAGATCGACTCATATGGAATTTGAGTATAATGAATATTATACTCCTAAAATTCCACTCTTCTTGGTCTCGAGATAAATATGCACTTAATTATCTTAATTAAATTATTATCTATGCCTAATCTTGAACCAAAGTATTTTATACTTTGAGAACCAAAATTTATTTACTTTTGTAGGTTAATTAAACGAGGTTATCCTATTTTTGAATTACAAAAGTAACCGGCTTCAAGCTGTGTAATACTCGAAAGATTCTAGATTACTCAAAAAAGTTTCTAAACCACTCGGAATGACTTGTAATCAAACCTTACAAGAGATGAAGTTTGTACCTGATTCCTTGATGGTACTTAGAATGATACACCCGCAAAGTCTCGAGTCTTCAATCTCCCCTTTTTATGAAAGGCATTTCATACTTAGGTAGAAACTTTGTTAGTGGTATAGATCTGGTTTTTCATCCTTTCTCAAGAATAAGTTAGAAAAAAATGATAGAATTGTATATAGTAGATACAATGATTGAAACTTATATTCTATCGGAGCAAATAAGCTTAGATTGCATTTTTAAAAAAACTAAAGTATCATAGCAAAAATACCGAGGAACAGAGCAATGATAGATCGAATTGTCGAATCAAATCAAAAACAAAAAAAAATTACTGAGCAAGAAATTGAAACTCGAAATAATAAACTCACAAATGATTACAACTCGAAGGCAATAAACATGAAACTGAAATTTCATTATAATTTAAACTAAATATTTACACAAAAGAGGGTGAGAGAAACTCCCCTAAGCGAGACAACAAATTGTTCTAACTATTCTCCCCTTGCCTTTCAAAGAAACAAAAGAGGAAGAATGTATCAAGGAGATACAGATTTGTATGTCTGGACAAAAAAAAAAAAAAAAAAAAAAAAACAGAAAAGAAATTTCTATGATGGAGGGGAGGGAGCAGTTTGAGTCGAGGTTGGTGGACGTGCAGTGCGCCTTCGCCGATAAGATCTCGGAAGATGTAGACAAACGAGGCGGGGCAACACTGGTATCTCCGGAATGGGCTCCATCTCCTGGAAGATCTGGAAGATCTAGAGTGGCCGACCCGTAACTAAGTCGTCCGGAGGCTCCTTCTCCCGGAACTTGACCGAGGAAGGTGCCGGCTCTGCTGCCGACCGACCATGGTCAGCAGGTCGTCGACCCACTCGGACTCACTGTCCGAGCTTATCACTTCTGGTAGGGGTTCTAGAGCACCTTGGCCCTCGACTGCTTCGGCTCCGGTTCTCGCTTCCTTCTCCCCTTCTTCTTTTTCCTCGGACGGAGCTGCCTCAGCCCGCAGCTCCGCTTCTTCTTCTTCTTCTACTTCATCTTCCCCTGCAGAGGGGGACTTGGCCAAACTCGAGGATTCTTCGGATGTATCCGAGTCAACCGGATCCGGAGCTGCCTTGGAGCATCTTTCTTGAAGGAGCTCAATCATCTCCCTTTGCTCCTTGACGAGTGCTTTCAGCTCAAGAAGCACGTCCCGCCGCTCTCGGATTTGGGATTGAGCAGTTTTCTAATTGATGGTCAAAGATCGAAGGACAATCTTGAATGACCGGAGGGTGTCCTTAAATTCGGTGGACACCGAGGAAAGCTTGTCCATGATGGCAGTGGATAAAGCGAAGAGAGAGTATGAGAGACACATGAGGTGGAGGCACGAGACATAATGTTTATTGTATTTACGTGTGCAAGATTTCAAGCTAATCTAAAAGAATCACATCTCACCGCAATGAAGAGAATATTCGGATATCTTGCAGGGACTCACAATCTAGGTCTATGATACTCAAGAGACTCGAACCGACTCTCACTTGATACTCGGATGCCGACTACACTGGGTGCAAAGTTGATAGAAAGAGCACTTCGAGAGCTCGCCGGTTTTGGGTCAATCCTTAATATCTTGGCACTCAAAGAAACATAACTTGAGGTCGGACATCATTTTCTAAGAGACCATTATGAGAAAGGTGACATTGAACTTGAATTCATTCCTACGAAGTTTTAGTTAGTCGATATTTTCACTAAGCCACTTAGTGAGGATCGGTTTTATTTTATTAGGAATAAGTTTGGCATGATGAATGCATGATTAAGTGTTTTTCTAAGTGAACTTTCCTTGCATAATTATGCGTTATATGTTTTTGTTTTATCTTAATAACAAATGGACCACTTAACCAAGTGAAATTGAGCTATGAGTTATTAGGTCTCCGAGTGTTCCGAGTCACTCGCGAACCATACTAAGTCGGACTCAATTTTTGAGCAAAATGGACATCAAACTTCTGAAATCATCTCTAGATAAATGGAGGATTTCATAAATATTTTCGAAAAGTCTTTCTTCTCTCTCTCTGTCTCTCTTTCTTGCGCGTTTCGATTAGAGAAAACTAGTCGTTGCAAGAAAGTTGCTGGAATTCTAACCGTTGGAGAGCATAACGTCACACCTGTTTGAGATGGCCATTAGAGCTTCGGGTCGGACCGAAGGCTGAAGATCATTTCTTTTCGTTATAAGTAACATCCCTTTCCCTTCATTTTGTTACTTTACTCACTGTCTTCTTACTTTCTAAGAATTCTTGCTCACTCGAATTCTCTCTCTCTTTGAATTCTAAGCGTTCTCTCACTCTCTTTGCACTCTCTCTCTCTCTCTCTCTCTCTCTCTCTCTCTCTCTCTCTCTCTCTCTTTCTCATGTACTCTCGACTTCTCAAAAATTCTCACCGTGCCTAAAAGAGGTTTTGCACCTAATTTGTTGGGGTCTGCTATAAAGAAGCCCCGTACCAAAACTCCTCAAGAGGGTACCTCTAATCCCTCTAAGATCTTCATCACCCAACATCTTATGTTGGATGACAAATTCTTCCAACCACTTCGTTTTCATGGTTGCAGCACATAAAGAGCACTATTGTGTACAATTTCTTGTGTTTCATTGAATTTATTTATCATGAACTCGTTGCCGAGTTCTACTCTAATATGTTTTACTCGAGGGAGTCATTACCTCACGAGTTCAAGATAAGGTTGTTCGTGTCAACCTCTCTCTCCTTCACGGAATTTCAAAGTCTCTCCTCTTTTTCTTAACCGCAATCCCATCCCATTTACGAAGATTGTTGATGAATTCTTTGAGAAGTACGCCGAGGAGGTCCTTGAGTCACACAAAAATTTTTTAGTGACTCGGATGAAGATCGAGGCCGGACTATTCTCCTTTCTTTTGATGAGAACATTCTTCTCTCATCATTCTAGCAAAGAGAATCCCAATTCCAAGATTCTCAAAGCTTTATTTGATATTTTAGAGGGCTACGACGTAGACCTCTTTCCCTCTATTCTTGAGTAGATGGCTTCTAATCCTACTCAGTCCAAAAATCTGCTTCTTTTCCCTTCAAAGCCCTTATGACTCGTAATCTTCAAACAATTCAAGGTTCCCCTCACCTCGGATCCTAATGTAGTTTCGATGCTGCCATAGTGGTTGGCGAAAGGAGCTTATGGGTTACGGATACTAGGAAGTCAAGCCCGGTGTCCGGGTCCATGGGTCCGAGTTGAAACCCCTTTCACCCCTCCCACTCGGACTTAGATTCCTCTATCACTTCCTCCTCCATCCACTGGTCCCTCCACTTCTCAACCACCTCCTATAGCGTCTGCTGCTATGTTTACCAAATTGGTAGACAAAATATCTTACGTGTCCGAAGAACTTCGCGACACCCTCCGTTCTCTTAAAATTGTCCTTCAAGCCTCGTGATTAACCCGAAGACAAGCCAGTCTCGGATCCAGGAACACCGGGATCTGCCGATCGAACTAAAGGGCATCGTGAAGGAGCAATGCGAGCAGCTCTAACTTCTACAAGAACACCGATCCAAGGCTGCCCGGGACCTAGAAACCTCGGTTACCTTTGAGGAGTCCTCTAGCCCAGCCAAGTCTCCTTTGATTGGGGTAGTAGAAGAAGAAGGCTGCAGCTGAAGCAGCTCAGCTCGAAGAGGAGAAGGAAGAGGAGAAGGAAGAAGAGGAGAAGGAGGAAGAGGAGAAGGAGAAAAAGGAGGCCGCTCAACTTGAGGGACAGGGTGCAAGCAACCCCGAACCAAAAGTGATCTCCTCGGATGACGATCGAGTGGGTCGAAGAAGCCGAGGACATTGGTTAGTCCACGGCTATTAAGTCGAAGCACCTCCCTCCGCTGTCTTCCGGGAGGATGAGCTCGAGGAAGATATGCCCTTGGCTCGGACGACCGGGACGGAGCCACTTCAGGATATCCTCGTGTTGCTGCTGCCGCTGCCACGATCATCCACTTCCTCTCAAGCATATCAGCGCCGGCGCACTATTCGTCCATCCTCCTCTCGACAGTAAGCCCCCTTAATTTTTTTTTCTTTTATTTTTGTCCAACATCAATTGTACTCACTTGATAGTTTCTTCCCTCTTTTGATGAAATGCAAGGGGAGAAATATAGAAATTTTAATGTTGTGTTTAGGGGAGCTCACCCTCTCTTTCTTTGAGCAATGAATGGATGAATTTTTTTTTCTCGAACAGTACTTATTTCCGAGTTACTTCTTTCTCGGCTAGATATTTCTTATTATCTTTTTCTGCTCCGATATAATCTATTCATTTCTTTGCTCTAATGTGTTATCCGCATAACTTTTATGAGTGATGATAGTATATGTAATGCATCTTATAAGTATGGAATGCTTCTCATTTGTCACTCCTCGCTCCGATATGTTCTCGCATAGTGAAAATGAAAACTCATGTTTCATACTAACTAGTTTCTATCTAAGTGTGGAATGCCTTTCATCTAAAAGGGGAAGATTGAAGACTCGGTTTCTAACTCTAAGTCATTCCGAGTAATACATAAAGAACTCAGGTATAAATCTCATTTCTCCTAAGTTTTGATTTCAAGTCATTTTGAGCATTACGTAAACTCTTGTACAAGTTTTAATTCATTTCTAACTAACTCGTAAAGCACATTATTGTATATCTTCTACATTGATGTTTCGACTCACTCGGACATCACTAGGAACTATCGTGTAACACCCCAAAACATCCCCTAGGAGTATTACATCCTCGTAGTTTCTTAAAGGAACTCCCAAGGCTCTTTCGGTGTCGGTTTGGCTTTCTAAGCTCAACTTAGAGGTAGCAAAGGTGATTCTCCAAAAGAATTGAGATTTTCTAAAAATTTTGGCAGAGTTCCGTTTGTAATGTGGACTATCCCATGGGCTTAAAGCCCTAAAACCCTGCATAAAACACATAATAAAACTCAACGAGCCACATGCTCGGAGTATACAACTCAACGGTCACACGCCGGAGTCCAACCAATCATGCGACAAACTTAAAACGATCTAAATGGTTCATGGTACATTGGGTACAAACTATATGAATTGAATTACAAAATACAATACTAGGAAATATTAGAAATGCACATCCGTAACACGAATCACTCAGCAAGTAGCAAACAACAATCGGTCAGCGGAGTCCAGAATAAGCTAAGTACCGCACACATCTCCCGAGAATGCACCTACAATACTGGGGGAAAATTTGTGGGGGTGAGAAATAAACAACGGGCTCACCGGAGTCTTACACACTTAAAATGGAAATTTTTTATACATAATACTCATAATAATGAAATCAACAAAAGCATAATAACATAATACAAATCTATATACTTTTCAATGAAATCTCTTGAAATCGTTTTCAACGTAACGATCATAACATTTCAATCATTCAAAGCACAAATTCCAATCATTTTGGGAATTGAATCACTTTAAACAAGGTGAATTCATCTGCACTTTCTTTCAAATACTTTCAATCGGACATTGGATCATTTCTACTCGAATCACTTCTCATAAATCATTTTCAATAAATCTATTTTGGTGAATTACTTCCCGGGTTTGGGACTCGAACTAGCACTTCGCAATTTCTCATAGTTTCTCTGATTTCTCCGGGCGCGACCCCAAATAAAAGGCTCCCGGGACCTATCTAGGAAGATTCCAATTGGGCGTCCTACTACACAGGAACTATCAAGGCAAAGTCGATTCACAACAGTTTCTTTAACACGTTCACTTATCGAGCTTGTTTCAAACATCATTCTCAAATCAATTTCACTTCTTAAAAGTATGCTTTCACGTTTGAAAATCATGTATCACACAAGTCACATTCAAGCATCATTTTGCGTAAAACATATAACTTCTTTCAAAACCAACTTTTGAACAACGTTTAACACAATCACTTGCACGAGATAGCCGCAATTCAACACGGATAGTCATTCTCAGCTTCTCTTTAACTAAACCTTTCTCAATTCTCCCATTTAGTAAGATTAATTCTTTTTTTGAGCCACAATAACCACAAGTAGTTACCATTAATCTCACATGTCCCAACTTCTCATAATTTACCATCTGTACTTCAATGTTTTCCGATTACGCCTCCACATTACTAATCAACCTCTTCTTACTCATATTTAGTCGGATAGCTCTCATTCTTACTTCACTACTAAAATTCCTCTAGCTTCCTTCATCTCCAAGTGTAATTTTCTCTCATCTTAGGTTTCTATTTCATTAATCGCTCTTTCTCGTCCAAACTCACTCATACAGCTCTTAATCTCTTTTCATCGCTCCACTTCCGTTAGTTCCACTTATCTTCGAATTTAGTTCGACCTCAAGGATTTAATTATCTTTTGAACTCAATTATCCTAATACTCACCCACCTCTCACTCCCATGCCTCAATTGTGCATCACTCGGTGTGAACTCACACTTGTCTTTTATACTTCACTCGCTATTTCCCAATATAAGTCGTTACCTTCCAACACAAAGAACTTAGGAAATCTCTAAGGTTCAATCGAAGCATCAATTCACCGTTTAGACCCAAATCACCATTTCTTCATTTCTAAGTGCTAATTGATACCTTCACAATACTCTTTATACCTACACAACCTAACTCCTAAATTTTCAGCATCTCAACTCAGCCTTAACCAACTACTAAGCTCCTTCGGGTTTCGATTCGGACTCAACAATTCCATTCGATTTTCTCATAACATAATTCGGTGCGAACAATTTCCTAGCTTCGTTCTATCACATAAACATTCAATAATCACAACAAACTCATTTGGGTTTCGAAGTTACTAATAGTTTAGAGTATAAGACTACCCACCTCGATTCGGGGATTGACGAGTTGCGAATTTCGATTCATTCTAGGTCGGTTTCTTTGTTTCCTTCCTCCTCCTCGCCTTCTCGCCTCGCTGCCAGCCCCAATCTGGGCCCGGTTTCACCGCTTTCCTCCTTACCCACCGCTATCGCCGGCCGCGGTTTCCTTGTTTGTTGGCCGCCGGTTTCCTTCTTCCGGCCCTCACGCTCGCTCCTCTTCTTCCGAGTCTCGATTTCGCCTCCTCTTTCATGCCCTTGGTTGGTTTGCCGCGTTCGCCGACCGTCCTCCCTTGGTCCACTGCTCGGTGCGCCGTGCCTCCGGCCTCTTCTCCGGCTCTCACCTTCATGCTCTCTCTCTCTCGCTCGATTTCTCCCTCACCGACCTCCCTTCTCTCGCTTTCCCGCTTCGTCCTCGCTCCTCCTTCCTTCCTCTGTTTTCCCTCGGCTTCTTTTCTTTCCCCCTACCCTTTGCTCCTTCTCTTTTCACTTAATCTCTTTCCTTTCTCTTTTGCTCGTAGCTCTTCTACGGACTGCCAACACACCAACCTTCCACTAATCTTCTCCTTCTCTTCTCTTTTCTTTTCTTTTTTTTTTTTTGGGATAATCTCAAGGTAAAAAGTCGAAATAATAAATCACAAGCTGCTTCGAATTTTAATTACTCGGTCCGAGAAGGGTATCGGGAGGAGATAATGTAATCCGCTAATTTATTTAAAAAACGCGTAAGAATAGGAGCTCATACTAAATAAAATATTTTACGCGTCGATTACTTAATTTAATTAACCTACTTGAAATTCCGGGTCTTACATATCGCATGCTCAAATAATTTCTCTAACACTTCTATTCCGAGTACTCGACTGCAAATTTCAACGCAATGAGAGTAATAGTCTTAATTCCTTTTTCTAAGTCGGTTTTATTTTGCTGAGAATTATTTGAGCACATCAAGTTATTATAGACTAATGCTCTATTCTTTTAACTTGATCATCTTAAGGATTGACTCGATAGAATTTGAGTATACTCGAATATTGGACTCGTAAAATTTCACTTCTCTAAGCCTAAGATAATTAAGCACTTAATTGTTCTAATTTAATTATTATCTCGTGCCAAATCTTGGACCAAAGTATTTTATACTTTGAGAACCAATGTGCTTTTTTGTAGGTTATTCAAATGAGGCTAACTTATTTTTGAAGTACAAAAGTAGCCGACTTCTAGTCGTCAATCACCAACAGACAAGCTTTATCTACTTCTAAACATGGCTCAAACACCGTGTCGGGGTTGTCTATTTTCAAAGCTGGAAAACTCCAATTCTAGGCTTAGTGGTTGTTTCCACCTCAACTTTCAGTCACCACCAAGTAATTGGACCACCCTTTAGAGCCAAGAGCTGCTTGCACAACGTTCACATCCCAACGGATCTTTTCGAGTGACTCAAAAGAGCCGTTACAGCGACCACGGAAGACTTTTGTTCGGAACCAAGACTCAACAGATCATCGTGCTTGGCCGGATATAAATAGAAGCCACCTCACAAGAGTAGAAGATTGCTGAACATTATTAAAAAGCACATTACTTGAGCAAACGTTATTGTTTTCATATTCAATCTTCTATTTACAACTCCCGATCTGTATTTAATATTTTCCGAGTTGTAAAGTCTTGTAATCGAGTCACATTCCTTTCTTACTTTCTGAGTAAGGTCCCTTGAGTGAGTCGTGTGTCCCCGATTGTAAAGGTTACCTCAGCCACGAAGTACTAAATCACATAACGGAACTTCGAGTCTAGGAAAACATTGTAAGGAATTGTTTAAGGGAGCAATTCGGTAGAGTCAGTCCTTTGTATTTTGAGGATTCAAAATAGTGGATTTGAGTGCTTGGATTATCACTGACCGTGGTTTTCTACCCCGGAAGGGTTTCGACATATTTATATGTGTTAGCATTTCGAGTCCAATCTAGACTCGGAATCAACTGTTTATCGGTTTTCAAGCAAAAAGTGTCTAAGTTCTTTTAAATTTCCTCATCACTCTTTTCACCTCCCCCTCCCCCGGGGTGACTTAGACTCTCCAAGAGCAAACCTTCATGGGGAAACTAAGCTTGGAAAAGGTTCAAAACCGACTCCATGGTGTAGAACCGAATCGAATTGGGGGGAAGGGTACGAAACGTAGGGATAAGCCATTCTGTTCCGCCTATCAAACGATGGCCTTTACTAGTTTGAGTAGTGAATCTAAATAACGCATTAAACATAGCACACATCATACGATACGAAATTAAACGCAACCAAAACATGATAATGAAATCAATAAAGGCAGATATGAAAAGCGATAAAGAAAACAAAACCAAAAAGAAACGAAGCGAGAAACTAAAAGGATTACATCGGGAGGGGAGGAATTAAAAGCGATACAACTTTCTCCACAATATTGAAAACGATAAATAAAATAAATAAACATGTAAACAATGGTTTGAAGGCCAATTTGGTGCCCTCAAGTTGTCCCACCTGCTAATCTGGATCTTGAATCGAATGTAAGAGTACAACGGTGGTCATCCGAGAAGGGTGAAGACTCATACTTTACATCTCACCTTTCTAAGTTCTATCAAGGGAATCAGGTATAAGACTTTCTCACTTATAAAGTTTTGATTCCAAGTCATTCCCTGTGTCTTAGAAACTTTTCCGAGTGATATGGTATTTTCTCTAAGTGTTATAGAAATTATCTCGTGCATTTATACATGACTCGTATGACTCGAAAGCATATCCGCACTTACCATGTTTCACTTAGTTCCGGGTCACTTAACACTCGGAAATATCGCATGATTCAAACACTATCTTTTACGTGCTCTAACTCCGGTATTTTAGTTTGAATTCATGCTCGGTCTAGATCAAGTTTATTTCCTCCGATATTCTTTAGTTAACTTTATTCTCTTTTAGACTAACTCGGATGGAATTTTGAGTATCATGAATATTAGACTCGGAAAATTCCATTCCTTTCTCGACCCGATCAATTAGTCACTTAATTATTATTATCCGTGTCTAATCTTAGACCAAAGTATTTTATAGTTTGAGAACCAAATTGATTTACTTTTGTAGGTGATTCAAACGAGGCTATCCTATATTTGAAATACAAAAGTAACCTGGCTTCAAAACGTCAAATCACCAGCGAGACAAGGCTTTTCCACCTCCGACCTAGCCTCGGACACCGTGTCGAGTTGTCTATTTTCGAAATGGAAATCTACAACACTAAGCTCAACGGTGGTTTCCACCTTACTTTTGAAGACACCGCCAGTGGTTTTAGGCACTTCCAAGGGAGTCAAGAGCCGTTGTCTAACGCTCATATTTCAATGGATATTTTCTAAGTGCCTCGGAAAATCCTTCACAACGATCATAAAGGAACTTCCAGTCGGAAGATGGACACAACGGCTAAGCTGCTTGGTCATCTATAAATAGAAGCCAACTCTCAAGACTTGAAGATTGCCGAATCTATCGTTAATACACATACTTGATCAAAAGCCATTGTATTCATTCTCCATCTTCTACTTACAACTCCAATTCTATAATTCATTATATTCCGAGATGTAAGGTCTTATACTCGATTACAAACACTCTCTTTCTTCCTCTCTAAGTAAGGTCCCTTGACCGAGTTGTAAGGGTTAACTCAGCTCGCTTGTCCCTAGTCTGTACGGGTTATCTCAGCTAGGAAGTACTAGATCGGATAAGGGAATTTCTAAGTCTAGGAAAACTTGTAAGGAGTTGTCTAAGGGAGCAACTCGGGGTTGAGTCGATCTATCGTATTTTATGGACTCAAAATAGTGGATTTGACTTCATGCTTGGATTAGCACGGTCCGTGGTTTTCTTCCCCATGAGGGTTTCTACGTACTTTCGAGTTATTATTTTTCGATTACATTCTAGACTCGGACAGCTTTGAATTCGTTTAATCTGTTTCTTCAATCATCTCTCGAATTCCGAGTTAGCTCATTTTCCGAGTTCATCTTTGACTCTCACTCTCCTTAGAGTCATATCTATTTCAAATTTCAAGCAAATTTCATCATCACCCTATTCACCCCCTCTAGGGTGACTTAGCCTCTCGCCGAGCAAACCTTCAAGGGGCTTTTACGTGAGTTTTTATGGAGGTAGGCAGGTAAAAATGCGTGACTGATGGAGTATTAGGGTTCGAATGTAAAAGAGTAGGGAAGATGATGGGAATACGTCGAAAGGAAACCAAGAGATCGGAATACTACGAAGTGTATTCAGTAGCTCTTAGTTTAGCTTTAGCGACACAATGCTTAGGGTTAAGTCGTTATTAAAATGACACCCTAAGCTCTCTATTTATAGGGAAAATGTAGGTCACAAATAACCTAGGGTTGGGATTTATTCAGCGAGTCCGGAAATAAGGAAAAGCCAGTTGAAAAATCATAAAAAATCGGATGTGGGAACATGATTGAACCGGATCCCAGTATTCACTTCACGTTGAGCGGTGTTGGCCTTGGGAGAACATCGTTTAGAAATCTTGGTTTCCATTCTTTAATTGAACACTCGGAGTAAAACATAGCACTTTGGTAGAATTAGCCTTGAAGCATGAAGCCGGCTTTGTACGGCTTCGTTTGGTGAAGTTTAACTTCCTCGTCTTACTTGGTCGCCGAGCGAAGGAGTGAAACGATGCCTTTTTTCCTAAAATAGCACCGACCGGCGCTGGCCTCAAGCAACTTTCCAAAAATGTAAAGTTTTTATTTATGGTATGTTTCTATTTTTGGCGGGTATTATTTTTTGTGCGGATTTGGGTTTCCTGGTTGGGAGCCCGACCCGAGCTTGGTCCAATTGAAAGAAAATGGGTTTGTGGGCCAGTCCAAAGCAAAGAAAGCTGCTTTTGTGGTGCTAAGGGGTTCTTTATGGTTTACCGGCTTTCGTTGCGCCAATCAAACACCGCCCATGATCCGAATCCACAAACGAGATTGGGATTTCATCACTGGGCTTATAAATAAATAAAAGAGAAAAGGGATAACACTTTTTAGGTGTCTACGAGATATCTAGGAGGACTTGCTTGGACTCGAGCAATGCTAATGTTGTAGATTTACTAAAGGTTTGCTCTTGGAGAGTCTAAGTCATCGTAGAGGGGGTGAATAGGGTGATAAGGAAATTTTAACAAACTTAGAATATTTAAGCTTGAAAAGGATAAACAACGGAATCCGAGTCTAGATTGAACTCGAAATACGTGGAAACCCTCCCGGAGCGAGAAAACCACGGATAGTGCTAGTCCAAGCACCAAGTCAAATCCACTATTTTGCATACTCAAAATACAACGGATCGACTCAACCGGAATTGCTTCGTTAGACAATTCCTTACAAAGTTTTCCTAGACTAGAAGTTCCCTTATCCGATCTAGTACTTCCTAACCGAGGTAACCTTTACAGACTAGGGACAACCGAGCTGAGTTAACCCTTACAGCTCGGTCAAGCGACCTTACTCGTAAAGTAAGAGAAGTATGTAACCGATTATAAGACTTTACAACTCATAAAAGTATTAAGTACGAGACTTGGAGTTGTAAGTTGAAGATTGAATGAGTAATCTACTAAGAGAGATAGTTTCAAGCAAAGGATTTAGCAAGCTTCAAGTCTTGTGAAGTGGCTTCTATTTATAGATGACTAAGTAGAGTGACCATGGTGTCTTGATCCTGAACGAAGTCTTTACAGGCCATTGTAACGGCCCTTCCGAGTCACTCGAAAAGATCCATTGAGATGTGAACGTTGTGCATAGGTTTTGGGCTCCTAAAGGTGCTCTAGTCAACTGGTGATATTTGAAAAGCAAGTAGGAAACCACCATTGAGCTTAGCGCTAATGTTTTCCAGCTTTGGAAATAGACAACCCTCACACGGTGTCCGAGCCCTGTTCGAAGTAGATAAGCCTTGTCTGCTGGTGATTGACAACTTGAAGTCGGCTACTTTTATGATTCAAAAATGAGATAACCTCGTTTGGATAACCTACAAAAGTAAACCACTTTGGTTCTCAAAGTATAAAATACCTTGGTCCAAGATTAGGCGCGAGATAATAATTTAATTAAGACAATTAAGTGCATAATTATCTTAGGCCTAGAAGAGTGAAATTTTCTGAGTCTAATATTAAATATACTCAAATTGCATCGAGTTAGTCCTAAGAAAGATCAAGTTAAAAGAGTAAAAACATCAAAGTATAAAGACTTGATCTAGACAAATATTTCTCAAACAAACAAATTGATTTAGAAAGAGGAATTAACACTCGTAATTCACTTTGCATTGAAATATGCAGTCGGAACTCATAATAAAAGTGTTAAAGAAATTATTTGAACGTGCGATAGGTCCGAGTGCTTGTTTGAGTGAGTCGAAACACCGATGCGGAAGATATATGGGAATGTGTTTTCGAGTTAGTCAAATGAAAACTTCTACAGGAGTTTCTATATCGCTCAGAATGACTTGTAATCAAAACTTAAGAAAGATTAGGTTTATACCCGAGTTTTCATGCTCGGAATAGTTTAGATTGAGAATCCGAGTCTTCAATATACCCCTTTTGATGAAAGGCATTCCACACTCGAGACGTAAACTTGTTAGTGAGAGACATGAGTTTTCATTTACTAAGTAGAACATATTAGAGTAAAAAGTAGTAAGTGAAGTATTTGATACTTAGAAAAATGCATTGCGGATACTATCACTACTTATGCAAATATAGCTGATATATCGGAGCGTAAAAGAAATAAAAAGAGAAATTGAACTCGGAAAGAGTTAACTCGAAATGATTCTCGCTCAAAGAAAGAAAATTTATTCATAAATACACAAAAAATACAAAAAGAGGGTGAGCTCCCCTAAACATAACAACATCAAGTTTTTTATTTTTCTCCCCTTGCATTTCATCAAAACAAAAACAGGGAAGAAAACATACAAAAGAAAGTACATTTGATGTTGGACAAAAAAAAACTAAAGAAAACAATTAAGACGGGGGTGTTGAGGTGGAGGAGCGAGTAGTGCGCCTGCGCCTGGTAGACTTGTGATGACGTTGATCACCGGGCGACGGCAGCATAGGGATATCGAGTAACGACTCAATTCCGGTTGACTAACCCGGAACTAAGTCATCCTCCGGCTCATCCTCCTGGAAAACCGCGGAGGTAGGTGCTTCTTCTATTTTGACCAATGTCCGCAGGGTCTTCTAACCCACTTAGACTATTGTCCGAGCTGATCGGCTCCGGTTCGGGGACTACGAGCACCTTGTCCCTCTGGTCGAGCTCCTTCCTCCTTCCTTTTGTCTTCCTCCTTCTCCTCTTTCTTCTATTCCTCCTACTCTTCCTCCTTCTCCTCGGGATGAGCTGCTCGACTGCACCTTCTTCTTCTTCTTCCTTTGTGGAGGGGACTTGGCGGGGCTCAAGGACTCCTCGGAGGTGTCCGAGCTTTTGGGTCCCGAGCAGCCTTAGATCTCCTTTCTTGGAGGAGCCGAAGTTACTCATTCTGCTCCTTGATGAGTCCCTTCATCTCAATGAGCACATCCCAGTGCTCCGGATCCGAGACCGACCCGTCTTCTTGTTGATGACCGGACTCAGAAGGACATTTTTGAGAGAACGGAGAGTGCCCCGAAGTTCTTCGGTCATTAAGGAGAGATTGTCTACCAAAACAATAAACAAAGCAACGATTGCTTTGCAGAAGGAGGTTCCGAGGTGGCTGCACCACTAGCCTGGAGGAGGAAGAGATAGGGAGTCCGAGTCCGAGTTTGAGTAGGAGGAGGTGAGGGAGGCTTCAACTCGGAACCATGGACCCGGACACCGGGCTTGATTTCTTGGTACCCGTAGCGCGAAGTTCTTTCTTGCCCACTACAATGGCGAGTCTTAGACACTGCGTTTGGGTCCGAGGGGAGGGAACCTTAAATTGTTTGAAGATAACAGTTAGAAGGGCTCCGAAGGGAAGGGAGAGGATTTTTTAGATTGACTCGGCATAGTAGCCATTTGCTCAAGGATGGCTGGGAAGAGGTCTACATCGTAGCCCTCGAGGATATCAAACGAGCTTTGAGAATCTTAGAATTGGGATTCTCTTTGCTCGAGCGATGAGAGAAGAAAGTTCTCATCGGCAGAAAGCAAAGTAGTCCGGCCACGGTTCTTATCCGAGTCATAGAGAAGTTTTTGCGTGACTCAAGGACTTCCTTGGCATATTTCTCCAAGAACTCATCCGCAATCTCGTTGAAAGGGATGGGATTGTAGTTCAAGAAGAGATATGACACTTTGAAAATTCGACGAAGGAGGGAGAGGTTGATACGAACAACCGTGTCCCGGACTTGTGAGGTGATTACCTCGGAGCAAGACGAGGTTAGAATAGAACTCGGCAACGAGTTATGGGTATATGAACTCACCGAAGCATAGAAAGTTGTAAACTCCAGTGGTTTTGATGTGAGCCAACCACGAAAACGATGTGGTTGGGAAGAACTTGTCATCCAACGTGAAGTGTTGGGTGACGAACACTTTCGAGGGGTTAGAGGTACCCTCTTGTGTTTGCGTTGTGCAAGGTTTCTTGGTTGCGAGACCCTAGAAAATCTTGGGTTGAACCTCTTTTAGGCATGGTGAAGATTTGAGAGTGAAAGAGAGTGAACTCGAAAGAGAGAGAGAGACAGAGAATAAGAGAGTAAGCACCGAGAGCTTTTGAGAGCGAGAACGAGTAAGCGAGAGAGTAAGTGAGTAAAGAGTAAAGTAGTGAAATGAAGGTAAATGGATGTTATTTATAGCGAAAAGAAATGTCCTTCAAAATTCAGCTCGACTCGAACCTTCAACGGTCGCCTCGAGACAGGTGTGACGTTTCTACTCTCCAACGGTTAAAATTCCGAGTGACTTTCTCCAGGACGGCTAGTTTTCCGATCGATGCGCGCGGTAGAGAGAGAGAAAGAGAAATTTTAAACGAAATTTCTGAAATTCTCCACTTATCTAGAGATGATTTCGAAATTTGATGTTCATTTTGCTCAAAAGCCGAGTCCGACTCGAGTATGGTTTCGAGTGATCGAGAAAACTCAAACACGGAATGACTCCTAACTCGGTTTCACTCGGTCAACTAAACCAATTGTTATTAAGGAAAACAAAGACATATAATACATAATCATGCATGACAATTTCACTTAGAAAATCGCATAATCTTGCATTAATCACTCCAAGCTCATTCTTAATAAAGCAAAGCCGATCCTCATTAAGTGCCTTAGTGAAAATATCAACTAACCGAAATTTTGTAGAAATGAATTCAAGTTCAATATCACCTTTCTCATAATGGTCTCTTAAAACATGATACCGACCTCAATGCTTTGTCTTTTAGTGCTAAACTGGATTCTTAGTGATGCTAATTGCACTCGATTGTCACACTTGATTGGGATAGATTTGAAAGAAAGTCCAAGATCCTTGAACTGTTGCTTGATCCATAGAATCCGAGCACGACGACGCTCCAGCTGTAATGTACTCAGCTTTAGTAGTTAATTGAGCAACTTAGTTATGCTTCTTTGAGTGCCAAGATATAAGGGATTGACTCGAAACCGGCATGCTCTCGATGTGCTATTTCTATCAACCTTGTATCCAGCATAGTCAGCAATATCATCTTCATCTCGGTTGAGTTTCGGATGTGAGAAGGTTGACTCACTTGTTTTTCGCTGATCAATCTCATCAAACACAACGTGGATACTTTCTTCCACTTTGTTAGTTCTTTTATTAAAAACACGATATGCTTTACTTGTGAGATGAATAACCCAAAAAGATACCTTCATATCATCGAGCATTAAAATTGGTCGAGTGATCCTTACCATTATTATGAACAAAACACTTATATCCAAAGGGTTTCAAGTGTGAGATGTTAGGCTTCTTTCCCTTGTAAAGCTCGCAGGGAGTTTTCTTTAAGATGCATCCGATGAGGCATCCGTTCGGTGTGTAGTTTCTTTGTGTTGATCGCCTCGGCGTAGAAATAGTAGGGCGGATCATGTTTAATCATCATTGTCCTTCATATTTCTTCAAGAGTTCTATTCTTTCTAGGTGCTGACAAGTTGTGAGAGATACCATTCTTGTCGCGGAACTCTACAAATTCGAGTAATCGAACTCCCTTCCATGGTCGGTTCGAATTCTTCTTATTTGAGTCCGAGGTTCTACTTGAATTTTCCTGCAGAGCTTGCTTGAACTCTTTGAAAGCTTCATTTTTGTTCTTGAGAAAACAAACCTAGGTAAATTGTGAGTAGTCATCAACAATCACAAGTACATATGATTTACCTCTCGAGACTCTTAATAGAGATTTCACCACATAAATCCATATGAACTAACTCAAGCACTTTGGATGTGGAAACAGTTTTAAGAGGTTTGAAAGATGATCTGACCTAGTTCCCTTTTGTGCATGCTTCATAGATTTTATCTTTCTTAAATGCACAGTTAGGTAAACCCCTAACTAAACCATGAGATGCAAGCTTTTTGATAGTATGCATGCTAACATGACCTAGTCTCGTGATTCCATGTCCAAGAATCATCATACAATGATGCTTTTAAACAAGATAAATTCTTACTTGGATCGAAAGAGTAATAGTAGAAGTATTAATTGATCTCTTACCCGAGAGCTTAGTCTCTTTGGTGGTTGTATCAAAAATATAGCAATTGGTCCGAGTGAATCTTACCTCTTCGACTTTGTCACATAATTGAGAGATGCTTGAGCAAATTGTACTTTAATCCCTTGACAAGATAGACTGGGCTTACCAGGTTGTCTCCTTTCCCAATCTTTCCAATTCTAACTATCTTGCCCTTATTGTCATCTCCAAAAGTGACTTTGCCTCCTTTGTAAGCCTCTAACTCGGAAAAGTGTCTTGAATCTCCGACATATGGCGTGAGCACCCACTGTCTAAGTACCAATGACCTTTGTCCTTTTCCGAGTTACCTGCAAGTCGAAACACACTAACCCTTCTCACTTCCTCTAACAAACCCAGTAACTCCCTTTACTGTTGTCCTAAATTTGAATGACTTTGGGTTTGGTCCGATTCCGAGTCTTCTTTCCGGAAAACTGAGTCTATGTCTCTTTCTTTTGAAAATCTTTTATTTTATAAATAGGTGGAGATGGTTTTCTCCTATAAACTAGTCCGGGCTCGGTCCTCCTTTCATTCTTATGAATAGGACCATGCTCAGCCTTCTTGAACTTCACGGTTCTCGAATCCTCTTTGTTAAAACCAAGTCCTTCTTTTCTGAAGGTGACACACTGAGAGCCTAAAAGCATGTCAAGGTTTTTCGACATTGAGTAAATTTCAAAATAAGCTCTTGAGACTCATTGAGCTTTCTTTTTAGATGCTCATTTTCTCTTCGAGTGACTCGGACTCGGTCTCATTAGTTTGAGTACTAGTCTTGAGTTTTCTCGGGGTTAGTCTCGGTTTTTCCAATTCATTTTTCAAACAATTGCTCTCGAAGTAAGAGACTCAAGTTGTTCTTTAAGCCGAGAAGAATTAGAATTGGACTTTTCCTCCAAAGTATAAATATATTTAGCCAAATCAATTTTGGAGAACTTGAGAAAGTATTCAATTACCTCCCGAGGACCTATCTCTCGATGTATCGAGTTGTTAGAGTCCGAATCAATTTTAGCTTATGAGTCCGTTAATGCCAATAGACACTTTGAGTCATCAGAATCATCATCTTCTAATGATGAGTCTTCATCGCCCGATGTGGCCATCATAGCCTTCTTATTCCTTCTGTCCTTCTTTCTCTTTGGACGAGTCTTTGACTATGTGATCTTTGCTACCACATTCAAAACAGCTAGAATTCTTAGTTAAAGATAATTTTGAAGGAGAAGAGTATTTACCTTTTCTGTCCTTTTTATCCTTCTTGTAGAACTCTTCCTTTAGCCTCTTTTCCCATTTCTTATGCTTCATCATCCTTTTGAAGCCTTGGGCAATGAGTGCCATTGGATCTTCTTCCGAGTCCGAAGAACTCGGACTTTTCTCTCTACTTTACGAGGGTTTTAGCACAATGCTCTTTTTGGTGCTAACCTCGGCATCCTCTTCTTCCAGGTGAATTTCATGGGTAAGCGGCTTCCCAATCGGTTCGTCCGGCTTTAGTTGAGAGAGGTTTTGAGCTTCCTGAATGGCTGTCACTTTGGGACCCCATCTTCTCTTTGGTAGACTTCTTAGAATTTTTCTGCACATTTCTTCATGAGAAATCTTTCTACTCGAGAGATTTGAGATTATTCGTAATCTCGGTGAAACGTATAAACATCCGAGTGATGTTTTCTTCTGGTTCTATTTTGAACAGCTCGTATTTGTGAAGATATTGACTTATCTTCACCTGTTTCGGTTGGCTTGTACCTTTGTATGTGTTGACAAGAGTGTCCAACACATCTTTGGTTGTGTTACAGAGTTGACACTTTGTTGTACTCTTATGAGCTGATAGTACACATTAGAATGTTAATTGCTTTAAAGTTCTTTACGAACTTCTCTAACTCCTTATTGGTGTACTTGAACTTTTCTATAGGCACAAATCTTGTACCTTCTATCTTTATTGGAATGTAGTTGCCTTCTCGGATGATTTTCCAAACATCTTCATCATTGTCCAACAGAAAGCATTCCATTAGCTACTTCCGAGTGTACGAAGTTTGATCCTTTGAACTTTGGTAGTCCGGTGGATGACCTTCCTTTATCGAACTCTCCGATGTTCTAAGCCATCTGATCTTTAGACCTTTGGATTGTTAGACCCTTCTTAAAAGGCTAGGCTTTGATACCAATTGAAGGTTTTCTCTTGGAGAGGCTAAGTCACCCCGAAAGGGGGTGAATAGGGTGATGAGGAAATTTTAACAAATTTAGAAAATTTAAGCTTGAAAAGGATAAACAACATAATCCGAGTCTAGATTGAACTTAGAAATACGTGGAAACCCTCCTGAGGCATAAAACCACGGACAGTGCTAGTCCAAGAACCAAGTCAAATCCACTATTTTGAATCCTCAAAATACAACGAACCGACTCAATCGAATTGCTCCCTTACACAATTCCTTACAATGTTTTCCTAGACTCGAAGTTCCCTTATCTAATTTAGTACTTCCTAACCGAGGTAACATTTATAGCTAGGGACAACTGAGCTGAGATAACCCTTACAGCTCAGTCAAGGGACCTTACTTAGAAAGTAAGAGAAATATTTAACTAATTACAAGACTTTACAAATCGGAAAAGTATTAAGTACGAGTCTTGGAGTTGTAAGTAGAAGATTGAATGCGGAATGTACTAAGAGAGATAGTTTCAGCAATGGATTAAGCAACCTTCAAGTCTTGTGAAGTTGGTTCTATTTACAAATGACCAAGCAGAGTGACCGTTGTGTCTTGGTTCCGAACAGAAGACTTTACTAGCCATTGTAACGGCTCTTCGAGTCGCTCAAAAAGATTCGTTGAGATGTGAATGTTGTGCAATGGCTCGGGCTGCTAAAGGTGCTCCAGTCAATTGGTGATGTCCGAAAAACAAGGTGGAAACCACCGTTGAGCTTAGCATTGAAGTTTTTCGGTTTTGGAAACAGACAACCCTCACACGAGTGTTCGAGCCCTGTTCGAAGTAGATTAGCCTTGTCTACTGGGGATTGACGGCTTGAAGTCGGCTACTTTTGTAATTCAAAAATGAGATAACCTCATTCGGATAACCTACAAATGCAAACCACTTTGGTTCTTAAAGTATAAAATACTTTGGTCCAAGATTAGGCACGAATAATAATTTAATTAAGACGATTAAGTGCATAATTATCTTAGGCTTAGAAGAGTGGAATTTTCTAAGTCTAATATTCAATATACTCAAATTTCATAAGAGTCGAGTCCTAAGAAAGATCAAGTTAAAAGAGTAACAACATCGAGTATAAAGACTTGATCCGGACAAATATTTCTCAAACAAACAAACCGACTTAGAAAGAGGAATTAACACTGTAATTCACTTTGCGTTGAAATATGCAGTCAGAACTCATAATAAAAGTGTTAAAGAAATTATTTGAACATGCGATAGGTCCGAGTGTTGTTTGAGTGAGTCGAAACACCGATGCGAGAAGATATATGGGAATGTGTTTTACGAGTCGAGTCAAATGAAAACTTATATAGGAGTTTCTATATCACTCGGAATGACTTGTAATCAAAACTTAAGAGAGATGAGGTTTATACTTGAGTGTTCATGTAGTACTTAGAATGGTTTAGATTTAGAGTCTAAGTCTTCGATTACAACAGTCCTCAACATTTGATGAGTTGTGTCTCTTAGCACACAAATTGAAGGTTAGAACCTTAAGGAGAGACGTCCCAAAAACTCAACCCTCAAAACCAACTCGGTTTGGTAAGAGTCTTTCTGTCCCATAGTTCCAATACAAACATACTTGCTCTCAATTCCAGTTCCGCACCTAGACCCACCATTACTACTAAGAATCAACCTCGGAACAAACCCTCCAATGGGTTTAATGTGAATCGCAAGTGTTTTAAGTGTCAAGGTTTTTGACACTTTGCTTCGAGTGTCTAAATTGAAGGGTAATCACTATTGTTGAAAGTAATGAGGCGCTGCTTGATGAGGATGAGCTAGAAAGACAACTATGCCTTGTTGAAGGTCTAGAAGAACTTGTTGAAGAGGCTGATAGAGGAAGTTGCACTAATGTTTCCTCATTAAGCATGATCGAGAAGCTTCGATTACAAGCGAGTTGCACCCTCACCCATACAATATATAGTGGCTGAGTTAAGGTAAGGACCATAGAGTTAACTCTCGTTGTTTGATATCCTTTAGTATTGGGAAATCATATGTTGATGAAATTATGGTGTGATGTTATGCTTATGATACATGTCATTTACTATTGGGTAGACCTTGGTTGTTTGACCGTGGAGTTATTCATGATGGGTTCAAAAACACATACATTTTTACCAAGGATGGCAAAAAGATAACCCTAGCCCTACTTAAACCCTCACAACTGCCAAAGATCAAACCTCCTCGGACACCTTGCCGATCCGAGCTCCTTCGACCCTAGGGAAGCTTATCTCCAATCAATGCATCATGAACTCGGACCCCGAAAGAGTTAATTCTTGTGGATCGAGTGAAACAGAGTCCTTAGAACTTAGACATCCCTGTAGCCATAACACTTATCACTCGGTATGCTCATGTGTTTTCCGAAGAGATACCTCTTGGCTTGCCACCAAAACGAAATATCCAACACCACATAGATCTTATCCTAGGATCTATTCCGCCAAACAAACAAGCATATAGAATGAACCCTGCAGACACCTCGAAATAGAGTGACAAGTTGAGGAGTTGGTGTCAAAAGGTCTAGTGAGATAAAGTCCGAGCTCGTGTGTTGTACCGGCATTGCTATGCCAAAGAAAGATGGCTCTATGAGGATGTGTATTGATAGTCATGCCATTAACAAAATCACCATCAAGCATGTAGAATGAATCTTATACCACGACTTGAAGATATGTTGGATGAGCTTAATTGTTTTGAGGACATTTATAAGATTGACTCGAAGCGGGTGTATCGGATTCGAATAAGAGAAAGAGATAAATAGGAAACTGTTTTCAAAAGGAGGATTATATGAATGGCTCGTTATGCACTTTGGTTTGACAAATTCTCCAAGTACCTTTATGCGTTTAATGAATCGGGTTTTTTACCATTCATAGGGAAGTTTGTTGAGGTCTACTTTGATGATATTATGATCTACGGTTAGAATGAGGAACATCATTCGACCACCTTAGACAAGTGATACAACTTATGGAGAAAGAGGATTTGTATGAAAATTTGAAGAAGTGCTCATTCTTCAACTCAAAAATCACCTTTTTGGGTTATGTTTCAACAAAAGGAGTTAAAATTGATAAGAGTAAAATAGAGACTATTCTTTCATGGCCTGCTCCTAAAAGTGTACATGATATGTGAAGCTTTCATGGGCTTGCATCTTTTTATAGGAGATTCATCAAATACTTCAGCACCATTACTACTCCTAAGGCTCGGGTGATTAGAAACAGTTCCTTTGTTTGGACACCTCGGGCTTAGAAGTCGTTTAAAGCTATTAAGGCAAAACTAACTTAGGCTCCTACCCTAGCCTTACCTAGTTTTGAAATCTTTAAAATTAAGCATGATGCCTCAGGTGTGGGCATTGGTGGAGTCCTAACTCAAGAAGGTTGTCCTATAACCTACTTCGGTGAGAAGCTGCATGATACAAAATGAAGATACTCTACGTATGACAAGGAATTCTATGCAATCATTTGGTCATTAGAGTATTGGAGTCCTTACTTAGTGGCTCAACAATTTATTCTTGTTTTAATTTGAAACTTGTGTTTTCGATTTTGAACATCTGAAAGGTTTGTATGTGGATGATAACGATTTTAGAACTTTATACCGAGAATGTCAAGCTCGACCTAAAGGTGAATTCCAAATCCAAGAAGGATACTTATTCAAGGGTATCGACTGTGTGTGTCTAGGCTGTGGTACGAGGGAGTTGATTATCGGAGAGGTAAATTATGGAGGTCTAGCTGGCCATTTTCGAAAGAAGAAGACATCTCAAATGCTCAAGGAGCACTATTTATGGTCGAGCATGGATAAGGATGTACAAGACAACATAAAGCGATGTGTAGTTTACCAATATGCCAAGAGTCATTCCTTACCTTAGGGACTTTACACTCCATTGCATGTTCCAACTCAGCCTGGGTGGATATAAGTCTAGATTTCATTCCGGGTCTATGTTCGGTCAAAATATTACATCATCTATACCCTTATTTACTTAGTTTTTGGCTTGTAAAATAATATATTTCGAGAATTTTTACATGGTCAAAATATTACATCATCTATACCCTTATTTACTTAGTTCATGTGAGGGAACAAGAGAAGATGGTGTGAATTTTTAAGGCCAAGCTATCATATGTTAAATTACATAGCATAAAGTTCTCTTTAATGGAATATTTCTCACTAACAACTAATTTAGAAGACACTCCTTTGACTTAGGAGGAGACAAATAGTCTTATTTTAACCAACATCTTTAAGAAAGTTGACATTCTCACTTGAGAAAATTATTTATTTATAGTGAAAGCAACACTAATTATTTCAAGGTCTTTTCGTAATTAGCTTACGTATTAGTTAGACCAAATAAAGATAGGTTAAGCTGTTGTGTCTTAATATTCTCAATGTAATAATCATTCAGCTAAACCCTCACTATTCCGCACTGTAAGCTGCAGTACAACCTTTTATATTGAACATTATAACGAGTCACTTGAGTACCCAAGCTAAACCAATAAAAATTTTGGAAAATCCAAAAGTAGAAGCTTGTCCCAAAATAAAAATTTGCCTCATGAAATGCAAAAACTCCCACAGAATACATCCATTGTACAACAATATCATCTTCTCGTAAAAAGTTCCTCAATTTGATGCTAGTGGGTCAAGAAATCCACCCACCTAATCACTACCCAATTAAAATTCAATAAAATCCAAGATCATGAAGTACAATCCACCACAAAAACCTCGGATTTCAGCCCTGTCCACAAGCCTAAACTAACCGAAAACCTTCAAAAATTAGCTACAAACTACAAAAGTTTCAACTTTAGGAGTACCCATATGCTAAACCTGGTGAACTTCAGCCTTTTTAGTCAAAATTGATGGAAATAAACACATAAATGTTCTTGTAATGCAAAGGAAGTTCAATAAACATGGAAAACATCATAATTCGGATATGAAAAACCAAATGCCCATATCTATATCTAACTTTATGAAACAAACACTCCTCGGTCTTCATATAAAACAAACATATTGACCAATAACCAGCAAATTAACCAGGAACAAAAGCCTCCAAATTAAACTAAAATTGCAAAAGAAGTAAATAATGATAAATTCAACCGAAATTGCAAAAAACAATTCGAGTATCTTATAGCAATTGGTCGTCATTCTTGAAGAGTCATGAAGAGTTCTTGGCCATTCGAAGCTTTTGAAGTACGCAAATTTCATGGTGGTATGGCGAGTGGGAAAAGGCCGACGAACGACAAAAAAACCAGGCACTTACAGACTTGATGTTTCGAGGGACGAGAGGGAGGAAGAGAGAGAAACGTTCACCGCATAGACGCCACCGTACGTCCGACAGCCGGCCATAGTGTCATTCAGCTATGGACGACAACACTAGTCAGCTAGGATATGGGGTTTGGGAGGCGAACCACCACTTACACCTTGGTGCTTCGAGGGAGAGAGGGAGGAAGAGAGAGAAACGTTCGCCGCATAGACACCACTCGTATGGGCTGGCGGCCGACCACGGTGTCGTTCATCTACGGAGGACGGCGACAGTGATCTAGGGTTTCGGGGGATGCACAGAAATGAGGGGGCTATGAGAGAGGGTGTGAGAGCGAGAGAGAGTACAGGGGTATAATTTGTTTGGGTTAATTAGGTGCTAGGTAGTATAAGCGTGTTGTATCAATACTAACTTTGGTTACATTTTTTTATAAGGTTTTTTATGACACACTTTGGCCAAAATTTTTATTTGGTGGGAATTGAAAAATTGAATTTACTAGTGAAATATTTTGGGGAGAAAGAAATGGGGAAATTCAAATAAATAAATGTTAGTGGAAAATTAGTAGGAAATAAGTTTTAAATAAAAATTAAAATAGTGAAAATATTTGGTGGTGGAAAATCGGAGGGAATTTAGTGGGATATTTTTCATAGAAAATATAATAGTGGGAAATTAGTGAAAAAAATCTAATAGTGGAAAAACAGTGGAAATTTTTCCACTATGATTTTTCAGTGGAAAATTAGAGTGGAAAATTTGATGATCTTTGGTAGTGCGAGGCCACTGCCGCACCGTGGGATCAGTCGTGGTGGCTTTAGTCCAGATTGGTGTTTTCACACCAATCTGGCCCTAAAGCCTCACGGCGAATCTACAACCCTAATTTAATATATCTTTCAATTAGGAGATAATATCTCGGGACTTCTCAAAATAATTTGTAAAATAAAAGGTTAATAAAACTGCCATTCAACTTTGCTTAATTCATTTTAAATAAGATTTAATAAAATTCGGAAATCTTAATAAAAAGGTTCATCCCCACATTCTAAAATCGACTTTCAAAACCATCTTCAAAATCAATCTTTAAAAAGAGACTCGACACAAGTGGGGAAGCTCGACGGTCCCCGAACGGCCGTGGTTCCTACATTTGGATCCACCTATGGAAGGAGCATTTTCCTTCCAGGCGCAAGTCTAAGCCGATGTCGGGATCAGATGGTCCTTTTGAAGTGCTTGAAATCAATGACAATACTTACAAAGTGAACTTGCCAGGAGACTATACTATTTCACCTACCTTCAAAATTGCTGAATTATCTCCATACATAGAAGATAATTCACTCGATAATTTGAGGGCAAATTTTTTTAAGTCGGGGAGGATGATTGCGAGAGCAACCCAAGCCAAACTCTAACTAATGATGAGAACTAACCAGTGCCACCCGATAGTTCCGAGTCCTCGAATTTGTCTTTGGGTCCTCACTTTTGACATAAGTCTCAAGGGAGTTTTGGCAACACTTAGAAATACTTGTCCGCCTCCTCAAACAAGAGTAAGGGGGCCAACCAAGACTACAGGTATTCGGAGATAATAATTCTAAGTTGATCTCTTCTAAGTAGACAGTCTTCCGAGCTCGGACAATTTTGCAACTACACTCGGATCTACTTGGGCATCATCAGCTGACTAGAAAGGAAAAGTTGAAGGATCAAAATGCAGATATAATGTGGTGATATCGAGTACAGCTATCACTATCCTCGAATTGTACTATTTTATACTATTCATGTTGGCTGATTCTATGGTCCCCTCCATTTTCTGTTGTCCTATATTCAACTCTAGCTATGCTACTTTTTGTCCTTGTTTTTTTTTCCTTTATTTTGCTAAATACATCACAACCTTTGGATTGTAAAAGGGATTTACAACCCTTTGATTGGAGTGATGCAACCTAGATCAAAGGTCCTATAAATATGTATAGGCCTTTACTTGTAAGAATGAATCCGATTTTGAACATTAGCTATATACTATGTAAAGCTGAGTTGAGCTCCTTTCAACCTTTAAATTCTCTTTTTCTTGTCTAGTTATTAGAGTAAATAGGTTGTGTCTAAAGAGTCTAATTATTCTTAGAGTGTTGTGACTATATCTCTCAATGTGATTAGTATCCTTGATGGTGTCACTTTATCCTTAAGTAAATCTAGTCTATCTTGTTCTTGTTTATTTAGTGTCTGGTTTCCGTTGTTAATCATCTCTTATAAAGTGATTAGCTATGTTCATGGTATCTCACTGCCTAGTTGTTGTTTCTTAGTCCTTTCTAAGTCCCCGAGAACTATGTTTGTTCATACTCCATTTTAGGATCGGTGTAGCCTATCATCTCGGCACATCAATTGTCAAGCGTTTTTAGTCTTTTTAGCTAATCACAACACGTCAAGCGGAAGGAGAAGTTCTTATTGGTTCAAGTTACTGATACAGTCAGAATACTTTTGCAATTTTTAGTTTTATGGTCTTAGTCAAGATTAATCATTATAATTAGTGTTAATTAGTTATGATTAGTATTAGTCTTTCCTTAATAGTTAGGAAAGTTAATTTTTCACGGGAAAAGGTCCCCTATATAAGGCTGTCATACTTCTTATAACAACAACTTTTTGAATACATTGTTATTGGTAGTTGATGCATTAAATGTGTCTTCAACTCAAAACTTTTGAGTAAATCGAACTTCTATCTTCCAAAATTCCCTAGTGTTGTAGCTTGGTTTTGCAACCCGAGTAGTGATCTCCTAGGTCTAAAAAGCCCCATGTTAGATCCAATCCCAGGCAATCTTCTTTGCTACCCCTGTTTGGTTTCGAAGCTGGACAAGTTGTCCCTTCTTAGTCAACTAGGCATTATCTTGTGTTTTACTTCCAAACCCCACTTTTTCCAACCTCTTATCCTTGATTTTTTCTCCAATTGTTTTATCAATTGTTGAGAATAGCTATTACCATAGTTAGGATCCATCGGATAATGCTCGGAGAATTCGAGAAAGTAGTTTATTACCTCCTGAGGATTTGTTTCCTCAATATCTAATGCTTCACTTTCTAACTCGGATCTAGCTTCGAGTCCGATAGAGCCACAAGGCACTTTGACTCATCATCGGTGTCATCATCTTCTTCTAATTCATCATCGCTCTAGGTGGCTACCATAGCCTTTTTCTTCTTTCTTTCCTTTCTTCTCTTTCGACAGTCCTTGACTATGTGCACTTTATTGCCACACTCAAAGTAACCAGAGTTCTTAGTTAAAGATAAATTTGAAGGGGATGAGAATTCACCTTTTCTGTCCTTCTTGTAGAACTCTTGCTTTGGCTTCTTCTGCCACCTTTCGTATTTCATCATTTTCTTAAATCCTCGGACCTTAAGTGACATGGGGTCTTCTTTGCAATCTAAGGAGCTCAGACTAGGACTAGGTTCTTCCGAGGCTTCTACAACAATGTTTCTTTTGTGTTAGCCACAAATTATTCTACCTCTACATGCAGCTCATGGATGAGTAGTTTCCTAATGAGTTCATCTAGCTTCAATTGAGTATGGTCCTGAACTTCTTCAATAGTATTACCTTGGGACCTCATCTTCTCTTTGGTAGACTCCTCAGAATCTTTCCGACAATCTCCTCATGAGATATTTTCTTTCCAAGAGACTTGAGATTGTTGACAATGTCGAGTAAAGTGAATATACATCTGACTTATGTTCCCATCAACCTCTATCTTAAACATCTCATACTTGTCGAGATACTAACTTATCTTTTCTTGTTTCACTTAACTGATAACTTCCTTGGTAGTATCACAAGGAGATAGTCGGTTGTATTCTGTCTGTGTTAATGGCACACATCATGTGTTCATTGCCTTGAAGTTCTTTCTATATTTCTCGTTTTCTTCAGCAGTGAACTCAAACTTCACCCTGGCTACTATACAAGTGCCATCTGTCTTAGTAGGAATATAGTTGCCATTACGGATGATGCTCTAGACATCTTCATCATAGTCCTGGATGAAGCACTCCATGATCTTCTTCTAATTAGCAAAGTTTGATCCCTTGAACTTGAGTGGTTTGGTGAAAGATCTTCTTTCATCGAACTCTCCATAGTTAAGAGCCATCTTATCTTTAGATCTTGGATCGTTAGGTCCTTTGAGAAGGCTAGGCTCTAATACCAATTGAAAGTTTGCTCTTGAGAGTCTAAGTCACCCTAGAGGGGGTGAATAGGGTGATAAGGAAATTTTGCCGGAATAGAACATTTTCTGCAAAGCATGAGCTCGGAAAAGTAGTTCCGAGTCTAAAATGAACTCGGAAAGACAGAACACGGAAAATTACGTAGAAACCCTCATTGGGCGAGAAAACCACAATCAATGTCAATCCATTCACCAAGTCAAATCTACTATTTTAAATCCACAAAATATAAGGACTCGACTCTTACTGAATTACTCCCTTAGACAATTCAATACAGATTTTCCTATGCACATAATTTCCCTTATCTTCCCTAATACTTCCTAACCGAGGTACCCTTTACAGGTAGGGACAACTAAGCTGAGTTAACCCTCACAGCTTAGTCAAGGGATATTATAGAGAAATGAAATAAGAGTTATTACAAGACTTCTTCTTTTCAACTCAAAAGTTGAGAAAACTTAAGTATAGAGTTTAAAGCTAGAAAAGATTGAGAGAGTAAGATTTGAGTTGAGTTGCAGGAATTGTCAATCTTCTAAGTCTTTCTATTTACGATCAGCGAGGCGGTTAGTCAGTTGTGACTAATTCTGGATCGGGAACCTTCACTAACCATTTTAACGGATAGTCTAAGTCCTTTAGAAAAGAACAGATTGCGAGATATGAAGTTGTGCTTCAGTCCTTAGCTCAAAAGGTGGTCCAGCCCATTAGTTGTGACGGAAATCTAGGGTGGAAACAGCCGTGAGACTCAAAGTTAAAGTTTACCGTAAATGGAAATAAACAACCCTTACACGGTGTCTAACCCTATTATGAAATAGTGACTTTTCCGTCTCGCTGATGTTTAATGGTTAGAAGTCAGTTTCTTTTACTTTTTAAAATGAGATTAAACCACTTTAATCAACCTGCAAAATCAAATCAAAATGGTACTTTGAGTATAAAATACTTTGGTCCAAGATTACGTAAGGATAGAAAATTAATTCAAATAATTAAGCTCTTAATTATCCTTAACCCGAATAAATGAAATTTTCTGAGTCCAATATTCAATAGGTTCTATTTCCATTTTGTGTATATCTTTAGATGTAAGAAGAATTAAAATTATATAGCATGTAAAATTATTTCGACAAGACAACCGTCCGAGTTGCATCTAAGTGGGTCGAAACCTAGAGATAAGCGTTTTACTCAAGAGATGCTTTCTAAGTAGGTCGGACAATTATAAAACTTAAAGATGAGCTTCTTAAGATGCGAGAATGACTTGAATTCAAAACTATAGAGAGAGAGAGAGAGAGAGAGAGAGAGAGAGAGAGTTATACATGAGTGTTCAACAAGCTAAGAAGAAGCAAGTCTCAAAGAATTACAGAGCGCTCAACATCTTACTATATGGATTGGATCCTAGCGAATTCAACGAGTGTCTTAGCATTTGAGACAGCAAAAGAATTATGGGACACCTTGGTTACAAGCTATGAAGGCACTAGCTAAGTTAGACAATTAAAGATGCTCAAATTACAAAGAAAAAGGATTTCCGCAAAGAATCATCTTCAAAGAGATTTGAAAAACCTCACAAAGGTAAGGAAAAGTTCCATAATAATAATTCTTATATTGGTAATTATTTTGGTTGTGGATTTCCAAGACATATAATCAAGTATTACCCTAATATGAGGAAAAAGAAGGATAGGAAGAAATTATACTCCAAGAGAAAGAAAGTTATGCACATGGAGGCATAGTGATTCAAGTAGAAGTGAAAGTGAACCAAAAGACATGTCAAATATGTGTCTTATAGCTAATGTAGATCCAGACCAAGAAGTCAAAAAATCTAACTCGAAGTGTTAACTCGGACTCCGACTCGACCCGGACTCGGACAACAAAGCTAGCAATGCTGATCGGTACTTACCTACATTATGAATTTTTCTAAAGACTACTTCGCTAAATGTCTTTTGAGAATTGAAGATCATTATATATGTGAGATTAAGTCCCTTAAAATGAATCTTAAATCTTTACAAAAAGAAAATCTTTAAAAACCTATTGTGAATATCTTCATACTAAAGTTAGAGACCTTGAAAACTCTTCAAAGGATCTCAAATCTGAAAAATGAGTTTTACAAAATAAGTATGAAGACTCTCGTAAGTCTCTTTTAAAACTTACAAAAGGATAAGAAAATCTTGACATGATACTTGGATCTCGAGTGCATCTCTTATGGAAAACAAGGTCTTTGTCTTGACTTTAAGAGTAAGAAATTTTTTCAAAAGGGAGATGCACAAGAACATCAAAGTCACTCTAACTTTGAAGAAAGAAATAGCTACTTTGATCGTTCAAAAACTCAAAGTGCTTTTGGTCATAGCAAAATTCATAGCAATTTTATTCAAATATTCCTCATTCCTAGAATTATACAAATTTGAGTACCAAAAGGAATAAGACCACTTAATCTGGTCACTAACATCCAAGGACCCAAAATCTAGGTTAAAAGTACTTTGAGAAAGGTTTGATTGTGTTTTTGTAGGAAGTTTGACATCCAACCAAAAAAGACACAAGAAACTTAATGCTTGGATAATCAAGGAAGTACACATGAGGAATAAAATACCTTCAAGCACACTACTTTTAAATTTGAGCTCATATTTTATGATACACCTATGGACTCAGTTTTGGGGACATTAAATTTAGTGAGAAGCTAAATGTACATTAAAGCGGACAGTTGGCTGAGATTGTAATTGAAAATAAGGTTAAATATTCTTCCAAAAAAGTAACCAATATTATATGTTTGTCTTGGATGAATATGATTCTTGATATTGCTTATAGTAGCATACTAAATTTCTGATAATACTTTGTGCTTTTGGTTTAGTTAGTCATATTGGTATCCGACCATGCTATGTGCTCTTATTTGCTTGCTTGCTTATCTAACTTATCCCTCTAATTTGGTTGCCTGATCCTCTTCTACTATTCAATGTTTTGGGTATTATGTGTAGGGGAGTAATGTGACATTCTCTAGTTTCTCTATTTGTTTATGAAAATACTTATTTATTTGATTTTTAATTTCTATTTTGATTATCAAATCTCCTTGAGTTATCATGATTTTATACTTTGTTGAGTTGGAGATATTATTTCATGTGATGTATGAGACCTCTACGATTTTCCTATGCATTTGTTGACTATCTGTACAAGAGATTCCTCATCTCATATGTTTTAGTAAAAATGTCATTCATATATACAACTTCGTGATTTAGTTTTATCATGTCAATTGAGTCATCGAACTTCTTTGATTATATGTAGCTATATGGATTTGAAATTCATATTCTTATATTAAACTATTCATATGAGTTATCATCCTTGTTTTTTGAATTGAGGGAGAAGCCCTCTCTTAGTATTGACAAACTTATTGAGTGGTTGCAGAAAAATCTGATAAGATCACAAAATTCGGGGACTCGGATTTAAGTGCCAATGTCAAGGTTAATTGATGGTTGAAAAGACGTTATATCAAAGACTTTGAGACAAACTAGAACTGTGACATCAACATACCTTCAGGAAACATGCTCTAAAGTATTCTTGAAGAAAATCAAATTCCATTAGAAATAGACATACGAAATGTCTAAACTCGGACAATGGACAGTCAGGACACAAAGAAAGAGATTAGAAAGTGTAGTAATAATTTTCTCGTCATAGATCATTATTATGCATTGTTCTTACGTGATTTCTTCTCCTAGATTCAAGTAGTTGATTAACTTGCTACATATTTCATACAATTGAATTATTTTTAGGGGAGTGATAACATTCAATCTTACCTTCTTTCTCATGGTCATATGCCTTATTGATGATAGATTCTTATATGCATTTATATTTAGGATGTCACATCTTAGATTATATTTTTGAATACCATAGATATTCCTCTTTACATTATCATTCTCTTGTATGCATAAATGTCATCTCATATTTCGTATGACATCTACCTTTAGTTCATATATTCATGCTTTCCTTGATATAATGTGTTGTATTGGTTTTAAGATGTTATAAGCATAATATTCTCATTACATGCTCTTATACGATCTCTTATGTCATATGCAACTTCATTTGGATATTTTTTATTAGCCACATGGATATATTGATATAAATTAATTATGGCATGAATTAAGGGGGAGCCCTCTCTTAGATCTAATGGAGTTATTTAAGTTAGTCAACATTAAACACTAAAAATTCAGTGTTGGACGACCTAGACAAAAATTTGAGCTAAGCACTCGAACTCAAAAAATACCTTTGAACCCAGCACGTGGCAACATTGAATTTAATATCTATTAGGTTAAACATAATTACTCATTCTTTTATAACTTGCTTAAGCTTACTTGATGAAGAGTATGATTATGATCTCAAATCTTATGCTTTATACTTATACATGATCCGATGTGCTAAGATGAAAGGCTACACCGATCCCGAAACAAGTGTAGAATTATACACAATTTTAAGGACGTTAAAATGGATTCACAAACGATAATAGAACAGTTAAACAACAAGGACTTACTTAATCACTCTAGGATAGATGATTAACAATAGTAACCAGCACTAAGGCAACAAGATAGACTAGGATTACCCAAGGATACAATCACACCGCCAAGGATAAAACTAAAGCACTAATCATACTTACGGATACAATCACACTACTCTAAGTATACTTAGAATCTTTAGACAGAACCTAATTATGTCAGTAATTAGATAAGAAAAAGAGAATTTGAGGTTGTAAGGAACTCGGCTTAAGTATACTTAGCATATAGTCGAAGATTCAAATCGGGGTTGTTCCTTACAAGTGAAGACCCATGCATATTTATAGGGCCTTGATCTAGGTTACATCACTCTAATCCAAGGGTTATAAATTCCCTTTACAATCCAAAGGTTGTGATGTACTTAGCAAAATAAAGGATAAAAACAAGGACAAAAAGCAAGCATAATTACAACAGTAAAATAGGACAGCAGAAACAGGAGAGGACCACGGAATTAGCCAACGTGAATAGTACGAAATAGTGTAATTCCGAGGATGGTGACAGCTGTAGTCAATATCACCACATTCTCTCTACTTTCCAATCCTTAAACTTTCTCTTTCTAGCTCTTCTAATGTTGCCCCAGTAGATCCGAGTGTATCTACGAAATGGTTTGAGCTCGTAACACTCGTCAACTCATAAAAGATCAACTTAGACTTATTATCTCTGAATAACTTCGGACTTGTCCGGCCCCTTACTCCTGTCTAAGGAGGCAAACAAGTATTTCGAGTGTTGTCGAAACTCATTTGAAGCTTATATCAAAAGCGAGGACCCAGCAGTAGATTTTGAGGAATCAAAATTATTAGGTGGCATTGGTTGGTTCTCATTATCGGTTAGAGTCCGGCTTGGGGTGCTCTCCCCAACATCCTCCCCGGCTTGAAAAGAATTTGCCCTTAAATTCTCGAGTGAATTATCTTTTAAGTAAGGAGATAAATAAGCAACATTGAACGTAGCTGAGAAAGCATATTCTCCTGGCAAGTTCACCTTATAAGCATTGTCATTGATTCTTTCAAGCACTTCAAAAGGACCATCTACATTTGGCATCATCTCGGACTTGCACTTCGAAGGAAAACACTCCTTCCTCAGGTGGATCCAAACGAGATCACCTGGCTGAAAAACCATCTTCCTGCGGTTTCGTTAACGCTAGCCTTGTAGGTCATATTAGCTTGCTCAATCTTCCCTTTCACTTTCTCATGTAACTTCGAATTTGAGCAGCTCTCTTGTTCGCATCGGTGTGAGGCTTCCTATTAAAAGCTCTTGGGGTCGAGATCAAGTAGTGATAATGGCTCCACACCATATACAACTTTGAATGGAGACACATGGGTAGTCTTGCTTGGCAAGCGATTGTAAGCAAACACAGCATGTGGAAGAAGTTGATCCCACGCCTTAGCATTTGACTTAATCAAGGTTCCGAGTAAGACTTCCAAAGCTCTATTGGTGACTTCGGTCCGACCATCTATCCGAGGGTGCCAAGTGGTGCTATACTTCAGTTTAGTTCCTAGCTTCTTCCATTAAGTGACCTAAAAATGACTTAGGAACTTTGCATCCCTGTCCGAGACCTTTGTCCTCGGAATCCCATGCAATCTCACCACTTCCTTGAAATATAGGTCAGCAACCAATGTAGCATCATTAGTTTTCTTGCAAGCAATAAAGTGAGCCATCTTAGAAAATCTATCAACAACCACCGGAATAGAATCTTTCCCTTTCGAGTCCGAGGTAGACCTAGAATGAAGTCAAGACTTACATCCACCCATAGCTGAGTTGGAATGAGTAGTGGAATATAAAGTCCTTGAGGTAAGGAATGACTATTGGCATACCACATATCACTTGATGATATCTTGAACATCTTTGTCCATGCTCAGCCAAAAAATAATGCTCCTTGAGTATCCGAGTTGTATTCCTTTCTCTAAAATGGCCCGACAAACCTCCGGAATGTACCTCTCGATAATCAACTCTCTTGTACCACAATTAGGCACACACAATCTGATACCCTTGAATAAGTATCCTCCTTGGATTTGGAATTCACCTTTTAGTCGTGCTTGACATTCTTGGTATAAAGTTCCAAAATCCTTATCATCCAAATATAAACCTTTCATATGTTCAAAACCGAAAACACAAGTTTCTAATTGAAACAAGAGTAAGTTCCTCCTTGACAAAGCATCAACACCCTTGTTAAGCTTGCCCGATTTGTGCTTGATTGTGAATGAAAAGTCTGAAGGTACTTAACCCACTTGGTATGATGAGAATTCAACTTGTGTTGGCCCATAATATACTTGGGAGCTTCGTGATTTGATTGTAGAATAAATTCTCGAGCCACTAAGTAATTACTCTAATACTCTAATGATTTAATGATAGCATAGAATTTCTTGTCATAAATAGAGTATCTTCGCTTTGTATCACATAACTTCTCACTGAAGTACGCTATTGGAAGACCTTCTTGAGTAAGGACTCAACCAATGCCCACACTTGAGGGATCACATTCAACTTCAAATATTTTATCAAAACTAGGTAAGGCTAAGACAGGAGCCTCAATAAGTTTTGCCTTAATAGCTTCGAAGGACTTCTAAGCTTGAGGTGTCCAAACAAAAGAACTATTTCCGAGCACCTCAGTCATAAGGGCAATTATGGTGCTGAAGTCTTTGATGAATCTCTTATAAAAGATACAAGCCCATGACAGCCTTTATTTATAACAAGGAATAGCCTCTATTTTTCTTTCATTCACTTTTACACCTTGGGCTGAAACTACATAACCCAAAAAGGTAATTTATGAGTTGAAGAATGAACACTTCTTCAAATTGTCATACGAGGTTCTCTTTCTCCAGAAGTTAAACAACTTATCCGAGGTGGTCAAAATGCTCTTCCTCGCTCTTACTATAGATTATAATATCATCAAAGTGGACCACAACAAACTTCCTAATGAATGGTCTGAAAACCTGATTCATTAGATGCATAAAAGTACTTGGAGCATTAGACAAACTAAAGGGCATAACAAGCCACTCATATAATCCTCCTTTGGTTTCTAAAGCAGTTTTCCATTCATCTCCTTCTCCGATTCGAATCTGATGATACTCACTTTTGAGGTCTATCTCGGAAAATACCTTAGAACGATGTAGCTCATCCTACATATGTTCAAGACGTGGTATAGGATGCTAATACTTAATGGTGATTTTGTTGATGGCACTGCTTACACATTCTCATAGAACCATCTTTTTTGGCACTAATAATCCTAGCACAATACACGGGCTCGGACTTTCCCTTACCGGACCTTTAGACACCAACTCCTCAACTTGCCTTTGCACTTTTGAGATGTCTTTAGCGTTCATTCTATAGGCTAGTTTGTTTGGCATAATATATCCTAAGATAAGGTCTATGTGGTATTGGATATTTCGTTTGGATGGCAAACCAAGAGGCATCTCCCAAGGAAACACATGAGCATACTGAGTGATAAGTGCTCTAGCTAAGGGGTGTCTTAGTTATGAAGACTTAATCTCATTCTAATCTAAAAGAATCAACTCTTTCAGGGTCCGAGCTCATGATGCATAAACCGTAGATAAGTTTCTCCTAGGGTAAGAAAGAGCTCTAAATGACTCGGGTGTCCGAGGGGGTTTGATTTTTTGTTGTTCGATGGTTCAAGTGGGGGTAGGGTTATCTTTTTCCCATCCTTAGTAAAGGTGTATGTGTTTTTGAACCCATCATGAATAACTCTACGGTTAAATAACCAAGTTCTACCCAAAAGTCAATGGCATACGTCCATAGGTAAAACATCACACCATATCTCATTAATGTGTGATTTCCCAATACTCGAAGGATATTAAACAACGAGAATTAACTCGAGGTACTTACCTTGACTCAGCCACTTAATATTGTAGGGGTGAGGGTGCAACTCAATGTTCAACTGAAGCTTCTTCACCATGCTCAACGAGATAACATTGGTGCAACTCCCTCCATCAATAATGATCGAGCATACTTTCCCATTTATGGTTCCCCTTATGTGAAATATATTCTCTCTCCGAGCCTCTCTCGAGATCCTTATATTCGTTCAAGGCCCGCATAATCACTAGTAACTCTCTTTCATCTCGTCTCTTCAACAATTTCTTCTAAACCTTCGAGTAAGGTATAGTTCTCTTTCTAGCTCGTCCACTTCTATAAGTGTCTCATCACTCTCAATAATAGTGATTACCCTTGGGTTAAGACATTCGAAGCAAAGTGCCTAAAAGCTTGACACTTAAAACACTTGCGGTTTACATTAACCCCAATAGAAGGTTTGTTCGATGGTGTAGTCTAAGTAGTAGTAGGCTTGGGTACAGAAATGAGTTTGGGATCGGTTGGCTTGTTTTGGAACCGAGGGTCGAAACACTCTTAGCAAACCGAGTAGGCTTTGATGGTTGAGTTTTGGGACTTCCCTCCTAATAACCTTGCTTTGTTGTTCCACCTTGTGTGCTAGAAGACACACCACATCAAATGTTGAGTACTCGTTGCAACCCTACCACATTAGCATACCTCGGGTCTAGTCCTCCCGGATATCCGACTACGGTCCGATCCTTAGACTATTGAAGATCACACTTGATCATCAGCCATTCAAACTCTCTTGAATACTCCTCCACGCTCATTGAACACTATTGCAAGTTGTGCAACTTAGAATATTTGTCTTGGATGTATGTGGGGGATAATAATCGAGCCTTCAACTTAGATCTTATTTTCTACCAACTCCTTATCTTAGGTTTTCTCTAATTAGTACGCTTCTTCACAAGATTTTCCCACCTTGTTGAGGCAAATCCTCCGAGCTTGATAGCAACAAGCTTAACCTTCTTCTCATCTTTCACTTCTTTATAGCCGAAGATCCTTTCAACTGTTTGCAACTAGTCCATAAACTCATTTGGGTTAAAGCGGCCCTTAAACTCTAGGATTTCAACTTTCAAATCTGAGTTTGGATGAGGTGAATGATGCCTTCTCCCTCTCTTTTTCTCCCCTCCTCTCGCTCACCAAAAAAGTAAAAGGATTGCTCTCTTCTTCATCATCCCCGCATGAGTAGGTATGAGGTGGTGAGCTTGAAGGTGAATCCTCTATCTCATGTCGCTTCTTTTTCATCATATCTCCCAGTTGCTTTCTCATATAGATGTTACGAGCACACAACTCATCATAGTTGTTCATGAACATTTCAAAACACTCTTCCAACGATATACTTCCACTCATTTTTGGTTTATGGGTTCTTTGTGGACTGATGTGTTTGGGCTGAAGACTTGTGTTTGGGGTTAAGGAAGCTTAACCTAGGAAAGGATTCAAAGCTCGATACCAAAGCCGAAGATTCCGTCACACCACCAAGGATAAAACTAGGGCACTAATCACACTTAGAGATACCGTCACATCACTCTAAGTATAATTAGACTCTTCAAACATAGCTTAATTATTCCATTAATTAGACAAGCAAAAGAGAATTTAAGGTTGTAAGGAGCTCGGCTCAAATTTACATAGCATATAGTTGAAGATTCAAATCGGGGTTGTTCCTTACAAGTGAAGACCCATGCATATTTATAGGCCCTTGATCTAGGTTACATTACTCTAATTCGGGGTTATAAATCCTCTTTAACAATCCAAAGGCTATGATGTACTAAGCAAAATAAAGGGCAAAAACAAGAACAAAAGTAGTATAATTACAACGAGAAAATAGGACAGCAGAAATAGGAGGGGACCACAGAATCAACCAACGTGAATAGTACAAAATAGTACAATTCTGAGCATGGTGATAGATGTAGTCGATATCACCACATTCTCTATGCTTTCTAATCCTTAAACTTTCCCTTTCTACCTCTTCCGATGTTGCCCAAGTAGATCCGAGTGTAGGTACAAAATGGTCCGAGCTCAAAAGATTTTCAACTTAGAAAAGATCAACTTAGACTTATTATCTCCGAATAACTTCGGACTTGTCCGGCCCGTTACTCATGTCTAAGGAGGGAGACAAGTATTTATGAGTGTTGCCAAAACTCCTTTGAAGCTTATATCAAACCGAGGACCCAGCAGTAGATTCTAAGGACTCGGAATTATCAGGTGGCATTGGTTGGTTCTCATTATCAATTAAAGTCTAGCTTGGGGTGTTCTCCCCATCATGATCATCTCATCGTCTTTTTATATTCAAGTTCTTACGTAAAATGATTGCATGTTTTTCTTACACTACTTGGAATTGAATTTACGTACTTATATTTGAATGTTATATCAAGGGGAGTTGAGTATGTTATCTCTTATATGAAGTTTATATTTCATGTTCTAGTATTTTTCATCCCCATCCCTTTTTACTCATGATAAAGGGGGACAAAAATGCATGATGGGTAAGTTAGAGAGCTATGTTCTGTTCATATGTGTTATGCTATATGCTTTAGTTGTTAATTAATTGTCATCATCAAAATAGGGGAGATTTTTGACCATATGTTGGTCATATGCATTTAGTTGTAATATTGCTTTTTCCAATTGAGAATTATGTCTATAATTTATTTACGTCGTCCGATTCTAACGTATTATCTTGTATCTTATATCCGAGAATATGTATTTGTATTTGTTGTTGAAATATGACTGTATTTATGACATTTATCCGAAGACTCAAATAGTAAAGTTTGAGTGTGTGAGTTATCTCCACATATGCATCTCATATTTTGCCGAGTATACATGATTATATAGTGAGTGAATATTCCTTTTACTCAATGTTGAAATACTCTTAATAGTCGAGACCCATTGGTTTGAGCACCCCGATTTATTGTTTGAGTACCCCGATTTATTGTTTGAGTACCTACAGATTATGTTCATTGATGTTTTGTCTTTTATAGTATCTAGGTTAACAAAATTACATGTGTTAGACTTGTAGTATTTCTTTTCTCCTCTCTCGGATATCTATTCCGTTATAATAATATAATCAAATCTTAGTTAAATTATTTTCTTATTTAGTGAGACTTTATTCTGAATTAGATTGTGAAGATATTTCCTATTATATATTTGACTGAATCATATTCCAATATTTCCTAATTGCTTATTCCTTGATTTATGGAATTGATTTTGTCATTGCTACCTAAAATATTTCCGTGCAATATTCTTGTTATATTTGACTCCTCAGATTTCTTAGTAAAGATCATTTTATCCATCTATCTATCCAAAATTTATGGAAGGATTTTAAGTATAATCCCATAAATCTTGTATTTATTCTTATTATATTTAAGCAGATTTTATTCTAGAATATATTATCCCTTCCCTAGATTTCACAATGTTCTATTTTTGAAAGGAAAATTCTCATATTACGCTAATTATGACTGCAAGCGGTAGAAGTTGGCAATTACAAGATTTATGCCGTATATAAAGGGTGTAAAGGTTAGATGAGTAGGATTTATGGAGGAAATTAGGTAACCATCCCAAAAAGAAAAGTATTAAATTTGAAGGGCAAGTCGATTTACACAAAGATTCTTTTTGCCAAGTTAGATCCTAAAGATTAAGCCACCGAGTAGTAACTTTCCAAGGAGTAACGGTGTTGAACATGAAGAGCACTTTATAAATGCCCAAACACAAGACCACAAGAAAAATCAAGAGATACTCTACTTAATATGATTCTATCGTTAATCTCTTGTATTCCCAATTTGAATCACATTATTGTTTGTAGCAAAGAGTCTTAAGTGAGGACTTCTTTGTGAGTTATTATAGTACTTGGTGAAGTGTGAGGTAGGGCCTTAAGAATTTTTGTACTTAAGAGGTCAGTCAGAGAGTTAAGCAAAGAATACTCATGACAGTTAGAGAATAAGAAAAGTAATGGTTAATCCTAAGGTAAGGATCCTTAGATAGTCACTAATCTAGATATTTAGATCCGGGCAAGATCGTTAACAAACAAAGTGTTTTCTCTTGATTTTATTTTCTATCTTGTTTGTTTTCAACATCTAAGTTCACTCTAGAACAAAGAGTCTGTCAGTCAAATTTAAGTTTTCAAATATCTTATTTACCCCATCCCCTCTCTAGGGTATACCGACCCATCGGGAATAACGATGAAGGTGATACGTGATGATGGCATGAAAGGAAGGTGTGAAGGGTGAACGGAGGAGAGGTTTGAGATGGTTGGGTAAAGGAGAAAGGTGTGAGAATTGTGGGCAGCCAAGGAACGCATCTAAGGAGAGCTTAATTAAAGAGGGAGTAGCCCTCTTTAATGTGAAGTTAGAGGAAGAGTTGTAAAGGAATTAGAATACGAGTTATTTCTTGATTATCCTCTTGTAAATAAGATTGTGGCCTCCTAATCCTCAACCATAAAATAAATCATCATACATATTTTACAACTCATTATATTTATAGGTCGAATTGATATATTGTCTTAAAAAATCGTTGGTAATTAATATCCACTTTTGACGTCTTTTCTTTCCTTCTCCACTTTATTAATTAATTTTATAAAAATAAAAAAAGAAGGTAAATTAGATAAAATAATCTATATATTATAAACGAAATAACAACTAAAAATATGTATAAAATATGACTTAGTAGAAGGTAACGAGAGGAACTTATGGATTCAAAAGGAAGAACCCTAGATTGGTGTGAGGAAGAAGTGAAGAGGAAAAACACTTGAAACTCTTTTTCGCTCTAATAGCATGTGAAATTTAATGGTATGATGGCTTATCCAAACCTTGGTCTCCAGCCTAATATACATAGTAAGTTGTATACAAACAAAGTACATATTTACTCCTATCAAATTAGATTCAATAATTATCCCTATAACGTCTCATATGCCTTCAATCCTCCCTTTCCTTTTTTCCATCTGATTTTAATTGTAACTAGCTAATAGTGATCATGGCGAGTACCAAGCTTTCTGAAACATGGTGCATTGATTTGAGGAAATATCTTTGAGTAGCACGAGTATATGAATTGAGCAGGAAACTTTAAAGTAGAGATTAGGAGACATAAAGTGTAGAATTTATGGGGACCAAGTCAGCACTCACTCTACCATTCTCCAAGGATAACAAGGAGGTCAAGTTTCAGGTCCTAAAAAGTAAAAGTTGGCTCAAAAACTCCTAGAGATCCTAAGCATAAAAACTATCTAAGTAGGGTATAAATTGCCTGGTATAGTAAGATAGGTTATCAAAGCTTAAGCACGATTTAGGAACCCCTAATTGTCCTTTTAATGACTCTTATTATGTTAATTATGAAGGCATGAAAAGAGTTTTACGGTAAATTCAAAGATAATAAATGGGGCAAAACCTTAGAATTAGGGGTGTAAACGAGCCTAGCCGAGCATAAGCCAACGAAGCTCGGACTCGGCTCGGTTACATTTTAGCTCCCCTCGAAGCTCGCCCAGCCTTTGAAGTTTAGGCTCTAACTTGACTCGGTTTTGTTTTTTATAATGTGATTAAAAATTTTCTACATTCAAGGCTATAATCGAATTTAAATTTTATATTTTTATATTAGATTCTAGAAATAAGGGTTTGAACAAAATTTTTGGTGATTTAGAGGTAATTTTACACTCATCACATAAGTATTTTTAGAAAAAATAAACTATATAGCCTAAACCGAGCCAAATCGAGCTGAGCTGAGCTAAGCCTTGCTAAGCTTGGGCTCGGCTCGATATTTCTTCAAACCGGCTCAGGCTCGACTCGGCTTAATTTGACTCGAGCTTGAGCTGAGCTTTAACCGAGCTGAGCCCAAACACTCGGTGAGCCGGCTCGGTTTAGTTACATCAAGCCCTAATTATACTTTAAGGACTCTTATTATGTCAGCTATGAAGGCATGAAACGAGTTGTAGACTAAATTCGAAGATAATAAATGGGGCAAAACCTTGGAGCATAGCAAAACTGGCCCAACTTGGACATTTTAATTTTCGTTAGGCATACCTACTTGTGAGTAGTCATATGAAAGTTAACATCCTAACCTTTTCAATTACATCTTTTAAAGAGAAATAGGATACATTATTCGGAAGTTATGACTTTTTAAAATGGATCTCGAATCTATGAAAGCGACATATGTCTTTTTCATCATTTGTCCTTTATTTTTTATCACTTTACTATGATTAGCTAGTGTTTAACCACCCTAAGATCATGTGTTACAGACCTAAGGCCTTAGAGGCAGATGTAAAACCCTACGTCAAATTTTTCTATAAATTTGTAAGCTCTTAGATTGTAATCACTAATGATGAAAGAAAGACAAAGTTGCATCATAGCTCCTTCCCCTTCAACTGTCTCTTGTTCATCCTAATTTTTGTGCTCGATTAGGTGGTGATCAAGTGAGTGTTAATCTTATTGAGGGTGGTGCTCTTATCTCTAAACAAGATTATTAGCCTAAATTAAGATTTAAATGGTGTGACTTATCCTTAATCCTAGTTAGCTTATCTCAATCTCTTCCCTTAATCTCTTGTTCTAGTTTCTATTTTGGCTTGTTTTTGTAATTGTTAGTTGTGTGTTTCGAGCTTGCCCTTACTATTTCTCTCTTCTCTCTTCAAGGCTCATTATGAACTTCAATTTGGTATGTGAATCATGTGTTAGGAAAGCATAGGAGAATTTATTTTGTGTAATGTATGAAAAATGATAAGAATAATTTGCGCCTCTTTGATGTAGTGCAACACCAAAACAGTAGCCTTTCACTTCTAATTTGTAGGTTCTATTTTATTATAAGAAAATATGAAGGAAAAAAATTTTAAAGGAAAAAAATGAGGAAAAATATTGCAAAAAAATAATTTTTTTCTTTTATTTGAATTAAGGAAAAAACGCAAGAGAAAAGAAGAGTTAAAATAAACTCTCGACCCTGATTGCCTGTATAAATTAGAATCCCATGAAATTTCGCTCATTTCCTCATCTTTCTCCTTCACCACTCATTTCTCCCTTTCCCTCCTCCCTTTTCCCTCTATTTTTGCATCTATTATCTAGTAAACATGAAGAAACCATCATAAATTCCCTTTTTTTCCCTACACCATCATAATCAAGATTTTCATTCATGCTAAACTATCTTCTCCCCTTCCATTCATAGTCAATTTAAAAAGATTCAAAATTTGAGCCTTAATTTGTGATTATAGATCTTGCTTTGTGATCCCAAATCAAATCTCCCACAAAATTTCATCATTTAACAAATTAAATCAAAATCTTAGGTAATTTAACTAAATTGTTCTCTGTCTTTGCATATGTCACACATCATGCAAGGAACATAAGATTGACTAAGCAATTAAAGAGGTAGAAGAGAGAGAAAATAAAGACAAAAGAGGATTTTTGAGATAAAATTTATTAGAAATAAAAAAATAATTATTTTTTCTTTTTTCTTAACCACTTTAAACACCTCTAATTTTCCTTCCCCTTCCCATTTCGCTACACGTGTCCCGGGTCCATAGACTTGGGATCACGTTATAAGTTTTGTGTAAATTTTTATATCCATCTGAAAGCTTTTATTCTCAGATGCTACATCATTATGTTTGGCCCACAAAACTTCCAGTATTTTCTCTTTTGTTCAACCATTTGTTGACATATGTCCTAGGAGTATAAACTCTCGGGTCTACAATAGATGTGTTGTAAGTTCTGATTTTTAGATGAGGGAGTTTGAGGGAGATGGAAGCGAATAAAAGTGGCTAATTGTGGTTGATCGGCTTCCTATATAATTTACCTTCTACTTTTCTTCTGATTTTAGAAGGAAAATTTTATTAACCAAATAAGTTAGATTTTCCTTCATATTTTCCGTGATATTTTTCTTTCTTTTCTTTTTCTTCACTCCAAATAAAAGAAAAAAATTATTTTTTAAAATTATTTTCTTTCCATCCAATTTTTCAATAGACCTTAGAGAAACTAATAAGAGCATGAACCACATCACAGAGATATGGGCATGTAATGCTGAGTTGGATGAGATGCCCAACAAGGAAGCAAAAAGAACCTGGGTTAGTGAGAAAAGGCCCATTAGCGAGAGTAAGATTGAGATTTATTATGCTCCACTAGAAATGAGGCTGGCTTAGACTTACACTATGTTCGGATTGAGGGGAGGGAAGGGGATGGGAGGGCAATAAAGGTTAATTAATTTTTCTTGTTTGAAAAAATTAGATGAGGGGGAGAGAAGGGAAAGAAGGGGAATATTTCACCCTTATTCCCCTCCATTTCCCCATATTTATTCCCCTCTAAAATGAGGAGAAAAGGGGAAGGAATGATTTTTAATTGTTCCCCATCCTTCTCCTCTGTTACTAATATTACCATATCTAAATAAGAGGAACATAATGAACTTTACTTACCTTCCCTTCCCCTCCATTCCCCTCCCTTCCCCTTCCTTCCCCTCTTTAATTTCAATTCAAATAAACTAGTAGTATGTCCAGATTCTAACAAGATGTCCGAGGTTCACTGATAGAAACAATCTAGCGAGTTACGTGTAACTTTAGTGTCCGAGAAGTATTGGAGATTGCGAAGTTGTAACCACAAATTTTATGTCTAAAATAAATAATGACCAGAAATATGAAATAATTTGATTTGTATTAATTTAGAAAAATTTAAGTATAATTTTTGTATTTGCTTTTTATAATAAACAATGTATTTCATTACCATAGCATAGAATAATATGCATATTTACAACACATAAAGGGAGAGTGTAACACTCGGGCCTTTAAGTCAGCAATTGTATAATAAAGTTTCTCATTTTTTTCCTTTTTACTCTTCGTAGACAAAAAACTTAGCCTGCAGTCTACTTACATTGTTCTGTAATATGTAGTATTCTATTGGCTAAATTCCCAAATAATATAATATTTCTTTCATGCCGGATGCAATAAGTGTGTTGGAAATTAGAGTTAATGTGGTGTTATAAACAATTACAACTACTAAATATTTTTTACCAACAATTAGGATTGGGTCACTTTGCTTCACGTAAATCAATCAACTTAATTTAGTGCCTACAAAACAACAAACAAATGAGTTAGTGAACTTTCGAGAGATAATAATATTAAAATCAAAAAAATCAAACTGTGTAGCCTAGCCACTGTTATAGGAATGATTTCACCGAAGGTACGGTGCAAACTTCACAAGGGCATCATTCCTCGGAATTAACTGGTGTTAATCAATCGGATGTACTCTCAATTAATTAACTTGTAGTAGTTGAATCAATGCCCAAAGATGTCTATATTTAGAGGTTATGGTTTATACGTTTATGGGAATTTAATTGGAAGAGTTTGAGCTACTTTTGGTGTGATTATACATGGGTTAGAGATTTAACAAGGGGCTAAAATTTCTGCACTTTTATGTGAAGCTAAAATTTTTCTACATAAAACCCATTACACAAACCTCCTTATATCGGTAAAGGCAAGTGAATAAAACCAAGCAAAATCATTGCAAGTTTCACCATGGAGACCAACGTAGATAAGGTATACATGTGGAAGCAAAAATCCATCATGATGTTGCCAAGGGTAGCTACCTCAATTCACCTTCTTTGAGGTTTTTTCCAACAAAGTGCACACAATAATAGTCAATGAAAGTACTTGTTTTCCAACTTTGATCTTCTTGATTGATCTTTCCATTCTCGGGACATCGGAGGATTGCTCGATCCGACAAATAAATTTAAAGGCTCCCAATACATTTTGAATTATGGTCTCGACTATGGGACACTTGTAGAAAAGATGTGGATGACTTTCCGATGGATTTACAAATTTTATTTTAGAAAAAGTTTACACCAACCTGAATCTTTGATGGAGGCATACCAAAAGGCTTTAGAGATAGAAACTACAAAAAGCCTCCTTACTCTAGTACGTGGAGTTCCAAAGTTTGGGAGCCTAAGTCCTCCAAGACTCGTGACCTTTCAACGGACTTCTTACTCTAAAGGAACACAACTTAACCAGTTTTCTAAGAGTAATGCTCAACCTAGTCGGTTTGTTGGTTTTTCCAAGGGTAGCTACCTCAATTCACCTTCTAGTTGCCCTTCTTCCTCACTTTCGTCCATGGTATGCCATAAGTATCATGAGAGAGGTCATCCAGTTGCTCGTTGTTTCAATCGTGCCCTTGCCATAGGATCACAAAACCTTGAAAAAATAAACCTATAGATGAGACTGTCTATCCTGTAGTTGGTGTTACTGCTACTGAGAGTGAACATGAAGAAGATGACAGAGAGAGTCATCTTACTGTCATAAAATGTTTTCTTTCGTGTGCTAATTGTGATTCTTGGAAACGTATTGCGATCTTTGAAACTAAAATGCTTTGTGGCGACAAAATTCTTCATTTAGTCATTAATAATGGTAGTTTTATGAATTTTGTTTCCAAGACTGTTGTTAGACTTCTCCACCTTAAGCATGTACCATATTCCAGTCCTCTTAAAGTTGCTTGGGTCGACAAGACATCTTTGACCATTTTTGAAAAGTGTGAAGTCCCTCTCTAATTAGGTGCATATTTAAAAAAGTCTGGTGTAATGTTTTGCCTATGGATGTTGCTCACATTTTATTAGGTCGTCCCTAGATTTATGATAAAAATGTCAATAATTTTAGAAAGAACAACGAGTTATGTGTTCACTCACGTTGAAAAGAGGACTAGGTTAACTCCTGCTCGACCTTCAGAGCATAATAAGACCAAAGGGACTAACTCTAATCCCTCCCATGCTAAAAGAGAAACTAATAAGCTAGATTTTCTATGTGGACATGAATGTGAAACGTAAGGACGACCATCTAACATGTTGCTTGCATTAGTGGTCAAGGCTGAACTTGTGTTTTCTTGTTGTACTAAATGTGAGATGTTCCCTGACCTAACTGCTATTTTTGATGACTTTAACAATGTGTCCCATGATGAGCTTCCTGTTGAGATACCTCCCATGAGGGATATTTAGCATGTCGTAAACCTTTTCTCGGGATCGTTATTACCCAACTTACCTCATTGTAGGATGAATCTTGGAGAACGTGAGGAATTGAATAGGAAACTTGGTGGGATCTTGCAAAAGGGTTTTATTCAAGACAACCTTAGTCCATGTGTTGTTCACGCCCTATTAACTCCTAAGAAAGATGGTTCTTAGAGAATGTGTATTAATAATAATGTCATTAACAAAATCACTGTGATATATAGGTTTCCGATACCTGGACTACATGACATGTTGGATAAAATGTCAGGATCCGACTAGTTTTCTAAGATTGATCGTAGGGCAGGATACCACCAGTTGAGAATTAGACACTGGAGATGAATGGAAAACAACCTTTAATACTCCCGATGGGTCTGTTTGAGTGGTTAGTAATGTCGTTTAGGTTAACCAATGCTCTTAGTTCTTTTATGAGAGCCATGAGTTATATTCTTTGTCCTTTTATGGGAAGTTTTGGTGGTATACTTTGATGATATTCTAATATACAACACTTCAGGGAAGGACACCTTAAACACTTAAGGTTAGTCCTTGAGGTTCTTCGAGCTAAAAAGCTATATATAAATTTGGTTAAGTATTCTTTTTTGCAATCTCACGTTATCTTCTTTTGGTTTGTTGTTTCCTATAAGGGGATTTCTGCAGATTCTAAAATGGTTAAAGCTATAGCAGATCGGCATGAACCTACACTACTACAGTAACCACTTTTAACGACGGGTCTTTAACGATTCAAGAATAGATCGGATAGAGAAGATGTTATAGGAGTCTTCGATATTCAACTGCCACTATCCGGCCCAAGGATTCACTTCAATCCCTAAAGGCAAGTTACCCCCTAAGTTTACCATACCTAATATCAAGTTTCATGGAACTGAGAACCCTCACCATTACATGAGAAATTTTGTGGGGGCAATAACTTTGAAGAATGTACCTGGACTATGTCATATTCCCATGGACGTTTGACACGGACGTCATGAAGTGGTACAATGTTGTTGACCCACACAAGGTCACGAACTAGAAAGATCTTTGTAGGAGTTCTTACACTAACACTCCTACAATAATGATCTATAAGTCATACTTCGGGATCTAGAATTGATCGAGTAAGGAGACGATAAAGGCTTTATCGACTTCCTTACTCGTTGGAGGGCGACAACTGCCGACATGACTTATCGGTCATCCGAGAAAGATCGAGGTTAAAATCATCATCAAGAACCCGAAGCCTACATATCATCAACACCTGAAGTTCTTGCCCATCATGAACTTCAAAACACTCGGAGATACTAGCATGCTCATAGAAGAAGAGCGGACATTCGACTAGAGGTCATCCAATGAGCCCACTACTCATCAAGGATACCAATAAAGAGCACATTTCCCTTTCACATTTGTTCTTTGTCCATTTCCCTTTTTCATTGTATGTCTATTTCCTTTTCCTATTTTTCAATTTAAAAAAAAAAAAACAACCCAAATGAATATTCCTTTTTGAACTACGAAGGCCCGATTTCCGCTATAACGAATACATAGGAAACCCACGAGGATCGGCCCCAATCCAAATCTTTTTCCAATTTCCATTTCTCAAAATCAAAGCCACTTTACCTTTATCCAGAGGAGCAGAAATCAATCAAGAAGCATGCCAGTCGATTCTAGCACCAAACCATCGGGATCATGGTCCATCGCCAACAGTAGTACTTCACAATTCAGGCGACTTGATTTTCTTTAGGCTCTACTATGTGGAGTGGGGGCTAAAGTGTAGTTTTTCTCCTTGTGTTTTTTTGAACTTTTTGCATCATCTTAATAAAAGAATTCATTTGTTCTTATAATAGAGTCTTGCATTCATCTCCTTCGCATGAGTCAAATTCCTAAAAGTAAAAAAATTAATAACAAAGCACCCTACAAGGAATTATTCAATCAAGCATCAAGCAGCGTCAAGCATCACTTTAGCATCGAGGAGGTTACCAGCACTGTCACCTTCAAAAAGGATCTTCCATGCCATCAATTAATCAAAGCTAGTCTCCAAAATTCAAGAAGAGCTAGACACAAGCACCTAGGAAGAACATGGGGGCTTAAGACGGAAAGGGTTATACAACCACAATAACTCTAAGAATACTCGAGAGGAAGACACAACTCGTCTACCTTACTAAGGAGCTATTAACACACAAACTAAAAGCTCAAATTTCAAATGAGGCACATCACCTCGAGAGAACATCCTATTTCAAGGATACATTCCCTGGACTTCAGGTCATCCAATGAGTAAGTTTAAGCCGGAATTTCTATATAAAGATAAGCATTCATCCCTATTGCGACGAAAGTGGATAGAAGTCGAGCTTTAGACCCGAGCAGCGGTCAAGGGTCAAACACAACCGAGTCGAGTCTTAGGCCTAAGAGCGGTCAAGATTCGGACACAATTCGGTCGAGCTTCGAGCCCAGCAGCGGTTAAGGTTCGGACACAACTCGGTTGAACTTCGGGCCCAACAGCGAGTCAAGGTTCGAGACACCACTCGGTCGAGCTTCGGGCTCAACAGCGGTCAAGGTTCGGACATCAATCCTTCTTCAAGCTTCAAACCCAATAGCGGTCAAGGTTCACACACCACGCTAAGACTTCAAGACCTCCCTATGGTCGAGTCAAGAAAACATGATTTGGTTACAAATCATCTTCGAGTAACACATGAAACTATTTACGTTTGATTATTAGCTAACAAAGCTGTTAGTGCGGAAAAATTTCAGCCAAGCTTCGGACCAAGTACATGGTCAATTTTAGGCACTTAATTCGAGCTTCAAGACACTGAACGAGCCAAGCTCAAGATACCCAGCCGAACTTCGGATCCAAGAAGCGGTCAAGTTCAAGTACCCCAACCGAACTTCGGACTTTACTACCCAAGTCAAGTTCAAGCTTCCTCGCCAAGCTTCATACTAACTACATGGTCAAGTTTAGGCACACCAATCTGAGCTTCGGGTTTTAAATAGCCAAGTTCAAGAATCAGCAACCCGGACTTCGGACTCAGATAGTCAAATCCAGGTCCCCGGTCGGAATTCAAGTCAAAAGATACTCAATTCCGGACACCTCAATTCCTAAATAATGCCTGTACTAGGTAAGTACCCTTTAGTGTCTACTTTGACCTTCGTCTTTCGGACTCAATCAAAGTGGGGGCAAGCCGTAGACACCTAAAAGTGTCATCCTTTCTCTATTATTTTATTTGTTAGCCCGATGATGAAATCCCAAGTCTTTTTAAGGATTTGGATCACGGACTATGTTGATTGGTGCAACGAAGGTAGTAAACCACAAAGAACCCCGAGCACCACATAAATAGCCTTTTGCCTTGGGTCGATCCAAAAATCCCTTTTTTTTTCTTTCGGACGATCCAAGACTGAACCAAGCCTCTAGAGACAACGGAAATGCGAGTGCCGTATAGAGGGAAATTCCGAGCTTAGAACACTCGTGTTTCATTTCGGTCCAACCGGACAAAGAGCTTAACACCTCAAGAAGACGTTAGACACTGCATTTCATAATCACAAGCATCAAATTGTTGTGTTTTGGCTCCAAGACAATCCACCCGAGACTAGGAGCACATATCCCGCACTAAAAATGAAACTTTCCAAAAATAAAAACACGGCAAGAATAGAAACCTATCAAAAATGGAAACTTTCTAGTTTTCGAAAGGTGGTATGACCGGCACCTACCACCCTAGAATTTTAAGTGGAACGTACCATTTTGCCCCGGAGACTCCCTTGGAAACACGCTAGGGCACGAAACCCTAGAAACCCCTTAGTGATCGGCATAGTGAGCCGAACTTTATCCGGTTTTATTTCTTCTTTATCTAGATCGATCTCAAGATATCTTGGCCAAGTTTTGCTGCTTGCTAACCCTAGGTCATTTCCTTGACCTAACCTCTCCCTATAAATAAAGAGCCTTGGCCCTTATTCTAACAATGGCTCATCCCTCAATGTTACTCTCCCGAAAATTCACCTTAGAGTTACTAAATACTCCATTCCGTATTCTAATCTCTTGGTCCCTTTTCCGCCTATTCATATTCTATTTCTCACTCCTACGACATCTAAACCCGAGACCTCCATCAATCACACATCTACCTAACCATCTCCATAAAAAACTCACAAAAAGCCCTTTAATTCACCACCGTCACATCACCGGATCCAGATTTGAGATCTAAATCATCGGATGGGACAACCCGAGGGCACAGATTCGATCTTCAATAGTTTATTTTATTTATATGCTTTATTTATTGCTTTCCGTACTTGTGGACAAATGATATATTATTACTTTTAATTCCTCCCCGATCGATGTGATCTTTTAGATTTTTGCTTTCTTTTCATTTTTTTGCTTTTCTTTCATTTTTATCACTTTCTACTATGTTTGGTTGCTTTAATTCCGCTTAGCATGTTGTTGTATGCTTGTGTTTTTCACATTATTTAAATTCACTACTTGAACTAGTAATGGCCGTCTTCGGACGGGCGGAATGGAATGGTTATCCCTACGTTTCGTACCCTCACCCCCAAATCGATTCTCGGTTCAAAGACCAATGGAGTCATTTTTGGCCTCTTTTAGTCTTAGTTTCCCCATACTAAGATTGGAAGAGAAAATTTTATTTTTATTTTTGTTAGTTTTTCCTTCTTAAAAATTGCGTAGCGACTCCCTCTTCGATCTACTTCTATTAATCTGCTTTCCAGCTATTTTTGATCGAACAGTAAGAAAAGCTGGTTGAAGACTCGGACTCTACATTTATATTATTCGAAGTACTAACAAGGAATCGAGTAAAATCTCATCCTTTCTAGGTTTTGATTTCAAGTCATTACGAGTGTTATAGAAACTTTTACGAGTGTTACGGAAACTATTGCATATGTTTTCTTCCGATTCCGACTCGACTCGAAAGCACTCTCTTGTTCGTCAATTCACTATGGTAGTTCCGAGTCACTCAAACATCACTCAGATTTACCGCATGATCAAACATTCACTCTAACTCTTTCAAAGTAAGTTCGACTTCATATTCTAAGTTAAAGTGAATTACGGCGTTAATTCAACTTTCTAAGTCAGCATGCTTTGATTGAAATGTGTTTGTCTAGATCAAGTATACATACCTTGTTATTCTCTTTTGAAGACTCGGACACTTGCTCAATACTTTTCCGAGTTGTATAAATGGAATCAGGTATAACAATTTCATACCTATAGAGTTTTGATTCCAAGGCATTCTCTCGTATAGCAGAAACTTATTTGAGTAAAATAGTATCTTTTCTAAGTGATACAGCTCTTACTTATTATATTTCTTGCTTATCCGTAGCGACTCGAAAACTGGTTCTTTGTTCTAAGTCCAAGCATCACTCGGTTTTATCGCAGATTGAATAGACCAGTATTTCGTCTTTTCTCACTCAGAATCGACTTGTGGTTATAAGTCCTATTTTGTAATAGTCAGTATTTTTAGCTTGTTTCATGCTTAGTCTATATCAAGTTAATTCACCCTGATATTCTTTACTTGAACTTGATTCTTCGCTTAGACTAAGTCGGATGGAATTCCGAGTATCATTGTTATTAGACTCAGAAAATTTCATTTCGGTTCGACTTAGATAATCGGTTGGTTTATTTATCGTAATTATTTTATTACCTGTGTCTAATCTTGGGCCAAAGTATTTTATACTTTGAGAACCAAAATTGATTTACTTTTGTAGGTTATTCAATCGAGGATACACTTTTCAAACTACAAAAGTAACCGGCTTCGAACGTCAAATCACCAGCGAGACATGGCTCTTCACCTTCTCTCGCTCCAGGTCCCGATAGATTGTGTAAGGGCTGTCGTTTCCAAATCTAGAAAACTGGAACGCCAAGCTTAGTGGTGGTTTCCACCTTATCTTTCAAGACACCGCTAATGGTTTTGGGACTTCCAAGAGAGTTAAACCATTGTCCAACGTTCACATTACAACGGATACTTTACGAGTGACTCGGAAAGCTTCTATCAATGGTCACAGAGGACTCTCGGTCAACAGACGAAGATAACGGCTATTCCGCCTGGTCATCTATAAATAGAAGCCATCTCACAAGACTTGAAGATGGACGAACATATTGCTAATACACATACTTGCTCAAAGTCGTTGGACTTACTTTCAATCTTCAACTTACAACTCCCACTTTGTAATTCTTTACTTTCGAGTTGTAAGGTCTTGTACTAAGTTACAAACTCTTTCTTACATTCTCTGTAAGGTCCTTTGACTAAGCTGTAAGGGTTAACTCAGCTTAGTTGTCCCTAGCTGTAAGGGTTATCTCAGCTAGGAAGTACTAGATCGGATAAGGGAATTTCGAGTCTAGGAAAACTTGTATAGAGTTGTCTAAGGGAACAACTCGGGTTGAGTCGGTTCACGGTATTTTGTGGACTCAAAATAGTGAATTTGACTTTGTGTCCGGATTGACACGGTCCGTGGTTTTCTGCCCCAGGAGGGTTTCCACGTAAATTCTAAGTGTTATCTTTCCGAGTTCATTCTAGACTCGGATCTGTTTTCTTGCTCTTGCTCTTTCGCTTGATAGCCTTCTGAGTCCAATCTTTTCTAACCCTGTTGATAGACTCGGAATCTGTCTCTGTCTTGTTTTTGACGAAGAGACGAAGTTTCCATGAAAAACTTCTATCACCCTATTCACCCCCTCTAGGGTGACTCGAGACTCTCCCCGAGCAAACCTTCATCTTTCTAACTTGACCTTTCTCTAGATCGACTCGAATGGAATTTGAGTATAATGAATATTAGACTCGGAAAATTCCACTCTTTTACGACTCGGATAATTATGCCTTAATTATCTTAATTAAATTATTATCTACGCCTAATCTTGGACCAAAGTATTTTATACTTTGAGAACCAAAATTGGTTTACTTTTGTAGGTTATCTAAACAAGGTTATCCTACTTTTGAATTACAAAAGTAATCGGCTTCAAGTCTGTCAATCACCAACAGACAAGGCTTATCTACTTCGAACAAGGCCCGGATCAATCGTGTCGGGATTGTTTGTTTTCAAAACAGGAAATATTCAACGCTAAGCTCAACGGTGGTTTTCACCCTACTTTTCGGACACCACCAGGTGGATTGGGACATCCTAAGGAGTCAAGAGTCGTTGCACAATGTTCACATCGCAATGGGTCTTTTCCGAGCCACTCGGAAGAACCGTTACAATAGTCACAAAAGACTTTTATTCGGAAGATAGTCACAACAGCTAATCTACTTGGTCATCTATAAATAGAAGCCACTTTGCAAGACTTGAAGATAGCTGAACCCATTGCTTGAAATTATTTCTCTTTGTATAATACTCTTTTAATCTTCTTCTTACAACTCCCGGTCTATACTTAACACTTTTCCGAGTTGTAAAGTCTTGTAATCGGTTATAAACTCTTTCTTACTCTCTAAGTAAGGTCCCTTGACTGAGCTGTAAGGGTTAACTCAGCTCGGTTGTCCCTAGCTGTAAAGGTTACCTTTAGGAAGTACTAGACTAGATAAGGGAACTTCGAGTCTAGGAAAACTTTGTAAGGAATTGTCTAAGGGAGCAATTCTTGTTGAGTCGATCTCACTGTATTTTGTGGATTTAAAATAGTGGATTTGACTTGGTGCTTGGATAAGCACTGGTCGTGGTTTTCTGCCCTAGGAGGGTTTCCACATAATTCCGAGTTCATACTTTTTGAGTCCTATCTAGACTCGAGACGGTCTTGATTATTCAATTTAAACTTTAACCCTCCATTTATTATTTAAATTTCCTCATCACCCTATTCATCCCCCTCTAGGGTGACTAAGACTCTCCAAGAGTAAACCTTCAATTGGTATCGAGCTTAGCCTTTGAGAAAGGATCTAACAATCCAAAGATTTAAAGATCAAATGGCTCAAAACAATGGAGAGTTCAATGAAGGAAGATCTTCCAGCAGACCACCAAAGTTTAAAGGATCAAATTTCGTACACTAGAAGAAGCTCATGGAATACTTTCTACTGGATCACGATGAAGATGTATGGAACATCATACGAGAAGGAAACTACATTCCAATGAGGATGAAGGAAACAAAACTCGTGCCTAAAGCAAAGCTCGAGTACACCACTGAAGAGGCGAAAAGTTCGGAAAGAACTTTAAAGCAATGAACATTCGGTGTGCGCCAACGACTCGGAAGAATACAACGAGTGTCGGCTTGTGACACAGCAAAGAAAGTGTGGGACACTCTTGTCAACACATATGAAGGAACAAGCTAAGTAAGACAAGCGAAGATAAGTCAATATCTTCACAAATATGAGCTGTTCAAGATGGAGCCAGAAGAAAACATCACTCGGATGTTCATCTACTTCATTGAGATTACTAACAATCTCAAATCTCGGGTAGAAAGATTTCCCATGAGAAAATGTGAAGAAAGATTCTAAGAAGTCTACCCAAGAGAAGATGGGGTCCTAAGGTGACATCCATCGAGGAAGCCCAGAACCTCTCTCTATAAAAGCCGAGACAAACTCATTGGGAAGCTACTCACCCATGAGATCCATTTGGAAGAAGAGGATGCAGAGGTTAGCACTAAAAAGAATATTGCGCTGAAGGCCTTAAAAAGTAGAGAAGAAAATCTGAGTTCGACGGACTCGGAAGAAGATCCCATGGCACTTATGGCTCGACGCTTCAAAAGAATGTTGAAGCACAAGAGATGGGAGAAAAGACCAAGAGATGAGTTCCACAAGAAAGATAACAAGGATAGAAAAGGTAAACACTCTTCCCCTTCAAAGTTATCTTTAACTAAGAACTCGGCTATTTTGAATGTGACAACAAAGATCACATAGTCAAAGACTGTGCAAGGAGAAAGAGGGACAGAAAGAAGAAGAAGGCTATGATGGCCACATGGAGTGATGAAGACTCATCTGAAGAAGATGAGGACTCGGACGACTCAAAGTGTTTGATGGCTCTATTAGACTCGAAGCTGAATCCGAGTCGGACTCTAATCACTCGGACAATGAGGAAACGAATCCTCAGGAGGTAATTGAGTATTTCCTCAAATTTTCCAAAGTTGATTTAGCTAAATATATTTATACTTTAGAAGAAAAGTCCAATTCGACTCCTCTGAATTTAAAGAACAACTTGAGTCTATCACTTCGAGAGCATCTCTTTGAAAAATGAATTAGAAAAACCGAGACTTACTCTAAGAGAGCTCAAGACTAGTACTCAAGCTAATGAGACCGAGTCTTAGACACTCGAAGAGAAAATGAGCATCCGAAACAAAAGCTCAATGAGTCTCAAGAATTTGTTTTAAAGTTTACTCAAGGTCAGAAAAACCTTGACATTCTCTTAGGGTCTCAATGTGTCTCCTTCGAAAAGAAGGAGTTGGTTTTCACAAAGAAAAGGAATCGAATTCCTACTCGGATCATTTCAAAAGGATTCTAGAACTGTGAAGTTCAGGAAGGCTGAGCATGGTCCTATTCATAAGAATGAAAAGAGGACTGAGCCCAAACCAGACTTTCAAGAGAAAACCTTCTCCACGGTTTATAAAAGGAAAGATTTTCAAGAGAAAGAGACACAAACTCGGTTTTCAAAAAGGAAGACTCGGAATCGGACCGGACCCAAAGTTATTCAAATCCGGGTTCCCAAGAGTCTTCTTCCTCGGAAAAGGACCACGAGTAAAGGGAGTTACTGGGTTCATTAGAGGAAGTGAGAAGGGTTAGTTTATTTCTAACTTGCAGGTAGCTCATAAAAGAACAAAAGGGCATTGGTACCTCGATAGGGGATGTTCACGCCACATGTCGGAGATTCAATACTCTTTTCCGAGTTAGAAAAATACAAGGGAGGCAAAGTCACTTTTGGAGATGATAGTAGGGGCAAGATAGTTGGGGTAGGCAAGATTGGAAAAGGAGACAATCTGGTCAGCCCAGTCTACCTTGTTAAGGGATTAAAGTACAATCTACTCGAGCATCTCTCAATTGCATGACAAAGGTCAAGATGTAAGATTCAATTAGACCAATTGCTATATTTCTGATGAAACTACCAAGGAGACTAAGCTCTTAGGTAAAAGATCAGGTAATACCTACATTATTCCTCTCTCTAACCCAAGCTAGAATTTATCTTGTTTAAAAGCATCTCTACATGATGATTCTTGGACATGGCATCGTAGACTAGGTCATGTTAGCATGTACACCATTAAAAAGCTTGCATCTCATGGTTTAATCGAGTCTTGCCTAACTATGCATTTAAGAAAGATAAAATCTGTGAAGCATATGGATTTATGTGGTGAAATCCCTGTCAAGAGTCTCGGAGGTAAATCATATGTACTTGTGATTGTTGATGATTACTCACGATTACCTGGGTGTGTTTTCTTATCATGATGATTCTTGGACATGGCATCGTAGACTAGGTCGTGTTAGCATGCACACCATTAAAAAGCTTACATCTCATGGTTTAATCGAGTCTTGCCTAACTGTGCATTTAAGAAAGATAAAATATGTGAAGCATATGGATTTATGTGGTGAAATCCCTGTCAAGAGTCTCGGAGGTAAATCATATGTACTTGTGATTGTTGATGACTACTCACGATTACCGGGTGTGTTTTCTTAAGCATAAAAATGAAGCTTTCAAAGAGTTCAGCAAGCTCTGCAGGAAAATTCAAGTTGAGTCTCGGACTCGAGATAAAAATAATTCGAGCTAACCATGGAAGGGAGTTCGATTACTCAGAATTTGCAGAGTTCACGTGATAAGAATGATATATCTCATAACTTCTCAGCACCAAGAACTCCTCAACAGAGTAGAGTAGTGGAGAGAAAGAACCGAACTCTTGAAGAAATAGGAAGGACAATGATGATTGAACATGATCTACCTTACTATTTACGGGTTGAGGCGATCAATACAACAAACTACACTCGAACAAATGCCTCATCGGACCCATCCTGAAGAAAACTACATACAAGCTCTACAAAGGGAAGAAACCCAACATTTCATACTTTAAACCCTTTGGATGTAATTGTTATGTTCACAACAAGCTGTAAGGATCACCCGACCAAGTTTGATGCCCGGTAAGATGAAGGTATCTTTCTTGGTTATTCATCTCATAGTAAAGCATATCGCATTTTCAATAAAAGAACTAACAAAGTGGAAGAAAGTATCCAAGTTGTTTTTTATGAGATTGATCAGGAAAAACTAAGCGAGTCAACATTCTCGGATCTCAAGCTCGGTCGAGATGATGATCTTATCGAAGATGAGCCCGGACAGAGTCAAGGAAAAGTCACTCGGAATACTATGACTCAAAATGAATCAGCTCAAGAGTCGACTTAGAATGCCGAAGGTCAATCAAATGAGCAAGCTCAATCGGATCGGACTTCTAAAGATCAACCAATTCAACCTACAAATCTGATGAACCAAAGAACAGGTAGAGCATTCAAATATGCTTCGAGTCACCCACTCAAAAACATCTTGTCCGACATCAACGAGTGGGGTAAGAACTCATTCTTCTTTGCAAAATCTATGTGCATTCACTGCATTCATATCACTAATTGAACCCAGAAATGCACTAGAGGCCCTAAATGAACCTAAATGGGTAGAGGCCATGCAAGAGGAACTCAATCAATTCGAAAGAAACCAAGTCCGGACTCGACCAAACGACCTTCGACCACCCAGTCATAGGAACCAAATGGGTTTTCAAGAACAAATTGGATGAAGGTGGGTCGGTAGTCAAAAATAAGGCTAGACTTGTGGCTTAAGGTTACAATCAAGAAGAAGGAATTGATTGCGAGGAAACCTTTGCACCAATGGCTAGAATTGAAGCTATTAGAATCCTATTGGCATTTGCATCAAGCATGAATATCAAATTGTATCGGATGGATGTCAAATGTGCTTTTCTTAATGGTTTCATTCAAGAGGAAGTCTATGTTGAGCAACCCCTGGATTTGAAAACTCAGAATTCCCAAATCATGTTTTCAAGTTGCTAAAAGCTCTTTATGGTCTTAAACAAGCTCCTAGAGCTTGGTATGAAAGACTAAGTAGTTTCTTGGTTGAAAATGATTTTAGAAGAGGTCAGATTGACAAGACTCTTTTCATAAAAACCAAGGGGAAAGACTTTCTTAGTGCTCATATCTATGTTGATGATATAATATTTGGAGCTACTAATGAAATTCTCTGTCGAAATTTTTCGAGTTGATGAGACAGAATTCCAAATGAGTATGATGGGAGAACTCAATTTCTTCTTTTGTCTACAAATCAAGCAAGACAAAGATGGCATCTATGTCCATCAATCAAAGTATACTAAAGAGTTGTTGAAGAAATACAAGCTTCAACATACAAAACATGCAGCAACACCAATGAGTAGCAACATAAAACTGGACTCACACGAAAAAGCTAAAGCGATAGATCGAAACTCTATCGAGATATGATTGGATCTCTATCGTATCTTACTTCTAGCAGGCCGGACATAATATTTAGTGTATGTCTATGTGCAAGATTTCAAGCTAATCCAAAAGAATCACATCTTAGTGCGGTGAAGAGAATCTGTCTTGCGGGGACTCGGAATCTAGGTCTATGGTACTCAAGAGACTCAAAACTTACTCTCATTAGATACTCGGATGCTGACTATGCTGGATACAAGGTTAATAGAAAGAGCACCTTAGGAGCCTCCTAGTTTCGGGTCAATCCCTTATATCTTGGCACTTAAAGAAGCAGAATTCGGTAGCTCTATCAACTGCTAAAGCTGAGTACATTGCAGCTAGAGCATGCTCGTGCTCGGATTCTATGGATCAAGCAACACTTGAGATCTTGGACTTTCATTCAAATCAATTCCAATCAAGTGTGACAATCAAAGTGCAATCAGCATCACTAAGAATCGAGTTCAAGCACTCAAAGACAAAGCATATTGAGGTCGGGTATCATTTTCTAAGAGACCATTCTGAGAAAGGTGATATTGAACTTGATTTCATTACTACCAAACTTTAACTAGTTGCTATCTTTACTAAGCCACTTAGTGAGGATTAGTTTTGCTTTATTAGGAATGAACTTGTATGATTAATGCATGATTATGTGCTTTTCTATGTGAAACTACTTTGCATGATTATGTGTTAAATGTTTCTTTTATGTGCTTTAATAACAATTAGTTCAGTTGACCCAGTGGTACTAAGCTATGAGTTATTACTTGTTTGCGGTTTCGAGTGACTTAGAAACTTTCTTGAGTCAAACTCGGTTTTGAGAAAAATGGACATCAAACTTCGAAATCATCTCTAGATTAATGGAGAATTTCAGAAATCTCTTTTAAAATCTCTCTTTTCTCTCTCTCTCTCTCACGTATCAATCAAAGAACTAGCCGTTAGAAGACAAACACTAGAATTCTAACCATTGAAGAGTAGAACAGTCACACCGGTCTAAGGTGACCGTTGGAGAGTTCGGCCGGAACGAATATCGAAGGACAATTCTTTCTCTATAAATAGCATCCTTTTCCTTCATTTCACTACTTTACTCTCTACTAGCTCACACTCTCGCATACTACCTCACAAACAAGTTCGGTGTTTTCGAAGAGCAAACATTCTCTCTCAAACAAGTAAGAAACATCTCCGAGTAAGCACCGAAAGCTCTCAGCTGTCTCTTAACTCTCTCTCTCTTGTCGAGCTATCTTCTCTCTCTCTCAAGTTCATCTCCTCTCTTCTCAAAAATCCATAACTATGCCAAAAGAGGTTCATCCCCGGACTTTATTTGTTCCGTAACCAAGAAGCCCCGAACCAAAAGCCAAGAGGGTCCTTCCAACCCCTCTAAAACCCTTGTCACCCAACACCTGACGTTGGATGACAAATTCTTCCCAACCACAAAATTTTCGTAGTTGAACCAAACTACGGGGTTTACAATTTCCTCTGTTTCAGCGAGTTTATATACCCAGAACTCGTTTCGAGTTCTATTCAAATCTTTCTAGCTCCGAGGGATCCTCACCTCCAAAGTTCAAGATGTAGTTGTTCGAGTCAACGTCTCTCTCCTCCACCGCTTATTCTAAGTATCATCTCTTTTCCTCCACAGCAACCCTATACCTTTCAACGAGGTTGCTGATGAATTTTTTAAAAGTACGCCAAAGAAATCCCCGAGTCATGCAAAAACTTCTCAATGACTCGGATGAAAACAGACGCTCGTCTTCTTTGTTTCCTGCAGATGAGAACCTTCTTCTTTTAGCATTCCAAAGAAAGAGAATCCAAACTCCAAGATTCTCAAGGCTCTTTTTGACATTCTAGAGGGCTACGAAGTAGACCTCTTCCCAAGCAATCATAAAACAGATGGCCTCTGTGCTAGCTCGGACAAAGAAATCCACCCCTCTTCCTTTTGGGGCTCTCCTCGCCTTCATTTTCAAGCAATTCAAAGTCCCGCTCCCTTCATACCCTAAAGTGGTTTCCGAGGCTGCCATAGTAGTTGGCAGAAAAGATCTTCTTGGCTATGGATTCCAGGAGACCCAACCGGGTGTCCGGGTCCACATCTCGAACCGAGGCAACCTTCTCCTCCGCCTCAAACTCGGACTTGTTAAACCTCATTTTTATCGGTTTTTAAGGCATTATTTAACCCAATTCCGTGATCATTTCAATGATATTTATTCGATTTTGGGTTGGATTTTTGTTTATTTTCTCTTCATCGTTACCTAAGCTCGTAAATCTCTTTATTTCGGGTTTTGGGCATAAATTAGAGAGATTCGAGACAAATTTGATGAAAAGCGATGAAGAGGAGAGTTCGGGCCCAAGAGGAAGCAAGAAAGAAGCCTCAAACACATCAAGAGACGTTGCACAACCCCTCGTGCGAAGCTGCACAGCCGTGCGGATTATTAAGCGAAGGGTTCGAAGCCAAAGAAGGCCGCATCGCCCCTGTGCGCATCTCACACGGTCGTGCGAGAAGCTACGAATTTGAAATCGTGCACGGCACCCCGTGCGTAAGCTGCACGGCCATGCGAAATGGGCGAGAGAGTTCGGGGTTTTCGCACAGCCCCCGTGCGAAGCTGCACGGCTATGCAAAGCTGCGCGAGAATTTCGCACAGTACCCGTGAAACCTTTCAAGGCCGTGCGACTACTATTTCCGCGGATATTTAAGTTTCCAAATTGTATTTTTAGGGATCTTTTTCCAGAATTCTAAATTTTAGCTAGGGTTTTCGAGAGGCAGCCCCAAAGGAGACTTAAGAACACTCAATTCTAATTTTCTACTCCAAGTTTATGTATGATTGAATCGCTTTAAGTTTTTATTTGGTAATCGTAATTTCTTCTCTTTATCTTTTCTTCACAATTTCTCTTCGTTTCTCCATGGCTATGTTCCCTAAATTCTGTCAATTGTTTAGTATCATGTTTAGGGGCTAATTTCTCTACTTAGGTTGGGATTGATCCTTATTATGCCTTGATAATCATGAATTGAATGCCAATTTAATTGTTCTATGCTTGTTAGGTTAGAATTCACTTCGCTCATCACTTTTTCATTGATTGCCTCGAAAGAGGACTCATATATTTTGACTAGGATTTTGTAAACATCGAAAGATGAAAACTTACCTAGAATGACGTTGTAAGCGATTAGAACTTCATTATGAAAATAATTAAGGTTTTAATCGGGGTTGTGATATGCATTCATTGTGATTTTGCTATTTATTAATCCCATGAAAATAGGTGATTAGATTGTGCAAGATTAGTCTTTGACCTTCGAAAGTAGGCAAAGATAAGTTTAATTTGGTGTCTCCCCTTCCAAACTGCTAGCATAGGCAAACCTCAAGCGGTATTTGATGTTGATTTCAAGCATAGTAGTGTGATTAATCCCAATCTAGGCTTTTTATTCATTGATATCTCTAAGTTGTTTTGTTATTAGTTGAATCCAGAAACCAAACCACTCGTGGAACCGATTTTTACCTAGATTAGAGTTTTTAGGTGGATTTAGTATTTGAAAGCGAGTTCCTTGTGGACCGACCCATACTTACCGGTTCCTAGCTACCGCTACACCGTGCACTTACGGTAAATATTTCTCTCAACAGACTCCTCTCTCTCTACCTTCTCCACCTAGAGGTGCTTCCACCTTAGGTGCTTCTCTCATTCTCTCTTCTACTTTTTCTAACACAATGTTAGAAAAGCTCTCCTCCATGTCCACTGAGATCAAGGACACTCTCCGGTCATTCAAGACTGTCCTTCGGTCTATGACCATAAACCAAAAGACAGCCCAATCTCAAATCCGAGAAGCAGTAGGATATGCTCCTTGAGATGAAGGCTCTAGTTAAGGAGCAGAAGGAATTGATCGAGCTCCTCTATGAAAGGTGCTCAAAAGTAGCTCAGGACTCGGTCGGCTCGGATACATCGGAAGAGTCCTTGAGCCTCGCCAAATCTCCTTCGGAGAGGCGGAAGAAGAAGAGGAGGAGGTTGCGGCTGAAGCGGCTCCTTCGATGAGAAGGAGGAAGGGGAGAAGGAAGAAGAAGAGAAAGAGGAAGAAGGAGTAGAAAAGGAAGAAGCCGAGGGACAAGGTGCTCCCACCCCTCAACCGGAGCCGATTAGCTCAAACAGTAGTCCGAGTGACTCGGAAGACCCTGCCGACAAAGGTCGGTCGGCAGCAATCAAGCCCGAGGAAGCACAACCCTCCATCGAGTTCCAAGAGGATGAACCTCTCGGACAATCTTGTTCTGGGTCAGCCACTCGGAGCTGAGCCCATCCCGGAGTTACCGGTGTTGCCCCCGCCAAGATCTTCAACATCTTCTCGCTTATACCAGCGTAGAGCGCACTGCTCGTTCATCCACTTTAACTCATACTACTCCTACTCCACCATCCTAAATTTTTTTCTCTCAATTTCTGTTTTAGTTTTTCTTTTTATGTTTTTTATTTTGTCCGGACAAACAAATTTTATCTACTTAATACATTCTTCCTCTTTTTGTTTTTGCTGAAAGGCAAGGGGAGAATACTTAGAAAATTTGTTGTCTTGTTTAGGGGAGTTTTCTCACCCTTTTTGTATATATTTTTTTCTAAGTTTATGTTAATATGAATGAAGTTTCGTGCTTATTTCGAGTTTCAATCTCTTAGTCTATTTTGCTCTAATATATCAGCTCGGTTATGTATTTTTGATATGATATTAGCAATATTCTAAGTCCGAATCACTTCATTAATTTCTATGCGATATTTTATTCTTAGCTCGATGCAATCTAAGTATAATAACTACGATACAATCTAACTCGAATTACTTTAGCTATTTCTGCAATTTTATCTCTAAACTCGTTACACTCTCCGAGTAAGAATGAAAACTCGAATTGTTTCACTAACAAAGTTTCTATCCGAGTATGGAATGCCTTTTATCAAAAAGGGGAGATTGAATACTCGGACTCTGCACTTATATTATTATGGTACTAACAAGGAATCACGTACAAATCTCATTCCTTCTAGGTTTTCATTTCAAGTCATTATGGGTGTTATAGTAACTTTTCTAAGTGTTACGAAACTATTGCATATGTTTTCGTCCGATTCGACTCGACTCATAAAGCACTCTCTTATTCATCAATTCACTCTGATAGTTCTAAGTCACTCGGACCACTCAGATTTATCACATGATCAAACATTCACTCTAACTCTTTCAAAGTAAGTTCTGACTTCATATTCTAAGTTAAAATGAATTACCGCGTTAATTCAACTTTCTAAGTCAGCATGTTATAATTGAAATATGTTTGTCTAGATCAAGTACGCATACCTTGTTATTCTCTTTCTAACTTGATCTTTCTCTAGACTAATTGAATGGAATTTGAGTATTTAGACTCGGAAAATTCCACTTTTTGAGGACTTAGATAATTATGCCTTAATTATCTTAATTAAATTATTATCTATGCCTAATCTTGGACCAAAGTATTTTATACTTTGAGAACCAAAATTGGTTTATTTTTGTAGGTTATCTAAACGAGGTTATCCTACTTTTTGAATTACAAAAGTAATCGGCTTCAAGCTGTCAATCACCAACAGTACAAGGCTTATCTACTTCGAACAAGGCCCGGACTACTGTGTCGGGATTGTTTGTTTTCAAAACTGGAAATATTCAACGCTAAGCTCAACGGTGGTTTTCACCCTACTTTTCGGACACCGCCAGTGGATTGGGACATCCTAAGGAGTCAAGAGTCGTTGCACAATGTTCACATCGCAACGGGCCTTTTCTCGAGCGACTCGAAGAACCGTTACAATAGGCACAAAAGACTTCTATTCGGAAGATAGTCACAACAGCTAATCTACTTGGTCATCTATAAATAGAAGCCACTTTGCAAGACTTGAAGATAGCTGAACCCATTGCTGAAATTATTTCTCTTTGTATAATACTCTTTTAATCTTCTTCTTACAACTCCCAGTCTATACTTAACACTTTTCTAAGTTGTCAAGTCTTGTAATCAGTTATAAATTCTTTCTTACTCTCTAAGTAAGGTCCCTTGACTGAACTGTAAGGGTTAACTCAGCTCAGTTGTCCCTAGCTATAAAGGTTACCTTTAGGAAGTACTAGATCGGCTAAGGGAACTTCGAGTCTAGGAAAACTTTGTAAGGAATTATCTAAGGGAGCAATTCTGGTTGAGTCGGTCTACTGTATTTTGTGGATTCAAAATAGTGGATTTGACTTGGTGCTTGGATTAGCACTGGCCGTGGTTTTATGGCCCAAGAGAGTTTCCACATAATTCCGAGTTCATAGTTTTTGAGTCCAATCTAGACTCGGACAGTCTTGATTATTCAATTTAAACTTTAACCCTCCATTTATTGTTTAAATTTCCTCATCACCCTATTCACCCCTCTCTAGAATCACTAAGACTCTCCAAGAGCAAACCTTCACTGGTCCTTGATCTGTCGGCCACCACCGGGTGCAAGCTATTGCCTACACCGAGTGGTCATCAAGTGGGGCTCGGGTCCAAATTGGTGTTTTCACACCAGTTTGGCCCTAGAGTATCACGGAAAAACAGTAATCCCTAATTCCTATTTTTTCGTTAAGAAATAATATCCCGAGACTTATCAAAATAATTTCTAAAATAAAATGATTAATAAAACCCCATTCAAACTTTTCCTAATTCGCTTTAAATTAATTTAATAAAATTCGGAAATCTTAATAAAAGGTTCATCCCCACTTGTCTAAGTTTCATCTTCAAAACCGTAAAATCATCTTGTCTCTTCAAAAATCAAAAGCTTTCTAAAAACCCTAATGCCAATCATTCGTGGGGAAGTTTGTGCGGTTCGGTTCCGGCCGTGGTTCCCACACAAGGGGTTGGATTTGGATTATTCACTGGGCTAGTGGAGCTCATGACCTCATCAACATTTTCGGATATAGAAGTTAAGACTCCTTGAAGTGGCTTTTTGGCTTTTAGGAGTAACAGACCAACGGATAAGAGACTCTAGACTTTCCATATGTATTATGTTTCATTTTTATAAAGAATCGGATGTATGTTGAACCATATTTTGATTATGAATATAAATGACCAATGTGTTTACTCTAAGCGTTTGGCTCATTGAGTTTGTGTTGTGGATACCCCGAGCATATGACTCGTTGAGTTTATGATTGTGTCTTGTGCGGGGTTAAGGCTTTAAGCCTTTAGGTTTATTCAAATTATAGACGAAACTGCTGAAATTTTCGGGAAAACCTTTAGAAATGTAAAAACACGCTTCTTCCAATCTAAGAGAAAGCTACTAAAAACCTAAGTTGAGATCTTAAGTAACCTTAGGGGTTCATCTCGGGAACCTTGGCATGTAATACTGCCGACCCGAGCTGGGGTGGGGTGTTACATGTTGAATGTAATACATTGTTGAATGTTATTGTAAAAAGCCAAGTATTAGTGATAATGAGAGGAGAAAAACATAACACACAAAGAAACCAAAGAAAACAGCCAAAATCGAGGAACCGGGGTCTTGGGCAGCCAGCAAGAGCCGTGCTGCGACAACACGGTCAGCCCGTGTTGGCAGCTGCCAGCCCAACTTCTGTGTTTCCATTTGAAAATTGTTATACATGTTTATTTATCAAGATTTGTATAATTGCTTGCAATATAAAATGGATTCTTCCAAAAGTAAAAAAAATCGAGGGGGCGAACTATGATGAACAAGGAGAAGTTGGTCCGGAGTCGAGATGATCCAACCTTCCTTACATGGGTCGATTTTGATAGGCACGAAAATGATATAGGTGATCATAAAGCTTGCTTTATGAGCTATTTTGGTGCGGCAACCAATACATACGTGAACGTCAATTACGGAAAATGGAAAGAAGTCCCTAAATCCATTGAGGACAACCTTTGGAATGATATTTGGGTAAATATGCTACATCTCAACATAGTATTGCAACTTATTGTAAATGGTTAATATATATGTAGTAATGCATGTCGTTCTTGTATTTCAGAAAACATTCAACTTAAACGTTAATGAATCGAGATCCCCTCGGTGAAACACAAGACCCTCATGTCGGCGATAGAAAAGTTTAGAGACTTCAAATCTCGCATTGCCAAGATATGGGTTTACAAAACAAAACAGATAAAGGCAAAAGGTAGACCACTGGGGGTCTTTAATTGTATCACCGAGGAAGACTAGAGATCATTTGAAGCATGTCTCCTCTCCGGAATACATGGTAATTCAGAATCATCATTTGTTATCTTTTTTCAATTTGTCTTCACGCACTGATATTTTTGTTGTCTTAATTACTTGCGCAGGTGCTAGGTGAAGTCAACCGAAAGAGGATTAAGAGCAATGCATATCCTTATGTGATGTCCCATGGGGACACACGAAGTTGGAGGAGAGGTTATACAAGAAAAGGCTTGAATAACTTCAAACCACATCCGGTGAAGGTTCAAGCATAGATACGTCGCAGCTCGTTATCAAGAGGGACGAGTTGTGAGTTGAAGGAAGAAAGAAGAAAGATGGAACCTTCACTACGACCAATGTAAAATATATTGCGCAGCAATTCGTGAGTTTTTTTACTATTTCCTTTATTTATTTTGAGAACTTATCGATTTTAATATTTATGAATTGTCAAATGATAATTTTTTAATTCTTACAGGAGTCTTTGTCATAGACATCGACTTCGAAGTCACCGAACCACCGAGAGGAAGGACAAGCTAGCCTTAGCCCTACAAAGAGATGAACATCCCGGTCGTGTTCAAGTCGTCATTGGAAGGGTAGGGATAGTTGAGCACTTTGGGACTAGGAAGAAGCGCCCCGTCACTTCCGGCCAAGCATATATGGAGGCCGAAGTGGCCCAAATGAGGTCCCAATTGGAGTTCCAACAGTCCTAAATGACCCAAATAGTAGCCCAAATAGAACATATGAGCGAACAGATGGCATACTTTACCAAGATGGTATGTCGGCACCCGGCATACCCATGTGCGATTTAGCGTCCGAAGGTTTTCTCTTAGAGAAGCTTAGTGGGTGTTTGGCCTAGATTTTAAAACTGTTTTTGGATTCTAAAAACTAAAACTAGGCCAAACATTAACTTTTAAAAAATTAAAACTGTTTTTCAAAAATGATTTTGGAAAAAACTCCTCAAAACAGAAACGACAAATAGATATTTCTGTTTCTAGTTTATGGAAAAACCGCTTAACAACCACCAAGAATCCCACTATGTGTCTCTCTCTCTCTTTTATTTTATTTTATCTTTATCTCTTACTCTAACAAATAAATAAATATTATCTTATACAAAAAATAAATATTAAATAATAGTATAATAAATAGTGTAGACAAAACTAGGCCAAACAACTTATTATTCAAAAATATTTTCATATAAATTAGGTCAAACATTTCATACCTTCTTCAAAAACACTTTTAGAAAAGCTGCTTTTCATAAACAAAAACAATTTTTTATAAACAAGGCCAAACAACACCTTAGTCACCCTAGATTAAAACCGATCCGACTAAGAGACAGCTCGAGTCTAGATTGGACTCGGAAAAGTGTTAACTCGTAAATTACGTGGAAACCCTCCTGGGACAGAAAACCATGGTCAGTGCTAATCCAAGTACCAAGTCAAATCCACTATTTTGAATCCACAAAATACAGTAGAAAGACTTAACCAAAATTGATCCCTTAGACAATTCCTTACTCGATTTTCCTAGACTCGAAGTTCCCTTATCCGATCTAGTACTTCCTACCTAAGGTAACCTTTACAGTTAGGGAGAACCGAGCTGATTTAACCCTTACAGCTCAGTCAAGGGACCTTACTCAAAAAGTAAGAATAAGTGTTTATGACTGATTACAAGACCTTACAACTCGAAAAGATATTAAGTACGAGTTGGAGTTGTAAGTAGAAGATTGAATGTGAATACAACGACTTTTGCTTCAATATGTGTATTTGACAATGGTTCCAGCAATCTTCAAGTCTTGAGAGTTGGCTTCTATTTATAGATGACCAAGCAGATTAGCCGTTGTGACTCTCTTATGATTAGAAGTCCTTTCGATTGTTGCAATGGCTTTTGTTGAGTGACTCAGAAAATATCCGTTGAGGTGTGAACGTTGGGCAATGGCTCTTGACTCCTTTGGATGTCCCAAACTACTGGTAGTGTCCGAAAGGTAGGGTGGAAACCACCGTTGAGCTTAGCGTTGAATATTTCCAGTTTTGGAAACAGACAACCCCGACATAGTGTATGGGCCTAGGTCGAAGTAGGAAAAGCCTTGTCTGCTGGTGATTTGACATCTTGAAGCCGATTACTTTTGTAATTCAAAAGTAGGATAACCTCGTTTGAATAACTTACAAAAGTAAATCAATTTGGTTCTGAAAGTATAAATTACTTTGGTCCAAGATTAGACACGAGATAATAAATTAATTAAGATAATTAAGTGCATAATTATCTCGAGTCCTGAAGGAGTGGAATTTTCCGAGTCTAATACCCGAGTATGCTCAAATTTCATCCGAGTCACTCTAGAAGTAAAGCAAATCGGTTAAGAATTATCGAGTAACGAGACTTGAACTTAGAAAGGCATGGTTCAAATAAAGCAAGCCGACTTAAGGAGAGGATTTAACACTATAATTCAATCGGGCTTAGAACATGAAGTCGGAGCCGAGTTTATGCACGTTAGAGCAAATGTTTGAACATGCAATAAGTCCGAGTGTTATCCGAGTGACTCGGAACTGTGTGTGAACGGATAAGCAAGAGTATGCTTTCTAAGTCGGTGAGAATCAGGTGAGAACATATGCAATGGTTTCTGTAATACTTAGAAAAGATTGTAGATTAGTCGAAAGTTTCTAAACCACTCGGAATGACTTGTAATCAAAACTTACAAGAGATGAAGTCCGTACTGATTCCTTGATGGTACTTAGAATAATACAGCTGCAAAGTCCGACTCTTCAATCTCCCCTTTTTGATGAAAGGCATTCCATACTTAGGTAAAAACTTTGTTAGTGATGTAGATCCGGTTTTTCATCCTTTCTCAAGAATAAGTCGGAAAAAAAATGATAGAATTGTATAGAGTAGATACAGTGATTGAAACTTATATTCTATCAAAGAAAATAAGCTTAGATTGCATTTTAAAAAAAAACTGAAGTATCGAGTGCAAAAATACTGAGGAACAGAGCAATGATAAACCGAATTGTCGAATCGGAGCAAAGAAAAAATTACTGAGCAAGAAATAGAAACTCGAAATAATAAACTCGAAATGATTGCAATTCAGAAGGCAATAAACATGAAACTGAAATTTCATTATAATTTAAACTAAATATTTACACATAAGAGGGTGAGAGAAACTCCCCTAAACAAGATAACAAATTGTTCTAACTATTCTCCCCCTTGCCTTTCAAAGAAAACAAGAAAAGGAAGAATGTATCAAGGAGATACAGATTTGTATGTCTTGACAAATATAAAATTAAAACAGAAAAGAAATTTCTAAGATGGAGGGGAGGGAGCAGTTTGAGTAGAGGTCGGTGGACGTTCGGTGCGCCTTCGCCGATAAGATCCGGAAGATGTAGACGAACGAGGCGGGGGCAACACTGGTATCTTTGGAATTGGCTCGGCTCCGAGTGGTTGACCCGGAACTAAGTCGTCCGAGGCTCCTCCTCCCGGAACTTGACCGAGGGAGGTGTTGGCTCTGCTACTAACCGACAATGGTCGGCAGGGTTGTCCGACCCACTCGGACTCACTGTCCGAGCTTATCACTTCGGTAGGGGTTCCGGAGCACCTTGGCCCTCGGCCGCTCGGCTCCGGTTTCGCTTCCTTCTCCCCTTCTTCTTCTTCTTCTTCTTCTTCTTCTTCTTCTTCTTCATGTTCCCCTGCGAAGGGGACTTCGCTGAACTAGAGGATTCTTCGGATGTGTCCGAGTCAACTAGATCCCGAGCCACCTTGGAGCGTCTTTCTTGAAAGAGCTTAATCATCTCCCTTTGCTCCTTGACGAGTGCTTTCAACTCAAGAAGCACGTCCTGCTGCTCTCGGATTTGGGATTGAGCAATTTTCTAGTTGATGGTCATAGACTGAAGGACAGTCTTGAATAACCGGAGGGTGTCCTCAAATTTGGTGGACACCTAGGAAAGCTTGTCTATGATGGCAGTGGACAAAGTAAAAGAGAAAATCGAGAGACACCCGAGGTGGAGGCACCATCAGTAGAGGAGGTAGAGAGAGAATAGGTTGAGTCCGAGTTTGAGGCGGAGAAGGAGGCCTCAATTCGAGCTATGGACCCGGACACCGGTAGGGTCTCTTGGTATCCATACCCAAGAAGTTCTTTCTTGCCAACGACAATGGCAGCCTTAGAAACCGCGTTATGATCTAAGGGAAGAGGAACTTTGAATTGCTTGAAGATGAGGGTGAGGAGAGCCCGGAAAGGTAGTGGGGTGGACTTCTTTGTCCGAGTCCGAGTAGGCACGGCTGCCATGTGCTCGACTATAGCAGAAAGAGGTCTACTTCGTAGCCCTCAAGGATGTCGTAAAGAGCTTTAAGATGCTTGGAGTTAGGGTTCTCCTTGCTAGAATGCTCGAGAGAAGAAAGTCCTCATCGGCAGAAAACACGTAAGACGAGCTTCGACTTGAGTTGAGTCACGAATAAGTTTTTACGTGACCTAGGAAAATTTTTGGCATATTTTTCGAAGAATTCATCAAGCAACCTCGTTTAAAGATATGGGGTTGCTGTTAAGGAAAAGAGAAGTGACTTTGAAGAGTCGGTGGAGAAAAGAGGTGTTGATGCGAACTGTAACATTTTGAACTCCGGAGGTTAGGATACCCTCGGAGCTAGAGAGGTTGGAATAGAACTCGAAACGAGTTCTGGATATATGAAATCACCGAAACAGAGGAAATTGTAGACCCTGTTGATTTTATGTTAGCCAACCACGAAAACTTTGTGGTCGGGAAGAATTTCTCATCCAACGTTAGATGGTGGGTGACAAGAGGTTTTGAAGGAATGGAGGGGCCTTCCTGGCTTTTGGTACAAGGTTTCTTGGTGGCGAAACCAAGAAAATCGAGGTGTGAACCTCTTTTCGGCATGTTTGATGAAGAAACGAAAAGAAAGATGAACTTTTGATAGAGAAGAGAGAGAGAGAGAGAGAGAAATAGCTCGACGAAAGTGAGCAAAAAAAATGAAGGAGTAGAGAGAGAGCTGAGAGTGACAGAGCTTACTTAAGAATGCTTCCTCTTAGCTTGAGAGCGACGAAAACTTTCTTCAAACGTAGAGAGAGTTTGCGCGAGATGAAGTAATTGAGAGAGTGAGAGTAATTGGAGAGTAAAGTAGCGTAATGAAGGAAAATAGATGTTATTTATCGAGAAATAATCGTCCTTCGAGTGTTCGCTTTGACCCCGCTCTCCAACGGTCACCTCGGACCGGTGTGACTGTTCGCTTTCCAACGGTTAGAATTCCAGCGATTGTCTCCCAACGGCTAGTTGTTTGATCGATGTGCGCAAGAGATAGAGAGAAAAAGAGAGATTTTAAAAGAAATTTCTGAAATTCTCCATCGATCTAGAGATGATTTCGTAAGTTTGATGTCCATTTTTCTCCAAATCTGAGTCTAACTCGGTGAAGTTTCTGAGTGACTCGAAACTGCAAACAACTAATAACTCGGAGCTCGAGTATCACTGGTTCAACTCGAACTAATTGTTATTAAAGAAAGAAGGCATATAACATATAATCATGCAAAGTAACCATACGTCAGAAAAGCACATAATTACGCATTGATCATGCCAAGCTCATTCCTAATAAAGCAAAACTGATCCTCACTAAGTGGCTTAGTAAAGATATCAGCTAATTGAAGTTTGGTAGGAATGAATTCAAGTTCAATATCACCTTTCTCGAGTGGTCTCTTAGAAAATGATACCCGACCTCAATATGTTTTGTCTTTGAGTGCTCGAACTAGATTCTTGGTGATGCTGATTGCACTTTGATTGTCACACTTGATTGGAATTGATTTGAACGTAAGTCCAAGATCTCTCAAGTGTTGCTTGATCCATAAAATTTGAGCACAGCATGCTCCAGCTACAATATACTCAACTGCAGCGAGTTGATAGAGCTACTAAGTTTTGTTTCTTTTAGTGCCAAGATATCGTGGATTGACCCGAAACCGGCAGGCTCCTGAAGTGCTCTTTCTATCAACTTTGTACCCAGCGTAGTCAGCATCTCGTGTATCCAGTGAGAGTCAGTTCCGAGTCTCTTGAGTACCATAGACCTAGATTTTGAGTCCCTGCAAGATATCCGAATATTCTCTTCACCGCAATGAGATGTGATTCTTTTGGATTAGCTTGAAATCTTACACATAGATATACACTAAACATTATGTCTGGCCTACTGAAAGTAAGATATAGCAAAGATCCAATCATACCTCGATAGAGTTTCGATATACTCGCTTTACCTTTCTCATCCGAGTCTACTTTTATGGTGCTGCTCATAGGTGTCGCTGTATGTTTTGCATCTTGAAGTTTGTACATCTTCAGCAGCTCCTTGGTATACTTTGATTGATGGACATAGATGCCATCTTTGTCTTGCTTGATTTGTAGACCAAGGAAGAAATTGAGTTCTCCTATTATACTCATTTGAAATTCGTGTCTCATTAACTCGGAAAACTCTCGACACAGAATTTCATTAGCAGCTCCAAAAATTATGTCATCAACATAGATCCGAGCAATAAGAAAGTCTTTCCCCTTGCTTTTTATAAAAAAGTCATGTCAATATGACCTCTTCTAAAATCAATTTCAACCAAGAAATTGCTCAGTCTTTTGTACCAAGCTCCGGGAGCTTGTTTAAGACCATAGAGAGCTTTTTGCAATTTGAAAACATGATTTGGAAATTCTGAGTTTTCAAATCCAGGGGGCTACTCAACATAGCCTTCCTCTTCAATGAAACCATTGAGAAAAGCACATTTAACATCCATTTGCTACAATTTGATATTCATGCTAGATGCAAATGCCAATAGGATTCTAATAACTTCAATTCGGCAATAGGTGCAAAGGTTTCCCCACAATCAATCCCTTCCTCTTGATTGTAACCTTGAGCCACAAGTCTAGCCTTATTTCTGACTGTCAACCCACCTTCATCCAGTTTGTTCTTGAAAACTCATTTGGTTCCTATGACCAGGTGGTCGAAGGTCGTTTGGTCAAAGTCCAAACTTGGTTTCTTTCGAATTGATTGAGTTCCTCTTGCATGGCCTCTACCCATTCAGGTTCATTTAGGACCTCTAGTGCATTTCTGGGTTCAGTTAATGAAATGAATGCAGTTAATGCACATAGATTTTGTAGAGAGGAACGAGTTCTTACCCCACTCGTTGATATCGGACAAGATGTTTTCTAGTGGGTGGCTAGAAGCATACTTGAATGCTCTACCTGTTCTCTAGTTCACCAGATCTATAGGTTTAATTGGTTGATCTTTAGAAGTCCGTTCTGAGTGAGCTTGTTCATCCGATCGACGTTCAACATTCTGAGCTGGCTCTTGAGTTGTCTCATTCTAAGTCATTATGTTTTGAGTCACTTTGTTCTGAGTGACTTTGATTTGATTCTTGATGAGCTCATTTTCATCAAGATCATCATCTCTACTGAGCTTCAAGTTTGAGAATGTTGACTCACTTGGTTTTTCCTGTTCAATCTCATCAAACACAACGTGGATGCTTTCTTCCACTTTGTTAGTTCTTTTATTGAAAATATGATATGCTTTGCTATGAGATGAATACCCAAGAAAAATACCTTCATCCGACCTAGCATCAAATTTGGTCAAGTGATCCTTACTATTATTGTGAACGAAGCACTTATATCCAAAGGGTTTGAAATATGAAATGTTGGGTTTCTTCCCTTTATAGAGCTCGTATAGAGTTTTCTTCAGGATGGGTCCGATGAGGCATCTGTTTAATGTGTAGTTTGTCTGTGTTGATCGCCTTAGCCTAGAAATAGTTGGGTAGATCATTTTCAATCATCATTGTCCTTCCTATTTCTTCAAGAGTCCGGTTCTTTCTCTCTACTACTCCATTTGTTGAGGAGTTCTTGGTGCTGAGAAGTTGTGGGAGATGTCATTCTTATCACACAATTCTGCAAAATCTGAGTAGCGAACTCCCTTTCATGGTCGGTTCGAATTCTCTGGATCTCGAGTCCGAGACTCAACTTGGATTTTCCTGCAGAGCTTGCTGAACTCTTTAAATGCTTCATTTTTGTGTTTAAGAAAACAAACCCAGGTAAATCGTGAGTAATCATCAATAATCACAAGCACATATGATTTACCTCCGAAACTCTTAACAGGGATTTCTCCACATAAATCCATATGCAACAATTCAAGCACTTTGGATGTGGAAACGGTTTTCAGAGGTTTGAAAGAAGATTTGACATGTTTCCCTTTTGTACAAGCTTCACAGGTTTTATCTTTCTTAAATGCAAAGTTAGGCAATCCTCTAACTAAACCATGAGAAGCAAGCTTCTTAATGGTATGCATGCTAATATGACCTAATTTACGATGTCATGTCCATGAATCATCATGTAGAGATGCTTTTAAGGAAGATAAATTCCGACTTGGGTCGAAAGAGGAATAGTATAGGTGTTACCCGATCTCTTACCTGAAAGCTTGGTCTCCTTGGTAGTATCATCAGGGATATAACAGTTGGTCCGAGGAATCTTACCTCTTGACCTTTGTCACACAGTTGAGAGATGCTGAGTAGATTGTACTTTAATCCCTTGACAAGGTATACTCGGGCTTACCGGATCGTTTTATTTTCCAATCTTGCCTATCCCAATTATCTTGCCCTTGTTGTCATCTCCAAATGTGACTTTGCCTCCTTTGTACTCTTCCAACTTAGAAAAGAGTCTTGGATTTCCCGACATGTGACGTGAGAATCCACTGTCCAGGTACCAATGCCCTTTTGTTCTTTCTCGAGCTACCTGCAAGCCGGAAACAAACTAACCTTTCTCACTTCCTCTAATGAAACCAATAACTCCCTTTACTGTGGTCCTTTTTGAGGAAGTACACTCTTGGGAACCCATATTTGAATAACTTTGGGTTTGGTCTGATTCTTAGTCTTTCTTTTAGAGAACTGAGTCTCGTGTCTCTTTCTTTTGAAAAGCTTTTCTTTTATAAACGAGTGGAGGAGGTTTTCTCTTGTAAACTGGTCCAGGCGAGTCCTCTTTTCATTCTCATGAATGGGACCATGCTCAGCCTTCCCGAACTTTACAGTTCCGGAATCCTTTTGAAAAGTTCCGAGTAGGAATTAGATTCCTCCTCTTTGTTAAAACTAAGTCCTTCTTTTCTGAAGGAGACACATTGTGATCCTAAGAGCATGTCAAGGTTTTTTGGCCTTGAGTGAATTTTAGAACAAGCTTTTGAGACTCATTGAGCTCTTGCTTCAGATGCTCATTTTCTCTTCTCAATGACTCGGACTCAGTCTCATTGGATTGAGCACTAATCTTGAGTTCTCTCGAGTAAGTCTTAGCTTTTCCAATTCATTTTTCAAAGAGATGCTCTCGAAGTAACAAACTCAAGTTGTACTTTAAACCGAGAAGAGTCGAAGTGGACCTTTCTTCCAAAGTATAAATGTATTTAGCTAAATCAACTTTGGAGAACTTGAGGAAGTATTCAATTACCTCCCGAGGATTTGTTTCCTCACTATCTAAGTGATCCGAGTCCGACTCGATTCGGCTTCGAATCTGAGAGTACCATTAGACAGTTTGAATCATCCGAGTCCTCATCATCTTCTTATGAGTCATCATCTTCTTATGAGTCTTCATCACTCCATGTGGCCATCATAGCCTTTTTCTTCTTTCTGTCCCTCTTTCTCCTGGGACAGTCTTTGACTATGTGTTCCTTGCTACCACATTGAAACAGTCGGAGTTCTTAGTTAAAAATAACTTTGAAGGGGAAGAGTGTTTACCTTTTCTATCCTTCTTGTCTTTCTTATATAACTCTTCTCTTGGCTTCTTATCTCATCTTTTGTGCTTCATCATTCTTTAGAAGCCTCTCGTGATAAGTGTCATGGGATCCTCTTCGAGTCGGAGGAACTCAGATTTGCTTCTTTGTTTTCCGAGGCCTTTAGTGCAATGTTCTTTTTAGTGCTGACCTCTGCATCCTCCTCTTCCGGGTGGATCTCATGGGTGAGTAGCTTCCCAATGAGTTTGTCCGGCTTCGTAAGGACAGGTTCCGAGCCTCTTCGATGGTTGTCACCTTGGGACCCCATCTTCTCTTGGGTAGGCTTCGAGTATCATTCTCGCACATTTCCTTGTGGAAAATCTTTCTACCCAGAGATTTGAGATTGTTAGTAATCTCAGTGAAGCGGATGAACATCCGAGTGATGTTTTCTTCGGCTCCATCTTAAACAGCTCGTACTTGTGAAGATATTAGCTTATCTTCGCTTGTCTGACTTGGCTTGTGCCTTCATAAGTGTTGACAAGCGTGTCCCACACTTCTTTTGGCTGTGTCACGTGCTGACACTCGGTTGTATTCTTCCGAGCTAATGGCGCACATCATAATGTTCATCGGCCTTGAAGTTCTTTCGAACTTCTATACTTCTTCGATGGTGTATTCGGATTTTGTTTTGGGCATGAGTCTTGTTTCTTCCATCTTCATTGGAACGTAGTTCCCTACTTGTATGATGTTCCGGACATCTTCATCGTGGTCCAACGAGGAAACATTCCATGAGCTTCTTCTAGTGCACAAAGTTAGATCCTTTGAACTTTGGTGGTCTGCTAGAAGATCTTCCTTCATCAAACTCTCCATTGTTCTAAGCCATTTGATCCTTAAACCTTCGGATGGTTAAATAATTTACGAAAGGCTAGGCTCGATACCAATTGAAGGTTTGCTCTTGGAAAAACTTAATCACCCTAGAGGAGGGTGAATAGGGTGAAATTTTACTAAAGAATGGAAGATTAAAACTAATCGACTAAGAGACAGATCTGAGTCTAGATTGGACTCGGAAAAGTGTTAACTCGGAAATTACGTGTAAACCCTCCTGGGGCAGAAAACCACGGTCGGTGCTAATCCAAGCACCAAGTCAAATCCACTATTTTGAATCCACAAAATACGAGTAGAAAGACTTAACCAAAATTGCTCCCTTAGACAATTCGTTACTCAATTTTCCTAGACTCGAAGTTCCCTTATCTTATCTAATACTTCCTAACTAAGGTAACCTTTACAGTTAGGGAGAACCGAGATGAGTTAACCCTTACAGCTCAGTCAAGGGACTTTACTCGAAAGTAACAATAAGTGTTTATGACTGATTACAAGACCTTACAACTCAAAAATATATTAAGTATAGAGTTGGAGTTGTAAGTAGAAGATTGAATGTGAATACAACGACTTTTGCTTAAATATGTGTATTTGACAATGGTTCCAACAATCTTCAAGTCTTGAGAGTCGGCTTCTATTTATAGATGACCAAGCAGATTAGCCGTTGTGACTCTCTTCGATTAGAAGTCCTTTATGACCGTTGCAATGACTTTTTCCGAGTGACTCGGAAAATATCCATTAAGGTGTGAACGTTGGGCAACGACTCTTGACTCCTTTAGATGTCCCAAACCACTAGTAGTGTCTGAAAGGTAGGGTGGAAACCACCGTTGAGCTTAGCGTTAAAGATTTCCAATTTTGGAAACAAACAACCTTGACACGATGTACTGGGCCTAGGTCGAAGTAGGAAAAGCCTTGTCTGCTTGGTGATTTGACATCTTCAAGTCGGTTACTTTTGTAATTCAAAAGTAGGATAACCTCATTTGAATAACCTACAAAAGTAAATCAATTTGGTTCCCAAAGTATAAAATACTTTGATCCAAGGTTAAACACAAATAATAAATTAATTAAGATAATTAAGTGCATAATTATCCGATTCTCGAAGGAGTGGAATTTTACGAGTCTAATATCCATTATGCTCAAATTGCATCTGAGTCAATCTAGAAGTAAAGCAAGTCGGTTAAGAATTATCGAGTAACGAGACTTGAACTTAGACGAGCATGGTTCAAACAAAGCAAGTTGACTTAAGGAGATGAATTAACACTCGTAATTCAATCGGGCTTAGAACGTGAAGTCGGAACCGAGTTTATGTACGTTAGAGTAAATGTTTGAACATGCAATAAGTCCGAGTGTTATCCGAGTGACTCGAAGCGTGTGTGAACCGATAAGCAAGAGTATGCTTTACGAGTCGGTTAGAATCGGTTGAGAACATATGCAATGGTTTACGTAATACTCAAAAAGATTCTAGATTACTTAGAAAAGTTTATAAACCACTCGGAATGACTTGTAATCAAAACTTATAAGAGATAAAGTTTGTACCTGATTCCTTGATGGTACTTAGAATGATACACCTGCAAAGTCCGAGTCTTCGACATCAATTCTCACCCTAAACACCGGGAAGCACGAACGCGAGCTCACTCATCGACCAACTTGAACTTATGATGGAGATAATTCATATTTTGCAACCTAATTAAATTTACATGCATGTTTATATTATGACTAACTGGTTTATAAACCTATTGAATGAATGATGTATATTGTGTGGTTGTTGTGGAACTCCAGGCATGTGGCCATTGAGTAATTACTTATAGTATGTTTTTGTTGTTTCGGATGAGTGTCGTTATTTACATGCATGTTTATATTTTGACTAATTGGTGTATAATCTTGTTGAATGAATGGTGTATATTATGTGGTTGTTGTGGAACTCCAGCGTAAGACCGTTGAGTAATTACATATAGTATGTTTTTGTTGTTTTCGGATGAGTATCGTTATTTACATGCATGTTTATATTTTTAACTAATTGGTGTATAATCTTTTTGAATAATGAATGGTGCATATTGTGTGGTTGTTATAGAACTCCGGCGTGTGGCCGTTGAGTAATTATTTATAGTATGTTTTTGTTGTTTCGGATGAGGGTCGCTATCCCGAGAAAATGTTTACTTTTAAGGGAAACTCTATCCGTTTATTTTTAAGATTTTTAGGTTGTTTAACTTCTATGTCAAAGGTTATCCCATGATTTTAATTGTTATGCTTATTCTTATGCAGCCGGTGAAGCACAAGCTAGCTTCTCATCACCCTCCCGTAAAGTATATTGTGGCATTGTGTGTTGTTTTCCCATGGAGGTCGGATATCGTTGTTCATGGGACACCCCTTCTTGAAGAGGTCATATACGGAAAAGGCGAGTGTGAGTTGCCGATCCGGACATCTGGAGCTCCATACTCGTTAACGACGTAGTCAACGGTTTTCTTTGTTGCCCCAAGAGTTTGGTCATCCTCTCCACCGTAATTCATTTTTTCAAATATTAGATTTACATGTTGTAATATCACATATATATAGTTCTAATATTTGTATTGATTATTCACTAGAATATCGGGGACAGATCCGATAGTGGGATTAAGGCACTCCATCTCGCTCGGTTGGTACAAGCAAACGTTAAGCGGCGCCCGTTCGTTGTCCGAAGAAGTCTCCTCTCGTATCCATTGAGGAGTCCGCACGGATTGGTGCCTACTTTGCACGATTATGTGAAGACCTTGTCTACAGAGACACCGTTGATGGTGCAGCGTGCCGAGTCACGTGTTTGGGCAACGTGAAGGGGACAATGGGGACATGACCTTCTTTGTCTTCACGGACGACATACTCCAATTTTTGGAGATGAAGGATATCAGCGCATCTATTGTTATGCTTGGCATTATGTGAGTTACTATATTCATAAGTTTTTTAACTATCAATTTCAATTTCTAACTAAATATAATCAATATGTAAGGTGGCTGCACGAGATTGGAAAGGACTTCGTTCACTTTCTCAACCCTAATTCCATTCAAGGAGTTGGGCGAAACATGGAGAACAAGTCAATTATATCTTCCAAGTCATGAAACATAATGTGCAGGATAAAACATGGTACTTGGCGCCGTCCAACGAGAAGTAAGTGTACAAATAAACTTATTAACTGAAGTTTTTATGGTGTTATACATACTTATATAAATGTACTATTTGTGGCTGTGTAGCCACCATTGGATGATTGCCGCCATATTTCCAAGGGCTGATATCACGTATGGCTTGATCCTTTGGGTCATACCGTGAGGGAAGATATCAAGAACATACTCAAGACGTGAATTCATACTTTAATTATTTTATGTTATTTTGTTAATTAGTATTCGTTTCAATTGTATGTCTAATTTGAATTTTATTTTTCCAATTGAAAAATAGTGCTCTATCACATTATTATTATGGCGGAGGCTTGAGAGACCGACAAGCGAGACCAAAGCCAATTATTGTCCCCGTGAGGTTCTCTTGGTTAGAGTCTACTTTAATTATTTTTCATTTCATATTACTTACTAGCTATATAAAGTACTAATTAATTCTCTATGTGTTAGGAATCTATTGTATTATTGTAGTGCGATAAACAACGGAGGAACGTGGAGTGCGGCTTCTACATTCTGCAGTACATGAAAGAGATTGTCGCCAAACTTAGTTTAAATAAGTCTAGTCCCAAAGAGGTATACTTGCACTTACACTTGTAATTGATTATGAAAAAATTAATTTTTTAATGTTCTTTTTCAGCTTGATTAACACTTGTACTTGACCTAATTAATATGTCTTTTACAAGCATTGGTCATAATATTTACCAAGAAAGAACCCACCCACTCCCTATACGGATGAAGTGCTCAACAAGTTAAAACAAGGTTGGGCAAAGTTTGTATATAACCGTATAAAGACATAGATATATATTTACACTTATTCTTCATTATTTGATTGGTCAAGTTTGTGAGTTTAATAGTCATACGATTATAGGTATATGTGTACATAGGTATATATATTTTTACATTGTCTTTTATATGTACCATATACAAATGTGATGAATATGTTATTTTGTATATATTCTGGTCAAGATTGTATTGGATTGTAGTTTCTATATTCTGAATGTGTAAGGTTGTATATGATTTGTACTGTACGGAAGGCAAGCAAACACAAGAAAAATTATTTTTTAAAAAATCAGACCTATTACTACGGTTCTTAAGGAAGAACCGTAGTAAAAGGTCTGGTTGAAGGCCTATGACAACGGTTCGGATGAAGAACCGTCGTCATAGGCCTTCTTTGACTACAGATTTTAAATCGTAGTAAAAGATGCCCACCTACAACGACGGCCACATAGAAGACGCTTTATACTATAGTTAAAGGTCATTTTCCACTTGTAGTTAAAAGTGGTTCTTGTAGTAGTGCTAAAACCATTTATGAGGTGCGTAGTTTCCACGGGTTAGCTATTTTCTTAGGCTTTTTGTCAAACATTTTAGTTCCATTATGGCTTCTATTACTGACTATGAGAAAAGGCGAGTTTAAATGGACTAGATCTACAAAGGAAGCTTTTAATGTGATTAAAAAGAAAATGACAGAGGCCCTCATTTTGTGTCATCCTTATTTTTCTGAAGTATTTGAAGTTGTTTGTGATGCCTTAGGCATTGGGTAAGAGGAATTTTGAGTCAAGAAGGACACCCAATAGCATACTTGAAGGAGAAACTCAATGACGCTAAGAGAGATAGGTACACCACCTATGAGAAAGAGTTTTATGCTTTAGTGCATTGTTTGGAACATTAGAGATACTATCTCCTTCCTACAAAATTTGTTCTTTGGAGTGATCACAATTCTTTAAAATTCATTAATGACTAAAAGAAGCTTAAAGAAAAACATGCTAAGTGGGTCAAGTTCCTTCAAGATTACTCATTTGAGCTAAAACATCGATCCGGTGTTAAAAATGTTGTTGTTGATGCTCTAAGCACGAGTAGGAATTCTATTACATAGATGGACCATATCTGCTATAGGATTTGAAAAGATGAAAGATCATTATACCTCATGCCCCGACTTTGCTATGACTTATGATGAGATGTTGCATGGCAATCGTCGTGACTTTGTAAACTATATGATTGTGGATTGTTACTTGTTTTATGGGTCTAAATTGTGCATCCCTCACACTTTACTTCGTGATTTTCTAATATGGGAATTGCACAATAGAGGCATTGCTGGTCATTTGGGTCGGGATAAGTCTACTAGTCTTGTTACTTGGTTCTTTTGGCCCTCTCTGCGGAAATATGTGGCTCGAGTTGTGTCTCGGTGTAGAACTTGTCCACTTACAAAAGCTAGGAAGCAAAACATTGGATTATATATAGTCCCCTACCTGTCCCACATTCTCCAAAGAAAGACCTTAGCATGGACTTTGTCCGAGGTATTCCCAAACTGCTAGAGGTCATGATTACATGTTTGTTGTGGTGGATAGATTCTCTAAAATGGCACGTTTAATCCCTTATAGTAAAATTGTTGATGCAACCTTGTTGCAAGGATATTCTTCAAGGGAATCGTTAGATCGCATGGTTTTCCCTCTTCTATTGTGTCTAATAGGGATGTTAAATTTGTGAATTATTTTTAAAGGACATTGTGGAAACTATTTGGCACTCATTTGAAATTTTACTGTTGTGTTACACCCTCAAATGAATGGACAAATTGAGGTAGTTAATCGGAGTCTAGGTAACCTTCTTAGGTGTATTGTCGGGGAAAACATAGTACGTGGGATTTGATTTTACCTACTATTGAATTTTCTTATAACAATGTTATCATAATAGAGTTTGCTAAGCTAAATTTTCTAGACTTCCGATTGATTTGGTGTTGTTCCTAGACTTCTAATTGTTTTGGTGTCATCACCTATTGATTTACGGCCAGCTGAATTTCGTTGAAACATTTGCTAAGCACATTCTTGAATTGCATGCCTATGTTCAATAGAAAATTGCACAAAATAATGAAAATTATAAACTTGCGAGTTGATGTACGTCGTAAATGGCTAGAGTTTAATGAGGGTGATTATGTGATGGTTTGAATTCGTCTTGAAATATTTCCAAAACACTCTTTTAAGATGCGTTTTGCTCGAGCTTTGGGCCTTATCGCATTTTAGAACGTCTTGGCTCTAATGCGTATTTGATTGACTTACCTCATGATTTATCTACTGGTCTTATCTTCAATGTTAAGGATTTGACACTTTATCGAGTGAGCCTCCTACATTTTCTGCTAGTGTCATAGATGGTTCAGCGACTTCGCAGTTTTAGTGCCTAAGTTGCCTCGTGTTCGACCATCTTCCATCGATGATGTTGAAGCTACCATCGAAGATGAAGTTGTTAGTATTGTTGATGGAGGTTTTGAGCACTTTTTATTCACTGGAAAGGTCGTCCTCAATCGGATAACTCATGGGTTAGTGAAGATGATCTTCACCGTATAGTTCCTGGTCTACTTGATGAGTATCGTGATGAAAACTCTCCAAGGGAGAGTTTTTTCAAGTCGAGGAGAAATGATGGATTTACAAAAGTTTATTTTAGGAAAAATTTTAAAAATAATAATTAGAAAATATATGTGGCTTAGATTTGTTGTTTGGGCAAATAGTTTCAATTATTTTGTCTTGATTTTAGTTCCTAAGCTTTTTGTTTGCTTTTTGTTACTTGGGGAGGAAGTTTCGAGTATTTTGTCTTATTTAACTTAAGTTGCCAGCTCTTTTGCTATAAATTAGGAATGTTAGAGCTTTGTTAAGGATATCAAATATGCAATGAATACAAATCAAACATTGAGATGGTTTCCTTCTCTCTTCTCTAAATCTTCCTCTCTCCCTCTCTAATTCTTCTCCCCCTCGAAATTCGTTCTTCTTCTCCCTTTTTCCCTTCCCGTTCTCTATCACTTTCAGGTTGATCATAACAAACGCAGCAAATGGTACTCGTCGACGGACATATGCATATTCTATAATCTCTCCTCGGTAAACAACCTTCCCTAACAACTCTCCAAAAATAGAAATATTGCTTAGGAACATTGAATCTGCTCCGAATTATATCGGTTATAGTGCGTTTCCTCGGAGTCCACTCAACCACTTTCATCCATCTGCAATAGAGTATTGACCATCAATACTAGCATTCCATTTATTACCAGATAAGCCATAAGCAAATTGCGTCCTAACACTAAGTAATTTTTTCAAGTAGTAAAAAGCATTGATAATAGGAGTAACCAACCATATATAAAATCCTCTAAATCAATCTTTGAAGTTGTTGAAGAGGGTCGAGATTTAAACTTTTGGTTGACGAGCAGGGTTGGATCAACTTGAATCTCGATCAAGTAGATGAATTGATCTCTAAAAGCCTAATTTTGATATGCTTGTCATCTGTTTCTAAAAATTGTTCCCCCCCAATCAAACTTTTTGAATGTTGGGCTTATCTGGAATTCTACCTATGGGTATGGGTATTTTCGAATGCCTTCCTGGGTTGTCTACAAGATGTCATGTCTGAGAGCATGCGAAGGAGTTGGATGGCCACACCATCCTTCACTGTCCCTTAGCTATCCACATTTAGGAAGGTTGAGGTTTTGATGATAGCATTCTTGCTTCTCATTTCCGAACATTGAGCGACTGCTTTGAGAAGGCAAAGGAGCCTCTTGACGATGATCGACTCAGTGAGTTTTTAGGGGTGATGTGGAAGTGTTGGAATGCTCGGAACCGCCTTGTGTTTGGCATACTGGACAAGAATGTGGAAGTGTTGGGAGATAGAGCGATTTCTTGGAGGCACCAGGTAATGCTCATGTGCACCCTACTATGTGGAAGCCTCCTGATGACAGCTGTGTCAAGATGAACTTTGATGGTGATTGTGTGGGTGGCATCTTTTAAGGACTGGGGCTTTGTTTTCCTGGACGATGGTGGTGACATTTTGCTCGATGGGGTGAAGCATGGGCCTTCTTTTTGGGGGCTGCTATTGAAGGAACTTGTGCATGCTCATATGCTTGAAGTGTGTTCATGCGGCTGGATATTGCAACGTCATCATCGAAGAAGGATTGCCTTGAACGGATCAGGATGCTTTTTTGTTAGAGATATTTTTTCTTTTGTTGCAACTTTGGTTTCCTGCTGGGGTCCGTTGTTAAGAGATGGAGTAATAAAATTGACCTTAACTTAGCTCACAGACAATCTCTGTGTTTGGAGGGCGAGCTGTGGGAAATTGACCTCACAGACCACCGTCGTGCTTGGAGGCCGAGATGTGGGAGACGGACCGACCAGAGGACATTGTAGGTCCTCTGTTCAATCATAAAATAAAATAAAATAAATCTTTGACGGTAGTATTGAAGCTCTACCCAGATTAAATGCTCCAGCTGAAAGGAACCATTTTCTTTAGACGGTCCTATTACACGGGAGTAAGTTTTGGATCCATTAAAATCAATTTTAATGGATCTTCTAGGAAAACCAACTGACATGGATAATTTAGAAACATATAGTCAATTGGTGGTTTGGGGGGGTGCGGCATGTGTACAGTGTCCTCCGAGTTGTAGATGTTGAGTACATTCTTTGGCAATGGGGAGCTTTCAACCACAAGTCCTCAAGTAAAATACATCCAAGAGAAAGGAGGCTTTAAAAGTTTAGTCTGTGTATTCTTCCCAGGCAATCTCTCCGCAGAGGTGAATCTGTAAATATGGCTTTGATAAAATCAACCACCTGCAGTGATGAATAACTTGTCAGCATCATGTACCATTAAATCTCATAGTCCTTGATAACGAATCAATCAATAGCAATCAGTCATTACATTATCCAGCAAATTCTAAAGATTAGAAGAGTAACATACCTCTATCAAAACGAATCCACAACCATACAAATCTCCATTTTCCCAAGCTTCCGTGATAGATTTCAAAGACATATCCAGAAGATCTGGTGAATTCCATCAAAATAAAGTAAAGCTAGGAAACAGTTTGTCATTTAAATCTTTCACAGTCACGCAACATGAATATCAAAATACAGGACAGTTAGTTTTGGAAGTGTCAAAAGCCGGATCGAATTGGCTCACATTTGATGATTTGATATTCATGTCATATTTATTTTGTGGAATTTTGGATGGAAATAAAATGAATTTTGGGATTGTCGGCTAAAACTAATACAAATTTTTTTCTTGGCTATGAACAATACAAACCTTAACACTATTTAACGATATCATAACATAACTGGGTTTAAGGGGCTGACACTTACCTGAGAGTTTGACGTGTCAAGCGAGGCCAACACATGTATGCCAGAGTCAAAATATTGACCTTGAGTTTTTTGGTTTAGATGGCCACACAAGGCTTCCGTTTTTTTAAAAAAATGTATTTGACTTGCCTTAATTTATTGACCTGAAATTGCTCAAATAGCTTCATTTGACATCTAAAGAATAAATCCATTTCCACTGCAACCAAAGATCACCCAAAAAACCAAATAATTGTGGAACTGATCGCGCAACAGAAAAGGAATAAGAAACGACAAACCATTCACCTTCAAATCCTCATGGCAACGCTTGCAGTGGTGAGCCTACTCAAGGAGGCTACAACAATCGTCACCGTCGGACTCAGAATCGGAGGGTCCAGCCATAGTGTCGATCCAGAGAACTCGGTTGGAGAAATTGCTATCCTTGAAGGCGAAATCGAAGTGCCCTCCTTGAGTGACTTATCTTTGTCGGATTTCATCATTGTCCTTGGATCGAACAGATCTATATTCCAATCCTTCATCACTACCTTTGATAAAAAAATGGCAACCCTCCTTGATTTTGTGCGTATAAAACCTAATACAAATTTGTCCGCTGATGAAGACAAAGACAAAGACGAAATGGAAGGAGGCAGCTACCTCCACCCTTTTCTATCTCTATAGTCTCCCGATGACTTATGTAGCCAGAAAAGCCAAGCTCAATAATTTTCAGGTCAACAAATTAAGGCAAGTTAAATACAAATTTATTTTTTTTTTAAAAAAACCGGAAGCCTTATGAGGCCATATAAACCAAAAAAGTCAAGGTCAATATTTTGCTTCGTCGTACACGTGTTAGCCTCACTTGACACATCAACTCTAAGACAAGCATCAGTCCCCGCGTTCTAATATGTTAAATAGGGTTAAAGTTCGTACTGTTCATGACAAGAAAAAGTTAGGGCCAATAGCCCAAAGTTCATATTACTTCCATCCAAAATTCCTTATTTTATTGTTGGATTGTCTAATGAAGTTTCTAAGAAAAATACAACCAACAATGTCAAGCCAATTTTTGGTCAGTTTGATCGACATGGACCGGTGCGGGCTGGGTCAACAGTTGCCATATTGCCAGTCTATATCAGGTTGGACAATCAGGTCCCTGACCAAGAGGGATGAGCTCTACCCTTCTTTTATCTTTTTATTTTGGGGGGTTGGAAGGGTTGGGTGGAAAGAAGGATGAAAAGAAGAGCGTGTAAAATACTATACCAGCCAGTTTCCGAATTTTTCCCAAAGAAGGAACGTCTGCTTCAAGTGGACGTGAGAAGCACTGATCAGATTTCTTATCCACCTGAATAATGTTCAGGGACTCCAGTAATGGTGCCAGACTTTCCAGCAGCAACTGAATCAGTCTTTGAAGCTGAAGGTATGAGATTAAGCACTTCAGAGCCTTCTCTTACACATAAACAAGGGATATGTAGTAAAAGTTTTACTCACTTGCAGTGTTTCTTCCGCAGCTATGTCATCCAGGAGGAGTATGTCTTGTGCAATTCTAGAAAACACTGATTCCAAAACCACAGACATACTCCTTTTGTATGTCGAAGGCAGTAAGACAGGCTCCCATATAAGACGGACTTTCTCAAGGATGAATACAACCTGGTACAAAACTAATTAGTTCTAGGTCACAGTAAAGGAAGCAAGCAAATAGTGTGTGTGTCCTAAGAAGATTTGAGACATGAGGTACACTACCTGCTCTAGACTAAACTTTGCAGACTCATATTGTGGCATCTGGTGAGTATTCTGAAAGCCGTCAGCACCATCAATAGCCTAGAGAATCACAAGATTATACGTGTATCACAAGATTGCAACACATTAAGCCCCATGGAATTCAAAACAGAGCAGAATTTCAAGAAAAATTGGAATGAACATACCTCCTTCATGTTGGAAACAATTACTCGGATGTGTTTTTGTAGTATTTCTTCTGCCAGCAGTTGCAATCTTGGAGCCATGTCAACAAACACAGCATGCTCTTTCATGAAACTAGGAAAGTTTGGCCGATACTGATAAGATTAATAGTAAATACACAGTTAAGGAAAGGAAGATTCGTCAACCGGTAATATAGATGCACGAACTAGCATTGAAATCCCTCTTAACAATATGGGGCATGAAAATCATAAGAAATTAACACTTCTAATGAATTTGGTTTGGCAAATGGCAATAATAAAAACCTCAGGTTAGTGCAGCACAATAACAGTTGCAAATAAATTTTGATGACAAAAATGTCCATTGGTTGATGAACGCTTTGGAGAGTCGTTTGAATCTTGACAAATGACAATGCAACTATATTAGTGCATCTCTTGATGCGCTTAATTAGAAGAGCCAGCACAGGAGGGAGATACTCTTTCATACTGTTGACAATCTCATAAGTAGAGAGTAGAATTTTTCATGCTCTTATATTTATCAGTTTACTTTCTTGATGGATAGAAATAAAAAGAGCGGCTAGGTTTCAGATAGGCCGAACACTGCAGGTGATTCTTCATACCTCAAATGCAAGTCCCAAAATTTCCTGGGACAGATACAGACAGTCATTGTGCATGAGAACTGCGACCTGGTTGACACTGTCAAGCTGTCGCTCTAACTTCAAATATCAAAAGATCAGATTAGTACAACCAAAGAATTGGAGTACTTTCCCTATTCAAAAATATGCACACCTTGATCGGAATGATTGCCTCATAGAGCAGTAAAGCATCCCTTGCAGCATAATAAAATTCCAACGCCACTCGTGGGGATGAGACACAAACACCCTGCAGGAATTAAAACAAGACATACCAGGGCCCTTCAAGAATTCAAACATGTCATTTCTGAACTACTAATTTCCCATTGACATCGTCAAAACATGCTTTTTGCTCCTTCTATGTTTTTAACTTCAATTTTCAAGAACCAGTTAGTATTTCCATTAGGTTACAAAGCTTAAAGACCCATTACAATAAATCCTTACTTTGATCTATTATCCACATTCAACGTGATCATTTGCATCGATGATGCTTAGTTTACAAATAACACGAAATTCACAAGAGACTCATGGACATCTACAACTGAAGGATGAATGTGATCAAATCCATTGTATTTTTTCTTTTTCTCTCCACGCATGAGAATAGTAAAAGGAACTCATTTATGGAATATGAAAGTACTCATATTAAATCTTTTTCCCATGCTGAATTAACATTTGGTGAATATGAATAGTTGAATTCACAGTCAAGTATTAGTTGTTTACATTAGAGATAACTAAATCACTGCATGACTGCATCATATTATCAACCCCTTAATACACACGATTTGTGAAACAGGACTATGACCTACAACTAAAGAAAAGTTTGCATGAACAGGAATCTCACCCTAAGCGTTTGATGCACCAGTTGCATTAACTGTGGTGCAGCTTCAGACACCATACAACTTTCCGATGAAAAGAGCAAATCAACAAAATGATCATTGTTTCTGTCACTTTCAAAATTTGATCCTTTGCTGCCAAAATCCTGGAGCTATTTGTCAATATACAGGCCATGCCAATGAGTGTATGAGATACAGGATCATGTAAACTGAGGCTTACTATTGGAATGGTAAAGTCACACCGTAGAATCAACTGCCTAGCCTTTGCCAAGATTTCAGTCTTTTTCCGCACTGCAAAGTGTACCTCAACATTATCGGCAAGGTTAGTCAGTCTTTCATCATTCTTATCAGACTCAGATATGAACATAACTTCCTTCAGCACAATCTCAAATTCTGAACAATTGTTCATGACTGTATGAAAATCAGCTAATTTTGATGCATCATCAGGCACAACCTGGACAAAAGGATTCCAAAAGATTCAAACCACCAAATTGAAAGGAGTGTGAAGGAAAAGTTTCGGTAACAGAAGCAATTGATCAACAGCCACCGCTCCTGAAAGTCAAATTAAAAGTTAAGGCAAAACACACAAGTGGAACATCCAGCAACTTTAGTCCTTTCATACCAAACATTTTTGGAACCAAGCATAGGAGGGAGACATCAATTACATATAGCCGTTAAATCAGCAAGGACAGAACAAGCAACCGTGCATTAGTAATTAACCCTCCCCATCAAAGTGGCTGCTCAATTGACAGAATGGTTTCATCATACATGCAGCACACATTTTGCTGATTAAGCTTCAAGAACTTATCCAATCATTTCTCAATCATAAAATCACAGTCTACACACATAAATTAGACCAGTGGTATGACAGGGACAGAACCAAGTTAGAAAGCATACCTTTGAAAGAAAGATGGAAATAATTAGCTCAGACATCCTAGGCCATGTCAACTTTCCAAAGCATCGCATCCATGGACCCCTTTGAAGGCATATATACCGGTATATAAATTTAACTACAATCGTCAATCTTGAGAATAGAGCCTTGCCATCCACATCTTCTGTCTGCAATTTAGACAACATAAATAGGTGGTCAGCACTGTATGATACTTTCAAGTTTAAACAAATTCTTTTTAAAGTGGAAAATGGAAATATATTTAACTAAAGAGAATAGCTATGTGGAACCTAAAAACAACTAACTAATTACAACCTACGTGATAGACTCATAGTACAATCACAGTGCATTTAGACTTCCTAACCTGGCAGGGGTACACAGTGCACTACTTCCATAAAAGTCTGTGCCGTGGGAGTACACTCAATAAACAAAAAACAAACTGAATTAAATCTAAGTTTAACTGAACCAAACCAAACAAAATCTGAACTGAAATCTCAATGACCCGAATATAACCCAACTAGATATTTCACAACCTAAACACGAACTAGATGACTCAGTTGCCTTGTCTGGAAAAGCTCCATAGGTTATTAACATGAAGCATAAAATGCTCAAGCATAATTTGCTAAGTCCTAAACATGCTTCGTGCACATGCCTATAACATGATAGATAACTGAAACACGGAAACTACATAATCTGCTATCTTGAGGTCTATCTTACCTTGTCTGAGCTGGGAATTATCTTCAAGATCGCTTCACCATTCTCCAAAAAACTCCCACAAGATACTTCCCCAAGTGAAATGGGAGCCATTAAATTTATGGAAGGACCAATGGCGTACTTCATGAATAAGTCAGCAGTTCTAGCAAGCCCATAATCAAGAATTCCTAGCACCTGAAAACCGCGAAACATTAATTCTGACATACATCGATACTGATGCAACTCTTATTTCCTGTGCACGCAACGTGCTATGCAGAAGCAAAAACTTCTCAAACCTATTAACATGTTCAAATTGGTAATAAGATTGCCAATCACTGGATCCTGGAAAAAGAATTCAACAATGTTCACGTCAAAGCGATCGTGCATTGGTTGCATTTCTGCAGTAAATTTAAACATACAAGCCCTAAAATGGCATTTTAGCATGCTGAACTTACATCCATGGCTTCCAAAACAGTACGAAGCTGAATATCATCAGCAGCACCAACACTTGAGATGTAAACCACCCGAATTCGACTCAACTCAGGCTCGAATCGCACGGCACTGTCCATAAACTTCACGATTAAATCTTGTATCTACAAACCGAAATGAAATTCATCTAAAACCCGATCACGATCATATTGAATAGAAACCTCGAAAACAAATTCTAAGAAATTAGGCAAACAAAGAGTTACTACCTCCTCAAAGCAGAGCAACCACCGTTTCCTGAGCAATTCATACACTAAAACCTCCTTTTCTCCCTCCTCTTCGTCACCAATCCGCAGCGCCCGCTTCAAATCCATAATAATCTTGACTGCCTCAACCAATTCCCCATTTTGCATCAGCTCCCTCACTTTACTAAGCCTCTCACAAAGCCTCACAACGATCCTCAATACCGACGCCTGTGACTTCTTCGAGTCCAAATCGGATACCCTGGATTTGATCTCCTTCAGAATCGAGTTGATTTCAATATCGATGGGGCGGTCATCGTTAAAAAGCAGAGAAAGGAGGGAGTCGAGTTGGGAGCACAGAGAAAGGGATTGAGAAACAGAGGTGCAGGACAGAGACAGGAGTTCAGAGAAGTGAGAGTGACGAGAAAGAATGTATTCCTGAACATTCGACTTGATGTGCTGAGAATGGGCGTCGAGGCGGTCGATGAGAAGGCGGAGATCAGGCGCCGAGAGCGGCGACGAGGTGTCGTCGAGGTCGGGTGCCGAAAGCAAGTCTTGAAGTTCGATTGATTTGAATAGAACATCCATGGATGCCGGAAATGGATTAATGTTTTTCTATTGGAATGCTTCCGGCGAAATTCGGGGTTGGAATTCCGGTGGGTCAACCGATTCGGAAGACATTTGAAGGGGCTTCGACGATTCGAGAAGGAAAGGGGTTTACTTGGGCTTGTTTAGCCCGCACCATTTATACATCGGTAGATGAAGACTCGGCATCTTAAGCATTACAAAGGCCCATTTTGGTTATTGTATTAATATTTATATATCGTGTTTGATTTAGTTTTAACTTATAATTTTGTAATTTTTACCTTTTTTAAAGCTGCTTATACTTTTTTATAACTAATTATAATTTCTTAGGTTATTTCCAATAAAAGTAACTTCCTTTAAGTTGCTTCAAGTCTGCCACATATGCAAGCGAGTTGCTCCCTTTTATTACCTATTGTCAATAGTATCAACTCATGAGAGTTGTTCCATAATAAAAATTAAAAAAAGGAAAAAGCTGCTAAAAAACAAAATCAATACCACACGCACCGGACACAACTCCGGCTGAGCTATGTCTCACACTCCCTTTTTCCCTCTCCACCTTTTTCCTTCTGTCTCCTCCTTTTGGCCTTGCCCGGTTGCTCCAAGGAGCTTCTCCATGGAACAACTCCATGGAGAAGTTCCATACCACATCAGCTAACCCCCTTTTTTAATTTTCTCTCTCTTCCACATGGGAGTAGAGTTGGTCCCATTGGAGATAATCTTATAACTCTTTATAATTACATATTATTTTTCACATCGAAATTTGTTGTGAATTTATTTTTCTACCGTAAATGAAAATTTTTGCATTAGTGAATATTTATATACATAAAGAGTGTATAATAGGGATAGTCATGGGATATGTACATGGCGAATATAACTATATTCACACCTTATTTTCTCCATTCTTATATTCATACTCTTATCAAGTATTTCAAGTATATTGAGTTTATTTGAATAGATGTGTAAGGAGTTTGATAATTAATACCCATTAAGTACATTAAATTGATTTTATTTCTTGAGAAATTCACAAACGAATTCTAAAAAGTAATTAATTTTAAAAATTATCATGTGCATTTAAGCTAATTATTTGAATAATATTGTAGATATTTTGTTAAGTTTAAATTTATAGGTGAATAATCAAGTTGAATGTGACTACTTCATTTGAGTTATTTCAACTCTGTTCCATTTAATATAAGTTGTAAGGAGTTGTAAGGATGCGTAAGAAGATGTAAGAAACTCTAATAAGTTGTAAGGAGTTATAAGGAATATAAAATGTTGTATATGATTTGATAAAAATGTTTAATGTATTCGTATGTGCATTTTTACAGTTATATGCAACATATTTATATTTTTATTTATGAATTTTACTTAATTTATAGAATTATAAAATTTATATATTTGTGATGCCAAATGCATGTATGTCATGTTTAATGATTTGTTTTTTATAAAAAAGAAAATTATGTTTGATATTTATAAAAGAGTTTTTATAAATGCATAAATGATTTTCATGTAATAAATAGTTGACAATTACCTCAATTTTATAAGTTTGAAATAAAATGTCTTCAACTACTAATTTTAATAGTTGAGAACATTTAGTAGTTGGACACATTTATTTCAAACTTAAAATTAAGGTCATTTTTAACTATTATGTTACATGAAAATTATTTATACATCCATAAAAACTCTTTGCATAAATATCAAACATAATTTCGTTTTTCTAAAAATATAAAAAGAAGAAAACAAATATATAAATTTTATAATTTACATTAAATAAAAATACAAATATGTTATACATAAATATAAAAATATATTACACATTTTTATCAAGTTATGTACAGACATTTTATATTCCTTACAGTTGTCCTTACGACTTCTTATACCTTATTCCTTACAACTAGGGATGGCAATGGGACGGGTTTCCTATACCCATACCCATACCCATTTTCAAAATACCTTCCCATACCCATACCCATTGGATTTTAAAAATCCATACCCATACCCATACCCACCGAATTTTACGGGTATGCGGGGTTTTATTTGGGTATAAATAGACTAAAACTAATAATACCCATATTAAACCCATATTTAATAGTTCTCATAATTCAACAAAAAAAAATCAACAATTCACAAACTTGCGGGTTGTAAATGTGCAGACACCTTGCTAACATGACATAAACATTTCACAATCGAAATAATCCATATTTAGTACATTATAGTATCCATTTGCTTGAAAGTTTCAAAGTTGTCAAAGTACTTGAAAACTAGGGTTTCTTAATTTTTTTTTTTTGCCTAAAATTTGGGCTCAGGCCCAAAATTTAGTCCTTATGTTTCTCATAAACCACTTTTCTCAACTTTTTTTTTAACCATTTAACAAAACAGGTTATGGTATTTAAGTGGAGCGGGTTTGGAGCGGGTACGGGCGGGTATTGCGAGTATGAGTTATGGGTGTTATATGGGGCGGGTATGGGGCGGGTGAAGCCTAAACTCATACCCATACCCGCCTCATACCCATTTTAACCATACCCGCCCCATACCCATTTTTAAAAATTTTTTAACACCCATTCGGATTTTAAATAGGGCGGATTTTGCGGGTTTTAAACGGGTTTGAATTTTTCTGTCATCCCTACTTACAACTTGTTATAACTCCTTATAGTTTCTTATAGATATTTATAACTCCTTACATCTTTCTTTACAACTAAATAGAACAGGGGTCACATTATCCTTCCCATATATGTTGTACGTCATGCATCTCTTCATTGACCATTTTAATTTAATTGATGCACTACTAAAACAAAAGAAACATCTCGATTCATTTCTTCGAGGACAGAGGCAGCAGCGGCGCCATCGACTTCGATTGTGTTTTAAGCCAAAATTTGTCTTCTTCATTCGATTGAATCTTCTAGGCTATGTCTTGTTTGCCGAATTCCACCATATTTGATTTAGAACAAGAACAACAAAGCTTAATCGAGGATTCTTTGCAAGTTTAATTCCAGATGAAAAACAAATTTGAGAAAATGTTGTTCACGTTGCTCGATTTTAAGGTATTTTGATTTTATTTTCTTTTCCTTTTTTTTTTTGCATGCTTAATCATTAATTAAAGACGTTGGTTAAATGACTCCGTGTTTTTGAGTTGATTAAGATTTTATGTGTTATCTACTTTATTTTCAAATTTTTGATGAAATTATTTGACTTGGTAGATGTAGCTGCCGAATTTTTAGTATTCTTGATGAATTTCAACAATTTTCAATTTGATTTATATGTACTTATTTTATTATTAGACATAATTTCAATTTTAATGATTTCTATTTATAATATATGATAGAATATTGTTTAATGTTCACCAGGATAATGTTTAGTGTTTTATAGATTATGTCACCTCTCTTTCCTATCTTTTTAAGATAGTATAACATGTTTAGGGATGGCAGAAAAACTCAAACCCGTTTAAAACCCGCAAAATCTGCCCCATTTAAAACCCGAATGGGTGTTAAAAATTTTCAAAAATGGGTATGGGGCGGGTATGGTTAAAATGGGTATGGGGCGGGTATGGGTATGGGTATGGGTTTAGGCTTCACCCGCCCCATACCCGCCCCATATAACACCCATAACCCATACCCGCAATACCCGCCCGTACCCGCCCCACTTAAATATCCATAACCCGTTTTGTTAAATGGTTAAAAAAAAGTTGAGAAAAGTGGTTTATGAGAGACATAAGGACCAAATTTTGGATTATTTCGATTGTGAAATGTTTGTTAGAAAGGTGCTCCACATCTACAACCTGCAAGTTTGTGAATTGTTGATTTTTTTGGTTGAATTATGAGAATTATTAAATATGGGTTTAGTATGAGTATTATTATTTTTAGTCTATTTATACCCAAATAAAACCCGCATACCCGCAAAACCCGGTGGGTATGGGTATGGGTATGAATTTTTAACACCCAGTGGGTATGGGTATGGGTATGGGTACGTATTTTGAAAATGGGTATGGGTGTGGGTATAGGAAACCCGCCCCGTACCCGCCCATTGCCATCCCTAAACATGTTAAATAGTTGAATTTGAAACATATGAAGTATTGTAGAAATCTAAACAGGTTAATTTCAAAATAGAGTTTTAATATATTTAGATTATAATATAATAATTTTTAGTGTACTACAAAATATTTTTTAGTTTTTAACAAAATATTATTCTATCGATTTTGCTAAACGACGCCCTAAGGTCGATGGATAAGGGGTATGCATATCATATTATATAAGAAATCTTATTTAACTAATTTTACACTTCTCTATTAAAAATATGCCCAATATTGCTTTCTAAATGATACTTTTAGTTTCTTAATTTGATTAAAACTCTCCCCTACTCCGCAAATATTCGATCATAAACTTTTTATTTTTAAAATTTCTTAATCATTCTCATATTCTAGAGCATTGTCCATGGCCTCAAATTGTTGGAATTACATCAACCTTGATCCTACTATTGAATTTCATATTTCTTCCTCAATTCTTTTTATACTTTATTTAGCATGCTTCTTTGCTTGAGGAGTTCTACCCATGGGTAATTTTCACATTCATGAAGCATGCTCCTAGTTCCTATCCAATTGCACACCAAAATATCATTTTAGATGAATAAGAAAGTGAAATCATGAAAGTAGTGATAGAGCTTGGGGTAGAATTGAGGTCGTGGTAGAGCAAAACTAATGCAATTGGGGGTTGAAGGCGAGAGGAGATCGAGGTACGGGGTAGAGAGAGAAATTTGGACCAGGTCTAAGCATTGTTAGCCATCATGATTATCACGGGTTATCGGGGAACTAAACTTAGGGTCTGTCGGCGACCACGAAACCACCATGGTGGCAGCGTGGTGGCTAGTGAATCCGAGCACCTGGGCGGGTGTGGCGAAGAAGCATATGTAGAACGGTGGAGGTAGGAGATGGAGTGCTTGGGGTAGGTCCTAGTAAAATGTTCTATAATTTACTAATTCTTTTCTTTTAATAAATTATCTTAAAAAGATTCTATTGACAGAAAAATTTAGATTTAATAAGATGAGATTACTTGTAAAACAGGATATTGATCTTTCGCCCTTAGGGAAACATTTAGTTAAATTGTTATTTTATGTATGATTAGTGGACCAACAACATCAATCAGTTTTATCAATTCTTAATGCTATAGAAGCAACTGAATCGGTTATTTGATAATAATGTTGAGTCATTGGAAGATGTTGAATGTCTATACACTCAATATGCATTCAAAATAGGCTTTGTTGTTTGTCTTGGGAGTGTTAAATATAATGAAAAAACAAATATTATAAGACAGAGAAAATGTATTGGTCTAAGCGAGAAATCAATATAAAGACAAATGAAGAAAATATATTCAAAGAGAAATACGCGAAATAGTTGTGAAGCAAAAGTTATTTTTCGCTTTGATAAGTTTGATAATTGGGTATTCACTTGTCATATGATGAACCACAACCATGCTCTCATGTCAAGTGATGAAATCTTTTTGCATGGATCTTGTAAAAAGATGGAGAAAGCTTATATTGATTATTTCCGAAAAGTGAGGAAGAGTAGGATAAAACCGAAACAAGTTTTCTGCGTTTTGAAAAATGGCGCATTAGGATCTCTTGCACTTAGTTTTACTCAGCGAGATATTTATAATAATTTAGTGAAGGAGGAAAAAAGACTTTGGAAGGTGGATATGTCAAACATTTAGTAGATACTTTTTTCAAAAGTGTTCTTAAAGAGAAATATTTTTATGCTATTGAATGTCGGCTTCACGCGAGGTGTGCTTATCAAGGAAAACGATAAGTCTTTTGATTTTGTAAAGGGATTGATTGGAAATTTCCAGACATTTTATTTTCAAAAATAGGTTTTAGAATTCTCGGGATTCATTTTAGAGAGAAACGAAATAGACTACAGTAAAAGTTCAACTGGACTAGATAGCCAAAACTCGTGCGGGTCAAGATTTTAGCCTAATTAGTAGGCTAGAGGCTGGAGTCGACCCTTTAGAACTACTTGATCGACACCAGCCATCTAGCCTAAACTGCGAGGCGAGTCTTGGCCAAATAGCTTGAACCGTTAATCAATTCCCAATTTTTCATGAAATTTCTATAGAAAAAATTGAGATATAGTTTTAATATTTAAGAAGATAAGAAAAGGGAGTCACCAATTAGTTTTGAAAGAGACACTAACAAAAATAAAAAATCACTTTCCTAATTTTGAATTTATCGAAGGGACGTCCAAAAGGGACAAAATTGAAAATTAGAAAAGGTACAAAATGAAGAGGAACGCTCCTCATTTCGCCCGTTCTAAAGACGATTTTACTAATTAAATAAGTGAGTTACGATCGCAAAAAGAAAACAAGAATCAAGATGCATAAGGCGGAATTAAAAGCAATCATAACATGATGTAAAGCAGTAGATAAAATCAATAAAGAAGCATATAAAAGAAAGAGATAAAAGAAAGAGATAAAGGGAAGTGATAAATAAGATTACATTAAGTTAGGAGGAAAATAAATCAAATTGCATCTTTAAACCACAATACAGAAAGCAATAAAAATTGAAATTAAATAAACCGAAATAACAAACTCCGAAATGAATGGAAATGTGGTTTTAAAAAGTTTTTAAGGGTGAATGAGAGAGTGTGTCGAGAGAAGAGTGAGGGAGAGAATTCAACAGCTTGGGAGTAGAAAATACAGCTGAATTCGTGTCAAATGGGGGAGGGGGAACTCTCCTATTTATAGAAAAATTTAGGATTGAAGAAACCCTAAATTCAGTCCTTAGGGAGTCGGTTAAAGGATAAGCTGGGTCCGAAATTTCCACAAATAGATAAAGATGAATCGGGACAGTGAATAAGCCAACACAATGTCGTTTAGGGAGCATATGGGCCAACTCTGGTTTGTGTTGACCACGCTTGTGTCTCGAAAAGCGTGCTAAGCTTAGATACTAAAAAGAAGTCAAAACGCTGCGTTTCGCGAGGGTTGGAGGCTAGTGTCGGTTTAGAATTAGGCATGGGATTCTAAACTTGATTTAGACAGGACTAGGGAATCGAATTTGAAGACTCAGGTATGATTAACCGACTACCTAGTTGATTTTGAGTTAAAACCATTCATCTAAACTTAGGATTAATCAAGATGCATCCTAGAAGAAATTCACAAGGTAAAGTAATCTTAGATGACTGACCGAAGACTTTGTGCTTAGAAGTTTCTCATTTAAAAGTCTAAGGACTCGGTTCTACTTTAGAAAGTAACAACCGACTCGGTCACTCTAATTGAGCTTGACCGAGCCACTCAGTCTGAAACCCGACCAACTCGGTATGACTCGGACATCAAGGTTGCCAAAGTAAATTCACTTTTATAACACTACTTTGAAATTGGCATGCTTTATGAATTGAACTAGAATTACTTATTTTAATTTTATCCCAGTTAGATTCACTCTACAGAAATTAATTTAAATTCACAAACATTGAAATATGTCTAAATAACTCGTGTACTTATATTTGTTATGTTTATTCTTTAAGTTAAGAGATAACTGGAATTGGAACATATTAAATCTTAGAATTGAAAAATTCCAGTTTAAAATATTAAGGAGATTGTGTCTTTAAATACTTGATTTGAATTAATCTTAATGTAATCTTGGACCAAAGTATTTTTATACGTTAAGCACCATTCTATAATTTGTTTTATAGATCCTCTAAAGTAGATTAATCACAAAGAAAACAAAATACAATGGTTTCTTTATCGTTGGAAAACTACGAGATAGAAAAGCCGGAAATCACTGGACGGACTCGGTGTAAGCTAACAAGCCTATTTATTGTCATTTTGGGTCACTTCTCATTTACGAGTCTAACATATGTTTCTACCCTATTTTCAAATGCTTTGAGTTGGTAAAACAACTTCGAAAGTTAGGACCTAAGCTCAACGACAAATACGAAATGGTATGAAAACCGAGTTCTTAGACTATCCGTTATAACCGCTAGCTAACCTAGTTCTTCTAGCTAAAGACGACTTTCTTCCAAGCCACCTATAAATAAAATCTCCAATACACTCGACTTATAATATTGTTGGAACCAAGTGTGTAATCTACTTATTCATTCTTCAAGCTTACAACTCTTACTTGTGTTCTCTTAATCTTTTATGAGTTATAACTTTTGTACGAAAATTTTTGTAATCTCTTTTTCATTCCAAACACATTTCTAAGTCATCCCTTGACTGAGTTGATAAAGTACTTCAGCTCGGTTGCACCAAGTTGTAAAGGATATCTCAACTTGGAAGTAATAGGTCAAACAAGGGATTTTCTAAGCTTGGAAAAATTATAATAGGTTTGTTTAAGGGAGTAAATTTGGGTAATCATATTTATCGATTCAAATAGGTTAATTTTAATTTGTGCTTGGATTAGCACAATCTAAGGTATTACGCCCCAAGAGAGTTTCCCTGTAAAACAATTGTATTCATTCTTTCGTGTTTTTGAGTTACTCTAGACTCAATTTCTTTGTGTGAGTTGTTATCTCATTTTTGAACTTTAATTTTTGTAATTTTCTTTCATCACTATATTCACCCCTTCTCTAGGGTGATTATCCTCTCAAAGTGAATTTTCAATTAGTATTAGAGCCTAGCCTTCTTAAAAATAACGTACATTCCGAAGGTTTAAAGATCATTGCTTATTTAAATGGAGAGTTCGATGAAGGAATGTCCTTTACTAGACCACCGAAGTTTAAGGGCTCCAACTTTTCCCATTTAAAGAAGTTAATGCAATGCTCATTCAAGACCAAGATAAGGAAGTTTGGAATATCATCACAAATAGAAACTATATCCATATGAAGTAAGTTGGCGTTGAAGCTGTAGTCGAAATTGAAGACGAAATTCACAATTGATGATAAGGAAAGGCATAAGAAGAATCACATAGCTATGAACATTCTTATGTGTACATTAGACTCATCCGAGTTCAACGAGTCTCAACTTATGATACGGACAAAGAGGTATGGGACACTTTAGTAACCAATTATGAAGTAACAAGCCAAATGAGACAAAACAAAATCAGCTATTATCTATAAAAATACGAATTATTGAAGATAGAGGTTGGTGTGAACATCACCGAGATGCACATAAGGTTCACCGAGATTGTTTATAATCTCAAATCTCCCGTAAGAAGATGTCTACTAAAGAAGTTGTCACAAAACATCTAAGGTGTCTTCCAAAGAAGAAATGGGGTCCAAAGGTGATGGGTATGGAAGAAGCCCGAGTACCTCGAGCAAGCTCAAACTTGATGAACTCATTAAAGTTACGGACCCATGAGATGCATCTTCAAGAAGAAGAGTATGAGTCCAGCACGAGAAAAACATCGCTTTGAAAGCCTAAGAGGAAGTTGGACCAAGTCCGAGTAGCTCGGACTCGGAAGAAGATCCCATGGTGCTTCTAGCCAGAGGTTTTAAGAAAATGATAAAACACAAGAAATGGTAGAAGAATCCTAAAAACGAGGTCTTCGGAAAAAGAAAAAAAGGTAAATTCTTCTTTCACTAAAAATTCTGGTTGCTTTGAGCATGGCGAGCAAATAGCATATTGTCAAAAGCTGCCTAAAGAGGAGAAAGATTACAAAAAAAGAAGGTAATTAAAGATGAATTAGACAGTGACGATGACACCGAGGATGAATCTAAGTGTCTAATGGCCATCACCGACTCAAAAGAAGAGATTGAGTCGAACGAGCTTTCAACTCGTACTTAGTTTTCTCAACTTTTGAGTTGAAACAAGAAGTCTTGTAATTAGTCAAATTCTTACTCATTCAATTCTTCCGTAATTCCCCTTGAATGAGCTATAAGGGGTAACTTAGCTCAATTGTACCTAGTCTGTAAAGGGTAACTCAATTTGGAAGAATTAGGACGGATAAGGGATCTTTTGTGCCAAGGAAAAACTTGTATTGAACTATCTAAGGGAACAATTATGAGAGTCGAGTCCTTCGTATTTTAAGGATTCAATATAGTGGATTTGACTTGGTAACTGGATTGACTCTATCCGTGGTTTTATGCCCTATGAGGGTTTCCGCATAAAATACCTTGTGATTATTTTTCGAGTCTAATCTAGACTCAATCCCTCATTTCGAGTTCGACTTAAGCGAGAAAATTTCTTAATTATGTAAAATTTCTTTCACACCCTATTCACCCCCTCTAAAGTGATTCAAACTCTCAAAGAGCAAACCTTCAAGGTCGAAATATACAAAATAGGTAGAAACGAAGGCTCTTTTGTGTGGTTTTAGATAAGGTTTTTAGGTATGAGTAAGAGAGTGTGTGGAGGAGAGAGTGTTAAAGAGTTTCAGCATAAATGAGGTAGAAAAATGGCTGAAATTTGTGTGTGAAATGACCAGGGGGACCTTTATTTTTAGAAAAATTTAGCATGAAAGAGACCTTAAATTCAACCGTTGGCCACCGGTTAAAGGATAAATCGGGCCTGAAGTTTCCGGAACTAGATAAATAAAAATCCTCAAAATTGAACCAGTTAAAATGACGCCGTTTAGAGAGTCTCATGAGTTGGGGAAGAGTGCCAAGCTTGGAAGTCGAACGAAGGTCACAACACCTGCGTTTTGCGGGTTTGAGGTCCGATACCGGTTCGAGCTAGGCTTGGGAGCCCAAACCTGGTTAGATTGACCGAGAAAAATGATTGTTGACTTATCCGGAACAAGGGAATGCACTATGGGCTATTTTTTGGAGCTGGTTGGATTTTGTGGGCTGAAATAGGTTTTGCCACTATGCTTTAGTCCGATCTAGACCCAAGTAGGAAATGAAGTTGTTGGGTTTTCATCATCGGGCTAACATAAATAAATAATATAAATAAAAAAGAAAAGGACGACACTTTTTTAGGTTTAGGCCCCACTTTGACCGAGAAGGTCAAAGTAGACACTAAAGGTTACTTATCCGTTCGATCGATGTTGCTTCAAATGTCGATCGAATTTCATAAAAGTTAAGGCGCTTGAAATTGGTCGTCCCATTAATCGAACTCGACAATGGTTACGGACTTGACTCATGACATGTAGTATGAAATCAGGCTATGAGGCTCTTGAGCTTGGCTTGATCAAAGTCCTAAAGCTCAATCGTATGCTTGAAGGTTGTTTGTTTCTTGATCCGAAGGTTAGCTAAATAATTTTTGCACTAACATTTTATCAATTGATAATGAAATGTAAGAAAATCTAGTTTTTACTTGAATACTTTAGTCAAATATTGGAAAGGAGATTGACGGAGACAAGACCACTGGGCCCACGCTACCACTCCGGATGTTTGGCCGTTGCCTCACTGCTTGAATCACACAGGCTGACTCATGTTAGGCCTTGTAAACTAGAGCTGGCCGACTTTTGGAAGAGCTAGGTTTGGGACCGGGGTAAATAACCAATCTGAATTTTCCTTGATGTTTTCTTTATTTTTTAAAATTGATCCGGTTTGCAATAAAAAGGGAGCTTGGATGCTTCATTTTCACATCTCCAATTCTTCTCTTCTTCTTGCTTGTTCTAAGCTTCTTCTTGTTTGCTCCTTAGCCTTTTCTTTTATTTCTTAAAAGAAAACTAGTGTGGTCTCCTTTGTTTGAGAAAAAAAGTCAACAAAGTGCCTCGGAGACGCTCACATCCGAAAAGGAGAACAAGGGCCAAAGGCTTGACCCAAGAATAATTTGTGGAGCGAATGGCGTGCTCATCATTAATGGAACCAAAGTGACCTCTTAATGGAGGTCGACAACCATACCTCATCTCTAGCAATATCCACTACAGTAATCTCTTTGCAATCTCCTTTTGTCTTAATGCTAGTGTGGCATTGTAGTAAGACATTGTTGTTTTGCATCTTTTAGGGAGATACTATAAGGAGTAGTGGAACTATCTGAAAATTTTTGACACATTCAAAAATCGGGATTATCCGCTTGAGAAAATCATGACTTTTCTTTGGGTTTGGTCCTCTTTATACTACTTTACGTATTACTAACCGTGGCATTACTTGGGTGATGAGTGAGCGATTTTGGGACACAAGTAATACTTTTCGTGTTCTCTCTAGGAAAATGACCACTACCTCTTTAGACTTTGTCGTTGTCATGGATTTGGACTTTTGAGGCGACCCTTTAGTGTATGACCAAAATTTGTATAAAAATCATGATTACTTGTGTCACCTCTTTGGACCGATTACTCTATAATTTCATCAATCCAATGACTTCATATACTCAATTCTTTTTTCTGCTTGTACCAATAAGGAGTTGTGGCTTGACACGATCCATAATGACAAGCTAATGATACAATAATTAGCAACCTGCAAGCCCAAATGCAATTTTAACCTTTTCAGGATCCAAAAAGAAAATGTGAGTGTCATAACACTTAATAGTGGGAAAGAGTTAGAGGAACCTAGGAAAAATATAGAGGTAGAGCCAAAATTAGAGGGCAACGAATCTAAACCTGACCAAAACAAAGATAACGCCTCTAATGCTAAGGAAATAGGTAATAAGAAAGATCTTTACAAGCCTATCTCACCCTTTCCTATTAGATTGATAAGAACAATTCCCAAGATAAATGAGGCAATTGAAGATATCATAGAAATATATAGGAAGGCAGAAACAAACATTCCTCTTCTAGATACCGTAAAATGGGAACCTCGTTACATTAAGTTCCTTAAAGATCTATTCACAAACAAATTAAAACTAAAAAGGAATAAAAACATAAGTGTGGGGGAGAATACATCTGCTTGTTTTTCAAAAGAAATTTCCCTCTAATTGCAAGTATGTAGGAGACCAGATCTGTTTAGTATGGGAAATGCAATTAAATGATCCTTGAGCTACAGAGGTGTCGAGCCAAAGACAAGTAAACAAAGGTGCTTGGTTGGGAGGCAACCCAACATTTTTCACGAAAGTTTCTATATAATTTTTACTTTTTTATTTTATTTCGCATGCATTAGGGACAATGCATGAATTAAGTGTGGAGGAGTGCATCCTACATTTTAATTTTATACATTTAATCTTATTAGAGTATTTATGTTTTGAAAAAAAATTTAGTGTCTTTCTTGTGAAGAAATGCATGAACATGATTATATGCTAGGTTAACTTGCCTAAATTTTTCTGTTTATAGTTTTTTTTTTTTTCCTTTGTAAGTGAGAAATTTGAGCATGTTAATTGTCATTTAGAGTTGTTTGAGTTGATCCTCATATATTTCTTCAATTAGTGACGATCATAATTTATCATTTTTATTTGATCATGTTATGTGACCGTGACAGAGGCAATAAATTGACTTAAATCGTTCACCTAGACTACTAAATTGAGCAAAATAACTCATTGAAAATTTGATATTTCTTGTCTTGCTTATTAATTTTTAAAATATGTTGGTTTACCAACATAGGTTGGTTCATGTGGTACGACACTTATTCCCCTTAAGTAGCTTGTGTATGGAAAAGACCTGTGTTGGAAGAGTTAACTCCGTTAAGGGCTGTTTACAACTCGAAACATGCCAACAATGAAAAGAAAAATCAGGAAAAAAAAAGAAGAAAAACGTTAGTTTACTAACATGGGCCGGAGTTGGTGGCTCGACACCATTTCCCCTTAAGTTTAGGTCTCAAGTTGAACCTTTATGAATGGAGTAACCCATGCTTGGGAAAGTCATGCCCCTTTTGGGCCGATCAATGGCTCAAACCATACTAACGAAAAAAAAAAAAAAAGTGTTAATGTAACACCCAAAACCCACCCTAGGAGTATTACACCCCCGAGTTCCTCAAAGGAACTCCCAAGGCTCACTCAGGTGTTGACTTAGCTGTCCTAGCCCACCTTAAAGGTAAAGAATATAATTTCTTACAAGGGTTGAAGTTTTCTAAAAATTTTGGCGAGTTCCGTTTGAACTATAGCCCAACCCATAGGCTACCAGCCTTAAAACCTGCATGAAAGTCACAATAAAACTCAACGAGCCACACGCTCGAAGTACACGACTCAACGGCCACACGCCGGAGTATATTCACAACCACAAAACTCATATTTCGAACTAGCTTACAACCCAAGTCATGAACTCAGCAAAAACTAAATTTACAACCACTTGAGATCAAAATTGCCGGAAAAAGGAAATCTACGGCTTGTCGAGCTACTAGTTCGGGTCTCCATACATACCTTAAACTTACTATACATTACTGTCTATTTACATAAGAAACCGAGTATATACAACATGTTAAACATGAAATTACATAAACCAACTCCAACTTGCGATCACCATCCAAGTCAAGCATTTCGAGCAACCGTATCAAGGAGTACCTCAACTCGGGAGGGGAATTTGTGGAGGTGAGCAATAAACCACGGGCTCATCGGAGTCTTACACCTTAAAAATGGAAATTCCTTACACATAATAATCATAATAATGAAATCTGCGAAAGCATAATAACATAATACAAATCTATATACTTTCAATGAAATCTCTTGCAACTTAAAGATCGGAATTCTTTTAATCATTTAAAAGCACGATTTCACATTCAAGAACAATTCTTTTCTTCTTTAAACAAAATGGTGCAACCACCGTTACTTTCTTTCAAATGCTTTCAAACATAATTTGAATCATTTCTACTTGAATCACTTTTCATAAATCACTTGCAATGAATTCCTTTTGGTGAATCACTTTCTAGGTTGTGGACTCGAACTAGCACTTCGCAATTTCTCATAATTTCTCTGATTTCTCTGGTTTCTCCGGGCGCGACCGCAAATGAAAGGCTCCCGGGACCTATCTAGGAAGATTCCAATCGGGCGTCCTGCTACACAAGACCCCTAGCTAGCCACCCCTAGCTAGAATCCTTCCTTGTGCTAAACGATCCAGGCAAAGTCGATTCACAATAGTTTCTTTAACACGTTCACTTATCAAGCTTGTTTCAAGCAACATTCTCAAATTAGTTTCACTTCTTAGAAACACGTTTCGCGCTTAAAAGCATATATCACAAAATCACATTCAAGTATCATTCTGCGTAAAACATAGAACTTCTTTCAAAACTAACTTTTGAACATCATTTAACACAATCACTTAGCACAATTAATCAAAACTCAACTCAGACGAGTCCTCCTCGGCTCTTTTCCGACGATGCCTTTCTAAATCTATGAATTCAATAATATTAATTTCTTTTTCTGAGCCACAATAACCACAAGTAATTACCACTTAACTCAAACGTCTTAACTTCTCACAATTTGCCATTTTCACCTTAATTTCTCCTCTTATGCCTTCTCATTACTAAGCACACTCTTTCTTGCCCATACATAGTCATATAACTCTTAAACTCACTTCACTAAATTTCTTTTAGCTCCATTTATCTTCTAGTTCCATTTACTCTCAAGGATTTAGATATGCCTTCAACTCAGCTTAAGCTTACCCTCACAATCACTAGCTCTCCACCTGTGTACTAGTCAAGGTGATCTTGCACTCTTGTTTTTATTCTTAACTTGTTATTTCCCAACATAAGTCGTTATCTTCCAACGCAAAGAACTTAAGAATCTTTTAATGTTCAACTGAAGCATCACTTTATAGTTTAGACCCAAATCACCGTTTCTTCATCTCTAAGTGCTAATTGAGGCCTCTACATTGCTCCTTTTCTCTATGCCATCCAATTCTTTCTAAATTTCCAAGCATTCGATTCAGTCCTAAACAACTAATAAATTCCTTCAAATTTCTAATTCAGCTCTAAACAGACTCAATCTGATTCCCTCATATCCTAGTTCAGCCCTACTACTTCCTAAATTTCTTCTATGTTCCCAAGCAAACATTCATCATTGAACATTCACAGACAAATTCATTTAGGTTTCGAAAATACTAACAGTTTAGAGTATAAAACTACACACCTCGACTTAGAGATTGAAGGTTGCAAATTTCGGTTCGGTCTAAGTCGGTCTCTTCATTTCATTCCTCTTATTCGCCTCTCTCGCCTCGCTGTCAACCCCGGTCCGCCCTGCTTCGCCGCTTTCCTCCTTGCTCGCCGCTGTCGCCGGCGGCGGTTTCCTTGCTTGTTGGCCGTCGGTTTCCTTCTTCTCGCCCTTGCGCTCGCTCCCCTTCTTCCGGTCTCGATTTCGCCTCCTTCGTGCCTCTGTTCCCTTCTTCGCGTTTGCCGGTCGTCCGGCCTTCGTTCGCTGTTCGGTGCACCGGCCTCCGGCCTCTTCTATGGCTCTCTCTCTCTCTCTCTCTCTCTCTCTCTCTCGCTCTGCGTTTGCTCTTGCCCGACCTTCCTTCTCTCGCTTTCCCCGCTTCGCCCTCCTCCTCCTTCTTTCCTCTCGTTTTCCCTCGGCTTCTTTCCTTTCCCCGAGCCTTTCTTCTTTCTTTTCCCATTAATTTTCTCCCTTTTTCCTTTTGTTGTGGCTGCCTTAGAAAATGCCAAGCATACTATCCCTTTACACTAATCTCTCATTTCCTTTACCCACGTAATTAGTCTCCTTCATTATCTCTCTTTTTTTTTTTGAAATAATAAATGACAAACCGCCTCGGGTTTTAATTACTCAGTCCGATAAAGATATCGGGAGGAGATAATATAATCCGCTAATTTATTTATGAAAGGGCGTAAGAATAGGAGTTCATACAAAATAAAATATTTTACGCGTCGATTACTTAATTTAAATTAACCTACTTAAAATTTTGGGTCTCACAGCTTAACTTCAAGCAATTCTATTTGGGTGAGTGTGAGACAGGGAGTGTTATATTTTTAAGACCCTATATGGGCCTCGAATATGTGCTTGAATGGAGTTATGAAAAAAGAAAAAAAAAGAAAAAAAATAAGTTGGAAGAAAAGTTTGCCGGACAAGTTTATTATCAATTTTTAGTGAGTTATCTCGCTTATTCAATTTTTCTATAACCATACTCGCACCTTAATTTTTCCCATCCTAAAACTTTTTAGACCTCTTGACCGGTATGTACATGTTTGAATAAGATGGATAATTTTTAATTGGTACTTAATTAAAAGAGATATTGTGATGCTCGATGAATACATTCTCTAATGACAATGCAATGTTTAGTTTTTCACTTGCTTGGAAAAGACAACTTTTAATGAAATTGTTTTTCAAGCATGACAAACCTAGTGTATATTTTATGTTTTATGTGTGTCTTTATGAGAAACATAATTTAAGGTCAAATCTTTAATTTCTTTGCACAAGGATGTCCAAAGCCTAAATGTACGGAAATTTGTTAAGTCGTATTTTGTACGTATCTTTAGTTATTATTAGTTTATATTATATAGTTTATTTTATCTAAATTATTCTATTTTGTTTGTTTTTAGGTAATTATCGAATAAAGTGGGGAAGAGAAGAAAAGACGTTAAAAGTGGATTTTTAGCTACCGACAATTGTTCAAGAAAAGATATGAAGTCGGTCCAAAACTAATGACTCATAAAATATTTATTTGTATGAGGATTTATTTTATGAGCTTTTATTTTCAAGAGGAGATTGAAATAATCCTACTCTTAGTCCTAAACCTACTAGGATTCCTTTGGGATGGACTCCTCTTACTACCAAAATTCCTTCACCGGGATGCTTCTTACCCAACGCCTAGGCCTTCCTCTACCTATTGAGGGAAAAAATCGTCGTCATCACCTACCTTTATCATCATCATCGGGACGCTACTTCACCTCTCCTTCTTTACCCATCTCCCTCATTACTATCACCATCCTGTTCATCTTACTTTTCATCTCTTCGCCACCGCCCGGTTCACGCCTAACCTCATCACCAAAACCTCTTCACGCCAACATTATCGGTAGCCATCACTCATCGGCTTCTTCTTCTCGTGCATCATCATCAACCCTCCATCACCACCATCTTGATCAATATTGGTAGTTTTATTATTAGTTTTGTAATTTTATTGAAAGACCTCTATTTTTATTGTTAGTTTAATATTAAAGATGTTAGTGAAGGTTTGCTCTGGGAGAAGTTAAGTCACCCTAGAGGGGGTGAATAGGGTGATGGAAAATTCTTTATGGAATCAAACTCTTTTGCACGGAATAGAGACGAAACAGATTCCGAGTCTTGATTGGACTCGGAAAAGTGTAAACTCGGATATACGTGGAAACCCTCCCGGGCGTGAAAACCACGGACAAGTGTCAATCCGGACACCAAGTCAAATCCACTAATTGAATCCTCAATTACAATGAATATGACTACTCGGATTTGTTCCCAAACAAATCTATTACAATTTTCCCGTGCTCGGAATTTACCTTATCCGATCGACCTAGTACTTCCAAGTTGAAGTTACCTTATCAACTTGGGATCCTCCAATTTTCCCGGGGTTAGAAGTTCCCTTATCTAACCTGGTACTTCCAAACCGAGGTAACCTTTACAGTTTGAGACAATTGAGTTGAGGTAACCTTTACAACTCAGTCGGAGAGAAAGAGTAGAAGAGTAGTAAGAATTGCAATACAATCGACTCGGAAAAATACAACTCGGAATATTAGAATTACAGTTTTGGAGTTGTATGCTAGAGAAGATGTTCAATATGGTCTCTCTTTTTCTTCCATTCGTCGGTTGAAATCTTGTGCTAAGGCTCCTATAAATAGTCTCGCCTTGAAGAGATAGCCGTTGTGCCTCCAACGTCTTTCCGTTGAAGCTGCTCGAGTCAACTAGCCGTTGTAACGGATATCCGAGTCACTCGGATTTTGGACCACCTTGAAATAACCGTTGTGCCTTGGTCCTAGCTTCCAACAACTCTTTTTCCAGCTTTTGTAAACTGGAAAAGCAAAACGAAAAGACCGTTAGACACGAAATAAAATATTACCCAAAATAGTAACGAGATAAGGTCGTCAGTAAGTTCCGAGCTTTTCTAGAAATTCCGACTTTTTGTCCGGCGGTGCTTTAATGGTCGAAGCCTTTTGCTTTTGCTTTTTCTTCGGATAATTGACATTAGAAAAACCTGCAAAAACATTAAGCACAATGGTTCTCAAAGTATAAATATACTTTGGTCCATAATTAGATAAGGATTAGTCTAAATAAAGCATTTAATGACTAATTACCTTAATCTATTAATCTGGAATATTTCAAGTCTAATATTCAATATACTCGGATTTCGGATATGTTAGAACTCATAAATAAATCATTCAATCTTAATGGGCACAAGAGTTATATAGACATTTTACAATTACGCATAATTAAACAACTAATAGCGTAGGCAAACTAAATGTCCGAGTCCGACTAAGTGGGTCGAATGCGAGTTCGAGTGGGTCGGATCCGAGTCCGAGTTCATAATGGGTCGGATCCGAGTTTGAGTTCAGTCAAGAATAAGTCATATTGAAATGATGAATTGTAAAGCATATGACTTAGTTAAATGAATTTCTTTTAGGATGCTTCTTGCTTTATCCTAAATTTAGATGAATGCATGAAATCAAAACACATTCAAGGGGTTAGTCAGTCATACCCGAGTCTTCGGTTAGTTTACGTGTTTTAAATTATATTATATTTGAGTAGTTTTTATACTTAGGATAATCTACTTGAAACCATGTTAAATTATTCATTTTGAAACAAAGTTATGATCTTTATTGTGTTATTGATTTTGTCCATTATTTTATGATAATTTGTTCTTAATGTTTATAAATTAAAATGATAGTTTAAAGCGCTTAAGTAAGTAATCGCTTGGTCTTTTAGATATAAGTATCACCCTAGTTAATCATGGATGACTCATACTCATCTCTTTTATTTAGGAAATTATCATACATCTTTTTTAAATAAATTTGCTAGTAGATGGGTTACTAGGTGGTAGATGATGTTTTCCTAATAATTAATACTCTAATTTGATTAAATTCTAGTGCTAGTATTAGGGTTATCAATATTAGTAGGGTTTATAGTAGGGGTAGGCCTAAGTAAACTAATAAATAAGGAAAAATGGGGAAGATCCGTTAGTGGTTGTCTTCTACAGTTTAACTCATGGGTAGATCAATTTGTGTGTTAATGATAATAATAATTTGCATGGTAGATATAGATTATGCTAAGTGGTTTTTATACCATTTGATATCTTTGATATTATTAATTTGCTTTTTAGTTGTTTTGCTTAGTTTGTTAATTTTGTTTTACAAAGTTATAATCTTTTATTGTTAATTTCGTTATTCCCCTAAAGATCAGTATTTTAGGTTAATTTTAGTAATTTTCATTTAATTAAATTTTGAGTCTTTATATATTAATTTTCAGATTATTTTTCTGTCACTTTTCGTTATTTTTAGTCAGTCCATTAGAAATTAGTTTAAAAATAATTTATATTATTATTTTTCATAGTTTATCTGTTTTTAGGGTTTAGATAGAGTCCTAGTTTACTGTGATTAAATTTTAGAATTTTTGGAACTGATTTGATAATTTTTCATATTTAATTCTTGAATTTCATTACTGCAGGTTTTTAGTTAAATAAATTCGTATTTTCGATTTATAATTTTGGTTTTATATTTTTAGAGTTTGTTTAGGTATAGAAAATTAGTGTTAATATTCTGAGTAATTTTAGTATTAATTTTTACAATTAATTTAGTGCAGAATTTTACTTATTTAATTTTTTGTTTTAAAATTTGTTTATTTTCTCCTTTAGTTTTCTATTTTATTATTCCAAAAAATATACAAAAATATTTTTGGGTTATTATAGTTTTTATTTTTGTATAAATTATTTATTTAATAGTACATAATTTTCTATGATTTATAGTTATTAATTTTCTGAGTTATATTTTATACTTTATTTTAAGAGTAGTAAATTTAATTCTATTAAAGCTTGCATGTTATTATATCTTTTCTCGTGGATTGGATCCCTACTTTCCTATGCTATATTGTTAATTATAAGCCTAACTAGTGGTTTAATTTGTAATTGTATGGCAAGTTAACAAGTAGTTAAAACTTCCTCCAAAAGATGTTCTTAAAAAATGGTAAAGCCTAATGGTCCAACAACATACAAAAAAAAAAAACTATGTTCGAGGTTACCTAAATGCGTGATTCCTAATGCAAATACATTATGAAAACTCATAAGTCAAACTTTCAAGTTTCACCCTCTTAATAAATGATTATCCCAGATAAGTCGCCACTTTAGAAACCACGGTCCATGTACCTTGCGGGCCCGAGCTTCCGACGAATTGACGAGGATTTTCTCTTTTTAAAGATAGAAAATAATTTGGGTATTGAAGATTGATTTTTAAAAGTGGGGATGAATCTCTTATTAAGATTTACGAGTTTGATAATCCGATTTAAAATAAATTAAGTAAGATTGAATGATGGTTTTATTAATGATTTTATTTTAGGAATTATTTTTAGAAATCTCGGGATATTATTTCACAACTAAAAATAAAACAAATTAAGGTTTATTGGATTTTTCCATGGTGTAAGCCGTACCCACCGACCGTCCAGGCACCGGCCAAAGCTAGCGTCGTACGGTGGGCGACGCTGGCTAGGGGCTATGACTAAGGTAGTTATTCTCGGTCTCGGCCTCGGCGACGATTTAAAAACCCTTTTTTTATTCTTAGTTGAAAAAGCTAAGAAGCGATTAAGAGAAATAAATCGGAAAATGGGAGTCGCCAATTAGTTTTAAAAACAAAAACTAACAAAAGTAAAATAAAGAAATACTCTTCCAATCTTAGTATGGAAAAACTAAACTTAAAAAAGGTTTAAAATTGACTCCATCAGTCTAGAATTGAGAAACGAGGTTCGGGCGCGAGGGTACAAAATGTAAGGATAGGCCCTTTCGTTTCGCCAGTCAAAAGACGGGTTTTACTAGTTTGAGAGGTGAGTTTAGATAACGCATTAAAAATAGGCACGCAACATAATTAGATAAGAAATTTAAAGCAAACAAAACATGCTAACAAAAGCGATTAAAGCGAGTAAAAGTAGATATGAAAATCGATAAACAAAAGCAATAAAGAAGGAAAAGAAAAGCGAAAAGAAATGGAAGCGACAATAAAAGTTACATTGCACGAGGAGGAATTAAAGGCGATACATCTTTTCTCCACAATACCAAAACAATAAAAAAATTAAATAATAGTAAATTGAAGGTCGGATTTGACGAACTCAAGTTGTCCCATCCAGTGATCCGGATCTTGAACTGAATTTGAAAGTGTGACGATGGTGAATTGAAAGAAGCTTTTTATGTACTTTTTGAAGGTAAGTAGGAAGATGTACGTGGTTGAAGCAGTATTAGGGATTGAATGTAGTAGAATATGGAGGGTAATGAGCAAAAGGCTGAAAAGAAGTTTTTGTGTTAAAAAGTGTTTTTTATGGTCGGATTTGACGAACTCAAGTTGTCCCATCTGCTGATTTGGATCTTGAACTGAATTTGAAAGTGTGACGATGGTGAATTGAAAAAAGCTTTTTATGTACTTTTTTAAGGTAAGTAGGAAGATGGACGTGGTTGAAGCAGTATTAGGGATTGAATGTAGTAGAATATGGAGGGTAATGAGCAAAAGGCTGAAAAGAAGTTTTTGTGTTAAAAAGTGTTTTTATAGTTTATTAGCTTCCGTCGCACTAATAAAATATCGTCCGTAATCCAAATTCACAAACAGGATTGAGATTTCATCATTTGACAAACAAAATAAATTATAGAAATAGAAGAAATAAAAGTGACACGTTTTAGGTATCTACACCTACAAACAGGAATTCAACCTTCAAAAGAAATTAAACTAATCTAAACTAACATCTAAACTGAAACTAAAACCTAAAGATGAAATTTTAAAAACTAAAAACTAAAATTTGAGAACTAAGAATTCAAGAAAACTAGAAAAACTTGGACCTAACTCATGGCTTCGGCTTGTCACGCCATCACCGCTCGTCGGTCCGCCATTCCCCCTCTCTTGTTGTTGCCCCTTTCCTTCTTGTTTCGCCCAGATCCCAACTTGAATGCCTCAATCTTCAGTTATGGATAGAGACTGAAAGTGAGAAAGATTCTTCATGGGTTAGGGTTCTGGTTTGGTGTTGCAGTGAGATGGAAAGAATTGGATTCTGGAGTGTGAAGAAGTAGGATTCTTTGGCTGGTGAAGGACGAGGAGTAGAAGAGAGTTTGAGTTGGGTTTCTTCGGGGAGAGGAGGAAGAGGAGAGACGGAGATGAGTCTCTTCCTAAGGGAAGGCAACGTAGGGAGAGAGAAAAGTAACGATGGCTAAGGTTTCAGGGAAGGAATTGAAGAGGACAGATGAAAGAGGAGAGAGAGAGAGAAAGCTGAAGATGGAGCTAGGGTTTCAAGGGCAAGGGGCACCGAAAGGAAAGCAACAGAAGAAGAGGACTTAAGTGACGGAGGAGGGAGGTGGACCATGTGGCAGCACAATTTTGGGCTTTCCAAATAGCTGATCCATTTCTTCCAAATTTCAGTTCTTATTATTTTTCGAGTTTCTAAATATTCCTAGAAAAATAAATTAAATTAAATTAAATTAAAATTCTTAATTTAGGAATTATACATATAAAATAAGATGTAAAAATCTATTTAAAATATCATAAATTTGGACTTAACAGGCCGAATGATTTATCTGATTTAAAAGAAATGAATTTTATACGTACAACGGTATAGTGATTACTTTTTGCTAATTTTATATGTATTTGTTTGTAACAATTTTATTTTCAAAAGACAAAATAGCACAGGTCAAAGAAGATCATGAAAAAGACAAAGGAAAAGGCATGCTGCATTAGAAGGGTCTTCAGCGGTTGTTACTCGGACTAAATTACGAATCTTTGATGTTAAACTATTGTAAAACAATGTTGATTTTTAATCGGCAAATTTTATGCTTAAATGTTTTCGGTTTGAATATTTGTAGGCTTACTTCTTTTTAGGGAGTGGCGATAATGTTTACAAATTAAAAAGACTTCTACTTGCCTTGATCTTTTTAGTTGGCTATTTAGTGGCTGATTGAAAGGGGTTAATTTGGGGGTGTTATAGGGGTGATATCAAAGAAAATGATTTTTCAAAATCTAGTAGTCAGTTTGAAGAGCCATAGGAGTATATGTACATGTATGAATCAACATATGCATTGGGTATAAGGAAAAATCATAAGCAAATGCGTTTATAAGCTAACCAAAGTATATGACCACATGAACATATGTGTTGTAGATGGCGAGGGCCGATTATCCGTATAGTATAAAGATACAACATTATAAGTGTAGGAACGAACGGCCCACGTCGCTCCCCAATGTAGGGGTGGCGGTAATTGGACCGAAGTTTCCACATGGAGCGACGCTGGCTCTTTTTGGGTTTTGGAAACGATGGTTTTGAAGCTGGAGGTGTATCTCTTATTGAGATTTCCGAATTTTATAATTTGATTGAAAACAATTTATACAAAGTGGTGATCGGCGATTTTATTAATCATTTTATTTTAGAAATTAATTTTAGAAGGTACGAGGATATTATTTCATAATTTAAGAAAATAGAAAAATATAATTTACCTTCGCAGACATGGCTTTTGGGCCAAAAGGTGAAATAACACCGGTTTGGACCAAGAGCCAAGCTTGATCACTCGATCGGCGTCGACGAGAGCTAGCATCGCGCGATCACCGGTGTCAACTATAGGTCGAGACCGAGGAGTTTAGTCTATAGCTTTGACTGTTAGAAAATAAATTAATTTTGTCAAATTTTAAATTAGAAATGTTAAGATGTGATTAGGAGAAATAAAAATAGTAAAGATAGAGTCACCGATCGGTTTTAGAAGATAAAAACTAACAAAAATAAAAAACGAAAACTCTTCCAAACTTAGTATAGGAAAACTAAGCTTGAAAAAATGTTTAAAAAGTGACTATGTCGGCCTAGAATCGAGAATGCGGTGTTAGAAGGTGAAGGTACGAAATGTAGAGATAAGCCCTCCATTCCGCACGTCAACGGACGGCCTTTACTAATTCGAATTGTGAGTCAAAATAATGTGTTTTCAATCAAGCATATAACATGAGAGTGCGAAAAATTAAATCATTCAAAACATGCGAGGAAAGAGATAAAAGCGAGATAGGAAAGTGATAAAGAAAGTGAAAAGGAAAGCGGTAAAATAAAAATTTACGAGAGGGTGGAGGGGGAATTAAATGCGATTACATTTTGGTCCACAATACGGAAAGCATTAAAAACATAAAATAAATAAAACCGTAAAGGAAGCAAAGGTTGATCGGATACCCTTAGGTTGTCCCACCTGCTAACTTGGTTCACAAGCCGAATTTGGAAGCGTGACGGCGAGGCAAGTGAGATCGAGAGAGGCTATTTTGTGGAATTTGTGAGGTAAGATAATGTGGGGAAGTGACGAGGATGTTTGGTAGTATAGTAATGATCAGCTAAAAATTAGCCAAGAGATAAGAATATAGGCCCTACCTTCAAAGGTAGCCAAATAGCTTAACATTCGAGTAGCTCTTAGCTTAAATTCGATATTAAAAGTTAGGAATCAACTTCTACCTAAAAAAATCAATGTTTTGGCTAGAAACTTGGCAACCTAGCTTAATATACAACAACCAAAAATAGAGGAAATGATCCTCTATTTATAGAAGAAAATTATGTCACAAAAATGACCTAAAAAGAACAAACATTCGTTCAAACGTCCGAATTGGGCCCGGTCTACGACAAGGATCAAGGGAAAAAAACCTCGTTTCAAGAGTGATTGACTTGAATCTTATTTCAATTTTGTTTTCCATTCCACTTAACTTATACAACCGGATAAAATCCAGTTGGACCGAAAATCCAATAGAAGTGGCTGAGATATGCGGCGCCAGTCACCCAATGACGTCATGCGAAAGTCTTGGTTTTATACCTTGAAAACTTAGGTATAACTTTTTATGTCTTTATGATTTTGAATTTAATTCATTCTCACTTTTTAAGAAAGTCATTTTTAAGTTTTCAATATTGTCTTACTTACTCAGAAAACATTCTTAAATAAATAAAACACTTGTCTCAGTATTTCTGACCCATGCAGATATTAGTTATATCCACTGAAGGTGCTCTGAGAGCATAAGATCGCGGGGACATTTTTTTTTTTGAAGAGTAGGTGGTAGTATAGTCCTGCCCAAGGATTCACCCATTTTGAAGAGTTACTTGGGGAAGCGAACAAAGAGGTAGAGAGAAGCTTCTAAAGAAGTTTTCTCGTTCTCCACCTTCCCGGCGTTGTTCTCCCTCTCCTCGACATCTCTTTGGTTACTGCTTATATAGAGCTAAATGCAGAACATACAGCGACTCATGACAATTAGGACGTCAGTTTGGAGGTCGGTGGGAATGCCCGAATTGAAGAAACGAGCTTCGAATTCCTGGTCCGCTGTTCAGGACACCTATTATTCCACCAAGGTATTTTTTTGCCTTTATTTTATTGATTTCCCCAAATTTATTTGTGTTTTGATACATCCATGCGATGCTATGTCAATTAGGCATCTATTATTTTTGATGTGGTTCCCACTTCTCTTGTTTCATGGTTAATGTTTGGATTTTTATTGGGGTTTTGATTTTTATTTGGTTGTCTTCTGGGTTTGCCCGTTTCATTGTTCAGGATACTTTTGAGAGGCATAGGGTGGTTTTCACAATCGGCACTTCAATAGCATCAGTTGCTACCGCCTTGATTGGTCAGTGACCTTATTTCTTTCATGTGGTCCATATTTATGCTGTTGCAAGATGTCGACGGTTCATGTTAAGTCTCAATGCTTGAAGTTTGAAGGCATTGTTAGCAAAAAGCTAGGGAGTACGAAAATTTTCTCATTCATTCTTGCCTTGTTAATGCTTAAATCAGGGAAAATCGTTGAAGTTCTGGCTTAAAATGTTAGTATTCAGGAAATGAATGTCTTTATACCTCGTAGTACCAATGGAGATTGGAGAAGTGTCCTACCTTAACATGTTGTAAACAAATCTGACTACGTTTAGAAATCCTGGGGAGTTACTGCTTTGTTTACATAATCTTGTGCTTATTAAGTAATAGTAATTGTCTTGTGGCATCATCAATACTCATAGGAAGGAAAATGATCGCTGTGTTCAATATGTTGTGCATAACTCCGTGATGCAATGAGGTGAATGATTAATATGGTTGGAAAGAAACTAAAGAGCCTTTAATCAAGGGTGTTGAACTACCTATTTAGTGCCCCAAAGATAAACGGCTCAGGACTTTGCATTTTCCTTTTCAACAAAGAGACATGTATGTATATTAGTGTAGGAGCCACAACCCATCCCCGTAGGCAGCGGATCGAGTTTCGCCACAAATGTCGGCTTCACGTAAGGTGTGCTTATCAAGTGAATGTCGCTACGAATGTTGACTTTTGAAAGAGAGATTTAAGAAGGATTGATTGGCGATTTTAGAAATCATTTTGTTTTCGAAATTAATTATAGAAATGAAAGATTACTGGCGCAAAGCTACTGACCCGACAACTAAGCCGACGGGGCTTGGATCTCATCCCGGACAATGGTTTAGGGCCTGGGGCCGGGGCTGGCCCACCGGTGTCGCTGTCTGGAGCCGGCCATCTGGCCCGCACTATCAAGGCGAGTCTCAATGGCTTTAGGGTGTCGGTTGCTTCTCAATTTTTACCGGTTTCGTTTAAGAAAACCGAAATGCAAATTTAGGAGGAAAAAAAGAGATTAAACGCTAGCGAGTTTTGAAAATAAAAACTAACAAAAAAAAAGAAGTACTTTTCTAATTCGAACTCAAAATCGGAAAAGATTTTGGAAAGGACTCCATCGATATTAAACCAATGATCCGGTGTTCGGAAGTGAAGGTATGAAACAAAGAGGGATGCTTTTCATTCCGCCCGACAAAAAGACAATCTCTACTAATTGAAAAAGTGAGTTTAAATCTTGTTAAGAAAATCAAGCAAACAACATGCAAAAGGCGAAAATAAAAGGCAAACAAGTATTTAAATGAAAGCAATAAAGTAAGAAACAAAAAGAAAGAAAAAGCGAAAAAGGAAAGCAAGAGATATAAAAGGTTACATCGGAGGTGGTGGAAAAATAAAGCGATACAACTTCACACCACAATACGGAAAGTAATAAGAGGACGAAAATTAAATAAAATACAAAAACAAACTCCGGGTAGTGGAATGACGCCCTCTTCACCTGCTAGGCTTGAATCACGGTCAGATTTTGGCGAGTGATGGTATGGTGATGGCAAGCGAAAAGCGAAAATGAAGGCTTGTTTGTGTAGGTTTAAAAGGGATTTTTGGGAGTGGAAGTGAGGGAGAGTGGAGATAAGAGAGAGTGAGAGAATTAAGCATAAATGGGTTTTTCCAGTGAAATTGGTGTGTGAAATAAGGGTAGGAGAGCCCTCTATTTATAGGAATTTTTAGGGTTTGCAAAACCCTAAAATTACTTTCAGGCGTCGGTTAAAGATAGAACTGGGTCAAAAATTTGCTGAAAAGGATAAAGAAAAATCGGGAAAAAGATGTTGTTCGGGAGGGTCCATGGGCCGACGTCGGAAGAAACGACTTGTGTTTCGTGGTTTAGGAAAGCGGTCGCGTTTGGTCGGAAAAGGAAAAACGCTTCGTTTAGTAGGCTTGGGCTGGTGTTGTTCGGGACTAGGCTTGGGAGCCCAAGCCTTATTTGGACGAGCTGGAAAGAAGGCAGGAAAAAAGGGCTGACGCCGACCTAGAGAACTTTCCATTTTTGGGAACTTTCTATTTTTGGATAATTTTATTTTTGGCGCTGGTTGGCTTTTTGTGGGCTAAAATGTGTTTTATCACTCCGGAGTAGTCCGATTTCGACCTAAACTTGCAAATGAGACTTGTGTTTTCATCACCGGCCAACATAAATAAATAAAAGAGATAATGATGGTACTTTTTAGATGTCTACAATAAATTGTATTGCATAATCAAGTCGAGTGAGCCCTTAATAAAGAAGGGGAAAAGGGCCCGGGCTGTTCAAGTTCCGGTGAGTTAAAATATGAGGTTTTAGCATTCTGTTCTTTGCTCTATATACCTATAGCAAGGTTAACGGTGCTGCAATTTTGGGAGAGCAAAGCAGAAATTGCATGAAACCAAAGTTATCAAAATATAATTTGGTATTAGAAGGTGAGGATAGAGAATATTGCAAGGGGAGATAAAATTTATATAGTGGTGGGTGATACTCCTTTTTGCCTTTTTTCCTTTGGGGGGGATATAATGAAGGCGTCCTAAGCGGTAGCGAATACTTGTTCCATGGAGAGAAAGACCTCCGTCATAAATGTTCCATCATAATAGACTGAAATCGCTGTGAATTCTTTCGATTATTAGTCCGGGTGGTGAAGTAGCCATCTCTCTTTATAAAAAAAGTGGATACATGTCCCTTTCCTTGCAAGGATATTCTTTTATGAAAGCACGAACGCCCTTAGTTTTCAAAAGCTCTAGGTCCACAAAATAGCAAAGGGTCTTGGGGCCTAGCGAAGACTTTTCATAATGAGGCGCACTTACTGAAAAATGCTTAAAAGTCATTGCCAAACGATATTTTTGATGAATAAACTAGATGATGACATCAAATAAGTGATTACATATATAAGCATAAAAAGTACCTCAAAGAGTCTTAGATTGTGTTAATACAATGAATTTGCTTTTAATTATCCTCATACACAGTCAACACAAAGAAAATAGCACAAACAGCACGAAGTCTGAAAGTTAATGTAAATTGATTGAGTTTGAGACACAATCAACACAAAATCCATGCCTGAACGACAATTAATTATCCTCATACACATGTAATCTTGCGCACTTTCTCGAATCTCTTTGAATCTCTCACTGTTGCACTCGAGGTGCTCCTGGAGCTCGCTTTTTAAACTAAGTAACGCCCTTTAGAGAATAGAAGGTAAGGCATTCAACCCCTAAATAAGTAAATTAACATTCCTTGGTGTGAATGAAAAGCCAGTGCCCCTATGACAACAAGGCAGACAGCGGAAAGGTGACCAGCCCTAGCGTCATTATTCATCTTCTTCTGCTCCGCTCTCAGAAAGAGAATCAACTAATGCCTTTTAGTTAATTAACTTAGTGAGCACCCCTCAAGCATATGCAGATTGGAGTCATGGTGGTTATTTCTTTACCCACGAATGCAGACTACTAATGGCTATTTATAGGTGTCCCAGTCCTATGTTGTTGCTTATGAAAATATAGTTTCACAGCTGCTATGATTTCCTATGCTACGTTGCAATTTCAATCTATATGATGTTTCAAGCTTTGAAAACATATCTTGACCTTGTACATGGTTCTTTGAATATACTTAGCATATAGTACTGCTAAGATATTATGGTCCACATATTACCCTTGTAGCTGACAGGTTTTATGTTGAACCGAGCTGGCATCTTTACCTTGCGTCAGATGAATTTCTTTTGAAAACTCTATTTTTTATTGTGGCCATTATCTTGGGACAAAGAGTTGAAATAGAGTGTTTAAGACAACAACTCTATTCATGTCACCTCATGAATTCTTAGTAGACCTATGAAACGTTAAATCTCAAAGCTCAACTATTAGAGCTCTACTGAAAGTTTTAGGGCTCATCTATCTTTGAATTTTAATTCTCCTCTGCTGAATTTGGAGCTCCTTCTCAGCTTCAAATCTTCCATCTAGATATTTTTGGGTTCTTCTAAATAGATTCAGGGCTCCTTTAAGAATTTAGGGTTCATTCAAAAACCCTCAGAGCTCCACGCAAAGATCAGAGGGCTCTAAGAAATCTCATAGGATCTTTACAGATTTCTAAATAGATCAAAGCATACAAGATAAAATGAATGGAGCCAATAAGTTCAAGCAATTCCAGCCTTTCGGTATCTATTTCCTGGAAGCTTGAGTTCTGCATTTTGGTTTAGTTTTAATGTTCATTGTTTCAAAACCAGTTTCCTATAGCAAAGGAAATAAATAAGAAGGTTCCAGGTATTTCATATTGGTGGAATAATATAAATGTAAATATATAATGTAAGTGTGGTGTGTCGAGGGTGCTGGAATGAAGGAGAGAGGAAATTGAATTCCCCTCATTTTTCCTATATTTTTGAGCTTCAAGCAAGGTTAAGATTGTATTAGCAAAATTGTTCCTTTGAAACGTTTTCCAATCTAAATTCAAAACCTTGCATACACATATCATGAATCATGCTGAATGAACTATCAAGTTGGCATCCTTACCTCATGTAGGAGTGTAGGAGCACTTCGTCTTTTTTTTTAATTTCTGTGTTTGGGGGTTTGAACACTTTATCCTGAAGTTTTTACTTGTTACAAGACGGTGAAACAGGAAGTTAGATAGTAAATATAAAATGTCAATGATAATGACCGAAATTTTTCCGAGCACATTCATCATTGTTTCAAGTTTAGTATGTTCTGGAATGAATTATGCAGAGGCCATTTTTACAGTCTTCTATAAGCTTTAGTGAGTTTGGTCACGAGCAAGTTCAGATCAACTGCTTTTGCTGAAGCTCCCTATGTAACTTCTGTAATATTCACTGGAAGTAGTACCTGACTGCAGAATGTAAATCATATCTGGTTATGCTTATCTAACAGGTGTATTTTCCCTCAGCAGATTCATCATTGGTTCAAATTTTTTATGTTCTTTTTGATGGATTACTCAGAAGTCACTTTTACGGTCTTATCTGAGATGCTTGAGTGATTGTGGTTATGGGCAAGTTTAGATCAATTTCTTTTGCTAAAGCTGCACTTACTGCTTCTGTAATGTGATTGGGAAATAGTAACAAACTGCAAAATGTGAATCTTATCGGGTTATGCTAATTTGATAGACATATTTGAAGGGAAGAGGAAGGTAGGGGGTGGGGGAGGGGATCAATTGTTGATCCCGAATTTACTTGATGATTAAGGTAAGGTGGGAGGAGGTATTTAGGTTGAGTCCACCCGCTCCCCTTTTTTTTTTTTTTTTTCTATTGAAGGATCAAGATTTCTTGGGAGTGTTGATTTAGTGCCTTGGCGAGGGGAACCCCTTGAGGGTTGGATGGATTTATGAAGGAAATATTTATTCAACAGTATGTGTTGGAGAAATCCCATCTCTTGATTTCTTTTGGCTTGTTAAGTTACTACCAATTTAATACTGGTAGTGTTGATCACGTGAGTTTCTCGTGATGTTTGTTAAGAAGTTAGAGGTTATTATTTGGAGCTGTGGCGGGAAAAATGGGATGTTTCTCTCTCTTAGCTACCTGAAGCAAGTCATTTGAAAAGGGGATCACTTCTGTTAAGTGGGTATCTATTATCAGAATACAAACTCACTATTGGCGTTAACAGAATTGGATTCCAATTTTTATTTCTGACCTTCTCTGTCATGGTATATTATATGTGAAAACTGATTGTGGACATTGACTCCCTTTCCTTCCTCTTCCACACTGCTTATTTGTCATACTAACTTATTGAAGTTACATTTCGAAAACCTTTGAATAGTTCTTTTTAGAAAGTTAATCTCTTGCTTCTCTCTTACGTGAATGTGAATTTAAATTCTCTGGCCCTCTAAAAGAATGGATCTCTTGGTAAGTGTTACTAAGTTAAAGTTTGGTCTTCTTTTTCTTTTCACAGCTAGAATACCTGTAAATGTGGATATTCTTTTGATGGAATTACATAAACATATTTTAGAACGAGTTTAAAAAATATAATTAGATATTTCTTATTAGGAACATTATGTGGTTATCTTGTTATTTGGGGCAGGAGTTTGCTTATTTGTCCTTGCTCGTTATGTTGCTAGGCTATCTTGTTAGTCGCAATGGTTATCTTGCTGCAAATAAGGGGTTCTGGAGTCTTGTTAGATCATCGAATGATAATTGAATTGAATGAATATTGAATTAATCGCAGAGGTGCTAATATCTCTCTTTCGCTCTAAATTTCCCTCTTCCCCTCTCAATTCCTCTTTCTCTAGACTTCCTTTCCTCCACCCTTTTCCCTTCCTTGATCTCTATCAAATTGGTAACAGAGCATACCATCCTACATCAACTTTCTTATGTTAACCTTACTGAAAAAAAAACTTCCATCTTAAAAGAAAGGGGTTTCTAGCTGTCATCCTTTTTTTCTCTTATTTTATGTTATTGTGCCACGGAGTTCGAAGTCACTGCTCTTCTAGTATCTCTTCCTTATCCGCACAGTCTAGATTGATATGCTCGTGCCTGTAGTCCCGAAGGGCAGCAGTACATGTCCTTGTAAATTTTTATTCGATTTTCAAGTGCCACCGAGCTGGAGGAGCAGGTTCTGATAGTACTGTAAGATGTTTGCTTTATATTGGAGTGGACAAAAAATTGCTCTAGTGTTCGCCATTTGCAGACATTAGGTGATAATCAGGTCAGAGTGGTTCTTACATAGAAAAACAAAGAAGAGGTTAAAGTATTTCTAATGGAAGGCTATCTCCAGCTATTTTCAACAGCAGTGCGATCTTGCCCATCTCAGCTAACTTGTGCAGCAGTTTCTTGTTTTATTCTCCCTTCCTCCTCTTTTGGAGAGAGTGTAACAGTTTTCTGACTTGTATGCAAAATGACAAGATTGCATGTTTCTGAGAACTTTCCAGTTTTTCACTTTATTTTTTGTTCTGTGTTGGAATTACTCATTCTTATTTCAGTGTTTGAGGTACCCAATGTGGGTTTAGCTTGAATTATGCGATAACTGTGCAGGTTATTCTTTACGTCATTTCCATGAAACAAGAGTGGCTACGAGATTGGATTCAATAGAAGCAGCAGTATGTATTTTACTTTTTACCATAAAATTCATGTTTTTGCTGAACGATCACATTCTGCTTATCACATTCTGCTTATCGCTTTATATTTTATCATTACAAGTTAACCGAAATACATGAATGACACAAAAGGCTGCTGTTTTATCTTCTAAGTCATCGGATTTCTTTAAACTTTGGGGATGCTGAACTGCGGGAAATTTCTCTGTAGCTCAAAAGGCTGTAGCAGAGATCATTTTCCAAAAGCTTGAGCCCAAATGGCGAGATGGGAAGACAATGTTTGGAGTTTCTATGTCTAAGAGGCAGAGAAGATTGTCTGAGCAGTTATAACTTGATTCATTGGGATCTTTATTAAAAAGAAATGAAATTTCAAACGTTCATTCTTACTGGATATAGTGTACTTAAATCTACTTCTGTAAGCCTCTATATCTGCGGCCATCACTATCATTCTTTGCAAGTTTGCAGAGATAGAGAAGCAATTTTATTATGTCTTCGTATTATTGTCACTAATCTACTTTGGGATGTTATATGATAATACCTTGTCTTGTGATGACAAACATCTTCGCCATAAACCTTTGTAATTACTATGCTTCACCTTTCTGTCCTGCACCTCAGACAAGTGAGGTTAATTTCTGATGTAGGACACTTTAAGAGCAATTTCTACATCGAAGAAAACTCAAAAACAACCGAAAGAATTCTCACAAATACATGGGAATTCAATTCATTCAAGTCCGCCTCTGTAAAGCATGACAAGGAGTTTAAATAGAAAGGAGGACCTAAAACATTTAGGAAACTCAAAAATAATGAAATCAGAGATATTTGACCGGCTAAAAAGATAACTGAGATAATTTGTTCCTAAAAGATAATTCCTAAATCCCTAAACGTTAGTTTTTCCTGGAGTTGATATTGCGAAAATATCCTTAAGGAGATGCTGCATCAGTTTCTCTTGAGAACTTTTGGAACTGCATAAACAGCGGGACAAAGGACAAACAAAAGCTTGTCAATACTATCAAATACTGTATATATTTCGCTATTCCAACTTTGTTTATTCACACTCTGTAAGATCTGCAATGCATTAATTTAATATTCTGCATTTGATTAATTTATACTGTTTGTTGCAGATGAAGCACAACTACCAAATTGAACGAGAGGAAATTAAGAAAATTGCACATACAGGAAGTTTGAGTACTGAAGCTTGTATTGCTACTGCAGGAACAACTTTAATTATTGGGTTTGTTTTCTGAACTCGTCTATACCACTGTGCTTTTTTTTTTTTTTTCTTTACAGGGGTGGTTCTGTGTCAATGTGGGTTTTTTTTTTTTTGGGGGCGGGAGGGGGCTGGTGGGGCTTCTGAAATTTAGACACACAACCTAGTGAGAAATGGAACCTTAGTCCCTTAGTTTTCCTTGTGATAGCAAAGCGGTGGCAAAAACTGTACCATCAAACACCGTACCATCATAACCTGAATTCGTCTGACCTGAAAAAACCGAGTCCGAGTATGACTTTTTGTCCGAATTTTAAATTCGAACATAAATTTTTTCTATTTCTATTGTCTGAACCCGATTTTAACCCGAATATATGCTTGTGCGAATTGTCTGACTTGAAAAAAGCCGGGTATTGGACAAAAACTTCGATTGATGACCGATGTTTCCAACCCGAACCAGAATTTTTGCCAACGCTATTGCCACGCATAAAGTTCCTTCTATTTGTCGGGTAGTTATTGCTCTTAAGTTTAAATTTACGAGCACTTATCAGACGTCCGTGAAGTAGAAGTGTGTTTGGTTGGGAGAAAAGGTAAATAACTAATTTAACTTCAAAACTCAAATATATATATATATGTTGAGCACCTAAATTTGATAAGTTTGTACATCTCCCTATGATTAAATTTTTCCATGTATAAAATAATAGAAATTAAAAAAAGAAACAAATATTGTAAAAAATTTTTTCATTTATGAACTTTACAACAAAAAAGGAAAAAAGATAAGTACAAAACTTGGAAAAAGAAACTGAAGGTGGCATAGTAAGAGAAGCTTAGAACTTGAACTCCCAATGGTAAAATTTTATTTTCCCTTGATTGAGAAAGAGGAAAATTAACTTCCTTCCTTATAAAAGGAAATTTATTTTTCCTTGATTGAGGGAAATTTTTTCCCTCGGAAAATATTTATACACCATTTATGCTACCAAATGTCGGAAAATAGAATGATAATTGTTCGAGAAAATATTTTCCATTGAAACAAACACATTAGATTCATGTTGGGTAACCTCTATGCGTTATTTTCAGGTTGGCAAATCTGGGTTTGGTTTATGTTATCTAGTAAGGTTGTGATTAGTGGTGCCAAGGGGTTGACACCACCCTGAGGTTGGGTATCGAGGATTAGGCTCGTTAGGTGAGTTTTGGTGTCTACAGAGAACAGTAGATGGCTAGGCGCTGGGAGGTGGCATAGAGTGGTGCTGATCAAAGACAATGCTGGCATGCCACGCTACCGAGGACAAGCATCGGCAACCACATGGGGCAAGTGCTACCAAGGACATGCGTCGGCGGCTACCGAGGACATGCAAGTGTTGGATGCTGCTTGCGAGTAGAAGGTGATGGGCGTTAAATGGCTGACGTTGAGACAAGCGCTAGGGGCGAGATACGAAGGCGCTTAGCAAGAGGCGGCGCTTAACGATTGAAAGATGTTGAGCAAGGGGCTAGTGAGCAACCAAGTCTAGCATCAAACTAGCGGTAACAAAGGAACGATATGAATGAGCTAAAGGCATAACGCCACCACTTAAGCTAAGATTGAGCTAAAGGGTAACCGCCACTCAGTCCAAGAGGAACACCCTCTAGTGCATAAAGGATAAACCACAAACACTACATTAAAGTTCCTACTCCTAAAAACAAGTCCAACCTTTGGAGTTTGTCTTCGAGAGATCTTGAGGGGGAGTAAAAGATCACGGCTTCACGCTCATAAATTCAGCATCATCATAATACAAGTGAGGGAGGAGGCTATATATAGTCAAGCTCCTAATTACATGCTCAAATGGCACTTAAAGTAAAGTACAATATTTAAGCTAAGCTAGGCTAGGTTACAAGCTAGTAATGAGCAAAGTACGAAGGCTAGTACTAACACATTGTATAAGAGAAATAAACTAGAAAAATCAGCATAACAAGCTCATCAAGGCTACTTTGCGGCTGGCCAATAGGAAGCTAATAGCCGCCCACTATTGGGTCAATTATTGGCCTCACATGGGTAACCCCTTTGGGAAGGAAAATCGATTACCAATGGAGCAATTTGACCGCACTGGAGCAGAGAGAAGCCAAGCCAGCAAAATCATAACTTGCTCATCCAATCACAACTCAGTTTTGAGCAGCTCTTCCGCCAAGGTTGGAAATTTCCGTAAGGCATTGCAGGGCATTGGAAATCATCCTCAGAAGTCAGCTAGCATGTCAAAGAAAGAAACTTGCAAAATGAATGAGTTTAGGGCCTTAAAGGACCCAATTAAGCTAACCAGATTAGAGCCCAATCTGTGGTATGTAAGCTTCTGGCGTGATTAGTCAAAAATTAAAACTCATTACTCAAAATAACTTGTGCGGTATGAAATTAGACTCACTAAGGAGTCCAACAAAGTAGGGCTCGTTCCGTAATCCCTCCTAGAACACACAAATTGATTGTTCAAAACTGTGCAAATTTCAGCATTGCCATGGGAGAACAAGGCGTACGTTGGGGCTTTCTTTAGCCACTCTTGGCATTGATCATCTTCTTGGACTCTAGTGTCACCTTGCTACACATCAGGTTGTCTTAAAAACCCAAGCAATAATGATTGGATAAATTCTTGGGTCAGATAAGCGTGGTCAGGTCAATTGTTGTTCAGTTTGGATTCAAGTTGTGATGCATGGTACCAAGGGGCTGGCTCCACTCAGATGTATATCAAGGCTCACCAAAAAGTGAAGGTAAGCTTTGACACCAATTTGATGCATGGTACTGAGAATTGGCTTGGAATGGGCGAGTTTGGTGTCTATCGAGAAGGTAGCATAGCGTACAAGCGAAGCGAGCTACCGAGGCAGGATACCGAGTAGACAAGCGCTGCGCTGGCGCTGGCGAGTGCTATCGGATACCAAGCAAGACAAGTAGTGAGCGCTACTACAAGGACTAGCGCGGAGCGCTAGGCTAGTAGACATTGCAAGGAAGCAAAGAAAAGTATTGGCGTGTAGCGGTAGTGTGTAGGGCGTGTAGATGGTGGTGCTAAGGCAAGCGCTAATGAGTGATGAGCGATGGGCGCTTGAAGAAGACAAGAGTTGAGCGGACAACGGTAACGGGTATGAGCAAGCGATAGACAATCATATAGCTAGCGATCGACAACGTCAAGCATTAGCTAGCGACAATTATCGGTAACCGAATATGATCGAGCTAAAGGCGAGGCCACCACTCTAAGATTGAGATAAAGGATAGACCACCACTAAACTAGCCTAGCGCTCCGGGCTCCCTGGAAAGAAGGCAACTTGACCACCACTCAAAGTTGAGATCAAGGATAAACCACCACTCAACTAAGGAACACCCTCTAGTGTTTAAAGGCTAAAGCTACCTACACTAATGTTCCTACTCTTAAAATAAACTAAATTTGCCTAAGAGATTTCAAGGGAAAGCCAATGGGCTTCACGGTTTTTCATTCATCAGCTCTACTAAATACAAGTGAGGGAGGAGGCTATTTATAGCCAAGCTCCTAATTACATACACCTAATTATGTTTAGGCCAAGTACATTAATCTTAAGCCTAAACTAGACTAAATCACAAGCAGTAATAAGCAAAATACATAAAACTAATCCACGACAAAATAAGCAAGCAAGTTGGCAAGAAAATGAGAAACTTTGCAGCGCTAGCCAATGGGAGAAGAGTTGCCGGCCACCTAAGCCTCAATTGTTGGTCTCTCTCAAGGAGCCTCCTTTCGCTGAGGAAACCTTCTTTCCAGGTAGCTAGGAGGCCCATTGTCCAAGCAATTGAGAGCTGAAACATCCAATAATTTACCCGGGTTTGAGCAGCTCCTTCTCCAAGGTTGGAAGCTTCCAAATGTTGCAGGGCCATGGGATTGAACTTCAGGAGGTCAACTTTCTTGTCAAAAATAATTCCACCAAAAGAATGAGTTTGGGGCCTTAAACAACCCAACTAAGCGAACCACGCAGATTAGAGCCAAATCTGCCATAGGTGCGCTTTATGCGTGATCTGTCAAAACCTATGACTCATTTGCCTAAAAAATTATGAGGCATGAAAATAGACTCATTAAGGAGGAGTAATAGAGAGATATTCTTGCTCTTCCATACCTCGCTTTCCTCTTATCTTGCTTACAGTCCAATTTGGGGTGTAAACGAGACTTAGTCACATTTAATTGATAAAAATCAATTAAATTACTAAATTATTTTATTCAAATGCTGATCTATTAGTTTCAAGCATCTTAACATGAAATTTTTGCCTTGAATAATAATAATTGTTATGTAATTATTATTTCATTTTCTTCTCTCGTTCTTACTCTCCCTCATTCTTGTTATGAAACATCCAAGGTAAGGGAATAGTAGGTACTCTTTCTTACTCTATGTTTATTCTCACCTATTCTTACCCTTATGAACTCTGCCCCCTCTTTCTAACTCCCCTCCCAAGTGGACCCTAAGAGTAACTCCTTAATACTCCTCAAGAAGGATAAGGAGGATCAAGTACTCCTATCAACACCCACTAACTCTTCCTTACTGTCCTCCCAAGCATACAGGGTTTCATGTGATATCCAGTACAATTCATGAATATTGAATCCCCATGGGACCTCCATGACTCTAGTACAATTCATGAACATTCAATCCCCCAGGGATGTCCATGACTCTGTTCAATCCACATCTTTTCAAGTCCCAAGTCAATTTTATGTTCAACAAGGACTTCTTTTCTGATTTTTGTCATTTTTTCTTTTTCTGCGATTCTATGGTCAGCTCCATCTTTGAACCATGATCAACCGATCTCCAGGTTTCCTTGCTATTTTTCACGGTTGCAGGTATGCCTTGGGATGGCGAGGGGGCAAATGGTATGCTAACAGGAAGTTTAGGAGGGAGCAGATGAAATTACCAGGGCAAATCAAACCCAGAAGATGGAGATTTCAATTCATCAAAAGGCCAAATCTCCAGTTCATCAGAATACCATTAATAAGAGACAAATCATCCAAAACTGCAGTCAATAGTTCAGAAGCAGTGCAGAAAGAGAGATCAGCCTCTGGTAAAGCAACAGGAAACTCGTGCTAAAACATTGTGGGATTGTGTTAGTTTGGCATCAGAACGAACTCCATTGAGGCTCATATTGTTCCATAAGTTCATTTTGTGTCCTCATTTAGTTGTAACCTAGCTCATATATCTTGCCCTTTACGTCCCCTGCTTCCTCTCTCTTTCCTTTTTCCACAATTTTGAAGATTTGTTAAATATCTTGTGTTTCAAGACTATATGTTTCACATGCCCATACTAGGGTATATTTATCGTATATATTTTTTTAAATTATATAATTTTCCTAATGATTTGTTTTTGGTGCAGATTTTCCTGATGATTTTTGGGAGTATGTTAGGAACATGATATAGGCTTTCACGAAGATTCGTTTTATCGCCTTTGATGGGGAATACAATGAATTCAATTCATCTATTAACTTTGCTTATTAACTGAGGGGTATGACTTAACATCATGGGAAGATTATATACGATGATACATATGGGCAAAAGTAGTGGCAAGTTCAAAAATAATCGTAGCTTGACGAGGATAAAATTATATCTAATTTAGATTAACACTAATACTCTTGCACTGCTTCAAACAAAAATTAAATAAAAAACTCAGTACATTTACTTTGAAAGTCAGAGATCGAATATTTCTGACGAAACATGTCATGGGCAAAGGTGCTTTCGATGTTTGTCCATTTCAAGTTTCAACTTGTTTCTCCGTACCTTTTCGATAGTCTATTCCTAATGGTATTGCGTTGAAGTACTATGCAAATTATGTTGGCCACTTCACTTGCTTTAATGAACACGCAGTAAAAATTAACTTTTTACCACTACGGTCGAAAAACTAATTATGCACCTTTGGTAAAATTCCAAGTCTTCCCCACATTATATTGTTTTGTTGAGAGCAAATTTGGACCCACCGTCCCACTTACTGACAAAAAGTCCTATAATTTTAGGAGTCACATGCAGGATTCTCTTCACCTTTTGCATGAGTGACAGTGGTTGTCTTCTTTTGTATTTATCTTTCCTTCTCAACAGAAACTGATGATAACTTTTGACTCCATATTGTTGTCAATTTTACTAATAATGAGTAATACTCTTAGTGTACTGCTCCTAGTCCTAGTATTCTTCTGCAACGACCTCACAGCTGGGCCGAGAACGAGGTTGCTTGAGCTTGCTGCAGCTTCTGGTGCTGGGATCTGCAAATTAATGGTGGAGTCGCGAGGTTATCTCTGTCAAGAACATACAGTTATGTTCGTTTCCGTTTTCTTCTGGGTTATTATAAATTATATCTTCTTTTCTTGTCCTTTCTTCGTTTGTTTTTTTCTTTTATTTTTTAAAATTATGTATTGATGTTCATAAGGTTTATGTGGGAGTTATAGGTGACAACAAAAGATGGTTATATTCTCAGCCTGCAAAGAATCCCAAAGGGATTATCAGATAATGCAACTGATCAGGGGATGCCACCAGTTCTTTTACAGCATGGGGTTTTAATGGTTAGTTCTTTCTTTCTTTCTCCCTCCCTAACCTTCTACTGGTGGCAAGTCCGTCGGTCCAGGCTGAGAATCCAAACTAGCTTGCTTGCTTAATGAAATAGCGGGCTAACCTACCGGCCAAGTCATTCTGCCATCCCGCATGCTTCCGTCCCTTTTTTGTCTGTAGCTCAGTTTATTAAGGCCCAATTATTATGTCAAATTTAATATGATAATACGGCATGCTGCCCATTGGTTTGTCATTGACCTCATATGATTAATCGTGTACAGCGTCAGCCCTTGTTTTTAGCCCCCGCATGAGAAGACGTGTTGGAACGTGAAGTTAGTTTATCTCACATTGATAAAACAAGTGCCCTTGAACATGCATATAAGCTATTGAGTTGTTCTAGTGATTGTTAATTTGGTTTATGATAAAAATCTTCCTTTTTTTATATTGTTAAACAAAAAGGGTACAGTGTGACACCTAAGCTTGTGTTGAGTGCTCAATCAACTCTTCAGAAAAAATGCCTTTATTGGTAATATGTTTTGTATTTGAATTGCGTTTTTGGGCATTGATTCAGGACGGAGTGACATGGTTGATAAATCCTCCAAACCAATCATTAGCATTAATTTTAGCTGACAGCGGTTATGATGTTTGGATTGCCAACTCTCGTGGCACCCAATATAGCCTTGGACATACAACTCTGAGCTCTGCTGACCCAGTTACGATCTTCTTTTCCTCCACTCCTCACTCAATTTTTGTTCTTTTCTTTAGGCACCTTTATTTTTGGTGCGAATTTTCCTAATTTTATTCATGTTGCTTTTATTATTGATGTTTAATTCTGTAGGCATACTGGGATTGGTCATGGGATGAACTGGTAGCCTATGATCTGCCAGCAATTGTTCAATATATTTACCATCAATCAGGGCAGAAGCTGCACTATGTTGGCCACTCCCAGGTAAATTTTGATCACTGGGCAGGACCCTATATTCTAGTGTAACGTATCCATGTCGAACATCCAATACTCAGATTTAGGTAAAATACTTGCACACATCGACTTAGATTCAAAATTCTCGAAATTTTCTTGGAAAGTACTCAATTCTGACATTTGAATACATATCTGTATCGACAATTGTACCCGATTCCAAGTAACATAGTTTTCCCTTTCTTGTTTTTGTTAGGTTGTTAGACTAAAAAGTTGGTGTCTTTGTTTGCAGGGAACCTTGATAGCACTTGCTGCCTTTTCCCAGAAGCAGCTGGTGGACATGGTAAGAACAGCTGGCTTGCTCAGTCCAGTTGCTTACCTTAGTCGAATTACTTCCCCACTTGCGAGAGATGCAGTTGACAATTTCCTCAGTGAAGTAAGTAATCACTTACACTTCTTATAATATTACTGAATATCTTATGATGCTCCATTAATGCTCTCTGCTCTTAGCAGCTTCTTTACTGGTCGGGACTCCATCAGTTCGAACCTCGTGGGTAAGAGAGCTTCACTTTTCACTTTGATCTTACTTGTAGAGAAACTCACTCATTACCGACTTTACCCAAATCAGAACCAATTCAAAAACTTTGAAATGAAAGCAACTACTTCTGCCTCTAATGGAGGACTAGGACTAGCAAAACTGCACCCTATCTTATTATCCACCAAAACAATCCAAACCATAGATTATGTGAAATCTGGAGCAGGATTACACGATTTTGATCTAAGCCTACGTAACCAGACTGAAACCAACCTGGGACCAGAAATAAGATAACCTGATTTTCATCCACACTCAAATTGACTTGTACTTAGAAGAAAAAATGTTGGATCAACTAATACAAGTCATCAAGTTTACCTAAACCATTAATTACATAGCCTGAACTACAGTTCAGCGCTTGACCAGAATTTCTATCCGCCTGAACATGACCTGAATCATACATGAGTTAAGCAAATATCGGCCATGTCTGAATTCAATTGAATCACCTGATTGCTAGACCTATGTGAAATGCCTCTACCATAATCAAACCCAATCAGAAAATCGATGCACTCAAACATGACTAGACTAGAAAGTAACATGACCTGAACAGCTCATTTTTCAAGGCTATGTGAAACTCTTTGGAAGGTATTAGTAACTTGGTCTTAACCATCTCTTGGCTAAACTTGACTGATTTCACTTAAAATATTACTATTATCTGTTCTCTGTGGACAGACAAGCTGTAACAAGTCTACTGAAGGATGTATGCAAGAAGCCAGGCATTGAATGCACTGACTTGTTGACATCTTTCACTGGTACTAAGCTTTTTACCTAAAGAACATCGATGAACAGCTAGTCGAACTGTTAAATTTTATACCCTTATTGATAATTAATTAGTGACAGATTAATGATTATTGTAGGTGAAAACTGCTGCCTGAGTACTGCGATAGTGAATACCTTCCTAGAGCATGAACCTCAGTCGACAGCTACCAAAAACATGATCCATCTGGCTCAGAGTATGTAGACTTTCTTTTGTTGAATACGTACAAGTAAAACGGGAAAACAGGTTCTTTAGGTTAGGTTCAACGCTAGAATATAAAATAGATATGCAAACAAGAACCAAATTAGGAAAATCTGATCATATCAGAAAGATTTTAAAGTATTCTTGTGTGATGCTCAGTGAAATCAGTCCGGGATGGGCTTAATTCAAACTAGGGTAACAGAGTGGCGTGTCAGGTGATATTAACATAGATAAGAGTTGGATCTGTTTAATCTGTGTTGGATCATTTCACATCAGGCCAACTTCAGGTTATTCTAGTTTGGGGGTGTAGGTCAAAATCGCAATACACTATTCCAGTTAAAATCAAGTTGGGCTTTGGGTATTTCCAATCAAACAATAGGGTATGAGTCAATCTTTTGAGCTATGCATGTATGCCTCACTGGCACTATTGCTTCTCTTCCCTAGATGAACTGCAAGATAATGATTTGTGCGATCATGAATATATTCAAACAGTGGCTAGGGATGGAACAATAGCAATGTATGATTATGAAGACAGGGAGAAGAATATTCAACGCTATGGGCACCCTGCTCCTTGGGAATATAACTTGACAGATGTTCCAAATGAACTGCCCCTCTTCCTTGCTCATGGAGGTAGGGATGCACTGTCTGATGTTGATGATGTCAAGTTCCTGGTAGACAGCCTCAAAACTCACGACAAGGACAAGCTTTTCCTTCAGTTTATAGAAGATTACGCCCATGCCGATTACATCATGGCTCTGAATGCTAAGCAACTAGTTTACAATCCACTCATTTCTTTCTTCAAGCTACATGATCGTTTGTAATATTAGTCAGCATCAGCAACTCAGCTTGAACTGTTTAAAGCTACTAATGTTAGACCTTAACATTGAGCATTGAGGAAGTCATTTTTGCCTATTTCTTTTTAATCTCAGAGTATTAGACAAAATGGCCTACTAATAATCTACGTTCAAAAAAAAAAAAAGCATATTGATCTGTTATCCTTTTCTGATGATCTTGAGTAGTAGACAATTAATGTCCTTTAAACTAAGGTCCAACTAAATTAATTGCCGTAGAATTCCGAATAAGGCTGCATTTGATATTTTCACACCTTTGTGGATAAGACTTTAGGGTGTTTCTGTTTGTTTTTCTAACTAAAAAAAATAAGGGGATGAAGTAGAAAAGATGTGGACATTTCCTGGGCTTCCAGCCCCTTATTGAACAAATTAAAGCATCACAATTACAATTTATGTTGAAAAGAATTACAATTTCATTAATGACTGACGAGGCATGAAATAATGAAGCCTCACAATTTAGTTTAAATTTATATATAACTGTACATAATATGATACAGGAGGAGTGAACTCAGAATTTGTGCTTTCAAGAGCATCGGAATCTCTTCTATTAAGGGAGAAGAGGCAATCGAGAAACTGTGGCAACTTCTTTGCCACCAGTTATTGGTTTAGAGCTTGTTTCGACATTGGAGATACTGCTTTTGCAGGATTTTGATGAAGTCTTCTTTTTTGACTTAGATGGAAGAATTTGCAATCTGGGGTTCAGCTCGGTACCTGAGTTCTCTGCAGCCAGCTGATAACTCTCTACGAGCTCAAGCTGTCGTGCAATTATGTCTGAACGCCGAGGAAGAAGTTCTACTGGCTCCCCACCCGGAATTACAATATACTCAATTGCTAGACGAACTTCCTGTCAAAGCGGGCCAAAAGAACTCCATAAAATATAACCACAAGAAAAATATGGTCGGATAAGCATAGTCTATAGGCAGCGTTAGTAGGATTGATCATTGAGCCGCTGAGACAGATCTAGGTATATGATCATTTAAAAAGAATGTGCTTAGTGCAAACTCTAAAATAAAATGTCAAAGCTATGTCCTCCAAACTCTTCATGATACCCTTACATACCTGTATACACGATGTTGAGATGACATACATGGGTTGACCACTCCAAATTAGATGAACAAAGCAGAAAAATCACTTGAACGCAGCAAGTCTGACACTTAGGACAAATATTTGTCTCAAACAATTGTACTGAATTCTAAGTAAAATAGGTCACGTGTCCATACGTGGATCTACATCGGGTGTGAAGTACTCTATATGACTGGTAGTTTAAGTATCATGTGCAGTCCAACTAATATACAGTATGAGCATTGAGTATGCCAATGAGAGAATTCATCCATGTCTTTCTCGTGTTGGATTCAGAGGTAGGTTCCACTACTTCAAAATGCAACAGATAAGATGAAACTGAAGTTTCTAGTTGATCCTCGAGCATGTTAGAAACCATAAAGTCTGAAATGAAACATGGAATTTATTGCAACTTAATTAGGTTGAATTTGATCAAGTTCGAAGTCCTCCTGAGTAGAAGTCATCAGTCAAATTTTGGTACCAGTCTGTGGAAGTTTATCAAGGACCCCTTTTATTTATTTATTCAAGTTTTTAAGGCCACAAAGAAAATAAATACTCAAGATATTTCATCACATTCATCAACGAAGCAAACAGCAGCATATGATTTTGAGAGTAAATTGATTACCTCCAAAGCATCCAGCTCCTCCAGTGAGGGTTTCCTTTTAGGTGCATCATCTTCAATCTCAATGTTAAGCACTTCTTTTGATTGAGGCTTTTCCACTGAGCTAAAAGATTCAATCCCAAGAATAGCACGAATTGCCTTTACCATTTGTGCCATAGTGTTCGACTGCAATATCACATAATCAAAGAGCTTAAGACAAGTTGACCGACAGCTAATAAACAGTGAAATAAAAAGAATGCTACCTTGATAACGAAAATAGGAACTTGGTAAAATTTAGCCATCCCACGGATCCATGGATTCTGCCTAATCTCTGAACTGGATGTTAGGATTGCATCCGCTGCTCCAACATCATCTGTAACATCTACCAGTCCCTCAAGTCCCATTACCTCAGCTACTTGCAATAAATCAGCTTCCAGAATCTAAAATGTGAAGCCCAATTTCAGTGAACTAAACACAGCTTATCTCATAAATCTTTATATTGATTAATATATTTATGTCACGCTAATGATCATCCTACTTAAGAACCTAAATGATAGCCCCATATCATCAAGTATGGAGTATCAGATGATGTCCTTTTACATTCTACTCTGTATAATCCAACAAAAAAGGTCATAAAAGGGGTCTAACTATTTATAGCATATCATAAATTGACAAATACAATGAGAATGTGAGATGAAGTGGCATAAAGATTGTCACTGTGAAAACGATTCTAGTTTGCAGAAACATACCTTGTAAGTGTAAACATATACCGGCGACATGCTCCTTCTTGGAGCTCTGATACTTCTACTCTTGGAATGATTAGGATTAGCTAGATGTTCATATCCAGAGTCTGTACCTGTGCTATGGGTTTCATGTTTAATGAATTCTGACGCATCATCAAGCCGCTTTTCAGGGATCTTGGTGGTTTTTCTGAAACTTTTAGCTTCAGGATCCATGTGACGGATCTCAAAAAGCGGAGGTTTTCCTGTTAACCCCAAAAAAGATGTAAAACGGTTCTTGAAATTATTGCTTATACTAGTGCACGATCAGAGAAACTACACAACACCTGCAAGTATAGAATCAACTGTTGCATCTAATCTTCCATGGACACGGCATTCAGTCCTAGAAATCATTTCAACAGCGCAGGTAAATGTGGGAGGGCCTTTCCTCTCAAGAACTGTCTTTTGCACTTTTCTTCGCCTTGCTTCTTCATCACCCAGTGTTACACTCTTCATGTGAATAGAGATGCCAAACACAATACAATCTCAGTTTTAGATAAAAATAATGTTGAACATAGAGTAAAGCAGGAGGGATTGGGCCACACCTCTATACCACCGACAAGTAGTTGCAGAGAGGGGTTCTTTATTATGCTTTCTATTGTCATGCCATGTGCAGTCCCAACAAGTTGCACTCCCCTTTGGGCAATAGTACTGGCAGCTAAAGCTTCAAGCTCTGTTCCAATCTCATCAATTATGATTGCCTCAGGCATGTGATTTTCAACAGCTTCAATCATCACCTACCCAAGGTAGTCAAGGTCAGGATGAAAAGATGCAGAGCAAACTTAAACCCATGATAATACGAGAAAGATATCAATCGTCCAATGTAAACTCACGTTATGCTGCATGTTGACATTCGGAACTTGCATCCTTCTTGCTCGACCTATACCAGAATGTGGAACATCACCATCACCCCCAATCTCATTTGATGTGTCCACAATGACCACACGTTTGTTTTGCTCATCTGCCAACATTCTGGCAATCTCTCTGCGATATCAAACAAGTCCAAGTAAAATTATCATTTGTCTCCAAATTATTCAATGACTTCAAATTATGAAAGCAGTTATTCAGTGCTAGAGCATTTGAAAACAAACTACCTGATCAGTGTTGTCTTTCCAACTCCAGGAGGTCCTATGACCAAAATAGATCCTCCCCCTCAACCAAGTCATGTATGATCCCGGCACTCCCAGATACTGCTCTACCCACCCTACAAGTAAGCCCAATTATTTGCATCTTACGATTCCGAATGGCGCTTATGCGATGCAGTGAACGATCAACACCCGATCTATTGTCATCGGAAAAATCACCCACCTGAAGAATGCAGCTAATCCATATAAAATCCAATATAATTTTCCACTATTCGGCAAAACCATCTGGGACATATGAAAGTTGGAATGTGCTTCAACTCAGAGAGACACATTAAGTCATAAGTCATAAGTCATAACCAATATAACCAAAATGGGAAAATCCACCCCTCCCCCCCAACCTCATAATAACCTTCCATTGTTATTTTACATTTAGCATAGAAACTTTAAATGACTATAAAAGCAGGCACACTATAGGATGTGCATAATAGCATATGGATGTGCATGATAGTTGTTTTACATATGCGTGCATATGACTGGTATAGTAAGAGCCATTTTTCCTAACGAATGTCAATAGTATCTACTATTTATTATATATATATATATATATATACACAGACGACTATATGAAGTTTGTTTTGACATGAATAATAATGCAATGCTAATTAAAGAGATCCATAAGCATTCGTATTATTCAACTAAAAATACCTTAGAAATGGCATGATGCAAATCTTCACGCTTGACAGGCGCCGGAGAAATGATCCAATCACCGGAAGGGAATCGAGCGAGGGGCTTCCTTCCGAGATCCATGACAACTTCAATCAAATCTTCAATCTCTTCATGGTTGGCCAAGGCATTTATCATCCTTACGGGCACCAATTCGAGGAACAATTCCAGCTCTGAAGCTGATTCATCCAATCTCGAAGTCGAAATCGAAGTTGAAATTGGAGGTTTTGAGGATAACCCATTTCTAGGGAAGAAGCGATCAGCCGGTCGTCGGATTTCCGGCGACCGGATTGACGGAACAGCAGATCTTGATTGGGCAATCCCTTTTCGTCCACCACCTGTTCGGTGATTTGCCGCAAAGACAGGGGAAATAAAATGGGCGTTCTTCAGACAAGCAAAAGTCGAAATTTGGGTTTGACATATTGAATTCCATGAGCTTTGAAGATCAACCGGCTCAAACCCATAATTCAGGGCTCTCATCCTCTTTCTCTCTCCTCTTCCTTATGGCTATTGTTTATTATTCTTTTCTTTGGTTGTTCAATCACTTTTTTTTTTTTTTTTATGTCTGAGTACATAAATCAGAAACACAGTCTCTCCTGCACAGTTTTTCCCTCAAGAACAGTATTGATCTTGGAGCACCTTGATTGATTATGTTTGAGTTCTCTGCTCCTAAAATATAACTGAAAAATTGAAGGAAAGATATGATCAAGAGGGAAAAGAAATGAAAGGGGGGAAGAGAGAGAGAGGTAAAGAAGATTCGGAAGAATCTCCCGTATGATTGGGGGTTGGGGGTCCCATTGAAGAAGAAGAAAACAATAGTTATAAGCAGCCTGTTAAAGATTTGAGAATTGAGAGGACACGTGGAGACTTTCAACCACACATTATCCAGGCGTAGGTCATCATCACTAAGCATTATCTACGATAGTAGTAGAACTTTCTTCGAGTTGCTTCAAATGCCACATAAGTAAGAGCGATTGCTTCCATTTTATTACCTATCATCAATGATAACAACTTATATAAATTCGCTACATAATAATTTATATTATAAATGGATCCCACATAAAATATTTTATGAATATAATTGTTTTTCTCTCTTCCCTCTTCATTCTCTCTCCTCCTTTTTCTCTCTTGGCCGATTGCTTCTATGGAGCAACTCCGTAGAGAAACTCCCTAGAGTTGCTCCACCTCACTCCCACCCCCTATTTTTTATTTTCTCTTTCCTACTGAGGAGCAAGCTGGAGTTGCTCCCATTGGAGATATCCTAAAGGCGAACCTCTAATTGATTTTTTTAATCATTAGTAAATGTAAAAGAGTTAAAAAAAGATGAATTAATTAATGCTATAGAGCACACCGTATCACTAATAATTCATTCAAATAAAGAGAAAATATAAGATCACCTAACTTTAAGTAAGAGTTATCATTTTACCTTGTAGGAGTTTCGGTCCGTCCCGTAAGATTGGAACGAGTTTTTCTACGAATATCAGTTTCATATGCGGTGTGCTTATCATGAAAACATTAAGATTTGTGAACAAGATATTTTTAATAAGGGTTGATTGACAATTTTAATAAATCGTTTTATTTTCGAAATCAAAGCTCAACTGGGTCAAACAATTATAGCTATCTAGATCAGGAGGTAAGCCAGATGGTAGGCTGGGGCTGAGGCAATTCTGGTCAAATGACTGGCATTGTCAAGAAGATTTTTATTTTTACCAATTCCTATAAAAGAGCCAAGATGCAATTACTAGAATAAAAAAGATTAAAAATGTGAAGTAGCCGATCGGTTTTGAAAATAAAAACTAACAAAATAAAAAAAAAGTACTTTTCTAATTTGGAATAAGGAAAAGGTTTTAAAAAGGACTTCATCGGTCCTAAACCGGTGATCCGGTGTTCGGAAGCAAAGATATGAAATAAAGAGGGACGCTCTTCATTTCGTCCAGTCAAAAGACAACCTCTACTAATTGATAAGGCGAGTTTTCATTCTTAGAGTAGTTATTATAATCCAATTTCCTTAGGAAATATTTTGCTCTCTACGTAGACAAAATTTATTGACCATCATATTTGCTCCAAATACATTTATAACTACTTGCTAGGCTATAGATTCGTAGTTTATGTGCTCTATGACTCTCTAATAATTTATGTCAATATTTTAGTATACATATCTATTCTTTTCTTTTATTAATATTATCATATTAATTTTACTCGTCATTATTTTTCACATATTTTCATTTCCTACCCTTTTTCCTATATGTGTTATAGTTTTATACTTCTCACGTCAATTCAAAAGTTATTCTTATATAATCAATTTTATGTTGGCACATACAAGCTAAAAACGAGATAAAAATTATACAAAATAGAAGTGAACTCTCAACATATCCAAGATAGTGATTTAACATGGTCTCTTATTATTAATTACGAACTAATTGAACAACTTATGACAAAACCTTGAGTATTTTGGCCAAATTTTAATGCTAATTTAGAAAATTCTTATATATCTCTCCCGATGTCAAATCAATGCATAAGTCCCAAACTTATAAATATTGGAAATTACTCTAAAATTTTCATTCAGATCACAAAGTGTAAAAATGATAACAAGGGTCTCAAAAACTAATTGGACTGAATTGCAGCCAGTTTATGTAGAAACTGTAGGGTCTTGATAGAACGGTCATAACTCAAGTTATAGACCTCTAAATTAAGGGTAATTTGACTCATTTGGAAAGATAACTCCGTACACTATATTGTACCATGATTATGAACTTCTAGATATCCCAAGATACTCCATATTCTAGCTTTATATTATCCCTCCCTTGTCACCTTTTCCCTTCTCCATATCTTTCATGCTCCCTAATGGTAACTTATTTCCTCTAACCTTTAAACATATCTCTATTTATATTTTCAGTCTATAGTTTTATGCCGAATAACACATGCAACACGAATTTCAAGATAATCCATAATATTTTGATGAGATTTTTCATAATCAAGCTCATTCATTGACCGCCCATAATAGTCCTCTCACAAATACATCATCAATAGTTTCACAGATTATCCTCTCAATTATTACTAGTTATAAAACATAACAATTCCTATTTAAAAGACTCGCTTTTGAATCAACACATTCTGTGCATGTCTCAACCTTATTTAACTTTCAAAATAAATATCACAAAATACCCATAATTTTTATCATTAATATTTAAATTAAATCAAAAAGTTCATTATTATAATTACATTTAGCTTTGCATGTTAATTTTAACAATTATAAAGTATAAATTTTGAATGGTGAAAGAGAAATATTTGAAATTAGGGTTTCACCTTATTGATATGCAAAGAGAAAGAAGGCAAGAGAGAAGCAGTAGTGGCAAGACCGGGGCCGGCGTTGGTGCCAGCGACTGACTGGCGGCGACATAGTAGTGGTGGCTGCTGGTGGACAAAGAGGGGGAAAGAGAAAGCAAGGGGTGTGCGTTAAATATGATGATTTTGGAAGAGAGAGACAAAAGATGAGTTTCTTTCTTAATGTACAATTTTCAATCTTCTCATACACTAGTAATAAGCCTCCTCAATCCGATTTATTTATTTATTTATTGTTTCTTTTGTTTTTGTTTTAGTAATTAATATTTTAATTTCTTTCTTAACCAAGACAAGCTATCCTCTCTTTTTTTTTACATCATTTGGATTATATAGAAAGCTATTTTATAATTTCCAATTTATACTACGTTTACTATTTATCAATTTTGTAACTGGAATCATGTTTATATATATATATATATATATATATATATATATATATATATATATATAATGATCATATAAATTCATGTTTTAGTGAGAAGGACGTAATTACTTATAAATTTCGAATTAAAGTGCGCGTGCTTGATTTGGTTAGCTTAATTGTTGTTTAAGGGAATTAATAATATTAGTTGGGTTTGAGTTATTACACATGCTTGAATGCTACATGAAGTCAAAACGTTGCGTTTTTGCAGGTTAGGAGGTTGGTGCCGGTTCGGAACTAGGCTTGGGCTGAAATTGGTTTATTCCTCTATTTTAGCCCAATGTTGACCCTATGATACGAATAAAGCCGAGTTTTCATCAAAGGGCTAACGAAACAAATAAAATAAATAAAACAGAAAAGGATGACACTTTTAAGTGTCTACAGAGCACAAGGATCACTCAATATGCCCAACCCTCGGAATCCTCCATAGTAAAAAAACAAAATGGAATATTTGAAACATTTGAATTGAAAAACCTTAGGGAAGTTGGCCTGAAAAGATGAAGAAGAAGGCATCGATTTTTATATAACCGACGTTCATAAGTGTAGGAGCCACGGCCCGTCCCCGTAGAGAAGCGAGATCTAGTTTCCACATGAATGTGAGCTTCACGTAAGGTGTTCTTGTAAAGCGAATGATAAGACTTTTGAAAGACATTTTTAAGAAGGGATCGACTGGCGATTTTTAGGAAATCATTTTATTTTCGTAATCAATTTTAGAAGTCTCGGGATGTTATTTCTAAAGGTAAAAAATTAGAAACAAAATAGGGAATACACCTGGTCGCAAACAAGTAAAATCTGCGTAAGGTAGGAGCTAAGCCTGGTTTCCTGGTTCTAGTCGGCATCGGCGTTCACCAACAATGAACATGGCCGAGGCCGAGAAGTAAATCTTGGTCATATAACTTCGGTTGTCAAAATGACCCAAAAATCTCTATCTTTTAGCTCTGAATGCCGAGAAGCAATTTAAGGAATAAAAAGCTAGAAAGAGGAGTACCTAGTCAGTTTTAGGAATAAAAACTAAGAAAAATGAAATAAACACTTTTCTAAATTTGGTACAAAAACTCAAAATCAGAAAAGCTTTTAAAAAGGACTTCATCTGTCTTAAACCAATTATTCGGTGTTTGGGGCCGAAGGTATGAAACAAAGAGGAACCCTCTTCATTCCGCTCGTTAAAAAAGATCTCTACTAATTGAAAAGGTGAGTTTAAATCACATTAAAGAAATCAAGCAAACAACATGCAATACGCAGAATTTAAAGGCAAACAAAACATGCTTAAAATTGATAAATAAAGCAAGTAAATGAAAGCAATTAACGAAAGAAAAGCAAAAAGGAAAGCGAGAAATAAAAGATTACAGCGAGTGAGGAGGAAAGTAAAGCGATTACATCGTTTACCATAATACGGAACATAATAAATAATTAAAATTAAATAAGGTACGAAAACAAACATCAAATGGTGGAATGACGGCCAGGTAGACCCACCTACTAGGCTTGAATCATGAAGGCTTTCAGCAAAGTGACGGTAGACCGATGACAAGCAAAAGAGGAAAAGGAAGACCTTTTTGTGAGTGGTTTAGAAAACAAGTTTTGGAGTGTTTGTGAAGAGAGTGGAATGGAGAGAAGAGAGAGTGGGAGAATTCAGTAATTGGGGGGGTTTCGCTAAATTGGTGCAGTAAAGGTGTGTCAAATGATGGCAAAGAGGCCTCAAATTTATAGTGAAAATTTAGAGTTTAGGAAACCCTAAACCTAGCTTCAAAAGATCTAGACTTAACAAATAAGGATGATGAAAATCCCGGAAATGGATAGAGGAGATCTTAGGGAGCCAAACTAACAAAACAATGTCATTTATAAAGGATCCCGAAACTGGCGCCGGTTTTGTGTGACATTTTTCGTGATCTCAAAAAGCGTGTCGTGCCTAGAAAAAATGTGTTTTGGGCTATTCTTGACACTAATTAGCTTTTTTGGGCTAAAATGTGTTTTATCACTCTACTTTAGTCCAATATTGACCCAAGCATGCAAAATAGGTTAGGTTTTCATCTCCGAGCTACGAAAAAAAGAAAATAAATAAATAGAAAAGGGACGACACTTTTTAGGTGTCTACAATTAGCCCCACTTTGATCGAGTCCGAACGACAAAGGTCAAAGTAGACCCTAAAGCATACTTACCTATTACTTCGGATGTCGATTGCATCAAGGCGCCCCAAATTAGTTGCCTCTTGACTTGAACTCGATAAGGGAGCCTGGACTTGACTTTTAAAGTCTAAAGTCCGACTGGCTGATTCCTGAACTTAGGTAATTAAAATCCTAAAGCTCGAGTTGATGTACCTAAACTTTATCATGTGCTTAGTCCGAAGCTTGGTAAGGGGCTTGAACTTGACTCGAGTAGTAAATTTTGAAGTCCAGTGGGTGCTTGAACTTGACCATTCTTCGATATGAAGTTCAACGAGTATCCCGAGCTTCACTTGATTATTATCCTGAAGCTTGGATGAGGGGCATAAACTTGATTGTTCTTGGTCTAAAGCTTGGCTAAATTGTTTCCGCATTAACGGTTTTGTTAGCTCATAATCAAATGTAAATAGATTCAATCGTTACTTGAAAATGATCCGTAACCAAATAATGTTTCAAACGTGTTTCCTTCACTTGGCCATGGAGAGGTCTTGAAGTCTTGGCCTGGTGTAGGAACCACGATCCCTCCTCTCGCGGATGGGGGACCCACGCTTCCCTATGAATTGGAGTAGGTTTTTAAAATTTTTATTTTTGTTTCTTTTTATTTTGAAAGATGAAAAATGATTTTGGGGTTTTGAAGATGAAACTTAGAAAGTGGGGATGAACCTCTTATTTAGATTTCCAAATTTTATTAAATCAAATTAAAACGAATTAAGTTAAATTAAATGGCGATTTTATTAATTATTTTATTTTAGAAATTATTTTCAAAAATCTTAGGATATTATTTCTTAACTCGAACAAAATAAAGAAATCTAGGATTTTGAGTATGTCATGAGGCTTTACGGGCAAACTAGTGTGAAAACACCTGTTTCGACCCAAGCTACGGCTGCGACCACTCGGTGTTGGCCAAGACCAGCACCAAGCGGTAGCGGTTGAGGAAATCACCGGTGGCCTCTAACCTGGTTGGCTGGTTCGAAACTCTAATCTTTTTTTGTCCTGCGATTAGAAAAAGCCGAAAAGCAATTGATAGAAATAAATAAAAAGAGGAGTCGCCGATCGGTTTTGGGAATGAAAAACTAACAAAACACAAATAAATAAATGCTCTTCCAATCTTAGTATGGGAAAACTAAGACTGAAAGAGGCTAAAAAATGACTCCATTGGTCTAGAACCGAGAATCGAATTCGGGGTGAGGGTACTGTTGAGAAAAATATAATACCGCAAGTGCACGGCGTAGCTGTAGCTAGAAACCGGCAAGTACGGGTCGTGTCCACAAGGAACTCGCTTTCAAATACTAAATCCACCTAAAAACTCTTATCTAGGTAAAAACTCAGTTCGACGATGATTTGGTTTTTGGATCAACTAATAACAAAATAACTAAGGGAAATCGATGAATTAAAAAAGCCTTAGATTGGGATTAATCACACTAATATGCCTGAAACTAAAATCGAGTACCGCTTGAGATTTGCCTATGCTAATAGTTTAGAAGAGGGAGACACCAATTAAGCCTATCTTTGCCTACTTTCGAAGGTCAAAGACTAACCTTGCACAATCCAATCACCTATTTTCATGGGATTAATAAAGGCAAAATTACAATGAATGCATCTCACAACCCCCAATTAAGACCTTAATTATTTTCATATCAAAGTTCTAATCGTTCACAACGTCATTCTAGGTAAGTTTTCATCTTTCGATGTTCCACAAAACCCTAATAAAAGCATATGAGTCCTCTCTCGAGGCAATCAATGAAAGAGTGATGAACGAAGTGAATTCTAACCTAAAAAGCATAGAACAACCCAATTGGTACTCAATTCATGATTATCAAGGCATAATAGGGATCAATCCCAACCTAAGTAAAGAAATTAGCCCCTAAACATGATACTAAACAATTGACAAAGATTGAAGAAAATAGCCATAGCGAAACAAAGAGAAATTATGAAGAAAAGATAAAGAGAAGAAATTACGATTACCGAATGAAAAACTTGATGCGATTCAATAATAAAAACTTGAAGTAGAATAACAATAATGGGTGTTCTTGAGTCTCCTCTCGAGCTGCCCACGAAACCCTAGCTAAAAATCTCAAATTATGGAATAGAATCCCCCACAAATACAATTAGGAAACTTAAATAATCGCCGAAAACAGTAGTCGCACGGCCGTGCGTAAGTCGCACGGGTACCGTGCGAAAAATCTGCCGCGTTCGCGCTCTCTGCTGTTTCGCACGGCCGTGCAGATTATGCACGGGTACCGTGCGCATCTTCAATCTTCCAGTAACTTGTCGCACAACCGTGCAATATGTGCACAGGGGGCCGTGCGAAACCGAGAACTCTCCGGATGATTCGCACGGCCGTGCAATGTCCGCACGGGGGCCGTGCGGACTTCCTTGGATTCGGGTCCTTCGCTCGATGATCTGCACGGCAGTGCAGCTTCGCACAGGGGTCGTGCGACTTCTCTTGATGTGTTTTAGGCTTCTTTCTTGCCTCCTCTTGGCCCCGAACTCTTCTCTTCATCGCTTTCCATCAACTTTACCTCGAATCTCTCAAATTTAAGCCCAAAAACCTGTAATAAAGAGATTTACGAACTTAGGTGACGATAAAGAGAAAATGAGTAAGATCTAACCCAAAACTAAATAAATATCATTGAAATCATCATGGAATTGGGCCAAATAATGCCTTAAAAACAGGCAAAAGCGAGGTCTAACAACTCCCCATGCTTAGCCCTTGCTTGTCCCCAAGCAAGACTATCAATTAACGATCCCGGGGTTAAAAACCTCGCATTCACCCTCTTCAGGTGACAAGTTAACAGTTCAATCAATGGGGATGACCATGCACAAAGACAACCTATTCAAAGTGTCATACTTGCATGAATACTTGCCTGAAAACTTCAATGACTACAATGCTTGGTTGTAATACACAATTGTCTCATATTGAACTACAATAACATTCATGACGCCCTCAAACAAATGGTGAACTAGCTTGACTGGTGGAACCTCACTTTAGGAAATGTGGGTCACTCCATCTCATTTGAAATTTCTGTTTGAGGTTTCTCTCAACATCTCTTTCCCAAAACAGGGTCACTCCATCTCATTTGAAATTTCTGTTTGAGGTTTCTCTCAACATCTCTTTCCCAAAACACAACCTACTATAGGCTTGGTCATATTCTCATTCTCTACCACTATAGAGGCAAGAATGCAAGTGCAATCAAGAGGTCTTTCAAAGCTTGTAACGTGGCCAAGGTTCATTGGTAGAAAGGGGAGCCAATTTGGGATATGTGGAGCTAGATAGCCGAGGCCTAACAGCTAAGGAGCAAAAACACTTCCAAACATGACTAAAAACTTTCTCCCAATTCACCTCTTTAGACACAACATGCTTTAGAACAACTTTTGAAATGAGCATACAACTTTTTTTTTGAACTTTCCACATGCCAACCACTTATTTCTTCACCTTTTTTTTTTTTTTTTTTTTTTTTTTTTAAACAATTCAAAACTTTCAAGAATAGATATAATTGGCATGGGAATCATAAACACTACTCAATTCCAAAGGAGTCTAAAAGGGGAACTTATCATTTTTTTCAACATGGATCCCCGAATCAAAACTACAAACCGAATGAAACACTCCATCATTTAATCCAAAACCACCCAAAAAGTATTGCTCCACTAGACCCGGCTTAGGTATAGGAAATGTATATAGGCCATGGGTAAAGCAGATGCAGGTATACCAAGAAATAGGTTAAAGCTCAAAGGGGTAGCAAAAGGGTATAAATAAACGGGACGGCTTTTTGGCTCATGTAGCTTGAAAACAAATGAATGCCTCTATCATATTACACAATGCACATGCCAAGTGTGGTCTTAAAGAGAAACAAAGCAAGTTCTAGAGGTATGCATCAAGGAAGAGTCACACAAAGAATGAAACATGAGACTAAAATTGATGAATTAGTCTATAAGGCTCAAAGTCTCACGGGCTTATCCACCACGAGTCAATAACTAGCTCAAAGATGTACCACATGCTCAAGTTTGACCAATCATGTAAAGTAATTCTCAAAGACACCGGCAAGCAACTTAAGACATCACAATCAAATTCATTCACAGGTTTATTTCCACACAAAGATTCCACCAAGAATGGGCCATCAAATTATACACAATCACGCCCAAAGATCAACTATCACTATTCACATTATCATCACGAGAGGGGTTTTCAAAACTATCTCCTTTTTTTTTGTTTTTTTTTTTTTTTTTTTTTTGTTTTGAAGTAAGGAAAACTTACTAAAAGAAACTCACGAAAAGGAAACGAAGAAAAAGGGGGAAACGTGGTTACCTCAATTGCTTACGGATGCCCATCGCCTCGTATCGCTTTTCGTGAGTACAACAAAAGAAAGAAAAATAATATACAATGCAAAATCTTAACTAATATGCTCATGCTTAGTCCTATATGCAAGAAACAGGAAGGAAATAAGGAAAACAAAAACTAATGCGACTACATGAATGCATTGCTAACTATATGCATCTAAACTACCCTCGAATCATCCAACAGTCACCAAATTTCTCGCAATTCATTCGATCAAGCAAATCGGATGCCAATGAAGAACAATGAGGAACCCCCCATGCTTGAGCCGTTCATTGTCCCCAATGAAGGAAGTATGCAAGAAAGAGAGGGGAAGGGGGCAGAACTCACAAGTGCATCAATAGGGGCCAGGTGGCCCACGAGGTTGCCATCCGGGGAGGGTAAGGGCAGCGGAGTTGCTCATAAGCGTGTAGAACAAGATGCTCCATCCCAAGCAAGACGGTTATCAAGGTGCTCAAAACCGTGCTGCGTCTCGGTCCGATGCCGATGCATAGAATCGCGCAGACCGTCCCGACCAACTTGAAGGTGGTTGAGGTGATCAAGGATGGACTCGAAACATTGACTCGGTAGTGGGAGGGCCGGTAAGAAGAGGAATGTCGACCCCAAGCACGTTGTTGAGCCGCTTGTGCTTCGAATACCTAGATGGTCCAGCAGTTGGCTCGTCGCGATGCCCGGATGGTGCGAGATGGCCCGGATGGCCCGAAGCATGAAAGGTGGAAGTTTCGGGTCTAGCTCCCGGTGCAGCGGACTCGACCATATGACCGGTTGCGCTCATCGGTAATGGTGGTCCGGGCAGGATTAGGGAGTCGAAAGAGGGCTACCCCATGATGGTTGACAAAGAAAGCATTGTCCTGAAGCACAAACAGCTTCATGTACGTGCAAAGGCGTCGTAGTTCGATGAGACCACCAGGGTGTAGCAATGCCGTGAGGATAAATCAAGCCCTACCCCAAGGCGCACAGCCTAAAGCAGTGACAATACCACCGGTAGCTAAACAGGTGGCCTTGGTGACTAACTGGTCTCGATGTGTTCTAACAAGTAAAGCACCACAGTTGACGGGGATCTCATTAATGGCTGCCCAAATCAGAAAAAGTTCCGAGCTCCTAACAGTGTTCGACTATCATGACGAGCAAAAATAGAATTAGCCGAGTACGCTGGAGATAGCGAAAGATGGGGTTACAAATGAAGGTGGCCTTGCTCTTTTGGGGGTTAAAGTATCGGAAACGTCCATCTCGTAGAGGAAACGTCGGCCGTGCCGCACAACTAATAGATTCCCAAAAGGCTTCCGAAGAATAGTTGTTGTGACGACAGGTAAGAAGGCCGTGGTGAGGGAGGCCAAGGGCATCATTAAACGCGCTCAAACTCAACACAAAAGTACGATTTCCTAAACGGAAATGCACTCGTGAAGTAATCCTCATCACCGGATGGATTGGCGTCAAGTCTAAAAGAACTGTAAAATTCATAGACGAGCCTAGCATATACCCCAAAACGACGGGTTACCAACTCAAGCGGACCCAAATTCGACAAGTAAAGTTCGAAGATCATCCCAAAATCCTAGGTTTGTCATCCACTCCACATCGACAAATTTAGGTGCACTAAACTCTCTAGACATGATTTCATCGAATTTAGAACGTTGTGCGGCATTCACAAACTCAATTCCAAAAACATTGTCATGGCGAGGGGTTGAGAGCTTTTACCTCGGGCCACAGGGCCCGGCCGAAGAGGAAGCGCCGGTGGTGGTGGTGGTGCGGGATTTCTTCCGTGGTGGCATTGTGAAACAAGCGATTCAAGTAGCAAGTCACACCAAATCCAGCAGAGTACAGAGAAAATTCGAGCACCAAACCTCAAAAACCCTAGAATTCAAGCACCAAAACTCCGAATCGAACACCAAAACCCAAAATCAGCGTGGAGTACAGGAAATCCGGTGGAAAGTGGTGGCTAGCGGGGAAAAAGGGCAATTTTGCGTTCGCAAAGGTGGGGCTTCGAGGTCACACGGACGTGCAAACAGGAGGGGCGAGAGTTCGGTAGTTTCGGAGATGGAGCAGGGAACAGGGGAGAAGACAACGGCAGCGGCGCAGCTAAGGTTGCGGTGATGGCGGGCGCTCGGTAGGTGGTGGTCGGCGGTGGCAACGGTGGGTGCGAGGGCTGCGGGATTTGTGGAGTTGAGGGGTAGAGGGAAAAATAGTTGTAGGCGACTCGGAGAGTGAGAGAGAGAAAAAGGGCGGTGGCCGAGTGTGTGAATAACGGCAGTGGCGACGGCAGTGGGTCGGCGGCGGGTGGTTTGATGGTGGTGCGAGGGCTGGGTGGTGGTCGGCGGTGGCAACGGTGGGGTGCGAGGGCTGGGTGGTGGTCGGCGAGAGAAAGGATGAGGGACTCGACGAAGAGAGGTCGGGCATTGGGGTTTTGTGCGAAAATCGAAAGTCGCACGGCCGTGCGAATCTCGCACGATCCACCGTGCGGAATGATGAACCCCTCTGGAAGATTCGCACGGCTGTGCAGAAATGTGCACTGTATACCGTGCACATTGGGTAATTGCTGGGTAGACTCGCACGGGTGTGCGAAACGCGCACGATGGGGTGTGCGAATTTGTCCAACTCTCTGGCTAACTTGCACGGCCGTGTGGAATCTGCACGACCTACCGTGCGAAATGGTGAAGCCCTCCGGAAGATTCGCACGGCCGTGCGAATTCTGCACTGGGTACCGTGCGAACTTCCTCTCCCCTTTTTTTTTTTTTTTTTTTTTTTTTTTTTGAAAGCGATTAAAAAGGACTTGGGTTGCCTCCCAAAAGCGCTTGTTTTAGGTCCCGAGCTTGACCCTTACCTGATTTTTCATGCGATTGGTGCATTGGGGAGGTTGTAAGAGACCTTCCCTCTATAGGCTCTCCAGATAGGTAATGCTTGAGCCTCGAACCATTCACCTTGAAAGTATTATCGGCTCCAGCACCGATCTCCACAGCCCCATATGGAAACACCTTAAAAACCCTAAATGGCCCCGACCATCGTGAGCGGAGTTTTCCGGGAAATAATTTCAGCCTTGAGTTAAACAAAAGAACTAGATCTCCTTCCTGGAATTCTCTTCTATTGATAAACGTGTCATGCCACTTTTTCATTTTCTCCTTGTAGATCTTAGTGTTCTCATAGGCATCCATCCTAATCTCATCCAGCTCATTCAGTTGCAGCGAGCCTTCTTTCCCCAGCAGACCTTTAGGTCGAAGTTTAAGTGCTTGATAGCCCAAAACGCTTTATGCTCCAACTCCACAGGGAGGTGACATGGTTTCCCAAAAATCAACCTAAATGGTGTAGTCCCAATAGGTGTTTTAAAAGCTGTTCGATAGGCCCATAAAGCATCATCTAACTTGTCAGCCCAATCTCTTCTTGACCTCGAAACTGTTTTCTCCAGAATTGACTTGATTTCCCGGTTTGAGATCTCTACTTGCCCACTAGTTTGGGGATGATAACCTAATCCGACCTTATGATGCACCCCATACTTCTTAAGCATTGCCTCAAACTTCTTTTCAATAAAATGAGTTCCTCCATCACTAATTAGAACTCTAGGAACTCCAAACCTTGGGAAGATCACCTTTTGAAAGAACTTAGCCACCACTCTAGCATCATTGGTGGGGCTAGCGATTGCTTCTACCCATTTTGAGACATAATCCACAGCAACAAGGATGTATTGATTACCTTTTGAGGGTGGGAATGGTCCCATAAAGTCAATGCCCCAAACATCAAAAATTTCCAGCTCTAAAATGTAATTGAGGGGCATTTCATTCTTCCTTGAGATATTTCCGGTCCGTTGGCATCGATCACATGCATGAACGTACTTGTGTACATCCTTGAACAATGTAGGCCAAAAGAAGCCAGCTTGCGGAACTTTTGCTGCAGTTTTTGAAGTGCTAGCATGTCCACCACAAGGAGAGTCGTGACAATGGGAAATTACGCTCCGAATCTCCTCTTCGAGGATACATCTCCTATAAACCCCATCCTTGCACAGCTTGTAAAGGAAAGATTCTTCCCAACGAGTAGAACTTGATATCATGGAAGAGCTTCTTTCTTTGGTGTGGACTTAAATCAGATGGAATGACTTTGCTAGCTAGGAAATTAGCAATGTCGGCGAACCAAGGAACTACACCCTTATGGACAGCAAATAGGTGCTCATCAGGAAAAGTATCATCAATGGGAGCTTCTTCACTCTCAACAATAATCCTGGACAAGTGATCCGCAACTACATTCTCTCGCTCCTGTTTTATCCCGAATCTCTATGTCAAACTCTTGGAGAAGTAGGATCCACCGAATGAGGCGGGGCTTGGCATCTTGCTTGGCCAGTAGGTGCTTGAGCGCAGAGTGGTCGGTGTACACAATGACCTTGGAGCACAAAAGATATTGTCTAAATTTTTCAATTGCATACACTACTGCAAGCAATTCCTTCTCAGTAGTGGTATAGTTCTGCTGGGCCTCATCAAGTGTCTTACTCGGCATAGTAGATGACATGAGGCTTCGTATCTATCTTTTGCCCCAAAACCGCACCAACCGCGTGGTCGCTGGCATCACACATTATCTCAAATGGCAAGCTCCAATCTGGTGGCTGAATGATCGGGGCTGAAATCAAAGCCTCTTTAATCCCGCAAAAGGCCTCATGACAATCATCGGTGAAGACGAAGGGTACATCTTTGGCGAGGAGCTTAGTTAAAGGTTTAGCAATTTTAGAAAAGTCCTTGATAAAGCGGCGATAGAACCCCGCATGACCAAGGAAGCTTCTAACACCCTTCACGAAGTGGGAGGTGGTAATCGCTCTATAACCTCAATCTTAGCCCTATCAACCTCGATGCCCCTATTAGAAATCACATGCCCCAAAACAACACCCTCTTGCACCATAAAGTGACATTTTTCCCAGCTTTAAAACCAAATTGACTTCCTCACATCTATGGAGCACTTTAGCCAAATTCTCCAAACACACATCAAAAGTGCCTCCGTAGACAGAGAAGTCATCCATAAAAACCTCCATGATGTTTTCAATGAACTCGTAAAAGATAGCAGTCATGCATCGTTGGAAGGTAGCTGGTGCATTACATAACCCAAACGGCATCCTTCGATAGGCAAAGGTGCCATAAGGACATGTGAATGTTGTCTTCTCTTGATCACTCGGGTGGATAGGAATTTGGAAAAATCCCGAAAAACCATCCAAGTAACAAAAGAAGGAATGCTTTGCCAACCGTTCCAACATTTGATCAATGAAAGGGAGGGGGAAGTGGTCTTTCCGGGTGGCTTTATTCAGTTTTCTCGTAATCAATGCACATGCGCCACCCGGTGACAGATCCTAGTAGAAATCAACTCATTCTTTTCGTTCTTAATGACGGTCATACCCCCTTTCTTTGGAACCACTTGGACTGGACTAACCCAATCACTATCTCGAGATAGGATAGATGATTCCAGCTTCAAGCAATTTCACAACCTCTTTTTTCACAACCTCTTGCATATTTGGATTTAAACGTCTTTGAGGTTGTCGAGAGGGTTTATGACCATCATCAAGAAGAATCCTGTGCATGCATAATGAAGGACTAATTCCCTTAATATCGTCAATGCTATACCCAATGGCCCCACGATGTTTTCTAAGGACATTAAGCAATTTTTCAAGTTGTGGGCCTTCAAGTTTAGCATTGACAATAACTGGAAAAGTGGAGTTAGGGTCTAAGAATTCATACCGAGGTGTGGAGGTAGAGGTTTTAACTCTACTCGTGGGGCTCTTTTCTCACCTTCCTTTTCGGACCGAGCCTCCACATTGAGGGTCGGCAGCGAATGTGGTCTATGCTCATAGATTGGAGCATCATCAAGGAGCCTAGCATACTCCTTTGCCTCATCTTTCTGTCCTTCAATCACCTCTTCCCCGGTCAAAAGTGCTTCAAGAAGGTCAACTTGCAATTTGTGGTTTACCTCGACTCCATTGATAATCTCATCCAAGATGTCAACTTGACAACATGAATCTTCAGGTGTGGGGGCAACCGTGGCTTTGGAGAGATTAAACTCCATCTTCTCATCTCCTACATGAAGGGAAAGCTTCCCATTCTTGACATCGATCATGGCACCAGCTGTGGCTAAGAAAGGTCTCCCTAGAATGATTGGAATCCGGGCATCCTCCTCCATTTCCATCACGACAAAGTCACAGGGGATGAAAATCTTGCCCACTTGGAGAGGCACATCTTCTAAAAGTCCCACCGGATGTTTCACGTAACGATCCGCAAGTTGAATGGATATGGAAGTAGGTTTTAAATCACCCATTTGAAGCCTCTTGCAGATGGAGAGAGGCATAACACTCACACTAGCTCCCAAATCACACAACGCCTTGCTAATTGGCACATCTCCAATAGAGCATGGTATAGAGAAACTGCCTGGATCTGAAAGCTTAGGGGGCAACTTGTTTTGCAAGACTGGCACTCGCACTCAGCCGTGAGAGACACGGTCCCACTCTCAATCAACTTCCCTTTGTTGGACAGTATGTCCTTCAAAAATTTTGCATAAGATGGTATCTCAGCAAGTGCCTCTATGAATGGGATGTTGATATGGAATTTCTGCAGACATCTCTATGAACTTGATGAACTTCTTCCGATCTTTAGTCTTTACTAACCTCTCGAGGATATGGAACTGGAGGTTTGTAAGACTCAACGAGCTTCACTACGGTTTCAGCTTCAGCTTTACTTTTTGAATTTCTAATGTTATCCTTAACACCTTGAATTACAGGTTGAGCATCTCCCTGTTTCTCCTCTTCTTCAGCAACAAAATCTTCCTCATTAGCAACCATCCTTGGACCCTCTAACTCTTTCCCACTTCTCAAAGTGATGGCATTGACATGCCCCTTTGGATTGATCTCGAGTTGTCCCGGCAAATGCCCTTGAGGTCTAGAAAGATGGCTCACTTGTTGGGCTATTTGGGAGATTTGAGTCTCTAGGATCTTGTGATGAGTAGACATGCCATCAAACTTGGAAGTCAATTGCTTGATCGATTCTCCTAAAGCCTCATTTGTTCTAGATCGTGTCCGAACGAAGCTTTCCATTAGGCTTTCTAAGTTTGACTTCGTGGTGGGGGTTTAAGTGCAGGATCGAAAGAGGCCCTAGGTTGAAAACCAGGTGGCAAGGGGTTATTGTTTCTATAGGAGAAATTAGGATGATTCCTCCAGCAGGGGTTGTAGGTTTGGGAGTATGGGTTATTTTGTGGTTTGGAATTAAAGTTTTGTAGGGCATTGGCTTGTTCAACAGCTTTGGAAATCAGCTTGGCATTCAGCTGCCACATGCCCTGGTCCTCCACAAATCTCACAAAATACATATCCCTCATTTGCAGTACTTGAGGAGCCACTGGAAGTAGACACTCGCATTCACTCGCTCTAACTTCTCGACCGAGAGCCTCCACTTTGCTAGCTAGGAGAGCTATGGAATCAATCTCGTGCATCCCTCCCTTCTTTGGAACCAACTTCTCACTGCCCCAGTGATAGCTGTTGGAGGCCATGTTCTCAATAAGGGCCTTAGCCTCACCTTCACCCTTAGCCATTAGAGCTCCTCCCGCAGCTGCATCTATGGAAATCCGGATTTGGGGAGGTAGCCCGTTGTAAAAAGTCTCGTAGAAGCATCCATTCGGGAATGCCATGATGGGGGCACTTCTTTTGGAGATCCTTATATCTTTCCCAAGCCTCATAAAGTGACTCTCCATCTTCCAAGCAAAAGGTGGAGATAGCATTCCTTAATTTCGCGGTCTTGCTTGGGGAAAGAACTTTGCCATGAACGCCTTTGACAAAGCTTCCCAAGTGGCATACTTGTTAGGATCCTCGTTTAGTAACCAATCCTTAGCTCTATCCTTTAAGGAAAAGGGAAAGAGCTTGAGGCGGAGGGCTTCATCGGTGAAGTTGTTGATCTTCACAGTCCCACACTTCTCTAGGAAAGAGTTGATATGTCGAATGGCATTTTCGCTAGGAAGCCCTCCAAATGCATCTTGCCGCACAAAGTGAATGAGCGACATCTTTACCTCAAAATCCTCAGCAGCGACATTCGGTCCAACGATGGCCGAAATTACCCCGGACGCACTAGGGATGGCATAGTCCCCTAGCGGTCTCGGTTGCGGTCCTTGCTCCGCCATTCTTTCCTCTCTTCTCCGCCTTCTCGCAGCTGCGCTTATTGATCTTGCTGTTGCTTCGATTTCAGTGGTCAAGTGGGATAATTTCTCTCCCCTTCGACTCCTCCTACGCATGCAAAAACAAGAACTATACCAAGCGTGAACAGATTCAAGCAGAAATCAAGAAAAGATAGGTACTGAGACAAGAACACAAGACCTAGTTTCAAGTCTAAAAGCAAATCTAGTACTCAAAAGAACAAAGTTCCCGGCAACGGCGCCAAAAACTTGTTGAGAAAAATATAATACCGCAAGTGCACGGCGTAGCCGTAGCTAGAAACCGGTAAGTACGGGTCGTGTCCACAAGGAACTCGCTTTCAAATACTAAATCCACCTAAAAACTCTTATCTAGGTAAAAACTCAGTTCGACGATGATTTGGTTTTTGGATCAACTAATAACAAAATAACTAAGGGAAATCGATGAATTAAAAAAGCCTTAGATTGGGATTAATCACACTAATATGCCTGAAACTAAAATCGAGTACCGCTTGAGATTTGCCTATGCTAATAGTTTAGAAGAGGGAGACACCAATTAAGCCTATCTTTGCCTACTTTCGAAGGTCAAAGACTAACCTTGCACAATCCAATCACCTATTTTCATGGGATTAATAAAGGCAAAATTACAATGAATGCATCTCACAACCCCCAATTAAGACCTTAATTATTTTCATATCAAAGTTCTAATCGTTCACAACGTCATTCTAGGTAAGTTTTCATCTTTCGATGTTCCACAAAACCCTAATAAAAGCATATGAGTCCTCTCTCGAGGCAATCAATGAAAGAGTGATGAACGAAGTGAATTCTAACCTAAAAAGCATAGAACAACCCAATTGGTACTCAATTCATGATTATCAAGGCATAATAGGGATCAATCCCAACCTAAGTAAAGAAATTAGCCCCTAAACATGATACTAAACAATTGACAAAGATTGAAGAAAATAGCCATAGCGAAACAAAGAGAAATTATGAAGAAAAGATAAAGAGAAGAAATTACGATTACCGAATGAAAAACTTGATGCGATTCAATAATAAAAACTTGAAGTAGAATAACAATAATGGGTGTTCTTGAGTCTCCTCTCGGAGCTGCCCACGAAACCCTAGCTAAAAATCTCAAATTATGGAATAGAATCCCCCACAAATACAATTAGGAAACTTAAATAATCGCCGAAAACAGTAGTCGCACGGCCAGTACGCAAGTCGCACGGGGTACCGTGCGAAAAATCTGCCGCGTTCGCGCTCTCGCCTGTTTCGCACGGCCGTGCAGATTATGCACGGGTACCGTGCGCATCTTCAATCTTCCGTAACTTGTCGCACAACCGTGCAATATGTGCACAGGGGGCCGTGCGAAACCGAGAACTCTCCGGATGATTCGCACGGCCGTGCAATGTCTCGCACGGGGGCCGTGCGGACTTCCTTGGATTCGGGTCCTTCGCTCGATGATCCGCACGGCTGTGCAGCTTCGCACTGAGGGGCTGTGCGACTTCTCTTGATGTGTTTTAGGCTTCTTTCTTGCCTCCTCTTGGCCCCGAACTCTTCTCTTCATCGCTTTCCATCAACTTTACCTCGAATCTCTCAAATTTAAGCCCAAAAACCTGTAATAAAGAGATTTACGAACTTAGGTGACGATAAAGAGAAAATGAGTAAGATCTAACCCAAAACTAAATAAATATCATTGAAATCATCATGGAATTGGGCCAAATAATGCCTTAAAAACAGGCAAAAGCGAGGTCTAACAGGTACAAAACGTAGGAATAAGCCTTTCCGTTCCGCCCGTCAAACGATGACAATTACCAGTGTAAGAATTCAATTGTATCTAATTATTGCATTTTATTGTTTCAATATTTAAGAGCAGTGAGCCGCTCATAAATATTAAAATGGAACCGAGAAATGTGAATGAAGTTGTCAGTTAATTGACTTAGAAATATCGATTCAAGCTTAAATATTTATAATATGTGCAAACTTGCATTTATCAACAAATACAAGTACAGCTTATTTACTACAAAATTAAATTTCAGAACATATGATTTATTATAATAATAATAACAATAAAATAGATAAATAAATAATAAAAAAAACAGCAAAAATTTACAGACAAATAAATTAGAAACAAATGTACGGTGAAAAAAATTAACCATGTGTAAAAATAATTAATGATTTGGATAAGCCCAAATCCCATGGAAATGATGGAGGGGAAGAAGATAAGATTTGGGCTGTAGGAGCCCATTATAAATAGGAAGGGAAGGGGGTGTTGGGCCGGATCGGAAAACACAAAGCAACGGAGAGCTGAAGAAAGCCACAAGCCCAAAACACTTTCTTGCACTGCCCAGCCTCCAGCCCACCGGTTGCCTGCCGCTTGCCGCCTGCCGCTGCCCGCCGGCCGTCGCCGACCACCGGACTCCGGCCAGCCACCATTTGCCCTCCCTCACTCCTTTTTGTCAACACCTTTACTACTAAGGTAATAATTCTTTTTTAAAAAAAACTAAGTTGAATTATTTATAATGGAAATAAATAGATAAAAAGAAGGAAAGAATTAATATACTTACATGTGTTGAGAAATTGAGGATATTTATTTGGAGAAATAAAGTTAAAGAAAAGAAATATATATATATATACATATATATATATGTGTATGCTTATTTTCAGAAAACAAGTTCAAGAGTTGGATAATAATTTTGATAAAAAGGGTATGAGGAAATATATATATACATATAATAATTATATTAAAGTAAAGGGGTAAATTTTTATTTGCAAACAGAAGGTTATCGGAAACGTCGAAAGCAAAGCAAATCAAAAATTAGTTCGAAACAACTTCCCAACCGAGTTACGTTATTGCTTGTACCCTTCCAAAATAGTTAAATTTTATTTGTTATAAAAAGTGTTACCGTACTTGTTTTTAATTCGGCCTACAACACTTTTAGGACCAAGTTAACCGTTAATCGTTGATCGGTTACTTTTAACCGTTCATAAATGTTTGCTAGCAGAAGTAATCGTATTGGGCCCTTCCCGATAAACGGGAGTTTTAATCGAATCGTCTAGTGAAGCCATGGCTGCAACTGCATATAAATTGGGGTCCTAGTGTTGGCCGAAAGTTAAAATATTTACGAAATCGAAAATTTTAACTGAAAAGTTTACAGGAAATAGAAATTGAGTTTTTGCTTAAATGATAAATGTTAAATGAATTTTTGAAATCGCGCGTGCTCACTGGCTCACAAAAATGTTTTCACAAGTACAAGGGTAACGTATTGAGCCAACCGCTCACTTTTAGTTTTTCCTATTTTTTATAATTTTGTTTTTTGGGAAAGAGAAACAGACAAGGGTTAAACAAGAGGTCCATGGGATTGCATAGTGGAGGAATTAAAGCTCCAAGACTTGGCCGACTGCGGTGGGTTCACCCCTGCACGGTTACTAGGACTCTTTTCCAGGAGCAGCGAATGTTGAAAACCCAGTAGCTCCTAATTCACCCGGCCCCGAGTTTGAGCCCGGCAATGTTAATATTTGGGCCGGCTAAGATGGCTATGATATATGTGACAATTATGAGGCGGATGCCTCTAGTGATTCCAGTGATGTTGTGAGTGTGGTTGATATCCCGGAGTCCACATAAATTATCTAGATAAGTTCTGATGATAGTGAAGTGATAGATCCTGAGGAGGATGAGATGGAGGAAAGTGAACCATGGAGTTCGAGGCCGGACAACGAGTAACAGTAGTGACCCGGATTTCATGATGTGAGAATTGAAATGGGAGAAGTTGATGGATTCAGGGGTAACTCGCTGTGTAGGATATGTAAATATGTAAAATAGTGTATAATATAAACTAACTGATGAAAAAAAGGGGGAGAGAGAAGAAGTGGAGTTGTATGGCCGCATAAGTGTGGGTATTGTAGGGGTAGAATAGTGGTTAATCTAACCCCTCTTTCCACCCATTTTGTTACCAAGGGTGGATATTTTGTAGACCTATTAAGGGAACGATAATGCTATGGTTGAACAATGTGTAATATAACTTTAACGAATAAAAAAGGTGTTTTATATCATTTTGATGTTTAAAAAAATAAAAGAGAGAAGAGAGAGAGAAAAGAAAAAGCTAATTATTGTTGTGTTTTTTTTTTTTAATTGAGTAGAATGTCGATTCAAGATGAGAGCATTCCAAAAATGAATTGCAAGAAAACGACGAAGAATCTTTGCACACTCAGTCAATTAATCAAACCCCTCCAATTCTAACCCCACATTGGGGTGAGAGTGATGTGCAAAAAGTTGAGAATGAGCTAGATAAAATGGGAATATTCGAGGACATATATCCCAAATTATTAGGGACAGTTATAGCAGTGGTGACACGGAAACTTAAGGAATCTAGCTCTGAAAATTCTGGACAGGAGGGTAGACTTTTTGAAAGGGTCGCAAAACAAAATCCAAAAATTTATGATGGGAAAATGGATCCAGTGGTACTTGAAGAATGGATTAGGCAGATAGAGAAAATATTTGATGTGGTAGAGGTACCAGATGAAAAACGTGTAAACATTGGGGCTTTTTACCTCACCGGATAAGCTGATATTTGGTGGGGAACTGTAAGGACTAAGTTTCAAAACTCTGAAGGCTCGTGGGATAAGTTTTTGAAGGAGTTAAGAGCAAAATTTTACCCAGTGTCCTTACAAAAACAAAAGCAAAAGGAATTTTTGGAATTAAAACAAGACAATATGTCCGTGATGGAATATGCTAGCAAATTTGCAGAATTATCTAGGTTTGCCTCGGAGTTTGTAGCCATGGATCGTATGAGAATAATAAGTTTTGTCCAAGGCTTAGCACCTTATATTAGGCACCAGTTAGCCGGGTAACCTATACAAACTAGTCAAGATTATACGAGCGAGCCGCAGAAGTGGAACGGGTGAAATGGGAATTGCGGATGTTGAGTCCGAATACCTTCAGGAAGAGAGGGAATAAAAACAGAGTCATGCAGAGGGAACACCAAGCAAAAATCCTGCAAGTACGGGAACTAATTTTTAAACTTCTACTTCAACCAAGAAACAATGCTCGAAGTGTGGTCGGACCAACCACGACACAGGAGATTGTTGGGTTGGCACCAATCGTTGTTATTGGTGTGGAGATTACAACCATTTAATTGCAAACTGCCCAATCAAACCTTCCCAAGCAAGCAAAGGTCCAAGCCAAAACCAAAGGAATACAAGGGCAGCCACAGTAACTAGGGCAGTAGACAGGTTGGAAGAGCCTATGTTATGAGTAAAAAGCAAGCTACCGACACGGGAACCATTGTGACTGGTACGCTCTTTTTAAATTCAGTACAACTTACTGTTTTATTTGATTCGAGTGCTATGCACTCTTTTATTTCATCAAAGGCTGCATCTTAAATAGGCTTGGAACTGAGTAAACAACCCATAGAATTATGTGAGTCTACCCACAGGTCAAACAATAAAATGTGACGTTATGTATAAAAATTGCCCTATTACCCTAAGTCAAGAAAATTTTAGGGGTGACCTGGTACAGTTTGATATGTCCGAATTTGATGTAATCTTGGGTATGGATTGGTTGTCTAAATATGGGGCAAAAATAGATTGCTAAGGGCAGATTATATTTTTAAAGGGTACAAATGGCAGGGAGGTGAGGTTTCAAGGTACCAAGGAGGTTAGAGATTATATTGTAGTATCGTTGCGAGTCTTTAGACAACTTGTTAAGCCAGGGAAGGAAGCTTATTTATGCTTTGTAACGGAAGAAAAATAGGAGGCAAAGATAGAGTATATTCCTGGAGTTAAAGAATTTCCTGACGTTTTTCCAAATGAAATTCCTGGGTTGCCCCCAAAAGGGAAATTGATTTTGAGATAGAGATTGAACTGGGAGCACGACCCATTTCCAAACCTCCATATAGGATGGCTCCTGCGGAACAGAAGGAGTTAAAGGTTCAGCTGGAGGAATTGTTGCAAACAGGATATATAAGGCCGAGTGTATCTCCTTGGGGCGCGCCAGTTTTGTTCGTAAAGAAGAAAGATGGAACTTTGAGGTTATGTATAGATTATAGAGAACTAAATAAGGTTACTACAAAGAACAAGTATCATTTGTCAAGGATTGAGGATTTATTTGATCAATTACAGGGAATGGGAGTGTTCTAAAAAATTGACCTCTGGTCCGGGTATCATCGAGTTGCGAATTAAGCCTGAGGATATACCAAAAACGGCATTCAGGACGCGTTATGGACATTATGAATTCACAGTCATGCCTTTTGGTTTAACAAATGCTCCGACAGCTTTTATGGACATGATAAACAGAATATTTAGGCCTTATTTGGATAAATTTGTTGTTTTTATTGATGATATTCTAATATATTCTAAGACGGAGGAGGAGTATGCTGATCATTTAAGGATTGTTCTGCAAACTTTGAGGATTCATATGTTATATGCTAAGTTGTCGAAGTGTGAATTTTCGTTGTCTAAAGTAAATTTTCTGGGGCATGTAATTTCTAAAGAAGGAATTAAAGTTGACCCCAAGAAGGTTAAGGCAGTGACTGAATGGCCTAGGCCGACTAATGTTACGCAAGTCCGAAGCTTTCTGGGAATGGCTGGATATTATAGACGGTTTGTACAAGATTTTTCATGGATAACTTTGCCCTTTACTAATCTTTTGAGGAAAATGACAAAATTCGAATGGAATGATAAGTTTGAAATTGCATTTTAAGAGCTCAAGAAACGGCTCACTATTGCACCAGTTTTGGCCTTACCGGAGAAAGATGGAGAATTCATTGTGTATAGTGATGCATCTAGACAAGGAATTGGGTGATTTTTGATGCAAAATGGGAGAGTCATAGCATATGCTTCTAGGCAATTGAAGCCATATGAGCAGAATTATCCCACTCATGATTTGGAATTAGCCGCAGTAGTTTTTGCCTTGTGGAGACATTTCCTGTATGGAAGTGTATGCAAGATTTTTACGGATCATAAAAGTCTTAAGTATATTTTCACGTAGAAAGAGTTGAATTTGCGACAACGAAGATGGTTGGAGTTCCTAAAGGATTACGATATGCAAATTCACTATCACCTGGGAAGGCCAATGTTGTGGCAGATGCGTTAAGTCGGAAAACCCATCATGGTGTGAATGCATTAAAGATTGTACGTCCCGAGATACTAAGAGATTTGTAAGGAATGGGGGTTAAACTAGCATTTTCCCATGAGTCAAACACAATTCTGTCAGTGGTAATAGTTCAACCTACCCTTTTGGAAGAAATTAAACAAGTGCAAACTGGGGATGATGAGATTAAGAGAATCAAAGAAGGTGTAAGCAAAGGAAAAGCCTTGGGATTTCATGAGGATGATCAAGGAGTTATAAGATTTCAAAACAAGATTTGTGTACCACTAAACATGCAATTAACGGGGATGATACTAGTAGAAGCACACCACACCAGGTACTCTATTCACCATGGGGCAACAAAAATGTATAGAGATTTGAGACAAATCTTTTGGTGGAACAACATGAAAAGAGATATAACCCAATTTGTGAATAAGTGCCTCATTTGCCAAAAAGTAAAAGCGGAACACCAACGCCTAGTCGGTGAGTTACGACCATTGGAGATCCCTGTTTGGAAGTGGGATTCAATCTCCATGGATTTTATTATGGGATTACCCCTTTTAGCATCAAAGAAAAATGCGATATGGGTAGTTATTGATAGACTTACAAAATCTGCTCATTTTATACCAATACATGATTCATGGGGGATTGATAAGTTAGCTCAAATATATGTGAAAGAAATTGTGCGTTTGCATGGGATTCCCAAGGATATAATCTCGGATAGGGACTCAAGATTTCAAGCTCGTTTTTGGAAGGCCTTGCAAAGAGCATTTGGAACAAAACTACAGTTCAGTGGTTCGTATCACCCTGAGACTGACAGGCAAACAGAAAGAGTAAACCAAGTGGTTGAAAATATGCTGCGAGCATGTATACTGGAGTTTCAGGGAAATGGGAGGATTATCTTCCATTAGCTGAATTTTCATATAATAATAGCTACCAAACGACTATTTGAATGGCACCTTTTGAAGCATTGTATGGCAGAAGGTGTAGAACTCCTCTTTGTTGGAACGATCTGGATGAATGTAATGCCCCAACCTTAACCCAATACATTAACAAAGATTAATAAATATTAATGAGCGCGTGCACTTCAATTTACACTTTCGTTTCTCATGATCATATATATATATATATATATATATATATATATATATATATATATATATATATATATATATATATATATTATGTACTTGTACAAGTAACCATTTTATGTGTTGCAGGACTCGGATGATTATAACGACGCTTGGCCAAAAATAAGTAAATAAATAAATAAGCAAATAAAGTATGCTTTGTGATGATTCAATAAATAATAATAATAATAATAATAATAAGAATAATAATAATAATAATAATAATAATAATAATAATAATAATAATAATAATAATAATAATAATAATAATAATAATAATAATAATAATAATAATAATTCATACACCTAAAGTTTATAATAACTATTGAAGTCGGGAATTCTTAAAACCGACATTCTTTTAACTTGGGCTTGGTTATTAGGGTAATTGGCCTTGTAGAGAGTGGAGGGCCCAATAACCAAGCAAATAAAAATAAAAATAAAATAAAAAAGGGGCTGGATTCAGATTGAGGAGAGAGATTTTCAGATTCAAAATGTTGCCTATTTAAACCCCAAAATCCCAAAAAGACACCACCTTCATCATTGTTTCCCTTCCCAACAAAATTCACCTCCCTCACTCAACCCCCTCCACTGTCCAGCCAGACTGACCACCACCACCACCAGCAGCTCCTCCGGTCACCATCACCGGAGCCACCAGCCGCCGGCCATCGTGAAGCCAGCCACCACTGCAGCCTGCTCTGCTGCACCTGCTACACCTGCTGCTGTACTGCTGCTGCACCTGCCGCCAGTCGTCGCCGGTCGCCACCTTCTGCCGCCGCCAACCACCGCAACCACCGGAGCTCCGATCAGCCACCCCATTCCACCATAAAACCCTCATTTTCTTGTGAGTTTGGGTAAAAACCTCAACCTTCAACTAATTAATTCCTTAATTATTTTAGAAATAATTAGTTAGAGGTTGCATGCAAGGGATTATTGTGTAAAATCAGATTACATAGTTAGTATTATACTTTTGGGGATCGTTGATTGGAAACGTTAACTCGGGTTGCCCCAAATCTTCTTGCATGTGCTTTTAATAGGTTTTAGTGGGCTAATATGATACTTAAAATGAAGGAAAATGTGCAAAGTAAACCTTTCATAGAGATATTACAAGACAAAAAAATTCGTAGAGCATAAGAAAGTAGAGTTGGAAGACTCTGCCACCCAGCACGGGTACCCCCACAGCCAGTAGGACAGGCCGTGGTGGCCAGCAGCGAGATAATTGACCCAAAATACCCACCACGGGTGCTCCCACAGGCCGTGGGATAACCCGTGGTGGCCACCAGAAGTCCCCACTGACCATGGGAAGGCCCTTGATGACCTCTAGAACCAGCCATTGACCCCCACTGGCCATGGGGAGGTCCGTGATGACTTCCAAAACAAAGGAAATTTGGTTTTCGTGATAACTCGAGTTTATTAGAAAATTTTGGAGGAATAGATTAACCAAAGTGGGCATGCATGTTGTGTTATGAGGACATAGATTAAAATTGAGAATTAAGGAGAATAGGTAAGTTGAATGATTGTAAGAAGTTGAAGACAATGAGTGATTTTGGGAAGATTAAAGAAAATAAGTCATTTTGAGGGTTGAAGGAAAAAAGTGATTTTTGCCTTCATAAATTCATCTAATCATGGGAAGTTGCAAAAAAAAAAAAAAAAAAAGAAGAAAGGAAATAATGTAAATGATAACAATAGTAATAACGATAGCGATGACAATAATAACGATAATAAATTTGATTACTAAGAGTATTGAACCTTTTAATGAAACACCATATTTTGTTAAGGCATCCACGTCGTTCATCCGAGTCAGCAACTTCAAAGGGATCAGAAGGAATATTTCCACGAATTAAGGTACGTTTATTGCTTGTACCTTACGAAAACCCATATGTTTATACATAACAATATCAAATGGTTTGCTTAATGAAATGAACCCTTTCAAATATTATTTGTCACCTAATTATGTGGCCCGCCCCATATCAATCATGTTATCATGATCATATCATATCATATTTATTTGGCCATTATCAACCAGACTTTGCCGATCGGTCTGGGTATGCGCATATTTAGGGAAACCGATGATCGTAAGGAGCCACTCAGATAATAAATGAATAATTGTTTTACTATCTTCTTCCCGTCTGTTTTATAAATGAATTGAAATGCATGCGCTCAAAACATATATCTTCACCTGATTATTTACAGTACATGGATAAGCGTATTGAGCTTTGGCTCATTATTTCGAAATGTTTTATCTATTTTGTTTTAGGTAAAGCTACTCCAGAAGGGAGCAAGAAGTAGGGTTGTCTACTGGTCGAAGTGTCTTAGGGGCTCACAGTGGTGGTGACATGTCGTGTCTTGAGTTATTTTGGTTTTGTTTTAAGTCATTACCCTAACGGCATGTATTTTATTTTCTCCGCTTATGTTATTTTGCATCGGACGTTTTACTTTCGAATTAAGATCTTATCAAGTATTGCACGTAATCTATCTGAAGGTTGCCTTGTTCCTTGTTTGGAATGGCGGTAACGCCTCTAACCTATATGTCCGCTACGCTAATTACTAGGTAATTAGTCCTTAGGATTAACCTGGTGATTATGGGGTTTGGGGGCTTTACAGTTGTGGTATCAGAGCCTAGGTTATTAGGAACACTGTGAGCCGTGTATGTGTCATGTGAGTCAAGATAGGGATAGGATGTGCAACTTTGGGTGATTTGCTTAGCATGCCTCTATATGCATTCGTATGACAGTATTGATTGTGAAAATAATGATATCATGTTAAATACTCTAAACACCTTTGGTGGTATATATGATATTGTGGATTAACCTTTGACCTTCTTGTTTTAGATGTCAATTCTAGGTTTGCCTGTTGACCCGTACTCCCTAGCAATGGTATCGGGAACATTGATACTTGACCATATATACCACCTTGAGACCTGCATGGCCGCACACATGCAAGATCCTTTCTCGACCTTCCATAGCTCACTTGTATGAGCTCACTGTCTATTGTGGACCCTATCACTTACCGAGCCATGGAGGCACTTTAAAGTACGATACCATGCTTTCATCACCACAGGAAACCCCGAGGCGGATTGGGGTAGATTTCAGGGCCCAGGTGCTTGGGCCATTATCACGCATGAGTTGCTCGTGCGTGATAATGGCTCGAGTACAGGGGATTACCTCTCAGCTTATCCCTATCCTTTTCCCTGAGCTTTTCACGCCGACCCTATCCACGCCACCACCCCAAGTCCCACTACCTCACCCCTTACCGGAACTAGAACCTGAGCCTCACCAGACCGACTCTTCTTTAGAGGACCCGGAAGAGGAGAGCGAACCCCTACCATTGACCCCCAACCTTTCCGAGGACTCGGGGGAGTCCACATTCTTATCGATATCCCTGAATCACCCGAGATTGTGGTGATTGACACCGATGAGGAGGATGCCGTTATGGAGGATCTAGAAGAGGACCCCGAGGAAGATCCCGAGGAGCATGAGGTGGAAATCGTGTACGTCAGCTCCGAGTCCGAGGAGGATGACGACCCTAGCGACTTTGACTACGATCCCTCCAGGGATCGTTAGGCTTGCATAGCCTCTATTCTTTTGCCATGGGCCACGATGGCCCAGATGATTTTGTATAGTTGGCTAGACTTTTGTCGTATGTGATGTACGTATTTGTGTAGGAGATAGCATGGATGTATTTATGTATATACTAGCCAAACTAACCAATATTGATGATGACCTATGATATTTTTGGACTTAGGCGGCTTGACCTAGCTCACTGACCTAGGCTAACCTCGGGATGAGGTATGTACTATAGGAATTAATGATTTGGGACATAGTGTGGTTTGGGCATGACCTTCGATATCACTTATTCACCTTTTCTGTTAATGATTATTTCCTGTTATTTATTTCGTTCTTTTTATTTATTTATTGTAAGACCTATGTGAGTTTTTTTGGGTAAAACGTGATGTAGGCCTTACTTAGGTGAATAAACTGAGAAGAAAACCAATATATTTGTTTTGTAGAATGTTGCACGACGCAAGTAGGAACCAACCTGGGAGTGAAAACCAGGAGTGATGAGGAGATAATCATGTGTTTGGAGGAACCCTAATGCCACCATTTACCAACACGCAACAACAAACCAACCAACCCCAAACTCACATTTCCATTCACTCCAATCCTAATGAGGGTGAAAACCCTGCATATTGGAAAAGGCTTGTTCAGGAGTTACTGAAGAAGATACCTACCCCTACCACACCCGCTGTAACCTCCCATAACACTGAAAAGCTAGTCGATAGAGTAGCTAAGAGAAACCCCGAGTGTACAGTGGGAGGATTGACCAAGTAGAACTGGAAGAATGGATTAGGAACATGGAAAAGATCTTCGCGGTAATTGAGGTACCCGAGGATAAGAAAGTGACAATAAGGACATTTTATTTGGCTGGAGAAGCCAATATATGGCGGAGTACAATCAAAGAGAAGTACCATGGGCCTGAGTTTACCTGGACCAAATTCTTGGAGGAACTTAGGGCTAAGTTCTACCCTACTTCGGTGCAACGCATGAAGGAAAAGGAATTCCTAGAGTTGAGGATGACGGAAAACATGACCGTTATGCAATATACTGCTAAATTCAATGAATTAGCTCGTTTTGCTCAAGATTTCATCGCCACTGAGAGGATGAAGATGCTAAGATATGAAGAAGGCCTTGTCGTCTATATCCGACACCAGTTGGCTGGTCAGCCAATCAAAACCACCCATGAACTGTATGAACGGGTTGCTGAAGTGGAGAGGATTAAGAAGGAGTTGAGGGCTCATAGCTCGGGAAATCCAAAACGAAAGTGGAATGATCGAGGAAACCAGAGTGAAAACACCACCCCCAAGAAAACTACTCCTACCCAGACCAAGAATCCCACATCGATCACCTATGAACCATGTGCAAAATGTGGGAGGACCAATCATACTACAGCTGAGTGCGGGGTCGGAACTAATCGGTGTACCTGGTGTGGAAGTGCTGAACATCGAGTGTACAATTGTCCCAAAAGGTTGAAAGCGGTAGAGAAAGGGACAGCGAAGCCGGCGCCTAAGACAATTCCAGGTTCCTCAACTGCCCATCCCGCCAGCGTAGGCAGAGCCTATGTGATGAACAAAAAGGACGCAGCTGCCACTAGTACAGTAGTCACTTGGAACCCTCTTTTTAAATTCCACTCCATTTTATGTATTATTTGATTCTGAAGCATCCCACTCTTTCATTTCAACCTAAGTTGCGCCTCGAATGAAGTTAGAAAGTAATAGGGTCGTAAGCAAATATCAAGTCCTGCCTGCCTAACGGTTAGGTGGTAGCATGCCTTTATTCATACCAAAATGTCCCATTGACCATCTCCGGAGAGAATTTCCCAACCAACCTAATCCAATTCGACTTAGCCGAGTTTGAACTGGTGTTAGGAATGGATTGGTTGTCAAGGTTTGGAGCGAAAATAGATTGCGAAAAAAAAGAGTGGTGTTGAAGAGTAGTCAGGGAGGAAAAGTGTGTTTTCATGGGAATAATAGTAAAACGGAGTGTTATGTTATATCTTTGATGAGGGTAAGGAAACTTGTACAAAAAGGGTGTCAGGCTTATTTATGTTATATCACTGGGGAAATTAAAGAAGAGTTAAAACTTCGAGATATCCCTATAGTAAGGAGTTCCCTGATGTTTTTCCTGAAGAACTTCTAGGAGTACCACCTCAAAGAGAAATAGATTTCGAGGTAGACTTAATCCCAGGGTCACGACCTATCTCCAAAGCACCTTATAGGATGGCCCCAGCTGAGTTGAAGGAATTGAGGACTCAATTGGAAGAACTCATGGAAAAAGGTTTCATTAGGCCAAGTACCTCACCTTGGGGAGCACCAGTCTCATTCGTGAAGAAAAAGATGGTACGCTAAGGTTGTGCATCGACTATAGGGAGTTGAATAAGATCACGATCAAGAATAAGTATCCCCTACCGCGACTCGATGACCTATTTGATCAACTGCAAGGTGCTGGGATATTTTCAAAGATAGATTTAAGGTCCGGCTATCATCAACTTTGAATTAAGCCTGAGGACATACCTAAGACCGCATTCAGGATTAGGTACGGTCACTATGAGTTCATGGTTATGCCATTTGGGTTGACGAATGCACCTGCAAAGTTTATTGATTTGATGAATAGGATTTTCAGACCCTATTTGGATAAATTTGTGGTGGTATTCATAGATGACATCCTAATATACTCCAAGGATAGGGAAGAACATGTGTGTCATTTGAGAATGATTTTACAAACTTTATGAGAAAATCAGTTGTATGCCAAATTGCAAAGTGCGAATTTTGGTTGAGTGAGGTTCCATTTCTAGGTCACATGGTGTCTAAAGAGGGGATAAAGGTTGATCCACAAAAAGTGCAAGCGGTCACAGAATGGCCAAGGCCAACCAGTGTCACCGAAGTAAGGAGTTTCCTAGGGTTGGCTGGATATTATCGAAGGTTCGTACAAGATTTTTCGAAAATAGCTCTTCCCATGACAAATCTTCTAAAGAAAACCACCAAGTTTGAATGGACTGATAAGTGTGAAGGAGCATTTCAGGAGTTGAAAAAGAGATTAACCAGAACCCCAGTACTCGACCTTACCTAAGGAAGGCAAGGAGTACACAATTTATAGTGACACATCAAAAAATGGGCTAGGATGCGTGTTGATGCAGGATGGTAAGGTTGTAGCATATGCCTCGCGTCAGCTAAAACCATATGAAAGGAACTATCCCACCCATGATTTGGAGTTGGCTGCAGTAGTATTCGCCTTAAAAATTTGGAGACATTACCTATATTGGGTATCCTGCAAAATATACACTGACCATTAAAGCTTAAAGTATGTCTTCACCCAAAAAGAGCTCAACTTGAGGCAGAGACGATGGTTAGAACTATTGAAGGATTATTACTTGGAGATCCAGTACCACCTCGGAAAAGAAAATGTTGTCGCAGATGCCTTAAGTAGAAAAACTCAGCATAGCATAAACACCATAGCCATAACCCAACCGACCCTTATTCGTGAATTGCAAGCTGAGGGGATTGAGTTTATCAAACCTCAAGTGAGTGGGGGATTGTTAGCTGTGTTGGAAGTTAGACCATCAATTTTGGAGGAAATTAAGATAGGGCAGGTGAAGGATGAAGAGCTGATAAGGATCAAGCAGAGCCTAGACAAGGGTAAATTCCCAGGTTTTGTGGTACACGAGGATGGTAGCTTACGATTTCTGAATCGTTGGTGCGTACCTAATCAAGGAGACCTCAAAAAGAGAATTTTAGATGAGGCACACACTACCTCATACTCTGTGCATCCTGGGGGAACGAAGATGTATGTGGACTTCAGGCAGAATTTTTGGTGGCCTAATATGAAGAGGGAGGTGGCAGAATATGTGGACCGGTGTCAGAATATGTGCACCGGTGTCTTACCTGTCAGAGGGTGAAAGCTGAACATCAACGCCCTATAGGGGCACTATGACCTCTTGAGATACCAACATGGAAATGGGATTCGATATCGATGGATTTCATCATGGGACTTCCCATATCCACCTCTAAGAAGAACGCAATTTGGACCATTGTGATCGCCTTACCAAGTCTGCACATTTCATACCCATCCACGATGGTTGGAGCGTGGACAGGCTAGGTCAGTTATACGTGAAGGAAATTGTAAGGGCACATGGCATTCCGAAGGATATAGTGTCAGCTAGGGACACTTGATTTCAATCGCGATTTTAAGGAGCCTTGCAACGAGCTTTTGGGACTAAGCTAAATTTTAGTAGCTCGTATCATCCTGAGACGGATGGCCAAATCGAGAGGGTTAACCAAATACTAGAGGACATGTTGAGGGCATGTGTTCTTGATTTCCAAGGGAAATGGGAGGATTACCTCGCTCTGGTGGAATTCTCATATAATAATAGCTACCAAGCCACCATCAAGATGGCTCCATTTGAGGCACTTTATGGGAGGAGGTGCAGAACCCCTTTGTGTTGGAACGACCTTGACGAAACACTCATCGTGGGGCCAGAAATGATACAAGATACCACCGAAAGAATTAGGACGATACAACAGCGTATCGGGAAGCTCAAAGCAGATAAAAGAGTTATGCCGACCAATGAAGGAAACCCTTGGAGTTCCAAGAAGGAGACATGGTGTTCCTAAGAGTTTCCCCAACAAAGGGTGTAACGAGGTTCAGCATTAAAGGAAAATTGAGCCCTAGATACATCGGACCTTACGAGATCATAAAGAAACTGAACTCTGTGGCTTACAAACTAGCATTGCCTTCCGATCTTGAACACGTGCATAATGTGTTTCATATATCTCAACTTCGGAAATATATATCTGATCCAAGCCATATCATAGAGCCTGAACCCATTATGGTCGCCCAAAATTTAGCTTACGAAGAATAACCCATACAGATAATGGATCGGAGAATCAAACAACTCCGCAATACGGCCATTCCATTAGTAAAGGTATTGTGGGCGAACCATACCGTCACAGAAGCCACCTGGGAAACTGAAGAGGACATGAAAAAGAAATATCCTCATTTATTTTAAGGTAACGTTGTCTTGTCCTATTTGCAAGTTTCGGGGACGAAACTTATTTTAAGGAGGGGAGACTGTAATGCCCCAACCTTAACCCAATACATTAACAAAGATTAATAAATATTAATGAGCGCGTGCACTTCAATTTACACTTTCGTTTCTCATGATCATATATATATATATATATATATATATATATTATGTACTTGTATAAGTAACCATTTTATGTGTTGCAGGACTCGGATGATTATAACGACGCTTGGCCAAAAATAAGTAAATAAATAAATAAGCAAATAAAGTATGCTTTGTGATGATTCAAGAAATAATAATAATAATAATAATAATAATAATAATAATAATAATAATAATAATAATAATAATAATAATAATAATAATAATAATAATAATAATTCATACACTTAAAGTTTATAATAACTATTGAAGTCGGGAATTCTTAAAACCGACATTCTTTTAACTTGGGCTTGGTTATTAGGGTAATTGGACTTATAGAGAGTGGAGGGCCCAATAACCAAGCAAATAAAAATAAAAATAAAATAAAAAAGGGGTTGGATTCAGATTGAGGAGAGAGATTTTCAGATTCAAAATGTTGCCTATTTAAACCCCAAAATCCCAAAAAGACACCACCTTCATCATTGTTTCTCTTCCTAACAAAATTCACCTCCCTCACTCAACCCCCTCCACTGTCCAGCCAGACTGACCACCACCACCACCAGCAGCTCCTCTGGTCGCCATCACCGGAGCCACCAGCCGCCGGCCACCGTGAAGCCAGCCACCAGTGCAGTCTGCTCTGCTGCACCTGCTGCACCTGCTGCTGTACTGCTGCTGCACCTGCCGCCAGTCGTCGCCGGTCGCCGCCTTCTGCCACTGCCAATTGTCGCCGCCAACCACTGCAGCCACCGGAGCTCCGATCAGCCACCCCATTCCACCATAAAACCCTCATTTTCTTGTGAGTTTGGGTAAAAACCTCAACCTTCAACTAATTAATTCCTTGATTTTTTAGAAATAATTAGTTAGAGGTTGCATGCAAGGGATTATTGTGTAAAATCAGATTACATAGTTAGTATTATACTTTTAGGGATCGTTGATTGGAAACGTTAACTCGGGTTGCCTCAAATCTTGGTATGAGAAGTAATTATCTTGCATGTGCTTTTAATAGGTTTTAGTGGGCTAATATGATACTTAAAATAATGGAAAATGTGCAAAGTAAACCTTTCATAGAGATATTACAAGACAAAAAAATTCGTAGAGCATAAGAAAGTAGAGTTGGAAGACTCTGCCACCCACCACAGGTACCCCCACAGCCAGTAGGACAGGCCGTGGTGGCCAGCAGCGAGATAATTGACCCAAAATACCCACCACGGGTGCTCCCACAGGCCGTGGGATAACCCGTGGTGGCCACTAGAAGTCCCCACTGATCATGGGAAGACCCTTGATGACCTCTAGAACCAGCCATTGACCCCCACTGGCCATGGGGAGGTCCGTGATGACTTCCAAAACAAAGGAAATTTGGTTTTCGTGATAACTCGAGTTTATTAGAAAATTTTGGAGGAATAGATTAATCAAAGTGGGCATGCAAGTTGTGTTATGAGGATATAGATTAAAATTGAGAATTAAGGAGAATAGGTAAGTTGAATGATTGTAAGAAGTTGAAGACAATGAGTGATTTTGGGAAGATTAAAGAAAATAAGTCATTTTGAGAGTTGAAGGAAAGAAGTGATTTTTGCCTTCATAAATTCATCTAATCATGGGAAGTTACAAAAAAAAAAAAAAAAAGAAGAAAGGAAATAATGTAAATGATAACAATAGTAATAATGATAACGATGACAATAATAACGATAATAAATTTGATTACTAAGAGTATTGAACCTATTAATGAAATATCTTATTTTGTTAAGACATCCACGTCGTTCATCCGAGTCAGCAACTTCAAAGGGATCGGAAGGAATATTTCCACGAATTAAGGTACGTTTATTGCTTGTACCTTACGAAAACCCATATGTTTATACATAACAATATCAAATGGTTTGCTTAATGAAATGAACCCTTTCAAATATTATTTGTCACCTAATTATGTGGCCCGTCCCATATCAATCATGTTATCATGATCATATCATATCATATATATTTGGCCATTATCAACCAGACTTTGCCGATCGGTCTGGGTATGCGCATATTTAGGGAAACCGATGATCGTAAGGAGCCACTCAGATAATAAATGAATAATTGTTTTACTATCTTCTTCCCGTCTGTTTTATAAATGAATTGAAATGCATGCGCTCAAAACATATATCTTCACCTGATTATTTACAGTACATGGATAAGCGTATTGAGTTTTGGCTCATTATTTCGAAATGTTTTATCTGTTTTGTTTTAGGTAAAGCTACTCCAGAAGGGAGCAAGAAGTAGGGTTGTCTACTGGTCGAAGTGTCTTAGGGGCTCACAGTGGTGGTGACATGTCGTGTCATGAGTTATTTTGGTTTTGTTTTAAGTCATTACCCTAACGGCATGTATTTTATTTTCTCCGCTTATGTTGTTTTCATCGGACGTTTTACTTTCAAATTAAGACCTTATCAAGTATTGCACGTAATCTATCTGAAGGTTGCCTTGTTCCTTATTTAGAATGGCGGTAACGCCTTTAACCTATATTTCCGCTGAGCTAATTACTAGGTAATCAGTCCTTAGGATTAACCTGGTGATTATGGGGTTTGGGGGCGTTACAATGAAACCTAAGTATTGGGTCCGGAAATGATTCAAGAAATGATTGAAAAGATTAAAGTTATTCAACGAAATATGAAAGTTGCCCAATATAGGCAAAAATCATATGTGAACCGTAGGAGAAAGCCTCTTGAATTTCAAGAAGGCGATAAGGTCTTTATTAAGGTTTCTCTAAGCAAAGGAATTAGAAGATTCAATGTAAAAGGCAAATTGAGTCCTCGTTTTATTGGACCTTATGAGATCGTTGAGAAAGTTAATCCTGTTGCTTACCGACTGGCCCTGCCACCGGAACTACAACACGTATATGATGTGTTTCACATTTCCCAACTTCGGAAGTATGTATATGATCCATCCCACACAATCGTGTACGAAGCGCTAAATATTGAAGCAGAAGGTTTGACCTATAAAGAGCAACCTGTAAAAATTGTGGACCAAAAAGTTAAACAGTTGTGTAACAAAGCAATACCCTAAGTTAAAGTAATTTGGACCCACCATGGAGTTTCTGAAGCAACGTGGGAAACCGAGGAGGAAATGAGAAATCGTTACCTCCATTTTTTTAAAAGGTATGTTACTATTTGATCATAGTTTCGAGGATGAACCTTTTTTTAGGGGGAGCATGTAAGGCCCCAAAATTTAATTGTATCTAATTATTGCATTTTACTGTTTCGATATTTAAGAGTAGTGAGCCGCGCATAAATATTAAAATGGAAGTGAGAAATGTGAATGAATTTGTCAGTTAATTGACTTAGAAATATCGATTCAAGCTTAAATATTTATAATATGTGCAAACTCGCATTTATCAGTAAATACAAGTACGAGTTATTTACTACGAAATTCAATTTCGGAACAGATGATTTATTATAATAATAATAACAATAAAATAGATAAATAAATAAATAAAAAAATAGTAAAAATTTACAGCAAATAAATTAGAAACAAATGTATGGTGAAAAAATTAACTATGTGTAAAAATAATTAATGATTTGGATAAGCCCAAATCCCATGGAAATGATGGAGGGGAAGAAGATAAGATTTAGGCTATAGGAGCCCATTATAAATAGGGGGAGCTGTTGGGCCAGATTAGAAAACACAAAGCAAGGGAGAGCTGAAGAAAGCCACAAGCCCAAAAAACATTCTTGCACTGCCCAGCCTCCAGCCCACCAGCCACCTGCAGTCGCCCGCCGACCACCGGACTCCGGCCAGTCACCATTTGCCCTCCCTCACTCCTTTTTGTCAACACCTTTACTACTAAGGTAATAATTCTTTTTTTAAAAAAAACTAAATTGAATTATTCATAATGGAAATAAATAGATACAAAGAAGGAAATAATTAATATAGTTATATGTGTTGAGAAATTGAGGATATTTATTTGGAGAAATAAAGTTAAGAAAAGAAATATATATATATACATTTATATATGTGTGTGCTTAAAGTAAAGGGCTAAATTTTTATTTGCAAACAAAAGGTTATCGAAAACGTCGAAAGTAAAGCAAATCAAAAATTAGTTCGAAACAACTTCCCAACCGAGGTACGTTATTGCTTGTACCCTTCCAAAGTAGTTAAATTTTATTTGTTATAAAAAGTGTTACCGTACTTGTTTTTAATTCTGCCTACAACACTTTTAGGACTAAGTTAACCGTTAATCGTTAATCGTTAATCGTTGATCGGTTACTTTTAACCGTTCATAAATGTCTGCTGGCAGAAATAATCGTATTGGGCCCTTCCCGGTAAACGGGAGTTTTAATTGAATTGTCTATCCGAAGCCATGGCTGCAATTGCATATAAATTGGGGTCGTAGTGTTGGCCAGAAGTTAAAATATTTACGAAATCGAAAATTTTAATTGAAAAGTTTACAGGAAATAGAAATTGAGTTTTTGCTTAAATGATAAATGTTAAATGAATTTTTGAAATCGCGCGCTCACCGGCTCACAAAAATGTTTTCACAGTACAAGGGTAACGTATTGAGCCAACGGCTCACTTTTAGTTTTTTTATTTTTTATAATTTTGTTTTTTGGGAAAGAGAAACAGACAAGGGTTAAACAGGAGGTCCGGGAGGGATAGGAGTCCGACGAGAAAGGACTCGACAAGGTTAGACAATGACCTGTTGACCACCCCTCTTGAATCTCTTTTGCCGCTATTGGTTGTGCTAGAATAAATTTAAGTCCGTGGGTTACGTATGAACTATGGATATGGTAACGGAGTCATCCCAGTTACTGTTTGTATAAACATAATTTTCATATTGCTGTTGTTTATGTCGTACAAGAAAAGAAAAAAAAATTAAATGTTTTAACCTTGTCTCTAGTATCCGGAGACGACAGTAATGCCTCGACCCTAATCTTAATTTTCGTTACTTTGGGTCATTGTGGTTAATTCGCGATTTTGGTTAGTTAATATTGAGTTGGAAGTTAGGGAGTTACAACTAGTTTGAGTAGTGAATCCAAATAATATACTAAACACAAGCACACATAACATGCAACACGGAATTAAAGCAACCAAAACATAATAATGGAAGTGGTCAAGGCAGAAACGAAAAGTGATAAAGAAAAGAAAAGCAAGAAATTAAAGGATTACATCGGGTGGAGTAGACACCTAAAAAGTATCGTCTCTTATCTCTTTATTTCTGTGTTGTTTTGTTGACCCGATGATGAAATCCCGAGACCTGTTTGTGCATTCGAATCTCGGACTGTAATCGATTGGTACAACATAAACCAGTAAACAACAAAAACCCCCAGCACCAAAAATAGCCTTTTGCCTTGGGTCGGTCCACAAATCCTCTTTTCTTTTAGAATGTCCAAGAACCGGACTAAGCCTTTAGAGATTGTGGAGTCCCATGCTGTGTACCAGGAAATTCAAAGTTCGGATTACTACATTCTACTTTTGTCCAAATCAAACAAAGGTCTAAATACCAAAAGACGACGTTAAAGCATTGCATTTCATGATCAGGAGCATCAAAATGTTGCGTTTAAGCTTCACAAGACAGCCCACATGAGGCTAGAAGCTTCTCCCCTCAAAACGACGTTGTGGCCGACACCTGCCTTCTAGAAGCACTAAGTGGAACCCTGCGTTTTGGCTTGGATAATCCTTTGGATACACAACTAGGGCAGGAAACCCTAGGGCGCCAGGTTGGCCGGTGCCTGCCTTCTCGGTTCAATCCGGTTTTATCCCTTTATGATCTCGTTCTATCTCTTAGGATATTGCCCGACATATTTAGAGCGGCTTGGACGGCTGGATGGAGGAAAACCCTAGGTAATTTGTGACCTAGGTCCTCTCCTATAAATAGAGAGCCTTGGTTCTGATGTTGAGGATGACTTCTCGCCGTAGCATCACGTTGCAGAAAGCTAAAAGAATCCTCTAATCTAAACATTACTCTGCTAAAATTTGCATAAACATTCATCCTTTTTAGTTGCTACCGTTGAATCCGTGCAAAGAGTTAAAGAATATTTAGTTATTCTGATCTCCGGGCACGCATTCAATTGATCATTACTATACCCTATATACAATTCACAAAACAAGCCCTTTTCTTTTGGATTGTTGCCTTTGCATCGAGAGATCTAGTGTAGAGATCCATATCAGCAAGGTGGGACAACCTAAGGGCAATGGTTCGGCCTTCAAATAGTTTATTTATTTATGTTTTTATTGCTTTTCGTATTGTGGTTTAAGAGATGTAATCGCTCTTTTTAAATTCCTCCCGACCGACATAATTATTTTATTTTTCACTTTTATTTTCTTTATTGCTTTCTTTACCGGTTTCTTTATTGCTTTATTTATATGTTTGGTTGCTTTAATTTCGTTTAGCATGTTGCCGTTTGCTTGCTTGTCTTACATCATTTTAATACACTACTTGAATTAGTAATGGCAGTCTTTGGATGGGCGGAATGAAAGGGTTTTCCCTACGTTCCATACCCTCGCGCCCGAATCCGATTATTGGTTCAAAGACCGATGGAGTCATTTTAGCCTCTTTTAGTCTTAGTTTTCTCAAACTAAGATTGGAAGAGCAAATTTTATTTTTTGTTAGTTTTTTTTCTTAAAAACTAACTGGCGACTGCTTTATTTTATGCTTTGTTCTATTCAATTTGCATCTCGGTGTTTTCTGGTTGCGGGAATGACAATGTTAAGTTTCGCCGGCCACCCCTAGGTGCAGGCCACTGCTAGCACCGTGGGGTCAGCTAGTAAGGCTTCGGTCCAGATTGGTGTTTTCACACCAATCTAGCCCTAAAGCCTCACGGCAGGACCAAAACCCTAATATTATTTATTCCTTAATTAGAAAATAAGATCCCGGAATTCTGAAAATAATATCTAAAGTAAAATAATTAATAAAACCGCCATTCAAACTTTGACTACTCTGATTTAATAAAACTCAAAAAATCTTAATAAAAGGTTTATCCCCACTTTTTAAAATGCATCTTAAAAAACCCTAAAATCGTTCTTTCCAACTGTTCATAAACCCTAAACGCAAAGAGGGGCAATCGGCAATGTAGCTCTTAAAGGAATAGGTGGTCATGAATTTGTGTTAGTAGCAATTGGCTACGTCACCAAATGGGTAGAGGTAGCTTCCTATGCAACTTTGACGTCGAAACAAGTAGCCAAATTCATCACCGAAAATATTATTTGCCGTTGTGGCGTGCCCCACGAGTTAATAAGTGATCACAGTAGTTATTTTAAGAAGGAAGTAGCGGATTTATTGGATAAGTATAAGATCCAGCATCACAAATTTTCCCCATATCGCCCTCAAACCAATGGAGCAGATCGAGGCCGCTAATAAGAATATTCAAAAGATAGTGGACAAAATGGCAGTTACTTATAAGGATTGGCCGGATAAATTGCCTTTCGCTTTGTGGGGTTATAGAGCTTCTATTAGAGCCTCTATGGGAGCAATGCCTTATTCTTTAGTTTATGGCATGGAAGCAGTCCTTCCAATTGAGATTGCCATTCCTTCGTTAAGGATAATTGCGAAGAGTCAAATTCTAGAAGTTGAATGGCCCAAAGCACATTATGAGGAGTTAGTATTATTGGATGAGAGGCGCCTCAATGCCTTACATAATGCCCAAATATACCAAACTCGTATATCCAGGGCATTTAATAAAAATGTTAAGCCTCGAAACTTGCAAATTGGGGATTTAGTCCTTGAAGAGATAAGAGCACCAATTCAGGACCCGCAAGGAAAGTTTAAGCCCAACTAGTAAGGCCCATTTATACTTAATCAGATTTTACCGGCGGAGCAATAAAATTAACTAATTTGGACGGAGAAGAGATTTTTAAAACACCAATTTAGATCGGTTGAAGAAGTATTACGCCTAGCATGCTCCTAGGTAGTAAGCCGAGCCCAGCCCAATCGGGCCAGGCCAAGGCAGGCATCGGCCACCCCGGTCAACGGTGGGCTAGAAGGGCCACTGTTTTTCCTTTTATTTTTGGTTTTCCTTGGTTCATTTATTTGATGGATGACCCAATTAGGCGGTCTAGTTTATCCATGTTTCTCCTCTAAGTGAGCAACGAAATTATGAAAGTATAGCATAATACTTACTTTTTATTCAATAAAAGGTAAGCCTATTACTTACCTAAATACATAGTTAATATAAAGAATCTATTTGAAAGCATACTACTTGTAAAATAAAAGTAAACATTGTTTTAAAGAGGTAAAACTTATCCTCCTTTCTTTTATTCTATCCTAAGGGTCTAAGCCTAAGTCTATTTTTACTTTCTTTCCCTTAGGATCGCTAGACTCAGCTCCTTCATCTCGGGTGCGTTCCTTTAGTTCTTGGATTCGGCTGGCCCTCCTTTCTTCGATTTCTTTAGCTTTGATTTCTCTTCGACGGGTGTGTGCAGCTATCCGAGGGTTTATTTCACGAATTTGCAGAGGGGTAGCAACAGGGACGACTTCTTCACGATTCATCTCTCTCGAGTCTCAATGCCTTTTGTCATTCGGAATCTACTTCTACTATCCACTCTGGATAATAGGGTGAAACAGTAGTGTTCGCAACTCCGTCAGGTGTCGGTAAGTCCGTAGGAATCAGCGGTTTCAACGAGATCTTTCTAGTATTCAGGCCACGACCCGGTCCGTCCGGAGTTACCATGCCCTCTAAACAAGTCAAAGATTGCGAGCCGAGATACAATTCAGTAGAGGTATTACTTGTTCTCTACCCATTTGCCGCAACACACGGCTAGGGAAGTAATACGTGTTCTCTTCTAAGCCCAATAGACGTATGTACGGGTGCTATGCGGTATGTGTTTTGCATCTGGGACACCCTGTAGTGTTTAACATACCATAGGAGATCGTCAATGTAATTTCTAAGATACTCTTCCCATCGGGAGGCCAAGTAATCAGCTACGATTGGTTTTCGTTTTTGTCTGGCGAAGTGAGTCGCTAGGTATGTATCCAACTTTGGAGGAATATCAATGAGCCTTAGATGTTCCATTAACCGGATCCGTACATCACGGATGCAAAATCAAATATTAATGTCCTGCACGTTCACAATTTAACTCTTTTGGCCCAACTGGAGCAAAATTGGAATAATAAAAAATAACGACGGAAGAGGCAGGAACGAAAGTTAAGTTTTCAGCGTAAACCGGACTCCGCGACCTCTAGCCGGCGCTGCCTACCAATTTAGGGTTGTTTGCTTCCATTTGTTGTTTTATGCTTACCTACAATAACAGTGGGCAACCGTGGAAGTTATGTTCGAGTGTTGGCTTCAACTCGATATAAGCCAATTATTGTTTCAGCCACTCTTAGTGGAGTTAGGGAACAATAATTCTCTAAGCTGTTCCACTAGGCTTAGTAGAGCCGCCGGTGCAAAGTCCTCGTGAACCCTCACTAGCAAGATTCCACCTATCATGCAAGTGATAATGGCTTGCTTGTCTCGGGATAATAATGAGATCAGCATAGGCATACATGCTGCGGTAGTGCTTCATTAGATTGTTCAAGCTCACTTTATTCCTAATAAGAATCCATTCTAAATTCTTATTACTCAATTTCAGTAGGTATTTGTATTTCTCATGAAGGTTTTCCGAAGATTGGGAACATCTGGTTTAGTTCGCCTGAAACTGCCAAGTTTGACATCGAATTGTTCGGGTAGGGGCATAGTTCCTTATCCCAATCGGCTACAACAACCCTTAAGAAAGGCTAATAGATCTTCACTGGCGGATGCTGAATAAGACATTCAGCCCATAATTGGTTAACCCAGACCTATCCATGTTAATCTCATGCATCCACCGAGTTAGCTCAGTCATGTAGTTTATGGTTTCTATTTTTGAATGTAAGAAGGCAATATGGTGCGGTTGAATGACGACTTTGATGATTGGTATTTCTTTTGCGCCGCACGTCTATCATATTTATAGGTGTTTTTTTGGAGTTCTTCGAGTCCCAATATCATTGGTACACCGAGCAATCACAAATCCCGCAAGATTCATGCATGGCCAGCGCTGAGCAATCCTTGGCCATTTTATTCTTTGTCCTAGCCCATGGTGCCCACTTTGTTATTCTTTTGGACCATAATATTGAGATTTTCCATTTTTCTTATTATTATTTTCTTTTAGGGGTAATGGGGAGCTAGTGCAAATTTTTTTAATTGGGTCTTTGTATTCTTTCCTAAGCTTTGTGCATCATATTAAATAAAAGAACGCATTTTTAGAATCGAGTCCTGCATTTCATCCTATTGCATAAGAGTCTTCGTTACAAAGTAATAATACATTAATAAACAAACACCCTACACGGACTCATTAATCGGCAAGCGGCGGAAGTGGCAAGGAGCCTTCTACGTGTCTTCATCCGAGTCGTCATCAAAGATGTAGTTCCTAAAGTCATCCAAGACAAATGTAGAGAATCAACCTCCGCCATCGCCATGAAAAGAACGACCTCCTTGATCCCAAGGCTGTGAACCATCATGGGTCGGGCCACTATACAAAGACCAAGGGAAATAAACCGTAATGATCGAAGGCCTGCAAGGGAAGGATGTTCAAGCTTTCCTCGGAATAACTAAGTCCTGCATCGAAGCACTGGGCCCGGACATGCTAGGTCTTGCCTCGGACGCACTGCTATGATAAGGACACCATGAAGAACGCCATGACGAGCCTTGTCTAGCATTACTACTAGAAGGAGTTTGTTGCTCGGGAGCTTGAGATGGTGTCTCGGGTGCACCAGGAAGACTATCTGGAAGGAGGTGCTCTAGATCGGCACCTCTACAAGATCAAAAGAAGTGATTAGAAAATAACTAAAAGCACTAAAATTTTGATGACATTAGCACTACACTAACAAGGGATTTACCCGAAATGTAGGGAAGGATCGTCCAGTCAAGAAGTTTTGTATTCCCTGGAGAGCCGACTGAAACTCGATGGACATGGCTCTCGATTCCTCTCGGTTGTGCTACAAAGTTTATGTTTTGGTATAAACAAAGAAGATACCTTTAGCATACAAATAAACAAAAGAGACCATATAACTCTTACCCCTCGCCAATTCCTAAGAAAGGGATGCCCAACACATTCCTCTTACGAGATTTCGGAATTCTCACGAAACCAGGAGATCCCCTAGGAAGGGTAACATCCACATTGAGACTTGGGATATGGATATCAGCAGGAGTGACCTGCCAAAGAGAAGGATTAATTTCCATACAAGAAATTAAAGTTATACGAGAAAAGTTGAGAGCTCACTAATTGGGTCATAATACGTGATGCATGATGGGCGTAAGATGTATTCAAATTCAAAAGTGAGGTACACAACTACATGAACCACTTTTAACAACAGGTCTTTAACGACGGTTAAAAGGACAAACCGTCATGAAAACTGGACCGAGTGGCATTTTTGTAAACAACAGGCACTTTTTAACACATATGATGACGACTCTAATGTAAGAACCGTCGTTATAGGTTTTCCGAAACATTTAATGACGGTTACATTAGCGTAACCGTCCTTAAATGTGCCATATGACGACGGTTCTGTCATAGAACTATTATCATATGTCTTTCGGATCAGCTTAAAACCCGATCTGTTGTTTCCACGCCCACTTACAACACTCTCGGTCTTATCGCTTTCTATAGTTTTTCTCTCCTCCACGAACCTCCTCATCAGATCTGGAATTCGTTCCTCACCGTTAGTCGACTTGAATTGGTAAGCCTCTCCTTACTCTCGCCGTCTATATCACTTCTCTGTTAATCTTGCATTTCTTTATATTTTCATCTCATTTCTTTTAAGTGTAGATCTCCTCAAATTCTCGCTGTCAAGCCTCTCCTCACCCGGGCCATTGTCGGTTCTTAGGTATGAATCTCTATCCTCTCTTATTTTTCAATTTAAGTTATTTAGGAAATTTTTTTATAGTTAAATGTTGAATGTATTTGCAGTAATTATATGAATATTAAGAATGTGGGTAATGTTTGAGATTGTTGAAATGTTGAATCTTTGTTGAAATGTTGAATATTGAGAATGTGGGTTACACTTGTTTAGTTTATTATGTTGGAAATTCGTGAAATGTTTGAGATTTTGAGAAATTGGTTTAGGAGTTTAGGATTTGTGGTAATTATCGCAAAATATGATACGTAAGGATCATAGATTAAAAGAGTGCATCCAAATTTGTTTAGGGTTAGTTTACAGAAATAGAAAGATAATTTGGATATAGGGTCATCCCCAAAAACCTTTTGATAAAGATAAATTTTTATCCACATTTATTTATTTTGATGAGGTGATGTTGGGATGAACTCATTTATCCAATTATCGAAATTGGTATCCAAATATGGTTAGAATTTAGAGAAATAAAAATATTTATGGTTTAGGGTCTGGGAAATAGAAAAATTTGTGGTTATATATGTAAGGATATAAATGTGAAAATGTAAAAAATTGGAAAAGTATTTGGATATAGAGATCTCCCCAAATACTTATCATAAAGATAAATTTGTTATCAAATTTATTTATTTTGATGAGTTGAAATTGGGGGTGGACTAATTTATCCAATTACCAAAATTTCCGATTTCCTTTTTGGGTGTAAGTTTGTTGTATTATACATGATCGTAAACTAGAGGCCATGATTTTTTTAAGTTTACATAATTCATAAGACAATAATGAAATATCAATGAAATATTAAGGGCACCGCATTAATTTCCTTTAATGATGCAAGATATAACAGGAACCGGGAATTTTCTTGTTGTGATTAACAACAAGGTTGGTTTTACAAGACAACACATGGAGTGTACTTTGTAATATAGGCCAATCCACAAATAAGGGTAGAAGGTCGAGGTGTCAAATGGAAATAAAAGGTCATAAACAATGTTAATTACAACAAGAGAATTCCAATTCCTGTTATATCTTACGTTGTTAAAGGAAATTAAGGGGTGGCCTCAATATTTCATTATTGTCTTATGAATTACGTAAACTTAAAAAAAATCATATGTAGTTTATGATAAATGTAAAATATATCAAAATTGGAAGCAAAAGGAAACCATATATATATATATATTTAGGGTTTAAGGATGAAAAGAGCAAAAATACATATGTGAAAATGCAAAAAAATTGGAAATGTATTTGGATATAGGGATCTCCCCAAATACTTGTCATAAAGATAAATTTGTTATCAAATTTATTTATTTTGATGAGTTGAAGTTGGGGGTGGAGTAATTTATCCAATTACCTAAATTTCCATTTTCCTTTTTAGGTGCAAATTTGTTGTATTATAAAGATCATAAACTAAAGTACATGATTTTTTGAAGTTTACGTAATGCATAAGACAATAATGAATATCGGTGAAATGTTTAGGTCATCCATTTAGTTTTCTTTAACAACTAAAGACATAATTAGAACCGGAGTTCCTATAACCCTTATTGACTTTAGCAATGAGGTCGGACTCACTAGGCAAGACATAGAGTCTATGTGCAGCATGGGTCGAGTACATGAAGAAAGGAAAAAGGGGTAAAGAATCAACGGAGAAAAAGGTGATAAACAATAGGGAATTATTAGTAGTTTTGTGATTGTTTATCACCTTTCTCTCCGATGAATCCTTTATCCCTTTTTCCTTTCGTCGTGTGCTGACCCACACTGCATATAGACTCTATGTCTTGCCTAGTGAAACCGACCTCATTGCTAAAGTCAATATGGGTTATTGAAACTCTGGTTCTAGTTATGTCTTGGGTTGTTAAAGTGAATTAAAGGGATGACCTCAACATTTTATTCAATATTAATTTATCCTATGCATTATGTAAAATTCAAATAAATTCATGCCTAGTTTATGATAATGTATAATATATCAAAATTGGAAGCAAAAAGGAAACCATAATATATATATATATATATATATATATATATATATATATATATATTATACGTAAATAATTGGAAGCAAAAAAATCTTTAAATAGGAAGAGGGGTAGAGGCTTTATTGAGGGAGTTGGTAATAGAATAATTCTTTTGACTTAACTCTCTCCTTCAAACATAACGAAAATGAGTTACGGAACACTTCCTGCTGGTTACGAGAAATTGTGCCCACGCTTCAATAGGGACCGTGCCGAGCAAGCTACTATTGCCAATTGCTACCTGTCCCTCGTTGCAAAGACATTCTATAACCTTTTGATTGATGATGCTATGGAGTTGCATTTTATAGACTTTGATGAAGCTCATGTCTGTCAAACAAGGTGTGTTGCGTTTCGACTGGGACCTCCTTGAAGCCCGGGTGGAGTGCCACTTTGACCAACTTGTAGAAATCTAGGCAAGCAATTCACACTAATTAGTAAGTGAGCAGCGGGCGGAGGGGCCACTTCAAGCATGGGCTCATCGTCTAGCCCCCCGGAGAGCAGGTGAATTGGTGGAGGGCCCTTTCTCTCGTTCATCTTTGGTCCGAAGGAACTTACCGAAGGAGAAGGTGAGGAACCTCCTTAAGGAAAAGAAGAGGAACCTCCCTAAGAAGAATTGAGGTTGTCCACCTCTACCCTTGCACGAACTCCAAGGAAGTAATACATAAGAGGAGCATCCCCTTGGGGCAATGACTAAGGAGATAGAGATTACTCGTGAGGACCAAGAACTGTATTACTTTCGCACTTTTACGGCACTTCTACTATTCTCCTGCACTTCTCTTGTTCTCAAGTCATCTATTTTCCTAAAGTGATCCTTTTGTACTAGATTTAGTTATGTGAGCTCACTCTTGATAGGTTCGTGGGCGAGATCATTGAGATTTTATGTTGTCCACCTCTTTGTGTATTCCTTTTTCAATACTTATGTAAAAAGAAGCGACTGCTGGTGAAATGTCCTGTTTGTGTATTCCTTTTCAGGAAGAGAAATGTGGTATTATGTTTTTATGACTATATTGCTTGTTTGGAGTTTGTTCAGAGGTAGCTCGGATCGCAAATATGATGTATTCTGTTATCCGGACTACCTCTGCAACAACTCCAAACAAGCAATATAGTCATAAAACATACCATATCTCTCTTCCTGAAAAAGAATATATAAATAGGAAATTCTTGTATTATTGGAAATTTTTGTATTTATGTTGGAAAATTGAGGCTTTTGGTTTGTTGTCTGTGTAAGTTGTGATGCATTTTGGAGTGTATTTTGTACAAGGGGACATAAAATACAAAAAAAAAAAAAAAAATACGAGATGTATTATAATGGTTCTTACATTACAACCGTCGTCATAAGCTCGAAACAATTTGGCTTTACGGGCAGGACCTATGACGACGGTTCGTCGAATAGAACCGTCGTCATATGTAAATATATAGGCACCTATGACAACGGTTATTACATGAGAGCCGTCGTCATAGATGATCTTTCACTACGGGTGTTAAACCGAAAAAATGATACATACAATGACAGCCACATACACAACGTCTATTAACCGTCGTTAAATGTCGTTTTTAACCGTAGTTAAAAGTGGTTCCTATAGTAGTGGTAAAAGGATACCCCACCATGGCTGTCGCTTGCTCATTTGGAGGGAGAGAACGAAAATAGAACATGGTCGGAGGTGGATCGACCGAAACAAACGGAGGCCAAGTGTTGACTCGAATTTGAGGAGTGACCCTCTCCCTAAGATACCAACAAAACCCAAAAGGACCTTAAAACAAGATCCTTCTTTCACTTAATTCTCGAGCCACAAAGACATTTTGAGGAAGTTGAAGTTTGGCCCAAGGGTGGAAGTTGGCCTACATGCAAAAATTATCAAGAAATTAGCTAGTAAGAATAAAAGGCAACAAGAAAATAGACGAAAAACAGTGAATATAGAGGACTGGAGCGCACCATGGGCCGCCCTACGAGACAGTGGTACAGGACGTGAGGATGACCAAAATGCTGAAAATGTGATAAAAAGTCTGTTTTAAGATTATTTCATAGCAATTTTTGAGAAAAGAAGCAGCATACTGAGTTTACACGGTTGAGGGCTTGTATGAAGAAGTCTATTCCATGTATCTTGGGGCGTTCAAGAAAGACTTTAGCCCATGATACGGACGCAGGAATACAGGTCGATTTGTTTAATCGGGAGAGAGATGTGGGAAATATTCATACAACCACGACTCCATTTTCACAAATCAAGTAAGGTTTTTATCCACACAAGATGAAAAGGAAATTGTGAAGAAAGAAGAACTTGAGCATACCTCAATGGTCTTCCATAAGCCATTCAAAGGAAGATAACCGGTGGAGTTCGGCTCTGGTTTTGTGTGCCGCACACCAGCACGGAGGCCCCTAATGAGGCAAGTGTATGCGGGAGCACCCCGGTTGAGCTCCTTTATTTTATCAAGGTCCACTAATTTCACCAAATAGTGAACATGAACCTTAGCGGCCTAGTTGAAAAAGAGGACCATACTCAAGAGAAGAGCAAGCACGATCTTAATTTGTCTGCCGAGGAGAATGCTCGAGCCGAGAAAACAACATCCTCAAGAGCCTAAAAAGAACAAGTATATTTAAAATGATTGCTATGTGGAAATTTATCTACTAGGGACTGAAAATGTGATGGAGATAGTCACAATTCTTGTACAAATTCCAATCATCGGCTAAAGGTTCCCCGAAAAGCCCAAATCGAATAAAACAGTAAAATCAAAAGGAGTTATTGTCATCTTAGCAAAGGGAAGGTGGAACATGTTGGTAGTGTCCCAAAAGAGCTCGCTAATGGCTCTAATGGGATCTCTCTCCCTCCTATCAGTAAGGTGATTTAAAGCAATGTAGAGAGGTCCAAACCCGGCATTGTATATGATATTCTCAAGTGGAAAATGCATCATCTCGCATGTCTCCATAAAATTAGGAATGACTCCACTACTTCGAATTGAGCCTTTCTACAAGACAAAATCCAACAAGATTTTGGTTAAAGAGTTAATCTAAATGAGCAAATGAAAAGGTTTAAGCCAATTAGCTTACCGAAGAGGAAATAGCAAGTGAAGAAACATGGTTTTCAGCTTCAACCGGAAGATCGCCGAGGTTCCATTCACTTTGAGGACGCCATACTCGCTCAAGGAAAGAGTCTTGAGTAAGACTCTCTACTCTAGTTCTTCCTATAGGATGAGCTTTTCTCCTAGGCATTTTAAAGACAAAGAATATAGTTTTCAAGAAAGAGCAAAGTAAGGAAACACAAGAGAATAACAAGAGTAAGAAGAAGAGTTAGTGTGCAAAATGAAACATACCATGCACCTCCTTTTATAGGCAAATTCGATCAAGGCATCCATGCACATAAGACAAGAGTCAAGTAATTAGTAGGGAACAAAGGGAATCCGGCCAGACTTGCCAGGGCCCACACTGCCAAAGTCCGGCGGGCGCCAGCCACGAGGTGCTCGAGAAGTCTAATCGGTTGTAGCCTCGTACAGCCTAGCCCGCTTCCCTAGTCTATGCAGCCTTGTCCTATCGAAGCATGTGATCTTTGTCCCTTATGCATGCAAATGGGAGCTTCCGGACCCACTAATTAGATTTTCCGAACAGTTTTATCGGTCTATTTCCAATTTAATTACTCAAGTAAAACATAAACTTTTGTCAATTCAATTATGCACTAACAATTATGCTAACACAACAAATTGTTTAGCCAAGCTTCAGATCAAAGGACGATCGAAGTTTCAACACCAAAATACGCAAAGCTTCAAGCTCCGATCAAGCCAAGCTTAGGATCCTTTTATCAAACTTCAAAATGCATGCATCATGATCAAGTTCGGTTCTCGCTTTGGAGTTTAGGTTTGATTAAAACCAATTTCAAGCATCACGTAATATCTTATAATAAAAATCGAGGTAACTACCCTTTAGTGTCTACTTCGACCCTTCGTCTTTTTAGACTCGGTCAAGCCGGGGGCTAACGTAGACATGTAAAAAGTGTCAACTCTTATCTCTTCATTTATGTGTTGTCTTGTTGGCCCGATGATGAAATCCGGAGTCCTGTTTGTGGATTTGGATCTTGGACTATATCGATTGGGGGCAACATAAGCCGATGAAACCACAAAAACCCCTAGCACCAAAAATAGCCTTTTGGGTCGATCCACAAATCCTCTTTCCTATTGGACCGTCCAAGAACACGGTCGAACCTTTAAAGATTGTGGAGTCCCATACTGTGCGCCGGGAATTCCAAGTTCGAGTACCACATTCTACTTTTGTCCATATCGGACAAGGAGTTGAAGACCCGAAGACAAGTGTTAAAGCGTTGCATTTCATGATCGGGAGCATCAAAGTGATGTGTTTAAGCTTCACAAGACAGCCCACACGAGGCTAGAAGCATCTCCCCTCAAAACGACGCCATGGCTGGCGCTCGCCTTCTAGAAACACTAAGTGGAATACTACGTTTTGGCTTGGATAATCCTTTGGAGACACAACAAGGGCACGAAACCCTAAGGCGCCTGGTTGGCCGGTGCCTGCCTTCCCTGTTCGATCCGTTTTTATCCCTTTATGATCGGGTTCTATCTCTTAGGATTTCGTTCGGTTTATTTTCAGCTGCTTGGACGGCTGGATGGAGGCAAACCCTAGGTTATTTGTGACCTAGATCCTCTCCTATAAATAGAGAGCTTTGGTTCTCATGCTCGAGGATGACTTCTCGCCTTAGCATCACGTTATAGAAAGCTAACTAGAATTCTCTTATCTAAACATTACTTGTGCTGAAATTTCCATAAAGCATTCATCCTTTTACTTGCTACCGTTGAATCCGTGTAAAGAGTTAAAGAATATTCAGTTATTCTTATCTCTCGGGCGAGTCATTCAACTCGATCATTACTATACCCTATACACAATTCACAAAAGAAGCCCTTTTCTTTTGGATTGTCACTCGTTGCATCGAGAGATCCAGTGTGGAGATTGAAATCAGCAAGTTGGGACAACTAATCGACATTCAATCGGTTTATTTATTTATGTTTTTATCGCTTTCCATATTGTGGTTAAAGAGATGTAATTGCTCTTTTTAAACCTCCCGACTTATGTAATTATTTTATTTCTCGCTTTTATTTTCTTTATTGCTTTCTTTACCGCTTTCTTTACCTCTTTATTTATTATGTTTGGTTGCTTTAATTTCATTTAGCATGTTGTTGTTATCTTGCTTGTCTTACATATTTTTACTACACTACTTGAATTAGTAATGGTCGTCTTCGAACGGGCGATGCAGTAAGGGTTTTCCCTATGTTTCGTACCCTCACCCCTGAATCGATTCTCGGTTCAAAGACGGATGGAGTCATTTTGGCCTCTTTTAGTCTTATTTTTCTCATCCTAAGATTAGAAGAGCAAATTTTATTTTTTGTTAGTTTTTCTTTTTAAAAACCGATCGACGACTCCTTTATTTTATGCTTTGTTCTATTCAATTTGCATCTTGGTGTTTTCTAGCTGCGGGAATGATAATGTTAGGTTTTGGATCTACCCATTGGGCAAAGACCAAGGCTGGTTTCACCAGCCACGTCCTCCGGCTGGCATCGGCCACTCCTAGGTGCGAGGCCACTGCCATCATCGTGGGGTCGACCAGTAAGGCTTCGGTCTAGATTAGTGTTTTCACACGAATCGGCCCTAAAGTTTCACTCCAGGACCAAAACCGTAATATTATTTATTCCTTAATTAGAAAATAAGATCTTGAGAATTCTAAAAATAATTTCTAAAATAAAATAATAATAAAACCTCCATTCAAACTTTAATTAATCGATTTAATAAAACTCGGAAAATCTTAATAAAAGGTTCATCCCCACTTTTTAAAATGCATCTTCAAAAACCTAAAATCGTTCTTTCCAACTCTTCAAAAAACTAAACGCCAAAAGGGGCAATCGTGGGGAAGCTCGGCCCGGTCTTGATGTGGGCCTACAGTCTGTGATTCCTACGGACGGGGAGGAAATAAAAGCGATACAATTCTTCTCCACAATACGGAAAACAATAAAAACATAAAACAAAATAGATAACCATTTTAAAGGCTTAATTGATGCCCTCAAGTCGTTCCACCTACTAATCTCGATCTCGGATCGGGATCGATTGATGCGATGGTGTTGATTCGAGAAGGCTTTTTACGAGTTTTGTGAGGGTAAGTTTGTAGAGAATATGAAAGATGAGCTAAATGAATACTAAGAGATCGGAATAACTGAATATTCATTAGCTCTTAGTAGGGATTCGAGTGGCATAGTGTTTAGGAGAGAGGCCTTCTATGATTAGCATTCTGCAAAGCATAACGCATAGGAAAAAGTTGTGCTGAAATAAGAGCCTAAGCTCTCTATTTATAGGGAGAAGGCTAGGTTGCAAATGACCTAGGGTTTGTATGTAGTCGGTTGTCTAAAGATGAACAAAATCAGCTACAAAAACCGGGCCAAAATTAAAGTGATAAAATTGGATAGAACTCGATAGAACCATAGCCGGGGCGCCAGCCACCCGAGTGTTGCTCTAGGGTTTCGTTCCCTTCCGTGCTGCAAAGGGAGTCTTTAGGCCAAAACACGATGTTTCAAGGTGAACTAATCTAGGTTTGGGGTGCCGACCATATGAAGACGTTTTAGGGATGAATGCTCATTGTCTCGGGTGGAGTGCCTTGGACCTAAACGTCGCTTTGAGGTCTTCGGCTCCTTGTCTGGTTGGCCAAAAGTGAAACACATAATTTTAAACCTGAAATCTCCCGCACGTGGCATCGGACTTTTGTTGACTTTGAAGGTTTAACCCCGACTTGGATCGTCCAGAAAGAAAAAGGGATTTTTGGACCGACCCAGGACAAGAGGCTATTTATTTGGTGCTTAGGGGTTCTTGTGGTTTACTGGCTTCCTTCGTACAAATCAAATACGGAGCGTGATCCAAATCCACAAACAAGACTCGGGATATCATCATCGGGCCAACAATATAAAATATAGAAATAAAAGAGATAAGGGATGAAACGATTCAGGTGTCTATAGTTAGTGCCCACTTTGACCGAGTCCGAATGATGAATGGTCAAAGTAGACACTAAAGGATACTTATCTCAATTTTATACGCTGTTTTGAGCATTGATAGTTGTGTAGCATCCGGAATTGGTTGTCTGTCAAACTTGAACTTCGAGGTAGGACCTGGAGTTGATCGCGATGCATGCATTCGAAGTCCGGTAAGAGGATCCTAAACTTAGCTTAATCAAAGCCTTAAGCTTGGTAAATTTTGATGCTGAAACTTAGATCGTCTTTGATATGAAGTTTTGCCTAATAATCTGCTATACTAACATGCTTGTTAGTGGATAATCATATTGAAGAAGGTTTAGTATTTTACATGAATAATTCGATCGAAAATAGACTGCAAATTTGATCTATAAAAGCTGATTTGGTGGGTCCAAAAGCTTCTACTTGCGTGCATATGGTGCCAAACATCCACTTTCCATGCTTGATGAGACTTTACAAGCTACCCCATCAGCTAGGACTACAATAAGGCTGTCATTGATCGGACACCATTTGTCCTTGTGGTCGGCACTCGACCAACCTTTGGCAAGCTTGGGCACGGCATGCTTTTGTCGGATTCCCTTTGTCTCCTCTTGCTTTTTTGACTATTGTCTTGTATGCTTGGCTTGCCTTATCTGAATGGGTCTATAAAAGGGGAGATTAGTGTGTTCATTTTGCACATTTCACTTACTCCTTTCTTGTTTTCTAGCTTTGCTCTTGTTGCATTCTTGCTTTACTCTATGAGAAAACTAGTTGGTCTTTAAAATCATCTCTTCAAAGATGTCTAGAAGAAATGCTCATCCTACCGGGAAGACAAGGGCTGAAAAGATGATCCATCATAACTTCTTGGAGCGGGAATGGCATCCTCTTGAAGAATGGAACCCAAATGACCTCTTAGTGGAGGTTGAAAACCATGTATCATCTCTTGCCATACCTCTATCGGTAAGCTTGTTGGCTTAAACTTCTACTTTTGCTCACTTAGAATAGTACTTCTACTAAAAAAACTTGTTGGATTTTTGTCTTGCAGAAAGGCTCGATTCGAAGTAGTGGAGCTATACCCAAGTTCATAGAAACATGTAGAAAGATGCACTATCCTTTAGAAGATGTCATGAATAACACTTGGGTTTGGTTCCCTCTTCATCGCTTTGAATCATGTTTGTGATAAAAGAGAAAGGGATCTCATTAGGGCTATAAGTGAGCGCTTTTGGGATACCATTAATACTTTTGACCTTCTTTTCAGGGAAATGACCATCACACCTTTCGATTTTGTTGTTTTATACGATTTGGGCTTCTCGGGGAGCCTCTAGTCTATGACAAGAGCTTGTATAAAGATCGTGACTATCTACGTCACCTCTTTGGTCCAGTGGCTAGTAGATTTCCCAGGAAAATTTCATTAAATACACCATCCCTTTTAGGCTTTTGAGGATGTTAGGTTTTGGGCCCGACACACTCCTCAACAACAAATCTAGGTTGTTCTTGCCCTCTTACTAAGCACGGTACTCGTCTCCGATCAAGCTTCTAAGGTTCATGTTCACTATTTGGTGAACTTAGCGGACCTTGACAAGATAAAAGAACATAAGCTGGGGTGGACCAGATTACACTGCGTCATAAGGGGTCATTGTGCTAGTGTGTGATATACTAAACACGAGAATGATTTGACAACTATCTTCCATTATGTTGCTTGTGGAAGATCATTGAGGTATGCTCTAATTCTTCACTTATTTACCATATTTTATCTTGTATGGATAAAAGTCTCACTTGTTTTGCAAAATCGTAGTCGTGGTTGTACCAATATTTTCCCCCGGTTCAACAAATCATCCAACATTTCCAGCCTCCATGTCATGGGCAAAAATTTATCTTCAACAACCCAAAATCCATGACATAAGCTTCTTGAGATCTGCACTCAACCATGTAGCTTCGATATGTTATATTTAAGCTCAAAGTTTTACCTTAAAATATGCCCGGAAAAATTTCTTCATTGTGCATCCTTGTTGCCCCTGCCCACAGCTCGTGGTGGGCCCGGCTATGGTTGGTACCAACCTAGGGCTGTGCGTGTTCTATGCCTATTTTCTTGTTGTTTTTCTCTTTGCTTGCTTGTTTCCTTATAAATCCTGTATATGTAGGCCAATTTCCATCCTTAGGCCAATTTCCATCCTTGGGCCCAACTCCAACTCCCTCCAAGTGTAATTATTGCACGGGAATTGAGTGAAAGGAGGATCTTTTTAAGGGTCCCTTTGGGTTTTGCTGGTTCCTTAGCGAGAAAGTTACGCCACAAATGTAGAACAATACATGGCCTCCATTCGTTCCTCTCAATCCACTGCGAGACCATGTTCTACTTCCACTCTCTTTATCAACAAGAGCAAGAGGAATCAACCACCGGGTATCCTTATACCCAGTTTCTAAACTTGTACACGTCCTATGCATATCATTTAGGACATATTATGATCTAGCTTATGAGTTTCTCCCTCTTTCTTTCTTGTGTAGTTGAACTTCTTGTATGGAAATTAACTTTATCTTTTGTGTAGCTTCTTCCGGAGGATATCCACATTCCATGTCTTGATGTGGATGTTTCTCTACCAAGGGAATCTCCTCGTTATGTAAGGATCCTCGAAATCCCCGAGCAAGAATGTGTTTCGCATCCTTTTCCTATAAATTGACGAGGGATAAGAGTTTCATGCTCTTTACTTTTAGTTGCATGCTAAAAGTATCTTGTTAATACCATTAAATCTTGTAGTATAATCGGGAACAATCTCGAATAATATCCATCATATTCCAATATGCCCTTAAGGGTATTCGAGACTTCTTCTCGGGAGGACCTTCCCAACCGTCCTGGTGAGTCTTAATTAGTGAAATGCTAACTTTATTAAGCTCTTAGTAGGTGTGCTAATTTCTCCATTGCTCCATTATGTTTGCAGAGACGTCGGTCTAGAACATTTTCATCGGGAGGTCCCCTTGGTGATCCGGGAATTCAAACGCATCCATCCAGTGGTACTTCTAAAGCTTGTACTTCTCGACGTTCTTCACGACGTGCACATCATTGGAGTGCTTCGAAGCGGGGCCTAGTTCTTCCAGGTGATGGACCTAGTTTTACCGAAGAGTGTCTGGATATCCCGCCTCTCCAAGCTCTAGATCGACATGGAAACCTAATTGACTTCCACCAGGTAGCTATAGTGGGCCTTCGCATGCAGCTTAATCTTGGGACCATGGGGCTAGCTCTTCACATGATGGTAGAGATGGTCGATTTTCCATGTCTATCTTAGAGGACTTCGAGAATTATCTCTTCGATGATGCTTTCGATGGCGAAGATTAGTTGATCCCTTGTAGGGTGCTTTGTGTTGTTTAATGTTTTAAATTTTGTAAACTTCTTTGACTCTATAAAATGAGATGGAATGCGAAGACTTGATTCTAAAAATGATTTTTTTATTAATATGACGCAAAAAATCTTAGGAAAAATTACAGAGACAAATAATAAAAAAAACAAGCACTAGCCTCCATTCCCCCAAAAGAAAATAATAAAACTGAAAATGGGAATTTATAAGTGCACAGTCTAAAAATAATAATGGGCCTTAACCGAAAATGGGCTAGGGCAGGAATGAATAATGGCGAAGGAGTGCTCGGGCAAAAAGAAAAAGGCGAACCGGCCGGCGCTTGCCATGCAAGAAACCTTGGTGCTGGCGAATGCTTGGTGGTGTTGTTGCTGTAGGATTCTTGTGCCTTCTATAATTTCTTTTGTAAATCCTTAAAGAAAGTTCATACGAAAATGTCCCAAGTGCCTTTAATTTTTTTCAAATATGAATTTTATGACTGACTTATCTTTTTGGATGCATGAGATGACAAACACCGAGAGGGTAGGCTTGTCACAATATGGGCTGAATACTTTATTCGAGTATTCGCTAAGTAAAAGTCTATTGGACTTTCATAAGGGTTGTTGTGGCCTCATCGGGATCCTCACCACCACATTTTCAGGTTGATGCTATACTAGGCATCGAACACCCTACAAAACCTGTCGTACCCAAATCCTCGGAAAATCTAAACGAAGCCTACAAAACCTCGATGAAACATTATCACCGGATGTATGAATTCTCTAAATCTGTCATCATTATGAGGCGGCGAGCTATTACCACTTGCTCGAGAGGTGGTTTTCTCGCTGGTAGGAGGCCGCGAGGACATGTCACTTGTGGTATTGTTGAGCTTGGTTGCGTAGCTGGTGAATTATTGTTCCCTGTCACCATTGATAGTTCCTGAAACTATTATAGGCTTAGATCGTGTAACACCCCAAAACACCCCCGGGAGTATTACATCGCCGAGTTCCTTAAAGGAACTCCCAAGGCTCTTTCTAGTGTTGGTTTGGCTGTCTAAACTCAACTTAAAGATAACAAGGGTGGTTTTCCAAAAGAATATGAGATTTCCTAAAATTTCGGAAGAGTTACGTTTGTGATATGAACTATCCCATAGGCTTAACACCTTAAAACCCTGCATAAAAAGCATAACATAACTCAACGAGCCACTCGCTTGGAGTATACAACTCAACGGCCACACGCCGGAGTCCAACCAATCATGCGATAAAACTTACAACAATCTAAAAGGGTTTACTATACATATGGTACAAACTACATGAACTAAATTACAAGTACAATACTTAGAAACATAAGAAATGCACATCCTCGATTCAAATCGCGCAAGCAACCAGACAAATGGCAATCAACGGGGTCCGAGAATAAGCTAAGCGGCACACACACTCGAGAATGCACCTGCAACACTCGGGAGGGGGAATTTGTGGGGGTGAGCAATAAACCATGGGCTCACCGGAGTCCTATACCCCTAAAATGGAAATTCTTTACACATAATACTCATAATAATGAAATCAGCGAAAGCATAATAATATAATACAAATCTATATAGTTTTCAATGAAATCTCTTGAAATCATTCACAACATAAAGCTCATAACACTTTAATCATTTGGAAGCACGATTTGCAATCATTTTAGGAATGGAATCACATTAAACAAGGTGGAATCATCTGAAATTTCTTTCGAATACTTTCCGAAAATTCTTTCGGGGCTTTCGATGATTGAACTAGCACCAGGTGGTTCTCGGGCGCGACCCCGACTCGGGTTCCGGGACCTATCTCTAGTCAAATACCTGGAAGGCTCCGCTTTCCTCGTCAGGAAAGAATCAACCTCTCCGATTAATGGGCATCTTGATACGCATATCGGGACCCCGTGGCCCGATACGCAGGACCACCTCCTTCCTCCGGTCTAAACAATCTTAGCCCATAATTCATTTAAATCGAAGTGATCACAATCACTTATCAAACTTGGTTTCTAACCAAGATCTTAATCAATTTATCATCGTAGAAGGCATGACACACCTGTCACCCTTTTAAATTCACTTTCTCAAATCCGATTCACTTTCTCAAACAAGATTTGCTTCTTTAAAACACATTCATGTCCGAAAGGCGGTTCACAAGAAGTTGCATTCATGGATAATTTCATGTAAAGTACAAAACGCCTTTCAAAATACTTTTGAACATCACGTAAAGAAATCACTTAACACGAATAGCCATAATTCAATGCAAGCAATCATTCTCAACTCTTTCCAACTATACCTTTTCAATCCACCACTCTAGTACGATTAGTTTCCATTTTCCGAGCCACAATAACCGCAAGCGGATACCACCTAATTGAACGTTCAACTTCTCACAATTCTCTATCTTTACTTCAATTCCTCATTCTATGTTTCTACTTTATGAATCCACTTCTTTTTCTCACGTCTCGACTTCTCACAACTCCCTGTCTTTACTCGAACTCCTCATTCTAGGTCTTTATTTCGTAAATTAACTTCCTTTGCTTATACTCAGCCATATGACTCCTACTCTCACTTTATCACATTCCTCTTGCTAGGTTCATCTTCCAACTTAATTTCATCCGAAAGACTTAGATACATTCTAAACTCAACTTAACCTTACAATTCCCCGCTCGTCGTTTCCTTACCTCCAACTCCCATTGTATGTTTCTTTCTTATTAACCGACTCTTATTCGTCCATCCTTAGTTGTGTAACTCTTAATCACTTCTCATCACTCAATTCTGGTTAGCTTCGCTTACCTTCAAGTCTAGTTCAATCTCACGGACTCGGGCACATCTCCAATTCAATTTAACCCAACCACTTGCTTTCTACTCTAGTTCCTTAATTGTGTACCAATCAATATAAACTCATATTCTCCTTTTCCGTCAACTCGTTATTTCCCAATGTTAACAGTTATCTCCCCTCCCAAACATCGTAAACTCAAGTAATCTCTAAGCAATTCGCACCCGGATCGCAGCTTCTTTGTCTTTAATCCCTAATTGAAACTTCAATAATATTCCTTGGACCTCCGCAATCTAACTTTCTCATAATCTCTAATATCCCAATTCAGCCTTCACACTTAATCATATTATCTTAAGTTCTAATTCAGCGTAACTACTTCCTACTGGTACAATCATTCCGTATTCCCAACAAACATCCAATATTCACAATAAAACAGACATTCGATATTCACAAGAAATTCATTTGGGTTTCGAAACTAACAATAGTTTAAAGTATAAGACTACCCACCTCGATTCGGGGATTGACAGTTTGTTGAGGTTTAGGTTAGCTGGGTCGATTTCTCCTTTCCTTCCTCTTCCCCTGCTCGGCCCCGGTTCCGCCACCTTCCTCCGCGCCCTGGTTCTCGCTTCTTGCTTCCTCTATTCTCCGTGTTTGCTTTCGTTCTCTTTTCTCGCCTCTCACCTGGCCCGTTCGCCGTTCGGCCGTCCCTCGCTCGTCGTTCGCCCTTCCCCGCCGGCTGGTGTTGTTTTGCTCGCCGGTCGTGGTTTCGCAGCCCTCCTCCACGCCCGACGTCGTTGCTGGCCACGGTTCTCACGCCCACCAGCTACCTCCCTCTCGCCCTCGCGTTCGTGTCCCTTTCTGGCCTCGGTTTCGCCTTTCTTTGGGTCCGACCGATCCCCGCGCTCGCCAACCGCCTTACCACCGCTAGCCGCGTAGCACGCCGGTCGCCGGCCTCTTTCCTCGCCCTCTCACTCTTACTCTATCTCCCTCATTCGGTCTCTCTCTCTCCAGCTTTTCGGGTGCTGTTCGGTGTCCCCTCCCTTCTTTCCTTTCGGTGGTTTCCATCAGTGTCTGCCAGCACTCGCTTCCCCATACTAATCCCCTTCTTCCTTCTTTTATTTTTTTTCATCCTCAATGTAATTAAACCTACATACGTAACATACGCGATCTCCGATTAATACGTAGCTGGTCCGGGCGAAAACTCGGAAAATCGAATTAATACGCTTCACCAATAAGAGTTACGCAAAGTAATAATAACTCGCTCAAATTAATTTACGAGTATCTAACCGCGTATAACTTGGTCTCTTGACCTACTCTATTTAACCAAGGCTAAATAATTCGCTTTAGCTCGTAAGACCACCTAACCCCAAAATTACGGGTCTTATAGATCGGGTTGAGGCCGATCTGGAAGATGACTTCACTGGGAGCCCACCGTTGTTGTAGGTAAGCAAATAATCACTACCAAGACTAAACGGTGGGAACCGATCGGCAGCGCTGGCCAAGGGAAGGCTGTGCAGGCGTCGCCGAGGCTTAAAAGCCTCAAGTTTCGCACCAAAACTCTCTACTTTTAACCTTCTTTCTCTCCTTTTCTATTATTATTTGTTATTTTTGCTCCTGTTAGGCCATAAATAAGGTTGATTTTAACCGTGCAGGACACTTATTATTATTTTTTATTATCTCGTGGTGTGCGGATTTGGTTAATAGAGCATCTACAACTAATTCGAGCTCTTGTAAGAGTAGATACCTATCCGGCGATACACTTCGTTAACATAAACAGGTAGATGTTGTAATCGATCACCCCGCTTTATGGTGAGAGGAATACCTTAAAAACCACATTAATACCATAGGCTAGTACATCGGACACTAGAAAGTGTCCCAATTTAGGACACACACAGGACAACATCCTTTTATACGCCTGTTGTGCTTAAAACTAGCACCTATTACTTCCCTGACCGTGTATTATGGCAAATGGGAAGAGAATAAGTGATTCCCCTTCCGAATTGTATTTGGCCTGCTACCTTCTAACTTTTTGAAGGTTTGGTAATTCTTGGCGAGTCAAATCATGGCCCGAATATTGGATGAACCTACCGAAGCTGTTGAAACCTGCAGGTGAGCCTAGTACTCGTATCTGCATATTATCCGAAGTTGATAATGGAAGTGGACAACAAACATCACAAGGCATTGAGGGCCTGAGAGCTTGATCCCCAAGTGCCTATTCTTGTAGCTACACCACTCTAAATTCACGAAGCAAACCCTCGGATAACCGAACGTGCCTATAAAAGAGAATCTCGAGGCCAAGGAAGCTGAAGAGAGGAGGGCCCGTAAAATTCAGGAGCTGAAAAAATGTATCCAAGATGATGGAGCCGAGTCTAGTTATCCGAAAGGAAAGTAAGTGAAAATAGACTAGGCCTTGAATTTTTAGAGAGGCTTTTTTAGGAAGATATAAAAGAAATTAGGAAGTTTAGTTTTGCCTCTTTAGAACAATTTTAATTTTCCAAGTAGTGTGCTTTTTTTTTCCCTTCTTATTAGATATGTATTTATGTAAGTAGTAGGCTTACCTAGTTTAGCTTTATGCTCACTTTTCCGCTTTATGTATACATATTATCGCTCACCTAGAGGCATAAGTAAATTGGACCGCCTAATTGAATTGTCCTTAAAGATTAAAGAATTAACTATGCCAATGGGATATCTATTGGACCACTTAAACATTGAATAATAATTAGTTTAATAGAAGAACTGTTTAATTGGACCTTCAAAATAAACAATTATAGAGATAAAAACTAAGGGAAATCGCTCCACTCAGCAGCCCACCGTTTTTCGGGTGGTGGCCGGCGCCTGCCATAACATAGCCTGGTTTGTGTAGACACCTAAAAAGTGTCACGCCTTTTCTATTTTATCTATTGTTGCCCTAATGATGAGATCCCAAGTCCTGTTTGAGGATATGGATCACGAAGTCTGTTTGATTGGTGTGATGGAAGCCGATAAACCATAAAGAACCCCCAGCACCAAATAAATAGCCTTTTTCCATGAGCCGGTTCAAACATCCCCTTTTCTTTTAGACGGTCCAAGCCCGGGTCAAGCCTCCAGAGTGAACGGAAGTCTAGTGCCGTGTACGAGAAATTCCGGACTCAAAATTCTGCATTTCACTTTTGTCCAATCGGATACGAAGATGAAGACCTCAAGACGGCGTTAGAGGTGGCATTTCATGATCATGAGCATCAAAGTATTGGGTTTAAGCTCCAAGACAGTCCACCCGAGACTAGGAGCACACATCCCTAGCAAAACGCTTGATGGCCAGTCCCCTACCATATTTACTACTCAAAACGCTGTGTTTGGGCCAAGACTCTTGTTGTAACATGGGAAGGGCATGGAACCCTAGAAAAACATACCATGGCCGGTGCCCCTTACCCATTATTTTGCCTTGTTTTGGCTTGCAGATCGCTCGGGCAGCACAGAAGGGCACGAAACCCTAGACAACCTCCTATGGCCGGCGGTTTTATCCGGTTCAATCTTCACATTATCTTGGCCCATTTTAGTTGCTAGGTTTGGACGGCTGGTTGAGTCCGAACCCTAGGTCTTTCCTTGACCTAACCTCTCCCTATAAATAGAGAGCTGGAGCTCTCATTTTAGAACGACTTTCTCTGAGCGCCACACTCTGTCGAACCTTAACTTCGAACAACCTTTCTTCGTAAACACTACGGTGCTGAATCCTTACTAATATTCAGCTATTCTGATTTCTTGGTATTGTTTGAGTTGATCTTTCCTACTTTCTACAAACTTACCTTTATAAAACTTACAAAAGCCCCTTTAATTCACTACTGTCGCATCACTAGATCCGGATTCGAGATCCAAATCAAAAGGTGGGACAACCCGAGGGCACAAAATTGTTCTTAAAATCATGGTTTACTTATTTATATTATTTATTTATTTTCATATTACGGAGAAAATTGTATCACTTTTAATTCCTCCCCACCCGATGTAATCTTTTAGTTTTCCGCTTTTCTTTTCTTTTCGCTTTCACTTTCTTTATCGCTTTTCGCTTTTGCTTTATCGCTTTCATTCATGTTCTGTTTGCTTTAATTTCTGCATTGCATGTCGTGTGCTTGTGTTTTATATATTATTTTAATTAACTACTCGAACTAGTAATGACCGTCTTCGAACGGGGCGGAATTGAAGGATTTATCGCTACGTTTCGTACCCTCGCCCCTGAATCCAATTCTTGGTTCAAAGACTAGCGGAGTCCTTTTTAGCCTTTTTAGTCTTAGTTTTTCATATTAAGATATGAAGAGCAAATTTTAATTTTGTTTTTGTTAGGTTTTCTCTCCTAAAACCGACTAGTGACTACTTCTTTTCGATTTATTTTTATTGCATTGCTTCTCGGCTTTTTCGATTGCAGGTAAAATTTTAGGGCTCTTGATCTACCAGTCAAGCCGGAGGCCAATGCTGATCTCCTTAGCTGTGGCTCTATGGCTGGTGCTTGCTAACCCTTAGGTGTTGGCTTTGGCCAACACCGTGGGGTCAGCAGTGGTGGCTTTGGTCCGGATTGGTGTTTTCACACCGATCCGGCCTCGAAGCCTCACGACAGATTCAAAACCCTAGCTTTTTATTTTGTTAAGTTAAGAAATAATATCCTGGGACCTTCTAAAAGTAATTGCCAAAATAAAATAATTAATAAAACTGTCATTAAAACTTTACTTAATTCGTTCTAAATTAGATTTAATAAAATTCAAAAATCTTAATAAAAGGTTCATCCCCACATTTGAAAACCATCTTCAAAAACCCTAAATCAATCTTTTAAAAATATCTAAAACCCACAATTCGTGGGAAAGCTCGGTCCGGTCCCGGCTAGCCGTGGTTCCTAGAGTGGCGACTCCACTAGGGATAAATCACTTATTGAGAGGGCGAAATTTGAAAATTTGAGTAGTGAGTTTTAATTATGTATTTTCATTAGGAATCCCGTATTAAGCAACCTTTGAACTAGTTATTATTGTTGGACCATAAGGACAATTTATTTTACCCATTGTTAACTGAAGGTTTGCTCAAGGAGAGTCCGAGTCACCCTAGAAGGGGGTGAATAGGGTGATAGAAAATTCTTTCGAAAATACACACTTTTGCGCGAGAAAGAGGCAAAGACAGAATCGAGTCTAATAACAGAGTCGAAAAGATTGGACTCAAAAAGCAATGAATCAAAAGAAGCAAGAGCACTAAGGTCGTCCGAGTCTAGAATGAACTCGAAAAAGAACACAGAGATTTTACGTGGAAACCCTCCGGACACGAAGTCAAATCCACTATTTTGAGTCCACAAAATACCGTGAACTTGACGGAACCCGAGTTGCTCCCTTAGACAACTCTATACAGATTTTCCTAGACTCGAAGTTACCTTATCTCGATCTAGTACTTCCTAGCTGAGATAACCCTTACAGCTAGGGACAACTAAGCTGAGTTAACCTTTACAGCTTAGTCAAGGGACCTTACAAAGAATGTAAGAAGTGTTTGTAACGAAGTACAAGACCTTACAACTCGTAAAGTAATGAATTACAGAGTGGGAGTTGTAAGTTGAAGATTGAGAGTAAATACAATAACTTTGATCAAGTAAGTGTATAGACAATATGTTCGGCAACCTTCAAGTCTTGTGAAGTGGCTTCTTCTTATAGATAAGACCAGGCAGAGTAGCCGTTATTTTCATCTCGCTGACCGAGAGTCCTCTCGTGACCGTTGAGAAAGGCTTTCCGAGTCACTCGGAAAGTATCCGTTGAAATATGAACGTTGGACAACGGTTTAACTCTCTTGGAAGTCCCAAAACCATCGGTTGTGTCTTGAAAAATGAGGTGAAAACCACTCGTTAGGCTTGGCGTTCCAGTTTTCCGGATATGGAAGCGCACGGCTTCCGACACAATCTTACGAGACTAAAGCAGGGAAGGTGAAAAGCCATATCTCGCTGGTGATTTGACGTTCGAAGCCGGCTACTTTTGTAGTTTGAAAAGATATCCTCGATTGAATAACCTACAAAAGTAAAACACCTTTGGTTCTCAAAGTATAAAATACTTTGGTCCAAGGTTAGACACGAGATAACAAAATAATTTTGAAAAATTACGCAATTGATTATCCGAGTCGAAAAGAAATGGAATATTCTGAGTCTAATATCCATGATACTCGAATTCCATATGACTTAGTCTTAAGTAAAGAAACACGTTCTATAGCAAATATCGAGTGAGAAAGAACTTGATATAGACTAAGCATGAAATGAACTATGAATGCCGACTATGCAAGCAATAGAGTAAATAACCACAAGTCGATTCCGAGTGAGAATGGACTCGGAATAAAGAACAACTTTTCCGAGTCGCTAACTAAAAAGCGATTAAAGAGATATGTGAAGGCCGAATCGCATAGAAAGGATACTATTTAATTCAAGTAAGTTTCTAAGACACGAGAGAATGCCTTGGAATCAAAACTCTATATGAATGACATCGTTATACCTGATTCCTTTTGCATGACTCGGAAAGATATAGAGCGAGTGTCCGAGTCTTCATTAACACTTCGGTAAGAGGCTCCTACTGCGTCCTAGTGGGCCCAACTAGGTTTGATTGCCAACGGAGGTGGTACCTCTTCCCTCATAGCATGCGCTCTTGGTTTACCGAGAGGGTCCTAGGATTCTGGCATTTTTCTTGTTGTGCCCCACACGGAAGACCAAATCCTCGGACTATGAGTCACCATGTATCCGACCAAGTCTAAACCTCGTTTGACCATAGATCTTTTGATTATTAGGTTGCACCTTGTCTTCATTTGCATGCTTGGATGAGTGTGATTGTTTTCGGATTTAATCTTCTACTTGTGAGCCTTTAGGGATAGGCGAGGAGGGCTGAATAATCCTTGCATGGGTGCAAAAATAAAATAAAATAATGAACCTTTTTGAGTCGGTCCAATTTGTGCCCTCTAGCCAGAAGTCCAAAATTACCTTCCCTTCTTAGGTTGGTCTAATAATCGCATTTTTCATGTAGCAAAAAATCAAATTCATCTCAAATAGGTGAGTTCATTTTCGCATTAGCCAAAAATAAATTTCATCTCAAAATAGGTGAGCCCATTCATTTCATTCTTTTGTTATCCAAAAATAAATTCATCCCAAATAAGATATTCATTCATTTTATTTTTGTATTAGCCAAAAATCATATTCATCTCAAATGGGTGAGTTGATTTTTGCATTAGCCAAAAATAAAAATCATCTCAAATAGGTGAGTCCATTCATCTCCATTATGCATTTTTATTTTTCATATAGCCAAAAATAAAAATCATCTCGATTAAGGTGAATCTATTTTCATTCTTGCATTAGCCAAATTTCAAAATCATCTCAATATATGTGAAGTCCATTCATTCCATTTCATTAGCAAAAAATAACTTCATCCCAATTAAGGTGTCCATTCATTTTATTCTTGCATTAGCCAAAATTAAATTCATCTCAATTAGGTGAACTCTTTTGTGCATTAGCCAAATTAAAATTCAATTCTACTTAGGAGAGTCTTTGTTTGCATTTAGCCAAATCAAATTCATCTCAATCTAAGAAACTCCATCTGCATCATTGCATTTCACTTTGGTTAATTGCATTCTCAATGTGCGTCTAGATAAAAGAGCATGTCGTTTCCTTTCATCTTAGGAGTAGTCGTTTCTTAGGTCAAGCACTTAAGCCCCATCTCCCTAATTTTTTCCACGAACCAATCTTAAGCACCTATTCTTTTGGGATACGGGATTGGTAATCAAACTCAAATTCATAATCTTGGCTCAATGAGGCTAGGAAATAAGAAGTCTACTTCTACACCGGCACGATCAACACCAGTACATCCCACATTAGTACGTACCACACTAGTACGTCTTGCTTCTTTACTAGTAACACTAGTGCACCTTCCCGGTCAAAGCACAACCTTCCTAAAAAATAGCTTACCCGCCGGAGCAAACTCCCGAGTATGATCTTGTTTAAGGAATTTGTTGCAAAATTGGAGGCTAAGATTGAGGCTCGGGATAAGAAGATTGAGTCAATAGCAAAAACCCTCAATCTCATACGCAAAGAATTGGAGAAGAAATCAAAAGAATGAGAATCTCGCCTTGAATCCCAACCTCAATCTGATCGAAGAATAGATCGGATAGAGAAGATGTTACAAGAGTCCTCGATGTTCAACAACTACTATCTAGCCCAGGGATTCACTTCAATCCCTAAAGGGAGCTACCCCCAAAATTCACCATGGTTAACATCATGTTCCATGGGACTGAAAACCCCGACCACCATGTGAAGAGCTTTGTAGGAGCATTGACTCTAAAGCATGTACCGGAGGACACATACCATGTCATCTTCCCATGGACGATTGATGAAGACTTAATGAAATGGTATAACATTGTTGACCCGCACAACGTCACAAACTGGAAGGATCTTTGTCGGGAGTTCTTACATCAATACTTCTACAATACTGATCTACCAATCACTCTTTGGGATCCGGAGTTGATCATGCAAGGAGACGGTGAGAGCTTCATTGACTTCCTCACTCGTCTGGAGAGCAAAAGTAGCTCACATGACTGATCGACCATCCGAAAAAAATTAGGTTAGAATCATGACAATGAACCTAAAACCTTCATATCATCATCACTTGGAGTTCTTTCCCTTCATGGACTTCAAAATACTTCGAAATGTCGGCATGCTTATAGAAGAGGAGCAGGCATCCAAAACCAGTTAGAAAACCGAAGGTTTGCTCTTGGAAAGGCTAAGTTACCCTAGAGGGGGTGAATAGGGTGATGAAGAATTTTTAGAAATTACAAACTATTTTGTATAAAATAGACATAGAAAATAATTCTCGGATCGGAATGAACTCGAAAGCGCGAGTGCACAAAGAAATATGTGGAAACACTCTTGAGGCAGAAAACCACGAATAGTGCTAGTCCAAGCACCAAGTCAATCCACTATTTTGAATCCACAAAATACAAGGACTAACTCTTATAGAATTGCTCCCTTGGACAATTCAATTACGATTTTCCTAGACTTAGAAATTCCCTTATCCGATCTAGTACTTTGTAACCGAGATACCCTTTACACTTATGGACAACCAAGATGAGTTAGTCAAGGAACTTAGAAGAAAGTAGAAAGAGTATAAGTGGTTACAAGACTTTCTTTTACAACTTAGAAAGTAAGAATTATAGAATTGGAGTTGTAAGCTGAAAATTGAGTAGGTATGCACTAAGCAAGTGTTAAGCAATGTTTTCAGCAATCTTCAAGTCTTGTAGACTGGCTACTATTTATACACAGCAGCGAAGATTAGCCAATGAGACTTGTTCTAGATTGGTGAGCTTCAATAGCCGCTGTAATCGGCTAGTCTCGAGTCACAAAGAAAAGGATCCGTTGTAATATGAACGTTGAGTGGTGGTCCTTGGCTCACAAAGTGGTCCATCCCTCTCGGTTTTGATTACGTCCGATTCTGCATTTATATTATTATGAGTACTAACAAGGAATCAGGAACAAATCTCATCCCTTCTAGGTTTTGATTTCAAGTCATTATTAGTGTTATAGAAACTTTTCGAGTGTTACGTAAACTATTGCATATGTTTTCGTCCGATTCTGTCCGACTCGGAAAGCACTCTCTTGTTCATCAATTCACTCTGAATAGTTCCGAGTCACTCGGACATCACTCAGATTTATCGTATGTTCAAACATTCACTCTAACTCTTTCAAACTAAGTTTTGACTTCATATTCTAAGTTAAAGTGAATTACAACGTTAATTTAACTTTCTAAGTCAGCATGTTTTAATTGAAATATGTTTATCTAGATCAAGTACGCATACCTTGTTATTCTCTTTCTAACTTGATCTTTCGAAGACCGACTCGGATGGAATTTGAGTATAATGAATGTTAGACTCGGAAAATTCCATTCTTTTAGGACTCGAGATAATTATGCCTTAATTATCTTAATTAAATTATTATCTCGTGCCTAATCTTGGACTAAAGTATTTTATACTTCGAGAACCAAAATTGGTTTACTTTTATAGGTTATCTAAATGAGGTTATCCTACTTTTTGAATTAAAAAAGTAACCGGATTCAAGCCGTCAATCACCAACAGACAAGGCTTATCTACTTCCGAACAAGGCCCGGACAATCGTGTCGGGATTGTTTGTTTCCAAAACTGGAAATATTCAACGCTAAGCTTAACGGTGGTTTCCACCCTACTTTTCGGACACCACCAGTGGATTGGGACATCCTAAGGAGTCAAGAGCCCTTGCACAACGTTCACATCTCAACGGGTCTTTTACGAGCGACTCGAAGAAGCTGTTACAACGGTCACAAAGGACTTCTATTTAGAAGATAGTCACAATGGCTAATCTGCTTGGTCATCTATAAATAGAAGTCACTTTGCAAGACTTGAAGATTGTTGAACCCATTGCTGAAATTATATCTCTTTGTATAATACTCTTTCAATCTTCTTCTTACAACTCCCAGTCTATACTTAACACTTTTACGAGTTGTAAAGTCTTGTAATCGAGTCACAAACTCTTTCTTACTCTCTAAGTAAGGTCCCTTGAATGAGCTGTAAGGGTTAACTAAGCTCAAATGTCCCTAGCTGTAAAGGTTACCTCGGTTAGGAAGTGCTAGATTAGATAAGGGAACTTCGAGTCTAGGAAAACTTTGTAATCAATGGTCTAAGGGAGCATTTACGGTTGAGTCGATCCTACTGTATTTTATGGATTCAAAATAGCGAATTTGACTCGGTGCTTGGATTAGCACTGGCCGTGGTTTTCTGCCCCGGGAGGGTTTCCACGTAATTCGAGTTCATACTTTTCGAGTCCAATCTAGACTCGAGACAGTCTTGATTATTCAATTTAAACTTTAACCCTCCATTTATTGTTTAAATTTCCTCATCACCCTATTCACCCCCTCTAGGATGACTAAGACTCTCCAAGAGCAAACCTTCAATTTGTATCGAGCCTAGCCTTTCGGAAAGGATCTAACAATCCAAAGGTTTAAAGATAAAATGGATCGGAACAATGGAGTGTTCGATGAAGGAAGATCTTTCAGCGAGACCACCAAAGTTTAAAGGATCAAATTTCGTACACTAGAAGAAGCTCATGGAATGCTTTCTACTAGATTACAATGAAGACATATTGAACATCATACGAGAAGGCAACTACATTCCAATGAGGATTGAAGAAACAAGACTCGTGCCTAAAGCAAAGCTCAAGTACACCACTTGAAGAGACAGAAAAGTTCGGAAAGAACTTTAAAGCAATGAACATTCCGATGTGCGCCATCAGCTCGAGAAGAATACAACAAAGTGTTAGCTTGTGACACAGCGAAAGGAAGTGTGGGACACTCTTGTCAACACATATGAAGGAACAATCCAACTAAGACAAGCGAAGATAAGTCAATATTTTAACAAATATGAGCTGTTCAAGATGGAGCCGAAGAAAACATCACTAACATGTTCATCCGTTTCACTGAGATTACTAACAATATAAAATCTCTGGGTAGAAAGATTTCCCATGAAAAGATGTGCGAAAGATTCTAAGAAGTCTACCCAAGAGAAGATGGGGTCCCAAGGTGACAGCCATCGAGGAAGCCCGGAACCTCTCTCTATTAAAGCCGGACGAACTCATTGGGAAGCTACTTACCCATGAGGTCCATCCGGAAGAAGAGGACGCAAAAATTAGCACTAAAAAGAATATTGCGCTGAAGGCCTCGGAAAGCGAGAGAAGAAAATGCGAGTCCAACGAGACTCACAAGAAGATCCCATGACACTTATCGCTCGAGGCTTTAAAAGAATGATGAAGCACAAGAGATGGGAGAAAAGACCAAGAGATGAGTTCTACAAGAAAGATACGAAGGATAGAAAAGGTAAATACTCTTTCCCTTCAAAGTTATCTTTAACTAAGAACTCTAGCTATTTTGAATGTGGCGATAAAGATCACATAGTCAAAGACTGTCCAAGAAAGAGGGACAGAAAGAAGAAGAAGGCTATGATGGACATATAGAGTGATGAAGACTCATCCGAAAAGATGAGGACTCGGACGACTCAAAGTGTCCGATGGCTCTATCGGAATCGGAAGCTGAATCCGAGTCAAACTCGATGACTCGGACAATGAGGAAACGAATCCTCGGGAGGTAATTGAGTATTTCCTCAAATTTTTCAAAGTTGATTTAGCTAAATATATTTATACTTTGGAAGAAAAGTCCAATTCGACTCCTTTGAATTTAAAGAACAACTTGAGTCTATCACTTCGAGAGCATCTCTTTAAAAAATGAATTAGAAAAGCTGAGACTTACTCTAAGAGAGCTCAAGACTAGTACTTAAGCTAATCGGACTAAGTCCAAGACACTCGAAGAGAAAATGAGCATATGAAACAAAAGCTCAATGAGTCTCAAGAACTTTCTTTAAAGTTTACTCAAGGTCGGAAAAACCTTGACATGCTCTTAGGGTTTCAATATGTCTCCTTCGAAAAGAAGGACTTGGTTTTAACAAAGAGGAGGAATCTAATTCCTACTCGGATCTTTTCAAAAGGATTCCGAAGCTGTGAAGTTCACGAAGGCTGAGCACGGTGCTATTCATAAGAATGAAATGAGGACTGAGCCCGGACCGGTTTTAGGAGAAAACCTTGTCCACCGGTTTATAAAAGGAAAGATTTTCAAAAGAAAGAGACATAGACTTAGTTTTCAAAAAGGAAAACTTAGAATCAAACCACACCCAAAGTTATTCAAATCTGGGTTCCCAAGAGTCTTCTTCCTCGAGAAAGGACCACGGTAAAGGAAGTTACTTGGGTTCGTTAGAGGAAGTGAGAAGGGTTAGTTTATTTCGACTTGCGGGTAGCTTAGAAAAGAACAAAAGGGCATTGGTACCTGGACAGTGGATGCTCACACCACATGTCAAGATTTAAGAATCTTTTTGAGTTAGAAAAATACAAGGGAGGAAAAGTCACTTTTGGAGATGATAGCAAGGGCAAGATAGTTGGGATAGGCAAGATTAGAAAAGGAGACAATCTGGTCGAGCATAGTCTACCTTGTCAAGGGATTAAAGTACAATTTACTCAGCATCTCTCAATTGTGTGACAAAGGTCAAGAGGTAAGATTCAATCGGACCAATTGCTATAATTCGATGAAACTACCAAGGAGACTAACCTCTTAGGTAAAAGATCGGGTAATACCGACAATATTCCTCTCTCGACCCAAGCCGGAATTTATCTTATTTAAAAACATATCTACATGATGATTCTTGGACATGGCATCATACACTAGGTCATGTTAGCATGCACACCATTAAAAAGCTTGCATGTCATGGTTTAGTCGAGGTTTGCCTAACTGTGCATTTAACAAAAAATTTGTGAAGCATGCACAAAGGGGAAACAGTCGAGATCATCTTTCAAATCTCTTAAAAGCAGTTTCCACATTCAAAGTGCTTGAATTGTTGCATATGGACTTATGTGGTGAAATTCTGTAAAGAGTTTCGGAGGTAAATCATATGTACTTGTGATTGTTGATGACTACTCATGATTTACCCGGGTTTGTTTTCTTAAGAAGAAAAATGAAGCTTTCAAAGAGTTCAGCATGCTCTGTAGAAAAATTTAAGTTGAGTCTCGGACTCGGATCAAAAGAATTCAAACCGACCATGGAAGGGAGTTTGATTACTCGGAATTTGCGAGTTACGTGATAAGAATGATATCTCCCACAACTTCTCAGCACCAAGAACTCCTCAACGGAATGGAGTAGTGGAGAGAAAGAACTGAACTCTTGAAGAAATAGTAAGGACAATGATCTACCTTATTATTTCTAGGTTGAGGCGATCAATACAACAAACTACACTCCGAACAGATGCCTCATCGGACCCATCCTGAAGAAAACTCCATACGAGCTCTACAAAGGGAAGAAACTCAACATTTCATACTTCAAACCTTTTGGATGTAAGTCTTATGTTCACAACAATGGTAAGGATCACCGACCAAGTGTGATGCTTGGTCGAGATGAAGGTATCTTTCTTGGTTATTCATCTTATAGTAAAGCATATCACATTTTTAATAAAAGAACTAACAAAGTGGAAGAAATTATCCACGTTGTTTTTGATGAGATTGATAAGGGAAAACCAAGAGAGTCAACATTCTCGGATCTGAAGCTCGGTCGAGATGATGATCTTGCGAAGATAAGCCCGGACGAGTCAAGGAAAACTCACTCGGAATGAGGTAACTTAGAATACCATGACTCGGAATGAATTAGCTCAAGAGTCGGCTCATAATGCGGAAGGTCAATCGGATGAGCAAGCTCAATCAGATTAGACTTTTGAAGATCAACCAATTCATCCTACAAATCTGGTGAACCAAAGAACAGGTAAAGCATTCAAATATGCTTCGAGTCACCCACTCGAAAACATCTTGTCCGACATCAACGAGTGGGGTAAGAACTTGTTCTTCTTTGCAAAATCTATGTGCATTCACTGCATTCATATCACTAACTGAACCTAGAAATGCACTAAAGGCCCTAAATGAACCTGAATGGGTAGAGGCCATGCAAGAGGAACTCAATCAATTCGAAAGAAACCAAGTTTGGACTATGACCAAACGACCTTCGACCACCAAGTCATAGGAATCAAATGGGTTTTCAAGAACAAAGCTGGATGAAGGCGGGTTAGTAATTAGAAATAAGGCTAGACTTGTGGCTTAAGGTTACAATCAAGAAGAAGGAATTGATTGTGGGGAAACCTTTGCATCAAACATGAATATCAAATTGTATCGGATGGATGTCAATTTTCTTTTCTTAATGGTTTCATTCAAGAGGAAGTCTATGCTTGAGAAACCCCTAGATTTGAAAACTCGGAATTCCCAAATCATGTTTTCAAGTTACAAAAGCTCTTTATGGTCTTAAACTAGCTTCCGGAGCTTGGTATGAAAGACTAAGTAGTTTCTTGGTTGAGAATGATTTTAGAAGAGGTCAGATTAACAAGACTCTTTTCATAAAAACCAAGGGGAAAGACTTTCTTATTGCTCAAATCTATGTTGATGATATAATATTTGGAGCTACTAATGAAATTATCTCGTCAAGATTTTTCCGAGTTGATGAGACAGGAATTCCAAATGAGTATGATGGGAGAACTCAATTTCTTCCTTGGTCTACAAATCAAGCAAGACAAAGATGGCATCTATGTCCATCAATCAAAGTATACCAAGGAGTTATCGAAGAAATACAAGCTTCAAGATACCAAACATGCAGCAATACCAATGAGTAGCGAGCATAAAGCTGGACTCGAGACAAAAAGGTAAAGCGAGTAGATCGAAACTCTATCGAGGTATGATTGGATCTCTGCTGTATCTTACTTTCAGTAGGCTAGACATAATGTTTAGTGTATGTCTATGTGCAAGATTTGAAGCTAATCCAAAAGAATCACATCTCACTTGCGGTGAAAAGAATTTTCGGATCTCTTGCGGGGACTCGGAATCTAGGTTTATGGTACTCAAGAGACTCGGAACCGACTCTCACTTGGATACTCGGATGCTGACTATGCTGGATACAAAGTTGATAGAGAGAGCACCTCGGGAGCCTTCCGGTTTCAGGTCAATCCCTTATATCTTGGTACTCAAAGAAGCGGAATTTAGTAGCTCTATCAAGTGCTTGAACGAGATTCTTAGTGATGCTGATTGCACTTTGATTGTCACACTTGATTGGAATTGATTTGAATGAAAGTCCAAGATCTCCCAAGTGTTGCTTGATCCATAGAATCCGAGCACGAGCATGCTCCAGTTGCAATGTATTGAACTTGAATTCATTCCTACCAAACTTCCATTAGTTGATATCTTTACTAAGCCACTTAGTAAGGATCGGTTTTGCTTTATTAGGAATGAACTTGGCATGATTAATGCATGATTATGTGCTTTATGTGTTAAATGTTTCTTTTCCGTGCTTTAATAACAATTAGTTCAGTTGACCCGAGTATACTTGAGTTATGAGTTATTACTTTTTTGCGGTTTCTAAGTGACTCGAAACTTTACTGAGTCGGACTTAGTTTTTAAGAAAAATGGACATCAAACTTCGAAATCATCTTTAGATTTGTGGAGAATTTCAGAAATCTCTTTTAAAAATCTCTTTTTTTCTGTCTCTCTCGGGCGTATCAATCGGAGAACTAGCCGTTAGAAGACAAACACTGGAATTCTAACCGTTGGAGAGTAGAACAGTCACACCGGTCCGAGGCGACCGTTGGAGAGTTCGGTCGAACGAATACCGATGGACAATTCTTTCTCTATAAATAGCATCCTTTTCCTTCATTTCGCTATTACTCGCTACTTACTTACACTCTCGCATACTACCTCACAAGCAAGTTCGGTGTTTTCGAAGAGCAAACATTCTCTCTCAAACAAGCAAGAAACATCTCAAGTAAGCATCGAAAGCTCTAAGCTCTCTCTACTCTCTTATTTTTTACTCTCTCTCTCTCTCCAAGTTCATCTCATCTCTTCTCAAAAATCCATAACTATGCCGAAAAGAAGTTCAGCCCAGAATTTCTTGGTTCTACAACCAAGAAGCCCCGAACCAAAAGCCAAGAGGGTCCTTCCAACCCCTCTAAAATCCTTGTCATCCAACACCTGACGTTGGATGACAAATTCTTCCTAACCACGAGAATTTTCATGGTTGAACCATACCAAAACTATAGGGGTTTACAATTTCCTTTATTTAAGCGAGTTTATATACCCAGAACTCGTTTCTAAGTTTTATTAAAATATTTCTAGCTCTCGGGGATCCTCACCTCCGAGTTCAAGATGTAATCGTTCGAGTCAACGTCTCTCTCCTCCACGACTTATTCAAAGTATCATCTCTTTTCCTCAACGAGAACACTATACCTTTCAACGAGGTTGCTAATGAATTCTTTGAGAAGTACGCCAAAGAAATCCCTGAGTCACGCAAAAACTTCTCAATGACTCGGATGTAAATAGAAGCTCGTCTTCTTTGTTTCCTGCTGATGAGAACTTTCTTCTCTCAGCATTCCAGACAAAGAGAATCCAAACTCTAAGATTCTCAAGGCTCCTTTTGACATTCTAGAGGGCTACAAAGTAGACCTCTTCCTAGCAATCATATAACGGATGGCCTATGTGCCGGCTCGGACAAAGAAATCCACCCCTCTTCCTTTTGGGGCTCTCCTCACCTTTATTTTCAAGCAATTCAAAGTCCCACTCGCCTCGGACCCTAACGCGGTTTACGAGGCTGCCATAGTAGTTGGCGGAAAAGAGCTTTTTGGCTATGGATATTAAGAAACCCAACCGGGTATTTGGGTCCACGACTTAGAGCCGAGGCAACCTTCTCATCCGCCTCGGACTCGGACTCCTCTCTCTCTACCTTCGCCACTGGAGGTGCTTCCACCTCAGGTGCTTCTCATGTTCTCTCTTACGCTTTTTCTAACATAATGTTAGAAAAGCTCTCCTCCGTGTCCATTGAGATCAAGGACACTCTTCGGTCATTCAAGATCTGTTTTTAGTTTATGACCATAAACCAAAAGACAGCCCAATCTCAAATCCGAGAGCAGCGAGGATGTGCTCAAGGCTCAGGTTAAGGAGCAGAAGGAATTGATCGAGCTCCTCCAAGAAAGGTGCTCAAAAGCAGCTCGGGACCCGGTTAGCTCCGATACATCGGAAGAGTCCTCGAGCCCTGCCAAATCTCCTTCGGGAGAGGCGGATAAAGAAGAAGAGGAAGGCTGCGGTGAAGCGGTTCCTTCGACGAGAAGGAGGAAGGGGAGAAGGAAGAAGAAGAGAAGGAGGAAGAAGGAGCAAAAAGGAAGAAGCCGAGGGATAAAGTGCTCCCGCCCCTCAACCGGAATTGATTAGCTCGGACGGTAGTCCGAGTGACTCGAAGACCCTGCCGACAAAGGTCGGTCGGCAGCAGTCAAGCTTAAGGAAGCACCACCCTCCATCGAGTTCCAAGAGGATAAACCTCTAGACGATCTTGTTACGGGTCGGCCACTCGAGCCGAGCCCATCCCGGAGTTATCGGTGTTGCCTTCGCCAAGATCTTCAACATCTTCTCACTCATACCAGCATAGGCGCACTGCCCGTTCATCCACTTCAACTCAGATTGCTCCAACTCCACCATCCTAAATTTTTTTTTCTCAATTTCTATTTTAGTTTTTCTGTTTTATATTTTTGTTTATTTTACCCGGACAAACAAATTGTATCTACTTGATACATTCTTCCTCTTTTGTTTTGCTTTGAAAGGCAAGGGGAGAATACTTAGAGAATTTGTTGTCTTGTTTAGGGGAGTTTTCTCACCCTTTTTAGTATATATTTTTTCCGTGTTTATGTGAATATGAATGAAGTTTCATGCTTATTTCGAGTTTCAATCTCTCGGTCTATTTTGTTCCGATATATTAGCTCGGTTATGTATCTTTGATATGACATTAGCAATATTCTAAGTCCGAATCACTTCATTAATTTCTATGGGATATTTTATTCTTAGCTCTAATACAATCTGAGTATAATAGCTCGATACAGTCTAAGTCCGAATCACTTTAGCTATTTCTGCAATTCTATTTGTAAACTACGATACACTCTCCGAGTAAGAATGAAAACTCTGGATTGTTTCACTAACAAAGTTTCTATCCGAGTATGGAATGCCTTTCATCAAAAAGGGGAGATTGAAGACTCACACTCTGCATTTATATTATTCGAGAACTAAGAAGGAATCACGTACAAATCTCATCCCTTCTAGGTTTTGATTTCAAGTCATTCCGAGTGTTATAGAAACTTTTATGAGTGTTATAGAAACTATTGCATATGTTTTCGTCTAATTCGACTCGACTCGGAAAGCACTCTCTTGTTCATCAATTCACTCGATAGTTACGAGTCACTCAAACATCACTCAGATTTATCGCATGTTCAAACATTCACACTAACTCTTTCAAACTAAGTTTTGACTTCATATTCTAAGTTAAAGTGAATTACAACGTTAATTTAACTTTCTAAGTCAGCATGTTTTAATTGAAATATGTTTGTCTAGATCAAGTACGCATACCTTGTTATTCTCTTTCTAACATGATCTTTACGTAGATCGACTCGGATGGAATTTAAGTATAATGAATATTAGACTCGGAAAATTCCACTCTTTTAGGACTCGAGATAATTATGCCTTAATTATCTTAATTAAATTATTATCTCGTGCCTAATCTTGGACCAAAGTTTTTTATACTTCGAGAACCAAAATTGGTTTATTTTTATAGGTTATCTAAATGAGGTTATCCTACTTTTTGAATTACAAAAGTAGCTGGATTCAAGCTGTCAATCACCAGCAGACAAGGCTTATCTACTTTCGAACAAGGCCCGGACAATCGTGTCGGGATTGTTTGTTTCCAAAATTGGAAATATTCAACGTTAAGCTCAACGGTGGTTTCCACCCTACTTTTCGGACACCACCAGTGGATTGGGACATCCTAAGGAGTCAAGAGCCGTTGCACAACGTTCACATCTTAACGGGTCTTTTACGAGCAACTCGGAAGAACCAGTTACAACGGTCACAAAGGACTTCTATTTAGAAGGTAGTCACAATGGCTAATGTGCTTTGGCCATCTATAAATAGAAGTCACTTCGCAAGACTTGAAGATTGTTGAACCCATTGCTTGAAATTATATCTCTTTGTATAATACTCTTTCAATCTTCTTCTTACAACTCCCAATCTATACTTAACACTTTTACGAGTTGTAAAGTCTTGTAATCGATCACAAACTCTTTCTTACTCTCTAAGTAAGGTCCCTTGACTTAGCTGTAAGGGTTAACTCATCTCGATTGTCCCTAGCTTTAAAGGTTACCTCGGTTAGGAAGTAGTAGAGCGAGATAAAGGAACTTCGAGTCTCGGGAAACTTTATAAGGAATGGTCTAAGGGAGCAATTCGGTTGAGTCGATCTCACTGTATTTTGTGGATTCAAAATAGCGGATTCGACTTGACGGTTGGATTAGCACCGGCCGCGGTTTTCTGCCCCAAGAGGGTTTCCACGTAATTCGAGTTCATACTTTTCGAGTCCAATCTAGACTCGAGACAGTCTTGATTATTCAATTTAAACTTTAACCCTCCATTTATTGTTTAAATTTTCTCATCACTCGTATTCACCCCGCTTAGGGTGACTAAGACTCTCCAAGAGCAAACCTTGAAAGCTCGACTAACTTTAGCTTACTTAACCTGGTTGGTTTCTTCGTAGGTGTTGACCAATGTATCCCACAATTCTTGGGCTATCTCACAAGTTGACACTCTGTATTGTATTCTTTTAAGTTCATAGCGCACATCGAGTGTTCATGACTTTGAAGTTCTTCCTAAACTTTTCATTCTCTTTAGTGGTATATTCGACTTCTCTTTAGGTACAACTCGTGTTCCTTCCATCTTTGTAGGAATGCAGTTTCCATGCTTGATGATGTTTCGGACATCCTCATGATAGTCTTGGAGCAAGCATTCCATTATCTTCTTCCGAGTGTGCAAAGTTTGATCCCTTGAACTTGGATGGTTTGGTGGAAGATCTTCCTTCCTCGAACTATCCATTGTTCCGAGCCATCTAATCTTTATACATTTGGATTGTGAGATACTCTTGAAAGGCTAGGCTTTGATATCAATTGAAGGTTTGCTCTTGGAGATGCTAAGTCACCCTAAGGGGGTGAATAAGGTGATGGAAAAATTTTCGAAATTACAAACTATTTTGCACAAAACAGACATAGAAAATAATTCTAAGTCCGGAATGAACTCAAAAAGTGCAGCACACGAGAGAAATATGTGGAAACCCTCATGGGGCAGAAAACCATGGACAGTGCTAGTTCAAGCACTAAGTGAAACCAGTATTTTGAATCCACAAAATACAAGGACTGACTCTTTACAGAATTGCTCCCTTAGACAATTCAATTACAGATTTTCCTAGACTAAGAAATTCCCTTATCCGATCTAGTACTTCCTAATCGAGATACCCTTGACGAGTTAGGGACAACCGAGCTATGTTAACCCTTATAGCTCGGTCAAGGGACTTAGAAGAAAGTAGAAAGAGTAGAAGTGATTACAAGACTTAATTTTACAACTTAGAATGTAAGAATTACATAATTGGAGTTGTAAGTCGAAGATTGAGTAGTAAAGAGTGTTAAGCTTGATGAATGGTTTCGAGTGGGTCGGAAAATAATGAAAACTTAGATATGAGTTTCTTAAAGGCATAGAATAACTTGGAATCAAAACTATAGAGAGATAGAGAGTTATACTTGAGTTTTCAAAGATCATCCGATGAGCCCATCGGTCATCAAGGATGCTAATAAAGCTTGCTTTTTCCATTTTCCCATATCCATTATATGTTTATTTCCTTTTCCTATCTTCCAAAGAAAAAAAACACCAACCCAAATCATACTTCCTTTTTGAACTACGAAGGCTCGATTTCCGCTATAGCGGATAGGTAGGAAGCCTATCGGTCGGGCCCCAATCCTAATCTTGATCCCAATTTCCAAATTCAAAGGCACTTTTCCTACTCGAGGAGAAAAAGTCAATCAGGAAGCATGCCATTCCGATTCAGCATCGGATCTGCGAGGTTCATGGCTCAAAGCCGGAAGCAGTACAATTCGATTCAAGAGACTCGCTTTCCTTTAGGTTCTACTTTGGGGAGTAGAGGCTAAAGTGCAACTTTATGTTTGTCTTTTTAAACTTTTCACATCATCTTAATAAAAGAATAAATTTTTCTTATAATAAAGTCTTGCATCCATCTCCTTTGTATGAGTTAAACTCTTTAAAATACAAAAATTAAGAACAAAGCACCATACAAGGAATTATTTAATCAAGTAGCATCAAGCATCGGATCAACATCAAGAAGGTCACCAGCACCGTCACCTTCAATGAGGATCTTTTATGCCATCAACTAATCAAAGCTAGTCAGCTCTCTAACATTCAAGAAGAGCTATACACAAGCACCCAAGAAGAACATGGGGGCTCATACAAATCCAAGAACATTCAAGAGAAGACACAAATCATCTACCTAACAAAAGAGCTATTATTGAAGACTCGGACTTTACTCCGCACATTTCTGAGTTCTACCAAGGGAATCAGGTATAAGACTTTCTCACTTATAGAGTTTTGATCTCAAGTCATTCCCTGTGCCTTAGAAGCTTTTCTAAATGATATAGTATTTCCTCTAGGTGATATAGCAATTATCTCATGTATTTATGCATGACTTTGTCCGACTCGAAAGCATATCCGTACTCATTCTTGTACACTCGGTTCCGAGTCTCTCATCACTTAGAATTATCGCATGTTCAAATGACTAGTATTCGCATGGTCGCACTCAGTCCGGCTTCATGTTACAGGACTTATTCCGTTAGAGTCGGCGCTTCTAGTCCGAACCTTGCTTAGTCTAGGTCAAGTCTGTCTACCCTGATATTTCATATTTGACTTGATTTACTTTTAGATTGACGCAGATGGAATTTTGAGTATCATGAATATTAGACTCAGAAAATTCCATTCCTTTTCCGACTCGAGATAATTAGAAAATTAATTATCTTAATTATATCATTATCTCGTGTCTAATCTTGGACCAAAGTATTTTATACTTTGAGAACCAAATTGATTTACTTTTGTAGGTGATTCAAACGAGGCTATCCTATATTTGAAATACAAAAGTAATCGGTTTCAAAACGTCAAATCATCAGCAGACAAGGCTTTTTCCACCTCGACCTAGCCTCGGACACTCTATCGGGGTTGTCTATTTCCACAAATGGAAATCTACAACGCTAAGCTCAACGGTGGTTTCCACCTTACTTTTGAAGACACGGCCGGTGGTTTTAGGCACTTCCAAGGAAGACAAGAGCCGTTATATAATGTTCACATATCAACGGATATTTTACGAGTGACTCGGAAAATCCTACCCAACGGTCATAAAGGAACTTCCGGTCGGAAGATGGACACAACGGCTAAGCTGCTTGGTCATCTATAAAAGGAAGCCAACTCTCAAGACTTGAAGATTGCCGAACCTATTGTTAATACACATACTTGATCGAAGTCTTTGTATTCATTCTCAATCTTCTACTTACAACTCCCACTCTGTAATTCATTATATTCCGAGTTGTAAGGTCTTGGACTTAGTTACAAACACTCTCTTTCTTACTCTCTAAGTAAGGTCCCTTGATCGAGCTGTAAGGGTTAACTCAGCTTCGGTTGTCCCTAGCTGTAAGGGTTATCTCGGATAGGAAGTATTAGATCGAGATAAGGGAATTTCGAGTCTAGGAAAACTTGTAAAGAGTTGTCTAAGGGAGCAACTCGGGGTTCGATAAGTCTACTGTATTTTGTGGACTCAAAATAGTGGATTTGACTTCATGCTTGGATTAGCATGGTCCGTGGTTTTCTGCCCTAGGAGGGTTTCCACGTACTTTACGTATCTTCACTTTCGAGTACATTCTAGACTCGGACAGGACTCAAAGTTTCAGCTTAATCGCTTCTTTACTCTTCTCTGTATTCCGAGTTCATACTTTTCCGACTCAATATAGACTCGGAATCTGCATTTGTTTGCACCTTGTTCAACGAGTTTGATTTTAAGAAAAATCTTCCACCACGCTATTCACCCCCTCTAGGGTGACTTAGTCTCTCCCCGAGCAAACCTTCAATTGGTATCGAGCCTAGCCTTTTAGAAAAGGATCTAACCATCCAAAGGTCTAAAGATCAAATGGCTCAAAACAATGGAGAGTTCGATGAAGGAAGATCTTCCAGCGAGACCACCAAAGTTCAAAGGATCCAACTTCGTGCACTTGGAAGAAACTCATGGAATGTTTCCTCCTGGATCATGATGAAGATGTCCGGGACATCATACAACAAGGAAACTACACTCCCATGAAGACCGTAGAAACAAGACTCGTGCCCAAGATCAAGGTAGACTTCACAGCCGATGAAGCTGAAAAGTTCGGAAAGAACTTCAAGGCTATGAACATTCTTATGTGCGCCATCGGCTCGGAAGAATACAACCGAGTGTCCGATCGTGACATAGCCAAAGAAGTGTGGGACACACTGGTCAACCAACACTTATGAAGGTACAAGCCAGGTCGGACAAGTGAAGATAAGCCAATATCTTCACAAATATGAGCTATTAAAGATGGAGCCGGAAGAAAACATCACTCAAATGTTTATTCGATTTACAGAGATTACCAATAATCTCAAATCTCTGGGTAAAAAGATCTCCCATGAAGAAATGTGCAGAAAGATACTCGAAGCTTACCCAAGAAAAGATGGGGTCCCAAGGTGACAGCCATAGAGGAGGCTCAAAACTTATCTTTACTAAAGCCGGACGAACTCATTGGGAAACTTCTCACCCATGAGATTCACCTGGATGAGGAGGATGCAGAGGTCGGCATCAAAAAGAACATTGCGCTAAAAGCCTCATAAACCGAAAAGAAGATCCGAGTTCCTCCGACTCGGAAGAGGATCCCATGGCACTAATTGCTAGAGGCTTCAAGAGAATGATAAAGCACAAGAGATGGGATAAGAAGCCAAAAGAAGAGTTCTATAAGAAACATAAGAAGGATAGGAAAGGTAAATACTCTTCTCCTTCAAAGTTACCTTTGACTAAGAACTCTGGATGCTTTGAATGTGGCAGCAAGGAACACATAGTCAAAGACTGTCCAAAGAGAAAACGGGACAGAAAGAAGAAAAAGGCTATGATGGCCACATGGAGTGACGAGGACTCATCGGAAGATGACGAGGACTCATCGGAAGATGACGAGGACTCGGATGACGAAAAGTGTCCGAAGGCACTTTCGACTCGAAACGAAGCGAGTCAAACTCGGATCAATCGGACAATAAGGAATCTAATCCTCAAGAGGTAATTGAGTACTTTCTTAAATTCTCCAAAGTTGATTTAGCTAAGTATATTTTCACTTTTGAAGAAAAGTCCAATTTTGATTCTTCTCACTTTAAAGAACAAATTGAGTCAATTTCCTCCGAGAGCATTTCTTTAAAAAATGAGTTGGAAAAGCTGAGACTCACACTCGGAGAATTCAAGACTAGTGCTCAAATTAATGAGACTGAGTCCGAGTTACTCGAAGAGAAAATGAGCAGCTAAAGCAAAAGCTCAATGAGTCTCAAGATCTTGTTTTAAAATTTACTCAAGGTCGGAAAAACATTGACATGCTCTTAGGATCTCAATGTGTCTCCTTCGAAAAGAAGGTCTTGGTTTCAACAAAGAGGAGGAATCCAATTCCTACTCGGAGCTTTTCAAAAGGATTCCGAACTGTAAAGTTCAGGAAAGCTGAGGATGATCCCATTCATAAAAATGAAAGGAGGACTAAGCTCGGATCGGTTTACAAGAAGAAACCATCTCCTCCAGTTTCTAAAAGAAAAGTTTTTCAAAAGAAAGAGATACGGACTCGGTTCTCTACATGGAAGACTCGAGAATCGGACTAAGCCCAAAGTCATTCAAATATGGGTTCCGAAAAATCTTCTTCCTCAGAAAAGGACCACAGTAAAGAGTGTTACTTGGGTTCGTTAGAGGAAGTGAGAAGGGTTAGATTGCCTCTGTTTTGCAGGTTACTCGGAAGAGATCAAAAGGACACTGGTATCTTGACGGTGGATGCTCACGTCATATGTCGGGAGACTTAGGACTCTTTTCGAGTTAGAAGAGCATAAAGGAGGAAAAATCACTTTTGGAGATGATAGCAAAGGCAAGATAATTGGGATAGGCAAGATTGGAAAGGGAAGCAATCTAGTCGGCCAGTTTACCTTGTCAAGGGATTAAAGTACAATCGGCTCGAGCATCTCTCAATTTTGTGATAAAGGTCAAGAGGTACAATTCACTCAAAATAAATGTTACATTTCGATGATACCACCAAGGAGATCAAACTCTTAGGTAACAGATCGGGTAACACTTATATTATTCCTCTTTCGACCCTAGTCGGAATTTATCTTGTTTAAAAGCATCACTTCATGATGATTCATGGAAATTGCATCGTAGATTAGGCCATGTTAGCATGCATACTATTGAGAAATTAGCATCTCATGGTTTAGTTAGAGGTTTGCCTAAGCTGTGCTTTCAAGAAAAACAGAGTTTGTGAAGCATGCACAAAAGGGAAACAAGTCGGATCATCATTCAAATCGTTGAAGAAAGTTTCCACATCCAAAGTGCTTGAAGCTGCTACATATGGACTTATGTGGTGAAATCCTGTCAAAAGCCTCGGAGGTAAATCATATGTACTTGTTATTATAAATGATTACTCACGATTTACCTGGGTGTGTTTTCTTAAGCACAAAAATGAAGCATTTAAAGAGTTCAGCAAGTTACGCAGAAAAATTCAAGTTGAGTCTCAAACTCGGATCCGGAGAATTCGAACCGACCATGGAAGGGAGTTTGACTACTCGGAATTCTCGAGTTTTGTGACAAGAATGGTATCTCTCACAACTTCTCAGCACCAAGAACTCCTCAACAGAATGGAGTAGTGGAGAGAAAGAACATAACTCTTGAAGAAATAGCTAGGACCATGGTGATTGAGCATAATCTACCCTACTATTTACGGGACGAGGCGATCAACACAGCCAATTACACTTTGAATAGGTGCCTCATCGGACCCATACTGAAGAAAACACCATGTGAGCTCTACAAAGGGAAGAAACCCAATATTTCCTATTTCAAGCCTTTTGGATGCAAATGTTTTGTTCATAACAATGGTAAGGATCACTCGACCAAGTTTGATGCTTGGTCGGATGAAGGTATTTTTCTGGGTTATTCATCTCATAGTTAAGCTTATCGCGTTTTCAATAAAATAACTAACAAAGTGGAAGAAAGTATCCATGTTGTGTTTGATGAGCTTGAACAGGGAAAAACCTCGCGAATCATCATTCTCGGATCTAAAGCTCGGTAGAGAAGATGATGATAAAGCCGAGTCTATCGGGATTCAAACCCAACCAGCTCGGAATGAAGCAACTTAGAATAATGTGACTCGAACGAGACAATTCAAGAGTCTACTCGGAATGTTGAAGAACAAGTTTCGAAGATCGGGCGGTTCAACCTACAGATTTGGTGAATTAGAGAACAGGTAGAGCATTCAAGTATGCTTCTAGTCACCCACTAGAAAACATATTATCCGATATCAACAGTGGGGTAAGAACTCGTTCCTCTCTTCGGAATCTATGTGCATTCACTGCATTCATTTCATTAACTGAACCTTAAAATGCACTAGAGGCCCTAAATGAACCTGAATGGGTAGAGGCCATGCAAGAGGAACTCAATCAATTCAAAAGAAACCAAGTCCGGACTCTTACCAAACGACCTTCGACCACCTGGTCATAGGAACCAAATGGGTTTTCAAGAACAAACTGGATGAAGGTGGGTTGGTAGTCGAAACAAGGCTAGACTTGTGGCTCAAGGTTACAATCAAGAAGAAGGGATTGATTGTGGGGAAGACTTTGCACCTGTTGCCGAATTGAAGCCATTAGAATCTTGTTGGCATTTGCATCTAGCATGAATATCAAGTTATATCAAATGGATGTTAAGTGTGCATTTCTCAATGGTTTTATTGAAGAGGAAGTCTATGTCGAGCAGCCTCCTGGTTTTGAAAACTCAGAATTTCCAAATTATGTTTTCAAACTTCAAAAAGCTCTTTATGGTCTTAAACAAGCTCCCGGAGCTTGGTACGAAAGACTGAGCAATTTCTTAGTTCAAAATGATTTTAGAAGAGGTCGGATCGACAAGACTCTCTTTATAAAAACCAAGGGGAAAGATTTCCTTATTATTCATATTTATGTTGATGACATAATTTTTGGAGCTACTAATGAAATTCTATGTCGAGACTTTTCGAGTTACTTGAGTCGGGAATTTCAAATGAGTATGATGGGAGAACTCAATTTCTTCCTTGGTTTACAAATCAAACAAGACAAAGATGGAATCTATGTCCATTAAACAAAGTACACCAAGGAGCTGCTGAAAAATATAATCTCCAAAATGCAAAGCACACAGCTACACCTATGAGCGGGAGTATAAAACTTGACTCGGACGAGAAAGGTAAAGCAATAGATCGAAACTCTATCGAGGTATGATTGGATCTTTGCCATATCTTACTTCAAGTCGACCGGACATAATGTTTAGTGTCTGTCTATGTGCAAGATTTCAAGCTAATCCAAAAGAATCACATCTCACTGCGGTGAAGAGAATATTTAAATATCTTGCAGGAACTCGGAATTTAGGTCTGTGCTACTCAAGAGACTCGGAACCGACTCTCACTTGGATACTCGGATGTTGATTACGCTGGATACAAAGTTGATAGAAAGAGCACTTCGGGAGCTTGCCAATTTTGGGTCAATCCCTAATATCTTGGCACTCAAAGAAGCAAAACTCAGTAGCTCTATCAATTGCCGAGGCTGAGTATATTGCAGCTGGAGCATGCTGTGCTCAGATTTTATGGATAAAGCAACACTTGAGAGATCTTGGACTTACTTTCAAATCGGTTCCAATCAAGTGCGATAATCGAGTGCAATTAGCATCACCAAAAATCCAGTTCAGCATTCCAAGACAAAACGTATTAAGGTCAGGTATCATTTCTTAAAAGACCATTATGAGAAAGGTGATATTAAACTTGAATTCATTCCTACTAATCTTCAATTAGCTGATAGCTTTACTAAGCCTCTTGGTGAGGGTCAATTTTGTTTTATTAGAAATGAGCTTGGTATGTTAAATGCATAATTATGTGGTTTCTATGTGAAAATTTCTTTGCATGATTATGTGTTGAGTGTTTAGAATTCTTTAGCAACCATCGGTTCAGTTGACTTAGTGATACTGAGCTAGTAGTTATTAATTGTTTTGCTTCCAGTTTCGAGTCACTCGAAGCGAACCGAGTCGAACTCGGACGTTGAGAAAAATGGGCATCAATCTTCCGAAATCATCTCTAGATAAGTGGAGAATTTCGGAATTTATTTTCAAAATTTTTCTCTTTCTATTCCTCTCTCGCGCGCTGTGATCGGACAACTAGCCGTTGGAAGACAAACTGCTAGAATTCTAACCGTTGAGAAGAGAACCGTCACACCGGTCCGAGGTGACCGCCGAGGAAGCCGAGTCGAACGGATATTGAAGGACGATTTTTTTTTTTTATAAATAGCACCTACTCTCCTTCATTTCTCTAGTTTACCTCTCGCGCAATATCTCTACTCTCTCTCTCTCAAACTCAACTCTTCGTGAACAAGCTCTACGTACTACAAGCAACTCCAAGTACTTTCAAGCTTCGTGAAGATCATCTCAAGTAAGCTCAGTTGCTCCGAACTCGTTCTTCTACTTTTTCTTTTTTACTCTTTACGAGTTCTTCTCTTCTCATCCTTCTCTAGCTTTTCTACTCTCTCCTTTTCTCTTAAAAATGACTAAAAGAGGTTCTCACCACGACTTTCTTGGCTCCGCCACAAAGAAACCCCGAACCAAAAGCCAAGAAGGCCCTTCATCTTCTAAGCCTATTGTCACCCGACATCTTGCTCTGGATGATAAATTCTTCCCAACCACCAAATTCTCGTGGTTGCCCCACATCCAAACAACTGGGGTTTATAACTTTCTTTGTTTCAGCGAGTTCATCTACCACGAACTCGTATCCGAGTTTTACACTCATCTCACCTGGCTGTGAGGGTGTCCTAACCTCCGGGGTTCGAACATCACGGTTCGTACAAACACATCTCTTCTTTATCGTTTGTTCAAGGTCACTTCTCTTTTCTTGAACAGCAATCCAATTCCTTTCACTGAGGTCGCTGACGACTTCTTTGAAAACTATGCTAAAGAGTTCCCCGGGTCACGCAAGAATTTTTCACGTGACTCGGCTAAAGTCGAAGCGGGTCTTCAGTGCTTCTTATTGATGAGAACCTTTTTCTCTCAGCACTCTAGTAAGGAGAACCCCAACTCCAAGCACCTCAAAGATCTCTTTGAGATTCTTGAGTGCTATGAAGTAAACCTCTTCCCCTCCATCATCGAGCAAATGGCAGCCGTGCCAACTCAACTTCAAAACAAGAAGAACACCCCTCTTCCTTTCGGTTCTCTTCTTACCCTTGTAATTAAACAATTCAAAGTTCCTCTTCTCTCGGATCCGACCGCAGTTTCGAGGTTGCCATAGTTGTAGGCAAAAAGGAACTTCGAGGGTACGGATACCGGAAGCCGAACTCGGTGTCTCGGTTCATAACTCGGAGCCGAGGCCCTCTCGGACTCGAAAGAAACCCCCTTTCTCTTCCTGCCCCACCTGGTGGTGCTTCCACCTTAAGTGCCTCTAAATCTCTCTCTTTAATTTTGTCCTCCGTCTTCATGGACAAAATCAGCTCTGTGTCCTTGGAATTCAAGGACATACTCCTGTCACTTAAGACTCGTTTATCGGTCTATGACCATCAACCAAAAATAGCCCGAGTCTCAAATCCGAGAAGCAGCGAGAACTCGCTTATTGAGATGAAGGCTCGGTGAAGGAGCGAAGGAGCCGATAGAGCTTCTCCGGGAGAGATGGTCAAAGGCGGCTCGGGACCAAGGCAACTCCGACACATCCGAAGAGTCCTCGAGCCTCGCCAAGTCCTCCTCCGACGAGAGGAGAGGAGGAAGAAGAAGATCAAGAAGAAGCGAAGCCGAAGAGCCTGCGGCTAAGGCAGCTCTTTTCGGCCAAGGGGAGGAACAAAAGGAACAATAAAGAGCATCAGCTGAGGAAACAAGTGCTCCTCAAGCTCAATTAGAAGTACTCGGCTCGGACAGCGAGTCCGAGTGAGTCGAAGACTTGGCTGTACAAGGACACTCAGCAGCCGGTCAACATGAGCAATCCCCTCCAGTTGCCGAGCTACAAGAGGACGAACCTCTGGATCCCTTCGTTCGGGTCGGCCACTCGGACCGAGCCTATGCCGGAGATCCCTGTTCTCCCTCCGCCGTGCTCAAGCACATCATCAAGATCATATCAACGCCGGCGCTCCGCTCGTCCTTCTTCTTCCACTCGACAACTCCACCCCCTCTTAATTTCTTCTTCTTGTATTTACATTTTTTTCTTTTGACCGGACATCAAACCTGTATTTCTTGTATTCTTCCCATTTTTTTGTTTTTGCTGAAAGGCAAGGGGAGAATAATTAGAAAATTTTTGTGTTGTCTAGGGGAGCTTCGTCTCTCACTCTGTACATATTTCTTTCAAATTTAATGAAATTATGCATTTTGTTCTAATTCGAGTACAATGATAAATGCAGGCATTTTTGAGTTTTCCATCTAATATGTCTTATTGCTTAGCATCATTACCAATTATTGTTCTAGATCTCTTTTTGCTCGATATCTATGAGAATTTAAGTTTCCTTTTAGAGCGAGACTACGGACTCAATATTTTATCACTAGCAAAGTTTCGTTTAAGTATGGAATGCCTTTCATCAAAAAGGGGAGATTGAAGACTCGGACTTTACATCTCACCTTTACGAGTTCTATTTAGGGAATCAGGTATAAGACCTTCTTACTTTTAAAGTTTTAATTCCAAGTCACTCCTTATGTCTTAGAAACTTTTCTGAGTGATATGGTACTTTTTCTAAGTGTTATAGAATCTATCTCACGCATTTTTGCATGACTCTATGTGACTCGAAATCATCTCTGCATGGTTCACTCGGTTCGAGTCACTTAACACTTAGACATATCGCATGATTCAAACACTATCATTTCTGCGCTCCGACTCGGGAATTCATTTTGAATTATGCTTAGTCTAGATCAAGTCTGTCTACTCGATATTTCATATTTGACTTGCTTCACTTTTAGACTCGACCTGGAAGGAATTTTGAGTATCATGAATATTAGGCTCGGAAAATTCCATTCCTTTTCCGACTTAGATAATTAGTAAATTAATTATCTTAATTATATCATTATATGTGTCTAATCTTGGACCAAAGTATTTTATACTTTGAGAACCAAATTGAATTACTTTTGTAGGTGATTCAAACGAGGCTATCCTATATTTGAAATACAAAAGTAGCCAGGCTTTAAAACGTCAAATCATCGGTAGACAAGGCTTTTTCCACCTCCGACCTAGCCTCGGACAATCGTGTTAGGGTTGTCTGTTTCCGAAATGGAAATCGCAATGCTAAGCTCAACGGTGGTTTCCACCTTACTTTTGAAGACACCGCCGGTGGTTTTAGGCACTTCCAAGGAAGATAAGAGCCGTTGAATAACGTTCACATATCAACGGATATTTTCCGAGTGACTCGGAAAATCCTACCCAACTGTCATAAAGAAACTTCCGGCCGGAAGATGGACACAACGGCTAAGCTGCTTGGTCATCTATAAAAGGAAGCCAACTCTCAAGACTTGAAGATTGCCGAACCTATTGTTAATACACATACTTGATCGAAGTCTTTGTATTCATTCTCAATCTTCTACTTACAACTCCCACTCGTAATTCATTATATTCCGAGTTGTAAGGTCTTGTACTTAGTTACAAACACTCTCTTTCTTACTCTCTAAGTAAGGTCCCTTGACTGAGCTGTAAGGGTTAACTCAGCTCGATTGTCCCTAGCTGTAAGGGTTATCTCGGATAGGAAGTATTAGATCGGATAAGGGAATTTCGAGTCTAGGAAAACTTGTAAAGAGTTGTCTAAGGGAGCAACTTGGGGTTCGGTCAGCCTATCTGTATTTTGTGGACTCAAAATAGTGGATTTGACTTCGTGCTTGGATTAGCACGGTCCGTGGTTTTCTGCCCTGGAGGGTTTCCACGTACTTTCTATATCTTCACTTTACGAGTACATTCTAGACTCGGACGGACTCAAAGTTTCAGCTTAATCCGCTTCTTTACTCTTCTCCGTATTCGAGTTCATACTTTTCGACCTCAATATAGACTCGGAATCCGCATTTGTTTTCACCTTGTTCAACGAGTTTGATTTTAAGAAAAATCTTCCACCACCCTATTCACCCCCTCTAGGGTGACTTAGTCTCTCCCCGAGCAAACGTTCAAATGTTAATTTTGTTGAGAAGATAATGCTCATAACCTTAAAGCGGGGTATGTATGGATTTTGAGCAACTAAGTAAATTGTGAAACTTTCCATGGAAAGGCATTTGATGGGTTAGTTAATTACTTAACTATGGATTTTGATTGTAACGAAGTGAGAAGTGAGGAGTAATCTAGGGATAAGGATTGAAAATAAGTTAGGCTTGGCAAAATAATTGGATAAGTTGTAGCTAATAATGTAGCTAATAATGTAGCTAATAATAATAATAATAATAATAATAATAATAATAATAATAATAATAATAACAACAACAATGATAGTAACGCTAACAATAACCGTTAGGAGGATATTTTACGCTTGTCAAATAGGTGTTAATAACTAAGACAAATGTTTGAATATATATACATATATATATGTTTAATCCGATTCGACTAACGAATAAAATCACATAAATATGGTCCGATCAACTTCTTCAATGAATATGTTATAGACAAGATTTCAAACGAGATTAACAAAATAGAATTGTGTAACAAAATCTTAGTTCAACTAATTATATATTAAATAAAGAAAATAAAAAAAATTGCAAGCACTTATACAAATTCAATTATAGAAACTCAAGAGAAACGTTTATAACAACAAAAATCTATTTGGAACATAATTGAGGCCACTTCCGTTGCCGACTAGACGGTATCTTAAATTTTTATAAAATGGGCGAAACAAGGATTTTCAATCTAAATACGTTCATTTCCCGTACGTTTTGAAAATTCACATGTTTTGAACAAATCTCAATATCTCTTATAAATAACTAATAGTGAATCATTTGCAAATCAAGTTTTGTCACCTAATAATGTGGTCCCCGATCAATTATCGGGGCTTACGCCCTTCAATTCCACCGCGCGGCTTCAATTTGGGTTCTCGGATGGCTCAGGAGGTGTGCACCTTATTCAAAGATCGCATCAAGCTGTATAAGGGGTTCCACTTACGGATAATAACCGACAAGCAAGTTTGACTCATATTCTCTCTCCTCTCGTTTTCGAACTAAAATGAATTGAAATGTGTGTGATCAATCAAGATGTTTCAAAGATATTTGATCGTGCAGGAATGTTCGTAATGAGTTTTGACTCATTCTTCGAATTATTTTACTATTTTTGTTTTTAGGAAACGCATATGTGAGCAGCCCGTTGCCTAACAAGCCTCGATGGAAGCAAGGCCTAGTTGGATATGTCGTTATCATTAATCTATGATGGGTCTAGACGCTCACAGGTGATTTCCTCCTCATCGGGTTTCTAGGTTTCACTTTCGAATGTATTAATTTTGCGTAGTTCCTATCTTAGGAAGTTATATGGGCTTGTATAATATACAAATGTAACATAACCGTATTTTGGGGTTGGTTTAATTATGTTGTCTGGTTTAACTCCTCGGGACATAAATATTTGGTGCCATCGGAACTCATTAAAGCATAACTAAGCGACACAGGTTTTTATTGTATTTTATTTGAGCTTGCTCCTATTTTTAAGATGGTGGTAACACCTTCGATGAGTTAATTTCTTTATGACCATACCTAATACTATCTAATTAAGGTATTATTAAGTAATGGTGATTGCGAACGTTACAATGAGAGCTAAGGATCTCTATTAATAGGGAGAGACCTAGGTCATAAATGACCTAGGGTTGCATGCAACCATCCGTCCAAGCAGCTAAGAAAAACTAGGTCGGAATATCTTGAGATACAACCGGATAAAGAAGAGATGAAACCGAATAAAGTCCAGTTCACGGCCGCAGCAACTCGGGCGTGCCTAGGGTTTCATGCTCAAGCGTGTTTCCAAGGGAGTCCCTAAGCGAAAACGCACCATTTCACTTACAATATGGGGGATGACTGGCGCTAGCCACGACGTCGTTTTGAGTGAGAAAAGCTCCTAGTCTTGTGTGGACTATCTTGGAGCTTAAACGCAGCACTTTGATGCTCGTGATCATAAAATGAAATGTTTTAACATTGTCTTCGGATCTTTAGCTCCTTGTCCGATTAGACAAAAGTAAAATGTAGTATTCCGAACATAGAATTCTCCTGTACACACGACCTGGACTCTGTTGTCTCTAAAGGCTCGGCCCGGACTTCGACCGTCCAAAAGAAAAGGGAATTTTTGGATCGATCCAAGGAAAAAGGCTATTCATTTGGTGTTTGGAGTTCTTCTTGGTTTATCGGCTTCGTCGCACCAATCAAACACAATCCGAAATCCAAATCCTCAAACAGGACTAAGGATTTCATCATCGAGGCAATAGAATAAAATACATAATTAAAGAGATAAGGGACAACACTTTTTAGATATCTACGAGGCTCGTGATAATATTAAGATCGAATTCCCTTCTAGATTCTTTTCTTGCCCGAACAAGTAGGTCGAAGATATTATTCCCGACTAGGTTAGTTAAGTCTGGTATGGACTGTCCCACTTTGATGACGTAGGGTGCCTCATTTTCTAATATACAACGAGTCATCGAAAAGATAGGGTGGTATGCCCTTCTACCCATAACTAGACCTGGAAAGTACCCCGCTTTCCTAAGCGTCCAGTGGATGTTAGGGCTGTCATCGGGATTGAAGTTCAGAGGTGTTTCATCCTTATTTAGGGCAACGACAGTCTCAAATCCATCGAGCTCTTCGTTATTAGCACCGCGCTCAATTTCAACCACGATTCTTTGGAGGTGATGGTAGGACATTGATTATCCTTATTGATGGTTATGCCCCGACCTTTGATATCATCATAACTTTTTGGTGCAGTGTAGAAGGCACTCGCTTGATGGTCAATGAACCAGGGGTATCCTAGGAGCAAATTAAATGTAGTTGGGATATGTAGGACTTGGAAGTCGCTGTTATTTGCTACTGGCCCTACATTGATTGGTAAGGTTAGGGACCCCAAGATTGTCCTCTAAATTTTTCATAGGCTCAGAGAGGAACAATCTATTTAGAGAGTTGTTGCTCTCCGATTCCTAACCTTTTGTCGATCCTCCAAGGGCAAACATTTACAGATTGATCTATTTTCCACCAAGGTTAAGGGAATGAACTTGTTGATGTAAGTTACGAGTTAAATAGAGGGCATTGTTTTGTTCAAAACCTTCTTCAGGAAGATCCTTCGATCAAAAGTAATGGTTCCGTCCCCACTATTGACCAATCCTACTCATGGGTGGTTTTAGGAGAAACCTCGGTATTACTAAGTGTGTCAATTAAGGCCTGAAGCGGATATGAGTTACCATATTGAAATGTCGACTTTTAACTTTTAAAGTTATTTTTGGATTGGGTCTTCTTCTTTAGCAGACTTCATGTTATTTTGGGGTTTCCTAAGTCTCGTTGTAGACCCAAGGGTGCATTATGTCATTTAGATCCGACAAGGAAATTGGATTTCTAGACCTTTAGGTTCTCTCCAAAAGTCTTCTTTTTTTAAGGGTAGTGTGCCCCGTAAGTCATAGTCGTCACTATTGTCTCGATTTTGTAGATGTCTTTTTCATCACTTACGCACATCCCATGGACTTCTGGATCTAAAGGAGGCAAGCTAAGAAGTGGTTTGGACTCACCGATGCCTTGAATGAAGACAGATGGATCCCACCGACCTCGAATGGGTTGCGTAAAAATTACAAAGGTGCCACTAAATGGATTCTTGTTATTATTTGGTTTCTAGGCAGCCTTAGGTAGAGGGAGCCGACCGTTGCGGAACATATTCTCCAGCTTGTTCTTGAACATCCAACATTGTTCGGTGTCGTGTTCATGTGCACGATGGTATTTACAAAATTTCCCGCATCCCAATTTTTAGACTTGTTTTGTAGTTTCTAATTCTACTCTTATGGTTGCAAATTCTATATTTCCCTTAGCAAGTAAACACTCAAGGGCTTTAGCGTATGTGGTATCGATTGGAGTGTAGTCATTATACCTTTTGAGGGCATTGACATCCGCACCCCGACTAGTATTGCCGATATTGGAGGTTTAAAACCCTTGCTTTCCCTATAGCTGGTGCCGCCAACCGCAAGGTGTTGGCTTCGGCTATCACCGTGGAGTCGGCAGTGATGGCTTCGGTTCGGATTGGTGTTCCTACACCGATCCGGCCTTGAAGGATCATGATAGATTTAAAACCCTTGCTTTTTCTTTTGTTCGGTTAAGAAATAATATCCAGGGACCTTCGAAAATAATTTAAAATAAAATAATTAATAAAGCTGCCATTCAAACTTCACCTAATTGATGTCAATTCGATTAAATAAAATTCGGAAATCTTAATAAGAGGTTTATCCCCACATTTCAAAACCATCTTCAAAATCCCTAAATCACTCTTTAAAGCTTTCTAAAGCGCAAACCATTCGTGGGGAAGCTCGGTCCGGTCCCGGCGGTTCGGCCACTCGGTCGTGTTGCCTAAAGTGGCGACTCTGCTAGGGATTAACTTTTTATTAAGAGGGCAAAATGTAAAAGTTTGAGTAGTGAGCTTTTATAATGTATTTACATTAGTCATCCTGAATTTAACAATCTTTGAACATAGTTTCATTCTGTCATTGGACCCTCGGACAAATTTATTTTACCTCCTATTTAACCCTTCCGTTAAGAGGGTCCTACTGAATCCAAGGCGGGCCTAATTAGGCTTGATTACCCACGGGAACGCTACCTCTTCCCTTGTAGCATGCGCTCTTGGGTCTTGGTTCACCAAGAGGCAGGGAGGATTCTGGCATTTTTTCTTATCGTGCAGCCCATAGAAGACCAAATACTTGTGTTATGAGTCACCATGTATCCTACCATGTCTAAGCCTCTTTGTCCATAGACCCTTTGACGATTAGGTGACACCTTGTCTTCATTGGCATGCTTGGATGAGTGTGGTTGTTTTTAGATTTAATCCTCTACTTGTGAGCCTTTAGGGTTAGGTGAAGAGAGCTGAATAATCCATGCATGGGTGCAAAATAAAAATAAATAATAAAACTTTGAGTCAGTCCAATTTGTGCATTTTAGCCGAAAGTCCAAAACTACCTTCCTTTCTTAGGTTGATCCAATAATCGCATTTTTCATGTAACCAAATTCAAATTTCATCTCAATATAGGTGAGTCCATATTTGCATTCCTTTTTTTTTTTTTACATTTAGCGAAAGTCAAAATCATCTCAAAGTAAGCAAGTCCAATCTTGCATTTCATTTTGCATTAGCCAAAAGTCCAAATCATCTCAAGTAAGATGAGTGAGTTATCACATTTTTGTATTATCCAAAATAAGATTCATGATATTTAGTGTGAGTCCACTCATTCTTTTGCATTAGTTAAAATTAAAAATCATCTCAATTAAGGTGAGTCCATTCATTTCATTTTCGCATTAGCCAAAATTAAATTCATCTCTAATTAGGAGAGTCTTTCATTTGCATTAGCCAAATTAAAATTCATCTCAAATTACGTGAACCTGTTTTGCATTTTTATCTCTCATTTAGCTAAAAAAGTTCATCTTCCATTAGGAATAACCATCTACGCATTTCAGTTCTAAACTAGCCAAATCATGAAATCATCCAAGTTTAAGTCTTGATCATCGTTGCATACATTCCATTCAATTTGTTTTGCATCCCCTTATGTGCATCCAAATAAAAGAGCATATGATTTTCTTTTCTCTTAGGATCGAGTCATTCCTCGGGTCAAGCACTTAAGACCTATCTCCCCTAGAAGTTTTTTCCACGAGCCAATCCCGAACAAACTCTTTTGGGATACAGGATAGGTAATCCAACTCAAATCTGGAACCCTAGCTCAAGGGGGTTAAGAAGTAAGAAGTTTGTTTCAACACCGGTACGGTAGACACCAACATGTCCCACATTAGCACGTACCACACCATTATGTCCCCCATCTTCACTTGTGACACCGAGTGCACCACGGAAGGTCTAAAAACAATCCTCCTCCAAAAATGGCCAGCCAGCCATAGCCAACCCCCATCATGACCTTGATCAAAGAGTCTATTGCTAAAGTAGAAGCCAAGATTGAGTCCGACGATCGGAAGATTGAGTCAATAGCAAAACCCTCGATCTCATACGCAAGGAATTAGAGAAGAAATCAAAGTCCAAAGAGAAATCAAAAGAAGGAGAATCCTACCCTAAATCCCAACCTCGGTCGGATCCACGAGTAGATCGAATGAAGAAGCTGCAACGAGAGTTATTAGTGTTCAATAGTTACTATCCGGCCTAGGGATTCACTTGAATCCCTAAAGGCAATTGACCCCCTAAGTTTACCATGCCTAACATCAAGTTTCATGGAGCTGAGAACCCTTACCATCACGTGAGAAATTTTGTGGGGGCAATGACTCTAAAGAATGTACCAAAGGACACATACCATGTCATCTTCCCATGGACGTTTGACATAGATGTCACGAAATAGGGTACAATGCCATCAACCCACACAAGGTCATAAACTGGAAAGATTTTTATCGGGAGTTCTTACATCAATACTCCTACAATACCGATCCGCGGACATTCTCTCGTACTTAGAGCCGATCAAGCAAGGAGACGAGGAGAGCTTCACGACTTCCTCACTCGCTGGAAGGTGAAGGCTGCCCACAAAACTAATCGACCATCTCGAAAAGGATCGGGTTAGAGTCATTATCAAGAACCTCCAACCTGCCTATCATCGGCACCTCAAGTTCTTACCTATCATGAACTTTAAAACACTCGGAGATGCTATCATGCTCATTGAAAAAGAACAAGCTTCAACCGACTAGAAGATCGTCCAATGAGCCCATCACCGATCAAAGATGCTAATAATGTTTGCTTTTTCCTTTGTTTTTTCCATATCCATTGTAATGTTTATTTCCTTTCCATGTTGAAGACTCATACTTTACTCCGCACATTTCTGAGTACTATCAAGGGAATTAGGTATACAACTTTCTCACTTATAGAGTTTTGATTCCAAGGTATTCTCTGTACCTTAGAAACTTTTCTGAGTGATATAGTATTTCCTCTAAGTGATATAGCAATTATTTCATGTATTTATGCATGACTCTATCTGACTCGTAAAGCATATCTATACTCACTTTTGTACACTCAGTTCCGAGTCTCTCATCACTTAGAATTATCGCATGTTCAATGACTAGTATTTGCATAACCGCACTCGGGTTTGACTTCATGTTACGGGTCTTATTCTGTTAGAATCGGCGCTTCTAGTCCGAACCATGCTTAGTTTAGATTAAGTTTGTTTCACTCGATATTCTCTATTTAACTTGATTCTCGCTTAGACTAACTCGGATGGAATTTCGAGTTTCATGGATATTAGACTCGGAAAATTCCATTCCTTTTTCGACTCGGATAATTAGTCACTTAATTATCTTAATTATGTTATTATCTCGTGTCTAATCTTGGACCAAAGTATTTTATACTTTGAGAACCAATTTGATTTACTTTTGTAGGTTATTCAAATGAGGCTACACTTTTTAAAATACAAAAGTAACGGGCTTCAAAACGTCAAATCACCAGCAGACAAGGCTTTTTCCACCTCGACCTAGCCCCATAAGATCGTGTCGTGGTCGTCTGTTTCCAAAATTGGAAATCTGCTAGACCAAGCTAAACGGTGATTTCCACCTTATCTTTCAAGACACCACCAATGGCTTTGGGACATTTAAAGGAGACAAGAACCGTTGTCCAACGTTCATATCTCAACGGATATTTTCCGAGTGACTCGTAAAACCCTTAACAACGGTCACAAAGGACTCTCAGTCAGAAGATGGACTCAACGGCTAAGCTGCTTGGTCATCTATAAATAGAAGCCAACTCTCAAGACTTGAAGATTGCCGAATCTATTGTTAATATACACACTTGATCAAAAGTTATTGCATTCATTCTCAATCTTCTACTTACAACTCCCACTCTATAATTCATTATATTCTGAGTTGTAAGGTCTTATACTTAGTTACAAACTCTCTTCTTACTCTCTAAGTAAGGTCCCTTAACCGAGCTATAAGGGTTAACTCAGCTCGCTTGTCCCTAGCTGTAAGGGTTATCTCAGCTAGGAAGTACTAGATCGGATAAGGAAATTTCGAGTCTAGGAAAAATTATAAAGAGTTGTCTAAGGGAACAACTCGGGGTCGATCAGTCTACTATATTTTGTGGACTCAAAATAGTGGATTTGACTTCGTGCTTAGATTAGCACGGTCCGTGGTTTTCTGCCCCAGGAGGGTTTCCACATACTTTCTGTGTCTTCACTTTCCGAGTACAATCTAGACTCGACATGACTCAAAGTTTCAGTTTTATCTCGCTTCTTTACTCCTCACTGCAATTCGAGTTTATACTTTTCGACCCCATTATAGACTCGGAATCGCTTCGTCTCGTCCCTTGCTCAAAAGAGTTTGATTTTCACAAAAATCTTCCACCACCCTATTCGCCCCCTCTAGGGTGACTTAGTCTCTCCCCTGAGCAAACCTTCACATGTCTTCCAAAAATAATAATAAAAGAAGACAACCCCAATCACTTTTCCTTTTTGAACTACGAAGGCCCGATTTCCACTAGTGCGGATACGTAGGAAGCCCATGAGGCCCAGCCCAAATCCTAATCTTGAACCGAATTTCCAATTCCCACTTCCAATTTCCCAAAATCAAAGCCACTTTGCCTACCCAAAGGAGCAAAAACTCATTGGGAAAAAGCAGAGATCAATCAAGAAGCATGCTAGTTTAATTCAACACCAAACCGTCGGGTTAAATGTCCATTAACAGGAATACATCGCAGTTCGAGTAACCTACCTTTCCTTAGGCTTTACTTTGGGTAGTGGGGGCTAAAGTTTAGTTTTTTATCTTTTTCTTTTTGAAAATTTTTTCATCATCTTAATAATAGAATGCATTTGTTCTTAGAATAGAGTCTTTCATTCATCTCCTTTGCATGAGTCAAATTACTAAAAATACAAAATTTAATAACAAAGCACCCTACAATAAATTATTCAATCAAGCATGAAGCATCGGATCAGCATCGGGAATGTCACCAACACCGTCCCTTCAAAAGGGAAACGTCACATATCATCAACCTTATTGACGCTCATCAACTCTCCGACATTCGAGAAGAGCAAGACAGAAGTACCCAAGAAGAACGTGGGGGCTTAAGATCGAAAGGGCCATACACCCACAACAAACACCAAAGTAGACACCAATCTTCTACCATACAACCAAACGGGCGATTAGCACACAAATTAAAAGCTCAAATTTTTAATGAGGAATATAACCTCGGGGAACATCATATTTCAAGCAATCATTCCCTAGATATCGGGTTATCCAACGACTTAGTCTAGACAATAATTTCTAGAGAAAAATAAGTATTTGTCCCTATTCCAACGAAAGTGGATAGAAGTCGAGCTTCGGGCCCAGCAGCGAGTCAAGGCTCGGACATATCTCGGTCGAGTCTCGGGCCCAGCGAGTGGTAAAGATTAAGACATATCTCGGTCGAGCTTGAGGTCTAGCAGGTGATCAAGGTTAAGACACCCCTTAGTTGAGTCTTAGGCTCAGCGGTGGTCAAAGTTCGGACACATCTTAGTCGAGCTTCGGGCCCGAGTAGTGGTCAAGGTTAAGATGTATCTCGGTCGAGCTTCAAGGCCGGTAGTGGTCAAGGTTCAAACACACCTCGGTCGAGTCTCCGGCTCGGCAGAGGGCAAGGTCGGACACACCTCGGTTGAGTCTCGGGCCCAATAGTGGTCAAGGTTCATACATATCTCGGTCGAGCTTCAAGCCTAACAGTGGTCAAGGTTCGGACACACCTCGGTCCAGTCTCAAGCCCAGTGAGCGGTAAAGGTTCACACACAACTCGGTAGGGATCAAGGTTCCGACACAACTCAATCGAGCTTTAGGCCCAGCAGCGGTCAACGTTTAGACACAACCGAGTCGAGCTTCAAGCCTTACACCGGTCAAGGTTCACACAACTCGGTCGAGCTTCGGGCCTAACAACAGTCAAGCTTCAAACACTTAGTGGAACTTCGGGGCCAACAGCTGTCAAGGTTCGGACACAACTCAATCGAGCATTAGACCCTACAGGTGGTCAAAGTTCAAACATTTATCCATGAAACTTCAAGCCCAACAGCGGTCAAGGTTTACGGATAATGCCAAGACTTGAAGACCTCCCCATAAAAAAGTCAAGGAACCACATTTGAAACGTGATCTCGGTTACAAATTTAGGTAACAATTGAAACTATTTACATTCAATTATTAGCTAACAAAACTATTAGTATAGAAAGTTTCGATCGAGCTTTAGACTAAGAATGGTCAAAGTTTAGGCCCCTCATCCAAGCTTCAGGACATTGATCGAGCCAAGCTTAGGATACCAACCTGAACTATAGATCTAAGAAGTGGTCAAGTTTAGGCACCCCAGCTGGACTTCGGACTTTACTACCCGAGTCAAGGTCAAGCCCCCACCAAGCTTCACACTAACTACATGGCCAAATTTAGGTACGCCAATCCGAGCTTCGGGCCTTTAAGTAGCCAAGTTCATGAATTAGCAATCCGTACTTTAGATTCCACTAGTCAAAGTCCATGCTCTCGTTAGAGTTCAATACAAAAATACCTAATTTCAAATACATCAAAAAGATCGGATTCTCAAGCAACGCCGATACCGGGTAATTTAGTGTCTACTTTGACCATTGTCTTTCGGACTCGATCAAAGTGAGGGCTAACTGTAGACACCTAAAAAGTGTCATGCCTTTTTCTCTTTTATTTATCTATTGGCCCGATGATGAAATCGCGATTCCTATTTTAAGGACTTGGATCACGGACTATGTTTGATTGGTGCGATGGAAGCCGGTAAACCACAAATAATCCCCAACACCACATAAATAGCCTTTTGCCTTGGGTCGATCCAAAAATCCCCTTTTCTTTCGGACGATCGAAGCTCGGGCCAAGCCTCTAGAGACAATAGAGTCCGAGTGCTGCATATAGGGAAATTCGAGGCTTAGAACATTACGTTTCACTTCAGTCCAACCAGACAAGGAGCTTTTTATTTTGTTCGGTTAAGAAATAATATCCCAGGACCTTACGAAGATAATTTTAAAAAGAAAATAATTAATAAAATTGCCATTCAAACTTTATCTAATTCATTTCAATTCGATTTAATAAAATTCGGAAACCTTTATAAGAGATTCATCCCCACATTTCAAAGCCATCTTGAAAACCCCTAAATCGCTCTTTAAAGCTTTCTAAAGCGCAACCATTCGTGGGGAAGCTCGGTCCGATTTACCCCACCCGTGGGCATGGGCGGTCGGTCCCGCTGGTCATGGTTCCTATACTTACCGGAATCTGTTTTCAAGTGGAAAAACCTAATGGTCCACCAACAAAATTAAATTATGTTCAAGGATTTCTAAATTCGGTATCTAATGCAAATACAATAGTAAATCGCGGTCTCGGTAAGTGATTAGTCCTCGGTGGAGTCACCATTGTAGGAACCACGGTCCCTCCGCTCACGGGGAGCGAGAACCACGCTTCGCCACGAATTGAGGTAGGTTTTTGAATTTTTTCTTTTGTTTCTTTTGATTTTAAAAGATGAAAAACGATTTTGGGGTTTTGAAGATGAAACTTAGAATGTGAGGATAAACCTCTTATTTAGATTTCTGAATTTTATTAAATCAAATGGACACAAATTAAATTAAATTGAATGGTGATTTTATTAGTTATTTTATATTTAAAATTATTTAGAGAAGTCCCAGGATATTATTTCTTAACTAAACAAAATAAAGACATCTAGGGTTTTGAATTTGCCATAAGGCATTAGGGCCAAATTGGTGTGAAAAGCTCGATTCATAGTAGTGGAGCTATTCATAAATTTATGGAGATGTGCAAAAAGATGAATTTTCCTCTTGAAGATGTCATGAACAATGCTTTTTTTGGTCCTCTTTTCCTTGCTTTGAACCACCTTTGTGATAAAACGGAGGGAAATCCCATGAGGACAATTAGTGAGCGCTTTTGGGATACAACCAATACTTTCCACCTTTCCTTCGGGAAATGACCATAACTCCTTTTGATTTGTCCGTATTGTCCAGGTTTAGGCTTCTCGGGGAACCACTAACTTATGACCAGAATTTGTATAAAGACCGTGGTCATCTTTATCATCTTTTCAGCCTCGTAGCTAACAGATTCCCTCAAGAAAACTTCTTTAAGCATACCGTTCTTTTTAGGCTTTCAAGGATGTTAGGTTTTGGCCTCGACATTCTCCATAATAACAGGTCTAGATCGTGCTCGCTCTTTTGTTGAGCACCGTTCTTTTTCCAACCATACAACCAAGGTTCATGTTCACTATTTGGTGAACTTATTGGACCTTAATAAAATAAAGGAGTTTAATTGGAGCGCTCCTGCTTAAACTTGTCTCATAAGGGGTCTTCGTTCCGGTGTACACCACACAAAACCCTTAGAAGGACTCGATTAACTATCTACCTTTTTCTGGTTTATGGAAGGTCATTGAGGTATGCTCTAATTCTTCATGTATTCCCAATATATTTCTATCATGTGTGGATTAAAATTTTACTTGATTTACAAAAACGTAGCCATGGTTATATGAATATTTCCTACACCTTTCTCCTAGTTTAACAAATCGTCCTATGTTTTCGGCCTCCATGTCGTGGGCTAAAATCTACCTTCAACGGTCTAAGATCCATGGTATAGATTTCTTGAGATCATCCCTTAACTTTATGACCTCGGTATGTCTCTTTAAGCTCAAAGATTATCCTTAGAATTATGCCTAGAAAATTTTACTTCACTAATCGGCTAGTTGTCACTGCCCACAGCCTGTGGTGGACCTTGTGGGACTCTCGGTGGTGGGCACCAGCCTTGACTATGCATGGTTTATGCCCATTGTCATGTTATTTTCCACTTTTGCTTACTTGTGTCCTTATGACTCCTATATGTGTAGGCCAATTTTTATCCTTGGGCCTGATTCCAACTTCCTCCAAACGTCACCATTGTACGGGAGTTAAATGAAAGGAGGATCTTATTTGAAGGTGCTCTTGGGTTTTGCCGGTACCTTAGTGAAAGGGTTACACCTTAAATTCGGGTGAACAGATGGCCTCCATTTGTTTTGGTTGATCCACCTCAAACCATGTTCTACCTCGCTCTCTTCCTCAATAAGATCAAACCGCTGCTACCGTCAAGTATCCTTTTACCTCCTTGAATTTATATACATCCTATGCTCATCATACGGGCGGATCATTATTTAACCGGAGAGTTCTTACTTCTTCCTCTCCTTACCATAGTTGAATTTCTTGTATGGAAATTAACTTTCATCTTTTGGTAGCTACTCCGGCGGACATTCACATTCCAAGCCTTGAGGTGGACATTACTCAACCTGGGGAATCTCCCCATTATATGAGAATTCTCGAAATCCCTGAAGGAAAATGTGTTCAGCATCCTTTCCATAGGAATTGGCGAGGGGCAAAAGTTTCATGCTCTTTACTTTTAGTTGTATGCTAAAAGCATTTTCTGCTGACACCACTGAATAAATTTTATAGTACTACCAGGCACAATCTCGGACAATCTTCATTAACCTTCAATCTGCGCTTAGGGGAATAAGAGATTTCCTCACTAGGAGATCATTCCCAACATTTCGGTAAGTTTCTAGTTAGTGGAATGCTAATTTTAGGGTTGTCAAATTATGGGCTAAATACATTATTTAGTATTTGTCAGGTGAAAGTCTATTACACTATCTTAAGGAATGTTGTGGCCTTTTGGGACCTCACCACCATTTCTTCAGGTTTGGAGATTTGGACCTGTGCCCTCTACTCGAAGAATTGGATGCTATACTAGGCATCCAAAGGCGTATGAAACCGGTTCTTTCCAAGTCTTCGAAAACCGGTGTGAGACCTATAAGTATCTTCTAAAACTAACCAATAGGAATCTAGGGGGATTCTTATTGGAAATCGAGTGAATCTAATGAACCTGATGAAGCATTATCGGCACATGTATGCATATTCGGAGGCGATCATTATCCCGATATGTCAAGCGATTATCACCTGCTCGATTGATGGATTCTCGCTGGTAAGAGGTTACACGGATATAGGGCCAGCAACACTGCTGAGCTTAGTTGAGTAGTTAGAGAATTACTATTCTCTAGCACCTCTAATAGTTGCTTAGACGATCATGGGTTTAGATCGGGTCGAGGCAAATTCCGAGGAAGACTTCACTGGGAGCCCCGTGTTGTTGCAAGTAAGAAAATAACGGTTTACAAGACCAAATGGCCTAGGCTGATCGGTGGCATTGACCACAACATGCTCGTCTAGTGCCGTCGAGGCTGAATTGCCTTCGGTTCACACCGAAAGTCTCGATTTTTCGCTCCTTCCTATTTTTTCGTGCTCTTTTCTTTTCCTTCTTTTATTTTACTCCTCTTACACTTCAAAAAGCTGAATTTTGACTATGTAGATCTAGTTAATAGAGCACTTAAAGCTAATCTAGGCTCCTGTGAATATTGATGCTACGTAGAAGTACACTTCGTCGGTGAAAGCGGGAAGAGATGATAACCGATCACCCAACTTCCTGGTGGGAGGAGTACCTCAATAATCATAATAACATTATTCAATGGTATATCATGCATTGGAAAGTGTCCCAATTTAGGACACATGCCCTGCAACATCCATTTGTACGCTCGCTTGGGCCTAGATAGCAGCACCTATTACATTCCCTAACCATGTGTTACGGCGAGATGGGAAGAGAGCAAGTAATTCCTCTATTTTATTTTATCGCTCACCTAGAGGTACAAATAAATTGCACCGCTTAATTAGACCGCCCTTAAAATTGATTAAATCGAGTAAAATATATAAACGGACCACCTAATTGGACTATCCAATAAATAAAAAAACTATATAATTAGACGGTTAAAACTAAATTACGGAGTTTAAGAATTAACAGACGGATATTCTTGCCCGACAGCCCACTGTTGTCCGAGTCATGCTAGACGTAATATTTTTCAATTGATCCAAGTTTGTTTACTTGAAAAATTTGTTCTCCATCTAAATCAATCGGTTTCGAGTGCTCCAACCGGTAATATCTAACTAAGCACAAATGGGCCTTGCCAATTAGGGATAAATCTCTAATTCGCAGGTTTCGTGGCTTCACTCTTTTATTGAATGCCCTTGATATACGTGATTGGTATATTTGGACATTGTGCAAGGCATTGAGGCGCCTCTCATTGAACAATACTAACTCTTTGTAGTGTGCTTTAGCCCACTCGCTTCTCGAATCGGCTTTCAACAATTATCCTTAACGAGGGAATGGCAATTCTTTTGGAAGGACTACTTCCATACAATATACTAGGGAGTAAGGTGTTACTCCTATAGAGTTTCTAATAGATGTTCGATAGCCCCACAAAGCAAAAGGCAGCTTATTAAGCCAATCCTTATAATTGACAACCATCTTCTCAACTATTTTACGAATGTTCTTGTTGGCAGCCTTCACTATTCCATTTGTCTAAGGACGATAAGGAGAAGACTTATGGTGCTTAATCTTATACCTAGTCAACAAGTCTACTACCTCCTTTTTAAAATGACTATTATGGTCACTGATTAGCTTATGGGGCATCTTATAATGGCAAATGATATTCCGGGTAAGGAACTTAGCTACTGTTTTGATGTCAAGCTTGTATAAGAGGTCGCTTCTACCCACTTGGTGAAGTAGTCAATTGCTACTAACATGAATTCATGATTGCCCGTTCCTTTAGGGGTCACCTTGCCAATAATGTGTATTCCCCAAATCAAGAATGGCCAGGGGGATGCTAATGTTATGAGAAATGAGGGTGGTTGGTGTTGTAAATTTGCACACACTTGACATTTATGGAATTTTCTAATGAACTCGTGGTAATCTGCTGCCATGGTCGACCACTAATAACCAAGCCTCTGAATTTTCTAAACCAACATCTTACCATTCATGTGGGATCCATATTCTACACCATGAATGTCGTCCATAAAGCGCTTTGCTTCATGTTGGTTGACACAAAGTAAGCTGATCCTAGTGTTGGTTTTCTTGTACAATTGCCTTTGATTAATGAAGAATTGAGCAGCCGACATCCCGATGGCTCGTTGGGCTCTAGGTGTGGAGTCCAAGGGGTATTCTTGCTTATCTAAATACTGATAAATGTCATGATACCAACTGGTTTGGTTGATATTGGACACTTCTAACTAGTAGATGTGCGCTGGTTGACTTCGTCGCTCTATGTGGACGAGCATTGAATGAATGTCGTTAGGAATATTAATCATGGATGCTAATTTAGCTAGCTTATCCACTAATTGGTTGTCATCCCTAGGAAGGTAGGTGAAAGAAATGTTCGCGAAATGTTTTGATAGTTCTATCGGATGTTCTTGGTATGGTGCCAAAGCTTCACTACGTACCTTCCATTTTTGTGAAATCTAATTAATGATAAGACTGGAGTCACTGAAAATCCCGATGTTCTTGACCCCGATTTCTATAGCAGCTTCAAGTCCGGTGATGTATACTTTGCGCTCTACGGTGTTATTGGTGACCTCAAAGTTTAACTTAGCTGAAATGGGACTATGTGCTCACTCCAGGTGAGACTAGAAGAATCCCTACTCCAAAGCCCTTCGATTAGAAGCGGCATCGAAATACATTGTCCAAACATTCACCTCTACTTGTAAAATATCTTCGTCCGGAAAGTCAAGGTGTTCGAGTAGTGTAGACACCTAGAAAGTGTCGTCCCTTATCTCTTTCATTACGTATTTTATTTTATCAGTCCGATGATGAAACTCGAGTCCTGTTTAAGGATTTGGATCTTGGACTATGTTTAATTTGTGCGAAGAAGCCGATAAACCACAAAGAACCTCCAGCACCAAATAAATAACCTTTTGCCTTGGATCGAACACAAAAATCCCTTTTTCCTTTCGACAGTCGAAGTCCAGGTCAAGCCTTAAGAGATGACGGAATCCAAGTCTTGTGTACCGAAAAATTCTAAGTTCAAAATGTTGCATTTTACTTTAGTGAAATTAGACAAGGAGCTAAAGACCCGAGGACGGGATTAAAACATTGCATTTCATTATCACGAGCATCAAAGTGTTATATTTAAGCTTTAAGACAATCCACACCGGACTACAAGCTTTTCCCCTCAAAACTACGTCATGGCCGGCGCCGGTCACCCTCAAAATTTAACTAAAACATTATGTTTTGGCTTGGACACTCCTTTGGAAACACGCTTAGGCACGAATCCCTAAGCATGCTCGGGTGGCCAGCACCGTGAACCGGACCTAATCCTGTTTTAGCTCTTCTTTATCCAGCTTTTCTCAGCTGCTTGGACGCCTGGCTGCATACAAACCCTAGGTCATCTCGTGACCTAGATTTCTTCCTATAAATAGAGAGCCTTAGCTCTCATTTCCATACGACATATTTCCTTAGCGCTACGATGCTGAACCGAGCTAAAAATACCCTTTCCTAAACGTTACTCTACCTGAAAAGCATCCTCAAATTCTCCTTTTTTCCACTTATCGCCATGGAATTTGTGCAAAGACTTAAAGAATATTCAATTATTATAATCTCTGTGCATGTATTCAAGTGATCACTCCTACTTCCTACAAATTCACCCTTTCTAAGATTAAAAAAAAACAAGCCCTTTTTATGGATTCGTCATCGTCGCACCAAGAGATCCAATGTAGAGATCCAGGTCACTAGGTGGGATATCTTGAGGGCGACAATTCGACCTTCGGAAAGTTATTTAATTTATGCTTTCTTTTATCGCTTTCCGTACTATGAGTCTAGGAAACGTAATCACATTTTAATTCCTCCTCGCCCGATGTAATCTTTTAATTTTCCGCTTTTCTTTTATGCTTTCTTATTGCTTTCTTTACTTGTTTTCTTTATCACATTCTTTTACTATGTTTGGTTGCTTTATTTCCGCTTAGCATCTTATTGTATGTTTGTGTTTTTGCATTATTTTAATTCACTACTCAAAGTAGGAATGGCTATCTTCGGATCGGCGGAATAGAAGGGTTTATCCCTACATTTCGTACCCTTGCCTCAATTCGATTCTCGGTTTAAAGACTCGATGGAGTCATTTTTAGCCTTTTCGGTCTTAGTTTTCCCATACTAAGATCGAGAGAGCAAATTTTTGTTTTTATTTTTATGTTTTTGTTAGTTTTTCTTTCTTAAAAACTACTTGGCGACTCCTCTCTTTTCCTTTATTTCTACAAATCGCTTCCGGTTATTTCGATGGAACAAGTAGAGAAAAGGGTTCCCGATCTGCCTAGCCGGGCTAGAGGTCGAGATTGACTATCTTAGCCTTGACCCTTGGTTGACACCGGCCACTACTAGGTGCACGCTGCTTGCTCGTACCGTGTGATCGTAGACAAGCTCACGTCCAAATCGGTGTTTTCACTACGGTTTTCGTAGAGCCTCATGGCAGAAACAAAAACCCTAATCTTTATTTTTTGGTTGAGAAATAATATCTCGAGAATTCTGAAAACAATTTCTACAATAAAATAATTAATAAAACCGCCATTCAAATCTGATTTATAATTCATTTCAACGCAATTTAATAAAACTCGGAAATCTTAATAAAAGGTTCGTCCCCATAAGTCCAAAATAAACATTAAAAAACCATCTTCTAAACTTCATCCTTTCATTCCGTAAAAATTAAAAAGGAGACTCGACACATGTGGGGAATCTCGGTTCGGTGGCAGTATCGGTCATGGTTCATACGAGTGGCGACTCCACTGGGAATACATTATTTATTAATAAGGAGAAACTTGAATATTTGAGTAGTTTGTTTTAATAATGTGTTTGCATTAGACATCCTGCATTTAGCAACCTTTGATCATAGTTTAATACTATTTTGGACCCCTAGGAAAAATTTATTTTATCCCGCTTAACCCTTCCGGAATGAGCCTCCCACTAAATCCCGAGCAGGCCCAACTAGGCTTGATTGCCAACGGAATTGGTACCTCTTCCCTCGTAGCACGCATTCTTGGTTCAAACTGCTTGGTTCACCAAGAGGCACCGAGGATTCTAGACTTTTCTCTTGTCGCACCCCACATGGAAGACCAAATCCTCGGACTATGAGTCACCATGTATCCTACTGAGTCTAAAACCTCTTTTGACCATAGAACTTTTTAACTATTAGGTCACCTTGTCCTTCATTTGCATGCTTGAACGAGTGTGTGTGTTTTAGATTTAATCTTCTATTTGTGAGCCTTTAGGAATAGGTGAGGAGTGTTGATTAGCCCTTGCATGGGTGTAAATAAAGAACTTTAATAAATTTCCTAGAGTCGGTCCATTACATGCATCTAGCCAAAAGTCAAACTAACTTTTTTCCTACTAGGATTAGTGCATTGTTTGCACATCCGAGTCATACTAAAATCCTCTTTAGCGGTATAGGTAGTTACGGCCAGTCGGTCCAAGAGGGACTTACCAAAGTTCCCACTATGTTCTAGTTAGTCTGTTTAACTTTCTTTCTTTACATTATATATTTTGCATTTTTGCATTTTACATTAGCCAAATTAAATTCATCTCATATTAGGTGAATCCATTTTTGCATCATCATTAGCCAATTCAAATTTATCTCAAATGAACCGAGTCGATTCTGCATTAACCAAATTAAATTCATCTCGGATTAGTTGAGTTCATTTTGCATAGCCAAATTAAATTCATCTCGGAATATGTGAGTCCATTTTGTGTTAGCCAAATTAAATTAATTTCATATTAGGTGAGTCCATTTTGCATCAGCCAAATTAAATTCATATCGATTAGGTGAGTCCATTTTGAATTAGCCAAATCAAATTCATCTCATATTAGGTGATTTCATTTTTTTTCATTCATATTTAGCCAAGGGGAAATTTGTACCTAAATATGCTACGTACCGCATACATCTCTTGAGAGTGTATCTGCAACACTCGGGAGGGAAAAAGGGGAAATTTGTGGCGGTGAGCAATAAACCATGGGCTCACCGGAGTCTTATGCCCTTAAAATGAAAATTCTTTACACATAATACTCATAATAATGAAATTTGCGAAAGTATAATAATATAATACAAATCTATATACTTTCAATGAAATCTCTTGCAACGTAAAGATCGGAACTCTTTCAATTATTTAAAAGCACGATTTCACATTCATCACAATTCTTTTTTTCCAAGTGAATCAACTTTCTAGGCCTTCGAGGATTCGAACTAGCACTTCTTAATTCCGGGCGCAACCCCGAACAAAAAGGCTCCCGGGACCTATCTTCTATGAAGTCTTAGATCGGGCATCCTACGACCGCAGGACCCCTGTTGGAACCCTTCCGTCGAAGTTTCTAGCTGGGCGTCTCCCGGTTTGAACCCTTCGATATGCTAAACGATCCGTAGCCAGTCGATTCAAAACTCTTTGCACATAATCCTTCATCACATCTGTTTCAAATATCTTCTCAAGTTAGTTTAATATCAAGGAAAGCATGACACCACGTGTCACCCTTATAAATTAACTTTCTCAAATCCCCCTTCACTTTCGGAAATAAGTTTCGCTTTCTTTAAAACATAACCACGTTTGAAAGGTAGTTCACAAGAAGTTGCATTCAAGGATAATTTCACGTAAAATACAAACCTCCTTTCAAAACAACTTATGAACATCACGTAAAGCAATCATTTAACACGAATAGCCACCATTCAATACAAGCAGTCATTCTCAACTCTTTTCCAACTATGCCTTTCTTAACTCATCAATTTAAAAAGATTAATTCCATTTTCTGAGCCACAATAATCACAAGTAGGTCCCACCTAATTCATAGTCTCAACTTCTCACAATTCTCTATCTTTACTTCAATTCCTCATTCTAGGTCTCAACTTTATAAATCAACTTCCTTTGCCCATATTCGGCCATATAACTCCTAATCTCATTTTATCACTTAAGTTCCTTTTTGCTAAGCTCATCTTCTTAACTTAATTTCATCTCAAAGGTTAGATAGATTTCAAACTCAACATAACCTTACCATTCCCAACTTGTAATTTCCTGCCTCAAATTTCCATTGTATGTCTCTATCTCATTAAACAAGCTGTTGTTCGTCCATCCTTAGTTATATAACTCTTCATCACTTTTCATTATTCAACTTCCGTTAGCTTCTCTTACCTTCACGTTCGGTTCAACCTCGAGGATTTAAATGTACTTCAAACTCAATTAATCCGACAATCACCCATTTCTCACTCCCATGTCTCAACTGTGCATCATCAATATGAATTCATACTCCTCTTTATACTTCACTCATTATTTCCGGATATTAGCAATCATTTCCTAATGCCGCAATTTCGAGTAAATCTCTAAGGTTCAATCCGAAAGACTAATTCACAATCTATACCCAAACCACAACGTACTTGTCTCCAAATCTCAATACTACTCACTAGACCCAAACAATCTAACTTTATCGGAATCATCAAGTTCCCGATTCAACTTTAACTAACTACTAAATTTGTTCAAAGTTCCCAATTCAACTCTACTATTTAACCAAGTAAATCCCTTCATGTACCGATTCAGCCCTAACAATTCCCTAACTCCATTCTAAGTTCTTAATTCAATCTTAAACAACTAGTGAGTATGTTCCATGATACGGATACTCCAATTTCACGACAAGTTCAATATTCACAACAAACATTCCATATTCCCAATAAATCCATTTGGGTTTCGAAATTACTAATAGTTTAGAGTATAAGACTACCCATCTCGAATTATAGGGTTAGGAATTAATTGAATTGCTTGCTGTCCGTGTTCTGCGTTCGGTTGTGTTTGGTTCCGGGACTCTCGCTTCTCGTTTGGCATTTCTGGTTCTTACCACCTCTTGGTCCGGCCCTCGCACGCTTACCGCCGGTCTGTCTCCCTTGCCGCCAATACTTCTCCGGTTTCGGGCGTCTCGAACCCCCTTGCGCCTATCCTCGCTCGGGTCCTTCCTTCGCCCTTGCTCTGTCCCTCGTCTCTCACTCTCTTCCCTTCGCTCGTGCCACCGGCTGCCACCTTCGATTCTGCGGTGGTCGCCGGTCCCCCTTATTCTCCACGGCCTCCACACGCTCGCCTCCTCTCTCTCTGTCTCCCGTTCGGTGCTTCCTTTTTCTTCCTCCTCTCGTTCGCCTCGCTACTCTTCTTCTTTCTTTGCTTTGCTTCTTTTCCTTCGCCTTTGTCTACCGCCCACCTATGTTCACCGATCAGCTCGCCGGCCTCCGGCCTTTGCTTCGTTCTGCGTGCCCTCTCTCTCTTCTTGCTCTATTCCTCTCGCTCGGTTTTCCCTTTCTTTCCTTTTGCTCTACTCAGCCTCCCTGTCCCTTCCTCTCTTTACTTCTCTCTCTCTCAATCGAGTGGTGGGCTTGGTGCCAAGTTACAATTGGACCCCAAGTTTCTCCTCTCTAATCTACTCGATTAAGAGTAGTCCTAATCCCCATTATTTTCTTTCTGTTTTTTTAATCCTTAATATAATTAAACCCACATTTGTAACATAGCGGTCTTGGATTAATACATAGCTGGTCCAGGCAAAAACTCGGAAAATAGAATTAATAAGCTTCACCAATAAGAGTTTCGCGAACTAATAATAATTTGGTCAAATAACTTTACGAGTATCTAACCACGTAGATATCCTAGTTACTCGACCCATTTTAACTAATTAGGGCTAAATAATTCATTTAACTCATATAACTACCTAACCCAAAATCACAGGTCTTACATTACTTCCCCCTTAAAAGAATTTCGTCCTCGAAATTCGAACAATTAGGTAATACTCCGAAACGAGCAAGATATAGGCATATATACCTAAAACACACTCGTACACTTAATACGGAAGGAAACTCAATTAGGCAGCCACACTTATCGGAATCCCTCGGGGTCTCTACGGGTTGATGAGTTCTAGCCACCTTTCTACCATCATTTCGATACGTCTGCTCACTTAATTACAAGGCGGCAAGGAGTAAATCGTACTAGAAAAGAGCAAATAGTTGGCTTGGAAATATATCACCACTTGTTTTGAAATTGGATCTTAATGTCTCCACCCAAATACTTTCGCAATCAACACATTACTTGGCACACATGTAGTTCAATATCTCACATCACCCTTTAGCTCCTTATCCTCCAAAAACTAAGCGAGACTTTATGGCGAAACTAGATGGATGGGCTAGTTCAACGAATTATTTATGGCTGATCGAAACAAGTAAGAATGACACACATACTAGGCAAGTGACATCACAAAAAGGAAACGAGATAGAGCTCGAAAGTATAATCAAAATGCTGGAATTGAAACCAAGGTAGACTTTAGAGGCAACAAAACTATGTGTGATCATATCCGAGCACCATAAGATCCTTTAGTAACTCATGGTAACTACAATAGGTAGTAGGAAGTCCTCATGTTATTCTTTCACCTCTATGGGAGTTAAGATGAAACCTATGCTCCTTATGTAAGACTTAAAGTATCTCGCTCCTAAGTAACTTATAGTGGCTCCAATGAGCACTAATAATACAACGAACTCCAAATGAAGTATGGGAGTGATAGAACAACTTCTAACTTCCTTTGTAAACGAGGCGCTCCACCTACGACGTTAGTATCAATGCCCAAGGTTTATAAACTTCACAAGGAACCGCCACATATAAACTCAAAAGTAGTGGAGGGTATGATTCCAACATTCATCAATCAACTCTTCTTAGAAGATAGTTAAGTGAAAGGAACTCAAAATGGTGGAAAGCACAATCTTCAATATGATTTACTTAGCCCCTTCTAGCCTCATGCTCGACTTATTCTAAACCTTTCTCATAAGTTTCTCAAATTGGGACTCATAGATGGATCTCCATAACCATTGCATCCTATGTTTGGTCGATTCAAACTTAGATGGAAATAGAGAAAATTCCTAAATCAACTATTTCTCCAAAATAGTTCCCAAATGCACCCAAATGGTACCTTCCAACACATCCGAACGACCTTCATTTCAAACAAAATACCCAGTTTGACATTCTTGATTATGGACTCAAATATTATTATCAAGAGAACCAATTCCACCAATGTTACAACGGACCTTTCACGTTGTATTTCCTATTGATTTTCCTCTCCATCGTTACTAAATCTCATTTATAACTTCCAAAAGTACCCGTTTATAAGTATTTCCGTAATTATATGCAAGTATCTCTCAATACTCGGGTTGCTCAGCCCTATCCTATTCAATAGTGTGACATTTCAATTCATTTCTTAGTAACAACTCCCAAAAGGCAGCCTCTATGCCTAAATCAACAAACAGGATCAGGAATCTCTAATAATTGCTTCACGTATGTTAGTGCATCGTATGTCTTTCTTTTCCCACCTAAGATCAACTATACACTTTCTAAACTCCTCGGAAAAAGGTATATGAACAATCAATACGTAATTGAAAACTCGTATGCTTCTTAGAGGTAGAATTCCTAACTAGACTAACGATTAGAAGTCACACCACGAAATCAAGGAATAACGGAATGGAAATAAAGTTTAGCCACATTCAATCACACACTTAGCACGCATAAATCGCTCACACATATAAGCACATAAGTTCACGATTCATATCACTAAACTCATCCTCCAGACTAATCACATAAGAATTCGAATCGGTGAAGTCCTAAAGATAGAGATTTCTAATTAAGGACTTAACGAAATCAACGAGTAATGGACCGGAAGTAAGGTTTCAGCCATACCTACTTACACAAGTAGCACACGCAAGTAACTCACGCATCACCCCAATGGGCGGTTTACAATTAACTAATTTAACTAAGTCAACGAGGTAGTCACTTATATGGCAGAGGTTGAACTTAAGGGCACACATATATTGGCCACAAATGAAGCACATAGTCACATAACAAGGATCCTAGATGGCTATATGTAATGCACACTTAAGGTCACTAAAATCTATGCTTTAATACCATTTTATAACACCGAAAACACCCCCGGGAGTATTACATTACCGAGTTCCTTAAAGGAACTCCCAAGGCTCTTTACGGTATTGGTTTCCCTGCCTAAATCCTACTAAGAGGTAATAAAGGTGGTTTTCCAAAGGAATATGAGATTTCCTAAAAATTTCGGCGAGTTCTGTTTGTAATGTGGACTATCCCTTAGGCTTAAAGCCCTAAAACCCTACATAAAAGCATAACATAACTCAACGAAACACACGCTCGGAGTATACAACTCAACGGCCACACGCTGGAGTCCAACTAATCATGCGATAAAACTTAAAACGATATAAATGGTTTACTATACATCCGGTACAAACTATATGAACTAAATTACAAGTACAATACTTAGAAACATAAGAAATGCACGTCTGTCACTTGAATCACTTACCAAATAGCACATAGCAATAAGTGGGAGTCCCGAATACGCTACGTACTGCATACATCTATTGAGAGTGTACCTGCAACACTTGGAAGGGAAAAGGGGGAAATTTGTGGGGGTGTGTAATAAAGCACGGGCTCACCGGAGTCTTATACCCTTAAAATGGAAATTCTTTACACATAATACTCATAATAATGAAATCGAGAAAGAACAATAATATAATACAAATCTATATACTTTTAATGAAATGTCTTGCAACGTAAAGATCACAACTCTTTTAATTATTTAAAAGCACGATTTCACATTCATCACAATTCTCTTTTTCCAAGCGAATCAAATTTCTAGGCCTTCTAAGGATTCGAACTAGCACTTCTTAATTCCGGGCGCGATCCCGAACAAAAAGGCTCTTGGGACCTATCTTCTAGGAAGTCTCGGATCGGGCATCCTGCCACTGCAGGACCCTTGTTAGAACCCTTCCCTCGAAGTTCCTTGCTAGGTGTCTCCCGGTTCAAACCCTTCGAGTATGCTAAACGATCCGTAGCCGATCGATTCAAAACTCTTTGCACATAATCCTTCATCACATCTGTTTCAAATAGCTTTCTCAAGTTAGTTTAATATCAACGAAGGCATGACACCATGTGTCACCCACAAAAATTCACTTTCTCAAATCCGCTTCACTTTCGCAAATAAGTTTGCTTTCTTTAAAACATAACTATGTTTGAAAGGTAGTTCACAAGAAGTTGCATTCAAGGATCATTTCATATAAAACACAAAACTCCTTTCAAAATTACTTCGAATGTCACGTAAAGCAATCACTTAACACGAATAGCCACCATTCAATGCAAGCGAGTCATTCTCGGCTCTTTTCCAATTATGCCTTTCTCAACTCATCAATTTCATAAGATCAATTCTATTTTACGAGCCACAATAATCACAAGTAGGTGCCACCTAATTCAATGTCTAAACTTCTCACAATTCTCTATCTTGACTTCAATTCCTCATTCTACGTCTCAACTTTATAAATCAACTTCCTTTGCTCATATTCGGCCATATAACTCCTAATCTCATTTTATCACTTAAGTCCCTTTTTGCTAAGCTCATCTTCCTAACTTAATTTCATCTCAAAGCTTAGATAGATTCCAAACTCAACATAACCTTACCATTCCCAACTTGTCATTTCCCTGCCTCAAATTTCCATTGTATGTCTCTATCTCATTAATCAACTGTTGTTCGTCCATCCTTAGTTATATAACTCTTAATCACTTTTCATTATTCAACTTCCGTTAGTTTCGCTTACCTTCACATTCAATTCAACATCGAGGATTTAAATATACTTAGAACTCAATTAATCCGACAATTACCCATTTTTCACTCCTATGTCTCAACTGTGCATCATCAATATGAATTCATACTCCTCTTTATACTTCACTCATTATTTCCGGATATTAGCAATCATTTCCTAATGCCGCAATTTCAGTAAATCTCTAAGGTTCAATATGAAATACTAATTCACAATCTATGCCCAAACCACAACATACATGTCCCCAAATCTCAATACTACTCACTAGACCCAAATAATCTAACTTTTTCAGGATCATCAAGTTCCCGATTCAACTTTAACTAACTATTAAATTTGTTCGAAGTTCCCAATTCAACTCTACTATTTAACCAAGTAAATCCCTTCATGTCTCGATTCAGCCCTAACAATTCCCTAACTCCATTCTAAGTTCTTAATTCAATCTTAAACAACTACTGAGTATGTTCCGTGATATAGATACTCCAATTTCACGATAAGTTCAATATTCACAACAAACATTCAATATTCCCAATAAATCCATTTGGGTTTCGAAATTACTAATAGTCTAGAGTGTAAGACTACCCACCTCGAATTATAGGGTTTGGAATTAATTGAATTGCTTGTTGTCCATGTTTTGTGTTTGGTTGCATTCGGTTCTTGGACTCTCGCTTCATCTTGTTTACGGTTCATCATTTCGGTTCTCACTACCTCCGAGTCCGGCCCTCGCGCGCTTACCGCTGGTCCGCCTCCCTTGCCGCCGCTACTTCTCTCGGTTTCCGGCCTCTCGAACCCCCTCGCGACTGTCCACTGCTCGGGTCCTTCCTTCGCCCTCGCTGTGTCCCAGTCTGTAGTCCCCCTTGCCGCCTTCGGTTCTGCGATGGTCACCGGTCCCCCTGGTCTCCTCGTCCTCCGCACGCTCGCCTCCTCTCTCTCTCCTTCGCGTTCGGTGCTCCCTCTTTCTTCTTCCTCTCGTTCGCTTCGCTACACTACTTCTTCTTTCTTTGCTTTACTTCTTTTCCTTCGCCTTCGTCCGCCGCCCGCCCGCGTTCACCTCTCGAGTCACTGGCCTCCGGTATCTACTTCGGTTCCGCACGCCCGCTCTCTCTCTTCCTACTCTGTTCCTCTTGCTTGCTTTTCCCTTTCTTTCCTTTTGCTCTGCTCGGCCTCCCTTTCCCTTCCTCTCTTTATTTCTCTCTCTCTCCACCGAGTGGTGGGCTTGGTGCCAAGTTACAATTGGACCCCAAGTTTCTCCTCTCTAATCTACTCAATTAAGAGTAGTCCTAATCCCCATTCTTTTGTTTTTTTTCTAATCCTTAATATAATTAAACCCACATACGTAACATACGCGGTCTCGGATTAATATATAGCTGGTCCGGGCGAAAACTCGAAAACGGAATTAATATGCTTCACCAATAAAAGTTATGCGAACTAATAATAATTTGGTCAAATAACCTTACGAGTATCTAGCCACATAGATATCCTAGTTACTCGACCCATTTTAACTAATTAGGGCTAAATAATTAATTTAATTCATGTAACTACCTAACCCAAAATCACGGGTCTTATAGCTTAAGCTCTTTCCTCTCAAAAGTTATCTTCTTTCACATCGTCCTAAACCTCATCCGTTGGACTTGCAGAATAAGGAAGTCTACGACAATTGAATATCGTTGGAATCCAAGCTCTAAAAGATTAAAATGCCTCACAAAAGAGTTTGACATATCTACTTTTCTTTCTACTCCATGGTCTACACCGGTTCGATAAGTTTCGGTACACACCACACCGATTCGGTTCCTCGTTATAAGATAGTAATTAGTAAGAATTCCCTTCCAATGGATTTAAAGCCGGAGCAGTCTCTTAACCTCGGTTTTCTTAGTGAGAACTTAACCAGGGTGGAAACTAGGATGAATGATCAAGAGGAGAAGATCTCATCTATGAAGATTTGCTCGGGGAAAGACTGAATCACCCTAGAGGGGGTGAATAGGGTGGTTGAATATTTTTGATAAAATCAAACACTTTTGAACAAAGCACGAGATAGAAGCGATTACGAGTTTGAAATGGGGTCAGAAAAGTATGTACTCGAATTGCGGTAAAGAGTAAAGAAGCGAGATAAAGCTGACACTATGAATGCATGCGAGTCTAGAATGTACAGAAAGTGAAAACACAAAAAGTACGTGGAAACCCTCCTGGGGCAGAAAACCACGGACCGTGCTAATCCAAGCACAATGTCAAATCCACTATTTTGAGTCCACAAAATACTGTAGGTCGACTGAACCCGAGTTGCTCCCTTAGACAACTCTTTACAAGTTTTTCCTAGACTCGAAGTTCCCTTATCCGATCTAGTACTTCCTAGCTGAGATAACCCTTACAGCTAGGGACAACTAAGCTGAGTTAACCTTTACAGCTCGGTCAAGGGACCTTACTTAGGAAGTAAGAAGAGAGTGTTTGTAACTAAGTACAAGACCTTACAACTCGGAATATAATGAATTACAGAGTGGGAGTTGTAAGTAGAAGATTGAGAGTGAAATACAACGACTTTCGCTCAAGTATGTATTAACAATAAGTTCAGCAATCTTCAAGTCCCGAGAGTTGGCTTCCTTTTATAGATGACCAGGCAGAGTAGCCGTTATCTCCATGTTCGACTGGAAGTCCCTTTATGACTTGTTGTGTAGGATTTTCGAGTCTTAGAAAATATCCGTTGATATATGAACGTTAGACAACGGCTCTTGACTTCCTTGAACGTGTCTAAAACCACTGGCGGTGTCTTCAAAAGTAAGGTGAAAACCACCGTTAAGCTTGGCGTTTCGGTTTTCCAGATTTGGAAACAGACAGCCACGACACAATCTTTTGGGGCTAGGTCGGAGAATGGGAAAAGCCATGTCTGCTGGTGATTTGACGTTTTGAAGCCGGTTACTTTTGTATTTCAAAAAGTGTATCCTCGTTTGAATCACCTACAAAAGTAAATCAAATTGGTTCTCAAAGTATAAAATACTTTGGTCCAAGATTAGACACGAGATAATAATATAATTAAGATAATTAAGTGACTAATTATACGAGTTAGAAAAAGAATGGAAGTTTACGAGTTTAATATCCATGAAACTCAAAATTCCATTTGAGTTAGTCTAAGCAAGAATTAAGTTATACAACGAATATCGAGTGAAACAAACTTGATCTAGACTAAGCATGGTTCAAACTAGAAGTGTCGACTATAACAGGATCGGACTTATAGTATGAAGTCGGACTCGAGTGCGGTTAAGCGAAATACTAGTCATTTCAACATGCGATAATTCTATGTGATGAGGGACTCGGAGCGAGCGAGACAGCGTGAGTGCATATCTGTTTTCTAAGTCACTTAGAGACAAGCAAAAATACATGAAGTAAATGCTATATCACTTAGAGGAAATACTATATCACTCGGAGAAGTTTCTAAGGTATAGAGAATGACTTGGAATCAAAACTCTATAAGTGGAAAAACCTTATACCTGATTCCTTTGGTAGAACTCGAAATGTACGGAGTAGAGTCCGAGTCTTCAATCTATATCGAGGGATCTTAAGACTATTATAAAAGCTATTGAGGACGAGTGACAGAGATAAAGAATCAAAACGTTTGAGAAAAGGAGAGAGATGAGGTCATCCACCTCCACCTAGCTTATCTTCTCCAAACATTCTCAAACAAGAATCCCCTAGGCATGAATCCAAACCTCGGCTGATCCACATGTTGATCGAGATAGAACAAATGTTAAGGGAGTCATCCATGTTCGGTAATCATAATTTTGATCATAAGGTATTCACTTCAATTCCTAAGGGTAAACTACTCGCTAAGTTTACCATGCATGACATCAAGTTTAGAGGTTCCGAGATTCCCTATCATCGCGATCACAACTTCTTAGGAGCAATGACTCTTAAGAACAATCCAGAAAACACTTACCACATCATCTTCCCATGGATCTGTCGATACGATTGAAGACTTAGTTTCTAACTCTAAATCATTCCGAGTATTACGGAAGAACTCGGGTATAAATCTTATCTCTCCTAAGTTTTGATTTCTAGTCATTACGAGCGTTATAGAAACTCTTATACAAGTTTTTCATTTCTTTCCGATCGACTCGGAAAGTACCTTATTGCATATCTTCTACACCGATGTTTCTAACACACTCGGACATCACTCGGAACTATCGCATCCTCAAATAATTTCTTAAACACTCTTATTATGAGTACTAACTGTGTATTTTGAGGCAAAGAGAATTACGAGTGTTAATTCCTTATTCTAAGTTAGTTTATTTCCTTGAGAATTATTTGACCGAGATCAAGTTGTTAAACTCCGATATTCTATTCTTTTAACTTGATCATCCTTAGGATTTACTCGGATTAAATTTGAGTATATTGAATATTAGGCTGAGAAAATTCCACTCTTCTAGGCCAAAGATAATTAAGCATTTGGTTGTTCTAATTTAATTATTATTTGTGCCTAATCTTGGACCAAAGTATTTATACTTTGAGAACCAATGTGGTTTGCTTTTTGTAGGTTATTCAAACGAGGCTAACTCATTTTTAAAATACAAAAGCAACCGAGCTTCTAGTTGTCAAACACCAGCAGACGAGTTCTACCTACTTCGGACATTTCTCAAACACCGTGTCGGGGTTGTCTGTTTTCAAAACTAGAAAACTTCAACTCTAGGCTTAGCGGTTGTTTCCACCATAACTTTCAGTCACCACCAAGTGATTAGACATTCCTTTGGAGCCAAGAGTCGTTGCACAACGTTCACATCCCAACGGATCTTTTCGAGTGACTCGGAAGAGCCGTTATCATGGCTAGTGAAGACTTCGTCCGGAACCAAGACTCAAAGATCACTCTGCTTGCTTGGATATAAATAGAAGCCACCTCACAAGACTAAAAGATTGCTAAACACTTTACTTGAGCTAAAGTTATTCTCATTCAATCTTCTATTTACAACTCCAAGATTGTATTTCATATTTCCTAAGTTGTAAAGAAAGTCTAGTAATTAGTCATATTCTTTTCTTACTTTCGAGTAAGGTCCCTTGACGGAGTTGTAAGGGGTAACTCAGCTCAGTTGTCCCTTATTATAAAGGTTACCTCAGCCAGGAAGTACTAGATCGGATCGAGTCACTTCTAAGTCTAGGAAAACATTGTAATGAATTATTTAAGGGAGCAATTCTGGTAGAGTCGGTCCTTGTATTTTGTGGATTCAAAATAGTGGATTCGAATTGGTGCTTGGATTAGCACTGTCAGGTGGTTTTCTGCCCCAAGAGGGTTTCCACATAAATTTGTGTTATCACTTTTCGAGTCCAATCTAGACTTAGAATCCATTGTTTATCCGATTTGTTGTAAAAATCATTTAATTTTCTCCATCTCCTTATTCACCCCCTATAGGGTGACTTAGACTCTCCATGAGCAAACCTTCAATTGGTATTAGAGCCTAGCCTTTCAAAAGGATCTCACCATCCAAAGGTATAAAGATCGGATGGCTTAAAACAATGGAGAGTTCGATGAAGGAGGATCATCTACTAGACCACCGAAGTTCAAAAGGTCAAATTTTGGCCATTGGAAGAAGATGATAGAATGTTCCTGGTGGACAATGATGAAGAAGTTTGGAACATCATCCAAGCGAGCAACTACATTCAAATAAAGACGGAGAATGCAACTCTTATACCTAAAGCCAAATCTGAGTTCACCACTAAGGAGACCAAGAAATTTAAAAAGAATTTGAAAGTTATGAACACACCGAGGTGTGCCATTAGCACGAGAAGAATATAACCGGGTCTCGACTTGTGACACAACTAACGAGGTGTGGGACACTCTTGTCAACACTTATGAAGGAACAAGCCATGTGAAATAGGTGTAGATAAGTCAATATCTTCCTAAGTATGTGTTGTTCAAGATGGAGCCAAAAGAAAACATCACTCGGATGTATATTCGATTCACGAGAGATAACCAATAATCTCAAATCTCTGGGTAGAAAGATCTCTCACAAAAAATGTATAGAAAGATTTTGAGATGTCTACCAAAGTAGAGATGGGGTCCTAAGGTGACAGCCTTTACAGAAGGTCATAACCTTTCTTAACTAAGGCTAGACGAGCTTATCGACAAGCTACCGATCGTAATGCCCCAAGCCCGGTAATCACCGGTTTTCGTCTTAAACAAACTGCTAGCCGATGATTAGCATAGCGAAAGGAAGTCAAGGACATTATCGCCGCCTTTAGCAGAGGAAAGGGCAAGGCTTTGAATATATCTATGTATTTTTACTCGTGGTTATACCTTGCTAGGCAACTACAACTTATATAATTATAAATAAAAGTATATGTTAAACTTGATAAATGAAATCCCGATACTTAACCACTAATACCCCAACTGGCCATTACGAGCCTCTATGTCCCGAACAGAAATTTTCTTTTGCTTTACCTTCAATCATCCTTACTTAAAACAAAACGAGAAAATATTTTCGAAATATGAGCTGAAGCTCAATACGTCCATCAACATGTTGTAAAATAAAGGTTAATAAATAGTTGAGTTGAGTGCACACATTTTAATTCATTTCATACATAAGGGGAGTGAATAATGTAAAACTGTTGCTAATTAATTATCCGAATGGATCCCTTACGATCATTGGGTTTCCCTAAACACATGTGCACACACCCAGATTGATCGGATAGTCCGGTTAAAGGTAGCCAACGATTACGGTGTCGGACCTACCTGAATATTGAGGCGTACCAAATAATGGCACTTGATGGGGCGGGTCTATGTTAATGATGGAAAATACTATTTGCAAATGATTCTTTGTTGTTGTTGATGTCGGCCATATTCAGCCTTGATTTGTAAACAAAACATTGAAGGGCACGATCAATTAACGTACTCGATGAATTGAAATTGGTTGATGATTTGAACTTGATTTTTCCCTTGTGACATTGACCAGGACCCTTGAACGTACGTCGACCGATGGCCTTAAATAAGAGTTAATAGAATAAGAATTTGCTTTTAGGACTTATATTCTTTGATTAATAATATCTTCTCCTATACCTTTATGATTTATTTTTAACATGATTTATGCCTTATATTTTTACTTTGTTATTTCTAATTTATGTGATAAGTTACCTTTATTCATGAATGCATGCGATTATTTACTATGAAATGTTATTATATAATCTAAACATGCATTATAACACTATTAACTTATTTACTAACAATTTTATAAATTATTGTTGATTAACTTACCATGCATTATCTATTATCTGTTTACTAGCTTTATTCACTAATTCATTTACTTAAGCATGTATTTAGAAATTAATTAGTCATCTAAGTTATAGCTATGTCAATATTTATTTATTATTAAGCATGCACATAATGAACTACTTAACCTTATTTATGATATTTTCATAAACTAGCTATAATTCTAATAAGATTATTTCTAAATTTTTGCTTTCACTAAACCACACATGTATAACTTTTAATTTTAATTTCTTTGGCTAAGATAATTTTTATTTTCTGTTAATCCCTTTATATTTTATTTATTAAATAATTAACTTAAATATTTGAAACTTTAAATTTTAAAAACTTAGGATTTAGGGTTTTTACCTAGAAAAGAGTAGATGAGGATAAAGGTTGTGGTGGTGGAGCTTAGTGGTGGTCTGGCAGTGTGGACCGGCGGTAGTAGGGCGGTGCTCCACGGCAGGTGGCGGCGTTGACCAGCAGTGGTGGTGGTGGTGGCTGAGTTTGGGGTGGCTTAAGGGTAATATATTAGGGCATAAAAGAAGAGAGAGAAAGAATGGGTGTTTGGGTGGTCATGTACTGACGGTGGGTGGTAGATTGGTGGGTGTGGTGGGCGGCTGCAGGCGGTGAAGGGGCTTGACTACGGGTGGTCGGGCGGTGGCTGGAGTAGTGGTGAAGAAAAGATGAAAAGAGTTGTGTGATGTTTTTAGGGTTTGGGGTTTTAGGAGAGTGTAAATGGTGGTTATTTGGTGATCCGGTTGGCGGCGTTATGGGCAGCAACGGGTGGCTCGTAGGGCTGGTCGGTGACGGGAGGCGGTTGGAGTTGGTGGTGGTCGTGGTGGAGGATGAAGGTGGCTGTAAAAGTATCGGTGGTAATAGTGGAAGTTGATGATTATAGTGCCTTTGGGTTCGGTGCAATGCTTTGGCTGGGTCAGGCCGGTGGTGGATGGGTGAAGGAGCCGGTGGGCAGCTGTGGAGGTGGTTGAAGTGGGGCTGATGGCCAAGTGAGAGAGGAGAGAAAAAATGGTTTAAATTAGGTTTTTGGGTTGAATTTATCTAATTTAATCAAGCCAATTTATACTAATCTTGATCATTATATGCAAGGTTTTCCGGCATTTAGTTAAGTTTATGATTGACAATTGTTAATGATGCATGAATGGTTAGTTGATTTGTCACTTTTCCAACTTTGCTTAGTGTAAGTTTGGGTGTCAAACCTCCATTTGACCCCAAATTCATGTTTATCCAAAATTATTATTATTAATTTTTATGATTATCTTCAACACTGTCAAGTATACTTATCTATTACTATTTTTATTTTTATTTATTTATTTATAATTATTATTATTATTATTTTTGTTATTTTGTATTTTTATAACTATTATTACTTTTGTTATTGTTAATATTATGGTCTGATTGTTATTTACCCTAATGTACTTTAAATATATGATTGTTTGTAATAAGATTTGGTTAGCAAAGTTATTTTAGCTATGACATTTAGATATTTGTTTAGTTATCAATTTGTGCTAATTGTTATTCGGTATGTATGCATATACGTACATATACATATATATATATACATATATATATATAAAATTTTGAACTTATCTCGAAAATATTTATGATTTAAGTTAGGAATTGAAATATGGCTTATGAGCCTATAAGTACTAGATAATATGTTGAAACTTTTACGAAAAATATCAGCCATCCGTCAGTCGTTGTTCGTATCCAGGTCATATAAGAAAAATTTTGATACACATATATATATGATATAAAAATATTTTGAAATTGATGCCCATTATAATTGAACGTATTAGAGATAATACATTTTCTTAAAGTTTCGGTTGTTAATGTAACACCCCTAAACCCACCCTAGGAGTATTACATGTCGGGGTTCCCGAGAGGAACCCCTAAGATTGCTTAAGGTCTCAACTTAGAGTTAATAGTTTTCTCTTTGCTTGGCGTGTTTCTAGGTTTTTAAAGGTTTTTCTGAAAATTGCGGTAGAGTTTCCTCTATAATATGGCTAATGCCATAGGCTTAAAGCCTTAACCCTAGACGAAATACATTCATAAACTCAAAGAGCCACAAGCTCGGAGTATCAACAACACAAGCTCAACGAGCCACATGCTCGGAGTATCAACAACACAAGCTCAACGAGCCACATGCTCGGAGTAAACACATAGGGCTTCTATATTCATAATTAAAACTTAAGTTCACATACAACCGATATTTACAACATCTTTACAAACAAAAGACAGAAAACATGTGGTAAGCCTGGCATCTCCTATCCGTCTGCTATTTCGGAAAGCCAAAGGAAACTCCTGCAAGTCTTAACTTTTGTATCTAAAAATGTTGGTGAGGTCATGAGCTCCACGAGCCCAGTGAATAACCCAAATCCAACCCCGGTTTCACTTTGCACATTAAGTGATTAACAAACACAGGGAAGTTCACAATTCATTCATAACATGCGATTCGGATCATACATGCTTAAGACATAACGAGATACTAAACTTACCAACTTGCCGAGAAGCATAATGACCTCAATTACTCATGAATTCAATCAAACATACTTCATTCGTCTTTATAGGCAAGTAAGTCATAGAATCATTCATCATGTAAATTATTCATCACGTAAATCATATCATACTTCTTATCGTATTAGTTTCTTATGAAATCGGGATTCGTTCTTCTTCTCATTCTTGTTCTTGAGTTCAATTATGCATTTCATAAATCATTGCTTCTTTCTTTCTTGTTCATCATGCATAATCATTCGTTTCTTTATATCGTAATTCTTTAAGTCTTTTGAATTTCGAATGGAAAGAAGATTTATGTTCTTGTCTAAAGACCAGTTCATGGAGCCAAAACAATTCGTGGGCTCAGTTCTTGGAGGCATAACAATGCGTGGCCTCGAGGCAACACAATTCGTGGCCTCAAAGCAAGCCTCAAACTCGAAGGATGCATACTCTTAGGAATTCTTCGAAGCAATTCAATTCATGGCTTCAGTTTGATAGACACTTCTATGGCCATAGCTTCGGAGGGTTCTTTAATTCATGGGGTCTTAGATCAATAACACAATCCTTTCCCACTTCTTTAGTTCTTTATGTTTCTTATTTTCTTACTATATTCTTATTACTTATACATAAGATACACTTAATTCATATAATTCATGCTCACTAGCTTCATACGTAACTTCTTCAAAACAAGCTATTTACATAAGCAAGTTACAACTCAAGTACAATCAATCCAACTCATATAGGCATGCTTATTTCACTTATAATCCATATACTTTAGGATAAACACATCCTCATATAGACATATTAATTAGGATTTCAAATTAACGAACTTGTCGTTTTCATGATTGCGTAAAATTGTGCATAGGTGGTTGAAGGTTCTAAAACTTTCCTTAGCCAATATATATCTCTTAATCTAGCCATATAACTTCTTAAATTTCAGTTCTTAATCCAGTTACTTGCTTAGTTCCGATTTTAGCCCAAAACAGCATATTTTCACTCAAAATTCCATATCTTCCAATCTACTCATCCAACGCATACCCAAATTTATAGGAAATTTTCATAAATTATTAGGAAGCTATAGTAAAAGTTTCAGGAATTTTAGGCTACACATGAATTCGCAATAATTCGGACAAGTAGGATAAATTCATGAAAAATCTGCACTTAAATCATGAAATTCAATTTTCCGATTTTTCCCACTAATTCTATTCAAGCTAATTTCATTAAATTCTCAATCACAAAGCTCAATAATCATGCTCAACAATGCTCAAATATCATTAAATTCATGAACTAGGCATAAATCGCAACATGCTTTTCAATTCGTGAGTTGCTAGTTTTGTGAATTTAGGCCTCTACCTTCTTCAATTAACTTAAGGTTTCCAGTTTCATACTTCGATTCAAGATCAATCCACCTAATTCATTTTATATTTAGAGGATGAATTCAAATTACTCACCTTAGATTCTTAGAGGTTATAAGAATTTTAGTTTTGGAGGATTGAATTTCGAAGTGGGGTTTGCTTCTTTTTCTACCTTTCGATTTCTAGTCCGGCTCCTCGCTCCCGAAAACCTCTTCTTTCGCTCTCACTCTCGGCTTCCGCTTCTTAGTCTCGACCCCTCTCGCTCTTCCTTCTCTCGTTCGGCCGAGCTCCCTTCTTCTCTTTCGGTCACTCACCCCTCGGTCTCCCTCTCGCTCTCTTCCCCATTGCTCTGCTTATGCTTTTTTCCTCTCTCGTTTCTGCTCTAGCTCTTGCCCTCCTCTCATTTTGTGCTACTTCCCAATTCCTCTCGGGCTCTCTCGCTGCTTCTCCTCTTTCGCTCCCCCTTCCTCTTCCTCTTGGTTTCCTGTTCGCTTCTTAAATCTCTCTTTCCTCTCGTTCTCTCGTTCTTCCTCTCGCTCCCTCTCATTTCCCTCTCTCGCTCTACTTTTGCTTCTCGTTCTTTCTCTCTCTCCGGCCGGTTCCTCGTAATCCCAAGTGTCGGTTTCTCTCTCCTAATTTCATTACTCCACCTAATTAGCTTTGTTGCCCAAACTTAATTGGACCCCTCTAAACACCTTTGCTTTAGTTATCCGCACATTTCTCATTTTCCTTTCTTTTTATTTTGATTTTTTCTACATTGGACTTTGACAAGTTGGACCTAACTTTAATTTCAATATGCCCGATTAAGCTGGCCTATGCTCGGGTTTTAGTTCTCGGCTTTTAATTCCGACTCGAAAAATTCCAATTCACTTACTTTAATAATTTTGAATTTTGGACTTAAATTTTAACAATTTAATTCATTAGCAAGCAGGCACCTGAAGTTTTCGGGTCTTACAATTATAGTCTTCCCCCTTAAAATAAATTTCGTCCTCAAAACTTGCAAGTAAGATGATTTTGAAGGATAAACCTTGGATTATCAATGGTGTATATATATGTTCAAAAGATTATCGTATATGAAACCTTATAGGTACTTCGAGATTATCGGCGGGATATTAGGTTCTAGGTTCTTGCTTCCATGCCTATGAGGTTTGTACTATCCCAATAATTTCTTCATTACCTATCTCATTGGCTAACTTAATAGTCCGGTAATCACTGGTAGAGATCTTCTCTTAACCCTATTTTTGGTCACTTCATACTTCAGGATACTACCTTTTTCTCTTTAGTTCAAGATTCATACCTAGATACTAATATTTCCTTAGAATATATTCTCATGATGGGCATACTCTTTTCTTCTCTAAGGTGCCATAATTTGCCAAATAATATTTGTCACTTTTATTCATCCAACTCTTAAACTTAGTATTGGGTAACCTAAAGAAATCTTGGAAGATCATAAAGTACTATTTCTTCTCCTCGATCATTACTAATATCCTCTAAAATGGGGTGCTTGATCGGAATGTCTCCCAACTGCTTTTCAATCTTCATAATTTGGTAACTCTTTATATTTCCTTAAAATTACGTCATCCTAAGAGTATATGGTAACTCCTTCCCAATTATGGTTATTAGTGAAATGGGCATTTACCACTTTGCCCTTGGGAATAATTTGCTTGGTTTTAAGGTTTGTACTCAAATGATTTTCAAGCTTTGTAGGGTATTGTCCTCATGTACCACAAGTTCTAGGAATTTATTTTCCCTAATATTTACTCTTCTACTATTTCACTTGATTTCACCTCGAAATTCCAAAGTAACTAACAACCCTATGTTTCCTTGGTACTTGATGGTCTTACTTCTCTGCCTTTATAATTTCCGAAACATGAATTGGTTGGGTAATGATCATGGTTTTTATATTATGCTGAGTTTTTGTATGTAAGGCATTATGACATTGGTCTTCCGTAAAGGGGATTGAATTCCTAACTTATAAGCCTTTAGAAGTTCTAGCTACCTAACGAGATATGACCTTTTAATTATTTCCAAGTTTATTAAAAGTAAGTTCGGAGGTTTTAAGTTAGCAAGGTCCAGCCTCCTCTCTACAATCCTTTCGGTATGTCTCGCTCACTCTATTGTAGGGCCCGAGGAGCAAATCATGTTAGAAAAAGTGGGCTTGGAAGTGATTATTAAAATTATTGGTTGTAGGTTTTTCGAAGCGTTATTATACATGATATATTCCTGACTTTATTGGGGAGGGTCAGTATTATAGTTAACTTGTCTTTTAATGTTTGGAATATCTTGTCGTATTAGTTAAACATCTTAGATTTAGTAGATTCCTATAAGAGTTTAGTTATATGCAGGATCGCCTTTGAGAAGTTTTGTACAAATCCTCAAGAATATTTAACTACCCTTGGGAAACTCCTTTGTTTAGAGACATTGATCATTCTAAGCTTATCCTATAACTATTTCTATCTTATTCGGGTCTATATTTATTCAATTTTTGAACATGACCTCGGACCTTTACTTTGCTCACCAAAATCCAAATCCTCGAGGTTTTGATATTAATTAGCGTTTTCTCCAAGCTTGCGACATTATTTTCATATGATAGACATCTTCCTTTCCATGCTCAAAGTATATCAATACTTCCATAACTTTTAGAGAAATTTTGTCAAATCCCTAATATCAACTAATGACCAAAGTATCCTGGAGTTTTTATTTTTCCTTATTCCTTCTATAATACTAATAACCTTGACATCCTTTTCTCAAAAGTCTCGTTGCATTTACCCAAGGATATCAGGAAATATTTCCTTCCATTCTTATTGCTATATAGCCTATATTCTATCCTTAACAACTCTCTATTATCGCCTTTTTGTTTTCCGTAGTAAATATCATAATTCGATAATCTTTTCTCCCTTCCTAGCATTATCTCAAGGTCGATTAAATCAAACTGGATGAGGTTAGTGGTAAAATCTCCCTAACTATTGTTATCGAAATTTCTTTATGAAGGTTCTATCATATTACATGATTCATGGATAATGGACACAAAATTTTTGATTTAGTTGAGATTGGCCATTCTTGGGATGTTATTTTTGCTTTGGTTTTGGTTTCCTTAGTTATCCTAATTTTTCTTGGGGTTTTCTTATCTATTTTATTCTTAAAACTCTTTACTTCGGCTGAGAAAGGGTTGCACTCGCCCTTAAGTTTCTCAAAAAATGTGGCCAAATATAAACTCACTTCCTTGATATTTCCTTATAATCGAGTTTTACTATATGGCTTGCCTTTCCTGCTAGATATGATGCTCCTACATCCACCCTTTTTGTCTTCAAGTACTTCAAGAATCGCAAGTATTTCTTCCATATTCTTGATCCACTTTCATAAGTCAATCTCCCATTGTACATTTTCGAGTTCCTTTTGGTAATTTGGTTTTGTTTTCCCTATCTTGTTGCAGTAACCCGGTTACATGCTGTAGGGACAGATATTTTCTTTAGTAACTTTTTGGAATGATTTCCTTAATATATAAGATTGATATTATCTTTGGAATTTGGATAGGCAAAGGCAGAGAGTTGAGTTTGGTCAACTTCCTGTTGATAGGCATTTGAAAGTTGATGGATGGATGCTCCTCCATTTCTTTAGGATTATTATCCTCATGTCAATTGTTCCTTGTAATTCTAAGAATTAATTGGGCATTATGAGTAATTTCTTTATGTACTTTATACAAACATTTAATACTAGAGCACTTTATACTTCTTATTCTAACTCAATCCTTTTGGTTCCTATATGGTTCGCAGGAATCTCTTAACCTACGCTCCGATACCATATTCGTAATGCCCCAAACCCGTAATTACCGGTTTTAGTCTTAAACAAACTGCTAGCCGATGATTAGCGCAACGGAAAGGAGGTCGGGGACACTACCGCCGCCCTTACCACGGGGAAGGGCAAGACTCTAAATATATCTATGTGTATTTTTACTCGTTGTTATACCTTGCTAGGCAACTACAACTTATATAATTATAAATAAAAGTACATGTTAAAGTTGATAAACGAAATCCCAATACTTGACCACTAATACCCCAACTTGCCACTGCGAGCCTCTATGTCCTGAACAGAAATTTTCTCTTGCTTTACCTTCAATCATCCTTACCTAAAACAAAACGAGAAAATCTTTTCGAAATGTGAGCCAAAGCTCAATACATCCATCAACATGTCTGTAAAATAAAGGTTAATAAATAATTGAGTTAAGTGCGCACATTTCAATTCATTTTATAAATGAGGGGAGTGAATAATGTAAAACTGTTGCTAATTAATTTTATGAATGGATCCCTTAAGATCATCGGGTCTCCCTAAACACATGTGCACACACCCGGATCGATCGAATAGTCCGGTTAAAGGCGACCAACAGCTACGGATTAAGACCTACCTGAATATTGAGGCGCACCAAATAATGGCACTTGATGGGGCGGGTCCATGTTAATGATGGCAAATACTATTTGCAAATGATTTTTTGTTGTTGATGATGTTGGTCATATCCGGCCTTGATTTGTAAATAAAACATTAAAGGGCATGATCAATGAACGTACTCGATGAACCGAAATTGGTTGATGTTTTGAACTTGATTTCTTCCCTTGTGAATTTGAGCAGGACCCTTGAACGGACGGTGACCAATGGCCTCAAATAAGAGTTAATAGAATAAGAATTTGTTTTTAGGACTTATATTCCTTGATTAATAATATCATATCCTATACCTTTATGATTTATTTTTAACATGATTTATGCCTTATATTTTTACTTAATATTTCTAATTTATGTTACCTTTATTCATTAATGCATATAGTTATTTACTATGAAATGTTATTATATAATCTAAACATGCATTATAACACTATTAACTTATTTACTAATAATTTTATAAATTATTGTTGATTAACTTACCATGAATTATTTATTATGTGTTTACTAGCTTTATTCGCTAATTCATTTACTTAAGCATGTATTTAGAAATTATTTAGTCATCTATGTTATAGTTATGCCAATATTTATTTATTATTAAGCATGCACATAATGAACTACTTAACCTTAATTATGCTATTTTCATAATTTAGCTATAATTCTAATAAGATTATTTCCAAATTTTTGCTTTCACTAAGCCATGCATGTATACCTTTTAATTTTAATTTCTTTGGCTAAGATAATTTTTATTTTCTGTTCATCCCTTTATATTTTTTTATAAAATAATTAACTTAAATATTTCAAACTTTAAATTATAAAAACTTAGGGTTTAGGGTTTTTAACTAGAAAGAGTAGATGAGGATAAAGGTTGTCGTTGGTAGAGCTTAGTGGTGGCTGGCAGCGTGGACCGACGGCCATAGAACGGTGCTTCGCAGCAGGGTAGCGGCGTTGACCAAGCAGTGGTGGTGGTGGCTGAGTTTGGGGTGGTTTAAGGGTAATATATTAGGGCATAAAAGAGGAGAGAGAAAGAGTGGGTGTTTGGGTGGCTATACCGATGGTGGGTGGTGGACTCGTGGGTGTGGTCGGCGGCTACAAGCGGTGAAGGGGCTTGACTACGGCTAGCCGAGCGGTGGATGGAGTTGTGGTGGAAAAAAGATGAAAGGAGTTGTGTGATGTTTTTAGGGTTTGGCGGTTTGAGGAGAGTGTGAATGGTGGTTATTTGGTGGTCCGGTAGGCGGGGTTATGGGCAGTGACAAGTGGCCCGTAGGGCTGGCCGGTCATGGGAGGCGGTTGGAGTCGGTGATGGTCGTGGTGGAGGCCGAAGGTGGCTGTAAAATTATCGGTGGTAACAGTGGAAGTTGATGATTATAGTGACTTTGGCTTCCGTTTTCCGATGATGGGTAGGCCGATATGGTGGCCTCGAAGATGGCTTTTGGTTCAGTGCAATGCGTTGGCTGGATCGAGGCCGGTGGTGGCTGGCTGAAGGAGCCGATGGGCAGTCTGTAGAGTCTGGTTGAAGTGGGCCTCGATGGCCAGGTGAGGGAGGAGACAAAAATGGTTTAAATCAGGTTTTTGGGTTGAATTTTCTAATTTAATCAAGCCTATTTATACTAATCTTGATCATTATATGCAAGGTTTTTCTGACATTTAGTTGAGTTTATGATCGACAATTGTTAATGATGCATGAATGGTTAGTTGATTTGTCACATTTCTAACTTTGCTTAGTGTAAGTTTGGGTGTCAAACCTCCATTTGACCCCAAATTCATGTTTATCCAAAATTATTATTATTAATTTTTATGATTATCTTCAGCACTCGTTAATATACTTATTTATTACTATTTTTATTTTTATTTATTTTTTTATAATTATAATTATTATTATTTTTGTTATTTTGTATTTTTATAACTATTATTACTTTTGTTATTGTTAATATTATGGTCTGATTGTTATTTACCCTAATGTGCTTTAAATATATGATTGTTTGCAATTAGATTTGGTTAGCAAAGTTATTTTAACTATGGCATTTGGATATTTGTTTAGTTATAAATTTGTGCTAATTGTTATAAGATATGTATGCATATATGTATATATATATATATATATATAATTTTGAAATTATATGAAAATATTTATGATTTCAGTTAGGAATTGAAAAATGGTTTATGTGCCTATAAGTACTGACGGTAGGTGTGGTCGGCGACTACAAGGCGGTGAAGGGGCTTGACTGTGGCTGGCCGGGCAAGTGGCTAGAGTGGTGGTGGAGAAAAGATGAAAAGAGTTGTGTGATGTTTTTAGGGTTTGGAGGTTTGAGGAGAGTGTGAATGGTGGTTATTTGGTGGTCCGGTGGGCGGGGTTATGGGCAGCGATGGGTGGCCTGTAGGGCTGGCCGGTGACGGGAGGCGGTTGGAGTCGGTGGTGGTCATGGTGGAGGCTGAAGGTGGCTGTAAACGTATCGGTGGTAATAGTGGAAGTTGATGATTATAGTGACTTTGACTTGCGTTTTCCGATGATGGGGAGGCCGATATGGTGGCCTCGAAGGTGGCTTGAGGTTCAGTGCAATGCGGTGGCTGCGTCAGGCCGGTGATGGGTGGATGAAGGAGCCGATGGGCGGCTGTGGAGCTGGTTGAAGTGGGGCTGATGGCCAGGTTAGGGAGGAGAGAGAAAATGGTTTTTTGGGTTGAATTTTTCTAATTTAATCAAGCCTATTTATTCTACTCTTGATCATTATATGCACGGTTTTTCTAGCATTTAGTTGATTTATAATTGGCAATTGTTAATGATGCATGAATGGTTATTTGATTTGTCCATTTTCTAACTTTGATTAGTGTAATTTTGGGTGTCAAACCTCCATTTGACCCCAAATTCATGTTTATCCAAAATTATTATTATTAATTTTTATGATTATGTTCAAGCACTCGTCACTATACTTATCTATTACTGTTTTTATTTTTATTTATTTTTTATAATTATAATTATTATTATTTTTGCTATTTTGAATTTTTATAACTATTATTACTTTTGTTATTGTTAATATTATGGTTTTATTGTTATTTACCCTAATGTGCTTTAAATATATGATTGTTTGTAATAAGATTTGGTTAGCTAAGTTATTATAACTGTGGCATTTGGATATTTGTTTCCTTATAAATTTGTGCTAATTGTTATTAGATATGTATGCATATATATATATATATATATATATATATATATATATATATATAATTATGAACTTATATGAAAATATTTATGATTTAAGTTAGGAATTGAAATATGGCTTATGTGCCTATAAGTACTAGATAATATGTTGAACCTTTTACGAAAAATATCGGGCATCCGTCGTCGTTGTTCATATCCAGGTCCTGTAAGAAAAATTTTGATACACACATATATATATATATATATATGATATAAAAATATTTTGAAATTGAAATGCACACGCCCATTATAGTTGAACGTATTAGAGATAATACGTTTTCTTAAAGTTTGGGTTGTTACAGTCTCCACTCCCCTAAAATAAGTTTCACCCTTGAAACTTGCAAGTAAGATGATTTTGAAGGGTAAACCTTGGATTATCAATGGTGTATATATATGTTCGAAAGATTGTCGTATATGAAACCTTATAGGTACTTCTAAGATTACTGCGTGGATATTAGGTTTTAGGTTCTTGCTTCCATGCCGATAAGGTTTGTACTATCCCAATAATTTCTTCATTACCTATGAGGATACTATATTTTTCTCTTTAATTCAAGATTCATACCTAGATTCTAATGTTTTCTCGTAATATATTCTCATGATGGGTATACTCTTTTCTGTCTATAAGGTGCCATAAATTGCCAAAAATATCTTTTAATCCCTTTATATTTTATTTATAAAATAATTAACTTAAATATTTGAAACTTTAAATTTTAAAAACTTAGGGTTTAGGGTTTTTACCTAGAAAAGAGTAGATGAGGATAACGATTGTGGTGGTGGAGCTTAGTGGTAGCCGGCAGCGTGGATCGGCAGCGGTAAGGCGGTGCTCCGCGGCGAGGTGGCGGCGTTGACCAGCGAGTGGTGGTGGTGGCTGATTTTGGGGTGGTTTAAGGTTAATATATTAGGGCATAAAAGAGGAGAGAGAAAGAGTGGGTGTTTGGGTGGTCAGTACTCGATGGTGGCTGGTGGACTGGTGGTTGTGGTCGGCGGCTGCAAGTGGTGAAGGGGCTTAATGGCGGTTGGCCGGTGGTGGCTGGAATGGGGGTAGAGAAAAGATGAAAAGAGTTGTGTGATGTTTTTAGGGTTTGGAGGTTTGAAGAGAGTGTGAATGGTGGTTATTTGGTGGTCCGGTGGGCGGCGCTATGGACGGCGATGGGTGGCCTGCAGGGCTGGCCAGTGATGGGAGGCAGTTGAAGTCGGTGGTGGTGGTGGTAGAGGCTGAAGGTGGTTGTAAAAGTATGAGTCGTAATAGTGGATGTTGATGATTAAAGTAACTTTGGCTTGCGTTTTCCGGTGATGGGGAGGCCGATACGGTGGCCCGAAAGTAGCTTTGGGTTCAGTGCAATGAGATGGCTGGGTCAAGCCGGTGGTGAGTGGTTGAAGGAGCCAGTGGGCGGCTATGGAGGTGGTTGAAGTGGGGCTGATGACCAGGTGAGGGAGGAGAGAGAGAAAAGGGTTTAAATCAAGTTTTTGGGTTGAATTTTTCTGATTTAATCAAGCCTATTTATACTAATCTTGATCATTATATGCAAGGTTTTTCTGACATTTAGTTGAGTTTATGATTGACAATTGTTAATGATGCACGAATGGTTAGTTGATTTGTCACTTTTCTAACTTTGCTTAGTGTAAGTTTAGGTGTCAAACCTCCATTTGACCCCAAATTCATGTTTATCCAAAATTATTATTATTAATTTTTATGATTATCTTCAAGACTCGTCAAGTATACTTATCAATTACTATTTTTATTTTTATTTATTTTTTTATAATTATAATTATAATTATTTTTGTTATTTTATATTTTTATAACTATTATTACTTTTGTTATTGTTAATATTATGGTCCGATTGTTATTTACCCTAATGTGCTTTAAATATGTGATTGTTTGTAATTAGATTTGGTTAGCAAAGTTATTTTAACTATGGCATTTGGATATTTGTTTAGTGATAAATTTGTACTAATTGTTATTAGATATGTATGCATATATATATATATATATATATATATATATATATATATATATATATATATATATATATATATATATATATATATATATATATATATAATTTTGAACTTATACAAAAATATTTATGATTTAAGTTAGGAATTGAAATATGCCTTATGTGCCTATAAGTACTAGATAATATGTTGAAACTTTTTATGAAAAATATCCGTCATCCGTCAGTCACTGTTCGTATCCGGGTCCTATAAGAATAATTTTGATACACATATATATATGATATAAAAATATTTTAAAATTGAAATGCACGCGCCCATTAGAATTGAACGTATTAGAGATAATACGTTTTCTTAAAGTTTGGGTTGTTACATTGACCCACGAGATTCATCTTAAAGAAGAAGATGCAGAGGTCAGCACCAAAAAGAATATTGCTTTCAAGGCTTCGAAAACTTACGTGAAAGTTTGAGCTCTTCCGTATCGAAGAGGACCCTATGGCACTCATAGCCCGCGGCTTCAAGAGAATGATGAAATACAAGTGGGAAAAGAGGCCAAAGGATGAGTTCTACAAGAAAGATAAGAAGGACATAAAAGGTAAATATTCTTCTCCTTCAAAGTTATCTTTATCTAAGAACTCGGCTGCTTTGAATGTGGCAGCAAGAAGCACATAGTCAAAGATTGTCCTAAGAGAAAGAAGGATAGAAAGGAGAAGGCTATGATGGCTACCTGGAGTGATGATGACTCATCCGAAGAAGAGGAGTCAGATGACTCTAAGTGTCTTATGGCACCGACGGACTCGTAAGCGTAATCGGAATCGACAACGAGGACTCGGATATTGATGAGGTAGTTGAATACTTTCTTAAATTTTCTAAAGTTGATCTAGCACGATATATTTTCAATTTGGAAGAAAAGTCCAATTCGACTCTTTCCAGCTTTAAAGAACAACTTGAGTCTCTTACCGATAAGAGCAATGCTTTGAAAAATGAATTGGAAAAAGTGAGATAAAATTTGAAAGAACTTAAGACCAATACACAAGCAAATGAGACTGTGTTTAAGTCACTCGTAACGGAGAATGAGCAACCGAAAAGAAAGCTCGATGAGTCTTTAGAGCTTGTTTTAAAATTCACTCAAGGTCAAAAACCTTGATATGCTTTTAGGTTCTTAATGTGTCTCCTTTAGGAAAGAAGGACTTTGTTTCAATAGAGAAGAGGAATCAAATTCCTATTCTAATATTTTAAAAAAGGTTTCTATAATTGTGAAATTTAGGAAGGCTTAGTATGGTCCCATTCATACAAATGAATAGAGGACTAAACCCGGACTAGCTTACAGGAAAAAGCCTTCTCCTCTAGTTCATAAAAGAAAAGATTTTCAAAAGAGAGAGACACAGACTCGGTTTTCGGAAGGAAGACCCAAAATCCGACTGGACCCAAAATTATTCAAATTTGGGTTCCCAAAAGTGCTCTTCCTCAAAAAGGACCACAGTAAAGGGAGTTACTGGCTTCATAAGAGGAAGTGAGAAGAGTTAGTTTGTTTCTATCTTGCAGGTAACTCGGAAGAAAAAGAAAGGTCATTGGTACTTAGTCGGTGGTTGCTCACGCAACATGTCGAGAGATTCAAGACTCTTCTCGGATCTAGAAGATCCGAAAGGTGGAAAAGTCACATTTGGAGATAATAGCAAAGGCAAGATAGTAGGGATTGGCAAAATTAGTGAAGGAATCAACACAGTCAGCCCAACCTTGTCAAAGGACTCAAATACAATCTCCTTAGCATTTCTCAACGATGTGACAAAGGTTAAGAGGTAATGTTCACTCGGACCAACTGGTACATCTCTGATGCGATCGCTAAAGAGACAAAGCTCTCAGGTCCGAGGTAAGGTAATGCTTACATTATTTGTCTCTTAGATTCAAGTCATAATTTATCTTGCTTGAAAGCATTTGTGAATGATGATTCATGGACTTGGAATCATATACTAGGTCATTTCAACATGCATTGTATTAAGAAACTTGCATCTCATGGATTAGTTAAGGGTTTACCTAACTATGCCTTCAAGAAAGATAAAATTTGTGAGGCATGCACAAAAAGGTAAGCAAGTCATATCATCTTTGAAGCCACTCAAAACCGTATCTACATCCAAAATGCTTGAATTGCTTCATATGGACTTGTGTAGTGAAATTCCTCCGAAAATTCTTGGAAGTAAATTGTATGTACTTGTTATTGTTGTTGATTTCTCACGATTTGGGTGTGTTTTCTTAAGAGCAAGAATGAAACCTTCAGAGAATTCACTAAGAATTGCAGAAAAATTCAAGTGGAGTCTCATACTCAAATCGGAGGGATTCGAACCGACTATGGAAGGGAGTTCGATTACTCGAATTTCCGGACTTTTGTGACAAGAATGGCATCTCTCATAACTTCTCTACACCAAGAACTCCTCAACAGAATGGAGTAATGGAGAGAAAGAACAAAACACTTGAAGAAATAGGAAGGATATGATGATTAAAAATGATCTACCTTACTATTTCCGGGCGAGGCGATCAACGAGTAAATTACACACTCAACGGATGCCTCATCGGATCAATCTTGAAGAAAACACCCTACAAGCTTTACAAAGGAAAGAAACCCAACATCTCCTACTTCAAACAATTCGGGTGTAAGTGTTCTATCCACAACCATGGTAAGGAGCATCCGACTAAGTTTGATGCTAGGTCGAAGAAGGTATATTTCTAGGCTATTCATCTCATAACAAAGCTTATCGAGTTTTTAACAAAAGAACTAACAAAGTGGAAGAAAGTATCGACATTATCTTTGATGAAATTGATCTTGGCAGGACAAGTGAGTCCACATACTCGGATCTCGGACTTAACAAAGATAAAGACGACCTTGCTAAAGCTGTGCTCGAAAAGATTCAAAACAGAATTACTGAGGCGACTAAGAATGCAACAACTAAGAATGGTATGACCGAGACCGAAGAAACTCAAGAGCCAGCTCGGAATTGCTGAGTCTCATCAACCAACCGAAGATTAGCATGTTCAACAAACAAACTTGGTAAATCAAAGGTCAAGTAAAGCTTTCAAATATGCATCTAGCCACCCACCTGAAAACATACTTTCCGATAACAACGAGTGTGGTAAGGACTCGATCTTCTTTGCATAATCTTTGCGCATTTTTTGCATTCATATCATTAATCGAACCCAAAATGCACTATAACCCCTAAATGAACCTGAATGGGTAGGGGCCATGCAAGAAGAGCTCAATCAATTTAAAAGAAACCAAGTCCGGACTATGACTAAATGATTGTCTAACCACCTAGTCATAGGAACCAAATGGGTTTTTAAGAAAAACCTGGATGAGGAAGGGTTGGTAGTCGAAATAAGGCTAGACTCATTGCCAAGGGTTACAATCAAGAAGAAGAAATTGATTGTAGGGAAACCTTTGCACCTGTTGCTAGGATTGAGGCAATCGGAATCTTGTTGGAATTTGCATCTAACTTGAATATTAAGCTTTATCAATAGATGTGAAATGTGCTTTTCGAATGGTTTCATTAACGAAGAAGTCCATGTTGAGCAACCCCTGGATTTGAAAACTCAAAATTTCCAAATTATTTTTTCAAATTACAAAAACTATATATGGTCTTAAACAAGCTCCGAGAGCTTGGTAGGAAAGACTAAGTCGTTTCTTAGTTGAAAATGATTTCAAAAGTGGTTAGATTGACAAAACTCTTTTCATCAAAACCAAGGGGAAAGATTTTCTTATTCCTCATATCTATGATGATGATATCATTTTTGGAGCTATTAATGAAACTCTATATAAACAGTTTTCGAGTTGATGAGACAATAGTTTCAAATGAGTATGATGGGAGAACTCAAAGAGGATCCCATGACACACATAGCCCGAGGCTTCAAAAAGATGATGAAGTACAAAAAGTGGTAGAAAAGGCCAAAGGAGGAGTTCTACAAGAAAGACAAGAAAGGTAAATACTCATCCCCTTCTAAGTTGTCTTTAACTAAGAACTCGATTGCTTTGAGTGCGGTAGTTAGGAGCACATAGTTAAGGACACTCCAAAGAGAAAGAAGGACAAAAAGAAGAAAAAGGCTATGGTGGCTACCTAGAATGATGATGAATCCTCGGAAGAAAATGATTCTGATGACTCAAAGTGTCTAATGGCAGTGACAGACTCGAAGTTGGATCCGAATCGGACAATGACAGCTCGGATGCTGACTAAACAAGTCCTTAGGAGGTAATTGAATACTTCCTTAAGTTTTACAAACTTGATCTTGCTAGATACATCTTTACTTTGGAAGAAAAGTCTAATTCGACTCTTCCGATTTCAAAGAACAACTTAAGTCTCTTACTACTAACAAGATCTGTTTGAAAAATGAGTTAGAAAACTTGAGACAGAATCTGAAAGTATTTGAGACCGAGTGCTCAAGACAATGAGACCGAGTCCGAGTGACTCAAAACAGAGAATGAGCAATTAAAACAAAAACTCAAAGAGTCTAAAGAGTTGGTTTTAAACTCACTCAAGGTTAGAAAAACCATGATCTTTTACTTGGCTCTCGGTGTATCTCATTTAGAAAAGAAGGTCTTGGTTACAATTCTAAAGAGGAATCTAATTCCTATTCGGATCTTTTCAAAACCGATTCTAGAACTGTTATGTTCAAGAAGGCTTAGCATGGTCCCATTCACTCACCTGGAAATGGGATTGCGTACGGACTCAGCTTTATAGGAAAAAGCCTTCTCAACATGTTTACAAAAAGAAAGCTTTTTAAAGAAGAGAGACATAAATGTAGTTCTCTAAAAGGAAGACACAGTAATCGGACCAAACCCATAATCATTTAAATCTAGGTTCCCAAAGTGCTCTTCCTCACGTAAAGACCATAGTAAAGACATTTACTTGGGTTTGTGAGAGGAAGTGAGAAGGGTTAGTTTGTTTCGTTTTGCAGGTGCCTCAAAAACGAAAGGGTCACTAGTACTTAGACAGTGGCTGGCCACGCCATATGTCGGGAGATTTAAGACTCTTCTCTAGGCTTGAAGATTTCAAGGGAGGAAAAGTCATATTTGGAGACAATAGCAAAGGGTAGATAGTTGGGATTGACAAGATTGGTCTAGGAAACAACTCGGTCAGTCCAGTCTACCTTGCCAAAGGGCTCAAGTACAATCTCCCGAGCATCTCTCAGCTATGTGACAAAGTTTAAGAGGTAAGATTCACGCAAACCAATTGCTACAATTACGATGCACTCACCAAAGAGACAAAGCTTTCAGGTTTGAGGTTAGGTAACACTTATACAATCCCTCTCTCATATCCTAATCAGAATATATCTTATTTGAAAGCATTTTTGAATGATGATTCATGAACATAACATCATAGACTAGGTCATATTAGCATTCAGTAATAGGAAGCAAATGGGTTTTCAAGAACAAACTTGATAAGGAAGGCTTGGTAGTAAAAAATAAGGCAAGATTAGTTGCTCAGGGGTATAACCAATAAGAGGGAATTGATTGTGCGGAAACCTTTACACCTATTGCTAGGATTAAGGCAATTAGAATTCTCTTTGCATTTGCTTCTTGCATGAACATCAAGGTTTATCAAATGGATATTAAGTGTACATTTCTCAATGGTTATATTCAAGAAGAAGTTTACGTTGAGCAACCCCCTAGATTTGAAAACTCGAATTTCCAAATCATGTTTTCAAGTTGCAAAAGGCTTTATATGGTCCGAAACAAGCTCCCGGAGCTTGGTACGAAAGACTAAGCAGTTTCTTGGTTGAAAATGATTTCAAAAGAGGCCAGATTTACAAAACTTTTTCATAAAAACCAAGGGGAATGATTTTCTTATCATTCAAATCTATATTAATGATATTATTTTTGGACTCGCTAATGAAACTCAATGCCAAGAGTTTTTGAGTTAATAAGATAGGAGTTCCAAATGAGCATCATGGGAGTACACAATTTCTTCCTTTGTCTGCAAATCAAACAAGAAAAGGATGACGTTTATGTCCATCAATCTAAATACACGAAGGAGTTATTAAAGAAGTACAAGGTACAAGATGTGAAGCATGCAAGAACACCAATGAGTAGCAGTTTTAAACTTAACTTAGGTGAGAAAGGTAAAGTTGTAGATCATAAACTTTATAGAGGTATTATTGGATCTCTACTTTATCTCACAAGTCCACTTGCCTACTTGGCTGCTCCAGCTGTCTCGCCACGCTTCTAGGGAACGTCGCAAATGGCAAACCAAGTCATTTGGCGCATGCAAGCACACGTTATAACCACGCCGGTTCTCGTGGATTGGAGTCGGTTAACTTTGCGAGTGTCCGATCGGGGAGCCTACGGAACAACGAATCAAAAGATAGCTTGTTTGCTTTATTTTTTACATGCAACAAACTTGCCTATAAAAGGAAGGACATGGATGCTTCATTTTGCACATGTTCACGACTCCTCTTCTTCTTGCACCTTCTTGCTTGCTCTTTTGTTTCTTAAGACAACTAGTGTGGTATTCTTAAAAACTTCAAAACATGTCTCAAAGACGTCCTCACCCTGAAAGAAGAACAAGGGCCAACATATTGACTCAACATTTGTTCGTGGAAAGGGAGTGGCATCTCACCATGAGTGGGATCCAAGTGACGTCTTATTGAAGGTCGAAATCCATGTTTCGTCATCGGTGATCTTCGCTACGGTAAATGTCTTAACATGGATTTCTTTTCTCTCATGCTAGTGTGGCATTTAATTAGAACGCTTTATCTTCCTTGGTCCGCAAATCAAGTAAGAAAAGGATGGCATCTATATACATCAATCTAAATACACCAAGGAGTTATTAAAGAAGTACAAGCTACAAGATGTGAAGCATGCAACAACACCAATGAGTAGTAGTTTAAAACTTAGCTTAGGCGAGAAAGGTAAAGTTGTAGATCATAAACTTTCTAGAGGTATTATTGGATCTCTACTTTATCTTACATCTATTAGGTAACATATCATGTTTAGTGTTTACCTTTGTGAAAGATTTGAAGCTAATCCTATGGAATCACATCTCATTGCGGTGAAGAGAATCTTTATATATCATATAGGGACTTAGAATCTTGGTCTTTGGTAATCAAAGAACTCCGACCTGACTCTCACTAGATACTCGGATGCCGACTATGGTGGATATAAAGTTTATTGAAAGAGCACATAAGGAGCATGTCAATTTCTGGGTCAATCACTCATCTCCTGGCACTTAAAGAAGCGGAACTTAGTTGCTCTATCAACTGCTAAACCTTGGTACATTATGGTTGGAGCTTGTTGTGCTTAGATTCTCTTGATTAAGCAGCACTTGAAAGATCTTGGACTATCATTGACATTAATTCCGATCAAGTGTGACAACCAAAGTGCAATTAGCATCCCTAACAATCTAGTTCAGCACTCAAAGACAAAGCACATTGAGGTCAAGTATTATTTTCTCGAGAGACCATTCTGGGAAAGGTGATATTAAACTTGAGTTTATTCCTACAAAACTTCTATTACCTTATATTTTCACTAAGCCTCTAAGTGAAGATTAGTTTTGCTTTATTAGGAATGAGCTTGCCATGTTAAATGCATGATTATTTGAGTTATTGCATGAGTTATTCTACTATGATTAATTATTAAATGCTTTGAGTAGATAAAAAATGGATCAGTTGACACGAAATAAGACTCGACCTATGAATTATGAATTTTCCGAGTATGTTTTGAGTCACCGAGACACATTACTAAGTCAAACTCAGATTTTTAGCAAAATGGACATCAAAATTTTGGGATCATATCTAGATAAATGGAGAATCTCATAAATGTTTTCAAAAACTATTTCTTTTCTCTTTCTCTGTCATGTGAACAAGTGAACGTAACTAGCCATTGGAAAAGTAGTCGTTATCGCACTAAGAGACTCAACGGTCCGATAACCGTTGGTTGGTAAACCGACTCATAAGGCGGTTCAAAGCTTTTCTTTTACACTCTGTAAATAGCACCACTTCACTTTCTCTCTTTCACTTTACCTACTTATTGCTTGCTCTCTCGGTTACTCTTCTCTCAAGTTCATTCATTCTCACACTCACTCTCTCTCTCTGTTTCTCTCTTCGTGTTCTCTATTTTTCTCTAATCTCAAACACTATCTACTCTCTCAAATCGCCTAACAAAGGATCAGCTATGGAAGGAGGTTCGGCCACTAAGAAGGCCAAAACCAAGTCCACTCAATCCGAGGCTGCATAAGACAAAGGCAAAGAGCCCGCTTCGGAAGATCCAAAACACAATGTCGCCCAACACTTCATCCCGAACAGAAAATTCTTCCCAAAAACCTTTTTCTTGGTTGAAACACATTGTCAAAACTAGTGTGTATAACTATCCGTGTTTATGTGAGTATATTTACCTGCACCTAGTTTTTGAGTTCTACACTCACATGACAACAAGAGAAAATGTTATATCTTCTATCGTTCAAGGGAAGATGGTTCGCATCAACCTTGGTCTATGTCACAAACTTTTTGATGTGAAGTCCCTCTTTTTAAACTCCAATCCCATTCCTTTCACTAAAGTTGCTGATGACTTCTTTGAAAAGTATGCCAAAGAACCTTCTCAATCTAGAAAGAAATTTTCCGTGACTCGGATGACCTTAGAAGACCGACTTATATGCTTCATAATCATGAGGACTTTCTTTTCTTACTATCCATCAAAAGAGAACCCGAATTCTAAAGTTCTCAATGTTCTCTATGACATCCTAGAGGGCTACGATGTAGACCTCTTTCCATTTATTCTGGAACAGATTGCTTCTATTCCATCTCGACTCGAAGAAGACTCCATATCATTTTGCAGCCCTTCTTACTACTCGTTTCACTCATTTTGACGCCCATTTCCCTTCTAACCCCACGCTTTCTGGAGCATGTGGTTTGTCTTGCGTAAATGAGATTATTGGTCTTAGATACGAGGAAGTCAAGTCCGATGTCCGGGTTCACTCATCCGAGTTACCACTCTCTCCTCCTTCACCTCGGACTCGGATTACTCCCGAGGTCCCACTTCTCAGTGCAGGACCATCCACCTCTCTCGCCTGCCCCTTCTATCGAGCTTCTTCATAAAGTGGCCAACAAACTTGCTTCTCTTGCTTTATAGTTGAAATCAACTCCAAGCTCTTTCCAGTGCTTTCATCCCCACACCGACTCCGATGCAAACCCGGACTCGGACTCAACTTCAACAGAGTCAAGTGCTAATTGTTGAGCTAAAGGAGGTATCAAGAAACAACGTGATCAAATCCGCCACCTCCAAGAGAGAAGATCAAACGCATGCCAAGACTTAGAATATATTGAAGACAAATCCGAGTCCGAACTAGAAGAAGCGTAAGAAGGCTAAGGAGAGGTTGGATGAGGAGAAGAAGAAGGAAAAATAAGGAAGAAACAATTCTACGAAGGACCAGTGGCAACAAAGAACCCGAGAGGTGATCTCTTCCAATCACACTCGAGTGCCTCGAAGACGCCGGTGATATAGGCCGCCTAAGGCCCATGCCTTAAAAACTCAACCACCAGCAGCTTCCGTCGAAGAAGAAGAAAAAGAAGAGGAAGATCTACCTTTAGTTCACAAAACCCGGATCCCTCCACTGCCATATTTACCAATTCTAATGCCACCTCGCCCAGCTGCTTCTACTCAAGCATACAGGTGTAGGCGCACACTCGACCTTCGGCTTTACACCGATCGCCTCTCCTTCCTAATTTCAAACTCGGTTTTCTTTGGTTTTTTTTCGCTTGTCCAACATCTTATGTATTTACTTTGTCTTTCCTCCCTCTTTTTGTTATTTTTTGCTGAAATGCATAGGGGGAGAGAAAAGATAGAAAAATAGATGTTTGCTTTAGGGGAGTTTTTCCCTTAGTTTATTTTGTTTTATTGTTCTTGTATAAATGTTTCTTACAAGTGAATGAAACTTATTAATTTATGAGCAGAATTATTTATGAGTATATGTTTCATACTTACTCGATTTATTTCTTACTCTTTAAAAACTTTGCTCTGAAACATTTTCCGAGTTATGTTTTAATCTAAGCTAAACCGATCAATATTCATCATCATTTTTTCTTGCTTTCACCAATACTCTATGCTCCGATCAATACTCTATGAAAACTCTTTATCTATCTATGGTTTTGATTCTAAGTCGTTCTCAACCTTCAAGAAACTTATGTCTAAGTTTTCATCCTGTTCCGACCTACTCGAAACCTTTCACCAAGCATAACATTCTTGAATAAGTTTCGACCCACTCATACACCACTCGAAAAATGGCAAGAGTAAATAATTTCTCTAACACCTTTATTCTGAGCATTGACTTCATGTTTCAAGTGAGAATGAATTACAACGTTAATTCTAATTTCTAAGTTAGTTTATTTATTGAGAATTATTTGCTTGATCAAGTTTATGTATTCTGATATTTTATTCTTTCTATTTTCATCACCTTAAGGATTGACCGAAGATGAAATTATAACCTAATGAATATTAGACTTAGAAAATTCCATTGTTTTAGGTTGAAGATAATTAAGTTCTTAATTACTTTGAATTAATTATTATCTTTACATAATCTTGAACCAAAGGATTTTTATACTTTGAGTACCACTTTGATTTGCTTTTTAGGTTGATTAAACAAGCCTAATTTACTTTTGAAATAGAAAAGTTGCTCGGTTTCTAACCGTTAAACACCAACAGACGTAAATCAATCATTTCTGGACATAGCTCGGACACCATGTCGTGGTTGTTGTTTCCAAATCCGGTAAACAACAACTTTGAGTCTAACAGTTGTTTCCACCCTAGATTTCAATCACAACCAGAGTGATGGACCACCTTTTGGGCCAAAGACCACCACACAACGTTCATATCTCAACAGATCCTTTTCTAAGTCACTTAGACTAGCTGGCTATTGAAGCTTACGAGTCTAGAACAAGCCTTAATGGTCATTCTTCCCTGTTGTATATAAATAAAAGCCACTCCACAATCCTTAAAGATTGCTGAACACATTGTTTAACACTTAGTGCATTCTTATTAATCTTTTGCTTACAACTCTCAATCTGTAATCTCTTACTTTCGAATTGTAAAGAAAGTCTTGTAATCATTTATACTCTTTCTACATTCATTCTAGGTCCCTTGACAGAGGTGTAAGGATTAACTCAGCTTAGTTGTCCCTTATCGTAAAGGGTATCTCGGTTAGGAAGTACTGGATCGGATAAGGGAACTTCCGAGTCTAGGAAAACTTGTAAAGGAATTGTCTAAGGGAGCAATTCGGTCAAGATTTAGTCCTTGTAATTGTGGATTTAATTAGTGGATTTGACTTGGTGCTTACATTAGCACTGTCCGTGGTTTTTTGCCCTATAAGGGTTTCCACATACTTCGTGTGTACTTTACTTTCTGAATCCAATCTATACCGATAAGTCTCGTTTCAGTGCAAAAATAGTTTGTAATTTCTCAAAATATTCCATCACCTTATTCACCCCTCCTCTAGGGTGACTTAATTTCTCCAAGAGCAAACTCTCACGTCCGACTCTTAACAAAGTGTCTACGGTATTATTGGAACTGCAGTAGAGCACCGTAGGGTCAGCCGGACCACGTTTCTCACTGAGTGTGGAATCTCTCTTCTTGGCCTAGATGAATTTAGATTTTTTAAATTTTATTTTTATTTGGAAATTCAGGTTTGTCACATATTAACATAATTTTTATTAGAATTTGGCTTTTGAAAAGGTTTTGGGTGATTGTGTGATTGGCAATTTTTATTAAATATTTTATTTTCGATATCAATTTTAGGGACGTCTCAAGACGTTATTTTGAAAGGTAAAGAAACAAAAAAACAAAAGGTGCACTTTGCCGCAGTGTTTCCGGACGAAACGCTACAAAACCACTTGGGCCGAGAACTAAGCCCGGTGACTAGCCGGCGCCGGCTAATGGTTGTGCTCATTGGTAATTGGCATTGGCTATAAGGCCGACACCGAGGAATCGGCCTCGGTCATATAGGTTGAAGGGGTGGAAAGATTGGGTGGTATGCCCTCCTATCTACACCTAAGGCGAGAAAATACTCCTTCTTCCCGAGCATCGAATGGACAATAGGGTTAACATAAGGATTAAAGTTAAATGGTGCTTCATCCTTTTCCACAACAACTAGAGTCTCGAATCCGTAAAGCTCCTCATCGTCGACGTCATGTTCGATTTCGACGACAAACTTTTTTAACCATAATAGTAGCACAAAGATCATCCCATTTACAATTACTACCTGACCTTTGGCAATCACATTAACCTTCCGGTGCAGTGTAGAAGGCACTTCCTGGTGGTCATGTAACCAAGCGTGTCCTAGAAGGCGATGAAAAGTAGTAGGGATGTCTAGGACTTGAAAATCAATGTTCTTCACCACTGGCCCGACATTGATGGGAAAAGTCTCGATTCTAAAAATGTCCTCTTGGAATTGTCATAAGCTCAAGGTTGAATAGTTTGATTAGGGAGTTGTTGCTCTCTAATGCCTTACCTTTTAATAGTCCTCCAACGGAAGACATTTATAACATACCAATTGTCTACTAGGGTAAAATCGTTGATTCAAGTTACAACAAGATAAAGAGCATTGTTGTGTGCAATGCCTTCTTCAGGTAAATCCTTTTTGTCGATAGTAATGGTTCCATTCCCGGCATTAACCAATCCTACCACCTCCTCAAGCATGACATCGGCTCAATCCGACTAACCGCATCGATTAAGGCTTGTCTACTCTTTTGGGAGGCGGATATTAATTGTAAGACGAAAATGTTAGCTTTGAGTTTTTGAAGTTGTCTAACGATTCGATCCTCTTCTTTGGCAACTTCTTTCTCTTTTGGGGCTTCTTAAGTCTCGTTAGGGATAGGTTGGCTCATTTTGTTGTCCGGATCTAGTAAGGAACGGGATTTCAGGAGTTTTTGGCTCACCCCAAAAGTGATCGTCTTCTAATGGTGGTGTGCCCCATAAGTTATTGTCACTATCATCGTTAGTCTCATAGACATCTTCCTCATCACTTACCCACAATCCATGGACTGCTGGGTGTAAGGAGGGTAAGCTATTTAGTGGTTTGGGTTATCGATGTCTTGGATGAACATAGAAGGATCCCATTCACTTGGAATGGGTTCGAAAAGATAACGAAGGTTCCGTTCAACGAGTTGTTACTCGTCATTGGGTTTTTTAGCTGCCTTAGGAAGAGGAAGTTGACCATTAAGTAACATGCTCTCTAATTTGTTCTTGAAAGTCCAACGTTGTTCCATATCGTGGGCTTGTGCACAATGGTACTTACAAAAATTTCTTCCGTTTGACTATTTCGTAGTTTATGATTCTACTCTTACGGGTAGTTACAAAATTTTCCCTTTTTTAGTAAGCATACGAAGGCTTGAGCGTAGATAGTATCTATAGGAGTATAGTCAATATACCTATTAAGGGAATTGAAATCTGTACTCCTACCGGTATTACTCTTATTAGACATGTTCTTTTCTTTAGATTGGTAGTTACCTCTATAACCACCCGCGCCTTTTGTGGTCGCGACAAACAACTCTTCTTCTATTAACGTACTTGTGTCTCTAAGGATTGTGAAGCTCATGAATGGTAGGAACTTCAGATGTTGATTATAGGCAAGGCGAAGGTTCTTCACAATGATTTTAAATTGAATAGATAGATCGGTGATGTAGGAACTCGTTGCAAAGATTAGTCCAATTAGTAACCTTGTGTGTGTCAACTACATTACACCACTTCATCACATCATTATTGAATGTCAATAGGAAAATGATGTGGTATGTATCTTAGGTACATTCTTAAGAGTCATTGCTCTTATGAATTTGAAAACATGGTGGTGGGGATTTTGCAACCATGAAACTTAATATCTAACATAGTAAATTTGGGAGGTAATTTCCCGTGGGGATTGAAGTGAATCTCGTGAGGACAAAGAATGATTCTTAAACATGGAGGACTTTCTTAACATCCCTTCTGTTTGATCTATACGTAGATCAATCTTAGGTTCAGGATCATCTTTTTGAGGTGGTGGTGGAACTCCTATTTATTTTTCTTCCTCTTCTTCTTTTTCCTTTTCAATTTCTTTCTCCTCATTTTTTTATAGAGTCTATAGAATAAGATCCGAGTTTAAGATATGGTTTATATTTTTTGATCTTGAGCCTCAATCTGGGCTTCCATCTTAGCTAAGGATTCGTAACCAAGGTGATGATAAGAGATGGCTATGGTTGATCATCTATTGAAGGGGAATTCTTTTTGGGTACTATCCTCGCGACGAACGAGTGATTGAACTGGTGTTATATGCACCAAAGTTGATTGTAATCGCTGTTGATTGAGGTGTAGAACAAGGAGATGTGGTAATGCACTCCTTACTGAAACGATGTAACCTTGTCGAGCTTAGATTCTGACAAAATCTAGTTGAGGTACACTAAAAAAAAGAATCAATTGCAATCAGATTTCTTGTTATAAAAGCACCCTAAACTCGTTGTAAAAGGCTTGAACGACGAGATTAGCACACGGTCGTGATTCATCGTAAAAGACCCCGATCATAAATGGTTCCACCTCATTTGTGACGAGAATAAGACACTAGACGTAATTAATATGTTGTACGACGAGTGTTGCACCTCGTCGTAAAAGCTAATAACAATTACAACGAGTTTTATCTCTATTTATAGTTAGTCAAACAATTGTGACGAGTTTCTAGTCTTGTTGTATAAATATTTATTTACAAAGAGAGTGGATTATTCAAGATCTACAAGCATAGGGCTAGGCAAAAGTAGTAATTGACCGTTATGAACTATCACGACATTTGACTAATAGGATAACAGTACAAGCACCAATTCAAAAACTTGCACACTACTATAGGTTGGATTAGCTCAAGTTCTAAATTTTCAGCAATAAAAAAGGCTTTACAATTAAAACTATATATATTTATTCCAGTTCACTTTTCGCAATGAACTCATTTAAACATTGCTGAAACCACTTAGTAACAGAAAAACCAGGATCTTGAATCAACTTAGAAGACCTCCCAGCAGTTAACAACAATAGGGATTGTCACCAAAGCAAGTTACTAACTTAACATAATAGACATATCATATCAAATCAAGAACCAAACTCCCTAAAAGTATCAAACAAAATGCTTTTTTCTTTTTTTCTATCAGTGCAGGTTCAAGTATATGTTAGCTGATTCCCAAAAGTGTTGTTGGGCTCCATTATAGCAGTTTCACCTAGGACAATCTCCCATGCAAACCTTGGGTAGCCGTTCAGTAGATTGTATCTTGACCAATGATAATATGATCCAAAAGAAGGGGGTTGCTTAATGTTCTTAATAACTATACATAAAGAGCATGTAGGAGAGTTATTAAAATATCCCCATAAAAGGAAACTTGATGCACTATTCAAGCATTTATAGAGTAGTACATGCAACCCAAATATAATTAAAGAAAAAACCAATCAAGTTGCAAAATTTAATCATCAAAACAAAAGTAAATAAACCCTAGATCATAGTAAATTGATCAAATGAAATTACTAAGCTCATATACACCACCCAATATAAATAAATCATCAAATCTGGCCCAACCCATCACAAGTAGAAGAACCAATCCTCTTAACATAATGAGGTGCCTATAAGGCCCCAACAATCCAACCTCAAGGCCATAACCAAGTGTCCCTAAATGATGGATTAATAATATACCCTTAAGCCATATTTGATTGGATGTAATCAAAGTGGTAATGTAATCAAATTGGTAATGTAATCAAATTGGTAATGGTGATTACATTACCATATTTGGTTACAACTTTGTAATGCAATCAAAATTACATTGTAATCACATTAACCTCTATCTATGCAATTACAATTACTTGAACATTTCCTAAACAATCATGATTACATCAATCCTTATGATCAAATTTTAACACACTTCCAATAATTTTCTCTCTCTCCCCCTCTCAATTCCATATCCATTTTCTCTCTCTTCCTAGGCAAGCAAAAAATTTGATAAGAAACTTATTTTTTTTCTTTTATTATCTTAATATATGATATAATCATTAAGTCATTAAGAAAAATTTTAACTTTAATATTTTGGATTTAAAATTTAAGTATTCAATTAAAAAGATAAAAATGCTTGAATTAAAATTTTTAGATCAAATTTTTTTTTACTTGTTAACACTTATCTTTAATTCAATAAATATTTATCATAAATAAAATAATTTTAGTTTGTATTTTTTATTCATGAAAAAAATTCAAAACTTAATTATATGATAGAAGAGATTAAAAAAACTCAAATATAAATTTAGAGTTTAAAATTTTGTTATGTGGATAACATTTATCGTCACTACAAACATTTATTACCACTAGAATAATCCAATTGATTTTTTTGCCAAAAAAAAAATTTTAAAATTAGGAAATATGATATAAAAGATTTAAAAAATCTCAAATATGATTTTGAATTTAAAATATTTTCTTGTGGATAACATTTATCTTTATTATTATCTTTATTGTTATTAGAATAATATAGTTTATATTTGCAATAAAATTTGATTATTTGATAGAAAATATTTTTAAAAGCTCAAATCTAGATATGTAAGTCAAATTTTTATTTAGATAGCATTTATCTACATTACAATAATTTAATTACTAACTTTTGTCATTGAAATAATCCATTACCATTGTGATTACATCACACTTTTTATATAACCAAACATGGTAATGTAATTGTTGTCCCATTACATTGTATATCTAATTACATTACATAGTTGAATACATTACACCCCTATTACATTACATCCAACCAAACGCCACATTAATGTATAATAAATGGGAACAAAATAACTAAAAATCAAATTTAGAATATGCGTTAAAATTGTCGCTTCTAGTTACATGCCAAGTTCCAAAACTTAGGGGAACACAATTGCATTAAATAAGAAAAGAGGGGTGCTCAGAGATTGACGGGATAAATGGGAGATCTTGAGGGGAACACAATCATTGATATAACGTTTATTAAGTGCTATAGCAGAACCCAATCTGTAAATTAAAAACAACTTTACTAAAGTACTAAATCATCCTAACTATTGTTGATAGCATAACAAACTTGATATTACGGATACTATGACAACTAACATCATTTTAGTGTATCGTACATGCTAGAAGATTAGTAAACTAATAATCTGAATCACACTTGCGCACATAATAGACCACCAATTAAGAGAACCTTATTCAGTTGAAGTCATATGCTAGTGCATACAAAGCATTTCCCACAAGAAGAACAATTTTGCTAAATATAAGATGTTTGAAGTATGATTTGTTTGACCAGGCAATGAAGTAAATAGAAGAAAAGACGCGATAGCCATAGATTTAATAATTCTACCACAAACAGTAGCAGCAGCACCAAGGCTCAAGGATTAATCATCACCCGTAGGAGCAATCATATATGTATTGACCATATACAGAAATGTGTTCACCAAATTCACAAACCAAGCTTCGAACCAAAAATTCAAATGAGCTCAATACATGAAAATTCAACAAAATTGTCACTTGAATTTAACTTCAAACTGAACCAATTACAAAAAAATTGAGATCTAAAACTGAAATTTAGAGAAGAAGAAAACGAAAACCTAACTTGAACTCGCCACTTTTCTCGCTGTCCTTTGCTATCTCGTTCTCGCTCTGTCTCCCTTCTTCCAGTCCTTTTTTTTTCCCTTTTCATCGTCACACCTTCAATTTCAACAAATTAACAAATCAAACTTCGAAGCAAAAACTAAGCCGAACTCAATATAGGAAAATTCAATCAAATTGTCACTTGCGTTTAACGTCAAACTAAACCAATTAAAAAAATTGAGATCTAAAACTAAAATTTGAAGAAGAAGAAAATGAAAACCTAATTAACTTGCTACTTTTCTCCCTATACGTCCTTCACTATCTTGCTCTTGCTCTGTCTAACTTCTCGCTGTCATAGCTCTCGCCGTGACTCGCTTCTCACCGTGTTCCTCTTCCTCTTCCCATGTATCTCGTAGGTAGAGGGCCAAAGAGAAGAGAGAGAGAGTTGAGGCATGAAAAGGAGAGGAGAAATTATGATTTTCGCCGGTGGTAGAAGGAAGAGGTGACAGAGTGCTCGGTTAGGGGTGTGATGTCCGGCAGTCACAAGAAGAGAAAAGAGAGTTGTTCACGGCAGGAAGAATAGGAGAGAGAGAAAGAAGGGGATGGAATCTCGTGCAAAGCAGCGAAAGGGGAAGAGGGAGCCATGGCGTTAGAGCTGGGCAACAGGTCAGGTCGGCTCGGGTTCGTGTTCGCATCGAACTTAAACGGGTTGAAAACAGTTAAACCCGAACCCGACGTATTTAATAATCGGGTCCAAAATCATCGACGTAACCCGTTTATCAACTAAACGGGTTAACCCGAACCCGACCTATTTAACTAAGTTGATGAAAGTATAAATTTAACATAATTCAATGAAAAGAATATCGGAACAAAAATAACACATTTCCAAACTTGTTTCTTCTTCAAGCATTAAGCATTGTAGTTTTAAAAAAACCGTACAAGCATTAGCATGTTACAAACCAACTGAATAAGTTTAAATTCAAATTACAACCAACTTGAAATTATCACATTGAAAACTGGCCCAAATTTTCAATTCCCCTAATTTTTAAAAGTAAAATTTTAGTTACCCCTGAAAAATCAATACTAAACAAATAAACGATAAACGATAAACGATAAAAGGTCGACCTATTTAATCTAATTAATTAATCGTTTTAAATAGGTATTTTTTCGTGTCAAGATTCTCAACCTTAACCTAACACACTTATTTAAACGGATTGTTCGTGTCAACCCATTTACATACACGTGTTGAAAATTTGTACCCAAACCCGCCTAACTTTGTGTCGAGTTCGGGTCGGTAATCGTGTCGTGTCGATTTTCCCAGCTCTAGACGACATAGGAGAGTTAATAAGAGAAAGAACATTGGGCTAAAGTTGCCTTTTGCGACGAGATTGGGTATATTCACGATGAGTTTAGCGACTTGTGATAAATGCTTGTTAGTATTACAATGAGATTTACATCTCATCATAAGAAGTTACTTTACTGCGATGAGAATAATGCCCGGTTGTAATATGTAGTCATAAATAATAGTGTGTTATGAGTGTAGAGTAATCACACCTCATTGTTAAATCAAGACGACCCACCAAGATAATGATTCAACCTCTCCAAAAAGGTTCTTAAGTGTGAAACCCCAAAGGTCCAACAAAGAACAACTATGTCCAAGGTCACCTAAATGGAAAATGTCTAATGCAAAACAAAACAAAAAAACACTATTTTGATTTTCAAGTCTCACCTACTTAATAAGTGATGTTCTCAACGAAATCGCCATTGTATGAATCGAGGCTCACCCCGTATGGAAAGCCGGACAACATTTCCCAGTGGAGCGTCAACTCTCGCTCTTTTGGCCAAGATGAATTTAGATTTTTTAGCGTCAACAAAGGATGGAGCGGGGTCATTTTATTTGGGTTTGAAATTTGGTGTGACTGAGTTAAAACACTAGGGATGAGAAGGGAAAACTGGGGTGCAACCATGATTAGGTTCAAAAGAGGGGATTGCTGAAAAGTGCCTCAACCTCATGGTTTCCCAAAACACACACCCTTTGTTTGATTTTGAGGAGGGGGCAGGTTTCATCTTGTTTAGGGTTGAAATCTAGGGATTAGCAATTCAACATGCGGGGAAAAAGAGGGGAAAGCTTTCGAAGGTAGAGCTAAAATGGATGAGCAGGGAATTTGTAACAAAGCACAATGATAGAGGTAAACTAGATCAAGATAAGTCACAACACTTGATCTATGTTTAGGGCCACTAATCTAGTTCAGTGGATAAGACTCACCACCACTAAAATAGATTAGACTTTAATGCACCACTTAAATAGGCCATATTTAAGATAAGCATTGAGACAATTTAGAGAGAGAAGGAGCAAAGCTCAACTTGTGATTAATTGTCAAAAGTCCCCTTGGAATTCTAACACTTAAGTATTTATAGTATTGAATTGCTAGGGTTAACACAAACCATCCAATGGTCCATATTATATGATCATCATCTAAAGACATGAATTACATTTAGCTAAACAAACACTAAAGCATAAAGCACAAAATCTAGCAGCTCAAAAGGGAAAGCGACCACCAATTGTTTTCACCAGGCAGCGCTTTTCCGGTCAGTGCTTCCAACTTCCGTATCTCTTTGGGTGAGGCTCCATTTTCTTCTCCAAACCGATGGTTGGAAAGTTAGGGATGTCCTTGTAGGAACCACAGCCGACCCGAGCCTGCCAAGCTTCCCCCTTGTGTCGGGTCTCTTTCTTAAGGATTAATTTTGAAGATGGTTTTAGAAAGTGGATTTTTGAAATGTGGGGATGAACCTTTTATTAAGATTTTTGAATTTTGTTAAATCTCGATTTAAAGCGAATTCAACAAAGATGAATGGCGGTTTTGTTAACCTTTTTATTTTAGGAATTATTTGGAGAAGTCCCGCGATATTATTTCTTAAAAGAACGATAAATAAAATTCGGGTTTTGAATCTACCGTGAGGCTTTTGGGCCGGATCGGTGTGAAAACACCAATTTGGACAAAAGCCGTGCCTACCGAGTAGTCGGTGCAGGCGGTAGGCCGCATCTAGTGGTGGCTGCGTTGGCCGAGGCCAGGGCTGATAAGATTAATAGAAGTAATAGCCGGGATGCAATAGCCCTAGCTGGCAGATCCGGAACCCGTTTTCTTACAGCTCGATCGAAATAGCCCTGAAGTAGATTAATAGAAGTAAATCCAAAAGAAGGAGTCGCCGGTCACTTTTTAGGAAAGAAAAACTAACAAAAACAAAATAAAAAATTTGCTCTTCCAATCTTAGTATGGGAAAACTAAGACCAAGAAAGGCTAAAAATGACTCCATAGGTCTTTGAACCAAGAATCGGATTCAGGGGCTAAGGTACGAAACGTAGGGATAAACCCTTTTGTTCCACCCATCCGAAGACGACCATTACTAGTTCGAGTAGTGAATTCAAACAACGTAAAACAAGCAAGCAAGCAACATGCTAAGCAAAATGAAAGAAACAAAGACATAATTATGAAAGCGATAAGAAAAGGCAAAGCCGAAAGAAAAGAAAGCGGAAAAGTAAACGATTACATCGAGCGAGGAGGAATTAAAAGCGATACATCATTTGTCCACAATACGTGAAAGCAATAAAGAAAGTAGAAAATAAAATAAACCATTGTGATCGAATTTGTACGTTCAGGTTGTCCCACCTGCCGATCCGGATCTCGGATCTGGATCTCTTGATGCGATGGTGGCGAATTGAAATGGGCTTGTTGAGAGTTTTTGTGGAGATAGGTAGGCAGATGTGTGACTCGATAGATTTTAGGGATCGGATAAAGGGACTACGATGGATGTAAAGAAGGAATAGGCATAAAAGGGACCAAGAGATCAAAATATGAAAGAGAATATTTGGTAGTTCATAGGCGAGTTTCAACAAAGCATGATGCTAATGCAGGAAGTCGTGTGGGAATGAGAGCCAAGGCTCTCTATTTATAGGGAGAATTTAGGTAAAAGGATTGACCTAGGGTTAGCTCAGCCAGTCGTCCAAAACAACTAAAAATAAACCGGGCAAAGATATCGCAAGATCGAATCGGATAAGAAGATATAAAATCGGATAGAACCGGGAAGGCAGGCGCCAACCATCAAGGGATGACTAGGGTTTCGTGCCCTAGCGTGCTTCTAAGGGAGACTCCGGGGCAAAACACAAGTGTTCCACTTACTATTTTCAGGTGGCGAGCGCCGGCCATAACACCTTTCCAAAAATGAAAAGTTTCCATTTTTGGTAAGTTTCCATTTTTGACAAGAGTCTATTTTTTACGAGTTTCAATTTTGATGTGGGATGCATGCTTCTAGTCTCGGGTGGACTGTCTTAGAGTCAAAATGCAGCACTTTGATACTTGTAATCATGAAATGTAGTGTTTAACATCGTCTTGAGGCCTTCATCTCCTTGTCCGATTTGACTAAAGTGAAGTGTAATGATTTTGGCCTGGAAGTCCTCGGTACGTGGCAATAGATTCCCATTGTCTCTAGAAGCTTGGCCTCGGATTTGGATTGTCCGAAAGAAAAGGGCATTTTTGGATCGACCCAAGGCAAAAGGCTATTTATGTGGTGCTGGAGGTTCTTTGTGGTTTACCGGCTTTCGTCGCACCAATCAAATACAATTCCCGAATCCAAAACCTCAAACAAGACTCGAGATTTGATCATCGGGCCAAAAAAAATAGAGAAAAGGACGACACTTTTTGGTGTCTATAGTTAGCCCCACTTTGATTGGCGTTGCTTCGGACTCGATTAAATTGATGAATTTGAAATTTGGTAACTTGTGACTTAAGCTCTAAAAGGGGAGTGCAATTGACTTATGGAGTCCTAAATCCGGCTTGCCGAATCCCGAACTTGGTCGCTTAGAAACCCGATGTTGGGATGGGTTTGCTCAAACTTGACCATGTGCTTAGTGCGCCCACCGGGTTAATAGTTCGACCGGTAACCAAAGTTGGTTATAGGCCAAGACTAAGGAATCAGTCTTGGTCTATAGCCTCGTGTGTCAGAAAATAATTCAATTTTTTTCCATTTTTAAATGTGAATGCCGAGATGCAATTACGAGAAATGAAAACAGAAAAGAAAGAGTTTCCAATCAGCTTTTCAAGATCAAAACCGACAAAAATAAAAAAGAAAACTATTCCAAACTTAGTATGGGCAAACTAAGCTTGACAAAGGCTTAAAAATGACTCCATCATCCTAGAATTGAGAATCTAGTGTTCGAGTGAGAAGGTAAGAAATGTAGGGATAAGCCCTCCATTTTGCCCGTCAATGCACGGTATTTACTAATTGAGTTGTGAGTAAAAATAATGTGTTATCACTCAAGGATACAACATGTGAGTGCAAAAATAAATTGCAAAAACATGGGAGGAAAGTTGTAAAAGCGGTAGGAAAGCGATAAAGAAAGCCAAAAGGAGAGCGAAAATAAAAGTTACAGATCGATGGAGAGGAATTAAATGCGATTACATTTTGATACATAATATGGAAAGCATTAAAAGCATAAAATGAATAAAACCGTAAAGGAATAAAACGTTGATCGCACGCCCATGGGTTGTGCCACCTGCTAACTTGGTTAACGAACCATATCTCGTTAGCGTGATGGCGGGCAAGTGAAATTGAGAGAGGCTACACTACTAGAAAAAGGGTTCTAACGACGAATAAATTGGTCGTTAAAAGTACATTTTATCGTCGTTAAAAGTGATTAACGACAAAAAAATTTTGGTCGTCGATCGTCGTTAGTGCTTCCTCGTTAACAGCTTTAACGATGACTTTAAAATTTTCATCGTCACTTAAAATAACGATGAAACAAGATGTCGTCATAATTAGTTGATTGAATAACGATGAACTACATATCATTAACGACAAAATTTTTCGACATAGATTTAAAAGAACCATAAATACAAATATTAAAATCATGATCATTAACAACCAATTTGGTTCATCGTTATTTTTTAACGATTAACATTTTCATCGTTAATAATATTATAGATAACCTAAATATATAATTTTGCCAATTATCTTTAAAATAATGTAATAAACTATTGATCACTAATATATAGTAACAACAAACTCGAATTGATATGTATTAATCCCTTTGAATACCACTGGTCTACGAATACACAATATAAAACATAACCTAATATCAAAAGCATCCTAAAACACACAATCTAAAAAACACTCGAGGAAACTAGAAGTTCTTATAGTAATTGGTATCCGAGTACAAGCAATATTAACAAAAAACTAAAAAAAAATGAAGTTGTTAAGCTTGTCGTACAAGCAACAAATTAAACCACTACTTAAATTTATAATAAATAATATAGCAAGGGCAAGTAGGGATCGAATCCACGAGGAAAGATATAATAACATGCAAGTTTTAATCTAATTAAATTTACTACTCTTCAAAACAAAACAGAAAATATAAATTAAAATCAATAACTAAAATTCATAGAAAATTATCTAATAACTAAATAAATAATTTATACAGAATAATAAAACTACAATAACCCAGAAATATTTTTGTATATTTTTTAGAATAATTAAAACAGAAAACTAAAGCAGAAAATAAATAAATTCTAAAACAGAAAATTAAATAAGTAAAATTCTGCACTAAAATAATTACGAAAATAAATACTAAAATTACCCAGAATAATAATACTAATTTTCTAAACCTAACCAGACCCTAAAAATATAAAAACAAAATTTAAAATCTAATTTATGAATTTATTTTATTAAAAACCTGCAGTAATTAAATTCAAGAATTAAATCTGAAAAAATATCAAATTAATTCCAAAAATTCTAAAATTTAATCACAGCAAACTAGGACTCTATCTAAACCCTAAAAGAAAATAAAACACAAAAATAACAAAAGAAACTATTTTTAAACTAATTTCTAACAAACTGACTCAAAAATAATAAAAACTAACAGAGAATTAAATCTGGAAATTAAAATATATAATGACTCAAAATTAAATTAAAATAAAATTACTAAAACTAACCTAAAATAATGATCTTTAGGGGGTTTAATGAAATTGATAATAAACGACTATATATTTATAAATAAAAATTAATAAACTCAAGAAAATAACTAAAAAGCAAACAAATAATTATCAAAGATAGCAAATTTATAAAAACACTTAGTATAATCTATATCCACCATGCAAATTATTATTTATCATTAACACACAAATTGACCTACCCATGAGCTAAACTGTAGAAGACAACCACTAGCGGATCTTCCCCGTTTTTCCTTAGTTATTAGTTTACTTAGGCCTAGCCCTAATATAAACCCTACTAATATTGATAACCCTAGCACTAGCACTAGAATTTAATCAAATTAGAGCATTAAGTATTAGAAAAACATCATCTAGCACCTAATAACCAATCTACTAGCAAATTGATTTAAGAAGGATCTATGATAATTTCCTAATTAAAAGAGATGGGTATGAGCCATCCATGATTAACTAGGGTGATACTTATGTCTAAAAGATCAAGCAATTACGTACTTAAACCCTCTAAACTATCACATGAATTTATATAAAACTAAGTAGCGTGCACTCTAATTAATTAGACATAAATTCATAAACATTAAACACAAATTATCATAGAATCATGGATCAAATCAATAAGACAATAAAAATCGAAACTTTGTTTCAAAATAAATAATTTAACATGGCTTCAAGTAGATTATACTAAATATAAAACACTTACTCAAACATAATGTAATTTGGGTCACATAAAAATATCATTTTTAATATTCAAATAACAATAAAAATAGAGTCTTTAAAATAAAATTACAATAATAATACTACCATAATAATCCTTGCCATGGTGATGATAAGAAGGTGACGATGGAGAGATGATGATTACGATAAAGAGGAGAGATGATTGATTTATGATTAAGGGGTGTAAGAAATATTATGATGATTGTGGGTAAGAAAAGGGGGCAGCGGAGGAAGTGTGCAGCAAGAGTTTGATGGGCAGCAAGCAAGAGAGGTGGTGGTCGGCCAAAGAGGGGCAGCAAAGGGCTGTGTGTTGGAGATGGGCGGCCAGCAAGAGTAACGTGTTGAGCAGCGATGGAAAGAGCCGCGAAGGAGCAGCAGGAAGGGCTCCCTTTTATGATGATAATAAGTAGTATATATAGGGTGAAAGAGTTAGGGTTTATTTCTCTTTCTTCTCTTCTAAGTTTCCCTTTTCTATTCCACTTAGGATTTCCTAAAATATAATATCCTAAAATAAATATTTTATTACATATTATATTTATGGACCGACTTCATATATTTTCTTGGATGCTTGTCGGTAGCTAAAAATCCACTTTTAACGACTTTTCTTCTCTTCCCCACTTTATTCGATAATTACCTATAAATAGACAAAATAGAATAAATTAGATAAAATAAACTATATAATATAAACTAAATAACTACTAAAAATACGTATAAAATACGACTTAACGAAGTCATCCAAATGATTTAGAAATTATAAATCTTCATCAACTACTCATAAAAGGTAAGGAAGTGTTGGAACTTGAATGAGCTGTCTACATCTCCAAACAAGTCCACATCTGCAAAAAACAAAGAGAATTATTAGAACTTTTACAAAATTACAAAAGTATTCAACTTCTTATCAAACAAACATATGTAACTCAAACAAACAACCACCACTTGATGTTCGGAGCTACAACCGCATCATCGGTGCATTGCAGTACAATACATGTAGAAGTTGTGTCTGCATCTCCATTGCAGATATCAAAGATGCATGAATGTTTGAAAATGTTCCAACAAATTTTGTCCATTGATGGAAGGATTATACCAAGGACATCAACACCATGACAAGGAGACAGGAAGAGCTAGGGGGAGCATAATAGGTTAGACTTTCTAAAAAGGGATAAATCTCTTAAGTCAATCAAGTTAAGAGCAAGTGCAATGGAAATATATCCATGATTCCTACACATCAACATTCTTTCTTTCCAATCTCAAAAAATATATTGTTCCCTACAATCAAAAAGTATATTTTTCAATCAAGGAACCACAAAGCAAAGCTAATAGATCTTAGTGCCAAACTTACAGTTCTTCCGTAAAGCATATTCAGCAAAATCAAGTCTTTAATAGTGCTCTTACACTTGATTGAAACCTATATGTCAAAATCATGCTCTGAATTTGTCTCAATTATCTTCACAATCTTCCTACTCCCGAATCACAATTATAATCACAAACCCAAAAGGAAGTCCTAAAAGCAAATGTTTCAATTATATTCCCTCTAAATGTGAACAAATCTTAGGTAGTCAAAGTATATCCCTATTGTCAACTATTAACCAGTTACACTAAGTTTCAATCACAATTGACCTTCATGTCTCACCTCAAACAATGTTTGATATGTCATTGCATTCTATTAAACTAAATCAAGCTACTCACCTAGCGAAAACAAGGTTCATTTTAAGCCATGGATTATGGATGTTGAACTGCTGGAAAATGGCATCCTTGAAATTCGCTATTTCGACTCGAACCGACTCTAAACGATTTTGAAGCTTTTCATTTTCTGTTTCAACTATTGCCACACGTTCATGAAGAACCTCATTTTTCTTTCTAGCAGCATGGAGTTCCATTTCAAGTTCAGCTCTAGTAGGACAAGGTCCCCTTAAATCTTTTGCCTTTACTCCTCTTCCAAAGTCAACTACTCGATCTTTCGATTTTGATTTGAAAACCTTATTAGCAACCTCGCACATTAAATAGGAAAAATGCATATATAAAACATAACTATCGTGTAACATGTTATACAAATTATTTATACGAAAACACAATGTACCTCCGGATGGGCAAGAGAAGGGTCTTTTTCTATAACATCTCGGATTTCATCCCATAAAGTACAACAATGACATTAATACATCGCACTTGCCAACAAAAGTTAAAAAATGTAGGCTTATAATATTATACGTACATATTTTTGAGTTATCTCTAGAGTTGCAAGCTCATCTTCCTTTTTATGAGTTTCACGGAACATTTGAAGAAAAGATGGCTCATTCCCGTCCTTTGCACCCTTTTGCAATAACAAGTAGATAGTCAGAATATAATCAATGTGGTAAGCAATTTAAAAAAGAAAGAGATACATAGTTTTAATACCAATTCCCAAGCAACTTGTCAATAAGGCTTACTTCCCGTCCTATGAAGTCTCTGCTGATTATAGTTTGTCTATTTGAAGAGTTTCGAGCACTCGCTTTCTATTTTTTAAAAATAGCAACAAATTAATATCACATATATTAGTTGAAGTAATAATCGATTACAAAACAAGTAGTTGTTAATAGACAAGAAAAGATGTTAATTTCAGACCTTGTGGGATTCTTTTGAATAAATCTCTTTTATAAGCCACTCCCACTCCTCATGACTAAGTCCATTAGGTGTATGATCCAAAGCTTGTCGTAGAGTCCTTTTTGGTTTTGTGATACTATACCTCTTCAAATCAGCCCTCCAATTAATCCACAGCTCATACATATGGTGAAGAACATGTTCACATTGTGCTTCCATGTTATCGTTGGCGAAAACATCCTAAAATAAAAAAGAAAAATTACATTAAAAAATAGTAAGATGTAATATAACTTGTTCAAAATTTGAGAGTTATACCGTCACAGCCCTCCACATGTGTTCCAATTGTTGATCTTCAATATCTTTCCACTTGTGCACTCTAAGAGGGCACATATTTGGATCACGAACAATAATTCCCAAGTGCCTAGACCAGGCAACATGATTTTTTCCAACAAGCACGGCTATTATAGAATTCTATTTCAAGTTTTTCTCCAGGCTTCAGCTTTCGCGATTTCTATACATTTATTTCTACCTCATGTTTTGCTGATAATTCTCTTCTTAAAAGCACCTCCTCCTAGGAATATGAAATCAATAAAATATCAATGAATAGAAAATAATATCAAATGCAAAACCCACGTAAATCAAACTATTAAGTTACCATTGTTCAATTCTTCTTCTAGCTGTGGTGTCTCTGCCTCATTAGCATTACAATTCATTTCTTCATGAACTCGAGGTGTCTCATGAGCATGTTCCTCTTTACACGGTTAGGAACACAAGCACGTTGAGGAATATGCAAGTCTTCGTCTCCGGAGGATGATGAAACATCATCCTCCGACAACAAGGCAAGATTGTCCTCAATATTAGTATCATCCTCAACATCATCCCTACGAAGTAGTGGAGGAGAAGAAATATTGCGAGTAGGAACAGATGTAATGTCTTGGGGAAACCTTGTAGTTGGATTGAAGGGAACTCTATCATCTAAATAAGCTCGATTGGAGAATGACTCATAAATGGATTAGTAGTTGTTTTACTCGGTGACTGGAACATTCATCGCAGGCTGACTTTTTGAGTTGTTAACCATCCTAGCGGATGTAGCTGCTGGCTGTAGCAGACTAGTAAAGTAGCTATCTGCTGCAAATAGAAGGCTGCTGGCTGCAGGAGCTAGCAGAGCAACTATCTTCAGCTGCAGATGATGAGCAACGACCAGCAGATAGGCTGATGTTAGTTGATGCGCATCCGGCACTATCGGGCTAACATTATGTGCTTTGTGGGTGGCTTCCGGGTAGTGGAAGGCCATAGGGATAGGGTGCCTACTGCACTACGAAATTTGGCGGAGCAACTAAGGGATTATTATTTTCCGACCCCGCTAATCGAACCCCGTCGATAGCGGCAAAATATGATGTTGTTTATCAACGGTCATCCATAGTGCCTAAATCCTTTTTTGTAACTCTTGTTGAGTTATAAACTAGGACACGCTCGGCCGTGTAGGATATGAGATGTACAGATCTGGTTGGTTAAGCACATGGGCTTGGTTAAACTCGTCGTAGATTGTGTTCCACCCACTTCATTCGATGTTCATTTAACACTTGAAAAATTGGATCGACTCGAAAAAGGGAACCTAGGATGAAGGGCATTTTGTCTCCCTCTCGTTGGCATAAGCGGTATTCAGCGGTGCCTTTTACTCGTCTAAAGCTCTCCCCTCTCGTATTCATTCACGAGTCCGCGCGGATTGATGTGCTACTCAGTAAAGTTTTGTGAACACTGTGTAAGAAGATATAACGTTAGAAATTTAGTGCGCCATATAACTTGTTCGGGCAATTTGACGGGGACGATAAGGATATGACCTTATATGTCTTCCCGGATGACATAATGCAATTCTTGGAGATGCAAGAGATCTCCGCATCCGCTATTATGATTGGTATTATGTGAGTTACTATATTCATAAGTTTATTTTTGAACTATCAATTTCAATTTCTAACTACATACAATTAATATGTAAGGTGGCTGCACGAGATGGGAAATGAGTTGGTTCATTTTCTCAACCCTAATTCCATTCAAGGATTTGGGCAGCCAACCGATGACCGATCCGATTATATCTTCAAATTCAAGAAATGTAATGTGTAGAAGAAATGTTACTTGGCACTATTCATTGACGGGTAAGTGTACCAATAAACTTAAATGAAGTTTTTATGGTGTTAGATACTTATAGATATGTTATTTGTGTCGGTGTAGCCAACATTGGATGCTTACTACCTTATTTCCAAGGACCAATATCGCGTATCGGCTAAATCCTCTGTGTTAACCCATCAAGAAATATATCAAGAAAGTACTCGAGTCGTGAGTTCATACCTTCATCATTTTATGCTTTTTTGTTAATTAGTATTCTTTTCAAATGTATGTCTAATTTGAATTTTATTTTTTGATTGAGAAATAGTGTTCTAGTACATTATATTTGTAAGGAAGGCTTGAAAGGCTCACGTATGAGACTAAACCCATAAATTGTCTCCGTAATGGTGATGTTCTCTTACTTAGAGTTTACTTCAATTGTTTTCATTTCATATTACTTGCTAGCTACATAAAATACTAATGAATTTTCCATGTGTTAGGAATTTTATAATTTTATTGCCACAAACAAAAATGAAACGTGTAGTGCGACTTCTATATTCTCCAACACATGAAAGATATTGTGACCTAGCTCAATTTAAATAAATCTAATCCCAAAGTGGTACTTGCACTTGTACTTGTATTTGATTATGAAAAAATTAAATTTTTTAATGTTCTTTTCAACTTGATAAACACGTGCACTTGACCTAATTAATATGTCTTTTACGGTCACAATATTTCCTAGGAAAGTGCTCAATGAGTTAAAACAAGGTTGGGCAGTGTTTGTATATAACCATATAAAGATATAGCTATATATTTACACTTATTTTTCATTATTTGATTGGTCAACTCTGTCAATTACATAGGCATATATTTACATAGGTATATATATTTACACTTTCTTTATTATTTTAAATGTACCATATACAACGTTTTGTGATGAATCTGGTTTGTATATATTTTGGTCAAGATTGTTGGATTCTGGTTTATATATATTCTGAAATAGTTGTATATGTAATTTGTACTGTACAGGGGTAAGCAAACATAAAATTAATTCTAAAAAATTTATACCTATTACTATGGTTCTTAAGGAACAACCGTCGTAATGGGTTTGAATTATAACCTATGACTACAGCTTGTTAGTCAACAACCATAATCATAGGTCTGCGTCAAACATTTTTCCAGTAATAGTCCGTTTTGGGGCCGGACATATTACTACGATTCTGGGTGATGGATCGTAGTAATATGTCGTAGTAGTAGGTACTCAATTACTACGGTTGTTCACAACAACTTTAGTAATAGGTAGTCTTTAATTATAGTTGTGAATCGAAGTAAAAGATGTCCATCTATATTTACCGCTGCATATACAACACCGGATAATCGTAGTTAAAAGTCTTTCGGAACCGTAGTTAATAGTGGTTCCTGTAGTAGTGCCACCCCCACACCTAAACTTTACAATGTCTTCATCGTGAGTGTAAGAAAACACAAAATAGAGACAAAAAAATTAAAAATAAAATGTGCAACATATATATTAAGAAAAAGAACAAAAAGAAAATAAAGAGAAAATAAAAAGGACATGACTCTAAAGTTAAAGGAATTAACAAAATTACAATCATACCTAATAAGGTGATTTCTGTAGTGGTGTATTCACACAAGAAAATTCAAAATAAATAACATCCAATATTACAAAAGAAAATAAATTAAAAGGAGAATAGGGAGAGAAACGGGTATACCATATTAGGTGTTGGGTAAACCTAAGCTAAAGCATCTTGAAATTAGTTCAAATGGAGGCTCATGGAACATTAGCCACTTGATATCAACTCAAGCTGTTATATCAAATTAAATCTCATTAAAACACTTAGCAACTTATCAAATCTACACGAAAACATTTCAGCCAAATAAAGGTAACAAAAACTCGAACAGTTGGTGCTAACGAGAGTACATCCATAGTATCAATGCAACACCATTAAGCGTTTCAACATATCAAATTGTTAAGTCTAAACATCAAACTACCATACATATTCACAATTAACTAACAAATTGGTTCTCAACCTAGAAATTTTATCATTACGAACAAGTTTTTCAAGGCAGACATGTGGGTCTTAATTTGTCCAAATTTCGATTATTAACATCTTCACGAGTACGGTTTGAACCAACATGGACTCCAAGGGTTCAAATTGATCGTTAGTCATTAAAGTGTTAACAGAAAAGAACAAATAATGAACTAAGAAAATATCATCGTCAATGTGCTCAAACCAAACATCCCTTTTTACTAATGAAATCTTTGATTCAACAAGTGTATCATGTTCATTGTCATAACAAGCATGCTTTCGAGCTCATGAACCCGTACAACAGTAGTCGAGGAATATTCTATAGGAAATGAAGGTTCTACTGTATCAATAGTGTATTTGTCCTAAGTTTCCTCTTTGTCGAAAAAGGAGTAGTAGAGGTATCTAGAGGAACACAATTACTAGTGTCCTTAGAAGTGTAAGATCAACCAGTCTCTTGAGTAGAAAAGTGTGAACATGCATTTTCGTCCAAAATGTGATGATGTAATCCTTGTTCACTCACATCATTATCAATTTTCTCATCATGACCTAAGGGATATAACCAAATTCACTTTCCTCTTATTATCATTCGCAGATGGCCTCCGGAAGAATAAGGGTTAATGCTCTCCGATTAACTAGGAAATGTTCCTTTATGTCTAGAGTTAGAGGTAATAAGTTGGGTCAACCGCTTAGCCATAGTCCTAATCATTTTCATTAGATTATTAAATCTTTTATCAACATCAATGGAACTAAGAGGGGTTGGGTATGAACAATGGGAGGTGGTGGTCTAGGTGCATTAGGTACAACTAGATAAGTTGCCCTCCAGAGAAGAGCTAGAAGGAAACGAAGTAGGTTAGGTGATATTGTGACCTACATCATTAGGTCCACTACTCCAAGAAAAATTAGGGTGATGTTTCTACCCTTCATTAAAAGTTGGAGACTAAGGGTCAAACTTAGGTCTTTAAAATGCAGCAATCACTTGCGCTTACTCTTGGCCAAGTAAGGATAAGTACTCAAAAGTGATCTAAGCCCCGACATTGTGAACATGACACCAAAGAAGTTTGAGAAGATTGGGGTTGAACAATTAACCCCTCAACATATATTTTAGCTACAACTTTGGACTTAAGGTGACTTACATCAAAAACAACATGAATTCCCCCATTTGCACCATTAATCATATAACTTAAACTCTCATCTCTAGTGGTTTCCCATTGCATGGTTTTTTGTTTAAGTCCATTAAAAATTCCCAAGCAACTGTAGGACTTTTAGAATAAAAACCACCCCGACACATGGGCTCTAACATGGTCCAGTCTGTTGGTGAAGTCCTTTGTAAACAATTTGGCAAAGATGTCTTTGTTCTACACCGTGATGGGGACATTGGCTAACAAATTCTTAAATCTTTCAATGTAATTCTAAAATGGTTCATTATCCATTTGAATAAATTGATTGATTTCATTCCTTAGCTTCATAGTTTTACTATTAGGGGAATATTTTCTAAAAAATTTTTTAACAAAAGTATTCGAAGTGGAAATAAAGTTAGCTGTTAAGCTATACATCCATCTTTTGCCAACATCTTTTAAAGCTAAAGGAATGAATCTCATTCTTAATTCATTATTAGAGACATTAGGGAAATGCATCATAGAAATCACTTCATCAAATTCAATCAGTCCTCAAACTATGTGTTACTTTCTTTCAATTAGGTTTTTAAACTTTACTTTCATATTTTGGAGATTTAAGTTTTCTTCAAATAAAGAAGAATTCAAAATTGGACCTTTCCTCTAAAGTAAAAATATATTTAGCTAAGTTGTGCTTAGAGAACTTGAGGAAATAGTTGGTTACCTCTTGAGGTTCGGTTTCCTCAGTATTATATGGCTCTACCTCTGACAGAGACTTTGCTTCTAAGTTAGTTATAGTCATTAGATACTTTAACTCATCCTTAGGGTCTTCATCATCTGACTCATATTCACTCCAGGTTACCACCATGGACTTCTTCTTCTTATAGTCCTTCTTACTCTTCCGAAAATCTTTCACTATATGTTCCTTGCTACTATTCTCAAAGCAACTGAAAGTTTTAGTGAAAGCAGAATTTGAAGAGGAGGGAAATTTACCTTTCTTCTCTTTCTTGTAGATATCTTTTTTTTTGGGATTCTTCTGCCATTTCTTGTACTTTATCATGAGCTTGAACCCTTTGGCCAGAAGTGCCATGAGATCTTCTTCTGAGTTTGAGAAGGTCGACTAGGACTAACTTCATCTTAGGGCTTTAAAGCAATGTTCTTATTGGTTCTCACCTCATATTCTTCTTCCTCGAGATGTAACTCATAGGTGAGAAATTTCCCAATGAGCTCCTCTCGGTTTGAGCTTGCTAAGTCTTCTGTGTCCTCAATAGCTGTTACCTTAGAACCCTATGTCATCTTCGGAAGACTCTTTAGAAGCTTTTTGACAACTTATTCCTTGGACATCCTATTTCCGAGTGACTTGAGATTGTTCACAATCTCAATGAATCGAACATACATATAAGTGATGTTTTCCTTCTCTTCATGTGTAAATTCTAACTTCACCTTTTACATAGTATGATTATCAACTTGCTTTGTGGGAATGTTGTTTCCATGGGAGATGACTTCCCGTACTTCTTAATGAAAATCTTTAATGAACCACTCCATCAGTTTCTTCGAGTGGGAAAAGTTGGACCCTCTAAACATCTATGGGCTCATGAATGACCTTCCTTCATCGAAGTCTCTATTATATTTAGCCCTTTCATCTTTAGACCTTTGAATTGTGAGATCCTTTTGTGAAAGGCTATGCTCTTATAGTAATTGAAGGTTTAGATAAAGTCTAAATCACCCAAGAGGGGGTGAATTTGGTGATGAGGGAAAAATACGAAAATTTTATGTTCTTAGAAAAGAGTCTAAACTTAGAAACCAGAACCGAGTTTAAAATGACTCGTAGAGAGATAAACAGAGATTTTATGTGGAAACCCTCCTACTCCAAAAACCACTCGTCAGTGCTAATCCAAACATTAAGTAAAATTGATTATTTGAATACACAAATATAATGAATTAACTACCCGAATCGCTCCCTTAGACATTTCTAATACAAGTTTCCTAGGCATAAAAATTACCTTACTTGCCCTAGTACTTCTAAAATGAGATACCTTTTCAGTTTGGGACAATTGAGTTGAGTTAATCCTTGCAACTCAATCAAGGGATATACTAGAAAAGTATTTGAGAAAATAGTAGCAAATATAAGACTTTTCTTTTGAAGACTTTCATAACTCGTAAAGTTGTGATTAAATAAACAACAGCTTGCAAGCTAGAAGAGTGTAGATAAGTGATGAGTCCTCAGTTCAAGCAATCTTGTAAGTCTTGAATCAAGGCTTCTATTTATATGTCGCAGCAATGTAGAAAGTCGTTGTGCCTTGGGCTGGAACTTCGGGTCAGCTAGCCGTCATAACGAGATAGTTTACATAAATCATTAATGACTAAAATTCCTTAATATATTAAAAAAGAATTTTTAAAGTCTAATATTCAATATGTTGAAATTCCATATATGTCTAAGCTTAAAGAGTAAATATGATAGAAATTCGTTCAAAGAGTGAAGCAGACATACTTCAGTGTTTGCCAAAGTAATTAAATTTAACATAATAAATTTGGCCAATTTAGAATTAACACTAGTAATTATGTTTCAAATTATAAAGTGAGCTAGTTTAAAAGATGATTTAAACTTTTGAAATTATTTAGACAAAGTTTTAGTCTCAGCCATACTAAGTGGCTCATTTTTCAAAAATTGAGTGGCTCAGTCAAGTACTCAATTTGATTGATCGAAAAGTACATCCGAGTCCTTAGACTCTAAGAGATATACATTGGGACTCAAATTCTTAGGTCATGTTAAAAACAAGAATCCAAAGCATGAGTTAATGTTCCTAAGTTTTTGATGAAACACTTTAAATCAAAATCCAATAATGTAATACCCGTAATTTTATTTGAAGTGGCTAGATGAATCAATTAAGTAATTAGTGTTAATTAAATAAAGTAGATCAAATAACTAAAATATATACGCGAGTATATATTCATAAATTTATTTGAGCGAATTATTAGTAGTTCACGTAACTATAATTAGTGAAAATGTTAATTCCTTCCTTTGAATTTTCTATCCAGGCTAGCTAAATAAAAATCCGAGACTCGCTTATGCTACGTATGTGGGTTTAATCCAAATAATGCTTAACAAACAAAAAAGTGGAAAAGAGAGCTAAAGGGAGATAAGGAGGATTAACTAACGTGGATAGACTATAAGGTAGATTAATGTGAGGAGTTGTGTGTTGTCATTACTCGAGGAAGCCACAGGAAAAGAAAAATTAAGGGAAAAGAATGTAAGAAAGGCTCAGCTAAAAGAAATAGAAGAGGAACCGAAACGAAGCGGGGAAACGAGAGAAAGGAGGGGGAGAATACAACAAAGCAAAGAGAGAGACAGAGAGAGTCAGTGCGAGAGCAAGGGAATAGGCTGGTGGCCTACCCGAACGGTGAGAACGCGGCGGCCGGTGAGCCAAGGGAGAGTGAAGAGTAGACCAATGAATCGAGCAGAGGAGGAGAAGGCGAGCCCTAAGAGCCCGAGCGAGAGGATGAACGGAGGAAGAAGAAGAACGACCGCCGAGAGAACGGAAGCCGGCGAGCAAACAAGCTAAAGAACGGTGAGCGGTGGGCAAGAAGGTAGTGGTTGGCGAGCAGAGGGGGAAACAAGTGAACGAGTAAGGTAACAAACCAGAACCGAGCAGAAACAGGGGACGGTGAGGCAGAAAGAGAGCGAGCGAAAGTAAGGCCGAAAAACCAGAAGGGCGGCTGGGAAGAGGAACGGCGACTAACCTGAGAGACCGAGAGGAGTAGAGAAAGAGAGGACAGAGAGACATAGAGGGCCCGATACTAAAATGGTGAACGAGGGTAGCATGAAGAGGGTGAGGTACAGTAGAACCCCGAGACAGAGGCATAACGAGAGGAGAGGGAAAGCAAGGAAGCCCAAAATCAATTGCCTAAACCCTAAATTCAAGGTGGGTTGTCTTATACTCTAAATTAATAATAATTTCGATACTTAATAAAATTTTGTTGTGAATATTAAATGTTTATGCTATAGAATGAATTTAGGAAGTAGTTAGGGTTGAATTAGGACATGAGAGAATTTGATTAAATTGTTAAGACTGAATTGGGAACCTAGAAATTTTGATGGAGTTATAATGCCTAGGTCTAAGGTGTAATATAGGAATTTCAGTTAACAATTAAGATTGAAGAAATTGTGATTTTGGTGCAAATTATGAGTTAATTGAGCCTAAGGGATTTCCTGAATTTTCTGCGTTGGGAGGTAACTATTAATATTGGGAAACAATGATTTGGAGTATAAAAGGGGAGTATGAGTTCATATTGATTAATGAACAATTGAGGCATGGAAGCGGCAACCGGGTGATTGTTAGGTGAATTAAACCGAGTTTAAAACATATATAAATCCTATTGATTGAACTAAACTTGAAGATAAGCGGAGCTAAAGGATTTGTAGTGGTGAAGTGAAGTTAAGAGTCGTATGGCGGAGTATGGGTGAGAAAGAGAGTTGGCCAATAATATGGAGACATAATATGAGAATTTAAGGTAAAGACGATAATTTATGAGTTGGGACTTTTGGGTTTAGTGGTGACTATCTCGTGGTTATTATGGCTCGGAGGAGTTTTAGTCCTGAATTCGTTAGGCTTGAAAATGAATTGACTTAAGGAAAACGAACGTTGGAGTAGAGAAAAGGAGAGAGAATTTGAAGTATCAAGGGAGTATATATCTATATTGATTGATTGTGACTTTGAAAACAGAGTGAGACGAGAATTATGTGTATAAGACTAAGAGATTCTTGCTTGAGTAGAATATGGATGAATGTGAGTAGATGTTAGATACTTGGGTGAATTCTTGAACAAATATGCGAGCTTTCGATGACGAATCTTAACATGGATATGCTTGCTTGTAAAGCGACTAGATTCCAAATGATGTTTAAAAGTTAGTTTTGGAAAAAGTTCAAATGTTTACGCAAAACGCTACTTGGCATGATTTTTGATAAGTACTTTTCAAACTTGAAATGTGTCCTAAAGAAGTGAAATTGATTTGAGAAAGCAAATTTAGATGGGTGACATGTGGTATCATGCCTTCTATGATGTTAAACAAGTTTGAGATTATGGTTTAGAAGCCATGTTTGATAAGTGATTATGATCACTTCGATTTTGAACTAATTTTTGGCTAAGGATTGTTTAGACCGGAGGAAGGAGCTGGTTCTCGCTTATCGAGCCACAGTGGTCCTTGCATATCAAGATGCCCATCAATCTAAGAGGCTGATTCTTTCCTAACGAGGAAAGTAGAGCCTTCCAAGTGTTTGACTAGAGATAGGTCTAGGGAGATGAGCTAAGGGGTCGCGCCCAAAGAAAATTGTCTGGGTGCTAGTTCAAGTCTAAAGCCCCAAAAGGATATTCGGCTTCAAACTAAAAGTATTTGAAAGAAAGTGTAGGTGGTTGTACCACCTTGTTTAAAGTTGATTGAATTCCAAAAGTGCTGCTAATGATTGGGGAAAGGTGTCTTTAAATGATTGAAGTGTTATATCTTTATGTTACAAATGATTTCAAGGGATTTCATTGAAAAATATCTAGATTGTATTACGTTATTATACTTTCATCGTTTCATTATTATTAGTAGTATGTGTAAAGAATTTCCATGCTAAGAGTGTAAGACTCTCCGGTTAGAGGATTGGTGCTCACCCCTACAAATCCTCCTCCCCAGTGTTGCAGGTATTCTCTAAGAAGGTGTATCTCGGTGCTTTAGCTATTCTAGACCCTTATGTGCTCGTTTGTTGTTTATTGAGTGAGTCAAGTTGCAGACGTGTATTACATATATTTCTAAGTGTTGTAGTTTGTAACTAAGTTCATAAAGTTGGTAATAACTATATCATGAACCATTTTGATTGTTTTAAGTCTTAATGTATACTGGCTGGACTCCGGCGTGTGGCCATTGAGTTGTGTACTCCGAGCGTGTGGTTCATTGAGTTATGTTGTGATTTTTATGCATGTTTTAAGGCTTTAAGCCTATGTGATAGACAATATTACAAACGGAACTCTGCTGAAATTTTTAGAAAATTTCAAACTACAATGGAAATCACCTTTATTACCTAAAAGTCGAAATTAGAAACCCAACCCGACACCTGAATGAGCCTTGGGAGTTCCTTTTCAGCAACTTTGGAGATGCAATACTCCTAGGATGGGTTTTGGGGTGTTACAAATAAGGAGTTAGTTCATACTTAAGTCTTCATGCTTGAGAAATTTGGCAGACCGTAACATCATCACATATTCTTCGGACAAGAGAAGTGCTCAAAGGGGAGCAAAATATCGGTACTATCCATGGCCATTTTGCATTCGAAGGTTGATCCCATAGAGTTCGTCATCAAAATGGATAAAGAAGGCTCTAAGAGCATCACTTGGATCGATACCGATGAAGGCCAAGAGTTAGCTATCATCCTAGGACAAAAGTCTAGTCTAGAGTCTAGGGCTAGGGCTAAGGCTAGTTTGTCTTTTTCCAATTTTGTCAGTTCATCTTCCTTTAATTTTGTTGTTTCATCCTTTTAGTCCAACACGAATGTACTCATTTCTTCATTGAGTAAGATGAATTTTTCTACTTACTCCTTGCATCTTCCTATTCTTAATTATTTTCCCTCTAATAATGACAAAGAAATCCTAAAGACTTAATAAAAGTTGTGGAAGAGCATTAGAATGTCTCACCTATCCTCGATAAAACTATCACCGTTAGCCTAGGAACCCCAAGTAGCCTCGGAAGGTTAAGATTGGTAAACCTCTAAGTTCGAACAGCAGAAGCACTTTACTTCACTTTGAATAGAATTCATATATGTCTTCATTTGGTCTTACAAGGATATGCTAGGGATTTACCGAGTATAGCGCAACACAAAATTCCACTTTACAAAGGTGCTAAGCCAGTTAAGAAAAAGCTTCAACTAATAAAACCTAAATGGGCACTAAAAGTAAAGGAACAAGTCTAGAAGCAATAAGATGTTGGGTTTATTGAAGTAGTGCACTACCGTCAATGGGTAACAAACATTGTACCAATTCTAAACAACGATGAAAGGGTCCGGATGTGTGTAGAATTCAGGGATTTAAATATGGATAGCCCCAAGGATAACTTCCCGTTACCGTACATAGACTCCACTAGGATTGATTTTTTATTAAGAGGGCGAAACTTGAAAATTTAAGTAATATGTTTTAAAAAGAGCTTGCATTAGGCATCGTGCGGTTAGCAACCTTTGAACATAGTTTATGACTATTATGGACCCTAGAAAAATTGATTTTACCCGCTGTTTAACCCTTCCGGTAAGAGGCTCCTACTGAATCCCAGGCGGGCCCAATTAGGCTTGATTTGCGACGCAGTTGGTACCTCTGCCATCGTAGCACGTGCTCTTGGGTCAAACCACTTGGTTTACCAAGAGGCACCGAGGATCCTACATGAAAGACCAAATCCTCGGCTTATGAGTCAGCATGTCTCCTACCGTGTCTAAACCTCTTTGACCATAAACCCTTTGACTATTATGTAGTCCCTTTACTTCATTTGCATGCTTGAACGAGTAGGTTTATTTTAGATTTAATCTTATGTTTGTGAGCCTTTAGGAATAGGTGAGAAGTGGTTATTAGCCATTGTATGAGTGTAATTAAAATACATAAAATTTTCTTAAGAATCAGTCCATTATGTGCATTTAACCAAAAGTAAAAGTACCTTTTTCCTATTAGGCTTAGTCCATTACTTGCATTTCCGAGTCATACTAAAATTTTTCTTTAAGCGGTCTAAGTAGTCACTATTAGTAAGTCCATAAGGGTCCTACCAAGGCCCCCTCTATCTTTTGGTCCGTCAGCTTGTCTTTTTGACTTCCTTTCTTGTATTTGGCATTCCCATTTTGCACTCCGCATTTTCATTTAGCCAAAACAAATTCATCTCAAATTAGGTAAGTTCGCATTTTCATTTAGCAAAAAAAAAAAAACATCATCTCAAATTAGATTAATCCGCATTTTCATTTAGCCAAAATAAATTCATCTCAAATTAGGTGAGCTTGTATTTTCATTTAGCAAAAATGAATTCATCTTAAATTAGGTGAATCCACATGTTTGTTTAGCCAAAATAAATTCATATCAAAATTAGCGAGTATGATTTCGCATTTCCATGTCGCAGATTAGCCAAAGTGAATCCATTTCCAATATAGGGAAATGCATCATCATCTAGCAAAAATAACTACATCTTTCGTTAGGGATCACTTATGCATTAGCTAAATCATAAAATCATCTCTAATTAGGAGATTAATCATCGTATACACTTCATTTTCTGTGCATTCTTTACGTGCATCCAATTAAAAACATCTTTAGTCCCTTCGGGTCCCGTGCTTAAGTTCCTTCCTCCCAAAAAAGTGGTTCCCTTCACATGGTCCTAAGCCTCCTTCTTTAAGCTGCAGAATAGGGAAGTCTACTGCAATTATGTACCATTGGAATCCAAGCTCTAAATATATTAGAACACCTCACAAACGTGTCCGACACATCTTCTCCCCGTTCGCATTACGTTCTATTCTCGCGGTCTACACCGGTGCGACAAGTTTCAATGCACACCATACCGACCCAATCTATTCTCCGTCATAAGATAGTAACTAGAAGGAATTCCCTTCCAATGGACTTGACCCCACCGGAACAGTCTCCTATTCTCACTTTGCTAAATGAGAACTTAGCTAGGGTAGAAACTAGTATGGACGATGAAGATAAGAAAATGGTATCTATATCGAGAGATCTTAAGACTATTATAAAAGTTATAAATGAAAGTAAGAGAGATGAAGAAGTCGAGCGTTTAAGAAGAGGAGAGAGATTAGGTCCTCCACCTCCACCTAGCTTGTCCCTTTAAACGAGTCCCAAATAGGAATCCCCTAAGCACGAATCGAACCTCGACCTAATCCACGTGTAGATTAGATAGAACGGAGGTTAAAGGAGTCATCCATGTTCAGTAATCATTATTTTGATCATAAGGGATTCACTTCAATCCCTAAGGGTAAACTACCTCTAAAGTTTACTATTCCGGATATTAAGTTTAAAGGTTTCGAGTAACCCCACCATCATGTTCGCAACTTCTTAGGAGCAATGACTCTTAAGAACATTTCATAAGACACTTACCACATCATCTTCCCTTGGACTTTTGATACTGACGTAACGAAGTGGTAGAACACAATTGACCCATGCAAGGTTGCCAACCGAATGGATATATGGAAAGAATTCCTACACCAATATTCTTATAACACCGATCTGTCCATTACCCTCGGAGAGTTGGAATTAATCAAACAAGGAGAGAAGGAGAGCTTCACAGACTTCCTCACTAGATGGAGAGTAAAGGCTACCCACATGGTAGACCGGCCCTCCGAGAAGCACCAAGTAAGGATCATCGTGAAAAACCTTCGACTTAATTGTAACCAAGTAATTAAATGCAACGCTTTAATGCCATCTTCAGGTCTTCAACTCCTATTCTGATTTGGACAAAAGTAAAATGCAGTATTCTGAACTTGGAATTTCCCGACGCACAGACACTAGACCTAGTATAATGGTGTCTCTTTGGATCGGTTGAAAGAAAGGGGGACCGACCTAAAGCAAAAGGTTATTTATTTGGAGTTAGGGGTTTTTTGTGGTTTACTAGCATATGTCGAACTAATTGATCACAGTTCGAGATCCAAATCCTCAAACAAGCACTCGAGATTTCATCATCAGGCCAATAGAATAAAATACATAAATAAAGAGATAAGGGACGACACTTTTTAGGTGTCTACAGTTAGCCGCCACTTTGACCGACTCTAAAAACACGAAGGGTCAAAGTAGCCACTAAAGGATACTTACCTTAGCTTTTGATATTAAGAATAATGCGATACTTGGAATTCATTGGAATCGAACCCGAACTCCAAAATAAAGCCTGAACTAGATCGTAAAGCATGTGTTCTAAAGTACGGTAATAAGATCCTAAGCTTAGCTTGATTAGAGCCTCGAAGCTTGGCATATTTTGATGCTGAAACTTTGATCGCTCTTTGATCCGAAGCTTGGCTAAATAATTTGCTGTAATAACATACTTGTTAGTGTATAATTGAATTTACAAAAGTTTAGTGTTTTACCTGAATAATTTAGTCGAAAATGGACTAATAAAACTATTTTAGAGAAGCTGATTAGTGGAACCGAAAATGTCAACTTTCATGCACAAGGGGACAAAGGTCACATGCCTTGGTCAGACATAGCTATATAGGCTAGGGTGGTGGGTTAGGCTGCAAAGGTTATTGCCGAATGGACCTATCGGCTCCTCGTGGCTCGTGTCGGCCACCCTTCGGTAGGTGTGACCTCCGTCGTGCCCTCGCTGGATTCTCTTGGTTCCCCACTACTTTCTTGACCCTTGTCTTATATGCATGGCTACCTTGACCGAATTTGCCTATAAAAAGGAATGCTTGGTGTGTTCATTTTGCACACTTACTCTTCATTTACTCTTGCTATCCTCTTGTGCTTTCTTACTTTGCCCCTTCTTGAAAACTAGTTGGTTGTAAAAAATCTCTTGTCTTCAAAATGTCTAGAAGAAGAGCTCATCGAGGTTGAAGATATAGGACAGAGAAGCTTATCGAAGACTCTTTCCTCAGCGAGAATGGCGCCCCCAAAGTGATTGGAATCCGGGCAATCTTTTAGTTAAGGCCGAAAATCATGTTTCCTCGCTGGCTATTTCCCTTCGGTAAGCTAATGGGCTTAAAATTCTTTATTTGCTCATTTAGAGTAAGTCTTTAACTAAAATCTTGTTGCATTTTGTCTTACGTAAAGGCTCGATTCAAAGTAGTGGTGTCATTCCCAAATTCATGAAGACATGCGGGAGGATGAACTTTCCTCTTCAGGATGTCATGGATAATGTTGGGTTTGGACCTCTTTACCTTACTTTATACCATCTCACCGATAACAGATAGAGGGATTCCATTAAGGCCATTAGTGAGCGTTTTGGGATACTACCAACACGTTTCACCTTCCTTTTGGTGAGATGACCATAACTCCTTTTGGTTTCGATGTTTTATCCAATTTGGGCTTTTTGGGAGAACCTCTAGCCTATGACCGGAATTTGTACAAAAACCGTGACTACTTCCATCACCTTTTTTGTCCTGTAGCCAATAAATTTCCTCATAGTAATCACTTTAAGTATACTATCCTTTTTAGGCTTTCGAGGAGGTTATTTTCTGGCCTCAACATTCTCCCCAACAACAAGTCCAGATCATGCTTGCCCTTCTCTTGAGTATGATCTTCTTCTTTGACAAGGCTGCTAAAGTTCATGTTCACTATTTGGTGAACTTAGTGGATCTCAATAAAATAAAAGAGCTCAATTGGGGTGCTCCCGCACACATTTGCCTCATTAGGGGCCTCCGTGCCAGTATGCGGCATGCAAAACCGGAGCTGGACTCCACCAATTATCTACCTTTGAATGGCTTATGGAAGATTGTTGTCATATGCTCAAACTCTCCTTTTCTCCAATACACATATTTTGCATCTTGTGTGGATAAAAACTTTATTTAATTTCTAAAAAATGTAGTCGTGGTTGTACAAATATTTCCCACATCTGTCTCCCGGTTTAACAAATCGACCTGTGTTTCCGGCATCCGTATCATTGGCTAAAGTCTATCTTCAACTTCCTAAGATTCATGGAATAGACTTCTTGAGATTAGCCCTCAATCGTGTGGACTTGGTATGCTGCTTCTATTCCCAAAATTTGCATCAAAATATGCTTAAGGGAGCTTTTATCACACTTTTAGCTCTCTGACCCTACCCACAGCCTGTGCCACTACCTGTGGGCCCGCCAGTGGTGGACTCCAACCCTGAATATTCACTATTATTCATTCATTTTCTGGTTGCCTTTCATTCCGGCTAGCTGATTTGTTGATAATTCTTGTATGTAGGCCAGCTTCTATCCTTGGGCCCAACTCCAACTTCCTCAAAGTGTCCTTATGGCACCAGAATTGAGTGAACGAAGGATATTGATTGAAGGTCCTTTTGGATTCTGTTGGTATCTTGGGGAGATGGTCACTCCTCAAATCCGGTCAACACATGACCTACATTTTTCCAGTCCATCCATCTCCGACCATGTTCTACTTTTATTCTCTTCCTCCAAATGAGCAAGCGACAACTATGATGGAGTATCCATTTGCCTTACTTCTAAACTTGAACATGTCCTATACCCATCATGTGGCATGAATCATGACCTAAGAGGTAAGTTCTCAACATTCTCTTTGTAACTTGAATTTCATGCGTGGAAATTTTTAATCTTCATCTTTTGGCAGCTCACTCCTACAAATATCCATATCCCGAGTCTCGATGTGGATGTTACTCTTCTCGATGTGGAAATCCCGGAAGAAGAATGTGTTGGGCATCCTTTCCCTAGGCACTACTACAGGAACCACTTTTAACTACGGTTAAAAACGATATTTAAGAACGGTTAACAGGCATCGTGTATGTGGCCACCGTTGTATGTAGCATTTTTAACTACGGTTCAACAACCATAGTAAAAGATTACCTATGACAATGGTTCTCATCTAATAACCGTCGTTATACGTCCCTATATATTTACATATGACGACGGTTCTATCCGACAAACCGTCGTCATAGGTCCCGCCTGAAAGCCAAATTGTTTCAGGCTTATGACGACGATTGTAATGTAAGAACCATTGTAATACGTCCGTATTTTTTTATAGTTATTTTTTGTATTTTTCGTCTCCCTCTATAAAATACACTCGAAAATACATCACAACTTACACAAGTAACAAACCAACAATCTCAATTTTCTAACATAAATACAAGAATTTACCATAATACAAGAATTTCCTATTTGTGTATTCCTTTTCAGGAAGAGAGATGTGGTATGTTTTTATGACTATATTGCTTGTTTGGAGTTATAGCGAGAGGAGCCTGGACAACATAATACATCATATTTGCAGTCTACGCAACCTTTGCACGAACTCCAAACAAGCAATATAGTCATAAAACATAATACCACATCTCTCTTCCTGAAAAAGGAATGACAAACAGGACATTTTACCAGACAATATCTTCTTTTTTGCATAAGTATTGAATAAGGAATACATAAAGAGGTGGACAACATAAAAATTCAATGATCCTGCCCACGAACCTATCAAGAATGAGCTCACATAACTAAATCTACTACAAAAGGATCACTTTAGGAAAATAGTTGACTCGAGAACAATAGAAGTGTAAGAGACTAGCGTAAGTACCGCAGAAAGTGCAGAAAGTAGTACAGCTTTTGGTCCTCACGAGCAATCTCTATTTCCTTGGTCGGTGTCCCAAAGTGATGCTCCTCTTATGTATTGCTTGCTTAGAGTTCGTGCAGGGGTAGAGGTGGACAACCTCACTTCTTCTTAGGGAGGTTCCTCTTCTTTTCCTTAAGGAGGTTCCTCTTCTTTTCCTTAGGGAGGTTCCTCCCCTTCTCCTTTGGTAATTTCCTTCGGACCGGAGAAGAACGAAAGAAAGGGCCTTCCACCAATTCATTGCTCTCCGAGAGGGCCAGATGATGAGCGTATGCTTGAAGTGGCGCCTCTGCCCGCCGTGTCACTTGTTCATGAGTGCGAAGGAAGTTCTCTATATCTCATTTTCTCTATCATCGAAGGAGAGAGTCAAGTCAAAGAATTATTCTTACCAACTCCCTTAATAAAGCCTCTACTCCTCTTCCTATTCAAAGAATATTTTAGCTTCCAATTATATATATATATATATAGTTTCCTTTTGCTTCCAATTTTGATGTATTATACATTATCATAAACTAGAAATGATTTTATTTGAGATTTTACATAATGCATAGGACAAATTAATATGAATGAAATGTTGAGGTCATCCCTTTAATTGGCTTTTACAACCCAAGACATAACTAGAATAAGAGTTCCCATAACTCTTATTGACTTTAGCAATGACGTCGGATTCATTAGGCAAGACATAGAGTTTATATGTAGCATGGGATGGTACACGAAGCAAGGAAAAAGGGATAAAGGATTCATCGGAGAAAAAGGTGATAAACAATCACAAAACTAATAATAATTCCCTATTGTTTATCTCCTTTTACTCCCGATGAATCCTTTATCTCTTTTTTGTGTTCGTCTACCGACCCGTGCTGCATATAGATACTATGTCTTTCCTAGTGAATCTGACCTCATTGCTAAATCAATAAGGGTTATAGGAACTCATGTTATAGTTATGTCTTGGGATGTTAAAACAAACTAAATGGATGACCTAAATATTTTATTGATATTCATTATTGTCTTTATGCATTACGTAAACTTCAAAAAGTCATGTACTCTAGTTTACGATCATGTATAATACAAAAACTTGCACCTAAAAAGGAAACTGAAAATTTAGGTAATTGGATAAATTAGTCCACCCCCAATTTCAACTCATCAAAATAAATAAATTTGATAGCAAATGTATCTTTATGACAAGCATTTGAGGAGATCCCTATATCCAAATACCTCTCCAATTTTTTTTCACATTTTTACATATATATTTTTGTCCTTTTCATCCTTAAACCCTATATATATATATATATATATATATATATATATATATATATATATATATATATATCTTTCCCTTTATTCGTTGTGTAAGAAAATTGTTACGTATATAATAATATATATATGGTTTCCTTTTTGCTTCGAATTTTTATGTATATACATTTATCATAAATTAGACATGATTTTTTTTTAAGTTTACGTAATTCATAACACAATAATGAAATTATGAATGAAATGTTGAGGCCACCCCTTAATTTCTTTTAACAACCCAAGATATAATATGAACCGGAATTCTCTTGTTGTTATTAACAACGAGGTCGATTTTACAAGACAACACATGAAGTGTAATTTGCAACATAGGCCGATACACAAATAACGGTAGAAGGTCGATGAGTCAAATAGAAATAAAAGGTCATAAACAGTAGTCATTGTTTATGACCTTTTATTTCCATCTGACTACTCGACCTTCTATGTATGTTGCAAAGTACGCTTGATGTGTTGTCTTGTAAAACCAATCTTGTTGTTAATCACAATAAGAGAATTTTAATTCCTGTTATATCTTGCCTCGTTAAAGGAAAATTAAAGGGGTGGCCTCAATATTTCACTCATATTTCATTATTTTCTTATCAATTACATAAACATAAAAAAAATATGGCCTCTAATTTACAATCATGTATAATACAACAAACTTGCATCCAAAAAGGAAATCGAAAATTTTGATACCCACCCCCAACTTCAACTCATCAAAATAAATAAATTTGATAACAAATTTATCTTTATGACAAGTATTTGGGGAGATCCCTAAATCCAAATACCTTTCCAATTTTTTAAATTTTCAAATTTATATCCTTAAATATATAACCACAAATTTTTTTTATTTCCTCAAACTCTAAACCATAAATATTTTTATTTCTCTAAACTCTAACCATATTTGGATACCAATTTCGATAATTGGATAAATGAGTTCACCCCAACATCACCTCTTCTTTATGAGATGGTTTTTGGGGATGACCCTATATCCAAATTATCTTTCTATTTCTCTAAAACCCTAAACAAATTTGGACGCACTCTTTTGATCTACCACCCTTACCTATCGTATTTCGCTATAATTACCATAAATACTAAACTCTTAAACTCATTTCTCAAAATCTCAAACATTTCACGAATTTCCAACTTAATAAACTAAACAAATGTTACCCACATTCTCAATATTCAACATTTCAACAATCTCAAACATTACCCACATTCTCAATATTCACATAATTACGGCAAATACATTCAACATTTAAATACACAACAATTTCCTAAATAACTTTAAGCGAAAAATAAGAGAGGATAGACATTCATACCTAAGAAACGGCAACGGCGAGGGTGTAGAGGCTTAACAGCGAGAATTTGAAGAGATCTACACTTAAAAGAAACGAGATGAAACTATAAAGAAATGACAGATTAAAAGAGAGGATATCGAAACGGTGAGAGTAAAGAGAGGCTTACCAATTCAAGTCGACCGGCGACAAGGAACGAATTACGGATCCGATGAGCAGGTTCGTAGAGGAGAGAAAACCGTAGAAAGCGATAAGACCTAGAGTTGGAAGTGGGGGTGGAAATAGCGGATCGCGTTTTTAAGCCGATCCGAAAGACATATGATGACGTACATTTAAAGATGGTTATGTGACCAGAACCGTATTCAAATGTTTCAGCAACATCTACGACGATGATTCAGTACGTTAGAACCAAGCATCATATATGTTAAACAATGATTGTTATTTACAAAAATGCCACTGGTCCAATTTTCATAACGATTTGTCTTTTTAACCGTCGTTAAAGACCCGTCGTTAAAAGTAGTTTCTGCGATGAGTGAGGAATTGGCGAGGGGAAGAGTTTTATGCTCATTTATTTTAGTTGTATGCTAAAAGTACTTTACTCACTGAGACCATCGAATAAACTTTGTGGTACGATCGGGAGCAATTTAGGACCATGTTTATTAGATTTCAATCTACTCTCCAAGAAGTCAAAAACTTTCTCACTAGGCCATCCTTTCCTACTTTCCAGGTAAGTTCTTGATTAGTAGAGTGCTAAATTTGTTGAGCTTTTAGTGATTTGTTAATCGCTCCTCCGATCTTGAAGAGGCGCCGATCTGAAGCAACTCCCTCCGGTAGTCTTCCTAGTGTACTCGAGACACAATCTCATGCTCATGATCAACAACCACCTTCTAGTTGTAAAGCTAGACAAGGTTTTTCATGACGTCCTTCGTGTCGTTCGCATCATTGGAGTGCTTCCGAGGTAAGGCCTAGCACTTCGGGCCTAGCACTTCTAATGCGGAACTTGACTATTCCGGGGAGAGCTTAAATATCCTACCCTTATAGGACTTCGACTGTCTTGGGAAGCCTCTTTATTTCCCTCGGTCTTTTTATAGCAGTCCGACCCATGAAGCTACTCAATCTTGGGATCAAGGAGGGAATCCTCTTTATTTCCCTCGTCTCTATATCCGTCTTGGATGACTTGGGGAATTACATCTTCAACGACTCCGACGATGATGCTTAGAAGGCTCCTTGCCACTTCCGTCAGCTTGCTGATTAATGAGTTCATTGTATGGTGTTTGTTTATTAATATAATATTTGCTTTGTAATGAAGACTCTTATGCAATGGGATGAGTCTGCTTGACTCGATTTTAAAAATGTGTTCTTTTATTTAATATGATGCACAAAACTTAGAAAATATTATAAAGACAAATTAAAAAAAAGGGTTATTCGATGGGAATAATACAAACTTTGGGGGTATTGGCCAATTTTAATACGAAAAATTTCCTTAGCTGCGAATAGAACCAACTTTGGGGCTATTTTCCAATATCGAACGCTAACGAGTTTTATGGGCGGTGAATCGTTGGAAAAGTAACGTGGCAAGCTTTTTGGACACGTGTACGGCGGAGTCAATGTTTTGACTGAATCTATCATAGAGGATTTTGTTTTGAAAAAAATTGAAAATCCTTCCTCTCTCTCTCTCTCTTTCTCCTATTCTCTCTCTCTTCCCCTACTTTATCCCCCTCACGCTCTCTCTCTCTCTGTAAACTTGGGTAAAAAGCTCTCCTCCCTCTCTACCACTCATCCTCCTCCTCTCTCTATCTCTCTGTCTCTCTCTTCTACGGGTAATGGTACAAAGAATGAAGGAAACATTCATAATCCCGATAAAAAATAAGCATTAGCTCCATCTCTTTCCTCCCTATACATTTATTTGTTTCCTTACTTGATCTTTCTTAGAGAGAGAAAAAAATTCAATCTTATATTTCTATCTCTATGTTGTTTCACAAATTTTTCTCAAATTAAGATCAATAATCCAACTCCAATCAACTTAGGGTCAAAATCTACAAGGCTAAATGAAAAAATTAAGAAATAGATGCCTTTATAGAAGAATAGAGCTCCGGGACCTTGTTCCGGTGAAAATCGACACTAGCAGACGACATTCCGAGACAACCCAATGAACCGAAGCTCGCCATTAGGGTCATAGACGGCGTAAACTCCGGCATCGGGAGCTAATTTTCCGGCAATATCGTCGGAATCTAGCGACAAAGAGATAGAATTGGCTTCGGAAATCTTCTTGAGAGCCGAGACGGTAGAGCCAGAATGAGGCTTGATCCTTCGTTGCTTTGAACAATACTAGCGCCGACGTTTATAGAGAGAGAGTGGCAGATTGAGATGCAGGAGAAGAGAGAGAGAAAAGTAAGAGGTTGAAGAGAGTTTGAGGAGGTTGTTGACAATCGAAGGGATGGACAGATTCTTCCCGAAATTGCTTTCATCGTCGTCATTGTTGAGCACCTCACAGCTGGAGAAAGAGAGAGAGGGGCTAAGTTTGTGAAGTGATAGGCTCTCCTTATTTGGGACGGATTTTGATCCGGTTGGTGAGTTTCCAAGTCTTCCTCCTTTTATAAGTAGTTGAATTTCTTATATGGAAATTAACTTCACCTTTTGTGGCTTCTTCCGGAGGATATCCATATTCCAAGTCTCAATGTGGATGTATCTCTACCCGGGCAATCTCCTTGGCATATAATAATTCCCGAACTTTTAGAAGAGGAGTGTTTGGGTCATTCCTTCCCTAGAAATTGGCAAATGGTAAGAGTTTTATGCTATTTACTTTTAGTTACGTGCTAAAAGTTGTTAACACAATTAAATTTTTGTAGTTTGATCGGGAGCAATCTCGGACCATGTCTTTCGGACTTCAATCCGTCCTAAGGGGTATTCGAGACTTGTTCATTGCGAAGACTTTCTAAACCTTCGGGGTGAGTCTTAGTTAGTGTAAATGCTAACTTCACTCGAGCTTTTAATATATGTGCTAATTATTACTTCATTATTTTTGTTGCTAATTATTACTTCATTATTTTTGTAGAGGCATCGATCTATAACGTCTTCATCGGGAGACCTTCTTGGTGGCACGAGAGTTCAAGCGCATTCATCCGGCCAACAAGCAGCCTACGGTGGTATATATAGAGCAGGTACTTCTCGGCGTTCTTCACAAGTGTGCTCATCATCGAAGCGCTTTTGAAGTCGGGCCTAGTTCTTCCGGTACGGGGCCTAGATTTTCTAAAGAATGCATGGATATTCCGCCTTGATCGTCATGGGAATCTAATTGACTTCCACCAGTCGTTTTATACTCGGACCTTCTCATGGAGCTTCTCAATCTTGGGACCATCGGGCTAGCTATTTGCACGGTAGTGGAGATGGTCGGTTTTCCACGTCCATCTTGGAGGACTTCAAGAACTATCTCTTTGATGATTCTTCCGATGATAAGGATTAGTAAATCCCTTATAGGGTGCTTGTGTTTTTTAATTCTTAATATTTTGTAAACTTCTTTGACTATATGCAATGAGATGAATGCAAGGACTCGATTCTAAAAATGCTTTCTTTTATTAATATGTTGTAAAAATTCTAAGAAAATATTGCAAAGACGAATCAAAAAATTGGCAGAGCCCCCATTCGCCCCAAAAGAAAATAATAGAAACAATAGGAATTTGTAAGTGCACGGTCCGAAATAATATACCTTGACCAAAAATGGACCAAGGGCGAAACAAGTAATGGCCTAAGGAGTCCTCGGCCCAAAAGAAAGTGTATCAGCTGGTTTGGGAGGCCTGGCTAGCACCTGCCATGTAGGAAACCGAGATGGTGATGGTCTTTGGTAGTGTTGACGTAGTAGGACTCATGAACCCGGAATTGGTATAAAATTGACCCTTGTTAAATAATGAAAATTGTGCTTTCCGAACCTTCTTTTACAATTCCCTCGAAAAACAGGTCCTAAAATAAATCCAAGTGCCTTTTACTCCCTTATATTTCATTAAAAGATGAATTTCATGACTGAGTTATCTCATTAGATGCATGAGATGACAAAACACCGAGAGAGTAGAGTTGTCACAACATAGGCTGAATACCCTATTCTCGCATTCGACATGTGAAAGTCTATTGGACTTTCCTAACCGGCTTCTTTGACCTACTCGGATTCTCACTACCACATTTTCAGGTTTATGGATAAGGAATTGTGTCCCATGCCCGAAGAGTTTGATGTTATTCTGGGCATCCAATGTCATACGAAACCTGTTATGCCCAAATCTTCTTAAAACCCGCACGAAACCTACAAACACCTTTCGAAGCTGAATAATAAGAATCTAGGTCGGATTCTTGTTGGGGATCACGTGAACTTAATGAATCTGATGAAGCATCACCACCTAATGTACTCGTCATCGGACTATATCATCATTCCTAGACATCGAGCTATTATCACCGTCCGATAGGTGGTTTCCTCGCTGGTAGGAGGTCGTAAGGATATGGCACCTGCGACATTCTTGAGCTTTATTGAGCAACCGGAGGATTACCGCTCCCTAACCCCACCGACGCTGCTGAAATGCTTATAGGGTTAGACTGGGTCAAGGCCAATTCGAAAAAGACTTTGTTGGCAGCCCCTATTATTGCAGGTGAGTAGAAAAATAATCGGGACTAAACGGTGAGATTAGGTCGGTGACGCCGGCCAAAGGGTAGCAAGTCCAACGCCGCCGAGGCTTAAAGGCCTTTTGTTTTTTTTTTTTTTTTTTTTACTCCTGTTGGACCGTAAATAGGGTTGAATTCAACCGTGCAGGACTCTTATGATTTTTTATTTGTTGTAAGAAGATTTGGTTAATGGAGCATCTACAACCGATTCAAGCTCCTGTAATAATGGACACAGATCCGGCGATACACTTCTATGAGTAAAAGTGGTTAGAAGTAGTAACCAATTATCATGCTTCCTGGTGGAAGGATTGGTTGAAGAACCATAGGAATACCATTGAATAGTACATTCCACACTAGAAAGTGTCCCCATTTAGGACACATACCGGATAGCAACCCTTTGAATGCCTGTTGGGTCTAAAAACTAATACTTACTACTTACTTGATCATGTATTGCGGCAAATGGGACGAGAGCAAGCGATTCCCCATGTGGATTGTGTTTGGCGTGCTACCTTTGAACTATTCGAAGGTTTTGGGAGTTCTAAGCGAGTTAAGTCATGGCCCAAATATTGGATTAACCTACCGAAGCTGCTGAAACCTAGAGAAAAGCATACCACTATGGTATCTACATATTATATGGAGTGTATAACGAAATGAACCCCGAAGGTCACAAGGCACTAAAGGCTAGAGAGTTGGATCCCCAAAGAGTTGTTCTCGCTATTGCACCACTCCAAATTCATGAAGTGAACCCTTGGATAGCTACATGAGCCTGCAGAAGGGAATCTGAAGCTAAGGAAGCGGAAGAGAGGAGGGCCCGCATTGTAGAGCTAAAGAAACGCACTTAAGAAGACGGAGCCGAGTCTAGTGATCCGAACGGGAAGAAAGTGAAAATAGACTAGGGCTTAATTTTTAGACATAATGTTTAGGAAGAATAAAAGATTTTAGTTTGGCCTCTTTAGAACAGTTTATTTTGCAAGTAGTGTTCTTGTTTTATTTCCTTTTTACTAGCTATGTACTCAAGTAAGTATTAGGCTTACTTTTATTAAGTAGAAGTAAAAAGGAAGTTTTATCCTCGCTTTTATGCTTTATTATTTTTATTGCTCACCTAGAGTTATAAATGAATTGAACCACCTAATTAGACCGTCCAAAATAAATAAATAAATAAGGGGACCGTCTAAGTGGACCTTTGAACAAATGATTATAGACATAAAACCAGGGAAATTGTTCGGCTCGGCCAACCCACCGTTGTCCAGGTAGTGGCTAGCGCCAGACCATAGCGCAGCCTGGTTGGACCAGGCTTGCCCCGCTGTTTAAGGTGCCGCTAAATGTAATATTTCTTCAATTGATCCAAGTATCTCGTACTGAAAAATCTCTTCACCATCCAAATCAATTAATTTTATTGCTCGTCCCGGCAATATCTAACTACACACAAATTGGCCTTACTAATTAAGCCTGAATTTTCCTCGAGGATCCTAGATTGGTGCTCTAATCTCCTTAAGGACCGAATCTCCAATTTGCAGATTTAAAGGCTTCACTTTTGTGTTAAATTCCCTTGATCTATGTGCCTTATATATTTAGACATTATGTAAGGCGTCCAGGTGCCATTCATCCAGCAAGACTAACTCTTCGTAGCGTGCCTTAGCCCATTCTCGCTTCGGAAAGTTCACTCTTGCCTTAACCCATCAGATTGAATCGGGTAGAGTGGGAACAAGATGTCTCGAACTCCTTGTTGAGACGTTCTAACCTTTTGGAGCTTTGATTCCGACGATACTTAGTTGCGGTTGACTTCCCTATTCTGCAGCTCTAAAGGATGATGCTTAGGACCATGTGAAAGAATACCACTTTTGGGAGTAAGGGGCTTAAGCGCGATACCCAAAGAGACTAAGAATGCTCTTTATTTGGATACACGTAAAGAATGCAAAATAAATGAAGTGTATGCAATGATGCTTATGACTTAACTTGAGATGATTCGATGATTTGGCTAGTACATGACTCGCAATGCAAAAGTGAATTAAATGAGATTGAATCGCGGTTTATTACTTATTTTATTTTAGAACTTATTTTGAGAAATCCCGAGATATTATTTCTTAACCAAAAAATAAAGAAAATTAGGGTTTATGAATCTATCGTGAGGCTTTAGGGCCAAACCGGCGGTTTCAAACCTAAGCCTCACCTGCTCACCACACGGCGTCGGCTTCTACCAGGACTTGGTGGCCAGCGGTGCCGGCTAGGGGCCACAGCTGGGATGATCACCCTCGGCCTCTAGCCTGGTTGGCAAGTTCGAAAACTCTTTTTTTCATTCATTCGGATAAGCCAAGAAGCAATTTGATAGAAATAAATCTAAGATAGGAGTCACCAGTCAGCTTTTTAGGAATGAAAAACTAACAAAACAATAAATAAATAAAAGCTCTTCCAATCTTATTATGGGAAAACTAAGCTGAAAGACGCTAAAAAGCAACTCCATCGGTCTAGAACCAAGAATTGGATTCGGGGTGAGGGTACGAAACGTAGGGATAAGCCCTTCCGTTCGCTCGTCAAATGACGACCATTACTAGTTTGAGTAGTGAATCTAAATAACATATTAAACACAAGCAAACAACATATGATACTGAATTAAACGAAACCAAAATATAATAATGAAAGCGGTAAAGGTAGACATGGAAGTGATAAAGAAAGTAAAAGCGTAAAGAAAAGAAAACGTGGAAAGAAAAGAAAGCGAAAACTAAAAGGATTACATCGGACACGGAGGAAATAAAAGTTATACAATTTTTCACCATAATACGAAAAATAATAAAAACATAAAAATAAAAAATCGTCGTAAAGGCCGAATCGGTGCCCTCAGATTATCCCATCTCGCTAATCTAGATCTTGAATCTGGATCTCGCTCATGTGACCGTGGTGAATCGGGAAGGGGCTTTTTGTGAATTTTTGTGGAGATAAGTAGGTAGAAAGATGAATGATTGAGCTTTCGGGTTCAAATATAGTGAGAATAGGGAGTAAAATAGGAATAGGATGAAAAGAGACCAAGAGATCATAGTATTGATAAGCGCATTCAATAGCTCTTAGCCTAACTTCAGCAGCGTAACACTTAGGGTTGAGCCGATCTAGTTACTTTTTGGCAGCTTGATGCATAGGAAAAGTCGTTGTTGAAATGAGAGCCTAAGCTCTCTATTTATAAGGAGAGGCTAGATCACGAAATGACCTAGGGTTTCAATTCACCCAACTCGTCCAAAGTTAATCCTAAAGTAGATGTAGAATCACAAAAATCGGGCCAGAAAAAAAGGGATACAACCGAATCCCGCAATCGGAGTGCCGGGCCATACGGCACCATTTGAGGGTCCTAACTTCTTTTCTACTGCAAAGGGATTCTCATGCAAAACACGGCGTTTCTAGCCGAAAAGAACATGGTACGCGGCGCCGAACACGACGTCGTTCCGGGGAGGAAACTCCATGTCTCGGGTGGACTGTCTTGGAGGAAAGCGTGGCGTTTTGATGCTTGTGATCATGAAACGCGGTGTCCAACGTCGTTTTGATGTCTTCAACTCCGTGTTTGGGTTGGACGAAAGTGAAACACGGTGTTTTAAGCATAGAATCTTTCTTTACATGATGTCGATTTTTGTTGACTCGGAGGTTTGACCCGCCTTGGACTGTCCAAAAGAAAAGGGATTTTGGACTGACCTAAGGTAAAAAGGCTATTTATTTGGTACGAAGGGGTTCTTTGTGGTTTGTCGGCTTCCGTCATACCAATCAAATATCTGTTTGTGATTCAAATTCTCAAATAGGATTCGGGATCTCATCATCGGGCCAACAATATAAAATATAGAAATAAGAGGGATAAGGGATGACAAGTTTTTTAGGTGTCTATAGCGTGTCGTTGGATTCCCTTCTTAGTCTTTTCTTGCTTTTTGAATTTTGTCTTGTGTGCTTGTCATGCTATTGCCAAATTCGCTTATAAAAGGAGGAACTCAGTGTGTTCATTTTGCACACTTCACTTACTCCTGTCTTTACTTCTTCTTGCTTGCTCTAGCTTTGCTTTAGTTTTCTCCTTCTTGTCTTGAGAAAACTAGTGTGGTTTTCATATATAACTCTTCAAAAGGTCTAGGAGAAGAGCTCATCCCTTTAGGAGGACAAGAGCTGAGAGATTGATTCATGACAACTTCTTAGAAAGAGAGTGTTACCCTCATAATGAGTAGAGCCCCAGTGACCTCTTGGTGCAAGCTAAGAGCCACGTCTCTTCACCAGCTATTTCACATTCGATAAGTTTGTAGGCTTAAATATCTTTTTTGTCCATTTGGAGTAATATTTCTACTAAATCTTATTGGTTTTTAATTTTGTAGAAGGGCTCCATTCGAAGCAGCAACGCTATCTAGAAATTCATGGAGATGTTTAAGGAAAGGAACTACCCCTTGCGTAACCTCATGAACAATGTCGGGTTTGGTTCCTTGTACATTGCTTTAAACCACTTTAGTGACCGTACAGAGTGTAAACCTACCGGGCCATTAGCGAACGCTTTTCGGATAATACCAACACATTTCATCTTCCTTTTGGGGAGATGACCGTTACTTCTTTTGACTTTACCGTTCTCTCGGGTTTGGGCTTCTCGGGGAACATTTAGTCTCCGACCGAGATTTGTACAAAAATCATGCCTATTTGCGTCACCTCTTGGTCCCATGGCTAGTAGGTTCCCTCAGGAAATTTCTTTAAGTATACTCCCTTTTGAAGCCTTTGAAAATGTTGAGTTTTAGGCTCCACATACTCTGCAACAACAATTTGAGTCGTGCTAGCTCTCATGCTAAGCATATCCATTTTCTTGGACCAAGCTTCCAAGGTACATGTTCACTATTTGGTGAACTTAGCAGACCTAGACAAGGTTAAGGATCTTAGCTGGGGTGTGTCCACTTACACTTGCCTCATAAGGGGTTTACGCTTTGGGGTGAGACACATAAAGGTAGAGAAAGATTTAATGAACTATCCACCTTTATGTGGCTTGTGGAAGATCATTGAGGTATGCTCCATTTCTTCTTTCAATACCAAAATACTTTACCTTGCATGGATAAAGGTCTCACTTGTCTTGCAAAACTACGAGTCGTGGTTATACGAATATTTTCCTCACCTCTCGCCCAATTCAAGGAATTATCCTTCATTCCCGACCTCGGTATCATGGGCCAAACATTACCTTCGTCAACCCAAGGCACATGATCTTGGCTTCTTGAGGTTCGCCCTAAACCGTATGACTTCGGTATTTCACTTCTAATCTTTAAATTTTAAGCTAGAGAATAACCTCGGAATTTTATTTCTTCTCTGTCTAACCCGCTATCCCAGCCCACGACCTATGGTGGACCTGTGGGCATGGTCGTGGTGGTTGGCGCCGGCCATAAAGTCGGGCATTTGTTGCCCAATGTTTTCCCTTTTTGTTTATCTCTTCATGGGTCCTGTGTGTTCGGGCCAACTTCCACCCTTGGATTCAAATTCAGCTCCTTTTAAGCTTAGGCGTGGTATGGGAATTGAGCGAGAGGAGGATCTTGCTTGAAAGACCTTTTAGATTTTGTTGGTATCTTAGCAAGCGAGTCACACCTCAAATCCGCTACAACATGTGGCCTCCGTTCGTTTCCCATGATCCACCACAAACAATGTTTTACTTCCACTCCATTACTCAATAAGAGTAGGAAGAAATAACTATTGGGTATCTCTATACCTAATTTTTAAACATACATTCACCTTATTCTTAGCACTTGGGGTGAATTATGACCCGACTAGTGAGTCTTCATCTCTTTCTCTTTTGTGTAGTTGAATTTCTTGTGTGGAAATTAACATCATTGATTCTAGCTTCTCTCGGAGGAAATCTATATCCCGATCCTTGATGTCGATGTGTTGCAACCCTAAGAATCCCAATGCTTTGTTAGAATTCCTGAGATACCCGAAGATGAGTGTGTGGGGCACCCTCTTCCGAAGAATTGTAAAGGGGTAAGAGTATTATGCTCTTTTACTTTTAGTTATGTACTAAAAGTGTCTTGCTAAAATAATGACTTTTGCAATATGACCGGGAGCAATCTCGACTTATGTCCATCAACCTCCGGTCCGCCCTTAGAGGTTTCAAGGATTTATATAGCGAAAAGACCTTCGAACATTTAAGGTGAGTCTTAGTTAGTGTAAAGGCTAACTTATTGAACTTTTAGGGAATATGCTAATTGCTCCATTATTTTTATAGAGTCGTCGATCTAGATCCTCTTCATCGTGCAATTTCCTTGGTGGTCCTGTGGCTCAACCATGCAATCTAGTCAACAAATGCCATCCGGTGACACGACCGGAGCAGTACTTCATGACGTTCTTTACGATGGTCACATCATCGTAATGCTTCCTAAGCGGGCGTTGCACATTTGGAGCTGGGCCTAGTTCTTCCGAGGTTAGTCCTACCTTCTTCAAGGATTTTTAGAAGTCATGCCTCTCCAAGTACTTGACCATCACGGTAACCCGTTTGATTTCCACCGGATGTCATACAGCGAGCCTCCTCATGGAGCTTCTCAACCTTCTTAAGACTACGAGGCTAGCTCTTCACAGTGGGGTGGGGACAGACGAGTTTCTACGTCTATCTTGGAGGATTTCAGCAACTATATCTTCGATAACACCTCCGATGATGAAGATTGACCGCCACCTCCTTGCAGGGTTCTTTTTTATATTTAATGGGATGAGTGCAAAGACTCAATTCTAAAAATGATTTCTTTTATTTATATGATGCGAAAAATTCTAAGGAAAGTTGCAAAGACAAATCGAAAAATTTTGCACTAACCCCCATTCCCCCAAAAGGAAATAATAAAATGGAAAACACGAAATGGTAAGCACGACTAGAATTTTGGCCTTTTACGAAGGGAAGGTTCCATCCTAAATAGTGCAAAAATTATCGTAGAAAGTTTTCCATGACGGAGGAAACTATCATAGAATGTTTTCTATGACGGTCCTAACCTCAATCGTGGACCGTCGCAGAAGGCCCGATTGTAAATGACCATTTACGACCATGTCATCGTACAAGGTTTAGCAAGGTTTTACGACGGTATTTTTACCGTAGAAAGTTGAATTATTTATGACGATAATTTTTACTCGTCATTAAATTTCTTCACCCTTTACGACAGTATCTTTTGACCATTCAAAAAAAATCACTACTAGAAAAACTACGAATAGCGACGAAAAATTGTCAAATAGCAACGGATTTTCGGAAACAAGCAACGGAATTAGCGACGGAAATATGCCGTTGCTAAAAGCTGGATCGCTAAAATTTTGCGACGGAAATTACCAAATCCGTCTAGTTACCACGGATTAGCGACAGAGATGCCTTCCATAGCCGATGGAAATCAGTAACGGAATACATTTTCCATAGCTGAGTTTAGCGATGGAATTTGTAGTATTTCCGTCGCTAATCCGTCGCTAGTCCGTTGCAGATCCGTCACTAGTCCGTCGCTAGTCCGTCGCTATCTCGGGCGGAATTCCAAAATAGCTTTTTTAATTTTTCGTTAACCTAGTACAAAAAATTGTGAATGGATATATAAATCCAACATTCACATATGTGTCAATTACATTTGGCATTTACATATGCCGGCCACAAACTACTCATCCAAGTTGGATATACACATCCAACATACATGTTCAAAATCATCAACAATCCAAACATATTTAAAACCAATTCACAAGTTCACAAAAATTACCATACAAAAGTTCACAACGAACCATAAACACGAGTATGTGAAAAGTTCGCAAAATGTTCACCAATACACAAAAGTTCACAATGAATTCAGGGTCCTCACTCTTCCTCTTCCTCATCCTCTTCCTCATCCTCTTCCTTTTCCTCTTGCTCTTCCTCTTGTGGTTGTACTTGTCTACCTAAGATCCAGATGCTTGCTGAGATTTCATAAATTCGATGAAGTGTGCAATTGGCTCAGTGAAACTGTCCACCTTTTCTTTGAGCTGCCTATTTTCCAACCCAAGCACACGAGCATGCTCAATCCATTGATGTAACTCGAAGTTAAATTATGCACTATTTCTCTCAAATCCGAGTCATGTGGAGTAAGCAGCTTTCAGTGATTTGAAGGACATGGTTGGTTTTAAGTTCTTAGCCTCAAATCCAAGTCCATACATGCGACCTTTCTTGTTCGCATTGGCTTTGACCCACAACTCATGTTGTGAAGGAGTGGAGACATGATCCTCATAAGAGTTGGGGTCATCAGTAGAAGGTTGAGTGGGTTGAGTGTTTTGCAACTTTTTCCACTCTTTTTCAAACTTTTCCTAAATAATATATAAATATTTGAGGCATGTAACTATCAAAGGTTGTCAAAGAAGACAATATATTGAAAAATATGAAAATTGCACATATAAGGTTACTCACATAAATGGCCTTGGATTTTTGGTCGACCCATTCATCCTTTTTTGTTTTGTGGGTTCGTGAAAATAGTTGGGTCAGTAGAGGAAGAACTCCTTTAAGCCGCTTCATCTAAATAAAAAAAAGTTAGTAAAGATTCAATTTACCAATATGAACATGTTAATAGTTGCATGCGTAATCACTAAAGGGGTATGTACTAATCACCCCTTATGCTCCGTTATAGGGATTGAGGCACAAGTATGGAGCGATGAACCAAGTCCACCTTGAATAGCATTGCGGTTTTTCCGAGCCTACTCACGTAACTTCTTTTAGTCAGCAGCTTCCCAATATTCTAACATCTCTCGCCGATAGTTGTCACCCAACCATTTTGGTTTCTTCTTATTTTTCCTTGCCTTTAGCATGAAGTCCTTTAATTGATCAGTTCCTTTCTTCTCAAAATTTCTTCTTATTTGGACTTCATCAGTTGGAGACCAAGTGAAAAATTTCGTAGAAATGAAAAAGTAGTTTATAAGTTATGAAATTATAATGTAATGCTCAAACATGCACAATAAGTCATTATGTTATCTCAAATTTAGAAAACTAAAGATTTGTCATTACCTTGAACTCGGAAAACCACGGATCATGTTGTGATCGAGGAACTTTACCCCATGTAGGCCATGCTCCATCATACTTGCTTTGGAAGATGTGGGAAATCGTGCCCATAAGTTTATCAATGGGGAAGAACCTAATCAAGAAACATATAAAATAGTTAGTTATACTATTTTACTATTAAGCTTAATTTATTTTATTACTTATTATCACACTTACCCTTCACCATCCGGCTCAATCCGAATCTTTTCCCGGCTGCTAACATTACTTGATTCAAGACTAGCATGCTTGTTTCCCGCCTCGGTTGCCTCTGTCATTTGTAGGCCTTTGTGGTGGCCTTTGTTCGGCACCAACGTGGATGCGTGGTATAAGGGTCGTACCATATTGGTTATATGCGTACGTATTGGGCGAGTTTGAGTACATATGAGCATTTGAGAATATGGAGGGTTTGGGATGAAAGACCCACCCTTTGGGCTTTGCATGTGTGGGATGTTTGGAGGTTGGAAATAAGGAGGGTTGGGAATGAATGACCCACCCATTGGAGTTTGGTTGAAAGGGGAGTGTGGAGATAATGCTCCACCTACAGGAGACCGAAGGTAAGGAGAGTTTTGAGAAGGGCTAGAAGTGCTTACATCATTACCTTCACTATCGGTACCGACGTTTCTAGCCCTTCCCCGAGTAGCTGATCTTTTCGACCTACCTCTACCTCTCTCCATATTTCCTAACATAAACAACATAAAAATATTAGTAAACATCCAATGGTTAAAGTGATTCAATATAAAACAACATATAAACATTAGTAAACATATAAACATGCAAGCCTTAGATATAAATATTCTTCTATTAAGAAATTACGCTTCAATTATTTCACATTCATTACATTAATAAGAATTCATTTGATTACAACATAAATGAAAGTGATTCAATATAAAACAACATAAAAAGAACATCATCAACTAGCCATCATCCTCGTCATCAGTATCATCATTGTCTTCTTCACTATCCTCTTCGGCATCATTGAATATGAGATGTTCTTCTTCCTCATCGGTGATGTTATCATCATCCCATTCACCTTCCTCATGTTCTTCACCATCCCCTTCTTCGCTAACATCCTCAATCCCATCTTCTTGGTTTAAAATAACATCATCAACTAATTCTTCTGCTGAAATTGAGTTATCAACCAAAGTGTCCGACAAAGTTTCCATTATAGGATCAATCTGTACCCATACTATCCTCTTGAAATGCAAGAGGAATAGTATATTGGTCATCAACTCCGGGCCTTGGTTTTGATGCCACTACGACGAACCAATTCAGCTTTTCTCTAGGGACCCCTTGTGGATATGACATATAATACACCCGAGTTGCAGTACTAGCAAATATGAAAGGATCGGACTTACGATAATGCCTTGTATGATGCACTTCAACATACGAACTAAATTTTGTGGCACCGAGTTCCCGAGGACGACTAGGGTCAAACCAATCGCATTTAAACAGACACACACCTTTTTATTGGTTCACCAACATATTCACCTTCAACTACTTCTTACAAGATGTCGTAGTAATTATTTTCAACATATCCTCCATCAGTTCCTTTCACACAAACACCACAATTGAAGGTCATCCTCCCTTCATTTCGAGCCTCGTATGAAATAACATTCCATTCACCGTGTATGTTGTCCATGTTTGCACTCTCCTTAAAGGACCTTAAGCTAATTGCATCAAGTAAACATGCTTTTCATCATGATATACTCGATAATAATGAATGCAGTGTCAATAACATAGTATTGGTTTAGTTTATTAAAAAACCAATACTAATAAATTTGAGGCATGAGCATTAAGTCTTAATATATGATACTCACAACTCCTTTGAACCAATCTTCGAACTCACTTTCCACCATTGCATCATTTGCAACATCACTAACATCAACATACATAGCTCGTTTTTGGTCTTCGAAGAGACCGAGTTTAAATTGTTTATTAATATGACATCATCGTTGCAAAAAAATTGATTGAAATGAGTGTTGTATAGGACAAGATAAACTCACTCAAGGTAAGGTTTAACTTCGAACAGTTCAAGTAAAACATGGACATGTGCAGCCGTCTTTTCCTTATTATCAAGGAAACGCAGAGTGAACTTCTCAATTGGAGCACCTTCTGGTATGAATACCGAAAGAGTAGGATTGTGTTATGGAACTTCACTCCCTTCATTTCGTCGACTTCTATTGCGCATACAAGGCACGTTAGAGCCGAAATAGTAAGATTCAAAATGTGTTTCTTCAAATCGTGCATATTTTTCGGTGATACTCCCTTCAGGCTTCGATTTGTTTCCTATGGATCTCTTTAATCAGCCAAAGAACCTCTCAAATGGATGCATCCATCGGTATTGTATCGGATCACCCAATTTTGCTTCCCCGCTAAGTGAACAGACAAGTGTTCCATCACATTGAAGAACCCAGGAGGAAATATTGTTTCCAATTTACAAAGTGTTATTGAAATATTTCGATGCATTTGCTCTAACTCCGCATCTCGTAAAATGGATGAGCAAAGGTTCTTGAAGAACTCACTAGTTTTAATGAGAGGCGCTAAAACCTCGTCCAGGAGTGCACTAAATGCTATTGGAAGAAGACTCTCCATGAAAACATGACAATCATGACTTTTCAAGCTATGGAACTTAGTGGAGTTTGGGTCTACAAGGTATGAAATGTTAGAACAAGTAATCATCCGGCATTTTCAACTCTCTTGCCCATTCACATATTGCCCTCTTCCGCTCCAACGTCAACACATATTTTACCTTCGGTTTGGGAATTTTATAATTTAGTCCATGCTTTAAATTCAACTCTACACGATCACACAACTCTTCCAAATCCATTCTTGCCTTGATATCATCCTTTCTTTTCCCGGGAATATCCGTAATGAGTGTTAATTATATTCTGAAAAAGTTCCTTTCAATGTGCATCGGATCTAGGTTGTGGCGAAGCAATTGACCTTTCCAATATGGAAGCTCCCAAAATATGCTTTATTTTGTCCAATTATGATCCTTTTGAACCCCGAAATGTTAATTTCCTGCTCTTCGTTACTTTGGGAAAGTTTTCAACCCATTATTTTATTTCTTCCCCGTATATCGACAAGGAGGACCCGAATGTACTGTTTTTCCTTTTGTAAACGATGTGCTATTGCTTTGGAACGCGTGACTTCGTGGCAAAAACCGCCGATGGAAATAAAACCATGAAAATTTTTGCCCATTTCTAAGTTTAATGCTTTTTTTTATTCATACATATCGGGCATGACATGGCACTATGAGTACTCCATCCGGACAACATACCGTATGTCGGGAAATCATTAATGGTCCACATCAACGCAGCCTTCATGAGAAAGTTCTCACCTTTTGAAATATCATATGTTTCCACACCATCTTCCCATAGTGTTTTCAACTCGTCAATAAGAGGTTGCAAATACACAACAATTTTATTTTTCGGATTTGTAAGCCCTGGTATGATGCATGTCAAGAACATATAAGGCATCGTCATGCATAACTCGGTGGTAGATTATAGGGCGTAACAACGACTAGCTACATTGAATAAGACCTTGAAGGTCGGCTAAATTGATTAAACCCATCCGCGCACAAACCAAGTCTAATATTTCTAGGCTCGGTAGAAAATTCGGGGTGAACTTTATCAAAATGTTTCCATGCTTCACCATCCGAAGGATGACAAAGGACACCATCCTCTCTTACATTCTCACAATGCCATCTCATGTGCTCTGCTGTGGTTTTTGAAGTAAACAAGCGCTGAAATCCCGGTATTAATGGCAAGTAATGCATCATTGCAAACGAAGTCCTTTAACTTTTTCCTTGTCTTTCCCTTTGACGCTTCCATCTCGCATGACCACAAAACTTGCATGAATCAAGATTAATGTCCTCTTTGTAGAACAACATGCAACCTTTTCGACAATAATCAATTTTTTAACATCCATCGCAAGATTTTTAATGACCTTCTTTGCATGGTGAATGTCACGAGGAACTCGGTTATCGGGGGACAATTCTCCTTCATAAGTTGAGCAATCTCATTAAAGTAATTTTGAGGCATGTTGTAGTCGGACTTGATGCTCAACATTCTAACGGTGGCGGACAACTTAGTGTAAGTTTCATTTCCTACCCATAAAGGTCATTGTGCAGCCTCAACCATATTAAAGAAAGTTTGGGCATGGGTATTTGGAGGCTCTCTTGTAGAGCCTTGATGCGAGATCATGGCATCCGTAACCATATCATTCATACGGTCGATATTTGATTCTACATCGCCGTAGTTCATATGATTGGAGCCACTTTCGGCGTTGAATATGTTAGAAGTCATACCACCATCCTCATGTAAATGAGGATCTATTTCTCCATGACTAATCCAATACCAATAGTTTGGAAGAAAACCATATTGATAAAGGTGTAATTTAACTTCATCGGGATCCTTATACTTCCGATTATTGCATTTGCGACATGGACACCTATATTGTTGATTATGTACAAATTCTAATTGACTTCTAGCATATGTATCTAACTCCTCAACCCCGTTTAAAAACTCTTGTCTATACCCAACTCTACCAGGTAATAACCTACGATACATCCATCTACGATGCGTAGGCCCGTTCATATATATTCGATTGACATTTAACAATTTATTAAATTATTAGTTAGTAATCAATACATGGAGATGTTATGATTACATTTCTTCTATAATGAATATAATATATATAACCATTATGCATTGAACATATACTTTTCTTATACATAAATTTCTTTAATTTCTATATTTTACTCGGAAGTATTTATGTCATCATTAAACTAACCATACCTAATTAACATAAATACATTCACACAAATATAATTGATTACATTATTTCTACCTAATTAGTATAAAATAACGCACACACAATTATAATTTATACAATTATTTCAAAATTTACAACAATAATTTCATTTCTAATTTTACTGTAACTAACCACTATTTATTAATAATTTGTCAAATGTTCAATAAATTTATAAATAAACCACATACAATTGCACATATACAAATAACAAATAACATTTAGTTCAACTTCAACAATAATTTCCAACAAATCTAACCCCACATACTTTAAACAAGACAACTTCTATACATAAATAACATTTACTTCAACTTCAATAATAATTTCCAACAAATCTAACCTCACATACTTTAAACAACACAACATCTATACATAAATAACATTTACTTCAACTACAATAATAATTTCCAACAAATCTAACCTCACATACTTTAAACAACACAACATCTATACATAAATAACACAATTGCACATTTTTCTTTTCAAATTCATTCACAAACAACATTAATTTGCAGCAAATTATATAAAATCATCAATTTGAAGTTAAATTATTGAGGACATAAAAACCTAGATCAAATACATTAATCTAATCTAATTGACACGAGATAATAATTCGCACCCAAAAACATTCATCCTTTGTAGAAAACGAATCAAACTTCTACTTCCTCGGACCAAATACCAAATCAAATGTATACAGAGTACTCTTGACAAGAAGAGAGACTATTTCCTCTTCTCCTCGAAACTCCAATTTCCAAACCCAGCTAAAATTAAGTGTCTTAGGCTGAATGCTAAATATGTAAATCATATATTCGACCCTCAGTCCTTTTAGAAAGAACTCACACAATTAATCATCAAGACATCACAATTACCTACACAAATTGGTTGAAATTTGAGGTCATCAAGAAAGCACTTGGAAGGCGAGACCTGAATTCTTATGTCATTCAGTTCAATTAACCTTATACAAAAGATGCAACTTGGGTTATATAAAACAAGCATAAATAGAACATACTACAAATTTGATCAATAATATTTTTTATTTGATGCATGCTAGACATATCAAATGAGAAGTTAGCTTGGCAACACTCTTGTAGTGTAAGATAATGAAAAGTAAATAATTGGCACCATATTTAATTGAGTACTAAGGTTATCAAAATATTGGCAGGCCTATCATAGATGCACTTAGAGGAGCAATATTCTCATATTTGTATAATTCCATCCAGTCTCCCCGGCCCCCAACCTCCAATACCCCTACCTAAATTAGTTCGCGACTTGGTGAATTTAGAAATTATATACATCAATACCACTTTTTTGCATGCGTTAGAACCTTACATGTTTCGAATAATTTTTATGTGTTTTTTTTTAAATATTAAAATAATTCCCCCTTCTCTGCTTTCATGTCCTAATAGAACTTAAAAGGTATAATAGAGCTAATATCCAAGCTTTAAAAAACAAAGATGATGGACACATGGCACAACAAGATTGATTTTAAAATTAAAGAGTAGACAACCATTAATTTAGAAGATAACATACATATGCTTATATACAATTCAACATACATCATGTGTATCATACACGTACACATTATTAACATACAAGCAATATTTATATTAATGCTTCAACTTGTATTCTTATATGATATATTGATATTATAGCTTGGATCTTATAAGTTTATGCCCTCTTTGTCCAGTATTTTTCTTTCTAAAGGGAAAAGGACACATATTTGAAGAAATTACAATATTAACCTATGGACAATAAGTGTAGAGGAAAAAATGAAATATAATTTATTAAAATTTCTTTAAATGAGCTTATACGGCAGCCAAATTGGGACATACAAAATTGGAAACAAACAAACAAACAAAAAAGGTTCATTAGCAGCATATGATATATGTTGATGATTGTTCATCTGATTAGAAATTATCCCAGAAGGACATTTTCGAATCCTCTTATCAGTAATTCTCTATTCTAAAGAGTTTCAAGCAAATCAAAATTGGACAACCGAGAAGTACAAGCATTTCAAGCAAATATGAAAATCACCAAATATCAAGAATTCCAACGAAAGATGTATTAATTAAATAACTACCCACTTCTTTTACTCGAAATTAAAATTGGACAACCGAGAAGTACAAGTGGATATCAAAAGTAAAACCGAGAAAATCGTCATTCTAGGGTTTAAAGGTACAAGAGGAAGAGTGAATTACATGGGAAAAAGTAAGGATGGTAGTTGCTTAATCCGAACAGGTGTCCATTTTCTCGCCCGATGTTCAATTTTAGGGCTTAAAATTCGGCAGAGGAGAGAGAGAGAGACGGACGAGGCTAGGAACTAGGCAGAGGAAAGAAAGACATGGCTCAAATATTTCGAGTGTATGTTTTTGGCGGATGGAGAGGGGATGAGAGAGGTTGGGAACTTTTTTTATTTTTTCATTCTTTTCGGAATAGGGGTACACCGTAGACAGATTGAGAGGGGTTGAGGGCGCTTGTTTTCATTTTTCTCAAAATTAGGCCTTCTTGTTCCTGTTCAACTAAATTTCTATGACGTGCAGATATAAATTATTTAGGACTGGTTATTTTGCTCCCTCGAGATTCACTTACTATTAGAGACAGTATCAAATTCCTTCATAAAAATATATAAATTCAGATGGTTTTTATATTCCATCGTAAATAAGCGTCGTAAATAGACAAATTTTTAGTAGTGAAGTGCACAGATCCAAAATATTAGGGCCTAGCCGAAATGGGTTGGAAGTAGAAAACTAAATTTAGCGAAGGATTGCTCGGGCTGAAATTAAAGTTAACCATTGGTGCCAAGTGCTTGGCTGGGGCACTGGTGAGCTTCGAGTGGCGTGGTGTGGTAGGACTCGAACCCGGAGACTACTACAAAAGGAACCTTCGATCAAACACCGAAAATCACACCTTCTAAATCTTCCTGCTACAACTTCTTCGAAAAACAGCTTCCTAAGGGATTTCCTCAGTACCTCTAATTCCTTTTCTACTTCAAAGATGAACTTCATGATTGAATTGTCCCATTAGATGCACAAGATGATAGATGTTGACAGGGTAGGGTTATCCCTCTATGAACCGAATAGCCTATTTAGCATTCGGCAGGTGAAAGTCTATCGGACTTTCTTAAAGGCTACTATAGCCTTTTGGGATCTACATCATCACGTCTTTAGGTTTGGGGATAAGGAACTATATCCCCTTCCTGAAGAATTTGATGCCATCCTAGGCATTCAACGTTAAACTAAACCGATGATGCCGACACCTTCCACCAATATGCATGAAACGTACAAGTGTCTACTAAATCTAACTAATAGGAATCAAAGTTGGATTCTTAAGGGATGAGGTGCATTTAATGAACCTGCTCTCGTACTATTGCCTAATGCATTCTTCGGGGTATGCCCACATTGAGACACGTCGAGCTATAATCACCTACTTGATACGTGGCTTCTTGTTAGTGGGAGGCCACAAGGACATGGCTCTTGTTGCATTACTAAGTTTCGTTGAGCTATTAGAGGATCACTCGCTCCCTTACTCCGCCGATCGTTGCGTAAACTATCATAAGGCTGGATCAAGTTGAAGCAAATCCAGACGAGGACTTTACGGGCATCCCCCGGAATTGCAGGTCGATCGAAGATAATATCCGAGAACTAACCGGTAAGGCTAGGTAGGCAGCATTGGCCAAGAGGCGGTTGTGCGGTGCCTGGCGAGACCGAAAAGTCTCTGGCTTTGCCCAAAGTCGCGCTTTTCGCTCTCTCTTTTTTATTTTTTATTTTTCTCCTGTTGGGCCGTGAATAAGGATGAATTAGACCATGCAGGACTCTAATAATTTTATTAACTGTTGTGTGCAAATATGTTTCATGGAGCACCCTTGGTGCGAGCACCATCGGACATGGACCTATATCTAGCTACACAATTCTACTAGCAGAAGTTGAGGAGTGTTTTGACTCACCATCCCGCTTCTTAGTGGGAAGCCTGGTTTAGAGTTAGGAATCCTATTGAATGGTACATCAAGCACTAGAAACCGTCCCAATTTAGAACACACTCGAGCAACACCCTTTTGTACGTTTATTGGGTCCGAAAATCAGTACGTATTACTTCCCGACAGGTGTAATGCGACAAATGGGATCCCTCACTTGGACCGTGTCCGGCTCTGCTGCTTTTGAATTGTTTGTAGGTTTTGGTAGCTCATGGTGAGTTTTGACATGGTTTGATTACTTGATGAACTCGCCAAAGTCGCTGAAACCCGTAGATAAACGAACTATTGCAATTTATGAATATTATCTAGAATGGATAAAAGAAGTAGACCCCAAACATCGCGAGGCACCGAAGACTCGAGAATGGGACCCTAGAGAAGTTATCCTCGCTGCAGCACCACTTCAAATTTGAGAAGTGAACCCGGAGATAGACCAACGAGCCGACAAGGGGGAGGCCAATGCTAAAAAGTCGAAGAGATGAGGACTCGCAGGATCGAAGAGCTAAAGAAACGCACCTAGGAAGATGCAGCTGAGTCTAGTGATCCAAAAGGCAAGAAAGTAAATATTAACTAAGGCTAAAATTTTAGGAAGAATTTAGGAAAGAAATAAAAAAATTAGGGAATTTTAGTTTTGCCTCTTTAGAGCAATTTATTTTTCCAAGTAATGTGCTTGTTAATTTTCGTTTTATTTAGCTATGTATTCGAGTAAGTAGTAGGCTAACCTTTTATTAATAAAAGTAAAAAGTAAGTTTTATACTCACTTTTGTGCTTTATTTATTTTTATCGTTCACTTAGAGGAATAAATAATAAATTTTTGGACTGCCTAATTGGATGGTCCTTAAAATAATAATTAAAGAATTAATTAATTCAATGGATTGTCTCATTAGACCGTCGAAAATAACAATTAAATATGAAAATATGGTCGTAGGGATTTCTCCACTCGATCAATCCGCCGCTGTCCGGACGGTGGTTATAGCCGTCTAAGGTGTGGCCTAATTAGGCCAAGCGTAGCAAACATCAGGAATTGTTTAGTGTCATGCTAAACATAATATTTCTTTAGTTAATCCAAGTTTGTATACTCGAAAATCTCTTCACAGATCCAAATCAGTCGGTTTAACTACCCCTCCTTGGAGTAATTAACTAAGTATAAATGGGCCTTGCCGATTGGGCCTAAATTTTCTTGAGGATCCTGGATTGGTGCTCTAATCTCTTTAAGGACCAAATTCTGAATCTGCAGATTACAAGGTTTCAACTTCTTGTTAAATTCCCTTGATATATATGCTTGGTATATTTGGACATTATGCAAGGCATTTAAGCGCCTTTCATCTAGCAACACTAACTCTTTGTAGCGTGCTTTAGCCCATTCTACTTTAGCAATTTGACTTTCCGCAATGATCCATAATAAAGGAATGACAATTTCTATTGGACTGATCTGCTTCCATTCCTAGACTAGTGAGTAGGGTGTTGCTTCCGTGGAGGTTTTAATGAAGGTCCGATATCCCCATAAAGCAAAGGGCAACTTGTCGTGCCAATCCTTATACTTGACAAACAGCTTCTCCGCTATTTTGCGAATTTTCTTATTGGTAGCCTCGATCGCTCCATTGGTCTAAGGGCGATAGGGAGAAGACCTGTGGTATTTGATTTTATGAATGTTTGCTCTTGGAGAGACAAAGTCACCCTAGAGGGGGGTGAATAGGGTGATTGGGAAATTTAAACAAGTAATGGGAGAATAAGACTAGACAAGACTCGAGGAGAGTTTGAGTTTAGATTGAACTCGAAAAGTACTAACTCGAAAGTTACGTGGAAACCCTCCTTGGGCAGAAAACCACGATCAGTGCTAATCCAAGCACCAAGTCAAATCCACTGTTTTGAATCCACAAAATACAGTAGAAAGACTCAACTAGAATTACTCCCTTAGACAATTCCTCATAAGATTTTTCCTAGACTTAGAAATTCCCTTATCTCGATCTAGTACTTCCTAACCGAGATAACCTTTACGAGTTAGGGACAACTGAGCTGAGTTAACCTTTACAGCTCAGTCAAGGGACCTTACTCGGAAAGTAAGAATGAGTGTTTGTAAATTAATTACAAGACCTTACAAGTCGAAAGATATTAAGTAGAGAGTTGGAGTTGTAAATAGAAGATTGAGTATGAATAAAATGACTTTTTCTTAAGTACGTGTATTGACAGTTGGTTCAACAATCTTCAAATCTTGACAGTTGGCTTCTATTTATAGATAACCAAGCAGTACTAGCCGTTGTGACTATCTTCCGACCGGAAGTCCTTTGTGACCGTTGTGATGGTCTTTCTGCGTCACTCGTAAAATATCCATTGAGGTGTGATTGTTAGGTAACGGCTCTTGACTCCTTTGGAAGTCCCAATCCACCGGTGGTGTCCGAAACGTAGGGTGGAAACCACCATTGAGCTTAGCATTGCAGATTTGCAGCTTTGGAAACGGACAACCCCGACACGGTGTCTCGGCCTAGGTCAAAGGTAGGAAAAAGCCTTGTCTGCTGGTGATTTGATATCTTGAAGCCGCTTACTTTTGTATTTCAAAAATAGGATAACCTCGTTTGCATAACCTATAAAAGTAAATCAATTTGGTTCTCAAAGTATAAAATACTTTGGTCCAAGATTAGACACAGATAATAATTTAATTAAGATAATTAAGTGCATAATTATCTCGAGTCCTAAAAGAGTAGAATTTTCCGAGTGTAATATCCATTATACTCAAATTCCATCTAAGTCAGTCTAGAAGTAAAGCAAGTCGGATAAAGAACATCGAGTAGAGAGACTTGAACTAGACTACCAATGTTCAAACCAAGCATGCTGACTTAGAAAGATGAATTAACGCCGTAATTCAATTTAACTTAGAACAAGAAGTTAGAACCGAGTTTATGCACATTAAAACGAATGTTTGAACATGCAATATATTGAAGGTTTGCTCTTGGAGAGTATAAATCACCCTAGAGGGGGTGAATAGGGTGATGAGGAAACTTGCTTGAAAATTAAAGCAAATAAGGATCTCGATGTGAGTAAGTGACAAGGATACACTCGTAAAAGCATAAACTCGTAATTCAAGTAAGCAGTGAAGAAATAGATTAAACAGAATTCAAACTGTCTCGAGTCTAAAATGTACTCGTAAAAGTAATAACTCGTAAAGTGCGTGGAAACCCTCCTGGGGTATAAAACCACTGACCGTACTAATCCAAGCACGAAGTCGAATCCGGTATTTTGAGTCCACAAAATACAGTAGATCGACTTAACCTCGAATTGCTCCCTTAGAAAACTCCTTACAAGGTTTTCCTAGACTCATAAATTACCTTATCTCGATCTAGTACTTCCTCACCGAGATCACCCTTACAGCTAGGGACAACCGAGCTGAGTTAACCCTTACAGCTCGCTCAAGGGACCTTACTTAGAGAGTAAGAAAGAAAGTATTTGTAATCGAGTACAACACCTTATAACTCGAAAGTTATGAAATACAAAATTGGAGTTGTAAGTAGAAGATCGAGAATGAATACAATGACTTTTGATCAAGTATGTGTATTAACAATAGATTCGGCAATCTTCAAGTCTTGAAAGTTGGCTTCTATGTATAGATGACCAAGCAGCCTTAGCCGTTGTGTCCATCTTCCGACTCGGAGGTCCTTTGTGACCATTGTAAAGGATTTTCTCGAGTCACTCGTAAAATATCCGTTGAGATATGAACGTTGAGCAACGGTTCTCGACTCCTTTGGAAGTCCCAAAACCACCGGTGGTGTCTTGAAAAATAAGGTGTAAACCACCATTGAGCTTGTTGTTGCAGATTTCCAGCTTTGGAAACAGACCAATCCCGACACAAAGTGTCGGAGCTAGGTCGAGGTGGAAAAAGCCTTGTCTCGCTAGTGATTTGACGCTTTGAAGCCTGGCTACTTTTGTGATTCAAATTTAGGATAGCCTCGTTTGAATAACCTACAAAAGTAAATCAATTTGGTTCTCAAAGTATAAAATACTTTGGCCCAAGATTAGGCACAGATAATAATATAATTAAAATAATTAAGTGACTAATTATCCGAGTCGAAAAGAAATGGAATTTTCTGAGTCTAATAACCATGAAACTCAAATTCCATCTTAGTCGGCCTAGAGGACAATCAAGTCAAATAAAGAATATCACGAGTAAACGGACTTGATCTAGACTAAACACAATTCAAACTAAATATGCCGACTTGGAACAACGTAATTCCCGAACCATGAAGTCGGACCCGAGTTTAAGCGCGGAAAAGATAGTGTTTGAATATGCGATATATTTGAGTGTTGGGTGACTCGAACCGAGTGTGAAGAAGCATGTAGAAGTATGCTTTCCGAGTCGGTCGAGTCAGCGAAAGTAGCATAATAGATTCTATAACACTCGGAGGAAATGTTATATCACTCGTAAAAGTTTATAAGATACATAGAATGACTTCAAATCAAAACCCTATGAGAGAAGAGTTCTTATACCTAATTCCTGGATGGAACTCGAAACGTGTAAGTATAAAGTCTAAGTCTTCAATCTCCCCTTTTTGATGAAAGGCATTCCATACTTAGACAAAAACTTTGTTAGTGATATAAGTCTGATTTTGTAAACTTGCTCAGAAAATAACTTAAGATTTTATAGCTATCGGAGCAAGAAAAGAATTAAATCCGGATAGACAATAATTGTTAATGAAATGCATTGATTTTAATGACGATGCTAAGCAAGAAAACATATTTGATGGAAACTCATAAATACTTGCATTAATCATCGAACTCGTAAAATTATAACAAAATGCATTAATTCATTGAATTTAAAGACAATATTTACAATGGGTGAGAGAGACTCCCCTAAACAAGACAACAAATTTTTTCTATCTATTCTCCCCTTGCCTTTCAGCAAAAAAAAAAAAAAAAATGGGAAGAATACAACGAGAGACGTACATATTTGATGTCCGGACAAAAGAGAAAAACAATGAAACACTCGTAAACAAAAGACTAAGAAATTAAGGAGGGGATGGGTTAGTCCGAGTTGAGGACGAAGGACGAGTGGTGCACCGGCGCCGATAAGATCTTGACGATGTGCTTGAGTGCGGCGGAGGAAGTACAAGGATCTCTCGGCATGGACTCGGCTCCGAGTGGCCGACCCAGTAACTAGTTCATCCAGAGGCTCGTCCTCTTGGAACCGAACGACCGGAGGGGTGTGCTCGAGTTGACTCGTCGTCGACTGTCCTCGATCAGCAGGGTTCTTCGATCCACTTAGACTACTCGTCCGAGCTTATCACTTCGGTAGCGCTTTAGGAGCACACGGACCCTCAATTGTTGCTCCTTGTCCTTCTTGGTCTCCTTGGCCTTCCGGCTCACCATGCTCGTAAAGAGCCGCATCGCCCGCGAGCTCTTCCGCTTCTTCTTCATCTTCTTCTTCATCTTCTCCTCTGCTTGAGGAGGACTTGGCGTAACTCGAGGATTCCTCAAAGGTGTCCGAGTCTCCTTGATCCTTAGCTGCCTTGGAGTGTCTCTCCCGAAGAAGCTCGATCGGCTCCCTTTGCTCCTTCAACAGAGCCTTCATCTCGAGGAGCAAGTCCTGTTGCTCTTGGAGTTGAGATTGGGCGGTTTTCTGGTTGATGGTCATAGACTGGAAGACAGTCTTGAATGACCGGAGGAGGTCCTTGATTTCTAAGGCCACAGAGGAAATTTTGTCCATGAAAGTAGTGGACAAAATAGAAGAAAGAGTTTTAGAAGCACTCGAGGTGGAGGCACCACCAGTGGAGCAGGAAGAGAAAGAGGGGTGTCTTTCTCGAATCCGAGGTGGCGAAGGTGGCCTCGGCTCCGAGCTGTGAACCCAGCACAGCAGAGTTAGGTTTCCTGGTATCCATACCCCAAAAGTTCCTTTTGCTAACTACAATGGCAGCCTCGAAACTGCGGTCGGATCCGAGGGAAGAGGAACTTTGAACTGTTTGAAGATGAGAGTGAGAAGAGCACCGAAAGGAAGAGGAGTGTTCTTCTTGGTCCGAGTTTGAGCTGACACAACCGCCATTTGCTCAATAATAGTAGGAAAGAGGTCTACTTCGTAGCCCTCTAGAATATCAAAGAGCGCTTTGAGGTGTTTGGAGTTGGGGTTCTCCTTGCTAGAGTGTTGTGAGAAGAAAGTTCTCATCAAGTAAGAAACACGTAAGACGAGCTTCGACTTTAGCTGAGTAACGTAAAAATTTTTGCGTGACCCTGGAACTCTTTTGCATACTTTTCAAAGAAGTCGTCGACGACCTCATTAAAAGGAATTGGATTTCGTTTAAGAAAAGAGAGGAAACTTTAAATAGACGATGGAGGAGGAAAGTATTGATTCGAACAGTTATGTTCCGAACTCCGGAGGTGAGAGTACCTTCGAGCTGGAAATATGAGTATAAAACTCGAAACGAGTTTAGGATAGATGAACTCGCTGAAGCAAAGAAAGTTATACACCCTGGTCGATTAGTATGTGAGGCAACCACGAAAATTTTGTGGTTGGGAAGAATTTATCATCCAGACGCAAGGTGCTCGGGTGACAAGGGGTTTAGAATTTAAGGGGCCTTCTTGGCTTTTGGTGTGAGGTTTCTTGGTGGTAGAACCAAGAAAATCAGGGTAAAAACCTCTTTTCGGCATTTTAGTGAGAAAAGAGAGAAGGTAAACTTGAGAGAGAGTAGAAGAGAAGAAGACTCGAAAAGAGTGAAAGATAAAAGGAAAAAGTAGAAGAGAAATGAGTTTGAGAGCAACGGAGTTTACTTGAGATGATCTTCACGAAGCTTGAGAGCACCGGGAGTCGCGTTTAGTCACCGAGATTGTGGTCGCGAGGAGTTGATTTCGAGAGAGAGAGTAAGTGTAGAGTAAAGTAACGAAATGAAGGAGAATATGCGCTATTTATAAGAAAAATAAACGTCCTTCAAGATTCTGTTCTAACTCAGCTCTTTCAGCAGTCACCTCGACACGGTGTGACGAATCTCTCGTCAACGGTTAGAATTCCAACGGTTTGTCTCTCAACGGCTAGTTGTTTGATTATGGCGCGTGAGAGAGAAAGAGAAAAAGAAAGATTTTGAAAACAAATTCCGAAATTCTCCACTTGTCTAGAGATGATTTCGTAAGTTTGATGTCCACTTTTCTCAAAGTCTAAGTCCGACTTCAACTAGGTTTCGAGTGACTCGTAAACTGGAAATAAATAATAACTATCGGCTTAATACCATTAAATCAACTCGAACTAATGGTTATTAACGAATTGTAAACACATAACACATAATCATGCAATGAGATTCTCATATAGGAAACACATAATTATGCATTTAACATACCAAGCTCATTCCTAATGAAGCAAAACCGATCCTCACTAAGTGGCTTAGTAAAGATATCAGCTAATTGAAGATTGGTAGGAATGAATTCGAGATCAATATCTCCTTTCTCATAATGGTCTCTTAAGAAATGATACCCGACCTCAATGTGTTTCGTTTTTAGTGCCGAACCGGATTTTTGGTGATGCCGATTGCACTCGATTATCAACCGAGTTTTGCTTCTTTGAGTGCCAAGATATTAAGGATTGACCCGAAATTGGCACACCCCTGAAGTGCTCTTTCTATCTACTTTATATCTAACGTAATCAGCATCTCGAGTATCCGGTGAGAGTCGGCTTTGAGTCTCTAGAGTACCATAGACCTAAATTCCGAGTCCCCGCAAGATATCTAAATATTCTCTTCACCGCAATGAGATGTGATTCTTTTGGATTAGCTTGGAATCTTGCGCATAGATAGACACTAAACATTATATCCGGTCTACTGGGTGTACGATATAGCAAAGATCCAATCATACCTCTATAGAGTTTCTGATCTATTGCTTTACCTTTTCGTCCGAGTCCAGCTTTATGCTATCGCTCATGGGTGTTGCTGAATGCTTCGCATCTTGAAGTTTATACTTTTTCAGCAGCTCCTTGGTGTACTTTGATTGATGGACATAGATTTCATTTTTGTCTTGCTTGATTTGTAGACCAAGGAAGAAATTGAGTTCTCTCATCATACTCATTTGAAATTCTTGTCTCATTAACTCGTAAAAATCTTGACACGTAATTTCATTAGTAGCTCCAAAAATTATGTCATCAACATGTATCTCGAGCGATAAGGAAATCGTTCCCCTTGGTTTTTATAAAGAGAGTCTTGTCGATCCGACCTCTTCTAAAATCATTTTGAACCAAGAAATTGCTCAGTCTTTCATACCAAGCTCCGGGAGCTTGTTTAAGACCATAAAGAGCTTTTTGAAGTTTGAAAACATGATTTGGAAAATCTGAGTTTTCAAATCCAAGGGGTTGCTCAACATAGACTTCCTCTTCGATAAAACCACCGAGAAAAGCACACTTAACATCCATTTGATATAACTTGATATTTATGCTAGATGCAAATGCTAACAGGATTCTAATGGCTTCAATTCTCGCAACAGTGCAAAGGTTTCCCCACAATCAATCCCTTCTTCCCGATTGTAACCTCGAGCCACAAGTCTAGCTTTGTTTCTTACTACCAACCCACCTTCATCCAGTTTGTTCTTGAAAACCCCTTTGGTACCTATGACTAGGTGGTCGAAGGTCGTTTGGTCGAGTCCGGACTTGGTTTCTTTCGAATTGATTGATTTCCTCTTGCATGGCCTCTACTCATTCAAGTTCATTTAGGGCCTCTAGTGCATTTTTGGGTTCGATTAATGAAATGAATGCAGTGAATGCACATAGATTCTGAAGAAAGGAACGAGTTCTTACCCCACTTGTCGATATCGGATAATATGTTTTCTAGTGGATGACTAGAAGCATACTTGAATGCTCTACCTGTTCTCCGATTCACTAGATCCGTAGGCTGAATTGGGTGATCTTCGGAGGTTTGTTCCGAGTGAACTTGTTCATCAGCTTTTCCTTCATCATTCCGATCGGGTTCTTGAGTTGTCTCATTCCGAGTCACTAAGTTCCGAGTGACTTCATTTTGAGCTGGTTGGGTTTGATTCCCGATAGGCCCATTTTCATTATGATCATCACTTCGCCGAGCTTTAGGTCCGAGAATGTTGACTCGGTTTTTCCTGTTCAAGCTCATCAAACACAACGTGGATGCTTTCTTCCACTTTGTTAGTTCTCTTATTAAAAATACGATAAGCTTTACTATGAGATGAATAACCCAGAAAAATACCTTCATCTCGACCGAGCATCAAACTTGGTAAGGTGATCCTTACCATTGCTGTGAACAAAACACTTACATCCAAAGGGTTTGAAGTATGAGATGTTGGGTTTCCTCCCTTTGTAGAGCTCGTACGGTGTTTTCTTCAGTAATGGGTCCGATGAGGCATCTGTTCAAAGTGTAGTTTGTTGTGTTGATCGCCTCAGCCCTGAAATAGTAGGGTAGATTGTGCTCAATCATCATTGTCCTAGCTATTTCTTCGAGAGTTCTGTTCTTTCTCTCCACTACTCCATTTTGTTGAGGAGTTCTTGGTGCTGAGAAGTTGTGAGAAATACCAGTCTTGTCGCAAAACTCGAGAATTCCGAGTAGTCAAACTCCCTTCCATGGTCGGTTCGAATTCTCCGGATCTCGAGTCTAAGACTCAACTTGGATCTTTCTCGCAGAGCTTGGTGAACTCTTTGAATGCTTCATTTTTGTGCTTGAGAAAACACACCTAGGTAAATCGTGAGTAATCATCAACAATAACAAGTACATATGATTTACCTCCGAGGCTCTTAACAGGGATTTCACCACATAAGTCCATATGTAGCAATTCAAGCACCTTGGATGTGGAAACTGTCTTCGAGGATTTGAATGACGATCCGACTTGTTTCCCTTTGTGCAAGCTTCACCAACTTTGTCTTTCTTGAAAGCACAATTAGACAATCCTCCGACTAAACCATAAGATGCCAGTTTCTTGATTGTATGCATGCTAACATGACCTAATCTACGATGCCATGTCCATGAATCATCATGAAGTGATGCTTTTAAACAAGATAAATTCCGACTCGGGTCGAAAGAAGAATAATGTACGTATTACCCGATCTCTTACCTGACAACTTGATTTCTTTGGTAGCTACATCGGATATAATACAGTTGGTCCGTGTGAATCTTACCACTTGACCTTTATCACACAATTGAGAGATGCTAAGCAGGTTGTACTTTAATCCTTTGACAAGGTATACTCGGGCTGTCTAGAATTCCTTCCTTTCCAATCTTGCCTATCCCAATTATCTTGCCTTTGCTATCATCTCCAAATATGACTTTTCCTCCTTTGTACTCTTCTAACTCGTAAAAGAGTCCTAAGTCTCCCGACTGTGGCGTGAGCATCCACCGTCCAGGTTCCAATGTCCTTTTGATCTTTTCCGAGTGGCCTGCAAAAATAGAAACAAACTAACCCTTCTCACTTCCTCTAACAAACCCAATAACACCCTTTACATTGGTCCTTTTCGAGGAAGAAGGTTTTTCGGAACCCGCATTTGAATGACTTTGGGTCCGATCCGATTCTAAGTCTTCCATTTAGAGAACTGAGTCCGTGTATCTTTCTTTTGAAAAGCTTTTCTTTTATATATTGGTGGAGATGGTTTTCTCCTATAAGTTGGTATGGGCTCGATCCGTTTATGAATGGGACCGTGCTCAGCTTTCCCGAACTTTATGGTTCTCGGAATCCTTTTGAAAAGCTCGAGTAGGAATTGGACTCCTCCTCTTTGTTAAAACCAAGACCTTCTTTTCGAAGCGGACACATTGAGATCCCAAGAGCATGTCAAAGTTTTTCTGACCTTGAGTAAACTTTAAAACAAGATCTTGAGACTCGTTGAGCTTTTGCTTTAGTTGCTCATTCTCTTTTTCGAGTAACTCGGACTTAGTCTCATTGGATTGAGCACTAGTCTTGAGTTCTCTCGAGTGTGAGTCTCAGCTTTTCCAACTCATTTTTAAAGAGATGCTCTCCGAGGAAATTGACTCAAGTTGTTCTTTAAAGTGAGAAGAATCGGAATTGGACTTTTCTTCCAAAGTGAAAATGTACTTAGCTAAATCAACTTTGGAGAATTTGAGAAAGTATTCGATTACCTCTTGAGTATTTGCTTCCTCATTGTCCGATTGATCCGAGTCCGACTCGTTTCCGCTTCGAGTTAGAAAGTGCCATTAGACACTTTGAGTCATCCGAGTCCTCGTCATCTTCCGATGAGTCCTTGTCACTCCATGTGGCCATCATAGCCTTTTTCTTCCTTCTATCCCTTTTTCTCTTTGGACAGTCTTTGACTATGTGTTCCTTGCTGCCGCATTCAAAACAGACCAGAGTTCTTAGACAAAGATAACTTTGAAGGGGAAGAGTACTTACCTTTTCTATCCTTCTCGTCTTTCTTGTAGAACTCTTCTTTTGGCTTCTTATCCTATCTCTTATGCTTCATCATTTTCTTGAAGCCTCTAGCAATAAGTGCCATGGGATCCTCTTCCGAGTTAGAAGAACTCGGATCCGCCTCTCGGTTTCCGAGGCTTTCAGCTGCAATGTTCTTTTTGGTGTTGACCTCTACATCCTCCTCTTCCAGGTGGATCTCATGGGTGAGAAGCTTCCCAATGAGTTCGTCCGGCTTCAGTAGAGACAAGTTATGAGCCTCTTCGATAATTATTACCTTGGGACCCCATCTTTTCTTGGGTAGGCTTCGAGTATCTTTCCGCACATTTCCTCGTGAGAAATCTTTTTACCCGGAGATTTGAGATTGTTGGTAATCTCTGTAAATCGAATGAACATCTCGAGTGATGGTTTCTTCGGCTCCATCTTGAACAGCTCATATTTATGAAGATATTGGCTTATCTTCGCTTGTCCGACCCGGCTTGTACCTTCATAAGTGTTGACCAAGTGTATCCATCTTCCGACTAGAGGTCCTTTGTGATCGTTGTAAAGGATTTTCTAAGTCACTCGAGAAAATATCCGTTGAGATATGAACGTTGAGCAACGGTTCTTGACTCTTTTGGAAGTCCCAAAACCACCGGTGGTGTCTTGAAAAATAAGGTGGAAACCACCGTTGAGCTTGGTGTTGCAGATTTCCAATTTTGGAAACGGACAATCCCGACACGTTGTCCGGAGCTAGGATAGAGGTGGAAAAAGCCTTGTCTCGCTGGTGATTTGACGTTTGTAGCCTGGCTACTTTTGTGATTCAAATTTAGGATAGCCTCGTTTGAATAGCCTACAAAAGTAAATCAATTTGGTTCTCAAAGTATAAAATACTTTGGTCCAAGAATAGGCATAGATAATAATATAATTAAAATAATCAAGTGACTAATTATCCGAGTCGAAAAGAAATGGAATTTTCTGAGTCTAATATCCATGAAACGCAAATTCCATCTTACTTAGTCTAAAGGACAATCAAGTCGATAAAGAATATCACAAGAAATAGACTTGATCTAGACTAAACACAATTCAAACTAAATATGCCGACTTGGAACAATGTATTTCCCGAACCATGAGGTCGACTCGAGTTTAAGCGCGAAAAGATAGTGTTTGAATATGCGATATATCCGAGTCTTGAGTGACTCGTAACCGAGTGTGAAGAGGCATGTAGAAGTATGCTTTCCGAGTCGGTCGAGTCGAGAAAGCAAGCATAATAGATTCTATAACACTCGGAGGAAATGTTATATCACTCGTAAAAGTTTATAAGATGCATAGAATGACTTGAAATCAAAACCCTATGAGAGAAGAGTTCTTATACCCGATTCTCGGATGGAACTCGAAACGTGTAAGTATAAAGTCCGAGTTTTCATATATTTGAGTGTTGTCCGAGTGACTTAGAATTGTGTGTGAACAAAGTATGCTTTCCGAGTTAGTCGAATCAAGTGAGAACATATGCAATGGTTTCGTAAAACTCGTAAAAGATTCTATATCACTCGTAAAAGTCTCTAAGACACTTAGAATGACTTGTAATCAAAACCTTATAAGAGATGAAGTCTTAGACCTGATTCTTTGATGGAACTCAGAATGATGTATATGTATTTTCCGTGTTTATGTATAAATGAATGAAGTTCCCGATTTCGTGCATATTGACTTCTAAGTATAATTTTCTTTGAGTTCAAATTTACTATTTCGTTTTGCTCCGATATATCAGCTCAATTTTCTTTCTTTCTATTTTACTCGATATAACTACTCACAATTTTTTTAAAAAATGAGCTATTTGCGTAAACATTCTAAGACCGAATCACTTCATTTATTATTCAATTACTCGTGATATATAATGCTAAGCTTTGATATATCCCTTGCCAAATGAGTAAGAATGAAAACTCTTGATTATTTCACTAACAAAGTAACTATCCGAGTATGGAATGCCTTTCATGAAAAAGGGGAGAATGAAGACTCGGACTCGAATTTATATCATTTTGAGTACTATCAAGGACTCGGGAACAAATCTCATCTCTCCTAATTTTGACTACAACTCATTATGAGTAATATAGAAACTATTGCATATGTTTTCATTCCATTCCGGCTGACTCGTAAAACACATTCTTGTTCACCAACTCACACCGATGTTTCGAGTCACTCGGACACTACTTAGATCTATTGCATGTTCAGGCAATTTCTCTAAAACTTTTAATCTATGTTGTGACTTCTTGTTCTAAGCTAAAGTGAATTACAACGTTAATTCAACTTTCTAAGTCAGCATGTTTGTTTGAAATATATTTGTCTAGATCAAGTACTTACACTCTAATATTCTCTCTTATAACTTGATCTTTCCTAAGACTCACTCGATGGATTCCGAGTGAATGAATATTAGACTTAGAAAATTGCACTCCTATAGGCCTAAGATAATTTTGCACTTAACTATCATAATTAAATTATTATATGTGCCTAATCTTAGACCAAAGTATTTTATACTTTGAAAACCAAAATTGCTCACTTTTGTACGTTATCTAAATAAGGTTATCCTATTTTTGAATTACAAAAGTAATCGGCTTCAACTCTGTCAATCACCAGCAGACAAGGCTTTTCTACTTCGAACAAGGCTTAGACGCCGTGTCACGGTTGTCTGTTTCCAAAACTGGAAATCTTCAACGCTAAGCTCAATGGTGGTTTCCACCTTACTTTTCAAACACCACCAGCTGATTGGAGTACCTTTTGGAGTCAAGAGCAGCTTGCACAACGTTCACATCTCAACGGATCTTTTCGAGCGACTTAGAATAACCGTTACAACGGTCATAAAGGACTTCTATTCGAAGTTAGTAATAAACGGCTAATCTGCTTGGTCATCTATATATAGAAGCCAACTCTCAAGACTTGAAGATTGATGAGAATTGCTGGAATATCTCGTCAATACACATTACTTAAGCAAAAGTCATTAAAATCATACTCAATCTTCTATTAACAACTCCCAACTTGTAATTCATACTTTCCGAGTTGTAAAGTCTTGTAATCAGTCACATATTCTCTTTTACATTCTAAGGTCCCTTGACTAAGCTGGAAGGGTTAACTCAGCTCGCTTGTCCCTAGCTGTAAAGGTTACCTCAATTAGGAAGTACTAGATTAGATAAGGGAGCTTCGAGTCTAGGAAAACTCTGTAAGGAATTGTCTAATGGAGCAAGTTTTGTTGAGTTGGTTTACTGTATTTTGTGGATTCAAAATAGTGGATTTGACTTGGTGCTTGGATTAGCACTGGCCATGGTTTTCAGCCCTAGGAAGGTTTCCACGTATATCCGAGTCCACACTTTTCCGAGTCCAATCTAGACTCATATTGTCTTGAATATTTCTTTCAAGCTCTAATCTTCCAAGTTTGTTAAAATTTCCTCATCACCCTATTCACCCCCTAGGGTGACTAAGACTCTCTAACAGACAAACCTTCAGGGTTCACATACCATAGTCGGTTCTAATATGAAACAACTTATGTACTTTAAACATCCCAGGAAACATCGTATCTCTTTTTCGTATTCGATGGTGGGATCTCTTGCATAGCCTTGATCTTGGATTGATCAACTTTGATTCTTCTAAGACTAACCACATAGCCTAGTTGTTTGCCTAGTGCTACCCCAAAGGCACATTTTTGTGGGTTAAGGCACATGTTGTACTTTCTTAGTCTTTCGAAGAATTTTCTAAGGCTAGGTAAGTGCCCTACCCTATCCTTGGACTTGATGATCATATCATCCACATAAACTTTGGCTTCCTTATGTATCATATCGTGTAATAATGTCGTGTATGTCCTTTGATATATAGCTCCAGGCATTCTTAAGTCCAAATGGCATTACCACATAGCAATGAGGTCCCCCATTGAATGATGAAGGTCATCTTTTCCACATCTTCTTCAGCCATCTTCACCTAATTATACCCAACATTGCCATCCATAAAATCAAGTAAAGCATGTTCTGCTATATTATTTACGAGGATGTCGATATGAAGTAGCGAGAAATCATCTCCAGTGGCTTGCCTTATTTAAATCCCTAAAGTTGGCACACGTTCGGACCTTGCCATCTTTCTTTGGAATTAGTATTATGTTTGCTACCCACCGATGGTAGTGGACCACTTTGATGAACCCGACTTCTAGCTGCTTCGGACCTCTTCCTTAATTTACGAGTGCCCATTCAGGTTTCATCCTTCCGAGCTTCGCTTAGCTAGCTTTGCGTCTTCGTAGATTGGAATTCTATGTTCCGCTTTACTTGGATCCATTCACGGCATGTCTTTTTACGATCATGCAAAGACATCTATGAATTCTATAAGGAGTGAAGTGAATTGCTTCTACTCTTCCGGATTTAGTGTTTTCCTAATTTTGAGCTCCTAGGGTTGATAAACTAATTCTAGATTAATTGTTATTGTTTTCACTATTATTGGTGAGTGATTTTCATGATCTTCCATAGCATTTATTAATTATTCAGGGATTACTTGTTCATCATTAGAGGCAAAACAATTGAAAATAGGAGAAGGCAAAGAGTAAGTGGAAAGGTCCATCTTATTAAATATAGAAATGAGTACATCGGACTCGAAAAAAAAATTAAAGAATTGGAAATTGCAGTAACTAGAAGACGAACTAATAGAATTGGAAAAGGAAATAATTGCCCTAGTGTTATACTTAATAATGGGATGCTTACCTAGGATAACAATGAATTCTTGGCCCTCCTCAACATTCGATCCAAGTAATATGCTTAGACACTTCGGCGTCGATGTCGGTGATGAATCTATATGGATCAACTTGCGGGTGCAACATAGCTCGGGATAGTACCGAAACCGAATTCCCTCTAGGTTCTCTCTTCCGAATAGCGGACCAAAGATATTGCTCTCAGCTAGATTGGTCTAGTCTTGTATGGACTGTCCCTCTTCGAGGAGGTAGGGTGCCTCCTTTTCCGGTATGTAGCGAGCCGCTAAAGACCTCTAAACCAGGTACTAAAATTCCCTTCTCTTTGAGGTAGTAAGGTTCACGAAAGTCGTAGTAAGGGAAGTCATCCCCTTCTTTCAGGAATTGTTCATTTAGGATGCGAGGAAATGGTTTGATAGAACGAACTTGGAATGTCTGCAGTCCTCCTAGTTTGTAGTTTCCACTTGGCACGGGCTATTTCCTTACCAGTAGGTTAATAGACTAGCCCGAACTTATTGTTAATGGTGGATGCACAGGGTAGAAAGATTGTGTGGTATGCCCTTCGACTAGCGGTTAGGCCAGGAAAATACCTCTTTTTCCTTAGCATCGAATGGACACTAGGGTTTCCATAAGGATTGAATTTAAGAGGTTCTTCATCCTTGTCTATAGCAGTGACAATCTCAAACCTATAAAGCTCTTCATCGTATGCGTCGTGTTCAATTTCGACTGACGGACTCTTTACAAGTAATGGTGGCACAGAGGTTATCTCCATTGATGGTTACAACTTGATGTTTGATGATCATCTTGACTTTCTAATGTAGTGTGGAGTGCGAGTGCTTGAAGAAGGTTTAAAGGTAGCTGGGATGTCTAGAACTTGGAAGTTGATGTTTTTCACTACCAGTCCAACATTAATTGGCAGAGTCACTGTTCCCAAAACTATCCTTTTAGAATTATCATAGGCTCGAAGATGAATAGTTTTCTTTAAGAATTGTTGCTATTTGATGCCTAACCTTATGGCGGTCCTCCAAGGACAAACATTTACGCCGGATCCATTGTCTACTAAGGTTAGAAGGATGAACTTGTTAATGCAAGTTACAATCAAATAAAGAGCATTGTTCTATGCAATGCCTTCTTCAGGGACATCTTTCTTGTCAAAGGTGATGGTTTCATCCTCGTTATTAACTAATCCTACTACTTCCTCGGGTGTCGTTTTAGGAAATACCTCAATTTTGCTAAGTGCATCAATCAAGGCCAACCTATGCTTTTAGAAAGCAGATATGAGTCGCCGGATAGAGATATCGACTTTAAGTTTTTGAATTTGTTTTAGGATGGGGTCTTCTTCCTTAGTAGCTTCCGGTTCTTTTGGGGTTTCCGAGTCCGTTATGGACCCATGAGTGCATTTTGTTGCCCGGACGTAGTAAGGAATAGGATTTCTAGACACTTTAGTTCTCCCCAAAATTCGTCTTCTTCTAAGGGTGGCGTGCCCTAAAAGTTATCATCACTCGTCATCCTTGGTATCATATACGTCTTCTTCATCACTTACCCACAATCCATGGACTTCTAGGTCTATTGGAGGTAGGCTAGCAAGTGGTTTGGACTCATCGATGTCTTGAATGAAGACAGATGGGATCTACTAACTTAAAATGGGTTTAAATAATATGGCTAAGGCTTTTGGGCGGCCGTAGGGAGAGGGAGTTGACCATTGCGGAACATGCTCTCCAACTTGTTTTTGAATGTCCAACATTACTCGGTGCCGTGTCCTCGTGCACGATGGTATTTACTGAATTTTCATGCACCCCATTTTTCCGATCTGTTTCGTAATTGCCGATTCTCCTCTTATAAGTGGCAATTTGATTTTCCCTTTAGACAAGAGATTGTGAAGGGCTTGCGCATAAGTTGTATCAATTGGAGTGTACTCATTATACTTGTTAAGGGCATTGACATATTTAGCCCTACCGGTATTGCCTTGATAAGAGTTTTTCTTGTCCTTATACCGATAATTACCTCTATATTTAGTCACAACTTTTGTGGTCATGGTAGACAACTCTTCTTCTATCAGCATGTCGGAATCTCTAAGAGCTGAAAAGCTCATGAATGGTAGGAATTTGAGATTGTGATTGTAGGCATGCTGAAGGTTATTGATAATGATTCTCACTTGATCCTTCTTGGAAAGTCGGTCTACCATGTGGAAAGCCTTTGCCCTCCATCTAGTGAGAAAGTCTCGTAAAGCTTTCTTTCTCGCCTTGTTTGATCAACTCTAAGTCTCTAAATGTGATAGGTAGATCAGCTTTATAGGAGTATTAGTGTAGGAATTTCTTATGCAAATCATTCCAATTGGTTACCTTGGGTGGGTCAACCATATTATACAACTTCATTACCTCACTGTCAAAAGTCCATAGGAAGATGATGTGGGAAGTGACTTTAGGTACGTTCTTAAGAGTCAATGCTCCTAATAAATTGTGAACATGATGATGGGGATCCTCAAAACCTCGAAACTCTTAAAGCAACCAAAAACATGCTTGAAAAGTGATAAACAAACAAATAATAAAGCAGTAAAAAAGCAATAAAGAGAGCGAAAAGAAAGCGAAAAGGAAATTGAAAGTTACATCGATTGAAGACTCGGTTTCTCACTCTAAGTCATTCTCGGTATTACATGAAAACTCAAGTATAAATCCTATCTCTCCTAAGTTTTGATTTCAAGTCATTCTAAGCATTATAGAAACTCTTGTATAAGTTTTCTTTCGTTTCGATTGACTCATAAAGCACCTTATTGCATATCTCCTATACCGATGTTTCGACTCACTTAGACATCACTCGGAACTATCGCATGCTCAAATAATTTTACTAACACTTTTATTCTGTGTGCCGACTATGTATTTCAACGCAAAGAGAATTAGCATGTTAATTCCTTATTCTAAGTCAGTTTATTTCCTTGAGAATTATTTGACCGGATCAAGTTGTTCTACTCGATATTTTACTCTCTCTACTTGATCATCCTTAGGATTGACTCGGATGGAATTTGAGTATATTGAATATTAGACTCGTAAAATTCCATTCTTCCGAGCTAAAGATAATTAAGCATTTAATTGTTCTAGTTTAATTATTATCTATGCCTAATCCTTGACCAAAGTATTTTATACATTGAGAACCAATGTAGTTTGCTTTTTGTAGGTTATTCAAACGAGGCTAACTCATTTTTGAAATACAAAAGCAACATACTTCTAGCCGTCAAACACTAGCATACAAGTTTTACCTACTTCGGACATGGTCGAGACACTATGTCGAGTTGTTTATTTTCAAAACTTGAAAACTCCAACTCGAGGCTTAACGGTTATTTTCACTACAACTTTCAGTCACCACCAAGTGATTGGACCATCGTTTGGAGCCAACCGAGCGCCGCACAATGTTCACATCCCAATGGATCTTTTCCGAGTGACTCGTAAAAGCCGTTACAACGGCTAGTGAAGGCTTCGTCCGTAACCAAGACTCAACGGTCATTCCGCCTGGTTGGCTATAAATAGAAGCCACCTCATAAGTTTTAAAGATTGCTGAACATTATTGCTAAACACATTTACTTGAGCTAAAGTGTTGTTCCCATTCTTTATTCAATCTTCTATTTACAACTCCAAGTCTCGTATTTCATATTTTCCGAGTTATAAAGAGAGTCTTATAATTAGTCATATTCTTTTATTACTTTCTAAGGTCCCTTGACTGAGCTGTAAGGGTTAACTCAGCTCGCTTGTCCCTAATTGTAAAGGTTACCTCAATCAAGAATTACTAGATCGGATAAGGTAACTTCGAGTCTAGGAAAACATTATAAGGAATTGTTTAAGGGGCAATTCGCGCGAGTCAATCCTTGTATTTTATGGATTCAAAATAGTGGATTTGACTTGGTGCTTGGATTAGCATTGTCTCGTGCTTTTCCGCCCCAGGAGGGTTTCCACGTAAATCTGTGTTATCACTTTTCCGAGTCCAATCTAGATTCGGAATCTGCCGCTTAGCCGATCCGTTGTAAAAATTGTTTAATTTTCTCCATCACCCAATTCACCCCTCCTCTAGGGTGACTTAGACTATCCACGCTCAAACCTTCAATTGGTATCATAGCCTAGCCTTTCAAGAGGATCTCACAATCCAAAGGTATAAAGATCGGATGACTTAGAACAATGGAGAGTTCGATGAAGGAAGATCATCTACCAAACAACCGAAGTTCAAAGAGTCAAACTTTTCCCATTGGAAGAAGATGATGGAATGTTTCCTGATGGACAACGATGAAGAAGTTTGGAACATCATTAAAGCCGGCAACTACATTCTAATGAAGACAGAGAATGCAACTCTTGTACTCGAAGTCAAATCTGAGTTCACCATTAAGGAGACCGAGAAATTCAAAAGGAATTTCAAGGATATGAACACACTAATGTGTGCCATTAGCACGGAAGAATACAACGAGGTCTCAGCTCGTGACACAGTGAAAGAGGTGTGGGACACTCTTGTTAACACCTATGAAGGAACAAACCAAGTGAAATAGCCGAAGATAAGTCAATATCTTCATAAATATGAGCTATTCAAGATAGAGCCGAAGAAAACATCACTCGGATGTATATTCGATTCACATAGATTACCAATAATCTCAAATCTGTAGGTACAAAGATCTCTCACGACGAAATGTCCGGAAAGATTCCGAGATGTCTACTAAAGAAGAGATGGAGTCCTAAGGTGACAGCCATTGAGGAAGCTCATAACCTTTCTCAACTAAGGCCGACGAGCTTATTGGTAAGTTACTAACCCACAAGATTCATCTGGAGGAAGAGGATGCAAAGGTCAGCACCAAAAAGAATATTGCGTTGATGGCCTCGTAAAGCGGACGTGAAAGTCTAAGCTCCTCGTGAATCGAAGAGGACCCTATGGCGCTCATAGCCCACGGCTTTAAGAGAATGATGAAATACAAGAAGTGGGAAAAGAGGCCAAAGGATGAGTTTTACAAGAAAGATAAGAAGGACAGAAAAGGTAAATATTCTTCTCCTTCATAGTTATCTTTATCGAAGAACTCCGAGGTTGCTTTAAATGTGGTAGCAAGGAGGACATAGTCAAAGACTGTCCCAAGCTAAAGAAGGACAGAAAGAAGAAGGATATGATGGCTACCTGGAGTGATGATGACTCATCTAAAGAACATTACTCACACGAATCAAAGTGTCTTATGGCACTTACGGATTCAAAAGCTGAATCGTAGTCGACAACGATGACTCGGATATTGATAAGGTAATTGAATACTTTCTCAAATTTTCAAAAGTTGATTTAGCAAGATATATTTTCACTTTGGAAGAAAACTACAATTCGACTCTTTCCAATTTAAAGAACAACTTGAGTCTCTTATCGATGAAAGCAATGCTTTGAAAAATGAATTGGAAAAGCTCGAGACAAAATCTCAAATAACTTAAGACCAGTACTCAAGCAAATAAGACTATGTCTAAGTCACTCGGAATAGAGAATCAAGCAATCGAAAAGAAAGCTCAATGAGTCTCAAGAGCTTGTTTTAAAATTCACTCAAGGTCGAAAAGCCTTGATATGCTTTTAGGCTCTTAACGTGTCTCCTTCAGGAAAGAAGGACTTGGTTTTAATGAAGAAGAGGAATCAAATTCCTATTCTAATCTTTTCAAAAGGATTCCGAACCGTAAAGTTCGGGAAGGCCGAGCATGGTCCCATTCATACAAATGAATAGAGGACTAAGTCCAAACCAACTTACAAGAAAAAGCATTCTCCTCCAGTTTACAAAAGAAAAGATTTTCAAAAGAAAGAGACACGGACTCATTTTTCTAGAAGGAGGACGCAAAATCAAACTAGACACAAAATTATTCAAATCTGGGTTCCCAAAAGTGCTCTTCCTTATAAAAGGACCACAATAAATGGAATTACTGAGTTAGTAAGAGGAAGTGAGAAGGGTTAGTTTGTTTCTATCTTGCAGGTAACTCAAAAGAAGAAGAAAGGTCATTAGTACTTAGACAGTGGTTGCTCACGCCGCATGTCGGAAGATTCAAGACTCTTCTCCGAGCTAGAAGATGTGAAAGGAAGAAAAGTCACATTTGGCGATAATAGCAAAGGCAAGATAGTAGGGATTGGCAAAATTGGTGAAGGAATCAACACAGTCAGCCTTGTCTACCTTGTCAAAGGACTCAAATACAATCTCGTTAGCATTTCGAGCTATGTGACGAAGGTCAAGAGGTAATGTTCACTCAAACCAATTGCTACATCTCTCGATGCAGTCACCAAAGAGACTAAGCTCTTAGGTTTGAGGTCGGGCAACACTTACATTATTGCTCTCTCGGATTCATAGCAGACTTTATCTTGTTTGAAAGCATCCGTGAATGATGATTCATGGACTTGGCATCGTAGACTAGGTCATATCAGCATGCATACAACCAAGAAACTTGCATCCCATGGATTGGTTAGGGGCTTACTTAACTGTGCTTTTATGAAAGATAAAATATGTGAGGCAAGCACAAAAGGTAAGCAAGTCAGATCATCTTTCAAGCCACTCAAAACAGTATCTACATCCAAAGTGCTTGAATTGCTTCATATGGATTTGTGTGGTGAAATTCCTGTGAAAAGTCTTTGAGGTAAATCGTATGCACTTGTTGTTGATGATTTCTCACGATTTACTTGTGTGTGTTTTCTTAAGAACAAGAATGAATCCTTCAAAGAGTTCACTAAGCTCTACAGAAAAATTCAAGTGGAATCTCGGACTCGGATCGAAGGATTCGAACCGATCATAGAAGGGAGTTTGATTACTCGGAATTTACGGACTTTTGTGATAAGAATGACATCTCTCACAACTTCTCTACACCAATAACTCCTTAATAGAATGGAGTAGTGGAGAGAAAGAAGAGAACTCTTGAAGAAATAGGAAGGACTATGGTGATTGAAAATAATCTACCTTACTATTTCGGGCTGAGGCAATCAACACAACGAAATTACACACTCAACGGATGCCTCATCGGACCCATCTTGAAGAAAACACCCTATGAGCTTTATAAAGGAAAGAAACCTAACATCTCCTACTTCAAACCATTCGGGTGTAAGTGTTTTGTCGACAACAATGGTAAGGAGCATCCGACTAAGTTTGATGCTAGGTCGGATGAAGGTATATTTACGGGTTATTCATCTCATAGCAACGCTTATCGAGTTTTTAACAAAAGAACTAACAAAGTGGAAAAAAGTATCCATGTTGTCTTTGATGAAATTAATCTAGGCAGGATAAGTGAGTTCACATTCTTTGATCTCAAACTCAACAAAGATGAAGACGTCTTTGCTGAGACCGAGCTTAGAAAGAGTCAAAACAAAATTACCGAGGCAACTCGGAATTGAGTAACTCGGATCTGTTGTGACTCGGACTAAATGAACTCAAAAGCCAGCTCGTAATGCTAAAGAATAAGTCAATGAGACTCAGCAAGATTAACCAACTGAAGATCAGCCTGTTCAACCAATAAACTTGGTAAATGAAAGGACAGGTCAAGCTTTCAAATATGCATCCAGCCACCCATCTCGAAAACATACTTTCTTACATCAACAAGTGGGGTAAGAACTCGATCTTAGTTGCTTAATCTGTGTGCATTTTCTGCATTCATATCATTAACTCGAACCCAAAAATGCACTAGAAGCCCTAAATGAACCTAAATGGGTAAAGGCCGTGCAAGAAGAGCTCAAGCAATTTGAAACAAACCAAGTCCGGAATCCGACCAAACGACCATCTCACCACCCAGTCATAGGAACCAAATGGGTTTTTAAGAACAAACTGGATGAGGAAGGATTGGTAGTCGAAATAGCGCTAGACTTGTTGCCCGGGGTTACAATCAAGAAGAAGGAGTTGATTGTGGGAAAACCTTTGCACCTGTTGCTAGGATTGAGGAAATCGGAATCTTATTAGCATTTGCATCTAGCACGAATATTAAGCTTTATCAAATGGATGTGAAATGTGCTTTTCTAAATGGTTTCATTCAATAAGAAGTCTATGTTGAGCAACCCCTGGATTTGAAAACTCGGAATTTCCAAATTATGTTTTCAAATTGCAAAAGCTTTATATAGTCTTAAACAAGCTCCCGGAGCTTGGTATGAAAGACTAAGCGGTTTGTTGGTTGAAAATGATTTCAAAAGAGGTCAGATTGACAAAACACTCTTCATAAAAACCAAGGGGAAAGATTTTCTTATTAATCATAACTATGTTGATGACATCATCTTTAGAGCTATTAATAAAACTCTATTTCAAGAGTTTTCTAAGTTGATGAGAAAGAAGTTCCAAATGAGTATGATAGGAGAACTCAACTTCTTTCTTTGTCTACAAATCAAACAAGACAAGGATGGCATTTATGTGGATCAATCCAAGTATACCAAGGAGCTTTTAAAGAAGTACAAACAATAAGATATGAAGCATGCAACAACACCTATGAGTAGCAGTTTGAAACTGGACTCGGATGAGAAAGGTGAAGCTGTAGATCCGAAACTCTACAGAGGTATGATCGGATCTCTACTTTATCTCACATCTAGTAGGCCAGATATCATGCTCGAGTGTCCGCCTTTATACAAGATTTCAAGCTAATCCAAAAGAATCACATCGCACCGTCGTGAAGAGAATTTTCGGATATCTTGCGAGGACTCAAAATCTTGGTCTATGGTTTTCAAAAGACTCGGAACCGAATCTCACTTGGATACTCGGATGTTGATTATGCTTGGATACAAAGTTGATAGAAAGAACACATTAGGAGCATGCCAATTTATGGGTCAATCCCTCATCTCCTAGCACTCAAAGAAAAAAATTCTATTGCTCTATCAATCGCCGAAGTCGAGTACATTACGGTTAGAGCTTGCTTTGCTCATATTCCGTAGATCAAGCAAGCACTTGAAGGATCGAGGACTATTATTCAAATCTATCCCAATCTAGTGTGACAATTAGAGTGCAATCAGCTTCAGACACTAAAAAACAAAGCATATTGAGGTTAGGTATCATTTTCTAAGAGACCATTTTGAGAAAGGTGATATTGAACTTGAATTCATTCCTACAAAATTTTAGTTAGTCGATATTTTTACTAAGCCACTTAGTGAGGATTAGTTTTGTTTTATTAGGAATGAGCTTGGCATGATTAATGCATGATTATGTGTTTTTAAGTGAACTTTCTTTGCATAATTATGTTTTATATGCTCTCTTTTGTTTTAATAACAAATGGATTAGTTGATTGAGTGAAACCGAGCTATGAATTAATAGGTCCGAGTGTTTTGAGTCACTTAGAAACCATACTGAGTCAAACTTAGTTTTTTAGCAAAATGGACATTAAACTTCGGAATTATCTCTAGATAAATGGAGAATTTCATAAATATTTTCGAAAAGTCTCTCTTCTCTCTCTCTCTCTCTTTCTCTCTCGTCGCGTATTTCGATCGGAGAAAACTAGCCGTTCGAAGAAAGCTGCTGGAATTCTAGCCGTTAAAGAGCGTAACGTTAAACTAGTCCGAGACTACCTTTAGATCTTCGAGTCGGACCGAAGCCCAAAGGTCATTTATTTTCGCTATAAATAGCATCCCTTTACCTTCATTTCTTTACTTTACTCACTGCCTTCTTACTCTTTAAGAATTCTTTCTCTCTCTCTCTCTCTCTCTCTCTCTCTCTAAATTCTAAGCGCTCTCTCTCTCTCTTTGCTCTCTCTTGTGTCCTCTCTGTTTCTCGAAAAATCTCACCATGCCTAAAAGAGTTCAGCACCTAAATTGTTGGGGTCCGCTACCAAAAAGCCCCGCACCAAAACTCCTCAAGAGGGTACCTCCAACCCTCGAAAATCTTTGTCACCCAACAGTTTATGTTGAATGATAAGTTCTTCCACACCACATCATTTTCGTGGTTAAAATACATTCAGGACACTAGAGTCTACAATTATTTGTGCTTCGGTGATTTCATCTATCCGGAACTCATCGCTGAGTTCTATTCCAACATGTCCCATCCAGAGGGTGTCACACCTCCAAAGTCCAAGGGAAGGTCATTCGCATTAACCGCCCTCTTTTTCGTAAACTTTTCAAAGTTTCTTCTCTCTTTCTCAACTCTAATCCTATTCCTTTCAAGGAAGTCGCATATGACTTCTTTGAAAAATACTGCAAAGAAGTACCCGAGTCATGAAAGAACTTCTTTGTGACTCGGATGAGATCGGAGGCAAGGCTACTCTATTTTATTCTAATGAGAACCTTCTTTTCTCATCATTCTAGCAAGGAGAATTCTAACTCCAAGATTCTCAAAGCCTTGTTTGACATTCTAGAGGGCTACAATGTAGACCTCTTTCCCTTCATTATTGAGCGAGATGGCCTCCATGCCGCCTCGGTCCCAAAAATCTGCTCCTTTTCCCTTCGAAACTCTCTTGATGTTTGTTTTCAAACAGCTTTAAGATTACCCTCCCCTCGGATCCACATGTTGTTTTTGAGGCTGCCATTGTGGTTGGCAGAAAGGAGCTTCGGGTTACGGGTACCAAGAAGTGAAGCCTCGGTGTCGGGGTCCATGGGTCCGACTTGAAACCCCCTTCACCCCTCCAACTCGGACTCAGTCTTCTACCACTTCCTCCTCCCTCTGCTAGTCCCTCTACTTCTTAACCACCTTCTACAGCCTTTGCTCGCTATGTTTACCATATTGGTAGACAAAAATTTCTTCTATGTCCGAAGCACTTCGAGACACTCTCCACACTCTCGAAAATATCCTTCAAGGCCTGGTTATCAACCGAAAACTAGCCACTCTCGGATCCTAGAAAACCAGGATCCGTTGATCGAGCTAAAGGGCATCATCAATGAGCAATGTGAGTAGCTTCAACTTCTTCAAGAATGCGGATCCAAGGATGCCCGGGACCTAGAAACTTCGAGATACTTCGATAAGTCCTCCAAGCACAACCAAGACTACCTCGGTTGAGGTAGATGAAGAAGCTGAAGCAGCTCGGCTGAGGAGGAGAAAGAAGAGGAGAAAGAAAAAGAAGAGGTCGCTCAACCTCGAGGTCCAAGGTCCAACGGCCCATGAACCAAAACCGATCTCCTCATATCTCATCGAGTGGGTCAAAAGAAGTTGAGGACGTTGTCGATCCACAGCTGCTAAGTCGAAGCACCTCCCTCCGCTGTCTTCGAGGAGGATGAGCTCGAGGAAGATATGCCCCTGGCTCGGACAACTAGGACGGAGCAACTTCTTGACATCCCTGTGCTGCCGGTGCCACGATCATCAACCTCCTCTCAAGCATATCGGTGCTCGGTGCACTGCCCGTCCCTCCTACTATTGACGACCAACCACCCCCTCTTAGTCTATTTTCTTTATTTTTTATCCAACATCAATTTTACTCACTTGATATTTTCTTCCCTCCTTTTTGATGAAATGCTAGGGGAGAAATATAGAAATCTTAATGTTGTGTTTAGGGGAGCTCACCCTCTCTTTCTTTGAGCAATGAATGAATTTTTTTTTTTTCTTAGGAATAGACTTATTTCGAAATTACATGTTTCGAGTTCAAATTTCTTCTTACTTTTCTGCTATGATATAATATGTTCATTTCTTTACTCGATATGAGTGATGATATGATCCGCAATACATTTTCTAAGTGTGGAATGTCTCTCATCCGTTAAGTATTACATGAAGACTCATGTATAAATCCTATCTCCCTTAAGTTTTGATTTCAAGTCATTCGAGCGTTATAGAAATTCTTTTATAAGTTTTCATTCGTTTCGATTAACTTAGAAAACACCTTATTGCATATCTCCCACACTAATGTTTCGACTCAGTAAGACATCACTCGGAACTATCGCATGCTCAAATAATTTCTCTAACACTCTTATTCTGAGTACTAACTGTGTATTTCGACACAAAGAAAATTACGAGTGTTAATTCCTTATTCTAAGTCAGTTTATTTTCTTAAGAATTATTTGACCGGACCAAGTTGTTATACTCGATATTTTACTCTGTCTACTTAATCATCCTTAGGATTAACTTAAATGGAATTTGACTTTATTTAATATTAAACTCAAAAATTCTACTCTTCTAGGCGAAAGATAATTCAGCATTTAATTGTTCTAATTTAATTACTATCTCGTGCCTAATCTTGGACCAAAGTATTTTATCCTTTGAGAAGCAATGTGGTTTGCTTTTTGTAGGTTATTCAAACGAGGCTAACTCACTTTTGAAATACAAAAGCAACCGGCTTCTAGCTGTCAAACACCAGTAGACAAGTTTTACCTACTTCTAGACATGGCTCGGACACCGTGTTAGGGTTGTCTGTTTCCAAAATTAGAAAACTCCAACTCTAGGCTTAACGGTTGTTTTCACCACAACTTTCTGTCACCACCAAGTGATTGGACCATCGTTTGGAGCCAAAAGCCGTTGCACAACATTCACATCCCAATGGAACTTTTCCGAGTGACTCGGAAGAACCGTTACAAACGGCTAGTGAAGGCTTACGTCCGAACGAAGACTCAATAGTCATTCTGTTCGTTTGGCTATAAATAGAAGCCACCTCACAAGACTAATAGATTGCTAAACATTATTGCTAAACACATTACTTGAGCTAAAGTTGTTATCCTCATTCTTTATTCAATCTTCTATTTATAAGTCCAAGTCTCTATTTCATATTTTCTTAATTGTAAAGAAAGTCTTGTAATCAGTCATAATCTTTTCTTGCTTTCGAGTAAGGTCTCTTGACTGAGTTGTAAGGGTTAACTCAGCTCGGTTGTCCCCGATTGTTAAGGTTACCTCGGTTAGGAAGTACTAGATCGGATAACATCCGAGTCTAAGAAAACATTGTAAGGAATTGTTTAAGGGAGCAATTCGGTAGAGTCGATCCTTGTATTTTGTGGATTCAAAATAGTGGATTTGACTTGGTGCTTAGATTAGCACTGTACTTAGTTTTCTCGCCCTGGGACAGTTTCCATGTAAATCTGTGTTATCACTTTTCTAAGTCCAATCTAGACTCGGAATCTGCTGCTTAGCCGATTTGTTGCAAAAATCGTTTAATTTTCTCCATCACGCTATTCATCCCCTTCCTTTGGGTGACTTAGACTCTCCACGAGCAAACCTTCATCATCAGGTGGTGAAGAACTAAAAACGATTATTTCCCCAAAACAACAATACAAAAAGCAATGAAATAACTAAAATTAAAAGAACAGTAAAAGCAATCTTAAGAAATGAGTTGGGTGCCCTCGGGTTGTCCTACCTACTCGATTTTTTATCATGAACGAATTTTGGCAGCGTATCGGCGGGGCTACTGAAGGTTTGCTCTTGGAGAGTCTAAGTCACCCTAGACGGGGGTGAATAGGGTGATAATGAAATTTTAACAAACTTAGAAACTTTAAGCTTGAAAAGGATAAACAACTGAATCTAAGTCTAGATTAGACTCGGAAAAGTATACACTCAAAAATACGTGGAAACCCTCTTGAGTTTGAAAACCACGTAGAGTGCTAATCCAAGCACCAAGTCAAATCCACTATTTTGAATCCACAAAATACAACGGACTGACTCAACTAGAATTTCTCCCTTAGACAATTCCATACAATGTTTTCCTATACTCGAAGTTCCCTTATCCGATCTAATACTTCATAGTTGAGATAACCTTTACGAGTTAGGGACAAGCGAGCTGAGTTTAACCCTTACAGCTCGGTCAAGGGACCTTACTCGGAAAATAAGAGAAGTATGTTATTGATTACAAGACTTTACAACTCGGAAAAGTATTAATTACAAGATGGGAGTTGAAAATTGAAGATTGAATATGTAAACATTGACTTACGCTTAAGTAATATGTTTCAACGATAATTCTAGTAATCTTCTAATCTTGTGAAGTCGCTTCTATTTATAAATGACCAAGCAGAGTGACCCGTTTTGTCTTGGTTACGAACGAGAAGTCTTTTATGGTCGTTGTAACGGCTCTTTTGAGTCTCTTAGAAAAGATCCATTTGGATGTGAACATTGTGCAACGGCTCTTGGCTCCTAGAGGTGCTCTAGTCAACTGGTGATTTCGAAAAGCAAGGTAGAAACCACCATTGAGCTTAGCGTTAGAATTTTCCAATTTTGGAAATAGACAACCACGACACGGTGCACGAGCCCTGTTCGAAGTAGATAAAACTTGTCTGCTGGCGATTGACGACTTGAAGCTGGTTACTTTTGTATTTTAAAAATGAGATAACCTCGTTTGGATAACCTACAAAAGTAAACAACTTTGGTTCTCAAAGTATAATATACCTTGGTCCAAGATTAGGCACGAGATAATATTTTAATTAAGACAACTAAGTGCATAATTATCTCGAGCCTTAAAATGTGGAATGTTCTGAGTCTAATATTAAATATACTCAAATTCCACCGAGTCGACCCTAAGAGAGATCAAGTTAGAAAGAGTAAAATCATTAGAGTATAAAGACTTGATTTGGACAAATAATTCTCAAACAAACAATCTGATTTAAAAAGAGGAATTAACATTATAATTCATTTAGCTTTGAAATATGCAGTCGGAACTCGGGATAAAAGTGTTAACGAAATTATTTGAACATGCGATTGATCCGAGTGTTGCTGGAGTGAGTCGAAATATTAATGCAGAAGATCTATAAGAATGTGTTTTCCGAGTCGGTCGAAACAAATGAAAACTTGTACAGGAGTTTCTATAACACTCGGAATGACTTGTAGTCAAAACTTTGGAGGGATGAAGTTTATACCGAGTCTTCATGTAGTACTCAGAATGTTTTAAAGTTAGAGTCTAAGTCTTCGATCTCTCCCTTTTTGATGAAAGGCATTCCCCACTAAGATAGAAACTTTTATTGTAAAATATGAGTTTTCATTCACTAAGTAGAACATATCAAAGTAAGAAGTAATGAGTGAGAAATATTTCATACTTAGAAAATGCATTACGGATACTATGATTTCTTATAATCAATTATGCGGATAACATATTAACGAGATATATCGAGCAAAAAAAGATATAAGAGATCGAACTCGGAAAGAGTTAACTCAAAAATGAGCCTACTCAAAGAAAGAAAATTCATTCATATACAAGAAAATACAAAAAGAGGGTGAACTCCCCTAAACATAACAATATCAATTTGCCTATCTTTCTCCCCCTTGCATTTCATCAAAAACAGGGAAGAAAAACATCACAAAGATACACTTGATGTTGGACAAAAACAATAAAAACAAAAAATAAAGAAAAGAAATTAAGATGGGGGTGCTGGTGGTGCGGAGGTGAAGAAGCGAGCAGTGCGCTGGCGCCGGTAAGCTTTAGACGACGTTGATGATCGAGGCGGTGGCAGCACGAGGGATGTCCGGCGATGGCTCGGTTCCGGTTGTCTCGACCTAGAACTATGTCATCCTCTGGCTTATCGTCCTGGAAGACAGCGAAGGGAGGTGCTTCGACTTGACCAATGTGGATCGACCAACGTCCGTAGGGTCTTCCGACCCACTTTGACTTTCATATGAGCCGATCGGTTTCGATTCGGGGACTATAGTACCTTGTCCCTCTAGCTGAACCGCTTCTTCCTTCTCCTTTTCTTCTTCCTCCTTCTCCTCTTCCTTCTCTTCCTCCTTCTCCTCAAGCCGAGTCCCTTCATCTCGATGAACATATCCCAGTGCTCCCGAATCCGAGACCGAGTCATCTTCCGGTTGATTACCGGACTCGAAGGACATTTTTTAGAGAACGGAGAGTGCCCCAAAATTCTTCGGTCATCGAGGAGAGTTTGTCTACTAAGACTGTAGACAAAGCAGCAGCTACTGTAGAAGGGGGTTCAGAGGTGGACGTACCTCCTGGTGGAGGAGGGAGATATAGGGAGTTTGAGTTTGAGGGGTGGAGGTGAAGGGGGCATCAACTCGGACTCGTGGACCCGGACACCGAGCTTGATTTCCTGGTACTCGTAGCCCGTAAGCTCCTTCCTACCTACTACTATGGCAGCCTCAAACATTGCATTTGGGTCCGACGGGAGGGGAACCTTGAACCGTTTAAAGACCACGGTTAGATGGGCTCGAAGGGAAAAAGAGAGGATTTTTGGAGTGAGCTGGCATAGAAGCCATTTGCTCAAGGATGGCTGCAAAAGGTCTACATCGTAGCCCTCGGGAATATCAAATAGAGCTTTGAGAATTTTTGAATTGGGATTCTCCTTGCTCGAGTGATGAGAGAAGAAGGTTCTCATCAAAAGAAAACAAAGTAGTTTGGCACTAATACAAAAAGTTAATTAGCGACGGATATAGTTCCGTCGCCAAACAACGACGAATCCGACAAAAACGAGCAACCGTGTCGGACAGCGACGGAAATAGCAACGGATATCCGCTTCCGTCGCTATTTTTAGATTAGAGACAGAAATATTTGTTGCTATTCTGTCACTATCAGTAGCAGCGATGACTATTCCATCGCGAAACCGCAGCTATGGGAACTAAAGTTTTCAGATCTCTGAACAAAAAAAAGTATAATAAAATTAATTTAGTCGATAGCGACGGATAATTCCGTTGCTAATAAAAAAATTTATTAGCGAGGGAACAAGCAACGGATCTGTTCCATCGCTAATCTGTTATAAATTTCAGATCCGGCCTTTCCGCCGGATCGAGCAACGCGAAAATCGAGAGAAGGAGAACGAGTACGAGCGATACTAAGCGAGAGTGACACAACCGCCACCACGCGTCCATTACCACCACCGGTCGCCGGCCGTCTCGCCGCCTCGCTTCCGTCCGCCGCCAGCTTGGACGTTGCCGCCGTTACTTCCGGTCGACCGCCCTTGTATTCGTGAAGTTTGGCCGAGTGTTCAAGGAAGGGGAGGAGTCGTTGGTTGTTGCCGTCGTTGCTTGCCGCTCGGAGGAGACCGCCGCCGCTTGTCGTGTCGCCACCGCCTGTCGTGCCACTGCCTAGTTTCAAGGTAGTGTTTTGTATTTAGATTGTTATTAGATTTAGGGTTTTGATTAATTTAGTACAAATTGATGATTTTATATAATTTGATGCAAATTAATGTTGTTTGTGAATGAATTTGAAAAAAAAATGTGCAATTATGTGATTTATGTATATATGTTGGCAATTTTCAACCTACCCACCCCATGGAAGAAAAGATGAAAGCCTAAGGAATGAATGTCTTTGATACCCTTTTTCTTTCTTTTTCATGGGGATGATAGGAGAAAAGTGAAAAACTCTCTTGCCTTACCCTAATGCTAGGTCTATGTGTTTGGTTGACAAGTGGGGAACACTTGAAGAACTAAACAAGGGGGTTGGCATGTCTACTTGGATACTCGTACTCTATGAATAGGTCCCGCCATGGAGGGGTGTTATCAAGGCTTAAAACGACGTTCTATGGGTATGCTATATTATGGAGCTATTACATCAAACATAGAGAGAAATGTGTTGAATCCTCTATATATGCTTCATAGCTTACCCTCCTAAATATTTCGGGAAAGGCACCTCTCAATTTCACATGTTTATAGAATTTTTAAGTAAGCTACTAATTTCAATTTACTATTGCTCTTACATGTATAATCAGTAGAAATGACTCATCGGACTATCTTACTCAAGTGACATAAAATAGACAATCCAATTAGGACACGTATTTAATTTGGCCAAATCTAAAGATTTCCTGATATCCTTTACAACAAACTTGTTGATTTTCATCGACATTTAGGAAAAGCACATTTTAGTGAGAGGCTTTTCAAAATCTAGTGCAAAGTTCTATTTATTGTGGTTTCATTGATGATTGAGCTAAACTTATGTTTAAAACCCAGGGTCGGTTTCTCATGGACCATGTCCAAGCAAGATGACAAGCACACTGTCTATCGATCCGGCTCATCGAACCACAAAAGTATAGGGAGATATTATCCAAAATTGATGCTCATTGAAGTCTTAGTCTACTGCAAAGTACTAAGCAACAATGAATTTTGGATCTTCTGCAACAAGAAGACTAGGCAAAGAGGGAGAAAATCGGAGATGTGCAAGTTCTATCTCGTAACTTAGCAAGAAAAATACAAGCAATCGGAGAAAATGGAGCACAAGGAAAACAATAAAAAGAAATGCAAGGCGATTTCTTCTAGAACAAATAAAGAATGTATTAAATTAGAGATGTGCAAGTTCTATTTATAACTTAATTTATGTTGTAATCAAATGAATTCTTACTAATATATTGATGGTGAAACAATTTAGATTGAGTATAATTTCTTAATAGAAGAATATTTATATCTAACGCTTACATGTTTTTCACTAAAGTGTACTTTCTTAATGTTTATTTGAAGGTGTAATAATTTTATTTAATCTGTCTTTAACCGTTGGATGTTTACTAATGTTTATATGTTGTTTATATTAGGAATTATGGAACGAGGTAGAGGCAGATCGAAAAGATGAGCAACTCGGAGAAGGGCTAGAAACAACGTCAATACCGATGGTGAAGGTAATGATGTAAACACTTCTAGGCCCCCTCAAAGCCCTCCTTACATTCAGTCTCCTATAGGTGGAGCACTCTCTCCACACTCCCCTTGCAACCAAACTCCTATGGGTGGGTCATTCATCCCAAACCGTCCTTATTTCCAACCTCTAAACATCCCGCACATCCCTCACATACAAACTCCAATGGGTGGGTCATTCATCCCAAACCCTCCTTATTCTCAGCATGCTCATATGTACTCGAACCTGCCCTATACGTACGCATATAACCAATATGGTACGACACTTATACCACATATCGGCATTGATGCCGAACAAAGGCCACCACAAAGGCCTACGAATGATGGGGCAACCGATGCGAGCAACGAGCATGCTAGTCTTGTATCAAGCAATGTTAACAGCCGATTAAAGATTCGGATTGAGCTAGATGGTGAAGGGTAAGTGTGATAATAAGTAATAAAATAAAATAAGCTTATTAGTAGAATATTATAACTAACTGTTTTGTATGTTTCTTGATTAGGTTCTTTCCCATTGATAAAGTTATGAGCATAATTTCCCACATCTTCTAAAGCAAGTTTGATGGAGCATGGCCTACATGGGGTAAAGTTCCTTAATCACTACGTGATCTTTGGTTTTTTAAGTTTAAGGTAATGACAAATCTTTAGTTTTCTGAATTTGAGGTAACATAATGACTTATTGTGTATGTTTGAGCATTATATTATAATTTCATAACTTATAAACTACTTTTTCATTTATACGGAAATTTTACACTTGGTCTCCAACCGATGAAGTCCAAATCGAAGAAATTTTGAGAAGAAAGGAAGTGATCGATTGAAGGACTTCATACCGAAAGCAAGGAAAACTAAGAAGAAGTCGAAATGGTTGGGTGACAACTACTAGAGAGAGTTGTTAGAATACTTGGGAAACTGCCGAGTACAAGAAGTTCCGTGAGCAGGCTCGGAAAACCGCAATGCCGATCAAGGTGGACTTGGTTCATCGCTTCATACTTGTGGCTCAACCCCTATAACGGAGCATAAGCGGCGATTGGTACTACCCCTTTAGTGATTACGCATGCAACTACTAACATGTTCAAATTAGCAAATTGAATGTCTACTAACTTTTTTGTGTTTACATGAAGGAGCTCAAGGCGGTTCTTCCTCTACCGACCCAACTCTTTTCACGAACCCACAAACCAAAAAGGACCAATGGGTTGACCAGAAATCCAAGGCCATTTATGTGAGTTACCTTATATATGCAATTTTCACATTTTTCAATATATGGTCTTCTTTGATAAACTTTGACAGTTACATGCCTCAAAAATTTATATATTATTCAGGAAAAGTTTGAAAAGAGTGGAAAGAGTTGCAAAACACTCAACCCACTCAACCTTCTACCGATGACCCCAACTCTTCTAAGGATCGTGTGTCCACCCCTTCACAACATGAGTTGTGCGTAAAAGCCAATCCGAACAAGAAAGATCGCATTTATGGACTTGATCCGAGGCTAAAAACATAAAAACCACCATGTCCTTTAAATCACCGAAAGCTACTACTCCGGATGACTCGAGATTTGAGAGCAATCATGCATAACTTAACTTCGAGTTACATCAATGGATTGAGCATGCTCATGTGCTTGGGTTGGAAAATAGACAGCTTAAAGAAAAGGTGGATAGTTTCACTGAGCCAATAGCACGCTTCACTCGAATTTATGAAGTCTCGGCAAGCATCTGGATCTCATCGTAGACCAGTACAAGGATAAGAGGAAGAGGAAGAGGAAGATGAAGAGGAAGAGTGAGGACCCCGAATTCGTTATGATCGGAATTTGTGTGTATTGGTGAACATTTTGCGAACTTTTGGATAATGTGTTTATGGTTGTTTGTGAACTTTTGTATGGTTGTTTTTGTGAACTTTTGAATTAGTTGTAAATGTGTTTGGATTGTTTATGATTGTGAAATGTATGTTGGATTTGTATATCCAACTTGGACGAACACGTTGTGGCATATGTAAATGTCAAATGTAATTGTCACATATGTAAATGTTGGATTTTCATATCCATTCACATTTTTTGTACTAGGTTAACAAAAATTTAAAAAACTATCGTCAAATGTTGGCAACACAACGACGGATTAGCGACGGGTTAGAGCGACGGACTAGCGACGGATTAGCGATGAAACAGAGATGGACCCGCGATGCATTAGCGACGGAACACGAGTGACGAAAAATTTAGCGATGGAAATTTCGAATTCGTCGCTAATTAGCGATGGAAATCGGCGACGGAATTCTCGGATATTCCGTCGCTGATTTCAACGACGGAAAGTGTATTCCATCGCTAATTAGTGACGGATTCAGAAATATCTCGTCGCTAAATTTTAGCGACCCGAATATAGCGATGGATCATTTCCGTTGCTATTTCACATATTTCCGTCGCTATTTGTCGATTTGCTAGTAATGTGGCCTCAGTCCTTATCCGAGTCACGGAGAAATTTTTGCGTGACTTAGAGACCTCCTTGGCATATTTCTCAAATAATTCATTCGCAATCTCATTGAAAGGGATACGATTGCAGTTCAAGAAGAGAAAGGAGAGTTTGAAAATTCGATGGAGGAGGGAGAGGTTGATACGAACAACCGTGTCTTGAACTCGTGAGGTAATGACTCCCTCGAGTAAGACATGTGAGAGTAGAACTCGGTAATGAGTTATCGGTATATGAACGCACCGAAGCACGTAAAGTTGTAGACTCCAAGTGGTTTTGATGTGCCGCAACTACGAAAACGATGTGGTTGGGAAAAATTTGTCATCCAACATAAAGTGTTGGTCGACGAACACTTTCGAGTGGTTAGAGGTACTCTCTTGAGCTTGTTTCATGCGAGGTTTCTTGGTCGCAGACCCTAGAAAATCTTGGGTTGAATCTCTTTTAAGCATGGCTGAAGATTTGAGAGAGAGAGAGAGAGTGAGTGAACTTCGAAAGACAGAGAGAGAGAAAGAGAGAGTGAGCACCGAGAATTTTGAGAGCGAGAGTGAATAAGCTTAGAGAGTAAGTAAGCGAGAGTAATGTAGCAACATGAAGGAAAAGAGATATTTATAGCGGAAAGGAATGTCCTTTAACTTCTAGTATGACTCGAACCTCCAACGGTCGCCTCGGACAGGTGTGACGTTTCTGCTCTCCAATGGTTAGAAGTCTACCGACTTTCTTCCAACAGCTAGTTCTCTTATCGATGTGCACGGTAGAGAGAGAGAAAGAGAGATTTTAAAAGAAATTTTTGAAATTCTCCACTTGTCTAGAGATAATTTCAGAAGATTGATGTCCATTTTGCTCAAGTATGGTTTCTAAGTGACTCGGAATACTCAAACACGGAATAACTACTAGCTCGGTTTCACTTGGTCAATCGAACCAATTGTTAAAAAAAAAAACATATAACACATAATCATGCAGGACAATTTCACTTAGAAAAACATATAATCATGTATTAATCATGCCAAGCTCATTACCAATACAGTAAAACCGATCCCCACTAAGTGGCTTAGTGAAGATATCGACTAATCGAAACTTCATAGGAATGAATTCAAGTTTAATATCACCTTTCTCATAATGGTCTCTCAAAAAATGATACCCGACCTCAATATGCTATGTCTTTGAGTGCCGAACTGGATTTTTAGTGATGCTGATTGCACTCGATTATCACACTTGATTGGGATAGATTTGAATGAAAGTCCAAGATCCTTCAAGTGTTGCTTGATCCATAGAATCTGAGCACGAGCATGCTCCAGCCGCAATGTACTCAGCTTCAGCAGCTTGTTAGAACAATTGAGTTATGCTTATTTTAGTGCCTAGATATAAGGGATTGACCCGAAACCGGCATGCTCCTAGTGTGCTCTTTCTATCAACCTTATACCGAGCATAGTCGGCATCCGATTATCTAGTGAGGGTCGGTTCGAGTCTCTTAAAAACCATAGACCTAGAGTCCGAGTCCCTACAAGATATATAAAAATCCTTTTCACCGTAGTAAGATGTGATTCTTTTGAAATAGCTTGAAATCTTGCACACGAGACACACACTAAACATAATGTCCGGCCTACTCGGATGTGAGATATAGCAGAGAACCTATCATACCGCGATAGAGTTTCGATCTATTGCTTTATCTTTTTCGTCCGAGTCCAGTTTCATGCTTCACATCTTGAAGCTTGTACTTTTTCAGTAATTCCTTGGTATACTTAGATTGATAGACATAAATGACATCTTTGTCTCGTCTAATTTGTAGACCAAGAAAGAAATTTAGCTCTCCCATTATGCTCATTTGGAATTCCTGTCTCATCAATTCAGAAAATTCTCGACAGAGATTTTCATTAGTAGCTCTAAAAAATATCACCAACATATCTAAGCAATAAGGAAATCAGTTCCCTTGGTTTATATGAAAAGAGTTTTACCAATCTGACATCTTTTGAAATAATTCTCAATCAAGAAATTGCTCCGTCTTTCATACCAAGCTCCGAGAGCTTGTTGAAGACCATATAGAGCCTTTTGCAATTTGAAAACATAATTTGGAAATTCTGAGTTTTCAAACAAAGGGGGTTGCTCAACAAAGACTTCCTCTTGAATGAAACCATTCGAAATGCACATTTGACATCCATTTGATACAATTTAATATTCATTCTTGATGCAAATGCCAGTAGGATTCTAATTGCTTAAATCCTAGCAACTGGTGCAAAGGTTTCCCGCAATCAATCCCTTCTTCTTGGTTGTAACCTTGAGCCACAAGTCTAGCCTTATTTCTGACTACCAACCCATCCTCATCCAGTTTGTTATTGAAAACCCATTTGGTTCCTATAATTGGGTGGTCGGAAGGTCGTTTGGTCAAAGTCCAAACTTGGTTTCTCTCAAATTGATTAAGTTCCTCTTATATGGCCTCTACCCATTCAGGTTCATTTAGGACCTCTAGTGCATTTTAGGGTTCTGTTAATGATACAAATACAGTGAATGCACATAGATTTTGCAAAGAAGAACGAGTTCTTACCCCACTCGTTGATGTCGGACGGAATGTTCTTTTTAGTAAGTGGTATATATTCCTCATATATAACAATGCTAGCTATATCAAACTAAAGAGTATACAAGCAATAGTTCTGTTCTTTAGTTTATAAGATCCATCCCCAAAGAAATTTGTTAAGTACTATCTTGAAAACATGTTGAGCAATGAGTTGATTGGTTTTCTCGGTTGGGTGGAAGGAATCCCAGAACATATATTTGCTTGGATCTGAGCATGTCAAGGGCCTATCCATGCTGCACGAGATAGCTCATCTCTATCAATCCAGTCCCACAAAGCATGCCCTTGATGTTACATCAAACCCTACTATAAACCGAATCAGCTTATTAATATTTTTCGTGCAAGTTCTAATACATAGTTCAACTGATCAAATACTTATGCATGTTGTTGAAACTAATGTTTATCAGTTATTTTGTTGTTGCTTTTTATTAAAAAGAATTATACAAAGGAGGATTATCCATCTACAAAAACTAATGAAGCTTTTATCTAATGCTGAATGATATATAATTTGATTTGTAATTGGTTGTATTGGTGATGCTCATAACTAATTGAAACAAGGAGAAATCACATTGTGTACTTTCAAAAAGAATTTTTTCTACAAAAATCACAAATCAACCAATCATCTTGATGGAAACATCAATTTTTCCTTCAGCTTGTAATAAGGCAATTAATTATAAGCAAGTTTTTTTCATATAGATTAGTGGGAGAAAAGATAACTAGTTTGGTTAAAAGAAGGAAGAACACCCTTATAACTACCTTTTCCAACTGGAAAAATCAATTTAGAAAATTTTTCACTCTCTGTAAATTGTCCTTTAGTTTTATTCTACATAGTAGTGGTATGTTGTCTAACAAGGTTAGTCTAGAGTCTAACTAAGGTAATATGTTTTCAACTTTCCAATATAATTCCTGCATTTAATCGCACTCAATCTAATAATATGGAATTCTCTTTTTTTTTATGAGAGTTATATGAATTCTCAAGATACAGTTATGAATTTAGATATGGAAGACCTCCTTTTTATTTTCAGTTAAAAAGAGCTATAAAGGAAAACCGAAGACTTAGGTATAACTCTCTATCTCTCTACGGTTTTAATTTCAAGTCATTCTAAGCATTTAAGAAACTCATCTTTAAGTTTTCAATCTTGTCCGACCCACTTAAAAACTATCTATTGAGTATAACGTTCTTAATTGGGTTTCGACCCACTCGGACATAACTCGGAAAGATGACATGAGTAAATAATTTCACAAACACTTCATATTCCGAGCACCGACTTAATGTTCTAGCTGGAAATGAATTACTGCATTAATTTCTCTTTCTAAGTTAGTTTATTGAATGAAATTATTTACTTAATCAAGTTTATACATTCTGATTATTCAATCTTAATAACTTGATCATTTAAAGGATTGACTTAAGATGGAATTTAAACCTAATGAATATTAGACTTAGAAAAGTCCATTCTTTCAGTCGAAGATATTTTATCACTTAATTATTTTGAATTAATTATTATCTTTGCTTAATCTTGAACCAAAGTATTTTCATACTTGGAGTACCACTTTGATTTGTTTTTACAGGCTGATTAAAGTATTTTATTCTTATTTTTAAAAAGCAAAAGAACCCAGCTTTCCTACCGTTGAACCCCAAGCAGAAAGAAAAACACATTTTCTCGGACAAGGCTCGGACACCGTGTCAAGGTTGCTTATTACCAAATCCAATAAACTTCAACTTTGAGTCTAACGGTTATTCCCACCCTAGATTTTAGTCACAACCAGTGGATGGACTACTTTTCGAGCCAAGGACCACAAGACAACATTCACTTTGCAACGAATCCTTTCTAAGTGACTCAAACTAGTCGTTACAACAGACTAATGAAGATCACAAGTCCAGAATAAGTCTCAACGGGTACTCTACCCTACTAAGTATAAATAGAAGCCTTCCTGCAAGACTTGAAGATTGCTGGAACCGAATATAATCTACTCTCGCTCAATCTTCTAGCTTATAACTCTAGTTCTTAAGTTGTTACTTTCGAGTTGTGAAGAGAAAGTCTTGTAATCACTTCTACACTTTCAATTCTCTGTTAAGTACCTTGATTGATCTGTAAGGGTTAACTCAGCTCAATTGTCCCTAACTCTAAAGGTTACCTCGGTTAGGAAGTGCTAGATCGGATAAGGGAATTTCTAAGCCAAGTAAAAACATGTAATTGAATTGTCTAATGGAGCAATTATGTAAAAGCCAGTCATTGTAATTTTGAGGATTCAAAATAGTGGATTTGACTTGGTACTTGGATTAGCACTGTCCGTGATTTTTTCCCTAGGAGGATTTCCATGTATGCTCTGTATTTTATCTGTTTTTGAGTCCAATCTAGATTCAAAATTGCTTTCTCGGTCGTTGTTGTGCGAGAATACTTTGTTAATTCATAAAAATCTTCCATCAACCTATTCACCCCCTCTAGGGTGACTTAACCTCTCTAAGAGCAAACCTTCAATTGGTATCGAGCCTAGCCTCTCAAAAGGATCTCATAATCCAAAGTTCTAAAAATCAAATGGCTCGGAACAATGGAGAGTTCGATGAAGGAAGATCTTTCACCGGACCATCCAAGTTCAAAGGTTCAAACTTCACACATTGGAAGAAGATGATAGAGTGCTTTATCCAGGACTATGATGAGGAGGTCCGAAACATCATTTAACATGGAAACTTCACTCCCATGAAGATGGAAGGAACAAGATCTATACCCAAGGTGAAATCCGAGTTCACCACGGAAGAGAATGAGAAGTAGAGGAAAAACCACAAGGCCATGAACACTCGATGTGTGCTATCAACTCGGAAGAATACAATAGAGTGTCTGCATGTGACACATCCAAAGAAGTATGGGATATACTCGGTCAACACTTATGAAGGAACCATCCAAGTGAAGCAAGCAAAGATAAGTCAATTTCTCCACAAGTAAGAGTTGTTAAAAATGGAACCTGACGAGAACATCACTCAAATGTACATTCGCTTCACCGAGATTGTCAACAATCTCAAGTCTTTTAGAAGAAAGATTTCTCACAAAGAAGTTGTCGAAAAATTATGAGAAGTCTACCAAAGAGAAAATGGGATCCCAAGGTAACAGCAATCGAGGAAGCTCAAGATCTTTCTCGGTTAAAGCTAGTTGAGCTCATTGGAAAATTACTCACTCATGAGTTGCACCTAGAAGAAGAGGAATCTGAGGTCAATACTAAAAGAAACATTGCACTCAAGGCCTCGGAAGATAGACGACAAAGTCCGAGCTCCTCAAATTATGAAGAGGATCCCATGGCACTCATTTCCCGAGGTTTTAAGAAGATGAAATACAACAAGTGGCAAAAGAGGCCAAAGAGAGTTCTACAAGAAAGACAAGAAAGGTAAATATTCATCCTCTTACAATTTGTCTTTAACTAAGAACTCTAGCTATTTTGAGTGTGGTAGCAAAGAGCACATAGTCAAGGATTGTCCAAATAGAAAGAAGGACGGAAAGAAGAAAAGGGCTACGGTGGCTACCGGAGTGATGATGATTTAGAATAAGATGATGATTCTGATGACTCAAAGCATCTAATGGCACTATCAAACTCGAAGTTGGATCCGAGTCGAGCAAGTGATGGTTTAGATGCTGAGGAAACATATCCTCAGGAGGTAAATTAACTATTTCCCCAAGTTTTCCAAACATGATCTTACTAAATATATTTTTAGTTTGGAAGAAAAGTCCAATTCGATTCTTCTAAATTCAAAGAGCAACTAGAGTCTCTTAATACTAAGAGCATCACTTTAAAAAGGAATTAGAAAATTTGAGACAACATTTGAAAGTGCTTGAGACCAAGTACTCAATATAATGAGATTGAGTCGAGTGCCTCGTAACGGAATGAGCAACTAAAACGAAGCTCATGAGTCTCAAGAGTTGGTTTTGAAACTCACTTAAGGTCAGAAAAACCTTGATCTTTTACTTGGCTCTCAGTGTGTCTCATTTAGAAAAGAAGGTCTTGGTTACAATGCGAAGAGAAAGAGAACTCTTACAACAATCTTTTCAAAACTAATTCCATAACTATTAAGTTCGGGAAGGTTGAGCATGGTTCCATTCATTCACAAAGAAAAGGGATTGAGCCTAGACCAACTTTCATGAAAAAGCCTTCTCAACTTGCGTATAAAAGGAAAGGTTTTCAAAGAAAAGAGACACAGACTCAGTTCTCTACAAGGAAGACTTAAAAATTATTCAAATCTAGGTTCCTAAAAGTGCTCTTCCTCATAAAAAGAGCGCAGTAAAAACAATCATTGGGTTTATGACAGGAAGTGAGAAGGGTTAGTTTGTTTCTGTTTTGCTGGTCACTCGGAAATAAAAGGATTACTGGTACTTAGACAGCGAATGCTCAAGCCATATGTCCGGCGACTCAAGACTCTTATCAAAATTAAAAGAAATGAAAGGAGGAAAGGTTACATTTAGAGATAACAATAAAGGTAAGATAGTTAGGATTGGAAGGATTAGTCGGGAGACAATTCGGTCAGTCTAGTCTACCTTGTCCAAGGGCTTAAGTACAATCTTATGAGCATTACTCGGTTATGTGACAAAGGTCAAGAGCTAAGATTCACCCGGACCAACTGCTTTATTTCTAATATAGTTACTAAAGAAACAAAGCTCTTAGGTCCGAGGTTAGGTAACACTTGTACTATTCCTCTCCCGATTCTAGTCAAGATTTATCATGTTTAAAAGCATCTTTAAATGATGATTCATGGACATGGCATCATAGACTAGGTCATATCGAAATACATATCATTAAGAAGCTTGCATCTCATGGATTAGTTAGGGGTTTACCTAACTCGTACATTTAAGAATAAAATTTGTGAGGCATGCACAAAAGAAAAGCAAGTAAGATCATCATTTAAGCTACTCAAGATAGTATCTACATCCAAAGTGCTTGAATTGATTCATATGGATTTGTATGGTGAAATTCATGTCAAAAGCTTAGGAGGTAAATCATATGTGCTAGTTATTGTTGATAATTACTCACAATTTGCTCGGGTGTGTTTTCCGATGAACAAAAAGGAAGCATTCAAAGAATTCACTAAGATCCGTAGGAAAATTCAAGTGGATTCCGAGTCTCATATTAGGAGAATCTGAACCGACCATGGAAGGGAGTTTGATTACTTAGAATTTGCAGAGTTCTATGACAAGAATGGTATTTCCCATAACTTTTCAACATTAAGAACTCCTCAAAAGAATGGATTAGTGGAGAGAAAGAATAGAACACTTGGAGAAATAGGAAGGACAATGATGATTGAAAATTATCTACCTTACTATTTCTGGGCCGAGGCGATCAACACAGACAAATTACACACCGAACAAATGCCTCATCAAAGCCATTCTAAAGAAGACACCCTATAAGCTATACAAGGGAAAGAAGCCCAACATTTATTACTTCAAACCATTCGAATGTAAATGCTATGTGCATAACAATGGTAAAGAACATCCGATTAAGTTGATGCACGATCGGATGAAGGTATTCTCTCGGGTTATTCATCTCATAGTAAAGCTTATAGAATCTTTAATACGAGAACTAACCAAGTGGGAGAAAGTATTCACATTGTCTTTGATGAAATTATTCATCACAGGACAAGTGAATCCACTTTCATAGATCTCAAGTTCAATAAAGATGAAGATGATATAGTAGAAGTTGAGCTCGGAATGAACCAAAACAAAGGGACTCGGACAACTCGGAATGAACCAACTCGGAATGAGTTAGTTCATGTACCAGCTCAGATCGCTTAGGGATAAGTTCATGAAACAGTTCAACAAGAAGAACCCGAAGACTCGGATCTTAACTCTAAATATTTTATGATAGACTCAAGTATAAACTTCTATCTCTCTTAAGTTTTGATTACAAGTCATTCCGAGCTACAAAGAAACTCATATCTAAGTTTTCATCATTGTTCCGAGTGAGTGAGATAACACCTTGTTTTATATCTTCTCCACCGAGGTATTCCGACCTACTCAAAATCTACTTGGAACCATCGCATGATCAAATAATTCTCTTAACGCACTTTTTCTAAGTACCGATCGTGCTTGCTAAGGTAAACCGAATTACAGTGTTAATTCAGTCTTCTAAGTCAATTTATTTCTTAGACAATTATTTGATAGATCAAATCCACTCACTCCGATATTTACTCTTTAACATGATCTTTCTAGGAGTTATTCTGAGCTAAGCTTGAACGTATTTGATATTAGACTCGAATATTCCACTTCTCTAGGCCTAAGATAATTGCGCTCTTAATTACGCAAATTTAATTAATATCTTTGCCTAACCTTGGACCAAAGTATTTTATACTTTGAGAACCAATGTGGTTTGCTTTTGTAGGTTATTCAAATGAAGCCGATCTATTTTTGAATCTCATAAGCAACCGGCTTCTAACTATTAAACACCGACAGACAGCTTTAGCCAATTCGGACAAGACTAAGACATCGTGTCAAGGCTGTCTGTTTCCTAAATTGGAAAACTCCAATGCTAGGCTCAACGATGGTTTCCACCTTGCTTTTTAGACAACACCGGTTAATTGGAACACCTTTTGGAGCAAATAGCCATGGCCCAACGTTCACACTCCAACGGATTTTTCTAAGTGACTCGGAAAAGCCCTTCCAACGGCTAGTAAAGACTTTAGTCTAGAAATCATACTCAACGGCTACTCTACTTGGACATCTATAAATAGAAGCCACTTCACAAGACTTGAAGATTGCTGAACCTATTGATCAATACACTCGCCTAAGTCTCTTAGTTCATTACTCACTCAATCTTCTACTTACAACTTCAAGTCTCGTACTTAATATTTTCTAAGTTGTAAAGTCTTGTACTCAATTACGTACTTCTCTTACTTTCTAAGTAAGGTCACTTGACTGAGCTGTAAGGGTTAACTCAGCTTAGTTGTCCCTAATTATAAAGGTTATCTCGATCAGGAAGTACTAGATCAAATAAGGGAACTTCCGAGTCTAGGAAAGCACTCGTAAGGAATTGTTTAAGGGAGCAATTCTAGTAGAGTCAGTCCTTTGTATTTTGAGGATTCAAAATAGTTGATTTGACTTGGTGCTTGGATTAGCATTGATCGTGGTTTTCTACCCCAGGAGGGTTTCCATGTATCTCCGAGCGTTTGCATTTCTAAGTCCAATCTAGACTCGGACTCAAGTAGTGATTTCTTTCTTAGAAAAAATTGTCTAAGATTGTTTTAATATTCTCATCACCCTATTCAGCCCCCTCTAGGGTGACTTAGACTCTCCAAGAGTAAACCTTCAATTAGTATTAGAGCCTAGCCTTTTAAGAAAGATCTAACAATCCAAAGGTCTAAAGATCGGATGGCTCGGAACATTGGAGAGTTCGATAAAGGAAGGTCATCCACCGGACCATAAAATTTTAAAGGGTCAAACTCGTGCATTGGAATAAACTAATGGAGTGCTTTCTGTTGGACAATGATGAAGATGTCCGGAACATCATCTAAGAAGGCAACTACATCCCAATGAAGATGGAAGGTACAAGATCTCGTGCCTAAAGAAAAGTTGGAGTACACCAATGAGGAGTCGAGAAGTTTAGAAAGAACTTCAAAGCAATGAACATTCTGATGTGTGTTATCAGCTCGGAAGAGTACAATAGAGTGTCGACTTATAACACAGCTAAAGATGTGTGGGACATTCTTGTCAACACATACGAAGGAACAAGCCAAGTGAAACAGGCGAAGATAAGCTAGTATCTTCACAAATATGAAGCTGTTCAAGGTGGAGCCGAAGAAAACATCACTTAGATGTGTATTCGCTTCACCGAGATTACAAACAATCTCAAATCACTCGGGTAGAAAAATTGGTCATGAGGAAATGTGCAAAAAAATTCTGAGAAGTCTACCAAAGAAGAGATGGGGTCCCAAGGTGACAGCCATCGAGGAAGCTCATAACCTCTCACAACTAAAGCCCGACGAACCGATTAGGAAGTTGCGTACCCATGAGATTCATCTCGAAAGAAGAGGATGTCGAGGTCAACACAAAAAGAACATTGTGCTCGAAGGCCTCGAAAGCGAAGGGAAAGTCTAAGCTCCTCAAACTCGGAAGAGGATCTGATGACACTCGTTGCCCGAAGCTTCAAGAGAATGATGAAGCATAAGAAGTGGGAAAAGAGGCCAAAGAAAGAGTTCTATAAAAAGATAAAAAGGAAAGAAAAGGTAAATATTCTTCTCCTTCAAAATTATCTTTAACTAAGAACTCTGATCGTGTTGAATGTGGCAGCAAAGATTACATAGTCAAAGACTATCCGAAGCGAAAGAAGAAGAAGGTTATGATGGCCACATGGAGCGATGACGACTCATCCGAAGAAGATGATGATTCTAATGACTCAAAGTGTCTAATGGCACTAACGGACTCAAAAGTCGAATCCGAGTCGGATGTCGACAACTTAGACACCGAGGAAACAAGTCCTCGGGAGGTAATTGAATACTTTCTCAAGTTCCCCAAAGCTGATTTAGCTAGATATATTTACACTTTGGAAGAAAAGTCCAATTATGATTCTTCTCGGTTCAAAGAACAACTTGAGTCTCTTACTTCGAATGCAATTGTTTGAAAAATGAATTTGAAAAACCGAGACTAACCCCGAAAGAACTCAAGATAGTACTCAGTGCTAATAAGACTAAGTCCGAGTCACTCGAAGAGAAAATGAGCATCTAAAAAGAAAGCTCAATGACTCTCAAGAGCTTGTTTTGAAATTTACTCAAGGTCGAAAAACCTTGACATGTTGTTAGGCTCTCAGTGTGTCTCCTTCGAGAAAGAAAGACTTCGTTTTTATGAAGAGGAGGAATCTAATTCTTACTCTAATCTTTTCAAAAAGTATTCCGAACTCGTAAAGTTCGGGAAGGCTGAGCATGGTCCCATTCATAAGAATGAAAGGAGGACTGAGCCTGGACCGGTTTGCAGGAGAAAACCTTCTCCACCTATTTACAAAAGAAATGATTTTCAAAAGAAAGAGACACAGACTCAGCTCTCTAGAAAGAAGACTCGGAATCGGACCAAACCCAAAGTCATTCAAATCTGGGTTCCCAAGAGTCTTCTTCCTCGAAAAGGACCACGAGTAAAGGGAGTTACTTGGGTTCGTTAGAGGAAGTGAGAAGCGTTAGTGTGTTTCTAACTTGTAGGTAACTCAGAAAAGGACGAAAGGTCATTGGTACTTAGACAATGGATGCTCACGCCACTTGTCGGGAGATTCAAGGCTCTTTTCCGAGTTAGGGGATTTCAAAGGAGGTAAAGTCACTTTTGGAGATGATAGTAAAGGCAAGATAGTTAGAATTGGCAAGATTGGGAAAGTAGACAACCCGGTCGACCCAGCCTATCTTGTCAAGGGATTAAAGTACAATCTACTCAAGCATCTCTCATATGTGTGACAAAGGTCAAGAGGTAAGATTCACTCGGACCAACTGCTATATTTCGATGCACCTACCGAAAAGACTAAGCTCTCATGTAAGAGTTCAGGTAATACCTATACTATTCCTCTTTCGATCCAAGTCGAATTTGTCTTGTTTAAAAGCATCATTGCATGATGATTCTTGGACATGTCATCGCAGACTAGGTCATGTTAGCATGCACACTATCAAAAAACTTGCATCTCATGGTTTAGTTAGGGGTTTACCTAACTGTGCATTTAAGAAAGATAAAATTTGTGAAGAATGTATAAAAGGGAAACAAGTCGGATCATCTTTCAAACCTCTCAAAATTGTTTCCACATCCAAAGTGCTTGAATTGTTTCATATGGATTTATGTGGTGAAATCTCTGTGAAAAGCCTCGGAGGTAAATCATATGTACTTGTGATTGTTGATGACTTTTCACGATTTACCCGGGTTTGTTTTCTCAAGAACAAAAATGAAGTTTTCAAAGAGTTCAGCAAGCTCTGTAGGAACATTCAAGTGGAGTCTCGAGACTTAGATTAGAAGAATTCGAACCGACCATGGAAGGGAGTTCGACTACTCGGAATTTGCAGAGTTATGTGATAAGAACGATATCTCTCACGACTTTTCAAGCACATAGAACTCCTCAACAAAACGGAGTAGTGAAGAGAAAGAACTAAACGCTTAAGGAAATAGGAAGGACAATGATGATTAAAAATGATCTACCTTACTATTTCGGGCCGAGGCAATCAACTTGCAAACTACACACTAAACAGATGCCTCATCGGACCCATCTTGAAGAAAAATCCCTATGAGCTTTACAAGGGAAAGAAGCCCAACATCTCATATTTTAGAACATTTGGATGTAAGTGCTTTGTTCACAATAACGGTAAGGATCACTCGACCAAGTTTAATGCTAGGTCGGATGAAGGTATATTTCGGGTTACTAATCTCATAGTAAAGCTTATCGTGTCTTTAACAATAGAACTAACAAAGTCGAAGAAAGTATCCACATTGTGTTTAATGAGATAGATCATGGAAGAACAAGTGAGTCAACCTTCTCAGATCCGAAACTCAGTCGAGATGAAGATGATCTTGCTAAAGCCGAGCTCCGAAAGAGTCGAAGAAAGAACCTCGGAATGAGGTAACATAGAACACTCGTGACTCGGATCGAACAAGCTCAAGAGCCAACTCGGAATGCTAAAGGACAAGCGAATGAGGAGACTCAGTAAGCTCAAACTACTGAAGATCATCCAGTTCAACCAACAAATTTGGTGAACCACGAACAGGTAGAGCATTCAAATATGCTTCGAGCCACCCACTCGAGAACATTCTATCCGACATTAACGAGTGGGGTAAGAACTCGTTCTTTTTGTAAAATCTATGGGCATTCACTATATTCACATCATTAATAGAACCCGAAATGCACTAGAGGCCCTAAATAAACCTGAATGGGCAGAGGCCATGCAAGAAGAGCTCAATCAATTTGAAAGAAACTAAGTCCGGACTCGACCAAACGACCTTCCGACCACCCAGTCATAGAAACCAAATGGGTTTTCAAAAACAAACTAGATGAGGATTGGTTGGTAGACAGAAATAAGGCTAGACTTGTGGCTCAAGGTTACAATCAAGAGGAAGAAATTGATTATGGGGAAACCTTTGCACTCGTTGCTAGGATCGAAGCAATTAGAATCTTATTGGCATTTGCATCTAGCATGAATACTAAGTTGTATCAAATAGATGTCAAATGTGCTTTTCTAAACAGTTTCATTCAAGAGGAAATCTATGTTGAGAAAACCCCTAGATTTAAAAACTCAAAATTTCCAAATCATGTTTTTAAACTGCAAAAGCTTTATATGGTCTAAAACAAGCTCCCGAGAGCTTGGTATGAAAGATTGAGCAGTTTCTTGGTTGAAAATGGTTTCAAAAGAGGTCGATTGAAAAAGTCTTTTCATAAAAACCAAGGGGAAAGATTTCCTTATTACTTAGATTTATGTTGATGATATTATTTTTCGAGCTACTAATAAAATCTCTATCGAGAGTTTTCCGAGTTGATGAGACAAAAGTTCCAAATTAGCATGATGAGAGAACTTAATTTCTTTCTTGGTCTACTAATCGGACAAGACAAAGATGGAATCTATGCCCATCAATCTAAGTATACCAAGGATTTGTTGAAGAACTACAAGCTTCAAGATGCGAAACATACAGACCACACCTCCGAGTAGTAGCATGAAACTGGACTCGGACGAAAAAGGTAAAGTAGTAGATCGGAAAATCTATAGAGGTATAATTGGATCTCTCGCTATATCTCACATCCAGTGGGCCGGACATTATGTTTAGTGTATATCTCGTGTGCAAGATTTCAAGCTAATCCAAAAGAATCACATCTCACTGCGGTGACGAGGATTTTCAAATATCTTGCAGAACTCGGAATCTTGGTCTATAGTTTACAAGAGACTCGGAACCGACCCTCACCTGGATACTCATATGCTAACTATGCTGGTAACAAAGTTGATAAAAAGAGCACATCAGGAGCATGCCAATTTCTGGGTCGGTCCCTCATATCTTGGCACTCAAAGAAATAGAACTCGGTTACTCTATCAACTGCTGAAGCCGAGTACATTGTAACTGGAGCTTGTTGTGCTCGGATTCTATGGATCAAGCAACACTTGAAGGATCTTGGACTTTCATTTAAATCTATCCCAATCAAGTGTGATAACCAAAGTGCAATCAGCATCACTAAGAATCCAGTTCAACACTCAAAGAAAAAGCATATCGAGGTCGGTATCATTTTCCGAGAGACCATTATGAGAAAGGTGATATTGAACTTAAATTCATTCCTACAAAATTTCAGTTAGTCGATATTTTCACTAAGCCACTTAGTGAGGATCAGTTTTGTTTTATTATGAATAAGCTTAGCATGATTAATGCATGATTATATGTTTTACTTGTATAATTTTGGTTTATACTTACTTAACGAATGGATTAGTTGACTTAAAAATGAGACTGAGTCGTGAGTTAATTTCTTTCGAGTCGCTCAAAAACCATACTCGAGTCAAACTTAATTTTTGAGAAAAATGGACAACAAACTTTTGAGATCATCTCTAGATAAATGGTGAATCTTAGAAAGATTTTTTTAAAACTCTCTTTTCTCTCTTTGACACGCGTCGCTATCGAAGAATTCAAACCGTTAGATGGCAAACTACTGGAATTGTAGTCGCTAGACTGTTGTACGTCATGTCTGTCTCGAGAATTCCGTTTGAATGTTAAGTAAGACAGAAGGTTGAAGGACATTTCCATCTTCTCTATTTATAGCATCAATTCGTCTTCATTTCTTCACTTTGTGCCTTACTCTTTTCGCACGAAATACTCCGGTCTCTCATACTCTTTCCTTGCTTTCAAAGCTCTCTCTCTTTCTCTCTCTTTCTTCTCCAGTAACCTCTCTTCTCTCCATTCTCATAATGCCTAAACGAGGTTCCGCATCCGAGTTCATGGGGTCCGCAACCAAGAAGGCCCGAAAGATAACTCAAGAGGGTACGTCTAACCCCTCAAAAGTGTTTGTCGTCTAGCACTTCACATTGGATGACAAATTCTTTAAGACAACTTCCTTCTCTTGGCTCAAATACATTCAAGAAACTGGAGTGTATAATTATTTATCCTTCAACGACTATATATATCCGTAACTCGTTGCTTGAGTTTTATGCTAACAAATCCTTCTTTGCGGGTGTTATCACCTCGAAAGTTCAAGGTATGGTTGTTAGGATCAACGTCCCTCTTCTACACAAACTTTTCAACATCACCTACCTTTTTCTCAATCCCAATCATATTCCATTCCTAGATATTGTCGATGACTTTTTCGACAAATTCGCCAAAGAAGTGCTCGAGCAACGGAAAAACTTTTCCATGACTTAGAGGAAGAACAAAGTCAAATTGCTTTGCTACATTCTGATGAGGACTTTCTTTGCTCACTAATCGAGCAAGGAGAACCCAAACTCCAGTGGTTCTCAAAGTTCTATTTGATATCATGGAGGCCTACCATGTAGACCTCTTTCCTTTCATCATCGAGAAAATGGCTCAAGTGCCTCGCTCAATCAAAAAAATCCGCTCCTTTCCCTTTTAGAGCCCTTCTCTCTCTTATTTTCAAACAATTCAAGATCACCCCTCCCTTAAATCCCACTCGCTGTTTCTGAGTCAGCCATAGTTCTTGGCGAAAAGAACTTCGGGGTATGGATACCTGGATATTAAACCTGGTGAAAGGGTTCACTCTTCCGAGTTGGAAACTACCTCTCCTCCTCCCTAGACTCGGATTCAACCATCACATCCATCCACTTCAGCTGGTCCCTCTTCTTCCCAACCTCCTCTCTTTGCTGGAGTGTTTGCTCGCCTTGGTCGAAAGGCTCTTTTCAAAGGCCGACCAACTTCGGTCGGTTGTTTGCTCTCTCAAGCCTATTTTCCGTGGCATGGTCATTAACCAAAAGACCGGCCAATCTCGGATTCAGGAGTGTCAATCCCGATGCTTGAGTTCAAGGGCATTCTTAGCGAGTAACGTGAACAGCTTCAACTTCTCAAGGAGCGCAGGACGAAGGCTGCACAGGACTCGGAATCCTCCGACACATAAGAGGAGTTCTCCAGCCTGGCCAAGTCTACCTCTAATGAGGTAGAAGAAGAAGAAGTTGAGGTTGCAGCTGAGGCAGGCGAGCCTCAACCTAAAGAGAAGAATATAGAGGAAGAAGGAGCAAAAGATGAGGCCGTTTCACCAAAGGATAAGGGTGTTGTGGAGCCCGAACCTGAGCCGATCTCCTCGGACACTCGATCCGAGTGGGTCGAAGATGCTCTGGGGACGTTGGACGGTCCAAACCAGCTTGATCGAGAAGCCCCTGTCATCTTTCAAGAGGATGAGCTAGAGGATGATATTATCCTGACTCGACTAACTAGGTCCGAGCAGTTTCTCAACATCCTCCCGGACATACCGGCGCAAGCGCACCGCTCGTCCATCCTCATTCGACCAACCAGCTCCACCTTCCTAATCTATTTCTTTTCTTGTTTTTATTTTTATTTTTATTTTGTCCAACATTGAGTGTATACACTTTCAAATTTTCTTCCCTCCTTTTGGCTAAAATGCTAGGGGAGAAAAATATAGAAACCTTGATGTTGTGCTTAGGGGAGTTCCTCTCCTCTTTTTGTTGTAAATATTTTTATGAATGAATGTTATAATCTATCTTTTCTAAGCTCTGATTATTTTCTAAGATTTGATCATTTCTGAGTTTCTTTTAACGTTTATCTTATCTACTCGTAAATCTACGTTGGTTCTAATATCCGCTAAACAATCATGCTTTGAGTTGGAATTTTTCTTAACTTTATATTCTACATGCTCGATACAAAAGAAAATACAAATCATTGGCACTGAAAACTTATATTTTGTACTAACAAGTTTCTATCTTAAGAATGGAATGCCCTTCATCAAAAACGAGAAGATTAAAGACTCGGATCTTAACTCTAAATATTTTATAAAAGACTCAGGTATAAACTTCTATCTCTCTTAAGTTTTGATTGCAAGTCATTCTAAGCCACAAAGAAACTCATATCTAAGTTTTCATCATTATTCCGAGTAACTCGGATAACACCTTGTTTTATATCTTCTCCACTGAGGTATTCCGACCTACTCAGAATCTACTTAGAACCATCGCATGATCAAATAATTCTCTTAACGCACTTTTTCCGAGTATTGAGTGTGCTTGCTAAGGTAAACTTAATTACAGTGTTAATTCAGTCTTCTAAGTCAATTTATTTCTTAGATAATTATTTGATTGATCAAGTCCAATGACTCTTATATTTACTCTTTAAGTTGATCTTTCTAAGAGTTATTCTGAGCTGAGTTTGAACCCATTTGATATTAGACTCAGAATATTCCACTTCTCTAGGCATAAGATAATTATGCTTTTAATGACTCAAATTTAATTAATATCTTTGCCTAACCTTGGACCAAAGTATTTTATACTTTGAGAACCAATGTGGTTTGCTTTTGTAGGTTATTCAAACGAAGCAAATCTATTTTTGAATCTCAAAAGCAACCGGCTTCTAGTTGTTAAACACCAGCAGACAGCTTTAGCCAATTCTGGACAAGACTCGGACACCGTGTCAAGGCCGTCTGTTTCCAAAACTGGAAAACTCCAATGCTAGGCTCAACGGTGGTTTCCACCTTGCTTTTCAAAGAAAACCAGTTGATTGGAACATCTTTTGGAGCAAATATTCGTTGCCCAATGTTCACACTCCAAAGGATCTTTTCTAAGTGACTCAAAAAAGCCATTTCAACGGCTAGTAAAGACTTCGATCCAAAAATCGGACTCAACGGCTACTCTACTTGGACATTTGTAAATAGAAGCCACTTCACAAGACTTGAAGATTGTTGTACCTATTGATCAATACACTGCTTAAGCCTCTTAGTTCATTACCCACTCAATCTTCTACTTACAACACCAAGTCCGTACTTAATATTTTCTAAGTTGTAAAGTCTTGTAATTAGTTACATACTTCTCTTACTTTCTGAGACCCTTGACTGAGTTGTAAGGGTTAACTCAGCTTTGTTGTCCCCGATTGTAAAGGTTATCTCAATCAGGAAGTACTAGATCGGATAAGGGAACTTCTTAGTCTAGGAAAACACTATAAGGAATTGTTTAAGCGAGCAATTCGGTAGAGTCGATCCTTTGTATTTTGAGGATTCAAAATAGTGGATTTGACTTGGTGCTTGGATTAGCACCGACTGTGGTTTTCTCGTCCCAAGAGGGTTTCCACGTATCTCCGAGTGTTTGCATTTCTAAGTCCAATCTAGACTCAAACTCAGCAGCTAATTTCTTTCTTAGCAAAAATTATCTAAGTTTGTTTTAATTTCCTCATCACCTTATTCACCCCCTCCTCTCCTCTAGGGTGAGTTAGACTCTCCATGAGAAAACCTTCATAACCAATTGAAGATTAGATCATCCAACCAACAAACCTGGTAAATTAGAGGATAGATAAAGCTTTCAAATATGCATCCAGCCACCCACCCGGAATATTCTTTCCGATATCAACAAGTGGGGTAAGAACTCGTTCTTATTTGCAAAATCTATGTGCATTTTCAACGTTCATTTCATTAATTGAACCTAAAAATGTAGTAGAAGCTCTACTTGAACCTGAATGGGTTGAGGCCTTGCAAGAAGAATTAACTCAATTTGAAAGAAACCAAGTCTGGACTCCGACCAAACAACCTTCCGACCACCCAATAATAAGAACCAAATAAGTTTTCAAGAACAAACTGGATAAGGGAGGGTTGGTAGTCGAAATAAGGTCAGATTAGTTACTCAAGGATATAACTAAGAGGAGGAAATTGATTATGGGGAAACCTTTGCACCTGTTGCTCGGATTAAGGTAATCAGAATTCTCTTAGCATTTACATCTAGCATGAATATTAACCTTTATCAAATGGATGTTAAGTGTGCAGTTCTCAATGGTTATATTTAAGAAGAAGTTTATGTTGAGCAACCCCTGGATTTGAAAACTCACAATTTCTAAATCATGTTTTCAAATTGCAAAAAGCTTTGTATGGTCTAAAACAAGCTCCCGGAGCTTGGGATGAAAGACTAAGTAATTTCTTGGTTGAAAATGACTTCAAAAGAGGTCTTATTGACAAAACTCTTTTTACAAAAATGAAGGGGAATGATTTTCTTTTCATTCAGATTTATGTTGATGGCATTATATTTGGAGCTACTAATGAAACTTTATGCCAAGAGTTTTTCTCGAGTTAATAAGACAAGAGTTCCAAATGAGTATGATGGGAGAACTCAATTTCTTCCTTGGACTCGCAAATCAAGCAAGAAAAGGATGGCATATATGTTCATTAATCAAAATATCCCAAGGAATTATTAAAGAAGTACAAGCTACAAGATGTGAAGCATGCAGCAACACCAATGATTAGCGAGTACTAAACTAGACTCAAATGAGAAAGGTAAAGTAGTAGATCAAAAACTTTACAGAGGTATGATTGGATCTCTACTTTATCTCACATCTAGTAGGCCATATATCATGTTCGAGTGTCTGCCTTTGTGCAAGATTTCAAGCTAATCCTAAGGAATCACATCTCACTCGCAGTGAAGAGAATTTATAGATATCTTGCAGGGACTCGGACACTTGGTCTCCGGTATTCAAAGGACTCGGATCCGACCCTCACTGGATACTTAGATGTTGATTATGCTAGATACAAAGTTGAGAAAAAGAGCACATCAGGAGCACATCAATTTCTGGGTCAATCACTCATCTCCTAGCCTTCAAAGAAGCAAAACTCAGTCGCTCTATCAACCGATAAGGCTGAGTACATAGCAGCTTGATCTTGTTGTACTCAAATTGTCTAGATCAAGCAACACTTGAAGGATCTAGGACTGTCATTCACATCAATCCCAATCAAGTGTGATAATCAAAATGCCATCAGCATCACCAAGAATCCAGTTCAAGTACTCTAAAATAAAACACATTCAGGTCGGTATCATTTCCGAGAGACCATTCTAAAAAAGTGATATTAAACTTGAGTTTATTCCTACCAAATTTCAACTAGTTGATATTTTCACAAAACCTCCGAGTAAAGATCGGCTTTGCCTTATTAGGAATGAACTTGGCATGTTAATTGCATAATTATTTGATTTATTGCATGAGTTATTGAGAATTTGTTTGATTGTCTTATTGTGAGTTAATAACAAATGGATCAGTTGAACCAAGATGAGATTGAGCTATGAGTTATTAGTTTTCCGAGTGTGTTCATAGTCACTCGGATACATCACCGAGTCATACTCGCTTTATGACAAAAATGGACATCAAAATTCCGAGATCATCTCTAGAATAATGGAGAATCTTAGAAATGTTTTCGAAAATCTCTCTTTCTCTCTCTAGCACTCAAGCAGTCTGCAAACTAGCCATTAGAGGGAAGCAATTTCGAAGATAGTCGTTACTCACTGGAATACTCAATGGTCTCGCTAACCGTTACTTTGAGGGCTGAGTCAGAAAGGCTTTTGTTTAGTGGAAGCTCTTATTCTATAAATAGCACCCCTTCGTTCTCATTCGATCACTTTGCTATTTCTTACTCTCACTCTTGCACTCTTTGCTCTCATACTCGAAACTCCTCGCTCAAACACACACACTCGTCTCTCTCTCGTTCATTAACTCTCTTCTCTCTTTTACTCTCAACTCCTCTCACTCTTTGTCAATCATGCCTAAAAGAGGAAGCGCCATGGAAGGAGGTTCAGCCACAAAGAAGGCTAGAAGTAAATCCACTCGTTCCGAGAATCCACAAAAAGATCCATCTAAGGGTAAAGCCCTTGCCTTTGATGACAATAAGCTCATTGTAGCCTAACACTATTTCATAAAAGAGAAATTCTTCTCCACCACCAAATTTTCTGAGATTGAGCATATGCTCAACACAGGTGCTTACAAACACTTGTGTTTCGTGATTACATCTACCCGTAACTCGTCACCAAGTTCTATACCAACATGTATACGAGAGATAATGTTATCTCTTTACTCCTTCGAGACAAAACCATTTGCATCAATCTATCTTTTCTCCACAAACTCTTTGGGGTCAAAACTCTTTTTTGAACTCCAACCCCATTCCTTTCAATGAAGTCACCGATGACTTCTTCGATCGATACTCTAAAGAGGTTCCAAAGTCCGAAAGAACTTTTCCGTGACTCGGATGACCTCGGAAGCAAGACTTTTGTGCTTCATTATGATGAGGACTTTCTTCTTCTTCTACTCCTTCAAAGAGAACCCTAACAACAAAGTTCTTAAGGTTCTCTTCGATACTCTTGAAGGGTATGAGGTTGACCTCTTTCCTTTCATCTTGGAGCATATGGCTTATGTTCCTTCTAACAAGAAGAAGCCTCCTCTTCCTTTTGGAGCTCTTCTTTCTGCTATTTTTTCTCATTTTAAGGTGGATCTCCCTTCCGATCCACAAAAATTTCTAGAGTTTGTCGTCTATATAAGCAAAGGTAAGCTCACTGGTTTAGGATACCGAGAAATCCGACTTGGTGTCCGGGCTCATTCATCCGAACTTGCTCATCCTCCTCCACCTCGGACTTAGAAAGACCGTAAGACCCCCATCCCCCTTCTCACTCGTTGGACCTTTATCCTCTCAGCCTACCCCCCGATGGGGGTTCTTTTCACCCTTCCCTCACGGTACTACTTCAGCAGGTGGTAACCCAATTTGCTGCCCTAGCCAAAAAGCCGCAAGCAGCTACGATAACTTTACTGAGCTTTCATACCAATTCCGATTCGGTTCCAAAATAAGGCTCGGCGTCGGATCGACTCGAGTCAAGCCTTGGTTGGTGAGCTCAAAGAGGTGATCAAGCACCAAAAAGATCAAATCGACACCTCCAAGAGAAAAGATCTAAAGTTGCCGAGGATTTAGAACCATCCTCTCGAAGAAGCACTACCTTCCGAGTCTTCAGCCTCTTTTGACTCGGAATCGCAAAAGAAGAAGAAGAAGAAGTAGCTCAAACCGAGGGCCAAGGGGAGAAAGAACCCGAGGTGATCTCCTCATATCACACTCGGTCCGCCTCGAAGAGGCTGGTGATGCGAGCCAATCTGAAGCCCTCTCCTCGGTTCAACAGTCTCCAGCTGAAGAGGTTGCAAGTTTAGAAGAAGAACCAGAGGATGAACAATCTCCGATTCGTAGGATTGCACTACAAGTTCCCGACTTGCCCCTTCTTTTGCCTCACCCAACTACATCCACTCGGGGTTATAGACACGGACGAGGTCCCTGTTCTTCCGCCTCCACCCGCACGACTCCTCATCCTTCTTAATTTCAAAACTTTTTTTGTCCAACATCTTTTGTAATCTATTTATTCTTCCTTCCTATTTGTTTTTAATGAAATGCATAGGGGAGAGAAATAGATAGATGTTTAGTTCAGAAGGAGTTCTTTTCTTTCTTTTCTTAAGTTTTTTTAATTTGCATATGTCAATTTCTCGAGCTTCAATGAAATTTTCTTATTTCCGAGCATACATGACCTATATCTTTCATATCTTATATTTACTCGATATATTTTACCATTGCTCGATACTTGTTCATACTTTGTTGATAAGTATGCTCGATACTTCAATAAGTATGGTCCGAGTTGTATATGATCAAAAGCACTCGATATTGTTGTTTAATATATTTTTGCTCGACCAAAATGTAATGAAAACTTAACTTTTTGAATTGTTAGTTTCTATCTTAAGTATGGAATGTCTTTCATCAAAAAGGGGAGATTGAAGACTCGAGTATAATTTTCTATCTCTCTATAGTTTTGATTACAAGTCATTCTAAGCATTTAAGAAGCTCATCTTTAAGTTTTCAATCTTGTCCGGGCCACTCAAAAACTATTTATTCAATATAACGTCCTTAATCGGGTTTCTCACCCACTCGGACATAACTCGGAAAGATGACATGAGTAAATAATTTCACAAAAAGTTCATATTTTGAACACCGACTTAATGTTCTAGCTGAAAATAAATTATTGCGTTAATTTATGTTTCTAAGTCAATTTATTGAATGAAATTATTTACTTGATCAAGTTTATGCATTCTAATTATTCAATCTTAGTAACTTGATCATTTAAAGGATTGACTCAAGATGGAATTTGAACCTAATGATTATTAGACTCAAAAATTCCATTCTTTTAGGTCGAAGATAATTTAGCACTTAATTATTTTGAATTAATTATTATCTTTACCTAATCTTGGACCAAAGTATTTTTATACTTTGAGTACCACTTTGATTTGTTTTTGCAGGTTGATTGAAGTATTTTAATCTTATTTTTGAAAAGCATAAGCAATTGACTTCCTACCGTCAAACACTAGCAGATAGAAAAACACCTTTTCCGGACAAGGCTCAAATATCAGGTTAAGGTTGTTTGTTACCAAATCCGTAAGCTTCAACTTTGAGTGTAACAGTTATTTCCACCCCGATTTCAGTCACAACCGGTGGAATGGACTACTTTTCGAGCCAAGGACCAAAGCACAATGTTCACTTTGTAACAACTCCTTTTTTAGTGACTCAAACTAGTCGTTACAATGGCTAATGAAGATCACAAGTCCAGAACAAGTCTCAACGGATGCTCGCCCTGTTGAGTATAAATATAAGCCTTCCTACAAGACTTGAAGATTGCTGGAACTGAATATAATCTACTCTCACTTAATTTTCTAGCTTACAACCGTAGTTCTTAAGTTCTTACTTTCCGAGATGTAAAGAGAAAGTCTTGTAATCACTTCTACACTTTCAATTCTCTCGTTAAGTCCCTTGACTGAGTTATAAGGGTTAACTCAGCTTAGTTGTCCCTAGCTGTAAAGGTTACCTTGGTTAGGAAGGACTAGATCGGATAAGGGAATTTCTAAGTCTAGGAAAAACCTATAGTTGAATTGTCTAAGGGAACAATTATGTAAAGAGTCGATCCTTGTAATTTTGAGGATTCAAAATAATGGATTTGACTTGGTGCTTGGATTAGCGCTGTCCGTGGTTTTTTGTCCCATGAGGGTTTCCACGTATACTCTATATTTTATCTATTTCGAGTCCAATCTAGACTCAAAATTGCTTTCTCAATCTTTGTTGTGCGTAATACTTTGTTAATTCACAAAAATCTTCTGTCACCCTATTCACCCCTCTTCTAGGGTGAATTAACCTCTCCAAGAGCAAACCTTCAAAAACGTAGATAAGTTTTATAAGTAACTTCTTGATACCACCCTTATAATATCCAGTTAGTATATGGTCTTCCCGGGAGTACAAACCATCAAGTACTCCTGTGGTTGATTATCGTACAATTGCATACTAATTAGTGTATAATTATATACTAATTAGTGTAACATCATATACTAATTATACACTAATTGGTATACAATTGTAAAATAATTAGCCCTGGGAGTACATGACAATCAGTAATACCGTACACTAATCGAGAAATAATTATACACTAATTAGTCTTGGGAGTACATGACTGGTCTGTACTTCCGGAGTACATTAGAATTTTCCATAAACCAAACCCTTATAAAAGTTTCTAATTATTGAGCTAATTTAAATCCTTAAAGTAAAATTACTAATTATTGAGCTAATTGAAATCCTTAAGGTAAGACTTAATCTAATAAAAGAACAAGAAAAATTATGTGATCTCGGATCCTAGTCACCAAATTATGATGAAAAATTCTATACTAGCTTCCAATCAAATGGTCTGTAGCAACAATTAAACTTACCATATAATGAAGGCTTATTTACCATTTGCATTAGGATGTAATAAGGATTAGAGAAAACCACTCTAATTCCGTGCATTTCTTTGTTGAGCTGATATACCAAGCCTTTCAACTTCCCATTGAACTCCGAAGCTAAATTGTTGTACTCTTCATTACACTAGCTCATTGCAAACAGATTCATGGTCCTCTCTAAGGGCAAACACCCCATAGGAGGGAGTCCTCCAAGGGAGATCTTTCGTGCCCCAAGGCTGTAGATGTTCTCGATAAACTTCTTGGCTACCCCCACAAGGTGATCCCGAAATTGTTGGACCGTGCTGCATCGAACTCTCGTCGGAGGCAACAAGTAGTAGTTCTCAAGAAAGTCATTTGTGCCTATACTTATTAAGTACGAGTGCTTCACTTATGGTTTCCTTTGCCTTTTGCTCTCCAAGATAGAGTTTTAGTCTATCTTGATATTCCGTATAAAATTGAATTTCCTTCCGTAAGGGTATGACATTCTGTTGAACACAAAACAAATGAAATAATTCTTACTACAACTATGTAAAGAATCCACGAAAGAAAGTAATCAAAAATATTAAGGAAATCAAATTAGGTTAGTTCTCCCGTTATCGATTTGAATTGATAACTTTTAACTAACCACTAACTAGCAAGTCTTTTGTTCGTTTACGCGAAGTTCATGCATATAGTAAGTCGTTTTAAATTAGCCACACTTCGACCAAGCTTTTTTCCCCCGCTTTCTTAACCAAGAGTAAGTTCTATATGTTAAAGAAAAGGAAACAGGACCATGTTTTGAATTGAAGCAAAAATAGAGGCATACATAATAGGGGATGAAATCGGATAATTTTATGCATTAATGCTTTAAGGAAAATGGTATTTGCATTGTTCTGATTTATTTGACTGGAAGTAGTTCCACCTCTTTGGTTGCAAGACGGAGTTCTTGAGGATTTGATTGATGATGCTTTAATTAATAAAAAATTTATTTAGATCAAAAAGGGATTTTGGATTAAAATAAACCTTACTTGAAGGGTATTGGACGATGATATACCACGTTATAAACTTGAATACCTATGCTCTCTACTTTAAGGGTATTTGTTGTTTATCAACCAATACCGAGTTTTGGGACAGCTTGACTCGACTATCAAATTGGCGTGGCAAGTGGAGCTAGGATTTTAGTTATGGAGTAAGTGCTTTGACAATTCCGCCCATGTTTTAACATTTATAGCCTCCGTTGTCATCACCTCTCTCTCTAGAGCACACTATATCAATGATTTGAAGCTCCACCATTAAAGTAGATGAGGAAATTGATCAAGGAAAAGAAGATAAACCATGTAATCTCATAAATTTTAAGACAACCCAAAAAAATAATAAAATAATTATCCAAGATGGAGAACATGGAGGGTTTACGCTGAAAATTTTAAGATCGCCAACGCCAACGCTTCTTTATCCAAGTATTTCTCAAAGACCAAAGTACTCTTCTTCAATCCATAATTGAAATTTCGGCAAAGGTGGTAACAGAATGAGTTGTAGGAGCACAAAAGGCAAGTACGCAACATCGGTGAAAGCTTCGTCGATTTGTTACTCCATTTCTCATTGCCATTTATACATGAAATATTCAAGATGGCCACACTTCTTTATGAAAAGTCCCGGAGGGTCGGATTTACCCTAGAAGGGGGTGAATAGGGTAATTTAAAATTTTGAGGCAATTGACTTAGTTGAGAGGTCATATATGAAAAACAAACAAACGGAAAAGTAAATTGGACAATGCAAGTTTTTTTGGTCATGATCTTGCCTAGGTCTAAATATCTCGGGCTAATCACCGCCTAAGGTTTCCTACCTTAGGATTATCTTCTATTTTTCTTATTGCACAAGACTCGTCGATTCGTTCTTGACTTAACTCACTAACCGACCTTTTGAGTATACTTACTCTCAAGGCCCACCGTTCACACTTATCTCAGGTGTTACAACTCACAAAACAAGCTCTTCCACAAGACTCTTTTCTACAACTCACAAAATATCTAACCCTTAGACACTTTGGTACAAGAATGATTTGAGTAAGTAAACATGATTATAAGAGATTAAGATAAGGTATGAAGTATGCTCTCTTGCTTTTTTACTTCTTAGTCTTGGCTTAGATCTTTATACCTTTCTCTTCATTTAGCGGACTATTGGAGTTATCATTAACTATAAGAAATCATCACTTGTGCCACGAATTATGCCACAAAAAAACAAAAATCATGGTAAATTTTTCTCTTGCCACGACAAATTTTTTTGTCTCGTACAAGTGCTTATATATGAAATAATAAATATGTCACGATCTAAAATATTCATGGCAAAAAGTACTTGTGCCACAAAAAATGCTACCCGTGGCAATAATGGGCCACGAGTATAAATTACTATGGCAAAACGTTGCTTGTGCCACAAGTAGATACTATCGTGGTAATAATATGCCACGAGCATAAATTACTATGGCAAAAATTACTTGTGCCACAAGTGTATACTACTTGTGACAATAATATGTCATGCTTAGAAATTCTTGTGGCAAACAATTACATGTATCAAACCTCAAAAAGGATGGAAACTTTAGATAGTGTGATTAAGTTGTTTGAGTAACAACTAACATTTGTAATTCAGTTGTTAGCATATAGTTGATAAGATGAGCATTCAAAGAAAATGTGTTTGGTAATTTAGTCGTTGAGTTAACTCATTAATGTAAATTGACATAGAAGGATCAATAATATTCTAAAAAAATTTTATAAGAGTAATTTTTTTAACCATAAAAATATTAAACCGTACTTCGAAAGGACAAAAGATACTATTATTAGTTTTTAAAAATGCTGCTTAAAACGCTAAATGATACTAAAAATATTAGAAGAAACAATAACTTAGCGAACATTAATATTTGACTCATTTTGACTTAGTGAAGATGGTAAATGCTACTCCAAATGTTATTTTCGAACACGTTTTATATTGTAAAAAATTTATAAGATAGATAAAATAAAAATTTAGCTTATTATAATATTCTGAATAATTTTAACATATATCACCTAATTTAGAATAATATTTAGCTTTGAATTTTGATTAAAGAAAATATTCAGCTTAGGAATAAAATATTTAACTTTGGGATCTGTTTGGATCTTAAAAATAGCTTGAAAAGAATAAAAACTAGAACTGTAAAATTTTCCTTTCTTTAAATGGTAGAAAAAAGGAAGGGAAAAATTACTTAGAAAAGTGGAGGAATATTTGGTGGGAACATGAAAGATTAAAACTAAAAAAAATTACTTATACAAAAATTACTTGTACAAAAAGGAAACCTGAAGGAATATTTAACCACTACCCAATATTTTAATTTTAAAAATTAGTTTATAACCTTATTTTTTTACTGATTTTCTAATAAATTAAATTTTCACCGCCAAATTAATTTTTCAATTTCCTATACTCCCCCAACAAAATACCACCATATAGATAATTTTTTCAATTCCCCCAATTTAGTCACTCGAGACTAGTGTCCTTAATTCTCTATATCCCTCCTCTCCCCGCCCTTTTCAAACAATGAAATCTACCCAAGAATCCTAGTTGACCGGGCGCCTCTCTCTACTAGTCGCTGGACTTGAAGTTGACCCTTCGATGGCCTTTCATCCCCGTTGCCCCCTCTATCTTCTCGTTCTCGTCGCCAGCGACAATTGTTGCTTGGGTTTGTTCTATCTCGGTGTAGAGGTTCGACCTTCAAATCATGAAACTATAGCGAAGTTCAACTTAATGTGAGTGTATGTGCTCGCTACTAGGCCGTTGACGATGCTCCGAAGTTCATCACTTTTGTACTCACTCTTTTCGCCTTGGGCCTACTCTCTCTACTAAATTAAGTTACACTCGCTAGAAGTTTGATTTATAACGACAATATTTTAATGACTTATTAAAAATTAGTTGTTAAATGTTATAAATAACAATTTAAATAGTTTTTTGTCATTGAGTTTCATTAAATAACTATCATTAGATAATGAACAAAAAAGAAGGTTGTTATTACTTTTATAACGTTTGTGGTTAATGTTATTAATAGAAGGGAGTATTCATAACTTGGGAAGGAAAATAAAAATTAAAACTGAAAAATTAATTACTAATATTTCTCCTCCTAAGTTAAAATTAGTAGTGAGAAAAATTAAACTTAGTTTTTTACAAAGTGAAAAGTTGAATTAGCTTCTTCGTTCATCACCGCTACCAGGGAAAACTGTAACCTCTCTCTCTCTCCCCTTCATTCAATTCATTGCTTTCCTTCGCTTTGCCTACTAGTCAAGCCGAACCTCCCCTCCCACCCATCACACCTTCAACCCATAAGTCTAGTGTAGTCAGATTGAAGCAGCGGTGGACATCGACAGCTCCAGTGGCCAGCAAACCTCTTTCTCTCTCCCCTTTATTCAATTCATTGCTTTCCTTTGCTTTTCCTACCAATTAAGATCGACCCTCCCCTCTCTGTCTCTCACACCTTCAACCCATAAAGTTTGGCGCACTCAGATTGGAGCAGCTATGAGCCAGCTCCAGCTCCAACGGCCGCAAGTTTATTTTCGGTCTTTTTCCCTTGCCTCCCCTCTTCCCCCATTCCCTCTCTATCTGAATTGAATTTTTAGGTTTTTGTGGATCACTCACCAAGAATCTCTCTCTCTTGAACTCACTTTGAGCAGCGGTCAGTGACAACACCAGTGGCAATCATCGATTCAAGTCCTTTGAGGTTGTTTCCGGTAAGTTTCCCCCATCCCGCTTCCTCTCAAATTGAAATTGTTTGAGATTTCAAGCCTGAGTTTAATTCTTTTATAGCCATATGAACATTCATCATTTTTGCTCCGAAAATATACAAGTAAATATCATCCTCTGTTAGGGGTAATTAATTGCAAATTTGCATCTGTTGATTATTTAGTGCTCACCCTCTCATGCTAAGTTTGGGTTTTTTTTCATGATTTTGTTTCCTGGCTGGTAACTCTAAAGTCTTTATCTGGCAACTGGAGAGGCCTCTGACAAATGTATGTTTTGCTTGTGATTGATAATCTCGAATGTTACTTGCTTGTATTTTGCTGCCCGTTGAGTTGGTGTGCTTTATGCACATGACAGACGTTTCTCAAGTGTGTAAATTTTTCTCAATACCTCATATGCTTAAATATCATTTAAGTTATATTTCTTTCGAAGTAAGGGTATCTTAGGGATCTATTCTACTTCCCTTTTCAGTTTGCTTTCTATTGCAATGTGTTATTTGTTTCTCCAAACTCGTGTGTCGTAGGTGCTTATGTTTGTTTTCTAAACATCTTGGTAGGTGGCTAGTATCAATTAATTGGTGGCAATAAATATGGTCTTAATTATCTAATTTTGGAACAGTCTCTGTCCACATGTGATGGGCTAAGTTAGAAGTGAAACTTAGTTGTTCTTAGATTGCAGTCTTTGTTTCATTTGCAAATTGTGATGGATTAGGTTAGAAACTGAAGTTTACCCATGCTTGCTCCTAGGTTCTAATGTAATGTGCTTTGTTGAAGTACACAGAATAATATTCTTGCCAAATGTAATGTGCTTTATGGATACAACAATAGCCACATTATATGATTCTTGCCAAATATGATTAGAAGGTTGATGCATAAAGATCTACAAGGGTGAGATGTTCTGCTACTTTTTTCAAAAAAAAAACAATAAAAGATGATATCCCAAAATGTCCCATTTGATGTTAGTTCTGTAATTATAGTATATGTTGATGTTATTAGCCTATTTTTTGAAAGGGGGCGAGGAAAAGGGTTGACACATTTTAAAATTTTGGATTAGGTTCTTCACCTAACCATTAAAGGTCAAGACTACTGTGTATAGTTGTGTTGAATTAAGAGACACAATGAGGTTAATTAGCTTTGTTCTTGATTGGGTTCTTAATTCCCAAACACGTCTTCCCTTACCCATTCTGTAACAATATGAACCAGATCTGCCATTGGAGAGAGAGAGAGAGAAAGAAAGAGAAAGAATTAGGGAACATTCCTTAATGAAGAAGGATCGAACTCATACCTGAATTATTTAAATTTCAAGTCATTACCATTTTTTTTTTCTCGAGATCCGAAGGAATCGACAATCGAGATGAGCAAAGCTAGCCATTCTTTCTTTCTTTCTCTCTCTCTCCCCCTCCCCCATCTGGTATACTTTTCAATCTTCAAGGACTTAGCGATACGAACAAGGGGGAACCGCATACCACCTTGCTGCTCCGAGATGTGGCCTTCTCTACGACACTTGAGCCTAGTGTTTTCTTTTTCTCCAACAGTGGTGATTCAGATCTGAGGGAGAACAGGAAAATCAACAGTAAGAAAGAGGGGAGGAGAGAGAGAGAGAGAGTTAAAGAGAGGGATAGAGACAGAGACAGAGTCAGAGAAATATACAAATGGAGAGACTGAGAAGAAGAGCGAGCAAGAGATAAAGAGAGCAAGAGGAAGAAGAAAAAGCAAGAGAGGAGAGAGGAAGAGAGCGATTGAGTTTTAATTCATCTCCATCAATGTTCTAATGTTCTTGTTCTTCTGCATGTACAGTTATACATGCACTAGTCTAATTACCCTTCTTTTGCTAATTTTGCCTCCAATTTGAGTGTGAGAATATCTACACTACTCTCTACTAATTAAGTCACAGCCTTGCGAAACCAGTGATGTTTCCGCTTCAAATGCTCTTCCGATCCTCGTTGCCTCTAATTGTTGCGAAGTTCATGTTTGTGCTCCTAATTCGTATGCTCTGTCTAATATATTATTTTCAATTTTGCTACTCAATTTTTGTTTCTATTGAAATTATTGTTTGTTCTTTGGTGTTTCTAGTTTGAATTCACATTTAGCACTATTTATCTTTTATTCAAGTACTCAATTCAAACACTCTGGCGCATGCATATGAATGGTTGAGATTTCATTTAGGACAAAGATAAATGAAAACTGCTTACTAAAGTTGGTTATTTCTTATGGAATTTGGGTGATATAACCTGAAATTTGACAAGATTATGATAGCATGATGTAGTGACTGGTATGTGCTTGTAATCGTATAATTTTTGGACATGTTACTTGGCTTGTTTGTAATTTTATACGTTGATTGCTATGTTTGCTTCCATAGTTGTATTTGTTTATACTTTCAATGACTTGTCCAGCCATTCGTGTTCTATTAGACTTTGAGAAGGAAAAAAAATTATAAATATAATGATTACTTTAGTGATTTGAAATTGAAGCTATTTTAGCCATAACTTTGGACTAGGAGGTGATCGAATTCCTTTCTAAGGCATTTAACCTATTATTGATGAAATTGGTCATGTCAATATTTTAAATAAATAAGAAAGGACATACGAGGGAAGAAGGACAAAAAAGCTGATGGAATGTCGGCGGGGGTTGACTTACAAGCCTTTGATGTTGATAAAAATCTCACATTTCATTGATGATTTATTAAATTGTATCAATTTTAGTTTTTTAAAAGATACTAATTTTGCTATTTTTATGTTCGTGTTTTGTAGGATACTAGTGATAATGTCAAGCATTTTGTGAAGTTGAAGTCGGACATCTTCTTTCTTACATATATCTATTCTTTTAGAATGATTTATTAATGTTTAGATTATAAAAGGCTTCTGTTATTTGAATTTAGATTGAACATGATTTTCACATTATGTCCAAATTTAAGGATCATTTTGAATATTTGAACATATTAATTAATATATTTTATTATTACATAATGCACATATCACATCTCTAAATTTATTAAGATATCGATTCCAATTGCTTGCTGCGAGTAGTTTAATACTTGTAGTGGTTTTACTATTAGTATTTTCATTTGTGAATTATGAGATTGTCATAGCCACGATGTCATGTGTACCTTTGTGATTGAACTGAACAGCATTCCACAGATACTCTCATGGCTATAAATAAATTTATCATGATTGCTCATGCCTATAAATAAACTAGTTATAATTTCCCTCGTGGGTATGACATACAAGTATACCACGGGTCATTACCGTGCCTCGGAGCAAACTTGCCACAGGATAATGTATAACATGTCACGGTCGCTACTATACCTAAAAGAAGACTTGCCACGGGATAACGTATAGTATGCCACGGGTCGCTACCATGCCTAGAATTAGACTTGCCACTGGTATTTCATGGCTAAAGTAAGCACCTTGCCACGGGTATTTCCATGGCCACCATTTTTCCCGTAGCCACAGTAGTCACTTTTCGTGGAAATAACCTTGACACAATCACTTGTGCCACGAGGCTCATTTTCGAAATTCCTATAGCAAGATGACATAGCCACGAGAATTTGAAACTTGTGTCACGAAATCTTCTATGGCACAAGTAGTGATTTGTTGTAATGGTTGTAGATATGATCTTTTCCGTCCGACTTGTTAACCGAATCTGGACATGATTTGACCGATGTCTAGAATATTGATACTTTTCAAATTTGACTTTTCTCTTAAAGTATTTATATATCTTTAAATGCTTATCCTTCCTTAACTCCCTTCATTTATTACTTAAAATACATTGTTATCACTTCTACTTTTTGCAACCCATAAATTGAATAATCTAACTGATTTCTTTCCACAATATAATTATGTCAAAATATGCTGTAATATATCCATGATTTACAAGATTATAATTAGTGAGAATATTTCCTTAATTCAATGATTTAGTATAATGTCCAATAAGGAAATAATATCCAAATATAAAATCGGATAAATATGGATCAAGAAGATAATATAGGGGATATTTATGAAATACATCTACCTATTGAATATTTGTCTTGAGTACAATTCATTAAAGCTCAACAAGGTCAGATAATTTAACTGAAGAAACATGTCTTACTTGTCAGATTTATTATCTGACTAACATTTTATCCAAGTATTTCTTAAAGACCAAAGTACTCTTCTTCAACCCATAATTGGAATTTCGGTGAAGGTGTCAACAAAATGAGTCGTAGGAGCACAAAAGGCAAGCACACAACATCAGTGGAGGCTTCGTCGGATTTGTTGCTCCCTCTCTCATGGCCATTTATACATGAAATATTCGACAATTTTGTTCTCTCTCCAATGAATTATAGGTGATATCCATAATTGTTTTGTCGAACTCAAAATAAAATTGGTTGATTGACTTGTCATGTTTTCAGTTTTTCAATTTCAATCATTGATGGTAAATTTTGAAGATGGATTAAAGAGATAGAGAAAGATAGATGATTGAAATTTTGGAAGAGGGTGGTGGTCGTTGGGGGTTGTAAACGAGGAAGGGCGGTGGTGGGGGTAGGGTGGCTCTGACTGAGGGGAGAGAGAGAGAGAGACAGAGAGACAGAGAGAGAGTGATGTTGTTTTGGGAAGTGTGGAGGCGGTGAAGATGAGTGAGGAAGGGTGGTGTAGGTGGAAGGAGTCGGGTAGATTTGTAGTGATGGTGGTGGCTATAAGTGGAAGTGAGATAGTTTACTCTTTTGCCTGAGGTAAAGAAAAATAGAAAGGGGGTGAATCAGATAAAGGGCGAGGGAGGTCAACTAGGGTCAAAGTGTTAAACACATAGCTATTAAGACAAGGAAAAATCTGTTAACACACTTAACTTAGAAGCTTATAATCTTAGCTCAGCTTGCCACATCAACTCACTACCAGGTCAACTACTCCTCAAACTTGGCGTTAGTTTATAAACCACAAATACATCGAAAGTACATTACATAAACATTCAAGTTTATAATATAGTATATAATCAACCAATTCCAAAAAGTATGATTTATTTTAATCCAAAATTTCTAAAACAGAAAATATTAGAGTAATATAAGTGGGATCGTTCTATATTGATAACTAAAAAATATCGAGTATATGCTTATAAGTTTGTGAGTTACTTTATCTATTGTCAATTGATTTAGGGTTGCCTAGCCTTCCATTATACAATTACATGGTATTAGCTAGCCAACCTCTCCCCTTAGATTTGAATCTGGGGGCCCCTATTTGCCAAATTAATTTGGGAAGTAAGGCAGCAAGCTTTGGGCTTTCCCGAGCCCTATTTAACATTGATTTTCCTCCCTTTCCTTTAGGATTAATGTACCACTAGAGCAGTCCTTGAGACGAGGACTTATCTCGTAAAAGAAAATTAATTTAGGATTGGAACCTCACCTAACTTATATGCAAGTCTTAGTTGAATTAAGGACTAATTTACACAAAATTTAATAGAAAATCTCATTGGTGTCATCGAACATTGAGAATTTTCTGTCGATAATTTACAAAAAAGACAGTTTCTTCCAATGTCAATGAAAGTATACACACAGCTGGGAAACCAAAGTGGATAAAGGCGGGGGTAGAGGAGATATTCAGAACTCAGTAGCGGTTAGTTAAGAGGGGTGACTCTCAAGTCAAAGGTTGTTGGGAAAAAACTTGAGTAATTACAAGTAGCGGTGATACAAGGGTTGGCATATCTCTCTCTCTCTTTCTCTCTCTCAAAAATGAATTTCTTTCACCTACCCAACTACCCCTCCCCCAAAAGCTCCGTGAAGCCATTTTCAATGGCCATTGGAGCGGGTGATGCGCACTGTTAAGGTGTCACCGGCTCCCCCTCCCATGTCTTCTCTCTTTTTGTCTATTTTATCCTTATCGCTAATTTAGCTGCTAGGATTAGAATGGTGGTGGCTAGTTTGTAGAGGTGTTGGCCTAGAGCAAGCTAACAATGTTCAAACTCACCAAACTGAGCAAATCATCATTTGAAGTTCATCTATGTATCCGTTTGGATTTCTTCTCCATTAGTTTTTTTTTCTCTAGAGTTTGATCTTGGTGCTTGACTCTCAGTTAGTTGTAGTGGTTTGATTTATCTGCTTTAATTTGTGGTGTTACGAAGTTGTTTGATCCACCAGATTCAGTATCAATATTGGTCACTCTCGATTTATTTTGATTAGATAATGTGTTCGTTTGGAATTGCAATTACACTTTTGTATCTTTTGTTTTAAGATTAGTGTTTTGGATCTTGTGTGGGCTTCGGTATTGAGGATTTAGCATTGAAATTTGGCTTCTCATAATGAATATGAATCCTAGATTTGAAGAGGCCATTGAGGATCTGTTTGATTTTCAACTTAAAGGAGAACTGCATGAAAGTGTTGTCAGGAGTCCGGAGTCTTTAGAAAATGAAGTATCCTAGAGAAGCAATCTAGAAGGCTCGTTCTCCGAAGGATTCAAGGAACATTCTTTTTAAGGCCCAAGAATTTCTTAATGCAATTTTGATGTGGGAGTCTAATTTATGCCCAAGATGCAGAATTGATGTCCGAGCAAGGAGTAATTCTCAATTCAAATTTAGCAAGCATGTTGTTGAGGCTTAAAGAATATGATAGAGCGATTGAGAATTGTGATTTTGCATTAAGATTTGATCCTTATAATGTCAAAAGTATATACTAACCTAAGCATGATAGAGGATGCAAGAATAAATCTTGAATAACACTTAACTTTGAACCAAAAAATAAATTTATTATTAAATAGGTCTTAAATTTATTAAACTTTATGAAGATAGAGGAGAAGTCTCAAGTTCCGAGAATGAAGTTCTCCTTTTACAGAGGTCCAACATAAGGGAAAGAAGGTATTTCACCCCCTTCATATCCAATACAGGAGTAGTGAAAATCATGAACTAGTCAAATGATTCTCACCTTTAACAAAGAGATTGTAAAATGACAAACTCCAAGGATGTTTCCTTGGGAAGGTTAAACTCAGGTTCAAAGTTTTTCGATAAGGTTGAAAACCAACTAAACCTTAAGCCTCGATATGGCAAGTGTCGATAATCTACCAATGTAGAATGGTCATTCCTAACAGTGAATGATATGGAAGTTAACAATGACAATTCAAGCTCATCAAACACATAGAAACCTAGGAGTCCCCAGTTGTCGGTGCGAGTAAGTCTCGCTACTAATGATTGTATTTCTCTTCATGATCAAAACCAAGATGGTAGGATAAAGAAGATATGGTCACACTCTCCAATAAACATCGACCGAGGTGCTTTATCAAAATTTCAAGAAGGGACTATGAAGGTCTAATGAATGGTAAGAAAATAGGATTTGCTTGTGCACTCGCAAACTCGAGGTCATGACTATTCGAGTCGCTAGAGATAGGAGAAATAATAGCCCATCGAATCAACCTTATGGAAATAGGAATGAAATGATAAATTCCCCCGTGCTCGGAGGGAGCAAGCCGACATGGAAGAGAATGCTTTTTCAACAGCTTATGGTACAATCATCAATCCAAATAGATAAGTTGAGAAAGAAGAAAGAGGAAGTCTCAAGCATGTTTACGTTCTCAACCCAAGCAACATAGCATTTCTTCAAAGGGGAAGAAGAAGGTCACCAAGAAAGTGGTCAAGATGCATAGAAGAAACCGCCCTAAGGAGAAATCGTAGCTAGAAGCAAGTAAGAGCTAATTGAGTCTCTATCAAATTCTACTAACCTTATTTCTTGGTTCAGGAAAGATCGTGAACAAAAGATAAGACACAAACAACGATTTTAGGAATGTAACATCCACCAAAATGAAAGTGATGAAGGAAGCCTCCATGGGATAAAGCAGAAGCGAGACAACCAATAAGGGAATATCAAATGATGACAGTCAAAAGAATAATCATCATCGAAAGGAGAAGATCGGAGGACAATTTGATGAAGTTTTTTCATCTTGTATAAGTATAGACTCGGCAATCGGGTCATTTGGGTTGATTCGGTTTGAGTCGGTTCCAATCGGGGTCATGTTCGGGTCATTACAATTGGGTTGAGTTTCGGTTCGATTCATGTTCGGGTTCGGGTCGAGTTAAGTTCGGTTCATTTGATGTTTGGTCCAATAAACTTGTCTTACGAGACATTGGCGTGAAAATATTCGGGTCGGTTTCAATTCGATCCGGGTTCAAGTCATCTCAATTAGGCTTGCTAAGTGTTGGGTCGGGTTCGTTTCGTTTCGGGTTTTGGGCCATTAGTTCAAGTCGGCTCACTTTGTCGGGTCTAATTAAATGTGAACTTTTTATTAATTTAGACGTCGACAAACATATAGTAAGGGAGGAGTAGATGTAACTCTATGCATGCTCTCATCACTAGTCATGTCATATTTATTTGTTTATATTTTTCGTCTCTTTTGAAAAAAAAAGAAAAAAAACTATTTGCGGTGATAGGTCATTTACATAATAAATTGATGATGATCCACACCATAAATGCTCAACCATCAGAAAAATGAATAATTTTTTAAAGGACGCAACATAAGTGCCATTTTAGTAAAATCCCTCTACTGGTCAAATCAGGTGCAGACAAATCAAAGATAAAGCCTGTAAATGAATTGTTGGAACTATGCACCTATATGGGCTCAATTATTTGGACATAATAATCAAACGCATTTTTTTAGTTGTTAGATTTGTCTACTATCTAGAGTAGAATGTACAAGTTGTGGCCAATATAGATGGTTTAATGAAAGAAAAAAATAAAAGAAAATTTTAATAGAATAAAAAAATATAATTTATAAAACTACCTTATTAGATAGTCTGTGAGACTATGACCGTGTTCCATTTAACTCGTAAGGGGTGATTAGGTTATAAGAAGGTATAACGAGTTATAAGGAAAATTATAAGGAGTTGTAAAAAATTGTAATTAAGGAGTTATATGGAGGGATAAGATAGTTGCAAAGTTATTTACAAAAATTTGTAAGGAGGTGTAAGTTAAAATTAACTGAACAGGAGCTATATGAAATTTTTTCATTTTCTTTTTATATATGATTTGAAGTTAATTTTAGTTATATGCTATATAAGCTTATAAAAATTAGTATATAACTAATGTTGAGTTTTTCTTGCCTTTGAAAAGGAGTTATTGTGTTGAAAATTTTGTTATGTAACCAAATTATCATACTATATTGAGATCATAAAAAACAACATTATATTGACTTTACAATAACCTTGCAAACTTCAAGCATATGAAACTGTCTTCTTTGAGTGGCAACAAGATAAAAAAAGTAGCTCCATCAAAAACTTTTAAAAAAATATAAATTAAGAGTATTCACAGTGAAAGGCGGGCAGACCTAGGAGTCCAACGTGGCACTTGACCCCAAGGCGCGACATCTCAACAGTGTACGTGCAGTTTCTATTATGTGTCAACTTGTGGCGAAAAACAGGCCCACGCAGATTTGTTTCTGGGTTCCTCTCTCTCTCTTTACGTATATGTTTCAATTATGGATTCTTCTACCCCAAATCAGCGACATCCCAACAGTGAACGTGCAATTTCCCTTATGTGTCAACTTGTGATGGAAAACAAGCCCATGCATATTTGTTTCTGGGTTTCAACCCTCTCTCTCTCTCTCTCTCTCTCTCTCTCTCTCTCTCTCTCTCTGCGTATGTGTTTCAATTATGGATTCTTCTACCTCAAATAAGTGGATCCCTTCTCTATTCGTTTATAGACAAAGGGCTGAAGACGGTGACGATGTCATAGAGGTACGTGGGTGTTGAGTCTAAAAACGTGATATTTTTAAGCACCTTTTATATTTGATTTTATTTTATTCGTAATAACTATTAAATTAAAATTTTAATTATATTTATTTATTTAATAAGAAGCGTTGCAAAATCTAAGAAATAATCAGAACGAATTAAAATTTGGATAACCGGAACCAATTTACAACAGGCCTAAATAGAGCCCAAAACTTGTCATGAGCATGCCTGACATGACACGCACGCCTGCTGCACCATCCATCTTCTCCCTCACGAGCCTCCCTCTCTTTTCTTCGGCATCCCAAAATTGAGTTATTGAAGATTTCGTTTCGTTTTTGATTTGTTGGTAGTTTTGGATAAATTAGTTTCGTGTCGTTTATTTTTTTATTAAGTCATATTAGTTTAGTTTAGGTTAGTTTCATGTTTTAAGTCTTCGAGTCGTTTCGCAATTTAATTTCCATTTGGTTCCATCTTTGTAGTCTGATAAAAATCCTATACTCCTAATTTTCACTCGATCAAAATGGCGTCTTTGTTGGAGATTGCGATAATTGAAATTAAGTTGCAAATTGAGTCATAAATTTTTTGTTTAAGTGTGAGCTTCTGATTATGTTTTTATTATTTGATTTGAGTTGATTTTGCTAGTTGTAATCTTAGTTTCAGTTTCAATATTTTTTTCGATTTTTCGTTTTTATTTTTGCTAGGTTGGTTTAGGTTAAGTTTAGTTTACTTTTCCGTGGTGCTGTCCAGAAATTTATGACTCTATTTTAGTCTTAGTTCTTATTTTGGTTTTAGCTGTTTTGTTGCTGTCCAAAAACAAGAAAAGAAAAAAAAATGTTGTTGCTCTTCAGTCTAGTACAAAAATAGAGAGAAAAACTTGTGCACAAAATTTATGTGTAGAATTTTTATTTTTGATTTTCTGTTCTGATTTTTCTTGAGTCGATTCTATTTTAGTTTTGTGTTTTAATAATTTCTGCATGTTTCAAAGGCTGTTTAGAGTCTAGGGTTATTTTTGTTGAATTTTTAGAATTTTCTGTAATTTTCAGAAGTTAATTAGGTACAGTTTTTATTTTTCCAACAAGTTTTTGTTTAAGTTTCTGCAATAATTCGGTCATAAAAATTGAGAAAAAAATTTCTATGTTTAATCCTTGGGTTTTTGTGAATTTTTGGCTCATGTTTTTCTAATTTTAGTTATTCTTTTTATTTTTAATTTCTTTTTTATTTTGATTATTGTGTCTTATTTTTGTTTTTATTTTCTATTTTCTTTTTTTGATTAAAATCTTAAAAAATAAATAAATAAATAAATAAAATTAAAAACACATTTGTGAGGTTATTTAATGCATGAGCTGTTGAGTTAAGAAATCGAAGAAGAGAAAATGACTAAATTTGGACCACATGCGAGAATTTTGATTGATATCTTTTATCCTCTTAGGAGCTCTAACTCTTCATGTTTTAACTTTTCTGATTTGGAATTTAATGTGACTCTTTTGCTTAGACCACACTATATTCGGATGTTCCCAAAATTTCATGGTTTTGAATATGCATACATGTTTCTAATGGTATTTGATGAAGTGATTTTTATGATTCTTTTTCCTAATATATCCGATGATGAAATAAGAATTAGTTTAATTCCTATTGCTTTAAAAGATGCTACTAAAAGATGAATGTATAGCTTAATTGATATCTCTATTTTCACTTGACTTTATTAGAAAGTTTTTGAGAAAATATTTCGTTATGGTAAAACTATGAAGTTAAGGAATGAAATCAATCAATTTATTCGAGATAGATAAAGAACCATTTCGTAATTACTTTAAAAGATTTAAGAATTTTTGGTCATATTTCCACCATGTTTTATAATTGTGTATCTTTATCAAATTGTTTACTGAAAGACTTGACCAACAGTACTACGACCATGTTAGAGTCCATGTGTCGTGGTGGTCTTCTTTAACATAATGATTTAAAAGTTTTTGGTGAAGTAAACATACCTAGCTATATCTTAAATAATATACTTTTATTTTTTAGAAATAATATTACCATAATGATTTAAAAGTTTGGTGTTTTAATTAAAATAAATTTTAGTTTATTATAAATCTCTAATTCTCATTTATTTGAAATCATTTTAACCGTACTTGAACCATAACGCCTAGGATGGGCAATGGGTCGGGTTCAAATAAAGTCAAATTTTCCTATTGAATAAAATGGGATGGTTGGGCCTATCCAGGTCAACCCTTTCTTGAACTCGTTTTAAAATACATTAAATATGCGTATAAATCTCCTTATTATAATAGAAGATGTGTAATAAATCTTGAAACCTTAAACAAATCATTAACATAACAAGTCATTATTATTCAACCTATTATTTGCCTTATTTAAACGAATTTAGCGGTTAAGCCGCTCGACTCAATGGGGTCTTCACAAAAATATTATAATGAAAATTTTGAATATTTTTTGATTTTTTTACAAAATACAAATACTATACTTTTTCATTGAATTATGGGCAATTTTAAGCTAAAAATATGTTGGATTGTTATAATTAAAAAAGAAGAATAAATGATAAAAAAGACGATCGCGACTGTTGGGTTGACCCGAAACCCATAACCCGATATATGATTGCTCGTATTTTACCCGAACTCGAAATACACCCGACCCGTATTTTACCCAAATCCGAATGGACCCAACCCGTATTTAATCCGCTCACCTGAATTGACAGGTTCAGCTTTAAGATTAGTGGTATAAAGAGGGGCATTCACGCTGTTTCTAATGTGAGTCACCTAGAGTCCAAAATGGTTATACTTGAAAACATGTTGAGGGGGTTAACTGTTCAACCCCAATCTTCCCGCATTCCTTTGGTGTCATGTTCTCATTTTCAAGGCTTAGATTATTGTTTGAATACTTGCCTTAGTTGGCTATAAGTAAAGAGCAAGTGTAGGTGAATGTTGCATTTCAAAGATTTAAGTTTAACCCTTACTCTCCTACCTTTAATGAAGGGTGGGAACATCACCCTAATTTTCTTGGAGTAGTGGACCTAATATTGTAGGTCATAACATTCCTCAACCCACTTCGTTTCCTTCCGGCTCTTACAAGAGGCCGACTTAGCCGGTTGTGCGCAATGTACTTATACCACCATCTCCCATTACTCGGATCCAACCTCCTCCTGGTTAGACTAATGTTGACAAGAGAGTTATTAATCTTGAAAGCTAACATAATCACCTCGAGAAAATATTTAGAACTATGGTGAACAATTGACACATTTAACCCAACTTGCTACCTCTAATTATAGAGAGAAAGGAACTTTTCCTAATCAACCGGAGGTAAACCCTAAGAGCATTGTCGCTTCTTCTTATAGGGAGGCGTATGTGAGAAATAACGTGAGGAAAGTGAACTCGATTATACCCCTTAGGTTAGCAAGAGAAATTGATAACCATGTGAGTGACTAAGGATTATATCCTCACACTTTGGTCTACAAATTATCTTCCCCTCTTCTCGAGAGATTGGTTTATCCAATACTTCTAAGGACACTATTGATGGTGTTTCTACAAAGATCTCTACTGTTTCTTCTTCTAACAAAGAGGAAACTAAGGAGGAGGATACTACCGATATAGTAGAACCTTCATCTCTTATAAATTCTTCCTCTTCTAGTATTGTATGGGTTCATGAGCTCGAAGTGCATGATCGTTGTGAGAATGAACACAATACACTTATTGAATCAAAGATCTCGGTAGAAAACGATGTTTGTTTTGAGCATATTGACCATGATAATTTCTTAGTTTATTATGAGTCCTTTTCGTTGACCCCATCATGACTTACCATCAATTGAACCCTTTGAGTCCATGTGTCATGAGTATAAGACATCTGTACCTAATAATGTTGACTCAAACCGAACTCATGAACATGTTAACAAGTGGAAAACAAGACAAATCAAGACCTACTTATCTGCCTCGAACAATTCATCCATAATGATAAAATTTCTAAAAGAAGAACCAAATTGTTAGCTAATTGTGAATATGTTTGCTTATTCGATGTTTGGACTCAACAATTTGACAAGTTGAAACGGGCCTTTATGGTGTTGCATTGATATTATGGATGTACTCACTTTGGCATCAATTCTCTAGTTTCGTTACTTTTATTTGGCCGAGAGCTCCTCATGCAAATTTGATAAATTATTACGTGATTTAATTAGATTTAATTTGAGATAGCAACTTAAGTTTATATGGAGCAACTGATGCTCTATAAGTGTCCATTTGAATTGATGTCAAGAGGCTTTAGCTTAGGTGTACCGAACATCTAACCTCGGTGTAATCGTTCCTTAATCTATTTTTCTTTTATTTTATTTTCTTTTGTATATATTTGATGCTTTATTCTCTTTTTCTTTTTGAGTCACGTCATTTTGTTTACTTATTTTTTAGTCTTCTTTTCGTTTTGTAAATATTTGTTTTCTTTTCCGTTGAGGTTCTTTCCACTTACAATAAAGACATTGTCAATTTTAGTGTAGGGGTGGGGAAACCTATCTTTTAAACCTTTTTTAGGAAAAATTGATCAAAAATTCAAAAAAAAATTTTGGAAGATATTGTATGCATTCCGATTGATTTTTGAACCTTTGTAACTTAACCGTTAAGTTGTAAAAAGGAAAATATACAAGATGACATTAACCCCTTAGTATGACAGCTTTTAATAATATTTTTTACCTTGACATACCATGAGAATTTGTAAAGTCTCGCACCTATTTTTATAAAAGTCATTTGCTCTCAAGTCTAAAACTATCATTGATTGGTTTATCCACTTGTCTTGTGTACAAAAATAAACTTCATGTTGTTGAATTTTGCATAAAAAAAATTAAAATCAAGAATGACAAGAACTCTTTGAGGCATGTGCTCCTGGTGTGCTATCATTTGAGGTAAGAGTTGATATTAGGCAAGACTTGCTTCCCAAATAAAGTGAAAATAAGGTACTAGTCAAGTGGGTTGAGTTAGTTGTGTAAATCTAAAGTAAGGGAGTAATGGTACACTCACATATCATGCACTAGGTCATATTCACTATTCTTAATGTAATAAAGAGGTGGAAACAAGAATGCATAGTTTTTGTCAAAAGAAGATGAGAGGTTTCATATGTATAATACACCTATATACAAGTTGATAATTGAGTTCCAAAGGTGATATTATTGATTGGAATATGTATATGTTCTCCCTAATATATATATTTTTTGTAAAAAATAAAAAAGTTTTTTCTTTTTTCATTTTCCTTTTGTAGTTTTAATTTACTCAAGGACGAACAAAATTTAGGTATATGGATATTTATTGAGTATATAATATTTTTAATACCTTTTTACATCTTATTTTATTCGTAATAATTATTAAATTAGAATTTTAATTTACTTTATTTTATTCTTGTAGGAAGCATTGGAAAATCTGAGAAATAATCACAAGAATTGAAATTTGGAAAATCGGAACCCATTTTTCAACTGGCCTAAATCGAGCCTAAAACTTGTGATGAGCGTGCCTCACGTGACACGCACGCCTGCTGCACCATCCATCTTCTCCCTCACGTGCCTCCACCACCGCCACCCCACCCCCTCCCCCAACCCGAATTTCGTTATCTTCTTCTTCGCGCTGCACAAGGAACCATGAAACCTAGCGCTCCTCTCTCTCTGGCCGAAATTCATGTAGGCCCGAAACCCAGCTCTTCTTCCTGTTCCGTTCTTCTTCTTCAGCCCTCACACTCCAAACCCTAATTTCCCTCTTCACAGAAACCTTACCCTCTCACCAATCCAAGACCCCCAAAAGTCTCAAGCTTCCTCTTGTTTCTCTTCGGGTTCATCTTCACGCCGAAACACTAGCCCTCAGAACTCCATCTCCATCCCTAAGCTGTCTCTCATCTCCAGACTCCTCGGCCCTCTCAAGTTCGAACAAAGACCCTCCTTCACTCAAACTCTCTTCGGCCTTTACCTTCACGCGAGCCGACCAAAATCCAATCCATCTCAAATTATATCCCTTCAATTTCTCTCTCTATCCACAACCGAAGACTTACTCAAGACGGGATCTGGGCGCGAGACAAGGAGGAGATGGCGAGACTTTAAAAGGCACGGTGACAGCAACAAGAAGAGACGGACGGCGGGCAGGATTCAATCCAAGCTGCAAGCCTAGATTAGGTTTCCCGTTTCTTCTTCCTGAACTTTTTAGTTTGTAGTTCTCAAATTCTAGCTTTTAGTTCTAAAATTTCCAGTTTTTAGTTTTGCAATTTAGTGTAAGTAGATCAGTTGAGAGTGGATTCCTTTGCTGATTTACGAATTTTGGATTGCCGATTTCATTGTTCGAATTTGGGTATTCAATTGTTCAACGCTGAGTTAATTTTGCGAATTGATGCCGGTTGGTTTGAGTTGGTACTGGAACAGAGTTGTTGGTATAATGTTTCTAACTGTTTCACTTTGATTTTGTGATTTTCCTGTTGGCTCTGTTTGACAAAATGAAATTGCTTAAATAATGGATAACTATTTGTATAGTTGATAGTTATTAGATTTTAAATGTTAGTGGATAATTGCTCAATTAAGCGGTTAAATAAATGTATTCGATAAATTTAGTAGTTGAGTTAACTAATTATTGTAAATTGACATAAAAGGATATTGATAATTTGTCAAATATAAATTAATGAAGGGATACTTTTGTCAAAAAAATATGAAACGCTATTTTTAAATGTGAAAAGCTAATATTCTTAACTTTTTAAAAACACTACTTGAAAAGCTATAAGTTAGTGTAAAAGTTAGTTAAAACACTAACTTCTCGAACACTAATATTTGGTTGATTAGTGTTTTGAATTGATTAAAACGTTAAAAGTTACTCCAAACGTCGTTAACGAATAGGACGTTAATCATGTTCGTTAAATTTAGTGGATTAGTGAATTGAGTTATTGATGATTTAGTTTAGTTTCTGGTTTGTTGGTAATTTCTGATAAATTAGTTTCACGTGGTTTATTCCTTTGTTAAGTTATGTTAGTGTAGTTTCACTTTTTAGTTTTCAAAGTCATTTCATCATCTGATTTCCATTTGATTCCATTCATGTGGTTCAAGTCTTTCGGTCGTTTCGCAATTTGATTTTCATTTGGTTTCATTCCCGTGATCCGACAAACATCTCGTACTTCCAATTTTCACTCCAATTGTGGTGTGAGAGTGGTTTATGTGGGCGGTGGTGACACATTTGCTGTTAGGTTTTCCTTTGAAGAAGAAGGATGGACTCCTGTTAATTTGAGACACATCTACATTATTTTTGTTTTTCTTTTTTTTTTTGCTTTAATTGTATTTTTTTCTTTTTTATATGTTGTATTAGAAATTTATAATAATATTTTATTTGGTGAACCTAAGGTGATGAGTCTTGCGTTGTAGAAGTAAAAAATTTAGGAGAGCGAAAAAATTTAACCCTTGGTTGATATGTCAATGCGTAACCTCACTTTAGAGCCTCCGCAGATGATAATCTCATGTGCCCCAATTAATCGATGTGGCACGCCTAGTGAGGCGCGCGATATCTCCACGATGAGACGAGCTGTTTCCCGAGGCCGGTGTGCTCGGTGGGGAGCTTGGTGCCTCTCTCAAGCCAAGCTTGTTGCCATGTGTCTTGTGCTCGATTTGTGAACTGTCTCTCTCTCTTACTAATTTAATGTCATCGACATGGAAAATTGTTAGTTTATTAATTCTCTATTTTCCTCATTTAATTTCCTCTTCCTCTCTCTATCTCTCTCTACATGGAAAATTTCCTCATTAATGATCTCTTTCTACCTAATTTAATTTTACAACATTTTACTCTCTCCCTTTTTCTATCTCTCTCTTTGCATTGATTCTCTGTCTCTCTCTTCCTAATTAGTTTTATAAAAGTTATTTTTTAATAAAAAATAAAAATTATTACGTTATTATTATTATTATATCTTTTTTATTTAATAAATTTTTTTATATTATTATATCATTTATTTAAAAAAATTCGTAACCTAAAATAAGTAATTTAAATATTCATATTGCACGAATAATTTTTGTATGTAATATGAAAATAAATAATAATATAAAATAAAATAATTACAATAATTAAATGTGTTGATGAGTAGATTTTAAGGGAATTGTTTAAATATGTAAGCCTTGTTGGTGAGTCTTATACTCGTGGAAGTAAGGATTTAGGAGAGAGAAAAATGAGGCTCTTAGTCGATGTGTAACTCGTAGCCTCCACCGGGTGAGTCTAAAATAGGTTCATCCATTGGAAGTGCTTCTAAGGAGCCCAAAATTGGCTCACCTATTATTTTTCTAAAAATAATTTTTGAAAGTTTCCGTCTTTTTGATAAGGAAAAGAGAAATTTTATTTAAGAAAAATCATACTTATTTTTATAGGGAAAACATTTTCTTATAGTTAGTTAATTTTCCAAATATATATGACTTTAACGATTTTGTTGTAACTTGACCATCTGATAGGAAATATATGTCCATCATCTTAAAACAAGCAAGAATCAAAGTGATATTATGTTAAGAAACTATATCTAACAATATTTACAGCCTCAAATTTTATTCTTTCAAGTCTTTTCTTTTTGGAAAGTTTGATTCTTTTAATGGTTGGATTGGAAATCTACGTACATGATACAAAAAGGGTAAGGTGATAGATATGCAACAAAATAGGAATCACATGAATAATTCCTTTAATATTGACCGTACATGTAGCATTGTTTGATCTCAACCATTATAATCTATTATCCATAATTAGACTGAAAATTTAGATTTTTTATTTTATGAAATTTGATAAATGGACAACAAATAATTTTTTAAGGTCTTGTTTGGATCTAAAATTGAAGTACACAACATTAAAAAGAAACTCTCCCTCTAAAAAAGACTAGACGATGACGTTTTGCGTCCAACGCCGGACCCTAGGATCCTCTAACGTGTGTCGTTTTAACCTGGTTCAACTTTCTGATTTTTTCTTTGTCCATTTCCGACATTTTAGGATGTGGTTCTATCCTATAACTGGAGATCGAAGGCCATTTTTAAGATTTCTTAAACCTTAAAAATTTTTATAAATAGCCCAATCTCATTTGACACGCCATTGGGAGTTGGAAAATCCCCCAAGCTGCTGAAATTCTCTCCCTTTTTCTTCTCTACACTCTCTCCCATTCCCTCTCAAAATCCACTTCCTAAATCTTTCACAAAAAGTCCTTATTTTGCCTTTTTTGCTTGCCACCACTATACCGTGACGAAATCCAATTGCGATTCAAACCTAGCGGATGGGTCAACCTGAGGGTGCGCTTCCACCATTCCAAAGTTTAATTTTCATTTTATTTAATTTCAATTATTTAATCACTTTCTTATTGTGGATTAGTGATGTAATCGCTTTACTTTCCGCCCTACCCGATGTAATTTTTTCTCGATTTTCTTTCTTTTATAGTTGTCTTTATTGCTTTCATTTACTTGTTTTATTTACCGCTTTACGTCATGTAATATTTTTGTCTTTTATTTCTTCCTATAGCATGTTGATTACTTGTCTTTTTTAACACAATTTAAAATCACCTTTCAATTAGTAGAGGTCGTCTTTTGACGGGTGAAATGAAGATCATTTCTCTTTATTTCATATCTTTGCCCTTAAACACTGGATCATTTGTTTAAGACAAATGAAGTCTCTTTTAAAACCTTTTCGGATTTTGAGTCTTTGTACTAAATTTAGAAAAGTGCTTTTTGTTAGTTTTTTATTTTCAAGACCGATCGACGACTCCTCTTTTTAATCTATTTTTCTCCTAAAATTGCATCTCGACTTTTTTTTATAATAATTGGTAAAAGCGGAAATCTGGATGACAACAGAGCCATTTGACCAGAATTGCTTCGACAATACTGGCGAGATGGCCGGCGCCGGATGGAAGCTCTAGCGGGCCAGCCTCAGCCCTTAGGTTGTTGTATGGACTTGGCTCTTGGTCTAGATGGTTTTAGCTTTTTGGTCTAATTGAGCTTTGCGGTGGCCATATTTTCATTTTAATTCTTCTAACTAAGACATGCATCCCGAGACTAAAATGTCTTTCCAAAATAAAACAATTTTCTTAAAAATCACTAAACAAACCTTTCTTAAAAATCTATTTTTCAAAAGCCTTAACGTTTTCTTGCTAAGCACACCTCGCGTGAAGTTGGTATTCATGGGAAACTTAAACTGGCCCTACGTGGCACATGCCGTGGCTCCTATACCATAGTACTGGATGGTGTCGCATCATGACACATAATCTTCTCACATTGGAGCCATGAACCATGGGTGCAGGAAGGCGATGCTTCTCATCGGAACAAATAGATGGGGATTATAAGTTTAGAATGTCAGATTTATTAATCATTGCTGAGCCCTTTTCTTTTTACTATTATCATGAACGAGCTTACAATTATTTAGGAAAATGGCATATTGACGATGAGATTAACCATCGCATGAAGGCGGGATGGAAAAAATGGAAGTATGATTCAAGAGTGTTGTGTGATAAAAAGATCCTAATAAGATTAAAGGGAAATGTTTATCGAATGGTAGTTAGATTGGAATTGCTGTATAGAGCATAGCGTTAGCCAATTAAGAAGACTCAAGTTAATAAGAGGATGTCAGTAGCAGAGACTATGATAATTCCGTGGATGTGTGGCCATACAAGATTGGTATATAAATGAAGTGATTAGAGATGAAGTACAAGTAGTCCCTATAGAGGACAAGATGAGAGAAAGTAGGCTTAGATGGTTTAAATATGTCGAGAGAAGAAGTACATATGTGCCAATGAGGAGGTGTGAATGCATCAACCTTATATTAAAGAGTAAATAGGACAAGGTAGACCAAAGAAAAGTTGGGACAAAGTGACTAAACATGATCTGAATTTTCTAGGAATAACAGAGTACATGGCACAATATAGGAGTACATGGAGATCTAGGATAAGGATTACAGAACTACGGTAGCTTGCATGTGAACCATATTTTGGCTGCATAATGCATAGGGATCATTAATTTATTGTTTGGGTTATTACCTTTATCTTATATTGCCAACACTTTTTGGGGTTATTAGATTCTATTTTTACTCATGTATTTTGTTTTATATATTTTTTCTCAAAAGTTTTATCATTATCTAACCATATTGATGGAGATATTTCTGCATCTCCAACCATTGCAACTGAAGTGTAGAATTAGGTGAGTGCCAAGGGAGAGCAGGAGAAGTTGAGTGCATCACAGGTTAAGGCAGTCATGATCATATTCAGCTCGAGCATGCAGGAAGAGATGCAATTCAGTGAAGTCAGTCCTTGGCAGGTTTGATCACCATGATCAGTCAAGCTTAAGGGCAGTTTGGAGCAGATTTTGTTATTTTTCCTAGACAGTTTTGCCTAATTAGGTCTGTAATAATTTAAACAGCTCTAATTATGTGCTGGATACTTTGTTAGTGTTTAATTGCATCAATTAGGGACCTCTAAACTTAGTCAGCACGTGTAGCGCCTTGCTTGCCTGTTTCAGCTGCCAAGTTGGCTGCCAGAGCATGAATCAAGCAAGGCTAGACTGCAATAATTTCTCACCCTTTTAAAGCCAAAGCTCAACAGGCCAACAAAAGGTCCAAGTTGGATAATGTGCAACTATTTTGATTGGCTTGAAGTCTAGTCCAAATCCTCACTTTTGTAGTTTTTAGTTTTAGTTGTTATGTTTAAGTTTAATCACTGTCATTAGTTATAGTTAACTGTAATTAGCTGTAATCTTTTCCTTAGCAGTTGGGAAAGATATTTTGGAGGGAAAAGGCAAGCTATAAGCCTCCCTTCTCAGTTTTGTGAAGGACAATGAAGTTGAAGAAGAAAACTAAAGCTTGTGGATTCAAACTTTCCCCTTAAATCCTAATTGTTGTATCTTGGTTTGCCAAACCAAGTGGTTCCTGTTATATCCTTTTAAACTTAGTTGTTAGTGTTTCTATATCCAGTTAAGTTCCAAGACATGCCCGTAAGTGCTTTTGGCGCGGTCTTTCTATATCACCATAGGCAACCAAGTTATATCCCCTAAACTAACTCCAGTAAGCTCATAATTTCCTATGTGTTCATTTTAGTCCTAGTAATTGTTCACTATTAGTTTTAGTAGTGTTCATTTTAAATCTATGTATTATTCATTACATGCTTGATTTCTTTGAGCTTGATCGAGTATAGGCCTTGGAAATATCATATATGTTTTTTGTATTTCGCATCTACTTTCTTGTTTATGAAATGATGTTTGTTATTAGTGTCTAGTCATTATGTTTTCTTTTGTGTTTTAAACTTCCCGATTGGTAGAAAAAGCCTGCATTACACCTAGCAATCGACAACACGAAAACTTTTTAAAAATTACCTACCTACTCAGGAATAAATATAGTGATAATTTAATTTACCGAAATGGGCTCGTTACAGGAAAGAATCACCTTGCGTCCTTGAACTTATAACCATCTTTTGGCTAACCTAGCCTCTTTTTTTAAAAAAAAATAAAAGGAAAAAATAAGGTTTCAAAAATAGAATAGGACTTCTAGACATGGAATATTATTATCTAGGGAAGATATTAATAGTAGGGAAAATGTAACTTTTAAATTTTAAATTTTATTTTTTTAATATGGGTCTTATGGAATCGATCTCTCTGCAAAGATGCATATATAGATAAGACTACCTACATTTGTGCCTCTCCAAATACCGTGCAAATGGGATCTACAGTAGGAGTTGTTATTGTAGTGAAGAGGTTGATTAGCGGAAAATAAACAACTTTTAATGATGAATATGGATGGCAGGAAAATAAATTTATAAAAATAGATATTGTATTTAATTAAGTAAAAAAATTTAACGATACAGATCAAACAATGCTATATGTGTATGGCTAATATCGTGAGAATAATGATAATTTTCATAATTGTCATTTTGTTGTAATGAATACACCCCCACTGCATGATACAATGTGTTAGTATCCATTAAATAAGGACAAAAATTTAACGACTACACAGATAATCATTGTTAGTGGCTATAGAACCTTTCACATAAGATAAAAGTAAGAGTTTGTTTGGTTAAGTGGAAAATTTTCCAAGTTTCCATACTAAGGGTCTATTTGATTCTTGGAAAATTGGGTGGAAAGAAATTTTTTTAGGAAAGTAAGAATTTTTCTTATGTTTGGTTCAAGGAAAATGGAACGGAAAAAAATCATGTGGACAATTTGGTGGAAAATGGATAATTTTAGACAAGTTTATTTTCCTTCCAAAAACATAAGGAAAGTTGGAGGAAAATTTTCTATGAAGCTCTTGTGCTCTCTATGTCTATGCTTCTCTCTACTTCCTTATCTCTCTAGTTCTTTCGATCTATCAAAGTTTTGCTTATACATAATTTCATGTTAAATTACGTTGAAGAGAGAGATAAGAAGGGGCCTCAACTCCCATGGGAATTCAAGTTGAGAGAGAGAGATAAGAGGGGTCTTAATTCTCAATTAGAGGAGAGAGAAAATGATTGGGTTGAAAATGGGAATTCAAGTTGAAGAGAGAGAAAAGATATGAGGGGTCTCAATTGATGGTTTTTTCCCTCCTTAATTTCCTAAGTCCAAATAAAAGAAAAAAATCAATTTTCTCTTACTTTTTTTTCCTACTAATTTTTTTTCTTTTAAATTTTCTTTCCACCTAATTTTCCTAAAATCAAATAGACCATTGTATTTCTACGGAGGAAGTTTATTTTCCAAGCATGTGCAGTTTCACTGCTTTGATCAAAACTTGACTATTTGATGTGAGAGATTAAAATAACTCCAATATGAAATTTGAGATCAAATTCATTTACTTGATCAACATTTTTCGCCACCACAATAATGCAATATACTGTTTGGCAAAAATGCTTCATTGAACACTTAAATGGTATCTGAATCCAATATAATTTTATAGTTCATTCATTTATTTATGAGCTTTCCAAAAATACGAAAAAGGAAGTTGACTAACTAAAGTTTGACCAATTTACCTTTGCCTTGAGGAGTAATTTTTCAAACATATGAGTTAAAAGTTATTTTTAGGAAACAAAGAAGTTGAGGGCACCACAAATTAGGAGTTGTTCATAGACGGTGATATAGCACCACAAATATATAGGTTCTGTTCTTTTTTATTTTAATTAAACTTATATGTGCTTACAACTTCTTACATATATTCATTATTATGATTACATGTAATTGTTTATGTAACTAACTTTACAACTATTCTTATATTTTTGTACAACTTAAAACTCTTTATAACTCACTAAAAAAATAACAGTTCCGTAATTACTTCCAGTTGAGTACTTAAAAAACCTCAAGGTTTACATCTTATTAACCATGCTAACATATACAACATAATAATTGAAAATTCAGAGGGCGAGATTTAATAAGATGACAACATGGCAATTCGGCTTTAAATTTGGGGGATGGGTTAAGTACATGTCAGAGTATATTTGGGGTTTGCGAGTGGCTGTATTTGGTTATTGTAGGTAGCATGTCTATCTGATGGGTTCAAAGCGCTTTTGTTAGTTACAAGAACTCAACATAGTTATTACATTAAAATTGTCATTAATTTATGAAAAAATATAGTAATTGTTTTTGTGAAACAAACATTTACAAAATTAACACACTCTATTATGATATAACCATCACGTAATACTGTCCAACAATCTAGGTTCCTAATTGGTCGAGTTGATCGGCCATCTAAAATAAGGTCATTAAAAGATTGTCATGTAATAAAGCATAGGTTCATCTATAACATGTTAAATTATCCAACATTGTTGTCACTATAACCATTACATTAATTTATATGTTACATTTAATTAAGTTTATTATATATATCATAATGACTATTACATAAAAGTCATTTTATGCATGCTTATTCTATTTTGAGATAAGTTGAAAGAAAGATGGCCGAATCTGACCTATTTCTTTTTGATGGAAAAATGGGGCGTGGGGAACCCGGCGTAATTTCTTTTTTTTTATTTTTTTATCAACATACGTATTATATTAATTTACATGTTATAATTAGTTAAATTTATTATATATATCATAATGACTACTACACTAAAGTCATTTTATGCATGCTTGTCCTATTTTGAGACAAGTTGAAAGAAAGTTGGCTGAACCTTACTTTTTTATGGAAAAACGGGGCAAAGAACCTATTTATTCAAGGGAATACCAAACACAAACCTAACCCAAGCTACTAGGCCCTGTCAACGTTGTTAACATCGCAATCCGGATCCTAAGACCGTTTACGATCCAATTTTTGCCAAATGATCCGAATCATAGTAGGATCGATACAGGATAGGTAGGATTCGAATCATAATGGGATAGGATTGTACATCCTATCCCATTATTACGATCGTGTAAATTTTTCTACACATAGACTTATCTTGTTGTGTTTATAATACTTGTTGGGCTTGGGCCCATTTTGAAAACTAGTTTCAGCTTTTGCTTGCCCAATTGCCCTGTGGCTTGCCACGAAAGAAAGTAATTTTTTTATTTAACAATGTAAAAATTGAGTTGTGTGGGAGTTAAATTAGGTTTCTATAACCTTCTCTCTCTTACACACCCCCTCCTTCTCACAACAGCTCAAGCCTCTCTCTCTCTCTTTCTCTCTCTCTTTCTCTCTCTCTCTCTCTCCATGGGAATGAATTCCGATATGCATAGTTTTGCTTTGAATTGAAATTCTCAGCTTTCCAAATCTCGCCCAATTGCTCTTATCGTTGTTGAAATCCTATTATTCACTAGAGTTGGTGAAGAGTGAAACTGTCTTCGGTTCGAATTGCTCTGAAAGTCGTAAAGAATATGCCTTCAATTTGTTAATTCGCAGCTTGATTCGGGTAAGAAATCTTGTTTTGAAAATACTGTTATACTAATTAATTAAGCTCTGGTTTTTCGTCCTTTTTGGAACAATTTTAGAGCATTTAATGGGTTTATAAGCAACGACCATTGCTTAATTTGTAGAAGGCTAGAGCTGAATTTGTGGAGGGCTGGAGCTGGATCGGAAGATAGAAGCAAGCTTCAAAGGAGGAAGGTATTGAGCAACCAAATAGGGCCACCTAAATATACAACAATCTCCTTCCAAAATTTGTTGACTTTGGGAAGCAAGAGCCCGAAAAGAAATCCTTTTTGGTTGTTAAGCCGGATTAGTGAGAGTAGCCAAGCAAAATCTGTGGAGGCAGTGAAATTGTAACTTGAGGAACAAACATAATCTTGTAAATAATCGGGAGGTTTGTGAAATCTCCGAGATCTTCTAGGTCAAGGATTAGGACTAATGAGGCTTGCAATGAAGAACTTCATAAGGACTCGATTATTCAAAAGTGGAGTAGGAAATCTATTAATCAAATAAGTGGCAGTCAAAACACAATCTCCCTAGAACTTAATTGGTAAATGAGATTGGAATAAAAGAGCCCTACTAGTTTCAAGAAGATGCTTGTGTTTTCTTTCAACTACCCCATTCTATTGAGGCGTTCATGTACAAGAAAATTGATGCAAAATCCCTATTTCATTGAAATATGCCAATGCCTCCATGCTTTTGCCCAATTCTAGAGCATTATCGGACCTTAGAATCTTCACATGAGTGTCAAACTGAGTCTTAACCATATTTATAAAAGACTTTCCAAAAGCTTCACCCTTATGTATCATAAGATGTGTCCAAGTACACCTTGAGAAGTCATCCACAATGGTAAGAAAATACTTGTGCCTACCATATGTTTGAGTGTGGTAAACACCCCAAGTATCAACATGTACAAGCTCAAAAATGTGAGAAATGGAAATATAACTTGTGCTGAAGGGAAGCCTTTGCTACCTAGCTTTAGGACAAACATCACAAACAGACCTCATGAAGATTCTCGATGACTCAAAGTGTCCGATGGCACTAACGGACTCGTAAGCTGAATCGAATCGATTCCGACAATTCGGACACCGAGGAGATAAATCCTCGGGAGGTAATTGAATACTTTCTTAAGTTCTCCAAAGTTGATTTGGCTAAATATATTTATACTTTAGAAGAAAAGTTCAATTCGATTCTTCTCGGTTCAAAGAACAACTTGAGTCTCTTACATCCGAGAGCAACTATTTGAAAAATGAATTGGAAAAATTGACTAACTTTGAAAGAACTCAAGACTAGTACTCAAACTAATGAGACCGAGTTTGAGTCACTCGGAAGAAAAAATGAGCATCCGACAAGAAAGCTCAATGAGTCTCAAGAGCTTGTTTTGAAATTCACTTAAGGTTAGAAAAACCTTGACATGCTTTTAGGCTCTCATTGTGTCTCCTTCGAAAAGAAGAACTTGGTTTTAACAAAGAGGAGGAATCTAATTCCTACTCAAATCTTTTCAAAAAGGATTCCAAAATTGTAAAGTTAAGGAAGGCTAAGAATGATCCTATTCATAAGAATGAAAGGAGGACTGAGCCCATACCAGCTTACAGGAGAAAACCTTCTCCACCTGTTTATAAAAGAAAAGATTTTCAAAAGAAAGAGACACAAACTCGGTTTTCAAAAAAGAAGACTCACAATCGGACCAAACCCAAAGTCATTCAAATCTGGGTTCCCAAGAGTCTTCTTCCTTAGAAACGGACCACAGTAAAGGAAGTTACTGGGTTCGTTAGAGGAAGTGAGAAGGGTTACTGTGTTTATAACTTGCACGTAACTTAGAAAAGGACAAAAGGTCATTGGTACTTAGACAAGTGGATGCTCAAGCCACATGTCGGGAGATTCAAGGCTCTTTTCTCGAGTTAGAGAATTTCAAAAGAGGTAAAGTCACTTTTGGAGATGATAGTAAAGGCAAGATAGTTGGAATTGGCAAGATTGGGAACTTGGTCGCCCAGCTTTATCTTGTTAAGGGATTAAAGTACAATATACTCAGCCTCTTAGTTTTGTGACAAAGGTCAAGAGGTAAGATTCACTCGCACCAACCGCTATGATGCAACCACCAAAGAGACTAAGCTCTCATGTAAGAGATCAGGTTATACCTATACTATTCCTCTTTCGATCCAAGTTAGAATTTATATTGTTTAAAAGGATCATTGCATGATGATTCTTGGACATGGCATCGTAAACTAGGTCATGTCAGCATGCACACTATCAAAAAGCTTGCATCTCATGGTTTGGTTAGGGGTTTATCTAATCGTGTATTTAAGAGAGATAAAATTTGTGAAGCATGCACAAAAGGGAAACAACTCGGATCATCTTTCAAACCTCTCAAAACTGTTTCCACATCCAAAGTGCTTGAACTGTTGCATATGGATCGATGTGGTGAAATCTCTGTAAAGAGTCTCGAAGGTAAATCATATGTAGTTGTGATTGTTGATAACTACTCACGATTTACCTGGGTTTATTTTCTCAAGAACAAAAATGAAGCTTTCAAAGAGTTCAAATTCAAGTAGAGTCACACACTAGATCGAAGAATTCAAACCGACCATGGAAGGGAGTTCGATTACTCGGAATTTGCAGAGTTCTCGCGACAAGAATGGTATCTCTCACAACTTGTCAACACCCGTAACCCCTCAACGTAACGGAGTAGTGGAGAGAAAGAATAGAACTCTTGAAGAAATAGGAAGGACAATGATGATCGAACATGATCTACCTTACTATTTCTAGGCCGAGTCGATAAACATAGCAAACTACACACCGAACGTATGCCTCATCGGACCCATCTCGAAGAAAACTCCCTACGAGCTTTACAAGGGAAAGAAACCCAACATCTCACACTTTAAACCCTTTGGATGTAAGTCGAAGGTTTGCTCGGGAGAGTCTCGAGTCACCCTAGAGGGGGGTGAATAGGGTGATAGAAAATTCTTTTAGAAAATTCGCACTTTTGTGCAGAAATGTTGCAAAGACAGATTCCGAGTCTAAAGACAGAGTCGAAAAGATTGGACTCGAAGTCGGTGAATCGAAGAAGCAAGAGCACTAAGGTCGTCCGAGCCTAGAATGAACTCGTAAAGTGAACACAGAGATTTTACGTGGAAACCCTCCCGGGGCAGAAAACCACGGCCCGTGTCAATCCAGACACGAAGTCAAATCCACTATTTTGAGTCCACAAAATACCGTGAACTTGATCGAACCCGAGTTGCTCCTCGGACAACTCTATACAAGTTTTCCTAGACTCGAAATTCCCTTATCCGATCTAGTACTTCCTAGCTGAGATAACCCTTACAGCTAGGGACAACTAAGCCGAGTTAACCCTTACAGCTTAGTCAAGGGACCTTACAAAGAATGTAAGAAGTGTTTGTAACGAAGTACAAGACCTTACAACTCGAAAGTAATGAATTACAGAGTGGGAGTTGTAAGTTGAAGATTGAGAGTAAATACAATGACTTCTATCAAGTAAGTGTATAGACATTATGTTCGGCAACCTTCAAGTCTTGTGAAGTGGCTTCCATTTATAGATGACCGAGCAGAGTAGCCGTTATCTTCATCTCGCTGACCGAGAGTCCTCTCGTGACCGTTGTGAAAGGCTTTCCGAGTCACTCGAAAGTATCCGTTGAAATATGGACGTTGGACAACGGTTTAACTCTCTTGGAAGTCCCAAAACCATTGGTTGTGTCTTGAAAAGTGTGGTGAAAACCACCGTTAAGCTTGACGTTCCAGTTTTCCGGATATGGAAGCGCACGGCTTCGACACAATCTTCCGGGACTAAAGCGAGGAAGGTGAAAAGCCATATCTCGCTGGTGATTTGACGTTCGAGCTTCGGCTACTTTTGTAGTTTGAAAAGATATCCTCGATTGAATAACCTACAAAAGTAAAACACCTTCGGTTCTCAAAGTATAGAGTACTTTGGTCCAAGGTTAGACACGAGATAATAAAATAATCATGATAATTAACCAACAGATTATCTCGAGTCGGAGAAGAAATGGAATTTTCTCGAGTCTAATATCCATGATACTCGGAATTCCATAATACTTAGTCTTAAGCAAGGAATCAAGTTCTAATCAAATAGTAGAGATAGAAAAACTTGATATAGACTAAGCATGAAATGAACTACGAATGCCGATTCTGCAAACAATAGAGTAAATAGCCACAAGTTAGACTCCGAGTGAGAGTGGACTCGGAATAAAGAACCAGCTTTTCGAGTTGCTAACCGAAAAGCGATTAAAGAGATATGTGAAGGCCGAATCGCATAGAAAAGATACTTTTTAACTCAAGTAAGTTTCTAAGACACAGAGAATGCCTTGGAATCAAAACTCTATATAAATGACATCGTTATACCCGATTCCTTTTGCGTGACTCGTAAAGATATAGAGCGAGTGTCCGAGTCTTCAATCTCCCCTTTTGATGAAAGGCATTCCATACTTAAACGAAACTTTGTTAGAGGAAAAATAGATCGATTCCGAGTAGTTTGAGTAAAAGTAAGGCATAATGAATGGATCGGAGCAATGTACACTATATCAAAGCAAATTAAAGTATGCTTGAACTCATTAACTCGAAAAGAAAGAACTCGAAATTAATAATGAAATGCATCAATTCATTAAAAGAAATTACAAGGGCGGAAAGAACTCCCCTAGACAAGACAACCGGTTTCGACTACATTTTCTCCCCTTGCCTTTCAGCAAAAACAAGGAACAAAAAGAAGGGAGAAAAGTACAAGTAATACACATAAGTTGTCCGGACAAAGAGAAAGTTTTGAAACGAAATTCGGAGACACCGAGGAATTGTGACTCGGTGCATGGCTCCAACTAGGAAGGAGGGGATTTCGAGTGGAGGCGGAGGTGCGCCGCGCCGATAAGATCTTGACGATGTACTTGAGCGCGGCGAAGGGAGAACCGGAACAATTCGCAGGGGCTCGGCTCCGAGTGGCTGACCCGGAGAAAGTGGATCGAGGGGTTCTTCCCTTGGGACCTCGGGGCTGGAGGGGCTGCTCCGGCCGACTCGCCGGAGGAGCGAGATCTTCGACCCACTCGGACTCGCTGTCCGAGCCGAGTACAGCAATTTGAGCTTGGGAGCGAGGCTGTCCCTCGGCAGCTTGCCACGGCCTCTTCTTCCCTTGGCCCGGAAGGGGCTGCCTCAGCCCGCGAGTTCCTCGGCGTCCTCCGCTGCATCCGTAGCTTCTTCCTCTCGCTTCCTCTGCTTCCTCGCTGTCCGAGGAGGTCGAGCCTGGGCTCGAAGACGCCTCGGATGTGTCCGAGTCATCCGGGTCCTGAGCCGCCTTGGACCGTCTCTCTCCGAGGAGCTCGGCCGGCTCCTTCTGCTCCTTAACCAGCTCTCTCATCTCAAGAACAAGAGACTACTGCTCTCGGATTTGGGACCGACCGGTCTTTTGGTTGATGGTCGGACCACGAAGAACAGACTTGAAACCCCGAGCATGTCTCCGAATTCGGAAGACACAGAGGTGATCTTGTCCATGAAGACAGGGGACAAGAGGGCGAGAGAGAGTTTTGGAAGCACTCGGAGGTGGAGGCACCACCAGGTGAAGACGGAAGAGGGAGAGGGGTTGATTTCCGAGTCCGAGGTGGAGAAGGAGGCCTCGGCTACGAGTTGTGAACCCGGACACCGGGGTTAGTTTCCTGGTATCCGTACCCTCGGAGTTCCTTCTTGCCGACCACAATGGCCGCCTCGGACACCGCGTTAGGGTCGGAGGGAAGAGGAACTTGGAATTGTTTGAAGACAAGGGTGAGAAGAGCACCGAAAGGAAGGGAGGTGTTCTTCTTGGTTTGAAGTTGAGCCGGCACAGCGGCCATCCGCTCAATGATGGAGGGAAGAGGTCGACTTCGTATCCCTCCGGGATATCGAAGAGGGCTTTGAGGTGCTTGGAGTTGGGGTTCTCCTTGCTAGAATGCTTGTGAGAAGAAGGTTCTCATCGGCAGGAAACACGTAAGCCTGGCTTCGACTTCAACCGAGTCACGTAAAAGTTCTTTCCGGACCCGTGGAATTCTTTAGCATACTTTTCAAAGAAGTCGTCGGCGACTTCGAGTGAAAGGGATAGGGTTGCTTGTTCAAGAAGAGAGAAGAGACTTTGAACAGACGGTGAAGGAGAGAGGTGTTGATACTGAACAGTAATGTTACGAACCCGAGAGGTTAGAACATTTTCGAGTGGGAGAGATGAGTATAAAACTCGGACACGAGTTCGGGATAGATGAACTCGCTGAAACACGAGAAAGGGTAGACTCCGGTGGTTTGGATATTAGACAACCAGGAGAATTTGGTTGTTGGGAAGAACTTGTCGTCCAGACGCAAGATGCTCTGGGTGACAATGGGTTTAGAAGGGGTTGAGCTTTACGGCTTGTTGGAGCGAGGCCTTTTGGAGGATGAAGAAACTCGAAAGTCGGGATGGTTTCCTCTTTTAGGAATTGTGAGAGATGAAAAGATGAAACTTTTTGAAAGAGAAAGAGAAAGAGAAGGAGGTGTAGAAGGGAAGAAAACGAAAATGGTAGAAGAAAGTGGGAAGAGAGCAATCGAAAACTTACGAGAGAGAAAGAGAGCTTCTTCGACGTCGCGGACGATCGGGGAACACTGTTCACGTAGAAAACTTCCGCGAGAGGGATTTCGTTTGAGAGGGAAGGAGTTTTAGAGTACCGAGAGAAAGATGGATAGACGTTATTTATAATGAGTACGCGCGCCCGTTCACTATCCGTTAAGTAACTCCGTTCTGTCTCACTCGTCCATCGATCATTAATGCCCGTGTGACAGTTCTTCTTCAACGGTTGAGATATCGGTAGTTTGAAATCTGCGGTTAAGATCCGATCGCAGCGCTTGAGAAAGAGAGAGAAAAAGAGTTTGAAATTATAGTCCGAAACTCTCCACTGTTTCTAGAGATAGCTTCGAAAAATTGATGTCCAAATTTCTCTTACGTCCGAGTTTGACTCGAAAAGTTTCGAGTGACTCGAAACACGAAATAACTATCAGCCCAAGTATCACATGATCAATCGAACTAATGGCTATTGACAACGAAAGCACATAGCACAGAAATATTCAAGAGTCACAACACAAAACTAAGCATTTAACATACCAAGCTCATTCCGAATAAAACGTAATTGATCTTCACCAAGAGGCTTAGTAAAGATATCGACTAATTGAAGATTAGTAGGAATGAATTCAAGTGTAATGTCACCCTTTTTGAGTGATCGCGTAAGAAATGATACCTGACTTCAATATGCTTTGTTTTTGAGTGCTCGGACAGGATTCTTAGTGATACCGATTGCGCTTTGATTGTCACACTTGATTGGGACAGAGTTGAGAGTTAGTCCAAGATCCTTCAAGTGTTGTTTTATCCAGAGAATTCGAGCGCAACAAGCTCCAAGCGGCAATATATTCAGCTTCTGCAGTTGATAGAGCTACTGAGTTTTGCTTCTTTGAGTGCCAGGATATTAGGGATTGACCCGAAACCGGCAAGCTCCGGATGTGCTCTTTCGATCAACTTTGTATCCTGCGTAGTCCGCGTCTCGAGTACCCCGTCGGACTCGGTTCCGAGTCTCTGTAGTACCACGAGTCCTAGACTCGAGTGCCTGCAAGATATCTCGAATATTCTCTTCACCGCAGTGAGATGTGATTCTTTTGGATTAGCTTGAAATCGTGCGCATAAGCAAACACCGAACATTATGTCCGGTCCGCTCGAAGTAAGATATAGCAGTGATCCAATCATACCTCGATAGAGTTTCGATCTACTCGCTTTACCTGTTTCATCCGAGTCGAGTTTTATATCTGCTGCTCATAGGAGTAGATGCGTGCTTTGCATCTTGAAGTTTGTATTTCTTCAGCAGTTCCTTGGTGTACTTTGATTGATGGACAAAGATTCCATCTTTGTCTTGTTTGATTTGCAGCCCAAGGAAGAAATTGAGTTCTCCCATCATACTCATTTGGAACTCTTGGCTCATCAACTCGGAAAATTCTTGGCACGAAATTCATTAGTAGCACCGAAAATAATATCATCAACATATATTTGAACAATGAGAAAATCTTTCCCTTTGGTCTTTATGAATAGGGTCTTGTCGATCCGACCTCTTTTAAAATCATTTTGAACCAGGAAGCTCGCTCAGTCTTTCGTACCAAGCTCTAGGGGCTTGCTTAAGACCATAGAGAGCCTTTTGAAGTTTAAAAACATGATTTGGAAATTCCGAGTTTTCAAAACCAGGAGGTCTGCTCGACATAGACCTCTTCTTCAATAAAACCATTGAGAAAGGCACACTTAACATCCATTTGATATAATTTAATATGCATGCGAGATGCAAATGCCAACGATATTCTAATGGCTTCAATTCTAGCTACTCGGTGCAAGGTTTCCCCACAATCAATTCCTTCCTCTTGATTGTAACCCCGAGCTACAAGTCTAGCCTTGTTTCGACTACTATTCCACCCTCATCCAGCTTTGTTTTTGAAAACCCATTTGGTTCCTATAACTGGGTGGTCAAAAGGTCGGTTGGTCGAGTCCGGACTTGGTTTCTCTCGAATTGATTCAGCTCTTCTTGCATGGCCTCTACCCATTCGGGTTCATTAAGGGCTTCTAGTGCATTTTTGGGTTCAGTTAGTGAAATGAATGCAGTGAATGCACATAGATTATGAAGAGAAGAACGAGTTCTTACTCCACTCGTTGATATCGAAATAATGTTTTCTTGGGGATGACTCGGAAGTAAATTTGAATGCTTTACCAGTTCTTTGATTCACCAGGTTTGTTGGTTGAATTGCTTGATCTTCGAAGCTTGCTCTAAGTGATCTTCTTCATTGACTTGTTCGTTCCGAGCGACCTCTAGAGTTGTCTCATTCCGAGCTTCCTCGTTCCGAGTGGTCTCCTTCCGAGTCTTTATAGACTCATCTTCGTCATCATCCTTTCCGAGCTTCGGTTCCGAGTATGAAGATTCACTTGGTTTTCCCTGTTCAAGCTCATCAAACACTACGTGGATACTTTCTTCCACTTTGTTAGTTCTCTTGTTGAATATACGGTAAGCTTTGCTATGAGAAGAATAACCTAGAAAAATTCCTTCGTCCGACCGAGCATCAAACTTGGTCGGATGATCCTTACCGTTGTTGTGGACAAAGCACTTACATCCGAAAGATCCGAAATAGGAAATATTTGGCTTCCTTCCTTTGTAGAGCTCATAAGGTGTTTTCTTCAGAATGGGTCCGATGAGGCATCGATTGAGAGTGTAGTTGGTCGTGTTTATCGCCTCCGCCCGTAAATAGTAAGGCAAGTTGTGTTCAATCATCATCGTCCTTGCTATTTCTTCAAGGGTTCTCGTTCTTTCTCTCAACTACTCCATTCTGCCGAGGAGTTCGGGTGCTGAGAAGTTATGAGAAATTCCGTTCTTGTCACAAAACTCGAGAATTCCGAGTAATCGAACTCCCTTCCATGGTCGGTTCGAATCTTTTGAATCCGAGTCCGAGACTCAACTTGAATCTTTCTACGAGCTTGCAGAACTCCTTAAAGGCCTCATTCTTATGCTTCAGAAAACACACCCAGGTAAATCTTGAAAAATCATCAATAATAACAAGTATGTAAGATTTACCTCCGAGACTCTTCACGAGGATTTCACCACATAAGTCCATGTGTAGTAATTCAAGCACGTTGGATGTGGAAACTGTCTTCAGAGATTTGAATGAAGACTCGACTTGTTTCCCTCGGTGCATGCTTCACATACTTTATCCTTCTCAAACGCACAGTTAGGTAATCCTCTAACCATACCAAGAGATGCAAGCTTTTTGATAGTATGCATGCTAATATGACCTAATCTACGATGCCAAGTCCAAGAATCATCTTGAAGAAATGCTTTTAAACATGATAAGTTCTGACTTGGGTCGAGAGAGGGATGATGTAGGTATTACCCGATCTCTTACCCGAGAGCTTTACCTCTTTGGTGGTCTCATCCGTGATGTAGCACTTGGATTGAGTGAATTTTACCTCTTGACCTTTGTCACAAAGTCGGGAGATGCTAAGTAAGTTGTACTTAAGTCCTTTGACAAGGTAGACTGGGCTCACCAGATTGTTTCCATTACCAATCTTCCCAATGCCCACTATCTTGCCCTTCGCTGTCATCACCAAAGGTCACCTTTCCTCCTTTATATGACTCCGACTCGTAAAAGAGTCCTTGGTCACTCGACATATGTCGAGAACAACCGCTGTCCAGTACCAGTGTCCTTTTGATCTTTTCCGAGTGACTCGCAAAACAGAGAACATCTAACCCTTCTCACTTCCTCTAACGAACCCAAGTAACATTCCTTACTCGTGGTCCTTTTCGAGGAAGAAGGTGCTTCGGAACCCGGATTTGAATGACTTTCGTTTTAGTCCGATTCCGAGTCTCCTTCTTTTCGAAGAACCGAGTCCGTGTCTCTTTCCTTTTAAAAACCTTTCCTTTTGAAACAGAGGAAAATGGTTTCTTTTTGTAAATAGGTCCGGGTTTAGTCCTCCTTTCATTTTTGTGAATGGGACCATGCTTAGCCTTTTTGAACTTTACAGCTTCGGAATCCTTTTGAACAATTCCGAGTAAGAATTAGATTCTTCCTCTTTGTTGAAACCAAGACCTTCTTTTCGAAATGAGACACATTGTGATCCTAAGAGCATATCAAGGTTCTTCCGTCCTTGAGAAAACTTCAAAACCAGATCTTGAGACTCAATGAGCTTCGTTTCGACTTGCTCATTTTCTTTCTCGAGTAACTCGGACTCGGTCTCATTAGTTTGAGCACTTGTCTTGAGTTCTCTCGAGTGTGAGTCTCAGCTTTTCCAATTCATTTTTTAAAAAGGTGCTCTCAGTAGTGATTGACTCAAGTTGTTCCTTGAAATGAGAAGAATCGAATTGGACTTTTCTTCCAAAGTAAAGATGTATTTAGCTAAATCAACTTTGGAGAATTTGAGGAAGTAGTTTATTACCTCTTGAGGATCGGTTTCCTCGTTGTCCGAGTCCGAGTCCGACTCTCTTTCAGCTTCCGAGGCGAAATTGCCATCGGACACTTCGAGTCATCCGAGTCTTCGTCGTCTTCGGATGAATCCTCGTCACTCCATGTTGCCATCATGGCCTTTTTCTTCTTCCTGTCCCTTCTTTTCTGTCTCTCTTGTCCTTTTCGTAGAATTCTTCTTTTGGTCTTTTGTCCCATCTTTTGTGCTTCATCATTCTCTTGAAGCCTCTTGCAATGAGTGCCATGGGATCATCTTCCGAGTCGGAGGAGCTTGGACTTGCTTCTTTGGATTCCGAGGCTTTAAGCGCGATGTTCCTTTTGGAAGTTCCCTCAGCATCTTCTTCTTCCGGATGTATCTCATGAGTCGAAGCTTTCCAATGAGCTCGTCTGGCTTCAAGAGTGAGAGGTTCCGAGCCTCTTCTATGGCAGCTTACCTTCGGACCCCATCGTTTCTTGGGTAGGCTTCGAGAATTTTCCTGCACATTTCTTCATGGGAGATTTTCTTTCCCAAAGATTTGAGATTGTTGGTGATCTCGGTGAAGCGTATGAACATCCGAGTAATGTTCTCTTCGGCTCCATTTTGAAAAGCTCATATTTGTGAAGATACTCGGCTGATCTTCGCTTGTCTCACCCGACTTGTACCTTCGTAGGTGTTGACCAGAGTGTCCCACACCTCTTTAGCAGAGTCACGAGGCAGAGACTCGATTATATTCTTCCGAGCTTATGGCGCACATGAGGATGTTCATGGCTTTGAAGTTCTTTCGAACTTCTGCGCCTCGCTGGCGTGAACTCGGCCTTTGTCTTTGGAAGCATTCTGAATTCATCTGTCTTCGTTGGAATGTAGTTTCCTTGTTGTATGATTTCCCATACTTCTTCGTCGTGATCCATAAGGAAACATTCCATCAGCCTTCTTTCAATGGCCGAAATTTGAACCTTTGAATTTTGGTGGCTCGTTGGAAGATCTACCTTCGTCGAACTCTCCGGTGTTCGAGCCATCCGATCTTTAAACCTTTGGACTGTTAGATCCTTTATAAAAGGCTAGGCTCGATACCAATTGAAGGTTTGCTCGGGGAGAGTCCGAGTCACCCTAGAGGGGGGTGAATAGGGTGATAGAAAATTCTTTTAGAAAATTCGCACTTTTGTGCAGAAATGTTGCAAAGACAGATTCCGAGTCTAAAGACAGAGTCGAAAAGATTGGACTCGGAAGTCGGTGAATCGAAGAAGCAAGAGCACTAAGGCCGTCCGAGCCTAGAATGAACTCGGAAAGTGAACACAGAGATTTTACGTGGAAACCCTCCCGGGGCAGAAAACCACGGCCCGTGTCAATCCAGGACACGAAGTCAAATCCACTATTTTGAGTCCACAAAATACCGTGAACTTGATCGAACCCGAGTTGCTCCCTTGGACAACTCTATACAAGTTTTCCTAGACTCGAAATTCCCTTATCCGATCTAGTACTTCCTAACCGAGATAACCCTTACAGCTAGGGACAACTAAGCTGAGTTAACCCTTACAGCTTAGTCAAGGGACCTTACAAAAATGTAAGAAGTGTTTGTAACGAAGTACAAGACCTTACAACTCGAAAGTAATGAATTAGAGAGTGGGAGTCGTAAGTTGAAGATTGAGAGTAAATACAATGACTTCTATCAAGTAAGTGTATAGACACTATGTTCGGCAACCTTCAAGTCTTGTGAAGTGGCTTCCATTTATAGATGACCAGGCAGAGTAGCCGTTATCTTCATCTCGCTGACCGAGAGTCCTCTCGTGACCATTGTGAAAGGCTTTCCGAGTCACTCGAAAGTATCCGTTGAAATATGGACGTTGGACAACGGTTTAACTCTCTTGGAAGTCCCAAAACCATTGGTTGTGTCTTGAAAAGTGTGGTGAAAACCACCGTTAAGCTTGACGTTCCAGCTTTTCGGATATGGAAGCAGACGGTTTCGACACAATCTTCTCGGGACTAAAGCGGGGAAGGTGAAAAGCCATATCTGCTGGTGATTTGACGTTCGAAGCCGGCTACTTTTGTAGTTTGAAAAGATATCCTCGATTGAATAACCTACAAAAGTAAAACACCTTCGGTTCTCAAAGTATAGAGTACTTTGGTCCAAGGTTAGACACGGATAATAAAATAATCATGATAATTAACCAACAGATTATCCGAGTCGGAGAAGAAATGGAATTTTCTGAGTCTAATATCCATGATACTCGGAATTCCATAATACTTAGTCTTAAGCAAGGAATCAAGTTCTAATCAAATAGTAGAGATAGAAAAACTTGATATAGACTAAGCATGAAATGAACTACGAATGCTGATTCTGCAAACAATAGAGTAAATAGCCACAAGTTAGACTCGAGTGAGAGTGGACTCGGAATAAAGAACCGGTTTTCGAGTTGCTAACTCGAAAGCGATTAAAGAGATATGTGAAGGCCGAATCGCATAGAAAAGATACTTTTTAACTCAAGTAAGTTTCTAAGACACAGAGAATGCCTTGGAATCAAAACTCTATATAAATGACATCGTTATACCCGATTCCTTTTGCGTGACGGAAAGATATAGAGCAAGTGTCCGAGTCTTCATAAGTGTTTTGTTCACAACAATGGTAAGGATCACCCGACCAAGTTTGATGCTCGGTCGGATGAAGGTATCTTTATGGGTTACTCATCTCATAGTAAAGTATATCGTGTTTTTAACAAAAGAACTAACAAAGTGGAAGAAAGTATCCACGTTGTGTTTGATGAGATTGATCGAGGGAAAACAAGTGAGTCAACCTTCTCGGATCTAAAACTCAGTCGAGATGAAGATGATCATGCTGAAGCCGAGCTCGGACAGAGTCAAAAGAAAGTAACTTAGAATGAGGCAACTCAGGACATTATGACTCATACTGAACCAGCTCAAAAGCTAGCTTAGAATGTCGAAGAACAAGCAGATGAGAAAACTCAGCAAGCTCGGACTACTTAGGATCAACCGGTTCAACTTACAAACCTGGTGAACCGGAGAATAGGTAGAGCATTCAAATATGCTTCGAGCCACCCACTTGAGAACATTTTTCTATCATCAACTGTGGGGTAAGAACTCGTTCTTCTTTGCAAAATCTATGTGCATTCACTACATTCATATCATTAACTCGAACCAGAAATGCACTAGAGGCACTAAATGAACCTGAATGGGTAGAGGCCATGTAAGAAGAACTTAATCAATTTGAGAGAAACCAAGTCCGGACTTTGACCAAACGACCTTTTGACCACCCAGTTATAGGAACCAAATGGGTTTTTAAGAACAAACTGGATGAGGATAGGTTGGTAGTCGAAATAAGGCTAGACTTGTGGCTCAAGGTTATAATCAAGAAGAAGGGATTGATTGTGGGGAAACCTTTGCACCAGTTGCTAGAATTGAAGCAATTAGAATCCTATTGGCATTTTTATCAAGCATGAATATTAAATTGTATCAAATGGATGTCAAATGTGCTTTTCCGAATGGTTTCATTCAAGAGGAAGTCTATATGGAGGAACCCCTGGTTTTAAAAACTCAAAATTTCAAATTGCAAAAGGCTCTATATGGTCTTAAACAAGCTCTCGGAGATTGGTATGAAAGACCGAGCAGTTTCTTGGTTGAAAATGACTTCAAAAGAGCTTAGATTGACAAAACTCTTTTTATAAAAACCAAGGCGAGAGATTTTCTTATTGCTCGATTTATGTTGATGATATTATTTTTGGAGCTACTAATGAAAATCTCTGTCGAGAATTTTCCGAGTTGATGAGACTGGAATTCCAAATGAGCATGATAGGAGAGCTCAATTTTTTTCTTAGTGTACAAATCGGACAAGATAAAGATGGCATCTATATCCATCAATCTAAGTATACCAAGGAATTACCGAAGAAGTACAAGCTTCAAGATGCAAAACATGCGGCAACACCTATGAACAATGAAGCATGAAACTAGACTCGGACAAAAAAGGTAAAGCAAGTACATTAGAAACTCTATCGAGGTATGATTGGATCTCTGCTATATCTCACATCCAAGTAGGCTAGACGTTATGTTTAGTGTATGTCTCGTGTGCAAGATTTCAAGCTAATCCAAAAGAATCACATCTCACTACGGTGAATAGAATTTGTAGATATCTTGCAGGGACTCGTAATCTTGGTTTATGGTTTTCAAGAGACTTAGAACCGACCTTCACTCGGATACTCGGATGCTAACTATGCTGGATACAAGGTTGATAGAAAGAGCACATTAGGAGCATGCCAGCTTCGTGGTCAATCCCTTATATCTTGGCACTTAAAGAAGTAGAACTCGGTTGCTCTATCAACTGCCGAAGTTGAGTACGTTGCAGCTGGAGCGTGCTGTGCTCGGATTCTATGGATCAAGGAACACTTGAAGGATCTTGGACTTTCTCTCAAATCTATCCCAATCAAGTGTGACAATCGAGTGCAATCAACATCACTAAGAATCTAGTTCAACACTCAAAGACAAAGCATATTGAGGTCGGTATCATTTTCCGAGAGACCATTTTGAGAAAGGTGATATTGAATTTGAATTCATTCCTACGAAATTTCCGTTAGCTGATATTTTCACTAAGCCATATAGTGAGGATAAGTTTTGCTTTATTAGGAATGAGCTTGGAATGATTATTGCATGATTATGTGATTTTCTTAGTGAACTTGTCTTCCATGATTAGGGATGGCAATGGGGCGGGTTTCCCTATACCCATACCCATACCCATTTTCAAAATACGTACTCATACCCATACCCATACCCACTGGGTGTTAAAAATCCATACCCATACCCATACCCACCGGGTTTTACGGGTATGCGGGTTTTATTTGGGTATAAATAGACTAAAAATAATAATACTCATATTAAACCCATATTTAATAGTTCTCATAATTCAACCAAAAAAAAATCAACAATTCACAAACTTGTAGGTTGTAGATGTGCAGACACCTTGCTAACAAACATTTCACAATCGAAATAATCCAAAATTTGGTCCTTATGTCTCTCATAAACCACTTTTCTCAACTTTTTTTTTTAACCATTTAACAAAACGGGTTATAGGTATTTAAGTGGGGCGGGTTTGGGGCGGGTACGGGGTGAGTATTGCGGGTATGGGTTATGGGTGTTATATGGGGCGGGTGAAGCCTAAACCCATACCCATACCCACCCCATACCCATTTTAACCATACCCGCCCCATACCCATTTTTGAAAATTTTTTAACACCCATTCGGGTTTTAAATGGGGTGGGTTTTGCGGGTTTTAAACGGGTTTGGGTTTTTCTCGCCATCCCTATCCATGATTATGTGTTATATGTCTTTCTTGGTCTTAATAAAAATTGGTTCGATTGACTGAGTGAAACCGAGCTAGGAGTTATTCTGTGTTTTAGTTTTCCGAGTCACTCGAAACCATATTGAGTCGACTCGCTTTTAAGTAAAATGAACATCAATCTTCCGAAATCATCTCTAGATAAGTGGAGAATTTCAGAAATTTCTTTTAAACTTTCTCTTTCTCTTTCTCTCTCTCTCTACCGTGCGCATCGATAAGAGAATTGGCTGTTGGGAGAAAGTCACTGGAATTCTAACCGTTGGAGAGCGTAAACATCACACCTGTTTGAGGCGACCGTTAGAGGTTCGAGTCGACCGAATATTGAAGGACATTCCTTTTCGCTATAAATAACATCCCTTTACCTTCATTTCGCTACTTTACTCTCTGCTTACTTACTCTTTAAGCTTACTCACTCTCGTTCTCGAAATTCTCAGTGCTCACACTCTCATTTTCCTCTCTTTCTCTTTCGAGTTTACTCTCTCTCTCTCTCAAATCTTCAGCCATGCCTAAAAGAGGTTCAACCCAAGATTTTCTAAGGTCCGCAACCAAGAAACCTCGTACCAAATAAACTCAAGAGGGTACCTCTAACCCCTCGAAAGTGTTTGTCACCCAACACCTCACGTTGGATGACAAGTTCTTCCCAACCACATCATTTTCGTGGTTGCCTCACATTAAAACCACTGGACTCTACAATTTTCTCGTGCTTTAGTGAGTTCATCTACCAAGAACTCATTGCCGAGTTCTACTTTAACCTCGTCTTACTCGAGGGAGTCATCACCTCACGAGTCCAAGACACGATTGTTCGTATCAACTTCTCCCTCCTCCAAAGAATTTTCAAAGTCTCCTCTCTCTTCTTGAACCGCAATCCCATCCCTTTCAATGAGATTACGGATGAGTTCTTTAAGAAATATGCCAAGGAGGTCCATGAGTCACGAAAATATTTCTCGGTGACTCGGATGAGGACTGAGGCTAAACCGCTTTGTTTTCTTCTAATGAGAACCTTCTTCTCTTATCACTCGAGTAAAGAGAATCCCAATTCTAAGATTCTTAAAGCTCTATTTGATATCCTCAAGGGCTACGATGTAGACCTCTTCCCGACCATCCTTGAACAAATGGCTACTATGCCAGCTCAATCTAAAAATCCTCTCCTTTTCCCTTCGGAGCCCTTCTAACTATTGTCTTTAAATAGTTTAAGGTTCCCCACCCCTCGGATCCAAATGCAGAGGTTACCATAGTGGTGGGCGGGAAGGAAATTCGGGCTACGGGTACCGGTTAATCAAGCCTCGGTGTCTAGGTCCATGGGTCGAATTTAAGCCCCCTTCACCTCCTCCCACTTAGACTCGGAGTCCCCTATCTCTCCCTCCTCCACCTGCATCCACCTCGGAACCACCTTCCGCAACAACTCGCTGCCTTATCTATAGTCTTGGTAGACAAACTCTCCTCGGTGATTGAAGAATTTCGGGGCACTCTCCGTTCCCTAAAAACATCCTTCGAATCCGGTCATCAACCGGAAGATGGCTTAGTCTCAAATCCGGGAGCACCGGGATCCGCTCCTCGAGATGAAGGGACTTATCAAGGATTAACAAGAGCAACTTCAGCTCCTCCAAGAAAGGAGATCTAAGGCTGCGCAGGACCTAGAAAGCTCGGACACTTCTAAGGAGTCCTCGAGCCCAACGAAGTCCCCTTCGATCGAAGAAGAAGAAGAAGTCGTGGATCGAACCAGCTTAGCTTGAGGAGAAGGAGGAAGAGAAGGGGGAAGAGAAGGAAGATGAGAAGGAGGAAGCCGCTCAGCAAGACGGAGAAGGTGCTATGGCCCCGAACCGAAGCCGATCAACTTAGACGACAATTTGAGTGGGTCGAAGACCCCGCGGACGTTGGTCAGTCCACGGTGGTCAAAACGGTAGAAGCACCTCCCTCTGCAGTTTTCCAGGAGGATGAGCCAGAGGATGACTTAGTTTTGGGTCAACCAACTAGAACTAAGCTATTTCCAGACATCCCGGTGCTGCCGCCGCCACGGTTTTCCACGTCATCACAAGCTTACCAGCGCCGGCGCACTACTCGCTCCTCCACCTCAGCACCACCAAGCACCCCGTCTTAATTTCTTTTCTTTAGTTTTGTTTTTATTTTTTTTATCCAATATCAAGTGTACTTTCTTTGATGTTTTCTTCCTTGTTTTTAATGAAATGCAAGGGGGAGAAAAATAGAAAAATTGATGTTGTTATGTTTAGGGGAGCTCACCCTCTCTATTTGTATTTTCTTTTTGTATATATGAATGAATTTTCTTTCTTTGAGCAGAATCATTTCTGAGTTGACTCTTTTTGAGTTCAATTTCTCATTTTATTTCTTTTCAGCTCCGATATATCTGTTTATATTTTTTTATCCGCATAATCTGTTATATGTAGTAATAGCATCCGAAACGCATTTTCTAAGTATGAAATATTTCTCATTACTTCTTACTCGGTATGTTCTACTTAGTGAATGAAAACTCATATTTTTACACTAACAAGTTTCTATCTAAGTGAGGAATGCCTTTCATCAAAGAGGGGAGATTGAAGACTCGGACTCTAACTCTAAGATATTCCGAGTACTAAATGAAGACTCATGTATAAATCTCATCCCTGCTAAGTTTTTCATTCCGAGTGTTATAGAAACTCCCGTATAAGTTTTTCATTCGTTTCGATCGACTTAGAAAACACATTCTTGTATATCTTCTACATTGGTGTTTCGACTCACTTAGACAATACTTAGATCTATCGCATGTTCAAATAATTTGTTCTAACACATCTATTCCGAGTTCCGATCGCATATTTTAATGCAAAGTGAATTAAAGTGTTAATTCCTCTTTCTAAGTCAGTTTGTTTCTTTGAGAATTATTTGGCCGGATCAAATATTTATGCTCGATGATTTTTTACTCTTTTTAACTTGATCTCTCTTAGGACCGACTTTGATGGAATTTGAGTATATTGAATATTAGATGCGGAAAATTCCACTCTTCTAGGCCTAAGATAATTATGCACTTAATTGTCTTAATTAAATTATTATCTCGTGCCTAATCTTGGGCCACCGTATTTTATACTTTGAGAACCAAAGTGGTTTACTTTTGTAGGTTATCCAAACGAGGTTATCTCATTTTTTAATTATAAAAGTAGTTGGCTTAAGCCGTCAATCACCAAAAGACAAGGCTTATCTACTTCGAACAGGACTCGGACACCGTGTCGTGGTTGTTTGTTTCCAAAACTGGAAAACTTCAGTGCTAAGCTCAATAATGGTTTCCGCCTTGCTTTTCGGACATCACCAGTTGACTGGAGCACCTTTAGGAGCCAAGAGCCGTTGTGCAACGTTCACATCCCAACGGATGTTTTCCGAGTGGCTCGAAAAGTCGTTACAATGGCCGCAAAGACTTCGTTCGTAACCAAGACACATCGGTCACTCGCTTGGTTATCTATAAATAGAAGCCACTTCACAAGACTTGAAGATTGTTGAATCCATTGCTGAAACTATCTCTCTTAGTACATTACTCATTCAATCTTCTTCTTATAATTCCAAGTCTCGTACTTAATACTTTTCCGACTTGTAAAGTCTTGTAATCGCTACATACTTTTCTTACTTTCGAGTAAGGTCCCTTGACCGAGGTGTAAGGGTTAACTCAGCTCGCTTGTCCTTAGTCTGTAAAGGTTATCTCAGTGAGGAAGTACTAGATCGGATAAGGGAACTTCGAGTCTAAGAAAACTTTGTAAGGAATTGTCTAAGGGGGCAATTCTAGTTAAGTCATCCATTGTATTTTGTGGATTCAAAATAGTGGATTTGACTTGGTGCTTGGACTAGCACCTGTCTCGTAGTTTTCCGCCCCAGGAGAGTTTCCATGTATTTCGAGTGTATAATTTTCTCGAGTCCAATCTAAACTAAGATTCCGTTGTTTATCCTTTTCAAGCTTAATGTTTCTAAGTTTGTTTAAATTTCCTCATCACCCTATTCACCCCTCTTCTAAGGCGACTTAGACTCTCCAAGAGCAAACCTTCAATATAGAGAAGAATATCTCGCGAAAGTCTCATTACCACCCTTTTAAACATAGCGGGGAAGACCAACAACAAAGAGAAAGTAAGACTTGATTTGCGTGAAATGGGAATACGTGAGGAATTAACACCACAACCAAAGGGTAAGATAACATTTTTGCCTCCGGCTTCTTACACATTGAGTAGAAGCGGAAAAAAAATTTGTGTGAGACCTTAAAGAAACTCAAAGTGCCATAGGGATATTCTTCAAACATCGGTAGAATCATCTCGGTGTCTAATAATAGAGTAGTCGGTCTCAAATCATATGATTGTCATGATTTGATGCAATAAATTGTACTTGTTGCTATCCGATTTGTGATGCCGAAACATGTTGGACATTTTATTACAAGACTTTACTTCTTCAATGCTATATGTAGCAAAGTCATTTCTTTGTAGAAATGGGATGATCTTGAGTGCGGTGTCATCATTACATTGTGCTAACTTGAGATGTACTTCCCACCTTCTTTTTTAATATCATGGTGCACCAGGTTGTTTATTTGGTGAGAGAAGTGCAATTCTATGGCCCAGCTTTTTTATTGATAGATGTACCCGTTTGAACTGTTTATGAAAATTCTCAAAGGGTATATACAAAATGGTATTGACTCGGAAGGGCTCATTGTTCGACATATACAATTGAGGAGTGTGTTGCGTTCGATGTGAATATTACCCCCAAATGGAAGTTATTGGTATTCTTAAATATCAATTTATAGAGAAGATCACTGGACAGGGGAAACCGGGGCCGACGACCTGCACAATCGATCGAGATATGAGGGATCAAGCACATCTATATATTCTTCAAAACAAGTGGTGAATTGCAGCCATTCATTGATGAGCGAAGTCTCTCATAAGGAGACAATACCGAGGAAGAAATGAGAGGTGACTACTCGGACTAGCATAATTGCACATTTGTCAACTCGGTTTAAAGAAAGAATCATCACTAGCCAATTGGAAGAATTACGAGAAGATATCTCGCTAACTTTAGTAAGTTTGGCTTGAAGGCCTCGGTTGGATGTCATTTCTTACCATGGCTCATCAATGGATTCTCTTTCTATATAAACAGCCAAGACAATAAGAGTATTGTGCAAAATAGTGGGGTCACATTAGAGGCTCATGCACTTCATGTTTCGAGCTCCAATGACAAACACTCGCTTATCGCAAAAATGTAGTATTATTGAGTAATCAAGCATATATGGGAGCTAGTAGAGCTGGCAATTTTTGACCCGACCCGAAAACCCGACCCGACCCGACCCGATTTTTTGGGTTTTGGACAAGAAATTTGGACCCGAAACCCGAAATTACCCGAACCCGAAAACCCGAAAATTTTCGGGTTGGGTCGGGTCGGGTCCGGTCGACCCATTGGGTCGAGACAAAAAAATCACGAAACAGATTGTTGGGCTTGTAAAGTTAAAGTTGAAGTTGGGCTTGTATTTGTTTAACCCATGACAAAACCCAAACGTTCATCTCTGTCTCTCGCCTCGCCCTTTCTCGTGCTTCCATCGCAGTCATCTTCCCCAAAGCCCTCGCTCCATTGCTTGCTGCATCTCGCATCCCCTCTCTGTCTCTCGCTTTCGCTTGTGTTCGCCTCCCCTTTCGTCTCTCGCCTGCCCTCTCGTCTCTCGCGCTTCGTTCGCCACCCCCTCTCTCGTCTTTCGCCCGCCCCTGTCTCTCGCCCGCCTCGTATCTCGCTGTTCGCTTCCGGTCCGGTGGTTCGCTGCCTTCCTCTTCCATTGCCGACCGTCATGCCGCCACAACGTCGACCTAGCACAGCCGCCCGTGGAAGAAGAACATCCGGTTCGGGTAGTTCGACGCCCTGGTCTACCTCCTCTTGCCCGAAGTAGTGGAACCTCAAGCCCTCCTTGCTCCAATTCTCCGGGTTTACCTCTCGATTTACCTTTGTAATCTTTGTTTATCTCTTTGTAATCTTTGTTTGAATGCTTCAATTCCTTTTGTTTAAAGTTGGGTTTCCATTCAATTTGCCATCTGCTGTCTCAAACTCGGGCACTTTTGTGTTTTGTTTAGGTTCCGACTGTGTTAGAGTTTTAGGGAGGTAGATTAGCTAGAGTAATTAGTTGATTAGACAATTATGAAGCTTAATTAAGTTAGTTCATATGGAAAAGTTGATCAAGTTTTGTACTATGTAAACTGGAAAATGTTGAGCTAGATAGAGGCATTTTCCGGAGAAAATGGCACCAATCAAATGATCAACCGAGTTATCGATTTCCGGGATGTGAGAAGACTTTGTTGATGTTGTGATGTTAGGCACGAGGTCAATGTATATTCGGATAGCTAAGGAGATAGCCTAACATGAAAGGAAAGATATTCGAGTGAGGTGAATTGTCCGATCATAGCTAGGCATGGCCCATGATTATCTCGGAAGCCGGCATTTGTTTAGTCACATTGCATTGGTTGCAATGGGATCCTCTACAAACTTAGTATTATTGAGTGCTTTGTTTGTGATTGCAAAGTGACAAGAAAATAAATGGGAAAAATACTCGGGAGAAGTGCACTTAATATACTTCTTTTCATTCCGTAACTATGTAGTATAGGCATCAAGCAAAGTAGGCAAAGCAAGTGTACAATAGAATATCTTTCTACAAGGTTGCAGTGTTGAGTCCGCCTTTTCATTTTGCGAAGCCGCGCTATTTGAATTTGATGCAAGTGTTAATTGGGAGTAATTGTTTAATCCTCTCAAGTTATGTTCTCGCTTTGATGAATTGACTATATAAATAATTTTATTTGATATTCCATGGAGTTAGTAGTGAAGGGGAGGTATTTGGTTGTACACTCGGAACAAGTATATTGCACTCGGTTAGTGATCCGCACTTCCAGTAGTCCTTTCCTTTTGCTTAAGGCACATATCGGCAGATACCCATGGAGTATATAGGATTATTAACTTGAATGTGGAATACTAAGCTTATTTCCAATGTTTGAGTTCTAAATGACCATCTGCTAGAGGTGCTTGTTTCAAAGAAAGCTTTTAGCTTAGGAGCAAAATTTGGTAGCTATGTTGATCGTTTTGTGAAACTGGAACATATATTGATGATGATCTGTTAGCTCAATGTTGAATCCCCTGGAGTCAACTTGAAGAGCCACATGTTTACATGCATAATTTAACACAAGAAACCCGTAGTACGATTTTCCGATTTTGGCTTGTCACTTGTTAGAAACTAATATCCATTTAACCGATTTATCTAGTTTCAATTACAATTTGCAATTCTTAAACTAAAGAATTCAGTTAAGCATACTATCATTATTGTTAAGTGTTGAATCAGATGCTAATATGTTAATATTTTTCATTTTATAGGAAGCTCTACCCCATCATCAGCACCGTTTAGTGTTGAATCGGATGGAGATATTTCTTCATCAAGGAAAAGGCGGTGGAGTTCACCTGTGTGGGATCACTACAACATTAAGGAAGGCAAGTTCTTCGCCGATGGTAAGGCTCGTGCTTATTGTAAATATTGTAATGGAGGGCCCACAATTGCGAAATCTGGACATGGTACCTCTAACTTTAGACGTCATACCGAGAGTTGTAGTGCCCGTGCAAGTAACGATGTGGGTCAATTAATGATGGCTAAAGATGGGAAGTTGGCTAGAAAATTTGAGAAATCCGTGTATAAGGAATTGGTTGCTCTAGCTATTATTAGACATGGTTATCCTTACATGTATGCACAACATGAAGGAAATCGACTAATTCATCGTTATTTGAATGAAGATTGTAATCCAATATCTAGGAACACGGCAAAAAATCATACATTGAAGATCCATAAACGGGAAAAGGAAAGGCTTATAAAGTCATTAAGCCACGTTCCTTCTAGAATTTGTTTGACTAGTGACTTGTGGACTTCTTGTGTGGGTCATGGTTTTCTCTCCTTAACTCGCTCATTATATTGATGCCCAATGGAATTTGCATGCTAAGATACTGAGTTTTAGTCACATGCCTCCTCCCCACAATGCACATACCGTGCATGATAGGCTTCATGACCTACTAAAGGAGTGGAAAATTCATAAGAAAGTTTTCACCATTACATTGGATAATGCTCGATACAATGATAACATGCAAGACTTGTTGCGTGATACTCTTAATGTGCATGCTAGATTGCCTTGTAGTGGTGAATTTTTCCATGTGCGATGTGGTGCTCATGTATTAAATTTGATTGTGAAAGAGGGATTGAAGTTGATTGATGTGGGGATAACTAAGGTTAAGGAGTTGGTGAAATATGTGACTGGTTCCGAGGGAAGAAAATTAAGATTTGCGTAAATTGTGTCGGGTCTTGGCATTGATTGTTCAAGAAGCTTATGGTTGGATTGCCCAACAAGGTGGAACTCTACCTATAAGATGTTAGTTAGGGCATTACCTTATCGAGGTGCATTTTCAAGTATGAGGTGGATGGAGAGATCTAGTTCTAGTTTTCCCGAACTTCCTACAGATGAAGAATGGTCTAGGATTGAGAAAATTTGTGAGCTTCTTCAACCTTTTGATGAAATAACCACTGTTATATCTGGTCGAAAATATCCAACAAAGCAAACTTGTATTTGAAAAATGTATGGAGGATTGAACTTTTATTGTCTTCACTGGCTGATTGTGATGACCCTTTTATTAAAGCTATGGCCACAAAAATGAAGGGGAAATTCAAGGACTATTGGGATTCTTATAGTACAATCCTTTCTTTTGCTGCCATTTTTGATCCTCGTTACAAATTTCAATTTGTCAAGTATTGCTTTTCACAATTGGATTCGAAACTCATGGAGTTAAAATCCAAGCTTGTCAAAGATCAATTATACAAGCTCTTTGGTGAATACGTGAAAGACAACCCCATATCAAATGTGGGTGAGCCAAGGAAAGAAGATGATGTTCTAGCGGTATGTTTTTAAATTTTCAAAATATTTGTTCTTTTATAAATTATAATACATTACGTTTCATTTTTATAATAACATATTTTCATGTTGTAGGGATTTGCTAATTTTGACCAAGTTGCGGTATCTACTTCCACAATTTCAGAGTTAGACAAGTATTTGGATGAGTATAGATTAGATCACACTTTGGAATTAGATATTTTGACTTGGTGGAAACAAAATTCAAATCGATTCCCTTGCTTGAGTGACATGGTGAAAGATGTATTGAGCATTCCTATTACGACCGTGGCTTCCGAGTCATGTTTTAGTATGGGATCTAGAATTCTAACAAAATGGAGAGCTTCTCTTTTGCCCGATAATGCGGATGCATTAGTTACCACTCGTAGTTGGGTTTTCGGATTTGAGATGCAAGGGGGTAAGTTTTATTGTATTTTTGTAATCTTTATAATCATTTTGTATTTTATAAGTATATTAGTTTAACTTGTGATTGTGAATATTTGAGGATATAGATGAAGAGAATCAAGAAGTGAATGGATTGGCAGCTCATTTTGCTAGCGTTCAGTTGAATGTTGAAGAAGATGGACAAGAAGAATATGATGAAGACGATGTGGTGGAGTTAGAATCAAGAGACGGAACGAAGTCGAAGATTCTACCATTAGTTAGTAGATTAATATTACAAGTTGATGTTGATGGACTTGCACTTTATTAATTTAGTATGTGTTTTGTATGATTGTCTATGGGATTGTGAGTTTATGGTATTGTGAAGACTTTGTGATATGTAATGTGTTTTATTTGCTTTGGAATACTTTGTAATTTGTAATGTAATATTACGATGGACTTTGTGATTCTATCAGTTTAAAACTTAATGTTTGGAGTTTTATTTGCTTTTAAATATTTTGTGATTTGTAATGAGTTTTATTTTAGCTTTAACGGTGAATTTAGTAAGCTTGTTTTGTACTTTGTTCGTCAACAAACGTTTGAGATAAATACTTATGAAATACTCAACATGACTTGTTACCAGATTTACGTAATTATAAAGTGCTAATTCTTATTAATGTTTAATTTATGCATTCAATTTATGTTTAAAATTATAATGGTATTATTGTTACCAAAAAGTGAAGGACATATTCATACAAGGTTGATTAATTTGACTCTAAATATCGATTTTATTTTCTCGAAAAATAAGAAAAATGGCGCTCTTGACCCGTTGGGTTGACCCGAAACCCGCAAAACCGAAATACACCCGACCCGTATTTTACCCGAACCCGAAATACACCCGACCCGTATTTTACCCGAACCCGAATACACCCGACCCGTATTTAACCCGCCCGCCCGAATTGACAGTGTCCGGGAGCTAGACTATGTTGACTTCCGTGAGGCCGTTTGCTAGTGCTAATGGGTTGATAATAACAACGATGTCCGAGTTGATGAGATGGAATTCATAATGGTGGATCTTACAAAAGAAGGGCATAAAGGAGATCAATTCATTATAACATTCCAAGCAAGACAAGTATTTTTATGTTGAGGACCCGACCAATGATAATTTTTCTATTATTTTTCAAGGGAAGAGACACATTACCGGTGGGGATGGTAAAGATGTGTGTGAGTTTGTTGAGGAAACCACACCTTTGGAATTCTTGTCGAAAATGATGATGCCAATCTTGAAGAAGTGTATTTAAGGGTTGATTATTAGAAGAGCATATATATTGAAGATCGAGTATAAAGGAAGGGAAAAAGGGCATAAACCATGAAATTATATCAACTAGGTAAAAATATTATTGTAAAATATTTATTAATGGATATCCATATTTCTGTTTGTTTCCCTTTTCAGTATTTCTAACCTTAACGCTTTTCTGTAATAGATCATTGTTCAATGAGGATCAAAAGGACTAAACTTCCCAATGGAAGGGGAGAAAGCTCTTCCAAGTATTTCTGCTAAACAAGTGATCTACACCAAAAAGTTCTAAGTTGAAAAGTGGGAGTTGAGAATAGTGACTAATGTTAGTTTTGATTTCCTTTCTCATTTTATGATCCTTCTATGTTTGTTCTATTTCTTATAGAAAGTTGTTGTTTTAGGTGCCTGAGTTTTGTTGATCTCAATCAAGACTCAAGGTATAGCATTTGTCATGGTCCCATATTTGCCCAAACCGATGCTTTTTAGTAGAATGAGTTTTGTGCTTGTTTTTATGACTATGTTGCTTGCTTGAAGTTCTTACAAATATAATGTTTTAAGTATATGTTGTCCTGGCAACCGCTGCAAGAACTCCAAGTAAGCAATATAGTCATAAAGATAAGCATGTCGCTCAATCTACTAAAAACATCACTTTGGGTAAATATGGGACCATGACAAGGAATGTGCTGGTGAGATCTCCTGTTGGTCTACTTATTGTATTTATCTTACATGTAGGGTCTGTTCGAAATTACATACAAAATGCATATAAATATAAACATAAATAAAAACGAACATAAATAAACATAAAAGAGCATAAACGGGAACATAAACAAATATAAACGAATAAAAATGAGTTGTTAAATAAGAAACGTATATAAACAAATGAACATAAACGAAAATAAACGAACATAAAAGAACAGAAATGAACATAAACGAACATAAAAGAACATAAAAGAACATAAAATATAAATAGATTATGTTTTTCATTTAAAGTCGAACAGGCCCGTAATATATTCTCGTATCGAAAGTTGTGAAACATGGAACTGTTGTGATTACAAAATATGTAAATTGTTATGAAACAAGTGAGACTGTTAGTGATTTGCTATGTAAATTGTTGTGGTTGCAAAATGTATGTGTGTATATTTTGTTTGTATAATTATATATAGGGTAGGAAAAACAAAAAAAATATAAAAAATTTTCTGACTTATTACTACAGTTCATATCAAAGAACCGTAGTAATAGGTTTGAAAATAACCTATTACTACGGTTCTTAGGTAAGAATTGTAGTTAAAAGTGGACCACCCTAAAAATTTAGGCCAAAAGAGGGCTTTTGGGCCGGACCTATTACTACGGTTCTTTAAATAAACCATAATAATAGGTTGTCTTTTATTACAGTTTTGAATCATAATAAAAGATTTTCATCTACTACTACGCTCGCATACACGATCTTTAGTAACTCGTAGTAAAAGGTCTTTTGCAACTGCAGATAAAATGTCTTTTACAACAAGTAGTGATAGTCCATATTTTAAATATGATATAGACATAAAAATTGGAATCTATAATTGTCTCCATTACATGGTACATGATGCCAATGAGAGATTGAAAATTGAATTGCAAATGGATGCCTTTAAGAATGTAGAAGGTCTTTTGGATGCTAATAGCAATAACAACAAAGTCCAAGAAAAGTCCTGGTATATTGATTATATTTTTTAATATTGATACTTAAAATCTAAAATTCATATCTATAATTCTTGGACATATACTATGGCTACGACTTGTAACCGATTGGTGGGATTCATATGGAGATGAGTCTCCTGAGTTGAAGAGGTTTGTCATATGAATTTGAAGCCTAACTTGTAGCTCGTGTGGTTATGAACGTAACTGGAGTGCTTATGAGATGGTAGAATTAGTTAACTTTTCTGATTTTTATTAAGGCTATTGATATCGTAAATTAGATAGATGTATTGTTGATTCATTATGTTATACTCTTTTTACCCTATAGGTACATTCAAAGCATAGAAATCGACTTTATAAAAAGATGAATGATCTTGCTTTTGTTATTTACAACTTAAAATTGAGGCAAAGATATGTAAAGAGATCAAGCTCTGTTCAACCACATATTTGTTTGGATAACTTAGCTTCTATTGACGAGTGGATCATCGAGTAAGAGACCCCTCTTCCAACAACTTTGAATTGGTTAGGCATGCTTGATAGGGCTTGTCGTAAGGAAGCTAGAGAAGCATCAGAAGGTGATGATCATGGTAGAGTTCGTGTTGGTACCATAAGAAACGCATGTGGGTAGTGCTTTCTTTGCTTACATTAAATTATTGGCGATTTGTTGTTATAAATATATTGATTGACCACTTATAATTGTTTTTAAGGTGAGAAAAATGTCTACAAAGTTAGTGATAATGAGAACGATGTTAAGGGTGTTTGGTGCAAATCCAAGCTCGACAAGAATTTGTTCAAATGATGCACGCCCTATGGGGTTAGATATAGACGATGATGCCTTCATATTTGCTGGTGGTGATGAAGAAGTAGATGAAGACAATGATGGTGATAATGATAATGGTAGTGATACAATGGAAAGGAACACAATAAGACATTGGGAATGACAATTGTGGTTATAATTCTGATGATGTTGGTGTTCTTATGGCATAAAAATATAGAAATTTGGTATTTATTAGTCGATTTTAAGACTAGTGTCATTCTATGACTTAGATATGTAGCCATGTATTAATGATTTTACTAGATTTATGTTTATTTATGGTTCTGTTCGCATGAAAACGAAGTTATAGATGTTAATTTTGTTTTATACTTAGAATCTTACGATCCTAATCCGATCCTATGACCCCTCGTCAATCCTAACAAAAATCTCGATTCTGACAACCTTGGCGCCCTAGCCCACGCTAGAGTCATCATTTAAGTCTAGTTAAAATGAGAACCATAGCACAAAACTAGAGACGTCAAATAAATTACAATGCTTGTTTTTTAATTAGTTATAACATTAAAAATTTATATTATTATAAAGTAATATTAAATTACAACGGGCATATTCACTTCATCAAACTAAACCAGTCCGACTAGCGCATTTTTTATTTATCTTAATCTTATTGATTTAATTAAGATTAAATATTTAATCACCATATGCTTATTTAGTTTAAATCATATTATGTATAATCTGTGATGTTATTTGATGATAACGGGTGTTCATTAATAAACATGTACGATAGATTCCAATGATGCGTTGATTGAGGTGGTAGTGACATCACTTTGGAGTAAGAAACTAAACATAAGTTCGAATCCCTAAAAATGCACTTATTGAGATGATTTTTACCTTCAACGTTCATGGCTATAAATGTGTTACAACCTTGGTTGAACCAACAACAAAATATATACGATAGCTATATAACGTCTTTTCCACTGATGTAATGTGATGGAAAATATATTATAATCAAGATGGATTAGGCGAAAAAATTAAATAATAGAGATATAACAAGTACTCAATATGTCATAAATGCAAAACTCTTGTTTTTGTTGTCTTGGCCGAACAAGTTGAAGGGGTTTAGGTAAGGTTTGTCACAATAAATTGTGTTTTTTTAAAATTTCACTTTTGTTTTGGTTCAGGTTGAGAAATTCGTGTTCAAAATTCATTTGGTTGTGGTCAAATTTTTTGATTAGATATGTTTTTCCGCATCTAATCACAATATTTTATTTCATAAATAGGAAAAACCATAAATAAATATGTGATGAGATAAATTTACTACAACCAATAATATGACAACTTATTTAAAAAATGATGTACTCATTAGTTACCACATTGACAAAATATATAAATAATAAACTCAACCCTTTCATAATTTTTAAGTTAAATTCATAATGTTTAATCTTAAAAATATTTGGAAACAAACAAATAAAAAATATTTTATCATTTTCGTATTTTATCTAAATTTGATAACTTTGGATGGAGGAAGTAAATTGTATGCTATGAATTGATATATCAATGTGTTTAAAATTTCTCACATTTTTATATGAGCTCATCTAAAAAAGTGACATCGTATTATGGAAAAGCGCGTGAATTTTCGTTAGGAAAACGGACCATGTGAAGAATTTACTGACGTGGTAGACCGGATGGACGTAACATAGGTATATGTTTTTAAGACATTATATTAACAAATAGTTGGACAAAAGAAAAAATAAAAAAATTTTATAAGCCAAACATAATCATGTGACATCAAAATATATGCTTCAAAATAAATATAAGAAGTTGCAACTTCTATGATACCATTGGCGAAAAAATAAAGCATCAATGTGGCCGTCATTATAGAACATGACAAAAAAAAAAGAATATGTGTTATTGAAGTTAGAAACTGCATCTAACAATATTTAGACAATTAGACCCTCAAATTTTTTATCCTTTCAATTCATTTCCTCTAAACAGTATGTTTTGATTGAGGTAAAGGAAGAAAAATGAAGTAGGATCATTAATTCCTTTTTTTTTTCTGCAATGAGAGGAATGGAAGGAAGGAAATTTTAACATTCTTCCTCCTTCCCCTTCATCTCTTACATTAATATATTTAAATAAGAAAAACATAATTTACCTGACTTCCCTCCCTCCCGCCCAATCCATTACCTTCTCTTTTGTTCCCTTCTCTGTCGCCCCAGATTTTAATCAAACACACTATAAAATCTTATTATGTTTTATTTTTTTTTTTAGTTGGATAGAACACTACTAACATGTTACAATGTGTTCGTTATCCATTAAACAAAGACGAAAATTGCATATTTCAAAAGGCCACACAAATTTTAGGTTACACAAAAAGAATAAGAAACTGAAGAGTTAGAAAGGAGACTTACCAGTACAGAAGCAGTGCTATTGTCATAACCTGTGCCAGCGGAGGCAAAGACGACTCCAGTGGCAAAATCAGCAATGCCGTAATGAGGATCCAAATAAGCCGGTAGGGTCTTCTTAAGCCCAAAATACTCCGATAAGAAATCAGGGGGAACCCGCCCATTCGAGAACCGGCCCGTAGCCCGACCCCCTCGAAATCCTGGCCATAAGGCTCAAAGTTCCTCTTAAGAACTGTCTGGATCACGTTGTTGTTCCCGGTGTCCATAGATGAGTCCCCGAATACTATGATCGCTGGGACTTTAGCGGCCACCGGAAGAACCCCACTCCTACAAGGAGGGTTATGAGTAAGGAGATGCAGAAAATGGGAATTATGTGGTGGGACAGTGTGGCCATTGTTTGAAAATTAGCAAGAAAATTGGTCAAGTGAAGTGGAAATGTAATGTAATTTTTGATGTGGGAGTGGGGGCACTGTTTTTATAGGGGTTGCTGAAAGTTTGTTCGGTGACATTAATTGTATTAGTTATTGTTTGGTGAGGGATGCTTTGTGTTTTATAATGGAGGCTGCTAGCCTAGTAACTGAAAATATCGGAATATCCCTTCATTTCGAAAGGGAAGAGGGTAGACAATTAAGGGGCAGTGATAAAAGAAAGAATAGAAGGTTGTTTCATTCGGTGGCTGCACTGGGTGGTAAGGATGAGCAAAATTGAGTACAGTCTTTTTTGGTGTATTAGATTTCAGATCCGGTTAGAACTAAGTTCTAAAATTTGAAACCAGGACCAGTTATTATGTGGGAACCGAGTTCCGGACATGGTATCCAGTTGCATCATATTAAATTTATGACTTTGTGTGTTTTGCGCTGATGGCGGAGTGATTCTATCGAAGTGCCTGTCCACGACCATTGCTATGAGGCACAGTGGTATAAGCAAAACAAAAAGGCGGTGACATTTTAACTACGGTCCTTTTGGAACGGTTATGAAGAAATCTATAGTAAAAAATGAGGGGATGACATTTTTGTAATAATCTGGAAAAAGGAACCGATGTTTAAGTACGGTTCTCAAAAAATAAAATAATTATTACTTTACACTATGGTTTTGCATAAGAACTATAGTAATAGGTATAGTCTTCCCAAAAAGCTTATAGCCTCTCTCGTCTTTTTACGACGACTTGGCCTATTACGACAACTCTTTATATAAACATGTAGACACCGAAAACTTGTTGTCCTTGTTCCTATTTTTTTATTTATTTTGTTAGCAGTGGTGATGAAAAACATGTCTCAAGATCGGACTAAAACAGCGTGGCGGAAGCAATTTTAGCCCACAAAAAGCCAACCAATACCACAAAATAACCCAAATAAAATTTTCAGGATCCCCCGCGCGCAAACCAATGACTCGGCCTACCCAAGCCAAGTTGGGATTCCCAAGGCCAAGTTGGGACTCCTAAGCCTGGAGCTGAATCGATGTTAGACCTCCTAGTCGCTCAAAATACAACATATTCCTTTTTAGCGACCGAGCATGGCAGTCGCTCCGAAACGTCTATACAACGTCCTTTTGGGTCTAGTGTCGGACCCTAGAATACTCTGAGCTGTGTCGTTTTGACTAATTCGGATCCCTAGTTTTTTAATCCTACTCCAGGCAATCTTGGACCCGGTTCTATTCGGTGGTCGGAGGCCTTTTTAGGGTTTTCCACCCTTTTTCTTTGCTTTGCCCAATCGTTACTCTGTCGAAATTTGATTGCGATTCAAGCCTAGCAGGTATATTAACTTGAGGGCACCGTTCCACCACGTGGAGTTTGTCTTTGTATTTTATTTGTTTTTCATGCTTTTATTGCTTTCCGTATTGTGAATTAACGATGTAATTGCTTTACTTTTCACCCCTCCTATGAAATTTTCTTTATCGTTTTTCTTTCCGTATTGCTTTCTTTAATATTTTCATTTAATTGCTTTATTTTTCGTTTTTATATCATGTTTTGTTTGCCTTTTATTTCAGCCTATTAAATGTAATTGTTTGTCTTTCTTAACGCAGTTTAAATTCACCTTTTAGTCGAGAGAGACTGTCTTTTGACCGGCGGAATGAAGACCGTCCCTCTTTATTTCGTACCTTTACCCCCGAACACCGGATCATTTGGTTTAACACCAATGGAGTCCTTTTTAAAACCATTTTCGATTTTAGTCTTTATACCGAATTTAGAAAAGTGCTTCTTTTTATTTTTCTTAGTTTTTTATTTCAAAACCGATGGGCGACACTCTATTTTAATGTATTTTATTTTGAAAAATTACAGCTCGACTTTTTATAAGAATTGGTAAAAAGGCAAAATGGATGATAGTCCAAGCCATCCGACCAAGACTATCTTGGCGATCCCGGCCCGATGGTCGACATCGTTTAGCTATCCTGGTGGACTGATGTTTAAGTACGGTTCTCAAAATATAAAATAATTATTACTTTACACTATGGTTTTGCATAAGAACTATAGTAATAGGTATAGTCTTCCCAAAAGCTTATAGCCTCTCTCGTCTTTTTACGACGACTTGGCCTATTACGACAACTCTTTATATAAACATGTAGACACCGAAAACTTGTTGTCCTTGTTCCTATTTTTTATTTATTTTGTTAGCAGGGTGATGAAAAACATGTCTCAAGATCGGACTAAAACAGACGTGGCGGAAGCAATTTAGCCCACAAAAAGCCAACCAATACCACAAAATAACCCAAATAAAATTTTCAGGGATCCCCCGCGCGCAAACCAATGACTCGGCCTACCCAAGCCAAGTTGGGATTCCCAAGGCCAAGTTGGGACTCCTAAGCCTGGAGCTGAATCGATGTTAGACCTCCTAGCCGCTCAAAATACAACATATTCCTTTTTAGCGACCGAGCATGGCAGTCGCTCCGAAACGTCTATACAACGTCCTTTTGGGTCTAGTGTCGGACCCTAGAATACTCGAGCTGTGTCGTTTTGACTAATTCGGATCCCTAGTTTTTTTAATCCTACTCCAGCAATCTTGGACCCGGTTCTATTCGGTGGTCGAAGGCCTTTTTAGGGTTTTCCACCCTTTTTCTTTGCTTTGCCCAATCGTTACTCTGTCGAAATTTGATTGCGATTCAAGCCTAGCAGGTATATTAACTTGAGGGAACCGTTCCACCACGTGGAGTTTGTCTTTGTATTTTATTTGTTTTTCATGCTTTTATTGCTTTCCGTATTGTGAATTAACGATGTAATTGCTTTACTTTTCACCCCTCCTATGAAATTTTCTTTATCGTTTTTCTTTCACGTATCGCTTTCTTTAATATTTTCATTTAATTGCTTTATTTTTCGTTTTTATATCATGTTTTGTTTGCCTTTTATTTCAGCCTATTAAATGTAATTGTTTGTCTTTCTTAACGCGGTTTAAATTCACCTTTTTAGTCAGTAGAGACTGTCTTTTTGACCGGCGGAATGAAGACCGTCCCTCTTTATTTCGTACCTTACACCGGATCATTTGGTTTAACACCAATGGAGTCCTTTTAAAACCATTTTCGATTTTAGTCTTTATACCGAATTTAGAAAAGTGCTTCTTTTTATTTTTCTTAGTTTTTTATTTCAAAACCGATGGGCGACACTCTATTTTAATGTATTTTATTTTGAAAAATTACAGCTCGACTTTTTATAAGAATTGGTAAAAAGGCAAAATGGATGATAGTCCAAGCCATCCGACCAAGACTATCTTGGCAGTCCCGGCCCGATGGTCGACGTCGTTTAGCTATCCCGGTGGATCGGCCTCGGCCTCCGGGTGATTGATTGTGTTTAACTCCTGGTCTAGGTTGTTCAAACCGCTTGGTCCAATGAGAGCTTTGTGACAATATTTTTCCACTTTAATCATTATGTTTAGAAAAACATATCGAGACTTCTAAAATTGCTTTCGAAAATAAAATAATTTGTTAAAATCTCCAATCAAAACCATATTAATTATCTCTTTCAAAAGCCTTATAATTCTTTTGATAAGCATACCTTACTTGAAGCCAAAATTCTTAGGGAAACTTGATCCGCTTGTTACGGGATGAGTCGTGACTTCTATAGTGGCAGCTCCACTTGGGATAGTTATTAAGAAGCTGATATTTAAAAGTTGAATTTTTGAGTCTCTATCACGTTTACATTAGACATTTTTTGCATTATTTTAGGTGACTTTGAACATAGATGTTTTCCGGACCTATAGGTTTCAACCCTTAAGAACCTTTTTCTCGAAGGTCCAATCATTATCTTGGTGGGTTCACTTGACCTAACATTAAGGTGTGATTACTCTCCACTCATAGCACGCTTTCTTGATTCTTGATCGAGAGGCATATATTATTTAAGTCCGGCTATGACTCCTATAGGGGACGAAATTTTCGGACTATGAGCCACTATGATTATTTGACCTGGTAAACCATAGAACCTTGTGGTTTAGGTTGGACCTTTATTTGCATGCTTGAAAGTCTCGTGGTTGCTTTTTGTTGTTTAATCCTCTTCCTTGAGCTTTTATAGGTTTAGCCAGGGTCGGTCCAACAATTCTCGCATTGATGCAAAATAAAAAATAATAAAACTTTGAGTTGGTCTATGTTGTGCATTTTTAGCCAAAGTCAAATTTTCCTTCCTTTCTTCCCCTTTTATGTTTGTCCATATTTGTTAGCTATATAAAAAAATTACATATGTGTTTTTTAACCGAAAAATAAAGTTTGTCCCTAGAATTGGTCCGCATAATATTTCACCAAATCTCATATATTCCATATTTATTTATCTAAAATTGTGGGTTCCATAAATTATCATACTAAACTATAATAGACTCATATGTAATTTTTTCTAAATAAAAATCATCTCAACTAAGGTGAGTCCATTTTCTCATTTAGAAAAATAAAAATAATTTCAATTAAGGTGAGTCCATTTTCATATTAGCCAAATAAAATATCATCCTAATTAAGGTGAGTCCATTTTTAGATTTAGCCAAATAAAAATTATTTCATTTTAAGTGAGTTTATTTTGGCAATATTAGGCTGGTCCATTTTTTTATAAAACAAAAAATGCATTAATATTTAAGGATTATCTATTTGTATTTTGGTTGATCTACATTTTTATGTGCATCCAAAAATAAGAGCATATCGTTTTCTTCACCTAGGGGTCAGCTGTCTTCTCACGTCAAACTCTTAAGCCCCATCTCCCATAAAATTTTCCACAAGTCGAGTCTGGAGCGATTATCGAAGGCTTGCTCTTGGAGAGGCTAAGTCACCTTAGAGGAGGGGGTGAATAGGGTGATGAGAAAATTTGAACAAAGATTGTAAGATTAAATTCTAAAACCGACTTTGAAACAGCTCGAGTCTAGATTGGACTCGTAAAAGTGTTAACTCGTAAAATACGTGGAAACCCTCCTCGGGGTAGAAAACCACGGTCAGTGCTAATCCAAGCACCAAGTCAAATCCACTATTTTGAATCCACAAAATACAGTAGAAAGACTCAACCAAAATTGCTCCCTTAGACAATTCCTTACAAGATTTTCCTAGACTCGAAGTTCCCTTATCTCGATGTAGTACTTCCTAACCGAGATAACCTTTACAGTTAGGGACAATTGAGCTGAGTTAACCCTTACAGCTCAGTCAAAGGACCTTACTTAGAAAGTAAGAATAAGTGTTTGTGACTGATTACAAGACCTTACAACTCGGAAAGATGTTAAGTATAGAGTTGGAGTTGTAAGTAGAAGATTGAAAGAGAATTATACAGAGAGAGATACTTTCAGCAGTAGATTCAACAATCTTCTCGTCTTGTGAAGTGGCTTCTATTTATAGATGACCAGGCAGATTAGCCATTGTGACTATCTTCCGATTATAAGTCCTTTGTGACCGTTGCAATGGTTTTTCCGAGTGACTCGGACAATATCCTTAGAGGTGTGAATGTTGGGCAACGGTTCTTGACTCCTTTGGATGTCCCAATCCACTAGTAGTGTCTCGAAAAGTAGGGTGGAAACCACCATTGAGCTTGGCGTTGCAGATTTCTAGTTTTGAAAATGCACAACCCCGACATAGTGTCCGGGCCTTGGTCGAAGTAGAAAAGCCTTGTCTCGTTGGTGATTGACAACTTGCAGCCGGTTACTTTTGTATTTCAAAAATAGGATAACCTCGTTTAGGTAACCTACAAAAGTAAATAAATTTGGTTCTCAAAGTATAAAATACTTTGGTCCAAGATTAGACACAGATAATAATTTAATTAAGATAATTAAGTGCCTAATTATCTCGAGTCGTGAAAGAGTGGAATTTTCTGAGTCTAATATCCATTATACTCAAATTCCATCCGAGTCGAGATAGAAGTAAAACAAGTCCGATAAAGAATATTAGAGTAATGAAACTTGATCTAGACAAGCACAGTTCAAACGAAACATGCTGACTTAGAAGGATGAATTAACACAGTAATTCAATCAAACTTAGAATACAAAGTCGACTCGAGTTTATGCACATTAGAGAAAATATTTGAACATGCGATAAGTCCGAGTGTTGTTTGAGTGACTCGAACTATGTGTGAAAAGATAAGCAAGAGTATGCTTTCCGAGTCAGCTGGAATCAAGTGAAAACATATGCAATAGTTTCGTAACACTCAAAAAGATTCTATATCACTCGTAAAAGTTTTTAAAGCACTTAGAATGATTTGTAATCAAAACTTACAAGAGATGAAGTCTATGCCTGATTCGTTGATGGTACTCGAATGATACACCCGCAAAGTCCGAATCTTCAATCTCCCCTTTTGATGAAAGGCATTCCATACTTAGATAGAAGCTTTGTTAGTGATATAGATCTGATTTTTCATTCTTTCTCAAGAAATAAGTTAGAGAAACGAGTGCAAATAAGCTTAGTGATATAGACCGAGTTGAACTGATATAAGTGATTGAAACTTAGATTCTGTCGAGCAAGTAAGCTTAGATTGCATTAGTGCTAAAAACCGAAGTATCGTGAGCAATGATAGATTGAGATGTTGAATCGAGTAAAGAAAATTACTGAGCAAGAAATTGAAACTCAAAAATAATTGAAACTTAGAAAGTAATAAGCATGAAACTAAAACTTCATTAATATTCATAATAAGTATATACACAAAAGAGGGTGAGAGAAACTCGCCCTAAACAAGACAACAAATTTCTAAATGTTCTCCCCTTGCCTTTCAGCAAAAAAAACTAAAGGAGGAAGAATGCATCAAGAGGATACAAATTTGTATGTCCGGACAAAAAAAAATTTAAAACAGAAAAAGAAAATTTCTAAGATGGAGGGAAGGGAGCAAGCTCGAGTCGAGGATGGTGGAAGGGCAGATGCGCCTTTGCCGATAAGATCGTGAAGATGTAGACGAACGAGGTGGGGGCAGCACTCGGTATCTCCGGAATGGGCTCAGCTTTGAGTGGTTGACCTAGAACTAAGTCGTCCGGAGGTTCATCCTCCCGGAACTCGACCGAGGGAGGTGCTAGCTCTGCAGCTGACCGACCATAGTTAGCGTGGTCTTCTAACCCACTCGGACTCACTGTCCGAGCCGATCATTTCAGGTTGGAGTGCTAGAGCACCTTGGCCCTCGGCTACTTCGGCTCCTATTTCTTCTTCCTTCTTCTCCTTCTTCTTCTTCTTCCCCTGCAAAGGGGATTTGGCTGGACTCGAGGATTCTTCCGATGTATCCGAGTCGACCGGATCCCGAGCCGCCTTGGAGCGCCTTTCCCGAAGGAGCTCAATCATCTCCCTTTTCTCCTTGACCGGTGCTTTCATCTCGAGAAGCACGTCTTGCCGCTCTCTCGATTTGGGATTGAGCAGTTTTCTGATTAATGGTCATAGACTGAAGAACAGTCTTGAATAATCGGAGGGTGTCCTTGAAGTCGATGGACACCGAGGAGAGCTTGTCCATCACTGCGGTGGACAAAGCGTAAGAAAGGAATGAAGTGGAGGCGCCACCAGGTGGAGAAGGTAGAGGAAGAGGGGATTGTGTTTGAGTCCGAGGCGAGAAAAGGGCCTCGGCTTCGAGCTATGAACCCGGACACTCGGTTGGGTCTCTTGGTATCCATACCTAAGAAGTTCCTTTTTGTTAACAACAATAGCAGCCTCGAAACCGCATTAGGATTTGAGGGAAGAGGAACTTTGAATTGTTTGAAGATTAGGGTAAGAAGAGCCCCGAAAGGAAGTGGGGTTGACTTCTTGGTCCGAGTCCGAGCAGCACGACCGCCGTTTGTCGACTATAGCAGGAAAGAGGTCTACTTCGTAGCCCTCAAGAATGTCATACAAGGCTTTGAGATGCTTGGAGTTGGGGTTCTCCTTACTTGAATGCTAAGAGAAGAAGGTCCTCATCGACAGAAAGCTACGTAAGACGAGCTTCTAATTTGAGTTGAGTCACGGAGAAGATTTTACGTGACCCAGGAAACTCTTTGGCATATTTTTGAAGAAATCATCAGCAACCTTGTTGAAAGGTATGGGGTTGCTGTTCAAGAAGAGAGAGGATACTTTGAAGAGACGGTGAAGAAGAGAGGTGTTGATGCGAACCGTGATGTTTTGAACTCGGAGGTAAGGATACCCTCGGAGCTAGATAGATTGGTGTAAAAACTCGAAACGAGTTCCGGTTATATGAACTCACCGAAACAAAGGAAATTGTAAACCCCTGTTGATTTGATGTGAGCCAACCACGAAAACTTTGTGGTCGGGAAGAATTTGTGATCCAACGTTAGATGTTAGATCACAACAATTTTTGAGGGATTAGAAGGGCCTTGCTGGCTTTGAGTTCGAGGTTTCTTGGTTGCATAATCAAGAAAATCAAGGTGGAACCTCTTTTCGGTATGTTTGTATGAAAAGAGAGAGATGAACTTTTGAGAGAAGGAAAGAGAGAGAGAGAGAGAGAGAGAGATAGCTCGACGAAAGTGAGTGAGAGAAAAAAAATGAAAGAGTAAAAAGAGAGAGCCGAGAATGACAGTGCTTACTTGAGATTACTTTCACTTATCTTGACAGAGATGAAATCTTCTTCGAATGTAGAGAGCTTGCTCGAGTTGAAGTAAGTGAGAGAGAGAGAGTGGGTAGAGAGTAAAGTAGAGAGATGAAGGAAAATGTATGCTATTTATAGAGAAAGAAATATCCTTCGAGTGTTCGTTCCGACCCAGACTTTTCAATGGTCGCCTCAAACCGGTGTGACTGTTCCGCTCTCCAACGGTTAGAATTCCAGCGATTGTCTCCCAACCGCTAGTTATCTGATTGATGTGCGTGAGAGAGAAAGAGAGAGAAAAGGAGAGATTTTAAAAGATATTTCGAAATTCTCAACTCATCTAGAGATGATTTTAGAAGTTTGATGTCCAATTTTCTCAAAATCTGAGTTTGACTCAATGAAGTTTCGAGTGACTTAGAAATAGTAAGCAAACAATAATTCATACCTTAGTATCACTGGTTCAACTGAACTAATGGCTATTAAAGAGAGAAATCATATAACATATAATCATGCAAAGTAATTTCACTTCGAAAAGCACACAATTATGCATTGATCATGCCAAGCTCATTCCTAGTAAAGCAAAACTGATCCTTACTAAGTGGCTTAGTAAAGATATCAGCAAATTGAAGTTTGGTAGGAATGAATTCAAGTTCAATATCACCTTTCTCAAAATGGTCTCTTAGAAAATGATACCCGACCTCAATGTGTTTTGTCTTTGAGTGCTGAACTGGATTCTTGGTGATGCTGATTGCACTTTGATTGTCACACTTGATTGGAATTGATTTGAATAAAAGTCCAAGATCTCTTAAGTGTTGCTTGATCCATAAAATTTGAGCACAACATGCTCCAAGCTACAATATACTCAGCTTCAGTAGTTGATAGAGCTACTTAGTTTTGCTTCTTTGAGTGCTAAGATATCGTAGATTGACCTGAAACCGGCAGGCTCCTGAGATGCTCTTTCTATCAACTTTGTATCCAGCATAGTCAGCATCCGAGTATCCAATGAGAGTCGGCTTCGAGTCTCTAGAGTACCATATACCTAGATTCTCGAGTCCTTGCAAGATATCTCGAATATTCTCTTCACCGCAATGAGATGTGATTCTTTGGGATTAGCTTGAAATCTTGCACACAGTACATACACTAAACATTATGTCTGGCCTACTGGAAGTAAGATATAGTAAAGATCCAATCATATCTTGATAGAGTTTCTAATCTATCGCTTTACCTTTCTCGTCTGAGTCGAGTTTTACACTCGCTACTCATAGGTGTTGCTGCATGTTTCACATCTTGAAGCTTGTACTTCTTCAGCGGCTCCTTGGTATACTTTGATTGATGGACATAGTTGCCATCTTTGTCTTGCTTGATTCGTAGACCAAGGAAGAAATTGAGTTCTCCCATCATACTCATTTGAAATTCCTGTCTCATTAACTCGTAAAAATCTCGACAAAGAATTTCATTAGTAACTCCAAAGATTATGTCATTAACATAGATTTGAGCAATAAGATAGTCTTTCCCCTTGATTTTTATAAAAAAGTCTTATCAATCTGATCTCTTCTAAAATCATTTTCAACTAAGAAATTGCTCAGTCTTTTCATACCAAGCTATGAGAGCTTGTTTAAGACCATAGAGAGCTTTTTGCAATTTGAAAACATGATTTGGAAATTATGAGTTTTCAAATCAAGGGGTTGCTCAACATAGACTTCCTCTTCAATGAAACCATTGAGAAAAGCACATTTAGCATCCATTTGATACAATTTGATATTCATGCTAGATGCAAATGCCAATAAGATTCTAATAGCGTCAATTCCGCAACAAAGTGCAAAGGTTTCCCCACAATCAATCCCTTCTTCTTGATTGTAACCTTGAGCCACAAGTCTAGCCTTATTTCTGACTACCAACCCACCTTCATCCAATTTGTTCTTGAAAACCCATTTGGTTCCTATAATTGGGTGGTCGAAGGTCGTTTGTTCGGAGTCCGGACTTGGTTTCTTTCAAATTGATTGAGTTCCTCTTCCATGGCCTCTACCTATTCAGGTTCATTTAGGACCTCTAGTGCATTTCTGGGTTCTGTTAATGAAATGAATGCAGTGAATGCACATAGATTTTGTAGAGAGGAACGAGTTCTTACCCCACTATTGATATCGTACAAGATGTTTTCGAGTGGGTGGCTCGAAGAATATTTGAATGCTCTACCTGTTCTCTCGGTTTACCAAATTTGTAGGTTGAATTTGTTGGTCTTCGAAGTCTATTCTGATTGAGCTTGTTCATCCGATTGACCATCAGCATTCCGAGCTGGTTCGTGAGTCGTTTTATCTCGAGTCAGGTTATTCTGAGTCACCTCGTTCCGAGTGACTTTGATTTGATTCTTAATGAGCTCATTTTCACCAAGATCATCATCTCTACCGAGCTTCAGGTTCAAGAATGTTGACTCACTCGATTTTTCCTGTTCAATCTCATCAAAAACAACGTGGATGCTTTCTTCCACTTTGTTAGTTCTTTTATTGAAAATGCGGTAAGCTTTACTATGAGATGAATATCCAAGAAAAATACCATCATCTCGACCGAGCATCAAACTTGGTCAGGTGGTCCTTACCATTGTTATGAACATAACACTTACATCCAAAAGGCTTGAAGTATGAAATGTTGGGTCCGATGAGGCATCTCGTTCAATGTGTAGTTTCTCGTGTTGATCGCCTCAGCCTGTAAACAGATAGGGTAGATCATGTTCAATCATCATTGTCCTTCCTATTTCTTCAAGAGTTCGGTTCTTTCTCTCCAGTACTCCATTTTGTGGAGGAGTTCTTGGTGCTGAGAAGTTGTGGGAGATGCCATTCTTATCACATAACTCAGCAAATTCCGAGTAGTCGAACTCCCTTATATGGTTAGTTCAAATTCTCTAGATCCGAGTCCGAGATTCAACTTGGATTTTCCCGCAAAGCTTGCTGAACTCTATGAAAGCTTCGTTTTTGTGCTTAAGAAAACAAACCCGGGTAAATCGTGAGTAGTCATCAATAATCACAAGCACATATGATTTACCTTCCGGACTCTTGACAGGATTTCACTACATAAATCCATATGCAACATTTCAAGCACTTTGGATGCGGAAACAGCTTTCAGAGATTTGAAAAATGATCTCGACTTGTTTACCTTTTGTGCATGCTTCATAGATTTTATCTTTCTTAAATGCACAGTTAGATAATCCTCTAACTAAACCATGAGATGCAAGATTGTACTTTAATCCCTTGACAAGGTATACTCGGGCTGACCGATTGTTTCCTTTTCCAATCTTGCCTATCCCAATTACCTTGCCTTTGCTGTTATCTCCAAATGTGACTTTTCCTCCCTTGTAATCTTCTAACTCGTAAAAGAGTCTTGAGTCTCCCGACATGTGGCGTAAGCATCCACCGTCCAGGTACCAATGCCTTTTGTTCTTTTCTCGAGCCACCTGCAAGTCGAAACAAACTAACCTTTCTTACTTCGTCTAACGAATCCAATAACTCCATTTACTATTGTCCTTTTATGAGGAAGAAGACTCTTAGATACCCGGATTTGAATAACTTTGGGTTTGGTCCGATTCTCGAGTCTTTCTTTTAGAAAACCGAGTCGTTGTCTCTTTCTTTTGAAACTCTTTTCTTTTATAAACAGGAGGAGAAGGTTTTTCTTGTAAGCTGGTATGGGCTCAGTCCTCCTTTCATTCTTATGAATGGGACTCGTGCTCAGCCTTCTTGAACTTTACAGCTCTGGAATCCTTTTGAAAAGCTCTTAGTAGGAATTAGATTCCTCTTCTTTGTTAAAACCAAGTCCTTCTTTTCCGAAGGAGACACATTGAGACCCTAAGAGCATGTCAAGGTTTTTCTGACCTTTAGTAAATTTTCAACAAGCTCTTGAGACTCATTGAGCTCTTGCTTCAGATGCTCATTTTCTCTTCGAGTGACTCGGACTCGGTCTCATTGGATTGAGCACTAGTCTTGAGTTCTCTTAGAGTAAGTCTAAGTTTTTCTAATTCATTTTTCAAAGAGATGCTCTTGGAAGTAACATACTCAAGTTTTTCTTTAAATTGAGAAGAATTAAAATTGAACTTTTTTTCCAAAGTCTAAATGTATTTGGCTAAATCAACTTTGGAAAACTTGAGGAAGTATTCAATTACCTCCGGAGGATTTGTTTCCTCACCGTCCGAGTGATCCGAGTATGACCGTGATTCAGCTTTCGAGTCCGAGAGTGCCATCGACACTTTGAATCATCTCGAGTCCTCATCATCTTCCGATGAGTCTTCATCACTCCACGTGGCCATCATAGCCTTTTTCTTTTTTCTGTCCCTCTTTCTCCCGGGACAGTCTTTGACTATGTGTTCCTTTCTGCCACATTCAAAACAGACTCGAGTTCTTAGTTAAAGATAACCTTTTCTATCCTTCTTGTCTTTCTTATAGAACTCTTCTCTTGGCTTCTTATCCCATCTCTTGTGCTTCATCATTCTTTTGAAGCCTCCGGTGATAAGTGCCATGGGATCCTCTTTTGAGTCGAGGAACTCGATTTGCTTCTCTCGTTTTCCGAGGCCTTCAGTGCGATGTTCTTTTTAGTGCCGACCTCTGCATCCTCCTCTTCCAGGTGGATCTCATGGGTGAGTAGCTTCCCAATGAGTTCGTCCGGCTTCAGTAAAGACAAGTTCTCGAGCCTCTTCGATGGCTGTCACCTTGGGACCCCATCTTCTCTTGGGTAGACTTCGAGTATCTTTCGCACATTTTCTCATGGGAAATCTTTCTACCCAGAGATTTGAGGTTGTTATTAATCTCGATGAAGCGAATGAACATCCGAGTGATGTTCTCTTTTGGCTCCATCTTGAACAGCTCGTACTTGTGAAGATATTAGCTTATCTTCGCTTGTCCGACCTGGCTTGTGCCTTCATAAGTGTTGACAAGTGTGTCCCATACTTTTTTCGCTGTGTCACGGCCGACACTCGGTTGTATTCTTCTCGAGCTAATGGCGCATATCAAAATGTTCATTGCCTTGAAGTTCTTTCGAACTTCTTTACTTCTTCAAGAGTGTACTCGGGCTTTATTTTGGGCACGAGTCTTGTTTCTTCCATCTTTATTGGAATGTAGTTGCCTAATTGTATGATGTTCCGGACATCTTCATCGTGATCCAACAGAAAACATTCCATGAGCTTCTTCCAAGTGCACGAAATTAGATCCTTTGAATTCTGTTGGTCTGCTGGAAGATCTTCCTTCATCGAACTCTCCATTGTTCTCGAGCCATTTGATCTTTAAACTTTTGGATGGTTAGATCCTTTCGAAAGGCTAGGCTCGATACTAATTTAAGGTTTGCTCTTGGAGAGACTAAGTCACCCGAGAGGGGGTGAATAGGGTGATGGGGAAATTTAAACAAGTAATGGAAGAATAAAACTAGAGATGACTCCGTGGAGAGTCCGAGTCTAGATTGGACTTAAAAAGTGCTAACTCGTAAAGTTACGTGGAAACCCTCCCGGGGCAGAAAACCACTGGACAGTGCTAGTCCAAGCACCAAGTCAAATCCACTATTTTGAATCCACAAAATACAGTAGAAAGACTAAACCATAATTGCTCCCTTAGACAATTCCTTACAAGATTTTCCTAGGCTCGAAGTTACCTTATTTGATCTATTACTTCCTAACCGAGGTAACCTTTACGAGCTAGGGACAACCGAGCTGAGTTAACCCTTACAGCTCGCTCAAGGGACAGAGTTGGAGTTGTAAGTAGAAGATTGAGTATCAATACAATGACTTTTGCTTAAGTACATGTATTGACAGTTGGTTCAAGCAATCTTCAAGTTTTGAGAGTTGGCTTCTATTTATAGATAACCAAGTAGATTAGCCGTTGTGACTGTCTTCCGACTTCGAGTCCTTTGTGACCGTTGCAATGGATTTTCTCGAGTCGCAAGAAAATATCCATTGAAGAGTGAACGTTAGGCAATGGCTCTTGGCTTCTTTGGAAGTCCCAATCCACTAGTGGTGTCTCGAAAAGTAGGGTGGAAACCACCGTTGAGCTTAGTGTTGCGGATTTCCGGCTTGAAATGCACAACCCCGACATAGTGTCCGGGCCTTGGTCGAGGTGGAAAAAGCCTTGTATGCCGGTGATTTGACATTTTGAAGCCGCTTACTTTTGTAATTCAAAAAGTATGATAGCCTCGTTTGAATAACCTACAAAAGTAAATCAATTTGGTTCTCGAAGTATAAAATACTTTGGCCCAAGATCGAACACGTATAATAATTATAATTAAGATAATTAAGTGCATAATTATCTCGAGTCGAAAGAAATGGAATTTTCTGAGTCTAATATTCATTATACTCAAATTCCATCTCGAGTCGATCTAGAAGCAAAGCAAGTCGATAAATAACATCGTAGTGGAAAGACTTGATCTAGACCGCCAATGTTCAAACCAAGCATGTTGACTTAGAAAGATGAATTAACACAAGAATCCACTCAAACTTAGATCATGAAGTTAGAACCGAGTTTATGCAAAATAGAACCAGTGTTTGAACATGTAATATATCCGAGTGACTCAAAGCTGTGTGTGAAATAATAAACAGGAATATGCATTCTCGACTCACCAAAGTCGAAAGAGAATATATACGATAGATTCCGTAACACTCGTAAGAGATGCTATATCACTCGTAAAAGTCGTTAAAGCGGATAGAATGACTTTTAATCAAAACCTTATGAGAGATAAAGTCTCATACCCGATCCCTTGATGGAACTCGAATGATATATATGTAAGGCTGAGTCTTCATATGAAGTTCTTCTTATACCTTTCCTTCTCTTCAAGTGGTATATTCTCGACTTTAGTTTTGCCGCTGTTTGGTCACCTTCTTGCTTTGTGGGAATTTAGTTTCCTCGGTGATGACCTTCCACACTTGTTCATCAAGATCTTGGATGAAGCATTGCATCAGCCTTCTTCCAAAGTGCAAAGTTTGAGCCTTTGAACTTGGGTGGCCTCAAAAGAGATCTCGCCTTCTTTGAATTCTCTCGGTAGGATGAGCCATGATCTTTAAACGTTTGGATTATAAGATCCTCTTGAAAGTCTAGGCTCGACACCAATGGAAGGTTCGCTCTCGGAGAGTCTAAGTCACCCTAGAGGGGAGGGGGTGAATAGGGTGATAAGGAACATTAAACAATTTTTGCACCAACACAAACTAGAAGCTGATTCCGAGTCTAGATTGGACTCGTAAATACAAGAACACAAATATACGTGGAAACCCTCATGGGGAAAAAACCACGGATAGTGTCAATCCAGTACACCAAGTCAAATCCACTAATTGAATCCTCAATTACAATGAATATGACTACCCAAATTTGTTCCCAAACAAATCTATTACAATTTTTCCAAGCTTAGATTTTACCTTATCTCGACCGACCTAGTACTTCCAAGTTGAAGTTACCTTATCAACCCGGGATCCTCAAATTTTTCCCAAGGTTAGAAATTCCCTTATCTAACCTGGTACTTCCAAACCGAGGTAATCTTTATAGTTTGGGACCACTAAGTTGAGGTAACCTTTACAACTCAGTCAGATAGAATGAGTAGAACAAGTAGTAAGAATTACAATACAATTGACTCGTAAGAATACAACTCGTAATATTAGAATTAGAGTTTGGGAGTTGTATGTTAGAGAAGATGTTCAATAGGGTTTCTCTTTTCTTCCATTCATAAGTTGAAATCTTATGCTAAGGCTTTTATAAATAGTCTTCCTTGAAGAGATAGCCATTGAGCCTCCAACGTCTTTATGTTGAAGTTGTCTAAGTCAACTAGCCATTGTAACGGATAGTCCGAGTCACTCGCATTTCTGGACCGCCTTGAAATAGCCGTTGTGCCTTGGTCCTAGCTTCCAACAGCTCTTTTTCAGCTTTTTCTAAACTAGAAAAGCAGAACGAAAAGACCGTTAGACTCGTAAATAAAATATTACCAAAACAAGTAATAGACAAGGTTGTCGACCGGCTTTGAGCTTTTCCGAAATTCCAACTTTTTGTCCGACAGATGCTTTAACAGATCAAAAGCCTTTTATTTTTGCTTTTTCTTTAGATAATTGACAATAGAAAAACCTGCAAAAATATTAAACACAATGGTTCTCAAAGTATAAAAATACTTTGGTCCATAATTAGATAAGGATTAGTCTAAATAAAGCGTTTAATGACTAATTATCCTTAATCTAATAATTTGGAATATTTCAAGTCTAATATGCAATATACTCAGATTCTATATGTGCTAAAACTCATAAATAAATCATTCAATCTTAATGGGCACATGAGTTATTTACACATTTAACAATTACACATGATTAAACAAATAATAGCGTAAGTTTCTAGGTTAAAGTATGATTCAAATAATTCAATCCTAGATCAAATCATAATGTTTTTCATGATAAAATAGACATGATAAATGAGAGATGACTTACGCAAACTTAATGTCCGAGTCTAGCTGATTAGGTTAGATTATAAGAATTGAGTCGCTCGATCCGACTCAATTTGTCATGACTAACTCGGATTCCACTTTCCGAGTCTCGGACTTAGTGAGATAAACTGAATATACTTAAGTTTGAGTTCAGTAATAAACAAGTCATATTGAAATAATGAATTATAAAGCATATGACTTAGTTAAATGAATTTATTTTAGGATGCTTCTTATTTTATCCTAAATTTAGATGAATGCATGAAATCAAAACACATTCAGGGGGTAAGTTAGTCATACCTGAGTCTTCACATAAGAAGGATAGAAACCAAACTTTCACAAAAAGGAGATAAACCCTAACTCTCACACGAAAGAGAGAAACCTAAACTCTTACAAAAAGGAGAGAAAATTTATTGAAAAGAAAATAACAATACTACAAAATTAGGGTTTAGAGAGGAGGAAGGGAGAGAATGAGAAGAAAAGGGGCGGAGCATATACAACGAAAAGGAAGATATTACACCTTCATGAAGCTTTTCCCCTAATAATTTTAACTTAGGAGGAAAATCGTAATTTAATTTTCCCCTTAATAATTTTATCTTAGAAGGGAAGTTATAATTTAATTTTTCTCTTAATAATTTTATCGTAGAACCTGAAATACTAAAAATTAATTCTTTGAGTTTTAGCAGTTTAACGACCAACATATTAAAGTAATAATAACCTTTCTTTTTGTTCGTCGTTAAATGATAGTTATTTGATAAAATTAAACGACGAAAAATTAATTCTGTCATTATTAGTGACTTTTAACGACTAATTTTATGATTGGTCATTAAAGTGTCGTTGTTAGAAGTTTAATTTCTAGTAGTGGACTCCTCTTCTTGCTTCCTCTTGCTTATTCGTGACCTTGCTCTCTTGTTCTTAAGAAAACTAGTTTTGTATTCTTAAAAATCCCGAAAATATGTCTCAAAGACGTTTTCAACCCGACATTTGTTCGTGGAAACACTACTACAAAAACATTATATAACGACGGAACCTAGCAACGCAATACAAGTCTGTCACTAGTTAACGACGGAAATTGACATTTGTAAGATTAAACTAAGCTAGCGACGAAAAAAATTCGTCGCTATTTTACTCATTAGCAACGGATCTAGCGACGTAAATGGAGCGAGTTAACGATGGATTTCTAAAATAAATTTTTAAAACTTTTTTCAAATTTTTTATTTAGCGACGGAATCGGCTTGTTGCTCGACTCCATCGCTAATTGTAATTTTCAAATTTTTTATAATTTTTTTATTAGCGACTGAATAAGCCCGTCACTAATTCAAAATATTTAAAATTTTAAATGTGCCGCTTATTTTAATTTGAAAAATACAAAATTTTTCAAATTTAAATTACTTACGTAATTCGTCCGTCGCTAATTCAAAATTTTCATAATTTAAATTTGCGGCCTATTTTAATTTTTCAAATATACAAAATTTTTTAAATTTTTAGTTAGCTACGGAATCGGCTCGTCGCTAATTCCATTGCTAACTCAAAATTTGAAAAATCTTAAGTTGGTGAGCAATTAAAATTTTTTTCAATTTGAAAATTTTTAAAATTTTTAATTAGCGATGGACTAATTCCGTTGCTAACTCCTTCTCTACGTACATTTTTTTAAATAGCGACTGACCGCACTCGTTGCCGATTACGTCTCTATGTTGGAAATATAACCCCGACTTAAGAGAGGATTGGCAAACCATGAGGAGAGAGAGATTGAGAATTAGAGAGAAGGGAGAGTGTGAGAGAGCAAGAGGCCGAAGACCATTCCCCTTTCACAACCGTCCACCGCCACCGCCGTGCACATCACCAACTAACCATCTTTAACCTCTTGTGGTTATGCTTTCTCTATCCACCCTCATTGTTGGTTGTATTTAGCGTTTACTTTGTTTACCATAAAATTTGAGATTCCGGAGAATTTGATGTAATTTATTTTGATATCCATGGTTGGAATGAAAATGAGGTAGAAGGTGAAGATAATAAGGGAGAGGAAAAAGAAGAGGAAAAAGAAGATGGAGAGGAAGTGGATCCCTAGTTGATGATAAGCATACCTTGTGTTTGTAAACAATGTAATACACTTGTTTTTTTTTTTTTTCCAAGTAGTTTTTATGGTGGTTGGTGAATTGAAGTTGGATTATTTATTACTTTTGTGTTTGTATATTATTTTTATGTTTGAATTAAAGTTGAAGTTGATGTCATTATGTCTGTTGGATTATTTGGATTTGTATTTCGTTTACAGCTTTTGTATTAAACACTCGAAAACACGCAAAATTGTTTAATTTTTTAAAATTGCCGTTGATTTAGCGATGGAATAGGAAATTCGTCGCTGAAATTACCGACGGAATTGACTGTTCCATTTCTAATTTTAGCGGCGAAATTTCCTGTTTCGTCACTAACATCAGCAACGGACCCGACAATTCCGTCGCTGATTCACCACAAAAGCAAAATAGCGATGGGAATTCCGACGAGTTTTCTGACGGATTTCCCAAATTCCGACAGAAAACCCGTCGGATTCCCCTCCGACGAACGGAATTTCGACGGGAATTCCCGTCGGAATTCGATAAAAACAAATCCGACGGGAAATTCCCGTCCGATAAAATCCGTTGGTATTGTCATGTTTTTTTGCAGTGATTTTGCTAGCTAAGGAATAAAATTCCGTCGCTAATTAGAGACGGAATTGTAGAATTCAGTCACCGATATTTAGCGATGCAAAAATAGCCACGAAATTTTTCCGTCGCAAATTTCGTCCCAAATTGTGAAATTTCGTCGCTAATTAACATTTTTCCGTTGTTATTTCCGTCGCTATATGATGATTTTCTAGTAGTGAAAGGGATTGACGTCCTCATCACAAATGGAATCCAAGTGACCTCTTAGTGGAGGCCGAAAGCCATGTTTATTCATTAGCGATCTTTGCTACGGTAATTGTCTCGACTTGAATTTCTTCTATTTCATGCTAGTGTGGCAGCTTAATTAAGAAGCTTCAAATCCTTGTTCTTTTTAGGAGGACACTATTAGGAGTAGCGGTGCCATTAAGTTCTTTGAAACCTTCGTGAGAACAAGACTACTCGTTGGAGAAAACTTTAATTAATGTTGGGTTTGTTCTACTCTATAGTACTTTAAGTCATTTGTGCGATCTCACCGACCGGGATATCACTCGAACATTAGAGCATGATTTTAGGATACCATTAACACTTTTCATCTTCCGTTTGGTGAGATGAACATTACCCCTCCGGACTTTGCTCGTCCTCACGGGTTCGGATTTTTTTGGTGAACCCTTAGTGTAAGACCAAAACTTGTACAAAAATCATGATTATCTCTCGTGACCTATTTGATTTGATTTCTCTTTGATTTCCCTGCACCAACTATTTTAAGTATTTGATTCTCCTCTCCTCTTTCACAGATGAAGAGTTGTGGGCTCGATAGAACCCACAATAATGAGCTCAGTATCGTGCCCTTATGTTGAACATGTCTATCTTTTCCGACCAAGGGTCTAAAGTCCACCTTCATTATCTACCAAAATTAATAAACTTAAACCAGATAAAAGACCTTAATTGGGGTGTCTCATATATACTTGCTTAATAAGAGGCTTACGTGCGGGTATTCGATGTAATACTCCAAAGAAGGATTCAGCTACCTTTTCGCATTTGGCGGGCTTATGGAGGATTATTAAGGTCTCGCTATGTTCCTCTTAGCTTTCTACTTTTATATCGTATGGATTAAAAAATTTACTTGTGTGCTAAATTTGTAGCCGTGGATGTATGATTTTTTCCCTAATTTTCACCCGGTTTAACGATTCACCCGACGTTTCTAACAACAATTGCATATGCGAAGGTCTATCTTGCTCAATTGAAAGAAGTCGAGTTTGCATACTTATGTCTTGCTCTCGATAAAATGTCTACGATATGCTTCTTTTGAATTTCAAATTTTAGACTAGTATAGTAAAAAATTTAGCTATTTTGCATCTTCTAATTCTTCTACCGCCCACGACTGTTGTGAAGCGTGGTATGGGTCGTTGTGGAACCAGGCGCTCACCCAAAGCCATGCTTGTTTGCTTCCGCTCGCTTACTTAAGCTTGGTATCCTGGTTTTCATGCTCATGAGTTGAATTCTTATAGTTATGGCAGGCCAATTTATAGGCCAATTCTTTTGGAAGGCCTATTTGGTTTTTGTTGGTACCTTGGTGAGTGGGTTACATCCCAAATTCTGCATAATACATGGCCACCTTTCATACGAAGGATCTACATTAAACCATGTTTTACCGTCGCTTGCTTACCTCGGAAGAGCATGAGGAGATGGTGACTGGGTATCCTTCGTTTTCAACTTATCCTCAATACTTGGGAGAATTATAACCCAAATGGTAAGTCTCAGCTCCTTGTTATTTGGTTTAATTTCTTGTATGAAAATTAACCCCGTTGTAATATAGGCACTCTCAGGTGACATCTATATTCCTCGGCTTGAAGTTGACGTTTCTCTACCCGGGAGCCCCCAAACATCACCCAAACTCCAAAGATTCCTCCCGAGCCTGAGTGCGTAGGACATATATTTCTAAGGAGCTAAAAAGGGGTAAAAGTATTATACTCTTTATTAGATGTATGCTAAAATGTCTTTCCTAGCATGACGATTTAAGTACGATCGTTAGCAATCGGACAATTTGAGTCGATTCCAGTCTACTTTTCGTGGTTTTAGAAATTTGTTTACTAGTCTTGCATTATGCTTATCTCAGGTATGCTAGATAGTTGAAGTGCTAATTCTTGAGTTCTTAGGCTGTAAGCTAACACTCTTTTATCCTTTTAGAATCGTCGATTTAGGTCTTCCACTTTGGGAGGTTTCCTTGGTAGTTCCGAGATTGTATGGAGATGCATGATCAACTCGAACATCGTCTAGTGATATTCCAAAGGCAGGTACTTCACAACACATATCTCGACATTCTTACAACCAAAGCACTTCCTAAGTCGGGTTGAGCTCATCCGGACCCGTGCCTAGCTCTGCCTAGAGTTGGCGTTAATGTTATCCTTTGATCATCCTATAGTGGGCCTTATCATGAAGCCTCACAACCATCTTGGGAGTTCGGAGCTAGTTCCTCTAACATGGCGGAAAATAGGCATGCTTCTATGTCTTTTGTGAAGGACGTGGGCAGCTACTTCTTTGGAGATGTTGATGCAGAGTTTGATAATGCTGATTATTGAATAATCTCCTGTAGGATGCTTTGTTATTAATTATGCATTTTTTACTATAATTTTGACTTTATGCAAGACGATCAATGCAAAACTCAATCTAAAATATTTTTTTATTATTAATTATGCATTTTGTACTACGATTTTGACTTATGCAAGAAGATGAATGCAAAACTCAATCTAAAATATTTTTTTTATTTATATGATGAGAAAAATTTCAAAGATAAATTGCGAAAAATTGCACTAGCCCCAACTCCCCCAAAAGAAAATAATAAAAAGGAGAGGTGGAAATGATAAGTAATAGCACGGTCTCGAGTAACTCGGACTAGAAACCGTAAATAAAATGGGCTGAAAACACAAAGGTGACCCAATATGCAAACGTCGCCCTTGAGCACGGAACAAGTCAACGGACCGATCAAACCAACTCGGAGCGAGTCAATAGGCCGGACCCAATAGCTGTGTTGACTTATACGATGTAGGGCAAAAGAATTCCAAAAACTTAATAAATAGGGACGACAACAATTTTAATAAGAACACAACTAAGAGAACCTAGCGTAAGTTCCCTAAACAAGTTATATTCTAAGAAATTCCAACATTCGAAATCATGAATTTCATGGTTGTATTGACCTCATGGATGCACAAAATTAGGGAGGTAGAAAACGGCAGTATGTCTATTTATGGACCGAGCACCCTTTTCGGTATCAAGCGGTGAAGATTCATAGGACCCTTTTGTGAGCTACAGTATCCTATTGGGATCTCGCGATGCATGTCGTCAAGTATGGGGACAAGGAGTTATGCCTTCTCCCCGGAGAGTTCAATGTTATATTTGCTTATACCTGTCAAACTAGGCCAGCTTGTTCCCATAAGAAGTTGCTAGGCCTAAATAGGAGGGATCTAGAGTTGATCCTAATCAGGAATGAGGTCAACTTGGCCAACCTCGTGTTGCATTTTCGTCCCATGTATGGGTTAGGGTCGGTGCGCATCTAGAACCGTAATGCTATTTAAATGTGTTTGATAGGTCACTTGTTACTCGGGCTCATGCTCGTAGTACTAAATATTATAGAACATTTAGGGGAATACCACTCCTTGACCTTGTTGGTTTTTGCTGAAACCTTTTTGGTTTTGAGATGAATTTGGGTGAATCTGAATGAGAATTTCGCTGGTAGCCCCTTTGGATCACATGTATGATTGATGACTAATATGGTCATCGAACCTCGTAGGTGACGACACAAGCGCCGGTTAGCGATGCTCGTTGTCTAGAGCCGGTTGGCTTTTTTTTTTTTTTTGCTCATGTTGGATCTGCGAACTTGACCCTTTTGGGCCCTGTAGTGATAACAAAGTTTCTGTCTAAGTATGAAAGGCCTTTTATCAAAAAGGGGATATTGAAGACTCGGACTTGTCATATACATCATTCTGAGTTCCATCAAGGAATCGGGTATAGGACTTCATCTCTTATAAGGTTTTGATTAAAAGTCATTCTATCTGTTTTATAAGCTTTTCCGATATAGCATCTTTTCCGAGTGTTACGTAAACTATCGCATATGTTCTGTTTTGACTCGACTGACTCGTAAAGCATACTCTTATTTATCATTTCACTCACAGCTTCGAGTCATTTAGACAACACTCAAATATATTGCATGTTCAAACACTTGTTCTATTATACATAAACTCGCTCCGACTTCATGATCTAAGTTTGACCGAATTATCGTGTTAATTCATCTTTCTAAGTCAGCATGCTTGGTTTGAACATTGGCAGTCTAGATCAAGTCTTTCTACTCGATGTTATTTATCTAACTTGCTTTACTTCTAGACCGACTCGGATGGAATTTGAGTGTAATGGATATTAGACTCGTAAAACTCCACTCCTTTAAGACTCGGATAATTATGCACTTATTTATCTTAATTAAATTATTATCTCGTGTCTAATCTTGGACCAAAATATTTTATACTTTGAGAACCAAATTGACTTACTTTCGTAGGTTATTCAATCGAGGCTATCCTATTTTTGAAATACAAAAGTAACCGGCTCAAGATGTCAAATCACCAGCAGATAAGGCTTTTTCTACCTCTTACCGAAGACCGGACACCGTGTCGTGGTTGTCTGTTTCCAAAATTGGAAATCCGCAACGCTAAGCTCAACGGTGGTTGCCACCCTCCTTTTCGGACACCACCAGTGGATTGGGACTTCCAATAGAGTCAAGAGTCGTTGCCCAACGTTCACACCTCAACGGATATTTTCTCGAGTGACTCGGAAAATCCATTGTAACGGTCACAAAGGACTTCCAGTCGGAAGATGGTCACAACGACTAATATGCTTGGTTAACTATAAATAAAAGCCAATTCTCAAGACTTGAAGATTGCTGAATCAACCGTCAATACACGCACTTAAGCAAAAGTCATTGTATTTCATACTCAATCTTCTACTTACAACTCCAACTCTATACTTAACATCTTTCTCGAGTTGTAAGGTCTTGTAATCAGCTTACAAACACTCATTCTTACTTTCCGAGTAAGGTCCCGTGACTGAGTTGTAAGGGTTAACTTAGCTTAGTTGTCCCTAACTATAAAGGTTATCTCAGTTAGGAAGCAGTAGATCGGATAAGGGAATTTCCGAGTCTAGGAAAACCTTGTAAGGAATTGTCTAAGGGAGCAATTCTGGTTAAGTCTTTCTACCGTATTTTAAGGATTCAAAATAGTGGATTTGACTTGGTGCTTGGATTAGCATTGACCGTGGTTTTCTGCCCCAGGAGGGTTTCCACGTAACTTTCTAAGTTAGCACTTTTCTCGAGTCGAATCTAGACTCGGACTTTCCACGAGTCATCTCTAGTTTTATTCTTCTATTTCTTGTTTAAATTTCCCCATCACCCTATTCACCCCCTTCTAGGGTGACTTAGTTTCTCGAAGAGCAAACCTTCATGAGATTTAAAGAAACTCAAAGTGCCACAGGGACATTCTTCAAACATCAGTAGACTCATCTTGAATGCCGATTATAGACTAATCGATCTCAAATCTCACGATTATCATGGCTTGATGCAACAAGTTCTACCAGTGGCTATCCAAGTTGTGATGCCGAAACATGTCGACAGCTTGATTATAAGAGTTTACTTCTTCTTTAATGCCATATATAGAAAAGTCGTTGATTTGGAGAAATTGGATGATCATGAGTGTAGCGTCATCGTTACATTGTGCCAACTTAGGATGTACTTTCCACCTTCTTTTTTGATATCATGGTGCACCAAGTTGTCCATTTGGTAAGAGAAGTGTGATTCCGTGGCCTAGTTTTTTATTGATGGATGTACCCACTTGAACGGTTTATAAAAATTCTCAAAGGGTGTGTTAGAAATCGATATCGACCGGAAGGGTGCCTTGTTCGAGCTTACACAACTGAGGAGTTTGTTGAGTTCTCATGTGAATACTACCCCAAATGGAAGTTATTGATATTCCTAAACGTCGATTTATAGGGTAGATTGCTCGGAAGGGGAAACCGGGGCCGATGGTTTATACAATCAGTTGGGATATGAGGGATCAAGAACATCTTTATATTCTTCAAAACAGTGATGAAGTGCAACTATTCATTAATTAGCACAAGTCTCTCATAAAGAGACAGCTCAAGGAAGAAATAAGACATTGGTACCGACCTAGCATAATCGCACATTTGTCAACTAGTTCGGAGATAGAATTATCACTAACCAACGGGAAGAATCACGAGAAGATATCTCGCAAACTTTAGTAAGCTTGGCTAGAGGGTCGTAGTTGGATGTCATTTCTTACCATAGGTATGACATCATATACGAACAACCAGGACAAGAAGAGCACCGTGAAAAACAGTGGGGTCACATTAGAGGCTCGTGCACTTCATGTTTCAAGCTCCAAGAACAAACATCCCATTGTACCTAAAATGTCTTATTGCGAAGTCATTGAGGATATATGGGAGCTAGACTATGTTGATTTCGTGAGAGCATTTTTCGGTGCAAATAGGCCGAGAATAACAACGGTGTCCGAGTTGATGAGATGGGATTCAAGATCGTGGATCTTACAAGAGAGGGCATAAAGGGTATCAATTCATTATGCCATAACAAGCAAGACAAGTGTTCTATGTTGAGGACCCTACCAATGATAAGTGGTCTATTTTTCTTGAAGGGAAGAGGCGTATTGCTGGTGGGGATGGTGAAGATGTGTGTGAGTTTGTTAAGGAGACCCCACCTTTCTCCTTAGAACTTTCTCGTCAAAAATGAGGATTATAATTTTGAAGAATTTTATTTAACGTTTGATCAACAAGAGGGCATATACATTGAAGATTAGTCCAAAGAAGGTGAAAAAAGGTTACAAACCATGAAATTATATCAACTCGATAAGAACATTATTGTATAACTTAGTTATTCATTTCAGATTTTATACGTACCCATCAATATTTATTAATAAATGATTATTTTCATTACCTTAATCTATTTTGATTATTGTATAGTACCATAAACAAGCAGGGAACGTAGAGTGTTACCCAGACTGAATTTCGATGATCCCGAATCTAATCCCGCAAACGTAATTAATTCTAAGCACCATTTGTTATTATCTCGTTTATGACGTAAATATCTATAGTGGAAGAAGTCAATGATCCCCTTACATCCGGATATCCAATGCACATCCTTACTCATAGGACACAATCTTACTCGGAGAAGCAGAGTTGGTGAAGAAAGAAGACTGGGACAATATCCAAAGTACAACTATGGTCCCCGCTACTAGTCCTCGTGGTCATTCTTGATTCCAATAATTAGGATGGTATCTTGTTGCTCTATACTCCTACTGTTATCTCACATGCAATATGATTTGCTGAAAGTTTACGTAATTATCATTCATGAACTCTTCTTGTATGGCTAAAAAAAGGTAAATTGTTGTAGTAAAAGTTGTGAAACAAGCGAAGTCGTTGGTGGTTTGTTGTGTAAATTGTGGCTACAAATGTATATGTATATATTCTTGTTGTATAATTGTACAAAGGGTACGAAAAATAAAAAATAATTATAAAAAATTCAGATCTTTTACTACGGTTCTTACAAAAGAACCGTAGTAGGTTTAAAAATAACCTATTACTACTGGCTCGTAGGAAAAACCGTAATAATAGGTGTGGTCCACCCCCAAAATTTTGGCCACGGGGGTTTGGTCCTAGATCTATTAATATGGTTCATTTGAAGAACCGTAGTAGTAGATATCTATTACTACGGCTCTAGAGAAACAATCGTAATAATGGATACATCTAGTACTACTGGTTCTTTAAATAAACCATAGTAATAGCAACTTATTGCTATGGTTCTTTAAATGAACCGTAGCAATAAGCCATCTTTTACTACGGTTATAAACTATAGTAAAAGATGCCCACATACTACTACGCTCACAAATATGACGCCTTGCAACCGTACTAAAAAGTCTTTTTAAAACATAATAAAAGATGGTTAATGTAGTAGTGTTGGCAAAATGTTCGATGGTAGTTTCAATAAAGTTATTAACATCATCTCGATATTCTACGACCAGGCGATTGCAATAAAACCACCTTCGATCCGTAGCTCACCCCCAAACACGAGAAATGTCTACATCATGCCAAATAGTATGACATGAAATGCATAAAATAATTGCAAAAGCAAACATTAGAAAGGAAACTAAATACAAAATACCCAAGCATGTCATTATCAAATTATACATTTCAAGAATTCCAACCTTCACAATCACACAAAATCAACATTCCCATATCCCATTTCACTAATATTTCACCCACAATCCGGTCATCCATAAAATTAATGCCTTTCCCATAAATCTCAAAATTAAACTACCGAATACATTCAATAAACAAATCTAAAGAAGAAATTGAACTTAAATTTTGCAAATAATTCCAAGGAAAAAATTTCATAGAGAGAAGGCTACCAAGAAGCGAAAGTCTAAGAAAGAGAGAGAGGAACCGAGAGACAACAGACGGCGTCATCAGCATCTTGAGTGATTAGGAGAAGATTGTTTGTTAGAGACAAAGATTGAGAATGTATTCCAACACTGACTTGCTGTTTTTAATTTTTGGATCTCGACTTTCTGCTATGGTTCGTGTACGTGAACCATAGTAATAGGTAATTCTGCAGCTAAATAATCTTTTTAGAAAATACTTGACCTGTTACAATGGTTCGTATATAGAACTCGTAGTGGAAAGTTACCTATTACCACAGCTTTGTCAAGAAACCGTAGTTAAATGTCTGATTTGTTTTCAATAAATAGATGACTTCTACCCTCTTTAATCATCTCGTTTTTCCTCTTTTAACCCTACGCCGCCTTCATCCAATACTCCATGCACTCTGTCTCGTAAGAGGAACTTACCTATAGATAAGACATGCCCTGTCTTTGATGATGAGGGTTGGGAATTTTGAGTGCTTGGAAATTCTTTTGCTTCTTATAACCGCCACACTTGTCTAAGTGCCTTCACCGGAAACATGACGAGAGTGGAAGCTTTGTAGAAAATTGATGTTTTAAAGGAAAAAAAGGGTTATGAAGTCTCGAGTGTTTACACACTTGTCTAAGTGCATTAACAAAAACATGACAAGAGTGGAAGCTTTGAAGCAAATTGAGAATTTAAGAGCAGTAAAAAGGTTAGAAGATATAAGCATTAAGGAGATGAAGCATTCTCAAAGTAGTGGATGTACCACTTCAATTCTCGATCCATCATGAAATCAAGTATTTAGATGCTTTGATGTATTTAATTGCTTCTTAGCAATTCTTTCTCTCATTACCGACACAAGTGATTATCTTATTTAAATGTGTTGATGTATTTACATGCTTTGATGTATTTACTTTGGTTGTATATTTTAATGAAGAAATGAGACTTTTGACCTTTTTTCTTACCTTAAATCCTCATTTAATGCCCTTGTCTCCTCTAACATTCCTCTATTCTCGAAGGTTTGCTCTTGGACAGTCTTAGTCACCCTAGAGGGGGTGAATAGGGTGATGAGGAAATTTTATCAAACCTAGAAACTTTAAGCTTGAAAGAAATGAACAAGATAATCTAAATCTAGATTGAACTCGTAAAACTATAACTCGTAGATACGTGGAAACCCTCCCGGGGCAGTAAAACCACTGGACAAGTGCTAGTCCAAGCACCAAGTCAAATCCACTATTTTGAATCCACAAAATACAACGGACTCGACTTACCCTTAGATAATTCCTTACAGTGTTTTCCTAGACTCAAAAGTTCCCTTATCCGATCTTAATACTTCCTAATTGAGGTAACCTTTATAGCTAGAGACAACCGAGCTGAGTTAACCCTTACGACTCAGTCAAGGGATCTTACTTAGAAAGTAAGAAGAGTATGTGACTGATTACAAGACTTTACAACTCGTAAAAGTATTAAATACGAGACTTGGAGTTATAAGAAGAAGATTGAATCAGCTTTGTACTAAGAGATATAATTTCAGCAATGTGTTCAACAATCTTCAAGTCTTGTGAAGTGGCTTCTATTTATAAATGACCAAGCGGATCAACCGTTGTGACCGATTTCCGAATAGAAGTCCTTCTTGACCGTTGTAATCGGTTCTTCCGAGTCGCTCGAAAAGATCCGTTGAGATGTGAACGTTATGCAACGGCTCTTGGCTCCTATAGTTGCTCCACTCAGCTGGTGATGTCTGAAAAGTAGGGTGGAAGCCACCGTTGAGCTTAGTGTTGTAGTTTTCTAATTTTGGAAACAGACAACCCCGACACGATGTCTCGAGCCTTATTCAAAAGTAGAAAAGCCTTATCTCGCTAGTGATTGACAGCTTGAAGCCTAGTTACTTTTGTAATTCAAAAAGAGATAACCTCGTTTCCTATAAAAGTAAACCATTTTGTTTCTCAAAGTATAAAATACTTTGGTCTAAGATTAGGCACGAGATAATAATTTAATTAAGACAATTAAGTGCGTAATTATCTTAGACCTAGAAGATTGGAATTTTCTGAGTCTAATATTCATTTTACTCAAATTCCATCTAAGTCAGTCCTAAGAAAGATCAAGCTATAGGTGAAAAAATCGAGTAAAAGACTTGATCTGGACAAATAACTCTCAAACAAATAAACGGACTTAGAAATAGGAATGAACACTCGTAATTCATTTTGCTTTGAAATATGCAATGTAACTCGGATAAAAAGTGTTAGAGAGATTATTTGAACATGCTATAAATCTTAGTGATGTCCGAGTGACTCAAAAAGGTCAATGTGAAAAGATAAACGAGAATGTGTTTTCTAAGTCAATCGAAACGAATGAAAACTTATACAGGAGTTTCTATAGCACTCTGAATGACTTATAATCAAAACTTAGTAGGGATGATGTTTGTACATGGGTCTTTATATAGTACTCGAATGATCTAGATTTAGAGTTTGAGTCTTCAATCTCCCCTTTTTGATGAAAGGCATTCCATACTTAGATAGAAACTTTGTTAGTGAAAGACATGAGTTTTCATTCTTACTTAGTAGAACATATTAGAGTACGAAGTAGTGAGTTAAGCAATTCATACTTAGAACATTTCACATACTATTACTCCTTAGAATATTTCTGCGAATAACTCATCTATATCGGAGCGAAAGAAAGAACATAATGTGAACAAATATATCAAAGCAAAAATAAATGATAAGAGACTTAAACTTAGAAAGAGTGAACTCAAAAATAATTGTGGTCTAAAAAAACTTAATTCATATATTCACAAAACAAAAAAAATTACAAGGAAGGATAATGAGAGAACTCCCCTAAATAAGACAATAACAAGTTTTCTATTGTTCTCCCCTTGCCGTTTCAAAGAAAAATAAAAAACCAAAAACAAAAAAATAGGGACGAACACATCAAAATAATACATTTGATGTCCGGACAAAAAAATAAAGAAAAACGAAAGAAAAGAAATTAAGATGGTGGAGCCGGGGCGGTTTGTGCCGAGTGGATGAGCGTGCGGTACGCCTACGCCGATATGCCTTGGAGGACGTTGAAGATCCGGGTGGCGGCAACACTCGGGATCTCCGTAGCAGCTCAGCTCCGAGTGGCTGACCCGTAACTAAGTCATCCAGAGGCTCATCCTCTTGGAAGACCACAGAGGGGGTGCTTCTTCAGGCTTGACCGTGTGGATTGTCCAACATTCGCAGGGTCTTTTGACCCACTAAGACTACTATCCGAGCCGATCAGCTCCGGTTGAGGAACTTTAGTACCTTGTCCCTCAGCCTTCTTCCTTCTTCTCTTCTTCTTCCTTGTTTTCTTCTTCTTCCTCTTTCTCCTTCTCTTCCTCCTTCTCCTCGTAAATAGTTGCTTCAGCAGCAGCCTTCCTCTTCTTCTTTTGCCTCTCCGGAGGGAGACTTGGCAGGCTCAAGGACTCCTCAAACGTATCCGAGCCGTCTAGGTCCTAAGAAGCCTTGGTCCGCCTTTCACAGAGGAGCTCGAGTTGCTCATGTTGCTTCTTAACCAAGCTCTTCATTTCGAGGAGCACATCCGGTTGCTCTTGAATCTAAGATTGGACCGTCTTTTGGTTGATGGTCATGGTCTCAAGGACTGCTTTTAAAGGAGTGAAGGGTGTCTCAAATTTCGCGGCCACGTAAAAGAGCTTGTCTATAAGGGCTGTAGACAAGGCGGCAGTGTCTTGGGGAGAAGGACCCGAGGTGGAAGCACCACCATGTGGAGGAGAGAGAAACAGTGAGTTTAAGTCTAAGTCTATGGAGGGGGTGAAGGTGGCCTCGGCTTCTAACCCGTGGACCCAAACACCAGGTTTGGTTTCCCGGTACCCGTATCCAAGAAGTTCCTTCCCGCCAACAATGATGGCAACCTCAAACAAGTGCATTTGGGTATGAGGGAGGGGAACCATAAACCGCTTGAAAACTATAGTTAGAAGGGCTCCGAAGGGAAGAGGAGAGTTTTTCTTTGACCGAGCCGGCATAGTGGCCATCTCGCTTAATGATAGCCGGGAAGAGGTCTACGTCGCAGCCCTCAAGGATATCGAACAAAGGTTTGAGAATCTTTGAGTTAGGATTCTCTTTCCTTAATGATGAGAGAAGAAAGTTCTCATCGAAGGAAACAGAGAAGTCTCGGCCTCGCTCTTTATCCGAGTCACTAAGAAATTCTTTCGTGACTTAAGGACTTAGTGTATTTTTCAAAGAACACATCCACAATCTCGTTGAAAGGGATGGGATTGCAGTTGAGAAAGAGAGAGGAAACTTTGAACAAACGATGGAGGAGGGAAAGGTTTATGCGCACAACCGTGTCGCGAACTCTTGAGTTGATGACTCCCTCGGAGCAGGAAAGATTAGAGTAGAACTCAAGAATGAGTTCTAGATAAATAAACTCACCGAAGTAAAGGAAGTTATAGACTCCAAGTGGTTTTGATGTGATTCAACCACGAGAAGGATGTGGTTGGGAAGAACTTGTCATCCAACGTGAGGTTTTGGGTGACCAAGATTTTGGAGGGGTTAAAAGGACCCCTTGAGTTTGCTTGGTTCTAGGTTTCTTAGTTGCGGACCCTAGAAAGTCTCGGGCTGAACCTCTTTTAATCATGGCTGATGATTTTAAAGTGAAAGAGAATGAGCTCGAAGGAACAAGAGAGAGAGAGAGAGTACCGAGAATACAGAGAGCTTAGTGTGTGAGAGCGAGTAAGCGAAATAAAGGAAAATGGATGCTATTTATAGCGAAAGGAATGTCCTTCGAATTCGTTCGGCCTAATCCTCCAATGGTCACCTCGGACAGGTGTGACGTTTCGTCTCGAATGGTTAGAATTCCAGTGTCTTTCTCCCAAAGGCTAGTTCACTTATTGATACGTGCGGTAGAGAAAGAGAGAGAAGAGAAATTTTAAAAGAAATTTATGAAATTCTCCACTAATCTAGAGATGATTTCGAAGTTTGAAGTCCATTTTTCTTAAATACCGAGTCCGACTCAAGCATAGTTTCGAGTGACTTAGAGAGCGCAAACATATAATAACTCCTAGCTCGGTTTCAATAAGTTAACCGAACCAATTGTTATTAAGATAAAGAAAGAAAACATATAACACATAATCATGCAAGACAATTTCACTTAGAAAATCACATAATCATGCATTAATCATTTCAAGTTCATTCCTAATAAAACAAAATTTCCAAACCCAAACCTTACCTTGAACCCAATTTTCAATTCCCATTTCTAATTTTCCAAACCCAAAGCCACTTTGCCTATCCAAAGGAGCATCAACCCATTGGGAAAAAGCATCGAATCATCAAGAAACATGCCAGTCCGATTCAGCACCAAACCGTCAAGACTCACTCGTCGCCGTAATACATCGCAGCTTCGAGCGATCTACCCTTCCTTAGGCTTTACTTTAGGGAGTGGGGGCTAACGTGCAAATTTGATCTTTTTTTTTGAACTTTTCGCATCATCTTAATAAAAGAATGAAATTTTTCTTAGAATTGAGTCTTGCATTCATTTCCTTTGCATGAGTCAAACTCCTAAAAACACAAAAATTAAATAACAAAGCACCCTACAAGGAATTAGTCAATCAAGCATTAAGCAACGATAAAGCATCAAGTCGGCATCTAGCATCGGATCAACATCGGGAAGGCCGCCAAGCACCGTCACTTTCAAAGAGGATCTTCCATGCCATTAATTAATCAAAGCTAGTCTCCAACATTCAAGAAGGGCTAGACATAAGCACCCAACAAGAACGTGGGGGCCAAAGATCGAAAGGGTTATACAACCACAACAACTCCAAGAATACTCTGGGAAGACACAAATCGTCTACCTTACAAAGGAGCTATTAGCACACAAACTAAAAACTCAATTTCGAATGAGGCACATAACCTCATGGAAGATTATATCTTCAAGCAAGCATTCGCTAGACTAACGACCAAGTCTAAACAATAATTTCTACATAAAGTCAAGAATCCATCCTTATTTCGACGCAAGTGGATAGAAGTCGAGCTTCGGACTCCAAGAACGGTCAAAGTTCGGACACACCCCAGCTTAAGTTTTAGGCCCATTAGTGGTCAAGGTTCAGACAGCTTAGTCGAGCTTCGAGCCCCGTAGTTGTCAAGGTTCGGACACACCTTAGTCAAGTTTCGCACCCAGTAGCAGCCAAGGCTCGGACACAACTCGGCCGAGCTTTAGGCCCAGTGAGTGGTCAAGGTTCGTACACACCTTAGTCGAGCTTCGAGCCCAGTGAGTGGTCAAGGTTCGGACACAACTCGGCCAAGCTTCGTGCCCAGCAGCGGTCGAGGTTCGGACACACCTCGCCGAGCTTTAGGCCCAATAGTGGTCAAGATTCATACATCCTTCCATTGAACTTCGTGCCCATCGCTGGTCAAAGTTCACATATAACGCCAAGACTTCAGGTCCACTCCATGGCCAAGTCAAGGAACCATATTTGAAACGCAATATGATTACAAATCATCTTTAGATAACACTTGAAATTATTTACATTCAATTATTAGCTAACAAAACCGTTAGTGTAGAAAATTTCAAGAAAGCTTCAAACTAAGAATGGTCAAGTTTAGGCACACCCAACCGAACTTCGGATCCAAGAAGTGGTTAAGTTCGAGCACCCCAGCCTAGACTTCGGACTTTACTATCCGAGTCAAGTTCAAGTTCTCCGCCAAGCTTCGGACTATGCACATGGTCAAGTTTGAGCACACCCATCCGAACTTTAGGTCTCTAAGTAGCCAAGTTCGAGAATTAACAACTCGGACTTCGGACTCCGCTAGTCAAGTCCATGCCTCTCTATTAAGAGCTCAAGTCACAAGGTACCTAATATTAGATGCATTAATTCATTCGGAGCAACACCAATACTCGATAAGTATCCTTTAGTGTCTACTTTGACCTTCCTCTTCGCACTCTGGCCAAAGTGGGGGTTGACTCGTAGACACCTAAAAAGTCTCGTCCTTTTCTCTATTTATTATTTGTTGGCCCGATGTTGAAATATCGACTCCGTTTAAGGATTTGGATCTCGGACTCTATTTGATTAGTGCGACGGAAGCCGCGAAACCATAAAGGACCCTCAAGACCACACAAATAGCCTTTTGCCTTGGGTCGATCCAAAATCCCCTTTTCTTTCGTACAATCCAAAACTAGGCTAAGCCTCCAGAGACAATAGAGTCCAAGTGCTACGCACCGGGGATTCCGTGCTCGGAATACCGTGTTTTACTTCAGTCCAAGTCGAAAAGAAGTTGAAGGCCTCAAGACAAGCATTAGACGATGCTTTTCATAATCACAAGCATCAAAGTGTTACGTTTTGGCTCCAAGAGAGTCCACCCGAGACTAAGAGCATGCATCCCACATCAAAATTGAACACCGCTAAAAATAGAAACCCGCAAAAATGAAAATTTTTTATTTTTGGAAAGGTGTTATGGCCGACGCTTGCCACCCCAAAATATTAAGTGGAACGCTGCGTTTTGCCTCGTAGACTCCCTTGGAAGCATACTAGGGCATGACATCCCTTGATAGCCAACGCTAACCATCCCGATTCTATCTAGTCTTATATCTTCTATCTCGGTTCAATCTTCACAATATCATTCCCGTTTTTACTACAACTTTTGGACGGCTAGCCTAGAGCTAACCCTAGGTCATTCCTTGATCTAACCTCTCCCTATAAATAGAGAGACTTGGCTCTCAGTCCCACACGACTTTTGGCCTTAGCTTCATGTTGTTGCATTCTTCCCGCGTTGACTTCTTGCCTTAATACCACGCCGCTAAAATTTGCCTAAGAGCTACTAAACACTCGTCTTTGTATTTTGATCTCTTAGTCCCTTTTCAGCCTATTTCTTCTCTATTTCCATCATACTCGATACATCCGATCCCTAAACCGCATCAGCCACACATCCGTCCGCCTACCTCAACCAAAAACTCATAAAAAGCCCTTTTCATTCACAACTCGTCGCATCAAGATGTCCAGATCCAAGATCCAGATCAGCGGGTAAGGCAACCCGAGTGCACGGATCCAGCTTTCACAATGGTTTATTTTATTTTATTCTTTCTTTATTACTTTCCATATTATGGACAAACAATGTATCGCTTTTAATTCCTTCCCACCTGATGTAATCTTTTAGATTTCTCGCTTTCTTTTCTTTTCGATTTGCGTTTCTTTTGTTATTGCTTTCTTTACCGCTTTCTTTAATCATGTTTTGTTTCTTTTAATTTCGTTTTACATGTTGTTGCTTGCTTACTTGTTTTACATTATTTTAATTCACTACTCGAACTAGTAATGGTCGCCTTCGGACGGGAGGAACGTAAGGGTTTATCCCTATGTTTCATACCCTCGCCCCGAATCCAATTCTCGGTTCAAAACCGATGGAGTCATTTTTAGCCTTTTTCGGTCTTAGTTTTCCCATACTATGATCGAGAGAGAAAATTTTATTTTGTTTTTGCTAGTTTTCTTTCCTAAAACCGACCGATGACACCCTCTTTTCGATTTACTTCTATTGATCCGCTTCCGATTATTTCTAGTCGAACAAGAAGAAAGCAAGTTCTGGATCTCGCGAACTAGGGTCAAGGCCGAGGCCGATCTCTTCATCCCTAGCCTCTAGCTGGTGCCGGCCACCACTGGGTGCGAGCTGCCACCTACACTAAGTGGTTAGTAGGCGGGGCTTCGGTCTATGGTGTTTTCACACTTATCTAGCCCTAAAGCCTCACGGCATCTTCAAAACCCTAATTTTATTTATCGTTCGATTAAGGAATAATATCCCTGGACTTCTAAAAATAATTGCAAAAATAAAAAGGTTAATAAAACCGCCATTCAACTTTGCTTAATTCACTTCGTATTTAATAAAAATCGAAAATGTGGTCATCCCCACATTCCAAAATTGACATTCTAAAACCATCTTCAAAATTAATCTTTAAAAAGAGACCCAACACAAGTGGGGAAGCTCGGCGAGCCTCGCCGGCCGTGGTTCCTATAATACTCACCCCAATACTTGACTCGACTAATGCTATTAGGCTTGAACCATAAAGCCGGTGGTAGACAATCCATGCAAGGAATGCCTTTTACCTAGCCCATTTGTCACACAACATAGCCTCGTGAAGTCATGTGTGTTGTACTCAAACCCTAACAACCATACATATGGGTACCTTAAAGAACGGGTCCTGAATTTTGCCAGTGCTAGTGTTTTGATGCATCAAATCACCAAAGGAGTGCAATCTAACCATGCCTTCCACCCAAGTAGTCGACCGCTCGATCAAAGCTACATATTGATGCCTTTGACGAACTCCGCGTAGCTAAGTATGCATCATCCCTACCAGGTGCCAAAACTAAACCTTGGTGCTCCACCAACTAGATTTGCACATAACAAAAGCAAAATATTAGAAAAATGTTTGCAGCTTCGAGTCACTCGTAAACTTTACTAAGACAGACTAAGACTTTGAGAAAAATGGACATCAAACTTCGAAATCATCTCTAGATTAGTGGACAATTTCAGAAATTGCTTTTAAAATCTCTCTTTTCTCTTCTCTCTTGCACGTATCAATCGGAGAACTAGCCGTTGGGAGACAATCGCTGGAATTCTAACCGTTGGAGACCGTAACAGCCACACCGGTCCGAGGCGACCGTTGAAGAGTTAGGTCGAACAAACACTCGAAGGAAAATACTTTCTCTATAAAAAGCATTCTTTTTCCTTCATTTCGCTACTTTACTCTCTACATACTCTCTCTCTCGCTTACTATATCTCGAGCAAGTTCATCTGCTTACGAAGAACGAATCGTCTCTCTCAAGCTAAGTGAAAGTTATCTCAAGTAAGCACCTATCGCTCTCAGCTCTCTCTACTATTTTATTTTCTCTTTTCACTCTCTACTCTCTTCGAGCTACTCTCTCTCTCTCTCTCAAAGTTCATCCTCTCTCTCTTTCGCACTCAAACATGCCGAAAAGAGGTTCCCACCTAGACTTTCTTGGTTCCGCAACCAAGAAACCTCGCACAAAAGCCAAGAGGGCCCTTCAAACCCCTCTAAAATCATTGTGACCCAACATCTAACGTTGGATGACAAATTCTTCCCAACCACCAAGTTTTTGTGGTTGAATAACATCAAAACTACAGAGGTTTATAATTTCCTCTGTTTCAGCAGTTCATCTACCCGTAACTCGTTTCGAGTTCTACCCAAACCTGTCTAGCTCTAAGGGTACACTCACCTCCGTAGTTCAAGATGTTGTTGTTCACATCAACGTATCTCTCCTTCACCGTCTTTTTAAGGTATCTTCTCTTTTCTCAACAAGCAACCCTATACCTTTCAATGAGGTTACTGATGAATTCTTTGAGAAGTATGCAAAAGGATTTCCTAAGTCACGCAAAACTTTTCGGTGACTTAACTAAAGTCGAAGCCCATCTTCTGTGTTTCCTGCCGATGAGAACCTTCTTCTCTCAGCATTCAAGCAAAGAAAATCCTAACTCTATGCATCTCAAAGCTTTCTTTAACAATCTCGAGGGCTATGAAGTAGACCTCTCTCCAGCCTATTATCGAGCGGATGGCCGCTGTGCCAGCTCGGACTAAAAATCCACCCCTCTTCCTTTTGGGGCCCTTCTCACTTTTATTTTCAAACAATTCAAAGTTCCCTCTCCTCGGATCCTAACATGGTTTCTAAGGCTACCGTTGTTGTTGGTAGAAAAGAACTCCTTGGGTATGGATACCAAGAAACTCAACCGGGTGTCCGGGTCCATGGCTCGAACCGAGGCCACCATCTCCACCTCGCACTCGACTCAAGCTCCTCTCTCTCTACCTCTTCCATCTGGTGGTGCCTCCACTTCAAGTGTTTCTCAGGTCCTTTCTTCTCCCTTGTGCACTCGCAATAATGGACAAGATCTCCTCGGTGTCCACTAAACTTAAAGACACCCTCCGGTCATTCAAGACTCTCCTACAGCCAATAACCATCAATCAAAAGACTCGCTCGAGCCCCAAATCGAGAGCAAGCAAGATGTGCTTCTTGAGATGAAGGCACTCATCAAGGAACAGAAGGAAATGCTTGAGCTCCTCTAAGAAAAGCGCTCAAAGGCTGCTCAGACCCGACCAAATCCCCTCTAGGGAGGTAGAAGAAAAAGAAGAGGAGACTCGCGGCTAAGGCAACTCCTCTCGAAGAGAAGGAGGAAGGGGAGAAGGAAGAAGGAGAGCAGAAGGAAGAAGAAGGAGCGAAGCAACAGAGGGACAAGGTGCTCTAGCCCTCCAGCCTGAACCGATCAGCTCAAATAGTAGTCCGAGCGGGTCGAAGACCCCGCCGACAAAGGTCATCGCAGCTATCCAGCTCGAGTAAGCACCTCCTCGGCCGAGTTCCCGGAGGATGAACCTCTAGACGACCTGGTTCTAGGTCCGCCACTCGAGTTGAGCCCATCCCGGAGATCTCGTGCTCCCCCGCCTCGATCTTCAACACCATCCCGCTCCTATCGGCGAAGGCGCACTACTAGTCCATCCACCTCGACTCGGACCGGCCCCTCTCCACCTTCTTAAATTTTTTCTTCTCTCTTTTTTTTTGGTCCAAACAAACAAATTGTATCTTCTTGATACATTCTTCCTCTTTTTGTTTTCGATGAAAGGCAAGGGGAGAATAGTTAGAAAAATTTATTGTCTTGTTTAGGGAGTTTTTCTCTCACCCTTTTGGTGTACATATTCTGTCTATGTGAATATCAATGAAGTTTCTATTTCGAGCTTTTCTATCTCTTAGTGTAATTGCTTTCTGAATTTCAATATGTCCTTTCCGAGTTCATCTTGCCCTAATATATCAACTCAGTTACATATAATTTTTTTCTTTTTCTTGCTCCGATCTATCAACTCAGTATTTTTTTCTCTCGATATAAGCAATACTCTAAGCTCGACTCACTTCATGTTTATGCGATATTTTAATTTTTAGCTCGATGCAATCTAAGCTAAATTGCTCGATAGAATCTAAGTTTGAATCACTCTAGATATACTATGTGATTCTATCTCTATACTCTAACATATGCTTTGAGAAAGAATGAAAAATCAGGTCTAGAACACTAACAAAGTTTCTATCTAAGTATGGAATGCCTTTTATCAAAAAGGGGAGATTGAAGACTCGGACTTTGCATGTATAACATTCCGAGTGCTATCAAGGAATCAGGTATAAACTTCATCACTTGTAAGTTTTGATTTCAAGTCATTCTAAGTGCTATTGAAACTTTTCCGAGTGGTATAGAACCTTTTCCGAGTGTTACGTAAACTATTACATATGTTTTCATTTGATTCTAACCGACTCGTAAAGCATACTCTTGCTCATTAGTCCACATTTGTAATTCCGAGTCTCTCGGACAACACTCGGATTTATCACGTGTTCAAACATTCAATCTAACATATTTTAACTCGGGTCCGACTTCATATTCTAAGTTCAAGTGAATCTTTAAGTCAACTTGTTTTGTTTGAACTATATTTGTCTAGATCAAGTACTCGTACCTAGATATTCTTTATTTAAGTTGATCTTTCTCTAGACCGACTTAGATGGAATTTGAGTATAATGAATATTAGACTCGGAAAATTCCATTCTTCCAGGACTAAGATAATTATGCCCTTAATTATCTTAATTAAATTATTATCTCGTGTCTAATCTTGGACCAAAGTATTTTATAATTTGAGAACTAAAATTAATTTACTTTTGTAGGTTATCTAAACGAGGTTATCCTATTTTTGAATGACAAAAGTAACCGGCTTCAAGATGTCAAATCGCTAGCGGACAAGGCTTTTTCTAATTTCGATCAAGGCCCGGACACTTTGTCGGATTGTCCGTTTCCAAAACTGGAAATCTTCAACGCTAAGCTCAGCGATGGTTTCCACCTTACTTTTCAAACACCACCAGTAGATTGGGACATCCTAAGGAGTCAAGAGCCATTGCACAATGTTCACATCTCAACGAATCCTTTCGAGTCACTCGGAAGAACCGTTACAACGGTCATAGAGGACTTCTAATCGAAGCTAGTCATAACGTTTAATCTGTATGGTTATCTCAGTAAATAGAAGCCAACTCTCAAGACTTGAAGATTGCTGGAGCCTTTGTCAATACACATACTTGAGGAAAAGTCTTTGTATTCATACTCATCTTCTTCTTACAACTCCAACTCAGTACTTAACATATTTCTAAGTTGTAAGGTCTTGTAATCAGTCACAAACTTTCATTCTTACTTTCGAGTAAGGTCTCTTGACTGAGCTATAAGGGTTATCTCAGCTCAGTTGTCCTTAGCCGGAAAGGTTACCTCAATTAGGAAGTGCTAGATTAGATAAGGGAACTTCGAGTTTAGGAAAATCTTGTAAGGAATTGTCTTAGGGAGCAATTCGGTGAAGTCTTTCTACTGTATTTTTGGATTCAAAATAGTGGATTTGACTTGGTGCTTGGATTAGCACCGGCCATGGTTTTCTTAAATTATGAGTTCATACTTTTCTGAGTCCAATCTAGACTCAAACAAGTCTTAAAGTCTCTTTTAAAATTTAATCTTCCATTTATCTGTTAAAATTTCCTCATCACCCTATTCACCCCTCTCTAGGGTGACTAAGTCTCTCCAATAGCAAACCTTCAAACAATTCAAAGACAAAAAAAAAAAAAAAAAAAAAGAAGAAAGAGAGACAAGTTAGATACCTAAAAGAAATGACAGAGAGAGATAGCTAAGCGAGAGCAAAAGGGATGCATGTGAAGACGCGGTGGATGGGGACAATGATGGCGGTGGATGATTATAAGGGTGGTGGCGGTGGTGATGGAAGCGACCTTGTCGGCAGTGCTGGGTTAGAGAGGAGAGTTAAGTGAGAGTGAATGAGATGAGTGTCTCGTGAAAGGAGAGGGTAAACAGCTGAAGCGAAATGTTCTCGTAAAGTGTGGAGCAGCAGTTCATTTAAAACAAACATATTGAAGCTTTGCTCTTGAGAGTCCGAATCACCCTAGAGGGGGATGAATAGGGTGAGAAGGAAATTTTGCGAAATAAAAACATTTTCTATAAAGTATGAACCTAGAAAATAGTTCCGAGTCTAAAATGAACTCGAAAGACAGAACATAAAAAATACTTACAAACCCTCGTAGGGCAGAAAACCACGGATAGTGTCAATCCGGACACCAAGTGAAATCCACTATTTTGAATCCACAAAATACAAGGACTAACTCTTACTGAATTGCTCCCTTAGATAATTCATACAAGTTTTCTTAGACATAGAAATTCTCTTATCTATTCTAGTACTTCCTCACTGAGATAACCCTTAAAGTTAGGGACAAGTAGGCTGAGTTAACCCTTACATCCAGTCAAGGGATGTTATAAAGAATTGCAGCAAGTATGAGTAATTACGAGATTTCCCCTTTTCAAATTAGAAAGTAAGAACTTAAGTACGAGTTGAAAGCTAAAGATTGAGAGAGTAAGATCCGAGTAAGTGTTCAGCAATAAGTTCGTAACTCTCTAAGTCTTGTAGGATGGCTTTTATTTATACTTAGTAAGGCAGAGTAGGCATTGTGACTGAATCTAGACTGGGAAGCTTCACTAGCAGTTGTACTCGGATAATCCGAGTCCCTAAGAAAAGAAGTTGTTGTAGATATGAACATTTTGCTTTGGTCATTGGCTCAAAAGGTGGTCCAACCCACTAGTTGTGATTCAAATCTAGGGTGGAAACACCTGTTAGGCTCAAAGTTGAAGTTTATCGAATTTGGAAATAAACAACCCCGACACGGTGTTTGAGCCTCGTCCTAAAATAGTACTTTTCTGTCTGCTGGTGCTTAACGGTTAGAAGTCGGTTGCTTTTGCTTTTCAAAATGAGATTAAAATACCTTAATAAACCTGCAAAAGAAAATCAAAGAGGTACTCAAAGTATAAAAATACCGTGGTCTAAGATTAGGCAAGGATAAAAATTAAACCAAAGTAATTAAGCACTTAATTATTCTTAAACTTAATAAATGAAACTTTCCGAGTCTAATATTCAATAAGTTCTAATTCCATTTTGTGTCTATCATTTAGACAAATGAGATAGTAAAATTATGTAGACACATTGCATCAAATTAGTCAGGTAAATAATTTCAATTAGTAAATCTTACTTAGAAAGATGAATTAACGCAGTAATTCTTTTCTAGTAAAACTCGTAGTAAGTTATGTATGTGAAATTATTTAATCATGACAACTGTGTGAGTTACATTTGAGTGTATCGGAAACCCGGAGATGTGTGTTTTACAAAAGAATTGCTTTCTCGAGTAGGTCGGACCGTATTGAAAACTTTAAGAGTGAGAATGACTTGTATTCAAAACCATAGAGAAATAGAGAGTTATACATGAGTCTTCAATCTCCCCTTTTTGATGAAAGGCATTCAACACTTATAAAAAGAGTTAGAAGTTCAGATAGTTAAGTTTACTTTTCCAATCTTAGTATGGGAGAAACTAAGATTAAAAAGATAAAAAATGACTTGATCGATCTAGAATCGAGAATCGATTCGGGGCGAGGGTACGAACGGCAAGGATAAGCCCTTCCATTCCGCCCGTCCAAAGACGGCCATTACTAGTTTGAGTAGTAAATTAAACTAATGTAAAACACAAGCACACAACATGCAATATGGAAATTAAAGCAACCACAACATGAATGAAAGCGATAAAGGCAAAAATAAATAAAAACGATAAAGAAAGCAAAAGCGGAAAGAAAAGAAAGCGAGAAATTAAAGGATTACATCGGACGAGAAGGAGTTAAAAGCGATAAAATTTTCTCCACAATACCGAAAACGATAAAAGCATAAAATAAATAAGTAAGCCGTTGTGAAGATCGAATCAATGCCCTCAGGTTGTCCTAACCGCTAATCTGGATCTTGAATCTGGATGTGGTGATGCAATGGTGGTGAATAGAGAGAGGCTTTTTGTGAGGTTTGAGTGTAGGTAGGTGAAGGATGTATGAATGATGAAGTTTTCAAGTTTAGATGTTGGTTGGAATGGAGAGTAGAGTATGAATAGGCTGAAAAGAGACCAAGAGATCATAATACGGATGGGAGTATTCAGTAGCTTTTAATAAGGTTTCAGCAGAGATGACGCTGAGGGATGAGTCATTCCTGAAATGAGAGCCTAAGCTCCCTATTTATAGGGAGAGGTTAGGTTAAGGAATGACTTAGATTTAGCTCTCGGCCAGCCGTCCAAAACAAGGTACAAAACTGGGCCAGGATAATGTGAAGATTGAACTGGATAGAATCAGGATAAAATTAGGTAGGGGGCACCGATCACAAGAGGTTTTTTAGGGTCTAGTGCCTTTTCATGCTGCCTAGGGAGTCTTCAAGCCAAAACACGAGTGTTTTGAAGCGAAATAATGGGTAGAGGGTGCCGGCCATAGTGGTTTTTCTAGGGCTTCGAGCTTTGCGAGCTGTAACAGATTCCTTAACCCTAAACATGGTGTTTCAAGGTTAGGAAAAATGGTAAGGGGCGCTGGCCACAAAGTGACGTCGTTTAGGAGAAAAAGCTCCTAGTCTCCGGCGGACTCGTCTTGGAGCTTAAATGTAGCACTTTGATACTTGTGATCATGAAATGCAATGTCTAGCACCGTCTTAAGGTCTTTAGCTCTATGTCCGATTGGACAAAAGTGAAATGTAGAATTCCGAGCCTGGACTTTCCCGATACGCAGCCTTGGACGCTGTTGACTCTGGAGGCTTGGCCCGAGCTTGGACCATCCGAAAGAAAAGGGATTTTTGGACCGATCCGAGGAAAAAGGCTATTTATTTGATGTTACGAGTTCTTTATGGTTTAGTGACTTCGGGCGCACCAATCGGACTAAGCCTCGTGATCCAATTCCTCAAACAAGATTCAAGATCATCATCGGGCTAACAAATGAATAAAATAGAAAAGACATGATACTTTTTAGGTGTCTACGAGATATAAGCATCTATTAGAGCAAAAAATATAAATAACACAAGTCAATAATGCTCGAAACAACTTAATTTCATTGGTCATTACATTGCAAAAAAATGTTAGTAAGATATTGTAAAAATAAAATAAGCATAGAAACATAAGTTTCAAGCAAAGAGTAAGCTTCCCTGGACCAACTAACTCTATTTCTCGTAGAAATCTCTCCCCCGTACATTTCATCAAAAACAAATAAACTGGGAAGAGAGTTGATCCAGAAATGTTGGACCAAAATATTTAAAAAATGAAAATTACGAGAGGGGGTGGAGTAGTGCGAGTGGAGAAGGTGGAATGAAGACCCCTTCTTCGCATCCATAGCCTTGTGATGACCCCGTTGGACGTGGAATAGGTGGCAAGAGGAGAGGAAGTTCTTGTTTTGGTTGTGCAGGCCTTCGTACTAGAGATTATGCTTCCTTTGTTTCCTCTTTTGAGCCCTCGGCTTCCTCGGCTTGAGTAGCCTCGCACGTAAGATTGAGCTCGGGACTAACCACCTGTCCCCAACCTCTTTTGATGTTGACTCGGTGTGCTTTGAGGAGATGACCTCATGTTCCTTTTCTCCTTGGCCTTTAGCTTGGTCTCGCTCCAACTTCTTCTTCTTCTTCTTCTTCTTCTTCTTCTTCTTCTTCTTCTTCTTCTTCTTCTAACTCGAGTCGAAGAATTGGAAGACTCTAAGGATGATTATGAGTTCAAACTTATTCTAAGTCCTCGGTAGCCTTGGATCCGTGCTCCTGGAGACGGCTGATCTAGTCTTGCTACCTCTTGATGACTTCTTTTAGCTTAGAGACTAGAGCTTGACTCTAACCTATCTCGCTTCGAGTCATACTCGAAGCTAAGTCAATACTGAGCATGAAAGCTCTGGAATGCACCAAGAGTTTATTGTAACTCTTTGGCGAAAGTAGCAAATTATAAAGCCACCTTCCGTAGTAAATCAATAGAAGGGATTGGCTGAGAAAAAGACAGACCAACTGTTAGAAAAAGAGTTTTAGAACTCTTCTAAGTCTCGAGAAGGAGGAGGAGGAAGTTTAGAAGAATAGATTTAGACACCAAGTGAAGTTTCCTGGTATCCTAGACCGATTAGCTCATCCCCGCCTATGTAGACGGTTGGCTCAAGAAATTTGTGTGGATCGTCGAGAAGCTATGATCACCGCATCCACCATCATGTCAAAGAGAATCCTGTACCCGAATCAATATATCACCAAATCGTCCCCGAAATGGAAGGGGTGCTTTCCTGGCTGCCAACTCGGCCGCTTAGCCTTTCAACTCGTTGCCCCTAGTTTAGATGAAGCGACTTCGGAATTCATTCGTCTCAAAAGAAGACAACTCACCTCTTAATTATTTAAGTTTAGCGCTCCGTGGGACGAGGGATCCTTTGCGATCTAGACGATCTAAACCAAAAACGAAAGTAAAGCTCCAAAAGCTAGGGGTTTCTTCGATATAAGGGTACGAAGCATTTGCTCCATGATGAAATGGAAGAGGTCAACCTCATACCCTTCTAGAATATCATACAAAACTTTGAGAACCTTGCTGTTGGGGTTCTCCTTAGATGGATAAAAAGAGAACACATTTCCCATCAAGAAAAAGCTTAGAAGTCTCGGCTTTAGACTTCATCCGATTCACGAAAAGTTCTTTCCGGACTTGGGGATGAAAGGAATTGGATTTGAGTTAGAAAAGAGTCTCGAACCTAAAAGAGTTTGTGTAGAAGAGGAAAGTTAATGCAAATGTTCTTCCCTTGAACTAGAGAAAAGACCATGTTATCTTTAGCGGTCATGTTAGAGTAGAATTCCGAGACAAGCTCGGGATAGATGTAATCACGTAAACACAGTACTTAAAACTTTCGTTTTGAGAAGATGTTTCATCCATGAAATTTTAGTGGATAAGAAGAATTTTTCTTTGAGAAAGTAGTGTTGGGCAATAATAGGGTTCTTTAGCTCATCAAAGGCTACAGCCTTACCTTTAGAGGTATCCTTTTGTGGATCCTTAGGCTGAGAAGTTCGGGTTCTAGCCTTTTGGTGGCCGGCCCTCCTTCAGTTGGGCTTTCTCTCTTCGGCATGTTGAGAGAAAGAGAAAGAATTTGATTTGAGAAGGAAAAAGACTTAAAAAGTGAATGAGTGAGAGTGAAGTGAGAGTAAGAGAGTCGAGAAGTGAGAGTGGAGAATCCGAGTCTAAAGAGTGTCCGAGCGAGGATTTCTAAGTTCAAGAGATCGAGTGAAGGTGTGAAAGATAGCAATGTGAATGAATGAGGATGAACAAATGCTATTTATAGATCAACAACTCTCAATGAAAAAGGCCTTACTAACTTAGTATTCGTAGTAACGGCTAGTTAGCCATTTGGTGTTCAAATGTCTAACGGTTACTTCTTGAAACTACTTCCTTTCAATGGCTAATTTCTTGACTGTTCGCTTGACAGAGAGAGAAAAGAGATTTTCGATAATATTTTCAACATTCTCTATTGAATTAGATATCATCTTAGAATTTTAATGTCTAATTTTTCTCATAACTCGAGTTTGACCCAAGTAACATGTATGAGGTGCTCGTAACACACTCGTAAACTTAATAACTTGTAGCTCGGCTTCATCATATTTCAACTTCTCCACTAGCTATTCACTCAGAACATGTAATAAATAGTTAAACACATAAATTCTCAACCAATCACTCAAATAATCATGCATTCATCATGCCAAGTTCATTCCTAATAAAGTAAAACTGATCTTTACTCAAAGGTTTTGTGAAGATATCAGCTAATCGAAATTCAGTAGGAATAAATTCAAATTCAATATCACCTTTTTCGAGTGGTTTCTCGAAAATGATATCCGACCTCGATGTGCTTCGTCTCCGAATTCTGAACCGAATTCTTTGTGATGCCGATGACACTTTGATTATCACAGTTGATGGGGATAGATATGAATGATAGCCCTAGATCCTTTAAGTGTTGCTTGATCCATAAGATCTCGAGCACAGCAGGTTTCAGCTGCTATGTACTCGCCTCGCTCATTGATAGAGCAACTGAATTTTTCTTATTTGAGTGTCGGGAGATGAGTGATTGACCCGTAAATTGACATGCTCCCGATATACTCTTTCTATCAACCTTGTATCCAGCATAGTTAACATCTTTCTCATCTAAGTCCAATTTGGTACTGCTTACTCGTTGGTGTTGCTACATTTTTGACATCTTGTAGCTTGTACTTCTTGAGTAATTCCTTGGTGTATTTGGACTAATGAAAATACATGCCATTTTTCTCTTGTTTGATTTGCAGTCCAAGAAAGAAATTGAGTTCTCCCATCATACTCATTTGGAACTCCTGTCTCGTCAACTCGGAAAACTCTTGGCATAGAGTTTCATTAGTAGCTCCAAATATAATGCCATCAACATAAATCTGAATAATGAGAAAATCATTCCCCTTGGTTTTTGTGAAAACAGTTTTGTCAATAAGACCTCGTTTGAAATCATTTTCAACCAAGAAGTTGGTTAACCTTTCATACCAAGCTCTTGGACCTTGTTTCAAACCATACAAAGCCTTTTGCAATTTGAAAACATGATTGGGAAATTGAGAGTTTTCAAATCTAGGGGCTTGCTCAACATAAACTTCTTCCCATCAAGAAATGCATAATTAAAATCCATTTGATGTAATTTAATGTTCATGCTAGATGCAAAAGCTATGAGAATTCTAATTGCCTCAATCCTAGTAATAGGTGCAAAGGTTTCCCCACAATTAATTCTCTCTTCTTAATTATATCCCTAAGTAACTAATCTACCTTTGTTTTTGACTACTATTCCTCATTCATCCAGCTTTATTTTTGAACACCTATTTGGTTCCTATAATTGGGTGGTCCAAAGGTCGCTTGGTCGAGTCTAGACTTGGTTTCTTTTCGATTGAGATAGTTCTTCTTGCATGGTCTCTACCCATTCAGGTTCAAGTAGGGCTTTTAGTACATTTTTAGGTTCAATTAATAAAATGAATACTAAAAATGCACATAAATTTTGCAATGAAGAATGAGTTCTTACCCCAAGTATTGATGTCCGAGATGATTTTCTTTGGTGGTTGACTAGATGCATATTTGAAAGCTTTTGCTATCCTCTGGTTTAATAGATTTTATGGTTGAATGCTTTGTTATTCAACTGGTTTAGATTGTTGATTCTCTTCTTCAACTTGTCCTTCAATGGTCTCGAGCTTGTTCTTGAACCGGCTCATTCTAAATTGGCTCAGCTTCTCTTGTTGTTGTTCATTCTAAGCTCAGCCTCCACTAAGTCATCTTCATCTTGATTGAGCTTGAGATCTGAGAAAGTGGATTCAATTATCCTACCATTATCAATCTTATGAAAGATAACGTGGATACTTTCTTAGTTCTCTTATTGAAAATTCAATAAGCTTTTCTATGAGAAGAATAACTAAGAAAAATACCTTCATCCGACCTAGCATCAAATTTGTTCAAATGTTCTTTACTATTGTTATGCACAAAGCATTTACATCTAAATGTTTTGAAATAACAAATATTAGACTTCTTCCCTTTACACAGCTCGTAGGGTGTTTTCTTCGTAATGGGTCTAATGAGGCATCCGTTGAGCGTGTAGTTTGCGGTATTCAATGCCTCAGCCCTGTAAATAGTAAGGTAGATCATTTTTAATCATCATTGTCCTTCCTATTTCTTCAAGAGTTCTGTTCTTTCTCTCCACTACTCCATTTTATTGAGGAGTTCTAGGTGTTGAGAAGTTGTGGGAGATGTCATTCTTGTCACGTAAGTCTACCAATTCCGAGTAGTCAAACTCGCTTCCATGGTCGGTTTAAATTCTCCTAATCATGAGTAATCATCAACAATAACAAGCACATATGATTTACCTCCTAAGCTTTTAACAGAATTTCACCAAATAAATCCATATGTATCAATTCAAGCAATTTGGATGTAGATACTATCTTGAGTGACTTAAATGATGATCTAACATGTTTTCCTTTTGTGCATGCATCACATATTTTATCTTTCTTAAATAAGCAATTAGGAAGTCCTCCGACTAATCCATGAGATGCAAGTTTCTTGATAGTATGCATGATGATATGACCTAATCTACGATGTCATGTCCATGAACCATCATTCAATGAAGCTTTTGAACATGATAAATTTTGATTAGAATCGAAAGAGGAATAGTATAGGTGTTACGTAACCTCGGACTTGAGATCTTTGTCTCTTTGGTAGCTGCATCGGAGATGAAGTCATTGGTCCGAGTGAATCTTACCTCTTGACCTTTGTCACATAGTTGAGAGATACTCTAAAGATTATATTTGAGCCCCTTGACAAGATATACTCGACTAACCGAACTGTCTCCTTGACCAATTCCGCCAATTCCAACTATCTTGCCATTGCTTGTTATCTCCAAATATGACTTTTCCTCCTTTCATATTCTTAAGTTCTAAGAAGAGTCTTCAATCTCCGGACATATGGCGTGAACACCTACTGTCTAAGTACCAATAACCCTTTTGTTTCGAGTCACCCGCAAAACAAAAACAAACTAACCCTTCTCACTTCCTCTTCCAAACTCGAGAATCGTTTTTACCGTGGTCTTTTCTCGAGGAAGAGCACTTTTGGGAACCCAAATTTAAATAACTTTAGGTTTAGTCCGATTCTGAATCTTCTTTCTTGAGAACCGACCGTGCATCTCTTTCTTTTGAAATCCTCTCTTTTTATAAACTGGTTGCAAAGACTTTTTCATAAAAGCTAGTCCGGACTCAGTCCCTTTCTTTTTGTATGAATGGGACCATGCTCGACCTTTCTAAACTTAATAGTTCCGGAATTAGTTTTGAAAAGACTTTTGTAGGAATTGTCTTCTTCTTCAACATTGTAACCAAGTCCTTCTTTTCTAAAAGAGACACACTCGGAACCAAGTAATAAATTAAGGTTTTTTGACCTTGAGTAAGCTTTAAACTAACTCCCGAGACTTATTGAGCTTTTGTTTCAACGACTTCATTCTCTATTCTTAGACACTCAAACTGTAAGACCCGAATTTTGAGTATTTTTACATAATTTATTTTATGTGCTTGTTATATGCTTGTGTGTTTATATAGCTTAATTAATAAAGGTAATTGCTCGTTCGTCGCTATTAGAGATAGAATCCCGGGCAGTCTTATGCCAAAAAAAAAAAAAGTTTAATTGTGGGGAGGATTAGTGTGTTGCTGCAGCAGGTGCTGGCTGCACCTAATGAAACCACCGAAAAGGGAAAGAGAGGAGGAGAGGAAAAGGAAAGAAGGGGAGGGGAGACCGATCAAAATCGGGAACCAGAGAGAGAGAGGGAGGTCGAGCGGGAAAGATAGAGCGAGACCGAGAGGGTGAGCGAGAGCGAAGGCGAGGAAGAGAGGTCGGGGACCGGCGAGCGGCGGTGAAGCGGCCGGCGAGTGCGAGGAAACGGTCAGGCGCGAAAGAGGGCAAAACCGAGGCCAAGATAAAGGAAGCGAACGCGAGGGCTAAGGGAGGCAGCCGGTGAGCGCGGGACCGCGACCGGCGACGGTGTCAGGCGCAGAGGAGGGCGGCGGAGACCGAGGCTAGCAGCAGGGAAGAGGAACCGTAACGCCCCAAACTATAATTATCCATAAAACTAATTCATGACATAACTCAATCGAACTTAAGAAATATTTGATAGCGGAAGCTAATATAAGCTAGGGCATTACCGCCGTCTCTTATAGTAGAGACAAGGCCTATACCTAAATATACCACATATTATTGTGTATATATATATATTTACTTGCGCAAGTCCTCGCAAGGTTTATACATTACATACTTAACTTAGATAGTACAAAAGTCCGTCCGTTTGTTCACATATAATCCAAAATACATTAACACCAAAATACAACATGCAAGTCACTGCCCGATACCAGCCTTTTAGGATTCTCGTTTCCTCTGTTTCCTTCTCCTCATGTAGTTCCTGTTTAAATACCGGTTGCTTTTCTTTCCCTAAAAGAGTTTAAAACATAAAACATAAAACATAAAATGAGCTGTTGGCTCAATACGTTACCCTTGCACCGTAAAATAACTTCAAAGAGTCAGTGAGCACGCGCGTGATTTTAAATTCATTTAAAACTCAAACATTTAAGCAAAATGCACAGTTTGTACTTTTCAAATTTTATTTTTCACTTCTTAAACTTTTTAATTTCTGGCCATCACTAGGACCCCAATTTACATGCATTTGCAGCCATGGCTTCGATTACACGATTCGGTTAAAGTTCCCATTTATCGGGAAGGCCCAATACGTGGCCTCGATTAAACAATTCGATTGAAGTTCCCGATTATCGGGAAGGGCCCAATACAATTAATTCTCGCTAGCAGACGATTATCGATTAACGATTAACGATTAACGATTAACGATTAACGATTACTTGGGTCCTAGAGAATTGTAGGCCGAAATAAAAACAAACACAGTAACATTTTACAAAACAATTAAAATTTAACTATCTTGGAAGGGTACAAGCAATAACGTACCTCGGTCGATCGTTTGCTTTTAATTTCTATTTTCTTTGCATCCTCGAATAGCCGTTCCAATTGAATTTCCGTTTTCACACGTAAATTTACTATTTGCATTAATAAACTTATTAGCCTTTCTTGTACCTATGTACTTTACATTTTGATCAATTCAATTGTCTAAACCACTAACGGGTTTAAAACTCCAATTTCCTCCTTAAATCAATTCTCTCCGTAACTCGTTATACTTTTAATTATATATACCTCCTAACCACTAACTCATTTATTAACTTCCAAATTTCAAATTTCAACTTCATAAAAGTCACTTCCAATTCCAATAAAACCTCCAAATATATTTTCATCCATTCTCTTTTCAAAGATTATCCTAACCCAATTCGATTAATTCACCTCCCTAGCATAGCCTATAACATAAACACTTTTCACACGCCCCAATCAATTCGTTCATGCTCAAATAGAAAATCAAACAAGCATGTTCACAATTATGAATATCCCAAATTTATCTCCAATATCAATTTAGCACATAACAAACCCAAAATCCAATTTCACATATATCCCAATATTTCACTACTCTCCAAAGTTCATCCAATTCCACCAATACCAAATAATTCATTCATAATCATATAAAAATCAATCAAGCGCATTTACAATTATAAAGAAACTCCTAATTAATTTCCAATTCCATATCAACACATAATAAACCCTAAATCCAATTTCGTTTTCTTCCACAATTCCTTCAATTCCACCATAATCAATTCACAACTCACATCTACTTGTCTAATTATTCAATAACAACATAAATTCATGATTAAATTTGCTTAGAAATTAAGGATTGGAGATATACCTCAAGGTGGGTTAGATGTGAGATTGGATGGTGGTGGCGATGGTGGAGACCCGGTGGCTCGAGCAGCGGCGTGGTGTGTTGGTTGGAGGCGTAGAGTCGGTCATCAGCCGGAGGGCGGCCAGCGGAGGCGGCGCCTGTCCCGACCAGGCGCAGCAGCGGCAAGGCGGGGCAACCCCGCTTGACGTGAAACAGAGGGAAGAGGGGAGAGAAAAAGGCGCTGGCAGCAGAGAGGGGGCGGCAGTAGCACCGGCGACGGGCCGGGTGGTGGCAGTGGTGGCCGGCGAGGTCTGCCGGCGGTGGCAGCAGTAACAGGGGAGAGGAAAGTAAGGAAGCGAGAGGTGAGAGGAAGAAGAGGAATGTGTTAGGCTTGCCCCTTCACCGATTTATTATGCCCGACACTTCTAGCACCATCTTCCCTCTCTTTTTTTTTTTTTTTTGTGTCCGATAAATCTTAATATTTCTTTGATTTTTTTCTATTCCTATTATCACATAGTTGGCTAAATTTTATTTGCTGTTATAATAATTTCAATTTTACATATTATTTTATTTTATTTCTTTTTACTTATTAAGTTAAATTAATCGGATTCGAAATGAAATTATTCGAACATATATACATTTCGTACTAAAAACGTTAATTTGTACGAATTACCTATTACTATTTACGATTATCAACTTTGTTTGCATCCTTTATTTCGATTTCGTATTGTGCGCGGCTCACTGCTCTTAAACAATATTAAGACGATAAAATGCAAATTTAAAATTATTAATTACGATTAAGTTTCGGGGTGTTACAGAACGAAAGAAGGAAGGGAACTGGGGAGCTCGAATCTCAAGCAAACCACAAACCCGCAATCCCTTAATCGAGGTGGGTAGTCTTATACTCCAAACTATTATTAGTTTCGAAACCCAAATGAATTTCTTGTGAATATCGAATGTTTGTTTTATTGTGAATATTGGATGTTTGTCTGGGAATACGTAATGATTGTACCGTAGGAAGTAGTTAGGCTGAATTAGGACCCGAGATAATCTGATTAAGTGTGAAGGTTGAATTGGGATATAGAGATTATGAGAAAGTTAGATTGCGGAGGTCCAAGGAATATTATTGAAGTTGCAATTAGCGATTAAAGACAAAGAAGCTGCTATATGGGTGCGAATTGCTTAGAGATTACTTGAGTTTACGATGTTGGGGGAGATAACTCGCTAACATTGGGAAATAATGAGTTGAAGGAAAGGGAGAATATGAGTTTATATTGATTGGTACACAATTGAGGAACGAGAGTAGAAAATAGTGGTTGGGTTAAATTGAATTGGAGATGTGCCCGAGTCCGTGAGATTGAACTAGACTTGAATGCAAGCGAAGCTAACCGAATTGAGTGATGAAAAGTGATTAAGAGTTATACAACTAAGGATGGACGAATAAGAGTCGATTAATAAGAAAGAAACATACCATGGGAGTTTGAGGCAGGGAAACGACGAGCGGGAGTTGTAAGGTTAAGCTGAGTTTGGAATGTATCTAAGTCTTGGAGATGAAATTAAGTTGGAAGATGAACCTAACAAGAGGAATTTAAGTGATACAGTGAGAATATGAGTCATATGGCTAAGTATGAGCAAAGGAAGTTAATTTATGAAATAAAGACCTAAAATGAGGAGTTGGAGTAAAGACTGGGAGTTGTGAGAAGTCGAGACGTGAGCAAAAGAAGTGGATTCATAAAGTAGAAACATAGAATGAGGAATTGAAGTAAAGATAGAGAATTGTGAGAAGTTGAACGTTCAATTAGGTGGTATTCGCTTGCGGTTATTGTGGCTCGAAAATGGAAACTAATCGTGCTAGAGTGGTGGATTGAGAAAAGTATAGTTGGAAAGAGTTGAGAATGATTGCTTGCATTGAATGATGGCTATTCGTGTTAAGTGAGTTCTTTACGTGATGTTCAAAGTAGTTTTGAAAGGCGTTTTGTATTAGAAGTGAAATGATCCTTGAATGCAACTTCTTGTGAACTGCCTTTCAAACGTGAATGTGTTTTAAAGAAGCGAAACTTGTTTAAGAAAGTGAATCTTGTTTGAGAAAGTGAAATTTAGAAGGGTGGCACGTGTGTCATGCCTTCTACGATGAGAAATTGATTGAGATTTTGGTTAGAAACCAAGTTTGATAAGTGATTGTGATCACTTCGATTGAAATGAATTATGGGCTAGATTGTTTAGACCAGAGGAAGGAGGTGGTCGTGCGTATCAGGCCACGGGGTCCTGATATGCGTATCGAGATGCTCATCAACCGGAGAGGTTGATTCTTTCCCGACGAGGAAAGCGGAGCCTTCCGGTATTTGACTAGAGATAGGTCCCGGAACCTGAGTCGGGGTAGCGCCCGAGAACCGCGTGGTGCTAGTTCAATCGTCTAAAGCCCCGAAAGAATTTTCGTAAAGTATTTGAAAGAAAGTGCAGAATGGTTCCACCTTGTTCATGTGATTCAATTCCCAAAATGATTGCAATCCGTGCTTTGAATGATTGAAGTGGTATGAGTTTTACGTTGCAAATGATTTCAAGAGATTTCGTTGAAAAGTATATAGGTTTGTATTATATTATTACGCTTTCGCTGATTTCATTATTATGAGTATTATGTGTAAAGAATTTCCATTTTAAGGGTGTAAGACTCCGGTAAGCCCTTGGTTTATTGCTCACCCCCACAAATTGCCCCGTTCCTCCCAGTTGCAGGTACCCCGAGGCGAATGGTCTGGAATGCTTGTCTTTGGTGGCGATTATAGTTGCAGTCAAGTCTATGTATTTCATGTATAGTATATTGTATCTATTCGGCTACTTATGTAAATAGACAAGTAATGTATAGTAAGTTAGATGTATGTTTGGAGACCGAACTAGTAGCTCTAGCAAGCCGGAGATCTCCTTCCTCCGGCAATTTTGATCTTAAGTGGTTGTAAATGTAGTTTTGCTGAGTTCATGACTTGGGTTGTAAACTAGTTCGCAATGTAAGCTTAGTGGTTATGAATATACTCCGGCGTGTGACCGTTGAGTTGTGTACTCCGAGCGTGTGGCTCGTTGAGTTCTATTGTGACTTTTATGCAGGTTTTAAGGCTTTTAGCCTATGGGTTGGACCATAGTTCAAACGGAACTCGCTGAAATTTTAGGAAACTTCTAACCTTTGGGGAGAATTTCATTTCATACCCTTAAGTTAGATTGAGATAGCTAAGTCAACACCTGAGTGAGCCTTGGGAGTTCCTTTGAGGAACTCGGCGGTGTAACACTCCTAGGGTGGGTTTTGGGGTGTTACACAAACTCAGTCTCATTATCTTGAGTACTAGTCTCAAGCACCTTTAGGTTCTCGTCTCGCTTTTCTAAATCATTTTTCAAAGAATTATTCTTAACATTAACAGACTTTAGTTTCTCTTCAAATTTAGAAGATTCGTAATTAGACTTTTCTTCTAAAGTAAAAATATATTTAGCAAAATCATGCTTGGAGAATTTGATAAACTAATTGATTACCTCCCGAGGATCTGTTTCTCGCCGTCCGATCCTTCACTTTCTGACTCGGATCCAGCTTCTAAGCCTGGTAGAGCCATAAGACACTTTGATTCATCATCAATGTCATTATCTTCTTCCGACTCATCATCACTCTAGGTGGCTACCATAGCCTTTTTCTTCTTTCTGTCCTTCTTTCTCTTTGGACAGTCTTTGACTATATGCTCTTTGCCGCCACACTCAAAACAACCAGAGTTCTTAGTTAAAGACAAATTTGAAAAGGATGACAATTTACCTCTTCTTTCCTTCTTGTAGAACTCTTACTTAGGCTTCTTCCGCGACTTTTTATATTTCATAATTTTCTTGAATCATCGGGCTAGAAGTGCCATAGGGTCTTCTTTCAAACTTGAGGAGCTCGGACTTGGACCTTGTTCCTCTAAGGCCCCGAGAGCAATGTTTCTTTTGGTGCTGACCTCAAATTCTTCTTCCTCTAGATGCAACTCATTGGTGAATAATTTCCTAGTGTTCTCATCTGGTTTCAGTTGAGAAAGATCCCGAGCCTCCTTAATGGTTGTCACCTTGGGACCCCATCTTTTCTTTGGTAGACTCCTCGGAATCTTTCCGACGACTTCTTCATGAGTCATCTTCTTTCCAAGGGACTTAAGATTGTTGACAATCTCAGTGAAGCGAATGTACATCTAAGTTATGTTCTCATCAGCCTCCATCTTAAACATCTCATATTTGTGGAGATACCGACTTATCTTGGCTTGCTTCACTTGACCGGTGCCTTGATATGTAGTTGCCAGTGTATCCCATACTTCTTTGGTCAGTATTACAAGTAAATACTCTATTGTATTCTCATTGAGTCGATAGCACACATCGGTGTGTTCATTTCCTTGAAGTTCGTTCCGTATTTCTCGTTTTCTTGGACAGTGAACTCAAACTTCACCTTGGGTACTGAATGCATGCCCCCTGTCTTGGTAGGAATGTAGTTACCATTGCAGATGATGTTCCGGACATCTTCATTAAAGTCCTGCATGAAGCACTCCATGATCTTCTTCCAGTGAGCAAGTTTGATCCCTTGAACTTGGGTGGTCCGGTAAAAGCTCCTCCTTCATCGAACTCTCCATAGTTAAGAGCGATCTCATATTTAAACCTTAGATTGTTAGATCCTTTGAAAAGGCTAGGCTCTTATACCAATTGAAGGTTTGCTTTTGAGAGTCCGAATCACCCTAGAGGGGTGAATACGGTGAGAAGAAAATTTTGCGGAACAAAAAGATTTTCCATAAAGTATGAACTCGGAAAATAGTTTTGAGTCTAAAAAGGAACTTAGAAAGACAGAACACGTAAAAGACATGGAAACCCTCCTGGGGTAGAAAACCACGGATAGTGTTAATCCGGACACCAAGTCAAATCCACTATTTTGAATGCACAAAATACAAGGACTAGCTCTTACTCGAATTGTCCCTTAGACAATTCAATACAAGTTTTACTAGACACAAAAATTCCCTTATATGTTCTAGTACTTCGTAACTAAGATAACACTTATACCTAGGGACAACTAAGCTGAGTTAACCCTTACAGCTCGATCAAGGGATGTTATAAAGAATTGAAGTAAGTTAGAGTAATTGCAAGACTTCTTCTTTTCAACTCAGAAAGTAATAACTTAAAGATAGAGTTGAAAGCTAAAGATTGAGAGAGTAAGATCTAAATAAGTGTTCAACAATAAGTTTGTCAACTCTCAAAGTCTTGGAGGATGGTTCGTCAACAATAAGCTTCACTAACCGTTGTAACGGATAGTCCGAGTCACTTAGAAAAGGAGTTGTTGTAGATATAAACATTGTGCTTTGGTCCTTGGCTCAAAAGGTGGTCCAATCCACTAGTTGTGATTGAAATCTAGGGTGGAAACAACTGTTAGACTCAAAGTTGAAGTTTAGCGGATTTGGAAACAAACAAACCTAACACGGTGTCCGAGCCTATCCTAAAATAGTACTTTTCTCGTCTACTGATGTTTAACGGTTAGAAGTCGATTTCTTTTGATTTTCAAAATAAGATTAAAATAATTTAGTCAACCCGCAAAAGCAAATCAAAGTGGTACTCAAAGTATAAAAATACTTTGGTCCAAGATTAGGCAAGGATAAAAATTAATTCAAAGTAGTTAAGCACTTAATTATCCTTCACTTGAATACATGGAACTTTCTGAGTCTAAAATTCAATAAATTCTAATTCCATTTTGTGTCTACCATAAACAAGTTGTTATAAGTCAGACCTATGACAATGGTTTCCTGAAACAACCATTGTCATAGAGTCTACCCCATGGGCATGGGGACCCCGTGGGTGCCCCCATGGTGGGAGGCAACAACTTTCATTTATAACAATGGTTTGTTTGAGGAACCATAGTCATATGTCATTTACCACAATGGTCCTAAGGATATGAATCACTGTAATGGGGTAGTTTTTTTAATTTTTTTAAGGAACTAATGGTTTCGTTTTTTTATCTACCCCTTCTTATACATTGTCATTTTTTATAAAAATTTAATCCATTTGTAAAACAAACTTTTTATGCAAAAACATTGTAAAATTGTCCAACTAAAAAATGATAATAAATGCAAAGTAAATTATTATTTAAACACCAATCCTTTCTTGTTGTCCTCTAAACTGATATTTAATTTATGTGCCTTCCCGATGATCAAATCTTAAATATATTTCTTCAAAATGTGCATCCTCATTTTTGACAAATGAGCTCTGTACTCTTTCATCATATCAATTTTCTCTTTTTAACCCTAAAAACCTTTCATCCACCACAGTCTCTTTTTTCTTTTGCTTAGTAAAAATCTATTTTTATACCACTTTGTTTCAGAATCTAAAACTCAATTATTGCAGTTAGGATTTTTTCCTCCTAGCATGTTAACGTTCAAATCTTATTCTATTTAAAGACACGATATTTCCCATCATTAACGAGTTAATGTTAAGGTCGTTAATGTTGGGAAATATCCCATCTTAAAAGAGAGAAATCTTGGCACATTAAAATTGCCATGAGTGAAAATCCTAACAGTATTCATTGAGTTTCGGATCCCGACAAAGTGGTATAAAACAAATTACGCTTTTTAACAACGGATCCTTCACAAGAACCATTGTCATAGAACTTTCACAACGTTTAATTCACATTAACCATTGTCATTTGACTTTAACATCAGTTCATTGACAAGAACCGTTATTGAATGTGCGAATTTTTTTATAAACAAATGAGTTCTACCCTCACTTTCAGCATCTCATCTTTTAACCTTACGCCGCCTTCATCCACCATGTTGTCTTTTATCTTTTCCTCAGTAAAAATCTGTATCTATACCACTTTGTTCGAAACTCAATGAATAGAGTTAGCAAACATGGAATTGACTACACCCCATGGAACATTTACTTTAAGGGGGAAGAGAGATGGTACCATTATGACTGCAGAAGGAAACATTATGGAAGACATTGTTTCCATGACCTTTCTCTCTCTGCACTCCTCATAATTTTGAGTTCGCAAACTTTCTCTCTCTTGTTGTCTGTAAGTTCTGTTGTAATTATCTTTCTATAAACCTTCAAAGTTGCAGTCTATGAAATCATGTATTTAGATGCTTTGATGTGTTTAGATGATTTTATTCACTTTAGCTATATGTTTAATATATTAATAAATGCATCGATTGTGGAGGAGAAAGCCTTGTGAAAGAGTAATCCAAAGCCTTGTGAAGGAGTAATCCAAAGCCTTGAGAAGGAGTAATCCATAGAAGAATTTCAGAACAACCATGAATGCTTAAAGAAGATGTTATGTACTAATTCAACTATTCATGGTTGTTCGCCAATTCTTCCATAAAATACTCCTTCTCACAGCTTTTCCCTCTATGTTCGATGCCATTGACATAAATGAAAATCATTCCTATAAAAACAATAGTTGTTAAAAGAGTTTTAATGAGCTCTTTTTAACAATGGTTTCTTGACAAAAACCATTCTCTAAGTATTTAACAACTGTTACATCATAAAAGCTGTTGTCATTGGACTTTAACAATGGTTCTTTGAAAAGAACATATGTCATAGGTATTGAACCTATAACAACGGTTATTATTTGGAACCATTTTATAAAGTCATTTTTGAAGACTCGATTCTAACTCTAAGTCATTCTGAGTACCATATGAAGATTCAGGTATAAATCTTATCTCCTCCAAGTTTTGATTTCCGGACATTCCAATGTTATATAAACTCTCGTATAAGTTTTCATACATTTCTCACTAACTCAAAAATCACATTATTATATATCTTCTACACCGATGTTTCGACTCACTTAGACATCACTCGGATTTAGTGCATGATCAAATAATTTCTCTAACTTTTTTTATTCTATGTTTTGACTACATATTTCAATGCAAAGTGAATTACAGTGTTAATTCCTTCTTCTAAGTCAGTTTGTTTGTTTGAGAATTATTTGTCCAAATCAAGTCATTATACTCTAATGATTCTATTTGTTTTAACTTGATCATTCTTAGGATTGACTCGATGGAATTTGAGTACATTGAATACTAGACTCAAAAATTCCACTCTTCTAGGCCTAAGATAATTATGCACTTAATTGTCTTAATTAAATTATTATCTCGTGCCTCATTTTTTACCAAAGTATTTTATATGTTGAGAACCAAAGTGGTTTACTTTTATAGGTTATTCAAACGAGGTTATCTCATTTTTGAAATACAAAAGTAGCCGACTTCTAGTCGTCAATCACCGACAGACAAGCTTTATCTACTTCGAACAGGGCTCGGACACTCGTGTTTGGTTTGTCTGTTTTTAAAGCTGGAAAACTCCAACACTAGGCTCAACGCTGGTTTCCACCTTACTTTTCGGACATCACCAGTTGACTAGAGTACCTTTAGGAGCCAAGAGCCGTTACACAACATTCACATCCCAACGGATCTTTTCGTATGACTCGGAAGAGCCGTTACAATGGTTAGTAAGGACTTCGTTCGGAATCAAGACTCAACAGTCACTCTGCTCGGTCATCTATAAATAAAAGCCACTTCATAAGACTTGAAGATTGCTGGAATTATTGCTGAACATTACTTGAGCAAAAATCATTGTTTTCATATTCAATCTTCTACTTACAACTCCCAGTTTGTAATTAATATTTTTGAGTTGAAAAGTCTTGTAATCAATTACATACTTCTCTTACTTTCCGAGTAAGATCCCTCGACTGAACCATAAGTGTTAACTCAGCTCAATTGTCCCCAACTCGTAAAGGGTATCTCGGTTAGGAAGTACTAGATCAAATAAGGGAATTTCGAGTCTAAGAAACCTTGTAAGGAATTGTCTAAGGGAGCAATTCTGGTAGAGTCAGTCCTTTGTATTTTGAGGATTCAAAATAGTGGATTTGACTTGGTGCTTGGATTAGCATTGTCCGTGGTTTTCCGCCCCAGGAAGGTTTTCACGTATTCCCGAGTGTTTTCTTTTCGAGTCCAATCTAGACTTAGACTCAACTCGTTTATCCTTTTCGAGCAAAAAGTTACTATGTTCCCTCAAATTTCCTCATCACCCTATTCACCCCCTCTAGGGTGACTTAGACTCTCCAAGAGCAAACCTTCAATTTTTTATCTATAAATAGAAGAGTTATGCCCTCTTTCATCATATTTCTTATTCTCTTTTATCCCTAGCAGCCTTCATCCACCATTTTCATCTGAATACATCACTTATATGTCGGAATAAAGTGCAAAAGTGAAAAATGTCTAAGAAGTGATACATTTAGATGCTTTGATGTATTTATATGTATTGACCTCATTTGTTTATTTTAATAAATATTATATTATTTGCATCGATTGCAAATGAGAAAGCATTATCAAGGAGTATTGTAAGAAAGAATTGGAGAATAGCTATAAATTCTTGAAGAAGATTTTAGTTACGAGAAGCTTGATCCTTCTCCGAGGATCTAACTTGAGAAGTTTCAGTAGTTCGATACACAAGTTCGGGCATTCGAGAATACAAGCTTGTACTTTCCTATCAAACTCTCATTGATCCTCCTCAAGTTATATCCTCGGAGAAGAATTAAGCTTCGGGTAACATAAAAATCTTTCTTAAAGAATTTATGGTGCTCAGCTAATTCTTTCTTATACTTGTTGTCAAGGCTTTCCTCCATAATAGATGTCATTGATTTATGACGACAGCTCATATAGAAAACAATTGTTAAAAGAGTTAATGAGCCATTTTTAACAACGGTTCCTTGACAAGAACCATTGTCATAAGTATTTCACAATGGTTACAATATAAAAATTGTTGTCATAAGACTTTAACAATGGTTCTTTGAGAATAACATATGTTATAGGCACTCGCACCTATGACAACGATTCTCATGTACAACCGTTGTTGAAATCCATATATGACAATGGTTATTTTTGGAAATGTTGTCTGAAGTAATATTTTGTCTATAAATAGATGATTTTTTCCCTCTTTCACTCCTTATTCTCTTTTAACCGCCTTCACTAACCACTTTTCATTTGAATGTATTGATTATGAGAAAGCATTGTCGAGAGTATTATAAGAAAGAATTAGAGGACAAGCATAAATGCTTGAAGAAAAATTTAGTTACCGTAAGCTTGATCCTTGAGCGAGGATCTTATTTGAGAAGTTTCAGCGAGAGTTCGATAGACAAATTTAGCCATTTTGAGAAATACAAGCTTCCATTGGCCTATCAAACTCTTGCTGAATCTCCTCAAATTATATCGTCGGAGAAGGATTAAGCTTTAGGTAGTTTACAATCTTTTTCAAGCATTTATGGTTGTTCGGTCAATTCTTCCTTATACTCCCTATCAAGGTTTTCCTTCGTAATCGATGTCATTGACCTATGATAACAGTTCCTCCACAAGAATTATTGTTACAAGTCATTATCATTTTTTACAACGATTTTTTATCTAAAAGAACCATTGTTATATGATATTTAACAATGATTCCTACACAACAACCGTTGTCATAGGTATTTAACAACGGTTCCTCCACCACAACCGCTGTCATATGTCCGTAAGTAATTTTTTACTAACCCAACCTAATTCATGAACAAACCTGATCCAATAAGTTCCAGTTTTCTTCCACCGCCTCATTTTTGGGGTTTTCTTACATATATATATGTGAATTGTTACTCGTTATAATCGCCTTATTTTTTCTCCTTTTATCATCCACTTTTAGTTGTGTGTTTTAATAATATGCATTTTAATTGCAGAGGAGCAAGCCTTGACAGGAAGTAACCCATAAAATAATTGGAGAACAACATAAATGCTTGAAAATATTTTAGTTACTAGAATCTCAATCCTTCTTCTAAGATCTCTTTTGAGGAGATTCAAAGAGAGTTAGATACACAAGTTCAAGCTTGTATCTTGAATCTTTCTACGGACAAGGTTATTTTTTGTGTCAAAGTTACACCGAGAAAAACTTTGTCCGTTCGAAGTATTCAAGAAATACAAGCCTGAAGTTGTCTATCAAACTCTCATTGAATCTCCTTAAAAGAGATCCTTGGAGAAGCATTAAGTTTCGGTAACTAAAATCTACACCAATCCTTCAGTGGAACACTCCCGATCAAGGGTTTCTCCTCTCGTAATCGAAGTGCACTGGACCTATGACAACGGTTCCTATAAAAGAACCAAAGTCATAGGCTAACTGGACCTATGACAACGGTTCATATAAAAACCATAATTAACATCCCGACATATGGCAATGGTTCATATAAAGAATTGTAATTATAGGCCTAGAGGTGACTTTTAACAACGGTTCTTTCGAGAACTGTTGTCAAAATTCAGTTGCTTTTAACATATAATTAAAAAAATATCATCGCCTCATTTTTTACAGTAGTTTTCTGTATAACCGTTGTTAAAGGCTTGTTGTTAAAAAGTCATTTTTGTAATAGTGTTAACTCTATATAAGATCATATGAAATCAATAATGTATCTCCTTGTATTTTTATGGATAAGGATATTTGGAATAAATTTATTGATAAAAAATAGCAAAATGTTACACCCTTCATCTTCATATAAAATCATATAAGAATTAGTTTGATCCTATATTTACTGGTACGAATATTTGGGGCATCACAGGGTTATATATAGGTGAATCATACCTCAAGTTCAAGTTTGAACGTGTTGAATCCTAATCTAAAGTTTCAAGTCAATCCAACATGTTCGAAGTGCAGTTTATATATTTTTTTATAACAACTTTATAATCATTTAAATAATGTTTGAATTAAAAAAAGATCTAGTGCATAGAATTTGAATCTCTAATACTTAACCTCTTTTCAAGAGTTAATATGTAGAATATAGGATTCACTAACCTTTTAAATCATATATTTTGTCAATAACAACAAATTACAAAAAGAAAAGAAAAAACACATAGATATTTAATTGTTATAGACAGTAAATTTTAATGGTAAAATACTTAATGACACATCTATTTCATTTTTTATTCAACATGTACTACTTTACATGATAACATAGTTGATTTATTAGATAATTTTGTGATTGGTAGTCCTAGAAAAAAAGTTAAGAAATATTAGCAATAGTGCATCGTGAAGGTAGTATTGTACTAATACATTACAATAGTGATTGAACTTTTGGGGATAAAAGATAGGGAAAACTTGACAAAGGTAAGAAATATGAGTTTTTCTTTTTAAAGTTAAGTCCGATTATTACTTTATACTCCTTGAAAAGACAAATTACACTAAAAATAATTGGATAAGTAGTTCATGCACATGAAAAATATTCTAAAAAATCGGCCTAATGCAAAAAGGACAATCCTAATCCTCACATGTTTGACCCAAATGAGTTCAGGTTTTTAAATATTGTCCAAGATCCTAAAATTTTTGGTGGACTCGTTAGCAGTTTCTCCCTTGAAATCTCTAACATTAATTAATTCAACTCTAAACTATTCGGTTACCACTTGACTGGTGATTATTTGTTAAAGTATTACCCATTTTTGTTTACAAGATGATGTGATAAACAAAATAAAAGAAAAGTGCACTGAATTGAGCATAACTAACCTGTTAAAATCCTAAGCAGGGTTTAATTAGATCTTAGTTGGATCCTATCTCTATAAAAAGTAAAAAGGCAAAAAAACTCCATCCTCCCCTCCTCCTCTTATGTTATAGATCTCACATCGAGTTCACCATTGTTGGACCAATATTAAGGTAATTTTATAGTCTATAATTTTGATAAATTTGCTTGGATAGATTGAAGGTAATTAGAGAACATAATTGTTATTTTTTCGGTAAATTTAAAGGTAACTTTTTTGGTATTTTTTATGTTAAATGTCATCATAGATTGTTCTTCGAGCTTCTATTCTCCAACATTTCAAAGGCAAGAATTTTTTTTCCAAGATGTAAAGTGCTAACTAAATTATAGTACAGTGCAATGAGATCTGAGAAGAATTTCTTGAAGACTTGTTATTTATGTGTTAAAAAGTGGGGATTCATATATTGGACAGAGCAAGAAGGTTGAGATAGCCAAGATAAGAGGAGGTCATGAATCAGGAAGTAGCAGTAAAGGAACAGAGATTCAAAGCAAGCACCAAAGTTTTTGATTCTTACACCACATATAGAAACCCTCAATTTTTGAAAAGGGAAATTTACTAATTAGTGTTATTTAAATTTATATTTACTTAAGAGTACTTTCTTTATAGAATGGTGTTACCTTATGCTTGAAAGTATTTGTTTGTACTTTTGATGTGGCAAATTAGGGGTGAAGGTTTGCTCTTGGAGAGACTTAGTCACCCTAGAAGGGAGGTGAATAGGGTGATGAAGAAATTTAAACAAAGACTGGAAGATTAAATTCTAAAACTGACTTTGAAATAGTCCGAGTCTAGATTGGACTCAAAAAGTGTTAACTCGGAAAATACGTGGAAACCCTCCCGGGGCGGATGAGGACCGAGGCCAAACCGCTTTGTTTTCTTCTAATGAAAACCTTCTTCTCTCATCACTCAAGCAAAGAGAATCCCAATTCTAAGATACTCAAAGGTCTGTTTGATATCTTCGAGGGCTACGATGTAGACCTCTTCACAGACCATCCTTGAGCAAATGGCTATTGTGCCAGCTCAATCTAAAAATCCTCTCCTTTTCCCTTCGAAGCCCTTCTAACCGTGGTTTTTAAACAGTTCAAGGTTCCCCTCCTCTCGGACTCCAAACGCGAGTGTCCGAGGCGACCATTATAGTAGGCGGGAAGGAACTTCGGGCTATGGGTACCAGGAAATCAAGCCCGGTGTCCGGGTCCATGGATCCGAGTTGAAGCCTCCTCACCTTCTCCCGGTCGGACTCGGACTCGGACGCGCCTATCTCTCTCTCCTCCACCAGGTGATGCATCCACCTCGGAACCATCTTCTCGCAAGCAACTCGCTGCCTTGTCTACAGTCTTGGTAGACAAACTCTCCTCGGTGACCAAAGAATTTCGAGGCACTCTCCGATCCCTTAAAAACGTCCTTCGAGTCCGGTCATCAACTCGAAGATGGCTCGGTCTCGCATCCGGGAGCACCAAGATCTGCTCCTCGAGATAAAAGGACTTATCAAGGAGCGAACGAGCAACTTTATCTCCTGCAAGAAAGGAGATCTAAGGCCGCTTAAGACCGAGAAAGCTCGGACAATTCCGAGGAGTCCTCGAGTCCTCGCCAAGTCCCCTCCCTAGAGGCGGAAGAAGAAGAAGTTGCGGCTAAAGCAGCTCAACCCGAGGAGAAGGAGGAAGAAAAGGAGGAAGAGAAGGAAGAGGAGAAGGAGGAAGAAGAAAAGGAGGAAGCAACTCAACCAAAGGGACAAGGTGCTGAGAGTCCCCGAACCGGAGCTAATCGGCTTAGATAACGATCCGAGTGGGTCGAAGACCCCGCGGACGTTGGTCGGTCCACGGTGGTCAAAACAGAAGAAACACCTCCTTCCATCTGTTTTCCGGGAGGATGAGCCGAGAGGATGACATAGTTCCGGGTCAGCCAACCGAACTGAGCCACTACCGGACATCCTTGTGCTGTCGCCGCCACGGTCTACCACCTCATCACAAGCTTACCAGCGCCAAGACACTACTTGCTCCTCCATCTCAAAGCATCATCAGCACCCTCATCTTAATTTCTTTCTATAGTTTTGTTATTATTTTTTTGTTCAACATCAAGTGTCCTTTCTTTGATGTTTCTTCCCTGTTTTTGATTAAATGCAAGGGGAGAAAAATAGAAAAATTAATGTTGTTATGTTTAGGGGAGCCCACCCTCCTTTTGTATTTTTTTTTTTTTGTGTATATATGAATGAATTTTCTTTCTTTGAGCATAATCATTTCTGAGTTAACTCTTTCGAGTTCGATTTCTCGCTTTATGTTTTTTCGCTTTGACATATTTATTCATATTTTTGCTAAATGTGTTATTCGCATAAATGTTATAAGTAGTGATAGTATCTCGCAATACATTTTCTAAGTATGAAATACTTTACTCACTACTTCTTATTCGATATGTTCTACTCGAGTGAGAATGAAAACTCATGTTTTACTCTAACAAGTTTCTATCTCGAGTGAGGAATGCCTTTCATCAAAAAGGGGGAGATTGAAGATTTAGACTCTAACTCTAAGATATTCCGAGTACTAAATGAAGCCTCGGGTATAAACCTCATCCCTCCTAAGTTTTTATTACAAGTCATTCTGAGTGCTATAGAAACTCTTGTATAAGGTTTTCATTTGTTTCTAACCGACTCGTAAAACACATTCTTGTATGAAGGTTTGCTCTTGAGAGTCTAATTCACCCTAGGGGGTGAATAGGGTGATGAGAAAATTTTGACAAACTTAAAAATTGAAGTTTGAAAAGGATAAACAATAGAATCTGAGTCTAGATTAAACTCGGAAAAGTATACATTCGAAATACGTGGAAACCCTCCCGGGCAGAAAACCACGGACAGTGCTAGTCTAAGCACCCAGTCAAATCCACTATTTTGAATCCTCAAAATACAACGGACTTACTCAACCAGAATTGCTCCCTTAGACAATTCCTTACAATGTTTTTCTAGACTCAAAAGTTCCCTTATTTGATCTAGTACTTCCTATAACTAAGATAATCTTTACAGTTAGGGACAACTATGTTGAGATAATCCTTACAGACTTAGTCAAGGAACCTTAATTAGAAAGTAAGAAAAGTATGTGATCGATTACAAGACTTTACAACTCGTAAAAGTATTAAGTATAGACTTGGAGTTGTAAGTAAAAGATTGAATGGGTAATGTACTAAGAGAGATAGTTTCAAGCAATGGTTTCAGCAATCTTCAAGTCTTGTGAAGTGGCTTCTATTATAAATAACCAAGCAGAGTAACCGTTGTGTCTTGGTTCTGAACGAAGTCTTTATCGGCCATTGTAACGGCTTTTCTAAGTCGCTCGAAAAGATTCATTGAGATGAGAACGTTGCACAACGGCTCTGGGCTCCTAAAGGTGCTCCAGCCAATCGGTGATGTCCGAAAAGCAAGGTGGAAACCACCGTTGAGCTTAGCGTTGAAGTTCTCCAGCTTTGGAAATAGACAACCCCGACATGGTGTCCGAGCCCCATTCGAAGTAGATAAGCCTCGTCTGCTGGTGATTGATAGCTTGAAGCCAGCTACTTTTGTAATTAAAAATAAGATAACCTCGTTTGGCTAACCTACAAAAGTAAACCGCTTTGGTTCTCAAAGTATAAGATACTTTGGTCCAGGATTAGGCACGGATAATAATTTAATTAAGATAATTAAGTGTATAATTATCTTAGGCCTAGAAGAGTGGAATTTTCTAAGTCTAATATTCAATATACTCAAATTCCATCGTAGTCATTCCTAAGAAATATCAAGTTAAAAGAGTAAAAACATCATAGTATAAAGACTTGATCCGGACAAATATTTCTCAAACAAACAAACTGACTTAGAAAGAGGAATTAACATTGTAATTCACTTTACATTGAAATATGCAATCAAAACTTAGAATAAAAGTGTTAGAGAAATTATTTGAACATGCGATAGATCCGAGTGCTGTCTCGAGTGAGTCGAAACACTAATGCGAAATATATAGGAATGTGTTTTCTAAGTCAGTCAAATGAAAACTTATACAGGAGTTTCTATATCATTCAGAATGACTTGTAATCAAAACTTAAGAGAGATGAGGTTTATACCGAGTCTTCATATAATAGTCGAATGGTTTAGATTTAGAGTCCGAGTCTTCACCGTATATCTTCTGCATTGGTGTTTCGACTCACTCGGATAGTAGTTAGATCTATTGCATGTTCAAATAATTTCTCTAACACATCTATTCTGAGTTCCGATCTGCATATTTCAACGCAAAGTGAAATATAGCGTTAATTCCTCTTTCTAAGTCAGCTTTGTTTGTTTGAGAATTATTTGTCCGGATCAAGTCTTTATATTCTGATGATTTTTACTCTTTTTAACTTGATCTTTCTTAGGACTCGACTCGATGGAATTTGAGTATATTGAATATTAGACTTAGAAAATTCCACTCTTCCGAGCCTAAGATAATTATGCACTTAATTGGCTTAATTAAATTATTATCTCGTGCCTAATCTTGGACCAAAGTATTTTATACTTTGATAACCAAAGTGGTTTACTTTTGTAAGTTATCCAAATGAGGCTATCTCATTTTTGAATTACAAAAGCAATCAACTTCAAGTCGTCAATCACCAAGTATACAAGGCTTATCTACTTCGAACAGGGCTTAGACACCGTGACCGGGTTGTCTGTTTCCAAAACCGAAAAACTTCAAGCACTAAGCTCAACGGTGGTTTCCACCTTACTTTTCGGACATCACCAGCTGACTGGAGCATCTTTAGGAGCCAAGAGTCGTTGCACAACGTTCACATCCCAATGGATCTTTTCTAAGCGACTTAGAAGAGCCGTTATAACGGCCGATAAAGACTTCGTTCGAACCAAGACATAATGGTCACTCTAGTTGGTCATCTATAAATAGAAACCACTTCACAAGAATTTAAGATTGCTTGAATCCATTACTAAAACTATCTCTTTTCTTCTTACAACTCCAAGTCTATACTTAATATGTTTCGAGTTGTAAAGTCTTGTAATCAGTCACATACTTTTCTTACTTTCGAGTAAGGTCCCTTAACCGAGCCGTAAGGGTTAACTCAACTCAGCTTGTCCCTAGCTGTAAAGGTTATCTCAGTTAGGAAGTACTAGATCGGATAAGGGAACTTCGAGTCTAGAAAAATATTGTAAGGAATTGTCTAAGGGAGTAATTCTGGTTGAGTCAGTCCATTGTATTTTGAGGATTCAAAATAGTGGATTTGAATTGGTGCTTGGACTAGCACCGTCCGTGGTTTTCTCGCCCCGGAGGGTTTCCACGTAGTTTTGAGTGTATACTTTTCTGAGTCCAATCTAGACTCATATTATGTTGTTTATCCTTTTCAAGCTTAAAGTTTCTAAGTTTGTTAAAATTTCCTCATCATCCTATTCACCCCTCCCTCTCTCCCTCTAGGGTGACTTAGACTCTCCAAGAGCAAACCTTCGATAGATCCATAATTTATGTCTCTCAATCACAGCCATAGCATGGACACAAGGATGGCTTCGAAGTTGCCACCACTTCTAACTTCAAGTCATGTTTGGTAGGCTCACAACTAACGTCTAATTGTTGGTCAAGTACACACTATACACGCAGATGCTCTGGTTGAACATTTTGACATCAAGGATTGCACTTATATTCTCATATGTGTTTCGCAACATCTTCTCTACTCTTTTACCTACATCGTTCTTCCATTTAACCAACTCGGCCTTCCTCTTATCCATCTTCATTCCCAATTTTTGAAGATGTCCATTCACTAGCCATGGGATTCGCATAGATCGGAGTTTACGCATCTAGTTGTTCCAACTTCAATAGCATTGTTATTAAGTCTTCCCCATCTATCCTTTGTGAACTTAGATTGGGCCCAATATTCAAGTTCATTTGCCTCCACCCAAGTAGCTAACTCTCTTTTAAACCTCCGTAGCTCATCGAGCGCTATCGAGTGCTCCTCTACAGTAGGTCAATAGGGCACCATATTGAACATTTTCTTCAACAACTCCTTCGATGCCTCATGTCGAATGTCAAGCTTCCTTGTTGTTAATATGAAGTTCTCCCTTAGATGCCTCAAACAAGTAGGTATGATCCTGTAGACCAAAAACCTTAGGCACCGCATATGAAAGAGATTGGAGCCTATCGGACATTATGACTAGTTTCATTCCACCCAAAGACTCATGCAGGACGATCAAGAACCACAATCAATCTTCATTACTTTCCCTGACATTATTGCATATGCAACATCAAATAGGTGGTTATATGCATTGAACGCCATGGCAGCCAGCAAGGTCCCTTCGTAAGGACCACTTAGATGAGTCCCATCAACAAATAAGATCTTCCGACAACCCATAATAAACCCATTAAAAGATCCTCCGTAAGCAACAAACATGCGCTTGAACCTCGGCCCATCCATCTCAACAAATGCTCTTGAGTCGAGATTTGCCCGGAAAATCATAGCACACATCCAAGGAAATAATTTATAGTGATCTTTTCAACATCCCATTACTAAAACACACACATCCTCTCGAGCCCTCTAAGCTTTCATGTATGACAATTGTAAACCCAATTCAAGCTCCAAGTCCTTGATTACCTCAGCCGATGAGTAAGTAGCGGAAAGTCGTACCTTCCCATCGATCACCCGAGCTAGAAGCTTTTCCCTCAACCTTCTCTTGCCCCACTACCCCTTCGACATTAGTCCCCCACACTGTAAGCATGCTCCCCTCTACGGATCTTCGCAAACATGCCCTCCATGTTCTTGTATCCTCGTACACAAATATAAAAATGACACTCGATGAATCGTGCATTTTACAACGACATGTTTCCAACAGTTCCTCTCATACTTATAATCAAATCAATTCACAATTGCATACTTCCACATGCTTACCCTGAATTGATCGAGTTGAAGAGAATAATTGCCCCTTACCTTTAATTTCATTCATCCATATCAACATCCTTTTACGATAAGCCTTGGATCGCACTCCCCATCGAGGCCAAACAAGTCCTCCTATGTCAAGGTCCAATTCAAAGTTGGAACTTGAATCATCGATTCATTTACATGTATGCCAAATGATGTTTTCCTAATTGATGGATATGTAGATGGACCATCAAATCGCTAGATCACCTATTCCATCATTCTCAACCTCGTTTTCGCCCTGAGCATTTGACATTATCAACATTAACTTCAGTGAAATTTAAATTAATTTATAACATTAAATAACAATCTTACATGAGGAGACCACATTCAATAAACATCACATACTACTACATTTACCTGGTTACATTTTCACCGCTTGCACGTTGAACACCATTTGTTGTCGGTTTCATGTTATGTTGAGATGAAACTAGCTCACTTATCCCACTTGCAACATAACCTTCCAACTGTCTCTCACGGACATCCCCACAAACCTCCGAAAACCGTCAACATGGAGCATCCTTCCCTGCTACATATAAATATGCATGGTCATCATTACCCTTTATCAAGTTCTCCAAGTCACTATCTTTCCAAAATTAATAAACAAACACCTATCATATTTCAACGTGTACCACAACATACGCTCACCAAGTACCTCTCGATGGCATCCTCAACTTTTTTCCATACCTCTTCTACACCCATTGTCTCACTAACCCAAACACATTCCATTCTACCCCCTACATAGGGCTTACTCCCACTTCCTCCGTCCTCTACATACCCATCCATACACACGTATAGAACAACCTCTCTTCCAACCATATATATACTTGTTGTATATTACAACCAAACAATGAATGCAACAACCAGCTAACACCTTTAATATTCCTTAACTCTACTAAAAAACACATGTAATATATACAAACTTACATCACATTAATAACCTCCAATATATTTTCTAATAGTATGAGTACAAAATAATTTATTAACTTTATTTTAATTAAAAGGCAAGATGTCTAATATTTACACCTCATGAAGCCAACAATATTATATCGACTAGTATATTAATAAATACCGATTATTTACACTTATCTCAGGACATCATGCACTTTTTAACAACTTAGTTGTAAATATCACACATGCTTCGATTCTCAAATGATCAAAAAGACAATATTAAAAAATCTCTTAAACACAATCCAACCATCATCATACATATGTCTAAAGAATACATGAACAAATTTAAATTTTCTATCGAGTTATCAAATAATGTTAGATTCATAAAAAAACTTTCATTTAGCAACTACATATACAACTCTTAATAACCTTCCTTAAACAAACAAAGAAACCACATAAATGTATGACCAACTCCAATAACTTCCAACTTTACACAAAAATAACCTTATACAAACTCATTTCAAGAATTACAATATAACTAACCCATAAGCCATGAACTCATATCGCAAGATATCAATTTACTTAAAAATTTATATTTACAATCGTCTATGACATGCACATGATACTTGGACTACCCAATACCATATACATACAATCACAACAATAACGACTCAATATTGGTAAATTTAGCGAAATTAAATTATTTTCATGTAAAAAACCCCTAATTTTCAATTGAAAAAGGAACTCTACCTCAATAAATTGAACAACTCATGCTCCTTTATATACCAACAAAGCAAAATCATTTTCATCAAAATTACAATCAATAAGATGCATCTTTACACCATAAAACTACACACATAAATTACATTAACACTAATGACTTAAATTTCATTTACATACCTTCCTTACTTTTACTTGATAACGACACATATGAATTTCTCTCCACTTGGATGATCCGACTATAAAACCACTCGCAAATGAATGATAAACACAACGTCTTCCCCGAAAAACCTCAATCATCACAACCCAATTCATCACTTCAATTCATCATTTTGCAAAGGCCCAAGTTCCACAAATTTCATCTGTCTCCCTCAAGAACTTCAAGCTTTCTGAATTGTCTTCAACTTTCTCACCTTCCTTTTCTTCACCGAGAGAGAAAGAAAGACAGAGAGAGAGAGTTAGTCGAGAGAATCTTTGTTAGCCCCTAAGGTTTCTATAAGAGGCTTCCCAACCTTCTTTTTTTTTATTTTCCACTTTCATTAAGGACAAAATAGTCATTTACATCAGAATATTTGTCAGGTTTTATTTAGTTAAAGTAACACCAATATTAAAAAAAGCTGATACCAAGTAAAGCATAAATGTAGATAACACCAATTAGTAAATTTCCTTTTGAAAATTGGGTTTCAAGAGGAATAGAGAGAGCAACATAACAAAATATATATATATATATATATATATATATATATAGAGAGAGAGAGAGAGAGAGAGAGAGAATTAATTAATTTTGTTTTCCTATTAGTCATTACTTCAACCCACCAAAAAGGAGAAAACAACTTTAATGTACCATTAAACAATGGCAAATCGATTGATCTTTTATCAATTTTTCAATTTTTTGTCAAAGCCATATTAAAATAAAATATTACTATAGTTTTAAGGGGGTAAAATTAATTCAAATAATTTGGGGTTGAACTAATTAATGTTAGAGACTTCAATGAGAAAGAGTGCAAAAAGCGTTATAAGGTCAAACAAATTTTGGCCAAGTTTATTATAAGTGGTAAGCATGTACTTTCAAAAATCGATTTGATCAACATGAACATATTGATGTGCTCTAAGTTCAAATTAATCAATATTATTATTAGAACACATCAAAGATTTTTTAAATTTTTACCGAACGAAAAATAAATTTTTCATAAGTAAATGATTACTATTTGGAATATCCAAAGAAAATAATCATCCAATTAAATTAATAAGGCTCTATTCTTTTCAACTTTCCTTACCACTAAAAACAACATAACTTAGTCCGATTTGATTCTAAATCTTGAAATCAATAAAGGATTTCTAGGAGTGTTAAGTGTGAAACCATTATCACATTTTTAGTAGTTTAAAATGTTATTATAAAAGCATTAATTTTTTATTGAGTCAATTTTGTTTGCCTTCATTAAGGGTGTGTTTGATTGAGAGAAGTTATTTTTTTGAAAAATATTTTTCCAATTTTTAATAGCTTGTTAAAGAAAAGGATGGAAATTCATTTTTATCCATATAGGGAAAATATTTTTTATTTCGGGTGCGTTTAGTTTGGGGAAAAATATTTTCTTAGGAAAATTATTTTCCATAAGAAAATTATTTTCCAAGGAAATTATTTTTCACCCAAATTTTCCTTTGTTTGGTAATTTTTTTAAAAATTATTTCAGAAAAGAAAATTAAAAATCAAAATCGGAGAAAAAATTCATCCAAAAACACAAAATTCACATGAAACACAAAGAAAATATCTAATTAGAGGAAAATACCGGAGGCCAACCCTTTTTTCCATGGAAGTCTGAATATAGGGAGAGAGGAAACAATTAGAGAACATCAAAATCGCCTCAGTTCTTCACATTGAACTGCTTTTGCCCATATCCGTATTTTCCTTTGTTTGTCGGACCATCAAATTGACTGGAGGCATCGGGTAGTGTTTCTAGCTTCGCAACAAAACTCTAACCAAAAGCATTTGAGAGAAGAAAACCAAAAGCTGAAATCGGAGACAAAATCAATCCAAAAACGCAAAATTTGCACAAAAGGATTGAAATAATGGATGAAAGTGAAAAGATAGAGAGTGAGAGGAGAGACGAACATGAGAGAAATTGAGAGAGAGAGAGAGAGAGGTCTTAGGGCTTCAAATTTTAATGAGAGGGAAAGAGAAAGAGTTGAGCGAGAGGGAGGGGACAGAGTTGAGTGAGAGTTGTGAGCGAGAAGGAGGAGAGAAAATCCTTGGGAAAATTAACTTCCTCTCTAGAAAAAGAAAAACTATTTTCTCCTAATTAAGGGAAAATATTTTCCTTAGAAAATTATTTTTAAATTTTTATTTACCAAACACCAAAAATTGAATTATAATTTTCTAAGAAAATATTTTCCTTCCAAACAAAAACAATCTTAAAAAGGGAAAAAATAATTTTCAAAACATATGATAACTTCAATGATACGCATCAAAATTTGATCATATGATTGAAAACATTAAAAGAAGCTCAACTTTGAAATTTGATTTCAATATTCTTTTATTTTTAAATATTTATTACCATATGTATAGACACTAAGGTTGTATTTGATTTTAAGAAAATTAGAAGGAAAGAAAAATTTGTGGAAAATGAATTTCTTTCCCTTGTTTGAATTAAAGAAAAAGGGAGAGAAAAAAGTTTGATGGAGAAACCATGGAAAATTTTGTCAATTTGGTCAATGATATTTTCCTTCCAAAATTAAAAGGAAAATGGAAGAAAAATTTCACAAAGAGAGAGAAATGGAGAAAAAGAGAGAATTTTTTATTAAGAAATGTCATTAAGAATTTTCTCTCTCATCTCAATTAATCAATGCTATTAAGTATTTTCTCTCTTCTCTCCATGACAACATGGTGGATGGGTAAGAGATTGGAAAATGATTGTAATTTTTTTCCTCTATTTTTCCTTTAACCAAACACAAGAAAAAAAAAATTTTCCCTTAAATTTTTTTCCTCATTACTTTTTTTCCATTTAAATTTTCTTTTCAATTTATTTTCTTAGAATCAAATAGAGCCTAAAACAATTTAGTTGATTAATTGACCAAAGTATTTCTTTAAATCCCCCAATTAGTGTTCAAATCTATTATAATTTTAGGATTACTTTGATTTATTCATAGGATTCTAAAAATACAAGAAAAAAAAAAAGTAATTGATCAAGGATTGGCCAATGCGACTTTGATGTGAGGGCAAATTTTTTAGAAAGTTATTATTCCCTTCTTGCCAAATAATAAAAAAATGTGCTAAAAATTATTTTACATAAAAATGGATTTTTTTGCAGAAAATGATTGTCTAAAAGGAAATCATTTTTCCCCACCACACACCTAGGTAGTTTTCTTATAACAACCAATTAAGTGTTTTCTTTCTAACTAAACACTCCCTTCATGCATAAATGAAGGTTCGCCTTATTTTATATATGGACAATTTGGAAGCTAAAGTGTGTGAAAGTAGATACATTTGTTGAATTCGTTGTAATATCTGATTAAAAATTGTACCATAGTTAAAAAAATTAATTATCATAATTGACAATTATTATCCGTCGATTAAAAGGTAGTGAATTTAAGCCATTAAAAACAGGTCACCTATAACTTGTTTTACAGGTTAAGTCTATGTTTATCTCCCATATCCTATTGGAAGATTTACACTTAGGTGAAACTCCAATTTATAATTACACGTTTATTCATCTTTTTTACAGTTGAATCACATTCTAAAAAGTGAAAGGACAATTATATCCTCACATCTCTCTCTCCTCTAATCAGCTTACTAGTCTCTCTCCTCCCATCCTCTCTTTCTCCCCCTCCCCTCACTTTTTAGTCTCTCTCTGTCCTCCCTTCACTATTAGTTTCTCTCTCTGCTTTCCCACTCTCACATATAATTTTTTAAAAATAAAATATATTTTATTTTCAAAGCATATCATTTTGTAAAAATTTTGTTTTTTCCCTTTAAATAGAAAATTAATTATTTATATTGTAAATAATTTTTTAAAACTTTTTAATGAAGAATATATTTCACAATTAAATTTTAGTTTTGTTATTCTTGTCTTTTTGTAGTACCCTATGAATTTCTCTTATTATAAATAAAATAACTTATTTTTACACAAAAAAACTAATATATTCATTTTTATGATATAATTTTAAAAAAATTAAATTTCAAATAAAATTATAATTTAAGTTCATATTATAAAATTTTAAATTTTAAGTTTTAGTTTTTTTATTTCAACTAAAATATTTTAATTGAGAAAATATATGTTGTTTAAATCCTATACCTTAATTGCTCAATCTAAAATATTAAATTAATAAAAAATTATTATATACCACAGTTATTATGTATGTCAACCATGGTTAACCATGATGTTATCCTCGGATGATAACGTAATCATCCCGGGATAACGCTATGGTTAACCATGGTTGACATACATAATAACCCTAATATACAATAATTTTTTATTCTATCTTGAAAATTTATTTAGGTTAATCCACTTAATTTCATATTCATTTTTAGGTTAATATATGTAAACTTAATTATGATTCTAACTATTATAAGTATCTTACATTCAAGGTTTAGTATTTAATTTTATTAATTTAATATTTCATATTGAGAAATTAAGATTTAGGATTTAAACAACATATATTTTTTCAATCAAAATATTTTAGTTAATATTAAAAAAAAACTAAAACTAAAATTTAACAGTGAAATTTAAATTTTTGTTATAATTTTACTTGAAATTTAAATTTTTTTAAAATTAGATCATAAAAATAAATACGTACAAAAATAAATTATTTTATTTATAATAAGAGAAATTTATAATGGTATTATAAAAAGAGAATAACAAAACTAAAATTTGAATATGAAATAATTTCTTTAGTAAAAGGGTTTAAAAAATTATCTACAATACAGATAATTAATTTTTTTATTTAAAAAATAAAATTCTTTATAAAAATAATATGATTTAAAAATAAAATATATTTTATTTTTATTTAAAAAATAATCTCAAAAGAGATATGTGAGAGGGGAGAGCAGACAGAGAAACTAACAGTGAGGGAGGAGAGAGAGAATAAAAAGCACGAGGATGGGAGAGAGAGAAAAGTGAGGTTATAATTATCGTTTCATTTTTAAGATTGTGAAAATAATTCAATATAATTCAACTTGTAATTATAAATTAAAGGGTCACCTCAGTGTAAATCTCTATCCTATTTTGACGGGTCAGCAGTTACTTCTCTGTCTCCCACTCTCCCTGTCTCAGTCCCTCTCCGATCTTGGCACTCGCGGGGCCACTTGAAAGATAAGGGTGTTTATGACCAAAAAAATCATTAAAAAGTAGTTTATTTTTAAAGTAAAATTTTTAAATTATAAGTAATTGAACATCCTTAAATTTAACTCAAAAGATATTGACACCTTTATTTCGAATTCTTGTTTCCGCCAGTAGATCTTGATCTTGAATTTCAAAAGCAACGTCCCCAGTCGAAACTCCATAGTCGAAGACGGTATAAACATCTTCTGATGGGTTTTGTCTATGTAGCTAAGCATCGCCTTTTTGTCCTTCAGATTTATGGTGATCCATAAGCTACTTTATCAGCCTAATCCTTCTTTCAAATGCCAACTTTTCAACCATCTTCGACATCACCTCTGCGCCATTCTTGTTGTTTGTTTGGCCTTAAATTGTTGTGTTTAATGAAATTGCAATTGAAATTCCTTTGACTAAAATCTAAGGAAAGATTAGTTGGAAAAAACAATTACAGAAAATAGCATACCACTACCACCAGGTCTGATTTTTCACCAGCAAGCTAGCCTAGCCAGTTTAAGAGCCCTCTCACCCTCCCCCCCAAAACCAGTCTCATGAGTGGAAAAGAAAGAATGGAAAAGGGAGTGGCAATAGCAATGAAAGCTGTATACGGATTAGAGGTTAGATACTCATTTTTGTGTTAATTAAACATTGAATTGCTCCTGCCCAAAGGGACTATGAGAGGTAACAGGGGAGGGTGATATATTTTACAAACTAATCAGACTTCTGGACTATTCGAAGTGAGTATCTCCCATGATTACTACCATAAAATTAACGACTTTTTTTGTGTGTTAAAAGGAGTATCATATTCTTGAACTTGATTTAACGAGTTCTACAATTTAATTTGAAATTTGAAAAATAAAATAGGGAATAGTATCAATAAAATGTTAGATCGTTAATGGGTGTTCCTTGAAGAGAAAGATGATGGTGAAGTAGTTTCAATTTAATTTGAAATTTGAAAAATAAAAAAGGGAATAAAACGTTAGATCATTAATGGGGGCTCCTTGAAGAGAAAGATGATGGTGAAGTAGCAATCGATGAAGCTTCTGATTAATTTTAAAAATGAACCTTCAATAATCTTAAATCTCAAGAGTCAAGCTACATAGAGATAGAAAAATGGTGATGTAAACCCAGGTGTGAGGGAAGAGGAAGAGGGAGAGACAGAGGAGAGAGAGAGTGTGTGAATTTTAAAAAGTAATAAAAAATTTTCAGTACTTTTTACCTTATGTAGCAAGTTTTTATTAAATTAATTTGGATCTTTTTATCCGCTTAAGGCTTCTCATAATCACAAGTAACTCTCCTTCGTCTCGGCCTTTTTAACAATCTCTTGTATACCGTCCACAAGGCATAGCTTTCTTTCTTAATCATCTTCGTCAAACAGTGGCTCATCACTTTCAAAGATAATGACTACCCTTCAATTAGGAAAGTGTCCAACATCCCTGACACTTAAAACACTTGCAGCCTAAACCAGTAGAAGGTATGTTCTACGTATGAGTCTCAGTAGTAATAGGAGACTTGGGCACAAAACTAGGTTTGGACAAGTCTGAGGGTAAAAACACTCTTACCAACTTTGATGGTTAAGTTTTTAGGACCTCTCTCCTAAAGGTTCTAACGTTCCTTTGCTGCTCCGCTTTGTGTGCTAGAAAACACACCTCATCGAACATTGAGTACTGTTATAACTCTACAACATTAGCATATCTCAAGACAAATTTTCCCAGATATCTTACTATAGTCTAATCCTTAGACGCTTGCATATCACATTTAATCATCAATTTTCAAACTCTCTGGTATATTCTTCGAGCCTTGTTGCAAGTTGTGCAACTTAGAATAGTCGTCCTGAATGTAGGTTGGAAGCAAAAACCGAGCTTTTAGCTTAGACCTCATTTGATGGACCTAGACCCATGGGCTACAACATGCTCCAAGCCCAAAACCATCCAAAATCAGACTAAGTTGGGTAACACGCTCATTTCCCATTTGTCTGATTCCCGAAAATAATCAGGTTGATTTCATACATCACTTCCCTTGTCTTTTTTCAGGTAAAAATATCATCGAAGACATCAAAGTCTAAACCTCGCACCTCACTGCGTTATTACACCAAATCAACATGAAACCATTCAACCCCCCGGCGCAACCCTGGGGCCCCCTCTTCCCTCCAAGAAAAGAAAAGGAAATTTTTTAAAAAAAGGGCCTGCAAGGTTTTGTATCACCTACAACCCTCCCCCACAATAATAGCCCAAGTAGGAAAGGAAAATACAAAGCGAATATATAATATAAATACATCAAAAAATTAGTTTAAAACAGTAGTCATCTTTCTGCTTTTGTCTGCCTTGTTGACTTCCTAGACTCGCCGAAACAAAGGAATCGCCCGCCTTTCCGAGATCGGACTGGGTTCCCATGGTTAACCTATTGACATGGAAAAAATACTCCATAAAGAAGAACAAACAGTGCGACAATGCCTGGCCCCCTCCAATCCCTGCGTCCCCAACTGAAAAAGAAAAAAGAATCTAAAAAAAAAAAACCACAGCCGAAGTAAAAAATATCCAAAATGTGGAGAGCCTACCTTGCCCTTTCTGCGGTGTCTGGTGTTCCAACATAAAAGCATATTACAGCCAGCATTCCCAGGTCCAGACTCGTATCCTCTGTCATCCAATTGAAAATCAGCAATCATAAGCATTTGCAGAAATCATTTTTTTATGGGTGTAACCACTTCTTTCATTGTGTAAGCCTAAAAGGGAATTGGAGATTATTCAACGAGTCTTTCAACTCTAAATTATCACCGGGCTGAAATGAAAAGTAGTCTATGTCGGATCCTAGATTTCAAGGCATTTACTTGCCAACTGCACCACAATATGAAATTTAAGGACAATTTAGTGAGAACACTTCGTAGTTCTGGCTATGTTAATGTCACACTCAAATCAACGAAAGAATTCTGTATTGGATACTCGATAGTGAACATGGGTATGGCCCTGCTGACCATATTTAAACCCAAAATATGCAAGTTCTAAAATAGGCCGATCCTGACACCTGGACAGGTTCTCAAGTTGGAATCTTCCAGCAGGTCTAAGCGGCATGGCATTTGACGTAGAGTGCAACACAGGTGGCAAAGTGAAAGGAAGAATTATATAGTGAAAAGGGTGAAAAAAAAGGGGACAAAATGAGATAACTTACTGGTATTCCTTGTTAAGATTCGCAGCAAAGCCACTCTGATGCAGTAAGCTAGGTGATATAGGAGGATGATCAATCCTTTTACAAGTCAGATCCTTCTGGAGAACCTTCCCATCATTAGCTTTAAGAGCCTTGATTTCATCGTTAAGCTCATCTTCCCAATGACTGGAGGGTAAATCCTTGGAAGAAATTGATTCCACTTGATTATGGGAGTAAGAACCATCTTGAGGCAAAACCTGATTTTTCTCGGGCCTCAAACGGCTCATAGTCCTTGGCGTGCTTTTCTCAGCAGCCTGCAACCAAGCACTTTCCAGCCTCTGCTCACGGATAATGGATTCTATTCTCTGCATTGGGATCCCTCGTGTAGCACTTGCTGGGGTCAAAATACTTGCTGACATTTCATCCAACAATAAAGACGAATTGGACGGTCCATTCAGCTTACCCTCTGAACTGTTTCGATGATGCGACTTGGCATCACCATATCCTTTTCTCATTACCGAATTCACTGCTTCACCTGGTTTCACCTGACCTGACTTATTTGGTGATCTACCTTGTTCTTCAGCACCTAGATATGCCAAACCATCAGGCACTAGGATGATTCTAACCTCCACACTCTGTCTCAAAACCATCTCAATAGAGTTAGTGATGCTAATTAGGAAACGCTCGGCTCTGCATTTTACATCTTCATTCTCAAATGCAATATACACAATAAGAACACCTGCAAGAAGAACCTTACGTCAGGCAAGGAACTTCCTCAAGATATACATATTTACCAAATATGGCAGTCATTGCATATGTCAACGGACTCTTTATTTTACCTCAAGTGCTGAGCACTCACATCAGACACGAGACAATCAGCCACTAATGCCAAACTGGAAGATGGTTCAGTCCTCCCTGGACACATATCTGTGTCACACACTTGTGGCCAAGGTCAAGAAACTTTGACCATTGGTCAGAAATAAATAGCAACCTGTGATTCTGAAAAGCAGGAATAGTTTTGAGATACTTATGTCTTCTAATCATATCTCAAGCTCAGTCCTTAAGAATTCACAGAAATGTCTGTTCTATACTTCTGTCACAAGTCTAATTCAAGTTTAACAGTACACCTCCAACAACCACTTATTTGGAGAATTTTGTATTCAGAAACTTCTTGAAACCTAAGTAGACTCATTGACTCCATTGCGGATCTTCCAGGTGAAAATATTAAATCAAACCTGGCTCCAAGTAAAATCTCAGTTCAGATTGTTAAGTTACTTCCTTTCCAGTGAAAGATGAATTCAATTACGGTAAAATAACCAGCAGAACATTGAATGCATCCCTTGATATGGATATGAAAGACCATACACAAAGTTCCTTGATCTTCATAGTTATGTAATTCAAATGAACCTAGCATAGTACTAACTAAAACCAATAAGAAAAGCTATGCAGGCTCGCATTTTAATGCTTTTTGAGTTTTTGATTCATCCTACGAGATTCTGCAATTCAATATTGGTCAATTCAATCCCCATTTAAATCTGCCTATAACAGCTAGCCATTCAACAATAAAAACGACCTGTAATATAGATCTCACCAACGTAGGATCTAGGAGCTCTAGATGTACACAACCTTACACTAGAAAAGTAAAGAGATGCTCTCCATAACGAGCTAACAATTCCTAACCATTATAATGTTGATCACGGGTTGATCAACACATTTTGGTGTTCTCTCTCATTCAACTATGTTAAATAAGAAAGCAAAAGGTATAATGAATAGAAATAGTGAACTACATACATACCATGAGCTTCACCAATAGATAGTAGCTTTCCATGAGTGTGAAGCAGCTGTCGGAGAGTCTTGGAATGGCACCTGTTAATACATTGTAACCAAATATCATCAAGGCCATCTGTGTTTGCTTGTCCAATATTCATACTTCCTCCCACAAGCTCACCATGTGAAGCAGTGCTATCTACACTATTTACAGAGCACTTATGTGTAGGCTTAGAATGAGAACTGACAGCACCCATGAGTGAGTAAGTTTGCTCAGGATGGCTAGCATTTCTGTTACCATCTGCAGCCAATGAAGGGGGAAGTTGATGTCCTCAGTGCATAGAAGGAATCAGACATTTGCTTTTGTCCAGAAGCATCTCGAGAAGCAGAAGATGGATCCTCCTCTGTGGTTTTCGAGCTTTGTCTTTTGCTACTTCCTGAAATGGTGAACTCAGGTGAAGTAACAGATCCAAGCTGTAACAAAGTGGCTGTAAACCATGTTGATCGTTCGCTCGAGACTCTCAACTGTTTCTCAGCTTCAGAAAGGAGCTTTAGAGCCTGCTTCAGTTTCTCCAACTCTGTCTCTGACACTGTAAAGCAGCCCCACAATCAAATGGAAGTAACAGTTAGCAGAAGGAAAGTGTCTTTGTCCTTTAGGTATGAAGATTGAATAGTTCGAAACCACCAAGAAGAGATAATAAACCCTAGTCAGAATATAATTCAACAAAAACAAAACAGAGAAATATCGCGCATTCCATTAATTTCATCTAAACAGGATGCAGAATTCTAAGGTGAAATTTGAAAAGACTTGCATGAAGGTGGAAAGCAGTGGCAAATACTAGAAATAAAGTTTGACATATCCACCGAAAAAATCGGAACTTAGCAACACCAGATAAGTCAAGAAGTGTACTGACAAGTTGTTTGGTTCATTAGTAGTGGAATGGAATGGAACGGGACTTGAAACCAAGGAAGTATACAATGGAACTTGATTTCTTGATATCCTGTGTTTAGGTCATCAAAGAAATGGAATAAATATCATTGTTGTTGTTTCGTTTAGCAATGGAATGTTATCAACTTTTTTGTTTTGAATTTTTATATCAATATAAATTAATGTAAGCTTTTAGATCTAAAATAATTTCATCACCCCTCACATTCTGTTTCCTTCTTTCTCCCTCCTCCCTTTCTCTCTATTCCCTCTCTCTCTCTCTCTCTCTCTCTCTCTCTCTCTCTCTCTCTCTCTCAGAATCATGGATGCTCTGCCGGCACATCGTTTTGCCCTCTCCCTCTACAACTTGTTGTCTGCAGATCTGTTTCCCTTGCGATTGTTGCTGGGACTTCCTCCTTCCCAGCAAATGATCGGCACTCAGCCAATGACTCTGATTGTCGCTGTGGGAAGTGATGGGGTCTCTGGCAATGGTGAAGAAGGGTACAAACAATGGATGTAATGTTTTTCTCTTTTAGAAAAACAAACGTTGATGCCTAAGTATATGGAACTTTAACCCCTTCAAAAATGCGGGAAATCAAATCCCTTGGTTTTTGGGGGCCTTGATACCCCGAGTACAAAGCACCTATCCATCCATATGCCCAACCAAATGAAAGGAAAGGGAACTTTTATTCTCAAACACCACCTCAGAAGATGGCAAGTCGCAACACAACACTCTATCAGAGTCCTATATCTATATATCATAAGAGGAGGGGGAAGCAAAAGTTCCAAAGGAATGAAAGCTGTCTCCTATCAATCTATCAAGCAAATCTTTAGAGCAAATTGTAGTAAACGAAGTAATCATTTTGCTGTTATTTATGGGATAACAACAGCAAAATTGTCCCAAAACAAGGGTTCAAATAAGCCATTACAAACCAGTTAAAACCCTCCCGTTCGTGGAAAAGGGCATATCAAGGATACAAAGAAGCATTCCATGACACAACAACGTGATACATTTTGGTTATATCTCACTTCAGAGCAGCAAAAGTCATCAATGCTGGTTTGAAGAAAAATTAAGATCAGGATTTCTTTTCTACACTGCCAAAGTGTATGAATGAGTTGTGCCAGCTCAACATGCCCTCCGGAATGACTTGGTCACAGCTTGGCTCATCTCAAGCTCACCTTAGATGCTCATAGAGCTGACCTTAAGCCCAAGGCAACACAACTCAACTTGGTTGAGCTCTGGAGAGAACATAAGGATGCCCCATGTTCATGCTCAGATTTTGTGCTAATTTGAAAATCCAAGGTTTGAATTGATTCATATATTTGAGTCAATTGGTTTGAATGGGAAATATAGTTCGAAAGCAAAAATGTTCCAACAAACTATGAATCAAGACATATGAGACGCCAGTAATTTAGGAAAAAGAGACAAGTTTGTGGATTAGGCTATGTTCGCTGAGAACTTAGCACAAACAAAGCTGAGATTGCATTTCCATTAGACCCAGCTCGGCTTGGTTTTGAGCGAAGCTCATATCCTTTCCTATATGTGGCTAATTAAATAATCAAACATAAGGTTACTGGCCCCTAATGTAGATAAGATGCACAAATAACACTCAGATGGCTCAGAGACGACAGGAGAAGACATACAAATTCAAGGGTGATGAATTATAGTAAGATCACAATTCACATCTATCCAAATATAGGATAGGAAGAAGAACAAATAAAAATTAGATGGAAGCATAGGAAGCCCCTTCAATCTTCAAAAATAATGATTTCCGCAAAGCACCAAGTTATCACCACAAAATCAATCATCCAAGGTTCTAAAGAAATGACTGCACACATGTTTACTACAAATTTAATTCTTTTTAGCCTCCTATGGCACACGCTCACAATCACTAATTTCCTTATTAGCAACTATGTGAACCAGCAATAAGAGCAAGTGCACTCCCAACACAAGTATAGAACTAATATATAAGATTATGTAAGAATAAATACGCTTTCAATGCACTAATAGTTTCGGTGGTTTGGGAATCCAATTGTTATTTGTTGATTTTCTTGATCACTGATACGCAAATTAGATATTGTTTAAGTATGCCCACAGGCAGACATGAAAAATGATTCTTTTACAGAATTAAGTTGTATCTTGCATTCTCAAAAATCCCAAGAGAGGGTGGGGGAGAAAGCTGCATCTAAACATTGATCACATTTCTCAAATGTTTAGACAAAATCAAGCAAATTTTTCAAGATTTAGATGCACTTACAACGTTGTTCATCAGATGATGAGTTACTGCATTTGGCATCTGGGAGTTGGTATGACCCAGCTATGATATCCATTATAAGGCTGGCCATCTGAGACATCAAAACTAACGGATCAACCCCGAATCCATCAACTCCCTAGCTCTTTTTACAGTCTCTGCAGTATTGGATGACATCGCTAGCTCTAGAAGCTCCAGAAGTTTTTCATCTGGGACAACCCCAACCTATATTATCAAATTTCAGCAATATTAGAAAAGTTGGCTGTAAATAGCGTAGAACTGAAGGAAGCGAGAGTAATAGCAGAGATATAGAAACATCGCAAGTCATTAATCAAAATATAGGCCATAATACACATGCAGTTGATTCGAGCCATAGAATTTCTCAATTCTGACACAAGGTACTTATTAGATCGAATAAGTACATTAGATTGCATCAAAACAACTGAGGAGATAGTGGTTGTGGGTTATATAGGCTAGAGGAATCTGAGAAAATGCTTAAAAGCATTAAACTTCTAAAACTTGTATTTGTTGTGCTACAATCATGCCGAACTTCATATGAGAAAATACTCATGCATCTGAAAATTTCATTTGACTCCTGAAAGTTTTATGACAGAAATTTAGGAGGAATGAAAACACGTGTGTAATAAATACAAAACATTGTAAAAGAAAATAGGACCTCACATGAAACTACAAGATGAAGTGAAAAAGAATCAGATTTCACGGATCATAAAGGTTTAACAGTTTATTCTACCTCACTAACTTGCGGGAAAAATATCACACAAAAATAACTACAGAATTTTTTTCATATGTTTTTCTTTTCTCGGCAATTAGGAATATGGGACAGTGGACCTCACGAATTTTCATGTATGCAACTTATTCTCAAACACTGACATGAAGAAACTAAAAGGGACATGGAATTTCAAAGTCTACAAATGAATATACAAGGACGCCAAAGGCTTGGCTTTCTAGCTGCACGCATGCACATACATGATCATAGTTGTGAGCATTTACCTTAAAAACTAATGATAAGCACCAGAAACACAGATATAAAGCAGCAAGCTAATTTAACTATTCAACAGTTGATAGCATTCACGCTATACAGCTACAAGGCATCGCATCTACTTCCAAAGTGGTAACTATATAGAAATTGATGAGTAAACACTTGAAGCTTACGAGTTCATTAACAAGAGTTGGGGTAATTCTTTTCCCAAGCAAGCTCAACTGATCCAACATGGTTTCTGCATCTCGTAGGGAGCCATCAGCATTCAAAGCGATCAAGTCCAAGGCCTCGGGATCAACATTGAGACTCTCTTCAGCCACTATTTTTCTTAGTCTGCTGACAATATCACCATCTTTGATTTTGTTGAAAAGATACTTCTGACATCGTGACAATACAGTACGGGTACATTGTCAAGCTCAGTAGTTACAAATATGGACACAACTCGAGGGGGCGGTTCTTCAAGAAACTTGAGAAATGCTAACCATGCTTTGGATGGTAGCAAGTGGCATTCCTCAATCAACAAGATCTTGTACCTTGAGAATGCTGATGAGGGTGCAATAGACAAGCTCTTCAAGAGGTATCTTACTCTATCAACTGCCTTCTTATTTGTTCCATCAACCTCTATCAGATCTTTACTCTTACCAGAGATAAAATCAGTACATTCCCTGCAGATTCCACATGGTTTACTTCCCTCAGTGACCAAACAATTCAAAGCAGCTGCAAAGATTTTTGAGGTTGATGTTTTTCCAGTCCCACGGGGACCTTGGAAAAGATAAACAGGGGCAACTCTTCCCCTTGATATAGAATTCATAAGAGAGTGAACCACAATATTCTGCCCGATCAATTCATCAAAAAGATTGGTCGATATCTCTGACTCAAGCTCCTAATATTTTCAGTTGAGCCTTCCTCTTCACCTTCCCTACCAACAGCCATGAGCTCCAAACCTTCTTGACTCCTACAACTGGTTGACCATCTCATTCCATCAAGTCGGCTTAAACCTTCCAAATTGAGCTCCCCAAAATTAGTAGATAGTTCATCATCACTGATCCCAGTTCCCAATGACGAATCTCCTCCTCCGTCGCAGCTGTTAGTGAGCAATGGGAGATGCCCTTGAGCCATTTGAGACAGGATCTTCTGCTTCTTCGTACGCGAAAAGATCTGTGGTGTTTGTAGCGGTCTTTTTGGCTACCACAGAGCAGCCGACCACCTGTTCTCCTCAGAGTGTCAGAAAGTGAAGGAGAATAGCAACTTCCACCAGATCCTTTGTGTTTCGGTGTCCTCTTTGACCAATAGCAAGGAATCCCACATCCTTGACGGCCTGGCAAATCTAAGGGATCGTCCTCATCATCATCCATGTCGTTGAAGGAAGCACTAGTCCCATCCCATGATCCTAGAGTACTGGGATTCCGACAATTCCCCAAGAGAAATCTATTGTACGAACTAGTGGACAATGCAGGGGTACTTAGGGTATAAGAGGAGTCTTCCCTTCGACTGCCTTGTAAAAACCTATTCTTATGCATTAGCTTAGAAAGCAAATGAGATTCAGCTGAGCCTCGATGCAAATCCTCAGAAGCACAATACTCCTCAGAGTAATCAGATAGATCAATCAGGCTAACAGAGTCATCCTGGCTTAAAACCAATAAACTCGAAGGGGCACCATTTGGTGGCCATTTCGTGTTCAAAGAGTTCCTGTCAACAGCTAAGACTTGTGATTTCTTTTGCTTCTGTTTTTGCAATTGCTGCCTCAAAACAGAAGAAGAAGCTCTTCTTGATTTTTTCTTACCAGCTGCCCTTCTAACCATGGTAGGCGAAGCCATGGACACAAGCCTCGTGTCTCTACATCGAAATGCAGTAGAGTAATGCCAGTGGTGGAGATGGCGTCGGCGATTATGATCTGCTATACATGTATCACTCTTTGAATCCCCACCTGCATTTCGGGGATCACTCAGGCTACCATCAACACTAACACTAGCAGCACTCCCAGGGAGTGAAGATCCCTCATTATTGTTGTTATTATCATCATCATGACCACCACCACCATCTAACTCAAGCCTAGGCAAACTCTTCTCACTTGAGGACTTATTGCTCCTCCAATTATAGAGGAAAACCCTTCTCTCTTTCTCTTTCTCTTTCTCTTTCTCTTTCTCCCTCTCCCTCTCCCTCTCCCTCTCCCTCTCCCTCTCCCTTCCATTGTTGTCATTGTCATTGCCATCATTTCTAGGAGCATTAAGTGGGTCATAATCATTATGAGAAAAATGGTGGTGGCGAAGATCATTGGGATGTGGGTTCAGGGCATTGCTAATGAAAACAGATCTAGTGGAACTTAAAGGAGATTTCCAAGAAGAAGTGGTACCAGGATCACGCAATACCCGTGAGGCTTTTCGGATTTGGGTCAGCTCCCTCTTCAAATGCAGCTTGCTTGGATCATAAATTCTGCTGCCCCCTGACATTTCAGTCTTCTTCTTCTTCTTCCTCCTCTTCTTCCTCTTCGTCTTCTTCTTCTTCTTCTTCTTCTTCTTCTTCTGGCCCTCTCTCTCTCTCTCTCTCTCCCCTCTGTCTCTGTCTCTCTACCTCCTCCCTCCCCTCAGTTAAATCTGCTTTTAGAACACCTTTTACCCACTGCCCATTTAATCCCTTTGCATTTAAACACAGCCCATCTCAATCAAAAAGGTCCCCCACTTTTAAGTTTTTGACTTTGGCACTCGAATCTATCCGCTCAAAGATCCTCTCTTTCTAATAATGGAGGAACATAGAAAAAGAGAGGGAGAAGATTAAGAGAGAAATGATTATGGAGAAGTAATGGGGAAGCAGATCTAAGCCTCAACGAGAAAGGAGTGTAAACATTTGAATGCTGACAGATCGAAAGCAATTATTTAAGAGGAAGAGGGAGGTGGGGAAGAAGCAGTGGTGATGATTAGGGGGTCTCTCTGTTTCTCTCTCTAGCTTCTCTCTAGGGTTTAAGTTGGCGCTCAAATGTGAAAGCAAGAGCGTGGGCTGGGGTGGAAGGCTGATTTGATTTCGGTTTAATTTGGTTTGACTGGGGAAGGAAAAAGGAAACTGGAAAAACGGTGTGAAATTAGGGAAATAAATTGAAGAAACCCCTCCAAATCCGGAAGTGTAAAGATGTCAACAGCAAAGCACAGTCTCTCAACCTTGTTTAGAATTAACATTTACTACTCCCCATTCCTATGTTGCTCATTTCCCATTAAACTATTCAAACCCCCCGGTCTCTCTCTGACACAGCTTTCGACATCTAATGTTGGCTGTTGCCATTTTTTTTGTAGTGGCATGGAGGAAGTTAAATGCCTCAGTACTTTGGAGTGTGTAACTGTAAGTGTTCATTAAATTTTGTGTTACTTTTTGTACGTATCTTGATATGGAGCTTGGGAGGTGAGAGTTTAATTCTATTCGTAACAAATGTAATGTAATGTGCATGTAAGAAAAAGTTGGCTGAATGTGCATGTAAGAAAGAGTTGGCTTTTCCATTTCTTTTTCACATTTGTAAAGTTTAAATTATATTTTTTATTAAAATAAATTATATTTTAGGTTATTAAATGTTTATATATCTAATTAGAAAGTTGACTTATCATATACAATATTTTGGGATGACTTTTTTCCTAAATCACTACCGATTTAGGGGTGACAACTCTGCATCTTTTTTTGTTCAAAAACTTTAATTTTGAGAGTAAATAGAGGAAGAGCAGTAAAAATTGGATGGAGAGCGAGAGATCGAAGACAAAGAGAGTTAGAGAGGACAATAATGAAGGAGAGAGACATACGTTGGGGGAGGGTGGTCAATTGGGTGAAGGATAACTTATTTAGGGCGATATTCGACTTTACATGAAAAATAGAATTTATTTATATTTTATGTTCGTTCGTTCTTTTATTTTCGTTTATGTTCGTTTGTTTCTTATTTAACAACTCATTTATGTTCGTTTATGTTCGTTTCGTTTATTATATTCGTTTCTGCTCTTTTATGTTTGTTTATGTTTGTTTCTCTTTATATTTATATTTATGTGTGTTTTGTGTTTAAGTTCGAACAGAGTAGGGAGTAGCATAGTAATTCCTCTTTTGTCGACCTTGACATGTTGCGAGACAATTGAGTTATCACCCCTTTCAATAGTGATTTAGTGACAAAAAATTCCCCAAAGTATGATACATGATCGATCAACTTTATAATTTGATATATAAACATCTAATATTCCAAAGTATGATTTATTTTAATCCAAAGCCCATTTTTATTTTGGTGTAAAAGTTTCAAATTTTCTTTTCTTATTAAATTTAACATTTCAAAAATTATTTTCAAAAGCAAAATCATACTTTATTAAAAATTAAATCATCCATTTGTTACCAAAGTATTTTGGCAGCATGGTTGCTAACGTCTCCTTCGCAGCAAAATCAATTGATAATTTTCTTTACAAGTTTTGGCGAAACAAACCTATTAAAGTTTCCCAAGATCCTCCAAAATAATGTCATGTTTGTTTAGAACTAATAGAAATGTCAATGATTATCTGCAGAAAAAATATAGATCATGTGTGTTTAACGTGGACCCACACTTGAGAAACAACCAAATTACGCCATTTTTTACTAAAGTTCCTGAGAAATTAATGGTGTTGGCCAATGTCACTACACAGACGTGATTAAATGACAACATTTTGCAGAGTTCCTTGATTGTATCCCCTTTTTAATAGTTTATTTTTCTTTACAAAAAATTAGTGAGATTCATATTGTAAATTTATAATTACAGTTTAATCATAAATAGAAAATTAGTGAGATTCATATTGTAAATTTATAATTACAGTTTAATCATAAATAGAAAATAAAAAGATAATTATATCTCTTTTTATCTCTCTCATGCTCTCTCTCTCTTATCAACCTCTCTCTCTCTCCTCTCTCTCTCTCTCTCTCTCTCTCTCTATATATATATATATATATATATACCTCTCCTACTTCTTTTCTCTCATATAGGGGTATGCAAAACCTAGTTAACCGCGTTTCGGTTAACCGAAAATCGGTTAATCGGAATTTCGGATAGTGAAAATCTCGAACCGTAACCGATCCTATTTTTCCAATTAACCGATATTTCGGTTAACCGAGTTTACTGGATCGGCAAAATTCCGATCCGTAACCGAACCGAAAAGTCCGATTAACCGGAAAAATCGGATCGGTTTACGGTTAACCGTTAGAAATAAATTCAAAGTTCTCGCAAAATTAAATCTAAAAATCTGTTTACGCCAAGCAAGTTGCAAGCAAAATTAAATCTAAAAATCTTAGTAGCAAAACAAATTGTTCTTGAACTATAACACACAAAGTGAAGTCCATGAATTCCAGGCGATTTAGGCGATTCAGGCGGAATGCGATTCACACAAGAACAACAGCAGTAGATTCGAGCGAAGCAGACGGCAGAGACCTGGCAATGGCAGATTCGAGCAGAGAGTAATCCATAATCAATAAGAGGCTTTTCCTAAACAAATTATTTGCTACTCCCGGGAGCAGACTTCATGGACAATTTCCCGTCTACACCAAAAACACGAATTCGCCAAAAAAAAAAATAGAGAGAGAGGGGAACCCGAGTCGAGAGTCGCCGGCCGCAATAGTCGGTAGGTTGCCGGTAGGTCGCCGGTTGCCGTAGAACGAGGACGAGAGGGAGAGAGAGGAGGGGAGCGAGAACCGAGCGACAAAACCGCGAAGCAAGAGAGTGAGAGGAACGTCGCCGAGCCGGTGATCGTCGGTAGGTCGCGCTGCTCGCCGCGTAACGAGGACAGAGGGGGAGGCATTGGCGGAGGGAGAGAGAGAGGAGCGAGCAAGAGAGTGAGAGAGGACAACGGCGCAGCGCACGAAGACTCCACGAGGGTTTGCTTTCCATGTCCAATTTCAAGCGTTTTTTTTATTTTTTATTTTTTAATTCGGATCGGTTAACCGAAAATTTTCAAATCGCGAACCGTATCTGAACCGTGAACCGAAAAAATTCCGGTTCGGTTAACTCGAATCGATTTTTCTTAATAAATTAATAGGTTAACCGCTTTTTTTTATCGGTTTTTCGATTTTTCGGATCGGTTTTTCGGTTTCGATTTTTTCGCACACCCCTACTCTCACATATCTCTCTATAATATTTTTAAATAAAAAATAAAATTTTATTTTATTTTTGATGCATATTATTTTTAAAAAGATTTTATACCTTTTTCTATAGATGAAAAATTAATTATTTGTGTTATTAGATAATTTTTAAAAATTTTTAATGAAGAAATAATTTCACATTTCACATTTTACTCTTGTTATTCATTTTTGTTTATTTTAGTACCATTATAGGTTCTCTTATTATAAATAAATTAACTTATTTTCACATAAAAAATCTATTTATTTTATGATATAATTTTAAGTAAAATTATAATTTTAATTCATTATTATAAAATTTAAAATTTTCAGTTTTAGTTTTTTCTTATTTCAATTTAAAAAATATAAAAATATTTTATTTAAATCCAAAACCTTAATTACTCAACCCGAAATATTAAATTAATAAAATTAAGCATCATATTAGTCATCCTGGATAACATATGAATTCATCCCGGATAACATCATGGTTAACCTTGGATGGCTGTTTATGTTAAGGTTTATTAATTTAATATTTTAAGTTGCATAATTAAGATTTAGGATTTAAACAATATTTTTATATTTTTTCATTCAAAATAATTTTAATTGAAATAATAAAAAATTGAAACTGAAAATTTTAAATTTCATAATAATGAACTTAAAATTTAAATTTTATTTAAAGTTAGATTAAAAAATAAATAAATTATTTTTGGTGCTAAAAATAAGTTAATTCATGTATGATAAGAGAAACACATAATGGTACTAAAACAAATTTTTAATAACTAAAATAAAATTTAAAATGTGAAATACTTTTTTATTAAAAACTTAAAAATTATCTACAACATACATAATTAATTTTCTATCTATAATAACAATAATTAATTTTTTATTTTTACTTAAAAATAAAAAGATATGTAAAGACAAAGGAGGGGAGGGGAGGAGAAAGAGAGAGACTGACAAAGAGAGGGGGATGAGAGAGAGAGGAAGGGGAAGGAGAGAGAAAGAGAGAGGCTCGCAGAGAGAGAGAGAGAGAGGGCTGACATAGAGTTGGAATAAGAGAGGGAGGGAGGGATATAATTATCTTTTTAATGACTTCAATGTAAAAATACAACTAAAAATGTAATTATCAATTGAAGTACGACCTAATTGTAAATTTACCAAAAAATTACAATGATTATATTAAAAAGAGTAAAAGGAAAAGACATGACTAGTTCAGAAAAAAAAAAAAAAAAAGAAGCTTCATGCATCCAAGTCTAAAAGTCTCTTGCATTTTACATAAAAAAAAAAACAACATCCATTTATATTTTATATTTGTTTATATTTATCTATGTTCATTTCTATTTTATGTTATTATTATTATTATTATTATTATTATTATTATTATTATTATTAATGTAATTATTATAATTATTACTATTATGATTGTTATTATTTTTACGAAACGGACCATTGAAATTATCATATGTGAAGTATTAAAATTGTGGATATTATAAATGTACACAAAATCTACTAATATAATATTAAAAAATATAATGTAGAAGTTATTGGGGAACATCCCTAACTACACTAATTATATATGCTATTTCATCTCGTAATGGTATTGATTATTTGTCCATTACGAGGATCGTGAAACACTTCTATCAATAGTCGTTCTTATACGATATTAAGCATAGGGAAAATTGGTATCCCATTTTGATAATTCTGGATGAAATTATGTAATGTGCAAGTCACAATTATAACTTTAATTTGATGCTCTTTATTTGGGGGTTTTCGTGTTTTTTAATAGTTTTTTATTTTTTTCTTTTTCTCAAACTATAAAATATTATTTTTTATATTTAAAAAATAATGCTAAAAATATTTGAGAAACATTATTAATAAAAATTATTTTTTCTATAAAAATAAAATAAAATATTTTAAATATATTATAAATAATAATTTTATAAATATTCATTATTCACGATATATTCGATATTGTGAAATAATCTATTTAACAACTCATTTATGTTCGTTTATATTCATTTTTGTTTATTTATGTTCGTTTATGTTCACTTCTGCTCTTTTATGATCGTTTATGTTCATTTCTATTTTTATTTCTATTTATGTGTATTTTGTATATAAGTTCGAATAGGCCCTAAAAAGCAATGGAAAAATGTTAGCTATGCCTCGTGGAGTGGTTTATTATTTACTAATGATTTTTTGTTCTACAAATATTCATTCAATTTATTTTAGAAATAAAATATAAAAATTTATTCAATGAAAAATTTGTAAACACATTTATTTCATGATTAAAAAGTACTGAATTTTCAAGTATGAAAAAAGTATTGTGAGTTGTTTTGACACCCCGAATGCTATATTTTATTTTTATTATTATTCGTAGTATCACAGAGTCTAATTAGGCATCATTGCCATATTTCCCAAGGAAATACAAGCCAAAATGAAAAAGTTCAAGCAACTTGTAGGAACCGCAGCTGGCGAAGGGCTAAAACCTCCCGCTCGGGGTTGAGCTTCCCACGAATTGGCGTAAGTTTTTTTTTAAAGGGGTTGAAAATGATTTTAGGGTTTTAAAGATTGATTTTTGAAAGTGGGGATTAACCTCTTATTTAGATTTCCGAATTTTATTAAGTTAAGTGAAAGATGAATTAATTCAGATTGATTGGCGATTTTGTTAATTATTTTATTTTAGAAATTATTTTTAGAAGTCTCGAGATATTATTTTCTTTAATTGAACAAAATAAATAAAGTTAGGGTTTTAAATCTGCCGTGAGGCTTTGCCGACACCGGCTTGGACCCAGTGCCACCACTGTTGCCCCACGGTGTTGGCCGCAGCCTAGCACCTAGCGGTTGGTAGTGCCGAAGAGGCCATGACTGGAATTTAGTCTCGGCCTCGGCCTAACTCGGCATATCCAGGCCTTTTTTTTTTATCCTATAGTTAGGAAAAAGGCGAGAAACAATTTGAATAGAAATAAAGCAAGAGTAGGAGTCGCCAATCGGTTTTAGGAAAGAAAAACTAACAAAATAAAATAAATATTTTACCAATCTTAGTATGGGAAAACTAAAACTAGAAGAGGCTAAAAGTGACTCCATCGGTCTAGAACCGAGAATCGGATTCGGGGCGAGGTTATGAAACGTAGGGATAAAACCTTTCGTTTCGCTCATCAAACGACGACCATTATTAGTTTGAGTAGTGAATCGAATAATGTACTAAACACAAGCAAACAACATACTAAACAAAATTTAAAGCAACCAAAGTATAATAATGAAAGCGGTAAAGAAAGAAACGAAAAGCGATAAAGAAAGTAAAAGTGAAAAGAAAAGAAAAAGAGAAATTAAAAGGATTGCATCGGGCGAGGAGGAACTAAAAGCGATACAATTTCTTCTCCACAATACTGGAAAACGATAAAAATATAAAATAAAATCGATAACCGTTTTGAAGGCTCGAATTGGTGCACTCGGTTGTCCCACCCGCTAATCTGGATCTCGGATATGGATCGGTTGATGCGACGGTGGTGATTCAAGAAGGCTTTTGTGAGTTTTTGTGGAGGTGAATGAAAGGATGAGTAGGTAAAATGGAGAATAGAATGAATAAGCTGAAAAGGGACCAAAAGATCAAAATACGGATGGGAGTATTTAGTAGCTCTTAGTCGGATTTCAGCAAGATAACAAGAAGGAATAAGCCATATGAACTATTTTTGGCAACATGACGCATAGGTCGAAGTCGTGCTGAAATGAGAGCCAAAGCTCTCTATTTATAGGGAAAGGTCTAGGTCATAAATGACCTAGGGTTTGCTCTCGACCAGCCGCCTCGAATCACCTGAGAAAATCGGGCCAAAAATCATGAGATTTAATCGGATAGAATAGGATAAAACCGGATAGAATAGTGGTCGGTTGCACGGCCACCCTGGCCGTGCCTTTCCGTGCTCGAAAAGGGTGTCTTCAGGCCAAAACGCCGTGTGTCAAGGTGAACTATTCCGGTAGGGGTGTCGGTCACATGATGCCATCCCGAGAGGAGTGGGCTCCTAATCCGGGGAGGGTTGTCTTGGAGAAAACGCAACACTTTGATGCTTATGATCATGAAATGCGGCGCTTAACGTCGTCTTGAGGTCTTCACTCCGTGTCTAGTTGGACAAAATGAAACGCAGAATTCTAAGCTTGGAATTTCCCGTATGCGATCGATAAGTGCCATTTTTGCATTAGATTTCAAAGGAGGTTACTTGTCATTTTTGGGGATTTATATTCATATTTATGTACGTTATGCCCCATTTATGCTTTACACTTGGGTTTTGTGTTTTCGGTCCTGTTTCTCAGCTTCGTAGTGATTTGGACCTAATTTTTAGTCATATTTTTGGTCCAAAGCTATTTTGATTCTATATTTATAAATTCCTTATTTAAATAGCTTTCCAATGACATATTATAAGCTCAATTCTCGTTGAGGAACAAAAAAGATATGAAGCGAAAAGTAAGAAGGGTGGTAACGTGACACTTCTTTACTTTTTGAATCATGTTTTTCTCACACTTATGAAGCAATAATAATGATGAAAAGATTAGAAACTAGACTCAATGAGCTTTCCAAGCAAATCAAGAATCGTATCATTTGGACATCGGACGAGGAAGTTATGACTAAATCAATTTGACACATGCCTTCCAACAACCAACACCGGCCAACTTGTGTCGGCGGACAATGCCCGTGTTGGAGGTTAGAGCCTTTGCATCAAGAATGGGCAGCTCGTGTCGGTGGACATGACCCGTTTCAGTGTTTCCATTGAGTTTTAATGTGCCAGCAGCCAACACGGCATGCACCGTGTCGGAGGACACGGCCCGTGTTGGAGGTAAATTCTGCCGAGACGATTTGATTTTGACGGTTTCAGCTCTTGATTGCCTCTTAATATCTTATTTAAGTCGATTTTCATCTGATCTTGAGGCTATCCAGTCCAAAATCCACCATTCATCCTCCACATTCATCCATCACCATTTTTCCATACCGTTCATCTACATCAAACCAAATACTTTTAAAGATCGAAGAAGAAGCTTGAAACAATTATGGGATTTCCATCCGAAGTAGAGAGATTCAAGTGGAGTTTTTCAAGTCTATCATCTACTTGTTCGTTTCTTGCTATTTGAGGTTTGATTTCCATGTATTGGATTTTATTTAAGTTTTCAATAATCATGTGTGAGTAGTTTAGTTTTTCTAGGGATTTGTAATCCGAAACAATGAAGTTTGATTAGTTTTTCATGATTTGTACTTGAATTCTGATTGTGATCAATAGAAGGTTGTGTTTATCATGTTCATGAGTGTTTTGAAGGCCTAGGATACTTGTGTTTAGAGATTAATCTATCATGTACTCGAAAAGTGAAATAGAATAATTCGATAACCAATCTTTCTACCTTGTTTATGAAATTTGAGAAAAGAATAGTAAATTTGGGGATCACTTTGATAATTTGAAATCTTTAACTTTGATTAACTTAAAAGGCATACGAAAGTTGGTTGATAAGTTAACTAGAGTAATTCTATTAAGCATCGAAAGAGCGGTAGAATTTTGTGATTATCGATCCTGGATTTACTTGAAAGAATAATTGCACAAATTATGTATAAATAATCAAAATCATTGTTAGGAAATCAAATCTCTAGATGTTTTTACCCATTGATTTAAGTTTAGATTAATTTCCTTGATTTTAATATTTAATACTAGTTTAGAGAAACAAACTCCAAAAACCCGATTAGCTTAGCAATTGAGTAGAGGACTAGTTTAGTGTGTTGCTAGATTGAGTCCTTATGGGATCGACCTTGGCTAGCTACAATCATATACCGTGCGCTTGCGGCTCGTCGCCGACACCGGACTTCCATTGACTTTAGAGGTTTGACCCGGCTTAAACCATCCGAAAGAAAAGGATTTTTGGAGCGACCCAAGGCAAGAGGCCATTTATTTGGTGTTGGGGGTTCTTTGTGGTTTACTGGCCTTCGTCGCACCAATTAGATACCGACCATGATCCAAATCCACAAATAGGACTCGGGATTTCATCATTGGGCCAACAATATAAAATACATAATTAAAAGAGATAAAAGACGACATGTTTTAGGTGTCTACGCAACTACAAACTTTATTTTTGATAATGAATGCAAATATCCCAAGTCCAATACTAAATTTAAAATTCTCAAAAGTTCGTAATAATTAAAAATAAAGCCTAGAAAAATTATAATTTATTCTTCGATACTACCTTACTCTAATTCTTGTCCCTATGTAATGCATCCGTAATTGAAAACATAGCATTTCAAACAATGAGACGGAACTCAATAATGTTTACCCCTAATAGTTAGACATAATTCAAATTCATTTCAATCATTTTTGGGGTGAGTGGGAATGAACTCAAACAGTTCGAAAATTTTTCCAAAAGTCCACCAATCAAAACATTTCTATCTATAATTCCAAAATAGTAATTCATTTTATTGGTAGGTGACTAACAGAGCTGTATGAAACTGGTACATGTGACCACTACTACAACAATGACTTTTAATAATGGGCCTTTAACAATGCTTATAGAGAAATCTGTTTAAAAATGAGGCAGTGACATTTTTGTAATAATATGTAAAAAGGAATTCAGTTTTGAAAGTCACCTCCTGGCCTATGATTATAGTTCTTTATAGGAACCATTGTTGATGCACCAAGGAGCCTAAGAGAGAGAGGGCAGGAAACAAGGTGAAAAAGTGCCAAACTGTTAGATAAGCAAGCACCCGGTTTGCAGCTATTTGTAGTTTCTGGAGGAGGGGAAAGTTTAGGAGGGGTTAGGAGCTAAGATTCAGTGGAGGGTAAGTGGAAAGACAGTGGTTGATGAGGGGGAAGTTTGAGGTGTAACCAAGAAGAAGAGTGAAAGAGGGGAGGTCCCAACGTCACTTTACCTATAGAGGTTGCCCAACCGGACGGGTTTTGGGAAAATGAAGGAGGGGGTGAGATGGGTTTTTGGTTGGGGCTGAAATTTATGTGGGAGGAAGTAGGAAGGATGGGGTAAGTGTGAAGAAAGTTTGGAGGGAAGTGGGTGAAGGATTAAAGAGATGGGGTGCTCCAAAGTTAATCTTGGCGCACAAAAGCAAGTTAGGCGGAAAGTTGGGTGATGAGGAAGAGGTGGATTTCGGTAGATGTTGAGGGAAATGTATTTGGGTAGGATGGGGATGTGTAAAGGGACAATATAGGTGATTATACCCCAAGATCTTCGAAGGGAGAAAAGGCTGAGAAACAAAAAAGGAAAAAGAAGACTCACACCATAAAAATGCGCTGCACGGATGTGCGGTTGTTTGTAATCTGGAGTGATGGGGACTAGATATGGAGGTTTTAAGGGCTGAGAATTGGTGGAAATATAGTAGACTCATAACAAAAAGGACGGGGAAAGTTTGAAGAGTAGCCATAACCAGGATTAAAAGAGGGAAATCCTTAAGTTAGGCTACCCATAAAGAGTAATTTCTGGACAACTTTTTGTGGTTTTTGAGGTGGGGAACAAAGGGAATCTTGGATGGAGTGGAATTTTGGAAGGAAGACAGAAAAAGGGTAAAGGAAATTGAGGGGAAAATGTGGAGGGCAGAAAGTGGGTGGACGAGAGGTGGAGGAGCAAGCAAAGCATGTAAAAGGGATAAGATAAATTGCTCAGGCCACCTAGGAAAATTAGGGCAAATAATTACGATTAGAGGATAAGAAATCACCATCAGTAAACATAATTAGACTCTTAGGTACCACTTAATTAGGCCAGCAATTAATATAAGATAAAGAGATTTAAGGGTGAAGGAGCGAAGCCCAAGTTCTTATGCACTAAGTATTCATTAACTCAAAAACTCATTTTTAAAACCTCACACACTTGTTTATATAGTGCTAAGAAAACTAGGGTTACATAATTAATCCAAAGGTCCAAATGGTTACATGATCATCTAATGGACAAGATTAAATGTTGCGTACATACTTGTAAAACCTAAAAAGTGTCGTCCTTTTCTCTCGTTTTTTATTTATTGGCCCGATGATGATAATCTTGAGTCCTGTTCGAGGATTTGGATCTTGGAATGTGTCCGATTAGTGTAACGGATGCCAGCAACCACAAAGAACCCCCAGCACCACATAAATAGCCTTCTCCCTTAGGTCGATCCAAAAATCCCATTTTCTTTCGGGCGATCCAAAACTCGGGCCAAGCCTTCGGAGACAACGAAGTTCAATGTTGTGTGTCGGGAAATCCCAAGTTCGAATACTACATTTTACTTCAGTACAACTAGACAAGGAGTTGAAGACCTCAAGATGACGTTAGACGTTGCATTTCATGATCACGAGAATCAAAGTGCTGCGTTTAAGCCCCAAGACAATCCACCCGAGACTAGGAGCCCACAATCTCCTTGAGAAGCCCAACATGGTCGGCGCCTTCTACCCTTCGTTTTGCCTCAAAACGCTGCGTTCCATCTTGTAGACTCCTGGGTAGCACGTTAGGGCACGAAACCCTAGGAAACACCGGTTGGCCGGCTCCTGCCTCCCCCATTTATTCGGTTCGGCCGATTCTATCCTTTGTTTTGTTCGGTCTTATCGCTTTGATCCTGGCCCGGTTTATTTTTACTGCTACTGGATGGATAGCCGAGCTTAAACCTAGGTCATCCCTTGACCTAACCTCTCCCTATAAATAGAGAGCCTTGCCTCTCATCCTCACAATGGCTCAACCCTTAATGTTACTCTGCTGAAATTCGCCTAAGAGCTACCGAATACTCCATTCCGTATTTTGATCTCTTGGTCCCTTTTCAACCTCGTTCCCACTCTTCTCTCCATTAAAACCACATCTAAACCCGAGAACTCCATCAGTCACACATCTACCTACCTATCTTCACAAATACTCACAAAAAGCCTCTTTAATTCACCACCGTCGCATCAAGAGATCTAAATCCAAGATCCATATCAACAGTGGGAGAACCCGAGGGCACAGATTCGTTCGCAACGATTTATTTTATTTATGTGCTTTCTTTATTGCTTTCCGTATTGTGGATTCGAGATGTATCGCTTTTAATTCCTCCCCGCCCGATGTAATCTTTTCGGTTTCCACTTTTCTTTTCTTTTCGCTTTTCGTTTTCTTCACCGCTTTCCTTTACTTTATACCTTTATCGCTTCCCTTTATTATGTTTGATTGCTTTTAATTCTCATTGCATTTTGCTTGCTTGCTTGTTTTACATTATTTTAATTCACTACTCGAACTAGTAATGGCCGTCTTCGGATGGGCGTAACGGAAGGGTTTATCCCTATGTTTCGTAGCATCGCCTCCAAATCCGATTCTCGGCTCTAAGACCGATGACGTCATTTTTAGCCTCTCTCAGTCTTAATTTTCCCATACTAAGATTGAGAGAGTATTTATTTGGTTTTTGTTAGTTTTTCTTTCCTAAAAAGTGACTCGATGACTCCCTTTTCATTTATTTTTATTCAAATCTGCATCTTGTTGTTTTCTGGTTGCAGGAGTAGTAATCTTAGATTTTGGAGTCCGCTCACCTGGGCAGAGACCGAGGTTGGTTACACCACCCATGACCTCGGCCGGCGCCGGCCACCCCTAGGTGCGAGGCCACTGCCTCCACCGTGGGGTCAACTAGTAAGGCTTCGGTCCGCATTGGTGTTTTTACACCAATATGGCCCTAAAGCCTTACGCTAGAACCAAAACCCTAATATTATTTATTCCTTAATTAGAAAATAAGATCCCGAGACTTCGAAAATAATTCCTAAAATAAAATGGTTAATAAAATTGCCATTCAACTTTGCTTAATTCGCTTTAAATAAAATTTAATAAAATTCAAAAATCTTAATAAAAGGTTCATCCCCACATTCCAAAATCGACTTTCAAAACCATCTTCAAAATCAATCTTTAAAAAAGAGACCCGACACAAGTGGGGAAGCTCGGCGGGCTCCGGCCGGCCGTGGTTCCTACAATGGCGACTCCACTAGGGAAAAACTTTTATTAAGAGGGCGAAACTTGAAAATTTGAATAGTGTGTTTTTAATAATGTGCTTGCATTAGACATCCTGCATTTAGCAACCTTTGAACTAATTTAAATACTATTTTGGACCACTAGGAAAACTTTATTGTACCCACTATTTAACCTTTCCGGAGAGAGGCTCCCACTGGTTCCTCGGCGGGCCCAACTAGGCTTGCTTTGCGAAGGAAACCGTACCTCCTCCCTCGTAGCATGCCATCTTGGGCTAAACCTTTTGGTTCACCGAGAGGCACTTAAATTCTGGTTAGTATCCTTATCCATGCAACCCATGGGGACCAAATTTCGGACTACATGTCACCATGTATCCAAACTCTTGAGCTCTTTGACCATAGACAGACCCTTTGACTATTAGGTGGTCCCTTCGCATTTGCATGCTTGAATGAGTGTGTGTTTTTTAGATTTAATCTTCAACTTGTGAGCCTTGAGGGATAGGTGAGGAGCACTGAATAATCATTGCATGGGTGCAAAAATAAAAAATCAAAATAAAACTTTAAGTCGGTCCAATTATGTGCATTTTAGCCAAAAGTCCAAAATTACATTCCCTTTTAGGCCGGTTCATTCATTCCATATTTTTATTTCTTTTTGCATTTAGCCAAAGTCAAAATTATCTCAAAGTAGGTGAATCCAATCTTGCATTTCATTTGCATTATCCCAAATAAACTTCATCCGAAATAAGGTGAGTCCATATTTGCATTTCTTTTTGCATTTAGCCAAAGTCAAAGTCATCTCAAAATAGGTGAGTCCAATCTTGTATTTCATTTGTATTAGCCAAAATAAAATTCATCTCAATTAAAGTGAGTCCATATTTGCTTTTCTTTTTACATTTAGCCAAAGTCAAAATCATCTCAAAGTAGGTGAGTCCAATCTTACATTTCATTTGCATTAGCTCAAATTAAACTTCATCTCAATTAAGGCGAGTCCATATTTCATTTCCTTTTGCATTTAGCCAAAATCAAAATTATCTCAAAATAGGTGAGTCCATATTTTCATTTCCTTTTGCATTAGCCAAATTAAAATCACCTCAATTTAGGTGAATCTATTAATTTCATTCTGCGTTAGCGAAAAGTAAATTCATCTCAATTAAGGTGAGTCCGCATTTCATTTTTGCATTAGCCAAAGTCAAAATCATCTCAAAATAGGTGACTCCATATTTGTATTTCCTTTTGAATTTAACCAAAGTCAAAATCATCTCAAAATAGGTGAATCCATGTTTGCATTTACTTTTTGCATTTAGCTAAAGTCAAAATCATCTCAAAATAGGTGAGTCCATATTTGCATTTATTTTGCATTAGCCCAATTCAAATTTCATCTCGGAATAGGTGAGTCCAATCTTACATTTCATTTTGCATTAGTCCACCTTAAATTTTATCCCAATTTGGGTGAGTCCATTTCATTTTGCATTAGCCCAATTTAAATTTCATACTAATTAGGGTGCGTCCATTTCATTTTGCATTAGCCTAATTTAAATTTCATCCCATTTTATTTTGCATTAGCCCAATTCAAATTTCATATCAAATTAGGTGAGTCAGTTTTGCTTTTTAATTTCTCATTTAGCTAAAACAAATTCATCTTCCATTAGGAATAATCATCTATGCATTTTAGTTCCGCACTAGTCAAATCATAAAATCATCCCGGATTAAGTCATGCACATCGTTGCATTCATTCCATTCCCTTTGTTTTGCATTCCCTTATGTGCATCCAAATAAAAGAGCATATCATTTTCTCTCCTCCTAGGATCAGTCTTCCTCGGGTCAAGCACTTAAGCCTCATCTCCCCTCGAAGTTCTTCCACGAGCCAATCTTAAGCGTACTCTTATAGGATACAGGATAAGGGGATCCTATGCAAGTCGGGAATCTTAGAACGAAGCATCTAGGAAGTAAGAGATCTACTTCAACACCAACACGATCAACACCGATACGTCCCACATTAGCATGTACCACACCAATACGTCCCTCTTTACTTGTGACACCGGTACGTCGTCCAAGGTCTAAACTCAATCCTCATCCAAAAATGGCCAACCAGCCAGAGCAAACTCCCTCGTGACCTTGTTTAAGGAGTCTATTGCTAAGCTAGAAGCTAGGCTTGATGCCCATGATAAGATGATTGAGTTTATATCTGAATCCATTAGTTTCATTCGCAAAGAACTAGAGAGGAAATCAAAGTTCAAAGGGAAAGAAAAAGAAGGAGAATGATCTTGCCCTGAACCTCAACCTAGGCCTCAATCCGATCCAAGAGTAGATCAAATAGAGAAGATGTTAAAGGAGTCATCAATGTTCAACAACTACTATCCGGCCCAGGGATTCACATCAATACCTAAAGGCAAGCTACCCCCTAAGTTTACCATGCCCGACATCAAGTTTCATGGAATAGAGAACCCTCACCAACACGTGAGAAACTTTGCTGGGGTAATGACTTTGAAAAATGTACCAGAGGCAATCACATCATCTTCCTTTGGACATTTGACACGGATGTCATGAAATGGTACAATGTTGTTGACCCACGCAAGGTCACAAACCGGTAGGATCTTTGCCGGGAGTTCCTACACCAATATTTCTACAATATCGATCTACTAGTCACTCTTCGCGAGTTAGAGTTGATCGGGTAAGGAGATGAGGAAAGCTTTACTCGACTTCCTTACTCGTTGGAGAGCGATAATCGCCCACATGACTAATTGGCCATTTAAGAAGAATCGAGTCAAAATCATCATCAAGAACCTCCAACCTCGTCTATCATCAACGCTCGAAGTTCTTGCCTATCATGAACTTCAAAGTACTCCAAGATGCTAACATGCTCATAGAAGAAGAGCAAACATCCGACTAGAAGACCAACGAATGAGCCCACTACTCATCAAGTGTAACGCCCCCAATCACCATTACGTAATAATTCCCTAATTCGAGAATGTTAGGTATGGTCGCAGCGGAAGTTAACGATCGAAGGCGTTACCGCCGCCCTAATAATAGGACCAGGCTAAAATAAAATACCATAATAACCTCGTGTCTATCGGTTATGCTTAGGTAAGTCCGGGAAGCATTAAATGTTACATCGCAGGAGTCAAGCCGACAACTTAAATAAACTAATCCCAAAGTACGGTTCTGCTACATATTTACGAGATATTAACAAGCCAATACAATAGTTTGCGACACAAAACACGCAATATTTAATTACATCCCAAGACAAACCCAAAATTTAACGAGGAGGAGAATCACTCGTGAGCATCTAATCCCATCATAGCACAATGATAACGACATATCCAGCTAAGCCTTGCTCTCGTCGAGCTTCTTAGGCAAGGGACTGTTCATAGATGCTTTTCCTAAAAACAAAAACAAGTAAAATATTTCGAAAAATGAGTCGAAACTCAGTACGAACATTCCCGCACGATCAAATAATTTTAAAACACCTTGATTAAGCGCGCGCATTTCAATTCATTTTAGTTTGAAATCGGGGGAAAGAATATGAGTAAAACTTGCTTGCTAGGTTATTATCTCGAAAGTGGAACCCCTTGTATAATTGATACGATCTTTGAATAAGGTGCACACCTTCCGGCCGACCGAGAACCAAAGTTAAAGCCGCGCAGTGGAATTGAAGGGCATAAGCCCCGATAATTGATAATTGATAATTGATCGGGGACCACTTAATTAGGTGACAAAACTTGATTTGCAAATGATTCATTATTAGTTATTTATATAAGAAATGTTGAGATTTGCTTAAATATGTGAATTTTCGAAAGGTACAGAGCAGAACGTGCACTGGACTGAAAATCTTTGTTTCTCCCCTTTTACGAAATTTAAGTTACCAGCTAATCGGCAACCGAAGTGGCCTCGATTACGTTTCAAATAGATTTTTGTTGTTAATAATGTATCTCTTGTGTTTTAATAATTGAATTTGTATAAGCATTGACAATTTATTTTATTTCCTATATTTATATGAAAATCGGTTAAACTAACATTTGTATTACTTAACTTTACTACGTTAATTCCGTTTCAAATATTGAATACAACGCATACTAATTAAAGAAGTTGATTAGGCTAATTAGATAGTCAATGACTTTGATGTAATTCAATTTGTTAGTTGACTTGGATTGAAAATGGTATATATATATACATAATCAAATACTTATTCCTAGTTTATTCCTTACTTCTCCCTTCCTCGCATTCAAAACCCATAGTTAAGTAATTAATTAATCCATCAAATGCCTTTCCATAGGGAGGTTTCACAATTTACCGAATTGCCCAAAATTCATCCATACACCATTTTAAGGTCATAAGCATTATTTCCCAACAGTAATTCACATTGTCAAGCACAATTAGGTATTCTTAATACTCAAAATTTTCTCACACCTCTACACTTACACATTATCTAATTTCAGCTTCTACATACACATTCTCCTTCGTTTGCTCAATATAACCATTTCGAAAGTGTACAAATCCATCAAATTACTCAATTGTATAACCAAAACATCCTTAATCTCATTCACTAAATCATAATTTCCCAAAAGAAATCACATTCGTTCACATTTATACACAATCAATCTGTCAAAATACCACTCCTCAATCATCCACATCAATTCGAATTTTCCAAAGTCAATCTTTAAATTCACTCAACAAACATGTTTCTAAATCATATGATTCAACTACAACTACAAGTCACTAAGTAAATAACAAAGTGTACAAATCTAGAGTTTAGGGTTTTACCTGCAAAACACAAGAGATGGAAGCCAAGAAGAAGGTGGAGTGGTGGCGGTACACCGGGGCTCCGGCGAACACTAGGCGAGCACCGGCGAGGCTTCGGCGGCTGGTGGATGGCCGTTAGGTGGGCCGCGGCGGGGAGCTGGGAAGCAGCGCCACGCGAGAAAGAGAGAGGGAGGAAAGTGAGAGTGCGAGAGAAGGAGAAAGCGAGACAGGGATAGATGATGGATGGCCTGGCGCGGTCTGTCAGCCGGCGTCGGTCGTTCCGGTGGCCGAAAAGGTGGTGCCAGCAGTGAGAGGGTGAAGCGAGGGCGGGTAGCGCAGTGCGGGGAAACACAGGTGAGGGAAATGGAAACGGAAGCTTTGCCCGACTACTTTTATCTTTATTTTTTTCAATTTTTTTGGTAAAAGTTCTAGATAAATCCATTTTTGGATTTTTCCTTCAAAAATATGATTTTGTTTATTTTATTTTTATATTTATTTTTATTTATTTATTTATTATTATTATTATTATTATTATTATTATTATTATTATTATTATTATTTTCTTTTTGTTACTTTTTAATTTTATTTTAATAATGATGTTTACAAATTATGATTGTAACGGTTTACTTGAAATATAATGTTAACGACCTTATAATCATATACCATCTCATGGAAATTTTTAAATTTTCTCTTTTAAACATATAAGTAAATTATGATCTTTATTATGAGATTTTTATTAGGGCTACTTTGTCGCCTTAGCCGCATAACACATATATAAAAATAATTTAAATATAAAATATCGAATTGAGGTACACGCGCTCAATTATATAAATCTTGTAACTAATAAGGTAAATAATGTGATTTAAGGTGGGGTTGTTATAGTCTCCCCCTTAAAATAAGTTTCGTCCTCAAAACTTGAGCATTCGACAATGAGGTTTGCGGACTTACCTTAAAATAAGTGAGAATATTTATTTCTCATATCTTCCTCAATTTCCCATGTGGCTTTTGAGGAGGTATGGTTAGTCCACGAGTACTTTCACCAAAGGAATGCTTTTATTACGGAGTTTCTTGACCCTATAATCCAATATTTGCACCTGGTTGCTCCTCATATATTAAGTTTTCAGCAATTTCAAGAGGTTCCGTCACAACATTATGGCTTGGGTCGGGCACATACTTTCCCAGCTGTGAAACACGAAAGACATCGTGCACATGCTCGAGTTCTGCGGCAAGGTTAGCTTATAAGCCACTTGGATTTAACTTCTCTATGATTTCATACGGTCCAATATATCTAGGACTTAGTTTTCCTTTAACGTTGAACCATCCGACCCCTTTCGCTGGGGACACTTTCGAAATACTTTATCTCCTACCTCAAATTCCAATGGTCTCTTTCTTTTATCTCGCATAACTCTTTTGTCGGCTTTGGGCTGCCTTGATGTGTTCCTGAATCTTCTTAACCTTTTCGGTTGTTTCTTAGATCAATTCAGGACCTAAAATTAATGCTTCATCCAACTCGCTCCAACATAATGGGGTTCTCGCATTTACTTCCATACAATGCTTCAAATGGAGCCATTTTAATAGTGGCTCGATAACCGTGTTATAGGAGAAGTCCACCAAGGATAAATCGGTTTCCCATTTTCCTTAAAAGTCAAATATACATGCTCTTAGTATATCTTCTCATATTTAATTTACCTTTTTGGTTTGTCCATTTAGTTCCGGATGATACAACTACTAAAACTCAATTTAGTCCCAAAATCTTGCCATAAAGCTTCCCAAAAATTCACGTGAAACCTCTTGTCAATATCTCGATATGATGCTCTTCGAGTATCCCATGTAATCTAATAACTTCTTTAACATATCACCGTGTCGGTATCTCTACATTCCATGTGTTATGTGTTGGTACAAAATGCATAGATTTAGTAAATCGATCAACAATCGCCCATGTAGCATTTTCTTTGAAGCGGTTAAGGGGTAATCTCTGACAGAGTCTATGAAATTGAACCTCTTTTCCGGATAGGAATCTCCAACGATCTCAACTTACCAACAGGACGTTGATGTCCCTTTTCATAGTATAGTCTCAAGGTTCGGCTTTAACCACTTGACAAGTCAAACCCTTATCTCGCATATTCTATGATATCTTCGTTCATATTATTCCACCAAAATATTGTTTCAGGTTTATATACATTATGTTCCTCCTGGATATACCAAGTATCTTGTGTTGTGTGCTTCCTCAAGAATTTTCCTTTTTCCATTCCTCTTTCTTCGGTACACAAAACTTATTCTGAAACTTTAAGGTTCCATCCTCGTATATTCCTTGAAACCAGGAGATTTTCCTTTTAATATTTTTCTTAATCCTTTCCATCTTGACATCATCGTTTTGGCTTAACCGAATTTCCTTCGTTATAATAGGTTATACCTCTATCGCTACTAGGAACCCTCTCGTTTGTCCATGTGAGATTAACTCAATACTCATATTGTGGAGGTCTCGTATAGCAACGAGCTGAATTGTTGTTATTACATTCAAACTGTGTTTTGTCTCCCTACTCAACGCATTTGCCACTATATTTACTTGCACTAAGTGATATTATATTTATAAGTCATAATCTTTAAGTAATTCAACTAGAGGCGTTGCCTCGCATTGTTCGTCTTTTGGGTAAAAATGTACTTCAAACTCTAATGGTCAATATAAATCTTACATGTTGCCCCATACAAGTAATGTCTCCAAATATTTAAAGCAAAAACAACAGCAGCCAACTCCCACTCATGAGTAGGATAAGTCTTTTCACATGGTTTGAGTTGTTGAGATGCATAAGCTATGACCTTGTCGATCTGTATTAATACACATCCTAACCCGTTTTTAAATGCCTCACTATATATGGTATACTTTTTACCTTCCATGAGTAAGGTAAGAATAGGGGCTCCAGTTAACCCTTTTTTGTTTTTTTCGCAGCTCTGGAGTGCCTCCTCACATTTATTCGACCACTCAAATTTGGTTGTTTTCTTTAACAAAGTGGTTAGTGGTGATGCTATTTTTGAGAAATCTTGTACAAACCTCCGATAATAATCTGCTAACCCAAGAAAACTCCTCACTTACGTAACACTGGTTGGTGTGGATCATTCATTTACTACATCTACCTTATGAGGATCGATCTTAACCTCTTCCTTGGAAACAATATGCCCTATAAATGTCACTTCTTCTAACCAAAACTCACATTTTTTCCATTTAGCATACAATTGATGTTCTCTCAAAATTTATAGCACTATTCACAACTCGCTCGTCATATTCCCTCTTATCCTTAGAGTATATAAGAATATCATAAAGAACCACCACACAAATTTATTTAGATAAGTCCTCAAAAATTCTATTTATGAGATCCATGAATGCAATGGATACATTGGTAAATCCTCTAGGCATCACCTTAAATTCGTAGAGTCCATATTTAATTCTAAAGGCAGTTTTAGAAATATCTTCCTATTTAATTCCAAGTTGGCAAAACATGCTAAATCCTTATATCGGATCAAACAAGTCATCAATTCGGGCAGAGGATACTTATTCTTGACAATTACCTCGTTTAGCTTGCTATAATTCGCACGAGCCTCGGAGTGCAATCATTCTTCTTTATAAACAAGATCGAAACTCCCCAAGTTGACACACTTGGCCTAATAAATCCTTTCCGTAGTAATTCACTTTGCATTGAAATATGCGATCGGAACTCAGAATAGATGTGTTAGAGAAATTATTTGAACATGCGATAGATTTAAGTGTCTGTCCGAGTGAGTCGAAACACCAATGCAAAATATATACAAGAATGTGTTTTCCGAGTCGATCAGAAACAAATGAAAAACTTACACAAGAGTTTCTATAACACTCGGAATGACTTGTAATAAAAACTTAGGAGGGATGGGGTTTATACCGAGTCTTTATTTATTACTCAAAATATCTTAGAGTTAGAGTCTCGAGTCTTCAATCTCCCCTTTTGATGAAAGACATTCCTTACTTAGATAGAAACTTGTTAGAGTAAAACACGAGTTTTCATTCTCACTCAGTAGAACATATCGAATAAGAAGTAGTGAGTGAAGTATTTCATACTTAGAAAATGTATTGCGGATACTATCACTACTTATAACATTTATGTGGATAACACATTTAGCGAAAGATATGAATAAATATATCATAGCAGAAAAAAATAAAACGAGAAATCGAACTCGGAAAGAGTTAACTCGTAAATGATTCTCGCTCAAAGAAAGAAAATTCATTGTTATATACACAAAAAATACAAATAGAGGGTGGGTTGCCCCTAAACATAACAACATCAATTTTTCTATTTTTCTCCCCTTGCATTTCATAAAAAATAAGGAAGAAAACATCAAAGAAAGGACACTTGATGTTGTAAAAAAAAAAAAAATCGAAACTAAAGAAAAGAAATTAAGACGGGAGTGTTGGTGGTGCTGAGGTGGAGGAGCGAGCAATGCGCCGGCGCTGGTAAGCTTGTGATGACGTGGAAGACCGTGGTAGTGGCGGCACAAGGATGTCCGGTAGTGGCTCGGTTCCGGTTGGTTCAGCCGTAACTATGTCATCCTCCGGCTCATCCTCTTAGAAAATAGCGGAGGGAGGTGCTTCTTCCGTTTTGACCACTATGGATCGACCAATGTCCGCAGGGTCTTCCGACCCACTCGGATCGTGGTCTAAGCCGATAAGCTCCGGTTTAGGAACTCTAGCACCTTGTCCCTCCGGTCGAGCTGCTTCCTCCTTCTCCTCTTCCTTCTTTTCCTCCTTCTTTTCCTCCTTCTTCTCAGCTGAGCTTCAACATAACTTCTTCTTCTTCGGCTCTACGGAGGGGGACTTGGCGAGACTCGAGGACTCCTCGAAGTGTCCGAGCTTTTAGGTCCTGAGCGGCCTTAGATCTCCTTTCTTGCAGGAGCTGAAGTTGCTCGTTCTTCTCCTTAGCAAGTCCTTTCATCTCGAGGAGCGAGATCCTGGTGCTCCCGGATCCGAGATCGAGCTATCTTCCGGTTGATGACCGGACTCGAAGGATGTTTTTGAGGGATCGGAGAATGCCTCGAAATTCTTCGATCAATGAGGAGAGTTTGTCTACCAAGACCGTAGACAAGGCAAAAGTTGCTCGCAGAAGGTAGTTCCGAGGTGGATGCACCACCTGGTGGAGGAGGGAGAGATAGGGGAGTCCGAGTTTGAGTTTGAGTGGGAGGAGGTGAATGGGGCTTTAATTCGACCATGGATCCGGACACCGAGCTTGATTTCCCGGTACCCGTAGCCCGAAGTTCCTTCCGCCTACTGCAATGGCGAGGCTCGGATGCTCGCGTTTGGGTCGAGGGGAGGGAACCTTAAATTGTTTAAAGACCACAGCTAGAAGGAGTCCAAAGGGAAAAGGAGAGGATTTTTTAAATTGAGTTGGAACAAGTAGCCATTTGCTTAAGGATGGCTGGGAAGAGGTCTACATCATAGCCCTTGAGGATATCAAACAGAGCTTTGAGAATCTTAGAATTGGGATTCTCTTTGCTCGAGTGATGAGAGAAGAAGGTTCTCATCGAAAAAAACAAAGCGATCCGGCCTCATTCCTCATTTGAGTCACCGAGAAATTTTTCGTGACTTAGGGACCTCCTTGGCATATGTCTCGAAGAACTCATTCGCAATCTCATTGAAAGGGATGGGATTGCAGTTCAAGAAGAGAGATGAGACTTTGAAAATTCGGTGAAGGAGGGAGATGTTGATACGAACAACCGTGTCTCGGACTCTTGAGGTGATGACTCCCTCGAGTAAGACAGATTAGAGTAGAACTCGACAACGAGTTACGGGTAGATGAACTCAGTGAAGCACGAGAAAATTGTAGACTCTAGTGGTTTTGATGTGAGGCAACCACGAAAATGATGTGGTTGGGAAGAACTTGTCATCCAACGTGAGGTGTTGGGTGACGAACACTTTCAAGAGTTTAGAGGTACCCTTTTAAGTTTGTTTGGTGCGAGGTTTCTTGGTCGCAGACCCTAGAAAATCTTGGGTTGAACCTCTTTTAGGCATGACTCGAAGATTTGAGAGAGAGAGAGAGAGTAAAATTGAAAGAGAAAGAGAAAGAGAGGAAAAAGAGAGTGTGAGCACTAAGAATTTCGAGAACGAGAGCTAGTAAGCTTAGAGAGCACCAAGAAAAACATATAACACATAATGATGCAAGACAAGTTCACATACATAATCATGCATTAATCATTTTAAGCTCATTCCTAATAAAGCAAAACTGATCCTCACTAAGTGGCTTAGTGAAAATATCGACTAACCGAAATTTTGTAGGAATGAATTCAAGTTCAATATCACCTTTCTCGGAATGGTCTCTCGGAAAATGATACCCGACCTCAATATGCTTTGTCTTTGAGTGCTTGAACTGGATTCTTGGTTATGCTGATTGCACTCGATTGTCACACATGATTGGGATAAATTTGAAAGAAAGTCCAAGATCCTTTAAGTGTTGCTTGATCCATAGAATATGAGCACAGTATGCTCTAGCCGCAATGTACTCGGCTTCAGCGAGTTGATAGAGCAACCGAGTTATGCTTCTTTGAGTGCGAGGATATAAGGGATTGACCTAGAAACCGGCATGCTCCTGATGTGCTCTTTCTATTAACCTTGTATCCAGCATAGTTAGCATCCGAGTATCCAGGTGAGGGTCGGTTCCGAGTCTCTTGAAAACTATAAACAAAGATTATGAGTCCCTGCAAGATGTCTAAAAATTCTCTTCACCGCGAGTGAGATGTGATTCTTTTAGATTAGCTTGAAATCTTACACACAGACATACACTAAACATAATGTCCGGCCTCATCTGGATGTGAGATATAGCAGAAATCCAATCATAACTCGATAGAGTTTCGATCTACTTGCTTTACCTTTTTCGATCCGAGTCCGGTTTCATGCAGTTGCTCATAGGTGTTGCTGCATGTTTTGCATCTTGAAGCTTGTACTTCTTCAATAATTCCTTGGTATACTTAGATTGATGGACATAGATGCCATTTTTATCTTATCCGATTTGTAGACCAAGAAGGAAATTGAGCTCTCCCATCATGCTCATTTGGAATTCTGTCTCACCAACTCGGAAAATTCTCGACAGAGATTTTCATTAGTAGCTTCAAAAATAATATTATCAACATAAATCTAAGCAATAAGGAAATCTCTCCCCTTGGTTTTTATGTAATGAGTTTTGTCAATCTGACCTCTTTTGAAATCATTTTCAACCAAGAAACTGCTCGATCTTTCATACCAAGCTACGGGAGCTTGTTTAAGACCATATAGAGCTTTTTGCAATTTGAAAACATGATTTGAAAATTATGAGTTTTCAAATCCAGGGGTTGCTCAACATATACTTCCTCTTGAATGAAACCATTTAGAAAAGCACATTTGACATCCATTTGATACAACTTAATATTCATGCTAGATACAAATGCCAATAGGATTCTAATGGCTTCAATCCTAGCAACCGGTGCAAAGGTTTCCCCATAATCAATCCCTTCTTCTTAATTATAACCTTGAGCCACAAGTCTAGCCTTATTTCGACTACCCATCCTTATCCAGTTTGTTCTTGAAAACTCATTTGGTTCCTATAACCGATTGGTCGAAGGTCATTTGGTCAAAGTTTAGACTTTGTTTCTCTCAAATTAATTAAGTTCCTCTTGCATGGCCTCTACCCATTAAGGTTCATTTAGGGCCTCTAGTACATTTCTGGGTTCGAGTTAATGATATGAATGCAGTGAATGCACATAGATTTTGCAAAGAAGAATGAGTTCTTACCCCACTATTGATGTTAGACAAAATGTTCTCGAGTGGGTGACTTGAAGAATATTTGAATGCTCTACTCGTTCTCCGGTTCACCAAGTTTGTAGGTTGAATTGGCTAATCCTCAGTAGTATGAGCTTACTAAGTTTGCTCATCTCGCTTGTCCTCCGATGATTCGGGCTGGCTCTTGAGCTGGTTCGATCTAAGTCATAATGTTCCGAGTTGCCTCATTTTGAGTTGCTTTCTTTTGACTCTATCCGAGCTCGGTTTAAGCAAGATCATCTTCATCTCGACTGAGTTTCAGATTTGAGAAGGTTGACTCACTTTTTTCCCTAATCAATCTCATCAAACATAATGTGGATACTTTCTTCCATTTTGTTAGTTCTTTTGTTAAAAACACGATATGCTTTACTATGAGATGAGTAACCCGGAAAAATACCTTCATCCGACCGAGCATCAAACTTGGTCGGATGGTCCTTATGATTATTATGAACAAAGCACATACATCCAAAGGGTTTAAAGTATGAGATGTTGGGCTTCTTTCCCTTGTAAAGCTCGTATAGAGTTTTCTTCAAGATGGGTCTAATGAGGCATCTATTCGAGTATGTAGTTTGTTGTGTTGACTACCTCGGCCCAGAAATAATAAGGTCGATCATGTTCAATCATCATTGTTCTTCCTATTTCTTCAAGAGTTTTGTTCTTTCTCTCCACTACCCAAGTATGTTGAGGGGTTCTGGGTGCTGAGAAGTTATGAGAGATACCATTCTTGTTGCGGAACTCTGCAAATTTTGATTAATCGAACCGCCTTCCATGGTCGGTTCGAATTCTTCCGATATGATTATGTGACTCGACTTGAATTTTCTTGCAGAGCTTGCTGAACTCTTTGAAAGCTTCATTTTTGTTCTTGAGAAAACAAACCCAGGTAAATAGTGAGTAGTCATCAACAATCACAAGTACATATGATTTACCTCTCGAGAATCTTTACGAGAGATTTCACCACATAAATCAATATGCAGACAACTCAAGCACTTTGGATGTGGAAACAGTTTTGAGAGGTTTGAAAGATGATCTGACCTGTTTCCCTTTTGTGCATGCTTCACAAATTTTATCTTTCTTAAATGCACAATTAGGTAAACCCCTAACTAAACCATGTGCATGCTAACATGACCTAGTCTATGATGCCATGTCCACGAATCATCATGCAATGATGCTTTTAAACAAGATAAATTCTAACTTGGATAAAAAGAGGAATAATATAGGTATTACCTGATCTCTTACCTGAGAGCTTAGTCTCTTTGGTGGTTGCATCAGAAATATAGCAATTGGTCCGAGTGAATCTTACCTCTTGACCTTTGTTACACATCTAAGAGATGCTAAGTAGATTGTACTTTAATCCGTTGATAAGATAGATCGGGCTGACCGAGGTTGTCTCTTTTCCTAATCTTGCCAATTCCAACTATCTTGCCTTCATTATCATCTCCAAAAGTGACTTCACCTCCTTTGAAATCCTCTAACTCAGAAAAGAGCCTTGAATCTCCTAACATGTGGCGTGAGCATCCATTATCTAAGTACTAAAGACCTTTTGTCCTTTTCCGAGTTAATTGCAAGTCGAAACACACTAACCCTTCTCACTTCCTCTAACGAACCCAGTAACTCCCTTTACTCGTGGTCCTTTTCGAGGAAGAAGACTCTTGGGAACCCAGATTTGAATGACTTTGGGTTTGGTCCGATTCTCGAGTCTTCTTTCTAGAAAGCCGAGTCCGTGTCTCTTTCTTTTGAAAATCTTTTCTTTTATAAACAGGTGGAGAAGGTTTTCTCCTATAAACTGGTATGGGCTCAGTCCTCCTTTCATTCTTATGAATAGGACCATGCTCATCCTTCCCGAACTTCACAGTTCGGAATCCTTTTGAAAAGATTTGAGTAGGAATTAGATTCCTCCTCTTCGTTAAAACCAAGTCCTTCTTCATGAAGGAGACACATTGAGAGCCTAAAAGCATATCAAGGTTTTTCTAACTTTGAGTAAATTTCAAAACAAGCTCTTGAGACTCATTGAGCTTTCTTTTCGGATGCTCATTTTCTCTTCGAGTGACTCAAACTCAGTCTAATTAGTTTGAGTACTAGTCTTGGGTTCTTTTAGAGTTAATCTCAGTTTTTCCAATTCATTTTTCAAACGAGTTGCTCTAGAAGTAAGAGAATCAAGTTATTCTTTGAACCGAGAAGAATTAGAATTGGACTTTTGTTCCATAGTATAAATGTATTTAGCCAAGTCAACTTTGGAGAACTTGAGAAAGTATTCAATTACCTCATGAGGACTTATCTCCTCGATTGTCCGAGTTGTCGAGTCCGACTCAAATTCAGCTTCGAGTCCGTTAGTGCCATCGGACACTTTGAGTCATCAAAATCTTCATGTTCTTCGAGATGAGTCTTCATCGCTCCATGTGGCCATCATAGCCTTCTTCTTATTTTTGCCCTTCTTTCTCCTTGGACAGTCCTTGACTATGTGATCTTTACTTGCCACATTCAAAACAACAAGAGTTCTTAGTTAAAGATAACTTTGAAGGGGAAGAGTATTTGCCTTTTCTGTCCGTCTTATCCTTCTTGTAGAACTCTTTCTTTAGCCTCTTCTCCCATTTCTTTTACTTCATCATTCTTTTGAAGCCTCGGGCAATGAGTGCCATAGGATCTTCTTCGAGTCCGAGGAACTTAGACTTTCCCCTCTGCTTTTGAGGCTTTCGGTGCGATGTTTTTTTGGTGTTGACCTCGGCATCCTCTTCTTCCAGGTGAATTTCATGGGTAAGCAGCTTCCCAATCGGTTCATCCGGTTTTAGTTGAGAGAGGTTCTAAGCTTCCTCGATGGCTGTCACCTTGGGACCCCATCTTCTCTTTGGTAAACTTCTTAGAATTTTTTGCACATTTCTTCGCGAAAAATCTTTCTACCAAGAGATTTGAGATTGATTGTAATCTCGAGTGAAGCGTATAAATATCCGAGTGATGTTTTCTTTTGGCTCCATCTTGAACAGCTCATATTTGTGAAGATATTAACTTATCTTCGTCTGTTTCACTTGGCTTGTACCTTCATATGTGTTGACAAGAGTGTCCCACACATCTTTAGCTGTGTCACAAGTCGACACTCTGTTGTACTCTTATGAGCTGATAGCACACATCGGAATGTTCATTGCTTTCAAGTTCTTTCCGAACTTCTCCGACTCTTCATTGGTGTACTCGGACTTTTCCTTAGGCACAGATCTTGTGCCTTCTATCTTCATTGGAATGTGTAGTTGCCTTCTTGGATGATGTTCCAAACATCTTCATCGTTGTCCAACAGAAAGCATTCCATTAACTTCTTCCAGTGCACGAAGTTTGATCCTTTGAACTTTGGTGGTTTGGTGGATGACCTTCCTTCATCGAACTCTCCAATGTTCTGAGCCATCCGATCTTTAGACCTTTGGATTGTTAGATCCTTTTGGAGAGGCTAGGCTCGATACCAATTGAAGTTTTGCTCTTGGAGAGGCTAAGTCACCCGAGAGGGGAGTGCTTGAATAGGGTGATGAGGAAATTTTAACAAACTTAGAAACTTTAAGCTTGAAAAGAATGAACAAGAGAATCCGAGTCTAGATTAGACTTCGACCAAGTATACAAATAGAGATATGTGGAAACCCTCTTGGGGCAGAAAACCATGGACAATGCTAATCCAAACACCAAGTCAAATCCACTAATTTGAATCCCTCAAAATACAACGGACTAACTCAACCGAATTGCTCTCTTAGATAATTCCTTACAATGTTTTCCTAGACTCGAAGTTCCCTTATCCGATCTAGTACTTCCTAACCGAGATAACCTTTACAGCTTAGGGACAACCGAGCTGAGTTAACCCTTACAGCTCAGTCAAATGACCTTACTCGGAAAGTAAGAAAAGTACGTGACTAATTACAAGACTTTACAACTCGGAATAGTACCAAGTATAGACTTGGAGTTGTAAGAAGAAGATTGAATGAGTAATGTACTAAGAGAGATAGTTTCAGCAATAGATTCAGCAATCTTCAAGTCTTTTGAAGTGGCTTCTATTTATAGATAACCAAGCGAGTGACCGTTATTCTTGGTTCCGAATAAAAGTCTTTACTAGCCGTTGTAACGGCTCTTCCGAGTCACTCGAAAAGATCCATTGAGATGTGAACACCGTGCAGCGGCTCTTGGCTCCTAAAGATGCTCTAGTTAATTGGTGATGTCCGAAAAGCAAGGTGTAAACCACCGTTGAGCTTAGCGTTGAAGTTTTCTAGTTTTAGAAACAGAAAACCCTAACACGGTGTCCGAGCCCTGTTCGAAGTAGATAAGTCTTGTCTGCTGGTGATTGACGACTTGAAGCCGGCTACTTTTGTAATTCAAAAATGATATAACCTCGTTTAGATAACCTACAAAAGTAAACCACTTTGGTTCTCAAAGTATAAAATACTTTGGTCCAAGATTAGGCACAAATAATAATTTAATTAAGACATTAAGTGCATAATTATCTTAGGCCTAGAAGAGCGGAATTTTCCGAGTCTAATATTCAATATACTCAAATTCCATCGAGTCGATCGTAAGAAAGATCAAGTTAGAAAGAGTAAAAATCATCGAGTATAAAGACTTGAACTGGACAAATAATTCTCAAACAAGCAAACCGACTTAGAACGAGGAATTAACACTCGTAATTTACTTTGTGTTGAAATATGCAGTCAGAACTCAGAATAGATGTGTTAGAGAAATTATTTGAACATGCGTTAGATCAAAGTGTTGTCCGAGTGAGTTAGAAACACCAATGCGGAAGATATACAAGAATGTGTTTTATGAGTTAGTCGGAAATGAATGAAAAACTTGTACAGGAGTTTCTATAACACTCAGAATGACTTATAATCAAAACTTAAGAGGGTTTATACCTGAGTCTTCATTTAGTACTCGGAATATCTTAGAGTTGGAGTGTGAGTCTTCGGTGTTGACTCACGGTTTCGCCTAGCTTCAAACACTTGTAAGTTGAGATTCCCAGCTCCAATTTAGCTATTTAAGGTATGGTTAGAAAGATTAAGATGTTAGCTTTCCAACCATGTATCATGAGTTGATGTTGGAGCTCTGGATCAAAAGATATGACTTGAACAAGGTGTAGATGTCAACCTGGATAAGCAAACTGCTAGTTTTCATAATAGGCTTTTAAGTTAGGGTTGTTGACACTTTAGTACCATGTACTGTTGATAAATGATAAAAAGCCCCTTAGGTATTGAAAATAATAACTTACTTCCTGAGGTATCATATAATGTTATAAAGTTACCTTTTATGGTATATATATATAACCCATAAAAGGAAACTTTTACAATTGAATTATGATACCTTAGGGTAGTAATTTATTATTTTCGATATCTAAGGGATTTTTTATCATTTATTGATAGTAAAGGGTAATAAAATGTCAATAATCCCTCAAGTTATTATCTTTCGCCTAAATAAAAATGCCCATAATATCTCATGAAACTAGATATCTTATTGCATTTCTTTGCAAAATTAGAAGATCAACTCTCGGCCATGAGTGACTAATTGCCCAAAGAACTTGACCTTTAAACGCCACAATTTTCCCGCGACTGACACTTAAGATTTGTTGCAAACATGCTCTTGGTCCAGCTTGGATATGTCTTGGAAGAGCTCTAACTTGGGATATGTTGTACCCGGGGCATTAGGTGAATTAGTTGTCATAGGTTAAGATATCGATTAAGGTTCTTTATAGGAAACATTGTCACCGGTCCAGTCTCCTAACCTCTCGGTCTATGACTTTGCTTCTTTATAGGAACCGTTATCATAGATCTTGATAACTTGGGATATTGACAATAGTTATTCATAGGAACCGTAGTCATAGGTCAACACTTCAATTATGGAGGAACAACCCTTGACATGGAACTATACCACAAAAAGTGGACATCTCCCCTTCTTTTGTGGAACAATCCTTGTCAAAGCTTACTCCTCTACAATGGAAGTGCAATGGACATATTGAAACATACAACTGAAGTGAATAGAAACATCTAAATATATCAAAGAATTACTTTTTCTTTGTAATGTAAGTTCCTACTGCGAGAGGGAGTGCATGCCTTTGTTATCTCACTACCTCGGATAAGGAGCTACTTTTCTCTAGAGGCAGGTATTTCCCGGGAGGTAAGGATTTCTCGACGGATAGGGAGCTATTTCTCTTAATCAACAAGGAGCTACTTTTCTCGGCAGCGAGAGAACCACTCTGGAGGCATCACTCGGAAGGGTGTTAGAACTCATTTTCATTTTGAAGATAAAAGAGAAAAAAATGAGGCGGTGGAAATGATACCATCAGCCTTGACTTTATATACTGGAAAAAACCCTAAAAATGAGGTGATGGCAAAAAATTGGAACTTGGCTAGGTTAGCTTATGAATCGGGTAGGGTAAAAACGAATTTACTTCGTAGACTTATGACAACGGTTCTTGTCAAGGAACCGTTTTTAAAAGGGATATGATAACGGTTCTTGTCACATGACCATTGTTAAAATAGCAGGTTTAGACACCTAAAACGTATCGTCCTTATCTCTTTATTTTTGTATTTTATTTTGTCGACGCGATGATGAAATCCCGATCCTGTTTGTGAATTTAGAGCACAAACGATATTTGATTGGTATGACGGAAGGTAGTAAACCATAAGAAAACCCTTTAGCACCAAAAACACCTTACGCCTTGCGTCGGTCCAAAAATCCTTTTTCTTTCGGACGATCCAAGACCGGGCCAACCTTCCGAGTCAACGATGACCAGCGCTGCGCATAAGGCTTTGGTAGGCTCAAAACACTATGTTTCGTCATCAACATCCAATGAAGACATGGAACTAAAATCATTTGTACGACGTTGTTGAGCCCAACGCCGTGTTTCATGGTCAGAATCACCAAAATGCTGCATTTTTCTCCAAGTATCCAACCGAGACACGAAGTTCACTTTTACAAAATGACATCGGTAATGGCCGGTGCCGCGTTTCGGGAATTTCACCCCGGACGCTGCGTTTTGCCTCAAAGTTTTGTTGCAACATGGAAGGAGCTGAAGGGTTGTAGCATGCCATTTAGGTCCGATGCCATACACCGCAGCTCGAATCTTGGGATCCGATTCAATCTTGTTTTTGGTATGATTTTTGTGATTTCCTCGGTCGGTTTCGCTTAGTTTTGGATGGCTACCTATGTTGTAAACCTAGGTCATTTATGACCTAATCATTCCCTATAAATAGAGAGCTTAGGCTCTCATTTGCATACGACTTTTTCCTAGGCGTTAAGCTGCTAAATGTTAACCCGATACAACTCATTTCTAAGCGTTATGCTGCTGAAGCTTAACTAAGAGCGACTAAATACATCCTCTCGTAGTCCGATCTCTTAGTTTCTTTTCAGCCTACTCTTATCATACTCCTTACATTCGATCCATAATACTCCATCAACCATGCACATCTTCCTACTCACCTTCAAAAAATTCATAAAAGCCCTTTCAATTTACCACCGTCACACTTTCGGATCTAGTTCGAGATTCAGATCAACAAGTGGGACAACCCGAGGGAGCTAAATTGGCTTTCAAACCATGGTTTATTTAATTTTATTTATTGTCTTTGGTACTGTGGAGAAAGATGTAATCGCATTTAAATTCCTCCTCGCCTAATGTAATTTTTTAATTTCATTTTCATTTTCTTTTGCTTTTCTTTTTGTTTCTTTATCGCTTTCATTTATCGCTTTTATATATGTTTCTACTCGCTTTCAATCACATGCTTTGATTGTTTTAAATTTCACATCTAATTATGTTGTGTGCCTGTTTTTAATGTGTTATCTAAATGAAGACTCACACTTTAAATTTAAACCATTCCGAGTACTACATAAAGACTCAACTACAAACCTCATCCCTCCGAAGTTTTAATTACAAGTCATTCCGAGTGTTACGTAAACTCCTGTGTAAGTTTTCATTCGTTTCGACTGACTCGGAAAATACATTTTTATATCTTCTCACATTGATGTTTCGAGTCACTCGGACATCACTCGGATCTATCACATGTTCAAATAATTTCTCTAACTCTTTTATTCCGAGTTCGACTTCACATTTCAACGCAAAGTGAATTACAGTGTTAATTCCTCTCTCTATGTCAGTTTGTTTGTTTGAGAATTATTTGTCTAGATCAATTCTTTATACTCTTTTTAATTTGATCTTTCTTAGGACTCGACTCTCATGGAATTTGGGTATATTGAATATCGGACTCGGAAAATTCCACTCTTCTAGGCTTAAGATAATTATACACTTAACTATCTTAATTAAATTATTATCTCGTGCCTAATCTTGGACAAAAGTATTTTATACTTTGAGAATCAAAGTGGTTTACTTTTCTAGGTTATCCAAACGAGGTTATCTAATTTTTAAATTACAAAAGTAGCCGACTTCAAGTCTGGTAATCACTAGCGAGACAAGGCTTATCTACTTCCGAACAGGGCTCGGACACCGTGTCGAGCTTGTCTGTTTCCAAAACTTAAAAACTTCAACACTAAGCTCAACAGTGGTTTACACCTTGCTTTTCAGGCATCACCAATTAACTAAAGCACCTTTAGGAGCCAAGAGCCATTGCACAACGTTCGCATGCCAACGGATCTTTTTGAGTGACTTAGAGGAGCCGTTACAACGGCTAGTAAAAACTTCGTTCGGAACCAAGACAGAACAGTGACTTTGCTTGGTCATCTATAAATAGAAGCCACTTCACAAGAGTTGAAGATTGCTAAATCCATTGCTGAAATTATCTCTCTTAGTACATTATTCATTCAATCTTCTACTTACAACCCCAAGTCCGTACTTAATACTTTTCCGAGTTGTAAAGTCTTGTAATCAATTACATACTTCGTTACTTTCGAGTAAGGTCCCTTGATTGAGTTGTAAGGATTAACTCAACTTAGTTGTCCCTCGCTATAAAGGTGATCTCAGTTAGGAAGTACTAGATCGGATAAGGGAGCTTCTAAGTCTAGGAAAACATTGTATGGAATCGTCTAAGGGAGCAATTCGATTGAGTAAGTCCGTTGTACTTTGAGGATTCAAAATAGTGGATTTGACTTGGTGCTTCGACTAGCACTCGTCCATAGTTTTCTGCCCCGTAAGGGTTTCCACGTATTTTTGAGTGTATAATTTTCCGAGTCCAATCAAGTCTCATATTCTCGTTGTTTATCCTTTTCAAGCTTAAAGTTTCTAAGTTTGTTAAAATTTCCTCATCACTCTATTCACTCCCCACTAGAGCGAATTAGACTCTCCAAGTGCAAGCCTTCAATTGGTATCGAGCCTAGCCTTTCAAGAAGGATTTAACAATCCAAATATCTAAGATCGGATGGCTCGTAACATCGGAGAGTTCGATGAAGGAAGGTCAGCCACCGGACCACCAAAGTTCAAAGGATCAAACATCGAGCACTCGGAAGAAGCTAATGGAATGCTTTCTGCTGGACAACGATGAAGATATTTGAAACATCATCCAAGAAGGCAACTACATTCCAATGCAGATAGAAGGTACAAGATCTGTGCCTAACGAAAAGTTCGAGTACACCAATGACAAGTCGGAGAAGTTCAAAAAGAACTTCCAAGCAATGAACATTCTGATGTGTGCTATCAGCTCGAAGAGTACAGGAGAGTGTCAGCCTATGACAGAGCCAAAGATGTGTGGGACACTCTTGTAAACACATACGAAGGTACAAGCCAAGTGAAACAGGCGATGATAAGTCAATATCTTCACAAATAGGAGTTGTTCAAGATGGAGCCGGAAAAAACATTACTCGGATGTTTATATGCTTCACTGAGATTGCAAAACAATCTCAAATCTCTAGGTATAAAGATCTCTCATAAAGAAATGTGCAGAAAAATTGTAAGAAGTCTATCAAAGAGAAGATGGAGTCCCAAGGTGACAGCCATTGAGGAAGCTCGTAACCTCGCTGAACTAAAGCCGGACGAACTGATTGGGAAGTTGCTTACCCATGAAATTCACCTGGAAGAAGAGGATGCCGTGGTCAAGCACTCGAAAAGAACATTGCACTAAAGGCCTCGTAAAGCGAAGGGAAAGTCCGAGCTCTTCGGACTTAAAAGAAGATCTTATAGCACTCATTGCTCGAGGCTTCCAAAGAATGATGAAGCACAAGAAATGGGAGAAGAGGCCAAAGGAAGAGTTCTACAAGAAAGATAAGAAGGACAGAAAAGGTAAATACTCTTCCCCTTCAAAGTTATCTTTAACTAAGAACTCTAGGTGTTTTGAATGTGGCAGCAAAGATCACATAGTCAAAGACCGTCTAAAGAGAAATAAGGACAGAAAGAAGAAGAAGGCTATGATGGCCACATGGAGCGATGAAGATTCATTTAAAGAAGATGATAATTCTGATGACTCAAAGTGTCCGATGGCACTATCGGACTCGTAAGTTGAATATGAGTCGGAATCGACAACTCGGACAATCGAGGAGACAAGTCCTTAGGAGGTAATTGAATACTTTCTCAAGTTCTCCAAAGTTGATTTGGCTAAATATATTTATACTTTGGAAGAAAATTCCAATTCCGATTTTTCTCAGTTCAAAGAACAACCGGAGTCTCTTACATCGAAGAGCAACTCGTTTGAAAAATAAATTGAAAAACTTGAGACTTACCCTAAGGAGAACTCAAGACTAGTACTCAAGCTAATGAGACTGAGTCCGAGTCACTCAAAAGAAAAATGAGCATCCGAAAAGAAAGCTCAATGAGTCTCAAGAGCTTGTTTTGAAATTTACTCAAGGTTAGAAAAACCTTAACATGCTTTTAGGCTCTTAGTGTGTCATCTTCGTAAAGGAAGGACTTGGTTTTAACGAAGATGAGGAATCTAATTTGTACTCAAATCTTTTTAAAAAGGATTCCGGAATTGTGAAGTTCAGGAAGGCTGAGCATGGTCCTATTCATAAGAATGAAAGAAGGATTGAGCCCGGACCAGTTTACAGGAGAAAACCTTCTCCACCTATTTATAAAAGGAAAGATTTTCAAAAGAAAGAGACACAAACTCGGTTTGCTAGAAAGAAGACTCGAATTAGACCAAACCCAAAGTTATTCAAATCTAGGTTCCCAAGAGTATTCTTCCTCGAAAAGGACCACAGTAAAGGGAGTTACTCGGGTTCGTTAGAGGAAGTGAGAAGGGTTAGTGTGTTTCGACTTGTAGGTAACTCTGAAAAGGACGAAAGGTCATTGGTACTTAGATTGTGGATGCTCATGCCACATGTCGGGAGATTTAAGGCTTTTTCCGAGTTACGGGATTTCAAAGGAGGTCAAGTCACTTTTGGAGATGATAGTAAAGGCAAGATAGTTGGAATTGGCAAGATTGGGAAAGGAGACAACCTGGTCAGCCCTAGTCTATCTTGTCAAGGGATTAACGTACAATCTATTCATCATCTATCAGTTGTGTGAAAAAGGTCAAGAGGTAAGATTCACTTAGACCAACTGCTATATTTCTGATGCAACCACCAAAGAGACTAAGCTCTCGGGTAAGAGATTAGGTAATACCTATACTATTCCTCTTTCGATCCAAGTCAGAATTTATCTTGCTTAAAAGCATCATTGTATGATGATTCTTGGACATGGCATCATCGACTAGGTAATGTCAACATGCACACTATCAAAAAACTTGCATCTCATGGTTTAGTTAGGGGTTTATCTAACTGTGCATTTAAGAAAGATAAAATTTGTGAAGCATGCACAAAAGGGAAACAGGTCGGATCATCTTTCAAACTTCTCAAAACTATTTCGACATCCAAAGTGCTTGAGTTGGTGCATATGGATTTATGCGATGAAATCTTTGTAAAGAGTCTTAGAGGTAAATCATATGTACTTGTGATTGTTGATGACTACTCACGATTTACTTGGGTTTGTTTTCTCAAGAACAAAAATGAAGCTTTCAAAGAGTTCAGCAAGCTCTGCAAGTAAAATTCAAGTAGAGTCTCGGACTCGGATCAAAAGAATTCGAACCGACCATGGAAGGGAGTTCAACTACTTAGAATTTGCAGAGTTCTGCGACAAGAATGATATCTCTTAAAACTTCTCAGCGCCTCGAACTCCTCAATAGAATGGAGTAGTGGAGAGAAAGAACCAAACTCTTGAAGAAATAGGAAGGAAAATGATGATTGAACATGATTACCTTACTATTTCGGGCTGAGGCGATCAACACAACAAACGACACATTGAATAGATTCCTCATTAGACCCATCTTGAAGAAAACTCCGTACGAGCTTTACAAGGGAAAGAAACCTAACATCTCATACTTCAAACCCTTTGGATGTAAGTGCTTTGTTCACAATAATCATAAGGATCATCCGACCAAGTTTGATGCTCGGTCAGATGAAGGTATCTTTGTGGGTTATTCATCTCATAGTAAAGCATATCGTGTTTTTAACAAAAGAACTAACAAAGTGGAAGAAAGTATCCACGTTGTGTTTGATGAGATTGATAAAGGAAAAACAAGTGAATCAAATTTCTCGGATCTAAAACTTAATCGAGATGAAGATGATCTTGCTGAAACCGAGCTCAAACAAAGTCAAAAGAAAGCAGCTCGAGAATGAGGCAACTCGTAACATCATGACTCGGATCGAACCAGCTCAGGAACCAGCTCGAATGTTGAAGGACAAGTAAATGAGGAAACTCAGCAAGCTTAGACTACTGAAGATTAGCCAGTTCAACCTACAAACCTAGTAAACCAAAGAACAGGTAGAGCATTCAAATATGCTTCGAGCCACCCACTCGAGAACATATTGTCGACATCAACATTGGGGTAAGAACTTGTTCTTCTTTGCAAAATTTATGTGCTTTCACTGCATTCATATCATTAACTCGAACCCAAAAATGTACTAGAGGCCCTAAATGAACCTGAATGGGTAGAGGCCATACAAGAGGAACTTAATTAATTTGAGAGAAACAAAGTCTAGACTTTGACCAAACGACCTTCCGACCAACCAGTTATAGGAACCAAATGAGTTTTCAAGAACAAACTGGATGAGGATGGGTAGTCAGAAATAAGGCTAGACTTGTGGCTCAAGGTTATAATTAAGAAGAAGGGATTGATTACGGGAAACTTTTGCACCAGTTGCTAGGATTGAAGTCATTAGAATCTTATTGGCATTTGCATCTAGCATGAATATTAAGTTGTATCAAATGGATGTCAAATGTGCTTTTCTGAATGGTTTCATTCAAGAGGAAGTCTATGTTGAGCAACCCCCTGGATTTGAAAACTCATAATTTCCAAATCATGTTTTCAAATTGCAAAAAGCTCTATATGGTCTTAAACAAGGTCCCATAGCTTGGTATGAAAGATCGAGCAATTTCTTGGTTGAGAATGATTTCAAGAGAGGTTAGATTGACAAAATTCTTTTCATAAAAACCAAGGGGAGAGATTTCCTTATTGCTCAAATTTATGTTGATGATATTATTTTTAGAGGTACTAATGAAAATCTTTGTTGAGAATTTTCTGAGTTGATGAGACAAGAATTCAAAATGAGCATAATGGGAGAGCTCAATTTCTTTCTTGGTCTACAAATCAGACAAGATAAAGATGACATCTATGTCCATCAATATAAGTATACCAAGGAGTTGTCTGAAGAAGTATAAGCTTCAAGATGCAAAACATGCAGCAACACCCTTGAGCAGCAGAGCATGAAATTGGCCTCGAAGAGAGAGGTAAAGCAGTAGATCGAAACTCTATAGAGGTATGATTGGATCTTTGCTGTATCTCACATCCAAGTAGGTAAGACATTATGTTTAGTGTATGTCTATGTGCAAGATTTCAAGCTAATCCAAAAGAATCACATCTCATCTGCGGTGAAGAGAATTTTTAGATATCTTACAGGGACTCGGAATCTTGGTCTATGGTTTTCAAGAGACTCGAACCGACCCTCACTAGATACTCGAGATGGTGACTATGCTGGTTACAAGGTTGATAAGAAGAGCATATTAGGAGCATGCCAGTTTCTAAGTTAATCCCTTATTTCTTGGCACTCAAAGAAGCGTAACTTAGTTGCTCTATCAACTCGCTGAAGCCGAGTACATTGCAGCTGGAGCGTATCGTGCTCGGATTCTATGGATCAAGCAACACTTGAAGGATCTTAGACTTTCTTTCAAATCTATCCCAATCAAGTGTGACAATCAGAGTGCAATTAGCATCACTAAGAATCCAGTTCAACACTCAAAGACAAAGCATATTGAGGTCGGTATCATTTTCCGAGAGACCATTCTGAGAAAGGTGATATTGAACTTGAATTCATTCCTACAAAATTTCGATTAGCTGATATTTTCACTAAGCCACTTAATGAGGATCAGTTTTGCTTTATTAGGAATGAGCTTGGAATGATTAATGCATGATTATGTGATTTTCTAAGTGAACTTGTCTTGCATCATTATGTGTTATATGTTTTTCTTGGTCTTAATAACAATTGGTTCGATTGACCGAGTGAAACCGAGCTAGGTGTTATTTTGTGTTTGAGTTTTGTGAGTCACTCGAAACCATATTGAGTCAAACTCGGCTTTTGAGCAAAATGGACATAAATTTTCTGAAGTCATCTCTAGATAAGTGGAGAATTTCAGAAATTTCTTTTAAAATGTATCTTTCTTTATCTTTCTACCGCGCGCATCGATCGAGAGAACTAAGCGTTGGGAGAAAGTCACCGGAATTCTAACCATTGGAGAGCGAAATGTCGGACACTGCTCGAGGCGACCGTTGGAGGTTCGAGTCGGACCGAATATTGAAGGACATTCCTTTTCACTATAAATAGCATCCCTTTACCTTCATAGCGCTACTTTACTCTCTACTTACTTACTCTCGACCTTACTCGCTCTCGCTCTCAAAACTCTCGGTGCTCACTCTCTCATTATCTCTTACTCTCTTTCGAGTTAACTTTCTCTTCTTTCTTAAATCGTCGACCATGCCTAAAAGAGGTTCAACCCAAGATTTTCTAGGGTCCGTGACCAAGAAGCCTCGTATCAAACAAACTCAAGAGGGTACCTCTAACCCCTTGAAAGTGTTCGTCACCCAACACCTCACGTTGGATGACAAGTTTTTCCCAACCACATCGTTTTCGTGGTTGCCTCACATCAAATCCACTCGGAGTTTACAATTTTCCGTGCTTCGGTGAGTTCTTCTACCCAGGACTCGTTGCCGAGTTCTACTCTAACTTGTCTTACTCGGAGGGAGTCATTACCTCACGAGTCCGGGACACGGTTGTTCGCATCAACCTCTCCCTCCTCCACCGAATTTTCAAAGTCTCCTCTCTCTTCTTGAATTGCAATCCCATCCCTTTCAGCAAGACCGCGGATGAGTTTTTCGAGAAATATGCCAAGGAGGTCCCCGAGTCACGCAAAACTTCTCCGTGACTCGGATGAAGACCGAGGCCGGACTACTTTGCTTTCTTCGATGAGAACCTTCTTCTATCATCACTTGAGTAAAGAGAATCCCAATTCTAAGATTCTCAAAGCTCTATTTGATATCCTCGAGGGCGATGATGTAGACCTCTTTCCATCCATCCTTGAGCAAATGGCTACTGTGCCAGCTCAATCCAAAAAATCCTCTCCCTTTCCCTTCGGAGCCCTTCTAATTGTTGTCTTCAAACAGCTTTAAGGTTCCCCTCCCCTCGGATCCAAACGCAGTCTCTAAGGCTGCCATAGTAGTGAGCAAGAAGGAACTTCTAGGATACTGGTACTAGGAAATCAAGCCCGGTGTCCGGGTCCATGGGTCAAAATTAAAGCCCCCTTCACCTCCTCCCAGTCGGACTCGGACTCGGACTCCCTATCTCTCCCCCTCCACCAGGTGGTGCATACACCTTAGAACCACCTTCTATAACACCTCCTACTTTGTCTATAGTCTTGGTAGACAAACTCTCCTCGATGACCGAAGAATTTCGGGGCACTCTGCTTTTCTAAAAACGTCCTTCGAGTCCGGTCATCAACCAAAAGATGGCTCGGTCTCGGATCCAGGAGCATCAGGATCTGCTCAATGAGATAAAGGGACTTATCAAGGACTAGCAAGAGCAACTTCAGCTCCTCAAAGAAAGGAGATCTAAGGCGACTTAGGACCTAGAAAGCTGAAACACTTCTAAGGAGTCCTCAAGCCTCGCCAAGTCTCCCTCCTCGGAGGAAGAAGAAGAAGAAGCTGGGACTGAAGCGGCTCAACCTGAGGAGAAGGAAGAAGAGAATGAGGAAGAGAATGAGGAAGAGAAGGAGGAAGCAGCTCAGCTAGAGGGACAAGGTGTTATAGTCCCCGAACTGGAGCCGATTAGCTCGGACGACGGTATGAGTGGGTCGGAAGACCCCGCGGACGTTGGTCGATCCACGGTGGTCAAAACCGAAGAAGCACCTCCCTCTGCTATTTTCCAAGAGGATGAGCCAGAGGATGACATAGTTACGGGTCGGACAACCAGAATTGAGCCACTACCGAGACATCCCTGTACTTCCATCGTCACGGTTTTCCACATCATCACAAGCTTACTAGCGCCGGCGCACTGTTCACTCCTCCACCTCAAGCAACACCAGCACCCCGTCTTAATTTCTTTTCTTTAGTTTAGTTTTCTTTTGTTACATCCAACATCAAGTATGCTTTCTTTTTGATGTTTTCTTCCTTATTTTTGTTGAAATGTAAGGGGAGAAAAATAGAAAAATTGATGTTGTTATGTTTAGGGGAGCTCACCCTCTTTTTGTATTTTGTTTTTGTATATATGAATGAATTTTCTTTCTTTGAGCAGAATCATTTCTAAGTTAACTCTTTTTGAGTTTGATTTCTCATTTTATTTCTTTTACGCTCCGATATATCTGTTTATATTCTTTTTGCTAATGTGTTATCAGCATAACTCGTTATATGCAGTGATAGTATCCGAAATTCATTTTCTAAGTATGAAATACATCACTCACTTCTTCTTACTTTGATATGTTCTACTTAGTGAATGAAAACTCATATTTTACACTCGACAAGTTTCTATCCGAGTGTGGAATGCCTTTCATAAAAAAGGGAGATTGAAGACTCGGACTCTAAATCTAAACCATTCCGAGTACTACATAAAGACATAGGTACAAACCTCATCCCTCATAAGTTTTGATTACAAGTCATTATGAGTGTTATAGAAACTCCTGTATAAGTTTTCATTCATTTCTGATCGACTCGGAAAACACTTTCTTGTATATCTTCTCACATTGATGTTTCGAGTCACTCGGACATCACTTAGATCTATCGCATGTTCAAATAATTTCTCTAACTCTTTTATTCCGAGTTCGACTTCATATTTCAACGCAAAGTGAATTACAGTGTTAATTCCTCTCTCTAGGTCGGTTTGTTTGTTTGATAATTATTTGTCCGGATCAAGTCTTTATACTCGATGATTTTACTCTTTTTAACTTGATCTTTCTTAGGACTGACTTTGATGGAATTTAAGTATATTGAATATTAGACTCAGAAAATTCCACTCTTCTAGGCTTAAGATAATTATGCACTTAATTGTCTTAATTAAATTATTATCTCGTGCCTAATCTTGGACCAAAGTATTTTATACTTTAAGAACCAAAGTGGTTTACTTTTGTAGGTTATCCAAATGAGGTTATCTCATTTTTGAATTACAAAAGTAGCCGGCTTCAAGTCGTTAATCACTAGCAGACAAGGCTTATCTACTTATGAACAAGACTCGGACACCATGTCAAGATTGTCTGTTTCCAAAACTTGAAAACTTTAACGCTAAGCTCAACGGTGGTTTCCACCTTGTTTTTAGGCATCAAAATTGACTGGAGCACCTTTAATCTTCCCCTTTTTGATGAAAGGCATTCCATACTTAAGATAGAAACTTGTTAGTGCAAAACATGAGTTTTCATTTTCAATGATCGGAACGTATCGGAGCAAAGAGTAACGGATGAGAGGCATTCCATATTTCTAAAATGCATTTCGGATCATATCATTACTCATAACAGCTTATGTGGATAATAAATCGGGGCAAAGAAATGAAAATATTGTATCGAGTGGAAAAGTAGAGATAAACATATAGCTTAGAGACATATAACTCGAAACAAGTCCGTTCGAAAAAAATAAAAACTTCATTCATTGCTCAAAAAGAGGGTGAGCTCCCCTAAACACAACATCAAGTTTTCAAGTTTTCTATATTTCTCCCCTAGCATTTCATCAAAAAGGAGGGAAGAAAATAACAAATGAGTACAATTAATGTCGGACAAAAAAAAAAAAAAGAAGAAAATGAACTAATAAGAGGGGCGTGATGTCAAGAGGAAGAGGGACGAGCAGTGCGCCTGCGCCGATAAGCTTGGGAGGAGGTGGATAATCATGGCGGTGACAACACGGGGATGTCCGGAAGTTGGTCTGTCCCGGTGCTTTGATCCAGGGGCATATCTTCTTTGGGCTCATCCTCCCGAAAGACAGAGAGGGTGGTGCTTCGACCCGAGCAACTTTGGATTGACCAACGTCCCCAACGTCCCCAGTAGCTTTGGCATATCGGTTCCGGTTCAGGAACTACTGCACCTTGGCCCATAGGTTGAACGGCCCCTCCATTTACTTTCTCCTCTTCCTTCTCCTCTTCTTTCTCCTCTTCGAGCTGAGCTACTCCTTCTTCTGCTGCGGCTTCAGCTTCTTCTTTTACCTCAGCAGAGGTAGACTTGGCTCACTGGAGGATTCCTCGAAGTATCCAAAGTTTCGAGTCCCGAGCAGCCTTAGACCGGTATTCTTGAAGAAGTTGGAGCCGATCGCGTTGCTCGGTGATGATGTCCTTGAGCTCGATCAACGGATCCTGGTTCTCCGGATCCGAGACCGCCCGGTCTTCTAGTTGATAACTAGGCCTTGAAGGAAATTTTTGAGAGAGCGGAGAGTGTCTTGAAGTTCTTCGGACATAGAAGAAATTTCGTCTACCAACACGGTAAACATAGTAGCAGAGGCTGAAGAAGGTGGTTGAGAAGTAGAGGGACCATCAAAGGGAGGTGGAAGTGATAGAAGAGTCCGAGTCCGAGTGGTAGGGGTAGGGGGTAGGGAGGTTTCAACTCGGACATATGAACCCGGACATCAAGTCTGGATTTCCTAGACCCGTACCCAAGAAGCTCTTTTCTATTAACCACAATGGCAGTCTCGAAACAACATTTGGATTTGAGGGAAGGAAACTTTGAACTATTTAAAAATAACAATCAAATGGGCTCCGAAGGGAATGGAGCAGATTTCTTTTATTGAGGTGGCATAGAAGCCATCCGCTCAATGATAGAAGGAAAGAGGTCTACGTCACAATCCTCTAGGATATCGAATAAAGCTTTAAGAATCTTTGAGTTAGCTTCGCTAGAATGATGAGAGAAGAAGGTTCTCATCAAAATGAAATAGAGTAATCTTGCCTCGGTCTTCATCCGAGTCACCGAGAAATTCTTCCGTGACTTAGGAACTTCCTTGGCATACTTCTCGAAGAATTCATCGGTAATCTCCATAAATGGTATAGGATTGCAGTTAAGAAAAAGACAAGAGACTTTGAAAAGTCTATGAAGAAAAGAGAGGTTGACACGAACAACCTTCTCTTGAACTCTTGAGGTAATAATTCCCTCAAAGTAGGACATGTTTGAATAGAACTCGACAGCGAGTTCCGGATAAATGAATTCATTGAAGCACATATAATTATATAACCCGAGTACTTTTGATGTGCTGCAACCACGAGAAAGAAGTGGTTGGGAAGAATTTATCATCCAACGTGAGATGTTGGGTGACACAAATTTTTCGGTGGTTGGAGGTACCATTTAGAGGATTTTGGTGTAGGGCTTTTTGGTAGCAAACCCCAACAACTCGGATGCTGAACCTTGCTTAGGCACGGTGTGATTTGAGAAACAAAGAGGACACAAGAGAGCAAAGAGAGAATTTCTAAGAATGAATATGAGAGAGCAAAGATTTCGAGAGAGGAGAGCGAAAAGCAAAGTAATAAAAAGAAGGCAAACGGATGCTATTTATAGCGAAACAAAAATACTTTCAGCCTTCATTTTAACCAGAGTACCAAACAATACTCTCGGACCGGTGTGACGTTCTGCTCTCCAACGATTAGAATTCTAGTAGCTTTCTTGCAACGGCTAGTTTTCTTTGATCGAAACGCGTGGCAAAGAAAGAGAGAGAGAGAGAGAGAAGAAAGACTTTTAAAAAGAATTTCTAAAATTCTCCATTTATCTAGAGATAATTCTAGAAGTTTGATGTCCATATTGCTCAATAACCGATTCTAACTCAGTATGTTTTCCGAGTGACTCGGAACACTCGGAGAACTAATAACTCATAGCTCGGTCTCACTTTGTCAATTGATCCATTTGTTATTAAAACAAAAGAAAACATATAACACATAATTATTCAAGGATAGTTCACTTAGAAATCACATAATCATGCATTAATCATACCAACCTTATTCCTAATAAAGCAAAACCGATCTTCACTAAGTGGCTTAGTGAAAATATCAGCTAATTGAAATTTTGTAGGAATGAATTCAAGTTCAATATCACCTTTCTCGAGTGGTCTCTTAGAAAATGATACCTGGCCTCAATATATTTTGTTGTTGAGTGTTGGACCGGATTCTTTGTAATGCTGATTGCACTCTTATTGTCACACTTGATTAAGATAGATTTGAATGATAGTCCTAGATCCTTCAAGTGTCTGTTTGATCCACATAATCTGAGCACGAGTAAGCTCCAGCTGCAATATACTCAGCCTCTACAGTTGATAGAGCAACAAAATTTTATTTCTTTGAGTGCCAGGAGATGAGGGATTGACCTAGAAATTAGCATGCTCCTGATATGCTCTTTCTATTAACTTTGTATCTTGCATAATCAGCATATGAGTATCTAGTGAGAGTCGGTTCCGAGTTTTTGGAAAACATAGACCAAGATTCCGAGTCCCTGCAAGATATTTGAAAATTCTCATCAGCGTAGTGAGATGTGATTCTTTTTGATTAACTTGAAATCTTGCACAAAGGCGGACACCGAACATGATATCCGGCCTATTAGATGTGAGATAGAGTAGAGATCCAATCATACCTCTATAGAGTTTCTAATATACAACTTTACCTTTCTCATCCGAGTCCAGTTTCAAACTCGCTACTCATAGGTGTTGCTGCGTGCTTCACATCTTGTAGTTTGTACTTCTTCAAAAGTTCCTTGGTATACTTGGATTGATGGAAATAAATGCCATCCTTGTCTTGTTTGATTTTTAAACCAAGAAATAAGTTGAGTTCTCCCATCATACTCATTTGGAATTTCTGTCTCATCAACTCGTAAAACTCTTGACATAGAGTTTCATTAGTAGCTCTAAAGATGATATCATCAACATAAATCGAGTGATGAGAAAATCTTTCTCCTTGGTTTTTATGGAAAGAGTTTTGTCAATTTGACCTCTTTTGAAATCATTTTCAACCCAAAACTGCTTAGTCTTTCATACCAAGCTCCGGGAATTTGTTTAAGACCATATAAAGCCTTTTGCAATTTAAAAACATGATTTGGAAATTCCGAGTCTTCAAATCCAGGGGTTTCTCAACGTAGACTTCTTCTTGAATGAAACCATTTAGAAAGGCACATTTGACATCCATTTGATACAACTTGATATTCATGCTAGATGCAAATGCCAACAAGATTTTGATTACTTAATCCTAGCAAAAGGTGCAAAGGTTTCCTCACAATCAATTCCTTCTTCTTGATTATAACCCCGGGCAACAAGTCTAGCCTTTTTTCCGACTACCAACCCTTCCTCATCCAAGTTTGTTCTTAAAAACCCATTTGGTTCCTATGACTGCGTGGTTAGATGGTTGTTTGGTCGGAGTCCAAACTTGGTTTCTTTCAAATTGATTGAGCTCTTCTTGCATGGCCTCTACTCATTCAGGTTCATTTAGGGCTTCTAGTGCATTTTTGGGTTCCGTTAATGATAATGCAAGTAAATGCACACAGATTATGTAAAGAATATCGAGTTCTTACCCGACTATTGATGTCCGAAAGTATGTTTTCAGGTGGGTGGCTAGATGCATATTTGAAGGATTTATCTGTCCTTTGATTTACCAAATTTGTTGGTTGAATAGGCTGATCTTCGATTGGTTGATCTTGCTTGAGTCTCATTGACATGTTCTTCAACGATTCCGAGGTGGCTCTTGAGTTTGTTCAATTTGAGTCATAACATTATGAGTTACTCCATTATAAGTTGCTTCATTATGAGTTGGCTCACTTGAAGACTCAGATTTTAACTCTAAATATTTTGTGAAAGACTCGAGTATAAACTTTTATCTCTCTTGAGTTTTGATTGGAAGTCATTCGAACTTCATAGAAACTCATACTTAATTTTTCATCTTTGTTCTGAATAACTCAAATATCACTCGTGTTCTATATCTTCAGTACTGAGGTATTCCGACCTACTCGGAATCTACTAGAACTATCGCATGATCAAATAATTCTTTTAACACATCTTTTCTAAGTATCGATTGTGTTTGCCAACTCGGAACCGAGTCTTTCTCTACTGAGTTGTATAAGTCGGTTTATTCCTTAAATGATTATTTGATAGATCAAGGTCACTTACTATGTTTGAATATTCTTCTACTTGATTTTTCTAGGAGTTATTCTAAGCTGAGTTTGAACCTATTTGATATTAGACTCAGAATATTCCACTCTTCTAGGCCATAGATAATTAAGCATTTAATTATCCTAATTGAATTATTATCTGTGCCTAACCTTGGACCAAAGTATTTTATACTTTGAGAACCAATGTGGTTTGCTTTTGTAGGTTATTCAAACAAAGCTAATATATATATATATATATATATTGAATTTCAAAGACAACTGGCTTCTAGTTGTTAAATGCCAATAGATAGTTTTAGCCAATTTTGGACAGGACTCGGACACCGGGTCGGGGTTGTCCGTTTCCAAACTGAAAAATCCAACGCTAGGCTCAACGGTGTTTTCCGCCTTATTTTTCAAACAACACCAGTTGATTGGAACACATTTTGGAGTAAATAGCCATTGCCTAACGTTTACACTCCAACGGATCTTTTCGAGTGACTCGAAAAGCCCTTTCAACGGCTAATGAAGACTTCAGTCCGGAAATCGGACTCAACGGCTACTCTACTTGGTCATCTATAAATAGAAGCCACTTCACAAGACTTGAAGATTATTGAACCTATTGCAAAAACTATTCTCTTAGTGCATTACTCACTTAATCTTCTACTTATAACTCCAAGTCCGTAATTAATATTTTCCGAGTTGTAAAGTTTTGTAATCCATTACATACTTCTCTTACTTTCGAGTAAGGTCCCTTGACTGAGCTATAAGGGCTAACTCAGCTCAATTGTCCCTAGCTGTAAAGGTTATCTCGGTTATGAAGTACTAGATCGGATAAGAGAACTTCGAGTCTAGGAAAACATCGTAAGGAATTGTCTAAGGGAGCAATTCTAGTAGAGTCGATCCATTTTATTTTGAGGATTTAAAATAGTGGATTTGACTTGGTGCTTGAGCTAGTACTTGTCCGTGGTTTTCTACCCCATGAGGGTTTCCACATATTTCGAGTGCATACTTTCCTGAGTCCAATCTAGACTCGGAATCAGGTGTTTAGCTTCTTCCAAGAAAAAGGATTCTAAGTTTGCTTAAATTTCCTCATCATCCTATTCACCCCCTTTAGGATGACTTAGAGTCTCCAGGAGCAACTTTCATGAGTAGTTCTGTTTTGACTCTTTCGAGCTTAGCTTCAGCAAGGTCGTCTTCATTTCTTTTAAGTCTAAGATCCGAGTATGTGGACTCACTTATCTTGGCAGGATCAATTTCTCAAAGACAACGTGGATACCTTCTTCCACTTTGTTAATTCTCTTATAAAAAATACGATAAGCTTTGTTATGAGATAAGTAACCTAGAAATATACCTTCATTTGTTCTAGCATCAAACTTAGTTAGAGGCTCCTTACTATGGTTGTGGACAAAATACTTTCATCCAAATGGTCTGAAGTAGGAGATGTTGGGTTTCTTTCCTTTGTAAAGCTCCTAGGTTGTTTTCTTTAAGATGGGTTTGATGAGATATCCGTTGAGTGTGTAATTTGCTTGTGTTGACTTGCCTAAGCCTAGAAATAGTAATTTTCAATCATCTTCAAGAGTTATGTTCTTTCTCTCCACTACTCCATTCTATTTAGGAGTTCTTGGTGTAGAGAAGTTGTGAGAGATCTCATCTTTGTCATGGAAGTCCGCAAATTCGGGTAGACAAACTCCCTTCCATGGTAAGTTCGAATCCTTATGATCCGAGTCCGAGACTCCACTTGAATTTTTCTACAGATCTTAGTGAACTCTTTGAAGGCTTCATTCTTGTTCTTAAGAAAACATACCCAAGTAAATCGTGAGAAATCATCAACAACAACAAGTACATATGATTTGCCTCCAAGACTTTTCATAGGAATTTCACCACACAAATCCATATGAAGCAATTCAAGCACTTTGGATGTAGATACAGTTTTCAGTGGCTTGAAAGATGATCTAACTTGCTTACCTTTTGTGCATGCCTCACAAATTTTATCTTTCTTAAAAGCACAATTAGGTAAACCCCTAACTCGTCCATGAGATGCAAGTTTCTTGATTGTATGCATGCTTGTTATGACCTAGCCTACGATGCCAAGTCCATGAATCATCATTCACAGATGCTTTCAAACAAGATAAGTTTTGACTTGAATCTAAAAGAGGAACAGTGTAAGTATTACCTGACCTTAGACACTGATAGCTTAATCTCTTTGGTTACTCGTATCGGAGATATAGCAGTTGGTTTGAGTGAACATCACCTCTTGAACTTTGTGAGATAGTTGCGAACCGCTAAGGAGATTGTACTTGAGTCCTTTGACAAGGAAGACTGGGCTAACTATGTTGTTTCCTTCACCAATTTTTCCAATCACTACTATCTTGCCTTTCTTTGTTATCTCTAAATGTGATTTTTCCTCCTTTAAGATCTTTTAGCTCAAAGAAGAGTCTTGAATCTCCTAACATGTGGCGTGAGCAACCACTATCTAAGTACCAATTACCTTTCTTCTTCTTCTGAGTTATCTACAGGACTGAAACAAACTAACCCTTCTCACTTTCTCTTACGAACCCAGTAACTCCCTTTACTTGTGGTCCTTTTTGACGAAGAGCACTTTTGGGAACCCAGATTTGAATAATTTAGGGTATGGTCCGATTCTCGGTCTTCCTTCTAGAAAACCGAGTCTATGACTCTTTCTTTTGAAAATCTTTTCTTTTGTAAACTGGAGGAGAAGGCTTTTTCTGTAAGTCTGGTTTGGGCTTAGTCCTCTGTTCATTTGTATGAATGAGCCTTCTTGAAAATTTACAATTCGGAATTAGTTTTGAAAAGATTAGAGTAGGATTTTGATTCCTCTTCTTCATTGAAACCAATTCCTTCTTTCCTGAAGGAGACACAATGAGAGCCTAATAGCATATTAAGGTTTTTCGACCTTGAGTGAATTTTAAAACAAGCTCTTGAGACTAATTGAGCTTTGTTTTTAGTTGCTCATTCTCTATTCTGAGTGACTCGGACACAGTCTCATTTGCTTGAGTACTGGTCTTAAGTTCTTCGGATTTTGTCTCGGTTTTCCAATTCATTTTTCAAAGCATTGCTCTCATCGATAAGAGACTCAAGTTGTTCTTTGAATTAGAACGAGTCGAATTGGACTTTTCTTCCAAAGTGAAAATATATCATGCTAGATCAACTTTTGAAAATTTGAGAAAGTATTCAACTACCTCATCAATATCCGAGTCCTCGTTGTCTAACTCGGATTCAGCTTCCGAGTCCGTAAGTGCCATAAGATACTTTGACTGACTCATCTTCTTCGGATGAGTCGTCATCACTCTAGGTAGCCATTATAGCCTTTTTCTTTCTGTCCTTGTTTCTTTTGGGACAATTTTTGACTATGTGCTCCTTGCTGCCACATTCATAGGAACTAGAGTTCTTAGATAAAGATAGCTTTGAAGGAGAAGAATATTTACCTTTTCTGTCCTTCTTATCTTTCTTGTAGAACCCATCCTTTGGCCTCTTTTCCTAGTTCTTATATTTCATCATTCCCTTGAAGCCGCGGGCTATGAGTGACATAGGGTCCTCCTTTGATTATGAGAAACTCAAACTTTCACGTCGCTTTCCGAGGCCTTCGACGCAATATTCTTTTTGGTGATGACCTCCACATCCTCTTCCTTCGAGATGAATCTTGTGAGTGAGTAGCTCCCAATAAGCTCGTCTAGCCTTAGTTTTAAACATCTTCATTAGAATGAAGTTGCCTGCTGGGATGATGTTCTAAACATCTTCATCGTTGTCCATTGGAAAACACTCCATCATCTTCTTCCAATGGGCTTCGGTTGTCCGGTGGATGATCTTCTTTCATCGAACTCTCCATTGTTCCGAGCCATCTAATTTTTATACCTTTGGATGATGAGATCCTCTTGAAAGGCTAGACTCGATACCAATTAAAGGTTTGCTCGTGGAGAGTCGAAGTCACCCTAGACCGCGGGTGAATAGGCTGATGAAGAAAATTAAACAATCTTGTCAACAATTCAGCTTAACAACAGATTCGAGTCTAGATTGGACTAAGAAATGTGATAACACATATTTACGTGGAAATCCTCCTGGGGCGAAAACGATGGATAGTGTTAATCCAAGAACTAAGTCAAATCCACTATTTTGAATCCACAAAATACGGAGGACTAACTCAACCATATTTAGTCCCTTAAACAATTCCTTACGATATTTTCCTAGACTTCAAAGTTCCCTTATCCGATCTAGTACTTCCTAACCGAGGTAACCTTTACAATCGGGGACAAGCTGAGCTGAGTTAACCCTTACAGCTCAATCAAGGGACCTTACTTAGAAAGTAAGAAAAGAATGTAACTTATTACAAGACTTTCATTACAACTCGGAAAATATTAAATACTCGACTAAGAGTTGTAAATAGAAGATTGAATAAGATTGAACAATAAATTCGGTTCGAGCAATGTGTTTAGCAATCTCCTAGTCTAGCGAGGTGGCTTCTATTTCTATCCAACCAGGCAAAGTGACTGTTGATTCTTGGTTACGGACGAAGTCTTCACTAGCCGTTATAATGGCTCTTTTGAGTCACTCGGAAAACATCCGTTGGGATGTGAACATTGTGCAATAGCTCTTGGCTCCAAAGATGGTCCAATCACTTGGTGGTGATTGAATGTTGTGGTGGAAACAATCATTAAGCCTAGAGTTGGAGTTTTCCAATTTTGGAAACAAACAACCACGACACGATGTTTGAGCCATGTCTAAAAGTAGCTAAAACTTGTCTGCTGGTGATTAACGGCTAGAAGCCGGTTGCTTTTGTATTTGAAAAAATAAGTTAGCCTCGTTTGAAGAACCTACAAAAGCAAACCACATTGGTTCTTAAAGTATAAAATACTTTTGTCCAGGATTAGGCATAGATAATAATTAAATTAGAATAATTTAATGCTTAATTATCTTTGGCCTAAAAGAATGGAATTTTACGAGTCTAATATTCAATATACTCAAATTCTATCCGAGTCAATCGTAAGGATGATCAAGTAGAGAAAGTAAAACATCAGAGTGTAACAACTTAATCTAGTCAAACAATTCTCAACGAAATAAAGTGACTTATAATAAAGAATTAACGATGTAATTCTCTTTGCGTTGAAATACACGAGTAAGTGCTCATAATAAGAGTGTTAGAGAAATTATTTCAGCAAACAATAGTTCTGAGTGATGTCCGAGTGACTCGAAACATCGGTGTAGAAGATATGCAATAAGGCGCTTTTGAGTCGGTTAGACATGAATGAAAACTTAGACAAGAGTTTCTATGGTGCTCGGAATGACTTGAAATCAAAGCTTAAGAGAGATAGGATTTATACCGAGTCTTCATGTAATACTCAAAATGACTTAGAGTTAAAACCTGAGTCTTCATGGTCCAAGCCGGTGTTTTCACACTTGGTTTGGCCCAAAACCCTACGATAGAACCAAAGTAAACCTAATTTGTTTAATTTTGGTTATGAAATAATATCTCGAGATTTCTAAAAATAATTCCTAAAATAAAATGACTAATAAAATCGCCATTCATTCTTCCTTAATTTATTTTAAATCAGATTACAAAACTTAGAAATCCTAATAAGGGATTCGTCCCCACTTTAAAAAACTACGACCTTTCAAAAATCAAATTATTTCCATCTTCAAAAGAAAATCCCGCCAATTCATGAGGAAGCTTGAGGCCTCGGCTCCGGCCGGGGTTCCCGTGGTTCCTACAACAGGGGCTTAGAAGACATACGGCTACGGTTCTTTTAAAAGAACCGTAGTCATAGGTCGAGTGCACTTCAATTATGAGGATAAAGCCTTGACAGGAGTGCTCCATAGAAGCCGATGAGATGACCCCGAATGCTTGAGGAATATTTTAGTTACCATAAGCTTAATGCTTGTCCAACGATCTCTTTTGAGGAGATTCAATGTTAAATCTCATCAAAAGAGACCGTAAAGAAGGACTAAGGTTATGCTAACTAAATCTTCTTCAAACATTAAGGGGTCATCTCCTCTACTTCTACGGAACACTCTTTGTCAACGCTTGCTCCTCTGCAATCAAAGTGCACATATTGAAATGTACAACCGAAATGAATAGTGTAGGAACCACGGCCTCGGGCCCACATTGAATGGTTGGCGTTAGGGTTTTATAAAGCTTAAGGAACGATTTTAGGGTTTTGAAGATGCATTTTAAAAAGTGGGGATGAGCCTTTTATTAAGATTTCCGAGTTTTATTAAATCTGATTGGACAAAGTTTGAATGGCGATTTTATTAATCATTTTAATTTTATAAATTATTTTTAGAATTTCAGGGATATTATTTGCTAATCGAAGAACAAACAAAATTAGGGTTTTGATTCTCCCGTGAGGCTTTAGGGCCGGATCGGTCTAAAAACACCAATCTAGACAGAAGCCTCTCCTACCGACCACTAGGTGCGGGCAGTGGCGGGCGCCGGCCGAGGCCGGGGTTGAGGAGATCAACCTAGGCCTCCGCCCTGGCTGGTAGAACTAGAACCGATGTGTTTTACCTCGCAATCATAAAATAACAGGGATGGAATTTCATTAAGAAATAAGCATAAAAAGGGAGTCGCCTGTTAGTTTTTAGGATGAAAACTAACAAAAACATAAACTTGCTCTTCTAATATTAGCATGGGAAAACTAAGACTAAAAGAGGCTAAAAATTGACTCCATCGGTCTTTAAACCAAGAATCGATTTGGGGTAATCGAGTACGAAATATAGGGAAAACCCTACCATTTCGCCGTCCGAAGACGACCATTACTAGTTTGAATAGTGAATCTAAAATAACGTGATATACATACAAACACACAACATGCTAGAACGATAAATAAAAGCAACCAACATAACTAAAGAAAAAGCAACAAAGAAAGCGGTAAAGAAAAGAAAAGCGGAAAACCGAAAGATTACATCGGACGAGGAGGAATTAAAAGAACGATTACATCTCTTTAATCCACAATATGGAAAGCAATGAATAAAGCATAAAAATAATAAACCATTTGAAGGCTATCCGATTGCCCTCGGGTTGTCCTACCTTGTTAATCTAGATCCGTTGATGCGACGGTGACAAACGAAAGAAAAAGGCTTGTTTTTGTGAATTATATATGTGGGGAGTTGTAAAGATCAGTTCAATGAGTACCCAAAGATTAGAATAAACGAATATTCTTTAGCTCTTTGCACAGATTCAACGGCGGTAAGTAGAGAAGAGATGAATGGATCATAGTAATTTTAGTAGAGCAACGTTTTGATATGAGTGCTCGGTTAGCTTTCTGCAGACATTGCGCATAGGAGAAATTCGTATGGGAATGAGAGCCAAGGCTCTTTATTTATAGGAGAGGACCTAGCTTACAAATGACCTAGGGTCCGCCCTCGGTCAGCTGTCCAAATAACCGCAAATAAACCGGGCCGGAATCTCACGAGATTGAACTCGATAGAGAGGATAAAACCGGATAGAAGCTGGTTGGCAGGCTCCGGTTGTAGGAACCACGGCCAGGCTGGGCTCGCCGAGCTTCCCCACTTGTGTCGGGTGTCTTTTTTAAAGCTTGATTTTGAAGATGCTTTTAGAAATTCGATTTTGGAATGTGGGCATGAACCTTTTATTAAGATTTTTGAGTTTTATTAAATCTGATTGTACAAAGTTTGAATGGCGGTTTTATTAATTATTTTATTTTAGTAATTATTTTCAAAAGTCCGAGGATATTATTTTTCAATTGAAAGATAAATAAAATTAGGGTTCTAAATCGCCATGAGGCTTTAGGGCTAGATTAGTGTGAAAACACCAATCTAGACCAAAGCCCCTCCTATCGACCACTCGGTGCGGTGGTGACCTGCACCCGTAGTAGCCGACACCGACGAGAGTCCGCGGCTAAGGAGATCAGCCTCGACTTCGCCCGGCTTGGCAGATCCAGATCCTATTTTCTTATCCTGCAGTCAAAAAATAGCCAAGATGCAAATTTAGAAGAAATAAATAAAAGGGAATCGCCGATTAGTTTTTAGGAAAGAAAAACTAACAAAAACAAAATAAAGATTTGCTCTCTCGATCTTAGTATAGGAAAAGTAAGACTGAAAAAGGATAAAAATGACTCCATCGGTCTTTGAACCGAGAATCGGATTCGGGGGCAAAGGTACGAAATGTAGGGATAAACCCTTCCGTTCCGCCCATTCAAAGATGGCCATTACTAGTTCGAGTAGTGAATTAAAATAATGCGACAAACACAAGCAAGCAACATGCTAAGTGAAATTAAAGAAACCAAACATAGAAAAGAAAGTGGTAAAAGCGGAAACGAAAAGCAAAAGCGGAAGAAAAGTGAAAAAGGAAAAGAAAGCGAGAAATCTAAAAGAGTACATCGGGCGGGAGGAATTAAAAGTGATACATTGTTTATCCACAATACGAAAAGTAATAAAAAATGCATAAAATAAAATAAATTGTTGTGAAAACTGGATCTATGCCCTCGGGTTGTCCTACCTACTAATCTGGATCTCGGATCTCTTGATACAACGGTTGCGAAATAAAGGGGGCTTTTGTGAGTACTTTGTAGAGATTGGTAAGTATATAGATGTATGATGAGGCCTTTTGGGTTCAAATGTAGTTTAGGTAAGGAGTATAATGGAAAGAGGTTGAAAAGAGACCAAGAGATCGAATACCAAAGAAAGTATTAACTCTTAGGCTGATTTTAGCAGCATGATACTAAGGCAGGAAGTCGTGTGGGAATGAGAGCCAAGGCTCTCTATTTATAGGGAGAGGTTAGGTCAAGGAATGACCTAGGGTTAGCTCTCGGCTAACCATCTAAAAGTAGCAGCAAAAATCGGGTAGGATATGATGAAGATTGAACCGGATAACAATGGGATAAGACCGGATAGGAGCTGGTTCACGGCACCGGCCACAAGAGGCTTTATAGGGTTTTGTGCCCTAGCGTGCTTCCAAGGGAGTCTCCGAGGAAAAACATAACGTTCCACTTACTATTTGGCGGGTTTCTAAAAATGGAAAGTTTTGATTTTTTGCGGGTTTCCATTTTTACAGGTTTCTATTTTTGGCAATTTTCATTTTTGATGCAGGATGCATTCTCCTAGTCTCTACTGGACTGTCTTGGAGCCAAAACGCATCACTTTTATGCTTGTGATTATGAAATGTAGCGTCTAACACCGTCTTGAGGTCTTCAGCTCCTTGTCCGGTTGGATCGAAGTGAAACGCAGAATTTTGAGCTCGGAATTTCCCGATACCCGTGCATCGGACTTCTATTGTCTTTGGAGGCTTAGCCCGATCTTGGATCGTCCGAAAGAAAGGGGATTTTTGGATCAACCCAAGGAAAAAGGTTATTTATGTGGTGGTGGGGGTTCTTTGTGGTTTATCGGCTTTCGTCGCGCCAATCAAACATAGTTCAAGATCTAAATCCTCAAACAGGACTCGGGATTATCATCATTAGCCAACAAATAAAAAACAGAGAAAAGGACGACACTTTTTTGGTGTTTACAGTTAGCCCCCACTTTAACCGAGTCCGAAAGATGAAGGTCAAATTAGATACTAAAGGGTACATACACGGTACTCGGCATTGCTTGATGAATATGATTGAATTGATGCGTATTAAATTAAATAGCTTTTGATAGCCTCGACATGACTGATGGAGTCCGAAGTTTGGGTTGTTGATTCCGAACTTGGTTGCTTAGAGACCTAAAGTTCGGATTGGTGTGCTCAAACTTGACCATGTGCTTAGTCCGAAGCTTGGTAGGGAGCTTGAACTCGAGTCGGAGAGTAAAGTCCGACGTCCAGCTGGGGTACTCGAACTTGACCGCTTCTTGGATCCGAAGTTCGACTGTGGCTATGCCTAAACTTAACCTTTCTTGGTCCGAAGCTTGGCTGAAAATTTTTTGCACTAATAGTTTTGTTAGCTAATAATCGAATGTAAATAGTTTCAAGTGTTACCTAAAGATGATTTGTAACTAAATCTCATTTCAAATGTGGTTCCTTGACTTGGCCATAGGGAGGTCTTGAAGTCTCGGCATAGTGTGTGAACCTTGACCGCTTTGGGGCCCGAAGTTTAATTGAGGGATGTTTGAAGCTTGACCACAGTTGAGCTCGAAGCTCGACCGAGGATGTGACTCGAACCTTTACCACTACTAGGCCGAAGCTCGATGGGATTTGTCTAAACCTTGACCGTTGTTGGGCTCGAAGCTCGACGGAGGTTGTTTGAACCTTGACCGTTGTTGGGCCCGAAGCTTGATTGCTATCGACTTTCGTCGGAACAGGGATGACTACTTATCTTTATGTAGACATTCTTGCCTAGACTTGGTCAGTTGGATGACTTGAAGTCTACTTGCTTGAAAATATGATGTTCCATGAGGTGATGTGCCTCATTCGAAATTTAAGCTTTTAGTTTGTGTGCTAATAGCTCCTTTGATTTCGGTCTTCCCCGAGTGTTCTTGGAGTTGTTGTGGTTGTATGACTCTTCGATCAGGAGCCCCCATATTCTTCTTGGGTGCTTGTGTCTAATTCTTCTTGAATGTTGGAGTGTTGGTGAGCTTTGATTAGGCGATGGAAGATCCTCTTTGAAGGTGACAGATCTTGTTGACCTCCTTGATGCTTGCTTGTTTGAATAATTCCTTGTAGGGTGTTTTGTTATTTAATTTTTATGTTTTTAGGAGTTTGACTCATGCAAAGGAGATGAATGCAAGACTCTATTCTAAGAACAAATGCATTTTTATTAAGATGATGTAAAAAGGTTAAAAAACAAACAAAATAAAACTTTTAGCCCCCACTCCCTAAAGTAAAGCCTAAAGAAGGGTAGGTCGCTCGAACTGCGATGTAATGCTTGTTGCTGGACCGTGCTCCTAACGATTTGATGCTAGATCGAGACTTGCATGCCTTTTGATGATTCGATGCATTTTCCTGATAGGTTTCTACTCCTTTGGATAGGGCAAAGTGGCTTTGACTTTGGGAAATTGGAAATGGGAATTGGAAATCGGGATCAAAATAAGGTTTAGGGCCGGACCTCATGGGCTTCCTACGTATCCACGATAACGGAAATCAGGCCTTTGTAGCTCAAAAAGAAAGGTAATTTGGTTTTTTTAATTGGAAAAGGAAATAGACATATAATGCATATGGAAAATGGAAATGGACAAAGAACAAATATGAAAGGGAAATGCGCTCTTTATTGGTATCCTTGATGACTAATGGGCCCATTGGATGACCTCTAGTCGGATGTCCGCTCTTCTTCTATGAGCATGCCGAGTATCTCGAAGTGTTTTGAAGTCCATGATAGGCAAGAACTTTAGGTGCTAATGATAGGCAGAGTTGGAGGTTCTTCATGATGATTCTAACTCGATCCTTCTCGGATGGTCGATCGATCATGTAGTGAGCTGTCGCCCTCCAACGAGTAAGAAAGTCAATGAAGCTCTCCTCGTCTCCTTGCTTGATCGGTTCTAAGTCCTAAAGAGTGACTAGTAGATTAGTATTGTAGGAGTATTGATGTATGAACTCCCTACACATATCTTACCAGTTTTTGACCTTGCATGGGTCAATAACATTGTACCACTTCATTACATCACTATCGAAAGTCCACGGGAAGATGATGTGGTAAGTATCCTCCGATACATTTTTCAAAGTCATTCCCCCATAATGTTTCTCACGTGATGGTGAGGGTTCTCGGTTCCATGAAATTTGATGTTAGGCATGGTAAACTTAGGGGGTAGCTTGCCTTTAGGGATTGAAGTGAATCCTTGGGCCAGGTAGTAGTGATTGAACATCGAGGACTCTCGTAACATCTTCTCTATCTGATCTATTCTTAGATTGGATCGAGGCCTGGGTTGAGGTTCGGGCGGGATCCTTCTCCTTATTTTTCTTTCCTCGTGAACTTTGATTTCCTCTCTAGTTCTTTACGTATAAGAGTAAGGGATTCAGATATAGACTCGATCCGGTTATCCCGGGCTTCAAGCTTAGCCTCTAGTTTAGCAAAAGACTCTTTGATCAAGGTTATGATGGGGGTTTGCTCTAGCTGGTTGGCCATTTTTGGTGGAGGATTGTGTTTAGACCTCGGACAACGAACCGATGTTACTAGTATAGGTGCGGGATGTACCGATGTAGTACGTGCTAATGTGGGACATCTCGGTGTTGACCGTCTCGGTGTTGATGTAGATTTCTTACTTCCACGACGCTTCGTGTTAGGGTTCTCGACTTGCATAGGATTTCCTACCCTGTATCCCAAAAGAGTACGCTCGGGATTGGCTCGTGGAAGAACTTCTTGGGGAGATGGGGCTTAAGTGCTTGACCCGAGGAACAACCGATCCTAGGAGGAGAGAATATGATATAATCTTTTATTTGGATGCACATAAGGGAATGCAAAACAAATAGAAAGTATGCAACTATGCGACTTAATGCGGGATGATTCTATGATTTGGCTAGTGCAAAGCTGAAATGCATAGACGATTAGTCCTAATGAAAGATGAATTTACTTTGGCTAAATGAGAAATGAAAATGCAAAACAAACCAACCTTAAAAGGAGAGAAAAATATTTGGACTTTTAGCTAAATGCAAATGGAAATGCAAAATGGACCAACCTTAAAAGGAGAGAAAAAGAATTTGGACTTTTGGCTAAATGCACAAATTAGAGCGACTCAAAGTTTTATTATTTTTTTATTTTTGCACCAATGCAAGGATTATTTTAGCACTCCTCACCTATCCCTAAAGGCTCACGAGAAGAAGATTAAATCTAAAAACACACACACACATCCAAGCATGAAAATGAAGAGGGGACCACCTAATAGTGAAAAGTTCTATGGTTAAAGAGTGCAAGAGTTTGGATACATGGTGACACGTAGTCCAAGAATTTGGTCCCCATGTGTTGCATGGATAAGGATATAAGCTAGAATTCGATCGCCTCTCGGTGAACAAAAGGGTTTAGCCCAAGAGTGTGTGCTACGAGGGAGTAGGTACCGTTTCCTCGGGCAATCAAGCCTAGTTGGGCCCGCCTAAAGGAACTAGTGGGAGCCTCTCTCTATAAAGGCTAAACAGCAGGTACAATAAAGTTTTCTTAGTGGTCTAAAACAGTATTTAAACTAGCTCAAAAGGTTACTCAATGCGGGATTCCTAATGCAAGCACATTATTAAAACTCACTAATCAAATTATCAAGTTTCGCCCTCTTAATAAAAAGTTAACCCCTAGCGGAGTCGCCACTTGTCGGAACCACGACCGACCGGAGCCTCGCTGAGCTTCCCCACTTGTGTCGGGTGTCTTTTTTAAAGCTTGATTTTGAAGATGCTTTTAGAAATTCGATTTTGGAATATGGGCATGAACCTTTTATTAAGATTTTTGAGTTTTATTAAATCTGATTAGGCAAAGTTTGAATGGCGGTTTTAATAATTATTTTATTTTAGTAATTATTTTCAAAATTCTCGGGATAGTATTTTTTAATTGAAAGATAAATAAAATTAGGGTTCTAAATCTGCCGTGAGGCTTTACAGATGAGATTAGTGTGAAAACACCAATCTAGACCAAAGCCCCTCCTACCGACCACTCGGTGCAGGTGGCGACCTGCACCCGGTAGTAGCCGACACCGGCGAGAGTCTGCGGCTAAGGAGATCAGCCTCGGCCTCTACCCCGGCTTGGCGAGATCCGGATCCTATTTTCTTATCCTACGATCAAAAAATAGCCAACATGCAAATTTAGAAGAAATAAATAAAAGGGAGTCGCCAGTTAGTTTTTAGGAAAGAAAAACTAACAAAAACAAAATAAAGATTTGCTCTCTCGATCTTAGTATAGGAAAACTAAGACCGCAAAAGGATATAAATGACTCCATCGGTCTTTGAACCGAGAATCGGATTCGAGGGCAAAGGTACGAAATGTAGGGATAAACCCTTCCGTTCCGCTCGTTCGAAGATGGCCATTACTAGTTCGAGTAGTGAATTAAAATAATGTGAAAAACACAAGCAAGCAACAACATGCTAACCGAAATTAAAGAAACCAAACATAGAAAAAGAAAGCGATAAAGAAGGCGGTAAAGCGGAAATGAAAAGCAAAAGTGAAAGAAAAGCGAAAAAGGAAAAGAAAGCGAGAAATCTAAAAGATTACATCCGGCGGGGAGGAATTAAAAGTGATACATCGTTTGTCCACAATACGGAAAGCAATAAAGAAAACACAAAATAAAATAAACTGTTGTGAAAGCTGGATTTGCGCCTCAAGTTATCCCACCAGCTGATCCGGATCTAAGATCTAGATCTCTTAATGCAACGGTGGCAATTAAAGGGGCTTTTGTGAGTACTTTGTGGAGATAGGTAAGTATATAGATGTATGATGATGCTTTTCGATTTAGATGTAGTTAGGTAAGGAGTAGAATGGAAAGAGGCTGAAAGGAGACCAAGAGATCGGAATATCAAAGAAAGTATTCGGTAGCTCTTAGGCGGATTTCAGCGAGTGTGATACTAAGGCAAGAAGCCGTGTGGGAATGACAGCCAAGGCTCTCTATTTATAGGGAGAGGTTAGGCCAAGGAATGACCTAGGGTTAGCTCTCGGCTAGCCGTCCAAAAGCTGCAGCAAAAACCGGGCGAGGATATTATGAAGATTGAACCCGATAACAAAGGGATAAGACCAGGATAGGAGCACTGTTCACTGGCGCCGACCATAAGAGGCTTTCCAAGGTTTCGTGCCCTAGCGTACTTCCAAGGGAGTCTCTAGGGCAAAACGCAGATGTTCCATTTACTATTTTGGGGTGGTAGGCGCGGCCATAGCAACTTTCCAAAAATGAAAAGTTTCCATTTTTGGTAGGTTTCCATTTTGGCGGGTTTCTATTTTTGGCAATTTTCATTTTTGATGTGGGATGCGTGCTCCTAGTCTCGGGTGGACTATCTTGGAGCCAAAACACAGCACTTGGATGCTTGGTGATCATGAAATGCGGTTTCTAACCTCATCTTGAGGTCTTCGACTCTTTGTCTGGTGGGACCGAAGTTAAACGTAGAATTTTAAGCATGGAATTTCCCGATACGCGGCACCGAACTTCCGTTGTCTTTGGAGGCTTGGCCTTGTCTTAGATCGTCTAAAGGAAATGGGTTTTTGGATCGACCCAAGGAAAAAGGCTATTTATATGGTGCTGGAGGTTCTTTGTGGTTTACTCGCATTCCGTCGCGCCAATCAAAGAAAATCCAAGATTTAAATCCTCAAACAGGACTCGGGATTATAATCGTCGGGCCAACAAATAAAAAACAGAGAAAAGGACGACACTATTTTGGTGTCTACACCAGCCAACCGAGTATTCATAGGGTTCCGTACCTTAACCGTGCTTCCAAGGGATTCTCCAAGCCAAAACGCAGCGTTTTACTTGAATCTTCGGGGTTGCGAGCACCGACCATGATGTCATTTTGAGGGGAAAAGCTCCTAGTCTCTTTTGGATCTGTCTTGTGGAGCTTAAATGTAGCACTTTGATGCTTATGATCATGAAATGCAACGATTTAACGCCATCTTTAGGTCTTCAGCTCCTTGTCCGATTAGACAAAGCAAAATGCAGTATTTTGAACTTGGAATTTTCTGGTACAAAGCACTCGGACTCCATTGTCTCTGAAGGCTTAGCCCAGTATTGGATCGCCCGAAAGAAAGGGGATTTGTGGACAGACTCAAGGCAAAAGGTTGTTTATTTGATGTTGGGGGTTCTTTGTGGTTTATCGGCTTATGTCACACCAATTGATCACAGTCCGAGACCCAAATCCTCAAACAGGACTCGGGATTTCATCATTGGGCCAACATAATAAAATACGAAAATAAAGCGATAAAAAATGACAGCTTTTAGGTGTCTACATTTAGGCCCCACTTTGACTAAGTCTAAAAAGACGAAGGGTCAAAGTAGACACTAAAGGATACTTACCTCTATTTTTGATATTAGGTATTGTGTGATGTTTAGAACTGGTTGTAATCAAACCCGAACTCCAAAATGGGGCCTGGACTTAATCGCGATGTATGCATTCTGAAGTCCAGTAAGAGAATCCTAAGCTTGGCTTGATCGGAGCCTCCTAAAGCTTAATATCGTTTGACTCGAAACTTCGACCGTTCTTTGATCTACACCTTGGCTAAATAATCTACTGTACAAACATGCTTGTTAGTGCATAATCAAATTGACAAGAGTTCAATGTTTTACATGAGTAATTCGGTCGAAAACAGATTGATAAAACTGTTCCGGAAAAGCTAATTAGTGGGCTCGAAAAAACTCACTTGCATGCACAAGGGGACAAAGGATCACATGCCACGGTTTGATAAGACTCCACGAGCTAGGTGGGTAGGCTAGGGTGCAAAGGCTGCAAAGGTTGTCGCCAATGGGATCTCACGGCTCCTCGTGGCCGGCGCCGGCTAGCCTTTAGTAGGCGTGGCCCACCGGCGTGCTCTACCGGATTCTCTTGGTCTCCCACTACTTGCTTGACCCTTGTCTTGTATGGTTGGCTGCCTTAACCAAATTTGCTTATAAAAGGGAATGTTTGGTGTGTTCATTTTGCACATTTCTCTTCTTGTTCTTGCTTTCTTCTTGTGCTCTCTTACTTTCCGTCTTCTTGAAAACTAGTTGGTTCTCAAAAATCTCTCCTTTCAAAATGTCTAGGAAAAGGCCCATCCTACTGAGAGGTCTAGAGCTGAGAAACTTGTTCAAGACAACTTCCTGGAACGGGAATGGCGCCTACGAAAGAGTGGAATCCGAGTGACATCTTGGTCGAGGCGAGAGTCACGTGTCTTCACTGGCCATTTCTTCTTCGGTAAGCTAGTTGGCTTAAACTTCTTCATTTTCTCATTTGGAGTAGGTCTTCAACTAAAATCTTGTTGGATTTTTTGTCTTGCGAAAGGCTCGATTCGGAGTAGTGGGACTATCCCTAAATTCTTGGAGGATGAGCTTTCCTTTAGAAGATGTCATGCATGGTGTCGGGTTTGGTCCTTTCTACCTTCACCACAAAAAACTCGCTGTTAGCGTCCAATTTTAGAGACTCCCGAAATTTCGGTGCCAATAGTGTCGGATTTAGCGTCGGATGTGAAAAGAAGACACTATCCGAATCGAAATAAAAATAAAACGCTATTAGCGTCGGATATTAGAGTCGGATATTTTATCCGACTCTATTGGTGTCCGATTTTGAAATCCGATGCTAAAGGGAACCCCAAATTGAAGCCAAATCGCAAACCACTTGGTCACTGCACATTTACCCCAAATTTTTCATCGCGTTCCTCCCCTCTACTCTCTCGTCCCTGCTAGTTCGTCCGCCATCCATCCCCTCCGTCATCGGCGTCGTCACCCTCTCGTCACCGGAAATCTTTGTCCCAGCTGAGGTTAATTTATCGGGTATGCTCTCTACTCTCTCTTATTTTGACTCCAATCGAGCCCTCTATCGCTAAAACTGTTGTATTCTGTCATCCCCGCTAGCTGGCGTTCCGTCTCCTCCTTCACCGGCGTACGTCTCCTCCTTTTGTGATGTATGTCCCCTCTATCACCGGAAATTAGTGCAGGCTTCACCTTTTCTCCTCGCTAGGCATATCTCGCTTCTCCCTATCTCTCCTTCTGTTTGAAGCTTGGAAATTAGGTCAGTCTTTGCCTCTTTCCCCTCCCGAATTGTTTCTCAATGGTCCGCATTTCGAATGTTTGATTTTTCTGCTGCAATTGTGCAACTTGGAGTTCCAAGTCTGTGTGATCATCGGTAGCAATTGGTCCGCCTATGCTTATATTTATGGACATTATGCTGAAATTGTGCTGAAATTGTAATATGATCATCGGTGGCAATTGGTCTTCACCCTGTTTTTTGGCCCGACATCCGGTATTGTAGTCAAACCTCCTGACTGAAATTTTATAGTCTGTGATAAGCACAATCTGTTGAAATGGTCTCTTAGACCTTCTAAGCAGTTGCATATCCTAAATTTTGGCTTTACAATGAAGCTTCACATTGTAGGTGCAAATTTCAGGAGAAAAAAATAGGGAAGAAGCTGTCATCCTGTGGTGCTAGGAGCTGAATTTTGTAGAAACCGATGTGGTTTGGGTCTCAAATGCTTGGATGCATTTTGCTAATGATGGAACTATATTCTGGCTAATGTAACCACTCAATGGGTTTTCTTTGATGACTCCTCTTTTGCTATTGCTATGAAAATGTGATGTCAAGTGATATAGTATTATTAGATACTAAAAGTCAGCAAGTTTCTCATTGTGAATTTAGTGGAAAAAATTTAAAAAAGAGTATGAAGAGAGGGAGACCCACCAGGTGGAAGGGTGGAGTGGTGGTGGTTTAGCTAATTAAAGGAGGGGAGCACATTCATCCTGAATTCTGCTCAAACATAGTTAAACCCCTAATTTTGCTTTGCCTTGCTTTGCTTCCCCGGATATTTTTTGTTATTATTATTTGTATTATCTCCGGATATTTTGACCGGACTAGATTCATTAAATTAATTCCATTTGACCATGTCTATATATATAAATAATACACCAGCGAGTTGCCTGCCTAGTTGTTTGTTTATGAATAAGTATATAAAAATAAAAAGGGGGATATTTTATTTTTAAAAAAATTAAATGAGTAAATTAAATAAAATTAGACATTTAAGGCATGAATTTGTTGTGTAGTATAAAAATGGCAAAGATCTTCAATACTATCATCTTCTCCTTAAAATGGCAGACTTTTCTCATTAGTCAATAACTATCTTTATTTCTGTAAGGCATGGTATGTTTATTGGTGTGGATTGTCTCTCTTTCGTATCTGTCCTTGTGGATGCTCTATTTATATATATAAAGAAAGTAAGAAAGAGTTTGTAACTAACTACAAGACCTTACAACTCGAAAGTAATAAATTACAGAGTAGGAGTTGTAAGTAGAAGATTGAGAATGTATACAAAGACTTTGAGCAAGTATGTGTATTAACAATATGTTCGGCCTGTCAATCTTCAAGTCTTGTGAGTTGGCTTCTATTTATAAATGATCAAGCAGAGTAGCCGTTATCTTCATCTCGCTGACCGAGAGTTCTTTGTGACCGTTGACAAAAGCTTTTGAGTCACTCGGAAAGTATCCGTTGTAATGTGAACGTTGGACAACGGTTTAACTCTCTTGGAAGTCTCAAAACCACTGGCGGTGTCTTGAAAGGTAAGGTGGAAACCACCGTTAAGCTTAGCGTTCCAGTTTTCCAGATTTGGAAACAGACAGCCCCGACACAATCTTCCGGGACTCGGAGCGAGAGAAGGTGAAAAGCCATGTCTACTCGTGATTTGACGTTCGAAGCTGGTTACTTTTGTAGTTTGAAAAGTGTATCCTCGATTGAATAACCTACAAAAGTAAATCAATTTTGGTTCTCAAAGTATAAAATACTTTGGTCCAAGATTAGACACAGATAATAAAATAATTATGATAATTAATCAACTAATTATCCGAGTCGGAAGAGGAATGGAATTTTCCGAGTCCAATATCAATGATACTCGGAATTCCATCTCGATTTAGTCTAAGTGAAGGATCAAGTTCCGTAAAGAATATCGAGTGAAAAAACTTGATATAGACTAAGTAATAATCATACTAAAAGTACTGACTATAACATAATAGAGCTTATAGCTAGAAGTCGATTCCGAGTGAGAAAAGACGAAATACTAGTCTATTCAATCTGCGGTAAATCTGAGTGATGCTTGGACTCGGAACAAAGAACCAGCTTTTCGAGTCACTTAAGGATAAGCAAGAAATATATGAAGTAAAAGCTGTATCACTTAGAGAAGATACCATTTTACTCAAAGAAGTTTCTAAGATACGGAGAATGCCTTGGAATCAAAACTCTATAAGTATGAGATGGTTATACCGATTCATTTAATGCAACTCGAAATACGTTAAGAAGTGTCCGAGTCTTCAACGGGTTTCGCGCTAATTATTTTCATTGGGTTAACCATGGACAGACTTACCCCGATTTAGAAATGAACAATCAAGGGTCGTCAAATCCACAAGTTGAATCAATGCATGAAATGTTGATGGATGCATTTGGGCCTATGTCCTCAACATGGATTGATGATGAAAGTGTGGATGAAGAACCAAATGAAGATGTAAAAAATTCTTTGAAATGTTGGAAGCGGCTAAGAGGCCTTTGTACGAGGGGTGTGATTTATCCTTATTATCAGTAATCTCACGACTCATTAACATCAAATGTGAGTTTAATCTCCCAAATAGAGTTGTTGACAATTTGTTGGCACTGATGAAAGAAATGTTTCCACCTAATACTGAGTTGACCGACACTTATTATTCTGCAAAGAAGCTGCTTGCTGCTTTGGAACTTCCACATGAGAGAATTGATGTTTGTCCAAATGGATGTATGTTATATTAGAAAGATAAAATTAATTTGGATAGATGTGAGCATTGTGGGGTCAATAGATATGAGAAGAAGACATTGAGGGGTAAAGGTATTGCAAAGAAAGTACTAACATACTTTCCAATTGGGCTGAGATTACAAAGATTGTATGCGACGAATGGCACAGCGGCCCAAATGAGGTGGCATTATGAAAATCCACGTGAAAGTGGCTCAATGGCACATCCATGTGATAGTGAAGCGTAGAAGCATTTCGATGTCACTTTCAAGGAATTTTTCGCCGAACCTCGTAATATTCGATTAGGTTTATGTACCGATGGCTTCGCCCCATTTGGCAATTTTTGGCGGACGTACTCTGTTGGCCCGTAATTGCAACTGCATACAATTTACCACCTTGGTTGTGCATAAAGAGATAATTTATGTTTCTTACTTTGTTGATTCCTGGCCCAAAAATTCCTAAGGGAAACTTGACGTTTATTTACAACCCCTCATTGAGGAATTGAAGCACTTGTGGGATGTTAGCCTTCAAACGTATGATGTTTCGAAAAAATAACTTTATGTTGAAGGCAGCGAGTTATGTGGACAATAATAGCCACCCATTGCAAGCGTCGAAAGCTAAACATTCGGACTACTGAACATGCTGATGGAGGACGAACCGAAACTGTTCCGGACACTCTATATGTTATTAATAAAGAGGCAAGAAAAGCTTTATGTGAGTGGCTAAAACAACTTAAGTTACCCGACGAATATGCTTGTAATTTAAGTCGATGTATTGATGGAAAAAATGCAAAGTTGCATAATTTGAAAAGTCATGATTGTCACATCCTTATGGAGCGATTATTACCCATAGCATTGAGGGAATTACTGCCTCCAAATGTTTGGAAAGTCCTTACGGAATTGAGCCAATTCTTCGGGGATTTATATGCCGCTCATTTGCGAACGGAGGATGTACTCCGATTAGAGGCAAATATCTCCGAAATACTATGTAAGATGAAGATGATCTTCCCTCCATCTTTCTTCAATGTGATGGATCATCTTCCTGTGCACTTACCATATGAGGCTAAAGTGGGTGGACCCGTTCAAGTATAGATGGATGTATCCCTTTGAAAGGTATCAGGTGATTCTTATCAAGTTGTCAATTAATATTTTGTAGTGATGATAGTAAATATTTGTACTTATGATGCAGATTTCTGCATCATTTAAAGAAGAAAGTCGGCAATAAAGCTCGTGTTGAACCGTCCATTTGCAATGCATATCTAACAGAGGATATTTCAAATTTTTGTGCCGCTTACTTTGAGCAAAATGTTGACACAAAAATAAGAGATCTTAGGCGAAATGTATATCCTCATATAGAGGAGAATCAAGGTGAACACATTCCAAATGTCTTCTCCTTTAATGTCGGGTATGCCCCTAGTGAAGGACGTATGAGATACCTTGATCAACGCGAGTATGATGCAGCTCATGCATACATTCTTCAGAATTGTGAAATATTAGAAGATTATGAACGGTACGACTATCAACTTGAATAATTTTATCATATATTATCTTTTAATGATAACGAACTAATAATAAGCATTTTCCCCAACTAAGGCAATTTGAAGATGAAATGATTACACTAAATCCACGTGTTAAGAAAGATGAAGTATGGAGTAAGTTTGATAAAGAATTCCCAAAATGGTTTCGAGAAAAGGTTAGTATATTGATGTTGTGTTGCAGTGGTTTAAATATGTATTCCATTTTCATTAACATATATTTTAATGGGGTAGGTTTTTCATTTGAACGAGAATAATGGAGTAATTAAAAGTTTGGCACTTGGTCCAAAGAAGGATGTGCGTAGTTTTAACCATTATTACATAAATAATTACAACTTTCACACCCATAAATACGGTCAAAATAAGGCTAGTATGAACTATGAGGTATCAGTGAAAGGGGTAGATGACATTCATTATTATGGCATTCTTCAGGAGGTGATTGAGTTAGAGTATGTTGGGGATTCTTCAAATGTGAATGGTTTGATTCTGTAAAGGATATTAATATACAAGAACAATATAAATTACTGGATGTCAACCATATAAAGAAGTACCCAAAGTATGATCCATTTGTATTGGCATCCCAAGTTATGCAAGTGTATTTTACCCCTTATCCAAGTATAAGGAACGATAGAAACCAATGGTGGGTGGTGATTAAGATAAAATCAAGATCAACCACTGAAAGCACCACTCAATGATACAGACATTCCAAGAGGATACTAATGAAAATCCTCCTACTTTGTGTGAGTTCGAAGGAGTCCAAGAAGGAGTTAAAAATGAACTTGAGGACATAATTAAAGAGGAAGCTAATGAAGTCGATTTCAATGCTGAAAATGAGGATGATAATTTTGAAGGGGAGGCAAATGATGACAGTCTTTTATTGTATAATGACATTGGTGATGACATTGTAGCTAATGATGATGATGATTTTTGAAGTAATATTGTAATCTCGTGACATTGATAACCAAACGATCTATGTTATGATTTTAATTTATGTTTTCATTTTTTGTATATATTAATTTATTTTTGAATATATATACTTAAATTTTCTTTGCATGACATTATTCGTTGTATATACAAGTATGCCTCGAACAAAAGGTTTTGCGCTAAATCATGGTGCGCCTACTGCGTTCCGATTCCAATGTTGGGGCCGATCAAGCTATAGTCCAGGCTCAATCATCATCATCACAGGGAGATAGCTCACAACAAGGGGCAGCTTGCAGGAAAAGAGTTTTGGCAAAGGATGATGATAACCGGTGGTATGTCTCAGTAATTTGGTTTATTTTTCGTATTCTTTGGGTACTTTTAACTTAATAATTTTATTGCATGTTCACTAAGTCGAAGTTGTCACGAGCTATATCGGATGATATCAAGAGTTTCTATAATGGCCAGTGCACATGTTTATCAAATCTCCCTAAAGAAGAGTTACAACTTTTGTGGAGGACTTTTGAGGTAAAAAACTTGAAAACAATTGGATATATATGAGTAGTTTTTAATATTTTCAATTTATGTTTGTTAATATTTGTGTAAAATAGGGCAAGTATACTTGGGCTCCAGAACTTTCTCAAGAAGTCTATGCAGAGTGGAAGAAGAAAGTTGGTAAAAATTTGAGGAACTCAGCGAGCAAGGCTGGAAAAGGCCCGATGATAAACCAATAACTTGGTTGTCGGATGAGGGGCGAGAGAGGTTGAAGGGCCTAAGAAGTACCTCTGAATTTCAAAAAAATCTGCCCAATGCTTCAAGAATAGGATAGAAGGCCCAAAAGCAGGAACCTTACATAGCCAAGGGTCGGTCTCAACCGCAGATCTCGCAGTCCAAATGGTATAAATTCTAGCATTTTGGTTTTCTTTCATTTTATGCACATAATTTAGTTTGTGTAACTTTATTGCATATTTTGTATACCTAGATTAAGGAAGGGAAGAATCCTACTCCATCTGCATTGTTTGTGAGGAGTCGTAGTAAGGAAGATGCTCAATCTGGAAAGGTTTTCGTCGATGACCGGTCCAAATCTCCGTGGGTAAGAATATTATCTCCATAAACCTTTACAAGCAAATAGAGTGAAATGGACACTTGTAGGGGATATTCATATTGAATGGACAATGGATGCTTTCCCTTTTGCAGGAAAAATATGAAGCGATCGGAGCCTAGCGTGGTATTCGGGAGGGGACAAAAGAGGCAGAGACCCTCTACTATGAGGTGTCGGGTGGGTGGAGTAAAAATCAACCATCTATGGATTGGGTAATTCTGCAACAATGTTCAACGAGAAGCCTATTGCCTCGACATCCTCTACAGGTGCTACCTACAATTCCTCGGCTTATTCTCAGCTACAATCACAACTTCAATCAACCCAAGAACAACTTGAACAAGCAAAGAAAACTGGTCGAGAGTCAGCAAAAGGCCATGGAAGAAGCAATGAAACTCATTCAAAACCTCCAATCACAAGTTGACAGGATGTCCGGTGGTTCTAAGTAATTTCTTAGCATGGTTTGTTTGTTGAACTTTGAATTGATTTGTTGGATAAAATTATTATATAACTTAATTGCGAATGTTCGTTGTTTTTATGAATACTTGGTGGTTTGTGGATGATTGTGCAAAGAATGAATCACAATGTATTTGTGTATTCATGGATTATTGTGTATAGAAGAAGTCAGAAGTTTATGTAAATGTTTTGCAGGAAATATATGTAAAAAGGGAATAACAAATGTAAAAGAAGCTTCGGCAAAACAAGCGAACATTTAGCGTCGGATTTTAGCGTCGGACACAAAATCCGACGCTATTTGAGTAAAAATCGGACGCTAACCTCAAAAATCGGACGCTAGAATGGAGATGTAGCTGAAAAAAGGGAACAAAATTAGCGTCGGATCCGTCCGATGCTAATAGCTCATATCCGACGCTAATGGCGTCCGATTCGAGTCCTACGCTAATTAGCGTCCGGCTGAATCCGACGCTAAATCCGACGCAAATTCGTGTCGGATGATGAATCGGATGCTAAAGTTTTTAGCGTCGAGGTCTTCTGCGTCGGATTTTAATCCGACTCTAATCCGACGCTAAATGCGATTCGCGTCGGATTTTGTTGATTTGGCGTCCGATTTCGTCCGACGCTAATTTACTTGTTTTACTTGTATTGCTTGCTTTGTACCACCTTATTGATAGAAGAGAGAGGGATCCCGTTAGGGCCATTAGTGAGCGCTTTCGGGACACTACTAACATTTTTCACCTTCTCTTTGGTGAAATGACTATAGCGCCTTTTGATTTTGCCGTTTTATTCGGTTTAGGCTTCAGCGGAGAGCCTCTAGCGTATGACTAGAACTTGTATAAAAACCGTGACTATCTTAGTCACCTCTTTTCCCCTGTAGCCAATAAGTTTCCCCATGAGAATTTCTTCAAGTATTATGTTCTTTTTAGGCCTTTGAGGATGTTAGGTTATGGCCTCAACACTTTCCTCAACATCAAGTCCGAGATGGTGCTTGCTCTTCTCTTGAGTATGATCCTTTTTCCGAACCAAGCTACTAAGGTTCATGTTCACTATTTAGTGAACTTAGTGGACCTTGACAAAATAAAGGGGCTCAACTGCGGTGCTCCTACATATACTTCCCTTATTTGGGGCCTTCGTGCCAATGTGCGACATACATAACTAGAGCCGGATTCAACAAATTATTTGTCGTTGAATGGCTTGTGGAAAATTATTGAGGTATGATCAAATTCTCCTTTTCTCCAATATATATATGGTTCATTTTTTTAATCTTATGTGGATAAAAATCTTGATTTGCAAAATGCAACCATGGTTCTATGAATATTTCCCACATCTTTCTCCCGGTTCAACAAATCGTCCCATATTTGCGGCCTTCGTATCGTGGGCTAAGGTTTGCCTTTAATGGCGTACCATTCATGGGATATACTTCTTAAGATCAGCCCTTAACCATGTGACCTCGGTACGCTTCTTTTTAATCTCAAGATTTACCTTAAAATATGCTTTTGAGAACTTTTTATTACAGTTTTAGCTTTCTGCCCTTGCTCACAGCCTGTGCCACCACCTGTGGGTCCGCCTGTGGTGAACTTCAGCCTTGAATATTCACTGTTTTTCATCCGTTTTTCTACTGCCTTTCGCTCTTGCTAGCTGATTTCTTGATAAACCTTGAATGCAGGCCAACTTTCTTCCTTACGCGCAACTCCAACTTCACCAAAGTGTCATTGTGGCACGAGAATTGAGTGAAAGGAGGATCTTGTTTAAAGGTCCTTTTGAATTTTGTTGGTATCTTGGGAAGAGGGTTACACCTTAAATTCAGGGTCAACATGTGGCCTCCATTTGTTCCGGTCGATCCACCTCCGACCATGTTCAACATTCATTCCCTTCATCCAAATGAACAGGCGACCGCCATCGTGGAGTACCCTTTTACCTTGTTTCTAAACTTGACTACATCCTACGCCCACCATGCGGCACGGATCATGACCCAACCGGTGAGTTATCAACTCTTTCCTTATCATAGCTTGAATTTCTTGCGAGGAAATTAACCTTCATCTTTCGATATCTTACTCTTGCGAACATCCATATCCCGAGTCTTGATGTTTATGTTACTCTTCCCACGAAAACTCTTCTTTTGTAACAATTCCTAAAATCCCGGAAGAAGAATGTGTTAGGTATCCTTTCCTTAGGAACTGGCGAGGAGTGATATTTTCATGCTCTTTTATTTTTGGTTATATGTTAAAAGTATTTTTCACTAACACCATAATATCGGGTTTTCATAGTATGACCGAGAGCAATCACGGACTATGTCCATCAACCTTCGACCTGCTCTCCGGGAATCCGAACTTACTCACTGGGTGATCCTGTCCTACTTTCTGGGTACGTTTTTAATTAGTGGAGTGCTAATTTTATTGAGCTTTTAGTGGTTGCTAATCGTTCTTTTATTCTTGTAAAGGTTTCAATCTAAGACATCTCCTTTTGGTAATCTTCCCGATAGACCTAGGGTACAAACACACCCATCCGATCAACAAGCACCTTCGGTAATAATACTTGGATAAGGTTCTTCACGATGTTCTTCACGGCGTGCACATCATAGGAGTACTTTCGAAGCAGGAACTAGCACTTCCAGGCCTAGTGCTTCCGATGCAAGACCTAGCTTTTCCGAGGAGAGTTTAAACATCTTGCCCCTGTAAGCTTTTGACCGTCACGTAAATCCTCTTTATTTCCCTCGATCTTTGTACAACAAGCCAACCCATGAAGCTTCGCAATCTTGGGACCACAGAGGTAGCTCTTATTAAGGTGACGAAGGTGGTCGGTTCTCCACATCCATCTTGGAGGACTTCGGGAATTACATCCGGCGACTTTAATGGTGATGCTTAAAAGATTCCTCTCTGCTTCCATCATTGATAATTAGGGACTCCCTTGTTGGGTATTTGTTTATTTAATATTTTCTTTGTAATGAGGATTCTTATGGAATGGGATGAGATGCAAGACTCGATTCTAAGAAATGCGTTCTTTTATTTAATATCATGTACAAAAATTAGGAAAAAATACAAAGATAAATCGAAAAAATTGCACTAGCACCCATTCCACCTAAAAGAAAATAATAAAAAGGGAAAATCTCAAGTGCATGGTCCAAAATAACAGCACCGCTTGCACAATGGGCTGGGGCAGAAAATAACGTAGTCCAAGGAGTGCTCGGGCCGAAGAAAACCACGAAACAGGCCGATCCAAGGCCATGGCCGCCCCGCCACCCATGCATCCTATAGTGTTGGCGATCGCTCAATGATTGAGTTGCAGTAGGACTCGAATAACTCCAGAAAGCTCCTATAAATAGGATCCACTTTGGTGCTAAAAAGATACCAAACTCAAAAAAGCCTTTTGCGAACCAAATGAATAACATATTGTTTTCTCTTCTACCATTCAAAATAAATATGAATTTCATGACCGAGCTAACACAGTGGATGCATGAGATGAGTAATATGAATAGATCTGGTTTATCCAATAATAGGCTGAATGTCCTTTTCAGCATTCTCCAGTAAAGGTCTATTGGACCTTCTTAAGGTCTCGCTGTGGTCTATTGGGATCCTCATCACCATGGCTTCAGGTTTGGGGATAAGATACTGTGCCCCCTGGCTGAAGAATTTGATGCCATACGAGGCGCTTATAGGCGAACAAAACTAGCTATACCCAAATCATTAGAAAATCTTCACGAGACTTACAAATACTTGCTCAAACCGAGCAATAGGAATCTAGGGTGGATTCTTATTAGGAAACGAGTAAATCTGACCAACCTGATGAAATATTACCGAAACATGTATGCCCACACTAAACCAATCATCATCCCAAGACTCGTGGCACTATTGAGTTTAATTGAACAGTTAGAGAATTATTATTCTCTAACTCCCTAGTAGTTGCTTGAGATAATCATAGGTTCGGATCTGGTCAAAGAAAATTCTAAGGAAGATTTCTTCGAGAGCCCCTGTTATTACAGGTAAGTACATAACAATGAACGAGACCAAATGGTGGGAACCGGTCAGCGACCCCGGCCACATGGCGGTTGTCCGGCGCCGTCGAGGCTGAAACGCTTTCGGTTCACTCCGAAAGATTTGAAATTTCACTCTGTTTAGTTTTCGCTTTCTTTTATTTTTATGATTTTGCTCCTGTTGGCCCTAAAAAATGATTAGACCTTGACCGTGAAGGACACTAATTTTGATTTTACATCTATGACGTGCAGATCCGGTTAATGGAGTACCTAAAGCCGATCTAGGCTCCTCCAAAAGTTGATGCTTATTTAGCGATGCACTTCCGCCAACGAAAACAAAAAGCGGCGGTAGTTGATCACCCAACTTCTTGGTGGGAGGAATACCTCAAGAATCATAGTAATGATGTGGCTTGGTACATTGTGCATTGGAAGGTGTCTTAGTTCAAAACACATACTTTGCATCACCCTTTTATACGTTCATTGGGCTTAAAAAATAGTACCTACTACTTCCCTAGCCGTGTGTTGTGGTAGATGGGAAGAGAGCAAATAAAACCCTTATTAGGCTGCACTTGGCCAGCTACCTTTGAATTGTTTAAAGGGTTTGGTAGCTCTAACTGGACAAAGTCATAGCCCGAATCATCGGAGGAGCTCGCCGAAATTGTTGACACTTGCGAGCACACCCAACGCTTCGTTTCTCCCTATTATCTAGAGTAGATAATAGAAGTAGATCCCCAATAACGTAAGGCACTGAGAACCAAAGAGATGAATCTTGAAGAAGTTATCCCTACTCGCTGCATCTCTCGAAATTCACAAAATAAACCCTCGAGTGGCTGAACGCATCCGTCGAAGAAAAACTGAAGCCAAAGAAGTTGAAGAAAGGAGCGCCCGCCGAATTGAAGAACTAAAGGAACGCACCCGGGATAAAGAGGCTGAGTCTAGTGACCCTAAAGGAAAGAAAGTAAAGATAAACTACGGCTTAGACTCTTAGGATAGAATTTAGGATAGAATAAAAGAAAAGGAGGTTTAGTTTTGCCTCTTTAGAACAATGTTATTAGCATTTTACAAGTAGTGTGCTTACAATTATTTCCCTTTTATTAGCTATGTATTCAAGTAAGTAGTAGGGTTACCTATTATTAAATGAAAGTAAGTATTATGTTCACTACTACAGGAATCACTTTTAACTACTGTTAAAAACGACATTTAACGACGGTTAACGGGCATCGTGTATGTGGCTGTTGTTGTATGTAGCATTTTTAACCACGGTTGAACAACCGTAGTAAAAGATGACCTACGACGATGGTTTTCATGTAAAAATCGTCGTCATAGGTAAATATATGATGACGGTTTTCAATAAAGAACCGTCGTCATATATTTACATATGACGACGGTTCTCTTTGACAAACTGTCATCATTGGTCCTGCCTAGAAAAGCCAAAATGTTTCAGGCATATGATGATGGTTCTAATGTAAGAATCGTCGTCATAGGTCTGTATTTTTTAATAGTTTTTTTGTATTTTCTGTCCCCCGTACAAAATACGCTCCAAAATACGTCACAATTTACACGAGTAACAAACCAACGAGCCTCATTTTTCCAACATAGTAGAAGAATTTCCAACATAAACATAAGAATTTCCAACTTATCGCAACCACAACAAAGTTCCATCTCGAACAAGTTCGCAACATAGTTCCATATTTCACATTTAAGTTCAAGCAAAGAATATTATTACAATTGATGTGGAATAATAATACGAAGAGTACTCTTCTTTAAGTATTTAATGTGAAAAATTTCATCTCTCCTTGTAACACCCCAAAACTTAATCGTAATTAATTATTTTAAATTTGCATTTTATTGTCTTAATATTATTTAAGAGCAGTGAGTCGCACACAATACGAAATCGGAATAAAAGATGTGAACAAATTTGATAATCGTAAATAATAATGGATAATCCATACAAATTTACATTTGTTCAAGGAAATGTATATACCCTCGAATAATGCAAATTGTGTCTCGAAGACGGTTTATTTATAAATAAATCGTAAGTAAAAATATATATATATATATATATATATATATATATATGTAGGCAAGAAGGAAAAAAAAAAAAAAAAAAGAGGTTGCGAAGCATCGGGATAAATCGATGGGGGGATTGGAAAGCAAGGTAATATCATTCTATCCTCTACATCTCTCTCTCACCTCTCCATTCCCTCTCACCGCCCTGCCCTGTCACCGCCGGCCAGCCCTTGCCGGCTCCTTCCACCGCCAGCGAGCCGCCGCGCCCGCCACCCTGCTACCTCCAGGTGCATCTCTTCCTCTCTTTTCGCTATGTTGTGCATCGAGCGGGGCTGTCCTGCCCCTGCCGCTGCCACCGCCCACGAGCCTTGCAGGCCGCTGCTGCCACCACCCGGTCGGACGCCGGTGCTGCTGCCGTCCCCCTCTCTGCCGCCAGCACCTTCTTCTCTCCCTTTTCCTCTCGTTTCGCGTCAAGCGAGCGGGATAGCCCTGCCGCTGCTGCGTTTGGTCGGGACAGACGCCGCCCCGGCCGCTGACCGACTCCTCCGCCGGCGCCGACGCCGCTAACTAACGCCCTCTCACACGGCCGGATATCCACCACCGAGCCACCACAATTCGATTTCACATCTAACCCAATTTGAGGTATATTTCCACTCCTTAAATTCTAAGCAAATTTTATCACAATTTTATGGTATTACTCGAATAATTAGACAAGTAGTTGTTTTTATTCAAGTTGTAATTGAGTTTTGAATTGATTTGTGGTGGATTTGGATGAACTTTAGGGAGTAATTGAAATATGGATATGTGAAATTTGTTTGAGGGTCTCTTATGTGTTAAATTAGTATTGAAAATTAATTTTGGATTATTCATAAGTGTGAATGTGCTTGTTAAACTTCTATATGAGTATGAATGAATTATTTGAATGTGGAAGAATTGGAAGGAAGATATTGAGGGTGACTGTAACATGAACATGTATGTTATTTGTGAGTTGCTTTCAAGAGTGTGTAATTAGAGATTGATGGAAGATTGAATTTATGTGTGTATATGCACTAAACTTGAGCAAATTAATGTGATTGAATATTGGGTTAGTCAAGCAAGAGCGAATGAATTTGAAATGTGAAAATTTGGAGTATGAAGGAGTACTTATTGGTATGAATTTAACTGAAAAATTGGGGGTTATGTTAACTTTGGGAATGAGATATGAAGGAGAATGTAAGTAGCTATGCAATTAGGGGTTTGTTGAACTTATTGAAGATTTTGTTGATGTAAGTTGTTATAGAGTGGAAGATAAGTCAGTAGGTGCTTGTATTATAAAGAGATGTGAATAATTAAGTGTGCAACAATTCTAAAGAAGGCCCATGATACTATTTAAAGTAAGTTTTGGATTGGAAAGAAGTTTAGAATTTGGAATGTTGAATCAAATTACTTTCGAAAACGAAAAGCGACGTAAACGACATATTCGAAGAAAAGAACGAAAACGATATTTAAAGAAAAACAAACAACACCTCAGGTACATTACTATTTATACTTTTCAAAATATTTTAAATGTTAACATGTTAGAATATTAATGAGTTTCACTATTTTGTCTACGATCTACTAAATCGTTAATCAATTATGGGTACTACTCATAAAGAAATTAATCGTACGGGGCCATCTCCCAACAATCGGGATTTTATGATTAAATTGCTTAACCGAAGCCTTAGCTATAAGTATATATGTATGAAGGTTCTTGTCTTCATCAAAAATCAAAAAGCTCATGAGCAAGAAAATGAGAATATTGACGAGAGTGTAACTTGGTTTATATGCTGGTTTGAATGGTTTTTGTGGTTGTAAGTATACTCCGGCATGTGGTCGTTGAGTTGTGTACTCCGAGCGTGTGGCTCGTTGAGTTTTATTGTGGATTTTATGCAGATTTTTAAGGCTTTTAGCCTATTGGTTAGGCTATGATTCAAACGAAACTTTGCCAAAATTTTTAGAAAATTAGAAAACCAAACCGACACCTTAAGTAGGAAGTATATTTGGGTTACGGATAAGAGAACATTTGGGCATACTAGATGAAACGAGTGGTACAAATAAGGTTAGGCTACATCAAACACAGACTAGAGATGATAGAAGCAAAAGATCAAACTTGAGCTTTATTACAAAAATGGTGAATTAAACTCATCAATCGTTATATACAAATTCAAACTATATCATCAATAGCTTATTTCCGGGAAACGTATGAATATCGAGCTCAAAAGGAAACAATATAGATAGGTACGTGAAAAGTAAAAGTTTGGTGATCGTAAATGTATATAAATATTGTTAAAGGACTAGTAATCTACAAAAGAAGATTAGTTTTGGAAACAGAATTCGAATTGGAATTGTGTTGCGAAACAATCGATCCATCGAAGCATTTGGCACGCTGAGGTACATTATTGCTTGTACCGTTTTCCAAAGTGTTCATCTTTATTATTGAGTTTACTGTTTTAATAATATAAATAATTTGGACCCACTTCATGGTCACAGTTTACAATAGATTTATCACGATTACTGACTTTCAGATGCAGTTTACATTTTATAGACACGGTTATAGTTCACGATGCAGTTTACGGTTCACGATACAGTTTACAATTTACAGTTTACAGCTCACGATTAACGATTACAGTTCACGATACAGTTTATAGTTTACGGTTCACAACTCACGCTTATAGTTCACAGTACAATCTACAGTTTACGAACACGATTACAGTTCACGATACAGTTTACAACTTACGAGTTAACGATTACGATTCACGATACGATTTACGGTTTACGAGACACAATTACGGTTCACAGTATAGTTCACGATTCACAATTACAGTTCACAGGGGCCCTCCTTGATCAATCCGGGTAAATGAATGAATTGTTTATACGATCACGATTATATATATGACGACTTCACAGATTTCACGAGAATCGTTAATTGCTCAATTGTTCGCAATCGACTACCTCGGGGTTCGATGAACCTAGGAGTTGGAGTCCATAATTAATTGTTTCACAGTAGGGGTCCTAAGTTTGGCTAAATCGAAAAAGCAAATCAGAAATTGACAAGTTGTAAATTGAGTATTCAAGAAAAATGATTTAAGATATGCCCGATTTAAGAGCATTTAAATTATAATTTTATTTTATAACGGTAACGTATCGAGCTTCTACCTCACACGTCTATTGTTTTATGTTTTAAATTTTTAGGGACTTGAGCGCATGACGGACTATTCGCAATCACACCCAAAGTTTAAAGAGGAAGAAAAGATAAAGCTGGTCGGGAGAAGTGATGTTCGGCTGTTCATCTTGACTCCATACATGTTAGTCCCTTCATCTGTCTCATGGCTCATGATTCCTCTCCAGTTGATCCTCGGCGTTTTGAAATTTTCATTTTTTGTAAAGAAAAATTTGGGTTGGATTTTTTTACATAAATTGTTTGAACACTTAATGTGCTCAAATGAATTTGCCTTGTTTTCATTCTGAAAACGGCGGTAACGTCTCCAAATTTACAAAGCTTCCGCTGTTAATTACTCACTTATGTGGTTACGTATTGGGGGCGTTACACTCCTCTTGAAACTTTGTGCTATATAAACTGATTTCAATATTTTTGCCCCAAGGAAAATGTCTATTAAAGTGATGCTTTTGTATAGTAGATTTAGTTATGTGATTGTCTTTATGATGATATTGCTTGTTTGGAGTTGTTGTAGAATTAGCTCTGGACAATATAACACATCATATTTGCAGTCCACGCTACCTCTAGACGAACTCCAAATAAGCAATATAGTCATAAAGACAAGCACATAACTCAATCTACTAAAAACATCACATTAGGAAAACAAAGATGAATCTTGTGGCATAAATATTGAAATCATTTTAAACCACAAAGTTTCAAGAGAAAGAGATGGACTTTTTGACATAAGTACTAAAAAGGAATACACAAAAAGGACATCTCACCAGCAATCTTTACCTCCTTTGTCATGGTCCCAAAGTGATGCTCCTTATGTATTGCTCGCTTTGAGTTTGTGCAGGGGGTACATTGGACAATATGCAACTTAATAACTATAGAATAACATTAAGCGGGAGCAGAGATTAGGAACCTAAACCGAGAAAAGCGTTAATCAACAATGAGGCACAAGAAATATGCACAAGAAACTTTACCTAAAACGCTTAGTCCTTTTGATAGTCATCGAATGAGGATCTTCTACCCTTCCATTTGAGAGCTTAGTCCCTATTTTTCTTCTTGGAGTTCGTGTAGGGGTAGAGGTTGTACAACATATAAAAATTGTGGAAAACATTAAGCGAGTTTCCCAAAACCGAGATAACTATGGAAAACAACAATTATTCACAAGAAACATTACTTATGATGGCCCTTTCGAATGATGATCTTCTACCCTTCCAATTGGACAGCTTAGTCCTTATTTTGATCATCATCAAACAAAATCATCTATTTACGTGAATACTACAAGTCAAAAATAATGAAAAGCAAGCTACACTTTCTAAAACAAACAACAATATTGGATATCATCCAGAATAATATTAATATTCTTATCGAGTTGATATAATTTATGGTTGATGCCTTTTTCCTCCTTCCTTTTGACTTATCTTCAATATATATGCCCTCTTGATGGTCAACCCTTAAATACAATCCTTCAAAATTGGGATCCTCATTTTCGACAGGCATTCCCAAGAAGAAGGGTGGGGTCTCTGTAGACTTTACGGAGGACATTCCATGATATGATGTTTTGTAGGCATATTTCAAAAGTATGTCTAGTATTTGATCTTCGATTTTCATTTGGTTTCACACCCTTCCCAAAAGATTGGTACAAAATAAAGATTTCCCATACATTTCTCTTTAGCCTTTAATAAATCCACTTTCATACATCACACCATCCAATTCATTAGCAAGTTACACATACATTGACAAGGATTAATTTTCCTAGTGGTCTGTCAAGTTCTCGACTTGATGTTTAAATAACTCGTTCTTTTTCTATATGGTTCATGTTCATGACATCCGAAAAGGGTAAAATTCCTACGGACTTGTGAACAACATGTAACACCCCTAGACCCACCCTAGGAGTATTACATGCCGGGGTTCCCCGAGAGGAACCCCTAAGGCTGCTTAAGATCTCAATTTAGGGTTAATAACCCTTTCTTAGATTGGCGGAAGCGTAATTCTAGGTTTTCAAAGGTTTTTCGGAAATTTCGGCAGAGTTTCCTCTGTAAATTGGCTAAACCTATGGGCTTAAAGCCCTAACCCCGCACGAAACACAATCTTAAACTCAACGAGCCACACGCTCGGAGAAACACAACACAACTCAACGAGCCACACGCTCGGAGTATTCACATAGGGATTTTACATTCCTAATCAAACTTAAGCTCACATACAATAGTCTTTACAACATCTTTCTAAACAAAAGACAGAAAAACAAGTAGTAAGCCCAGCATCTCCTATTCGTCTCGCTATTTCCAAAAGCCAAAGGCAACTCCTGCCGGTCTTAACTTCGTACCTGAAATGTTGGTGATGTCATGAGCTCACTAGCCCAGTGAATAATCCAAACCCAACCCCGGGTTTCACTTTGCACATTAATTCATTAACAAACACACCTAAGTTCACAATTCATTCCTAACATGCGATTCGAGATCAAATAAGCTTAAGACATGCGAGATTCTAAACTTACCAACTTGCCGAGAATCATAATGACATCACTTATTCATGAATTCAATTAAACATGCATCATTCGTTTTTCTACGCAAGTAAATCATATAATCATTCATCATGCAAATCGTCATAAATCATGGCTTAGTTCTTATCGCAATCATTTCTTACGAAAATAGGATTCGATCTTCTTCTTATTCTTTTTCTTGAGTTCAATCGTGCATTTCATAACTCATTGATTCGTTCTTTCTTGTTCGACATGCATGATCATTTGTTTCTTCATATCATAATTCTTTTAAGTCTTTTTAGTTTCGAATGGAAAGAAGATTTATGCACTCGCTCTAAAGACCCAGTTCTTGGAGCCAAAACAATTCGTGGGCTCGGTTCACGGAGGCGAATAATTCGTGGCCTCGAGGCAAAATAATTCGTGGCCTCGAGGCAGCCTCCCTTCCCTGAAGGACGCATACTCGTCAATAATTCGTAGAAGCAAAATAATTCGTGGCTTCGGGTTGACAGACACTTCTATGGCCATAGCTTCAGAGGGTTCTTTAATTAGTGGGGTCTTAGATCAATAACACAATCCTTTCTCCCTTCTTTAGTTCTTTAAGTTTCTTATTTTCTTATTACTTATACATGCGATACATTTAATTCATATGGTTCATGCGTAACTTCTTCAAAACAAGCAATTCATATAAGCAAGTTACAATTCAAGTACGATCAATTCATCTCACATATGCATGCTTATACCATTTATCATTGATGCAATCCAAGATAAACACATGATCACATAAGCATGTCAATTAGGACTTCCATCAATGAACTCATCGTTTTCGTGGTTGCGCATTATCGCGTATAAGTGGTTTATGGTTCTATAACTTTCCTTAATCGATATATATCTCTTAATCTAGACTTAAAGCTTCTTAAATCTCAGTTCTTAATTCAGTTACTCACTTATATGCGATTTAGCCCAAAACAGAACATTTTCACTTAATATTGCATATCTCCTAATCTACTCATCCAATGCATACGAAATTTTACAGGAAATTCTCATAAATCATCAGGAAGTTGCAGTAAAAATTTCAGAAAATTTGGGCTACACACGAATTCACAAAAATTCAGACAGCATGCTTAATTCATAAAAATCTGCACATAAATCATGAAATTCAATTCCCTGATTTTTCTCAATAAACCTATTCAAGCTATTCTCATCCAATTCTGAATAATCATGCTCAATAATGCTTAAACATCACAAATTCAGAACTAGGCATCACATAATCACAACACGCTTTTCAATTCATGAGTTTCTTGTTTCTTCAATTTAGGCCTCTAACTTCTTCAATTAAACCTAGGGTTTCCAATTTCATGAATCAATTCCAAGTTTCATCCACCTAATTCATTTTAATTCTTGAGGTTGAATTTGAACTACTCACCTTAAATTCTTAGAGGTTCTAAGAATTCAATTTTGGAAGGTGAAGACTCGGACATCTGCTCTATATATTTACGAGTCATGCAAAAAGAATCGAGTATAACGATGTCATTCATATAGCGTTTTGATTCCAAGGCATTCTCTGTGTCTTAGAAACTTACTTGAGTGAAATAGTATCTTTTCTATGCGATTCGGCCTTCACTTATCTCTTTAATCGCTTTCAGATTAGCGACTCGAAAACTTGTTCTTTATTCCGAGTCCACTCTCTCTCGAATCCGACTTATGATTATTTACTCTATTGGTTGCAAAGTCGGCATTCATAGTTCTTTTCGTGCTTAGTCCACATCAAGTGTTTCCCACTCGATATTTGTTGATAGAACTTGATTCCTTGCTTAAAGACTAAGTATTATGGAATTCCGGGTATCATGGATATTAGACTCGAAAGTTCCATTTCTTTTCCGACTCGGATAATCTGTTTGTTAATTATCATGATTATTTTCATTATCTCGTGTCTAACCTTGGACCAAAGTATTTTATACTTTGAGAACCGAAGGTGTTTTACTTTTGTAGGTTATTCAATCGAGGATATCTTTTCAAATTACAAAAGTAGCCGGCTCGAACATCAAATCACCAGCGAGTTATAGCTTTTCACCATCCTCGCTCTAGTCCCGGAAGATTGTGTCGAAGTCGTCCGCTTCCATATCCGGAAAACTGGAAGGTCAAGCTTAACGATGGTTTTCACCACACTTTTCAAGACACAACCGATGGTTTTGGGACTTCCAAGAGAGTTAAACCGTTGTCCAACGACCATATTTTCAACGGATACTTTCCGAGTGACTTAGAAAACCCTTATCAACGGTCACGAGAGGACTCTCGGTCAGCGAGATGAAGATAACGGCTACTCTGCCTGGTTATCTATAAATAGAAGCCACTTCACAAGACTTGAAGATAGCGGAACATACCGTCAATACTCCAACTTGAACAAAGTTATTGTATTTACTTTCAATCTTCAACTTACAACTCCCACTCTGTAATTCATTTCTTTCGAGTTGTAAGGTCTTGTACTCGATTACAAACACTTCTTACATTCTTTGTAAGGTCCCTTGACTAAGCTGTAAGGGTTAACTCAGCTTAGTTGTCCCTAGCTGTAAGGGTTATCTCAGCTAGGAAGTACTAGATCGAGATAAGGGAACTTCGAGTCTAGGAAAACTTGTATAGAGTTGTCCAAGGAGCAACTCGGGTTCTCGTCAAGTTCACGGTATTTTGTGGACTCAAAATAGTGGATTTGACTTTGTGTCCGGATTGACACGGGCCGTGGTTTTCTGCCCCAGGAGGGTTTCCACGTAAAATCTCTCGTGTTCTATTTCCGAGTTCATTCTAGACTCGGACAAGACCTGCTGAACGTGTTTACTCCGATTCATTACATTCCGAGTCCAAATTTTTATAACCCCTTGCTTAGACTCGGAATCTGTCTTTGATTCTTCTCTCGTAAAAAGGGTGTGTGCTTTCACAAAGATTTTTTCATCACCCTATTCACCCCCTCTAGGGTGACTCGAGACTCTCCCGAGCAAACCTTCAATTGGTATCGAGCCTAGCCTTTCGTAAAGGATCTAACGAGTCCAAAGGTTTAAAGATCGGATGGCTCGGAACACCGGAGAGTTTGACGAAGGTAGATCTTCCAACAGGCCACCAAAATTCAAAGGTTCAAATTTCGGTCACTTGGAAGAAGCCGATGGAATGTTTCCTTATGGATCACGACGAAGAAGTATGGGAAATCATACAACAAGGGAACTACATCCCAACGAAGACAGATGAATTCGGAATTCTTCCAAAGGCAAAGGCCGAGTTCACGCCGACAGAGCGCAGAAGTTCGAAAGAACTTCAAAGCCATGAACATCCTCATGTGCGCCATAAGCTCGGAAGAATATAATCGAGTCTCTGCTCGTGACTCTGCTAAAGAAGTGTGGGACACTCGGTCAACACCTACGAAGGTACAAGTCGGGTGAGACAAGCGAAGATCAGCCGAGTATCTTCACAAATATGAGCTTTTAAAATGGAGCCGAAGAGAACATTACTCGGATGTTCATACGCTTCACCGAGATAACCAACAATCTCAAATCTTTGGGAAAGAAAATCTCCCATGAAGAAATGTGCCGGAAAATTCTCGAAGCCTACCCAAGAAACGATGGGGTCCGAAGGTAACCGCCATAGAAGAGGCTCGGAACCTCTCAATCTTGAAGCCGGACGAGCTCATAGGAAAGCTTCGACCCATGAGATACATCCGGAAGAAGAAGATGCTGAGGGTACTTCCAAAAAGAACATCGCTCTTAAAGCCTCGGAATCCAAAGAAGCAAGTCCAAGCTCCTCGACTCGGAAGATGATCCCATGGCACTCATTGCAAGAGGATTCAAGAGAATGATGAAGCACAAAAGATGGGATAAAAGGCCAAAAGAAGAATTCTACAAAAAGGACAAGAGAGACAGAAAAGGTAAGTTTTCTTCACCCACAAAGTTATCCTTGTCTAAAAATTCTGGATGTTTTGAATGTGGCAGCAAAGACCACATAGTCAAGGACTGTCCAAAACGAAGAAGGGACAGGAAGAAGAAAAAGGCCATGATGGCAACGTGGAGTGATGAGGATTTATCTCGAAGAGGACGAAGACTCGGATGACTCAAAGTGTCCGATGGCGATCACCGACTCGAAACCGAAAAGGAGTCGGACTCGGACACGAACTCGAACAATGAGGAAACCGATCCTCAAGAGGTAATAAACTATTTCCTCAAATTCTCCAAAGTTGATTTAGCTAAATACATCTTTACTTTGGAAGAAAAGTCCAATTCGATTCTTCTCATTTCAAGGAACAACTTGAGTCAATCACTTCGAGAGCACCTTTTTAAAAATGAATTGGAAAACCGAGATCGACACTCGGAGAACTCAAGACAAGTGCTCATACTAATGAGACCGAGTCCGAGTTACTCGGAAAAGAAAATGAGCAATCGAAACGAAGCTCATTGAGTCTCAAGATCTGGTTTTGAAGTTTTCTCAAGGACGGAAGAACCTTGATATGCTCTTAGGATCACAATGTGTCTCATTTCGAAAAGAAGGTCTTGGTTTCAACAAAGAGGAAGAATCTAATTCTTACTCGGAATTGTTCAAAAGGATTCCGAAGCTGTTAAGTTCAAGAAGGTTGAGCATGGTCCCATTCATAAAAATGAAAGGAGGACTAAACCCAGACCTATCTACAAAAAGAAACCATTTTCTCCTGTTTCAAAAGGAAAGGTTTTTAAAAGGAAAGAGACACGGACTCGGTTCTCGAAAAGAAGAAGACTCGGAATCGGACTAAACCCAAAGTCATTCAAATCGGGTTCCGAAGCACCTTCTTCCTCGTAAAAGGACCACAGTAAGGAATGTTACTGGGTTCGTTAGAGGAAGTGAGAAGGGTTAGATTTTCTCTGTTTTGCAGGTCACTCGGAAAAGATCAAAAGGACACTGGTACCTGGACAGCGGATGTTCTCGACATATGTCGAGTGACCAAGGACTCTTTTCGAGCTGGAGTCATATAAAGGAGGAAAGGTGACCTTTGGTGATGACAGACAAGGGCAAGATAGTGGGCATTGGGAAGATTGGTAATGGAAACAATCTGGTGAGCCCAGTCTACCTGGTCAAAGGACTAAAATACAACCTACTTAGCATTTCCCGACTTTGTGACAAAGGTCAAGAGGTAAGATTCACTCAATCCAAGTGCTACATCACGGATGAGACCACCAAAGAGGTAAAGCTCTCGGGTAAGAGATCGGGTAATACCTACATCATCCCTCTTTCTCGACCCAAGTCAGAACTTATCATGTTTAAAAGCATATCTTCAAGATGATTCTTGGATTTGGCATCGTAGATTAGGTCATATTAGCATGCATACTATCAAAAAGCTTGCATCTCTTGGTGCAGTTAGAGGATTACCTAAGCGTGCTTTTGAGAAGGATAAAGTATGTGGAGCATGCACCAAAGGGAAACAAGTCGGATCTTCATTCAAATCTCTGAAAACAGTTTCCACATCCAACGTGCTTGAATTACTACACATGGACTTATGTGGTGAAATCCTCGTAAAGAGTCTCGGAGGTAAATCTTACATACTTGTTATTATTGATGATTTTTCAAGATTTACCTGGGTGTGTTTTCGAAGCATAAGAATGAGGCCTTCAAGGAGTTCAGCAAGCTCGTAGAAAGATTCAAGTTGAGTCTCGGACTCGGATTCAAAAGATTCGAACCGACCATGGAAGGGAGTTCGACTACTCGGAATTCTCGAGTTTTGTGACAAGAATGGAATTTCTCACAACTTCTCAGCACCCGTAACTCCTCAACAGAATGGAGTAGTTGAGAGAAAGAACAGAACCCTTGAAGAAATAGCAAGGACGATGATGATTGAACACAACTTGCCTTACTATTATCGGGCGAGGCAGTAAACACAGCCAACTACACTCTCAATCGATGCCTCATCGGACCCATTCTGAAGAAAACACCTTATGAGCTCTACAAAGGAAGGAAGCCAAATATTTCCTATTTCGGATCTTTCGGATGTAAGTGCTTTGTCCACAACAACGGTAAGGATCATCCGACCAAGTTTGATGCTCGGTCGGACGAAGGAATTTTTCTAGGTTACTCTTCTCATAGCAAAGCTTATCGTATATTCAACAAGAGAACTAACAAAGTGGAAGAAAGTATCCACGTAGTGTTTGATGAGCTTGAACAGGGAAAACCAAGTGAATCCTCATACTCGAACCGAAGCTCGGAAAGGATGATGACGAAGATGAGTCTATAAAGACTCGAAGGAGACCACTCGAACGAGGAAGCTCGGAATGAGACAACTCCGGAGGTCGCTCCGAACGAGCAAATCAATGAAGAGGATCACACGGAACAAGCTTCGAAGATCAAGCAATTCAACCATCAAACCTGGTGAATCAAAGAACTGGTAAAGCATTCAAATTTACTTCCGGGCATCCCCAAGAAAACATTATTTCGATATCAACAAGTGGAGTAAGAACTCGCTCTTCTCTTCATAATCTATGTGCATTCACCGCATTCATTTCTCCGATCGAACCCAAAAATGCACTAGAGGCCCTTAATGAACCCGAATGGGTAGAGGCCATGCAAGAAGAGCTAAATCAATTCGAGAGAAACCAAGTCCGGACTCGACCAACCGACCTTCCGACCACCCGAGTTATAGGAACCAAATGGGTTTTCAAAAACAAAGCTGGATGAGGGTGGAATAGTTGTCGAAACAAGGCTAGACTTGTAGCTCAGGGTTACAATCAAGAAGAAGGAATTGATTGTGGGGAAACCTTTGCACCAGTAGCTGAATTGAAGCCATTAGAATACTCGTTGGCATTTGCATCCCGCATGCATATTAAATTATATCAAATGGATGTTAAGTGTGTCTTTCTCAATGGTTTTATTGAAGAAGAGGTCTATGTCGAGCAGACCTTCCGGTTTTGAAAACTCGGAATTTCCAAATCATGTTTTCAAACTTCAAAAGGCTCTCTATGGTCTTAAACAAGCCCCTAGAGCTTGGTATGAAAGACTCGAGCGACTTCCTGGTTCAAAATGATTTCAAAAGAGGACGGATCGACAAGACTCTATTCATAAAGACCAAAGGGAAAGATTTTCTCATTGTTCAAATATATGTTGATGATATTATTTTCGGTGCTACTAATGAATTTACGTGTCGAGAATTTTCTGAGTTGATGAGCCAAGAGTTCCAAATGAGCATGATGGGAGAACTCAATTTCTTCCTTGGGCTGCAAATCAAACAAAACAAAGATGGAATCTTTGTCCATCAATCAAAGTACACCAAGGAACTGCTGAAAAAATACAAACTTCAAGATGCAAAGCACGCATCTACTCCTATGAGCGAGCAGTATAAAACTTGACTCGGATGAGACAGGTAAAGCGATAGATCGAAACTCTATCGAGGTATGATTGGATCTCTGCTATATCTTACTTCGAGCGGACCGGACATAATGTTCGAGTGTTTGCTTATGTGCACGATTTCAAGCTAATCCAAAAGAATCACATCTCACTGCGGTGAAGAGAATATTCGAGATATCTTGCAGGCACTCGGAATCTAGGACTCGTGGTACTCCGGAGACTCGGAACCGAGTCCGACCGGGTACTCGAGACGCGGACTACGCGAGGATACAAAGTAGATCGAAAGAGCACATCCGGAGCTTGCCGGTTTCGGGTCAATCCCTAATATCCTGGCACTCAAAGAAGCAAAACTCGGTAGCTCTATCAACTGCAGAAGCTGAATATATTGCCGCTGGAGCTTGTTGCGCTCGGATTCTCTTGATAAAACAACACTTGAAGAATCTCGGATTATCTCTCAACTCGGTCCCAATCAAGTGTGACAATCAAAGCGCAATCGAGTATCACTAAGAATCCTGTCCAAGCACTCAAAAACAAAGCATATTGAAGTCGGTATCATTTCTTACGCGATCACTCGAAAAGGGTGATATTTTACTTGAATTCATTCCGACTAATCTTCAATTAGCTGATATCTTTACTAAGCCACTTGGTGAAGATCAATTCTGTTTTATTCGGAATGAGCTTGGCATGTTAAATGCTTAGTTTCGTGTTATGATTCTTGCATTTCTCTGTGCTATGTGCTTTAGTTGTCAATAACCATTGGTTCGATTGATCATGTGATACTTGGGCTGATAGTTATTTACGTGTTTCGAGTCACTCGAAACTTTTACGAGTCAAACTCGGACGTAGAGAAAAATTTGGACATAAAATTTTCTGAAGCTATCTCTAGAACAGTGGAGAGTTTCGGATTATATTTTCAAACTCTTTTTCTCTCTCTTTCTCGAGCGCTGCGATCGAGATCTTAACCGCAGATTTCAAACCGTTGTTATCTCAACCGTTGAAGCGTAAGCTGTCACACCGGGCATTAATGATCGATGGACGGGTAAGACGGAACGGAGTTACTTAACGGATAGTGAACGGGCGCGCATATTCTCTATAAATAACGTCTATTCATCTTCCTCTCGGTATTCTCAAACTCCTTCCCTCTCAAACGAAAACCCTCTCGCGGAAAGTCGTCTACGTGAACAGTGTTTTCTTGATCGTCTGCAAGTGTTGAAGAAGCTCTCTCTCTCTCTCGTAAGTTTTCGATCGCTCTCTTCTCATTTTCGTTTTTCTTCTCTTCTACACCTCCTTCTCTTTCCTCTTCTCTCGAAAAGTTTCATCTTTTCATCTCTCAAAATGCCTAAAAGAGGAAACCACCCCGACTTTCGGGTTTCTTCATCCTCAAAGAAACCTCGCTCCAACAAGCCGGAAAGCTCAACCCCTCTAAACCCATTGTCACCCAAGCATCTTGCGTCTGGACGACAAGTTCTTCCCAACAACCAAATTCTCCTGGTTGTCCCATATTCAAACCACCGGAGTCTACCATTTCTTGTGTTTCAGCGAGTTCATCTATCCCGAACTCGTTTCGAGTTCTATACTCACCTCTCTCACTCTGAAAATGTTCTAACCTCAAGGGTTCGGAACATTACCGTTCAGTATCAATACCTCTCTCCTTCACTGATTGTTCAAAGTTTCTTCTCTCTTCTTGAACAGCAACCCTATCCCCTTCATCGAAGTCGCCGACGACTTCTTTGAAAAGTACGCCAAAGAATTCCCCGGGTCCGGAAAGAACTTTTCGTGACTCGGTTGAAGTCGAAGCCAGGCTTCGTGTTTCCTGCTGATGAGAACCTTCTTCTCACAGCATTCTAGCAAGGAGAACCCCAACTCCAAGCACCTCAAAGCTCTCTTCGATATCCCGGAGGGATACGAAGTCGACCTCTTCCCCTCCATCATTGAGCAAATGGCCGCTGTGCCAGCTCAACTCCAAACCAAGAAGAACACCTCCCTTCCTTTCGGTGCTCTTCTCACCCTTGTCTTCAAACAATTTCAAGTTCCTCTTCCTCTCGACCCTAACGCGGTGTCCGAGGCGGCCATTGTGGTCGGTAAAAGGAACTCCGAGGGTACGGATACCAGGAAACTAACCCCGGTGTCCGGGTTCACAACTCGGAGCCGAGGCCTCCTTCTCCACCTCGGACTCGAAATCAACCCCTCTCCCTCTTCCCTCTTCACCTGGTGGTGCCTCCACCTCCAGGTGCTTCCAAATCTCTCTCCGCCCTCTTGTCTCCTGTCTTCTTGGACAAGATCACCTCGGTGTCCTCTCGATTTCGGAGACATGCTCGAGAGGTTTCAAGTCTCGTCCTTCGTGGTCCGACCATCAACCAAAAGACCGATCAGTCCCAGATCCGAGAGCAGCAGCCTCTCGTTCTTGAGATGAGAGAGCTGGTTAAGGAGCGAAGGAGCTGGCTGAGCTCCTCGAGAGAGACGGTCCAAAGCGGCTCGAGACCCGAAGACTCGGACCCATCTCGAGACGTCTTCGAGCCTGGGCCCGACCTCCTCGGAGAGCGAGGAAGCCGAGGAAGCGAGAGGAAGAAGCAGCCGATGCAGCGGAGGACGCCGAGGAACCTGCAGCTGAGGCGGCTCCTTCCGGCCAAAGGAAGAAGAGGCCGTGGCAGCTGCCGAGGGACAACTCTGCTCCCCAAGTTCAAGTTGTCTGTACTTAGCTCGGACAGCAGCCTCGAGTGGGTCGAAGATCTCGCTCCTCCAGCGAGTCGCCAGAGCAGACCCTCCAGCCCCGAGGTCCCAAGGGAAGAACCCTCGATCCACTTTCTCCGGGTCAGCCACTCGGGCCGAGCCCCTGCGAATTGTTCCGGTTCTCCCTTCGCCGCGCTCAAGCACATCGTCAAGGTCTTATCAGCGCCGGCGCACCTCCGCCTCCACTCGAAATCCCCTCCCTCCTAGTTGGAGCCATGCACTCGAGTCACGATTCCTCGTGCCTCCGAATTTCTGTTTTTCAAAATCTTATTTTGTCCGGACAATTTCGTGTATTACTTGTACTTTTCTCCCTTCTTTTTCATTCTTGTTTTTGTTGAAAGGCAAGGGGAGAAATGTAGTCGAAACTGGTTGTCTTGTCTAGGGGAGTTCTTTCCACCCTTGTAATATAATTTTTTTATGAACCGAATGCATTAGTAATTTCGAGTTCTTTCTTTTCCGAGTAAATGAGTTCAAGCATACTTTATTTTGCTCCGATATATTGTATATTGCTCCGATCAATATGTCTTACTTTTAGTCGAACTACTCGGAATCAACCTATTTCCCTCTAACAAAGTTTACGTTCAAGTATGGAATGCCTTTCATCAAAAGGGGAGATTGAAGACTCGGACACTCGCTCTATATATTTCGAGTCATGCAAAAAGAATCGGGTATAACGATGTCATTCATATAGCGTTTTGATTCCAAGGCATTCTCTCGTGTCTTAGAAACTTACTTGAGTGAAATAGTATCTTTTCTATGCGATTCGGCCTTCACTTATCTCTTTAATCGCTTTCAGATTAGCGACTCGTAAAACTTGTTCTTTATTCCGAGTCCACTCTCTCTCTGAATCTGACTTATGATTATTTACTCTATTGGTTGCAAAGTCAGCATTCATAGTTCTTTTCGTGCTTAGTCCACATCAAGTGTTTCCCACTCGATATTTGTTGATAGAACTTGATTCCTTGCTTAAAGACTAAGTATTATGGAATTCCGGGTATCATGGATATTAGACTCGTAAAGTTCCATTTCTTTTCCGACTCGAGATAATCTGTTTGTTAATTATCATGATTATTTTCATTATCTCGTGTCTAACCTTGGACCAAAGTATTTTATACTTTGAGAACCGAAGGTGTTTTACTTTTGTAGGTTATTCAATCGAGGATATCTTTTCAAATTACAAAAGTAGCCGGCTTCGGAACATCAAATCACCAGCGAGTTATAGCTTTTCACCATCCCTCGCTCTAGTCCCGGAAGATTGTGTCGAAGCCGCTCGCTTCCATATCCGGAAAACCGGAAGGTCAAGCTTAACGATGGTTTTCACCACACTTTTCAAGACACAACCGATGGTTTTGGGACTTCCAAGAGAGTTAAACCGTTGTCCAACGACCATATTTTCAACGGATACTTTCCGAGTGACTTAGAAAACCCTTATCAACGGTCACGAGAGGACTCTCGGTCAGCAGATGAAGATAACGGCTACTCGCTCGGTTATCTATAAATAGAAGCCACTTCACAAGACTTGAAGATAGCGGAACATACCGTCAATACTCCAACTTGAACAAAGTTATTGTATTTACTTTCAATCTTCAACTTACAACTCCCACTCGTAATTCATTTCTTTCGAGTTGTAAGGTCTTGTACTCGATTACAAACACTTCTTACATTCTTTGTAAGGTCCCTTGACTAAGCTGTAAGGGTTAACTCAGCTTAGTTGTCCCTAGCTGTAAGGGTTATCTCGAGTTAGGAAGTACTAGATCGGATAAGGGAACTTCGAGTCTAGGAAAACTTGTATAGAGTTGTCCAAGGAGCAACTCGGGTTACTGTCAAGTTCACGGTATTTTGTGGACTCAAAATAGTGGATTTGACTTTGTGTCTGGATTGACACGGGCCGTGGTTTTCTGCCCCGGGAGGGTTTCCACGTAAAATCTCTCGTGTTCTATTTACGAGTTCATTCTAGACTCGGACAAGACCTGCCGAACGTGTTTACTCCGATTCATTACATTACGAGTCCAAATTTTTATAACCCCTTGCTTAGACTCGAATCTGTCTTTGATTCTTCTCTCGTAAAAGGGTGTGTGCTTTCACAAAGATTTTTTCATCACCCTATTCACCCCCTCTAGGGTGACTCGGACTCTCCCAGAGCAAACCTTCGAAGGTTTCGAATTGGGTTTCGGTTTGGGTTTTGCTTTCTCTTACGCCTTTCGATTTCTAGTCTAGCTCCTGCTCCCTCAACCCTTCTTCTTCCCCGACCCTCTGCTTCTTCCTTTCGCTGCCTCGGTCCCGGTCTCCAACTTCCCTGTTTTGGTCCGATTCTGGTCCTCTTCGTCCACCGTCTCCCCCTCGATCGCCGGTCGACGTTGCTCCCTTGCTCGCCGGCCACCCTTAGTCCGCTCGCCGGCCTTGTCTCCCTCCTCGCGCTTGCTGGCCGCGGAACCCCTTCGGTCCCGCTTTCGCTCGGCCTCTCTACTCTTCCCTTTCTTCGTTACGCTCGGCCTCCCGAGCTCCCGCTCTCCCTTCGCCCATCGGCGGTGGCGTCGTTGCCGTTCGGGCTACCACGGGCCGCTGGCTCTTGTGCTTCCTCCCTCTCTTGCTTCCCCTTGCTCCCTCTCGCTTTCCCTCGTCTCTGCTTCTTTCCTCGCTTCCGCTTCGCTTCTTCGTTCCTCCTCTTGTTCCCAATCCTAATTTCTCTCTCCTCTTTAGCTAATTACACATAATGGGCTGGTGTTTCATTCCAATTGGACCCTTAGTTCTTTACTTCTTTCTTTGCCAACACAATGCCACTCATCCTTCAATTCCCATTTCTTTTTTTTTTTTAGCTTAGTTGGGCCCAACTTCAACTTTAATAAGCCCAATTTAAGTTAGCCCAAGCTCGGGTTTCGGTTCTCGGGTTTCTAATTCCGACTCGGAAAAATTCTAATTCACTTAATTTAATAATTTCGAATCTTTCACTTAACCTTAATAATTTAATTTACTAGCAAGCAAACACCTGAAATTTCGGGGTCTCACACAACACTATCAATAAGAGTTACTCACATTCTTTCTTTCCAAAAATTATGACGATTCAAACCTAATCCGAGTCTATACATCCATTGTTAAGTCGTATTTTATACGTATTTTTAGTAGTTATTGAGTTTATATTATATAGTTTATTTTGTCTAATTTATTCTATTTTGTCTATTTATAGGTAATTATCGAATAAAGTGGGGAAGAGAAGAAAAGTCGTTAAAAGTGGATTTTTAGCTACCGACAAGCATCCAAAAAAATATATGAAGTCGGTCCATAAATATAATATGTAATAAAATATTTATTTTAGGATATTATATTTTAGGAAATCTTAAGTGGAATAGAATAGGGAAACTTAGAAGAGAAGAAAGAGAAATAAACCCTAACTCTTTCACCCTATATATACTACTTATTATCATCATGGAGAGAGACACGGGAAGCCAGCCACATACATCCCAGCCGCCTGCACCTGCTGCTTGCTCACGTCCACTGCCCACACAAGCAGCCAGCCACCTAGCTACCCGGACCACCTCACGTTCTCTTGCTGCACCAGCTTCCGCTGCTCCTTGTTGCACTCTGCTGCTTGCTGTCTGCCGCTGCTCCCGGCAGCACCGCATCTGCTGCTGCTGCTCCTTGCTGGCTGCTGCTGTCCGCTGCCCAGCCAGCCACCATCCATCACCATCTTCTTCATCTTCCGGGTCAAAGAAACTAATATCGGTAGTATAATTTAGTTTTGTAATTTTTATTAGAAAAGATTGAGTTTTTATTGATAGATTAATACTAAAGATGCTAGTTTTATTTAGTTTACATGTTTTAAATTACATTATGTGTGAGTAGTTTTTCTTATACTTAGTATAATCTCATTGAAGCCATGTTAAATTATTTATTTTGAAACAAAGTTTTGATTTTTATTGTCTTATTGATTTGATCCATGATTCTATGATAATTTGTGTTTAATGTTTATGAATTTATGTCTAATTAATTAGAGTGCACGCTATTTAGTTTTATATAAATTCATGTGATAGTTTAGAGGGTTTAAGTACGTAATTGCTTGATCTTTTAGACATAAGTATCACCCTAATTAATCATGGATGGCTCATACCCATCTCTTTTAATTAGGAAATTATCATAGATCCTTCTTAAATCAATTTGCTAGTAGATTGGTTATTAGGTGCTAGATGTTGTTTTTCTAATACTTAATGCTCTAATTTGATTAAATTCTAGTGCTAGTGCTAGGGTTATCAATATTAGTAGGGTTTATATTAGGGCTAGGCCTAAGTAAACTAATAACTAAGGAAAAACGGGGAAGATCCGCTAGTGGTTGTCTTCTACAGTTTAGCTCATGGGTAGATCAATTTGTGTGTTAATGATAAATAATAATTTGCATGGTGGATATAGATTATACTAAGTGTTTTTATAAATTTGTTATCTTTGATAATTATTTGTTTGCTTTTAGTTATTCTCTTGAGTTATTGATTTTTACTTATAAAGTTATAGTCTTTTATTATCAATTTCATTAAACCCCCTAAAGATCAGTATTTTAGGTTAGTTTTAGTAATTTTATTTTAATTTAATTTTGAGTCTTTACTAATTTAATTTTCAGAATTAATTTTCTGTCAGTTTTTATTATTTTTGAGTCAGTTTGTTAGAAATTAGTTTAAAAATAGTTTCTTTTGTTATTTTTTGTGTTTTATTTTCTTTTAGGGTTTAGATAGAGTCCTAGTTTGCTGTGATTAAATTTTAGAATTTTTGGAATTAATTTGATAATTTTTCAGATTTAATTCTTGAATTTAATTAGTGCAGGTTTTTAGTTAAATAATTTCGTAATTAGATTTTAAATTTGTTTTTTATATTTTTAGGGTCTGGTTAGGTTTAGAAAATTAGTATTATTATTCTGGGTAATTTTAATATTTATTTTCGTAATTATTTTAGTGCAGAATTTTACTTATTCAATTTTCTGTTTTAGAATTTGTTTATTTTCTGCTTTAGTTTTCTGTTTTAATTATTCTAAAAAAATATACAAAAATATTTCTGGGTTATTGTAGTTTTATTATTCTGTATAAATTATTTATTTAGTTGTTAGATAATTTTCTATGAATTTTAGTTATTGATTTTAATTTATATTTTCTGTTTTGTTTTTAAGAGTAGTAAATTTAATTAGATTAAAACTTGCATGTTATTATATCTTTCCTCGTGGATTCGATCCCTACTTGCCCTTGCTATATTGTTTATTATAAGTTTAAGTAGTGGTTTAATTTGTTGCTTGTACGACAAGCTTAACGTCCATTCATAAAGGACTTCTTAATATGATGGTCTTACTTACCTATTCCATATGCCCAAAACATAGGAGAGGTTTTTTACATTCCTAGAGGTTAAACTCTTACATTCCCCCCCATTCATTCAATGACACCGCCATGCATTATATGCATTAGTTTAGGACATTTTCTTACATTCATCATGTACTATCTAGGGGCATCACCTCCCACCCGCTCCACCCTATTAAGTCAAAGACAATCATACATTGATCATACACTTCCTAGAGGCATATTATACATCATCATACATCTACCTAAGTGCATCTCTATTCATTCATTGAACATTTACTAAGAACATTTTTATTTTATCTAGAGTGTATCCTAGTATTCATCTTAGATCTCTAGGGGAATCTCACTATATTTATATAGTCCACATGCTAAGAACATCTCAATGCATTTAGCATATGTTTAGTAGGGGCATTTTTTCACATACATTATACACATACATTTTCTTGTCTAGGAGCATTTCTCTCCACCTTCTCCCCCTTGTTCATCAAGCTATTTCACCATAAGTCATCCTATTCTATGTTACTCATGAGTCGCCAGACCTTGACTACTTGATCCTGAGTCATTCTTGAACCTAAAATATTTGACCACTGAATAGCCCATACCTCAATTAACTAACCCTAAGTTGTTGAAATTAACTCTAAGCTATGGACCTTGATCTTTCAAATCCTAAATCTCTTAAGTTAACGTTAATCAAACCTTGAACTTGAGTCACAAAAACCTTAAGTTATATGACCCGAGTCATTTGAACTTAGGTTGAGTCATTCAATTTGGAGTCGTTTCTAACCCTAAGTTACCTGACCTAAGTCATCTAAATTCTAAATAGCTTACCCTAAAGTTGGCAAAACCATGATGAACCCCCGGTTATTACCGACCTAGAGTCACCTAAAACTTAAGTTATTGGACCTCGATTCACTTGACCTCGATTCACTATGAACTCGAAAGTCTTTGGCCATAACTCAACTGACCTTTAGTCATCCAAACCTCAAATTTTTGACCCGAGTCGGTTTTAAAAACCCAGAATAATTTGCCCCAAGTCACCCGAGCCAAAGCTTGGCTATATGACCCAAAGTCATTCCAATCTCAAAATATTTCTTACATCCAGAATGTCTTGATTTTCAAACTGAATTTCATAATTTCACTACCATCATACATAGTTTTTGACCTTAAATCATACACGATTAACCACTGAGTTATTTTTTACCAAGAGTCATACATGATTAACCCAATTTTTTTTTACCCCGAGTCAAACGTAATTAATCCAGATTTATTTTGACCCTAAGTCATATTTAATTAACCAAGAGTTACTTTGACCCTGGGTCATATTAACACAAAATTATTCTGACCCTTAGTCAAACGTAATTAATGTTGAGTTATTTAAACCCTATGTCATATTGAATTTACCTAGAGGTACTTTGACCCTAAGTCATATTAACCCAAATTATTCTTCCCCTAAGTTAAACATAATTAATCAAGAGCTTTCGTTTGACCCATAGTCATATCTAATTAACCCAGAGTTACTTTAATCCCGAGTCATATTTAACTAGCTAGAGTAATTTTTTGAGTGCGAGTCAAACGTGATTAACCCGGAGTTAATTTTTATCCTAAGTGAAACATAATCTAGAGTTATTTTGACCACTGAGTCATATTTAATTAACCCGGACTTATCTTTGACAATGAGTCGAACATAATCTAGAGTTATTTTGACCCTAATTCATATTTAATTCACCCAGAGTTATTATGACCTAATTAACCCGAGTTATTCTTTGACCCAGAGTTAAACATAATTAATCCGAGTTATATTTTGACCCTCGGTCGTGTTTGATTAACAAGTGTTATTCGACCACTGAGTCGTATCTATTAAACCCAAACTTACACTGACCCTAAGTCTTATTCTAATCAACCTAGAGTTATTTTGACTCTCGGTCGTGTTTGATTAACCCGGAGATATTTTGACCCTAAATTGTACCTAAATAACTCGAGTTATTTTGTGACCACTGAAATATACTGCATCAATTTAGAGTTGTCTTAACCCATCTATCCAATTTGAATGCATGTTGCAATGTTAAATGATTTACTCAAGTGGCATTCTTTCTTTATCTAAATTTAATTAATGAGTCAAGAATTGTGTGTCTCTTATAACGTTCATCATCACTTTTTCAAAGCTCAATCGACGAGGCGCAATTTGTACATATCAAATTTTGACTCATATATATTTAAAATTTTTATTATTAATATTAATATTTTTTTATTAGCAAACAAAAAATAAAAAAATATATACCAAATATACAAAAATGACAATCAAATTAAAACAAAAAAAAGTCAAAAAGCCCGAAATACATAATTCAAAAAAAAAGAGAAAACAAAAATATATATATTTATATAAATATATTTTTTGATGGGAGTGGCTAGCCGTTTGTGCGCCACCCTCTTTTCCTTGTATTTTTTTTAAAATCTGTTTTCCCCCTTCCCTGTTTCTTTAAAAGAAAAAACAGAGTAATTTCTTTTTATTTCCAAATCTAACCACAGCCACACCCTTCCTATTTTATTTTTTTCTAATTTTATATCCAAATCTGTATTTTTTGTCCGGTCCTCCAACAACTTCTCTAACCCTTTTCTTTGTTTTTGTCCTTTGTTATCTAATATTGTTAGGATGTTGTAGTTTTTGTTTTGAATTAAGATTTTAAAAAATATGAGTAGGATTTGAGTGATCCCTTCACTTATTTTATAAATATACCCTTTCATCACTTTTTAGGGGAACCTGATTTTAAAAAAATATATATCTCTATCGTTTAAAAAACTCTCTCTCCTTCTTTAATCTTCTAAGAAGTGGTTTGATTAACTAAAATTTACCTCTATTTAGAAGTTGATTAAGTTTAAGTTAATCTTTCTAATTTTCCTTTTAATTTTGAACAAATCAAGTTTTCTTTTAAGTTAGCCAAAATATCTTTTTCATCCCAAGAAACAAGAGGGTAATTTTTCTTATTATCACTTTTTTAAAGTTTGATAAAATTACAGAAGATCATTTTCTTGTTCTTTTTTAGTTTTTCCTCTCTATTTTATCTTATTTCATTTCATATAATGATAATTAACCATGCATATACATATTCTTTTCTTCTTTCTTACTTTTTTTTTTTATGTTCTTTGACCTATCTATTTATTTATTTACTCTTGTTATTCTTTTTTTTACTACTAACTTCACCATTATTATTGTTATTGTCTATTTTCTTTCGTTTATTATCATTATTACTACTAAATTTATTATTATTATTATTATTATTATTATTATTATTATTATTATTATTATTATTATTATTATTATTATTATTGTTATTATTATTATTTTTGTTGTTGTTGTTTTTATTACTACTAACTTTATCATTATTATTGTTATTATTTATGTTTATGTTTATTTTCATTACTATTCTATTATTACTAACCTTAATATTATTATTATTATCGTTACTATTATCATTTTTCTATTACTATTATGATTATTTATTTCTACGAACATTTTGGTGTTTCCTTGTCTCTTTTACGAGGTTAGGTCTGGTCTCGAGTTGGTTTCAGCCCCAAGTTTTACTTGTCTGTCCCTTTAGGGCATGTGCGGCTATTCCTTCTATTTGGATGGAACACTATTTTTCTTTTTTTGTGAGTGAGCGATGAGATTCGTGAGTTGACTGTTATTTTCTCTTTCTCATCTTCCTCAACTTTATTTTCAGTTTTTAATACATGAAAAATGAAAAACAAAAGGGCTAAGTCATAATTGAGCATGAAGGATGATAACTTGGAGTAGAGTGGTCTAAACCGGAAGGTTGTATGTTATTTCTAGACCACTTTAGTGGAATCATTTCGGTTCCAAAATTTTTTATTTTAATGTCATTAGATGGAGCGATGGAAGAGCTTTTCAGAAAGTGCTCACTTAACCAAATCCAAGTCCCGAGCTATTCATACCATATGTTTTTCAATGGAAGGTTTAACCAATCCGGAAAAACGACATCCTCGATGTTTTACTACTTTTTCATGATATAGATGGTTTTTTCTAAATAAATGTCATTCATAAGAAATAAAATACACTTCTAGAGCTTTCTATGTTGGGACATTTTACCTCCTAACTCCTTATATTTAGAGAGATATGATTTATTAAAATCGGCATTGTAAAGCTGTAATTTCTGCGGTGCCCAAATCGGAATATATGTATTAGAAAATCATTTAAAATATGTTAAAGTGCTTTTAAAATTATACAAAATATCACACTTGGTTCGTTAATATGTATAGTTATTCCAATTTGTAAAGTTTTATAATATAAGTTTTATAATATAAGTTTTATTTTATATTTAATAAATGAATGAATACCTCGCTACCAAGAATAGTATAAATCGGGATGTCACCTAAGTTTTCGGCTTATCACTTTTACATGTTAACGAATTTATTTTTGATATTTTACCATTGTGATTAGACAAAAATATAAAACTCCAGGCTTTAGAATCACCTTAATAGGATTTTTCTTGAAAAAGTTATAATTTTTTTAAACCGACAGTCATAATGGCCTATGAGGTACAAGAAGTGTCACGGTAAAACTTGATTAAGTCAATTAAAAGCTTCCAAAAAATTATAAAATTTTATATCGGAGCTTCTTATAGAGTCTTTCAACTATATAAATTTTTTCACATTTTTTAAGCTCATGTTACTTAGTTTTAGGATTTTGCTTTTAGAAATGGTTTTAAAAATTACCTAATTATGCCTTTCAATAAAATAAATACTCGGAATTTTGTTTGGTCAATTAAGGCTGATTTTTCATCATAATGCTAGTCAAGGATCCATCAAGAAGTTGAATCATGAGCACTTCTTATCTCGATGGTGTTGAAGAATTTTATTTACGTTCTTTTTAGATTTTTTTGTATTTAGGAAAACCTTTCACATGATCTAGATGTATGTATGTCTACCATATCATATCTCTTTTACCATTTGAACTACCAGAACACAGAGATAGTATGATAGGATCCCATCTCACATGAAATTTTCAGGTGATCTACATATATAACCATCATTATTGATAGCCTACACCAATAATTTATATCTACGACTCGCTCTTATATCCATACATGCTTACATACCAAGCCACAGCGTCACCATTGTTATTCTTCCTTTTTTTATACGTGTGTATTATTTGTCTTTTACACTTATTTGTTTTTGTCTAGTGAAATAAAGTTCATACTAGTTTAACATACATAATCTTCACATATACTTATGTTTTTTACTTTGTACACATACTCATTCACCATTCTATATACTTATATAGGTATATGAATGCGTATTAGGCACATGCGTATTAGGCACATGCGTATTCATTTCTTTTATTTTTAACCAAATGTCTTATCCCCATACATGGTTACCCATATAGTCATATGTCATCCTTAATAATTCCGGCATATATCTCATATCTTGTCATTTTATTGAAGCCATCGCTATGCTTACAACTTACCTTTACTAGAAACATGTTCTCTTAAGATGTTTTCAATAAGACTTGTCTCACATTCGATTCCTAAGAAAAGTCATTTTCTCTTATATGTGGATATAAATAGTGCTCAAAATAACTTCTGATATTTTCAAAGTCATGGAGTGTAAAAGTGCAACAATGGAAAGTGGTCTTTATATGATTATGTGTAATGAGCCTAAGGATTCCGTTTCCCACCTCAAGTGTACTATTCTTAGCATATAACATACTTGAATTATTGTCTCAGGCTTCATACATAGATTTGTCTTTTTACATAGTGAACCCATAATACTCTAACAATTTCCTCTTCCTCTATTACCTTCCCAATGACTTCAATTTTGACTCAAGGGGCAACCCCTTATCACTCCCACTTACTACTTTGAAGAATAACTTATCCAATCGGTTTTCCGATTTGTAAGCACTCTCGTGAATTGTCGTGTCTAGTCTTCTGCTAGAGATCATGATCCGAACAATGAAAAATTTAAGACTTATGTTTAAAGAAGAGGCCACAATCCCATTGCTAACAAAACCTCCTTGTGTCACCATCTTCCCAAAGACTTTGCCCTTATCAAGTCCACATTTTTGGAAAAATATTCGAGTGAAAGAAAGTGCCGGATCAAGAGAAGCCCAAAACAGTTCCTTTTTCCGAACTCTATTATCAAATTATCTCCATCCTCTTTCTTTCAATAAGAACTACGTAATGTCTAATCCCTATCAACAAGGATACTAAGGTAGTCCACCTAGGGCTTGGTTATCTCCATTATCATGTTTTGTTATATAAAACAAAAGGAAAAAAGAGTCATTATTTTATATCCCTTGAACTATGTATGGCCCAATCTTCCATTCATATTAGACTTGTTATCAAAAAAAAAAAGAAGAAGAAAATGCAAAACAAAGCCTATGTACTTATTATATGGATGCGTAGACAACCCTTGGGTCTAGCCGGACATGTACATATTCAATTAGTATACGAAAAAATAAGAACCCTATCTAGTTCGATGCGTCCAAAAGAGACATTGTAAAAAAGTTAAGACTCAAAGTAAAAAGGGAGGAAATGCAAAAGAAAAAGTGGTCCTGCTGAAAACCAAAACAAGACGACCTGGGCAATAGGTGAGAGAAACCCGTAGAATAGAAACTTTAGGACAAAAGAAATCAACTATACAAATTCGTGGGGTGCTCCTCTTGTTGTGCCATTTGGGAAATGGATACTCCTTTTATAGTTTTGTCTCACCATTTTCTTTGTTTTCTCATGTATAACTTTCATTTTTGTATATACCTAACATAAGAGAACCCTTTCCATGTCTTTGTTAATTTTATCCATTATTGATTCATCTTATTCACCAAGCCAAGGGGTAATTATCACACATTTCAAACAAAGTGCTTGAAAGTGAGATGAATAAACTGTCCGAGATCATGCCAATTTTCAATTCATCATAGAATCAAGTAGACCAGTTTTTGTGATCATACATGATAATGTTTATATTCATGACGAGTGCCTAAATCACAATCAAGGCACGAGAACTTCTTCATAATGAAGTAAGCAAACTTTCGAAGTGATGACATAAATTTATTCCTCACCTTGGTATGCCTTTCACCCATTCTTTCATGACAAGACCATATTTACCCTATCTCGAACAAATACCTTACTATCTTACCATTTTTTCTCACGACCTTTAACCACCCACTTCTCACACATGCCATATATAAAACTAATCTTTTGATTTTCCTTCCTCTATTCTGAAGCCCCACAACCACCCATCGCTTTATACTTATACAAACTCTACGAAGGACATTCCATGATATGATGTTTTGTAGGCATCTTTGTAAAGTATGTCTAGTATTTGATCTTCCATTTTCATTTGGTTTCACACCCTCCCCCAAAGATTGGTACAAAATAAAGATCTCTCATACATTTCTCTTTAGCCTTTATTAAATCCACTTTCCTACGTCACGCTATCCAATTCATTGGCAAGTTACAAATACATCAATAAGGATTAATTTCCTAGTGGCTCTCAAGCTCTTGACTTGATGTTTAAATAACTCGTTCTTTTTTACATGGTTCATGTTCATGACATCCGAAAAGGGTAAAGTTCTTAAGGACTTGTGAACAACAATCTCCATAAGAGGTACTCACATTTTTCTATTCCAAAATTGTGACGATTCAGACCTAATCCGAGTCTCTACACCCATTCATAAAGGGACTTCTCAATATGATGGTCTTACATACCTATTCCACGTGCCCAGAACTTAGGAGAGATTTCTTTACGTTCTTAGGCGTTCTACCCCTACATTCCCCCCAATTCATCAAATGACACCTCCATGCATTATATGCATTAGTTTAGGACATTTTCTTACATTCATCATGTACATATCTAGGGGCATCACCTCTCACCCGCTCCACCATATTAAGTCAAAGACATTCATACATTCATCATACACTTCCCGAGGCATATTATACATTGATTATACATCTACCTAAATGCATCTCTATTCATTCATTAAACATTTATTAAGAACATTTTTCTTTTATCTAACTATGTATCCTAATATTCATCTAAGATCTCTAGGGGAATCTTACTATATTTATATAATCCACTTGCTAAGAACATCTCAATGCGTTTAGCATATGTTTAGTAGGGGCATTTTTCCACGGACATTATACATAGACATTTTCTTGTCTAGGAGCATTTCCCTTCACCTTCTCCCCTTATTCATCAAGCTATTTGACCATAAGTCATCCTATCCTTTGTTACTCATGAGTCGCCGGACCTTGACTACTTGATCATGCGTCATTCTTGAACCTAAAATATTTGACCCTTAGTAACCCGGACCTCAATTACTGACCCTTAGTTGTTCAAATTAACTCTAAGTTATGGACCTTGATCTTTCAAATCCTAAATCTCTTAAGTTAAAGTTGATCAAGCACTGGACCTTGAGTCACAAAAACCTTAAGTTATATGACCTGAGTTGTTTGAACTTAGGTTGAGTCATTCAATTTGGAGTCGTTTCTAACCTTAAGTTACCGACCTAAGTCATCTACATTCTAAATCACTTACCCTAAAGTTAGGAAAACCTGGATGGACCCTCGGTTATTACCGACCTAGAATCACCTATAACTTAAGTTATTGGATCTCGAGTCATTTGACCTCAAGTCACTATCAACTCGAAGTCTTTTACCATAACTCACATCACCTTTAGTCATCCAAACCTCAAATTTTTAACCCTAAATCATTTTTTAAAACCCCAAATAATTTACCCTGGTTCACCTCAGCGAAAGCTTGGTTATTTGACCCCAAGTCATTCTAATCTAAAAATATTTCTTACATTTGAATTCCCTGATTTTCAAATTGAATTTTATAATTTCACTAGCATCATGCATAGTTTTTACCCTGATTCATACACGATTAACCGTAAGTTATTTTTGACCAAGAGTCATACATGATTAACCTACAATTTTTTGGTGACCCCGAGTTAAATGCAATTAATCCAGAGTTATTTTGACCTTGAGTCATATCTAATTAACCAAGATTTAGTTTGACCCTGAGTCATATTAACACAAAATTATTCGACCTTGAGTCAAACATAATTAATCTTAAGTTATTTTCACCCTAAGACATTCAATTTACCTAGAGTTACTTTGACCCTGAGTCATAATAATCCAAAAATTATTCCGCACCTAAGTTAAACGTAATTAATCAAGAGTTTTTAATTTTTTACCCGAGTCATATCTAATCAACCCAGGTTTACATTAACCCTGTGTCATATTTAACTAGCCTAGAGTTATTTTTTGACTCGAGTCAACCATGATTAACTCGAGTTATTTTTGATCCTAAATCAAACATAATCTAGATTTATTTTGACCACTGAGTCATATTTAATTAATCTATACTTATTTTTGACCATGAGTCAAACGTAATTCAGAGTTATTTTGACCCTAAGTCATATTAAATTAACCCAAAGTTATTCGACCTTGAGTTGAGCATAATTAACCCACGGTTATTCTTTGACCCCGAGTTAAACATAATTAATCATGAGTTATATTTTTACCCTCGGTCGTGTTTGATTAACCCAAAGTTATTTTGACCTTGAGTCGTATCTTTTCAACCCAAACTTACATTGACCACGAGTCTTATTCTAATCAACCCAGAGTTATTTTAACCCTAAGTCGTGTTTGATTAACACAAAGATATTTTGACCCTAAATTATACCAAATTAACCCGAGTTATTTTGTGACCACGAATTATACTTAATCAATTTCGAGTTGTCTTAACCCCATATAACCAATCTGAATGCATGTTGCAATGTTAAATGATTTACTCTAGTCGCATTGTTTCTTTCAATGTCTAAATTTAATTAATGAGTCAAAATTTGTGTGTCTTTTATGATATTGATTATCACTTTTTCAAAGCTCAATTAACGAGGGGCAATCTGTACACATCAAATTTTGACTCATATATGTTTAAAATTTGTATTATTAATATTAATTTTTTTATTAGCAAACAAAAAATAAAAAAATATGTACCAAGCAAACAAAAATGACAATCAAATTAAAAAAAAGCGTGTGAAAAAGCCCAAAATACATAATTTAAACAAAAAAGGAATAACAAAAAAAAATATAAATATAAACATTTTTTTGATAGGGTGGCTGGCCATTTGTACGCCACCCCCTTGTCCCCTTTTGTATTCTTTTCTTTTTAAAATTTGTTTTCCTCCTTACCTGTTTCTTTAAAAGAAAAAAAAGAGTAATTTTTTAATTTCCTAATCTAACCACACCCACACCTCTCCTATTTTATTTTTTTTTATTTTATGTCCAAATCTGTATTTTTGTGCGGTTCCCCAGCAAGTTCTCTCTCCCTTTTCTTTCTTTTTGTCTTTTGTTATCAAATATTGTTAGAATGTTCTATTTTTTGTTTTAAATTAATATTTTTTAAAAAAATATTAGTAGGGTTTGGGTGGTTCTCTTCACACCTATAAATATCCCATCTCATCACTTCATAGGGGCTTGATTTTTAAAAAATCTCTATCTTTTTAAAAAATTATCTGTCCCTTTTTAATCTTGTAAGAAATGGTTTGATTAACTAAAAATTAACTATTTGTAAGTTGATTAAATTTAAGTTAATCTTCATAATCTTCTTTTTAACCTTGAACAAATCAAACTTCCTTTTATGTTAGCCAAAATATGCTTTTCATCTCAAGATGGTCATCATAATCCATCCCAAATGATATGCATAAGATGTATACAAGTTTAAGAACTGGGTATAAGGATACCGGTAGTCGCTTCCTCTTACTCCTATTGAGAAATGGAGCAAAAGTAAAACATGGTTTGAGGCGGATTGTAAGGAACGAATGACACCATGTGTTGCAGCGGATTTGAGGTGTGACTCACTTGCAAGGTACCAGCAAAACCGGAAAGTATCCTCAAATAAAGTCCTCCTCTCGCTTACTTCTCGTGCAACACCTATACTTTGAGGAATTTGAAGTTGGGCTCACCGATGGAAATTGGCCTGCACATATAGGACCTATAAGGAGATAAGCAAAAGGGCAAGAATTAGGTGGCTAAACGCCCCTATGCCAAGGGCTAGCCACCGAGTGTTGTGCCCACCAGCCCACCATAGGTCATGGGCTGGAGCGACTAGTTGAGAAATGAAGCAAATTTTTTAGGGTATATTTTGAGGCAAATTTAAAGTTTGAAAGTGACATATCGAAGCCACATGATTGAGAGTAGACCGCAAAAAGCCTAGATCATGGGCTTTGGGTTGTCGAAGATGGATCTTGGCCCATGATACCGAGGTTGGGAATGTAGGGTGATTCGTTGAGCCGGGCGAAAGGCGCTGGAGATACTCATACAGCCGCGGCTACAATTTTCGCAAAACAAATGAGATTTTTATCCACACAAGATAAGAATATGTTGATAATAAGTGAAAAAATAAAGCATACCTCAATGATCTTCCACAAACCACATAGGGGAAGATAGTTTGTCAAGTCCTTCTCGGGCTTGGTATGCCTCACACCAGACACGTAGACCCCTTATGAGGCAAGTATATGCGGGTGTACCCCAGTTAAGCCCTCTAATCCTATCTAGGTCCGCTAAGTTCACCAAATAGTGAACATGAACCTTTAAAGCTTGGTCGGAAAAAATTACTGTGCTTAATAAGAGAGCAAGCACAACTCGGACTTATTGTTGAGGTGTGTGTTGAGCCCAAAACTCAACATTTTCAAAAGCATCAAAAAGAAGGGTGTATTTAAAGAAATTTTCCGAGGAAATCTACTAGCCAAGGGATCGAAGAGATGATGTAACTAGTCACAATTTTTGTACAAGTTTCAATCGTAGACTAAAGGCTCCCGAGAAGCCTAAACCCGATAAAACAGACAAAATTAAAAGGTGTAATGATCATCTCCCTAAAAGGAAGATGGAAGGTGTTAGTGGTATCCCAAAAGCGCTCACTAATAGCCTTAATGGGATCTCACTTATTTTTGTCACACAAATGACTTAAAGCGGTAAAAGGGAACCAAACCCGACATTATTCATGATGTCTTCTAAAGGGTAGTTCCTCTCTCTACATGTTTCCATAAACTTCGGAATGACCCCGCTACTTCGAATTGAGCCCTTTTGTAAGATGAAAATCCAACAAGATTTTTCGTAGAAGTACTACTCTAAGTGAACAAATCTAGGAGTTTAAGCCAACAAGCTTACCGAAGGAGTAATGGCGAGCGAAGATATGTAATTCTCGACCTCTACCAAGAGATTATTTGGGCTCCGTTCATCATGGGGGTGCCACTCTTACTCTAGGAAGTTTTCGTGAACCAACTTCTCGGACCTGGTTTTTCCGGTTGGATGAGCTTTTCTTGTAGACATATTTGAAGAGATGATTTGAAAACCAACTAGTTTTCTCAAAGAGCAAAGCAAGAGGACAAAAAGAGCAAAGCTAGAGAAAGCAAGAGAGGAATAAGTGAAATGTGCAAACCGAACACACCAACTCCCCTTTTATAGACCTATTCGGCCAAGGCATGCCAAACACACAAGAAAAAGTCAAAAAAATAAGAGAAACCAAGAAGGGAATCCGGCAGCACATCGGGGCCGGGCACGCCAAAGGCTGGCCAGCGCTAGCCACGAGGCTCGATGGCGTCCCATCGACATCTTTACAGCCTAGCTAGTGGCCTAGCTTGAGGAGTCCCATCGGGTGTGGCAAGTGGATGCTTGGCACCATATGCATGCAAGTAGAGCTCTTGGACCCACCATGTCGGTTTTGCGAGATAAGATTTTCAGTCTATTTTTGATCTGAATTATGCGAGTAAAATAATGAACTTTATTAATATAATTATCTACTAACAAGTATGTTAGTACAATAGATTATCAAGCCAAGCTTCATATCAAAGAACAATTGAAGTTTTAGCATAGAAATTCACTTAGCTTTAGGCTCGATCAAGCCAAGCTTAGGATCCTCTTACCGAACTTCAAAACGCATGCGTCGTGATCAAGTCCAGGCCCTGTCTCGGAGTTTAGGTTCAACAGCAACCAATTTCAAACGCTATGCAACAATAAACATTTGAAACAATGCACGAAAGCGATATCGGTATCCTTTAGTGTCTACTTTGACCCTTTGATTTTCAAACTCATCAAAGTGGGGGCTAATTGTAGACACCTAAAACTTTTCATTGCTTATCTCTTTTATTCCTGTAATTTATTTTGTTGGCCCTATGATGAGATCCTAAGTCCTGTTTGAGGATTTGGATCACCGACGGTATTTGAATGGTGTGACGGAAGTCGGTAAACCACAAAGAACTCTTTAACACCAAATAAACAGCCTTTTGCCTTGGGTCGGTCCAAAAATCATTTTCTTTCGGACAATCCAAACCCGGGTCAAACCTCTAGAGGTATCAAAAGTCCGACACCGCATATAAGGAGATTCCAAGCTCAAAACACTATGTTTCACCATCGAGTCCAACCTAGACACGGAGATGGAGACATCAAAATGATGTTGTGTCCAGCACCGTGTTTCATGATCAAAGGCATCACAACACTACGTTTTTCTCCAAAATAATACACCCAAGACACGAAGCTTACTTCCTTAAAAGGGTGCCGTTTATGTCCGGCGCCGCGTACCAGGTTCCGAGTTCACCTAAAACGCTACGTTTTGCCAAAAGCCTTGCTGCTACACGGAACAAGCTGGAGAACCCAAAACGACGTCGTTATGGTCGGTGTCGCTAACCCGGGATCCGGTTCTATCCTTTGATTTCGGTCCGGTTTTTGTGATTTTCCAGCTGGTTCTTGCCCTGCTTTGAACGGCTGATAAATCCAAACCTAGGTTATTTGGTGACCTAGCCTTTCCCTATAAATAGAGAGCTTAGGCTCTCATTTCAACAACTGACTCATTCCTTAATGTTACATCTGCTGAAGTTGAACTAAGAGCTATTAAATACTTTGCTAGTATTCCGATCTCTTCATTTCTTTTCGACTTACTTTTCATCATACTCCCCATATTTGATCCCTTATATTCCACAAATTGCATCTTTCTACTAGCCCTCATAAAAAGCCTTCTCGAATCACCACCGTCACATCATCAAATCCGGATCCAAGATCCATATGAGCAGGTGAGACGACCTGAGGGCATCAATTCAGCATTCACAATAGTTTTTTTGTCTCATGTTTTACTACTTTCCGAATTATGAAAAAAAAGTTGTATTGCATTTAATTCCTCCTCGCCCGATGTAACCTTTTTTATTTCTTGCTTTCGCTTCTTTTCGCTTTTCTTTCTTTCGTTATTGCTTTCGTTTATTGCTTTTTTGTATTTTCTTTTATGCTTTCATTATCATGTTTTAGTTGCTTTTAATTCAGTATCGTATCATGTTGTATGCTTGTTTTAATAAGTTATGTAAATTCGTTACTCGGACTAGTAATGGTCGTCGTTTGACGGGCGAAATGGAAGGACAATCCCTACATTTTGTACCCTCGCCCCGAATTCGATTCTCGGTTCTAGACCGATGGAGTAAGTTTTTAACCTTTTCCAAGCTTAGTTTTCCCATACTAAGATTGGAAGAGTATTTATTTATTTTATTTTGTTAGTTTTTACTCTTAAAATTGATTGGTGACTCCCTTTTCTAATTTATTTCTTTCAATTTGCTTCTCGGTTATTTACGGCCAAAATTAAAAAAAAAAAAAGGGTTTCGGATCTGCCAGCTAGGCCGGAGGCCGAGGCTGATCACCTCAGCTGTGGCCCCTACTCGACGCCGCCGACCACAAGGCATTGGCCCTCACCAGCTCCGAGTGGCCGGTGGGTGAGGCTTAGATCCAAACCGGTGTTTTCACACTTGGTTTGGCCCTAAAGCCCCATGGCAAAATCAATAAACTCTAACTTTTCTTATTTTTTCGGTTAAGAAATAATATCTCGGGATTTTGAAAATAATTTCTAAAATAAAAATAATTAATAAGACCGCCATTCTACCCTATTTGATTCAGTTTAACTTGTAAAATTCGAAAATCTTAATAAGAGGTTCATCCCCATATCAAAAATCAATCATCAAAACCCTAAAATCATTATCATCTTTAAAAAGAAAAATTTTAAAACCCCGCCAATTCGTGGGGAAGCTCCGGTTGATCCCTCAATTGGGGATGAGGTCGTGGTTCCTACGGTGGTGGATCGGGGACGGCGGTCGATGACAAGCGTGCACTTTGGAAGGAGCGAAGTCCAAACCTTCGGTTTTTGTTTTGCTAAAAGCTTAATAAAGACCAAGTTTTGTTGCTAATTTGAGATAAAAAAATGTAGAGATCGAAAACGTTGTGGTCTCTAATTGAGACGAAAAGTGATTTTGGTCTCTAAATTTAGTCTCCACTTGACTCGGACATTTTTTATCTCTAAATTTGTCTCAAACAAAGTCCATTTTACATTTTGTCGCAAACATTGGTCTCAAATGGAGACGCTACTTTTTGGTCTCAAATTTAAGTCTTTAAAATAATTTAGAGATTGATTTTTTTCGATCTCTAATTCCGTCACAAAATAGGCGGAATGTTGTAGTGATGTTCTCAAGCAACAATAAACGAAGTGTTTGCAAGAAGCGGAACTCTTTACACAATAGTTGGTAAAACCACCAGCAATGTTATCACTTTGAACAAATTTGCACACTTAATCTGAAAACAGTGTAAAATTATCCCACTAAATATGAAACTAAATTTATAAAGTTATTAATAATACGATAACGTTATCATTTAAACACCACTACCAGTACTTTCTTGCCCTCCTCTAAACTGATCTTCAATATATATGCCTTCTTGATGATCAAATCTTAAATACACTTCTTTAAAATGTGCATCCTCATTTTCGACAAAAAGTCGTAAGGAGAAAGGTGGTGTCTTATTAATAAACCGACTCACATCTTCACCATCCCCAACAATAATGATCCTCTTTCCTTAAAGAACAATAGACCACTTATCATTAGTCGGATCCTCAACATAGAATACTCGTCTTGCTTAGGATGTCATAGTGAATTGATCTCCTTTATGATCTTCTCTTATAAGATCGACCATCGTGAACCCTAACTCATCAACTCGAACACCATTATTATTCTCAACCTATTTACATCGAAAAACGAGGCTCTCGGAAGTCACTATAGTCTAGCTCCCATATATCCTCAATGACTCCATAATACGACATTTTTGCTACAATGAGATTTTTGTCCATGGAGCTCGACACATGAAGTGCATGAGCCTCTAATGTAACCTAACTATTTTGCACGATGCTCCTAGTGTCTACATCTTTATATAAAAAGAGAATCCATTGATGTCATACCCACGGTAAGAAATGACTTCCAACCCCGACCTTCTAGCGAGGCTAACTAAAGTATACGAGACTTCTTATGGTGATTCTGCCCATTGGATCGTTATTCGCTCTCTAAACCAATTGACAAATGAACGATTGTGTTGAGCTAGTACCCTTGTCTCGTTTCTTCCTCGGTACTAGTTCCTTATGAGAGACTTGTGCTCCTTAATGTATGGTTGCATTTCATCACTATTTTGAAGCATACAAAGGTGCGTTTGATTCCTCATTTCATGACTAATTGTTTGCACTTTCTCCCCTAGTTTCCCTTCTTATCGAACTTCCCCATATGCTGATGTTTAGGAATACCAATAACTTCCATTTGGGGGTAGTATTCGAGCATAACTCAACACACTCCCTAGCTATGTAAGACTCAACAATGAAGGTTTTCTCTTGGAGAAGTTAAGTCACCCTAGAGGGGGTGAATAGGGTGATGGAAGATTTTCGAGAAAATCAAACTCTTTTGCACAGAATAGAGACATAAACAGATTACGAGTCTAAATTGGACTCGGAAAAGTGTAAACTCATATATACGTGGAAACCCTCTTGGGGCGGAAAGCCACGGACGGTGTCAATCCGGACACCAAGTCAAATCCACTAATTGAATCCTCAATTACAATGAATATGACTATCCAGATTTGTTCCCAAACAAATCTATTACAATTTTCCCAGGCTCGGAATTTACCTTCTCTCGATCGACCTAGTACTTCCAAGTTGAAGTTACCTTATCAACTTGGGATCCTCCAATTTTTCCCGGGGTTAGAAGTTCCCTTATCTAACCTGGTACTTCCAAACCGAGGTAACCTTTATAGTTTGGGACAAGCGAGTTGAGGTAACCTTTACAACTCGGTCAGAGAGAAAGAGTAGAAGAGTAGTAAGAATTGCAATACAACCGACTCAGAAAAATACAACTCGGAATATTAGAATTACGAGTTTGGGAGTTGTATGCTAGAGAAGATGTTCAATATGGTCTCTCTTTTTCTTCCATTCGTCAGTTGAAATCTTGTGCTAAGGCTTATATAAATAGTCCGCCTTGAAGAGATAGCCGTTGAGCCTCCAATGTCTTTCTCGTTGAAGCTGTGCAGAGTCAACTAGCCGTTGTAACGGATAGTCCGAGTCACTCAGATTTCTGGACCACCTAGAAATAGCCGTTGTGCATTGGTCCTAGCTTCCAACAACTCTTTTTCCAACTTTTTAAACTGAAAGAGCAGAACGAAAAGACCGTTAGACTCATAAATAAAATATTACCCAAAACAGAATGAGACAAGGTCGTCGGTAAGTTTTGAGCTTTTCTAGAAATTCCGACTTTTTGTCCGGCAATGCTTTAACGGTTAGAAGCCTTTTGTTTTTGCTTTTTCTTCGGATAATTGACATTAGAAAAACCTGCAAAAACATTAAGCACAATGGTTCTCAAAGTATAAATATACTTTAGTCCATAATTAGATAAGGATTAGTCTAAATGAAGTATTTAATGACTAATTACCTTAATCTATTAATCTGGAATATTTCAAGTCTAATATTCAATATACTCATATTCCGGATATGCTAAAACTCATAAATAAATCATTCAATCTTAATGGGCACAAGAGTTATATAGACATTTTACAATTACGCATGATTAAACAAATAATAGCGTAGGCAAACTAAATGTCCGAGTCACGGCTTAGTGGGTCGGAATCCGAGTTACGAGTGGGTCGGATCCGAGTGGGTCGGAATTTGGTTTTGAGTTGGTCGGATCCGGGTCCGAGTTCGAATGGGTCAGATCCGAGTCCGAGTCGAATCCGAGTTACGAGTGGGTCGGTCCGAGTTCTAAGTGGGTCGGGTGCGAGTGGGTCGGACTTACTCGATCTGTCATAACTAACTCAGATTCTACTTTCGAGTCCGAGTCCGACTTAGTGGGTCGACTTAGTCGATAAACTTAATATGCTTAAGTTTGAGTTCGATCAAGAATAAGTCATATTGAAATAATGAATTGTAAAGCATATGACTTAGTTAAATAAATTTCTTTTAGGATGCTTCTTGCTTTATGCTAAATTTAGATGAATGCATGAAATCAAAATCAAAACACATTCAAGGGGTTAGTCGAGTCATATCCGAGTCTTCAAACAATACACTCTTCCAGTCGATACCTATTTCTAACATACCCTTTGAGAATTTTCATAAATCGTTCAAACGGGTACATCCATCAATAGAAAATCGGACTACGAAGCGCACTTCTCTAACCAAATTGACACTACGTGCACCATGATGTTGAAAAAATAAGGTGGAAAGTACATCTCAAGTTGACATAATATAACAATAAAGCCGCTCTCAACATCATCCAATTTCTCTAAATCAACAACTTTGTTACAAATGGTATTGAAGAAGAAGCAAAGTCTTATAATATAATGTCTCACATGTTTTGGCATCACCGATCGGATAGCCATTGGTAATAATTATTGCATCAAAGCATGACAATAATGAGATTTAAACCCTACCACTCTATATCGAGATATTGAAATGAGGCGGCTGATGTTTGAAGAATATCCTTGCGGCACTACGAGTTTCTTCAAGGTATCACACAAACGTGTTTTTTGTGCTTCTTCTAAGTGTGTAGGAAGGCTGAGGTGAAAATGTTTTCTTCCTCTTTGCTAGTAGTGCTAATTCCTCAAGTATTCCCATTTTACGCAAGTCGATTCTTACTTTCTCTCCATCCTTGGTCTTCCTCGGTATGTTCAAAAGAGTGCCAATGAGATTTTCATAGATATTGTTTTTTTGCATGCATCACATCAAGATGATGTCGTACATACAACTCTTTCTAATATGGAATATTAAAAAATATTGATCTCTTTTTCCATATACTCATTTCTTATTGACGTTGGTATGGCTTGCCAAACTCCACATCTATGTCCTTCACTTATTCATAAATTTGTCGTCCCATTATTTAACCCCCAAACCCCATAATCACCAGGTTAATCATAAGGATTGATTAACTAGTAATTAGCGCAGCGGAAAGAAAGGTTAGAGGCGTTACGCCGCTCCAAACAAGGAACAAGGCAACATTCAATTAGATTACATGCAATACTTGGTAAGGTCCGAGTTCGAAAGTAAACGTCCGACGAAGGACAACATAAGTAGAGAGAATTAAATACATGCCGTCGAGGTAATGACTTAAAGACACAACCAAAATAACTCAAGACACACTTGTGAGCCCTTAAGACACTTCGGCCAGTAGACAACCTACTTCTTGCTCCCTTCTAGAGTAGCTTTACCTAAAACAAAACAGATAAAACATTTCGAAATAATGAGCCAAAGCTCAGCATGCTTATTCATGTACTCGTAAGTAATTAAGTGAAGATATACGATTTGAGCGGATGCATTTCAATTCATTTATAAATCAAACAGGAAGAATATAGTAAAAAAATTATTCATTTGTTATCCGAGTGGCTCCTTACGATCATCGGTTTTTCTAAATATACGCATACCCAGCACCGATAGGCAAAGTCTGGTTGATAGTGGCCAATTATATATATATATATATATATATATATATATATATATATATATATAGGTGTGATCACAAGTCCGAGCACGCTGGTATGATTGATATGGGCGGGCCACATAATTAGGTGACAAATAATATTAAGCAAACCATTTGATATTGTTATGCATAAACATATGGTTTTTCGTAAGGTACAAGCAATAAATGTACCTTAAACTCGCAGTGATATCCTTCCTTTGGTCCCTTTGGAGTTGCTGACTCGGATTAACGACGTTGATGCCTTAACAAAATAAAGTGTTTCATTAATATATTTAATACTTTTAGTAACTAAATTTACTATCTTATTATTATCGTTGCTATTATTATTACTACTACTATTACTTATATTATTTCCTTTTGTAACTTCGCATGACTAGATGAATTTAAATAAAACAAAATCACTTCGTAGATTGTTAAGGTGATTGGTTAAATTTAATAGGTTGAAGTCTTAAAGTAACACTCGTAGCCTAATCCAAACCCCTCTTGTCACGCAATATGCTCATAAGGCTCACTTGATCGTTTCTCCGTAACACCTAATGTGTTAATCGGTCACTTCTCAAATTAAGTCTCTTCCTCATCTAATTGTTTAATCCTCCAATATTACTTAATTCTTCACTTGAATACCTAGCCCAATCCTTATAAATCGCTTAAGTTAACCCATTTCCTTTAATTTCTTCAAATCATCAAATTCGCTAATTTTCTTTAACTTCTTAAATTGTCAAATTTGCTAATTTTCTTTAACTCTTTACATCATCAATTATGCTTCTTTCCTACTACCATAATTACTTATTCACTTATTTCCTTTAAGTCACTTAAATCCTTTATTTTCCTTTGGCTCGTTAAAGTCACTTATTTTCTTAAATTGTCAACATCATTTATTTCCTTTAATTTATCTCAATCATCCAAATCATTTATTTTCTTTAAACCCTCCAAAATGACTTATTTTCTTTAATCTTCCCAAAACTACTTATTTGCTTTAATTTTATAAAATCATCCAACTTACCTATTCTCTTTAATTCACATTTTTAATCCACATGCTCATAACTCAACATGCATGCCTATTTCTTTCTTAAATCCTCACTTAATATCATATTCCTCCAAAATTTTCCAATAAGCTTTGAATCATCACAAAACCAAATTTTCTTCCCAAAATTTACAATCCACAATCATCTAACCAATGACCTAATACAACATAATCAAGAAATTTAAATAATTCTTACAAGTCTAATTTTTCCTTTTTCCATGAACATCCAACTACCTAATTCAAGGCCTTTTTGTCTCTTTCACCCACACAATCTCATAAAATCTTATTTTACACAATAATCCCTTGCATGTAACATCTAACTAATTATTTCTAAAAATTAAAGGAATTGATTAGTTGAAGGTTGAGGTTTTTACCCAAAACCCACAAGAAAATGAGGTTTTTGTATGGCGGAACGGTGGCTGATCGGAGCTCCGGTGGCTGGTAGTGGTTGGCGGCGGCAGCAGGCGGCAACCGCCGGTGATGATGGCTGGGCTGACGGCAACAGCAGGCAGCGAGTGCTGCAGCGAGGCTCGGAGAAACCCGCGGTGGCTGGCGGCAAGTGGCTCCGGTTACGGTGGCCGGCGGCTGCTGGTGGCGGTGGTCGGCTGGCAACGAGAGAGGGGTTGAGTGAGGGAGATGAGTTTCTTTGGGAAAGGAAACAAATGATGAAGGTTGAGTTTTGAGGTTTTTGGGGCTTAAATAGCCAAATTTGAAACCTGAAAATTTCTCTCTCCTCAATCTGAATTCCACCTTCTTTTTTTATTTTTTTATTTGCTTGGTTATTGGGCCTTCCACTCTCTACAAGCCCAAATAACGTAATAGCCAAACCCAAGTTAAAAGAATATCGATTTTAGGAATTCCCAACTTGACTAATTATTACAAACCTTAGGCGTATGAATTAATATTATTATGACTTTTATTATTATTATTATTATTATTATTATTATTATTATTATTATTATTATTATTGTTGTTGTTGTTGTTGTTGTTGTTGTTGTTGTTGTTGTTGTTGTTGTTGTTGTTATTATTATTCCATGAATTATCACAAGGCATAATTTATTTGATCATTCATTTATTTATTTCTTTGCCAAGCGTCGCTATCATCATCGGAATCCTGCAACACATAAAATGGTTACTTGCACAAGTATATAATACACATGATAATGAAGAATGAAAGTGTGAATTGAAATGCACTCGCTCACTAATATTTATTAATCTTTGTTGATGTATTGGATTAAGGTCGGGGCATTATACATTAATGGAATTAGAGCATATTCCATCTCATCTCCATGCTTATCCACAACTCATAAGTTGTGTCAAAGCCATGTTGAACAGGTGACCTTTTAAAACATTAGGCCTCCATCTTGAAGAGTTAAAACATGTCCTACGAGGGCAGAAAATCAAATCATCATTTGATATGGTAGCATATTTGATGGCAGTCTCAATAAAGTTGTTAACACCATCCCGATATTTTACGATCGATCAAGAGCACTAAACTAACATTTGATCCATAACTCACCCTTAAACACAAGAAATGCATATATTATGCCAAATAGTATGATGTGAAATGCATAAAAATAACTACGAAAGCATATATTGGTAAGCAAAATAAGCACAAAATACCCAAGTAAGCACATCATTGTCAAACTCTACATTTCAAGAATTACAACCTTCACAATCACACAAAATCAACATTCTCATATATTCTCCCCATTTCACTAATATTTCACTCACAATCCAATCATCTATGAAATTAATGTCTTACTTATGAATCTCAAACTAAATTAACCCAATACATTCAATAAACAAATGTAAAGAAGGAATTAAACTTAAATTTTACAAATAATTTTAAAGGAAAAAAATCACAAAGAGAGAGCTACCAAGAAGCAAACGTCCGAGAAAGAGACAAATAGAAAGGCAATTGAGAGACGGTAGGCGGTGGTGTCGGAGCTGTTGAGTGATAGGGAGGGAGAGTGTTTGTTAGAAACATAATAGTGAGAATGTATTCTAACATGGGTTTCATTGGAGACTTTCCACTATAGTTTCCTATAAAGAATCGTAGTATTAAAAGTCAATTTTGTTTCAATAAATAATTTTTTTTGAAAACGTTAGACCTATTACTTCGGTTCTTATATAGAGCTGTTGTGGTACAATGGTTTTATATAGGAACCATAGTTAAATGTTCGATTTTTCCTATAAATAAATGAGTTCCACCCTCTTTCAGACATCTCCCTTTTCTTTTTAACCCTACGCCACCTTTATCCACCACTTCATGCACTCTCTCTCATGACGAGAGTGGAAGCTTTGAAGCATTGTAAGGATTTAAGGAAAGAAAAAAAAGAATGCTTTTTAGCGCTTGCCATACTTGTCTAAGTTCCTTTACGGAAAACATGATGAGAGTGGAAGCTTTAAAACAAATTCAGGATTTAAGGGCAAAAAAAAGGTGAGAGGAGATCAAGAAGCAAGTCTTGGAGTGGTGAATGCTTCTTGGCATCATGGTGTATTTAGATGCTTTGAAGTATTTTAGATGCTTCTTGGTAGTTCCTCCACTCATTTTTGACATAAGTGACCGTCTTACTTAGATGCTTTACTCGTATTTTGATGCTTCTTGGAAATTCTTCCACTCATTGTTGGCATAAGTTATTGTCTTATATAGATGTGTTAATGTATTTAGATGCTTTGATGTATTCACTTCAGTTTTATGTTTTAATGAAGAAATGAGACTTTAAACCTTTTTTCTTCCCTTAAACCCTCAAACAATGCCATAGTCTCCTCTATCATTTCTCTACTCCTTAGATGATGTAATGTGGTTTTAACATCTAAGTAGTAGAGGAATGATGGAGGATACTAGAGCATTATCTAAGGATACAAGGGAAGAAAAAAGGTAAAGTCCCATTTCTTCATTAAAATGTACCTTTTAACTATGGTTCCTTTACAAGAATCATTGTCATAGGTCTTTTAATATGGTTCCTTTTTACCGTGGTCATAGGTCCTTAAGCAAAAAACTGGAAACTTTACAAAAAAACCTAAGGATATATCTCTTCAATAAAAATATCTAGTTAAAAATTTCTATCAAGGAACCGTAGTTAAAAATTAGTTTTTCAATAAAAATATATTAGTTCTTCCCTCACTTTGAACATCTCTTTTTCTCTTTTGTCTGTTCCTTAGTGAAAAATGAGTTCTAACCCTAAGCCGCCATTAGATGACTATAAGAAGCTCTTCCCTATCTTTCAAAAGGAGGGTGAAGAGGAAATAAGTAATTATAAGCCATTTCGCACATATCGCTACCTAAAGAGAAAAGCGAAGGCAACGAGATGCCAAAAGGTACATCCACCATTTCATGCACTCCCTCTCGCAAGAGAAACTTACCTGCATAGAAGATTTCCACTCCCTCATGCAAGAAAAACTTACCTACAACCAAGATCTTCCTTGCCTTTGACAAGGTGGGTACAAAGGGACAAAGACTTGAAAAGGAGGTTGCGGAGAAGACAAGAAGCAACTAGACGATAAAGGGTAAATCATCTCGCAAGAGGAACTTACCTAATGAGAAGAAGTAAATCAGGTTCAATACCAGTTTCTTTGGAATCAAAAACTCAATGAATGTCGTTAGGATTTTCATTAGCCACAATCTTAACATGTTAAGCTTTCTCTCTTGAAGACGAGATACTTTTGAGCATTAACAAGCTCGAACATGATCACATCTCCATGGTTGGGGCAATAGAGGAATACTTTATCGGGTTCAACTTGAAGAAAGTACTCCTCAATCACTTCAAATGTGGAGATATTATTAGGTTCGAGCTCGTTAATGATGGGAAATATCCTGCCTTCAAAGAGAGAGCTTGGCATGTCAAGATTGTGAGGAGTGAATCCAAACGGTATTCATTGAGTTTTTGGATTCTGAAGGAACTAATATCAAACCTGATTTACTTTTCTCTTTATGTAAGTTCCTCTTACAATTGAGGAATACTTTGTTATCCATCTGTCATGAAATCATGCATTTAGATGCTTTGATGTATTTAGATGATTCTTTCGGTTCCTCCACTCATTGCTGACATAAGTGAAGTATTTAGATGCTTTGATATACTCAGCTCCTTTATTTAGATGCTTTGATGTGTTCACTTCGGTTGTATGTTTTATTGAAGAAATGTGGAGACTTTAAACATTAACTCTTTGTATGTTCTATCATTGCTCTACTGCTTAGAAGATGTAAAGGACATTACATACAAAATTACTACGGGTCTTCAACTACGATTCCTTTACAAGAACCGTTGTCATATGTCTTTAACAAAGTTTCCTTTACAAGAACCATATTTATAAGTCCTTAAGAAAAAAGCTGGAAACTACGGTTCCTTTTACAAACTTTTGACTTTGGTTTCTCGGTAGAATCGTAGTCAAAAGTAATTTCTTTACCCTACTTTTTAATGATGGTTCCTTTAGAAGAACTGTAGTCATAGGTAGGTCTTTAACTACTTGTTCCTTTACAAGAACCATTGTCATAGGTCTTTAACTTTGATTCCTTTACAAGAGTCATTCTTATAGGTCTTTAACTTCGGTTCCTTTACAAGAATTGTTGTCATAGGTCCTTAAGTAAAAAACTAGAGTTCCTTTTACAGACCTTTGAATTTTGTTTCTCGGTAGAACCATAGTTAAAAGTAATTTTTTACCCTACCTAATTCATAAGCAAACTCGAAACTACCGGAATAACCCGGTTCCAGTTTTTGCCTCCGCCTCCTTTAGGGTTTTTTCCATTACATAAGTCAAGGGTGCTATTATTATTTCCACTTGCCTCGTTTTTTCTCTTTTATTCTTCCAAGCGAAAATAAGTTCTAACACTCTCTCGAGTGATGCCTCCGAGTGGATCGCTGTCTGCCGAGAAATGTAGCTCGTTGCCTACCGATAAAAGTAAATCCCTGCATGTAGAGAAACGTGGACGCAGAGAGATGATAAAGGATACATCCACCACTTCATGCACTCCCTCTCATACTAGCAACTTACCTGCAAATAAGAAGTGATGCTTTGATGTATTTAATTGCTTTGATGTGTTTAGATGCTTTGATGTATTTAACGTTTCTATTCACTTCGGTTGTATGTTTTAGTATAGCTAATGCACTTTGATTATGTCCAATGCACTTTGATTACGAAGTGTTCCTTAGAAGAAGTGGAGATAACCTCCGAATGTTTGAAAAGATTTAGTTACCGAAGCTTAATCCTTGTTCGAGGATCTCTTTTGATGAGATTCAACGTGTGTTTGACGGACAAGTGTAGGCTTTCTATCGACAAGGGTATTACTCGTGTAAAAGCTAAACGAGATAAAAACTTCGTCTGTTAGAAGTATTCAAGAAATACAAGCCTACACTTGTCTATCGAACTCATGTTGAATCTCCTCAAAAGTGATTGTTGAAGAAAGATTAAGCTTATGGTAACTAAATCTTATTCAAGTATTCAGAGTCATCTCCACTTCTTCTATGGAACACTCCATGTCAAGGCTTTCTCCTCTGCAATCAAAATGCATTTGACTTAGGACTATGGTTCGTATAACGAACAGTAATCATAGGTCAAGTCACCTACACCTATGACTACTGTTCCGATAAAGAAGCTGTAGTAATAGGTCAAGTCATCCTAAAAATACTAGCGAGGATGTAAATTTTTGGGAATACTTGGACCTATTACTACGGTTCTTATGCGAAGCGTAGCGTAAAATGTCACCTATTACTACGATTTTGTTTAAGAACCGTATGAGTAGGTTGAGCTTGAATTTTACTATGACTCTATGTCGAAACTATAGTTAAAAGTCATTCCTTTTTAAAATTATTACAAAAATGTCACCACCTTATATTTTTACTACGATGTTCTTCATAACCGTTGTAAAAGGCTTGTAGTTAAAAGTGATTATTATAGTAGTAAATGCTCTTAATGAATCCGAAATGAGAAGCTTTGTAGGTCCAATAGTATCCCAACACCAACCACTTTAGGTGATGGAAGGAGGGGGAGAGAAAGAGTGAAGCGAGAGCGAGAGACAACGAGAGAAAAGTGGGAACGAAAAAGGGAACAAGAGAGATTGAGAGAGGCAAGAAGAAGGAAGGAGAAGAAAAAGGGGCTTCTAGGAGCATGACCAAGAGCTAGAGGAAGCAAGGAAGCTAGGTTTAGAAGGAGAAGCCAGGGCGAAGAAGGAGAAGGGAACCAAAGAGGAAGCAAAACCTAAGGGATCATGTGAGTAATTCAACCCATTCCTCTAAATCTAAAATGAAATTAATTGGAGTTGATTCATGAATTTTGAAACCCTAGGATTAATTGAAGAAAGAAACTTGTGAAAATATTGAATAGGAGTCATTGCATATGAGTAATCTGATTTGCATATTTATAATAGTGGAAAATTATCTTTAAATTAAGGTAGGAGAACAAGATATTGGAACATAAGTTCTATACCAGATTTTCCCCTATTTAGCTCACTGTTTGAATTTTTGTGATTTCATGGAAGTGCCAAAATTTTTGAAATTGTTACTGTAGATTCATACTAATTATGAAAAATTTCTGCAATTTTTGGTGAATTTTGAATGAGTATAATATGTGCTATAAATTTTTAAGTGAAATTGTTCTATTTTGAAAAACTTGGGGCTGATTGCATTGTTTGGTTAGAAACTGCTATTTAGGAGGGGGTAGTTTTAATGGTTTTAAAGGTGTGATGATGTGGAAAGGTTGCGAAACTAAGACAACTCATGTGGGAATAATATAAGGTTAATTGTATTTGTATAACATTTAGTTTTGTTAATTAGATGGTCCACATTGATATGTTTATGCCATGATTTGTCTTTCTTTGGAATATATTAATTATATTTTGACTTGGAACATGCATATTTGAGTTTCTTGTTTGTGAAATTACTATTTATGAGTTTGACCGAGAAGTGTGATATGTGTGGATTAGCCATATCTTGTTGGTAAATTATTATGAGTAGATTAATGGCTCCTTGTTAAGTCTCGAATGATAATAAAATAGGAAATATAATCGACTAATGAATGGAAAAAGATTATGTCTCAGCCTAGGACCCTAAAAACTAAGAACCTCCGAAGTTATGACCATAGTAGTGTCTCGTGAACTGAAGCCACAAATTATTTTGCTTCCACGATTTATTGACAATATTCGTCCTTCAAAATTAAAGTCACGAATTATTTTTTACCTCCATGAACATTAGCCCACTAATTATTTTGGTTTCAAGAATTAAATAACTCGGTTCCTAGAGTTAAGACATACATCCTATTTACATTTAAAACTAATACGATTTAAGCTCAAGAATTATGATGTGATATGCGTAAGAAAGTTAATAAAATGTGTATGCTTGAGGAGCTTGAATAAAAGATCAAATGATTTATATTTTAGTCAAGTACATATATTCTTAGATTTATGTGTTCATCTTAGTTGTAAGTTATGTATCTTGTATGTCTTGTAGATGTATGCCTGAGATTATGCAAGTAATGAATAGTAAACTTTTGTGTGGTTGTTTAACGAACTAATGTACAAAGTGAAATGAGGGTATTGGTTTGGATTATTCACTGGGCTCGGGGAGCTCATGATCTCATCCCATTTTTCTGGTTCAAAAGTTAGACTCTTTGCAGTGGTTGATGGTTGATAGATGAAGCTGACTAAGGGATAGGAGATTCTCATACTAACTAATGATTTTGTATTACGATGTTGTAATAATTTGGTGTGTCTTGGGACTTGAAATGTGGTTATGTTGTTATAAAAGTCCAATGTAGGAGGTATGTATTCTTGATAGATATATCTATAAGAATCAACAGGTCTTTTACTATTTGTAAATATTATATATTTACCTTTGTACAGTTTTTGAAATTTGATAAGTTGATAGGAACCTTCCAATAGTTTAATTAATTATTCAAAATGTTCCATAGAACCTTGTGAATTTTATCGACAACACTAATGCTCTATGACCTAATTCAGGTGGAGTGTTACATGTTGATATATAATACCTACAAATATAGTGCTTCTTTTTAGAATATTTATGTTCGGTCCACTTTACGCTCCTCTATTGTTATTATTTCTTTTATCAAATATCTAGACAAATTTTTCTATTAATATTAAACATAATAACAATTGTATAATTATATATATATATATATATATATATATATATATATATATATATATATATATATATATATATATGGAAGGGTTCAAGTGAGCCCTCCCTTTAGGTGAGCTCCCTTGTTAGGTGAGCACTTTTAATCTAAACCATTCAAATAAAATTTGAAGGTTCAGATTAAAATAGAGTTTTATAATTTTAAAAAAATACACAAAAATGCTTGGAAGGGGTCAAGACCCTTCCCCTCATTTCTGCTCTCGCTATTTTGTCTCTCTTCCTCCCCTCTCTCTCTCGTTCTCCTCTCTCACGCTCTCGCGCTCTCGCGCTCTCTTCTCATCCCTCGTTCTCCTATCTCATCGTCGCTGGACTCTCTTCCTTGCCGGACGGAATCTCTCTCGCCACCAATGACTCTCTCGCCGGAACCATGCTCTTGTCGGGCCCTCACTCGACCGCCTCCTCGAGCCACCCTTCTTTGTTTCTCCTATCTCACGCCCCTTGTTTCTGTCTCATCTCACCGAAAGCTCTCTCTCACCACACGCTCAATTGACGCCACCGTGGAGCCGCCTTCCTCCCCGGTCCAAGCCCTTAGCTGCCGGCGAGTTTCGCAATTAGTCGAGTTCGTTCTCTCTTTCTTCCCACTTCCCAAAAATCAGATCTAGGTTTTGTATAATTCGTGCGTGACTTGTCATTTTCATTTGTTGGGTTTGGTTGGGCTAATTTGGTAGTGTGGGCTACTTAAATTGATTTTGGTTCTAGCATTAACTCAAATTTAAGTAGTCTTGATGATGATGGACCCGATGGTGTACAGACTTTGTTTTGGTTACGATGATGGCAATAAAATTGAGCAAAATGGAGCAAAAAATTGGTGGTGATTCCCTCTCTATCTCTCATTCTCTTGCTCTCCATCTCACAATTCAAACTCTAACCGAATCGCGAGTGCCACCGAATATCTCCTCCCGTGAGTCCGATTCTCGGGTAATTTTTTTTCACTTTTGTGTATATGACTGTTCAAAATTTGATTTTCTCTCGATTCTCTAGTAGCGATTGATGAATTGGTGATCCAATGATTTGAAAGTTTAAGCCTATCTCGTATACCCGATCTCGATGGTTTACCTTGTTGTTTGAATTGATTTGTTGTTTGTGTGGGGTCATCCATTTTTAAAACCGCAAATCTTATTGAATTCATGGATTTGATAATTGTTTCTAGATTCATGCCTTGTGTTTGAGAATCATGGAGAGTGTTGGAGAGGGCATGATAGAACTACAACCAGGGAACCATTGCTACCGGTATTCACGGGGAATGCGGGAGTGTGCTCACTTGTAAGTCGGAGGAAAGCAACCGAGTGTGATTTGCTTAGGGTCGACCATGACAGGGGTGTCGTGCTTCATGACGGAAAAACAAGGTTCTCTATCAATGATAAACCCATCTATCATCTCTTTGGGACTTCCACTTTTAGCGAATACATTGTGGTCCATGTCCGTTGCCTGGCCAAGATTCAACCTCGCTGCCCCCTTGACAAAGTCTGCATTCTTAGCTATGGATTCTCGCACATATGTTAATCAAACTGTACCGCGTTTTCATTCTAGATTCTTTTTTGAGGTGTCAAATGGGTTTATTTGGGTGTCACTTGTATAAACTAGTTGGTAAAGTCTTTAGTATGAAGGTTAGTGAGTTATTAGGAGATCCTAAATTGCACAGAGATTATTGAGTAAATTGTTCATTAACCGCTTACTCGGGCTTACTGTTGAGTAATTTCCTAAGTTTAGAATTTGAAAATTTATGCTTGTTGTTAAGCGCTCTTTTTTGGTTGTCCTTTCATCTAGGTATTAGTCCTATAACGTTTTTGTGGCTCTTTTCTTGTAATCTGGTTTCTTCTACCCAATTCAGGCATAATGTTGATGGTGCAGTTGTACTTGTTGTAAGGTTATTGAGCAATCATCATTTTTTAGTAAACTGTAAGAGAAGAAGCTTGTAAGTTGTCAAGCCTTATCTATTTTCTTTAGAGAGTAACTGTTATGATTCCACTTCCCGCCTGAGTTAGGACTTTGGGTTACTTGGCTTGATTACTAACTGGTTGATGCTTTCTTGGTACCCCATAAACTTTCTACACTAAGCATTAGAAACCAACTAAGCACTTGAAGTGAGAGAGACAGAGAGAGAGATGTAAAATGTAATCTCAAAAATTAAGTCGGGGTGTGTGTTCAAGCAACAATAACAACTCTACTATAATTTAGTGTCTATGTCTATAAAACCATGGACGCCTATTAGCTCAATCGGTAGAGCATTTGTGTTACTACACAAAGATGTGGGTTCGAATCCCACATAGGCTGAAAACAAAATTGAAAAACCTTAAAGTTAGAAACAATACATTTATACTGTTCAAGCATGCACAAGTTCGGGTAAAGGTTAAAGACTTGCGTAAAACTTGGAAGCAATGCGGTTTGAGGCTATGAAGACCTTGAACATGTCCTAAAAGCAGTCAAGGAAGATGATTCATAAAGAAAATGTTATAAAATAGAGGAAAGAGCAAAGTGTCATACCCTCCAATTCGGTGTAGGCCGAACAAGTCCAGTTAGTAAGACATGCGTGTAAAAGTTGAAGGAAGTTCATTTTGGAGCAGTCAGGGCTATGGACACGCCTAAAATGAAGTTAGGAAGTTTACACCATGGAGGAAAGAGTAGTCAAAGCATGAGTTTCAATTTTAACATATTGAGTTCCTAATTTTCAATAGAATTTTTTATTTTTGAGATATTTTTTCCATTTATTGGTATGTAATATTTAAGGTAATTTGTAGTTATATTTTACACATCTTTTGATGGATATGCTCTCCAGTTCACTGAACTAGTGCAGATTGCTAGCAAGTTCAGTCTAGGCTAAAACAAGTGTAATTGGTGGAAAGACATGCGCGTAAAAGTTGAAAGAAGTTCATTTTGGAGCAACCAGGGCTATGGACACGCCTAAAATGAAGTTAAGAAGGTTATACCATTGAGGAAAGAGTAGTCAAAGCAAGAGTTTTCAATTTCAGCATATTGAGTTCCTAATTTTTGGCATAATTTTTTATTTTTGAGATATTTTTTCATTTATTGGTATGTAATATTTGAGATATTTTAGGCCATAAAAAGTCCATTTTTGAGCAGTCAAGGATTAGAAACAACACATGATTGTCGTATGCATACAAATCCAAATAAACTTGAGAGGTATAAGGAAAATTAGGAACTCGAAATTGGAACCCTTACTTTGACTACTCTTTTCTCCATGGTATAACAATCCTAACTTCATTTTAGGCGTGTCCAGCGCCCGGCTGCTCCAAAATGAACTTCCTTCAACTTTGACGCTCATGTCTTGCTAGCAAATGCACTTGTTCCGGCCTAGACTGAACTTGCTAGCAACTCGCACTTCTTCGATGGAGGGCATATCCACCAAAAGATTGAACTTGGTAGCAATCGCACTTGTTCAATCAATTGGAGGGCATATCCATCAAAAGATGTGTAAAATATAACCAAAACTACCTCAAATATTACATACCAATAAATGCAAAAATGTCTCAAAAATAAACAATTCTCGCTGAAAATTAGGAACTCATTATGCTGAAATTGGAACTCTTGCTTTACTACTCTTTCATCTCGTAGCCTTAGCTGCTCAAAAATAAACTTCTTTTAATTTTTATGAGCATGTCTTGCTAGCAACAAGCACTTGTTCTATCCTAGATTGAACTTACTAGCAATCGCACTTGTTCAGTCAATTGGAGGGCATATCCATCAAAAGATGTATAAAATGTAACTAAAAACTACCTCAAATATTACATACCAATAAATGCAAACAATGTCTTAAAAATAAAAATTCTGCTAAAAATTAGGAACTCATTATGCTGAAATTGGAACTCTTGCTTTTACTACTCCTTCCTCTATGGTATAACCTTCTAACTTCATTTTTAGGCGTGTTCGTAGCCCTGGTTACTCAAAAATAAACTTCCTTCAACTTTTACGTGCATGTCTTGCTAACAACACCACTTGTTCTATCCTAAACTCGAATTTGTTGGCAATCGCACTTGTTCGATCAACTTTTATGAATGTTTCTAGTTTTGTTTTCAACCTATGTGGGATTTAAACTCACATCTTTGTGTAATAACACAAATGCTCTACCAATTGAGCTAATAGGCGTCAAGGTTTCATAGACATAGACACTCGAATTTTGGAAGAACTTATCCTTCTCTTTTAACCCTTACTCTTTCCCTGAAGTTGAGAATAGTAGTTGGTAGTTACACAAATTAGAGTCTTCCTCCTCAATATTCGAGTGCACCATAAGCATTGCAAAAAGTTTCATGTGCGAAAATTGTGAATATAAGGACCATAATTATTGAGAGCTTGAAAAAGACATTTCAAACTACATGTTATTGATCTAGTAATCTAGTTTGACAACTTGTAAGAGTCCACAACATTCGTATAGCTTGTTTGATGATAGGAGGAAGCACAACTCAGCAAGACAAGCAAACCCTTTGAAAAGGACTCGCCACCACCTAGAGACCACTTCTATAAACCCCTGCAGAAATCGGAGAAAATAATGTGAATCTACATTCTCATTTTGCAATCATCGCTAAAGTAAAGATTGTGAACAAACATTTCTTCATCCATGGAGGATGGAGCAAACAGATCCGCTATGAGTTTTGGCCTTTCAGGAGCAAAGAGGAAGTGAACTTTCATGCATTACTTTCAATAAAACTATGATAATGTTTTCTTTGGTCAAGTATGGCCTCGACTATATATAGCTCATACGTAAACAAGAACGAAGTAAAACAAGCACTCACATAGCATAGGTGAAAATTTAAGTTTTCTAGCTGCCCAAGCTTGAGACAAGCATAATGATAACGAGAAGGAAAATCGAAGTAGCTCAAAGTGCCAATATATTGTTGGCAATGGCTTAAGTTGCAACCAAAATGGGTCCCGACCACTCGGAGATAGTCTATATTCTAAACAATGCACCCCCAATCTCGGTTCATTTGCAATATAAAACATAAGTACACAAATAAGTCGATATCTTGTTCAACCACCCTAACCTAGTAGCCGATACTCAAATAACCATTCCAATCGGTTACCCAAATCACAGAATGAGACCTTTTTTTAAAAAAAAAAAAAAGAAACTACAAAGCAAGGGCAACAAGTAGCTACGAGAGGGATTTAGAACACTTCATATGCAAAATTCTTCTAGTTGCCAGTCAAGCTTTTCCGCCAACAATCTCTATTATTCACCTATAAATACCTCTATCCTCTCGATAACAATATACCATGGCACGAATCCTCACATTACTCAACTTATCACTCCATTTATCCTCTCGATAACAATACATCTGGAACGTAATGACAGATGAGCACGCGAAGTGTAATTGTGAAAACTCAATTATCCTACACCACATTAGGAATTGTGTGGTGTTACACTCCCTCCCCTTACCCCCTCCCCCAAATCATGAATGGCTAATAACACCATTTGTGTTTAATAACATTTTATGGTTAACTCATTAAGTATATAATATCAAAAACGAAGCATTCCTCCCTTACCCTTTATATATCACTAATTGCAAACGTGATACAAAACCTAAATAAGAAAAACGAACTCAATCCTACACAAATTCAAACTCAAACCGGACGTAATACTTCAAAAACACCACAATTTACAACACATTCAACACTCAACGAACAAATCGGAATCGATTCAATTCAAAAACACCAAATCCATAGAAATTATACATCGGAAAATCAAAATCGGAATCAATTCAAAAATCCAATACCGAATTCGATTTCTCCTTCCCAAATCGAATTAATTGAAAAATTAAGAGAGATAAAAAATCAGAATTTTTCAAATTTTTTCTACTCAATCCGTAAAAAATCGAGGGTCCTAAGTACGGGTTCATGGGCAAACATCATTCGGTGAATACATGCTCGAGTATGCGGAAGAACAATAATCCTAGATCCGATTTTCGGGGAGTGGGAATAAGGAGAGAACGAATCTAACCAATCGAGGGGAACGAACTTCCGGTAGTGGAGGTGGACTCGGGCGATGGGGTGGCTGGTGGGTGGCTGGGCGAGGCGGAAGGGAGAGCTGGATTGACGAGAGAGAGAGCAACGAGCGAGGAAGAGGCTCGCAGGTGTGAAGAGGCCGGACGGACGCCGGAGGTGGGGAGAGGCTGCAGGTGGACGGTGGCGGGAAATGGGAGGTAGACGAGAGAGACAGAGCTTGGGAGGGTCTGGAAAGAGGATAGAAAATGACGATGATTTTCCGAGTCCTCCCCCTCTTCCGAGAAAAAAAATACAATTTTTTTTAAAAAATCAAAATTTGCTCATTTAATCTCAACCATTGAATCAAAATTAAATGGTTGAGAATAGAAGATCTTCACCTAAAGTTGAAGCTCACCTAAAAGGAAGCGCCCACTTGAAACCTTCGTTTTATATATATATATATATATATATATATATATATATATATATATATATATATATATATATATAATTTTCTCTTATTATCTATATACATTATATAATATTTATGGGACAAATAATGGAAAAAAACAGAAAAGTCAAAAAAATTAAAATGAAAAGGTAATCTCTATAACCAACCTACCTACAACAACTATAAAAAAAAAATACACGTTGTTCTAGATTTAAGGAGCTGAGAGAGGAGCAAGGAAAAAAGCATTAGCTGCTATCAAATGATAATGATAGGACAAGATGGGCCTATACGTCCTTTTATAGCAAAATAACAAATTTTAACCATAGCTAAAAGATTTATCCAAAGCTATCTCCAAACTAAATCGACTTAGAGTTTAGTATAGGTTTAGCAATGACTTAGAAGTCAATTTTCCACTAGCACAATTCTAAGGAGGAACACTTGTTCACTTTCTAGGCTTCTACCAACAAGAACTCCTATAATTACACGTCCATCTTTAACGTGTGCCTTAACCATGTCTACTGTTAGGGTTTAACATATGTCTAATTAGCTTTTTAGCTGCGGATTCTAAACTTTTGTGGAATTTGGTTTGTAGGGTTGTCAATTGAACTATTTACACTATCTTTACTGAATTGCTGGTATGTAATCCTCACACAAACTTATAGTTTTGGTTTGCAATTTGTTTTTACTCAAACATGTTAAGCCAAGAAGCTTTTCGCTATTTCGATGACCAAATATGCAAAGTAATTTGTTGTAAACTAGGTAGCTTGCTGATTTGTGTTCTTTTGTTTTAAACTTTTATTTTCTTCGAATTAGGTAATTGATTAATAGGTAACTCGAATCCAATCAATTTAACCCATTTAATTAAACGGGTTAAATTTGAATCAATCCATTTAATTGTTAAACGGTTTAAGTTAGCATTTTCCAATTATTTATTAAGCAAGCTAAATTCAAGTTGGAAGGTTTCCAACTTTATTAAGTTTAACACGAGCACGAATCCCCGCGACCATTTACCTAGCTCTATCTACTACTCTCTAACTTTTTACCACCAGGGACCAAAAGGAAAAAGGCCAAAGAGAATTATCCCGTCTTCAGAATCCAATCAACCGAGTGAAGGAGCTTAAAAATTAAACTTGGATTTTGCATGGTCTCATGTAGTTGATTGAACGATAGATGCTTAGGAGATGCAGTATACGACCTGTATGGTGATGTTACCCTTTTTTTAATCATTAATAATCTCCAGATAAATGTTACCCGTTGAAGGAAATGGAATTAAACAACAATTATTACACGATGATGGCATCAACCGAGTCAAGGAGCTTAAAAATTAAACTTGGATGAACGATAGACGCTTAGGAGATGCAGTATACGACCTGTATGGGTGATGTTACCCTTTTTTTTAATCATTAATAATCTCCACTAACAAATCACACAATACAATGTTTTAAGTTCTGATTCTCAAACAATCGAGAAGGTTTGACATGGCAACTGCAATAAAGCTACATCGACAGCTAGATCACAAGAAGAAAGTAATCTTGCATCCCAAACTCATCACCCTGATCAGATACATGGCTATGTCCATTAACCAAGGAAACAAAAAAGAGGACCCAAAAAAATGATGCCTCTACGTCATATACAGAACAATAATGGATACAGTGGAAGGAGCATCGGTGCATATACTCCTAAACAGAGGGATAACAATCCAATAATATGACAAACCATCAATGTTTTCCACTATGAACCCTTGCATTTAATCGCTATAAAACGTCCATATATATTTGCACTGTGAACACTTGTGATTGGACAAGTAAGCATCTATTGTCTAAAAATAGAATAACTTGATCCATATTTTGCACGGTGAACCCCTGCGTTTGAATTTACACGCAAATCATCAATTTTGAGAATAGTGAAACAAGTTAGGAGCAAATGGCATGTATTGCTCAAGACACAACTACCAGTATTCAATGCAAGTTGTATCCAGTACATGGACGTAAGCGACATTACTTGACTCTCCATACCCTATGGTTCACCTTCCAGGTAAATACCTTATGTGATAACAATAAATAGATAATAAATAAATAAAAACACCAGAGAGAAGTTTCTGCAAGTACTACTAACCTAACCATTAGCTATGCAAAAGGATTTCCGCCAATAGAGGCAACAGACCCAGGTGTTGGAACACTCCTGCAAAATCATTAATCTAGTTACAAATGCGAAGTGGTCAATTACAAAAAATGAATGAATTTGCTGAATCAAGATATCAAAGGGCAAAACTAGATTACATATAGAGCTTGCCTTTTTTTTAATTACTGAAAGAAAAAAAGGAACCATGCATCCAAGTGAGTAAACCAACATTATTTGTAATTCAATATGATCTAATAGCAAGCCAAGTGCTGAATAGCAAGTGGCTCTACAGTCTTAAAGGTAGCCTCCCACCTGAAAAAGACAGGCTCAAAACTTGGGGTGTACACTCCCCCTTGTGATGGAGAAATTTAGCCCATAAGGATCATTTACTGCAACCCAGCAAATTCCAACCCGCCTGTCTATCCTGTACGCTGGCTTGGACCCTATGTTACCCTTAGCGGACAACTTAGTGCAGCAGAGTGCTTACACATCAGCTGCTAATAACAACAATAGCAATACTCAGTGTAGACCACCGCCTCCCCCTAAAAGGGTACGGCGAGATGTAGATGTTGCTAATAAACATTGCAATAAGACGGTTGGCTGATGGATGCCAAAAGAAAGGGAAACAAATTGCACAAACATAAAAAGGGAAACACTATGATCAACCCAATTTTTGCCGCTTATTTTGGTGGACACTTGACGCCCATAGCGCCACTTCCCCCCAAGCCCCTGGTGCAGACAAAAAACGCAGTCTCCTCTTGCATTCTGCTAGTAACCACAGCCAGCTCATACGCCAGAGCACTCATGAATTGTCATAAAAAACAGCATTCCAATTTCTTAGAAATCCCTGAACAGTTCGTTATCACCAAAAGCGGGTCTTCACAAGTGACTCAACAATACCATAGTACAAATTTGTTTTTAAACCACCAGTCTAGGCTGTCTATCTACGATCCAAAATGATTCACGAATAAGGAGCTAACACACTGGGCCCAGATAATTCGACCAGTATAAATGAAAGCCAACATAGTTATTTTTGTTTGGTATTTCATTTCATGCTAACGATAGTTGAAATTTAGAGAAATCAAAGTTCCATCTAGAGAAATTCCATCACATCTTGAGTAGCATGGTTGAATTATCTCAAAATGCAAGCGCTAAGCTCCTATGAAATTTGTGGATAACCCATTCTACTCATGTTGACAGCCTGTTTGGACCTAGTTATACAGTTGGAGAGATTGGAGTTCAACATTTTCATTTTCGGGACATGGTAGCCCATAAGTGGGGCATGCCATGGGTAGATATTCCATCACATCTTGAGCAGCATGGTTGTATTATCTCAAAATGCAAGTGCTAAGCTCGTATGAAATTTGTGGATAACCCATTCTACTCATGGTGACAGCCTGTTTGGACCTAGTTATACAGTTGGAGAGATTGGAGTTCAAATTTTCAGTTTCGGGACATGGTAGCCCATAAGTGGGGCATGCCATGGGTAGATATTCCATCACATCTTGAGTAGCATGGTTGAATTATCTCAAAATGCAAGCACTAAGCTCGTATGAAATTTGTGGATAACCCATTCTACTCATGTCGACAGCCTGTTTGGACCTAGTTATACAGTTGGAGAGATTGGAGTTCAACATTTTCATTTTCGAGACACAGTAGCCCATAAGTGGGGCATGCCATGGGTAGATAGAGGGGGACAAGGCCCCCCATTGCCTCTAGAGTGATAGAAATCCATGTATCTCATGTGGAAGTTCAGCTCTCTGCCAAACCGACCCAAACCCGCCTGAAAATTTGGGTTTTGAACACGATTTTCTCGACCCAAACCCATAAAGACCCAAACTCAAAAAAACCGAACCTGAAAAACCTGCAAATTATTAGGTCCTTTCACTTTATCACTCATTCACTAATGGTTATTTATTACATTACATCATTTGAAAAGACGTTACATAGTTCTCGTGGTAATATTATATCCTTTCTTAACTTGATTCTCGTAAAACAAACAAACAAAAAAACTCTATACAAAAATTATACACAGTAAAATTTTGGATTCAAATGGTGCTTTATATTAAAAATGAAAAATGCACAAGTTTTACTGTTGTATTTTTGATGAATCCTAATCACATCTTCAATAATAATTTTTTCATAGAAATATTATTACTTGCAATAATATAAAATTTTGATGTTATAATTAAAAATAATAATTTTAGTTTATTGTAAATTTCTAATTCTCATTTATTTGAAACTCTTGTATTTGAACCATGGCAGCTAAGATGTTACATAGTTATCGCGCTAATATTATATCCTTTCTTAACTTGATTCTCGTAAAAAAACTATATACAAAAATTATACATAGTAAAATTTTGGATTCAAATGGTGCTGTATATTAAACATGAAAAATGCACAAGTTTTATCTGTTGTATTTTTGGTGAATTGAATATGACTAATTACATCTTCAATAATATACTTTTTTCATAGAAATATTGTTAATTGTAATAATATAAAATTTTGATGTTATAATTAAAAATAATAATTTTAATTTATTGTAAATTTCTAATTCTCATTTATTTGAAACTCTTGTATTTGAACCATGGCAGCTAAAGATGAACAATGTGTGGGATTAAGCCAAAATCAAATTTTCCCTGTGAATAAAATGGGTCGGTTGAGAGGTCAACCCTTTCTCAATGTTTTTAAATGGAATAAATGTGCATAAAAATCTCCTTATAATATTAATCTTTATTACTTATTAATTACTCTTAATAAATTTAACTAAGCATAATATGTGAATTAGTATAATCGAAGAAATGAAATAAATATTGGAACCTTAAAGTCATTAATAGAATAATTCATTATTATCCAACTCATTATTGACCCAACTTTTCATTGGCCTTATTTAAATGGTTCAATCAAGTCGCTAAACTCAATGGGCTCCTTAAGAAAATAATACCATAATGAAAATTTTAAATATTTTTAATATTTTTTTAGAAAATACAAATAGTATGTTTTTCTTTAGAGCTATTGACAATTTTAAGCAAAAGATATGTCGGCTTTTTATAATTGACAAAAGAAAAATTAATTGATAAAAAGACGCTCTCAAGTCTGTTGAGTTGATATGAAACTCGTATAACCTTATATACGACCACCTGTATTTTATCTTAATCCAAAATACACCGACGCATATTTTACCCGAACCTAAATACACACGATGGGCATTTAAGCCACCTGCCCAAATTGAAAGGTATACTTCCATGATGGCTAGGTTTCTCCTTATATCCGGGTCGGGCATCCAATGGGTCTAAAGGCCTGGTAGCACTGCTTGCACCAGTTCTCTAGAGTTTTAAAACATTGCTTTCCCTTAGATCAACATCTTCTAGTCAGAAATTGATCTGGCTTATGGAGAACCCCTATAATTGAACAAAACTCAATTTTATTACAGCTAATGAACAGATCATGATGGGAATTTATAGCCTAAAACTGCTAGCAAAGATAGTACGCTAGTATCCCCTATAGCTACGATAGATGGAGATTCACTCCAAAACAAACTCTCAATTTTATTCCACAACTCTACTCTAAAAATAAAACAGCATCGATGGGGCATTATAACCTAGAACTCCTCACATAAGGAAACTAACCTAATATCATAATATAACTAGAATACTACTTACCTAGATAATAATAAAGCTAAAAACTCAAGATCTACCATCCTAAAAATACCCCCTAAAATTAAATCAGAAAATAAAATAAAAATATAATAATTTCCTAAGCCTAATATGTTTATACCATAAACAATAAAATTCTTATTTCCTTTCCTTGAGATTCACATCAACCACTCTCCTAACCCTATCACGATTTTGACTGATTTTCTAATATTCAATATCCTACATTCCCCTATAAAATCTGAAATTTTAAAAACGAATATCAGAAATAAAACTATTATAATTGCAAAATTAAACTTATACCATGAACAGTGAATCGATTTTATCGTCCCCTAGACAACTACATCATTAGAAGCCTGACCACGTGATCAACTCAACCAAAATACCTTCATCTCAGATAACCATGACTACTATAGTGACTTCAGTTACCCCAAGTCCCACGACTTTGATTTTCACAACCCCCAACCAAGCCTCTATATACACCATACTGCCCTAACCTTGGAGGCAAGAAGACTTTCTCATAATAACGTTCATCAGTCTGCAACATTTCAAAATAAGCAACAAAGCTACGGCTATCCTCAACCAGTAATCAATGTTGTGCCCATAAACTCAATTCATTTGGGACAAGAAGTTTGCCTTAAAGTATAAATTTTCTCAATCAATATATCATACTATTCCGCTATCAGCAGAATTATCTACAGAAAAAGCAAGAAAGGTGAAGAGAGAGAAATTCAGACCATAATGGCTACATACAGATGAGCTAGTATCAAAAGTACAACACACTGATGGCAACAACAATATATCAGCAATTCAATTAGATGATTAGATCCAGAACCCTCAGAAAGTAAGTAATTATCTTAAAGAATTTAGAAGAATGTAAATCAAAGACCAAGACAGCTGAAATTCTTACGGTAATTGAGAACCTGAAGGCGTTGCTGTCATGTATGGCATGCCACCTACTGAAATCCAGCATAAACAGATTTTAAATAATACAAATGATAGATAAAAGCATGTAAAAGAGAAGTCAAAATATTACCTTGAGATGCCACTGGACTTGAAGGAAACCAGGACTCGTTCATGCCACCCACATAAGATGGTAAGGGCACACTGGGAAGAGCAACTTGCAGACTACCCATGCCCAAGAACTACAATTCGTAAAAAATATGTAATAACAAATTAACATCATAATCGAATGACGGGAACGTAAGGCGGATTCATAGAATATTCCAAGAAGTCGAGATGACCTCAGTTCACAGCACACAAATATCAGAAACACCTAATTTCCTAGAATAGAATGTCTATAAAGAGGGTAAGCCTCCAAAGGACATTACAAAGTAAATTCAGATACCCACAGTATGCAGAGATGTATGCTCAAACTTAAACTTCAAAATTACAAGTTAAAAGGTTCTCGTCATAATCTGAAAGCTATAGGGAAGATACATGCAATGGAAAATATCATCATGGTTAATCAATAGGTTTGCACAGTTTGGATAGATGGTGAAGCAAGAAGGTCCTGCATGCTCATGGGGTGGAGGTATTCAAATTTCACAATAGAATATGCATCAAATACTTTTCAAGAGAATAACTACTTACTGCATTGCTGGGTTCCAATTCTGAATCAATATCGAATGGGTTACCAGATTTCTGCCGAATAAGTGCTGTTTCACTCTGTGAAAGGAGAGACAAGTTAAGCCTGAAATTGACTTGGCTTCACCAAATGGCCTCGTCTCTAAAAGCTCGACTGGAAAGAACGTGCATGAAAGGGTCAGAGTAAAGCCACATCAAAACTAACCATCAAAGAGAGAATTGATTGATTAAATGATGATCCCGATGGTAAACTTGGAAATGAGCCTCCTTCACTAGATGCTACTTTATGAAACCCATCTGCACTAGAACCCTGCACAATTGGATTTTCTGAACATAAACTGAAGCAGAAGTTGACAGCAAATCAACAAGACTTTCTGAAATGCATGTATCCAGGAACCATGTAAACTTGAAGACTTGAATATGAAGGTAAAGAACCAAAGGTCAAAATGTAAAGATAAATCACCTCTGAAATTTTATGATCAAGGTATTGGTCATTGGCTAAGGAAATGCTGTCTTGAGTAACTTGGAGGCTTGTGCCTTGTTGCAAATCCACAAACTGCTGCTGGTCATTGTCATCCTCAGAAGCTTTCCATGGCTGTTCAAATAGAGTGTGGCATAAAAATTCTTTGAGCAGCGTGACAAATACTATCAATGGATAAAATAAATCAAAGAAAACAAACCAAAAACCAATTCCCAACTAGGACAGGTTCTGGGGTCTCAAATGTAGCCTAACCCCTATAATTGAATAGCAGAGAGGGTATTCTTTTGGAGGAGAGGAAAGGATTATAAACAGAGAGCAAGGAGGCTAAGTACAACCCCCCAAAAAAAAGAAAAAGAAAAAGACAAAAGGAACACACACTCTAAACCGATCAAGGGATGACAATGCACATGCACGAAACCCTTCTCTGCCAAAGTGACACCTGACTTTGAAAATTTTAATTCTTGACCTCTTAGAGTAGACTTGATGGTTGCAAATTAACCTCATTGGGAATGCCTAATTACAGTTACCTGGCCCTTTTTGTCCAGAGCCAGCTTGACCCCACTCATCTGTTCTTCACTCCCAAAATGACCAGGCTGGCTTGACAAAACAGCTGCTGGATTGGATGCAATGACGCACCAGGATAGAGAGGATGCTCTCTACGGCTGGCAAAAAGTGACAGAACTTGGAAACACAACTAGAACCTGATTTTCCCTAGGTTGTGTGCACGTAAATTTATCCACTTGCTAAGAAAAGGTACCAGAAACAAAAGTGGGTTTGGCTGTAAAAGTTCAACCCTTTTAATCAAGAAGGTAGAAACGTAAATCCAATTAGTTAATAGAGTAGGTTACGGTGGGGAGTTTTAACATGAAAATGACCTAATCCAGCCCATTTAATCAAATAGATGGTCGTCATGTGGATACAGAACCTATGTATTACAGAATACAGATATTTACGACATGTGTTCCATGTTTTGAGTTTTTACAATTTTCTATTTACAGTTTGCTACATTTAGTGTTCTTTTATTTTTAACAACTCCAAAAAAGGGGGTTACTTATATGACCAGATTAAGAAGGTATACAAGTTTGCTCCAAATGATTCATTTTGAACTTGTTGATAACTTGATATAAATGGGAACAAGTTAAAGGTAGGTTAATCAATAATTAAGTAGACTATGTGTAGGTCAAGGAGCCCCTGAACCTCTCAATTGCCCTAGAACAGTGAAACAAAGAGAAGGGGAGGGTCGTCCAGCCTCACATGTTCAGGGTCAATATGTTAGCATGGTCAAATCTCACGGCACCCCAAATCACCAAATGTAGATCACATTCAGAAAGTAGAAGTGAAATATATAGATACTAAGAAGCACTTGCTTGAATGGTATGGACATTGGAGGTTCATTCTCTCCATCTGGGATCATAATTCAATAATACTTCATGAGTCTAGAAAGATCCACACGTATAAGCATTTCTATAAGTAAAGAGACCAATTCTAGTATAGTCCTGTTTTTGTGAGGTCTACAGAGGCTCAAAATACATGTAAGAAATTTGATGTGCCTCAAAGCCCTGTCACAGGGCTAGGTGGGTTGGGCATCTTACATATCCCCAACCAAACAAAAACAAAAAAGTGACATAAATAGACACTGACCTGATTATCAGGCTTATCAATAGGAATATGAAAACTCTGCACATGCTCGTCCCATGGATTAGAGACCGACAAGGCAGACCCATGAACAACAGAACTTTTGAAGTCCGGCCACTGCATCTCAGCAGTTGAGAATAATACAGAATTTGAAGTTGCAAAAGAGATTCCAGATTCTGAAGGTGCTCCTGGAACAACAGAATCCTGTGCATCGCTGATAGATGCATTGTGCTGAGGCACATCAAATGTAGCCCACCCTTCGTTACTTGGATCTGATAGCTCAAGCAACTTTTGATTTACACTAGGGAAACAAGGTGGCTGAGAGGATTTCTGAGAGATCACGTCAAAGTAACTAGGGGATGACAAAAGAGCAGCCTGTGGTGTATTAAAATTATGTGGTAGAGCTGAGGATTCTGCAGGTGTTTGAGACAGATTCACAGATAAAACTGGCCCAGTTGGTGCTTCAAACAAATCAATAGCTGGCCCTGAATTAGGAACTGGTTTTCCTAATGGATCCTCAAAAACATTTAATGCACCTGAATTTTCAGTAGATGGTTGTGACAGAGAAGAAAATGTAGGCACTTTATTTTGACCAGTGGCCACTGACTGATTGGAAGCAGTATAAGCATCAAATAAACTGCCAGAACCCACCGACTGATAATAGACTGCATTGCTGTCAAATGACCCAAAGCTCCCTGAAGAAACAGTTCTCTGTAGAAAGTAGATCGCTCTCAGATTCCGGTTTTTTAAAGAGTTATAAAAACGTGCGTGAAAAGGATACCAAAGGGATGTAACTAATGTCCAATAGGGCACATACAGATTATCATGTCTTCACCGTCCCATGAATCCACAAAATCAAAATAGGTTTCAATATGCAGCTGGATTATATGTTAGCATGGAAACAAACAACATTGAATTCAAAATATTCATAGTGTTGTATCTTCAAATAGACATGTAGCGTCAACAACTCAACCTTTCCTCTTCAGCTTCTTTTTTCCTCCAAGTGAAAGTTAACCACTCTAGGAGTAGAGTAAGGGGGAGCACCTGATGCCTCTATTTGGATTGAACCCAACCCCTTGACTTGGAATTGAGTTAATATACATTGTGGAGAGTTGTCTCTAACCACTAAAAAGATAGCACATACATCTTGTGATGATTCAACTATTCATAAACAATTGCATAGTCAAGCATTGCAAACCTTATCATTGTTCCACCTCTATCTAACTTAGAATTAACAATCGTGCCTTACCTAAAATAGCCAACAAACCCCACATGGAAAGGGGGTGCTAACTAACTTCATATTAACATCCTGTCATCTACTTAGGGAGCTGAACAAACTTAGGGGAAACATCATCAACATTATGCGTATTTTTAGCTTCTAAACACCTCTTAATCCTCACAATCAACTTTTCTTACTACCAAATTTTTGGTAGTAAAGAAGGTTACCGATCTCAAATTAATTATCCACTATATCAAAAAAGCATTTTTTTCTTTTGGCCCTTTTCCTAATTTCTTGAAATAATCCACCTCCAATAATCCACCTCCTTATTGCTGTCATATCCTATTTCTTAAGCCCTGTCAGTGCCTTTTTTAAAAATGGTTTGAAAAGAGTTTAACTCTGTACACACGTGACAGGTATTTGCTGGCAGGTTGTTTATATCGTGCAACTAGAGCGCTGACTAGCGACAATATCACAAGAACTGAAACGGGAGGCTGATAAATAAATAAAAAGGGAGCAGTGACACTGGCATCCCACCATAACCATGCAAAACCTGTCTTTGAGGATGTTACATACTACGGACACGAGTTCAAGCAAGGACTCAAGCATGCTGAATTGTATTATAGACCTCAAAAACTAGCAAGCAGAGAAGGAAATCTCACAGCACACTCAAGCTGGATGGAAGACATGGAGGGGTGCCCGAAGGTTTGGCGCAAACTCGACTAAACTTGATGGGAAGTTCATCAGGCCGATGCTATATGGACCGGTATTGCCCGATTCAAAAACTACAATCCCGGAAATCTTATACGAAAACAAGTGGATGACGCACTCAGCCGCCACATCAAGCAAGAAAAATTACAAATAAGTGATTCAAAAGAAGGCAGCAGGGACTGATGGAGGTCATGAAGAGATGCAAAAGATCGCAACAGTAGCACTGAATCATTAGATAGAGTAGTCATGCCAGTAGAATACACCAAATGTGAAGGATCGATATTAAGAGAGCAAACAGGAGTTGACCCAGAAAGAGTACGAGAGAGGATTGGACATAATGTGCCAAATCTCAAAGCTCTTCAAGCTCATGGCCCTCATTAGATCTTTTTGATGATCTAGTATTCCTAATAATCCAAAAGCTTCTTTGGTAATAGGTTAGTTGAGCCCCCCCACAAGTACTTTTATCCTCTATTGTCGACTGCTAGCATACTTCTATACTCCCTTTCTTCCAAAAAATCAATTTTTAAAGTCAATTTTCCTTTGTTAGTATTAAAAGTCTTCTCTCTTCTAAAATCAATTGAAAACAGTGCATTAATTGATGTCTCAAAAATCTCCATTGCCTAGGCAGGATAATCTTTTTGTGGCAGAGGGAGTATCTTTCCAGAGAGCCTTCTCTCTCATCTTGTTTATTTTTTATTTTCATTGTTCAAAGAGGACAAATGCTTTCATAGGTCTCCTGGAAACGACCTTCTACTTGCCAAGCTTGCCAAGGGTAAGGCTGCTTAAATCTACTACCAAAACCCACTTCACCATGTTTCACTAGGAATTTTGGCAGTGTCCTGCAAATCTTACAAGTTCAAGAAAACCTCCTAAAGCAATACATTTCCCATACCCCCACCTCATCAAAGAGATTTTTTCACACTCTTATGCTTCTTTGAGGCACAGTCCTAGGCATACAAACAGTGGAGATTAATACATTGATCTTTTTATTATCTCGGTATTCTATGCTCCTTATGAGTGTCATCCTTGAATAAGTTATTTATAGTCATTATTTAAGAAGTTAATTCTTTCCCAAGTCATATTTTCACCTACAAATATGCTTTTTCTCCCACCATTGCAGTTATGAAAGTTTTGGAGTGTGAAATTTTGTGTGGGAATTGCCCCAATCTCCACCAGTTTCGAATGAGAGCAGCAAGACTGCATGTTATGGTTGACTGGTGCTTCATTAAATTTGGTGCCTTCTAGACTGGTCAAGAACTTGGAGTTGTACACAATAAAAGCTTGAAACCTAGTGATAGGTATGTTCACAATGAGTTTGTACCTAGTCATAGGTGTGTTCATAATTAGTTTGATCGCTATTATCCAGATTCCTTTTATCTATGGTGTGCCATTCTCAACCTTATGTAAGACAGCAAAACTGTATACAGGCACTACATTGGCTGCTTCTCATCACAGGCCTAACATAAAGTGCAACTTCCTCTCAAGAAACCAAATTGAAGAATGGCAAACACTGTTGCATATTTGCTCTTTCTCATATCAAAAGGCTCCACAAAGCCCTTGGCAAACATTATTTCATAAAGCTCAAACCAAAAGCATCACTCTCAATCTGAAATTCCGAATGGCTACTATCTCCTGGAAAAGCAAAGTTAAGGAAACGACCAGTTTGTAAAACTACTTACGAGAGAAGCCTCAATCTAACGTCACAAATGAGCCTCTTTTTTTCTAGGTAGGATGATCAATTACCATTTTCTTTTTCCTTTTGCGATAGCAGTCTATTCCTAATCAGTAAACTGAGTGAAAAAGGATCCAACATGACATCCTAGGCAGGGACCAGGTTGCTACTATTCAGCAGACTGCCAACATCATGTAGAAGCATTCCATACATGTCATATGACAGGCAAGTTGAGCAACCTGAGTTATCAGGCGAATAAGCTAGTCACGCATAAATATAACCTGCGGACGTGGAAGTCGAACTCTATCTGCATCTCTCTTGGCAGAGGCTTCTGGGTGGGTGCTTGTTCCATGGCGCTGTATGCCATCAGCTATTTCCCTTGAGAAATCAACAGCTGGGGTGGGAAACCCCTCATCCTTCTGCAGATTTGGTGACTGGGGGCCGATCTGAAAGGACCACCTCCACTGGAGACAGAGTAGTCTGAAACCCGTAAACTGGATCCTTCATTAGCAAATCTGTCCTCATACATACGATTGCTAAACCGACCAGGACTGTAAGCAAAACTAACCGCCTTCCGTTCATAAAGACATGAGTCAGGTTTCCTAACAATTGGACCACCTTGCTTTCTTTTCAGCCTATCTTCATACTGAAAATCATATGGTGGACTTTGGGAATAGGAGTGATATGAACTGGCCCGCCTTGTTCCTTCTCCAATGTTGCTTTCGATCTGTTACAGACAGATGTAAACATATTAGTTTAAAGATAACTTCTTAGTTTAAATAGAAGGCTTGCATACACAAAAAGGTGAAAATAGAGAATTCCAATTGTCAATGTTTTTGGACGGTAATAGTCCCAACTGTGGAGGTGTTGGATGCCAACAATCCCTACTTAAGAAATAGCGCACAGCACCTCATACTAGGTCATTTTTATCTATACCATCTTTAAATCAAACAAATATTTGACTCATTGATTTGACGAAATTGGAGCTTATTTATCATAGGTGAATGGTAGAGTTGGGAAACATGAAAGAGATACACAATCCACCTATACTTACATTACCACATCATTAAGTTGATGAGTTGACATGTCTGTAACTTGGTATTCATATGAATAAAACGAATATTCCTAAAGATCGGGAATGCAACGGCATGGCAGTATAGTTACCAGATGCAATTGGTGATACTAAGAAAAGTGAAGCACACGATACTATTTACATAGATAAAGTTAATTAAGTCAGAGTATGTTTGACGTAATGGCATTTATAAAATAAATACTCTCAACGTATAGGGCGTTGAGCACTTGAACCATAGGCATTGGATTCGCTCAACCCCTTATACTGCAAACCAGCTCGCACAACCCAGAGAGCGAGTTGCTGGTGCACCAATTTCCCAAATCTGGTGAATTCAGCAAACCTACCTTCAACCACAAGGGTGTTAATTTTTTTCAAGATCAGTGGGCATATTTCAAAAGAAAATGGGAGTTTTTGGGGTTAGGGTTTAGTTAATGGAAAAAAGAAAGCGAAACCTAGACCTAAAAAGTTGAATGAAGTTGAAATTGATGGCATAAGGTAGGGCCACAGGGATCATCTCAATCTTCTCATCAATTTACTTGTGTCATAGATGGGCAAGCATGGGAGCTCAGTAGAGAGAGAAGACTTGTAAAAGTATTCAGTGGAATTTGTGAATAATTTATGAAATAAGTTTGAAAGAGATGAAGGGAGACTGCATCGATTCAAAATGTGGCCATTGCGCAATGAAAAGCCACATCGAAAGGTTTTGGAGTTCACTGAACCATGTATTCACCCTGCAACAAGCATGCCAGGTAACACGATTGCCACAATAGAGCGATGTTGCTATTCCTTGACGAAAACTATAATTGCAATCAAAATCACATTTTGAATCATCTGACAGAGGAAAAGCACAATGATTGAAAGGGAGGATCTCTAAAAGTTGAATCATGCCCAGGGAGAAGGGGGAGGGATGCTGGAAAATGGGCAAGCATGGGACCACGTGTTAACAAGTGCTTTTACAAGTAGAGAGAGAAGACAGGTAACAGGTGTTGTTACAAGTGCTTTTACTCTCTCCCTATAACCACTATGCATAGGACCACATGTTAACAATTTTTTTCTTTTCATTTTTCTTACAGAACCATTCCAGTTTTTGGTTTTAGTTTAATTTAAAGTTGACTTCAAAATCTCTATAATTTTATTGAAGCATATAACATGTGAACTCCGTAACTAGCAAACTTGATGTAACTCTAATGCTATTCATGTATTCAAGTGGTGTATCTATGGAAACTACATGGCGTATACTGAATTATGCACTAGCTGGCAAATCACATACCTGAATTCATACCACATATTGGCACATACCACAACCCAGGCAACTAGGCGCTAGGCAGTATTTTTGGAAGTATTAATACCTCCAAAGTTTGCAATTATTAACATTTAAAGAACCAACATCCAACATACTATAGTTTGAGGGAAAAAGCCTGTACAGGTATTACTTGCCTGCATATCTCTAGAAGGCTTATCAGATTTGTTTCCTCCAGCATATTTTCGATCAACATATACAGCTTTTATGAACTCTCGGACCTTGTCAACATTGCTGCAGCAGGAAAAATGCATATTTTGATAACATTCAATATAATAATGAGCAACCTTTCAAAAGCAGAAAGTGATGTTTACCTGCTATTTGGCAGTCTTTGCCTCTCTAGGTCCCAATCCTTTAAAAACATTTCCCTTGCTCGCTGAAAGCAGCCACAAATTTTTATAAGTATAGAGAGAGAAGAGGCAAGTGGAGAGACATCAACAGGCATAGCTTAAAAAAAATAATAACATTTTTGACCTGATTACCACCATTTTGCAGAGCTTCAACTTCCTGTGATGTGAATTTGGACATAGAAACAGACTTCACACGATGAGTGAACTCACGACTGTGCAATGAGAGATACACATGTTATAGTCAAGTTTACATAAGAAAATGACATCAAGACAGATATATCATTCAAAAATAATACAAAGAGATGGTTCTTGCCCCAACAAGCAACTAAACAGGAAAATTTGGAAATGATCTGTCATCTATGCTTTTACAGGTGTTTGAAGGATTGAGCAACAGGAACTGGTGAAATTCTCTAGAGTTACAATTGCAAGGTTCTAACAAACGAGTTTGTCAAGAAACACTATTACGTATATATAGAGAAGATAGTAGGTTTGAACAAGAAAATAATAGGTTCCAATGAACAAATATGGTGTAGAAGAAAGAAAGTGGGTGGACGACAGGAATTGCATCTCACCTCATCCAATGAACAGGCAAAACAAGGCATATATATATATATATAGAGAATTGATGTATAGTGTCCTTGGATTCAAAATGTGGCCAATCCAGGACATGAAACTTCTGTGCATCCAGAATCTTTTGGACACATAAGAATTAAATTTGAAAATAAAAAGGATGAACAAAAAAGTGTCTGAGTGTCCTGAAATAAATAATATCACAAATTCCTTCATTTCACAAGTCTTTAGTTATCTGCCATTCAGGGCCACTTACCTAAAGCACTTGAGCCTAAGGACAAACCCAGGAAAGATTGTCTCAGAAATCCTAATATTCTCCTTCTCTACATCTGCTCTAAAACCAAAATCCATATCCGTAACACAGCCCGCATAGACAGGATGTCCTTTGGAGGGTGGTGTCAAGTACACCTACCTTGCCTTACCCGTAACTTAAAAACCAGCCTTCCCTAACGTAACTGGAGAATTGAAAGGGTGGATGCACATAATCCATGCCACTTGGACTCTATTTTTTCAATCCGAAGACTAGTATACTTGGTTGTGATACAGCAATAAGACACTTCTAAATACCCATGCCTTGGACCCCTCAAATCCCCATATAAAATGGAATACAAACACTTCAAACTCAGAGCTCACATAAAAATTAGGTTAGCATTCAATTGGAATCTGTTAAACCAGTACCTTGATATTAAAAAAAAAAATCCCAATTTACCTCAAATGAGACAAAATCAAATAAACTTAATGCGCAACACACCCTCATGGATGCTCAACAGTCTCAACTTAATTCCGAAAAATTCTCATAGTGATCAATCAACTATCAAATATCAAACCTAGGCAAGCCCAAAACTCACCCATGTACATCAAGGCTATTCTCAGTTTCACCTTCATATGGATGACATTCCAAGGGTCAGGCCCTATCTTGCTGAAACCGAAAGGGTCTATTTTAATCTCAAGGTGTCAAATCTTGATCAAAAGATTAGTACATCGGGTCACTTTGCTAACAGAAATTCAATTGCGCTTCTGTTATCGATGCTGCCCAATATGCTTATAAAGAAGGAAAATCCAACCCTTAAAGCACAAATGGGTCCAAGCTAATGCATTTAACTTAAGAAAGGACCAAGAATATGTCCCTAATGTTACAAACCACATTGATATCAAAAACAAATTGATGGCAGGCACCTCCGAGTGTTGAACATGACAACTCCAAAATCTATCCTCATCAGCTTTCTAATTCATTTGTATTTCAGCTTTTTAATTCCTTTGTATTTCAGCTTTTAGATATTCTCAGTTTTAATTTCCAGCTGCTCTTTTGGCAACTGGGCTGCTATTTGATGAAGGAAATCCAAATCTATATAAAAGAGTGCTTTGTAAGTTTGTAACACAATTTCGATGAATATTTTTAAGCTCTCCCTCTAAACCCGCCTTATCTTATCCTCTGGAGGCTTTCCTTAGGATTGAGTGATGACAGGTCTTTATCTCAAGTCATATACTTGTTATTCTTATTTATCTCTTGTTTATTTTCACTACAAAACCTAAAACCATCCCCAAAACAAAAAAATATACCCACATCTTTATGCAATTCAGTTCAATGGCATAGCCTAGCTTCTAGTTGAATCATTGATGAGATCTTCCTAGGCTCGAGTTGCGACTTGCCAAACTTGATCTCAGGTCACGTCCTTGTTAATTTGTTTTAACAAAACCAGAATACCAGAAACATAAAAGCGTTAACTAGGGCTTCCCTGGCACATAGAAACCTTCAAACAAAGTCACATACTTTGCTTTAATTTCCTTGTTTAAATCAAAAACCAAAAGGATAAGGCAGTCTCGAGCTTACCCCACATTAGACAATCAATCAAGTTCAAGAAATTTAGCAAGAAAGAAGCATTAAAAAGCAACACCCAAAATAACTTTCTCCAGTTTAAAACCCAATTATTTCTGTCCAAAACCATATTCAGGAAACCAAAACTTACCTAACAATCAAGTTTCAAACCAAAAATGTGATCCTTGTCCTTGAAGCCTGGGCTTCCACCAGTTCATCAACTAGTATGGCAACATCTAGCAGACTCTCAACTAACTTTTGAGAAAATACCCAAGCAATTATTCTAGCTGGAAATTTTTTCCAAAAAACCAAAAGCCAGGAAATAGACATGACATTGCCCAAGGAATTAACTCTATGACTGTGCCATATAACACTAAAACAATAGCCCATCCTGTCCAGCATAATGATGCCACTTAATTTCTCTTTAAAAAGGACATACACGTTTATATGAAGTCCATAATGATCACTCACACTTCAATCTCATTCATTCAGGTAAACAAAAGAACTCACTGTATTCCACTGCAAATCATGCAAATGAAAGTCCAGAAGTTGGTGCAAACATATTGAGGACCCTGTAAAATAAGAAATACCACAAGTTAAATAAATTGAAGTATGAGAGAAAGTCATAAGATTTGTAATATTTAAAATAAAAAAAAAAGAATGAGCACCATAATGGATGAGGAAACCGCTAAAAATAAGAACTGATTCTATCATATAAATAGTTTTCACATATATACAGAGAAAGAGACCCACAGCAGACAAAATACATATACTACCAAAACCCAATGCTGAATTCCAACATAGTACAGAAAGATCAGGCAGCAAAATGAGATTCAACATCTACAGTGTCTATTTACACAACACAAAGAGGTTAAGGGTAGAAAAAAAAACCAAGTAAAAGTCCAAGCACAATCTCCAAATGAAAACTAAAATATAATAAGAACAATTGGGAACAGAGGCAGATTCATGTGAAAAGGTCCATGAGAGACTATAAACAACTCTCATGATAAAATTAACAAAAGTTACAAAAAGGAAAGATCCCTATTCATCTATTAACTTCTGAAAACTAAAATATTGAAAGCTCTCTGTACTCCGAATTCACCATAATGATGTAAAAGTTGCATTGTGTAAAAAAAATGTTATTTAAAGTAAGAGCTAACGACATTGGATAAAAGTAGTGAAGAAGAAAAGAAAGAAAAGGATGCAGTCAAAACTTCGACACCCCAAGAGCTTCATTAAAGAGAGAAGAAGAACTATCACATATATGGAAAAGGATCAAAACAACAGAGAACACAGCACTGCAGAAAAGGAATACTGTAGGCATAAAATACGCGAAAAAATAGTAAATACATACAAACACAGGATACTATGACACCAGAGCCCCAGATTGACACACAACTTGCAGGCAAACAAGCAAACAGAAAAAGATAAACTTTATACTCGTTGGGAATAGTCTTCGAACAGCTACTCAGCAAAAGCAATGCAATGCATAATCTTTTAAGGATGAGTACGAGACACTAGATTCCTACACAATTTTTCCTAAGCATATTGATTACTCACAACAAAAATGTCAATACTTAGCAGACTACCAACTGCAAGAATAAAGTAACTGATCACATTTTTTCCCAATAAGGAAAAGTAATCACAAATTATCAACCAGCCATATGCTATATTTTCTCAAAAAGTACAATCTTGTAAGCAATGATATCTGATTCTCAGATTCTGAGTAGTTCTCAATAACATCAATATTTCCATATCATCCTGCAACACATTGGGAATATGTATCCGAGACTTCATGAGAACAAACACCAAATATATCTAATTTGATTATAGTGCTCAGACTCTTTATTCAACAAAACGTATCTATGGTTGACCTCCAGATAGTTATATGCTTATGACATCCACAAGCTTCAAAATAAACTACTATAGAGGAAATTTCGGAGTCTGACTCTCTAACAACATGCGTCTGACCAAATCCCCGGAAAGTAGTGAAGCTGATAGATTACAGCCAATACATAAGAGTAATACCACCCAGTTTACCAATCACAAGGACATGTTGATTGTATGATATGCCTTAATTTCCTTCTATTTTCAAAACATCTAAAGATTCGCCAAAACCAATGGATCTTCTACAGTTAAAAAAAACACAACAAACAACCACCTCCTTTGGTGGATCTAAGGAAGCAGGGTCTAGGGAATTCCCAAGATGGGAAAAATTACTCCCACAAGCACCAAGATCGTTTCTCTTAGATGCCAAAGTAAGTTTGATCGACTTAAATATATTTAGCAAATAAGTTGCAAATGATCCAATACTTTTTGCCCTATTTAGCAACATGAAAGACATCTCAACATTTTAATACTTCTTGCATAAATCCACCCAACTTCTTGATCGTCATAGAGCCCTTATCCAAAGGGTGCATAATTTCTTTACATTTTAATATTTTTTTACGGATCACTACAATAAGGCATACAAACCTAGATGTCTATAGTTAATGATTATATATTTGGCACTCAAAGTCCTAAACCCAGCCCCTCCCCCTTTTTTCCTTCTCTTTTCTCCCTTCCTCCTCTCTAAACCCTAATTTTCTGTGTCCACTACTTTTTTTCTCTTTTCTACATTGTTGGGCTTGCTATTCCCAGCTCAGGCAGTAGTAAGCCTCTTTTACTTCAGTTTCTTTAATCGAATCAAGATCTGAAGGTATTCTTATTTTCTTTCTAATAAATTTTCTCTCCTTATGAGATTTTGGGTTTTTTTTCCTTCTTGTGAAAGTTTGAGTTTCTCTCCTTCTTGTAAGGGTTTGGGTTTTCTCCTTCTTTGTGAAAGTTAGCATTTCTCTCTTTCTTGTGAGAGTCTTGTTTTTTTGCCTTTGTGCCAATTATTTCTCTTGTCAATACGTGCAAGTTTTATTAGAGTTGTTGATTTGATTGGAGGGTATATTTTTTATATTTTTATCAATTAGTTTCATAAGTTTTGATTGGAAATGATTCAACAATAGAATTTCATATGGCTAGATCAAAGTGATGGTTCATTCAAATTGAATCTATTATATCACACAGGGATCTATTTTATGAAATTATACAATAGCTTGCCCATACTCGGGAAAGACAAATTGAAGTCGAAAACGCGGTTTGTGGCTGCAAGAGCCAAATGGAAGTAAATTTATCATTAATGTTGTCAAAATAGAGATTTGTTTTGATATTTTAGCTTTATTTTGTCAGAAAATTATCTTTGTAGATGTTTTATGACTTTTTATAAATGAAATTTTCCTTTTTATCAATATTCTAAATTTAGATTTATTCTTGTTAGAAAATTATATTTGCAGACTCATGGGCTCAGGTGGGGATATTTGGCAGTGTTCAAATTTGAACCTTATTGTTTCCACAAACACAATTACTTCCAAGCTCATGAACACCACGAAACACAATTACTTCCAAATTCTATAAGCCTTCTGAAATGAAGAGCTAGCCAATTGAAAAAAGTAAAATGCATTGACATGGAACAAGTTCCATATCACTCTTACATCATTATCAAATATCCATAGCTTTTTGTAAATAGAAAACCCAAAATTAACTTGGGCCACTTCAATTGTCAACAGAAATTGAAGAAAAGCATAAGCAACATTATTGAAAAGTAAATGAAAAGGTAAGGCAAAAAAAGGGGAGGAAAAACAAAAGAAACGGAAAACGTACCAAACAATTACAATTGATGCAACGTCGATTAGGTGGGAGCTTCATTAGACCTCGTATGATCTTCTCATTTCTCTCCTCTTCCCTTTTACTTGCCATTTATAAATATTTCCCACGATAACAAAATTTCCCTCCCCAGAAAAACAAAGATCGAATTTCTAAGAGCAATTAGAAACCCTAAAACCGGACAATTTTCAAATTTAGCACAGGAATATGTGTCTCCAAAGACGAATCCCAAATAAATTCGATTACTTAGGGTTTTCTAATTGGGAATCAGTTGTCACTCGAATAAGTCCAAGCGACACCTCCCATCTTTGCTCTCAACGTTTCAATTTCAATTATTATTCTAGACAGTTTTTCTTTTGCCAAAGAACCGTTTATCTCGGTAAGAAAGATATAAAAAAAGACAAAAGAAGAGCACTTATTATGTTTATTTATTATCAAAAAATTGTTTATTTAAGTTTTTTATGACAATGTTTATTTAATTTGATACAGTAATTAATTAATTAATTTAGATCCACTCCACTCCAAATAATTTTATCCGCAAATTCTTTCCAACATAAAACTACGATTAGCTCTGCCTCAAAAATTCTTTTCTTATTAAAAAAAGAGAAGCACTACAATAATTTTTTTGCAATATAACAATGATAGAGGTGGGAATATATACCTCCTCTCTAGGAATGGTAATGGGTCTTAGACCCGACCCGCATCCGTCGGATCCGACTTAAATTTTGGACCCGATGAGTCCGAGCCTGGTCCGGGTTCAAGTGGTATTAAATGGGTTTAGGTATGGGTTTAGAATTTAGACTCGGACCCATGGACTTGATTAAAAGTTTTTATATCCGACTTAAACTTATCTTACCCTAATTCTCTAAAACAATAGAATTGCTCGTTGCCTCATTTGCTTATTATCAATCATTTTGCATAACTCCCAAACACTTTTTATTTTTTAATGTTTGTTTTAATTTATTAATTTATAAATTTTTAAGTGCATGTGTGAAAAATAAGAAATTTGTGTTGCCTACAAATGTGTAATAATATTAAATGGGCAAAAGAATGATAAGATTATGTTGTTTCTTAACATTTTTAGCTTAAAATTGTAATACCCGAATTTTAAAGAAAGGCAAATTGAAAAACATAGAATTATTGAATATTATTCCCGCCACTAGGGGGTTGAGTGACTCGATTTTATTTGTCGCTTGGACATATTACGTTAGAATTCCTTTGGAGGTCTGGTATTGAATAAATTAAATCAAGGAAATTGCCTCCCTTTTTCATCGTAGCTAAATTGTTGGGTGATTAAGAATTGTCGTGGCCGGCATATTAAAATAAGTTAGGACGCAGCAGCGTAAGAGGACGGAAGGGAGGAGATATGGACTTGTCGTATATGGGTCGGGGATTACCTTAGCTGAATTATGAAGAGATGAAAAGATAAGTTGGGGTCCAATTAGGTGCATTAACCGCCAATTAAGCGGTGGAGAGAGAGAGAAGCAGAAAAGAAGGAGGGGGTCGGGGAAAGCAAGAGGAGAAGCAGAGCAAACAGAGCAAGGGGGGAGAGAACCACCGGACGGAAGAGAGAGAGAGAGGAGGGGGCGAGTGCGCGCGGCGAAGGAGACCGCGAGGACGGGCGACCACCGCGGGACCGGAGGCGACGGTCGGCGTCGCGAGCGAGACGCGGCGAAGGGAGAGCACCGAAAGGGGAAAGAGAGAGAGGGGCGTGCGGGAACCGGCGAGAGGCCGAAGGCCGGCGAGCGGAGTGACGAACGCAGCGGGCGGCGGACGAAAGCGAAGGGAAGAGAGCGAGAGACCAGGGCGAGAGAAGGCGGAAGTCGGACCCGAAACAGAGACAGACGAGCGAGCGTTCGGGAGGCCGAAACGGGAAAAGGAACGGCGGCAAGGGAGGCAGACCGGCGGTAAGCCCGCGGGGCTGGACCGAGAGGCGGCGAAACGGTGGGCTAGAGGCGGGGAAGCAAGAACCGAAAGAAGGAACTGAACCGGGAGCTCGAACCTCAAGAAATCACAAACCTTCAATCCCCGAATCGAGGTGGGTAGTCTTATACTCTAAACTACTACTAATTTCGAATCCAAATGAGTTTATTGTGATTGTTGAATGTGATTGTGAGTACTCGAACTTGTATGCTTATGAGTGGGATTAGTAGTTGCTGAAAGTCGAATTAGGAGTTATAAGGGGAATTGATAGTTGTTTAGGCCTCGAACTGGAACCCGGGAATTCAAACGAAGTTGGGTTACTAGGGTATAACGAGTAGTATCGGGAACTTGGTCGATTGGGGATAAGTACGTATGGTTTGGGCATAAGTTATGAATTAATATTCAGATTGAGTTTTAGGGATTTATTGAATTCGCGGCATTAAGAAACAAGTACTAATTCGGGAAATATCAAGGGAAGTGTCAAGAGGAATAGGAGATCGTATTAAGTGACGCGCAATTGGGGCATTTAAGTGAGAAATGGGTAATTGTGAGGTTAAAGTGCATTCGAAGTATTCTAAATCCTGAGTTGAACCGAGCGTGAAAGTAAGTAAAACTAACGGGAATCGAATAATGAAAGGTAAGTAAGAGGTACATAATTAAGGATGGGTGAGCAAGAATCGATTAATAAGGTAAGAGATATTAAATGGGAGATTGAGGTTGGGAAATAGCAAGTTGGGGACGGTAAAGTGGAACTAAGCCATAGTCATGTCTAAGACCTTTGAGAAAGAATTGAATTAAAAGATGAATGGAGATAGAGGAAATTCGGTAAAGTAAGTTTAAGGATATATGGTTGAATGAGAGCAAAAGAGGTCGGTTCACGAAGTGAAGTCATGAAATGAGGAAATGAGGAGAAGATAGTGAATTGGGAAAAGTGAGAACGTCGAGTTAAATAGTATCTACTTGCGGTTATTGTGGCTCGAAAATGGATTCAATCGTACTAAACCGATGAATTGAGAAAAGCTTAGTTGGGAAAAGAGTTGAGAATGATTGCTTGCATTGGATGGTGAATATTCGTGCTATGTGCTTGCTTTATGTGATGTTCACAAGTAGTTTTGAAAGAAGTTTTGTGTTTTACGTGAAATGAACCTTGAATGTGATTTCCTGTGATATATCTTTCCAACGTGATTCTATTCTAAAGAAATAAAAGTATTTGAGAAAGTAAATTAGATTTGAGAAAGTGAATTTATAAGGGTGACACGTGGTGTCATGCCTTCCTTGATACTAAATCGATTGAGAAAGCTAGAAAGTGAATGTGATGAATGAGAATGTGCAAATAGTTTTGAATCAACAGGCTACTGGATCGTTTAGCATACCGAAGGGTTTGAACCGGGGACGCCCGACTAGAAACTTCGAGGGAAGGATTCTAACGAGGGTCCTGCAGAGGCGGGATGCCCGATCCGAGACTTCCTAGAAGATAGGTCCCGGAACTTTTTATCCGGGGTCGCGCCTCAGCGAAATAAGAGAAATCGAGAAATCGAGAAATTACGTGAAATTATGAGAAAAGAAGTGCTAGTTCGAATCCTCAAAAGGCCCGTAAAAGTTGATTCAACCCCAAAAGAAGTATTCTTGAATGTGAATGTGTGCTTTTAAGTGATTAAAGAGTCTTGATCTTTTCATTACAAGAGATTTCAATGAAAAATATATAGATTTCTATTATGTTATTATGTTTTCGCAGATTTCATTATTGAGTATTATGTGTAAAGAATTTCCGATTTAAGGGTATAAGACTCCGGTGAGCCCGTTGATTATTGCTCACCCCCATAAATTCCCCCTTTCCCTCCCGAGTGTTGCAGGTACACTTCAGGAGCATGATTTACCCTTAGCATATTTCGGACTCACTGACTGCTGTTTGATGTATGCCGAACGATTCAAGTCAAGATTATGCATTTATGATATTTCTCAATATTGTACTTGTAATTTAGTGCATATAGTTGTACCAAATGTATAGAAACCCTTTAGACTGTTTTGAGTTGTATAGCATGATGGGTTGGACTCCGGCGTGTGGCCGTCGAGTTGTATACTCCGAGCGTGTGGCTCGTTGAGTTATATCATGTTTTTTCATGCAGGGTTCTAAGGCTTTAAGCCTATGGGTTAGTCCATATTACAAACGGAACTCGCCGAAATTTTCGGAGAATCTCGATTCTTTTGGGAAAACCACCGGCATTATTTTTAAGTTGAGTTTAGACAGCCAAACCAACACCGAAAGAGCCTTGGGAGTTCCTTTAAGGAACTCGGCGATGTAATACTCCCGGGGGTGTTTTGGGGTGTTACAAAAATAGTGTAAACCCATTTAGGACTCGTTTAGGACCCATGGAACCGTGCACCCAGCTGGTCCGGGTCCGGGTCCATATTTCATAGACTTGATAGGCCTTGGTCGAGTCCGGGTCCAAGTCCAAAAAATTAAATGAAGTCCGGGTTCACTTGGACCCGACCCATTATCATCCCTACCCCTCACACTTGTTTGGAAAAGGTAGCCAATGTGAATATTTTTTAAATTTTTTGAGTTATTAGAATTCTTTTTGCGGTTAACTATCTAGAAGTTGAACAACATTAAGACTCTCTCGATCTCTCGCACTCTCTCTCCAATTTCAATTTATGATTTCACTTTCTCCCACTCACTCTCTCTCACTCACTCACTCACTCTACCCAACTGATTTTTAGGTGAATTATAGGAAGAATCCCTACAAAATTCTCACACCACCACTAGGAAAAACGACCGACAATTTTGGGCGCGGATCCGTATACCCCTCTCACTCTCTCATATTCTCATTCTGGCTGAAATTACCAAATTCCGTCCGCCTCCAGTGCAATTACTTCCATTGAACTCTCACACCATCGCCCGAGTTGTCATCGATTAATTGAATGGTATTTGGCTTAATTATTCAATTAAAGTTACAGCTTGGTGCATTGAGTAACTTCACGAAATTTCAATTCATCAATTTGATTTATTAGAAATGTTAGTTTCTCTATTTGCTTTTTTGCTTCTCTGATTTTTTTGGAGATTTTAGAGTGAACAATTTCTAGGTGAATAGTTATTTGTTAATTATCCGAAATTATATTGTTTAACAATATAATGGTTATTTATTCATTGTCCTTAGTTATATTGTTCATCCACATGGTAATTGTTTTGTTCATTATCCTCAATTATATTATTCATCAATATAATAATTGTTTATTAATTGTCCTAAGTTATATTATTCATCAATATATGAGTTATTTGCTCATGACAATAATATTTAATTGTTCAAGTATAGCAGTGCAAAAACCTCAAACCTAAATTGGGAGGCATTTGGAATGAACTTACCAACCAAGAAGCATCAAATGAAAAATCCAAGTGAGAGAATGTTTGGAAAGGATATAACCACCGAACAATTAAGTATGGATTAATGAACAATTTTGTATGGACTAATGAACAAAAAGCATCGTAAAGAAAAAAATTTAACAATATCGAAAAACGACATGACTAGTGAACAATTTAGTATAGATTGATGAACAATCTCATATGGACTAATGAACAAAAGGCATCGAAAAACGATTAACAATATCGAAAAAATTAATAATATCGAAAATAACATAACCAAGTGAAACAATTTAGTATGGATTACTAATCAATCTCATATGGACTAATGAACAAAAAGAATAAAAAAAGTAACAATATCGAAAACCACATAACCAAATAATAATTTAGTGTATATTAATGAACAATTTTATATGGACTAATGAACAAAAAGTATCGAAAAATTTAACAATTAAACAATATCGAAAAAAACACTTATGAATTAAATTAACAATTAGATACCATGAAACACTTACGAATTAAATTAACAATTAGATATATGAGACTATTTTTTAAAAATGATGAAAAAAAGAAATTATTAAAAAAATAAGGATAATCGCTTGCTCGGAGAGTCCTCGCCTAGCCGAAATTCTTGCTAGTGTAAATTCGTTAACATTACGATAATTTGTAAATTGTTTTTAAAGAATTTACATGCATGACAAATTTATATATTTTACGATTATGGGGCACCTGAAGTATAAGCTCCAAGGTGCATATAAGAAATTTCCATTTTTTTGTATCATACGATGATTTTTTTAATTACATAAGTTATCTTAATTACACTAATTATTTCTCTCAACAAAATAAGTAATTACCACTCACTTTCAATTTGATGGTTGGCTGTTTGTATGCCTTGAGACTTAAGATTCAACATAAGGGTGTTCTTTTCAATAAATATTTATTTAATTTATCCAAGCCATATAATATTTAAAGTAAATTGAAATTTTTCGTTGAACTAAACTAAAAATAATATATAGTTACTTAATTTATCCAAGCTATATAATATTTAAAGTGAATTGAAATTTTTCGTTGAACTAAACTAAAAATAATATATATTTACTTAATTATCCAAGCCATATAATATTTAAAGTGAATTGAAATTTTTCGTTGAACTAAATCAAATATTTATTTTTATTAAATTTAATGAAGTTTTATTTCTATTGAATTTATATTTTATTTATTTTAAATTGTATTAAACTTATTTTTCAGAATTAAATTGAATTTAATTAAATTTATTTTTGTCAAAGTTGAACTTAACGTAACTTACTCTAGAAAAAAAAATACAAAAAGAACATAACTTATTATTCACCTTATAAATTATTATAATTACATTTCATTCATTTATCAATTTTGTCTCCCACTAATGAGTAGTGGTCCCTAACTAATGAAAGTAGCTCATGTGAAATTCTAACCCAATGGTTCTCATTAACTAAAAGGTGTGTTGCTTGAGTGGATAAAAAATCAATGAAAAATTAAGAATTCATTAAGATTATAAAATGTTTTATTTTTGAATGGGTTAAGAGAGAACTAAAAAGCTCACCATCAAGAGCTTTGTACCACATATGCATCAATAACTTACATAAACGGTCTCCAAAAGGTCATAATGTATGAGGGAATGAAGAAATAGAAAAACATATAGGCGAGGATTCGATTCTATTTGTTCTAGATCTTAGATGAATCTTATCTTTTTCATCCTATCTACTTTTTTTGGGTTTTGGACGCTTTGATAACTCATGTAACCTTTTGAAATATGTATGAAGTATTAATGAAAGAAGATCATATCTCACTTAAATAATTTAAATGAAGGGGTAGTGCAGGAAGTTAAAGAGAACAAGGAAAAATAGAAAACGTTATCCAATAAGGATGGAGTTCTACTATCACTCCAAGATTTTTTTTTTCTTACTGTTTATAAAAGCAAGTTGCATGCACCAATCACGGTAAGCTCTCTAGATAGTCATTTCATAACTCTAGTTTTATTTCAACCCTCCCTTCACACACATATTTATTTTCTAAATTAAGCTTTAGAGGATCTTTGCACGGGAAACTACCCCTACATTAGAGTTATTTTGCAAACATAATCGGAGGTTTAGTGCACCCATGGTCCAAATATACTCAGCTACATTCTACACTCGAAACATTTATGCTTCGTATCAACCAAAACAAATAGCATACTACAACATTACTAGAAAATTGGGAAAAAATGTTGGAGAGTGTAAATTACCACCAGGTTACACAATAGATCTTTACCCAAATCTAAAAGGCACTAGCACCAAGTGATGGAAGAAGTCAACTCTTAAAGGCTACCCATAAATGTGCTCCTCTTGCTCCACGAGACAAGCCATGACTATCTTTGTAACACCCACAAATCTCATAATCACTAGTTTAGTCTTAACGACTAATTAACTAGTAATTAATAAAAAGAGAATTAGAAGCGTTGTCACCGCTCTAAACAAAGAGCAAGAAAATTCTCTTAAAAATATAATACCAAGTAAAATCCACAATGTCACTTGCAAAAATAAATTTCAAATATTTAAGACGTCAAGCTTGTATAATATAAACAAGATGTCAAGTAACAATACCGTCATGATTACAATTTATTTAACCATAAAATAAACGAATCCTAACCAACCCTTCCTGGCTACCACTACGAGCCTCTAAGTCTTGTTAACCAAAATAAACACATTTACTTCTTGCTTCCAATATCCTTAGCCATACCTAAAAACGAAACAAAGAAAACATTTCAAAATTATGAGTCGAAGCTCAATATATTCATCTCGTACAATCGTAAATTAATATTATGTAAAGTTATTAGTGAACACGCGTATTTCAATTCATTTATAAATAAGATAGGAAGAGAATAATAAAATAGTTATTAGTTATTATCTAAGTGGAACCCTTACGATCATTGATTTCCCTACATATCTCGCATGCCTAGACCGATTAGGAAGTCCGGTTGAAAATGTCCAAATATGATAATATAATCATGATATGGTCATGATATGATAATATTGATATGGTTCAGGCCCACGTTATTATGTGACAAATATTATTTTAAATGGTTCTTTTTTACATTCGGAAAACATTTTGGTAGAAATATATAAAACATGTGAGTTAATATAAGGTATAAGTAATAAACGTACTTTAACCTTGATCTCCCTTACTGATATCTAATGACGTGCATTGACTTGAAACTGCTGGAGGATCCTCTTCTTCTTAAAAAATAGTTATACGGTCGAGTAACTTTATTACATTATTCCGAGCAGTGTTTAAATCTCTTTATGAAATGTTTAATGTTTCATTCTTAGATTTATTGTTATAATCTAATTTTCTTAGGAAATATTTTGCTCTCTACTTAGACCAGATCCTATCAATCATCATATATTAGCCCCAATTACATTTATACCTACTACTACACTAGAGATTCGTAGTTTATGTGCTATGATAGGTATTTTAGTGTACATATCTATTCTTTTTTTAAATAATATTTTCATATTAATTTTACTCGTTATTATTTTTCACATACTTCCATTTCTTACCCTTTTTCCTATGTATGTTATAGTTTTGTACTTCTCACGTCAAATCAAAAGTAATTCTTATATAATCAATTTTATCTTGGTGTATACTAGCTAAAAATGAGACAAAAAGTATATAAAATAGAAATAAACTCTTAACATATACAAGGCAATCATCTAACATGGTAGTTTATTATTAATTACGAAGTAACTAAACAACTTATGCCGAATTGTCACAAATCCCATAACAAAACCTTGAGCGTTTTGAACAGATTTTAATGCTAACTTAGAAAATTCATATCTTTCTCTCCCGAAGTCGAATCAAGGCATAAGACCTCAACTTAGAAATCTTGAAAAGTTCTCCAAAACTTTCATCTAGATCACAAAGTTCAACAAAAACTAACTTTAATTGAACTGTTTCCAATTTACGTAAAAACCGCACGCGTTTTGGTAAAACGGTCATGACACATGTTATATACCTCCAAATTAAGCAAAATTTGACTTATTAGAAAGATATCTTCATGAGCTATATTGTACCATGATTTAGAACTTTCAGATATCCCAAAATATTGCATATTCTAACTTTATATTCACCTTTTTTCACTTTATTTAAAATTTCCCCTTCTCCATACCTTCATTTCCCTTTAACCCTTAATAAAAATATCTCTATTTACGTTTTGAATCTATGATTTTACCCTAAATAATACGTGCTATAAAAATTTCAAGATTGAAGGTTCAATTAGAGAGTATAATCACCCTAGAGGGGGATGAATAGGGTGATGAAAAAACTTGCATGAATTTAGAAGTTCTTAAAATTGAGACGAAACTCAAAACCGAGTCTAGAGTGACTTCTTGGTTAGAAAACATGAACGATGCTAATCCAAGCACAAAGTCAATACTCCACTATTTGAATCCACAAATATAGAATAACTTACTACGCGAATATCTCCCTTAGTAAATTCTAATACAAGTTTTTACTAGGTACGTAAGATCCCTTATCTACCCTAATGCTTCTAAATTGAGGTAAAGGTTTGCTCTTGGAGAGGCTAAGTCACCCTAGAGGGGGAGGGAGTGAATAGGGTGATGAAAGATTTTAAGAAAAATCAAACTCTTTTTGCACACAATGTAACAAAAATAGATTCTAAGTCTAGATTGAACTCGTAAAGTTAGACATTTACAAATACGTGAAAACCCTCATGGAGCAGAAACCATAGACAAGTGCTAATCCAAGCACCAAGTCAAATCCAATAATTGAATCCTCAATTATAAAGGACTCGACTCTAACCAGAATTACTCCTTAGACAATTCCTTTACAAGTTTTCCTAAACTCGAAGTTCCTTTATATGATCTTGTACTTCCTAACCGAGTTAACCCTTGTAGTCGTGGATCACTGAGCTGAGTTAGCCCTTACAACTTAGTCAAGGGACTTAGAAAGAAAGTAAAGAGTAGAAGTGACTACAAGACTTTCCTTACAACTCGGAAAGTAAACGATTACAAATTTGGAGTTGTAGTCGATTGAATAAGAGTAGAATGTATTCGGCTCCAACAATATGTTCATCAATCTTCTCGTGTCGATCCAATGTGTACATTTTTAGCCAAAAGTCCAAATTTACCTTTCCCTTTTAAGGTCGGTCCATTAAGTGCATTTCCACGTCAATATAAAAAAATCTTTTAGTCACCGGTCACTCGGGCACGCTCGGCGGCGATTCCTCCGCCGCCCAAGGAGGGTACTACCGTGGATCCCCTCTCCTTTCTTGAGCCAATTTTAAGTCTTCTTTTAGGTTTTGACTTCTTTATTTTAGCGTGCTTTCATTTTGTACATTTAGCCAAAAATAAAATTCATCTCAAATAGGTGAGTCCATTTTTGCATTAGCAAAAATAAAATTCATCTCCAATAGGTAAGTTACTTTTTTGCATTAGCCAAAAGTAAAATTCATCTCAAATCAGTGTGAATTCATTTTGCATTAATCTCTAGATTAAGAGATTCTTTTCTTTTTTACATTAGCTAAGGATCTTTCTTTTAGTTGTTGAATCTCTCTTTATTGATTAATGTGTGATATTCGAATCCGCATTACTAATGGAATCCAAACGATCTCTAGATTGATCGAAGATCCTTTCAATTGGCTAGAATCTGCATTTGCAACGAAACTAGATCTTGTGGAATCATATTGAATATTTGACGATACATTCCGTACTTTGCTAAAAACCGATCCAAACCTAAGTAATTTCATTAGCATCATTACATCTCTTCTTGGTCATTTTGAATTCTTATGTGCATCCAAATAAAGAGCATTTGTTTCTTTCCTTTCCTAGTCTCTTCGGGTCTAGTGCTTGATTCCCTTGTCCATAAAAGTTTGTTTCCTTAGCATCCTGAGCTAATTATTTTTGGCTGTAGAATAACGAACCCTACCTCCACTAGGTTTCGCTGAAATTTGGAATCGAAAGATTAGAGCGCTTTAGTAAGGAGTCCAGATCGCATCTCTGCGTCGACACCTCGATCAACTCTAGTGCGACCACCTGGGTGTACATAACACCAGTCCCAAATCTTCTATCGTAGGACAGATACCAACAAACAATTCCACTCCAATGGAAGAAGGATCACACTAATATCTCATCATCTCCTTGCTCAATGAATCCTCAGCTAAGATGGAAGCCCTGGATTGAGGCTCTAGATAAAAAAATAGAGTCCATGTCTAAAACTTTTAATGCTATTTTAAAGTCTCTATAGAAAAATAAGGAGAAGAAGAAGGAGAAAGAGAAATAGAAAAATGAGGAGAAGGAGAAACAAAAAATGAGGAAAAGGAGAAAGGTGGAGAAAAAGAAGAAGTTCTACCACCACCACTTGTTAAAACATCCTACACTCAACCTCCTCTAGAAACCTGGTCCTGAGCCTAAGCTTGATCCATGTATAGACCAGATAGAAAGGATGTTAAGAGAGTTCGTTATGTTCAATAGTCACTACTTTGACCTTATAGAATTCACTTCAATCCCCAAAGGGAAGTTGCCCTCAAAGTTTACCATACTAAATATCAAATTTCATGGTTCCGAAAATCCCCACCATCACGTTTATAACTTCATAGGAGCAATGAATCTTAACAACGTTCCCAAAGACACATACCACATCATTTTTCCCGAGACATTCGATAAGGATGTGATGAAATGGTATAACGCAACTAACCCACACAAGATTACCAATTGGACCGATATGTGCAAGGAGTTCCTACACCAATAATCATACAATATTGATCTCCCTATTACCCTCGGAGACTTAGAACTAATCAAAAAGAGGAGAAAGAGAGTTCACCGACTTTCTTGCTAAATAGAGGAAAAGGCTGCCTATATGGTAGACCGACCTTCTAAAAGGATCAAGTCGGAATCATCATAAAGAACCTTCGACCCGCCAAATCTACAATTGAAGTTCCTACCATTTATGAGCTTCACTACCCTCGGAGATGCTCGAATGCTGATTGAGGAAGAGTCGTCTTCCGCAACCACAAAAGCCGTGGTTGGTTATAGAGGTAACTATCAAAACAAAGACGAGAAAACCTCTAATACGGGCAATACCAATAAGGGTGCAGATATCATTGCCCTTAATAGGTATATTGACTACACTCCTATAGATACTACCTATGCTCAAGCCCTTGACTGCTCATTATCAAAAGGGAAAATTGAGTTACCACCCATAAGAGCGGAATCGAAACCGCAAAACGAGTCGAAAAATTGGGACGGAGAAAATTGTGTAAGTACCATCGTGCACGAGGACATGATACTGAACAATGTTGGACCTTCAAGAACAAGTTAGAGAGCATGTTACGTAATGGTCAACTTCTTCTTCCTAAGGCCACTCAAAAACCCAAGAATAATAAGAATCCATTCAGCAGTAACCTTAGCTATCTTCTTTGAACCTATTCCAGGTCAGTGGGATTCTTCTGTCTTTATTCAAGACGTTAATGAGCCTAAGGTATAAATCAACTTACCCCCTTTAGACTCGAAGTAAATGGATTATGATTAAGCAATGAAGAGGATATCCACGAGACTAAGGATGGTAATGATGACAACTTCTAGGGCACACAATCTGTTAGAAGAGGATGACTTTTGGGATGAACCAAAAACTCCCGAAATCCAATTCTTGACTAGATCTGGATGACACAACATACCAATGGGTCCACAATAGACTCAAGAAACCCCAAAAGAGAAGAAACAACCAAAGAAGAAGACCCAATCCTTAGACAACTTTAAAAACTCAAAGTTGATATTTCTATCCGGCAACTCATATTTGCCTCTAAAAACATGGGCAGTGCCTTAATCGATGCACTTAGTAAGACCGAGGTCTCTCCCGAAGTCATGCCTAAAGAGATAGTAGGATTGGTCAATCCCGGGGATGGAACCATCACTTTTGACAAGAAAGATCTACTCGAAAAAGGTATTGCACACAATAATGTCCTTTATCTAACTCGTAACTCGCATTAACAAGGACGTACCTTTGACCCTAGTAGACAACGGTCCGTTATAAATGTCTCGCTCTTGGAGGACTTCTAAGAGGTTAGGCATTAGACAACAACAAATCTTCAAGAAAACGGTTCACCTTCGAGCTTACGATAATTTCAAAAAGAACCGTTTTAGGGACAATGACTCTCCCTATCAACATTGCGCCAATGGTGGAAAATATCAATTTCCAAGTCCTAGATATTCCTCGCTACCTTTAACCTCCTTCGGGATGCCCTTGGTTACATGACCACTAGGAAGTGCCTTCTACAATGCACTAGAATGTTAAAATGATCATCAAAGGTCCGGTGGTAACTGTTAAAGGAGATAATCTTTGTGCCACCATTACTTCAAAAGAGTCTCGTCATCGAAATCGAGCATGATGTCGATGACAAAGAGTTGTATGGATTTGAGACAATGAATCGTTGTAGAAAAGGATGAAGCACCTTTTAACTTCAATCCTTACATTAGTGTCCATTCGATGCTAAGGAAGAAGGGGTATTTTCCTGGCTTAGCTGTAGGTTGGAGGGCATACCACCCAATTTATCCACCCCTTGAATCCACTAACAACTATAAGTTTAGTCTAGGCTACCATCCAACTACTAAGGAAGTAGTCTAAACTAAGGGGAAGCACAATCCAAGAGGACTGCACCATTAACAGTATGCTCTATTAAGCCACATCCTCGCACCTTAATAGGCAATTTCGAAAGAAGGGGATGGCTTCCCTTACTATGGTTTTCCTGAGCCTTATTACCTAAAGGAGAAGGGCATCCTAATCTTGGGACTAGAGATCTTTACCGACTATCGGATGTTAGAAAAAAGACACCTTACCTCCTTGAAAAGAACAGTCCATCTAAGACTGGACCAACATGGCAGATAGCAACATCTTTGACCTACTTGTTTGGACAAAAGAATCGCTTAAAGGGAATTCGGTTTTGGTACTGTCCCAATCCATGTAGCACTCGAAGTTCGACTCGTCCAAGTTCATCACCGACATTGAAGAAGAAGGATCCAAGCACATCACTTGGATTGACACTAAAGAGGGCCAAGAGTTCGTCATCATCTTAGGAGAGCAGTCTATTTCGAGTCTAGGACTAGGGCTAATTTATCTTTTCTAGTTTCGTTAGTTCATCTTCTAATTCTGCAATTTCTATTTCGAGTTTGATGTACTCCTTTCCTCATTTAATAAGATGAATCTTTCTACTTACTCTTTGCCTCCCTCTATTCTTAATTGTTTTGCCTCTAATGATGAACATGAAATCCCTAAAGAACTATTAAAAGCTATGAAAGAGCATGAAAATCACTCACTAATTATAGATGTAATAATAACTATCAATTTAGGATCTTTAAAACAACCCCAAGAGGTCAAGATTGGGAAAACTCTTAAGTCCGGAAGAATAGAAGCACTTTACTTTGCTCCTTATAAAATTTATAGATGTCTTTGCTTGGTCCTACAAAGACATGCCGGGATAGATCCTAACATAGTGGAACATAAAATTCCGCTCTATGAAGATGCTAAACCAGTTAAACGAAGCTTAGGCAAATGAGATCCGAATGGGCTTTAAAGATTAAAGAAGAGGTTTAGAAGCGGTAGAAGCCGGGTTCATCGGAGCAGTCCACTACCCCCAATAGGTAGCAAATTCTAAAGAAATTTTATGTTAGAATGTGCGACGATTTTAGGGACATGAATAAGGCTAGTCCCAAAGACAATTTTGCATCTGCCTCACATAGACATCTTAGTTAACAACACGACTAGTCATGTTCTCACTTATTCATGGATGGCTATGTCTGGGTATAATCAGTGAAGATGGCTGAAGAAGACATGGAGAAAACGACCTTCATCACTCAATGAGGGAAGTACTCGCTACATGCTAATGCCATTTGGACTAAAAATGCTAGAGCCGGATATCAAAGGACAATCACAACCTTGTCACACGACATGATACACAAAGAGGCTAAAGTCTATGTCGATGACATGATTATCAAGTCTAAGGATATGGCAGGGCACCTACCTAGCCTTAGGAAATTCTTCGAAAGATCGTGAAAATACAACATGCGCCTTAATCCTCGAAGTGTTCCTTTGGGGTAACCTCGAGCAAACTGTTAGGGTATGTAGTAAGTCTTAGAGGGATTGAAGTTGATCCATCCCAGATCAAAGCCATCTAGGAGATGGCACCACCGAAGACAGAGATGGAAATACATGGTTTTCTCGGGACATTTGTAGTGTATTATTTGTTTCATCTCAAAATTGACTACGGTATACGAACCGCTTTTCAAGAAGCTCAAAAGAGAGCTAAGTCAATTTGGGACGAGGAGTGCCAAACAACATTAAAAAAGTTAAGCGATATTTAGCTAATGCACCCGTTTTAAATCCTCCACAACCCGGAAACCATTGCTTTTATTTCTCGCCACCATAAAGATTGCAACGGGAGCCATGTTAGCTCAACAGGACGGAAAGAAGGAACACACGGTATATTATCTAAGCAAGAAATTCTTAGATTACGGGACTTAATATACTCCCTAGAGAAAACATCATTGGCTTTAGTCCGGGCTACTAAGACGCTCGGACACTACATGCTTGCCCACTCTATACACGTAGTAGTGTCAATGGACCCTATCAAGTACATTCCAATCAACTACCAGTAGTAAGATAGCTAGATGGGCGATCATGTTGTTAGAATTCAAGCTCAAATACGTCCCACAAAAGGCAATTAGAGGGAGGGTGGTATCGGAATTCCTAGTTGATCTACCGTAGACACCTAAAACGTGTCGTCATGTACCTCTTTAATTGTGTATTTTATTCTGTTGGCCCAATGATGAAATCCCAAGTCTTGCGTGAGGATTTGGATCTCATAGTGTGATCGATTGGTATGACATAAGCCAGTAAGCCAAAAAGAACCCCCAACACCGAATAAACTGACCTTTTGCCTTGGGTCGGTCCACAAATCCCCCTTTTTCGGGCTATCTAAGAACCGGGCCAAGCCTTTAGAGACAATGGAGTCTAGTGTTGTGTACCGGAAAATTTCAAGTTCGAATACTGCATTTTGCTTTTGTCCAATCGGACAAGGAGTCGAAGACACGAAGACAACGGTAAAGCATTGCATTTCGTGATCATGAGCATCAAAGTGCTACATTTAAGCTCCATAAAACAGTCCACACGAGACTAGGAGCTTTCCCCTCAAAACGACATCGTGGCTGCGTCTGCAACCACGAAATTTTAAATGAAACACTGCATTTTAGCTTGGAGAATCCTTTGGAAACATAGTAGGGCATAAAACCCTAGGAGCGCCTGGGTGGCCGACGCCCGCCAACCGGGTTTTATCCAGTTCCATCCTTTCTATCTCGGTTCAATCTCTTGATTTATGGGCCCCATTTTGTTTCTACTATTTTGGGTGATAGGTCTGCATGCAAACCCTAGGTCATTTGTGACCTAGGTTCCTCCATATAAATAAAGAGGCTTGGCTCTCATTCCCATACATCTTTCTCCTAGGCATAATGCTACTGAAAGCTAACCAGAGCACTCAACCTAAACATTACTCTACCGAAATTACTATTAACCATCCATAGTACCGTTGAATTTGTGTAAAGAGCTAAACAATATTCGGTTATTTTGATCTTTGGGCACTTATTCAACCGATCATTTCTATTCCCTACATACGTCGTTCACAAAACAAGCCCTTTTTCTTTGATTTGTCACCGTCGCATCAGGAGATCCAACATAGAGATCCAGATTAGCAAGGTGGGACAACCCGAGGGTAATCGTTCATCTTTTAAACGGTTTATTTTATTTATATGCTTTTTTCACTTTCTCGTATTGTGGATTAAAGAGATGTAATCGTTCTTTTAATTCCACCCCGCTCGATGTAATTTTTCAGCTTTTTCACTTTTCTTTTCTTTATCGCTTTCTTTATTGCTTTTCCTTTGATTCTGTTTGATTGCTTTTATTTATCATTTTAGCATGTTGTATGTTTGTGTGTAACGAGTTATTTAGATTTATTACTCAAATTAGTAATGGCCGTCTTCGAACGGGTGGAACGATAGGGTTTTCCCTATGTTTCGTACCCTCGCCCCGAATTCGATTCTCGGCTCAAAGACCGATGGAGTCAATTTTAGCCTCTTTTAATCTTAGTTTTCCCATACTAAGATTGAAAGAGCAAGTCTTTGTTTTTGTTAATTTTTCATCCTAAAAAATTGACTGACGACTCGCCTTATGCTTTATTCTTATCAAATTTACATCTTGGTTATTTTCTGGTTGCAAGATAAAAAAACCGATCGCTTGCCGAGCCGGTTGCCGAGGTCGACTATGTTAGCCCGGGCCTATGGCCGGCATCGGTGACCACCGAGTGTAGGCTGCCGCCTGCACTGGGTGCTTAGCGAGCTGAGGCTTGGGTCCGGATCGGTGTTTTTAATACCAGTATGCACTTGAAGCCTCACGGCGAAACCCTATTTTTTAATTTTAGTTGTCCTTTAATTAGGAAATAATATCCTGAAAATTCTGAAAATAATTTATAAAATTGAAATAATTAATAAAACGCCAATCAAATCTAATTTAATTTCTTTGAATTTGATTTAATAAAATTCGAAATCTTAATAAAAGGTTCATTCCCACATTCTAAAATCAACTTTCAAAACTATCTTCAAAATCAATCTTTAAAAAGAGAGACACCTGGCCTACAAGTGGGGAAGCTCGGCCCGGGGCCCCTCAAGGCGCCATGCGTGGTCCCTATAGTGGCAACTCCACCGGGGATAAATTTTTTATTAAGAGGGCGAAACTTGAAATTGAGCAAGTGTATTTTAATGATGTGCTAGCATTAGGCATCCCACATTTAGCAACCTTTGAACTAGTTTAAATACTTGTTTTGGACCCCTAGGAAAAGTTTATTCTACCCAATGTTTACCCTTTTCGGAATGAGGCTCCCACTCGGATCCTAGGCGGGCCCAATTAGGCTTGATTGCCCAAGGAAATGGTATCTCTTCCCTTGTAGCACGTGCTCTTGGGTCAAACCGTTTGGTTCACCGAGAGGCACCAAGAATGCTTGTTGATTATCCCGCCCGCCCCACACGAAGGTCCAAATTCTCGGATTATGAGTCACCATGTATCCTACCTTATAAAACTGTTTGGCCATAGAAGTTTTTTGATCGTTAGGTGGTCCCTCAGGCTTCATTTGCATGCTTGAATAAATGTGTGTATTTTAGATTTAATTCTTTGCTTGTGAGCCTTTAGGAATAGGTGAGGAGTGCTATTAGCCCTTGCGTGGGTGAAAATAAAACACTTTAATAAATTTTCCTAGAGTCCATCCATTATGTGCATTTAGCCAAAAGTCAAAATATCCTTTCTTTTCTACTAGGATTATTCCATTATTTGCACCTCCGATTCATACTAAAATTTTCTTTAAGCGAGTCTAAGTGGACACTTGCCTGTTAGTACAAAAGAGGTCTTAGCAGAGATCCCTTTTTATCTTTGGTCGATTGTTTTTTTTTCCTCGTTGACTTCTTTTCTTTCACATTCACATTTGCATTAGCCAAATTAAATTCAGTTCATATTAGGTGAGTCCATTTGCATTAGCCAAATTAAATTCATCTCATATTAATAAGTGAGTCCATTTGCATTAGCCAAATTAAATTCATCTTATATTAGGTGAGTCCATCTCGCATTAGCCAAATTAAATTCATTTCATATTAGGTGAGTCCATTTGCATTAGCTAAATTAAATTCATCTCATATTAAGTTTCATATGCATTAGGTAAATCAAATTCATCTCAAATATAAGGAAAGGCATCATCACTTAGCTAGAATAGAAAGCATCTTTTCTTTAAGGATCAATCATTCATTAGGTAGATCGTCATCTCAACTAAGTCACGCATCACTTCATTATCGCATTCTTTATGTGCATCCAAATAAAAAGCATCCTTAGTTTCTTTGGGTCTTGCACTTAAGTCCCTTCCTCCCAAAAGTGATGTTCTCTCACATGGTCCTAAGCCTTATCCTTTGGGTTGTAGAATAGGGAAGTCTACGACAACCGAGTATCGTCGAATCTGTGCTGCAAAAGATTAGAATGCTTCACCAAGGATTCCAACACGTCTTCTTTTCTTTCCACTTGGCGGTCCGCACTCGTGCGACAAGCTTCGGTGCATACCACACCATCTCGGTTTATTCCTTGCCATAAGATAGTCCCTAGAAAGAGTTCCCTTCCAATGGATCTAAACCCAGAGCAGTCTCTTAATCTCAGTTTACTTAATGACAATATAGCCAGGGTGGAAACTAGATTGAATGATCAAGAGGAGAAAACATCATCTATATCAAGGGATATTAAGACCATCATAAGGGCTATTGAGGACAAGTAAAAGAGATGAGAAAGCCGAGCGTTTGAGAAGAGAAGAGGCATTAGTTGTGCCACTTCCACCTATCTTGTCTCCTCCAGGCAGTCCTAAACACGAATCCCCTAAACGTGAATCCAAACCTCAGCCCGATCCATGTGTGTATTAGATAGAGCAGATGTTAAGGGAGTCATCCATGTTTAGTAATCATTACTTCGATCATAAGGGATTCACTTTAATCCCTAAGGGTAAACTACCTCCTAAGTTTACCATGCCTAATATCAAGTTTAAAGGTTCCGAGAATCCACATCATTACGTACACAACTTCTTGGGAGCAATGACTCTTAAGAACATTCCCGAAGACACTTACCACATTATCTTCTCCCGAACATTCGACACCGATGTAATGATGTGGTACAATGCGGTCGACCTATGCAAGGTTGCCAACTAGACTGATCCGTGCAAGGAGTTCCTCCATCAATAGTCCTATAACACCGATCCGCTTGTCACCCTTAGGGACTTAGAATTAATCAAGTAAGGTGAAAAGGAGAGCTTCACAGATTTCCTTACCGGATGGAGAGCAAAGGTTGCTCATATGGTTGACCGACCCTCCGAGAAAGACCAAGTTAGGATCATTTTGAAAAGCCTTCAACCTAATTACAATCAACACCTCAAATTCCTACCCATGATGAACTTTTCAACCCTTAGAGATGCTGGTTTGCTGATAGAAGAAGAGTTGTCTACTACGACCACAAAAGTCGCGACCGTGTATAGAGGTAATTATCACTTAAATATAAGAAAACCTCAAATATAGGCAATGCTAGTAAGGGTGCGAGATGTCAATGCCCTCAATAGGTATATTGACTACACTCTTATTGATGCTACCTACACTAAAGCCCTTGACCGTCTCTCGGAAAAGGGAAAGATAGCATTGCCACCCATTAGAGCGAGAATCGAAACCGCGAAACAATCCAAAAATTGGGATGCAGGAAAATTTTGCAAATACCATTATGTAGGAGGACACGATACGAACAATGTTGGAAATTCAAGAACAAACTAGAAAGCATGTTTCAAAATGGCCAACTACCTTTGCCTAAGGCCGCCTAGAAACCAAGTAACAATAAAAATCCTTTTAGTGGCACCTTAGCCATTTTCATTGAATCCACTCCAGGTCGAGTGGGACCCATCCGTTTTATCCGAAATGTCGATGAGTCTCGAACCACTTCTTAGCGTACCTCCTTTAGATCCAAAGGTCCAGGGGCTCCGGGTCAATGATGAAGAAGATATTTACAAAATAAGAAGCAACAATGACAACAATGGTGATGACTTTTGGGGCACACCACCCTTAGAAGAAGAAGAGTTTTGGGGAAGCACTAAAAGTCCCGCAATCCAATTCCTTACTAGATATGGATCGCACAATGCACTCTTGGGTCCACAACAGACTCAGGAACCCGCAAAAGATCTTGAAGCTACAAAAGAAGAAGACCCAATCATTAAGCAACTCCAAAAATTAAAGCCCAATATCTCAATCTAGCAATTAATATTTGCTTCTCAAAAACATAGAAAGGCCTTGATCGATGCACTCAGTAAGATCGAAGTCTCTCATGAAACCATGCAAGAGGAAATTAAGATCATCGTGCGGTGCCCTCTACATTGCAACAAAAACTTAAGATGATTGTCAAAGGTCAAGTCATAACCGTCAACATGGATAATCTTTGTGCTACTGTTACTTCTAAAGAATCCGTAGTTGAAATCGAGCACAATGCCAATGATGAGGAACTATATGGATTCGAGACTGTCGCTGCCATAGAAAGGGATGAAGCACCTCCTAACTTCAATCCCTATGGCAACCTAGTGTCCATTCGATGCTTAAGAAGAAGGGGTATTTTCAAGGTCTTGTTGTAGGTCGAAGGGCATACCACCATATTTTTCCACCCTTTAAACCCACTAATAACTACAACTTTGGGTTAGGCTATCAACCTACTACTAAGGAAATAGCCCAAGAAAAAGTGGGAATTTCAAACTAAGAGGACTACACCTCACACAGTTCGCTCTATGAAGGCCTTTCCCTATACTCGAACAGGCGGTTCCTAAAAGAAGGAGATAACTTCCCTTATTATGGTTTTTCCGAGCTTGACTATGTAAAGGAAAAAGGCATCCTAGTACTTGGTTTAGAGATTTTTAGTGACTCGCCATATTCTGAAGAAGGAGGCACCCTACCTTTTGAAAAGGGACAGTCCACACCATACTTGGACCAATCTCACTCGGTAATAATCTTTTTCGTCTTCCGTTCGGACAAGACGAGTAACCTAGAAGGGAATTCGGTCTCAGCATCTGTCACGAGCTATGTCACACTTGCAGTTTGATCCGTCTAGATTCATCACCGACGTTGATGTTGAAGGGTCCAAGCATGTCACTTGTATTGACGCTAAGGAGGGCCAAGAATTCGCTGTCGGCATAGGAGCGAATCCTCTTTCTAAGTCTAGTACTCGAGCTTGTATTTCTCCTTCGTTATTTCTAGTTCTTTTCTTAATTCTCGTTACTTCTAGTTCTATGTCTTTAGTTTCGAGTGTGATGTACTCGTTACTTCATTCAATAAAGTGAACCTTTATGCTTACTCCTTGCCTCCTCTCTCTTTTAATTGTTTTGCCTCTAATGATAAACATAAAATCCCTAAAGAATTAATAAAAGAAATGGAAGATCATGAAAATCACTCACCAATAATAGAGGAAACAAAAAGAATTAATGCAGGGTCGGTTGATCAACCGTAAGAAGTTAAGATCGGGAAAACATTGGATCTAGAAGAGTCGAAGCAATTTACTTCGCTCCTTACAAAGTTTATGGACGTCTTTGCATGGTTCTACAAAGACATGCCGGGTATAGATCCAAGCATAGCGGAACACAAAATTTCACTTTACGAAGATGCTAAGCCAGTTAAGAAGAAATTGAGGAGGATGAAACCCGAGTGGGCTTTGAAGATTAAGGAAGAGGTTTAGAAGTAGTTAGAGGCTGGGTTTATCAAAGTAGTTCACTATCCTTAGTGGGTAGCAAATATAACATCGGTTCCAAAGAAAGACGGCAGGGTTCGTATGCGTGTCGACTTCAGAGATTTGAATAAGGCCAGTCCCAAAGACGATTTCCCACTGCATATTGACATCCTTGTAGATAAAATAACGGATCATGCTTTACTCTCATTCATGGATGGTTATGTTGGGTATAATCAGGTTAAGATGATTGAAGAAGATATGAAAAAACGACCTTCATCACTCAATGGGGGACTTACTACTATGTGGTGATGTCATTTGGGCTCAAGAATGTGATGCAACGTACCGAGAGGACAATGACAACCTTATTACATGATATGATCCACAAAGAAACTGAAGTTTATGTGGATGGCATGATCATAAAGTCCAAAGATAGGTAGGGCACCTACCTAGCCTAAGGAAATTCTTCTAGAAACTCGGGAAATACAACATACACCTTAACCCTCAAAAGTGTGCCCGTGGAGTGACCTCGTGTAAGTTGTTAGGTTATGTTGTCGAGTCTTAGAGGAATTGAAGTTGATCTATCCAAGATCAACTCCATTCAGGAGATTCCTCTCGCCAAACACGGAAAAGGAGATAAGGGGTTTCCTAGGACGTTTACGAGTACATAAGTCATTTCACATAAAAACTAACAATGGTCTATCAACCTATTTTCAAGAAGTTGAAGAAATGATGTGAGCCCATTTGGGATGCCGAGTGCCAACATGAATTTTAGAAGGTTAAGCAATACCTGGCTAATCCTCCGAGTGTTAGTTCCACCCTAATTAGCGAAACCTTCATTTCTATATCTCACCACGATGGAAATGGCTAGGCGAGCCATGCTAGCTCAACGAGATGGGAAAGAGGAACACACAATTTACTACCGAAGTAAGAAGTTCCTAGATTATGAGACTAGATACACGCCATTAGAGAAGACATCATTGGCACTAGTCCGGGCTACTAAATAGCTCAGGTACTACATGTTAGCCCACACGGTACATGTGGTGGCACCTATGGATCCTATTAAGTACATACTTGTGCAACCTCGAAGGTTTACTCCTGGAGGTTCTAAGTCACCCTAGAGGGGGTGAATAGGGTGATGAGGGAAATTAAACTAACTTAGATAATTTTTTCTTTGAAAGAGATAAACAACCGAGTCCGAGTCTAGATTAAACTTAGAAAAAGAAAAAACTCAAAGATACGTGGAAACCCTCTTGGGGCGGAAAACCATGAACAATGCTAATCCAAGCACCAAGTCAAATCTACTAGTTTGAATCCTCAAAACACAAATGACTAACTCTACTAGAATTGGTCCCTTAGACAATTCCTTACAATGTTTTCCTAGACTCGAAGTTCCCTTATATGATCTAGTACTTCCTAACCGAGATAACCTTTACGAGTTAGGGACAATCGAGCTGAGTTAACCTTTACGAGGTTAGTCAAGGGACCTTACTCGGAAAGTAAGAAAAGTATGTAATTGATTACAAGACTTTACAACTAAAAAATATTAAGTACGAGACTTGGAGTTGTAAGTTGAAGATTGAGTGAGTAATGTACTAAGAGAATTAGGCAGTGTATTGATCAATAGTTTCAGCAATCTTCAAGTCTTGTGAAGTGACTTCTATTTATAGATGACCAAGTAGAGTAGCCGTTGTGTCGATTTTTGGACTGAAGTCTTTACTAGCCGTTGGAAGGGCTTTTCCGAGTCACTCGAAAAGATCCGTTGGAGTGTAAATGTTGGGCAGCGACTATTTGCTCCAAAAGGTGTTCCAATAAACTGGTGTTGTCTAAAAAGCAAGGCGAAAACCACCGTTGAGCGTAGCGTTAGAGTTTTCCGGTTTGGAAACGGACAGCCACGACACGGTGACTCAATCTTGTCGAGAATTGGCTAAAACTATCTCGCTAGTGTTTAACATCTAGAAGCCGGTTGCTTTTGAAATTCAAAAAGATGGATTAGCTTTGTTTGAATAACCTACAAAAGCAAACCACATTGGTTCTCAAAGTATAAAATACTTTGGTCCAAGGTTAGGCAAAGATATTAATTAAATATGAGTATTTAAGAGCATAATTATCTTAGGCCTAGAGAAGTGGAATATTCTGAGTATAATATCAAATAGGTACAAACTCAGCTCGAATAACTCCTAGAAAGGTCAAGTTGAAGAATAATTAATCAAAGAAAGTGAACTTGATCTATCAAATAATCATCTTAGAAATAAACTGACTTAGAAGGCTGAATTAACACTCGTAATTCGGTTTACGTTAGCAAACAAAGTCGAGTACTCGAAAAAATGCTTTAAGAGGATTATTTGATCATGCGATGGTTCAAGTAAATTCCGAGTAGGTCGAATACCTTAGTAGAGAAGATATAAGACAAAGTGATATCCGAGTCACTCGGAACAAAGATGAAAACATAGATATGAGTTTCTATGTAGCTCGGAATGACTTGTAATCAAAACTTAAGAGAGATAGAAGTTTATACTTTAGTTTTTTATAAGATATTTAGAGTTAAGATCCGAGTCTTCAATCTCCCCTTTTTAATGAAAGGCATTCCATTCTTAAGATAGAAACTTGTTAGTACAGATTAAGTTTTCAGTATCAATGATTTGTGTTTTCTTTGTATTAGAGCATGTAAAATATAACGAAATTTCAAATCAAAGCGGATATTAAAACCAACGCAGATTTTTGAGTAGATAAGATAAATGATAAATGAAACCGAGAAATGATCGAGCTTAGAAAAGATAAACACTAACGTTTGTTCATTAAAAATATTTACAACAAAAAGAGGAGAGAAACTCCCCTAAGCACAACATCAAGGTTTATATTTTTCTCCCCTAGCATTTCAAGCAAAAGAAGGGAAGAAAAGTTAGAAGTGAATACTTAATGTTGAAAAAAAAATAAAAACAAGAAAAGAAATAGATTAGGATGGTGGGGTTGGTTGGTCGGAGGAGGAAGGCCGAGCGGTGCGCTTCGCCGGTAAGTCCGAGAGGAGGTGGTAGAGTGCGGCGACGGTAGCACCGGGATGTTGGGAAGTGGCTCGGACACTGGTGGTCGAGTCGGGATTATATCATCCTCTAGCTCGTCTTCCTGGAAAACTATAGGGGCTTCGAGTTAGCTGGTTTGGACTGTCCAATGTCCCTAGTATCGTCCGATCCACTCGGATATGAGGAGATTAGCTCGGGTTTGGGCTCCATAGCCCTCTTTTCTTTTGGTGGAGCATCCTCTTCCTTTCCTCTTTCTTCCTCCTTATTCTCGCTCTTCGAGCCGAGCCTCGCCTGTCTTAGCTACGACCTCGGCTTCTTCTTCTTGTTCTTGTTCTTCTACCTCATCGAGCTAGACTTGGTCGGGCCGGAGGACTCCTTAGATGTGTCGGAGGATTCAAAGTCTCGCGCAGCCTTCGTCCCGCGCTCTCGAAGGAGTTGAAGCCGTTCACGTTGCTCGCCAAGAATCCCCTTAAACTCAAGCATCGGGGATTGACACTCCCGAATCCGAGATTGGCCGGTCTTTTGGTTAATGACCATGCCGCATAAAATAGGTTTGAGAGAGCGAACAACCGACCGAAGTTGGTCGATTGTTGAAACGAGTCTTTCGACCATGGTAGCAAATGCGCTAGTTGAGAGAGGAGGTTGAGAAGAATAGGGACCAGCTGAAGTGGATGCATGAGCTAGTCGAATTTGAGTCGGGGAGGAGGAGAGGAAGGTTCTAACTCGGAAGAGTGAACCCATTCACCAGGTTTACTCGGTATCCATACCCGAAGTTCTTTTCAAGCATAGAACTATGGTCGACTCGAAACAACAGAGGGATCCGAAGGAGTGGTGATCTTAAATTGTTTGAAGATAAGAGAGAGAAGAGCTCCAAAAGGGAAAGGAGCGGATTTCTTTGATTGAGCGAGCACTTGAGCCATTTGCTCGATAATGAAAGGAAAGAAGTCTATGTTGTAACCCTCCATGGTGTCAATTTTTTTTTTTGAACCCCGGAGTTTGGGTTCTCCTTGCTCGAGTAGTGAGCAAAGAAAGTTCTCATCGAGAATGTAGCGAGCAATTTGACTTCACTTTTCATCCGAGTCACGGAAAATTTTTCCTGTGCTCGGGCACTTCTTTGTGAATTTGTTGAAGAAGTCATCGAAAATTTCTAGGAATAGAATGTGATTGGGATTGAGAAAAAGAGAAGTGACATTGAAAATGAAGACTCGGATATGACTGACTAAACCCTTTAATGTGTTTTGATTTCATACATTCATCTAAATTTAGGATAAAACAAGAAGCCTCCTAAAAGAAATTCATTTAACTAATTCATATGCTTTTATAATTCATCATTTCAATATGACTTATTCTTGACTCGAACTCGGACTCAAGTATATTAAGATTATCCGACTATGTCCAAGACTCGGAAAGAAGAATCTGAGTTAGTTATCACGGACCGAGTAAGACCGACCCACTCAAATCTCGGGTTCGACCTACTCGATCGGACTCGGACATTTAGTTTGCCTACGCTATTATTTGTTTAATCATGCGTAATAGTAAAATGTCTAAATAACTCATGTGCCCATTATGATTGAATGCTTTATTTATGAGTTTTGGCATACGTGGAATCTGAGTATATTGAATATTAGACTTGAAATATTCCGGATCGGTAGATTAAGGTAATTAGTCATTAAATGCTTTATTTAGACTAATCCTTATCTAATTATGGACCAAAGTATATTTATGCTTTGAGAACCATTGTGTTTAATGTTTTTGCAGGTTTCTCTAATGTCAATTATCTGAAGAAAAAGCAAAACCAAAAGGCTTCGACCGTTAAAGCACTACTAGACAAAAAGTTGGAATTTCTAGAAAAGCTCATAACTTACTCGACGACCTTGTCATTCTGTCGTTTTGGGTAATATTTTATTTCGAGTCTAAGGGTCATTTCTTTCGGCTTTTCGAGTTTACACAAGCTGGAAAAAGAGTTGTTGGAAGCTAGGACCAAGGCACAACGGCTATTTAAAGGTGGTCCGAAATGCGAGTGACTTAGACTATCCATTACAACGGCTAGTTGACTCGGACAGCTTCAACAGAAAGACGTTGGAGGCTCAACAACTATCTCTTCAAGGTAGACTATTTATAGAAGCCTTAGCACAAGATTTCAACTGATGAATGGAAGAAAAGAGAGACCATATTGAACATATTCTCTAGCATACAACTCCCAAACTGTAATTCTAATATTCCGAATTGTATTCTTCCGAGTCAGTTGTATTGCATTTCTTAATACTTTTCTACTCTTTCTCTCTCGACTGAGTTATAAAGGTTACCTCAACTCGGTTGTCCCAAACTGTAAAGGTTACCTTAGTTTGAAAGTGTCGGGTTAGATAAGGGAACTTCTAACCCTGGGAAAAATTGGAGGATCCCAAGTTGATAAGGTAACTTCAACTTGGAAGTACTAGGTCGATCGGATAAGGTAAATTCCGAGCCTGGGAAAATTATAATAGATTTGTTTGGGAACAAATCTGGGTAGTCATATTCATTGTAATTGAGGATTGGACTTGGTGTCCGGATTGACATTGTCCGTGGTTTTACGCCCGAGGAGGGTTTCCACGTATTTCACTGTGTTTACACTTTTTGAGTCAAATCTAAACTCGGATTGTCCGATTCATTCTCTTCAAAGATTAAATCTTCCAAGTTTATTAAAATTTCCTCATCACCCTATTCACCCCCTCTAGGGTGACTAAGACTCTCCAAGAGCAAACCTTAAGAAAAGTTTGTGGAGAAGAGGGAGTTTGATTCTAACAATTGTACCTTGAACTTTGGAAGTGATGACACCTCTAGAAAAGGATTTGTTGGAATAGAACTCATCAACAAGTTCCGGATAAATGAAGTTGTTGAAGCATAAATAATTGTATACTCCAGTTTCTTGAATGAATTTGAGCCAAGAGAAGGAGGTTGTCTTGAAAAACTTGTCATCCAATGTGAAGTCGCTGGACGACAAACACTTTTGAGGGGTCGAGACATACCCTCCCGAGTTATCTTTCGGGCCTTCTTGGTTGTAGACCCCATGAACTCAGATGTAGAACCTTGTTTAGGCATTGTGAGAATGGAGAAATGAGAGGTTACAGGAGAAGAGAGCAAGAGAGAGAGAGAGAGAGAGCACCTTGAAAGTAAGGAAAGAGTATAAGGGAGTAGAGAATTTTATGCGAAAAGAGTATGGCACAAAGTGAAGAACTGAAGACGAATAGATGCTATAAATAAAGAAGATGGAAATGTCCTTCAACCTTCTTTCTTAACGTTCAAACAACATTCTCGGAGAGACATGACGTACAATAGTCCAATGGCTACAATTCCAACGCTTGTCCGTCTAACGGTTTGAATTCTTTGATAGCGACGCGTGTTCGGAGAGAGAAAGAGAATTAAAAAAATAATCTTTCTGAGATTTTCCATTCATCTAAAGATGATTTCAAAAGTTTGGTGTCCATTTTGCTCAAAGACTGAGTCGGACTCGGTATGGTTTCGAGCGACTTAGAAAGCAATTAACTCATAGCTCGGTCTTATTGTTAAGTCAGCTGATCCATTTGTTAATCAAGTATAAGTCAAAATTAAACACATAAAACACATAATCATGCATTAATCATGTCAAGCTCATTCCTAATAAAATAAAACTGATCCTCACTAAGTGGCATAGTGAAAATATCAGCTAACTCGAAATTTCATAAGAATGAATTCAAGTTCAATATCACCTTTCTTAGAATGGTCTCTCGGAAAATGATACCTAACCTCAATATGCTTTGTGTTTGAGTGCTGAACTGGATTCTTAGTAATGCTGATCACACTTTGATTGTCACACTTAATTGGGATAGATTTGAATGAAAGTCCAAGATCCTTCAAGTGTTGCTTGATCTACGGAATCCGAGCAGAGCAAGCTCCAGCTGCAATGTACTCGGCTTCAGCGGTTAATAGAGTCACTGAGTTCTGTTGCTTTGAGTGCCAAGATATAAGGGATTGACCTAGAAATTGGCATGCTCCTGATGTGCTCTTTCTATCAACCTTGTAACCAACATAGTCGGCATCCGAGTATCCGAGTTAGGGTCGGTTCGAGTCTCTTAAAAACCATAGACCAAGATTCCGAGTTCCTACAAGATATTTGAAAATCCTCTTCATCTGTAGTGAGATGTGATTCTTTTAGATTAGCTAGAAATCTTGTACACAGACATACACTAAACATAATATCCGGCTCTACTGGATGTGAGATATAGCAGAGATCCAATCATACCTCTATAGAGTTTCTAATCTACTTGCTTTATCTTTTCGTTTGAGTATAGTTTCATGCTCGCTACTCATGGGTGTTGCTGAATGTTTCACATCTTGAAGCTTGTACTTCTTCAACATCTCCTTGGTATACTTAGATTGATGGACATAGATTCCATCTTTATCTTGTCCGATTTGTAGACCAAGAAAGAAATTGAGCTCTCCCATCATGCTCATTTGGAACTCCTGTCCGATCAACTCGGAAAACTCTCGACAGAGATTTTCATTAGTGGCTCCAAAAATAATATCATCAATAATCACAAGTACATATGATTTAACTTCGAGGCTTTTCATAGAGATTTCACCACATAAATCCATATGAAGCAATTCAAGCACTTTGGATGTGGAAGTAGTTTTGAGAGGTTTGAAAGATGATCCGACGTGTTTCCCTTTTGTGCATGCTTCACGATTTTGTCTTTCTTAAATGCACAGTTAGGTAAACCCCTAACTAAACCATGAGATGCAAGCTTTTGATAGTGTGCATGCTAATATGACCTAGTCTATGATGCCATGTCCAAGAATCATCATGCAATGATGCTTTTAAATAAGATAAATTCGACTTGGATCAGAGAGAGGAATGGTATAGGTATTACCCGACCTCTTACCCGAGATCCTAGTCTCTTTGGTAGTTGTATCACATATGTAGCAATTGGTCCGAGTGCATCTTACCTCTTGACCTTTGTCACACAACCGAGAGATACTCGAGTAGATTGTACTTTAATCCATTAACCTGGATCGACCAGGTTGTCTCCTTTACCAATCTTGCTAATTCCAACTATCTTGCCCTTATTGTCATCTCCAAAAGTGACTTTGCCACCTTTAAAATCTTTTAACTCGGAAAAGAGTTTTGAATCTCCTGACATGTGGCGTGAGCATCCACCGTCTAAGTATCAATGGCCTTTCATCCTTTTCGAGCTACCTGCAAAATAGAAACACACTAACCGTTCTCACTTCTTCTAACGAACCCACTAACTCCCTTAACTGTGGTCCTTTTCTAAGGAAGAAGACTCTTGGGAACCCATATTTGAATGACTTTGGGCTTGGTCCGATTCCGAGTCTTCTTTCTAGAAAGCTAAGTCTCGTGTCTCTTTCTTTTGAAAATCTTTTCTTTTGTAAACAGGTGGAGAAGGTTTTCTCCCGTAAACCTGGTGCAGGATCAATCCTCCTTTCATTCTTATGAAAAAGACCATGCTCAGCCTTCGTAAACTTCACGGTTCCGGAATCTTTCTTGAAAAGATTTGAGTAGGAATTAGATTCCTCCTCTTCGTTAAAACCAAGTCCTTCTTTCCTAAAGGAGAAACACCGAGAGCCTAAAAGCATGTCAAGGTTTTTCGACCTTGAGTAAATTTCAAAACAAGCTCTTGAGACTCATTGAGCTTTCTTTTCGGATGCTCATTTTCTATTTTGAGTGACTCGAGACTTAGTCTTATTAGTTTGAGTACTAGTCTTGAGTTCTTTTAGAGTTAGTCTCGGCTTTTCCAATTCATTTTTCAAGCAATCGCTCTCGAAGTAAGAGGCTCAAGTTGTTATTTGAACCGAGAAAATCAGAATTGGACTTTTTTTCCAAAGTGTAAATATATTTAGCCAAATCAACTTTGGAGAACTTAAGAAAGTATTCAATTACCTCCTGAGGACATGTCTCTTCGATGTATCGAGTTGTCGGCATCCGACTCAAATTCAGCTTCCGAGTCCGTTAGTGCCATTAGACACTTTGAGTCATCAGAATCATCTTCTTCTTCAGATGAGTTGTCATTGCTCCATGTGGCCATCATAGCCTTCTTCTTCTTCTTTCTGTCCTTCTTTCTCTTCGGACAGTCTTTGACTATGTTATGTTTGTCTGCATCATTCGAAACGACCTGAGTTCTTAGTTAAAGATAACTTTGAAGGGGAAGAATATTTACCTTTTCCGTCCTTCTTATCTTTCTTGTAGAACTCTTCCTTTGACCTCTTTTCCCACTTCTTATGCTTCATTATTCTTTTGAAGCCTCGGGCAATGAGTGCCATTGGATCCTCTTTTGAGTCCGAGGAACTCGGACTTTCCCCTCTACTTTACGAGGCCTCGGCATCCTCTTTTTCCAGGTGAATTTCATGGGTAAGCGGCTTCCTAATCGGTTCGTCCGGCTTTAGTTGAGAGAGGTTATGAGCTTCCTCGATGGCTGTCATCTTGGGACCCCATCTTCTCTTTGGTAGACTTCTCGAATTATTTTGCACATTTCTTCATGAGAAATCTTTCTACCCAGAGATTTAAGATTGTTTGTAATCTTAGTGAAGCGAATAAACATCCGAGTGATGTTTTCTTCTAGCTCCATCTTAAACAACTCATATTTGTGAAGATACTAACTTATCTTTTCCTGTTTCACTTGGCTTGTTCCTTCATATGTGTTGATAAGAGTGTCCCACGGATCTTTGGCTATGTCATAGGTTGACACTCTGTTGTACTCTTCCGAGCTGATAGCGGACATCGAGTGTTCATTGCTTTGAAGTTCTTTCGAACTTTAATGATTCTTCATTGGTGTACTCGAATTTTTCTTTAGGCACGAGATCTTATACCTTCCATCTTCATTGGGATGTAATTGCCTTCTTAGATGATGTTCCGGACATCTTCATCGTTGTCCAACAGAAAGCACTCCATCGGTTTCTTCCAATGTACAAAGTTTGACCCTTTAAACTTTGGTGGTCCAGTGGATGACCTTCCTTCATCGAACTCTCCATTATTATGAGCCATCTAATCTTTAGACCTTTGGATTGTTAGATTCTTCTTGAAAGGCTAGGCTCTAATACCAATTGAAGGTTTGCTCCTGGAGAGTCTAAATCACCAGGGGTGATGAGGGAAATTAAACTAACTTAGATAATTTTTTCTTTGAAAGAGATAAACAATTAAGTCCGAGTCTAGATTGAACTCAAAAAGGAAAAACTCGAGAGATACATGGAAACCCTCCTGGGGCGAGAAAACCACAAACAAGTGCTAATTTAAGCACCAAATCAAATCCACTATTTTGAATCCTCAAAATCCAAAGGATCGACTCTACTAGAATTGCTCCCTTAGACAATTCATTACGAGTGTTTTCCTACACACAAAAGTTCCCTTATATGATCTAGTACTTCCTAACTAAGATAATCTTTATAGTTAGGGACAACTAAGCTGAGTTAACCCATACAGCTCAGTCAAGGGACCTTACTCGAAAGTAAGAGAAGTATGTAATCGATTACTAAACTTTACAACTTAGAAAATATTAAGTACAAACTTGGAGTTGTAAGTAGAAGATTGAGTGAGTAATGTACTAAGAGAATTAGGCAGTGTATTGATCAATAGTTTCAGCAATCTTCAAGTCTTGTCAAGTGGCTTCTATTTATAGATGACCAAGCATAGTAGTTGTTGTGTCTAATTTACTGGATCGAAGTCTTTACTAGCCGTTGGAAGGGCTTTTCCGAGTCACTCGAAAAGATCCGTTGGAGTGTAAATGTTGGGCAACAACTATTTGCTCCAAAAGGTGTTCCAATCAACTGGTGTTGTCCGAAAAGTAAGGTAGAAACCACCGTTGAGCCTAGCGTTAGAGTTTTCCAGTTTTGGAAATGGACAGCCTTGACACGGTGGTCGAGTCCTATCCAGAATTGGCTAAAACTATTTGTCTGGTGTTTAACAATTAGAAGCCGGTTGCTTTTGAAATTCAAAAAGATAGATTAGATTTGTTTGAATAACCTACAAAAGCAAACCACATTGGTTCTCAAAGTGTAAAATACTTTGATTCAAGGTTAGGTAAAGATATTAATTAAATATTAGTATTTAAGAGCGTAATTATCTTGGGCTAGAGAAGTGGAATATTCTGAGTCTAATATCAAATAGGTTCAAACTCAACTCAGAATAACTCCTAGAAAGATCAAGTTGAAGAATAATTAATCAAAGAAAGTGAACTTGATCTATCAAATAATCATCTAAGAAATAAACCGACTTAGAAGACCGAATTAACATTGTAATTCAATTTACGTTAGCAAACACAAGTAAGTACTCCAAAAAATGCATTAAGAGGATTATTTGATCATGCGTGGTTCAAGTAGATTCTAAATAGGTCGAATACCTCAGTAGAGAAGATATAAGACAAAGTGATATCCGAGTCACTCGGAACAAAGATAAAAACTTGGATATGAGTTTCTATGTAGCTCGGAATGACTTGCAATCAAAACTTAAGAGAGATAGAAGTTTATAGATAAGTATTTCATAAGATATTTAGAGTTAAGATCCGAGTCTTCACAACCAACTATCGAGTAGCAAGATAGCAAGATGGACTGTCATGTCTGTCGAATTTGAACTCAAGTTCGTCCCTCAAAAAGTGATCAAAGGAAGGATAGTGTCGGAATTCGTAGCTGATCTACCCGTACTCGAATCGTAACTCGAACACCTTGACTTTCCGGATGAAGATATTTTTACAAGTAGAGGTTGACATTTGGACAATGTACTTCAATGGTGCTTCCAATGAGAAGGGCTTTGGGGTAGGGATTCTTCTAGTCTCACCGGAGGGAGCACATACTCCCATTTCAATCAAACTAGACTTCGAAGTCACCACAATGCCGAAGAGTACGAAACTTGCATCATTGGACTTAAAGCCGCCACAGAGATCGGGGTCAAGAATATCGGGGTTTTCGATGGCTCCAATTTGATCATCAATTAGATTTCACAAAGGTGGAAGGTACGTAGTGAAGCCTTGGCACCCTACCAAGCATATTTGATATAATTATCTAAACACTTTGAGAACATTTCTTTCACTTACCTTCCTAGGGATGATAATCAATTCACGGATGCACTAGCTAAGTTATCATCCATGACTAATATCCCTACTGGCATTCATTCAATGCCAATTCACATTGAGCAATGGAGTCACCCCGCATATGTTTGTACTTTAGAAGTGCCTAATACTCACCATACCATTGGTATCTTGACATTTATCAATATTTGGATAAAGAAGAGTATCCTTTGGACTCCACATCCAGAGCCCAACGAGCCATCGGGATGTTGGCTGCCCAATTCTTCATCAATCGGAGGCAATTGCATAAGAAAACTGATTCTAGGATTAACTTATTTTGTGTCAACCAACATGAAGCAAAGCGCATAATGGACGAGATTCATGGCGGAGAGTGTGGCCCTTATATGAATGGTAAGATGTTGGTCCGTAAGGTTAAGAGACTAGGCTACTATCGGTCGACAATGGCGGCAGACTACCATGAATTTGTTAGAGGGTGCCATAAATGTCGGTGTATGCAAATTTACAACACCAACCACCATCGTTTCATACAAATTTAGCTTCCTTTTGGCCATTCTCGGTTATGGGAATATATATTATTGGCAAGATGACCCCTAAGGAAATAGGTGGTCACGAATTCGTGCTAGTAGCAATCGACTAATTCACAAAATGGGTAGAGGTGACCTCTTATGCAACTTTGACGTTGAAGTAGGTAGCCAAATTCATTACCCAAAATATCATCTCGTCACTATGGGGTGCCTCATGAGCTAATTAGTGATCACGGTAGCCATTTTAAGAAAAAGTAGCGAGACATGCTTGGATAAGTACAAAATCCAACATCATAAATCTTCACCCTATCACCCTTAGACAAACGGAGCAGTTGAAGCCGCTAATAAAAATATTCATAAAATAGTGGAGAAGATGGCGAGTTACTTATAAGGATTAGCTCGACAAACTATCTTTCACTTTGTCTTGTTATAAAACTTCTATTAGAACCTCTACTGGAGCAACGCCTTTATTCCCAAGTTTATGGCATGGAAGCAGTCCTTCCAATCGAAATGGCCATTCCCTTGTTAAGGATAGTTGCCAAGAGCCGATTCCGAAGCAAAATGGGCCAAAGCACGCTATGAACAGCTAGGATGAGAGGCACCTCAACGCCCGCAAAATGTCCAAATATACCGGCGCGTATATCTAGGGCATTTAATAAGAAAGTTAAGCCTTGAAATCTACAAATTGGAGATTTAGTCCTTAAGGAGATAAGAACGCCAATTCGGGACCCATGAGGAAAATTTAAGCTCAATCGGCAAGGCCCATTTGTACTTAGTCGGCTCATACTTGGCGGGCGATGATACTAACTAATTTAGATGGGGAAGAGATTTTCCAAGTACACGAACTAAGATCGGTTGAAGAAGTATTATGTTTAGCACCACCCTAGACAATAGGCTGAGCCCAGCCCAACCAGAGCTAGGTTATGGCGAGCGCCGACCACCACCAAAAAAGGTGGACTGGCCGGATCACGTTCTTTCTTTTGAACTCGCAACTAACTTTTAACCGTCCAATTAGATGCCCGTATTTATTTCTCGGGCGGTCCATTTAGGCGGTCCGTTCATGTGTTTTATTATTTTTGGGCGGTCCATTTAGGAGGTCCAATTTACTTATTTCTTTTTACCTTTAGGTGAGTGATAAAACATAAAAGTATAGCATAATACTTACTGTTATTTAATAATAGGTAAGCCTACTACTTACCTGATTACATAGCTACTAAAGGGAAATAAATGCAAGCATACTACTTGTAAAACAATAATAAATTTGTTCTAAAGAGCCAAAACTAAACCTCCTTCTCTTTTATTCTATCCTAAGATCTAAGCCCTAGTCTATCTTTACTTTCTTTCCTTTAGGGTCACTAGACTCAGCTTTTTCATCCCGGTGCATTCCTTTAGTTCTTCAATTATGCGGGCCTTCCTCTCTTCAGCTTCCTTGGCTTCAGTTTCTCTTCACTGGATGCATTCAGCCACTTGAGGGTTTATCGCGCGAATTTGGAGACAAGTAGCAACAGGGACAACTTCTTCAGGATCCAGATGTCGGCTTTCGATGCCTTACGTCGTTGGGGATCCACTTCTATTATCCACTTAAGATAATACGGAGAAATAGTAGTATTAGGTTCACTTCAAGGTGTCAACAACTTTGGCAAGTTTGTCCAAGTATTGAGGCCACGACTTTGTTCGATTAGAGTTGCCAAAACCTTTGAACAATTCAAAGGCAGCGAGGCCAAATGTAGTCCAACAAGGCAATCACTTGCTGCACGGTGTGTGTCCTAAATCGAGATACCTTCTAGTGCTCGATGTAAAACACTATGTCATTGTTGTGATTTGTGAGGTACTACTCCCACTAAGAAGCCGGGTGATCATCTACCACCTCTTCTCGTTTTTGATGGCAAAAGTGTACAACTAAGTATGCGTCGGCTTTTGGTGGAGCCCGAAGTAACTTTAGATGCTCCATCTACCGGATCCGCACATCACGGATGCAAAATCAAAATTATTGTCCCGCACGGCCAAAGTCTAATTTTTTAGGCCCAATAAGAGCAAAATCAAATAAAACGAAAATATTTTTAGCAGTGAAAAATGAAAAAAAAAGAAAGAAAGCGACGTTTACCGAATGTGACTTAGCCTCGACGACGCCTGATCGCCACCCTATGGCCGGCGCTGCCAACCGGCTTATGCTATTCGGTCTTGTCCATGATCATGTACTTACTCGCAACAACGAGGGGCTCTGGAAAAATCTTCCTCCGAGTTTGCTTCAACCCGATCTAATCCTATGATTGTCTCAACAACTATTAAGGGAGTTAGAGAACAATAATTCTCTAAATTTTCAACTAAACATAGTATTGCCGCTGGTGCCACGTCCCCGTGACCTCCTACCGGCGAGAATTCACCTATCGGACAGGTGATGATGGCCCGTCGTCTTGGGATGATGATTGCCTCGGAATAGGCATACATGTGCCGATAGTGGTTCATCAGGTTGGTCAAATTTACCCGTTTCCCAACAAGAATCCACTCTAGATTCTTATTACTAAGTTTCGATAGGTATTTGTAAGTCTAATAGAGGTTTTTAGATGATTTTGGTAAAATTGGTTTTGTATGCCTATAACCGCCTGGTATGGCATCAAATTCTTCAAGCGAGGGGCACAGTTCCTTATCCTTGAACCTGAAGACATGATGGTGAGGGTACCAAAAGGCCACAACGGCCCTTAAGAAAGTCTAGTAGACCATCACTTGGCAAATGCTGTATAGGATATTCAACCCAAAATTTGATAACCCGGATTTGTCAATGTTACTCATCTCATGCATCCATGGGGTTAACTCACTCATGAAATTCATTGTCTTTTAGAAGGAATAGAGGACGGTGAATGATCTTAGTTTAATACGCGGAAGGTTTTTGAGTTTGGAACTTTTCTTGAACATGAGCGTGGGTCCTATTTATATGGGTTTTCCGGAGTTATTAGAGTTTTACTCGTAACTTGATCGCCGAGCGATCGCTAGCATGGGTCCTATTTATATGGGTCTGGTCCGTTTCGCTGTTTTCTTTGGCCCGAGCACTCCTTGGTCCGTGTTCTTGTCTGCCCTAACCTTTTTTTATGATATTATTGGACCATGCACTTGAGATTTTTCTTTTTTTATTATTTTCTTTTGGGGGAATGAGGGCTATTGTCATTTTTTTTCAATTTGTCTTTGGAATTTCCTTAAGTCCTTTTGCATCATATTAAATAAAAGAACACATTTCTTAGAATTGAGTCTTGCATTTCATCCCGAGTGCATAAGAGTCCTCACTATAAAGCAAATGCTAAGTAAACAAACACCCTACAAGGGACTTCCTAATCATCAACGATGGAAGAAGCAAGGAATCATCTAAGCATCGCCATTAGAATCATCATCAAAGATGTAATTCCTGAAGTCCTCTAAGACGGATGTGGAGAACCGACCACCTTCGTCACCTTGATAAGAGCTACCTCCGTGGTCCCATGATTGCGAATCTTCATGAGTTGGACCATTGTACGAAGGTCAAGGGAAGTAAAGAGGATTTCCGTGACAATCGAAAGCCTGCAGGGGTAAGATGTTTAAGCTTTCCTAAGAAAAGCTAGGTCCTGCATCGGAAGCACTAGGCCTTGCCTCTGAAGCACTCCTATGATGCATACGCCTTGAAGAATGTCTTGAAGAACCTTATCTAGCGAGTACTACTAAAAGGTGCTCGTTGGCCGGATAGGTGTGTTTGTGCCCTGGGTACACCAGGAAGACTACCGGAGGGAGGTGCTTTAGATCGGCGCCTCTATAAGAATGATTAGGCAATTAGCACTCACTAAAAGCTTAATAAAATCACTGCTCCACTAATTAAGGACTTACCCGGAAAGTAGGAAAGGATCGCCCGTAAGGAAGTTTTGGATCCCTAGTAGAGCGGACTAAAGATTGATGGACATAGTTCGAGATCGCTCTCGGTTATACTACGAAAATTGATAGTTTGGTGTTAGCCAAATATAATTTTAGCATACAACTAGAAGTGAAGAACATGAAATTCTTACTCGTCGCCAATTCTTAGGAAAATGATGGCCAACACATCCTTCTTCCGGGATTTCGAAAATTCTTACGTATCAAGGAGATTCGCCGATAAGAGCAGCATCTACATCAAGGCTTGGGATATGGATGTCTGCAGGAGTGAGCTGCCAAAAGATGAAGTTAATTTCCATGCAAGAAATTCAGCTATGATAAGGAAAGAGTCGAGAACTCACCAGTTGGGTCATGATTCATGCCGAATGGTGGGTATAGGATGTGTTTAAGTTTAGAAATGAGGTAAAATGATACCCCACAATAGCAACCGCTTGCTCATTTGGATGAAGGGACCAAAAGTAGAACATGATTGGAGGTGGACCAACCGGAACAGGACGGAGGCCACGTGTTGACCCTGGATTTGAGGTGTGACCCTCTCCCTAAGATACCAACAAAATCTAAAAGCACCTTCAAATAAGGTCCTCATTTCACTCAATTCTTGTGCCACAATGACACTTCGGGAAGTTGAAGTTGGGCCCAAGGATGGAAGTGAGCCTACATTTAAGGTTTATCAAGAAATAAGCTAGCTAGAACGAAAGCTAGCAAGAAAACAGATGAAAAACAGTATATAATCAAGGCTGGAGTCCACCACAGGCAAGCCCACAGGCCGTGGGCAGGGGTAGAAAGCTAAACAAAGTGATAAAAGGTCTCCAAAAAGTAAATTTTGAGGCAAATTTTGAGGCCAAAGAGGCATACTGAGGTCACACGGTTGAGGGCTTGTAAGACCCCGTAATTTTGGGTTAGGAAGTTAAAGGAGTTATGTTAGTTATTTAATTTTAATTAAATAGAGTAGGTCGAATGACCAAGTTATATGCGTGATTAGCTACTCATAAATTTATTCAGCAAATTATTATTATTGTATAACTATAATTAGTAGAGCATATTAATCCCTTCCTCCGAATTTTTCCACTCGGACTAGCTAAATAAAAACTCGAGATCGCTTATACTCGTATGTGAGTTTAATTGTTTTGAGAGTCAGCAAGAGCAAAAAGGGAAGAGCAAGGTAATAAGGAATATTAAGGAAGAGGTCAATTAGGTGTTGACAATAAAAGGGGATTAGTTTAATTGATGGGGTGTGGCATTACCTAAGGGAGCCAGCAAAATAGGAAAAGAAGAAAGAAAAAAAAAGTGAAAAGAAGGAAAGAGGGCTCGGGGAGCCCGAGCAACAGAGAAGGAACGAGCGGGAGAAACAAAGAGAGGGAGGGGAGAGAGAGAGAGAGCGCAAGAGCCGGAGCAGAGGCCGGTGGCCCGCCTGAGCGGCAAGTGCCCGGTGGGCAAAGGGAGAGCAAGGGCTCGGAAAGGTAAGAAGGAAAAGAAATAGAGCGAAGGAAGAAGGAAAGAGAGAGAGGAAGCAAGCGGTGCGAGGGCCCGGGGAGACCAAGGGGGACCGGCGACCATTGCAAACTCGAAGGCAGCAGCCGGAGACGCGAGTAGGCAGCGAGCGAAGGGTCAAAGCGAGGGGCGGAAGAGGGACCCAAAACAGAGGCAGACGCGAGAGAGTCCAGGAGACCGGGAACCGAAAAAGGGACGACGACGAGGGAGAAAGATCGGTGGCAAGCTCGCGAGGACCCGACCGAGGGGTAATGGGAACCAGAAGCAAGAGGAAGCGAGAGTCCCCTAAAACCGAACACAACCGAATGCAAAACACGGACAACAAGCAATTTAATCGATTCCAAACCCTAGAATTCGAGGTGGGTAGTCTTATACTCTAAACTATAAGTAATTTCGAAACTTAAATGGATTTATTGTGAATATTGAATGATTGCTGTGAATATTGAGTTTGTTGTGAATTTTGAGCATCCGTATTGCAGAATAGACCTAGTAGTTGTTTAAGATTGAAACAAGAGCTTAGAATGGAGTTAGGGAATTGTTAGGGCTAAATCGGGACATGAAGGGATTTACTTGGTTAAATAGTAGAGTTGAATTGGGAACTTTGAAGAAATTTGGTAGTTAGTTAAAGTTGAATCGGGAACCCGATGATTCGGATAAAGTTAGATTGTTTGGGTCTAATGAGTAGTATTGAGATTTGGGGACAAGTACGTTGTGGTTTGGGTATAGATTGTGAATTAGTATTTTAAATTGAGCCTTAGAGATTTACTGAAATTGCGGCATTGGGAAATGATTGCTAATATCGAGAAATGATGAGTGAAGTATAAAGAGGAGTAGGAATTCATATTGATGATGCACAATTAAGGCATGGGAGTGAGAAATGGGGATTGTCGGATTAATTGAGTTTGAAGTATATTTATATCCTCAAGGTTGAACTGAGCGTGAAGGTAAGCGAAGCTAACGGAAATTGAGTGATGTAAAGTGATTAAGAGTTATATAACTAAGGATGGACGAATAAGAATTGATTGATAAGATGGAGGCATACAATTGGAGTTTGAAGCAGGGAAGTGATCGGTCGGGAATTGTAAGGTTAAGGTTGAGTTTAGAAGGTATCTAAGTCTTTGAGATGAAATTAAGTTGGAAGGTGAACCAAGAAAGAGGAACTTAAGTGATAAAGTGAGATTAGGAGTTATATGGCTTAGTATGAGCAAAGGAAGTTAATTTATAAAGTAGATACCTAGAATGAGGAATTGGGGTAAAGACAGAGAGTTGTGAGAAGTTGAGACGTGAGCGAAAGAATTGGTTTCATAAAATAGAGACCTAGAATGAGGAATTGAAGTAAAGACAGAGAATTGTGAGAAGTTGAGGCGTTGAATTAGGTGGTGTCCGCTTGTGGTTATTGTGGCTCGGAAAATGGAAATTAATCATACGAAAGTGATGGATTGAGGAAGGCATAGTTGGAAAAGAGTTGAGAATGACCGCTTGCGTTGAATGGTGGCTATACATGTTGCTTTACATGATTTTCAAAAGTAGTTCCGAGAAGAGCTTTGTATTTTACGTGAAATGATCCTTGAATTCAACTTCTTGTGAATTACCTTTCAAATGTGATTATGTTTTAAAGAAGCAAATCTGATTGAGAAATTGAATTTGGAGGGATGACACGTAGTGCTATGCTTTCTAGTGTGTCAAACTGATTTGAGAAAGTGAATTTATAAGGGTGACACATGGTGTCATGCCTTCCTTGATGTTAAATTGATTGAGAAAGCTGTGAAGTGAATGTGATGAATAAGTATGTGCAAAGAGTTTTGAATCGACCGGCTACGGATTGTTTAGCATACCGAAGGGTTCGAACTGGGGATGCCCAACTAGAAACTTCGAGGGAAGGGTTCTAACAGGGGTCTTGCGGTGACAGGATGCCCGATCTAAGAAATCCTAGAAGATAGGTCCCGGGAGCCTTTTGTTCAGGGTCGCGCCTCGGAATAAAGAAGTGCTAGTTCGAATCCTCGAAGGCCTAAAAAGTTGATTCGAGATGGAAAAAGAGAATTGTGATGAATGTGAAATCGTGCTTTTAAATAATTAAAAGAGTTCGATCTTTATGTTGTGAGAGATTTCATTGAAAGTTTATAAATTTGTATTGTAGTATTATGTATTCGCAGATTTCATTATTATGAATATTATGTGTAAAGAATTTTCATTTTAAGGGTATAAGACTCCAGTGAGCCCGTGGTTTATTGCTCACCCCATAAATCCCCCTTTTCCCCAGAGTGTTGCGAGTGCATTCTCGAGTGTGTGCGCTACTTAGCTTATTCTCGGACTCCGTTGATTGCCGTTTGCTAGTTGTTGAGCGATTCGAATCGCGAATGTGCATTTCTTATGTTTCTAAGTATTGTACTTGTAATTTAGTTCATGTAGTTTGTACCGGATGTATAGCAAACCATTTAAATCGTTTCAAGTTTTATCGCATGATTGGTTGGACTCCGGCGTGTGGCCGTTGAGTTGTATACTCGAGCGTGTGGCTCGTTGAGTTATGTTATGCTTTTATGCAGGGTTTTAGGGCTTTAAGCCTAAGGGATAGTCCACATTACAAACATAACTCTGCCGAAATTTTTAGGAAATCTCATATTCCTTTGGAAAACCACCTTTATTACCTCTAAGTTGGATTTAGACAGACAAACCAATACCAGAAAGAGCCTTGGAAGTTCCTTTAAGGAACTCGGCGATGTAATACTCCCGGGGGTGTTTTAGGGTGTTATAGGGCTGATCTCAAGAAGTTTATCCCGTGAATATTGCGACGTTAAAGATAGACTTTAGCCCACAATATGGAGGCCAAAAATACAGAATGATTTGTTGAACTAGGAGAAAAATGTGGGAAATATTCATACTACCATGGCTGCATTTTACAAATCAAATCAAGTAAAATGTTTTTTTATCCACACCAGATAAAAATATTTTGGAGAAAGAAAGAATTTGAGCATGCCTCAATAATCTTCCACAAGCCATTCAACGGTAAATAATTGGTTGAATTCGGCTTCGATTTTGTGTGTCGTACACCGGAACGGAGGCCCCTAATGACGCAAGTATATGCAGCAAGCATCCCAATTGAGCTCTTTTATTTTGTTAAGATCTGCTAAGTTCACCAAATAGAGAACATGAACCTTAACAGCTTGGTCGGAGAAGAGAATCGTACTCAAGAGAAGAGCAAGCATGATCCGGACTTCTTGTTAAGGAGAGTTTTGAGGCCAAAACCTAACATTCTCAAAGGCCTAAAAAGGACAAAATACTTGAACAAATTATCATGGGGAAATGTATCCATTACAGGGCCAAAGAAGTGATAAAGATAGTCCCGCTTTTATACAAGTTCCTGTCATAGGCTAGAGGCTCTCCCGAGAAGCCCAAACCAGATAAAACAACAAAATCAAAAGGCGTTATAGTCATTTCCCTGAAGGGAAGCTAAAAGTATTGATAGTGCCCCAAAAGCGCTCACTAATATCTCTCTTTTGTCAGTAAGGTGGTTCAAAGCAAAGTAAAGAGGACCAAACCCGACGCTATGCATGACATCTTCTAGAGGAAAGTTCATCCTTTTACATGTCTTCATGAATTTAGGGATAGCTCCACTACTCCGAATTGAGCCTTTCGCATGACAAAAATCCAACAAGATTTGTTTTTAGTTAAAGAGCTATTCTCAATGAGTAAAAGAAGAAACTTAAGCCAACTAACTTACCGAAGGAGTGATGGCAACCGAAGAAGCATGACTTTCAGCCTCCACCAAGAGGTCATTTGGGTTCCACTCATTCCGTCGAGGTCATTCCCACTCGAGGTAGTTATCTTAGATGAGTTTCTCGGCTTTAGACCTCCTAACAGGTTGTGTCTTTCTCGTAGACATTTTGAAAGGAGAGATTTTGAGAAACAACTAGTTTTCAAGAAGAAGCAAAGTAAGAGAGCACAAGAGGAATGCAAGAGCAAGAAGAGGAGTAAGTGTGCAAAATGTACACACCAAGTACCCCACTTTTATAGGCAAACTCGATCAAGGCAACCAACCATATAAGACAAGGGTCAAGCAAGTAGAGGGAGACCAAGGGAGTCCGAGCAAAGCACGCCATTGCCACACCCGACAAAAGATAGCCAGTGCTCGGCCATGAGGTGCCGTGATGTCCCATCAGCGACAACTTTGTAACTTAGCCTCGCCCACCTAGCTTGTGGAGTCTCATCAACCGTGGCATGTGACTCTTCGGCCTTTTATGCATGCAAATGGGAGTTTTTAGGCGGACCAATCAGCTTTTCCGGATCAAAATTTTCATCCTGTTTTCGATCGAATTACTCGGGTAAAACACTCGAACTTTCGTCAATTTTATTATATACTAATAAGTATGTTAGTACAATAGATCATTTGGCCAAGCTTCGGATCAAAAGAATGATTGAAGTTTTAGTATCAAAATATACCAAGCTTACAATCCTCTTGTCGGACTTCGTAACGCATGCATCACGACCAAGTCCAGGCCCCATTCCGGAGTTCATGTTCAATTACAACAAATTCCAAGTATCACACAATACTTAATATCAAAATCGAGGTAAGTACCCCTTTAGTGTCTACTTTGACCCTTCGTCTTTTTAGATTCGGTCAAAGTGGGGGCTAACTCGTAGACACCTAAAAGTGTCGTCCCTTATCTCTTTAATTCTATATTTTGTTCCGTTGGCTCGATGATGAAATCCCCGAGTCTTGCTTAAGGATTTGGATCATGGACTGTGATTGATTGGTGCGACATAAGCCAGTAAACCATAAAGGAGCCCAACACCGAATAAACAACCTTTTGCCTTGGGTCGGTCCATAAATCCCCTTTCTTTCGGGCGATCCAAGAACCGGGCCAAGCCTTCAGAGACAATGGAGTCCAAGTGCTATGTGCTCGGGAAGTTCCAAGTTCGAATATCGCATTTTAGATTTGTCCAATCGACAAAGAGCCGAAGACCCGAAGATGGTGTTAAAGCATTGCATTTCATGATCACGAGCATCAAAGTGTTGCGTTTAAGCTCCACAAAATAATCTACACGAGACTAGGAGCTTTTCCCTTCAAAACGATGTTGTGGCCGGCGCCTACAACCCCGAGTTTTAAGTGAAATGTTGCGTTTTAGAGAATTCTTTGCAAACACGGTAGGGCACGAAACCCTAGGAGTGCTCGGGTGGCTGGCGCCGGCTAATCGGGTTCTATTTGGTTCTATCCTTTCTATCCTGGTTCAATCTCTTGATTTATTGGCCCCGTTTTGTTTCTCGCTATTTTGGACGGCATGCTCGCATGTAAGCCCTAGGTCATTTGTGACTTAGGTTCTTCCCTATAAATAGAGAGCCTTGGCTCTCCTAGGCATAATGCTACGTAAAGCTAACTAGAGCACTCATACCTAAACATTACTCCGCCGAAATTACTATTAACCATACATATTTTCTCTACTTATCACCGTTGAATTCGTGCAAAGAGCTAAAGAATATTGCATTATTCTGATCTCTAGGAACTTATTCAACTCGATCATTTGTAATACCTGAAATTTTAAAGAAAAGCAATTGGAAAGCATAGAATTATTGAGTATTATTCCCGCAGACTAGGGGGTTGAGTGACTCGATTTTATTTACGACCAGACATATTATGTTAGAATCCCTTTGGAGGCTTGTGTTGAATTAATTAAATCAAGGAAATTGCCTCCCTTTTGTGTGCTGAACCTTTGCACGGTTAGGAATTGTCGTGGCCGACGTATTAAAATAAATTAAGACGCAGAGGCATAAGGGGACGAAGAAAGGCGAGGCGTGGAATTGTTTTATGTAGAAAAGATTACTTTGGTCATGAAAAGATAAATGAGGTTTAATAAAGAGGTGGGTTTTTGGTTTAAGTGGAGAAATGAGATAGAAATCAATTTGGGGTCCAATTAGGATCATTAACTCGACCCAATTAGGCGGTGGAAAAAGAGGAAAGGAAAGAGGACTCGGGGTGCCCGAGCAGCAGAGAAGGAACGAGCGGGTGAAACACGAGAGAGAGAGAGAGCGCGGAGCCGGAGCAGAGGCCGGCGGGCCGCCCGAACGACGAGCGGCCGGTGGGCAAAGGTCGAGTAAGGGCTTGGAAAGGCGAAAGGAAAAGAAACGGAGCAAAAGAGGGCCGGGCGAGAGGAACCGAGAGGGAGAGAAGGCGAACGGTGTGAGCGCCAAGGAGGCCGAGCGGGGCTGGCGACAGTCGTAGACCCGAAAACGACGGTCGCCGACTTGAGCAGCGGCGAGCGGGGAAGAAAGCGAGAGACTAGCAGAGCGAGGGACGGAGGAGGGACCCGGCGAGGCAGACGCGAGAGAGTCCAGCGAGCGGGAACCGGAAAAAGGAGCGGCGGCCGCGAACAAGAAAGTGATGGTCGGCGAGCCGTGGGTGCACGCGAGGGCTGAACCGAGCCGAGCAAATGGAGACCGAGTCGTGAGGAATAGAGTGAGGCGAAAGATACAGAGGCGTAACGAGAAGAAGAAGAGGGCAAGGAACCCAATCCGAATTCATCCAAATCAGATTATAAACCATAAAATTCGAGGTGGGTAGTCTTATACTCTAAACTATTAGTAATTTCGAATCCAAATGAGTTTCTTGTGATTGTTGAATGTGATTGTGAATATTGAACATGTATGCTATTGAATGAGTTTAGTAGTTGTGGAAAGTTGAATTAGGAGTTGTGAAAGGGATTGGTAGTTGTTTAGGCCTCGAATTGGAAATCGGGAATTCGGACGGAGTTGGGTTGCTTGGGTATAATGAGTAGTATCGGGAATCCGGTCAATTGGGGATGGGGATAAGTATGTGTGGTTTGGGCATAAGTTGTGAATTAATATTCCAGATTGACTCTTAGAGATGGACTGAATTTACGACATTAAGGGATAATTGGTAATATCGGGAAATAGCGAATTAAGCACAAAAGACGAGTGTGAGTTCACACCGAGTGATGCACAATTGAGGCATGGGAGTGAGAGGTGGGTGAGTATTAGGATATTTGAGTTCAAAAGATAATTAAATCCTTGAGGTTGAACTAAATTCGAAGATAAGCTGGAACTAGCGGAAGTGGAGCGATGAAGAGAGATTGAGAGCCGTATGATTGAGTTTGGACGAGAAAGAGCGATTAATGAAATAGAAACCTAAGATGAGAGCAAATTACACCTGGAGATGAAGGGAGCTAGAGGAATGTTAGTAGTAAAGTAAGAATGAGAGCTGTCTGACTAAATATGAGTAAGAAGAGGTTGATTAGTAATGTGGAGGCGTAATCGGAAAACATTGAAGTAAAGATGGTAAATTATGAGAAGTTGGGACATGTTAGATTAATGGTAACTACTTGTGGTTATTGCTGCTCGAAAAAGGAATTAAGCTTATTAATTGGGAGAATTGAGAAAGGTTTAGTTGAAGACAAGCTGAGAATGACTATCTCGTGTTGAATTGCGGCTATCTCGTGCAAGTGATTGTGTTAAACGTTGTTTAGAAGTTGGTTTTGAAAGAAGTTCTATGTTTTACGCAAAATGATACTTGAATGTGACTTGTGTGATATATGATTTTCAAATGTTAAAGCGTACTTTTAAGAAGTGAAATTGATTTGAGAATGTTGTTTGAAACAAGCTTGATAAGTGAACGTGTTAAAGAAACTGTTGTGAATCGACTTTGCCTGGACCGTTTAGCACAAGGAAGGATTCTAGCTAGGGGCGGCTAGCTAGGGGTCCCGTGTAGCAGGACGCCCGATTGGAATCTTCCTAGATAGGTCCCGGAGCCTTTTATTTGGGGTCGTGGCCCAGAGACAGAGAAATCGGAGAAGGTATGAGAAATTGTGAAGTGCTAGTTCAAGTCCCAAACCCGGGAAGTGATTCACCGAAAGAGATTCACTGAAAATGATTCATGAGAAGTGATTTAGTAGAAATGATTCGGTTTCGATTGAAAGCATTTGAAAGAAAGTGTAGCACCTTGTTTAAGGTGATTTATTTCCCAAAATGATTGAAATCTTTTGAATGATTGAAGTATTATAAGCTTTATGTTGCAAATGATTCAAGAGATTTCGTTTAAAACTCGTATGGATTTGTATTATATTATTATGCTTTTATGCGGGGTTTTAAGACTTTAAGCCTATGGGATAGTTCATATTACAAGCGGAACTCTGCCGAAATTTTAGGAAATCTCAAATTCTTTTGGAGAACCACCCTTATTATCTTTAAGTTGAATTTAGATAGCTAAACCAACACCGAGAAAGAGCCTTGGGAGTTCCTTTAAGGGACTCGGCGACGTAATACTCCCGGGGGTGTTACACCATTCCTATTCCCTACATATGTCGTTCACAAAACAAGCCCTTTTTCTTTGATTTGTTACGGTCGCATCGGGAGATCCAGATTAGCAAGGCGGGATAACCCGAGGGCAATAATTCATCTTTCAAACAGCTTTATTTTATTTATATGCTTTTACCATTTTTTGTATTGTGGATTAAAGAGATGTAATCGTTCTTTTAATTCCTCCCCCCAATGTAATCTTTTAGTTTTTTCGCTTTTCTTTTCTTTATCGCTTTCTTTATTGCTTTTCCTTTGATTATGTTTGGTTGCTTTTATTATCATTTTAGCATGTTGTATGTTTGTGTAGCGCGTTATTTAGATTTACTACTCAAATTAGTAGTTGCCATCTTCGGACGAGCGGAATGGAAGGGTTTTCCCTACGTTTCGTACCCTCGCCCTCGAATCCGATTCTCGGTTCAAAGACCGATGAAGTCAATTTTAGCCTTTTTAGTCTTAGTTTTCCCATACTAAAATTGAAAGAGCAAGTCTTTGTTTTTGTTAGTTTTTCATCCTGAAAAGCGATCGACGATTCCCCTTCTTATGATTTATTCTTATCAAATTTGCATCTCGGTTATTTTCTGGTTGTAGGATAAAAAAAAAAAGACTTGGATCTGCCTACCAAGCCAGAGGCTGAGGTTGATTGTGTCAGCCCAGTGCCTATGGCCGGTGCCGGCGGCCGCCGAGTACGAGTTGCCGCCTATATTGGGTTGTAAGTGGCCGAGGCTTGGGTGCGAGTGTTATTTTTACACCGGTTTGCACTGAAGCCACACGATAGAAACCTTAGGTTCTAGTTTTAGTTGTCCTTTAATTAGGAAATAATAACCCGGAATTCTGAAAATAATTTATAAAATTGAAATAATTAATAAAACGCCAATCAAATGTTATTTAATTTATTTTAACTTGATTTAATAAAATTTGAAAATCTTAATAAAAGGTTCATCCCCATTTTCTAAAACCGACTTTCAAAACCATCTTCAAAATCAATTTTTAAAAAGAGATAGACCTGACCCACAAGTAGGGAAGCTCGGCTTGGGACCCCTCGGGCGCCTTACGTGGTTCCTACATCTACCAACAACTAAAGCTCAGCCAAAACAGTTCGGCTTTCCCGATGAGTGCATCGTACATGTAGAAGTTGACATGTGAATGATGTATTTTAATGGTGCTTCCAATCAAAAGGGCTTTGGGGTCGAAATCCTTTTAGTCTTGCTAGCGGGAGCACATACTCCTAGATAAGTCAAATTGCTTTTCGAGGTCACCAACAACATCGCGAGTATGAAGCATGCATCACAGACTCGCAAGAAACTATAGAGATAAGACGTAAGAACATAAGGGTTTACGGCGACTCGACTCTAATCATCAATTAAATCTCACAAAAATGAAAGGTACATAGTAAAGCCTTGGCACCCTACCAAGCACATCTAATGGAACTAGCAAACATTTTGATAATATATCATACACCTACCTTTCTAGGGATGATAATCAATTCACGGATGCTTTAGCTAGATTAGCTTCCAACATTAATATCCCTAGCAACATTCATTCAATTCTCATCAATATAGAATGGAGGAGTCTCGCCCGTGCATGTGAACGCGATGGAAGTGCTTAGTATCAACCAAACCAGTTGGTACCATGACATTTATCGATAGTTAGACAACTAAGAATACCCACCGGACTCCACATCTAAAGCCTAACGTGCGATCCACATGTTAGCTGCTCAATTTTTCATAAATCAAGGGTAGCTATACAAGAAAATCGACATGGGCATTAGCTTACTTTGTGTCAATCAACATAAAACAAAGTGAATAATGATCGAAACTTATGGTGGAGAATGTGGACCTCACATGAAGGCAAGAATGTTTGTTTAGAAAATTCAGCAATTAGGATATTACTAGTCAACCATGGTAGCATATTGTCTTGAGTTTATTAAATGGTGTCACAATGCTAAATTTATGCTAACCTACAGACACTAACTCGCCTTCTTTTTCTAACGACACCCAGTGCCATTCTCGATCCGGGGCATAAACATCATAGGTCAAGTGACCCTTAAAGGAACGGGCGGTGATGAATTCATCCTAGTAGCAATTGACTACTACTACTTCACCAAATGGGTAGAAGCAGCATCATACGTGACAATAACATCGAAACATGTGGCTAAATTTATAACCCATACCATCATTTACCGAGTATGGGGTATCACATGAGTTGATTAGTGACCATGGCGAGTCATTTCAAGAAAGAGGTAGCAGATCCACTTGACGGATATAAGATCAAGCATCATAAATCTTCTCCCTATCATCCTCGGACCAATGGATCGAGTCGAGGCCGGTAACAAAAACATTCGAAAGATAATGGAGAAAATGGCCATCAGCTATAAGGACTGGCCTAATAAGTTGCCTTTTGTCTTGTGGGGTTATCGGACTTCAATAAAGACCTTGATGGCAGCAACACCTTACTTCCTAGTGTATGGCATAGAAGCAGTCCTCCCAGTAGAAATTGTCATCCCTTATCTAAGAATCATAGCTGAAAGTAAAATTTTAGAAGCCGAATAGACCAAAGCACATTATAAGGAGTTAATCTTACTAGATGAGCTTCGTTTGCGTGCTCTATATAATATCCAAATATAACAAGCATGTACATCAAGGGCATTTACCAGAAAGTTAAACCTCACCACTTACAAGTTGCTGATCTGGTTCTTAGGAAATTAGAGCACCGATTGAACACCCTAGAGGAAAATTTAGGCCCAACTAGGAGGGACCATAAATCCTTAGTCAAATTTTTTCGGAAGAGTAGTTAGATTGACAAACTTAAATCGGGAAGAGCTGTTTTAGTACACCAACCTAGACCACTTGAAGAAATATTACATTTATCATTAAAACTAAACGATTTAAGCTATAGCCGAGCCCAACCCAATTAGGCCACAGCCCATGGCCGGCGCCGGCCACCGCCCGTCAATGGTGGGACAGTCGGATATTGCCCTGTCCACAGTTTCCTTTTTCTGTTTTTATTGTCCCATTTTAGGTGAGTGATAAATAAATAAATAAATAATATAAAGCATAGAAGTGAGCATAAAACTTACTTTTTAGTTTATTAATAATAAAAGGTAAGCCTACTACTTACCTAATTACATAGCTAAAACGGAAATGACAAGCATAATACTTGGAAATAATTAAAAATGTTCTAAAGAGGCAAACTAAATTTCTAAAATAATTATTATTCATTCCTAAATTCTAGGCCTAGTATGTCTTCACTTTCTTTCCCTTTAAGTCACTTAACCCAGACTACATCTCCCTAGGTTCGCTTCTTTAATTCTACAATTCGAGAGAATCCTTCTTTCCTCCTTCTACTTAGCTTTTGTTCCTCTTTGTTCACTAGCTTGCAAGACCACTTTGCATATTTTTACAGGGGTGCAGTAGCATAAACATTCCCCCTTAGATCACACTCTCGAACTCTCGGTGCCTTTCGCCTCTCGAGATTTGTCTCCTTTATCTATTCCAAATAAAACTCGGAGATAGTTGCATGATGTTCCTTTATAGGCTTCGACAACCATGGAAGAGTCATCTAATACTCAACCCAAGAGGGGCATTCAGCTCATTGGTGCCATGTTGCCTCCGTTAACCGGCACCATCTTTTTGCACCAATAGTAGGCTTCCGATTGTCATTGAATTACTTACATGCCACAACAGGGGGCTTCCTGCAAAGTCCTCGTTCGGATCTTCTTCTACCCGATCTAGCCCAAGGAAGGTTTCAACGACAATTAACAGGGTCAACGAGCGATAGTCCCCAAATTATTCAGCTATAGCCAATAGCGCAACAGGCACCATATTCCTATGGCCTCCCACCAGTAGGAAGCCGCCTACTATGCACATTATAATAGCCCGACACCTCCGAATAAGCGCTGAACCCGAACTATACATAGAACGGAAGTGTGACATAAGATTCACTAATTTCACTTCATCTCCGTTTAGAATCGACCTTAGATTCTTGTTATTTAGGTCTACTAGGTGCTTATAGGCTCATACCATATTAATGGACGACATAGGAATCACGAGCCTAGTTTGATGGTGATGATTGCACGGAATAGTATCAAACTCTCGAGGGAGAGGACATAATTCCTTGTCCTCAAACTTGAATATATGATGCCTAGGATCCCGAGAAAGACACTATAGCCCTTAACAATGACCAGTGACGTCCGACTTGCCTAATGTCTGAATAGGGTGTTTAACCCATAATTTGACAACCCTAGTCTATCGACATCATTCATGTCGTGCATCCATCAGAGTTAGTTCGACAATGAAATTCATTTTTGGAAGTAAAAGTGATAAGTTACAAGTTGTTTAGGGTTCAACTTTGAGGAAGTTCTAAATCACTTTGTGAAAGTATTTTTCGGAATCTTGCTTGTAGTCTCCCTTTTACATCAAATTTCCAGGTCCCTCTCTCGTACGTCATGCTGCCCAGGCCAAGCGGGCCCAAGTCGGGCTCTTAATCGACGGCGGTTTAGCCGGCCGGTTCACCACCCCTTTTCGGTTCAAGTGTCTCCTGCAGTGGGCTAGTTTTGCTCTAAGCTCATTTACGTTTACGATTTACAACCGGTTACATAGGACCATACAACTTACCATTTCCCATTTTTATTTTTATTATTTTCTATTTGGGGGAATGGGGGCTATTTTTTTATTGAATTGGTCTTTGAAATTTTTCGCACCATATAATAAAGCAAGCATTTAGATCGATTTTTCCTATTTATCCCATTACATAGAGTCTAATAATGGTCCAAAACACATTAATATTAAATTACAAAGCACCCTACAAGTGGTAATTCAATCTTCTTCATCGTCATCGCCATCAATGTCGCCAAAGATGTAATTGCCCATGTCTTGTACGATCGATGTTGAAGCTCGCCCATCTTCTGCCGCATGTGAAGAGCTAGGCACGCAATCCCAAATTGGTTGTGAGGCCTCATAATAAAGCACACTATAGGAAATCCAACAAAAATTGTACGAGTTGTCATTCGAGTCAAGAGCTTGCAAAGGGATGACGTCCACACCGGCTATAAAAGAGCGAGGACCAACATCAAAGGAACTAGGCCTAGGTGTAGAAGAGCTTGGCCCAACTTCCGAAGCACTCCGCTCATGAGAATGTCGTGATGAACATCTTGAAGTGCCAGCTCTAGCGAGTACTCATTGGATGACATCTTTATTTGTCTTGTAGTATAAGCATGCATCCCATAACTACCTAGGAAATCTCTCGAAAGAGGGACCATGAACAACGATCCCATAAAAGTGAAAGAGTGATTGGCACATAAACTAAGAACTCATTAATTAGCACCTAACTCATGAGGATTACCCGAAATGATCAAAATGTACGTTTAGAGAAGAAATCTTTGATGACATGGAGGGTGGACTACAATCGGATGGATATAGTCCGCGATTGCTCCCTGTCATACTTGGAATTTCATCATATTAGAATATCATTTCTTTTAACACACAACTAAAAGCAAGATGAGCATTATACTCTTACCCCTTTCTAGTTCCTAGGGAATGGGTGACCCATGCTTGATGCTTGCTGACTCGGGAAGTTCGGGAATTCCGACAATACGTGGGGGCTCTCCGAGCTGAGACACATCAACCTCAAGACTCAAAATGTGGATGTCTCTCGAAGAATCTACATAAATGTGAGATTAATTTTCATACTAGAAATGTAATTAAAAAGAGAGAAAAATAAAGATTACAATTCGGGTTATGATTTGCCCTAAGTATTGTGATTAAGATGAGCTCGCATCCAAGAAATGAAAGTAGGGGTACCCGGTGGTCATTTCTTCTTGCTTTTTGGGTAATTAAACGGAAGTGGAACACAATCTATGGCGGGTCTTGCGGGACAAAAGGCGGCTACGTATTAAAGTGGATTTAGGGTTTAACCCGCTCGCCAAGGTACCAACAAAAGCCAAATGGACCTTCAAACAAAATTCATCTCTCACTCAACTCCCTCACGACCCGAAAGCTTGAAGAGAGCTGACTTTGAGACCAAGGATGAAAGTTAGCTTACACATACACATGACCCATGAAGCGACAAAGCAAACAAGTCGACGAGACTAGTGAGACACGACCTTTGGCTGGCGCCGGCCTCACCATGGCCACGGCCACGAGCCCATATCAAGCCGTGGGTCGAGGCGAAATTGAAACTAAAGAGCGAGAAAAATATTGGGCCATTTTTAGCTTGAAATTTGGGTTATAAAATGACATAACATAACCACATTGTTGAGGGCCGATCTTAAACATGTAATCCCAAGCACATTCTATAGCCTAAGATGGATCTTTTCCCATCCACTCATGCCAGGAAAGATGGATGATTCCTCGAACCGGGTGAAAATTGGGGAAAGTACTCATATAGCCACGACTACAAGTTTACCCCACAAGTAAACCTTTTATCCATTCAAAATAAATGTTCGAAGATTAAGGATGACGAGCATACATGGATAATCTTTTATAGGCCACACAAGGGTATGTAATTGTCTATCCATTCAAGATAAATGTTCAAAGAATAAGGAGGACGAGCATACCTCGATAATATTGTATAGGCCGCACAAGGCCATGTAATTGTCCGAATCTTTCTCAGGAGTGGAGTGCTTAGCCCCGACACGTAAGCCCCTGATGGATTCAAACTGTGGGAATAGTTGTTATCAATAATTGATAAAGCTAAGAGGCTGGAAAAGGTGGGGTTTGAAAGTAAAACAAGGGATAGTGCCTAGTTGACTCAAAAGCGACACTCGTGTCCAGCTTTGAAATCAAACGAGGGCAACAAAGAAGATGGCATGGGATTTGATCCAGCAGGGAACTTCGAAGACCTAGGAGAACACCGCTTGGTTGCTAAACCAAGCTAAAACAACTAGGAAATTTTTAAAGACAGAAGTTTGATTCACTCAAATGTTCTAAGTTGAAGATACACTAATGGTCATTAAGGAAAGATTAACACTAATCATAATTAATTAACACTAATTACAATGATTCATCTTGATTGAAAGCATAAAACAGAAATCTACAAAAGTGTTATGACTATATCGAGTAATCTGAACCAAAAAGAGCTTCTCCTTTTGTTTGGCAAGTTGTGGTTGGTTAGAAAGACTCAAAAGGCTTGACAATGCCAGTAGAAGACATCCTATTGGACCATTTGAAAAAGGTAGGTTGCAAGCATAGGAACTAGCTTACAAGTGGGCTAGTTTTTGAGGCTCGAAATGTGGCTGACTTGACAAAAGTCTTCTAAATCTGATTTCTTCTTCTTCTAAGGGAGGCTTGTGGATTTTCCGGACTCGGAAAGACTCCTTCTTCATACTGGAAATTAATCACCATTAACTGGACAAGAGTGTGGCTCCTATTTCTAATCGAGTCGAAAAGCTGTTTCAATCCTTTGAAAACTTACAAGCATAAACACTCTGCAAACAACTACATAAAACAATACATAATTGTCTTAAATTATTACAAACCACGATTATTCTCAACAAAACAACTAAAATTGTTCAAGTAACAAATAATAGAGGTCACTCGAAACCGAGTGAGATGAGTTCAGGTGCGAGATAAGATTGATAAGTTAGGATATTTGATTTGTCCTTTGCATTGATCCAGGCCCATTACTCCTGGACTAAAACTTTCCTTCGTATCTTTAATCACCATGGCTAAGTTATTAGACTCGCTTCATTGCTGGCTTAGAATTGCTCGTGTTTAGTGGATTCCGAGTCAGTTGTTTGAGATGATGGAATATTTCCATCATTCCCTCCTTCTTGAAAAGAGTTTGTCCTCAAACTCGGCAGATCCTCATCTTCACCACATTAGGGCTTTAGGTCAGCTACATTGAATGTGGCCGAGAGTCCATACTCTCTAGGTAGATTAATTTTGTAGGCATTTGGACCTACTTGCTCCAAAGACCTCGAAAGGACAATCCGACCTTGGCAAGCAACTTAAACTTCCTTTTAGAAGGAAATATCTCATTTCTCATATGTATCCACACAACGTCTCCTGGTTGGAAATGGGCTTCCTTTCGATGCCTATCTACACAAAACTTGGCTACAACATTGGATTTTTCAATCCTCTCTTTCACCTTGTTGTGAATGTCTTTGATCTCCTTGACTTATTGTTCTCCTTCCCAACTCGTGCCTAGTAGGGGTAGAAATAGGAACCAAATCAAGTGGGGTGAGAAGGTTGAGTCCATAGACTACTTGAAAGGGGGATTGACCATTGGCTTTGCTCGGAGTTCCGTTATAGGCAAACTCAGCATGAGGTAACAACTCATCCCACTCTCGGATGTTCTTCTTAATAAGAATTCCGAGCGGGGTACCTAACGTTCTATTTGTCACCTCTGTTTGACCATCAATCTGGGGATAACAGGTAGTGTTGAATTTGAGGGTGGTTCCCATTTTCCTCCATAGTGTAATCCATAAATGGCTGAGGAACTTAGAATCTCTGTCCGAGACCATGCTCCTGGGAATACCGTGTAGCTTAACAACTTCCTTAAAATACAGAGTTAGCCGCCTTAGAAGCATCGGATGTTGTATGATAAGGTATAAAATGAGCCATTTTCGAAAACCTCGTCAACTACCACCATTATAGAGTCCTTAGACCTTTGTGTCCGGGGTAGACTTGTAATGAAATTGAGGTCGACATCCTCCCAAGGACATTCTTGGACAAGGCAATAGAATCTACAAACCTTGGGGCAGGGTGTGGCTTTAGGCCAACTAGCAAGTTGCACACCTCTTGATGTAATGCTCGACATCTCGGGCCATCTTAGGCCAGAAATAACGCTCCTTTAGCATGGTCGTGGTCTTCTACACTCCAAAATGACTAGCAAAAGCGCCAGACATGCAACACTTGAATCAATAACTCTCTGTATCCTCCTCGAGGAATACACAATCTAGTACCCTTGAGCAAATAACCTTGTTCTGCGAGAAACTTTCGAATAGGATGCTTACAACATTTCTAAAAAGTCTCCTTAAAATCAACATCTTTAGCATATTGACTCTTGATCAACTCAAAACCAATAACTCAGGAATCACGCACGTAAAGTAACAAGTACCTCCAAGACAGAGCATCAATACCTCTATTTAAGTGTCCAACTTTATGCTTGATTTTGAAGTGGTAAGACTGTAGATACTCAACCTACTTAGCATGTCTTGGGTCAAGTTTGTGTTGTCCTTGAATGTACTTTAGTGCTTCATAGTCCGAGTGTAAGATGAACTCGGAACCAATAAGGTAGTGTCTCCAATGTTTAAGAGCTCTTATGTTAGCATAAAACTGTTTATCATAGGTGGAGTACTTCCTCCTAGTGTCGTTAAGCTTCTCATTGAAGTAGGAAACATGCTTGCCTTCTTGGGTTAGCACAGCTCCTATGCCAACTCTGGATGCATTGCATTTCACTTCAAATAGCTTTGAGAAATCAGAGCGGGGCTAGTATTGGGGTTGAAATTAGCCTCGGCTTGACGTCTTCAAAGGCTTTTTGAGCTGGTTCGGTTTACTCGAACTTCTTCTCTTTTAAATGTTTAGTCATGGGGGCCATGGTTGTGTTGAAATCTTTGAAAAATATCTTGTAAAATGAGGCAAATCCATGGAATCTCCTCACTTGGGTGATAGTGGTTAGAACCGGCCACTCTTGGATGGCTAGAATCTTCTCATCATCAATTAGCATTCCCTGTTCGAGACAAAATAAAGCCAAGAAAAGTAACTTGTGAAGTTAAAAATTGACACTTTTCCAAGTTGCCATAAAGCTTCTCATGGGATAGAATCCGTAGAACTATTTTGAGGTGGTTAGAATGCTCCTTGACAGCTTCTGTTATAAACCACAAGAACATCAAAGCACACAACCACACATTTCCTTATGAGTGGTTTCAACACCTGGTTCATCAGCCTCATGAGAGGGGACATTGGATAGGCCAAAGGGCATCACAAGCCACTCATACAGGCCAACCTTAGTCTCAAAGGTTGTCTTCTATTCATTCCCTTCATATATTTTGATATGATAGTAGCCACTTCGAGGTCCACTTTTGAAAAACCGAGGACCCATGTAACTCATTAAGTAAGGCTTCCAATTTAGGAATAGGAAATATATACTTAATGGTGATCTTGTTAATGGCTCTACTATTTACGCACATTCTCTCGAGTGCCATTTTTCTTTGGGAAAAGCAGGGTAGGCACTCGCATAAGGGCTCGGACTCTCCCCGATTATTCCTTTTGCCAACAGCTCATCAACCTCGCCTATGTACTTCGTTGTATCTCTAGGGTTCATTTTGTAGGCTAGTTTGTTAGGTAGTGGAGCATTTGGGTAGAGATCAATTCTACGCTGAATTTTTCTCTTTAGAGGTAGGCAGGGGGAATTTTATAGGGAACACATGGGAAAATTTTTGTAGTAAAGGGGTTAACAAAGGATGGGTAGTAGACATGGTTGTGTCGGCTTCCTGCCCAAGCATAAGCCGAATTTGAGTGACTCAAACTCATGCTGGTGAGACTTCAACAAGTCAATAAGTAAGACAAAAGCTTGGGAATTCTGTAAGGGTTTCGAAATTAGGAGAGTTTAAGAGGGGCGAGGGTGATTTTCTTCTTATCTTTCACAAAAGTGTAGGTGTTCAACCTACCATAATTTATGGCATCCCTATCAAACAACCAAGGTCTCCCTAATAATAAATGACAAGCATCCATAGGGATTACATCACACTAAATTTCATCTCTATATGACTTGCCTATAGACAAAACAACAAGACATTTAGAGGTTACTTGGATACCTTTCCTTTGGTTTAACAATTGAATGTCTGTAGGGGGTTAGATGAGGGGTCGAGTCATAGGTTCAATTTGTCCATCATGGATTTGGATGCCACATTGGTACAACTTCCTCAATCAATAATCAACGAGCGCACTTCGCCACTCACGGTGCATCTTATGTGGAAGACGTTTTCCTCTACTCCCGATTTCTTAACTCAAGCAAACCCAGTGAGGGTCCTTTTGAGAATTAGATGATCTCCTTCATCAACTCCTTCTTCTATAGGCTCATCACTCTCCTGTAGGCAATATTCTGATTCGACTCCTTTTTCATCTCCTAAAATTCTTTTGAGGCAGCCAGGTGAAATGATCTTCTTGTTAGGACATTTTGAGGCATAGTGCCCTAGTCCTTGGCACCTGAAACATCCGTGGGTTTCAATGGGTTTGGGACTTGGTTTCGAGGGGCCTGTGGGGTTTTTTAGTTATGAGGTGGAGGGGTTTTATTTTGAGGGCTGAGGGTGGGGTGGTTTTGGGGGAGTAATATGGGGGATTTGGGTAGTTGCTTGGGCTTGTAGGGTGTCTTGGTAGACTCTCCTTTTCCTCGAGATCTCCGCTGTATATCTACTTTGTGAGCTAGAGAGCTCAAATTGAAGACTCATGTATAACTTTTTATCTCTCTTGGGTTTTGATTCTAAGTCATTCTAAGCCTTATAGAAACTCGTATATAAGTTTTCATCCTGTTCGACCCGTTCGAAACCAATTAATTTGCATATCACTCGAACTGTGTTTCGACCCACTCGAGACACAACTCGGAATTATCGCATGAGTAAATAATTTCTCTAACACTTCTATTTTGAGTACTGAATTTGTGTTTCAAGTGAAAATTGAATTATTGCGTTAATTCTAATTTCTAAGTCAATTTATTTATGGAGAATTATTTGCTCGATCAAGTTCATGTATCCCGATATTGTATTCTCTCTAACTTGATCATTTTAAGGATTGACTCAAAATGGAATATGAACCTAATGGATATTAGACTTAGAAAATTCCACTCTTTTAGGCTGAAGATAATTAAGTGCTTAATTGCTTTTATTTAATTATTATCTATGCTAATCTTGGACCATCTTTTGGAGCCAAGAACCGTTACACAACGTTCACATCTCAACGAATCTTTTACGAGTGACTCGGACTAGCCGTTACAGCGACTAATGAAGCTTATCGGTTCGGAACAAGTCTCAACGGTTATTCCGCCTTAGTGCTCATAAATATAAGCCACTCCACAAGACTTGAAGATTTGCTTGAATATATTGCTAAACACATTGCTTAACACTCTTAGTGCATTCTTACTCAATCTTCGACTTACAACTCCTAATCTTTAATCTCTTACTTTACGAGTTGTAAAGAAAGTCTTGTAATCACTTTTACTTTCTTTCTAAGTCCCTTGACTGAGCTGTAAGGGCTAACTTAGATCAGCTTGTCTCTGATTGTGAAGGTGAACTTAGTAAGAAAGTATTAGATCATATAAGGGAACTTTTGAGTTTAGGAAAACTTGTAAAGGAATTGTCTAAGGGAGAAATTTTGGTTAGAGTCCTTCCTTTATAATTGAGGATTCAATTAGTGGATTTGACTTGCTCGCTTGTATTAGCACCGTCCGTGGTTTTTTACCCCGGGAGGGTTTTCACGTATTTCTAAGTGTTTAACTTTCCGAGTCCAACTAGACTCAGAATCTATTTCTGCTCCGTTTTGTGCAAAAAGAGTTCGATTTTTTAAAAATCTTTCATCACCCTATTCACCCCTCTCTAGGGTGACTTAGCCTCTTTAAGAGCAAACCTTCAAAGATCATCAAGGGTGGTATATGGCTGCAACTCCACTACACTTGTAATCTTCTCTTCCATTCCTTACAAGTATCTCACCAAAGTTTGTTGATCATTCTCGGATAAATCACACTTCTAGATGAGGTTCTCAAATTCTCTAGTGTACTCCTCAACAGCTTGCTCCTTGCCTCAATCTCTGCAACTTTAGAAAGTTATCCTACAAATAATGACCTGGCAAGAACATATCTTTCAACTCCTTCTTCATTCTCCTCTAAGTTTTGATCTTTTCTTGTCCTCTCTTAACTCTCTTATTTTGAACATTCGGCCACCAAATTGAAGCATGGTGCCTCAACTTAAGTGCAACTAACTTCACTTTCTTAGAGCCAGGGACTTCCTTATAATCAAATAATCTCTCAACATTTTGAAGCTAATCCAGAAAGATATCAGGATCTAACTTACCTTCAAAGTCCGGGATGTCAACTTTGATGTAAAAAATGCTTCTCTTATGTCTCCTTTCACGTCTTCCTCTAGGAGTTTGAATGAGGTCTTCCTCTCGAAGACTTAGACTCTTTCTGAATTCTCTCTTCATCAGCGCTTCCTTCAAATTTTTCATGAACACTCGATTCTCTAAAATCTCTCGGATTCTCAAACTTCTCTTTCAGTTGTTTCCCTAACTATTTAGTCAAGTATTTAACTTGTGCTTGCTTCTCTCTCGGGGTTTGGTCAAGCTTCGCTCAACACTGAAGCTAGATGACACTTTGTAGCCGGTTTGTTTTATAGCTAATGGGAATTGCGTTTGGATGGAAGGGTACAAGGCTAAAGGAGGGACTCTAAAGCTCGATACCAAATGATGGATCCAAACCGCGGGAATAGCTATTATCAATAATTGATAAAGCTAAGAGGCTGGAAAAAGTGGGGATAGTGCCTGGCTGACTCAAAAGGGACAGAGTGTCCAGCTTTGAAATCAAACAGGGGCAACAAAGAAGATGGCCTAGGATTGGGTCCAAGTAGGGAACTTCTAAGACCTAGGAGAACACCACTTGGTTAACAAACTAAGCTACAATAGCTAGGGAATTTTTGAAGATAGAAGTTTGATTCACTCAAACTTTCTAAGTTGAAGATACACTTATGACATCAACAACCAAAAATAATGTATTCAAAAGTTGTTCTTACATGAAGCAGGATGTCCTTATATAGGGGATCTTTTCCCGCTCAAAATACCTTTCCTAGTCATTAAGGAAAGATTAAGACTAATCATAATTAATTAACACTAATTATAATGATTAATCTTGACTAAAAACAAAAAACTAAAATCTGAAAAAGTGTTTTGACTTTATCAGTAATCTTAACCAATAAGAGCTTCTCCTTTCTCTTGGCAAGTTATGGTTGGTTGAAAGATTGAAAAGGCTTGACAATGCCACTAGAAGACATCCTATTGGACCGCTTGAAAAGGTAGCCTACAACCGTATACACCTAAAAAGTGTCATCCCTTATCTTCTTTAATTCTATATTTTGTATTAGGCCCAATGATGAAATTCCAAGTCATGTTTGAGGATTTGGATCATAGACTGAATTTGATTGGTGCGACGAAGCTATTAAACCACAAAGAACCCCTCATCACCAAATAAATAGCCTTTTGCCTTGGGTCGGTCCAAAATCCTTTTTCTTTTGAACAGTCCAAGCCCGGGCCAAGCCTCTAGAGACAACGGAATCCAATGTCACGTACCGGAAAATTCCAAGCTCAAAATTATACATTTCACTTTTGTCCAATCAAACACGGAGTTGAAGACCTAAAGACGATGTTAAACATTGCGTTTCATGATCACAAGTATCAAAGTGCTACATTTAAGCTCCAAGACTAGGAGCTTTCTCCCTCAAAACTACATCGTATGGCCGATGCCCCTTACCTAGATGTTTCATGTGAAATGCTGCGTTTTGGCCAGGAGACTCCCTCTTAAGCACGGAAGGGCATGAAACCCTAGGTATCCTCGGGTGGCCGGCGCCCGATTGGGATCCTATCCGGTTCTATCCGGTCTTAAATCTTTGGTTTTGGTTCGATTTTTAACCGCCATTTCTGTGTAACTTTGGATGATTGACCAAGGGCAAACCTTAGGTCATTTGTGACTTAGACCTCTCCCTATGAATAGAGAGCCTTGGCTCTTACTTTGGCACAACTTTTTGCCTTAGTGCTACGCTGCTGTATTTTACCTTAAACGGCTTCCCTTAAGCGTTACTCTACCGAAAAGTAACCTCAAACATTCCTTTTACTAAACATCGTCGCTAAATCCTTGCTAAGAGCTAACTAATATTTAGTTATTCTAATCTCTTGGCATTCATTAAGCTAATCTTTCCTATTCGTTACAAACTTACCTTCATAAAACTCACAAAAGCCCCTTTTCCGATGCACCACCGTCGCATCCCCGGATCCAATGCGGAGATTTAGATGAGCAGGTGAGACAACCCGAGGGAATCAATTCAGCCTTCAAATGGTTATTTATTTTTAAGCTTTCATCGCTTTCCGTATTTTGGAAAAGAGTTGTATCGTTTTTATTTCCTCCTCCCTCAATGTAATCCTTTAAATTTCTCGCTTTTCTTTTCTCTCACTTTTATTTTTCTTTACTCGCTTTCCTTTTATTTGCTTTTATCGATTTCATTCATGTTTTGGTTGCTTTAGTTTCATTTAACATGTTGCCTCGCTTGTGTTTAGTATGTTATTTTAATTCATTACTCAAACTAGTAATGGTTGTATTCGGATGGACCGAATGGAAGGGTTTTCCTTATGTTTCGTACCCTCGCCCCTGAATCCAATTCTCGGTTCTAGACCGATAGAGTCACTTTTTAGCCTCTTTTAGTCTTAGTTTTCCCATACTAAGATTGAGAGATCATTTATTTTGTTTTTGTTAATTTTTCTTTCCTAAACATTGATCGGCGACTCCCTCTTTTTTTGTTTTATTTCAATTCAAATTGCATCTCTGTTTTTCTAACTACAGGTTCAAAATTTAGGGCTTCTAAACTCGCCTACCAGGCCAAAGGCTAAGGATGATTTATTCAGCCACGACCTTTGGCCGGCGCCCGACCGCTGAGTGCTAGCTTCGGCCAGCACCAAGTGGTTAGTGGTCGTAGCTTGGGTCTAGATTAGTGTTCTCACATTGATCTTGGTCTAAAGCCTCACGAAAAATGTGAAACCCTAGTTTTTTTAATTTTGCTCGGTTAAGAAATATATCCCGAGAATTCTGAAAATAATTTCTAAAATAAAATAATTAATAATATCTCCAATCAATTTAATTTAATTCATCTTTAATTTGACTCAATAAAATTCGAAACTCTAAATAAGAGATCAATCCCCACTTCCAAAAATCGTCTTCAAAACACTAAAGCATTCTTTGAAATCTTTCTAAAAACCCTACGTGAAGCATTCGTGGGGAAGCGCGACCCGACCTGGTTTTCGGGGTGGAAGGTCGTGGTTCCTACAGATGGCGACTCTGCTAGAGATTAATCGTTTATTAAGAGGGCCAAACATAAAAATTTGAATAGCGTGTTTGAATAATGTATTTGCGTTAGGCATCCCGCATTTTAGCAACCTTTGAACAAGTTTATTATCGTTGTTGGACAATAAGGACAATTTATTTTACCCCTTGTTAACACTTTTGGTAAGAGGCTCCTACTCGTGTCCTAGGCGGGCCTAACTAGGCTTGATTGCCAACGAAGGTGGTACCTCTTCCCTCATAGCACACGCTCTTGGTTTACCGAGAGGCACCGAGGATTTTGGCATTTTTCTTGCCGTACCCCACACGGAAGACCAAATCTTCGGATTATGAGTCACAATGTATCCGACTGAGTCTAAACCTATTTCACCATATATCGTTTTGACTATTAGATGGTACCTTGTCTTCATTTCCATGCTTGGATGAGTGTGGTTGTTTTAGATTTAATCCTCTACTTGTGAGCCTTTAGGAATAGGTGAGGAGTGCTGATTAGCCCTTGCATGGGTACAAATAAAATACCTTAAAATTTCCTAGAGTCAATCCATTATGTGCATATAGCCAAAAGTCAAATTCCCCTCTTCTTTTAGGTTAGTCCATTACTTGCACTTTCGAGTCGTACTAAAATGTTCTTTAAGCGATTTAGGTAGTCACCGCCAGTTGATCTAGAAGGGACCTACCAAGATTCCCTATATCCTTCTAGTCGAGTAGATTTTTAGATTGTTTTTTCTTATTTATCCGCATCGTCCATTTTGCATTTTTCATTTAGCCAAAATAAATTCATCTTAAATTAGGTGAGTCCATTTTTCATATTTTATTTAGCCAAAATAAATTCATCTCAAATTTTTAATTTAAAAATTAGAAATCAAAATAAGATAAATTCCAAAGATTCAATAAAAGATTTACAACATAATCACAATTGAATGTATATTCAATATAATTTTGATAACCAAGATAAAATCATCTTCCATTAAGAATCAATCATTCATGCATTCTCATTGTGCATTAACAAAATCATAAAAATCATCCTTAAACTAAGCCATAAGTCATGACATACACTTCATTTTCTATTGCATTCTTTATGTGCATCCAAATAAAGAGCATTCTTAGTCTCTTCGGGTCTCACGCTTAAGTCCCTTCCTCCCAAAAGTGGCATTCTTTCACATAGTCCTAAACCTCATCCTTTGGGCTGTAGAATAGGGAAGTATACTGCAGTTGAGTACCGTCGGAATCCGAGCTCTAGAAGATTAGAACACCTCAACAAGGACTCCAGACACATCCTCTCCCCACTCGCATCACGTTCTACACCGGTGCGACATATTTTAGTGCACACCACACTGTTCAATTTATTCTTTGTCGTAAGACAAGTACCTAGAAAGAATTCCCTTCCAATGGATTGAACCCCGAACAACCTCCTATTCTTGCTTTGCTTAATGAGAACCCATCCAGGGTGGACGCTAGGATAGATGCTCGGGATAAGAAGATAACGTCTATATCAAGTGATATTAAGGTTATCCTGAAAGCTATTGAGGATAGTAAGAGAGACGAAGAAGCAGAATGATTAAGAAGAGGAGGAAGAGTAGGTCCTCCACCTTTACCTAGTTTATCTCCTCCAAACAGTCCCAAACAACAATCCCCTAAGCATGAATCCAAACCTCAGCCTTATCCACGTGTAGATAAGATAGAATAGATGTTAGGGGAGTCATCCATGTTCAGTAATCACTATTTTGATCACAAGGGATTCACTTCAATCCCCAAAGGAAAACTACCCCGAAGTTTACCATGCCCGATATCAAGTTTAAAGGTTTCGAGGATCCCCATCATCATGTTCGCAACTTCTTAGGAGCAATGACTCTTAAGAACATTCTAGAAGACACTTACCACATCATCTTCCCATGGACTTTCGATACTCGACGTAATGAAGTGGTATAAGGCGGTTGATCCCACACATGGTTGCCAATTGGACAGATATATGTAAGGAGTTCCTACATCAATACTCTTATAACACCGATCCGTGAGTTACTCTTAGAGATTTAGAATTAATCAAGCAAGGTGAGAAGTAGAGTTTCATAGACTTTCTCACCGGATAGAGAGCAAAGGCTACTCGCATGGTAGATCGACCCTCCGAGAAGGACCAAGTCGGAATCATCTTGAAGAACCTTCACCTGCCTACAATCAACACCTTAAATTCTTATGTATGATTAACTTCTCAACCCTTAGAGATGCTGGCATGCTGATATGGTATAGAGGTAATTGTCAATCCAAAGATAAGAAAACCTCTAATACAAGTAATACTAGAAGGGGTGCGGATGTCAATGCCCTCAATAGGTATACTAACTACACTTCTATTGATACTACCCATACTCAAGCCCTTGACTGTCTCATCGGCTAAGGGAAAGATAGAAGTGCCAGCCATTAGAGCGGAATTAGAAACCACAAAATAGTATAAAAGCTGAAACGCGGAAAATTTTACAAATACCATCATGCATGAGGACACGACACCGAGAAATGTCGGACGTTCAAGTACAAACTGGAGAGCATGTTTCGAAACGATCAACTCCCTTTACCTAAGGTTACCCTAAAACCAAGTAATAACAAAAATCCTTTCAGTGGCACCTTAGCTATTTTTGCTAAACCCATTCGTGGTCGAGTGGGACCCGTCTGTCTTCATTCAAGACATCAATGAGTCCAAGCCACTTCTTTGAGTGCCTCCTTTAGATCCATAAGTCCATGGGCTGTGGGTAAGTGATAAAGAAGATGTCTACAAAACAAAAAACAACGAATGACGACAAAGTTTAAGGGAGCAATTCTGGTTGTGTTAGTCATGTTGTATTTTGAGGATTCAAAATAGTAGATTTGACTTGGTGCTTGGACTAGCACTCGTCCGTGGTTTTCTCGCCCAAAGAGGGTTTCCATGTATTTACGAGTGTATACTTTTCTGAGTCCAATCTAGACTCGGATTCCGTTGTTTGTCCTTTTCAAGCTTAAAGTTTCTAAATTTGTGAAAAATTCCTCATCACCCTATTCACCCCCTCTAGGGTGACTTAGACTCTCCAAGAGCAAACCTTCAATTGGTATCGAGCCTAGCCTTTCAAGAAAGATCTAACAATCCAATGTTCTAAAGATCGGATGGCTCGGAACATTACAGAGTTCGATGAAGGAAGGTCATCTACCGGACCACCAAAGTTCAAGGGATCAAACTTCGTGCGGTAGAAGAAGCTAATGGAATGCTTTCTGTTGGACAATGATGAAGATGTTTGGAACATCATCCAAGAAGACAACTACATTCCAATGAAGATAGAAGGTACAAGATCTCTGCGTAAGGAAAAGTTCGAGTACACTAATGAGGAGTCGAGAAGTTCGGAAAGAACTTCAAAGCGATGAACATTCCGATGTGTGCTATCGGCTCGGAAGAGTACAATAGAGTGTCAGCCTGTGACACGACCAAAGATGTGTGGGACACTCTTGTCAACACATACTAAGTGAAACAGACAAAGATAAGTCAATATCTTCACAAATACGAGCTGTTTAAGATGGAGCTGAAGAAAACATCACTCGGATGTTTATATGCTTCACTAAGATTAGAAATAATCTCAAATCTCTGGGTAGAAAGATCTCTTATGAAGAAATATGTAGAAAAATTCTAAGAAGTCTACCAAAGAGAAGATGGGGTCCTAAGGTGACAGCCATCGAGGAAGCTCGGAACCTCTCTCAACTAAAGTTAGATGAACTGATTGGGAAGTCGCTTACCCATGAAATTCACTCGAAAGAAGAGGATGCTAAGGTTAGCACCAAAAAGAACATTGTCCTAAAGGCCTCAAAAAACGAAGGAAAAGTCCGAGTTCTTCGGACTCGGAAGAAGATCCTATGGCACTCATTGCCCGAGGCTTTAAAAGAATGATGAAGCACAAGCAATGGGAGAAGAGGCCAAAGGAAGAGTTCTACAAGAAAGATAAGAAGGACAGAAAAGGTAAATACTCTTCCCCTTCAATGTTATCTTTTACTAAGAACTCGGCTATTTTGAATGTGGCAGCAAAGATCACATAGTCAAAGACTCGTCCAAAGATACAGAAGAAAAGAAAGAAGAAGAAGGCTATGATGGCCACATGGAGTGATGAAGATTCATCTAAAGAAGATGATGATTCCGATGACTCGAAGTGTCTAATGGTACTAACGGACTCAAAGCTGAATCCGAGTCGGACTCGACAACTCGGACATTGAGGAGACAAGTCCTCAGGAGGTAATTGAATACTTTATCAAGTTCTCCAAAGTTGATTTGGCTAAATATATTTATTTTTTAGAAGAAAAGTCCAATTTTGATTCTTCTCGGTTCAAAGAACAACTTAAGTCTATTACATCCGGAGCAACTATTTGAAAAATGAATTGGAAAAGCTGAGACTAACTCTAAAAGAACTCAAGACTAGTACTCAAACTAATGAGACTCAGTCGAGTCACTCGAAGAGAAAATGAGCATCCGAAAAGAAAGCTTAATGAGTCTCAAGAGCTTGTTTTGAAATTTACTCAAGGTTAGAAAAACCTTGACATGCTTTTAGGCTCTCAGTGTGTCTCCTTCAGAAAAGAAGGACTTGGTTTTAATGAAAAGGAGGAATCTAATTCCTACTCAAATCTTTTCAAAAGGATACCGTAACCGTGAAGTTCAAGAAGGCTGAGCATGGTCCTATTCATAAAAATGAAAGAAGGATTGAGCCCAGACCAGTTCATAAGAGAAAACCTTCTCTACCTTTTTATAAAAGGAAAGATTTTCAAAAGAAAGAGACACAGACTCATTTTTCAAAAAGAAGACTCAGAATTAGACCAAACCCAAAGTCATTCAAATCTGGGTTCCCAAGAGTCTTCTTCCTCGAAAAGGACCACAATAAAGGGAGTTACTGGGTTCGTTAGAGGAAGTGAGAAGGGTTAGTGTCTTTCTAACTTGCACGTAACTCGGAAAAAGGACAAAAGGTCATTAGTACTTAGACAGTGGATGCTCACGCCACATGTCAGGAGATTCAAGACACTTTTATGAGTTAGAGGATTTCAAAGGACGCAAAGTCACTTTTTTAGATGATAGTAAGGGCAAGATATTTAGAATTGGCAAGATTGGGAAAGGAGACAACTTGGTCAACCCAATCTATCTTATCAAGGGATTAAAGTATGATCTACTTAACATCTCTCATTCGTGTGACAAAGGTCAAGAGGTATGATTCACTCGGACGAACTGCTATATTTCCGATGCAACCACCAAAAAGACTAAGCTCTCGGGTAAGAGATCGGGTAATACCTATACTATTCCTCTTTCTGATCCAAGTTAGAATTTATCTTGTTTAAAAACATCATTGCATGATGATTCTTGGACATGGCATTGTAGACTAGGTCATGTTAGCATGCACACTATCAAAAAGCTTGCATCTCATGGTTTAGTTAGGGGTTTACCTAATCGTGTATTTAAGAAAGATAAAATTTGTGAAGCATGCACAAAAGGGAAACAGGTCGGATCATCTTTCAAACCTCTCAAAACTGTTTCCACATCCAAAGTGCTTGAGTTGCTGCATATGGATTTATGTGGTGAAAATCTTTGTAAAGAGTCTCGGAGGTAAACCATATGTACTTGTGATTATTTATGACTACTCACGATTTACTTGGGTTTGTTTTCTCAAGAACAAAAATGAAGCTTTCAAAGAGTTCAGCAAGCTATGCAGGAAACTTCAAGGAGAGTCTCGGACTTAGATAAGAAGAATTGAATCGACCATGGAAGGGAGTTTGGCTACTCGGAATTTGCAGAGTTCCGCGACAAGAATGGTATCTCTCTCAACTTCTCAGCACCTAGAACTCCTCAACGGAATGGAGTAGTGGAGAGAATGAACCGAACTCTTGAAGAAATAGGAAGGATAATAATGATTGAACATGATCTACCTTATTATTTCTAGGCTAAGGTAATCAACACAGACAAACTACACACTCGAATAGATGCCTCATCGGACCCATCTTAAAGAAAACTCCATATGAGCTTTACAAGGGAAAGAAGCCTAACATCGCATACTTTAAACCCTTTGGATGTAAGTGCTTTATTCACAATAATGGTAAGGAATCACCTGACCAAGTTTGATGCTCGGTTATATGAAGGTATCTTTTTGGGTTACTCATCTCACAATGAAAGCATATCGTGTTTTTAATAAAAGAACTAACAAAGTGGAAGAAAGTATTCACGTTGTGTTTGACGAGATTGATCAGGAAAAAACAAGTGAGTCAACTTTCTCAAATCTGAAACTTAGTCGAGATGAAGATGATCTTGCTGAAGCCGAGCACGGACAGAGTCAAAAGAAAGCAACTCGGAATGAGGCAACTCGGAACATCATGACTCGGATCGAACTAGCTTAGAATGCTCGAAGGACAAACAAATGAGGAAACTCAGCAAGCTCAGACTCGCCGAAGATCAGCCAGTTCAACCTACAAACCCGATAAACTAGAGAATAGGTAGAGCATTCAAATATGATTCTAGCCACCCACTCGAGAACATATTGCCAAACATCAACGAGTGGGGTAAGAACTCGTTCTTCTTTGCGAAATTTATGTGCATTCATTGCATTCATAACATTAACTCGAACCCAAAATGCACTAGAGGTCCTAAATGAACCTAAATGGGTAGAGGCCATGCAAGAAAAGCTTAATCAATTTGAGAGAAACCAAGTCTAGACTTTGATCAAACGACCTTCCGACCACCTAGTTATATGAACCAAATGGGTTTTTAAGAACAAACTGGATGAGGATGGGTTGGTAGTAAAAAATAAGGCTAGACTTGTGGCTCAAGGTTACAATAAAGAAGAAAGGATCGATTGTGGGGAAACCTTTGAACCAGTTGCTAGGATTGAAGCCATTAGAATCTTATTGGCATTTGGATCTAGTATGAATATTAAGTTGTATCAAATGGATGTCAAATATACTTTTCTGAATGGTTTCATTCAAGAGGAAGTCTATGTTAAGTAACCCCCTAGATTTGAAAACTCGGAATTTCCAAATCATGTTTTCAAATTGCAAAAGGCTCTATATGGTCTTAAACAAGCTTCCGGAGCTTGGTATGAAAGATGAAGCAGTTTCTTGCTTGAGAATGATTTCAAGAGAGGTCAGATTGACAAACTCTTTTCATAAAAACCAAGCGGAGAGATTGTAACACCCCAAAACACCCCCTAAGAGAATTACATCGCCGAGTTCCTCACGGGAACTCCCAAGGCTCTATCAAGTGTCATTTCAGCTCTCTAAATTCAACTTGGAGGTAATAAAGGTGGATTTGTAAAAGAATTGAGATTTCCTAAAAATTTCGGCAGATTTCTGTTTGTAATATGGACTATCCCATAGGCTTAAAGCCTTATAACCCTACATAAAAACATAATACAACTTAACGAGCCACACGCTCGGAGTATACAGCTCAACGGCTACACGCCGAGTCCAACCGATTATGCGATAGAACTTAAAACAATCTAAATGGTAAGTGGTGCATCGGATAAAACTATATGAACTAAATTACAAGTACAATACTTAGAAACTTAAGAAATGCATGTCAACCACTTGAGTTACTTCAAGCAATCGACAATCGGCAATCGGTAAGAGTCCGGAATATGCTAAGCGTCAACCATACCTCCTGAAAATGTACCTGCAACATTGGGGAGGGAAAAGGGGGCAATTTGTGGGAGTGAGGAATAAACCACGGGCTCACCGGAGTCTTATACCCTTAAAATGGAAATTCTTTACACATATTACTCATAATAATGAAATCGGTGAAAGCATAGTAACATTATACAAATCCATATACTTTTCAAACAAAATCCCTTTGAAATGAATTGACACATATGAATCACAACACTTTAATCATTTGAAATGCTATTTCACACTCATCACAATTCTTTTTCAATTTGAATCAACTTTCTAGGCCTTCCGGGGTTTTGAATTAGAACTTCTTTAATTTCTAGGGCGCAACCCCGAACAAAAAGGCTCCCGGGACTTATCTTCTAAGACGTCTCGGATCGGGCATCCTACCACTGCAGGACCCCTGTTAGAACCCTTCCCTCGAAGTTTCTAGTTGGGCGTCCCCGGTTCAAAGCCTTCGGTATGCTAAATGATCCGTAGCCGATCGATTCAAAACAATTTGCACATAATCATTCATCACATCTATTTCAAACAGACTTTCTCAAGTTGGTTCAATACCAAGGAAGGCATGACACCAAGTGTCACCCTTATAAATTCACTTTTTCAAATCCAATTCACTTTCTCAAATAAGTTTTGCTTCCTTAAAACATATTCATGTTTGAAAGGCAGTTCTCAAGAAATTGCATTCAAGAATCATTCGCGTAGAATACATAACTCCTTTGAAAACTACTTTTGAACATCGTTTAACACAATCACTTGCACAAATAGTTATGATTCAATCACATATAGTCCTTCTTAGCTCCTTTCCAACTATAACTTTCTCAATTGACTAATTTAGAAAGCTTAATTCCTTTCCGAGCCACAATAACCACAAGTAGATACCACCTAATTCAATGTTTCAACTTTTCACAATTCATTGTCTTTACTTCAATTCCTCATTTTATGTCTCTACTTGATACTCAACTTCTTTTACCCATATTCAACTATATAACTCTTGATCTCACTTCGTCACTTAAGTTGCTCTCGCTATGCTTATATTCAACTTGATTTAATCTCAAGGCTTAGACATATTCTAAACTCAACTTAACCTTACCATTCTCGACTCTTCATTTCCCTGCCTCAAATTCCCATTTACATCTCTACCTTATTAATCAACTCTTGCTCGCCCATACTCGATCATATAACTGTTGACTACCTTTCATCACCGAAATTCCGCTAGCTTCGTTTACCTTCAAGTTTAATTCAATCTCACGAACTCGGATACATCTCCAACTCAATTTACCCCGACAACCGCTTTCTACTCCCCTACCTCAATTGTGCATTAGTTAAGATGAACTCTTACTTCCCTTTTGACCCCAAAGCTTCGGTTCGCAATCTAATTACTGGGACTCCAGATGAGTAAATTCAGGAGATAAAAAATGATTCAACTATAACCTTAATCGATTCACCCATAACCCAAGAATTGAAATTTCACATACTCCATCATTACTAACTAAACTCCCGATAGTACCCATAAGACTTTAACAAACTCAATCAGATTCTTTCATATCCCAATTCAGCCCTAACAACTTACTAAATTCAATCTATAACATAAACATGTAATATTCTCAACGGAACTTATTTGGGTTTCCAAATTAATATAAGTTTACAGACATAAGACTACCCACCTCAAATTTTACGAGTTTAAGAAATGGATTGAGTATTCTGCGTTCTGCACGGTTTTGGTCCCTTGCTTTCTCTCGTTTTCCTCGCCTCTGGTCCCCTGGTTTCACTCACTCAAGCTCTCTCTCTTGCTCCATTTCTGGTCGGGTCTGCTCTCCTTTGCCTCGGGTTCTTGGTTCTTGCTTCCTCTCGCTCTCCGCGCTTGCTTTTGCTCTTTTCCTTGCCTCCCGCCTTGCCGGTTCGCCGTTCTTGCCACCCTTCGGGGTTGGTTTCGGTCTCTCGCGTGCTCTGTATCCGCTCCGGGTCCTTCTTTCGCCCTCGTTCGTTTCAGTCTCTCGCTCTCTTCCTTTCGCTAGCATCGCCGGCTGCCGCCTTCGGTTCTGCGGTGGTCGTCGATCCCTCTTGGTCTCCTTCGCCCTCGTACGCTTGCCTCCCTCTCTTTCTCCCCTTCTCTCCCATTCGGTGCTCCCTCTTCCCTCCTCCTCTATTCTCGCTCCTTCTTTCTTTGCTTTCCCCGAGTCCCCCTCCCCTCCGTTCCTTTTCTTTTATTTTTGCATCTTTTCTCTCCACCGCCCGACAAAAATCACCTCTCCTTTTTAATGGACCCTTAAATGACTTGTTTATCCCTTCCTCTATGTAAAACAAGTCTATGCTTTTCCCTTCTTCAGTCCTCTTACGCTTCTGTCTCCTAATTTATTTTGATGTATCTTTTACGATGATGTCTAACCGCACAAAGGTTCAACTCAATAAAAAAGGAGGCAATTTCCTTTATTTAATTTATTCGACAACGGCCTCCAAGAGGATACTAATGTAATACATCTAGCTGTAATTAAAATTAGTCACTCAACCCCCTAGATTCGCGGAATAATACTCAATAATCCTATGCTTTACAATTGTTTTTGTTAAAATCACGGGTATTACATTTCTCCCCTCCTTAAAAGAATTTCGTCCTTGAAATTTTTGGTGAGTAGTGTCCGGCTACAAACACTTAAATAACTACAGGTCACTCGTACAAGTGCTACTCAGCTCGAACTCCGATTCACGGAGGCACTTAGTCTTGTTCCGGGTCAATGAGTTCCAGCCTCCTTTCTACCACCTTTTCATGCGTCTCCTCACTCTATTATGGGGCCCAAGGAGAAAATCGCACTCAAAAGGGAAAAATTTGGCTTGGGGGTCGTGATCCCGTCACTTATCTTACATCGAACCCTAATGCCTCCACCAATGCTGATGCAACCAACACCTTAGCTCCCTAATATCGCGTAGGTATACTTGATATCCAAGAATTCTTGCTTCACAATTCGATAACCCAACTACAATGATGCCCATGCAATCGAGTGAGTCAATTACATATTGTCACACTACTCCCTGGTTCCTTGTTCTTATATGGCTAGCAAACTCTTTGGCTGAGCTAGTTGGGGCTAGCTAACTTAAGGGTTTGCCTATAGCTACCTTCACTACCGATTAACAAGAATGAGATGCATGTTGGGTGGTTAGTGTCGTTAAAAGAAGTAGATGGGGTCCAAAAGTAGGATAAATGTGGATATCGAAGCCAAGTTAGGATTTAGAGATGTTAAGATTTCAAACAACTATATATTCAGGACAAGGAGACTCGCTAAATGACTCATGGTACCTATAATAGCTAGTAAGTGTCTACGTTCCCCGTTTATCTCCACCATTTCTTGTCCGGGGTCAGGTCTTCTATTCCTCGATTCTCAAGGGTTCCGAGTGGGACGATAATATCATCTCTGTTTACTTTGACCTCGAGCAAGATTAATAGAAGGGTTCCATTCTTTCACAATATGTCCATGCCAATACTCCAATCAACAACATGTATTATTCTTATGTACAACCTTATACACAACTGTACATACATACTTACCTCAACCTACCATGAATTATGTACCAAATGTGGCTGAAGCCGCAATGTTGGTATCCTCCTAACTCTACACTAGTTCTATGTATGTAAATAAGTCACCGAATTGGCATAGCACTATATCTACAAGGAAATTTACATCATCCATTTATTCCCAATGAATCCTTCTATACATCACTCGTCTCGAAGAATCTTCCAGCGAGTTTTCATCATCTTCTGTCTCCATCCCGCTCCCCATGTCCGTCCTATCTCCCGTCTCCATCCCGCCTTCACTTGGGTCAACCACTTCCAACCCCATAGAATTGCTAGAATCGGGGGTGGTACGGGCGCTAGATGGTTTCCTATCTCCTGAAGGGGAGCCCACTCGATGCCTATCATGTTCACCACCAAGTCGCACATTCGGTTCATGGTGGCTGTCCAACCCTCGGGGTAGTATACCCCGTCTCCTAGCATGGAGTCTGCCCATTTTGCCCACATGATTGCCACCCTTTGATAGGTTTGGAAGTAGGGCTTACTATGGAGCAAGGTAGTCATCTTGTGCCTTTCGTATGAAGCCTTGCCCCTCTAATATCCCGAGTTCTATTGGGCTCATTCTAACGAAGTTAAACAAGATGGTCCGCAGTGGCCTCTCTAGCCTCCGATGTTTGTCCTTCAAACTCATGGAGTAATGGTCCCACGTTCCATAAGAAGGTGACCAATTCTCGATAAGAGAAGGGCACCAACCCCTAAAGGGTATGGTAGCCCGTAAGCGGACCGTGATTTCTACCCATTGGCTATCCAAGGGCAGGTTTCGGACGAAGTTCTTCGTCCATAAGTCCAAGTAGTCCGGACTATGTTCCATTCGTTGCTCAGCTCCATAATTCTCCAAAAGAAGACGGCATTGCAAGCCGCCCACCAAAAGGGCATATAGGTATAATCCTCCTGGGTAAATGCCATCCGCTTGGTCACCTAGGACATAGGAATTACGTTACTTCTTCATACTTAGGGCACACATAAATAAGTATCCTAGCCAAGGAATAAGACAGGTTAATCAATGTCCATTCTCATCAAAAGGGTAATTACCACTCGGTTAGTTCTCCTAAATCGACTAGGTAATCCCTTCATAAGTCAAAAGTTACACTTAAAACTATACGCATAGTCATCACAAATAAGGCATATTATCACACAATAAGGACCTTAGATGACTATATGCAATGCAAACCTAAGGTCGCCAAAATCTATGCTCGATACCATTTTGTAACACCCCAAAACAACCCTTAGGAGTATTACATTGCCGAGTTCCTCACGGAACTCCCAAGGCTCTATCGGATGTCGGTTTGGCTCTTTAAATTCAACTTGGAGGTAAAAAAGGTGGTTTTCTAAAAGAATTGAGATTTCCTAAAAATTTCAACAGAGTTCCGTTTGTAATATGGACTATCGTATAGGCTTAAAGCCTTAAAACCCTGCATAAAAACATAATACAACTCAACGAGCCACACGCTCGGAATGTACGACTCAAGGCCACTTGCCGGAGTCCAACCGATTATGCGATAAAACTTAAAAAATCTAAATGGTACGTGGTGCATCGGGTAAAACTATATGAACTAAATTACAAGTACAATACTTAGAAATATAAGAAATGCATGTCAACCACTTGAGTTACTTCGATAATCAGCAATCAGCAATTAGCAATCGGCAATTAGTAAGAGTCCAGTAATATACTAAGCGTTGACCATACCTCCTAAAAATGTACCTTCAACACCTGGGAGGGAAAAGGGGGCAATTTGTGGGGGTGAGGAATAAACCACGGGGCTCACCGGAGTCTTATATCCTTAAAATGGAAATTCTTTACACATATTACTCATAATAATGAAATCGGTGAAAGCATAGTAACATAATACAAATCCATATACTTTTCAAACGAAATCCCTTTGAAATGAATTGACACATATGAATCACAACACTTTAATCATTTGAAATGCTATTTCACACTCATCACAATTCTTTTTCAATTTGAATCAACTTTCTAGGCCTTCTAGGGTTTCAAATTAGAACTTCTTTAATTTCTAGGGCGCAACCCCGAACAAAAAGGCTCCCGGACTTATCTTCTAAGACGTCTCGGATCGGGCATCCTACCACCGCAGGACCCTCGTTAGAACCCTTCCCTCGAAGTTTCTAGTTGGGCGTCCCCGGTTTAAACCCTTCGGTATGCTAAATGATCCGTAGCCGTCGATTCAAAACAATTTGCACATAATCATTCATCACATCTCGTTTCAAACAACTTTCTCAAGTTGGTTTAATAACAAGGAAGGAATGACACCACGTGTCACCCCGTATAAATTCACTTTTTCAAATTCGATTCATTTTCTCAAATAAGTTTCGTTTCTTCAAAACATATTCATGTTTGAAAGGAAGTTCTCAAGAAATATCATTCAAGAATCACTCGCTCAAAATACATAACCGCTTTCAAAACTACTTTTGAACATCGTTTAACACAATCACTTACACAAATAGTTATGATTCAATCACATATAGTCCTTCTTAGCTCCTTTCCAATTATACCTTTCTCAATTCACTAATTTAGAAAGCTTAATTCCTTTCCGAGCCACAATAACCACAAGTAGATACCACCTAATTCAATGTTTCAACTTTTCACAATTCATTGTCTTGACCTCAATTCTTCATGTTATGTCTCTACTTGATACTCAACTTCTTTTACCCATATTCAACTATATAATTCTTGATCTCACTTCGTCACTTAAGTTCTTCTCGCTATGCTTATCTTCAACTTGATTTAATCTCAAGGCTTAGATATATTCTAAACTCAACTTAACCTTACCATTCTCAGCTCTTCATTTCCTCGCCTCAAATTCCCATTTACATCTCTACCTTATTAATCAACTCTTGCTCGCCCATACTCGATCATATAACTCTTGACTATCTTTCATCACTCAAATTCCGCTAGCTTCGCTTACCTTCAAGTTTAATTCAATCTCACGGACTCGGATACATCTCCAACTTAATTTACCCCGACAATCGCTTTCTACTCCCCTACCTCGGTTGTGCATTAGTTAAGATGAACTCTTACTTCCCTTTTACCCCAAAGCTTCGGTTCACAATCTAATTACTCGGGACTCCACCTCAGTAAATTCGGGAGATAAAAAATGATTCAACTATAACCTTAACCGATTCAGTCATAACCCAAGAATTGAAATTTCACATACTTATTCGTTACTAACTAAACTCCCAATAGTACCCATAAGACTTTAACAAACTCAATCAGATTCTTTCATATCCTAATTCAGCCCTAACAACTTCCTAAATTCAATCTATAACATAAACATGTAATGAAGACTCGGACTTTACATCTCACCTTTTTGAGTTCTATAAAGGGAATCGGGTATAAGACCTTCTTACTTATAAAGTTTTGATTCCAAGGCATTCCTTGTGTCTTAGAAACTTTTCTGAGTGATATGGTATCCTCTCTAAGTGTTTTAGAAACTATCTCATGCATTTATGCATGACTCGTGTGACTCGTAAATCATCTCCGCATGGTTCACTCGTTCCGAGTTACTCAACACTCGGAAATATCGCATGATTCAAACACTATCTTTTCTGCGCTCCGACTCGGTATTTCAGTTTGAATTATAATTAGTCTAGATCAAGTTTGTCTACTCGATATTTCATATTTGACTTGATTTACTTTTAGACTCGACTCGGATGGAATTTTGAGTATCATGAATATAAGACTCGGAAAATTCCATTCCTAATTCGGATAATTAGTAAATTAATTATCTTAATTATATCATTATCTCGTGTCTAATCTTGGACCAAAGTATTTTATACTTTGAGAACCAAATTGATTTACTTTTGTAGGTGATTCAAACGAGGCTATCCTATTTTTGCATTACAAAAGTAACCGACTTCAAAACGTCAAATCACCAAGTAGACAAGGCTTTTTCCACCTCCGACCTAGCCTCGGACACCGTGTCGTGGCTGTCTGCTTTCGAAATGGAAATCTGCAACACTAAGCTCAACGGTGGTTTCCATCTTACCTCTGAAGACACCGCCGGTGATTTTAGGCACCTCTAAGGGAGTCAAGAGCCGTTGTCTAACGTTCACATATCAACGGATATTTTCCGAGTGACTCAGAAAATGCTTCACAACGATCATAAAGGAACTTCCAGTCGGAAGATGGACACAACGGCTAAGCCGCTTGGTCATCTATAAATAGAAGCCAACTCTCAAGACTTGAAGATTGTCGAACCTATTGTTAATACACATACTTGATCAAAAGTCTTTGTATTCATTCTCAATCTTCTACTTACAACTCCCACTCTATAATTCATTATATTCCGAGTTGTAAGGTCTTGTACTCGCTACAAACACTTTCTTTCTTACTTTCTAAGTAAGGTCCGTTGACCGAGTCGTAAAGGTTAACTCAGCTCGCTTGTCCCTAACTCGTAAGGGTTATCTTAGTGAGGAAGTACTAGATCGGATAAGGGAATTTATGAGTCTAGGAAAAATTTGTAAGGAGTTGTTTAATGGAGCAACTCGGGGTTCGATCAGTCTACTATATTTTGTGGACTCAAAATAGTGGATTTGACTTCGTGCTTGGATTAGCACGGTCCGTGGTTTTCTGCCCCGTAAGGGTTTCCACGTACTTTTTGTGTTTCCATTTTCTGAGTACATTCTAGACTCGCATGCATTCAAAGTCTCGGTTTAATCTGTTTTATTTTTCTCTTCACTCGTATTCCGAGTTCATACTTTTTGACTCCAATATAGACTCGGAATCGCATCTGTCTATACTTTGTTCAAAAGAATTTGATTTACGTAAAAATCTTTCACCACCCTATTCACCCCCTCTAGGGTGACTTAGTCTCTCCCCGAGCAAACCTTCATGTAATATTCACAACAAAACTCATTTGGGTTTCGAAATTAATATAAGTTTAGAGCATAAGACTACCCACCTCGAATTTTACAGTTTGAGAAATGGATTGAGTATTCTGCGTTCTGCCGGGTTTTGGTCCCTTGCTTTCTCTCGTTTTCCTCGCCTTTGGTCCCCTGGTTTCACTCACTCAAGCTCTCTCTCTTGTTCTATTTCTAGTCGGGTCTGCTCTCCCTTGCCTCGGGTTCTTGTTTGTTAGTTTCTCTCGCTCTCCGAGCTTGCTTTTGCTCCTTTTCCTTGCCTCCCGCCTTGCTGGTTCGCCATTCTTGTCACCCTTCGGGGTTGGTCTCGGTCTCTCGCGTACTCTGTATCCGCTCCGGGTCCTTCTTTTGCCCTCGTTCTGTCCCGGTCTCTCGCTCTCTTCCTTTGGCTAGCTTCGCCGGCTGCCGCCTTCGGTTCTACGGTGGTCGTCGGTCCCTCTTGGTCTCCTTTGCCTTCGTACGCTCGCCTCCTTTCTCTCTCTCCCCTTCTCTCCCGTTCGGTGCTCCTTCTTCCCTCCTCCTCTCGTTCTCGCTCCTTCTTTCTTTGCTTTCCCCGAGTCCCCCTCCCTTCGGTCCCTTTTCTTTTATTTTTGCATCTTCTCTCTCCACCACCTAACAAAAATCACCTCTCCTTTCTATTGGACCCTTAAATGACTCGTTTATCCCTTCCTCTATGTAAAACAAATCTATGCCTTTCCCTTCTTCAGTCCTCTTACGCTTCGTCTCCTAACTTATTTTGATGTATCGTTTACGATGATATCTAACCGCACAAAGGTTCAACTCAATAAAAGGGAGGTAATTTCCTTTATTTAATTTATTCGACAATGGCCTCCAAGAGGATACTAAAGTAATATGTCCGGCTATAATTAAAATTAGTCGCTCAACCCTAGATTCGCGGAAGAATATTCAATAATCGTATGCTTTACAATTGCTTTTGTTAAAATCATGGGTATTACGGAGATTTCCTTATTGCTCGGATTTATGTTGATGATATTATTTTTGGAGTTACTAATGAAAATCTTTGTCAAGAATTTTCCGAGTTGATGAGACAGAATTCCAAATAAGCATGATAGGAGAGCTCAACTTCTTTCTTGGTTTACAAATCAAACAAGACAAGGATGGCATTTATGTCCATCAATCCAAGTAGACCAAGGAGTTCCCGAGGAAGTATAAGCTTCAAGATGCAAAACATGCAGCAACACCCATGAGCAAGCAGAGATGAAACTAGACTCGGATGAGAAAGGTAAAGCAGTTGATCGAAACTCTATAGAGGTATGATTGGATCTCTACTATTTCTCACATCCAAGTAGGCCGGACATTATGTTTAATGTATGTCTGTGTGCAGGATTTCAAGCTAATCCAAAAGAATCACATCTCATTGTAGTGAAGAGAATTTTTAAATATCTTGCAGGACTTAGAATCTTGGTCTATGGTTTTAAGATACTCGGAATCGACCCTCACTGGATACTCGGATGCCGACTATGCTGGTTACAAGGTTGATAGGAAGAGCACATCAGGAGCATGCCAGTTTCTAGGTCAATCCCTTATTTCTTGGCACTCAAAGAAGCGTAACTCAGCTGCTCTATCAACCGGCAAAGCCGAGTACATTACAGCTGGAGCGTGCTATGCTCATATTCTATGGATCAAGCAACACTTTAAGGATCTTGGACTTTCTTTGAATTCTATCCCAATCAAGTGTGACAATCGGAGTGCAATCAGCATCACTAAGTATCTAGTTCAGCACTCAAAGACAAAGTATATTGAGGTTAGGTATCATTTTTGAGAAACCATTATGAGAAAGGTGATATTAAACTTGAATTCATTCCTACGAAATTTTAGTCAGCTGATATTTTCACTAAGCCACTTAGTGAGGATCAATTTTGGTTTATTAAGAATTAGCTTGGAATGATTAATGCATGATTATGTGATTTTCTAAGTGAACTTGACTTGCATGATTGTGTGTTATATGTTTTTCTTGGTCTTAATAACAATTAGTTGAGTTGATCGAGTGAAACCGAGCTAGGAGTTATTCTCGTGTTTGAGTTTTCCGAGTCACTAAGAAACCATACTCGAGTCGACTCGCTTTTGAGCAAAATGGACATCAATCTTGTAAAATCATCTCTAGATAAGTGGAGAATTTCAAAATTTTTTTAGAAATTTCTCTTTCTCTCTCTACCACCCATATCGATAAGAGAACTAACCGTTGAAAGAAAATCACTGGAATTCTAACCGTTGGAGAGCGTAAACGTCACACTCGTCCGAGGTGACCGTTGCGAGTTCAGGTCGATCGAATATTGAAGGACATTCCTTTTCGCTATAAATACCATCCTTTTACCTTCATTTCACTACTTTACTCTCTGCTTACTTACTCTCTAAGCTTACTCACTCTCGCTCTCAAAACTCTCGGTGCTCACTCTCTCATTCTCTCTTAGTCTCTTTCGAGTTCACTCTCTCTTCTTTCTTAAATCGTCGACCATGCCTAAAAGAGTTTCAGCCCAAGATTTTCTAAGGTTTGCGACCAAGAAACCTCGCACCAAACAAACTCAAGAGGGTACCTCTAACCCCTCGAAAGTGTTCGTCACCCAACACCTTACATTGGATGACAAGTTTTTCCCAACCACATCGTTTTCGTGGTTGCCTCACATCAAAACCACTCTGGAGTTTACAATTTTTGTGCTTCAGTGAGTTCATCTACCCAAAACTCGTTGTTGAGTTCTACTCTAACTTGTCTTACTCGGAGTTATTCATTACCTCACGAGTCCGGGACACGGTTATTCGCATCAATCTCTCCCTCCTCCACCAGATTTTCAAAGTCTCCTCTCTCTTCTTGAACCGCAATCCCATCCCTTTCAACGAGATTGCAGATAAGTTTTTGAGAAATATGCCAAGGAGGTCCCCGAGTCACACAAAAATTCTCTCGTGACTCGGATGAGGATCGAGGCCAAATTACTTTGCTTTCTTCTTATGAGAACCTTCTTCTCTCATCACTTAAGCAAAGAGAATCACAATTCTAAGATTCTTAAAGCTCTATTTGATATCCTCGAGGGCTACGATGTAGACCTCTTCCTAGCCATCCTTGAGCAAATGGCTACTGTGCCAGCTCAATCCAAAAATGCTCTCCTTTTCCCTTCGGAGCCCTTCTAACTATTGTCTTGAAACAGCTTTAGGTTCCCCTCCCTCGGACTCCAAACACGAGTGGCTGAGGCTACCATAGTAGTGGGCAGGAAGGAACTTTTAGAATACAGGTACTAGGAAATCACGCCTAGTGTCCGGGTCTATGGGTTAGAATTGAAGCCCCCTTCACCTCCTCCCACTCGGACTCGGACTCGGACTCCCTATCTCTCCCTTCTCCACCAGGTGGTCCATCCACCTCGGAACCGCCTTTTGTAGCAAGCTGCTCGCTTTGTCTGCAGCTCCGGTAGACAAACTCTCCTCGGTGACCGAAGAATTTTGGGGCACTCTGTGTTCTCTTAAAAACGTCCTTCGTAGTCCGGTCATCAACCGGAAGATGGCTCGATCTTAGATCCGGGAGCACCGGGATTTGCTCATCGAGATGAAGGGACTTATCAAGGAGCAGCAAAAGGAACTTCAGCTCCTCCAAGAAAGGAGATCTAAGGCGGCGCAAGACCCGTAAAGCTCGGACACTTCCGAGGAGTCCTCAAGCCCCTGCCAAGTCCCCTCCGTAGGGTAAGAAGAAGAAGAAGCTGCAGCTAAAGCAGCTTAGCCTAAGGAGAAGAAGGAAGAGAAGGCGGAAGAGAAGGAAGAGGAGAAAGAGGAAGAAGAAAAGAAGGAGGAAGCAGCTCAGCCGGAGGGACAAGGTGCTATAGTCCCCGAACCAAAGCCGATCAGCTCACACGACAGCTTGAGTGGGTCGAAGACCTCGCAGACGTTAGTTAGTCCACAATGGTCAAAATCGAAGAAGCACCTCCCTCCGCTGTTTTCCAGGAGGATGAGCCACAGGATGACATAGTTCGAGGCCGGACAACCGGAACCGAGCCACTGCCGGACATCCTCGTGCTGCCATCGCCATGCTCTTCCATGTCATCGGAAGCTTACTAGCGCCGGCGCATTGCTCCCTCCTCCACCTCAGCACCACCAAGCACCCTCGTCTTAGTTTCTTTTATTTAGTTTCGTTTCTTTTATTTGTCCAACATCAAGTGTGCTTTGTTTTTGATGTTTTCTTCCCTAGTTTTGATGAAATGCAAGGGGAGAAAAATAGAGAAATTTATGTTGTTATGTTTAGGGGAGCTCACCCTCATTTTGTATTTTCTCGTTGTATATATGAATGAATTTTCTTTCTTTGAGCATAATCATTTCGAGTTAACTCTTTTCGAGAAAGATTTCTTATTTTATTTCTTTTCTGCTCTAATATATCTATTTATATTCTTTTAGCTAATGTGTTATCAACATAACTATTATATGTAGTGATAGTATCCGAAATGCATTTTCTAAGTATGAAATACTTCACTCACTACTTCCTACTCTCATATGTTCTACTTAGTGAATGAAACTCATATTTTACACTCGATAAGTTTCTATCCGAGTGTGGAATGCCTTTCATTAAAAAGGGGAGATTGAAGACTCAAACTCTAAATCTAAACCATTATGAGTACTACATAAAGAGTCGGTACAAACCTCATCCCTCCTAAGTTTTGCTTACAAGTCATTCCGAGTGTTATAGAAACTCCTGTATAAGTTTTCATTCGTTTCGACTAACTTAGAAAACACATTCTTGTATATTTTCTCACATTAATGTTTCCGAGTCACTCGGACATCACTCGGATCTATCGCATGTTCAAATAATTTCTCTAACTCTTTTATTGTGAGTTTTAACTTCACATTTCAACCCAAAGTGAATTACAATGTCAATTCCTCTCTCTAAGTCGGTTTGTTTGTTTGAGAATTATTTTTCCGGATCAAGTCTTTATACTCTAATGATTTTACTCTTTTTAACTTGATGTTTCTTAGAATTGGCTCGATGGAATTTGAGTATATTGAATATTAGACTCAGAAAACTCCACTCTTCGAGGCTTAAGATAATTATGCACTTAATTGTCTTAATTAAATTATTATCTCGTACCTAATCTTGTACCAAAGTATTTTATACTTTGAGAACCGAAGTGGTTTACTTTTGTAGGTTATCCAAATGAGGTTATCTCATTTTTGAATTACAAAAGTAGTCGGCTTCAAGCTATCACTCACCATCGACAAGGCTTATCTACTTCTAAACAGGGCTCGGACACCGTGTCGGGGTTGTCGGCTTGCAAAACTAGAAAACTTCAATGCTAAGCTCAATGGTGGTTTCCACGTTGCTTTTAGACATTACCAGTTGACTGGAGCACCTTTAGGAGCCAAGAGCCATTGCACAACATTCACATCCCAACGGATCTTTTCTAAGCGACTTGAAAGAGCCATTACAATGGCCAGTAAAGACTTTTGTTCAGAACAAAGACACAACGGTCACTCTACTTCGTCATCTATAAGTGGAAGCCACTTTACAAGACTTGAAGATTGCTGAATCCATTGCTGAAACTATCTCTCTTAGTACATTACTCATTCAATCTTCTACTTATAACTCCAAGTCTCGTACTTAATACTTTTCCGAGTTATTAAGTCTTGTAATCGATTACATACTTCTCTTACTTTATGAGTAAGGTCCCTTGGCTGAGATGTAAGGGTTAACTCAGCTCGGTTGTCCCTAGTCTGTAAAGGTTATCTCAATTAGACAATACTAGATCGGATAAGGGAACTTTTGAGTTTAGGAAAACATTGTAAGGAATTGTCTAAGGGAGCAATTCCGGTTGTGTTAGTCTGTTGTATTTTGAGTATTCAAAATAGTGGATTTGACTTTGTGCTTGGACTAGCACTCGTCCGTGGTTTTCTCGCCCGGGAGGGTTTCCACGTATTTATGAGTGTATACTTTTCCGAGTCCAATCTAGACTCGGATTCTGCTTTTTATCCTTTTCAAACTTAAAGTTTCTAAGTTTGTTAAAATTTCCTCATCACCCTATTCACCTCCCCCTCTAGGGTGACTTAGACTCTCCAAGAGCAAACCTTTATTTCGACTACCAACCCTTTCTCATCCAGTTTGTTATTGAAAACCCATTTGGTTCCTATGACTGGGTGATTAGATGGTCGTTTGGTCGAGTCTAGACTTGGTTTCTTTCAAATTGATTGGCCTCTTTTTGCATGGCCTCTACCCATTTAGGCTCATTTAGGGCTTATAGTGCATTTTTGGGTTCGAGTTAATGATATGAATGCAGAAAATGCACATAGATTATGCAAAGAAGATCGAGTTCTTAACCCACTATTGATTTCGGAAAATATGTTTTTAGGTGGGTGTCCGGATGGATATTTGAAAGTTTTACCTCTCCTTTGATTTACCATGTTTGTTGGTTGAGTAGGCTGATCTTCGGTTGGTTGATCTTGCTTGAGTCTCATTGACTTGTTCTTCAACATTCCGAGCTGGTCCTTGAGTTTGTTTAGTCCGAGTCATAACATTCCGAGTTGCCTCGGTAATTTTTTTTGACTCTTTCGGAGCTCAACTTTAGCAAGGTCGTCTTCATCTCTGTTAAGTCTAAGATCCGAGTATTTGGCCTCACTTATCCTGCCAAAATCAATTTCATCAAAGACAATGTGGATACTTTCTTCCACTTTGTTAGTTCTTTTGTTACAAACAGGATAAGCTTTGCTATGAGATGAGTAACCCGAAATATACCTTCATGTAACCTAGCATCAAACTTAGTCGGATGCTCCTTACCATTGTTGTGGACAAAGAACTTACAACCGAATGGTATGAAGTAAGAGATGTTGGGTTTCTTTCCTTTGTAAAGCTCTAGGGTGTTTTCTTCAAGATGGGTCCGAAGAGGCATCCGTTGAGTGTGTAATTTGCTATGTTGACTGCCTCGGTAAAGAAATAGTAAGGTAGATCATTTTCAATCATCATAGTCCTTTCTATTTCTTTAAGAGTTCTGTTCTTTCTCTCTACTACTCCATTTTGTTGAGGAGTTCTTGGTGCAAAGAAGTTGTGAGAGATGTCATTCTTGTCACAAAAGTTTGCATATTCCGAGTAGTCAAACTCCCTTCCATGGTTAGTTCAAATCCTTCGATCCGAGTCCGAGACTCTACTTGAACTTTTCTACAAAGCTTAGAACTCTTTGAAGGCTTCAGTCTTGTTCATAAGGAAACATATCCAAGAAAATCATGAGAAATCATCAACAACAACAAGTACATATGATTTACCTCAAAGACTTTTCACGGGAATTTCACCACACAAATCCATATGAAGCAATTCAAACACTTTAGATGTAGATACAGTTTTGCGTGGCTTGAAAGATGATCTAACTTACTTATTTTTTTGCATGCCTCACGATTTTATCTTTCTTAAAAGCACGATTAGGTAAACCCTTAGCGAGTCCATGAGATACAAGTTTCTTGTTTGTATGCATGCTTGATATGACCTAGTCTACACTTTAGATGTAGATACGGTTTGTAAGTATTACCTAACCTCAAACCTGATAGCTTAATCTCTTTGGTGACTCGCATCGAGAGATATAGCAGTTGGTCCGAGTGAACATTACCTGTTGATCTTTGTCACATAGCTGGGAAATGCTAAGTAGATTGTGCTTGAGTCCTTTGATAAGGTATACTTGGGCTGACTGTGTTGTTTCCTTCACCAATTTTGCCAATGCCTACTATCTTGCCTTTGCTGCTATCTCAAAAAGTGACTTTTCCTCCTTTCAAATCTTCTAGCTCGGAGAAGAGTCCTGAATCTCCTCACATGTGGTGTAAGCAACCAATGTCTAAGTACCAATGACCTTTCTTCTTCTTCCGAGTTATTTGCAAAATAGAGACAAACTAACCCTTCTCACTTCCTCTTACGAACCCAATAACTTCCTTTACTATGGTCCTTTTTCGAGGAAGAGCACTTTTGGGAACCTAGATTTGAATAATTTTGGGTCCGGTCCGATTCCGAGTCATCCTTCCGGAAAATTGAGTACGTGTCTATTTCTTTGGAAAATTTTTTCTTTTATAAGTTGGAGGAGAAGGCTTTTTCCTATAAGTTGGTGTAGGCTTAGTCCTTTTTCATTTGTACGAATAGGACCATGCTCAGCCTTCCTGAACTTTACAATTCGGAATCCTTTTTGAAAAGATTAGAATAGGATTTTGATTCCTATTCTTCATTGAAACCAAGTCCTTTTTTCCTGAAGGAGACACGCCGAGAGCCTAATGCATATCAAGGTTTTTCTGACCTCGAGTGAATTTCAAAACAAGCTTTTGAGACTCATTGAGCTTTCTTTTCAGTTGCTCATTCTGCTGTTCGAGTAACTCGGATACGGTCTCATTTTCTTGAGTACTGGTCTTAAGTTTTTTAGGTTTTGTCTCGGTTTTTCTGATTCATTTTTCAAAGGATTGCTCTCATTAGTAAGAGACTCAAGTTGTTCTTTGAACTGGAACGAGTTAGAATTGGACTTTTCTTCCAAAATGAAAATATATCGTGCTAGATCAACTTTTGAAAATTTGAGAAAGTATTCAACTACCTCATCAATATCTAAGTTCTCGTTGTCCGACTCGGATTCAACTTCGAGTCCATAAGTGCCATAAGACACTTTGAGTCATCCGAATCATCTTCTTCGGATGAGTCATCATCACTCCAGGTAGCCATCATAGCCTTTTTCTTTCTGTCCTTCTTTCTCTTGGGAAAGTCTCTAATTATGTGTTCCTTGCCGACACATTCATAGCAACCAGATTTCTTAGATAAAGATATCTTTGAAGGAGAAGAATATTTACCTTTTATGTCCTTATCTTTCTTGTACAACTCATCCTTTGGTCTCTTTTCCCACTTCTTGTATTTCATCATTTTCTTGAAGTCGCGAACTATGAGTGCCATAGGATCCTCTTCCGATTCTAAGGAGCTCGGACTTTCACGTCTTCTTTACGAGGCCTTCAACGCAATATTCTTTTCGGTGTTGACCTCGACATCCGCTTCCTCCGGATGAATTTCGTAAGAGTAGCTTGCCAATAAGCTCATCCGGCCTTAGTTGAGAGAGGTTCTCAACTTCTTCAATGGCTGTCACCTTAGGACCCCATCTCTTTTTTGGTAGATTTCTCATAATCTTTCTCGGACATTTCTTCTCGAGAAATCTTTCTACCCGGAGATTTGAGATTATTGGTAATCTCGGCTAACCAAACATACCTTTGAGTTGTGTTTTCTTCGGCTCCATCTTGAACAACTCATACTTATGAAGATATTGACTTATCTTCTCCTGCTTCACTTGGCTTGTTCCTTCACAGGTGTTGACAAGAGTGTCCCACACCTCTTTGGCTATGTCAAACGCCGAGACTCTGTTGTATTCTTCCGTGCTAATGGCACACATCGGTGTGTTCATAGCTTTGAAGTTCTTTCTGAACTTATCAGTCTCTTCAGTGGAGAACTTAGATTTGGCTTTTGGCACAATAGTTCCATTCTTCGTCTTCATTGGAATGAAGTGTAATGCCCCCAAAACTCATAATCACTAGTTTAGTCATGATGACTAACTAACTAGTAATTAATGCAAGTGGAAAAGAGAATTAGAAGCGTTACACGCTGCTCTTTAACAAAGAGCAAGGCAACTACCGAATTAACATGCAAACATAACTTATTAGGTTGAGGTTCATAATATGTAGGACGCCTAACTTATAACAATAACGGACAAGAAGTTATAAAGCACCATCATGACTCTAACTTTATTAACCAAAGCATACACGATTCCGACACATCACGTTCTTGACTATCACTTGTGAGCATCTAAGTCTTGATGACCAAAATGAACCTGTGTGTTTTCCTCTACATTAGCCTTACCTAAAACAAAACGAAGAAAAACATTTCGAAATAGTGAGCCGGAGCTCGAGCACGTCTATCCATGCACTCGTAAATAATTTATGTGAAGATATATTGATTTGAGCGCATGCATTTCAATTCATTTATAACTCGGACAGGAAGAATATAGTAAAACAATTATTCATTTATTATATTGAGTGGCTCCTTACGGTCATCGATTTCCCTAAATATGCACATATCCGGACCGATCGAGCAAAGTCCGGTTGGTAATGGCCAAATATATATGATATGATCATGATCATGATACAACATGATTAATATGGGGCAGGCCACACAATTAGGTGACAATAATATTTGAAATGGTTCCTTTGTGATTTAAGCAAACCATTTTGGTGTTGATATAAACAGGTGGATTTTCGTAAGATACAAGCAATAAACGTACCTTAAATCGTGGAAGTATTCCTTCGATCCTTTGAAGTTGCTGACTTGGATGAACGACGTAGATGCCTTAACAAAATAAAGTGTTTCATTAATAGGTTCAATACTTTTAGTAATCAAATTTATTATCGTTATTATTGCCATTGCTATTGTTATTACTATTATTATCACTTACATTATTTCCTTTTTGTAACTTCCTATGACTAGATGAATTTATGAAGACAAAATCACTTCGTAGGTTGCCAAATCAAATGGTTAAATTTTATAGGTTGAAGTTTTAAAGTAACATTCGTAACTTATACCAACCTCTCTTGACAGGAAATATGATCATAAGGTTCACTTAATCTGTTTCTCCATAAAACACCTACTGTGTTAATCGGTCCCTTCCTAAATTAAGTCTCTCACTCACCTAATTGTTTTAATCCTCCAACGTTATTTAATTCTTCACTTGGATACATAACCTAATTCTTATAAATCGCCTACGTTAACGTATTTTCTTAAATTCTCAACCTCATTTATTTTGTTTATTTTTTTATTTCTCTATATTTTTTTAATTTTTTTTAAAAAAGTAAACACCACTCTAGCCAACTCTAATTTATGAGTGACATAATTCCTTCCACATGGTTTTACCGACGTGAGGGATATGCTACAACCTTGCCATCCTACATCCATATGCAACCTAACTCATTTTTCTATATGTCACTAGAAATGGTATCCCCATTGTCTTCTTATATAGGGTCGATACTGAGGGTAACGTCAATCTCTTTTTCATCTCCCGAGATGCCTTTTCACACTTATCAATCTGTTTTAACTTGGTGGTCTTTCTTAGAAGAATTTTTTTTTGAAAGGGTTACTTTCAGAAAATCTTGAACAAACCTTTTATTATCTAGCTAAACCTAGGAAATTCCTTAAATACCATGTGACCAAATAAAAATGTCACTTTACGCAAACAAAATTTGCACTCTTGCAATTTGAGATATAACTAATTCTCTCTGAAAGCTTGCACAACATTCTTAAAAGATATGTATGCTCCTCCCTGTCCTAGAATATATCAAGATGTCATATATTGATACCACCACGAATTTAACTACGTAGGGTCTAAAATCTTATTCATCAAATCCATAAACTTTGTAGGTGTAATAGCCAACCCAAAAGGCATCACTGTAAATTCGTAGTTGTCGTAACTTTTCCTAAATGAGGTCTTACGCATGTCCTTAGACTTAATCCGAAGTTGGTGGTACCGAACCTCAAATCTATCTTTGAGAACACCGTAGCGCTTGTAATCGATCCATTAGGTCATCAAGTTAGGCTGGAGGATACTTATTTCCGATTGTGATCTTATTCAACTCCCTATAATCTATGAACAACCTTAGCGTATCATCATTCATTTTTTTTTTCAATAAATTTAACCAGTCAAAACTCTCATATGAGTTCATGAAATACTCTAATTCAACAATATGAAGTTCTCATATGACATAAATCATATTAAACTATTACCAAAAATTTATCCAAATTCCTAACATAGCTTCTCCAATCATTAAAAGTTTGCTTGTACTTGCTCAATTTGACCACCCAATATAAATAGAAATCAATTTCTCCCTTTTAACTTTATTTATAATACATTTCCTATAACCCCGAGTGTGGACTCTTCGCCTCGACTTATGCCACTTGGAAAAGAAAATGGATAAGCATCTACTCAATTTACACTCATATTTTCCCAATGATTCTATCCCAATTATTTTCGATAAGATATGTGCATAGTTACTTTTCTTCACTCTTTGAATTGTTTTCCTTTTTGTATCCTAATCCACCAAGCATCGATCATCGTTTCAGATCAGAAAATCCTAATATATTACTTTTCAAAACCTGTAGCATTTTTTTTCTTTCATATTATGGAATACGTCTTTCATACCTCAAAATTAGAATCTTATTTTCCATTACAAATTCACTTATTAATTTCCACAGAATTTGTTAATACAATCCCATTGTTTATAATTATAACCTAAGCATCTCTTCTCTTATGAAACTTCCAAATATAAATTAAATGTATCAACTTTCTTAAATACCGTGGACATAATAATATGCTCTAACATAAGTGTCCATACCTTAACCAACAATCCTCTTAACCCTTTAGAATCCTTCATTTGTTTCAATAACTTCAAAGAACAAGTAACCTTATAAAGAATGTATAACTCCACTTAACAAACAAGAATTATAACATCACGACATCACATAAGATCGAAATATTCCTTAACTAGACCACAAGAAGAGTTAATATACTTATATAAGAAATTTCAATGTGCTTCATATTCAATAACTTTCATTGCTCTCCAACATAATTCAAGCCATCTCTATTCCCATAATTACCAATATAACAATTAACATTCGTCTCTCTACACAACATCTCTTATATATTCACCGAAACATACACATACATCCTACACATATTTCACATAAGAGGCCATATTTGATTACTAACAAACAATAAATGCTAGCCATCTATGTTTTCTTTTTCACTTATTTATTTATTTTATTTATTTATTTATTTTTCAAATATAGTCAAATATCACAAGTAGATGCATTCATTGCTAATAACGTTTACAAACGTTATAGATTCCCATTATACTTAGTTATGAATCGACATGCATTGTAAGACTGAAGTACAAGTAAAAGGATGCATTTTCGAATGTATTTGACACAACTATTATCTGTGTTTATAGGGGATTATATTAAATTCTCCGATACTATACTATGAAATGATGAACGTTTTGAGAATTAATACGATACGTTACCTAAGATACATAGGTGTAATAAATGGAACACTATATAGGTTACGAACTTAATTTCCTATTTCGTCCAACACTTAATGGCATTGACCAACATACATAGGATCCTATAGCTCACACCGACTCTAAACCTAGGCTCGATACCACAACCGTAATGCCCCCAAAACTCATAATCACTAGTTTAGTCATGATGACTAACTAACTAGTAATTAATGCAGTGGAAAAGAGAATTAGAAGCGTTACCGCTGCTCTTTAACAAAGAGCAAGGCAACTACCGAATTAACATGCAAACATAACTTATTAGGTTGAGGTTCATAATATGTAGGACGCCTAACTTATAACAATAACGGACAAGAAGTTATAAAGCACCATCATAACTCGACTTTATTAACCAAAGCATACACGATTCCGACACATCACGTTCTTGACTATCACTGTGAGCATCTAAGTCTTGATGACCAAAATGAACCTGTGTGTCTTCCTCTACATTAGCCTTACCTAAAACAAAACGAAGAAAAACATTTCGAAATAGTGAGCCGGAGCTCAGCACGTCTATCCATGCACTCGTAAATAATTTATGTGAAGATATATTGATTTGAGCGCATGCATTTCAATTCATTTATAACTCAGACAGGAAGAATATAGTAAAACAATTATTCATTTATTATATTGAGTGGCTCCTTAAGGTCATCGGTTTCCCTAAATATGCGCATACCTAGACCGATCGGCAAAGTCCGGTTTTTAATGGCCAAATACATATGATATGATATGATCATGATATTACATGATTAATATGGGGCAGGCCACATAATTCGGTGACAATAATATTTGAAATGGTTCCTTTTTATTTAAGCAAACCATTTTGGTGTTGATATAAACAGGTTGATTTTCGTAAGACACAAGCAATAAACGTACCTTAAATCGTGGAAATATTACTTCGATCCCTTTGAAGTTGCTGACTTGGATGAACGACGTGGATGCCTTAACAAAATAAAGTGTTTCATTAATAGGTTCAATACTCTTAGTAATCAAATTTATTATCATTATTATTGCCATTGCTATTGTTATTATTATTGTTATCACTTACATTATTTCCTTTTTTGTAACTTCCCATGAATAGATGAATTTTTGAAGGCAAAATCACATTGTAGATTGCTAAATCAGTTTGTTAAATTTTATAGGTTGAAGTTTTAAAGTAACATTCGTAACTTATACCAACTGCTCTTGACACACGATATGATCATAAAGTTCACTTGACCGTTTCTCCATAAAGCACCTACTGTGTTAATCAGTCCCATCCTAAATTAAGTCTCTTACTCACCTAATTATTTAATCCTCCAACGTTGTTTAAGTCTTCACTTGGATACCTAACCCAATTCTTATAAATTGCCTACGTTAACTTATTTTCTTAAATTCTCAACCTCATTTTATTTTCTTTAATTTACTTCAATAATCCAAATCACTTCTTTCCTTCAACCCTCAAAATGACTTATTTTCTTTAATCTTTCCAAAATTACTTATTGTCTTCAACTTCTTAAAATCACTCAACTTACCTATTCTCCTTAATTCACATTTTTAATCCATATCCTCATAGCACAACATGCATGCCTATTTTTTTCTTAGATCCTCACATAATATTGTACTCTTTTAAAGTTTCCTTTTAATTTTTTTACATGCATGCCCATTTTAGTTAATCTTTTCCTCCAAAATTTTCTAATAAACTTGAATCATCACGAAAATCAAATTTCCTTTGCTTTGGTAGCCACCACGGACCTCTCCACGGCCAGTGAGGGTCAATGGTCGGCTCTAGAGGTCATCAAGGGCCTTCCCACGGTTAGTGGGGACTTCTCGTGGCCACCACGGGTTACCCCACTGCCTGTGGGAGCACCCGTGGTGGGTGACAGAGTCTTCCAAACTCCACTTTCTTATGCTCTACGTATTTTGTCTTTGTGAGATCTCTATGAAAGGCTTATCTTATAAATTTTTCACCATTGTAAGTATCATATTAGTTCACTAAAACCCATTAAAAGCGCATGCAAGATAATTACTTCTCGTACCAAGATTTGGGCAACTCGAGTTAATGTTTCCAATCAATGATCCCCAAACGCATAATACTAGCTATGTAATATGATTTTACACAATAATCCCTTGCATGCACATCTAACTAATTATTCTTAAAAGTTAAAGAAATTTATTAGTTGAAGGTTGAGGTTTTTACCCAAAACCCACAAGAAAATGAGGGTTTTTAGGCTGGAAGGGGTGGCTGATCGGAGGTCCGGTGGCTGCGGTGGTTGGCGGCGACAACCGGCAGCGATAGCAGGCGGCGACCGGCGATGACGGTGGCTGGTCTGGTGGCAGCAGTTGAGGGTAGTGGTAGGCAGCATTAGTGATGCACCGGCAGGTTAGCAGCAACAGGGGCAATTGGGTAGCAGCGGTGGCCGGCGTGAAGGGTGGCCGGCGAGTGGTGGCTCCGGATTCGGCGACTGGTAGAGCTGGTGGTGGTGGCAGCCAGCAGCTTGGTTGGGCACTAGGGAGGAGGTTGAGTGAGAGAGATGAGTTTCTTTGGAAAGAAGAGCAAATGATGAAGATGGGTTTTTTTTGAGATTTTTGGGGTTTAAATAGGCAAATTTTGAATCTAAATTTTCTCTCTCCTCAAATCTGAATCCAACCCCGTTTTTATTTTATTTTTATTATTTTTATTTGCCTGGTTATTGGACCCTCTACTCTCTACAAGCCCAAATACCCTAATAGCCAGGCCCAAGATAAAAGAATATCGGTTTTAGGAATTCCCGACTTGAATAATTATTACAAACTTTAGGCGTATGAATTATTATTATTATTATTATTATTATTATTATTATTATTATTATTATTATTATTATTATTATTATTATTCCTTGAATTATCACAAGGCATAATTTATTTGATCATTCATTTATTTATTTATTTCTTTGCCAAGCGTTGCTATCATCATCCGAGTCCCGCAACACATAATATGGTTACTGGCACAAGTATATAATAAACATGATAATGATGAATAAAAGTGTGAATTGAAGTGCACGCGCTCATTAATATTTATTAATCTTTGTTTATGTATTGGATTAAGGTCATGGCATCACATGAAGTTCCCTGCTTAGATGATGTTCCAAACATCTTCATCGTTGTCCATGAGAAAACACTCTATCATCTTCTTCCAGTGGGCAAAGTTTGACCTTTTGCACTTCGGTCGTCCGGTGGATGATCTTCCTTTATCGAACTCTCCATTGTTCTTAGCCATCTTATCTTTATACCTTTGGATGGTGAGATCCTTTTGAAAGGCTAGGCTTTGATACCAATTGAAGGCTTGCTCGTGGAGAGTATAAGTCACCCTAGAGGGGGTGAATAGGGTGATGAAGAAAATTAAACAATTTTTATCTACAATTCAGCTCAACAACAAAATTCCGAGTCTAGATTGGACTCGGGAAAGTGATAACACAGATTTATGTGGAAACCCTCATGAGGTAGAAAACCACGAGACAGTGCTAATCCGAGCACCAAGTCAAATCCACTATTTTAAATCCACAAAATACAGAGGACTCGATTCAACCGGAATTGCTCCCTCAAACAATTCCTTATAATGTTTTCCTAGACTCGAAGTTCCTTTATCCGAGGTAACCTTTACAATCGGGGACAACTGAGCTATGTTAACCCTTACAGTTCAGTCAAGGGACCTTACTTAGAAAGTAAGAAAAGAATGGAACCGATTACAAGACTTTCTTTACAAATCATAAAATAATAAATATAGACTCGGAGTTGTAAGTAGATGATTGAGTAAGTATGAGAACAATAATTAATTCGGTTCCAAGCAATATGTTCAGCAAACTGCTAGTCTTATGAGGTGGCTTCTATTTATATCCAACCAGGCAGAGTGACCATTGATTCTTGGTTCTGGACACAAGTCTTCACTAGCCATTGTAACGGCTCCTCCGAATCACTAAATGTAAAATAAAAATGAAAAACTCACCTATCTTAACATGAAATGATTTTACTTGGTTAATGCAAATGGACTGACCTTACATGGGATGATTTTATTTGGCTAATGCAAATGGACTCACCTTGTAAGAGATGATTTTATTTGGTTAATGCAAATGGACTGACCAAATGGGAGATGATTTTATTTGGCTAATGTAAACGGACTCAACTTATATGAGATGATTTTATTTGGCTAATGCAAATGAACTCACCTTATATGACATGATTTTGTTTGGCTAATGCAAATGGATTCACCTTATATGAGATAAATTTTATTTGGCTAATAAAAATGAAATTGAAAATGCAAAAAGAAATAAAAGGACTGAACAATAAGAAAAGGGAACTTTCACAAAGCAACTACTTAGGCTACTAAAAGGAAAATTTTCGAATGACACGAAAAGTACAAATAATGGACAAACCCTAATAGGAAAACAGGCATATTGATTTTTGGCTAAATGCATATAACGGACCGACTCTAGGGAGTTTATTAAAGTATTTTATTTTCACCCATGCAAGGGTCTAATAAGCACTCCTCACCTATTCTTAAGGCTCACAAATAGAAGATTAAATCAAAAATACACACACTCATTCAAGCATGGACATGAAGTCTAAGGGGCACCTAAAAGTCCAAAAGTTCTATGGCCCAAGAGTTCAAGATTTTGGATACATATTGACAGGTAGTTCGACAATTTGGTCCCCCATGGGTTGCACGGATAAGGATACCAACTAAAATTCCGGTGCCTCTTGGTGAACCAAAGGGTTTAGCCCAAGAGTGCATGCTACGGGGAGGAGGCACCATTTCCTCACGCAATCCAGCGTAGTTGGGCCCACCTAAAGGAACCAGTGGGAGCCTCTCTCCAAAGAGGGTAAACAGTGGGTACAATAAAGTTTTCTTAGGGTCCAAAATAGTATTTAAACTAGTTCAAAGGTTGTTAAATGCGGGATGTCTAATGTAAGTACATTGTTAAAACAGACTACTCAAATTATCAAGTTTCGCCCTCTTAATAAAAAATTTATCTCCAGTGGAGTCGCCATCTGTAGGAACCACGACCACTGGTGGTAACACTGGGACCGAGCTTCCCCACGATTTGCCCTTTTTAGCATTAGGGTTTTAATTTTAGAAAGAGATGGAAAATGATTTAGGGTTTTCAACATGCATTTTAGAAAGTGGGGATGAACCTTTTATTAAGATTTTCCGAATTTTGTTAATTAGTCAAAGTTTGAATGGCGATTTTATTAATTCTTTTATTTTAGAATTGATTTTCAGAATTCTCTAGATCTTATTTTCTAATTAAGGAATAAAGTACAATTAGGGTTTTGGTCCTACCGTGAGGCTTTAGGGGCGGATTGGTGTAAAAACACCAATATAGACCGAAACCTCACTGCCAACCACCCGAGCACATGCGGCAGCTCGTGACAGGTGAAGGCGGGCGCCGGCTAGAGGCAAGAGCTGATAGAGTCAGCCTCGGCCTCCGCCTTGGTGGGCAGATCCAGAATCTCTTCTTACTGTTCCTACAACCGGAAAACACCGAGATGCAATTTTTGAATAGAATAAAGCATAAAATAAAGGAGTCGCCGATCGGTTTTAGGAGAGAAAAACTAATAAAAACAAAATTTGCTATTCTAATCTTACTACGAGAAAATTAAGACTAAAAGAGGCTAAAATGACTCAGTCGATCTTTGAACCGAGAATCGATTCGGGGCGAGGGTATGAAACGTAAGGAAATCCCTTCCATTCCGCCCGTTCGAAGATGACCATTACTAGTTCGAGTAGTGTATTAGAATTATGTAGGAAAACAAGCATATATCGACATGCTAAACGAAATCAAAGCAACCAAAACATAACAAGGAAAACAATAAAGAAAAGCGATAAAAGCGAAAGTAAAGAAAGTGATATAGAAAAGCGAGAAATAACAAAATTACATCCGTCGAGGAGGAAAAAGCGATTACATCTCTTAAACCACAATATGGAGAGTAATAAAAACAGAAATAAATATCACCGTTTGAAGGCTAAATTATAGCCCTCAAGTTAGCCTACCTTGCTAATCTGGATCTCCATACTTGGATCTCTTGATGCAATGGTGATAATCCAAAAAAGGGCTGTAGGGTGTAGTAATGATCATTTGAATGAGTGCCCGAGAGATCATAATAACTCAATATTCTTTAGCTCTTTACACGATTCAACGGTAGCTCGGTAAAAAGATGAGTCTCTTTATGGAAATTTTAGTAGAGTAATGATTAGGTTAGAGTGCTCTGGTTAGCTTTCAGCAGCGTCATTGTTAAGGTAGGGAGTCGTATGGGAATGAGAGATATACGTTTCTATTTATAGGAGAGGACCTAGGTCATAAATGACCTAGGGTTTTCCTCCCTCCAGTCGTCAAAACAGACTAAAATAAAACCGAGCCACATCCTAAGAGATAGAACTGGATTAGAAAGGGAGCAAACTAGATAGAACCAGGATAAAAGGGGAAGGTGGGTGCTGGCCAATCGAACGCTCCAAGGGTTTCGTGCCCTAGTTATGCCTGCAAGGACTCTCCAAGCCAAACGCAATGTTCCACTATGCTTCTAGAAGGCGAGCACCAGCCACGACGTTGTTCCGAGGGTAAAAGCTTTTAGCCTCATGTTGGCTATCTTGTGAAGCTTAAAACGCAAGATTTTGATGCTCCCGATCATGAAATGCAACGCTTTAATGCTGTCTTCAGGTCTTCAATTCCTTCTACTCGGACGAAAGTAGAATGCAATACTCGGACTCGGAATTTCCTGGTACACAACATTGGACTCCACAATATCTAAAGGCTCGGCCCGGTTCTTGGACAGTCCGAAAGAAAAGAGGATTTGTGGACCGACCCAAGGAAAAAGGATATTTATTTGGTGTTGGGGGTTCTTTGCGGTTTATCGGCTTATATTGAACCAATCGATCGCAGTCCAAGATCCAAATCCACAAACAGGACTTGGGATTATCATGATCGGGCCAACAAAACATAACGCGAAAATAAAGAGATAAGAGACGACACTTTTTAGGTGTCTACAATGGCTAAAGTGAGTTTTAGGTTGTTTTTTTATCCTAATCCTCTTCTATAAATATAAGGCTCTATCCCTGGTTTTTTTATACTAAATTGTTCCATCTTTGGCTTCATATTAAGCTAGGTCTGCTAATTTTTGACCTAAGGTCTAATTCTTAAGCTAAACTAATGCTCGAATTTGAGTTAAGAGTTATTGAATGCTAGGTTTCCGGTCTGTCTTTGAAGCTAGGGGTTGTATTATATTATCTTAGCTAATTTTCAACTAAAGTACTACCACATTTTCAAGAACTCTCATACTTTTTCCAATATCCTCATTTCTCCATTTTCATCATACTTCCATACACACTACCTCGTTTCACAAAATCCACAAATAGCCTTCTTTGAGCTCACTACCTAACCGTCACGTAGTCGGATTCGGATCATGAAGCAAGTTTAGTACGTGGGACAACCTGAGGGTGACGAATTAACCTTCACCTCATTCTTACGGTTTTATTTATTTATGCCTTTTAATTCTATTTGTGATGTGGATCAAAGATGTAAGTGCATTTGATTCCTCCTCACCCACTGTAACTTTCCTTTTCTCTTTCTTTTACCGCTTTCTTTTATCGCTTTCCTACTTGTTTATTTATCACTTTTCTATTATGTTTTAGATGATTTAAATTCCGTACTTTACATGTTATATGCTTGATTGATTAACACATTCTTTAAACTGAATATTCAAATTAGTAAAGGTCATCCGTTGACGTGCGAGAATGGAGGGCTTATCCTTTCATTTCGTACCTTCACCCCGATCATCGGATTCTCGATTTTAGATCGATGGAGTCATATTTTAAACCTCTTTCAAGCTTACTTTGTAATTCTCTCTTTTATTTTGTTATTTTTGTTAGTTTTTATTTTCTAAAACCGATCGGCGACTCTCTCTTTTACTTTGTAATTCTCCTAATTGTTTCTTGCATTTCGATTTAAAAGATATCAAAATTTAACTTATTTTTTGACAGTCGAGGCTATGGGACTGAGATTGATACCTCAACCTCTCGCTTAGAACCGGCGTCGGCTACCAATCGATGCTGGCTCTCGCCGGCGCCGACGGATAACCGGACTTGGATCTCGGTCTAAAGGAATGTTATCTCACCTTTTTGGCACAAAAAGCCTTGTCAGTAGAAAGTAAATTTGAGTTTTTCTATTTTCCTAAACCATGAAATAATATCCTGAGATTTCTTAAAATTAATTTCGAAAATAAATGGTCAATGAAATCGCCAATCATCATTTCACTTAAATTATTTCAAAAGTCGATTAAAAAAATCGGTAATCTTGATAAAAGGCACATCCCACTTTCAAAAATCAGAATCATCTTATAAAATAAACAAGAGCCGACACTTTGTGGAGAAACTCTAGTCTAGTCTCGCCGCCCTTATGGGGAGGCAGGGGCCGTTGGTTCCTATTGAATTGTTTGAAGGCATTAAAAGGTTCAAACTCTTTCACCAATGCAAAGAAGTGATAGGCTAATTGCTTAAAATTTTGAGCTGAAGGTCCTAGCTCGGATGGACCTGGAGAGAGAAGAAGAGGATATGGAGAAGAAGGAGGGGGATGAACAATTTTAGAAGAATGAGTCCAGATTCCGGTGAGGTTTCCTGTTACCCTAGAACCATCAACTCCTTTTTCCTACAAAAACGGCAGGAGCAATGAATTTGAGCTCCGGCAGCTGAAGTTGGAAATGAGCGAAGACTCGAGAGAGTAATACTCTGAAGAGAAGAGGGGGCTTCTTCGTGTCCGAGAGGGATTGAAGCGATTTGTTTAATAATGAACATAAAAGGATAAACATCATATCCTTCCATGATGTCCTAGATTATCTTGAGAACCTTGTTGTTTGGGTTCTCTTTGGAGGGTTAGAAAAAGAACAAAGTTCTTATAAAAAGAAACAAAAAAGTCTTCAAATGTGTGATAGAGAAGTTCTTGAGCCGAAGCTGGTTTGACTACGGCGTACTTGGAGCAAAAATCTTCGAGCAACGTCAAAGAATTTTTGTGTGTTATAATCAAGAAACAAACTTTCAATGTTGAAGACTCTGTGAAGAAGCATAAGATTGATTATAATCTTCTTGCCCTAAATAGAAGAAATTAATATAGAGTCTAAGGCGTGGAGATTTTGATAAAATTTAGTGACTAAATCTAGGTAGATGTATTCACGAAACAAAGAAGATTAAGAAATTTGGTTTTTGGAGTTCGTGAACCTAAGAAATTTTTGTGGTAAAAAAGAATATGTTGTCCAAACAGTAGTGTTGGGCTATGGAAGGAGATTTTCATTCTTCCAATTTGAGGGAAGAACTAGCTTTGGTTTCGAGGAGCCTCAAGGTTAGAAATTGAAGTGATTAGTTGATAATAGGTTCTTGACATTTTCTTTGTGGTTGAAGCTCCATTAACCTTTCGATTTCTCTTAGTCATTGAGTGACTTTGAGAAGAAAAAAAATGAAAGATTAGAAGTAGGAGTAGAAGAACGTGAACCAAAGACTATATGAGAGAAAGAAATGAGAACTTGAATCCGAAACTTGAGAACCGAGTGAAGTAGAGCGAAATCCGAGTTAGCATTAAGCCGAGTATGAGTTGGTTAAGAGTGTGAAAGTGAGAACACAATTTTTTTCTTCTCAAAGTCACACAATGACTATATGAGAGAAAGAAATGAGAAGCTGAATCTAAAACTTGAGAACCGAGTGAATTAGAGTGAAATCCGAGTTAGCATTGAACTGAGTATGAGTTGGTTAAGAGTATGAAAGTGAGAATGCAAGGTGTTAAAAGAGTGAAAATGAGAATTATTTATAGAAAAAACACTCTCAACGATTAGAAGAACACAAGCTGAGTTCCGGAGTAGTTCCAACGGCTAGTTTCTCAACAGCTACACTCTTGCAGCTTGATGAGTCACCATTTTCCAACGACTAGTTTTGCGATTAGAACATGTGGGAGAGAGAGAGAGAGAGAGTTTGCAAAAACTTTATCTAAGATTCTCTATTGATTAGAGACGACCTCGGATATTTGAATGTCTATTTAATTTCATCTAATTCTAACTTAATAGTCATCTTAATGCTCTGAAACAACTTAGATAACCAACGATTAGGGCTCAATTTCATGAATTTTCAATTGAACTTCCAGATCAATCATATTTCGTCAAAGAAAACATGCTCAATCAAAATAAACACATAATAAATCACTCAATAAAGCATATAATTAGGCATTTAACATACCAAGCACATTTCTAATAAAGCAAAACTAATCTTTACCTAAATGTTTACTGAAAATATTAGCCATTTGGAGCTTAGTAGCAATAAATTCTAACATAATATCACCCTTTTTAAAATGGTCTCTCGGAAAATGATACTCGACCTAATGTGTTTTGTTTTGGAATGCTGAATGGGATTCTTAGTTATGCTGATTGCACTTTATTGTTACACTTGATAGGTATTGCTGAGAAGCTCGGTCTTAGATCTTTCAAATGTTGCTTGATCCACAAAACCGATCTCAACAAGCTCGTGCTTCTATGTACTTAGTCTCGACTGTTGATAAGGCTACTGAGTTACGCTTCTTTGAGTGCCATGAGGTCAATGCGTGTATAAGGAATTGACATGCTCCTTATATACTCTTCTTATTAACTTTATATCCAACATAGTTGGCATCCGAGTATCCACCGAGGGTCAAACCGGAGTCTTTGGAATTCCGGAGACCTAGTGATCGAGTTCTTACAAGATATCTCTCGTAGATTTTCCGAATTACCTGACTTACCTTCCTCGTTTAAGTCTAGTTTTTCGCTGCTTCTCATAGGAGTTGCTATTGGTTTAGCATCTTCAAGCTTGTACTTCTTGAGTAACTCCTTTACGTACTTGGATTGATGAACATAAATTTCATCATTCTCCGATTTGATTTGCAGTCCAAAGAAGAAATTTAGTTCTCCCATCATGCTCATTTGAAATTCCTTCCTTATTAACTCATAAAATTCTTGATAAATAATTTCATTAGTAGCACCGAAAATAATATCGTTATAGATTTGAATGATAAGAAAATCTTTCCCCTTGGTTTAATAAGGTTTTGTCAATCAAACCACTTTTAAATCCAATTTAAACCAAGAAACTACTTAATCTTTTATACCAAGCTTTAGGAGCCTATTTCAAACCATAAAGTGCGTTTTCAATTCAAAACCATGGTTTGAAAAATGTGAATTTATAAATCGAGGGTGTTGCTTAACATAAACTTCCTCTTGAATATAACCATTAAGAAATGCACACTACATCCATTTGATAAAGCTTTATGTTCATGCTAGTTGCAAATGTAAGTAGGATTCTAATGACTTCAATCCTAGCAGCTGGTGCAAAGGTTTCCCCACAATCAATACCTTCTTCTTGATTGTACCCTTAGGAGACTAGTCTAGCCTTATTGCTAACTACCGAACCCTCCTCATCCAGTTTGTTCTTGAAAACTCATTTAGTTTTGTAGGAACCACGGCCCCCACGACCGCCCGGCGACCGAGCTTCCCAAGATAGGTTGGTGTAGGTTTTTAGAAAGTTGGGAAGAATGATTTTAGGGGTTTGAAAGATGAATTTTTGAAAGTGGGGATTGATCTCTTATTAAGAGTTCCGAATTTTATTAACTCAAATTAATAGATTAAATTGATTAGCGTTTTATTAATTGCTAAATTTTATAAATTATTTTTAAGAATTCTCGTGATATTATTTCCTAATTAAAGAATAAAATAACTAGAAAATTAGGGTTATGCCGTCGGGCGTTAGGGAAAGACCGGTGTGAAAACATGGGTCTAGACCCGAGCCTCGACCGTTGACCATCCAAGTGCAAGCGACAACTTGTAATTGGCGGTGACAAGCGCCGGCCGAGGCTTGGGGTGACACAGTCAGCCTCGGCCACCGGCCAGGTAGACATATCCAGAATTCTATTTTTTACCCTACAATCGGAAAATAACCCGGATGCAATTCTAAAAGAAATAAATGAAAAAGAGTCGTCGGTTAGTTTTTAGAAGAGAAAAACTAACAAAAACAAAATAAAAATTGCTTTTTCGATCTTAGTATAGGAAGACTAAGACGAAAAAGGGTTAAAAATGACTCCATCGGCTTTTGAACCAAGAATCGGATATGGGGGCGAGGGTACGAAACGGGGAAAACCCTTCTATTCCTGGTCGTCCGAAGACAACCATTACTAGTTTGAGTAGTATACTAAAACAATGTGCTAAACACAAACATACAACATGCTAAACAATAATAAAAACAACCAAACAAAATAAAAGAAAGCGATGAAGAAAGCAATAAAGAAAGTGATAAAGAAAGAAACGAAAAAACTAAAAAATTACATTGGGTTGGGACGAATTAGAAAAATGATTACATCTCTTTGATCCATAATACTGAAAGCGATAATAAAACATAAATTAAATAACCGTTTGAAGGCTAAATGATTGCCCTCGAGGTTGTCCCACCATGCTGATTTCGATCTCTACACTGGATCTCTTGATGCGACGACGACAAATCAAAGAAAGGAGGGCTCTTTTATGAGTTTTTGGAAAGGTGAGTGTGTAAGGAGTAGGAAGGATCACTTGAATAAATTCCCAAAGATCAAAATAACTGAATATTCTTTAGTTGTTTTCACAGATTCAATGGAAATAGGTAGAAAAGAGGAATGCTTAAGATTAATTTTCGCAGAGTAGCGTTAACGGATGTGTATTCCGCTTAGCTTTCTACAACGATGACGCATAGGAGAAAGCCGTATGGGAATAAGAGCCAAGGATCTCTATTTATAGGGAGAGACCTAGGTTATAAATAGTTGATAATAAACCGAGTGTGCCTAGGGTTTCGTGCTCGTAACGTGTTTCCAAAGGAGTCTCCAAGCCAAAACGCAGCGTTTCACTTAAAAATCTAGGGTTGCAGGGCCGATCATGACGGGCTTTTGAGGGGAATAGCTCTTAGTCTCGTGTGGACTATTTTATAGAGCTTAAATGCAACACTTTGATGCTCTTGATCATGAAATGCAACGTTTTAACGCCATCTTCGGGTCTTCGACTCCTTCTCCGATTGGACAAAAATAAAATGTTGTATTATGAACTTGGAATTTCCTAGTACACGGCACTAGACTCCGTTGTCTCTTAAGGCTTGGCCCAATTCTTAGATCATCCGAAAGAAAAGGGGTTTTGATCGACCCAAGGAAAAAGGCTATTTATTTGGTGTTGGGGGTTTTTGTGGTTTGCTGGCTTCTATTGCACCAATCAACCACGGTCCGAGATCCAAATCCTCAAACAAGACTCGAGATTTCATCATCGGGCCAATAGAATAAAATAAAGAATTAAAGACATAAGAGATGACACTTTTTAGATGTCTATAATTAGCCCCCATTTTGACCAAGTCTAAAAGACGAATGGTCAAAGTAGACACTAAAGTGTACTTACCTCGATTTTTGATATTAGTTATTGTGTAATGCTTGTAATTGGTTGTAATCGGACTTGAACTCCAAAATGCGGCTTGGACTTGATTGTGATGCATGCATTCGAAGTCCGGTAAGAGGGTCCTAAGCTTGGCTTGATTAGAGCGTGCATAAGGTGCCAAAGAGTCATATGTCAAGGTTGATAAGACTCCACAAGCTAGGTGAATAGGCGAAGGCTGCGAAGTTGTCGCCGATAAGAAACCACTATGCCTCGTGGCCGGCGTCGGCTAACCTTTGGCGAGGCTTGGCCCCTAGCATGCTTTTGCTTGGATTATCTTAGTCCGCCACTACTTGTTTGACTCTTGTCTTGTATGGTTGGCTAGCTTGACCAAATGGGTCTATGAAAAGGGTGTTTGATGGATTCATTTTGCACACTTGCTTCTCTTCTTGCACTTTTGCCTTACTCTTGTGCTTTTTTACTTTGATTCTTCTTGAAAACTAGTTGGTTTTGAAAGTCTTTTCTTCCAAAATGTCTAGAAGAAGAGCCCATCCTGCAGGGAGGTCTAAAGCGAAAAAACTTGTTCAAGACAACTTCCTTGAACGGGAATGGTCACCAGTAGAATGAGTGGAATGACCTCTTGGTGGAGGCTGAGAGTCACGTTTCTTCACTCGCTATCACTCCTTCGGTAACTAATTGGCTTAAGTTTCTTCCTTTGCTCATTTAGAGTAGTTCTTCAACTAAAAATCTTATTGGATTTTTATCTTGCAGAAAGGCTCGGTTCGGAGTAGTGGAGTTATTCCCAAGTTCATGGAGACATGTAAGAGGATGAACTTTCATCTTGAGGATGTCATGCGGAATGCCGGGTTTGGTCCTCTTTTCCCCGCCTTGAGCCACCTCTGTGACAAAAGGGAGAAGGATCCTATTAGGGCCACTAGTGAGCATTTTTGGACACCACCAACACTTTCCTTCTTCCCTTCGGGAAATGACCATAACTCCTTTGATTTTGCTGTTTTATCCAGTTTGGGCTTTTTGAGAGAGCCTCTAACCTATAACCGGAATTTGTACAAAAACCTTGACTATCTTCGTCATCTTTTTGGACTTTTAGCTAATAGGTTTCCACAAGAAAACTTCTTTAAGTATACCATCTTTTTGAGGCCTTTATGGATGTTAGGTTTTGGCCTCGACATTGTCCATAACAATAGGTCCGAATCGTGCTTGCTCTTTTGTTGAGCATGGTTCTTTTTTTGATCAAGCTGCTAAGGTTCATGTCCACTATTTGGTGAGCTTAGTGGACCTCGATAAAATAAAGGAGCTCAACTAGGGTGCTGCTGCATATACTTGCCTTATTAGGGGCCGCCGTGCTGGTGTGCGGCATACAAAACCTAAGTCGGATTCAACTAACTATCTACGAGTTGTATGCTTTGTGGAAGATTGTTGAGGCATGCTCAAATTCTCCTTTTTGCAAAGTATTTTTCATCTTGTGTAGATAAAAATTAACTCAATTGTGATAATGCAGCCATGGTTATACGAATATTTCTCGCATATTTCTCCCGGTTCAACGAATCATCCCATGTTTCCAGCCTCCATATCATGGACTAAAGTCTATCTTCGTCGTCCTAAGATCCATGGGATAGATTTCTTGAGATCATACCTCAACCATGCGACCTCGGTATGCCTCTTTATAATCTCAAAATTGACTTAGAAAATATGCTTAGAGCACTTTTATCACACTATTTAGTCGGCTACCCCTACCCACGGCTGGTGGCACTACCGTGGTGGACTCCAACCTTGATTATGCACGATTTTTCGTCCATTTTATTGCTGCCTTTCATTCTTGCTTGCTTGTTTCTTGATAAATCTGGAATGTAGGCTAATTTTTATCCTTGGGCCCAACTCCAACTCCCTCCGAGTGTCATTATTGTACGGGGTTTAAGTGAAAAGAGGATCTTATTTGAAAGTCCCTTTGGATTTTGTTGGTATCTTGGGGAGAGGGTCACACTCAAATCTTGGTTAACACATGGCCTCCGCTTGTTCGGTCGATCCATCCCGGACCATGTTCTACCTTCGCTTCCTTCCTCCAAATGAGCAAGTTGCTTGCTGCCGTGGGGTATCCTTATACCTTATTCTTAAACTTCCAAACATCATATGCTCACCATGCGGCACAAATTATGACTCAACCGGTGAGTTCTCACCTCTTTTCTTATCATAGTTGAATTTCTTGCATGGAAATTAACTTCATCTTTTGGCAGCTCACACCGATAGACATCCATATTCCAAGCCTTGATTTGGATGTTACTCTACTTGGGGACCTCCTCATTATGTAAGAATTCTTGAAATGCTAGAGGAATAATGTGTTGGGCATCATTTTCCTAAGAACTGGCAAGGGGTAAGATTTTCACGCTCTTCACTTTTAGTTGTATGCTAAAAGTATTTTTGGCTAACACCATAGGAAAAACTTTATAGTATGACTAAGAATAGTCCCGGACCATGTCCATCAATCTTAAATCTGCTCTCCAGTAGAATCCAAAATTTCCTTACCGAGCGGTCTTTCTCAACCTTCCGGGTAAGTTCCTAATTAGTAGAGTGCTAATTTTATTAAGCTTTTAGTGAGAATGCTAATTGCCCTTTCATTCTCGTAGAGGCATCGATCTAGATCACCTCCTTCCAGGAGTCTTCCTAGCGGACTCGAGGCACAAACACATCCATCCAGGTTAATAAACACCTTCTAGTAGTACTACTAGATAAGGTTCTCCATGATGTACTTCATGGCATGCATATCATCGGAGTGCTTACGAAGCGGGACCTAGCACTTCCGGGCCTAGTGCTTTCGGTGTAGGGCCTAGCTTTTTAGAGGAGAGCTTAGATATCTTGCCTCTGCAGGCTTTCGATCGTCACAAAAATCCTCTTTATTTCCCTAGGGCTTTATACAATGGGCCATCCTATGAAGCTTCTCAAACTTGGGACCACGGAGGTAGCTCCTATTAAGGTGATGAAGGTGGTCGGTTCTCCACATCCGTATTGGAGGACTTCGGGAACTATATCTTTGATGACGCTTCGATGGCGATGATTAGAGAATTCCTTGCCGCTTCCGATGTCGATGATTAGGGAGTCCCTTGTAGGGTGTTTATTTTTTGTTTAATATCTTCTTTGTAATGGTGACTCTTATGCAATGGGATGAAATGCAAGGTGACTAAATTCTAAGAAATGCATTCTTTTATTTAATATGATGCAAAAAAATTTAGGGAAAATTACAAAAGACGAATAAAAAAAATTGCAACCTAGCCCCATTCCCGCCAAAAGAAAATAATAAAAATAAAAATGGAAAACCTTAAGTGCATGGTCCAAATAGCACTACGGCCTGCACCCAATGTCGTTGAGGCGAGAAAAGAACATGGCCCAAGGAGTGCTTCGGCCAAAGAAAACCGCGGTATAGGCCGACCACGGCGGTGGTCGGTTCCCACCACCTGTGAAGTCCAAGGCACTTGGAAAATTTACAGTGATGGAGGTGAAGTAGGACTCTAAATGCTCCGAAAGCTCCTATAAATACGATTCATGCTGATGCTTAAAAAAATTCTTAACGCAAAAACCTTTGGCGAATCAAACTAAAATTTTTTTTTGTGTCATCCACTTTCTTCGAAAAGATATGAATTTCATGAGTGAGTTATACCGGTAAACGCATAAGATGTGCGGTTCGGACAGATTCGGGTTATCAAATTATAAGCTGAATATCCTATTCAAGCATTCGCCAAGTGAAGGTTTCTGGACTTTCTTAAGGGTTGTTGTGGCTTTTTGGGGCCCTCACCATCAAGTCCGTCGGTTTGGAGATAAGGAACTATGCCCCGTGCCTGAAGAATTTGATGCCATACTAGGTAGTCATAGACGTACGAAACTAGTTCTACCTAAATCTTCGGATAATCTCCGCGAAACGTATAAGTACCTATCGAAACTCAGCAATAAGAATCTAAGGTGGATTCTTATTGCGAATTAGATAAATTTAACTAACCCGATCAAACATTATTGGCACATGTACGCCTATTTCTGAAGCAATCATAATCTCGAGGCGATGAGCCATTATCACCTATCCGATAGCTGGATTCCCGCTAGTAGGAGGACACGGGGATATGGCACTAGCGACACTACTAAGTTTGGTTAAGCAATTAGAGAATTATTTTCTCGAACACAACTAATAGTTGATGAGATAATCATAGGCTTAGATCGGGTCGAAGCAAATTCTAAGGAAGACTTCTCTGGGAGCCCCCTTGTTATTGCGGGTAAGCAAACAACTACCGACGAGATCAAACGGTGTAAGCTGGTCGGCGGCGCCGGCTATAGGGCGGCGATGCCGGTGCCGCCCGAGCAAATTTGCCTCCGGCTTACGTCAAAAGTCTTGTTTTTCGCTCCTTTTTGTTTTTCCACATCTGTTTTTTAATTTGGTCCTATTGGGCCTAAAAAGATTTAATTTTGATAGTGTAGGACATTTATTTTGACTTTACATCCGTGATGTGCAAATCCAGTTAATGGAGCACCTAAAGCTAATTCGGACTCCGCCAAAACCGATTCGTACTTAGCGGTACTCTTTTGCCAGCTAAAACGAGAAGAGGTGGTAACTAATCACCAGTCTTCTTCGTGGGAGGAGTACCTCGAAATCACAATAACGATATAGTGCGGTACGTAGGGCACTTGGAAGGTGTTACGATGCGGGACGCATACCTTGCGGCTTCCCTTTTGTTCGCCTACTTTGTCTACAAAGCAATACCTAATTTCCCGGACGGTGTGTGGTGGCAGATGGGAAGATAGTAAATAATTCCTTTGTTGGACTATATCTAGCCCGCTACCTTTAAATTATTCAAGGGGTTGGAAACTCTAACCGAACAAAATTATGGCCCAAATACTAGACGAACTCGCCAAAGCTATTGTCACCTCCGAGCAAACCCAACACTTCTATATCTACCTATTATCCGGAGTGGATAATAGAAGTGGATCCCCAACGGTGTAAGGCACTGAGAACCAAAGAGACAGATCCTTAAGAAGTTATCCCTGCTGCTACCCTCTGCAAATTCATGAAATAAACCCTCGGGTGGCTGAACGCGTCCGTCGAAGAGAAAGCGAAGCCAAAGGAGCTAAAGAGAGGAGAGCCCAAAGAATTATGGAGTTGAAGAAACGCACCCGGGATGATGAGGCTGAGTCTAGTGACCCCAAAGGAAAGAAAGTAAAGATAGACTAGGGCTTTGAGTTTTTAGATAGAATTTAGGATAGAATAAAAGAGAAGGAGGTTTAGTTTTGCCTCTTTAGAACAAATTTATTATTGTGACAAGTAGTATGCTTGCAATGATTTCCATTTTATTAGCTATGTACTCGGGTGAGTAGTAGGCTTACCTTTTATTAAATAAAAGTAAGTATTATGTTATACTTCTATATTTTATCACTCACCTAGAAGGAAAAGTAAATTGGACCGTCTAATTGGACTACCCAAAATAAAGAAACCATCTAATTGGACGGTTAAAAGATTATAGAGTCAAAAGGAAGAAAAACTCGGCCCCGCCCACCCCACTATTGTCCGAGTGGTGGCCGGCACCCGCTATAGCCTGGCTTGATTGGGCCGGGCATGGCCTGCTATCTAAAGCCATGCCGGACGTAATACTTCTTCAACCGATCCAAATTCATGTACTTGAAAAATTTCCTCTTCATCCAAATTATTGAATTTCACCGCTCCGCCGGGTAAGATCCGACTAAGTATAAATGGGCCCGATCAATTGAGTTTAAGTTTCCCTCGTGGGTCCTGAATCGGCGCTCTTATCTCCTTAAGGACTAAATCTTCAATTTGTGGATTTGTAGGCTTAACTTTCTTGTTGAATGCGCTGGATATACATGCTTGGTATATTTGGATATTGTGCACAGCGTTGAGGCGCCTCTTATCCAATAGTACTAACCCTTCATAGCGTGCTCTACCCTACTCTACTTTCGAATCGGCTTTCAAGCAATGATCCTTAATGAGGGAATGACAATTTCTACTTGGAACGATTACATCCATCCCATAAACTAGAGAGTAAGTTGTTGCTCTCGTAGAGGCTCTAATAGATGTTTGATAACCCCATAAGCCAAAGGCAGCTTGTCGAGCCAATCCTTATAATTAACTACCATATTCTCCACTATTTTACGAATGTTTTTATTAGTGGCTTTGATCGCTCCATTCGTCTAAGCACAATAGGGGAAGATTTATGTGGACGAGCATTGAATGAATATCGTTAGGGATGTTGATCATGGATGCTAATTTAGCTAATGCATCCGCAAATTGGTTATTATCCCTAGGAAGATAGGTGAAAGAGATGTTCTCAAAACTTTGGATAATTCTATTAGACATGCTTGGTGTAGGAACCATGGCGGCCGGGGCCCGCCGAGCTTCCCCACTTCGTTGAGTGTTTTCTTTTAAGGATTGATTTTGAAGATGGTTTTACAAGTCAATTTTGGAATGTGGAGATGAACCTATTATTAAAATTTTCTGAGTTTTATTAAATCTAATTAGTCAAAGTTTGAATGGCGATTTTATTAATTCTTTTATTTTAGAAATTATTTTTAGAATTTTCGGGATCTTATTTTCTAATTAAGGAATAAATAATATTAGAGTTTTGGTTCTTCCATGAGGCTTTAGGGCCTGATTGGTGTAAAAACACCAATCTAGATTGAAGCCTTACAGGCGGACCCCACAATGTTGGTCGTTGCTCGCACCGGGGGTGGCCGGCGCCGGCTAGAGGTCGTGCCTTGTGGAACTAGCCTCGGTCTCTCCCTAATGGGTAGATCCAAAACCAAACCATTACTATTCTTGCAACTAGAAAACACTCGAGATGCAAATTTGAGTAAAACAAAGCATAAAATAAAGGAGTCGCCAATCACTTTTTAGGAAAGAAAAACTAACAAAAACAAAATTTGCTATTTCAATCTTAGTATGAGAAAACTAAGACTAAAAGAGGCTAAAATGACTCCATCGGTCTTTGAATCGAGAATCGGATTCGGGGTGAGGGTACGAAATGTAGGGAAAACCCTTCCGTTCCGCCCGTCCGAAGATGACCATTACTAGTTCAAGTAGTGAATTTAAATAATGCGAGAAAACAAGCATAAAACAAAATGCTAAGCAAAATTAAAGCAACCAAAACATAACAAGGAAAACAATAAAGAAAAGCGATAAAGAAAAGTGAGAAATAAAAAATGCATCGGTCGGGGAGGAATTTAAGCAATTACATCTCTTAAACCATAATACGAAAAGAAATAAAAATAGAAATAAATAGAACCATTTGAAGACTGAAAAATAGCCCTTAGGTTGTCCCACCTTGCTGATCCGGATCTCCACACTAGATCTCTCAATGCAATGGCGAAAATCAAAAGAAAAGGGCTTGTTTTGTGAATTGTGTAGGGTGTAGTAATGATCGAGTTAAATGAGTGCGCAGAGATAAGAATAACTGAATATTCTTTAGCTCTTTGTGTGGATTCAATGGTAGCTTAGTAAAAGATGAGTGTCTTAAGGAAATTTCAACAGAGTAACGTTTAGATGAGAGTGCTATAGTTAGCTTTCAGTAGCATAATGCTAAGGTAAGAAGTCATATGGGAATGAGAACCAAGGCTCTCTATTTATAGGAGAGGACCTAGGTCACAAATGACCTAGGGTTTCCCTCCAACCAGCCATCCAAACAGCTGAAATAAAATTAGGCCACATCCTAAGAGATAGAAGCTGGATCGAAAGAGATAAAATCAAATAGAAGCTGGTTAAGAGAGAGGAGGCGGCGCGGCCAATCGGGCGCCTTAGGGTTTCGTGCCCTAGTTGTGTCTCCAAGGACTCTCCAAGATTAAACGCAGTGTTAAACTTGATGCTTCTAGAAGGCGGGCATCGGCCACGACGTCCTTCTCGGGGAAAAGCTTCTAGCCTCGTGTGGGCTGTCTTGTGAAGCTTAAACACAATAATTTGATCTTGTTTATCATGAAATGCAACACTTTAATGTCGTCTTCGGGTCTTCGACTCCTTGTACTCTAGATGAAATTAGAATGCGGTACTCGGACTCGAAATTTCTCGGTACACAACATTGGGTACACAACATTGGACTCCACAATCTCGAAAGGCTCAGCCCGGCTCTTGATCGTCCGAAAGAAAAGAGGATTTGTGGATCGAACCAAGGCAAAACGCTATTTATTTGGTGTTGGGTGTTCTTTACGGTTTCATCGGCTTATGTTTTACCAATCGATCACGATCCGAGATCCAAATCCACAAACAGGACTGGGGATAATCATCATCAAGCCAACAAAACAAAACACAAAAATAAAGAGATAAGAGATGACACTTTTAGGTGTCTACGAGTTAACCCCCACTTTGACCACGGCTAAAAAGACGAAGGGTCAAAGTAGTCACTAAAGGGTACTTACCTCGATTTTGTATAAGATATTGTGTGATACTTAGAATTGATTGTAACGAAACCTGAACTCCAAAGCAGGACTTGAAGTTAATCGCGGTGCACGCGTTCGATTTCGATAAAAGGATCCTAAGCTTGGCTTGATCGAGCTCGAAGCTTGGCATATTCCGATGCTTGAAACTTCGATCGCTTTTGATATGAAGCATGGCTAAATAATATGTTGTGATAGTACACTTGATAGTGCATAATTGAATTGAAAAAAGTTCAGTGTTTTACCTAAATAATTCAGTAAAAAATAGACCGATACAACTTTTCCGAAAAAGCTTATAAGTAGGCCCGAAATTTTCCACTTACATGCATAAGAGACAAAAAGCACATGCTTCGAGTAGACAAGGCTGATGGGGTAGGGAGGTGGGCTAGGCTGCAAAAGCTATCGTCGATTGGACTTCATGGCGCCTCATGGTTGGCGCCGCCAACCTTGGCAGGCGTGGCTCCCGGCATGTCCGGCCGAATTCCCTTCGTTCCCATTACTTACTTGACTCTTGTTTTATATGCTTGGATGCCTTGACCGAATTTCCCTATAAAAGGAGGTGCATGGTGTGTTTCATTTTGCACACCAACTCTTCTTCTTACTCTTATTATCCTCTCATGTTTCCTTGGTTTACTCCTTCTTAAAAACTAGTTGGTTCTCAAGAATTCCTTGTCTTAAAAATGCCTAGAAGAAAAGCTCATCCTCTAGGAAGAACTAGAGTAGAGGATCTTACTCAAGACTCTTTCCTTGAGCGTGAATGGCACCTTCAAAGTGAATGGAACCCAAGTGATCTTTTGGTTGAAGCTGAAAACCATGTTTCTTCACTTGCTATTTTTCTTCGGTAAGCTAATTGGCTTAAACTTCTTCATTTGCTCATTTAGAGTAACTTTTTAACCAAAATCTTGTTGGATTTTGTTTTGTAGAAAGGCTCGATTTGAAATAATGGAGCCATTCCCAAATTTATGGAGACCTACAAGGGGATGCACTTTCCTCTTGAGAATATCATGTACAATGTCGGGCATGGACCTCTCTACATTGCTTTACATCACCTTACTGATAGGAGGGAGAGAGATCCCATTAGAGCCATAAGTGAGCTCTTTTGGGACACAAACTACATGTTCCACCTTCCCTTCGGTGAGACGACAATAACTCCTTTTGATTTTGTTGTATTATCCGGTTTGGGCTTTTCGGGGAATGTTTAACCTATGACCGGAATTTGTATAAGAATCGTGACTACCTCCATCACCTTTTTGGTCTCGTGGTAGATTGATTTCCACATAACAATCACTTTAAGTATGCCGTTCTTTTTAGGCTTTTGAGGATGTAGTTTTCTAGCCTCAACATTATCCTCAACAACAAATTAGGATCATGCTTGCCCTTCTCTTGAGTACGATCCTCTTTTCGACTAGGCCACTAAGATTCATGTTCAGTATTTGGTGAACTTAGTACACCTTGATAAAATCAAGGAGCTCAACTGGGATGCTCTTGCATACACTTGCCTCATTAGGGGCACAAAACCGAGTCGAGACTCCACCAAATATCTTCCTTTGAATGGCTTATGGAAGATCATTGAGGTATGCTCAAGTTCTCCTTTCTTCAAATTTCCTTTTTATCTTGTGTGGATAAAAAGCTTTACATAACCTGTCAAAATGTAGCCATGGTTCTATGAATACTTTCCACATCTCTCTCCCGGTTTAACAAATCATTGCGTGTTTCCTACGTCGGCATCATGGGCTAGAATCTATCTTGAACACCCTAAGATACATGGAATAAACTTCTTGAGATCAGCCCTCAACCATGTAAACTCGGTATGCTGCTTCTATTTTTAAAACTTGCTCCAAAAGATGCTTTAAAGTGCCTTTTACCACATTTTTAGCATTCGATCATGCCTACAGACCTACACCACTACCTGTAGGGCTACCCATGGTGTAATCTAGCCCACTTGTATTCACTATTTTTTGTCCGTCTTCTTAGTGTCTTCTATTCTTGCTAGCTGATTTCTTGATAATTCTTGAATGTAGGCCAACTTCCACCCTTGGGCCTTACTTCAACTTCCTCAAAGTGTCCTTGTGGCTTGGGAATTGAGTGAAAGAAGGGTCCTATTTGAAGGTCCTTTTGGGTTTTGTTGGTATCTTGGGGAGAGGGTCACTCCTCAAATTCAAGTCAACACGTGGCCTCCGTTTGTTCCGGTCGATCCACATCTGACCATGTTCTATTTTTGTTCTCTCCCTCCAAATGAGTAGGCAGCGGCCATGGTTGGTAATCCTTTTACCTCACTTTTGAACTTGAACACCTCATATGCCCATCATGCGTTCCGTATTATGACCCAATTGGTAAGTGTTCAACTTTGTCCTTGTAACTTGAATTTATTGTATGGAAATTTAATCTTTCCTCTTATTTGTGGTAGCTCACTCCCGCTAATATCCATATCCCAAGCATTAACGTGGATGTTGCTCTTCCCGGGGACCTCCTCGTTTTGTGAGAATTCATGAAATCCCGGAAGAGGAATGTGTTGGGCATCCTTTACCTAGGAATTGGCGAGGGTAGAAGTTGTATGCTCTCTTCCTTTTAGTTGTAGGCTAAATATGTCTCCTTTTGTTGATTCCATAAAATGAACTTTATAGTATAACTGGAGCAATCAAGAGCCATGTCTATCGGATTTCGATTGGCTCTTCGAGGAATCCAAAATTTCTTGACTGGACAATCTTTTTCTTGTTTTTGAGTAAATCCTTTATTAGTGTAGTGCTAATTTCATTAAGCTGTTAGTGATTTGCTAATAGCTTCTTTTGATCTTGTAGAGGCATCAATCTAGAATGCCTCCTTTCGGTAATCTTCCTGGTGCACCCGAGACACCATCTCAACCTCATGAACAACAAATGCCTTCTACTAGTAATGCTAGACAAGGCTTGTCATGGCATTCTTCGAGGTGTGCTCATCATAGGAGTGCATCCAAGGTAGCACCTAGTGCTTCCGGGCCTAGTGCCTCGATGCGGGACTTAGCCATTCCGAGGAGAGCTTGAATATCCTTCCTTTGTAGGCCTCGATCTTCATGGGAACCCTTTTTACTTCCCTCCGTCTTCTTATAGTGGTCCAACCCATGAGGCTTCTCAAGCTTGGGATCAAGGAAGTAGCTCATATCAAGGTAATGAAGGTGGCCGATTCTCTACATCCATCTTGGATGACTTCGAAACTACATCTCCGATGACGATTCTAATGATGACGGATAACGGATTCCATGCCGCTTCCACCTGCTTGTTGATCCTTATAGGGTGTTTGTTTATTAATGTATTATTTATGTCGCAATGAAGACTATTATGCAACGGGATGAAATGTGGGACTCAGTTTTAAAAATGCACTCTTGTATTTAATATAATGCATAAAACTTAGGAAAAACTACAAAGACAACATTAAAAGACCTAGAACTAGCCCTCATTCTCCCTAAAAGAAAATAACAATAAGAAAATTGGGAAATCTCAAATGCATGGTCTAAAAGAATAACAAGATACGCCACGGGCCCGGACAAAGAATAAAAATGACCAAGGACTACTTGGCTACCAGAAAACCACGAAACGGGCTGGGCCCAAGGTATGGCCAGCGCCGGCCATGTATGAGCTCTGCGGGGACTCGTAATTCTCGGTGTACCAATTTTAGTGGGACTCGGATAACTCCAGAAAAACAACTATAAATATGATGAACGTGCAGGTGCAAAATAAACACCAACATCAAAGTCGTCAAGCAATCGCACCAAATCTCCTTCTTACATTCGAAATAGAGCCATGAACTACATGACTAAGTTAACTCGATGGATGTATAAGAGGAGTAAAATAGATAGGTCCGGATGAACCAATTATAGGCTGAATGTCCTATTCAAGCATTCGCTAAGTGAAGATCTATTGGCCTTTCTTAAGGGCTTTTGTTGCCTATCTGGGATCATCACTCCCTATGTCTTTAGGTTTGGGGATAATAAAATGTGTCCCCTACCTAAAGATTTCGATGCCATACTAGGCAGTATTAGGCGAACAAAACCAGTTGTTCCTAAATCCTCGGAAAATATTCATGAAAAGTACAAATACCTAATAAAGCTGAGTAATAAGAATCTAGGGTGGATTCTTATTAAGAATCGAGTGAGTTTAACCAATCGATGAAGCACTACTGCAACATGTACACCTATGCTCGACTAGATCATCATCCCGAGATGGCGAGCTATCATCATCTACATGATAGGTGGATTTTTGCTAGTAGGAAGCCATAAAGACTTGGCACCAACGGCTCTACTAAGCCTGGTGGAACAGCTTAGAGAATTATTGTTCCATAACTCCACTAATAGTAGGCTGAAATGATAATTGGCTTAAACCGAGTTGAAGCTAAAGCCGAACAAAACTTCCGTGGAAGTTCCCTGTTATTGTAGGTAAGCATAAAATAACAAACGAGAGCAAGTGAACGCCCACCGGTCGGCGGCACCGACCTTAAGGAGGCGGTCCGGCGTCGGCTAAAGGCCGAGGGCATCCGGTTTACGCCGAAAAATAAAAAAGTTGAACTTTCGTTCTCGCCTCTTCGTCGCTATTGATTATTTCGATTTTGCTCTCGTTGGGCCTAAAAAGTTAGATTTTAACCGCCGTGCGGGACACTAATATTTGATTTTGCATCCGTGACGTCCGGATCTAGTTAATGAAGCATCAAGGACTTTGACCGTGTAGGACACTAATATTTGATTTTACATCCGTGACGTCCGGATCCGGTTAATGGAACATCTAAAGATCATTGATGCTCCAAATTTGGATACATACCTAGTGGCGCACTTTTGCCAGGGAAACAAAATTTGGTGGTAGCTGATTCCCGACCTCTCGATGGGAAGAATATCTCATAAACATGGTAACAACCTCTTATGGTATGTTAAACACTCGCAAGGTGTCCCATTTCGTAACGCATACTTGAACAGCACTCGTACATACGTCTATTGGGCCTAGAGGAGAGTACGTATTACTTCCCTAGCCATGTGTTACGGCAAATGTCTAAAGAACAAGTAATACCATTATTGGATTGTATTTGGCCCACAATATTTGACTTGTTCGAGAGGGCATGGTAGCTCTAAATGGAATGGGTTGTGAGTCGAATATTAGATAGCTCTAACGAAACTACCGATTCTTGTAAACTTGCTGACACGTGAAGGAGTTTCAAACACCACTATTTTTCCTTATTATCTAAAGTGGATAATAGAAGTAGATCCTGCACTGACGAAAGGCACTAAGACTCGTAGAGTCGAATCCGAAGAAGCGAGCCCTGCTCGTCGCTCCTCTCGCAAATTCGTGAAATAAACCCTCGAATGTATGCACGTGCTCGTTGAAGAGAAATTGAAGCTAAAAAAGTAAAGAAAGGAGGGCCCGCTGAATCCAAGAACTAAAGAAAGGCACTCGAGACGAGGAAGCTAAGTCTAGCGATCCTAAGGGAAAGAAAATGAAAATAAATTAGGGCCTAGACTCTTAGGACGATAATAAAAGAAAAGGAGGATTAGTTTTGCCTCTTCGTAAAAGTGCTTATTTATTTTACAAGTAGTATGCTTGCATGTATTTCCCTTTATTAACTATGTAATTGGGTAAGTAGTAGGTATTATGCTATACTTTCATATTTTTGTCGATCACTTAGAGGTAAAATAAAAACAAATAAATTAACAGATCGTCCTAAAAAAGGAATAACAGATCGCCTAATTGGGTCATCTAGTGATTTAATGAACCAAGGAAAACCAGAATAAAAAGCAAAAACCGTGGCCCGGCCAGTCCCACCATTGACCGGGTGGTGGCCGGCGCCGCCTTGGCCTAGCTCGATTGGGCTGGGCTCGGCCTACTACCTAGGAGCATGCTAAGCGTAATACTTCTTCAACTAATCTAAATTGGTGTACTTGGAAAATCTCTTCTCCGTCCAAATCAGTTAACTTTACTGCTCGTACGGGTAAAATTTGATTAAGTATGAATGGGCCCTACTAGTTGGGCTTAAACCTCCCTCGTGGGTCCCGAATAGGTGCTCTTATCTCTTTATGGACCAAATCCCCAATTTGCAAATTGCGAGGTTTAACCTTCTTATTAAATGCCCTGGATATACGATCTTGGTATATTTGGACATTATGTAAGGCATCGAGGCACCTTTCATCCAATAAGACTAACTTCTCATAACGTGTTTTGGCCCACTCGGCTTACGGAATTTGGCTCTCGGCAATTATCCTTAATGAAGGAATGGCAATTTCAACTGGAAGGACTGCTTCCATGCCATAAACTAAACAATAAGGTGTTGCTCCCGTAGAGGTTTTAATAGAAGTTCTATAACCCCACAAAGAAAAAGGTAATTTATCCGGCCAATTCTTATAAGTAACTCGCCATTTTATCCACTATCTTCGGAATATTCTTATTAGCAGCCTCAACTACTCTCTTAGTCCGAAGGCGATACAGAGAATATTTGTGATGCTAGATTTATACTTCATCCTTTTCTAAGGCAGCGATGGTTTCAAATTCGTAAATTTCTTGATCATTAGCATCATGCTCGATCTCCACTATAAACTCTTTGCAAGTGATAGTAGCATAAAGATTATCCCCGTTGACGAGTAATGACTTGACCTTTAATGATCATCTTGACCTTCCGATGCGAGTGTAGAGGGCACTCGCTCAATGATCATGCAACCAAGGGCAACCTAGAAGCAAGTTGAAAGTATTTGGGATATCTAAGACTTGGAACTCGATATTCTATTCCACTGGCCCTATATTGATTGGCAAGGTCACCGTTCTCAAGCCTCGTTCTTCTAGAATTATCATAAGCTTGAAGATGAATAGTCTGCTTAGAGAGTTGTTTCTCCCTAACTCCTAACCTTTTAGCAGCTTCTCTAGGGACATCCATTTACTCGCTTATCCATTACCTACCAATGTTAATGAAACAAACTTATTGATGCAAGTTACCGTTAAATAAAGGGAACTCGTTGTGTGCAACGCCTTCAAATCAAAAGTAATGCTTCTATCCCTACAGTTGACCAATCCTACTACTCCCGGCGTGGTGCCGGGAGAAACTTCGATCTTGCTGAGTGCATTAATCAAGGCTTTCCTATATTTCTTGGAAGCAAATATCAATTGCCATATTAAAATGTTGGCTTTTAATTTCTAGAGTTACTTAAGGATTGGGTCTTCTTCCTTTGTAGCTTAAGGCTCTTTCTCGGGCTTCCCGAGACTGTTGTGGACCTAAAGGTGCATTGTGCCGTCCCGATCTAGTAAAAACTGAATCGCAGGGCTCTTAGTATCTCCTAAAAGTCTTCTTCTTCTAAGGGTAGTGTGCCTCGAAGTTGTCATTGTTATTGTCACTATCGCCTTTTGTTTCGTATGCATCTTCTTCATCACTTACCCACAACCCCTTGACTTCTGGATCCAATGGAGGTAGGTTAAGAAGTGGTTTTAACTCATTAGTATCTCGGATTAAAATAGAAGGATCCCACCGAGCGGTGTGGATTCAGTGCGGATGGCTAGGGTGCCGCTAAAAGGGTTTTTATTGTTGCTTGGTTTCTGGGCTGCCTTAAGCAAGGGTAGTTGGCTATTTTGAAACATGCTTTATAGTTTGTTCTTGAATTTTTAATACTATTTAGTATTGTGTCCTCGTGCACGATGGTATTTGCAAAATTTTCCCGCGTGCCAATTTTTGGATTGTTTCACTGGTTTCGATTCTCGCTCTAATAGGTGGCAATTCTATCTTCCCTTTTTCTAAGAGGTGGTCAAGGTCTTTGGTGTAAATAGTGTCAAAAGGAGTGTAGTCGAGCATACCTGTTGAGGGAATTGACATCTACACCCCTGGTAGCATTGCCGACATTGGAGGTTTTCTTATCTTTGGAATAATAATTACCTCTATATCCGGTCGCGATTTTTGTGGTTGCGGTGGATAGCTCTTCTTCTATCAGCAAACCAACATCTCTAAGGGTTGAAAAGTTTGTCAAGGGTAGAAATTTGAGGTGCTCGATTAAAATTGGGTTAAAGGTTCTTTACGATGATTCGCACTTGATCCTTCTCGGAGGGTCGATCAACTAATATGGGCTACCTTTGCTCTCCATCCGGTAAGGAAATCACGTGAAGCTCTTCTTCTCGCCTTGATTAATTCCAAGTCTCTATGACCGACAGGTATATCAGTGTTATAGGAGTATTGATGGAGGAACTCCTTGCACAAATCTGTCCAATTGGCAACCTTGCGTGACCACTTCATTACATCGGTATCAAATGTCCAGGGAAGATGATGTGGTAAGTTTCTTCAAGAATATTCTCTAGACTCATTGCTCCCAAGAAGTTGCGTACATGATGATGGGGATTTTGGAACCTTTGAACTTAATATCGGACATGGTAAACTTAGGAGGTAGTTTACCCTTAGGGATTGAAGTGAATCCCTTATGAATGAGGTAATGACTACTGAACATGGATGACTCCATCAACATCCATTCTATCTTATCTATACGGGAATCGGACCTAGATTTTGATTCAGGCTTAGGGAATTTAGGCTTGGGACTGTTTGGAGGAGATAAGAGAGGTGGAGATGCCATAATCAAAGTTGTTTCCCTTTTCAAACACTCAGCTTCTTCGGCCTCTTCCCTCTTCAAATGTTCAGCTTCCTCATTTCTCTTACTATCCTCGATAACCCCGATGATTTTTTAAGATCCCTTGATATAGACGATACCTATTCTTCTTGATCACTCAACCTGGTTTCTACCTTAACTATTGAAGGTTTGCTCTTAGAGAGTCTTGGTCACCCTAGGGTGGGTGAATAAGGTGATGAGGAAATTTTAACAAACTTAGAAGAGTTAAGCTTGAAAAGAATAATCAAGACAATCCGAGTCTAGATTGGACTCGGAAAAGTATGAATTCAAATTTACGTGGAAACCATCCCGGGCGGAAAACCACGGCCAGTGCTAGTCCAAGCACCAAGTCAAATCCACTATTTTGAATCCACAAAATACTCGCAGACTAACTCAACTAGAATTGCTCCCTTAAACAATTCCTTACAGAGTTTTCCTAGACTTAGAAATTCCCTTATCTCGATTTAGTACTTCCTAACCGAGGTAACCTTTACAGCTAGGGACAACCGAGTTGAGTTAACTCTTACAGCTCAGTGAAGGGACCTTACTTAGAGAGTAAGAAAGAGTATGTAATTTATAACTCAAAAAGTATTAAATACGGACTTGGAGTTGTAACAAGATTGAATGAGTGTTATACAAAGAGATATAATTTCAGCAATGTGTTCAGCAATCTTCAAGTCTTGAGAGTTGGCTTCTATTTATAGATGACCAAGCAGATTAGCCGTTGTGACTAGTTTCGAACGTAAGTCCTTTGTGACCGTTGTAACGGTTCTTCTAAGTGACTCATAAAAGATCCGTTGAGATGTGAACGTTGTGCAATGGCTCTTGACTCCTAAGGGTCCAATCAACTAGTGTTATCTGAAAAGTAGGGTGGAAACCACCGTTGAGCTTAGCGTTGAAGTTTTCCAGCTTTGGAAATAGACGACCTCGGCATAGCGTCTAGGCCTTGTTCACCAAGTAGAAAACCCTTGTCTCGCTGATGATTTACGACTTGAAGCCGGTTACTTTTGTATTTCAAAAATGAGATAACCTTGTTTAGATAACCTACAAAAGTAAAAATTTTGGTTCTCAAAGTTATAAAATACTTTGGTCCATAATTAGGCACTGGATAATTAAGTGCATAAGTATCTCGAGGCCTAGAAGAATGGAATTTTCTGATTCTAATATTCATTATACTCAAATTCCATTAGAGTCAAATCTTAAGAAAGATCAAGTTATAAGAGTAAAAAAATATCGAGTATAAGTACTTGATCTAGATAAATAACTCTCAAACAAACATGCTGACTTAAAAATAGGAATTAACACTATAATTCACTTTGCTTTGAAATATGTAATCGAACTCGGATATGAGGTGTTCGAGAGATTATTTGGACATGTGACAAATTTGAATGGTGTCCGAGTGACACGTAAACATCAATGAATGTTGATAGAGAAAAATGTGTTTTCCGAGTCGGTTAGAATCGAATGAAAACATATGTAATAGTTTCTATAGTACTCAAAATGACTTGTAATCAAAACCTAGGAAGGATGAGGTTTGTACCTATCTTTGCTAGTAGTCGAATGATCTAGTTTCGTAGTCCGAGTCTTCAATCTCCCCTTTTGATGAAAGGCATTCTATACTTAGACAGAAACTTTGTTAGTGAAATAATTATGAGTTTTTATTCGACTAAGTAGAGTATCTCGAGAGAATAGAGTAATGAGTGAAATGTTTTGTACTTGGAAAATTTATGCGGATAACTCGTTTAGTTAGGAATATGAATATTTGCATTAGAGTGAGAGAAAGCAAATGGGAACATATATATATATATATATATATATATATATATATACATATCGAGAGAAAAATAAATAATAAGAGAAACAAGTCGATATATCGGAGCAGAAACTAGATGAGACATTTAAAGTCAAAAAGAGTTATACTCAAAAATCAATGTGCTTGGAAAACAAAAACTTCATTCATATATATACAAAAATACAAAAACACAGAAAGTACATAGAAGAGAGGGTGAGAAAACTCCCCTAAACAAGACAACAAATTATCTAGAATTATTCTCCCCTTGCCTTTCAACAAAAAAAACACAAAAATTGGGGAAAAATGTATCAAGTTGATAAAAATTTGATGTTTGGACAAAAAAAAAAAAAAAACAAGAGAAAAAAAGTTAAGATGGTGGAGTAGGTGCGGTCCGAGTGGAAGCGGATGAACGTGCGGTGCGCCTTTACTCGATATGCTTGTGAAGACGTTGAAGATCCGGGCGGTGGCAGCACCGGTATCTCTGGCAGGGGCTCAACTCGAGTGGCTGACCCAAAATGAGATCATCCAGAGGTTCGTCCTCTTGAAATGCCACTGCTGCGAACCTGTCTAGCATCCGCGAGGTCTTCGACTCACTCGAGGCTCGCTGTTTGAGCTTATAAGTTCAGGTTGAGGAGCAAGAGCACCTTGTCCCTCGGCTTCTTCCTTTTCTTCTCCTTCTTCCTCTTTCTCTTCTTCTTCCTTCTCTCCTTCCTCCTTCTCCTTAAAAGGAGCTGCTTCACTGCAGCCTCCTCTTCTTCTTCATCGCCTCTCCGGATGGAGACTTGGCGAGGATCGAGGATTCTTTAGGTGTTTACGAGCTGTCCAGGTCCTGAGCTCCTTTGGAGCGCCTTTCTCTGAGGAGCTCAATCATCTCCTGCTGCTCCTTAACCAAAGCCTTCTTTCCGAGGAGCACATCTTGCTGCTCTCGAATTTGAGATTGGGCTGTTTTTGGTTGATGGTCATGGGGTGAAGGATAGTCTTAAAGGAGCAAAGAGTGTCCCGAATTTCCGTGGACATAGAGGACAGCTTCTCTATTAGTGTTGCGGACAAGACGGCGAGAGATAACATGAGAAGCACTCGAGGTGGAGGCACCACCAGGTGGAGGAGGGAGTGAGAGAGGAGTCCGAGTCCGAGGTGGAGGAGAGGGTTGCCTCGGTTCGAGTCGTGGACCCAAACACCCGGTTGGGTTTCCTAGTATCCATAGCCAATAAGCTCTTATCTGCCAACAATTATGGCAGCCTCGGACACTTTGTTTGGGTCCGAGGGGATCGGAACCTTAAATTGTTTAAAGACAAGGGTGAGTAAGGCTCCGAAAGGAAGAAGGGTGGATTTCTTAGTCCGAGTCGCACGGATGCCATTTGCTCGATTATGTCGGGGAAGAGGTCTACATCGTAGCGTTCGAGAATATCGAACGAGCTTTGAGAATCTTTGAATTTGGATTCTCTTTGCTTGAATGATGAGAAAAGAAGGTTCTCATCGGTAAGAAACATAGAGTCGAGCCTCGGTCTTCATCCGAGTAAGAGAAAAGTTTTTGCATGACTCGGGACTTCCTTGGCATACTTTTCAAAGAACTCATCAAGCAACTTCATTGAAGGGGATGGGGGGTTGTTGAGGAAAATAGAAGAAACTTTAAAAAGTTGATGGAGGAAAGAGAGGTTGATGTGAATGATGGTGTTGCGAATTCATGAGGTGATGATCCCCTTAGAGCTAGAAAGGTTCGAATAGAACTCAGCAACAAGTTCGGGTATATGAATTCGCTGAAACAAAGGAAATTGTAGACCCTCGTGGTTTTGATGTGTTTCAACCACGAAAAGTTTGTGGTTGGAAAGAATTTGTCATCCAACGTAAGATGTTGGGTGATGAGGATTTTAGAGGGATTAGAAGGACCCTCTTGGCTTTTGGTTCTAGGTTTCTTGGTGGTTGAACCTAGAAAATCTGGAGCGGAACCCCTTTTAGGCATGTTTGAGAGGTTTTGAGATGAAAGAGAGCCGACTCGAAGAAACGAGAGAGAGAGAGAGAGAGAGAGAGAGTGCCGAGAGTACTTGAGAGCTTGAGAATGCTTGAGAGCTTGAGATTGTGAGAATGTAGGTTAGCAGAGAGTAAAGTTGCAAAATGAAGGAAAATGGATGCTATTTATAGCTAAAGGAATGTCCTTCGAGTATCCGTTCGACCCAATTCTCCAATGATCGCCTCGGACCGATATGTCCGTTACGCTCTCCAACGGTTAGAATTCCAGTGATCTGTCTCCCATCGGCTAGTTCACTTATCGTTGCATGTGATAGAGAGAGAGAGAGAAAGAAATTTTAAAATAAATTTATGAAATTCTCCACTAATCTAGAGATGATTTCGAAGTTTGACGTCCAATTTTCTCAATAACTAAGTCCGACTCGAGTAAAGTTTCTAAGTGACTTAGAAAACGCAAATAGATAATGACTCTTAGCTCGGTATCACTGGGTCAACTAAACTAATTATTATTAAGACAAAGAAAAGAAACATGTAACACATAATCATGCAAGAGAATTTCACATATAAATACACATAATCATGCATTTATCATGCCAAGTTCATTCCTAATGAAGCAAAGCTGATCCTCATTAAGTGGCTCAACAAAGATATCAGCTAATTAAAATTTTGTGGGAATGAATTCTAGTTCAATATCACCTTTATTAGAATGGTCTCTTAGAAAATGATACCTGACGTCGATATGCTTTGTCCTTGAGTGCTTGAACTGGATTCTTAGTGATGCTGATTGCACTCGTGATTGTCACACTTGATTGGAATTGATCCGAATGAAAGTCCAAGGTCTTTCAAGTGTTGCTTGTTCTATAGAATCCGAGCACGAGCATGCTCCAGCTGCAATGTACTCACCTTTAACGGTTGATAGAGCAACCGAGTTACGCTTCTTTGAGTGCCAAGATATAAGGGATTGACCCGAAACTAGCATGCTCCTAAGGTGCTCTCTCTATCAACTTTATATCCCGCATAGTCGGCATCCGAGTTTCTAGTGAGGGTCCGTTCCGAGTCTCTTGAGAACCATAGACCTAGATTCCGAGTCCCTACGAGATATCTAAAGATTCTCTTCACCGCAGTGCGATGTGATTCTTTTGGATTATCTTTAAATCTTGCACTAGACATACACTAAACATTATATCCGGCCTACTTGGATGTGAGATATAGTAGAGATCCAATCATACCTTGATAGAGTTTCGATCTACTTGCTTTACTTTTTCATCTCGAGTCCAGTTTTATGCTCGCTACTCATTGGTGTTGCTGCATGTTTTGCATCTTGAAGCTTGTACTTCTTCGATAACTACTTGGTATACTTTGATTGATGGACATAGATGCCATCTTTGTCTTGCTTGATTTTAGACCAAGAAAAATTTGTGCTCTCCCATCATGCTCATTTGGAATTCCTGTCTCATTAACTCGAAAAATCTCGACATAGATTTTCATTAGTAGCTCCAAAGATTATATCATCAACATAGATTTGAACAATAAGAAAGTCTTTCCCCTTGGTTTTTATAAAAAGATTTTTGTCAATCCGACCTCTTTGAAATCATTGTCAACTAAGAAACTGCTCAGTCTTTTATACCAAGCTCTAGGAGCTTATTTAAGACCATAGAGAGCCTTTTGCAATTTGAAAACATGTTTTGGAAATTCTGAGTTTTCAAATCCAGGGGTTGCTCAACATAGACTTCCTCTTGAATGAAACCATTTAGAAAAGCACATTTGACATCCATTTGATATAATTTAATATTCATGCTTGATGCAAATGCCAATAGGATTCTAATTGCTTCAATCCTAGCAACTGGTGCAAAGGTTTCCCCACAATCAATTCCTTTTTCTTGATTGTAACCTTGAGCCACAAGTCTAGCGTTATTTCGACCACCAGCCATCCTCATCCAGTTTGTTTTTGAAAACGCATTTGGTTCCTATGATTGGGTGGTCGGAAGGTCGTTTGGTCAAAGTCCGGACTTGGTTTCTTTCAAATTGATTAAGTTCCTCTTGCATGGCCTCTACCCATTCAGGTTCACTTTAATGCATTTTTGGGTTTAGTTAATGATATGAATGCAGTGAATGCACATAGATTTTGCAAAGAAGAGGGAGTTCTTACCCCACTATTGTTGTCAAACAAGATGTTTTCAAGTAGGTGACTCGAAGCATATTTGAATGCTCTACTTGTTCTCCGGTTTACTAGATTTGTGGGTTGATGTGGTTGATCTTTATTTATCTAATCTGATTGAGCTTGCTTATTTGTTTGACCTTCGACATTCCGATCCGGCTCTAGAGCTGGTTCGGTCCGAGTCATGATATTCCGAGCTACCTCGGTCCGAGTTGGTTTTTCTTAACTCTATCCGAGCTCACCTTCAGTAAGATCATCCTCATCTTGACTGAGTTTTAGATATGAGAATGTTGACTCACTTGGTTTTCCCCGATCAATCTCATCAAAAATAACGTGGATGCTTTCTTCCACTTTGTTAGTTCTTTTATTGAAAATGCGATATGCTTTACTATGAGATGAATAACCAAGAAAAATACCTTCATCCGACCGAAGCGTCAAACTCGGTCAGGTGATCCTTACCATTATTGTGAACATAGCACTTACATCCAAAAGGTTTGAAGTATAGATGTTAGGTTTCTTTTCGTTGTAAAGCTCGTATGGCGTTTTCTTCAAAATATGTCCGATCGGAGGAGTTCGGGTGCCGAGAAATTGTGGGAGATACCATTCTTGTCGCAAAACTCTGCAAATTTTGAGTAGTCGAACTTTCTTCCATGGTCGGTTTGAATTCTTCCGATCCGAGTCTCGGACTTTACTTGAATTTTCCTGCAGAGCTTGCTGAACTCTTTGAAGGCTTCATTTTTGTGCTTACGAAAACAAACCCGGGTAAATCCCGAGTGGTCATCAACAATCACCAGTACATATGATTTACCTCCGAGACTCTTTACGAGGATTTCGCCAAATAAATCCATATGTAGCATTTCAAGCACTTTGGATGTGGAAAAAGTTTTGAGAGATTTGAAAGATGATATGACCTATTTTCCTTTTGTGCATGCTTCACATATTTTATCTTTCTCAAAGGCACGGTTATGTAAACCTATGACTAAACCATGAGATGTAAGTTTTTGATAGTATGCATACTAGCATGACCTAGTCTACGATGCCATGTGCAAGAATCATCATGCGGTGATGCTTTAAAACAGGATAAATTCTGACTTGGATAAGAAAGAGGAATAGCGTAGGTATTACCCGACCCCTTACCCGAGAGCTTAGTCTCTTTGGTGGTTGCATCGAAATATAGCAATTTGTCCGAGTGAACCTTACCTCCGGACCTTTATCACACGAGTTGAGAGATGCTTGAGTAGATTGTACTTTAATCCTTGACAAGATGGATCGGGCTTACCGGGTTGTCTCCTTTTCTAATCTTGCCTATTCCAACTATCTTGCCTTTACTCGTCATCTCCAAAAGTGACTTTGCCTCCTTTGTAATCTTCCAACTCGAAAAGAGTCTTGAATCTCCTAACATGTGGCGTGAGCATCCATTATCTAAGTATCAATGACCTTTTGTCCTTTTCGAGTTACCCGCAAAATAGAAACACAATAACCGTTCTCACTTCTTCTAACGAACCCAGTAACTCCCTTTACTCGTGGTCCTTTTCGAGGAAGAAGACTCTTCGAACCCATATTTGAATGACTTTGGGCTTGGTCTAATTCTCGAGTCTTCTTTCTAGAAAGCTAAGTCTATGTCTCTTTCTTTTGAAAATCTTATCTTTTGTAAACAGTGGAGAAGGTTTTCCCACGTATACCGGTCCGGGATCAATCCTCCTTTCATTCTTATGAAAAAGACCATGCTCAGCCTTCGTAAACTTCGCAGTTCTGGAATCTTTCTTGAAAAGATTTGAGTAGGAATTAAGTTCCTCCTCTTCATTAAAACCAAGTCCTTCTTTCTGAAGGAGACACACCGAGAGCCTAAAAGCATGTCAAGGTTTTTTGACCTTGAGTAAATTTCAAAACAACCTCTTAAGACTCATTAAGCTTTCTTTTCGGATGCTCGTTTTCTCTTTTGAGTGACTCAGACTTAGTCTCATTAGTTTGAGTACTAGTCTTGAGTTCTTTTAGAGTTAGTCTCAGCTTTTCCAATTCATTTTTCAAACAATCGCTCTCGAAGTAAGAGACTCAAGTTGTTCTTTGAACCGAGAAGAATCGGAATTGGACTTTTCTTCCAAAGTGTAAATATATTTAGCCAAATCAACTTTGGAGAACTTAAGAAAGTATTCAATTACCTCCCGACGACTTGTCTCCTCGGTGTCCGAGTTGTTAGCATCCGACTCGGATTCGACTTCTTGGTCTATTAGTGCCATCGGACACTTTGAGTCATCGAATCATCTTCTTCTTCGGATGAGTTGTAATCGGTCCATGTGGCCATCGTAGCCTTCTTCTTCTTTCTATCCTTCTTTCTCTTCGGACAGTCTTTGACTATGTTATGTTTCCTGCATCATTCGAAATAGCCGAGTTCTTAGTTAAAGATAACTTTGAAGGGTAAGAATATTTACCTTTTCCGTCCTTCTTATCTTTCTTGTAGAACTCTTCCTTTGACCTCTTTTCCCACTTCTTATGCTTCATTATTCTTTTGAAGCCTCGAGCAATGAGTGCCATTGGATCCTCTTTTGAGTCCGAGGAACTCGGACTTTCCCTTCTACTTTCCGAGGCATTCAACGAAATGTTCTTTTTGGTGCCGACCTCGGCATCCTCTTCATCCAGGTGAATTTCATGGGTAAGCGGCCTTCCCAATCGGTTTGTCCGGCTTTAGTTGAGAGAGGTTCTGAGCTTCCTCGATGGCTGTCACCTTGGGACCCCATCTTCTCTTTGGTAGACTTCTCGGAATTTTTTGCACATTTCTTCGTGAGAAATCTTTCTACCCATAGATTTAAGATTATTTGTAATCTTAGTGAAGTGAATAAACATCCGAGTGATGTTTTCTTCTAGCTCCATCTTGAACAACTCATATTTGTGAAGATATTAACTTATCTTTTCCTGTTTCACTTGGCTTGTTCCTTCATATGTGATGATAAGAGTGTCCCACGGATCTTTGGCTATGTCATAGGCTAACACTCGTTGTACTCTTCCGAGCCGATAGCACACATCGAATGTTCATTGCTTTGAAGTTCTTTCGAACTTTAATGATTCTTCATTGGTGTAGTCGAATTTTTCTTTAGGCACGGATCTTGTACCTTCCATCATCATTGGGATGTAGTTGCCTTCTTGGATGATGTTCTAGACATCTTCATCGTTGTCTAGCGAAAGCACTCCATCGGTTTCTTCCAATGGACGAAGTTTGACCCTTTAAACTTTGGTGGTCCGGTGGATGACCTTCCTTCATCGAACTCTCCATTATTCCGAGCCATCTATTCTTTAGACATTTGGATTATTAGATTCTTCTTGAAAGGCTAGGCTCGATACCAATTGATGGTTTGCTCCTGGAGAGTCTAAGTCACCCTAGAGGGGGTGAATAGGGTGATGAGGGAAATTAAGCTAACCTAGATAATTTTTTCTTTGAAAGAGATAAACAACCGAGTCCGAGTCTAGATTGAACTCAAAAAGGAAAAACTCGGAGATACATGGAAACCCTCTTAGGCGAGAAAACCACGAATAGTGCTAATCTAAGCACCAAATCAAATCCAAGTATTTTGAATCCTCAAAATACAAAGGACTAACTCTACTAGAATTGCTCCCTTAGACAATTCATTACAATGTTTTCCTACACACGAAGTTCCCTTATATGATCTAGTACTTCCTAACTAAGATAACCTTTATAGTTAGGGACAAGTGAGCTAAGTTAACCCTTACGAGCTCAGTCAAGGGACCTTATTTAGAAAGTAAGAGAAGTATCTAATCGATTACAAAACTTTACAACTTAGAAAATATTAAGTACGGACTTGGAGTTGTAAGTAGAAGATTGAGTGAGTAATGCACTAAGAGAATTAGGCGAGTGTATTGATCAACGGTTCCAAGCAATCTTCAAGTCTTGTCAAGTGGCTTCTATTTATAGATGACCAGGCATAATAGCCGTTGTATCTAATTTACGGACCGAAGTCTTGACTAGCCATTGGAAGGGCTTTTCCGAGTCACTAAGAAAAGATCCGTTGGAGTGTAAACGTTGGGCAATGGCTATTTGCTCCAAAAGGTGTTCCAATCAACCGGTGTTGTCCGAAAAGCAAGGAGGAAACCACCGTTGAGCCTAGCGTTAGAGTTTTCCAGCTTTGGAAATGGACACCCTTGACACGGTGGATCGAGTCCTATCCAGAATTGGCTAAAACTATTTGCTAGTGTTTAACAACTAGAAGCCGGTTGCTTTTGAAATTCAAAAAGATAGATTAGCTTTGTGTGAATAACCTACAAAAGCAAACCACATTGGTTCTCAAAGTATAAAATACTTTGATTCAAGGTTAGGTAAAGATATTAATTAAATATGAGTAATTAAGAGCGTAATTATCTTGGGCCTAGAGAAGTGGAATATTTTGAGTCTAATATCAAATAGGTTCAAACTCAGCTCAGAATAACTCCTAGAAAGATCAAGTTGAAGAATAATTAATCAAAGAAAGTGAACTTAATCTATCAAATAATCATCTAAGAAATAAACTAACTTAGAAGACTGAATTAACATTATAATTCGGTTTACGTTAGCAAACACGAGTAAGTACTCCAAAAAATGCATTATGAGGATTATTTGATCATGCGGTGGTTCAAGTAGATTATGAGTAGGTCAGAATACCTCAGTAGAGATGATATAAGACAAAGGGATATCCGAGTCACTTAGAACAAAGATAAAAACTTAGATATGAGTTTCTATGTAGCTCGAATGACTTGCACTCAAAACTTAAGACAGATAGAAGTTTATAGATGAGTCTTTCATAAGATATTTAGATTTAAGATTTGAGTCTTCACAACCAAGTATCGGTAGCAAGATAGCAAGATGGACTGTCATGTTGTCGAATTTGAACTCAAGTTCGTCCCTCAAAAGCGATCAAAGGAAGGATAGTGTCGAATTCTTAGTTGATATACCTGTACCCGAATCGTAACCCGAACACCTTGACTTTCCGGATGAAGATATTTTTACAAGTAGAGGTGGGCATTTGGACAATGTACTTCAATTTCGCTTCCAATGAGAAGGGCTTTGGAGTAGGGGTTCTTCTAGTCTCACCGGAGGGAGCACATACTCCCATTTCAATCAAACTAGACTTCGAAGTCACCACAACGCCGAAGAGTATGAAACTTGCATCACTGGACTTAAAGCCGCCACGAGAGATCGGGGTCAAGAATATCGGGGTTTTCGATGGCTCCAATTTGATCATCAATCAGATTTCGCAAAGGTCGAAGGTACGTAGTGAAGCCTTGGCACCCTACCAAGCATATCCGATATAATTATCTAAACACTTTGAGAACATTTCTTTCACTTACCTTCCTAGGGATGATAACCATTCCACGGATGCACTAGCTAAGTTATCATCCATGACTAATATCCCTACTCGGCATTCATTCAATGCCCATTCACATTGAGCTGACGAGTCACCCCGCATATGTTTGTACTTTAGAAGTGCCTAATACTTACCATACCATTGGTATCTTGACATTTATCAATATTTAGGTAAACAAGAGTATCCTTTGGACTCCACACCAAGAGCCCAACGAGCCATCGGGATGTTGGCTGCCCAATTCTTCATCAATCAAAGGCAATTGTATAAGAAAACCGATTCTAGGATTAACTTATTTTGTGTCAACCAACATGAAGCAAAGCGGATAATGGACGAGATTTATGGCGGAGAGTGTGGCCCTTATATGAATGGTAAGATGTTGGTCCGGAAGGTTCGGATGAATCTTCATCACTCCATGTGGCCATCATAGCCTTCTTATTCTTTCTGTCCCTATTTCTTCTTGGACAGTCTTTGACTATGTGATCTTTGCTGCCACATTCTAAACATTCTTTTGAAGCCTCGAGTTCTTAGTTAAAGATAACTTTGAAAGGGAGGAGTGTTTACCTTTTCTATCCTTCTTATCTTTCTTGTAGAACTCTTCTCTTGGCCTTTTCTCTCATTTCTTGTACTTCATCATTCTTTTGAAGCCTCGAGCGATAAGTGCCATGGGATCTTCTTCCGAATCTAAGGAACTCATAATTTCTCCTTTGCTTTCCGAGGCCTTCGACGCAATGTTGTTTTTAGTGCCGACCTCGGCATCCTTTTCTTCCGGATGGATTTCATAGGTCAGTAGCTTCCCAATCGGTTCGTATGGCTTTAGTTGTGAGAGGTTCCGAACTTCCTCGGTGGCTGTCACCTTGGGACCCCATCTTCTCTAGGGTAGACTTAGGATTTTTCTCGCACATCTCTTCATGGGAAATCATTCTACCCAAAGATTTGAGATTGTTTGTAATCTCGGTGAAGCATATAAACATCCGAGTGATGTTTGCTTCGGCTTCATCTTGAGCAGCTCATATTTATGAAGATATTGACTTATTTTACGCTTGTCTTACTTCACTTATTCCTTTATATGTGTTGACAAGAGTGTCCCTCACATCTTTAGCCGTGTCACAGTGCTGACGGTCTATTGTATTCTTCGAGCTAATGGCGGACATCGAATCTTCATTGCTTTAAAGTTCTTTCTAAACTTTTCCGCCTCTTCGATAGTGTACTCGAACTTTGCTTTAGGCATAGGTCTTGTATCTTCCATCTTCATTGGAATGTAATTTCCTTCTTGTATGATGTTCCATACATCTTCATCGTGGTTCAGCAGAAAGCATTCCATTAGCTTCTTCCAATGCACACAACTTGATCTTTTGAACTTGGGTGGTTTGCTGCAAGATCTTCTTTCATAGAACTCTCCATTGTTTTGAGCCATCCGATCTTTAGACCATTAGGCCGTTAGACCCTTTCTAAAAGGCTAGGCTCGAAACTAATTGAAGGTTTGTTCTTGGAGAGTCTTGGTCCCCCTAGAGGTGGGGTGAATAGGGTGATGAGGAAATTTTTACAACATTAGAATATTTAAGCTTGAAAAGAATAATCAAGACCGTCCGAGTCTAGATTAGACTCGAAAAGTATGAACTCAAATTTACGTGGAAACCCTCCCGGGGCAGAAAATCACGACCAGTGCTAGTCCAAGCACCAAGTCAAATCCACTATTTTGAATCCACAAAATACAAGCAGACTAGCTCAACCAGAATTGCTCCCTTAAACAATTCCTTAAAAAGTTTTCCTAGACTTAGAAATTCCCTTATCTCGATCTAGTACTTCCTAACCGAGGTAATCTTTACAGACTAGGGATAATTGAGCTGAGTCAACCCTTACAGCTCAGTCAAGGGACCTTACTTAAAGAGTAAGAAAGAGTATGTAACTGATTACAAGACTTTACAACTCAAAAAAGTATTAAATACGGACTTGGAGTTGTAAGAATATTGAATGAGTATTATACAAAGAGATATAATTTCGGCAATGTGTGCAGCAATCTTCAAGTCTTGGGAGTTGGCTTCTATTTATAGATGACCAAGCAGATTAGCCATTGTGACTAGTTTCTAAACGAAGTCCTTTGTGACCATTGTAACGGTTCTTTTGAGTGACTCGAAAAGATCCGTTGAGATGTGAACGTTGTGCAACGGCTATTGACTCCTAACGATGTTCCAATCAACTGGTGTTGTCCGAAAAGTTGGGTGGAAATAGACAACCCCGACACAATGTCCGGGCCTTGTTCGAAGTAGAAAAGCCTTGTCTGCTGGTGATTGACAGCTTGCGACCGAATGCTTTTCTATTTCAAAAATGAGTTAACCTTGTTTAGATAACCTACAAAAGTAAACAATTTTGGTTCTCAAAGTATAAAATACTTTGGTCCATAATTAGGCATAGATAATAATTGAATTAAGATAATTAAGTGCATAATTATCCGAGGCCTAGAAGAATGGAATTTTCTAAGTCTAATATTCATTATACTCAAATTCCATCGAGTGAGTCTTAAGAAAGACCAAGTTATAAGAGTAAAAAAAAATCGAGTATCAAGTACTTGATCTAGATAAATAACTCTCAAACAAACATGCTGACTTAAAAATAGGAATTAACATCGTAATTCACTTTGCTTTGAAATATGCAGTTAGAACTCGGATATGAGGTGATTGAGAGTTTATTTGGACATGCGATAAATCTAAGTTGATAGGGAAAAATGTGCTTTATAAGTCGAGTCATAATCGAATGAAAACATATGAAATAGTTTCTATAGTACTCGAATGACTTGTAGTAAAAACCTAGGAAGAATGAGGTTTGTACCTATCTTCGGTAGTAGTCAGAATGGTCTAGTTTCGTAGTCCGAGTCTTCAGCTATATTCTTATTAAGCGGATTGAGGTTAAGATATCGCTCCGGATTTAAATTCATTTAAAGGGGACTCTTTTTAGGTACTTGTCTTAGAACAAGGAGTAGAATGTGATGGTGTAGTATCCACGAAGGTTGTTGCATCGATGTAGACTACGGAGTAGAAAGAAAAGATGATGTGCCGGATTCCTTGGTGAGACATTCTAATCTTTTAGAGCTCGGATTCCGACGATACTCGGTTGCCGTAGGCTTTCCTATTCTGCAGCCCAAAGGATGGGGTTTAGGACTATGTGAGCGAAGATCACTTTTTGGAGGAAGGGACTTAAGTGCATGACCCGAAAAGACTAAGGATACTTTTTCTTTGGATGCGAGATAGAGAATGTGATGATTATATGATGAATGACTTGATTACGTGATCCTTAGAGAAAAGATGCTTCCTACATGATAATGCATTTCCTTATCCGAGATGATTTTTGGACTAAATGCAAAATAAAATGGACAGACTCACCTATCTTAAAATGAAATGATTTTACTTGGCTAAAGCAAATGGACTCACCTAATATGAGATGATTTTATTTGGCTAATGGAAATGGACTTACCTAATATGAGATGATTTTGTTTGGCTAATGCAAATGGACTCACCTAATATGAGATGATTTTATTTGGCTAATGCAAATGGACTCACCTAATATGAGATAATTTTGTTTGGCTAATGCAAATGGAAAATGAGAATGTAAAAGAATGAAAAAACAAAGACTATGGGTTGCAGAGATAAGGATACCAACCAAAATGTAAAAGAATGAAAGGGACTTCCGGTAAGACCCTTTTGCAAATAGCAACTACTTAGGCTATTCGAAGGAAAATTTTTGGAATGACATGGAAAATGTAGACAATGGATCAACCCTAATAAAAAAAAAGGCATTTTGACTTTTGGCTAAATGCACATTACAGACCGACTCTAGGAAATTCATTAGAGTATTTTATTTTCACCAATGCAACGATCTAATGAGCCCTCCTCACTAATTCCGAAAGGCTCACAAACAAAAGATTAAATCTAAAACACACACACTCATTCAAGCATACACATGAAGTCCGGGTGGCGCCTAATAGGTCAAAAAGTTCTATGATCAAAGAGTTCAAGAGTTTGGATACATGGTGACACGTACTCCAAGAATTTGGTTCCGCCATGGGTTGCACGTATAAGGATACCAATAAGAATTCTCAGTGCCTCTTGTTGAACCAATGGGTTTAGCCCAAGAGTGCGTGCTAAGAAGGAGGAGGTATTCTTTCCTCAAGCAATCAAGCCTAGTTGGACTCGCCTAAAGGAACCAATAGGAGCCTCTCTTGGTCCGAGTCCGAGCAGGCATGGCTGCCATTTGCTCGACTATAGTAGGAAAGAGGTCTACTTCGTAGCCCTCAAGAAAGTCATACAAGGATTTGAGATGCTTAGAGTTGGGGTTCTCCTTGCTTGAATGCTGAGTGAAGAAGGTCCTCATCAGCAGAAAGCTACGTAAGACGAGCTTCTAATTTGAGTTGAGTCATGGAGAAGTTTTTACGTGACCCAGGAAACTCTTTGGCATATTTTTCGAAGAAATCATCAGCAACCTCATTGAAAGGTATGGGGTTGCTATTCAAGAATAGAGAGGATACTTTGAAGAGACGGTGAAGAAGAGAGGTGTTGATGCGAACCGTGATGTTTTGAACTCTAGAGGTGAGGATAACCTCAAAGCTAGAGAGATTGGTGTAAAACTCGTAACCGAGTTCGGGTATATGAACTCGCTGAAACAAAGGAAATTGTAAACCCCTGTTGATTTGATGTGAGCCAACCATGAAAACTTTGTGGTCGGGAAGAATTTGTCATCCAACGTTAGATGTTGGGTGACAACAATTTTTGAGGGATTGGAAGGGCCTTCTTGGCTTTTAGTTAAAGGTTTCTTGGTTATAGAACCAGGAAAATTAGGGTGGGAACCTCTTTTCGGCATGTTTGTATGAAAAGAAAGAGATGAACTTTTGAGAGAGGGAAAAAGAAAGAGAGAGGTAGCTCAACAAAAGTGAGCGAGAAAAAAAATGAAATACCGTAGAAGAGAGAGCTGAGAACGACGAGTGCTTACTTGAGATTACCTTCACGTATCTTGACAACGAATGAAATCTTCTTCGAATGTAGAGAGCTTGCTCGAGTTGAAGTGAGAGAGAGAGAGAGTGGGTAGAGAGTAAAGTAGAGAAATGAAGGAAAACGGATGCTATTTATAGAGAAAGAAATATCCTTTAGTGTTCGTTTCGACCAAGCTCTTCAACGGTCGCCTCGGACTAGTGTGACTATTCTGCTCTCCAACGGTTAGAATTCTAGCGATTGTCTCCCAACAGCTAGTTGTCTTATTGATGCGCACGAGAGAGAGAGAGAGAGAGAAAAAGAGAGATTTTAAAAGATATTTATGAAATTCTCCACTCATTTAGAGATGATTTCGAAGTTTGATGTCCAATTTTCTCAAAATCTGAGTCGACTAAGTGAAGTTTCTAAGTGACTCGAAACAAGCAAGAAAACAATAACTCATTACTCAATATCACTGGTTCAACTCGAACTAATGGCTATTAAAGAGAGAATGCATATAACATATAATCATGCAAAGTAATTTCACTCAGAAAAGCAAATAATTATGCATTGATCATGCCAAGCTTATTCCTAATAAACCAAAACGATCCTCACTAAGTGGCTTAGTAAAGATATCAGCTAATTGAAGTTTGGTAGGAATGAATTCAAGTTCAATATCACCTTTCTCAGAATGGTCTCTTAGAAAATGATACTTGACCTCAATGTGTTTTGTCTTTGAGTGCTGAACTGGATTCTTGGTGATGCTGATTGCACTTTGATTGTCACACTTGATTGGAATTGATTTGAATAAAAGTCCAAGATCTCTCAAGTGTTGCTTGATCCATAAAATCCGAGCACGAGCATGCTCCAGCTGCAATATACTCAGCTTCAGTAGTTGATAGAGCTACTGAGTTTTGCTTCTTTGAGTGCCAAGATATCGGGGATTGACCCGAAACCGGGAGGCTCATGAGGTGCTCTTTCTATCAACTTTGTATCCAGCATAGTCAGCATCCGAGTATCCGAGAGAGTCGGTTCCGAGTCCCTAGAGTACCATAGACCTAGATTCCGAGTCCCTGCAAGATGTGTGAATATTCTCTTCATCGCAGTAAGATGTGATTCTTTAGGATTAGCATGAAATCTTGCACACGAGACAGTACACTGAACATTATGTCCGGCTCTGGTGGAAGTAAGATATAGCAAAGATCCAATCATACCTCGATAGATTTTATGATCTACTCGCTATACCTTTCTCGTCCGAGTCCAATGCTTGCTACTCATAGGTGTTCGTTGCATGTTTCACATCTTGAAGCTTGTACTTCTTCAGCAGCTCCTTGGTATACTTTGATTGGTGGACATAGATGCCATCTTTGTCTTGCTTGATTTGTAGACCAAGGAAGAAATTGACTTCTCCCATCATACTCATTTGAAATTCCTATCTCATTAACTCGAGAAAAATATCGACAAAGAATTTCATTAGTACCTCCAAAGATTGTGTCATCAACATAGATAAGAGCAATAAGAAAGTCTTTCTCCTTGGTTTTTATAAAAAGAGTCTTCTCAATCTGACCTGTTCTAAAATCATTTCAACCAAGAAATTGCTTAGTCTTTCATACCACGCTCCGGGAGCTTGTTTTAGACCATAGAGAGCTTTTTGCAATTTGAAAACATGATTTCAAAATTCCGAGTTTTCAAATCCAGGGGTTGCTCAACATAGACTTCCTCTTCAATGAAACCATTGAGAAAAGCACATTTAACATCCATTTGATACAATTTGATATTCATGCTAGATGCAAATGCGAATAAGATTCTAATAGTTTCAATTCTAGCAACGAGTGCGAAGGTTTCCACACAATCAATCCCTTCTTCTTGATTGTAACCTTGAGCCACAATTCTAGTCTTATTTTTGACTACCAACCCACCTTCATCCAGTTTGTTCTTAAAAACCCATTTGGTGCCTATGACTGGGTGGTAAGAAGGTCGTTTGGTCGAGTCCGGACTTGGTTTCTTTCAAATTGATCGAGTTCCTCTTGCATGGCCTCTACCCATTCGAGGTTCATTTAGGGCCTCTAGTGCATTTCTGGATTCTATTAATGAAATGAATGTAGTGAATGCACATAGATTTTATAGAGAGGAACAAGTTCTTACCCTACTGTTGATATCGAGTCAAGATGTTTTCGAGTGGGTGGCTCGAAGCATATTTGAATGCTCTTCCTGTTCTCTGGTTTGCTAGATTTGTAGGTTGAATTTGTTGGTCTTCAAAAGTCTGTTCCGATTGAGCTTGTTCATCTGATTGACCTTCAACATTCCGAGTTGGCTCTTGAGTTATCTTATTCGAGTCATGTTGTTACGAGTGACTTCGTTCCGAGTGACTTTGATTTGATTCTTGATGAGCTCATTTTCACCAAGATCATCATCTTTGCTGAATTTTAGGTCCGAGAATGTTGACTCACTTGGTTTTCCCTATTCAATCTCATCAAAAACAACATGGATGCTTTCTTCCACTTTGTTAGTTCTTTTATTGAAAATGGGGTAAGCTTTACTTATGAGATGAATATCCAAGAAAAATACCTTCATTCGACCAAGCATCAAACTTGGTCGAGTGCTCCTTACCATTGTTATGAACATAACACTTACATCCAAAAGGCTTGAAGTATGAAATGATGGGTTTCTTCCCTTTGTAGAGCTCATATGGAGTTTTCTTCAAGATAGGTCCGATGAGGCATCTGTTCGATGTGTAGTTTGCTTTGTGTTGATTGCCTTAGCCCGGAAATAGTAGGGTAGATCATGTTCAATCATCATTGTCCTTCCTATTTCTTCAAGAGTTCGGTTCTTTTTCTCCACTACTCTGTTTTGTTGAGCAGTTCTTGGTGCTGAGAAATTGTAGGAGATGCCATTCTTATCACAAAACTCTGCAAATTCGAGTAGTCGAACTCCCTTTCATGGTCGGTTCGAATTCTTCGAATCTGAGTCCGAGACTCAACTTGGATTTTCCTACAGGGCTTGCTTGAACTCTTTGAAAGCTTCATTTTTGTGCTTAAGAAAACAAACCCAGGTTAATCGTGAGTAGTCATCAACAATCACAAGCACATATGATTTACCTCCTAGACTCTTGACAGGGATTTCACCACATAAATCCATATGCAACATTTCAAGCACTTTGGATGTGGAAAAAGTTTTCAGAGATTTGAAAGATGATCCGACTTGTTTACCTTTTTGCATGCTTCACAAATTTTATATTTCTTAAATGCACAGTTAGGCAATCCTCTTGCTAAACCATGAGTTGCAAATTTCTTAATGGTGTGCATACTAACACGACCTAGTCAACGATGCCATGTCCATGAATCATCATGTAGAGATGCTTTTAAGCAGGATAAATTCGACTTGGGTCAAAAAGAGGAATAATGTAGGTGTTACTTGATCTCTTACCCGAGAGCTTGGTCTCCTTGCTAGTATCATCGAAATATAATAGTTGGTCTAAGTGAACCTTACCTCTTGACCTTTGTCACACAGTTGAGAGATGCTAAGTATATTGTACTTTAATCCCTTGACAAGGTATACTAGGCTGACCAGATTGTTTCCTTTTCCAATCTTGCTTATCCCAATTATCTTGCCTTTACTGTCATCTTTAAATGTGACTTTTCCTTCCTTGTAATCATCTAACTCAGAAAGGAGTCTTGAATCTCCCGACATGTGGCATGAACATCCACCGTCCAGGTACCAATGCAATTTTGTTCTTTTCGAGCCACTGCAAGCGTAAACAAACTAACCTTTCTCACTTCCTCTAACGAACCCAAGTAACTTCCTTTACTATCATCCTCTTCTGAGGAATAAAAACTCTTGGGAACCCCGATTTGAATAACTTTGGGTTTGGTCCGATTCTCGAGTCTTTCTTTTAGAAAACTAAGTCTCGTGTTTCTTTCTTTAGAAACTATTTTGTTTTATAAATAGGAGGAGAATGTTTTTTCCTGTAAGTTGGTCTAAGCTCAGTCCTCCTTTCATTCTTATGAATGGGACCGTGCTCAGCCTTCCTAAACTTCACAATTCTGGAATCTTTTTGAAAAGCTCTAAGTAGGAATTAGATTCCTCCTCTTTGTTAAAACCAAGTCCTTCATTTCTGAAGGAGACACATTGAGACCCTAAGAGCATGTCAAGGTTTTTCTAACCTTGAGTAAATTTTAAAACAACCTCTTGAGACTCATTGAGCTCTTACTTCAGATGCTCATTTTCTCTTCTAAGTGACTCGGACTCAGTCTCATTGGATTGAGCACTAGTCTTGAGTACTCTTAGAGTAAGTCTCAATTTTTCTAATTCATTTTTCAAAGAGATACTCTCAAAAGTAACGAGACCTTAAGTTGTTCTTTAAAATGAGAAGAATCGAATTGGACTTTTCTTTCAAAGTATAAATATATTTTGCTAAATCAACTTTGGAAAACTTAAGGAAGTATTCAATTACCTCCCGAGGATTTGTTTCCTCAATGTTCGAGTGATCCGAGTCCGACTCGATTCAACTTCGAGTCCGAGAGTGCCATCGGACACGTTGAATCATCCGAGTCCTCATCATCTTTTGATGAGTCTTCATCACTCCAAGTGGCCATCATAGCCTTTTTCTTCTTTCTGTCCCTCTTTCTCCTGGGACAGTCTTTGAGTATGTGTTCCTTGCTGCCACATTCAAAACAATCGGAGTTCTTAGTTAAAGATAACATTGAAGGGGAAGAATGTTTACCTTTTCTATCCTTCTTGTCTTTCTTATAGAACTGTTCTCTTGGCTTCTTATCCCATCTCTTGTGCTTCATCATTCTTTTGAAGCCTCTGGCGATAAGTGCCATAGAATCCTCTTCGAGTCGGAGGAACTAGGTCGACACTCGGTTGTATTCTTCCGAGCTGATGGCGCACATCGAGAATGTTCATCGCCTTGAAGTTCTTTCTAAACTTCTCTGCTTCTTCGATAGTGTACTCGGGCTTTGTTTTGGGTACGAGTCTTGTTTCTTACATCTTCATTGGAATGTAGTTTCCTACTTGTATGATGTTCCGGACATCTTCATCGTGATCCAACGAGAAAACATTCCATGAGCTTCTTCCAAGTGCACGAAGTTAGATCCTTTGAACTTTGATGGTCTGTTGGAAGATCTTCCTTCATCGAACTCTCCATTGTTCCGAGCCATTTGATCTTTAAATCATTGGATGGTTAGATCCTTTCTAAAAGGCTAGGCTCTAATACCAATTGAAGGTTTTCTCTTGGAGAGACTAAGTCACCCTAAAGGGGGTGAATAGGGTGATGAGGAAATTTGAACAAGGATCTGGAAGATTAAATTCTAAAACCGACATTGAATCAGTCTTAGTCTAGATTGGACTCGAAAAATGTTAACTCGGAAAATACGTGGAAATCCTCCTGGAGCAAAAACCACGGTCAATGCTAATCCAAGCACCGAGTCAAATCTACTATTTTGAATCCACAAAATACAGTAGAAAGACTCAACCAGAATTGCTCCCTTAGACAATTCCTTACAAGATTTTCCTAGACTCGAAGTTCCCTTATCTGCTTTAGTACTTCCTAACCGAGGTAACCTTTACGAGTTAGGGACAACTAAGCTGAGCTAACCCTTACAGCTCGGTCAAGGGACCTTACTCATAAAGTAAGAATAAGTGTTTGTGACTTATTACAAGACCTTACAACTCGAATGATGTTAAGTACGAGTTGGAGTTGTAAGTAGAAGATTGAAAGAAAATTATACGAGAGAGAGATAATTTCAGCAATAGATTCAACAATCTTCTCGTCTTGTGAAGTGGCTTCCATTTATAGATGACCGAGCAGATTAGCCGTTGTGCCTATCTTCTTATTAGAAGTCCTCTGTGACCGTTATAGTGGTTTTTCCGAGTGACTAAGAAAATATCCGTTGAGGTGTGAACGTTGGGCAACGGCTCTTGACTCCTTTGGATTTCCCAATCCACTTGGTGGTGACTGAAAAGTAGGGTGGAAACCACCATGGAGCTTGGCGTTGCAGATTTCCAGCTTTAGAAATAGACAACCCCGACACGATGATCCGGGCCTTGGTCGAAGTAGAAAAGCTTTGTCTATCGGTGATTGACGACTTGAAACCGGTTACTTTTGTATTTCAAAAATAGGATACCCTCATTTAGATAACCTACAAAAGTAAATCAATTTGGTTCTCAAAGTATAAAATACTTTGATCCAAGATTAGACACGGATAATAATTTAATTAAGATAATTAAGTGCCTAATTATCTAAGTCTCGAAAGAGTGGAATTTTCCGAGTATAATATCCATTATACTCAAATTCCATTTGAGTCGATCTAGAAGTAAAACAAGTCCGATCGGAGTAATGAAACTTGATCTAGACAAGCACGGTTAAAACAAAACATGCTGACTTAGAAGGATGAATTAACACAGTAATTCAATCAAACTTATAATACAAAGTCGGACCTGAGTTTGTGCACATTAGAGCAAATATTTGAACGTGCGATAAGTTCGAGTGTTGTCCGAGTGACTCGGAACTATGTGTGAAAAGATAAAAAGAGTATGCTTTTAAGTCGACCAGAATCAAGTGAAAACATATGCAATAGTTTACGTAACACCCGTAAAAGATTCTATATCACTTAGAAAAGTTTGTTAAAGTACTTAGAATGACTTGTAATCAAAACTTACAAGAGATGAAGTTTGTACCTGATTCCTTGATGGTACTTAGAATGATATACCTGCAAAGTTTGAGTCTTCAAAATCGAGCCAAATCCTAAGAGATAGAACCGGATCGGAAAGAGATAAAATCGGATAGAACCAGGTTAAGAGAGAGGAGGCCGGCACCGGCCAACCGAGTGCCCTAGGGTTTCATGCCCTAATTATGTCTCCAAGGACTCTCCAAGCCAAAACGCAGTGTTCCCCTTGATGCATCTAGAAGGCGGGTGTCGGCCACGACGTCATTCTAATGGAAAAGCTTCTAGCCTCGTGTGGCTTGTCTTATGAAGCTTAAACGCAGCATTGTGATGCTCTTAATCATGAAATGCAACGCTTTAACGTCATCTTCGGATCTTCAATTCTTTGTACTCTAGATGAAAGTAGAATGCGAGTACTCTAGACTCGGAATTTCCCAATACACAACATCGGACTCCACAATCTCTAAAGGCTCGGCCGGGCTCTTTGATCGTCCAAAAGAAAAGAGGATTTGTGGATCGACCGAAGGAGCAAAAGGCTATTTATTTGGTGTTGGGGTTCTTTGTGGTTTATCGGCTTATGTTGCACCAATCAATCACGGTTCGAGATCCAAATCCACAAACAGGACTACGAATTATCATCACCGGGCCAACAAATCAAAACACGTAAATAAAGAGGTAAGAGACGACACTTTTTAGGTGTCTACACTTGGTAGGGATCCAAGGCTTCACTTTATACCTTCCATTTTACGAGATCTGATTAATAATCAAACAGAGTCACCGAAAACCCTAATATTCTTGACCCCGATCTTTGTAGCAACTTCAAGTCTCGTGACGCAAGCTTCATATTCTTGACCCTAATATTCGAACTCTAGTTTGACTGAAATAGGAGTATTTCCTCCCTCCGTTGAGACTAGAAGAATCCCTACTCCAAAGCCCTTATGTTTAGAAGTGCCATCGAAGTACATTGTCCAACCGTCCACCTCTACTTGTAAGATATTTTCATCTAGAAAGTCAAGGTGTTCGGGTTGCGATTCAAGTAAGAGTAGATCAGCTAAGAATTTTGACGTTACCTTCCTTTGATCGCTTTTTGAGGGACATACTTGAGTTTGAATTCTAACAACATGGCAGTCTACCTTGCTATCTTGCTACTAATAGTTGGTTGCTCAAGTATGTACTTAATAGGATCCATGGGTGCTGCCACATATACCGTATGGGCTAACATGTAGTGCCCGAGCTTCTAGATAGCCCGGACTAGTGCCGTGATGTCTTCTCTAATGGCATGTATCTAGTCTCATAATCTAGGAACTTTTTACTTAAGTAGTATATCGCGCGCTTTTCTTTTCCGTCTCGTTAAGCTAGCATGGCTCCCATAGCCGTTTCCATCATGGTGAAATACAAAAGTAAAGGTTTCCCTAGTTGGGGTGGAACTAGCACTGGAGGATTAGCTAGATATTCCTTAACCTTCTCAAATCCTTGTTGGAAGTCAGCATCCCAAATGGGCTCGGATCCTCTCTTCAACTTCTTGAAAATAGGTTCACGAGACAATAGTCGGTTTAATATGAAATGACCGATGTACTTGTAAATGTCCTAGGAAACTCCTTATCCCTTTTACGTGCTTGGTGAAGGGATCTCCTGAATGGTTTTGATCTTGGATTGATCAACTTCAATTCCTCTAAGAATGACAATGAGAACCTAACAGTTTGCCTAAGGTTACTCCAAAGGCACACTTTTGAGGGTTAAGGCGCATGTTGTATTTTCCGAGTCTCTGAAAGAATTTCCTTAGGCTGGGTAGGTGCCTTGCCCTATCTTTGGATTTTATGATCATGTCATCCACATAAACTTCAGCTTCTTTGTGGATCATGTCATGCAATAAGGTTGTAATCGTCCTTTGGTACGTTGCACCGATGTTCTTGAACCCAAATGGGATCACCAAGTAACAGATATGTCCCTCATTGAGTGATGAAGGTCATCTTTTTATATCCTCTTCAGCCATCTTCACCTTATTATACCCAGCGTAGCCATCCATGAACGAAAGCAAAGCACGACCCGTTTTGTTATCTATAAGGATGTCGATATGAGGCAACGGAAATCGTCTTTAGCACTCGGCCTTATTCGGATCTCCGAAGTCAACACACATATGAACCATGCCGTCTTTCTTTATAATCGAAACTGTATTTGCTACCCACGAGGATAGTGAACTACCTTGATGAACCCAGCCTCTAACTACTTATGGACCTCTTCCTTAATCTTCCAAGCCCATTCGAGTTTCATCTTCCTCGACTTACGTTTAACCGGCTCGGCATCTTCGAAAAGTGGAATTTTATGTTCCATTATACTTGGATCTATACCCGGCATGTCTTTGTAGGGCCATGCAAAGACATCTATGAACTTTGTAAGGAGTGAAGTAAATTGCTTCGCTCTTCTAGACCTAGTGTTCTCCCGATCTTAACTTCTTCGGGTTGATCAACTAACCCCAGATTAATTGTTACTTGTTTCCTCTATTATTAGTGAACGACTCTCATGATCTTCCATAGCTTTTATTTGTTCTTTAGGGATTTCTTGTTAATAATTAGAGGCAAAATAATTGAAAACAAGAGGAGGCAAGGAGTAAGCAAAAGGTTCACTTTATTGAATGAAGCAACAAGTACATCAAACTCGAAACCGAAGATACACAAAATTAGGAAAAGAACTAGAAATAATAGAAGGAGAATAAAAATCCCTAGTACAAGACTTAGAAAAAGATGTGCTCCTAGAATGACATCAAATTCCACGCCCTCCTTGATGTCAATCCAAGTGACATGCTTGGACCTTTCATTATCAACGTCGATGATAAATCGGATGGATTGAATTGCGAGTGCAACATAAATCATGACAATACTAAGACAGAATTCCCTTCTAGGTTATTCTCTTGTCCGAACGGAAGATTGAAGAAATTATTCCCAGTAAGATTGTTCCGATCTGGTGTGGACTGTCCCCTTCAAGCAGGTGGAGGTAGGGTGCCTCCTTCTCTAACATATAGCGATCACTGAAAATTTCTAAACTAGGTACCAGGATGTCATTTTCTTTGATATAGTAAGGCCTAGGAAAACCATAATAGGGAAGTCATCTCCTTCTTTTAAAAATTGCCCGTTTAGAGTATAGGGAAAGGGCTTGATAGAGCGGACTATATAAGGTGCAACCCTCTTAGTCCGAACTTCCTACTTGGCTTCGGCTATTTCCTTAGCAATAGGTTGATAACCTAGCCCAAAGTTGTATTTGTTAGTGGGTTCAAGGGGTGGAAAAATAGGGTGGTATGCCCTTCGGCCAGCAAGCAAGACCTTGAAAGTACCCCTTCTTCCTAAGCATCAAATAGACGCTAAGGTTGCTAAAAGGATTGAATCTAAGAGGTGCTTCATCCTTTTCTAAGGCAACGGCAGTCTTAAATCCATATAGTTCCTCATCATTGGCATTATGCTCGATCTCAACTACTGATTCTTTAGAGGTAATAGTAGCACAAAGATTATCCCCGTTGATAGTTATAACTTGAGTTTTAATGATCATCTTAAACTTTTGATGCGAGTGTAGAAGGCACTGAGACCGATAATCATGTAACCAAGGGTGTCCTAGGAGTAAATTGAAGGTAGTTAGGATATCTAGGACTTAGAATTCAATGTTCCTTTCTACTGGCCCTATATTAATTAACAAGGTCACTTGTTTCCAAGGTCCTTCTTTTAGAATTGTCGTAAGCTCGAAGATGGACGAGTCTGTTAAGAGAGTTGTTGCTCCTTAATTCCTAACCTTTTAGCAGTTCTCTAGGGATACATGTTTACTACTCGATCCATTGTCTACCAAGGTTAGGGGAACAAACTTGTTGATGCAAGTTATGGTTAAGTAAAAGGCATTGTTGTGTGCAACGCCTTCTTCTTGGAGATCCTTTCGATCAAAGGTAATAGTTTCATCCCTACTATTAACCAATCCTACCACTTCCTCCGGCATGGTTTAAGGAGAGACCTCGATCTTACTTGAGTGTATCGATCAAAGCTCTGTCTCTATTTACGGGAAGCAAATATTAATGGCTAGATTGAGATATCGGCCTTCAATATTTGTAACCGTTTAAGGATTGGGTCTTCTTTTGGGGCTTCCCGAGTCTATGTTGGACCTATGGGTGCATTGTGCCGTCCGGATCTAGTAAGGAATTGGACTGCAGGACTTTTAGTTTTTCCCTAAAATTCTTCTTCTTCTAAGGGTGGTATGCCTTAGAAGTCATCATTATTATCGTCATCGTTGCTTCTCGTTTGGTAGACATCCTCTTCATCACTTACGCATAGCTCCTGGACTTTTAGATCTAAAGGAGGTAAGCTAAGAAGTGGTTTAGATTTCTCAACATCTTGGATAAAAGCAGACGAGTCCCACTGACCTAGAGTGGGTTTAGTGAAAATGGCTAAGGTGCCGCTAAAAGGATTTTTGTTGTTGTTTGGTTTTAGGCAGCCTCGGGTAAAGGGAGTTGGCCATTTTGAAACATGCTTTCTAGTTTGTTCTTGAATGTCCAACACTGTTCGGTATCGTATCCTCGTGCACGATGGTATTTGGAAAATTTTTCCGCGTCCCAATTTTTGGACTATTTTACGATTTCTAATTATGCTCTAACGGGCGTCAACTCTATTTTTACCTTTTCCAGGAGACGGTCAAGGGCTTTAGTGTAGGGATTATCAATAGGAGTATAGTCGGTATACCTGTTGAGGGCATTGACATCTGCACCCATGCTAGTATTGCTCGTATTGGAGGTTTTCTTATCTTTGCAATCATAATTACCTCTATACCCGAGTTGCGACTTTTGTGGTTGTGGTAGATAACTCTTCTTCTATCAGCAAACCACCATCTCTAAGGGTTGAAAAGTTCATCATGGGTAGGAACTTGAGGTGCTTATTGTAATTGGGCTCAAGGTTTTTCATGATGATTCTTACTTGGTCTTTCTTGGAGGGTCGATCAACCATGTGGGCAGCCTTTGCTCTCCATCCGGTGAGAAATCTATGAAGCTCTCCTTCTCGCCTTGCTTTATTAACTCTATGTCTTTGAGAGTAACAGGAAGATTAGTGTTATATGAGTATTGATGTAGGAACTTTTTGCACGGATCAATCCAATTGGCAACCTTGAGTGGGTTAACCATATTGTACCACTTCATTATATCGATATCGAAAGTCCAAGGGAAGATGATGTGGTAAGTGTCTTCCGTAAAGTTCTTAAGAGTCATTGCTCCTAAGAACTTGCCCAAGTGATGATGGGGATTCTCGGAACCTATGAACTTGATATCGGGCATGGTAAACTTTGGAGCTAGTTTACCCTTGGGGATTGAGGTGAATCCCTTGTGATCGAAGTAGTGATTACTAAACATGGATGACTCCGTTAACATCCTGTTCAATCTGATCTATACGTGGATCAGGCTGTGGTTGGGATTCACGCTTGGGGATTCGTGTTTGGGACTATCCGGAGGAGACAAGATAGGTGGAGGTGGAAGACCTAATTTCACTCCTTTTCTCAAACGTTGAGCTTCCTCATCTCTCTTGATGTCTTCAATACCCTTTATAATGGTTTTCAAATCCCTCGATATAGATGATATATTCCCTCTTGGTCATTCATCCTGGTTTCTACCCCGACTATATTCTCATTAAGTAAACCGAGATTAAGAGACTCCTCTAGGGTTTAAATCCATTGGAAGGGAAATCTTTCTAGGTACTTGTCTTATGGAAAGGAATAGACTGGGTCGATGAGGTGTGCACGAAGCTTGTCGCACTTGTGTAGAACGTGGAGTAGAAAGAAAAGAAGATGTGTCGATTCTTTGGTGAGGCGTTCTAATCTTTTTAGAGCTCGGATTCCGACGATATTCGGTTGTCGTAGAGTTCCCTATTCCGTAACCCAAGGATGAGGTTTAGCACCATGTGAAAGAAGACGACTTTTGGGAGGAAGAAACTTAAGCGCAAGACTCGAAGAGACTAAGGATGCTTTTATTTGGATGCACATAAAGAATGCAATAATGAGAAAGAAATGACGTATGACTTAGTTTGAGATGATGATCTAGCTAAGGAATGACTAATCCTTAAAGAAAAGATGGTTTTTATTCTAGCTAAATAATAATGCATTGCAAATGAATTTTCTTTGGCTAGATGCGAAAAATGAACTTCCTTAATTTGAGATGGATTTGATTTGGCTAATGCAAATGAAGACTCAAACCGCTTTTAAGATTGCTTTACGAGTCGAACCTAGACTCAATCATTCAAAGTCATTTCGAAGTCCATCTAGGATTCAAATTTATATTGAGTCTATCTCGTGTTAAAGTTTTGATTTTAAGTCATTCCTCGCACCTTAGAATATTTCCTAAGTTGAGAGATCACTTATTCTGTGCTTTCGATATTATTCGTGCATATCTTTGATTGACTCAGATTACGTCATTTAGATTCCGAGTCACAGTCATCACTCGTAAATACTTCATAATTCTAGATTCATTCACTCGATATTCTTATTCTTACTTGAACGTATGATAGTTCAACAGAGATAAAATTTGAGTCATTAGACTCGGAATATGTCTATTCGTCTCGACCTGGATAATTATTGCTTGAATATTTTATTTATTATATTATCTGCGTCTAACAATGGACCAAAGTATTTTTATACTTTGAGAACCACAAGTTGACTTGCTTTTGTAGATTACTTGTTTGCAAGCAATCATGATTTTTTAAGATACAAAAGCAACCGGCTTCGTATGTCTAATCGCCAGCCAATAGGAGCCGTTTTCCTACTTCTAGTCAAAGCCCCATACACCTGCGTCGAAGCCGTTCGCTACCATAATTGGAAATCTGAAAGCACCATACTCAATGGCAGCTTGCACCATACTTCTCGGATTACGCAAATGGTTTTGGGACTTCCAAGAAGAACGAAGACCGTTACTTTAACGTTTATACCTCAATGAGTATTTTCCGAAAGACTCGTAAAATCACTCAAAACGGTCACTACGGGTCCTTTACTAAGAAGATGGACTTAATGGCTACTTTGCCTGGATATCTATAAAAAGAAGCCAACGTACAAGACTTGAAGATAAGAGAGAAAACCGTATATATTGTCAATACACGAACTTGTGCAAAGCATTCTTGTAATCATTCTTAGTCTTCAAACTTACAACTTCTACTCGTAATTCTGTATATTCCGAGTTGTAAGAGCTTGTACTTAGATACAAACAAAAACTCATCTTACTTTCCGAGTAAGGGTCCCTTGACTAAGCTGTAAGGGTTAACTCAGCTTAGTTGTCCCGTAGTTGTAAAGGGTATCTCAGCTAGAAAGTACTAGATCGGATAAGGGAACTTCGAGTCTAGGAAAACTTGTAAGAGTTGTCTAAGGGAGCAGCTCGGGTTCTCGTCAAGTTCACGGTATTTTGTGGACTCAAAATAGTGGATTTGACTTCGTGCTTGGATTAGCACGGTCCGTGGTTTTCCGCCCCAGGAGGGTTTCCACGTAAATCTCTCGAGTATTCACTTTCCGAGTTCATTCTAGACCCAGACTTTCTTAAGTCGTATTCGAGTGACTATTGTCCGACTCCCAAACGGACTCGAGAATTCACTTCGCTTCTATTCCGAGCCAAATAGCTTAATTTTCTAAGAAATTCTTCATCACCCTATTCACTCCCCTCTAGGGTGACTTTACCTCTCCAAGAGCGAACTTTCAATTGGTATCGAGCCTAGCCTTTCCGAAAGGATTTAACAATCCAAAGATCTAAAGATCATATGGCTCAACACAACGGAGAGTTCGATGAAGGAAGATCTTCCAACAGACCACCTAAATTCAAAGGATCAAATTTTGTTCACTCGGAAGAAACTTATGGAGTGTTTCCTTCTAGATCACGATGAAGATGTCCGGGATATCATACAAAATGGAAACTACGTCCCTATGAAATCGAAGAGTTCGGACTCGTTCCTAAGACAAAGGCCGAGTTCACACCAAGAGAAGCAGAGAAGCTCGTAAAGAACTTCAAAGCAATGAACATCCTTATGTGCGCCATAAGCTCGGAAGAATATAATCGAGTCTCTGCTCGTGACTCGCCAAAGAGGTGTGGGATACTTTAGTCAACACCTACGAAGGTACAAGTCAGGTAAGACAAGCGAAGATCAGTCAAGTATCTTCATAAATATGAGCTTTTCAAAATGGAGCCGAGAGAAGAACATTACTCGGATGTTCATTCGCTTCACCGAGATTACCAATAATCTCAAATCTCCGGGAAAGAAAATTTCCCATGAAGAAATGTGCCGGAAAATTCTCGTAAGCTTACCCAAGAGACGATGGGGTCCAAAAGTAACTCGCCATAGAGGAGGCTTAGAATCTTGCACAACTGAAACCGGATGAGCTGATAGGAAAACTTCTTACTCACGAAATCCACCTAGAAGAGGAGGATGCTGAGGCAAGCACAAAAAGAAATATCGCTCTGAAGGTCTCGAAAACCCAAAATGAAATTCTGAGTTCCTCCGACTTGAAGAAGATCCCATGGCGCTGATTGCAAGAGGTTTCAAGAAAATGTTGAAGCACAAAAGATGGGATAAGAAGTCTAAGGAAGACTACTACAAACGAGACAAGAAAGACCGGAAAGGTAAGTATTCTTCCTCTTCTAAGCTATCTTTGACTAAGAATTCTAGTTGTTTCGAATGTGGCAAGCAAAGACCACATAGTCAAAGACTCGTCCAAAGAGAAAAGTGGACAGGAAGAAGAAGAAAGCTATGTTGGCCACATGGAGTAATGAGGATTCATCCGAAGACGAGGACTCGGACGACTCAAGATGTCCGATGGCACTCACCGACTCGAAGCGCAGTCGACTCGGATAATGAGGAAACAAATCCTCGGGAGGTAATCGAATACTTTCTTAAATTCTCCAAAGTTGATTTAGCTAAGTATATTTTTACTTTGGAAGAAAAGTCAAACTCGATTCTTCACGATTCAAGGAGCAACTTGAGTCCGCCTCTACTGAAAGCATGAATTTGAAAAATGAATTAGAAAAACTGAGACTAACTCTTAGAGAACTCAAGACAAATGCTCAGTCCAATGAGACTAAGTCCGAGTCACTCAGAAAAGAGAATGAGCAACTCAAACAGAAGCTCCATGAGTCTCGTGCTCTTGTTTTAAAATTCACTCAAGGTCAGAAAAACCTTGACATGCTTTTAGGAGCCCAATGTGTTTCCTTCGTAAAAGAAGGACTTGGTTTCAATGAAGTGGAGGAATCAAATTCCTACACCAATCTTTTTAAGAAAGATACTAGAACTGTCAAGTTCAAAAAGGCTGAGCACGGTCCCATCCATACTAACAAACAAAGGATCGTGCCTGTGCAAACCTTCGTAAGGCAGCCCCTCCCTCTTCTCTAAAAAGAAAATCAGTTAAGAAAAGGGAAACACAGACTCAAGCACTTGAAACGAAAGTCTCGGAGTCCCAGCTAAACCCAAAATAATACAAATCTAGGTTCCAAAGAGTCTTCTTCCTCGTAAAGGGACCTCAGTAAAATTTGTTACCGGGTTCGTTAGAGGAAGTGAGAAAGGTTAGTTTTTTCTCTGTTTTGCAGGTTACTCGAAAAGAACAAAAGGACATTGGTACCTGGACAGCGGGTGTTCACGACACATGTCAGGTGACCAAGGACTCTTTTCCGAGCTAGAGTCATACAAAGGAGGAAAAGTGACCTTTGGGGATGATAGCAAAGGCAAGATAGTTGGTATTGGCAAGATTGGAAATGGAAGCAATCTGGTCAGCCCAGTCTACCTTGTCAAAGGGCTAAAATACAATCCGCTTAGCATCTCCCAGCCTATGCGACAAATGTCGGAGGTAAGATTCACTCAATCTAAGTGCTACATCTCGGATGAGACCACCAAAGAGGTAAAGCTCTCAGGTAAGAGATCAGGTAACACTTATATCATTCCTCTTCTCGACCCGAGCCGTAACTTGTCATGCCTAAAAGCATCTCTCATTGATGAGTCTTGGCAATGGCATCGTAGATTAGGTCATATAAGCATGCATACTATTAAAAAGTTATCAGATCATGGCCTAGTCGTGGGATTGCCAAGTTGTGCTTTCACTAAAGACAAAGTTTGTGAAGCATGTACAAGGGGAAACAGGTCAAATCTTCATTCAAGTCTCTCAAGACTGTTTCCACATCAAAGGTGCTTGAACTGCTACATATGGATCTATGTGGTGAAATTCCAATGAAGAGCCTCGGAGGTAAATCCTACATTCTTGTCATTATTGATGACTTTTCAAGATTTACCTCGGGTGTGTTTTCTCAAACATAAAAATGAAGCATTCAAGGAGTTCAAGCAAACTCTGTAGAAAGATTCAAGTTGAGTCTCGGACTCGGATTCAAAGGATTCGAACCGACCATGGAAGGGAGTTCGACTACTCGAATTCTCGTAGTTCTCGCGATCAGAATGGAATCTCTCACAACTTCTCAAGACCAAGAACTCCTCAACGTAACGGAGTTGTAGAGAGAAAGAACAGAACTCTTGAAGAGATAGCTAGGACTATGATGATCGAACATGATCTTCCCTACTACTTCGGGCAGAGGCAATCAACACCGCGAACTATACACTAAATAGATGCCTCATCAGACCAATATTGAAGAAAACACCCTACGAGCTCTACAAAGGGAAGAAGCCAAACATCTCATACTTTAAGCCCTTTGGTTGCAAGTGTTTTATTCACAATAATGGTAAGGATCACCTGACCAAGTTTGATGCTAGGTCAGATGAAGGTATTTTTCTCGGGTTACTCTTCACATAGTAAAGCTTATCGTGTATTTAACAAAAGAACTAACAAAGTGGAAGAGAGCATCCACGTTATTTTTGATGAACTTGAACAGGAAAAGCCCAGTGAGTCTTCATACTCGGATCCGAAGCTCAGCAGAGAAGAAGATGAAACCGAGCTCGTAAAGACTCAAACTCAGCCGACTCAGAATGATGCCACTCGTAATGAAGTAGCTCAAGAGTCAACTCAGAACGCCGAAGGTGAAACCGAGCATGGAGCTAACTCGTAACAGACAGATCAGCCAATTCAACCTACAAATCTGGTGAATCGGAGGACAGTAACGCTTTCAAGTTCTCTTCTAGTCATCCACTAGAGAACATACTCTCTGACATCAACACTGGGTAAGAACTCGTTCCTCTCTTCGTAATCTGTGTGCATTCACTGCATTCATCTCATTAACGTAACCCAAAAATGCACTAGAGGCCCTAAATGAACCTGAATGGGTAGAGGCCATGCAAGAAGAGCTGAATCAATTCGAAAGAAACCAAGTCCGGACTTCGACCAAACGACCATCTAACCACCCAGCCATAGGAACCAAATGGGTTTTCAAAAACAAACTGGATGAAGGTGGGGTAGTAGTCGGAATAAGGCTAGACTTGTGGCTCAGTGGATACAATCAAGAAGAAGGGATTGATTGTGGGGAAACCTTTGCACCTGTTGCCCGAATTGAAGCCATTAGAATTCTGTTAGCATTTGCATCTAGCATAAACATCAAGCTATATCAGATGGATGTTAAGTGTGCATTTCTCAATGGTTTTATTGAAGAAGAAGTCTATGTCGAACAACCTCCCGGGTTTGAAAACTCAGAATTTCCAAATCATGTTTACAGACTTCAAAAAGCTCTATATGGTCTTAAACAAGCTCCCAGAGCTTGGTATGAAAGACTCGAGCAATTTCTTGGTTCAAAATGATTTTAAAAGAGGTCAGATCGACAAGACTCTCTTCATCAAAACCAAAGAAAAAGATTTTCTCATTGTTCAAATTTATGTTGATGATATTATTTTTGGAGCAACTAATGAAAATTCGTGCCAAGAATTCTCTCGAGTTAATGAGTCAAGAGTTCCAAATGAGCATGATGGGAGAACTCAACTTCTTCCTTGGATTACAAATCAAACAAGATAAAGATGGAATTTATATCCATCAATCTAAGTATACCAAGGAACTGCCGAAGAAGTACAAACTCCAAGATGCGAAGCATGCATCTACACCAATGAGCAAGCAAGATAAAGCTTGACTCGGACGAGAAAGGTAAAGCAATAGATCAAAAACTTTATCGAGGTATGATTGGATCTTTGCTCTATCTCACTTCAAGCAGGCCGGATATCATGTTTAGCGTTTGTTTATGTGCAAGATTTCAAGCTAACCCTAAAGAATCACATCTCACTGCGGTGAAGAGGATATTTAGATATCTCGCAGGCACTCAGAATTTAGGTCTCTGGTACTCAAGAGACTCGGAACCGACGCTCACTGGATACTCGGACGCAGATTATGCAGGATATAAAGTTGATAGAAAGAGCACATCCGGAGCTTGCCGGCTTCGGGTCAATCCTCATTTCCTGGCACTCAAAGAAACAAAACTCGTGGCTCTATCAACCGCCGAAGCTGAGTACATTGCTGCTGGAGCATGCCGTGCACTGTATCCTATGGATAAAACAACACTTGAAAGATCTAGGACTTGACTTCAAATCAGTTCCCATCAAGTGCGACAATCGAGTGCAATTAGCATTACCAAAAATCCAGTTCAAGACTCCAAAACAAAGCACATTGAGGTCGATATCATTTCTTACGAGATCATTCTGAGAAGGGTGATATTGAACTTGAATTCATTCCTACTAATTTGCAATTAGCCGATATCTTTACTAAGCCACTTGGTGAAGATCAGTTTTGTTTCATTAGGAATGAGCTTGGCATGTTAAATGCATGATTATGTGTTTTTTCGTGTGATAATTGCCTTGCATGTTTATGTGCTACTTGGTTAGTTTGTTTGAATAACCATTAGTTCAGTTGATCTCGTGATACCGAGCTAGTAGTTATTTTTCTGAGTTGGAGTCACTCGTAACCGAGTCGAGTTAGACTCGGACGTCGAGTAACACTGGACACAAACTCCCGGGATTATCTCTAGACAAGTGGAGAGTTTCGGGATTTTTTTTCTTTTTTACTCGGGTTCCGCGTTCAATCGCTAACCATTCGATTTCAAACCTTTTATTTTTAACCGTTGAAGAGGAAACCGTCACACCAGATCGAAGTGATCGCTGAAGGCATCAAGTCGAACGATCACTCTAACGGCGTTTCAATGGAAACCGTTCTATTTCTCTATATATTTAGCGCCTATTCTTCTTCTTCTCGGTACCCTCAAATATTTTATTCTCGTCTCTCACTTTCAAAACCTTCTCGCGCAAGCTTCATTCGTCTACAAGTGCCCTAAGGAGTTCATCATCATCGCGTAAGCTCTTCTCTCGTAAGCTTGTTTGCTCTCAAACTCTTTTCTTCTACTCCTTTCTTTTTCTCTCATCGGCATTCTCTCCTACTCTTTCTTTCTCATTCCAAAATGACCAAAAGAGGTAACCACCTCGACTTTCGTGCGTCTACCTTCAAGAAGGCACGCACCCAAAGCCAGGAAGGAACCTCTTCTTCCAAACCAGTCGTCACCCAAGCACTACACTCGGACGACAAATTCTTTCCCTCCACAAAATTTTCTTGGATGTCCGCCATCCAAACCACTCGGAGTTTACTGTTTTCTTTGCTTCAGCGAGTTCATTTACCCCGAACTCGTCGCTCGAGTTTTACTCCAACCTCACCTACTCGAAGGTGTCCTAACCTCCAGTGGTTCTGAACATAACAGTTCGCATCAACCTCTCTCTTCTTCACCGGCTATTCAAAGTTTCGTCTCTCTTCTTGAATAGCAATCCCATTCCTTTCACTGAAGTCGCCGATGACTTCTTTGAAAAGTATGCCAAAGAACTCCCTGGGTCCGAAAGAACTTTTCGTGACTCGCTTGAAGTCGAAGCCGTGCTTCGTGCTTTCTGCCGATGAGAACCTTTTTCTCTCAAGCACTCTAGCAAGGAGAACCCTAACTCCAAGCATCTCAAAGCTCTTTTTGACATTCTTGAGGGCTACGAAGTAGACCTCTTTCCTTCAATAATTGAGCAGATGGCCGCTGTGCCAGCTCAAATCCAAAATAAGAAGAACACCCCTCTTCCCTTCGGTGCTCTTCTCGACCCTTGTTTTCAAGCAATTCAAGGTCCCTCTCCCTTCGACCCAAACGCAGTCTCGTAAGCTGCGATTGTGGTTGGTAAGAAGGAGCTTCAGGGGTATGGGTTCCGGGAAGTCCAACCTGGAGTCTGGGTTCATAACTCGAACCGAGGCCTAAGTCCCCCGCACTTAGAAAGAAACCCTCTCTCTCTTCCGTCACCTGGTGGTGCTTCCACCTCATGTGTTTCTCGTCTCTCTCCTCCGTCTTGTCCTCTCGCTTTTCGGACAAGATCAACTCCGTGTCCTCTCGAGTTCAAGGACATGCTCCAATCATACCGGACTGTCTATCGGCCTATGACTCTCAACCAAAAATAGCCCAATCTCAAATCCGAGAGCAAGCAATCTCTGGTTCTTGAGATGAAGAGCTTGGTAGAGGAGCACAAGGAGTTGCTCGGACTCCTCCAGAGAGAAGGTCCAAGGCCGCTCAGACCCCGTTAACTCGGACGCTACCGAGGAGTCCTCGAGCTCGACCAAGACCTCCTCGGAGAGCGAGGAGGACGGAGTTGAGCAAGCAAGAAGAAGCCGAAGTGCAGGAGCCTGTGGCTGAGGCAGCTCCATCTCGAGCAAGGGGATGCCCACATTGAAAAGCGGGAAGGTCGGCCGAAGACCCATCTCGCCCGGCCAATCATCGAACTCGGCTCGCATAGCTAGCCTGGGTCCTGTCGGACGACTCGCTCGAGACGGGTCGGACCGAGGCCGCCCTTCAGCATTCGAGGTCCACGAGGAGGAACCCCTCGATCCCCTCGTTCCGGGTCGACCACTCGTAGCCGAGCCCTTGACGGCGATCCCTGCCCTCCCTCCGCCGCGCCCAAGTTCATCGCCACAATCTTACCGGCGCCGGCGTACCTCTCGTCCTTCCTCTTCCACTCACACCCCTTCCCCTTCCTACGCAGACACCATGCACCGTGTCACGATTCCAAAGTCTGCCAGATTCTTCTTCTTGCTGGGTTTTTTACTTTCATTTTCTTACTTTTACTTCCCTTGTTTGTCCGGACATCAAATGTGTAAACTTGTACTTTTTCTCCTTCTCATTTTGTTTTTGCTGAAAGGCAAGGGGGAGAAGAATTAGTTGTATAGATATCCTGTTTAGGGGAGATTTTAAGCTTTTGAGTTATTCTCTAACTCTTTGTAATTATTCTTTGAATTAATGCAATCTCTATGCTTCTCACTTCTATATGCATCATTTACTCTACTTACTTGCTTTCATTGATATCCGAGTGATTATATTCTAAGTACTTGCTAGCATACAAATATCTCCGCCTCTACTTCTCTAAGTATGAAATGGCTCATATCTAAGTATGGAATGCCTTTCATCAAAAAGGGGAGATTGAAGACTCAAACCGCTTTTAAGATTGCTTTCCGAGTCGAACCTAGACTCAGCCATACAAAGTCATTTCTGAATTCCATCTAGGATTCAGATTTATATTGAGTCTATCTCGTGTTAAAGTTTTGATTTCAAGTCATTCCTCGCACCTTAGAATATTTGCTAAGTTGAGAGATCACTTATTCTCGTGCTTTCGATATTATTCGTGCATATCTTTGATTGACTCAGATTACGTCATTTAGATTCTCGAGTCACAGTCATCACTCGTAAATACTTCATAATTCTAGATTCATTCACTCTGATATTCTTATTCTGACTTGAACGTATGATAGTTCAACAGAGATAAAATTTGAGTCATTAGACTCAGAATATGTCTATTCGTCTCGACCCGTATAATTATTGCTTGAATATTTTATTTATTATATTATCTCGCGTCTAACAATGGACCAAAGTATTTTTATACTTTGAGAACCACAAGTTGACTTGCTTTTGTAGATTACTTGTTCAAAGCAATCATGATTTTTAAGCTACAAAAGCAACCGGCTTCAGATGTCTAATCGCCGACCAATAGGAGCCGTTTTCCTACTTCTAGTCAAAGCCCCATACACTCGCGTCGAAGTCATGCTCGCTACCATAATTGGAAATCTGAAAGCACCATACTCAACGGCAGCTTGCACCATACTTCTCGGATTACGCAAGTGGTTTTGGGACTTCCAAGAAGAACGAAGACCGTTACTTCAACGTTTATACCTCAACGAGTATTTTACGAAAGACTCGTAAAATCACTCAAAACGGTCACTACGGGTCCTCTACTAAGAAGATGGACTTAACGGCTACTTTGCCTGGATATCTATAAAAAGAAGCCAACGTACAAGACTTGAAGATAAGAGAGAAAACCGTACATATTGTCAATACACGAACTTGTGCAAAGCATTCTTATAATCATTCTTAGTCTTCAAACTTACAACTCCTACTCTATAATTCCGTATATTCCGAGTTGTAAGAGCTTGTACTTAGATACAAACAAAAACTCATCTTACTTTCTCGAGTAAGGGTCCCTTGACTAAGCTGTAAGGGTTAACTCAGCTTAGTTGTCCCTAGTCGTAAAGGGTATCTCGGCTAGGAAGTACTAGATCAGATAAGGGAACTTCTGAGTCTAGGAAAAACTTGTAAGAGTTGTCTAAGGGAGCAGCTCGGGTTCTCGTCAAGTTCACGGTATTTTGTGGACTCAAAATGGTGGATTTGACTTCGTGCTTGGATTAGCACGGTCCGTGGTTTTCTCGCCCCAGGAGGGTTTCCACGTAAATCTCCGAGTGTTCACTTTCCGAGCTCATTCTAACCTAGACTTTCTTAAGCCGTATTCCGAGTGACTATTGTCCGACTCCCAAACAGACTCATAATTCACTTCGCTTCAATTCTGAGCCAAATAGCTTAATTTTCTAAGAAATTCTTCATCACCCTATTCACCCCCTCTAGGGTGACTTTACCTCTCCAAGAGCGAACTTTCAAGCAAATGCAAAATGGACGTAATATGAGATGAATTTGATTTGGCTTATGCAGAAATGGACTTGTCTAATATGAGATGAATTTAATTTCACTAATGCGAATGCAAAATAGATTCACCTAATATGAGATGAATTTAAGTTGGATAATGCAAATGCAAAATGGGAATGTGAAAAGAAAAAAGAAAAGTTAAGAATAACTAATCGGCCAAAGATAAAAGGGACCTTCGGTAAGACCCTTTTGGACCGACAGGCAGTGACTACTTAGACCGCTTAAAGAAAATTTTAGTATGACTCGGAAGTGCAAATAGTGGACTAAACCTCGTAGGAAAAGGGGTATTTTCGACTTTTGGCTAAATGCACATAATGGACCGACTCTAAGAAATCTAGTAAAGTGTTTTATTTTAAGCCATGCAATGGCTAATCAGCACTCCTCACCTATCCTATCGGCTCACAAGTAAATCATGAAATCTAAAACACACACACTCATTGAATCATGCAAATCAAGTCAAAGGGACCACCTAATAGTCAAAAAGTTCTATGATCAAAAGAGGTCTATACTAGGTAGGATACATGGTGACTCATAGTTCGAGAATTTGGCCCTCCGTGTTGGGGACGGCAGGAGAAAAGGCTAGAATCCTTGCTGTCTCTCGATGAACCAAACGGTTTGACCCAAGAGCGCGTGCTATGAAGGAAGAGGTACCTAAAAATATTTAATATCCATTTTAATTTTGACTGAGTTTGACTGAGTTATATGTCGGATGCTTAGAAACAACTCACTTCAATAATAATTACAGACTTCGCTTCATGAATTTTCAACCGAATTTCTAATCATTCAGACTTCTCTCATTGAAAACAAGTTTAAACAACATAAACATATATAACTCATCCAATAAAACATGTAATCAAGTATTTAACATATCAAGCTCATTTTTAATAAAGAAAAACTAATCTTCACCTAGTGGTTTAGTGAAATATTAGTCTATTAAAGTTTAGTAGGTATAAATTCCAGCTTTATATCACCTTTTTCATAATGATCTCTCAAGCATATGATATCCGACCTTAATGTGCGATATTCTGAACTTGGAATTTCCCGATACACAAGCACTGGACTCTGTTGTCTCTTAAGGCTTGGCTCGGTTCTTGGATCGTCCAAAAGAAAAGGGGATTTTTGGATCGACCTAAGGCAAAAGGCTATTTATTTAGTGTTGGGGGTTCTTTGTGATTTACATGGCTTCGTCGCACCAATCAATCATAGTCCAAAATCCAAATCCTGAAATAGGACTCGGAATTTCATCATCAGGCCAACAGTAATAAAATACATAATTTTAAAGAGATAAGAGACGACACTTTTTAGGTGTCTACATGTTTGTAAAATTGGGTGGTCAGTTGGTCAAGGTCAAAACTTGGTTTCTTTCAAATTTGGATAGTTCTTCTTGCATAGTCTCTACCCATTCAAGTTTAAGTAAGGCTTTTATTACATTTTTAGGTTCAATTAATGAGATGAATGCAAAAAATGCACAAAAATTTTACAAAAAGAATGAGTTTGCACACCTGAGTTAATGTCCGAGACAAGTGCTCTTAGGAGGATGAATAGAAATATAATTGGAAGCTTTACCTAACCTATGGTTTACTAGGTTTGAGTCCCGAACGTTTGCTTCCTCGGTTGGTTCAGTCTTAGTCTCCTCTTGAGCTTCCGTATTCTGAGTTGAGTGTGAAACTAGGTAAGTTAATTCCTCGGTTCTTTTATTTTCTATTATTCTAAGCTCAACTTCAACTAGATTATCATCATCTTTGCTCAATTTAAAGTCCGAAAAGGTTGACTTACTTATCCTGTCATTATCAATCTCATTAAAGACAACATGGATACTTTCTTCCACTTTGTTAATCTTTTTATTGAAAACACGATAAGCTTTGCTATGAATTGAATAACCAAGAAATATACCTTCATATGACCTTGCATCAAAGGTGTAAGTGCCTCATAGGGTTTCTTCCCTTTGTATAGCTTGTAGGGTGTTTTCTTTAGAATTGCACGTATGAGGTTTTAATTCAGTGTATAATTTGTTGTGTTGGATCGCCTCAGCCTCAAAAATAGTAGGGTAGATCATTTATAATCATCATTATCCTACTCATTTCTTTAAGTGTTATGTTCTTCTCTTTCACTAATCCATTTTGTTAGGGTGTTTTTGGTGCTGAGAAGTTGTAAAAGATCCTGCATTTGTCACATAAGTCGGGAAACTTAGAATAGTCAAACTCCCTTCCATGGTTAGTTCGACTCTCGAATCCGAGTTCCGATTCTACTTGAATTTGTCTCGCATACACCGACTAACTCTTTGAAAGTGTCCCTATTTTTCAAAAAACATACCCAGGTAAATCTTGAATAATCATCAATAATTACAAGAACATATTATTTACCTTCTAAGCTCTTTACAAGAATTTCTCCACACAAATCCATATGAATAAGTTCAAGCACTTCGGAGGTGGAAACAGTTTTAAGTGGTTTGAATGAAGATCTGACTTGTTTCCCTTTAGTACATGTATCACAAATTTTATCTTTGTTAAATACACATTTATGAAATCCTTAGACTAACCCTTGTTATGAAAATTTCTTAATTGTATGCATATTAATATGACCTAATCTACGATGCCATGTCGAAGAATCATCATTAACTATTACTTTTAAACAAGATAAATTTTGATTTGAATCACTAAGGGAGATGGTGTAAGTGTTACCTGACCTTAAACATAAGAGCTTTGTTTCATTTGTGGTTGTAACAGTATATGAAACAATTTATCCGAGTGAATCCGAATCTTCTTCTTTGGGGACTCGAGTCTCATTTTTGTTGAAAACCTTTCTTTTATAATGAGTCTAAGAAGACTTCTTTTGATAAATTTTGTCTAGGCTTAGACCTTTTTCTTATTAGATGAATGGGACCATGCTCAATTTTTCAAAAAATTAATTTTTTTGGAATTATTTTTGAAAAGGATTTTGTAGGGATTGTAATCCTTTTCAGCGTTTAAACCCAGTCCTTCCTTTCTGAAGGAAACACGCCGAGAGCAGAGTAATAAATCAAGGTTTTTTTAACTTCGGCAAGTTTTAAAACAAGGTTATAAGACTCTATAAGCTTTTTTCTTCAATAGCTCATTTTCGGTTCCGAGGCACTCGGACTCGGTCTCATTATCTTGTGAGTCGGTCTCAAGTACCTTTAAGTTAGGTCTCAGCTATTCTAAATCAGATTTTAAAACTTGTTCTTATATTTAAGAGACTCAAATTTTTCTTCAAATAAAGAAGAATCAAAATTGGACTTTTCTTCTAAAGTATAAATGTACTTAGCTAAATCAAGCTTAAACAATTTAAGGAAATAGCCAATTACCTCTTGAGCATTTGTTCCCTTAGAATTTGATGCTTCGATTCCGACTCGATTCCACTTCGAGTTTGATATCTCCATTAGACACTTTGACTCATATCCTCAGTGTCATTATCATCATCATTTGACTCATCCCCACTCCATGTTCCTACAATGGCTTTCTTTTTCTTATACTCTGTCTTCCTCTTTGGGCAATCTTTCACAATGTGTTCTTTGTCGCCACACTTAAAATAGCTCAAAATTTTTGTGAAAGAGGAACTTGAAGGAGAATGAGACTTACCTTCATTTTCCTTCCTGAATACCTTGTTTTTGGACTTCTTCTACCATGCTTCATCATACGCTTGAAGCCTCCGGGCGGATGTAACACCCCGAGATTTTAGCTAATAATAAATGACTTGCATCGGAATATTTAACTTGAATATGTGACTTACTTGGTCATATAATATTTTTGTTGACCTTGATACTTATGAGAAAAATTAGAATTATGTGTTAATTCACATGCATTAAAATTTCAAACATTATGTTTATTAAGTTACCTAGTCACATAAAATCGGTCAAGCTAAAGTTAAAGCCGAGGTTAAGTCAAGTCAAGTCAAATGTAATCTTAGTAATTAACCAAAATAAAAATAAAATAAAATAAATACAAGCCAATGGGTTTAGCTTGCGCATGAATTTTCCAAACCATGGATTTGTTTAACCCATAATTCTTTTATAAAAACAAAATGCACACGGTTTTAGCTCATGGTTATTAATAACAATTTGATAAGTATTATAACTTCATTAGTTTGAAATTCCTGTAAATATGAGTTGATTTTCCTTTCTAAGAGCACCAAGAAGACACACAATAAAAATAGAGAGAAGGAAAATAAGAGTTTAGAGGCTTTTTACTTGGTAGACTAAGGAAATGAAGAGTTTGGAGACTTTTTGCTTGGTAGATTAAGGAAAGAAAGAGTTTGAAGACTCTTGCTTGGTAGATTAAGAAAGTAAAGAAATAACAGAGAGGAGATCAATTTGGCTAAATTAAAGTGAGTAATTCTTATATTGCCTTTTTAACTAAAAAAATTTTGGAAAAGATAATTAAAAAGAAATAATACATGGATATAATAATCTAAACTTAATTAAAGAATTAGAATCTTAATTTTACTAAATTAGGAACTCAACTTCATTTGATGGTATGATTTGTTTAAGTATTTGGATTCATGTGTATGATTGATGAACATGAGATATATTTTAATCTTGTTAAGCGAATGATGATTGCAGAATATAGATGCTAATTTCGGATTATAACATATTTTTCTACACTCGTATGAATTTATGCGAATTATTGGATACATAAAAAATATGAAACTTTTATTGTAACTCCTATATATTATATGACAATTTATTGTAAAGTTTCAAGAATTTTGGATGAGTGGGTTCGGAGTTATGAATTTCTAAGTAAAATTGTTTAATTTATGCTAATATGGATTGATTATAGGTTTCGACTTATTGGCTGATTTGGTGATTACTATGAAGCATGAAACTATTAAAGAAAACTATAAATAGACTATGTGCAGTTATAGAAATAATTTTGAAAGTGTTAAATGTAAGACCCGAAAATTTCGTGTGTTTGCTTGCTAGTGAATTAGAATTTTTCGAGTCTGAATTAGAAACCCGAGAACCGAAACCGAGCATGGGCCAGCTAAATTGGGCCTTGTGAAGCTAGTTGGGCCCAATTAAAATAAAAAGAAAAGGAAATGAGAAATAAGGGGTGGCTGACATTGAGGATTAGTGGCATTGGAGATTAGTGGCATTTTGCTGGCAAAGAAAGGAGCATAGAATTAAAGGGGTCCAATGGAAAATAGGCAAGAAAGCCCAAGTATGTGTAATAAGGAAATTAGGAGAGAGAGTGAGACCGAGACCTTAGAAGGAAAGAAGTAGAAGCAGGAAAGAAAGAAAAGAACGGGAAAAGCGTAAACAGGGAAAGCGAGAGAGGGAGAGAGCGCGAGAGGCCGCCGCCGCTCGAACGGCAAGGCGCCGCCGCCGGTGGGCAAAGGGAGAGCGAGGGCTCGGGAGGGCGAGCAGAGCAAAAGAAGAAAGGGGAACGAAAGAACGCACAAGCAGAGGAAAGCGAGAGGAGGACGAGAGCCGCAGCAGGACGAGAGAGGAAGAGGAGCATGGCATGCCCGCACGGCCGGCAAGCGCGAAGAGGAGCCGGCGAGACCGAACGGAACCGAGGCTAGGGGTTTGAGAACCCGAAAACAACAGAGCAGAGGGAGACAGGTGAGAGTTTGAGCAAAGGTAGAAGAAGTGGGTGCCGGGAAGAAGAAGGTTTGAGGGATCGGGAGCTAGACTAGAAATCGAAAGGCGAAAAGGAAGCAAACCCCAATCCGAAATTCGAAACCTTCCAAAACCGAAATTCTTAGAACCTCTAAGAATCTAAGGTGAGTAATCTGAATTCATCCTCTAAAATAAAATGAATTAGGTGGATTGAACATGAATTTCGAAGCATGAAATTGGAAACCCTAGGTTTAATTGAAGAAGTTGAAGGCTTAAATTCACTAAACTAAGCAACTCACGAATCAAAGAGCATGTTGTGATTATGTGATATCTAGTTCTGAATTTGTGATGTTTAAGTATTATTGAGCATGATTATTGAGCATGATTATTGAGAATTGGATGAGATTAGCTTGAGCAGAATTAGGGGAAAAATCGAAAGTTAATTTCATGATTCATGTGCAGATTTCTATGAATTAAGCATGCTGTCCGAATTTCTGTGAATTCATGTGTAGCCCAAATTTCCTGTAATTTTTACTGCAGCTTCGTGGCAATTTATGAAAATTTCCTGTAAAATTTGGTATGCATTGGATGAGTAGATTAGGAGATATGTAATTTTAAGTGAAAATGTGCTGTTTTGGGCTAAATCGGAACTAAGTGAGTAATCTGAATTAAGAACTGAAATTTAAGAAGCTATATGGCTAGATTAAGAGATATATATTGATCATGGAAAGTTATAGAACCATAAACCACTTATACGCTATAATACGCGATCATGAAAACGATGAGTTCATTGATGGGAATCCTAGTTGGCATGTTTATGTGATTATGTGTTTATCCTGAATTACATCGATGATAAATGACATAAGCATGCGTATGTGAAATGAATTGATCGTACTTGAGTTGGAACTTGCTTATGTGAATTGCTTGTTTTGAAGAAGTTACGCATGAACGTGTTGAGCATGAATTATATGAATTAAGTATATCTTATGTATAAGTAATAAGAAGATAAGAAACATAAAGAACTAAAGAAGGGAGAAAGGATTGTGTTATTGATCTAAGACCCCACGAATTAAAGAACCCTCCGAAGCTATGGCCATAGAAGTGTCTGTCAACCCGAAGCCACGAATTGAATTGCTTCCAAGAATTATTGATAGTATGCGTCCTTCAGTGGAAGGGAGGCCGCCTCGAGGCCACTAAATTGTTTTGCTCGAGGCCACGAATTGTATGCCTCCGTGAACCGAGCCCACGAATTGTTTTGGCTCCAAGAACTGGGTCTTTAGAGCGATGCATAAATCTTCTTTCCATTCGAACTAAGAAGACTTCAAAGAATTATGATATGAAGAATCGAATGATCATGCATGACGTAACAAGAAAGAACAAATCGATGCATGTATTTAATTTATTCTGAGCTATTAGAGCGGGATCCACTTTTGAGGAATATGAGTCGAAGCAATACTCTGTTCAAATTCGATAGGGGTTTTGAGTTTTCATAAAGCAACACTCATATTTGAACTAGAATAGAAATATTGTTTATCGATATTTTTAAAAGTACAAAAAAAGTAGCAATCGTATATAAAGCAATCGGATACGTATAATAAGTTATACTATAATAGTTATAAAGTTGAATCTTTATTCATTATAATGAATAATGATAAAATAAGTCGTATCTCGAATCACCAAATATTTTATGAAATGCATGATTGAACTCAAGAAGAAGAATGAGAAGAAGAGCGAATCCCGATTTCATAAGAAAGTAATACGATAAGAAGCAAGATATGAATTACGTGATGAATGACTTACTCGATGAATGATTTACGGATGAATGATTTGCTTGTTGAATGATTCTATGACTTACTTAGGTGAGAAAGATGAATGAAGCATGTTTGATTGAATTCATGAGTAAGTGATGTCGAGTATGTTTCTAGCAAGTTGGTAAGTTTAGAATCACGCATGTCTTAAGCATGTATGATCCGAATCGCATGTTATGAATGAATTGTGAACTTACGTGTATTTGTTAATGAATTAATGTGCAAAGTGAAACCGGGTTGGGTTTGGATTATTCACTAGGCTAGTGGAGCTCATGACCTCACCAACATTTCGTGCACAGAGGTAGACTCGTAGGAGTTGCCTTTGGCTTTCGAAATAACGAGTCGGATAGGAGATGCTAAGCATGTTTATTTGTCTTTTGTTTGTAAGGATGTTGTAAAGATCGGTTGTATTTAAACTTAAGTTTTGACCATGAATGTAAAAGCCCTATGTGAATACTCGAGCGTGCGGCTCGCCGAGTTTAGTGTTGTGTTTCTCCGAGCGTGTGGCTCGTTGAGTTTAAGATTGTGTTTCGTGCAGGTCAAGGCTTTAAGCCTATGGGATTAGCCATATTACAGAGGAAACTCGTCGAAATTTCGTAAAACCTTCGAAAACCTAGAACCGCACTTCAGCCCAATCTAAGAAAGGGTTATTAACCCCAAGTTGAGAACTTAAGCAGTTCTTAGGGGTTCATCCCGAGAAACCCTGGCATGTAATACTCCTAGGGTGGGTCTAGGGGTGTTACATTAAACCAATTTTCATACGTGTTTGTGACTATATACATCATGACTAACTTATTAATGTAAGATGTGAATATGTGTTTCCTTGAAAGAAATATGATAGTATGAATTTAAGATATGCTAAGAGTATTTTTAAAAAGGGAATGAAGTTCATTCTCGGATAGGACTATATATTATGTGCTACGTTCTAGAGCTATGGCCATAAAAGTAATATATCTTTTTATGTTTCAGGTCGCCTAGTTGGAGAGGTTTTGACCAATTCATTAGGATGTGATTTTCGACTCGTGTGTTATGTGATTCGTGTGGGTCCCTAGCTGAACCTTGGGATGGCTTTGGTCGGTTCACTGGTGTGAATTATGACTCCACAATTTGTGATTTTAGGCAACTATATCTTCCGGAGTAATGGGTCACTAGATGGTATCTTGTGATAGCTTCGGTTGATCCACAAGGATGTTCCTTGTGTTTTCGTGATAGTTCCTTATGTTGGTTATGAGTGGATTTCCCTAAGATTAAGAAACTCAACGACATTATTAAGATTCTAATCCATGTGTTCACTTATAACTAAGCATGATATGATATTCGTAAGTTTATAAATATTCGTTACATCTATAATGATATGAAACCTATGTGAAAGTGTGTCTCTGTGCATAAAAAGACGTGGTTATAATCGGGTGATTAGTCTAACTTAGTGGACACTACTTTCATTTGGACTCGAGTTAGGACTAAAAGCCCAAAGGACATAGTTGGTATAAGACTGACTATGGTTAGTTTAGTGATTAAACTAACGGTGGTGTCTGTTTAGGAACTTTAGTGAAAATGACAATCTCTCGAATCGTACTTGGTATGGGACAAGTATGATTGAGTTAGTCTAATAATATGTTTTATAACAAAAGTGTGTATGTTGCAAAATATTAGCGAATGATAAATGTGAATGTACGATTCTACCTTGGAAGTGTGATTGTGTATGTATACCACCTTCCACGTATTGCATGTTATGATTTAAGTTATTCGAATTATTTGTTTATGTGCTTGTGTGTAAATCAGATAATGTGAAAAGTGTAATATTAGGAAATATAAGCGTTATTCACTGGGTTCGGGAGCTCATGACCTCACCATTTTTCGGGTTTCTTTAATTAAAGGGATCAAAGAAGCCTCTAAGAATATTAACGGTTTAAAGATTATTTGGTAACCCAAGATGGGAAGGTAGTCCATGTTTTTACGTTAGACTATGTTAGTAAATAAAAGGTAGGATGTATTTTGTATGGAATTTGTAAGACTGTTATGAATATGATTAAGCACGAATTTAAGTCGCATGTTTGGAAGCACCTGTTTGACTTTGTCTTAGAATTTTTGGAAAGCATCTGTTGCAATATGCTATTGAGAGTTTAAATAAGGTTAAGAAGTTAAGATAGCTTGGTGGGTGTCCAAGTGCCATGTCTACGAGAGTTACGTGCCCGACAACTCCGAGTTGGGGCGTTACGAAGTGGTGTCGAGCAATAATCATGCGACTTTTAGGAATTATGTGTGTATATGTTTTAATGTGTATCATTTAGTTACTCTTAATTTAGATGGCTACTGAAGAGGGAGGAAATAGTGTTGACCCTATGATAGGTATTAATCTCTTGAATAAGTTTCTTAAGCTGCAACCTTCGAAGTGTAGGGGAACTATAAATCCTTCTAAATTAGATGAATAGAAGAGAGAAATTGATAAGATATTCAAGACTATGATATATCCTGAAGAGCATAAGGTTAGGTTGGCTACACACCTATTTATTTGATAAGTTGATCATTGGTAGGACTCTATTAAGTCAACCTTAGAAGAGGACCAAGGAAACCCATTAACTTGGGAAAAGTTGAAAGAGAAAATGAATGAACAATATTATCCAAGAGATATACAAAGGGCCAAGGAGTTAGAGTTTTCAAATTTGGAGCAGGGCCGGATGACGGTGATGGAATATGGTGCTAAGGTTATAAAACTTAGGGCCGATTTGGAAGGCACCTAGTAGATATAGAGCAAAGGAAAGTGGATCGATTTGAAGATGTTCTAGATATTTACATACGTATGGTATTAGCTTTTAGACCTTTACTACTTATCAAGAAATATATCACGGAGCGATAGGAGTTAAAAAAATCTTGAAAGAAAGCAAGGCTAAGAGTGTAACTAGCTCAAAGAAATTTGGTGGAGGAAATTCTAATATTGGGAAGCAAAAGAACATCATTGAAGAACAACAACATGAATATATAAAAACCATTAAGAGGCATTGTGATCAATGCAAAAAGGTGCATGGTAGAATTGAATACTATTGGACAACTAGAAAATGTTTTAAGTATGGAGACCCTGGGCACAAAGCTGTTGATTGTCCTAAACCCAATCAGAAAGCTCCAAGAAATGCAAAGAGACTATATCACAATGAAGGGGATATTATTCAACCACCAAACAAAAAGATGGAATACGTGGGCGTAGGAAGGGCTTTCATAATGAAAGCAGTTCATAAGAGCTAAGGTAATCTACATTGAGAGTCAAGTATGTTAAGTTTCAAGGGCAAAACTTCGTTTTAGGGGAAAGGATGTAACACGCTGAGATTTTAACAAATAATAATTGACTTGCATCTGAATAATTGACTTGAATATGTAATTTAATCCGTCATATAATATTTTTCTTGGACTTAGTACTTCTTAGAACAATTAGAATTATGTGTTAATTCACATGCATTAAAATTATTAACGTTATGTTTAATAAGTTACCTAGTCACATAAAATTGGTCAAGCTAAAGTCAAAGTGAGGTTAAGTCAAGCCAAGTCAAATGCAAACTTAGTAATTAAGCCAAATTAAAAAATATATATATAAATATAAGCCAATTGTTTTAACTTGCTCATGGTTTCTAAAAATAATTTAATAAGTATCATAACTTATTGCTTTGAAATGCCTATAAATATGACTTGATTCTCCTTTCTAAGACCACCAAGAAAAAACACAACAAAAATAAAGAGAAGAAAAAGAAGAGTTTGGAGGCTTTTTACTTGGTAGACTAAGGAAAGGAAGATTTTGGAGGCTTTCTACTTGGTAGATTAAGGAAAGAAAGAGTTTGGAGACTCTTGCTTGATAAATTAATAAAGTAAAGAAAGAGATCCATTTGGCTAAATTAAAGGAGTAATTCTTATATTTCCTTTTTACTAAAAACATTTAGGGAAAGATAATTTAAAAGAAATAATGCATTAATATAATAATCTAAATTTAATTAATGAATTAAAAACTTAATTTCACTAAATTACGAACTCTCCTTAATTTTAAGTTATGATTTGTTTGATTATTTGGATGAATGTGTATGATTGATTAGCATGAGATATATTTTAATCTTGTTAAAGGGAATGATGATTGTTAAATATGTAGATGCTAATTTCATATTATAACATATTTTTTACATTGTTTGAAATTTTGCGAACTATTGGATGCATAAAAAATATATAAAACTTTATCTGTAACTTCTATACATTATATGGAAATTTAATGTAAAGTTTCAGGAATTTTTGCTGAGTAGGTTTAGAGTTATGAATTTCTAAGTAAAATTATTTGATTTATGCTAATATGGACTAATTATTATGTTTCCTACTTGAAGACTCGGGTATAACTATCTATCTGTCTTTGGTTTTGATTTCAAGTCATTCCGAGTATTTAAGAAGCTCATCTTTAAGTTTGCAATTTTGTTTGACCCACTCAGAAACCATCTATTGAGTATAACGTTCTTAATTGGGTTATGACCCACTCGGACATAACTCGGAAAGATGACATGAGTAAATAATCTCTCAAACACTTCATATTCCGAGCACTAGCTTAGTGTTCTAGCTAAAACGAATGACTACGTTAATTCTATATTCTAAGCCAGTTTATTGAACAAAATTATGCATTTTGATTATTCAATCTTAATAACCTGATCATTTCAAGGATTGACTCAAGATGGAATTTGAACCTAATGAATTTTAGACTCAGAAAATTCCATTCTTTCAGGATGAAGATAATTAAACACTTAATTATTATGAATTAATTATTGTCTTTGCCTAATCTTGGACCAAAGTATTTTTATACTTTGAGTAACACTTTGATTTGCTTTTGTAGGTTGATTAAAGTATTTTAATCTTATTTTGAAAAGCAAAAGCAACCGATTTCAGTGCTTTTAAACACCAACAGACAGAAAAACACCTTTTTTGGATAAGGCGCAAACACCATGTCGGGGTTGTTTGTTTCCAAATCCGATAAACATCAACTTTGGGTCTAGCGGTTATTTCCACCCCAAATTTCAATCACAACCAGTGGAATGAAATACTTGTCGAGCCAAGGACCAAAGCACAACATTCATCTTGTAACAACTCCTTTTCGAGTTACTCGGACTAGTTGTTACAACGGCTAATAAAGCTCACAAGTCCGGAACAACCCTCAACGGATACTCGCCCTGCTAAGAATAAATAGAAGCCTTCTCACAAGACTTGAAAATTGACAAACACATTGCTAATCACTTACTCGGTGCATGCTCACTCAATCATTTAGCTTACAACTCTAGTTCTTAACTTCCTACTTTATGAGTTGTAAAGAGAAAGTCTTGTAATCACTTCTATACTTTCAATTCTTTGTAAGTCCCTTGACTAAGTTGTAAGGGTTAACTTAGCTCAATTATTCCCAAGCTATAAAGTTTAACTTAGTTAGGAAGTACTAGATCGGATAAGGGAATTTCGAGTTTAAGAAAAACTTGTAATTGAATTGTCTAAGGGAACAATTCTATAAAGAGTCAATCCTTGTAATTTGTGGATTCAAAATAGTGGATTTGACTTGGTGTTTGGATTAGCACTGTCGGTGGTTTTCTGCCCCAAGAGGGTTTCCACATATATTATGTGTTTTATCTATTTCTAAGTCCAATCTAGACTTAGAATTACTTTCTAAGTGTTTCTTGAGTAGAATAGTATAATATTTCACAAAAGTCTTCCATCGCCCTATTTACCCCCTCCCTCTAGGGTGACTTAACCTCTCCAAGAGCAAACCTTCAATTGGTGTTAGAGCCTAGCCTTTCAAAAGGATCTCACAATCCAAAGGTCTAAAGATCAAATGGCTCACAACAATGGAGAGTTCGATGAAGGAAGATCATTCACCGGACTCGCCCAAGTTCAAAGGTTCAAACTTCGCACACTCGGAAGAAGATGATAGAGTGCTTCATCTAGGATCTGTGATGAGGAGGACTTGAAAATCATTTAACATGGGAACTTTACTCCCATGAAGATGCAAGGAACAAGATCTGTACCCAAGGTGAAGTCCGAGTTCACCACTGAAGAAAATGATAAGTACAAGATTAACTACAAAGCCATGAACACTCGATGTGCGCAATCAATTCGGAAGAATACAACAGAGTGTTTGGATGTGACACACCAAAAGAAGTATGGGATACACTGGTCAACACTTATGAAGGAACCAGTCAAGTGAAGCAAGCAAAGATAAGTCGGTTTCTTCACAAGTATGAGACTGTTCAAAATGGAGTCCGAGGAGAACATCACTAAAATGTAAATTCACTTCACCGAGATTGTCAATAATCTCAAGTCTCTTAGAAGAAACATCTCCCACAAAGAAGTTGTCAGAAAAATTCTAAGTCTACCCAAGAGAAGATGGGGTCCTAAGGTGACAAGCAATTGAGGAAGCTCAAGATCTCTCTCAATTAAAGCCAGATGAGCTTATTGGGAAATTACTCACTCATGAGCTACACCTAGAAGAAGAGGAAGTTGAGGTCAGTACCAAAAGAAACATTGCACTCAAGGTTTAAGAAGACAAATGACAAAGTATGAGCTCCTCGGATTCTAAAGAAGATCCCATGGCACTCATTGCTTGAGGTTTTAAAAAGATGATGAAATACAAAAAGTTACAAAAGAGGCCAAAGTAGGAGTTATACAAGAAAACAAGAAAGGGAAATACTTATCCTCTTCCAATTTGTCTTTAACTAAGAACTTTAGCTGTTTTGAGTGTGGCAGGAAGGAGCACATAGTCATATATGTTAGTTCAAGGAAAATATAGAAAATACTCTTCCAATCTTAGTATTGAAAAACTAAACTTAAAAAAGGTTTTGAAAGAGACTCCATCGGTCATAAATCGAGAATCGATGTTTAAGGGTGAAGGTACGAAAGGAAGAGGGATTCGCTCCATTTCACCCGTCAGTAGATGACCTTTACTAATCCAAATTATGAGTTAGAAATTGTATTTAGACAGTCCAAGCAATCAACATGCGATATACAGAAATTAAAGCAAACAAAACATGCTAAGAAATCTATAAACAAGAAAAGAATAAACCAATAAAGAAAGCAGGAAAAACAATAAAGAAAGCAAAAAGGAAATTAAAAGTTACAGAGTGAGGGTGGATTAAAATCGATTACATCTCCAAAACCACAATAAGGAAAGTGATAAATAACCGAAATTAAAAGAACCTTAAAGGCAAGCTTGAAAATGGATCGGGTGCCATCAGATTATTCCACATGCTGATCTTGGATCATGAACATATTCCGGTAGCATAAAGGCAGGGAATATGCTCCAATGAAAAGCAAACAAGGCCTTTTGTGTTGCTTAAGAAATGGAAAAGTGAGTGACACTATTAAGAAATGGAGAGGGAGAGAATAATAGGAAGGATTTTCAACTTTAGGAGGGGGTTTCTAACCGAAAATTGTGCATCAAAATAAAGGGGAAGCCCTCTATTTATTGTAAAAATTAGGGTTAAAATGAAACCCTAAAACCCAACCAATTGTCGAGTTTCGCTTGAACTAAGCTCGAAAATGCCGATTTAGATAATCTAGAAAATCGGATATTCGCCTAGACCAAACGGTGCAATTTACAGAATTCGGGAAAGCGGCACCGGTTTATACAACGTCGTACGAACGCTTTGGGATATATGCCTCGCTTAACTGCTGAAATAAAATAAAACGTCGCATTTTTACGCAGGCTTGAGCAACACGACGCAAGTTTGAGTGTCCTAGTTGGGAGCTCGAACCCGACTTAGTTCGGCAGTTCGGCTAAAGAGAATGGTTTGTGGGCCAGCCTAAGCAAAAAGGTTGATTTTGTGGTGCTAACGAGGCTTTTGTGGTTAACTCGGCTTTCATCAAGCCAATTTCAATCCGATCATTATCCGAGTTCATAAACGAGACTGCAATTTCATCACCGGGCCAACAAAAATAAATAAGTAAAATAAAGAGATAAGGACAACATGTTTTCGGTTTCTATAGTTAGCCTCCACTTTAACCGAGTCCGAAAGACGAAGGGTCTAAGTAGACACTAAAGGGTACTTATTTCGTTTTTTCGATAGTCGCTTCGGATGCCGAGTGATTTAGGATGTCCGGAATTGCCCACTGCCGAACTCGAACTCGGACAAAGTGGGCCAGGACTTCATGAAGATATGCATTCGAAATCGGCTAAAGTAGTCCCGAGCTTGGCTTGATCGAGTCCTAAAGCTCGATAATTTTGTCGACGCTTAATCTATTCTTAGTCTAAAGCTTAACTTAATAATTCTGTTCTACTAGGGTACTCGTCAGGTAAATAATTAGATACATAAAATTTCGGTGTTTACACCTTAATAATTCAGTCAAAGAAGACTAAAAAGTAGACTGGACAAAGCTGAAACAATGGCCCCTAGAAGCCCACTTACTTGCACGCCCTATAGGAGTGGTTGGCGACGTTTACTAAAATTGGCGCTAGCTATGGCAACGCCTACTACTACAAAGTTGCTGCCTACGACTAACTCGGGTTAGGTCTTAGAATACATCACCGGTCAGGTCGTGGGCAGGATGTTGTCGGGGAGCATGCATCCGGCCAATCACACCAAGGCTTGGGTTTTGCTTTGAATTTGAAATGCCAACCGCTTTTACCTATAAAAGGAGGGACTTGCAAGCTCATTTTGCACATCTTCACAAATCCTCTATTACTTCTTCTTGCTTGCTCTTGAGCTTGCTTATTTCTTTCTTTGAGAATACTAGTGTGGTTTCCTTTGAAATTTTGACAAATATGTCTCGAAGATGTGGCCATCCCAAGAGAAGGATAAGAGCTTAAAGTTTGACTTAGGACCTACTCCTATAGAGATAATGGCATCCTCATTAGGAATGGAACTCAAGTGACCCCTTGATGGAGGCTAAGAGTCGGGTCTCTTCTTTGGCCATATCTCGCTACGGTAAGTGTCTTGACTCGAATTCCTTCTATTATATGCTAGTGAAGCATTTTAAGACATTTTGAATTTCCACTCTTTGTAGAGGGACATCGTCCGTAGTAGCGGAGCTATAAGGAAGTTCTTCACCACTTTTAGAAAATGAAACTACTCGTTGGAGTATATGTTAACTAATGTTAGGTTTGGTTGCTTTACATTACTTTTAGTTATTTGTGTGACCGTACAAACGGGGTTTCACTCGAGCTATTAGCGAATGATTTTTGGATATTACGGACACTTTTCATCTCCCATTTTGGAAGATGATTATTAATCCTTTAGATTTGTCATTCATACCTATCTCGAATTTCTCGGGGAACCTCTAGTATATGACTAAAATTTGTATAGAAACTGTGACTATCTACATCACCTTTTCGGTCCCATTTCTTCTCATTTCCCCTAGGCCAACTACATTAAATATTCCATTCCGCTTTATGCCTTTGAAAATGCCGAGTCGTGGGCTCGACATAACCCGCCACAACAAGCCCACATCGTGATTGCTCTTATGTTATGCATGTCTATCTTTTATGACCAAGGGTCCAAGGTTCATGTCCACTATTTAGCCAACATGGTGCATTTGTACTCGAATAAAGGATATTAATTGGGGATGCCCGTGTATACTTGCTTGATACGGGGCTCGCATGCTTGGGGTTAGGTATGCTACTCCCGAGAAAGACTCGGATAACTTCATGCCTTTATGCGGTCTATGGAGGATCATCGAGGTATGCTCTTTTTGCTTTTAGCCTTTAATGTTTATTTCATATGGATAAGGGATTTACTTGTGTGGTTAATTTACAGCAGTGGTTGTATGAATATTTTCCTGAATTTTCAACCGGCTCAACTATAACCCTTCTTTCCCGACAAAAGTAGCATGGGTGAGAGAATCCACCTTGTGCAACCAAAGTTGCTTGGGCTTCTATTTCTACGACCTTCCCTCAATAACATGGTTACGGTATGTCCCTTCATAATCGAAATTCTAGGTTAAAATGGTCTGAATTTTTCACTGTCTTTTAGCCTTTAAATATGCCCCGACCCACGCTTTGTTGTGAACCATTGCCTAGGCCATGGTGAAACCTGGGCCGATTATAAGTCGTGTTCAGCCACTTTTGCTCGGCTAATTTAGCTTTGTTGTCTTGTGGGTCATGTGTTGGAGTAAGCGAACTTCCACCGTTAATCTTGATGTCAACTTTCTTCGCAGTTTGGGATTGCAAGAGACTGGAGTGAGAGGCAAGTCCTATACAAAGGCCCGTTTGGCTTCGTTGGTACCTTGGAGAGTAGGTTACACCCTAGATTCGTCACAATACATGGCCGCCTTTTTTCCTTAAGATCCACCACATACCATGTTCTATCTTCGCTTGACGACCGAGTATCCTTACACACATTTCTTAGATGCAAGTTCATTCTATCCTCGGTATTTGGGGAGGATTATGACCCGAATGGTAAGCTTCAGCTTGCTTTTTACTTGGCTTTATTTCTAGTATGTAAATTAACCTTGCGGTAATACTGGATACTTCGGGCAACATCCATTTCCTAGCCTTGAGGTTGATGTATCTTTGCCGGAGAGCCCCCACATATCTTCAAAATACTAGAGCTCTCCGAGTCGAAGTGTGTAGTACATCCATTCACGGAGAACTAAAAAGAGGTAAGAGTATTATGCTCTTTATTTTTAGTTGTATGCTAAAACGCTTATCTAACATGATGAAATTGTAGTTTGATCGGGAGCGAGTCTCGGAAGATGTCTATCGGATTCCAATCGCCCTTCGTCTTTTCAAGGATTTGTTTTTCGACCATATGGTCCAATTGTTCGAGGTTAGCCCAGACTATTTAAAATGATAACCCATGGGTTCTTAGTCCGTGTGCTAATCACTCTTTTGTTTTTTAGGATCACCACTCTAAGTCTCCCGCTCAGGAGATTTCTTTGGCGGTTCTAGAGTTTGTTCCCATACAATTAATCAACCTCAAAAGCCATCCGGTGACACTACTGGAGTTGGCACCTCACAACAAGCATCTTGGAGCTCAGGCGGACGGAGCACTTCGAAGCCTGGATCGAGCTCATCCGGCCCTGGCCCTAGTTCATCCGGAGCCGAACCTAGCTCATCTACAACCGGTGTTGATGTTATACCTTTGCAAGCGCTCGATCCTTATGGCAGGTCGTATGATTTTTATCAAATATCCTATAGTGGACCTTATCATGAGGCCTCTCAATCAACCTAGGACTATGGAGCTAGTTCTTCATACATGGCGGCGGATAGGCGAGCTTCAATGTCGATTGTGGAGGATTGGGCAACTACCTTTTTGGTGATGTTGATGACGATGATGATAAAGATTATTAAATAACAACTTATAGGGTGCTTTGTAGTTAATATTTATGTACTTTGTGCTATGATCAGACTTTATGCAATGAGATGAATGTAAAACTCAATTTAGAAAGCTTTCTTTATTTATATTATGCGAAAAATTTCAAAGATAAATTCTAAAAAATTTACACATAGCCCCCATTCCCCGAAAAGAAAATAATAAAAAGGAGAAATGGAAATGATAAGTTAAAAGAAGCATAGTCATGAGTTACTTGATTGTGAACCGCAAGCAAAACGGGCCAAGACCGAGAGGATGGCCTAACTGCGAGCGTTGGTCCCGAGGCGGGTCGACAGATCGGTCTAGAAAACCAGCGCTGGTCAATGGATCGGGCTTAGGGTGGATGTGACCGGAGCGATGGGATTAACAAGATGCAAAACTTTAATAAATTGCTAAAAATAAAGTTGTTGTAGGGTTTCCGAAAAATACACTTGAAAACTTAATAGAACTTCCCGAAACAAATCCAAAACACTTAGAACTTCCCACATCCAAGCCATAAAAATCGAATTACATGGTTGAATTGGCTCGCTGGATGTACGACATAGGGACATAGAGAAAGTAGAAATTTTTGTCTACGGGTTGAACACGCTATTCAACATTAGGCGAGTGAAAATTCATTGGACACTATTAAGAGTTGCGGTGTCCTACTCGGGAGGAAGCATGTCGATAAAGAGTTATGCCCCTTCCCTAAGAAGTTTGATGTCCTTCATGGTTGCAGTCACCACTATTGAACTAAGCTTGTTATTCCTATGCCATCAGCTAACATGGCAGCAACCTACAAGAAACTTCGGGTTTGAACGGGAGTAATATGGAGTGGATCATGATTAGGAATGACATAAACCTGGAAAACTCGTTGGTGCACTTCGCTCCATGTATGGGACAGTCGAGCATACATCCGGCAGTGTCGGGCTATCATTATGTGCATGCTTGGTGGCTTCCTACTAGTGGGAGGTTACTGAACGTGGTAGAGCAATTGGGGAATACCAATTAGCGGAAATCACGCATGGCGCCCGTAAAAGCAACCTAATTTTTTAGCCCTGTTAGGCCGCCAAATAAGATGACCTAGGTCGTGCAAGAAACGCTATATTTCTAACTTTGGCATCTGTTATGTGCAGATCTAGTTGATTGACCACTTTGGGCTAGCGTGGGAACCTGTAAAGATCGATCCGTATTTGGCACCCTAGTTCTATCAATGACAGCGCCATGTAGCATTAAGTGATCTAGCGGGATCTTGATAGGAGATTTGGTTGATGCCATTCGCCCTATAATATGGTACATTAAGCACTAGTGTGTATCCTAGTTTAGGACACACGCTGCAAGGTACCCTTATGTGTGTTTATCGGGAATTAAATCTAGTATGCATTATTTTCCCGACCATAATATGCGACAAATGGGTCGAGTGCAGGATATACCATACTTGGATTGCATCTCTCTTGACACTTTTGATGTTTTAAGCTAGGCGAATCCAGTCTTAGAGTGAGTACTAGATGAACTTGTCGTGGTTGGAAAAGCTCGCGGAGAAGCAATCTAAAGCCATTTTAGAATTCTATCTGCGAGTGGATGAAAGAGTCCGATCCTGTGAAGCGTAAGACATTGAGGGCTCAAGAACGAGGATCAAAGGAGGGATGCTTTGTTCTGCTGCGTACCCTTAAGAAGTCGAGGAAGCCGATGAGCGGGCTCGGAGAAGAGAAGCAGAGGCTAAGGAAGAAGAGGAGAGGAGGCTCATACGATTGAAGAAGTAAAAAACGAACCCAACGAGATGCAACCGAGTCAAGTTACTCAAAAGGGAAGAAAGTGAAGATAGACTAGGGCTTAGGATTAGAAAGAGTTTATTTTTAGTAGATTATTGTTTTGCCCCTTTACAACTATTTTATTTTTTAATTTTTATGCTTGTTATTTCCCTTTTAGCCATGTACTCGGATAAGTAGTAGGTTTATTCCTATTATTAATAAAGTAAAAGGAAACTATTATGTTTATTTTTATGTTTCATTAATATTTTTAATCGCACATTAAAATAAAACAATTGCAAATAACGGGCTGCCTAAAATGGATTGTCCCAAAAATGACCAAATATGTGAAAGGAAAGACTAGACCGACCGAACTAGGCTCGATCATCCTCTCTTTGACCGGGCATTAACCGGCACCGGTTAGGGCCGTCGCCTGATTTGGACTGGGCTAGGTTTTTTCCTAAGTCATTGAGTTTACTACTAAACATAATAGCTCTTCAACTAGTCCAGATTTGTGTATTGAAATAATTCTTCCCCATCTAAATTTGTCAATTTGACCGCTCCTCCTAGCAGGATTTGACCGAGGATGTAGGGTCCTTGCCATTTGGGCCTAAATTTCCCTCTCGAGGCTTGAATAAGTGCTCTTATTTCCCTAAGAACCATGTCACCAACTTGTAAATGACAAGGAAAACCTTTTTGTTGAATGCCCTTGATACGAGCCTTGTTTATTTGGACATGATATAAAGCACGTAAACGTCATTCATGTAATAAAACCAACTCTTCATATCGTGCTTTGGCCCGATCCGCTTACGGGATTTGACTTTCAACTATGATCCTTAATGAAGGGATGGCAACCTCTATTGAAAGGACTGCTTCCATGCCATAAACTAGGGAGTAGGGTGTTGCTCCCATGGATGTCCTAATCGAGGTCCGATAGTCGTTGTAGACACCGAAAACGTGTCGCTCTTATCTCTTTATTCTTGTTTTTATTTTGTCATCCCGTGATGAAATCCCATTCCTGCGTGTGAACTCGGATCATGGTCGGAGTCTAATTGGCATGACGAAGCCAGTAAACCATAAAGAATCCAATAGCACCACAAAAATAAACCTTTTTGTTTGGGCCAGCCCACAATCCCATTTTCTTTCGACCGGTCCAAGCCCAGGTCAACACTCCAAATCAAAATGAGGTCGGCGTCGCGCTTCAGGTCTTTCATGCCAAAGCGGTGTGTTTTGCTTCAAGTGTCCAACCGTGTAATACCCGAAAATTTAAGGTGCTTCCTTAGTAATGAATTCAGTTAATAAAAATTAAAAGTTAAAAAATTTAAAATTTGAAATTAAGTTGAATTATAATTCTTTCGAATCGAAATTAAAACACCGAGCATGGGTTAGTTAAAATGGGCTTATGAAATATTTTTTAGCCCAAACCAGAAAATTAAAATAAAAAGAAAAATAAAAAGAAAAGAAAATGAGAAAGGGGCTCGATGGCATTGCTAGAAAATAAACTAAAGGATAGCTTTAGTGGCAGTAAATGAGTAAGGGAAGCATTGGGCGTCCAATTGAAATGAAACAACAAAATTAATTAGGTGTTGAAATAAAGCAAGGAGAGAGAAAACCTTGAAAGAAGGATTAAAAGGGGACTAGAAATAGAAGTAGGGAAAGAGAAGAAGAACGGGAAAAATAGAAACAGAGGAAAGCGAGAGGGAGAAGAGGAAAGAAACAGAATGAGAAGAAAGAGAGACCGAAGAAGCGAAGAGGAAACCGAGAAAAGAGACAGAGAAAAAGAGCGAGAGATTGAAGAAGAAACCAGAAGCAAATATTGAGAGGAAGAAATAGAGATTAAGAAGAAGAGTGAGAGGGATCGGGACCCGAAGCGAGAGCCTCGGAGGAAGAGGAGGTAGGGTGCGCCTACGCGACCGGCGAGTGAAGGAAAATGACGATCGGCGAGTGAGAGGAGGGAGACGGCGAGACCAGACAGAATCGAGACCAAGGGCAAAGAGAACGAGGGACAGAGCAAGAGGGACTAAGATCGAGAATAGTAAAAGGAGGAAGAAGAAGAAGCGGACCCCAATTCAAATTCAAAATCTAATCCCAAACCGAAACTCTTAGAACCACTAAGAATCAAAGGTGAGTAATTTGAATTCATCCTCTAGAATTAAAATGAATTAAGTGGATTAAACTTGAAATTGATTCATGCAATTGAAAACCCTAAGTTTAATTGAAGTTAGAGGCCTAAATTCACTAAATTAGCAACCCACGAATCGAAAAGTATGTTATGATTATGTGATATCTAATCCATGAATTTATAATGTTTGAGTGTTATTGAGCATGATTATTGAGGTCTAGGTTGAGTTTTGATCAATTTAAGTTGAATAGGATTAAAGGGTAAAATCGAGAGAATCGAATGCATGTTAAAAGTGCGATTTTCGCCCGATTATGCTCGCTATCCGAATTTTTGTAAATTCATGTGTAGCCTGAAATTTTTGAAACTTTTACTGTAACCTCCTGATAATTTATGAGAATTTCCTGTAAAGTTTGGTATGTGTTGGATGAGTAGATTGGAAGATATGAATTTTCGAGTTAAAATGTGCGGCTTTAGGCGAATCGGGGCTGATTGCATATTTTGGCCAGAAATTGGAATTTAAGAAGCTATACAAATAGATTAGGAGATATGTAATGGTTAAGGAAAGTTATAGAACTATAAACCACCTATGCGCGATAATACGCAATCATGAAAGGATAGGTTCGTTAATTAGAAATCCTCATTGATACGTTTATGTGATAATGTGTTTACCTTAAAGTGCATTGATTATAAATGATATGAGCATGTGTATATGAGTTATGTTGGTTGTACTTAAGTTGGAACTTGCATACGTGAATTGCTAGTTGTGAAAATGTTACGTATGAAGTCTGTTGAGCTTGAATTATATGAATTAAGTGTATCTTATCGATAGGTAATAAAAAATCATAATAATAACAAAATAAGAAAATATAAACAACTAAAGAAGGGAAAAAGGATTGTGTTATTGATCTAAGACCCCATGAACTAAAGAACCCTCTCGAAGTTATGGCCATAGAAGTGTTTGCCAAACCGAAGCCACAAATTGAATTGCTTCCACGAATTCCTAACGAGTATGCGTCCTTCGAGTTTGAGGCTTGCCTCGAGGCCACAAATTGTTTTGCCTCAAGGCCACGAATTGTTATGCCTCCAAGAATTGAGCCCACGAATTGTTTTAGCTCTAAGAATTGGGTCATTAGAGTAGGACATAAATCTTCTTTCCATTCAAAACTAAGAAGACTTAAAGAATTACGATATGAAGAAATGAATGATTATGCATGATGAACAAAAAGAAAGAATAAATGATTTATGAAGTACATGATTGAAATTAAGAAGAAGAGTGAGAAGAAGAATTAACCCTGATTTCATAAGAAATTAATATGATAAGAAGTAAGATATGATTTACGTGATGAATGACTTACATGATGAATAATTATATGACGTACTTGCGTAGAAAGAAGAATGAAGTATGTTTTGATTGAATTCATGAGTAATTGATGTCATTGTGCCACTCGGTAAGTTTAGTATCTAGCACGTCTTAAGCATGTATGATCCGAATTGCATGTTATGAATGAATTGTGAACTTACGTGTGTTTGTTAATGAATTAATCTGCAAAGTGAAACCGCGGATTGGGTTTGGGTTATTCATTGGGCTCGTGGAGCTCATGACCTCCCTAACATTTTCGGGTATAGAAGTTAAGACTCCCGGAGTGGCTTTTGGCTTTCAGGAGTACCAGATTGCTAAGAAGTCCTTGGATTGGCTATATGTATGATGTTTTCAAATTGTAAATCGGTTGTATGTGAATCTAAAGTTTTGACCATGTATATATAAAAACCTATGTGTTTACTCCGATCGTGTTGAGTTTATGTTGTGGATACTCCAAGCGTGTGACTCATTGAGTTTATAAATGTGTTTTGTGCAAGGTAAGGTTTTTAGCCAATGGGATTAGCTATATTACGAGCGAAACTCTGCTGAAATTTTGAGGAAAACCTTTGAAAACCTAGAAATGCACTTCGCCAATCTAAGAGAAAACTATTAACCTCAAGTTGAGATCTTAAATAGAATTAGGGGTGCCTCTCGGGAACCCTAGCATGTGATACTCCTAGGGTGGGTTTTAGGTGGTTACAAATAGAGACATGAAAGTCAACTTCACTAAACAATACCGTATAGGGCCAGCGCTGCGTTTCAAGGCCTATTCTCGCCAAAGCACTACGTTTTGCTCCAGTATTCAACCACATCATGGAAGGTTCGTTTCTGTACGATGTCGTTTTGGGGTCGACGTTGCAATCCTCGGCTCTTCCCAAGGGATTTCGAATACAAGCTAGTTTTATTCAATTTTTTTGGATTCCGCCGGTCCGCTTCCGCAATTTTGGATGGCTCTTGACTTAATTCTTAGCTCATTTTGTGACCTAATTATTTCTCTATAAATAGAGATCTAAGCTTCTTATTTTGGAAAGAGGTCATAACCTAGCTGCATGCTCGCAGAAATTAAGGTAAGAGCTACTTAATGCTTCATCGATATTATGATCTCTTGGCTTATTTTCAGCTAGCCCTTATTACACTCGAGAACAATCCTCGCTATTTCATTTAATTTCCTAACCTTCATCTTTTTCATACATTGTTCTACCTCCACAAAATTCACTAACGCTTACTTCAATCTTGTTCATCCACCGTCATTCTTCCCGATCCGGTTCGTGCAAGATCAATAGGTGGGACAACCTAAGGGCACTCAACTCATTTGCAATCTATAACAGTTTATTTAAATTTATTCTTTTTACCGCTTTTTGTATTGTGGATGAAGATGTAATCGTTTTTAATTCCTCCTCGCCCGTTGTAATTTTATTTTTATCGCTTTTCTTTTCCACTTTTTATTACTTTTTTATTGCCTTTCTTAATTGCTTTTATCGCTTTCTTTACATTTTTAGTTAATTTAATTTTCGTATTCATATGTTGTATGCTTGTTTGAAAAAATATTACTTTCACTCATAATTGAAATTAGTAGAGGCCATCTGTTGATGAGAAAAATGGAAGTGCTTATCCTTACATTTCTTACCTTCACCCCCAAACTTTGGATTTTGAGTTCTAGACCGATAGAGTCAATTTTAAACCTCTTTGAAGCTTAATTTTCCCATACTAAGACTCGGAAGAGTATGCTTTTATTTTTGTTAGTTTTTATTCTTAAATCGATCGGCGACTCTCCCTTTTTCTATTTTATTTCTCTAAATTTGCATCTCGACATTTCTAGTTTTAATAAAATGGACCAAACAAATTTGTATTCTGAGAGTTAGAGCCATGGACCGAGACTGGCCCTTCGGTCACGGTCCATGACCTGCGTCGGTGAACGGACAATGCTTGGATCTTACCGGTGTCGGCCGAGTCACCGGGCAAGCCTCTCGGTCTAATCCGATGTTTTTACACCATTTTGGCCCAAAACCCTTACGGTAGAATGTAAGTCATGTTCTGGTTATTTTCTTAAATAATGAAATGTCATCTTGAGATTTTCTAAAATTAATTTCTAAAAATAAAATATTAATAAAAATCGTCAATCACTATTTTACTTAAATTGTTTAAAAGTTAAAATTACAAAAATTGAAAATCTCAATAAGAGGTGCACCCTACTTCAAAAATCATCTTAAAAGGAACTCAAAAAGAGTCACAATTGCTCCGTGGGAAACTTCAGTCCATTCCGCCGCCCCTACGTGGGGAGGCGGGGCCATCGATTCCTACGAGTGGCGACTCCAATGTGGATGTTTCACTTATTTAAGACTCGAAAATTTAAATTGTGAGTTTTCTTAATATGTTTTGCATTAAGCATGTTGCATTTAGGCGGCCTTGGACATAGTTGCTTTTAATTTCGACAATTAGGCTTTACCTTTAAGAATACCTTTTGGAAGAGGTCGAACTACCAACCCGAGTGGGCCCAATTAGGCTTGATTATTGGGAAGGTGGTTACTCTTCCCTCATAGCATGCTTTTTTGTTTTTACCGAGAGGCATGACGAATTCATGTTATTTCTTGTCGTGCATCCCATGGAGAACCCAATTCTCGGACTACGAGAGACCATGTATCCTACCTAGATTTATCCCTTGTTTTACCACAAATCTTTAGTTGTATAGTAGGTATCTTTTCTCTTCATTTGCATGCTTGAATGAGTGTGGTTGTTTTAGTATTTAACCTCTTTTTGGTGAGCTTTTAGGTTTGGTTTAGTGTGCTAAATAACCCTTGCATGGGTGCAAATAAAATACAATATTTAATTTCCTTGACTCGAGTTAAATATGTGCATTTTTAGCCAAAACTCAAATTTTTCCTTTCCTTTTTCTAGGTTGGTCCATTAATTGTATTTATGAGTCAGTCCAAAAATATCTCTCTTAGTCTAGGTTTTTTCGTAGCCGCCAACCTCCGGTCAGCCCAGGAAGGTCATACGGAGGACCCTCCTCTCTTCGCTCAATCAATTCCAAGTTTTTTAAGACTTTGACTTTTTAGCATGCTTACATTTCATTTTTGCACTTAGCCAAAATAAATTCATCTCAAATTAGGTAAGTTCATTTTTGCACTTTAGCCGAAATAAAATTCATCTTAAATTAGGTGAGTCCATTTTTGCATTTTAGCCAAAATAAAATTCATCTCAAATTAGGTGAGTCCATTTTTTCATTTTATCTAAAATAAATTCATCTCAAATTAGGTGAGTCCATTTTTTGCATTTTAGCCAAAATAATTTCTTCTCAAATTAGGTGAGTCCATTTTTTTCATTTTTAGCCAAAATAAATTTATCTCAAATTAGATGAGTCCATTTTTTACATTTTAGCCAAAATAATTTCATCTCAAATTAGATGAGTCCATTTTTTGCATTTTTAGACAAAATAAATTCATCTCATGCATTTTTAGCCAAATAAATTCATCTCATGCATTTTTAGCCAAATAAATTCATCTCAAATTACGTGAGTCCATTTTTTGCATTTTAGCCAAAATAATTTTATCTCAAATTAGGTGAGTCCATTTTTTGCATTTTACCCAAAACAAATTCATTTCAAATTACGTTAGTCCATTTGTGTATTAGCCAAATAAAATTAATCCCAATATAAGTCATTAGCATCATTGCATTTCCTTTTAAATGCTTTGCACTCCTCATGTGCATCCAAATAAATAGCATTTCTTTTCTTAGTCTCTTTGAGTCTACGCTTGAGTTCCTACCTCTTCAAAAGTTGGTTTTCATAACACGGTCCTAAGCGGTTTATCCTATGGGCTGCAAAATAGGGCGTCCTATGGCCGAGTGGGTTTCATCGGAATCCGAGCTCCGAAAGGCTAGAGCGCTTCGATAAGGAGTCCGAGTCCGCTTCACCTCGATCAACACTAGTGCGACCATCTTCGGTGCATACCATACCGGTTCAATCAATCTTTTGTCGTAGGAGAGTACCTAAAAACAATTCCCCTCCAATGGATGACCAACCATCTCCCATCCTTACCTTGCTCAATGAATCCTCAGCCAAAATGGAAGCCTGAATTGAGGCTCAAGATCAAAAAATAGAAACCATGTCTACAACTCTCAATCTTATCCTAATAACTCTATAGAAAAAAAGAAGAGAAAGAAAACGAGAAAAATAGAAAAAGAGACAAGAAAATGAGGAGAAAGAGAGAGACAAAGAGAGAGACAAAGGAATAAGGTGAAATAAAGGGAAAAAGAGAAAGAAGAAGAGGATGGAAAAGAAAGAGGACTTCCACCACCCGATCCCGAACCTAAGACTTATCCACGCATAGATCGGATAGAAAAGATGTAAGAAAGTTTCCTATGTGCAAGTGTCACTACTTTAATCTCACGAGATTCACTTCAATCCCCAAAGGGAAATTACCTCCCAAACTTATTATACTAGATATTAAGTTTCATGGTTCGAAGAATCCCCATCATCATGTTTGCAACTTCATAGGAGCAATGACTATTAAAAATGTACCTGAAAATACCTACCACATCATCTTCCCATGGACATTTGATAATGATGTGATGAAATGGTATAATGCAGTTGACCCACGCAAGGTCACTAATTGGTATGATCCGAGAAAAGAATTCCTACCCCAATATCCCTACAACATTGATCTACATGTCATCCTTTGAGATTTAGAGTTGATCAAACAAGGGGAGAAAGAAAGCTTCACCGAGTTCCTTATTAGATGGAGGGTAAAGGCTGCCCATATGGTAGACTCGACCTTCTAAGAAGGACAAGTCGAATTATCCTGAAGAACCTTCCGCCTACCTACTTTGAAATTCTTACAATTCATGAGCATCACAACCCTTAGAGGTGCGGATATGCTGACAGAAGATGATGACTTTTGGGGAGAATCAAAAGGTTCCGAGACCCAATTCCTTACCATATCCGGGCGATCTAAGACACCAATGGGTCCACAATAGACTCAAGAAAAAAAGTTGCCAAAGAAGAGGACCCAATACTTAAACAACTTCAAAAATCAAAGCTGATTTTTCCATCCGGTAACTTATATCTACCTCCCAAAAGCATAGGCGAGGCCTTAATCGATGCCCTTGGTAAGATTGAGGTCTCTCCTGAAACTCCGCCTGAGGAGGTGGTAGGATTGGTCAATAGTGGGGATGGAATCATTACATTTGAGAAGAAGGAACTACCTAAAGAAGGCATTGCACATAACAATGCCCTTTATCTAACTGTAACTTGCATCAACAAGTTTATCCCTCTAACCTTAGTGGATAATATATCTTCCATAAACATCATTCCTTCGAGGACTACCAAAGGGTTAGGCATCGAGAGAGCAACAACTCTCTAAAAAATTGTTCATCTCCGAGCCTACAAAAATTCCAAAAGAACAGTTTTGGGAACAGTGACTCTTCCAATCAATGTTGGGCCAGTGGTGAAAAACATTTATTTTCAAGTCCTAAACATTCCAACTACTTTCAATCTCCTTCTAGGACACCCTTGGTTACATGGCCACCAAGCGAGTGCCCTCCACATTGCATCAAAAGGTCAAAATGATTATCAATGGCCAAGTAGTAATCGTTAAGGGCGATAAACTTTGTGCCACTATCACTTCCGAGGAGTCCGTTATTGAAATTGAGCATGATGTTGATGATGAAGAACTCTATGGATTTGAGACTGTAGCTGTTGTAGAAAAGGATGAAGCACTCTTAACTTTAATCCTTATGTTAACCCTAGTATCCACTTGATGCTAAGGAAGAAGAGATATTTTCCTGGCTTAGCTATAGGCGGGAGGGCATACCACCAAACCTTTCCACCCCTTGAACCCACTAATAATGATAGGTTCGGACTAGTATATCATCCAACTACTATGGAAGTAGTCAATGCTAAGTGGAAAACACAAACCATGAGGATCGCACCACTCACGATCCGCTCTATCAAGCTCCTGTCCTCTCACTTTAAATAGGAAATTTCTAAAAGAAAGGGATGACTTCCCTCATTATGGTTTCCCTAAGCCCTATTATCTAAAAGAGATAGCATCATACTCCCTGATTTAGAAATTTTCAATGACTACCACGTGCTAGAAAAAGAGGCACCTTACCTCCTCGAGAAGGAACAGTCCATCCAAGACTGGACCGCAATATGGTTAAGAGTAATATCTTTGGTTAGTTATTTAGACAGGAAAAATGCCTAGAGGGAATTCAGTTTTGGTACTCGTCTCAAGTCATGTCGCACCCAAAATTTGATCCATCCAAGTTCATCACCGATTCGGACACATAAGGATCCAAGCATATTACTTGGATTGATGCCGAAGAGGGCCAAGAGTTCGCCGTCATTTTAGGAGAGCAATGTATTTTTATTCTAGATCTAGGGCTATTGCTTCTTTTCCTAATTCTGTTAGCTCATCTTTCAAATCTGCAATTTCCATTTCGAGTCCGATGTACTCCTTTCTTTATTCAATAAGATGAATCTTTCCGCTTACTCTTTGCCTTCTCCTATTCTTAATTGTTTTGCCTCTAATGATGAACAAGAAATCCCTAAAGAATTAATAAAAATTATGGAAGATCATGAAAGTCGCTCACCAATAATAGAGGAAACAATAACTATTAACTTAGGGTCAGCGAGATCATCTCCAAGAAGTTCAAATTAGGAAAACGCTAAATCCTGAATAACGTAAGCAATTCACTTCACTTCTTATAGAATTTATAGATGTATTTACATGGTCCTATAAAGACATGTCGAGAATAGATCTAAGCATAGGGAATATAAAATTCCACTTTATGAAGATGCTAAGGTAGTTATGCAAAAACTTATAAGGATAAAACCCGAGTGGGCATTAAAGATCAAAGAAGAAGTTCAAAAGCGACTAGAAACCGGGTTTATCAAGGTGGTCCACTAGCCTTAGTAGGTAGCAAATATAGTGCTAGTTCTAAAGAAAGATGGTAGGATTAGGATGTGCGTTGACTTCAAGGATTTGAATAAGACAAGCCCCAAGGATGACTTTCCATTACCCCATATCGACATTTTAGTTGACGACACAACCGATCATGCCCTACTCTCATTCATGGATGGTTTTTCCAGATATAACTAAGTGAAGATGGCTAAAGAAGACATGGAAAAAACAACCTTCATCACTCAATTGGGAACATACTACTATGTCGTGATGCCTTTTGTACTAAAAAATGTTGGAGCCACATATCGGAGAATAGTCATAACATTGCTTGCATGACATGATACATAATTAAGTTGAAGTTTACGTTGACGACATGATCATCAAGTCCAAGGATAGGGCGGGGCACCTACCTAGCCTTAGGAAATTCTTCGAAATACTACGAAGTATAATATACACCTTAACCCACAAAAGTGTGCCTTTGGGGTAACCTTAGGCAAACTGTTAGGCTATGTGGTTAGTCTTAGAGGTATTAAAGTTGATCCGTCAAAGATCAAAGCCATCCAGGAGATGCCACTGCCGAAGACAGAGAAGGAAATACGAGGCTTTCTATAACGCATACAATATATTATACGTTTCATATTAAAACTAACTATGATTTGTGAACCCATTTTCAAGAAGCTCAAAAAGGAAGCTAAGCCTATTTTGGATGAAGAGTGCCGAACAGCGTTTGAGAAGGTCAAGGAATATTTGGCCAATCCGCTAGTGTCAATTCCACCCCAACCAGGAAAACCGTTGCTCTTATACCTCACCACGGCAGAGACTGCAATAGGAGCCATGTTAGCTTAACAGGATGGAAAAAAGGAGCATGCGGTGTATTATCTAAGCAAGAAATTCTTGAATTACGAGACTCGATATACACCTTTAGAGAAGACGTCATTGGCTTTAGTTTGGGCCATTAAGAAGCTTATATATTACATGCTAAGCCGCACAGTATATGTAGTAGCGCCAATGGACCCCATCAAGTATATTCTAGAACAACCAACTATCAACAGTAAGATCACTAGATGGACGGTCATGTTATCGAATTTGAACTAAAGTACGCCTCACAAAAGGCAATTAAAGGGAGAGTAGTATCGGAATTCCTAGCTGATTTACCAACGAGCGAAGCCCAACCGGATCATTTTGACTTTCTAGATGAGGGCATCTAACAAGTAAAAGTCGATGTATGGATGATGTACTTTATTGGCGCTTCTAATCATAAGGGCTTTGGAGTAGGGATCCTTTTGGTCTTCCCAAAGGGAGCACATAATCCCATTTCAATCACATTAGATTTTGAAGTCACCAACAATGTTATGGAATATAAGACATGTATTACTAGACTCCAAAATGCTATAGAAATAGGAACCATGACCATCAAGATCTTTGGCAACTTCGATCGATCATCAATCGATTCCACACAAATGGAAGGTATGTAGTGAAGCATTGGCACCCTACCAAGTGCATTTGATGGAATTAGCAAAATATTTTGACAACATATCATACACTTACCTTTCTAGGGATGATAATTAGTTCGCGGATGCTCAAGCCAAATTAGCATCCATGGTGAATATCTCTAGTGGCATTCAATCAATGCCCATTCATATAGAGCGAGGGAGTCAACTCTGCGAACATATACGTATTAAAATTGTCTAGTATTGACCAAAATAGTTGGTACCATGACATTTACTGATACTTAGAAAGCCAAAAATACCCGTCGAACTCCACACTTAGAGCCCAATGAACCATCCATATACTAGGCATGCAGATTTTCATAAACCAAGGACAATTACATAAGAAAACCAACATAGGAGTTAGCTCACTTTGTGTCAATCAACATGAAGTGGAGTGCATAATGAATGACGTTCATGGTGGGGAATGTGGACCCCATATGAATGGAAGAATGTTGGTTCAAAAATATAGAGATTAGAGTATTATTGGTCAACTATCCCTATAGATTGTCCCGAGTTTGTTAAAAGATGTCATAAGTGTCGAGTGTATGCAAACTTAAAACACCAACCATATTCCTTTTAACGGCACTTGCATCACCCCGACCATTCTCGGTTTGGGGCATAGACATCATCGGTAAAGTGACCCCTAAAGGAATGGATAGTCATGAATTTGTGTTAGTACCAATTGATTACTTCACCAAGTGGGTAGAACCAACCTCCTATATGACGATAACATCAAAACACGTGACAAAGTTCATGACTCATAACATCATATGTTGATATGGGGTACCACATGAGTTGATTAGTGACCATGGTAATCACTTCACAAAAGATAGTGGCGAAAATGGCTATCGGTTACAAGGATCGGCCCGATAAATTGCCCTTCATTTTATGGGGCTTCAAACCTAAATTAGAACTTCAACGAGAGCGACCCCTTACTCCCTAGTATATGGCATAGAAGAAGTCCTTCCAATAGAAATTGTCATCCTTCTTTGCAAATCATCGCAGAAAGTAAAATTCGTGAAGTAGAATGGGCCAAAGCGCATTACGAGGAGTTAGTCTTACTAGACGAAAATTGTTTGCATGCTCTACCTAATATCCAAATATACCAGGCGTGTATATCAAGGGCATTTAACAAGAAAGTCAACTTTCGTAATTTACGGTTTGGAGATTTGGTTCTTAAGGAAATTAGGGCACCAATTCAGGACTCTAGAGGGAAATGCAGCCTCAATCGATGAAAAAATACTTAATCAAATACTGTCAGGAGGACCGGTTAAACTGATAAATTTACATGGAGAAGAAATATTTCAATACACTAAGTTGGATTCGATGAAAAAATGTTTCATGCAGCACAATCCTAAACAGTTTCGACCTTTTGCCAGCTCAGCCCAATTAGGCCACGCCACGGCCCTTACCGGCCACCACCTAGTCAATTGCAGGATGGTCGGGTCAATATATCCCTCTCGGCTGATATTTTATATTTTGGCGTTAATTATCTTCTTAAGGCAATCTATTTTTAGACTGTCCAATTATTAATTAATTCCTCGAAGTGAGAGATAAAATAAAATTAATAAAGCATAGAAGTGAGGATAGAACTTACTTTTACTTTATTAATAAAAAGGTAAGCCTAATACTTACCTGATACATGTATGAATAAAAAAGGAAATAACAACCATATTACTTGAAAAATAAAATGTTCTAAAGAGGCAAAACAAAAAGGTCTCTAATTTTTATTCTTTCCTAAATCTAAGCCCTAGTTGATCATTACATTTTTCCCTTTTCAGCAGCCTAAACTCGGTTGCATCTTCTTGGGTTCACTTTTTCAATTCCTCAATACTGCGAGCCCTTCTATCCTCATCCTCCTTGTCTTCTACTTCTCTTCTACAAACTCGTTTGTCAATCTACAGGACCACTTCGCAAATATGAAGGGTGTTGTAGCAAGAATAACTCCTCCGGTATCGTGTTCTCGAGCCCTCGGTGCCTTACTTCATTTGGGATAAAATAAAATTAATAAAGCATAAAAGTGAAAATAGAACTTACTTTTACTTTATTAATAAAAAGATAGGCCTAATACTTACCTGAATACATATCTAAACAAAAAGGGAAATAACAACTATATTACTTGAAAAATAAAATGTTCCAAAGACGCAAAACAAAGGGGTTTCTAAATTTGATTCTTTCCTAAAACTAAACCCTAGTCGATCTTTACATTTTTCCCTTTTCAGCCGCTAGACTCAGTTGTATCTTCTTGGGTTTGCTTTTTCAGTTCCTCAATCCTGTGAGCCCTTTTATCTTTATCCTCCTTATCTGCTGCTTCTCTTTTACGAACTTGTTTGTCAATCTACGATATCACTTCGTAAATATGAAGGGTGTTGCAGCAAGAATAACTCCTCCGGTATCGCGTTCTCGAGCCCTCGGTGCCTTATTTCATTTGGGGTCGGTCTCTTTTATCCACTCCGGATAAAATCTAGAGAAAACGATAGCTTCTTTGTCTACAGGTTTCAATAACCTCAGTAGGTTCATCCAATATTCAACCTACATATGTACTAGCCTCGCACCGCCAAAAGCATCAAAGAAGGCGAGCGCGATACAATCCAAGTAAGGGATATCCTGGACTCGTCCCATTTGCCGCATTACACGGTGCCGGGAAATAGTACACACTCGGTCCCAAGGCCCCGCAAATGTATAAAGGGATGCCTTTCTATATGTGTCCTAAATTGGAACACCCTTCGGTGCTCAATATACAACTTACTCGAGATGCCCAACTCTAAACTAGGTCTCCCACTAGGAAGCTGCCCTCTCGGTCGGCGAGATCCAGCCTATGTCGCCGACGGAACCGGGTCAACAAATCTAGCCTATGTCGCCGACGGAACCGGGTTGACAGGTACTAGTCCGATTTTTAGGTCCCCGTACCTTCTCAAAGTGCTCCAACGGTTAGATTTGCAAAACTCGGATAACAATAAAATTAATAATGTCCCGCACGACAAGATTCATCCCAATTTACGGCCTAAGAGGAGCAAAATCAAAATAAAAAAAAGGGAGAGAGGATTGGGAAAATCCAAAAGCTAGCCGGTGTCGGACGACCTTCCCTTGCTTGGCGCCACCCTTTTGGCCCCACCGGCTGGTTTCTAACGTTTTAGTACCGCTTACGTGCAATAATAGGGGCTGCCTGCGAAGTCCTCATTCGAATGTGCTTCCACTCGGTCTAGCCCCGGGGTAGTTTCTGCGATGATCAAAGGGATCGGGGAATGGTGTTGGAATGATTTTAGGGAGCATGGGGGATTTGTTGAACCATAGAGATGGATTAAATTAAAATTTAGGCTACGAGCACAACTAGAAGACTCAAAGCTGAAGCTAAAATTCAAAAATAACCTAAGAACTAAAATGAATAACATCAAGCGTAACTAACTTATCAATACATCACCAGCCAAGTTATGCTAACACTACTAGAAAACAGACAATGAGCGACGGAAAATTGTGAAATAGCGACGAAAATATTCCGTCTCTAAACGTCGGGTCGTAAATTTTAGCGACAGAATTCACTGAATCCGTCGTTAATTAGCGACGGACGTGCGATGGAAACTGCTTACGTAGCTTATGAAAATCAGCAACGGAATTAGTTTTTGTCGTCGATTAGTGACGGAAAAGGTGATTTTTCCGTCGCTAAATTCCGTCGGTGATTCGCGGTGATCTACCGTTGTTCCGTTCGTTGTTCCATCACTATATTGGCGAGAATTCCAAAATACATTTTTCTAATAATTCATTACCCTAATACAAAAATTGTAAATGGATATACAAATCCAACATTCACATATGTGACATTTACATTTGGCATTTACATATGCCGACCACAAAGTACTCATCCAAGTTAGATATACAAATCCAACATATATGTTAAAAATCATGAACAATCCAAACATATTTAAAACCAATTCAAAAGATCACAAAAACAATCATACAAAAGTTCGAAGAAACCATAAACACATGTTAAAAGTTTGCAAAATGTTCACCAATACACAAAAGCTCACAATGAATCGATCCAGGGTCCTCACTCTTCCTCATCATCATCCTCTTCCTCTTCATCTTGTGGTTGTACTTGGTGGAGTAACTGTCCACCTTTTCTTTAAGCTGCCTATTTTCCAACCCAAGCACACGAGCATTCTCAATATATTGATTTAACTCGACGTTAAATTATGCACTGTTGCTCTCAAATCTAAGTCATCCGGAGTAGAAGCTTTCGGTGATTTGAAGGACATGGTTAGTTTTAAGTTTTTAGCCTCGGATCTAAGTCCACAAATGCGACCATTCCTATTCGCATTGGCTTTGACCCACAACTCATGTTGTGAAGGGGTGGAGACATGATCCTCGAAGAGTTGGGGTCATCGATAGAAGGTTGAGTGGGTTGAGTGTTTTGCAACTCTTCCCACTCTTTTTAAAACTTTTCTTGAATAATATATAAATATTTGAGGCATGTAACTATCATAGGTTGTCAAAGAAAACCATATATTGAAAAATATGAAAATTGCATATATAAGGTTACTCACATAAATGGCCTTGGATTTTTGGTCGACCCATTCGTCCTTTTTTGTTTTGTGAGTTCGTGAAAATAGTTGGGTCGGTAGAGGCTGAACTCCTTTAAACTCCTTCATCTAAATAGAAACTGGTGTTAGTATAGATTTAATTTACTAATATGAACATGTTAATAGTTGCATGTGTAATAAGTAATAAGGGGTATGTACCAATCACCGCTTGTGTTCCGTCATAGGGATTGAGCCATAAGTATGGAGCGATGAACCAAGTCCACCTTGATAAGCATGGCGGTTTTCTAAGCCTCGCTCGCAAAACTTCTTGTAATCAACAGTTTCCCAATATTCTAACAACTCTCGCCAGTAGTTGTCACCCAACCATTTCGGCATCTTCTTATTTTTCCTTCCTTCAGCATGAAGTCCTTTAATCGATCATTTCCTTTCTTCTCAAAATTTCTTCTTATTTGGACTTCATCGGTTGGTGACCAAGTGAAAATTTTCTGTATAAATGAAAAAGTAGTTTATAAGTTATGAAATTGTAATATAATGCTCAAAGATTCACAAAAACTCATTATGTTATCGAAATTTAGAAAACTAAAGATTTTTCATCACCTTGAACGCAGAAAACCACAAATCACGTTGTGATCGAGGAACTTTACCCCATATAGGCCATGCTCCAGTCATACTTGCTTCGGAAGACGTGGGAAATCGTGCCCACAACTTTATCAATGGGGAAGAACCTAATCAATACACATAGAAAACAGTTAGTTCTACTATTCTACTATTAAGCTTAATTTATTTTATTACTTATTATCATACTTACCCTTCACCATCCGGCTCGATCTGAATCTTTTCCCAACTGTTAGCACTGCTTGATTCAAGTCTAGCATACTCGTTGCTCTGCATCAATTGGCCCATCATTTGTAGGCCTTTGTGTTGGCCTTTGTTCGGCACCAACGTGGATGCGTGGTATGTTGGTCGTACCATATTAGTTATATGCGTACGTATTGGGCGAGTTTGAGTACATATGAGGGTGTTGAGAATATGGAGGGTTTAGAATGAAAGACCCACCCATTGGGCTTTGCATGTGTGGGATGTTTGGAGGTTGGAAATAAGGAGGGTTGGGAATGAATGACCCACCCATTGGAGTTTGGTTGTAAGGGGAGTGTGGAGATAGTGCTCCACCTATAGGAGACTGAAGGTTAGGAGGGTTTTGAGAGGGGGTAGAAGTGCTTACATCATTACCTTCACCATCGGTAATGACGTTTCTAGCCCGTCCCCGAGTAGCTGATCTTTTTGACTCTGCCTCTACCTCTCTCCATATTTCCTAACATAAACAACATAAAAACATTATTAATAAACATCCAACGGTTAAAGTGATTCAATATAACACAAAATATAAACATTAGTAAACATATAAACATGTAAGCGTTAGATATAAATATTCTTCTATTAAGAAATTACGCTTCAATTGTTTAACCTTCATTACATTAATAAGAATTCATTTAATTACAACATAAATAAAAGTTATTCAATATAAAACAAACCAAAAAAGAACATGTTCAACTAGCCATCGAGTATCATCATCGTCTTCATCACTATCCTCTTCGGTATCATTGAAAACGATATGTTCGTCTTCCTCATCGGTGATGTTATCATCATCCCATTCACCTTCCTCATCTTCTTCACCATCCTCTTGTTCACTAACATCCTCAATCCCATCTTCTTGGTTTAAAATAACATCATCAACTAATTCTTTTGCTGATATTGAGTTATCAACCAAAGTGTTCGGCAAAGTTTCCATTATAGGATCAATCTGTACCGATACTATCCTCTTGAAATGCAAGAGGAATAGTATATTGGTCATCAACTCGGCCCTTGGTTTTGCTGCCACTACGACCAACCAATTCAGCTTTTCTCTAGGGACCCCTTGTGGATATGACATATAATACACCTAAGTTGCAATACTAACAAATATGAAAGGATCGTACTTACGATAACACCTTGTACGATGCACTTCAACATACGAACTAAATTTATGGCCCCGAGTTCTCCGAGGACAACTAGGGTCAAACCAATCTCATTTAAACAACACACGCGTTTTTATTGGTTCACCAACATATTCAACTTCAACTACTTCTTGCAAGATACTCGTAGTAATTATTTTTAACATGTCCTCCATCAGTTCCTTTCGCACAAACACCACAATTGAAGGTCATCGTCCCTTCATTTTGAGCCTCGGTATGAAATAACATTCCATTCACCGTGTATGCTGTCTATGTTTTCACTCTTCTTAAAGGACCTTCAGCTAATTGCATCAAGTAAACATGGTTTTCATCATAATATACTCGATAACAATGAATCTGTGTCAATAACATAGTATTGGTTTCGTTTATTAAAATTGAAAATCGAATACTAATAAATTTGAGGCATGAGCATTAAGTCTTAATATATGATACTCACAGCTCCTTTGAACCAATCTTCGAACGCACTTTCCACCATTGCATCAATTGCAGCATCACTAACATCAGCATACATAGCTCGTTTTTGGTCTTCGAAGAGACTGAGTTAAAATTGTTTATTAATATGACATCCTCGTTGCAAAAAAATTCATTGAAATGAGTGTTGTATAGGACAAGATAAACTCACTCAAGGTAAGGTTTAACTTTAGAACAGTTCGAGTAAAACATGGACATGTGCAGCTGTTTTTCCTTATCATCAAGGAAACGTGGAGTGAACTTCCCAATTGGAGCACCTTCCGGTATGAATACCGAAAGAGTAGGATTGTGGTATGGAACTTAACTCCCTTCATTTCCTCAACTTCTATTGCGCATGCAAGGCACGTTAGAGCCGAAATACTAAGATGCAAAATGTGTTTCTTCAAATCATGCATATTTTTCGGTGACACTCCCTTCGAGGCTTCGATTTGTTTCCTATGGATCTCTTCAATCGGCCAAAGAACCTCTCAAATGGATACATCCACCGGTATTGTACCGGACCACCCAATTTTTCTTCCTCCGCCAAGTGAACAGGCAAGTGGTCCATCACATTGGAGAACCCAGGAGGAAATATTGTTTCTAATTTACAAAGTGTTATTGCAATATTTCGATGCATTTTCTCTAACTCGCATCCCGTAAAACAGATGAGCAAAGGTTCTTGAAGAACTCACTAATTTCAATGAGAAGCGCTAAAACCTCGTCCAGGAGTGCACTAAATGCTATTGGAAGAAGACTCTCCATGAAAACATGACAATCATGACTTTTCATGCTATGAAACTTAGTGGAGTTTGGGTCTATAAGGTATGAAATGTTAGAACAAGTAATCATCCGGCATTTTCAACTCTCTTGCCCATTCACATATTGCCCTCTTCTGCTCCAACGTCAACACATATTTTGCCTTCGGTTTCATAATTTTACCATTTACTCCATGCTTTAAATTCAAATCCACACGATCACACAACTCTTCCAAATCCATTATTGCCTTGATATCATCGTTTGTTTTCCTAGGAATATCCATAACGAGTGTTAATTATATTCTCAAAAAAGTTATTTTCAATGTGCATCACATCTAGGTTGTGGCGAAGCAATTGATCTTTCCAATATGGAAGCTCCCAAAATATGCTTTGTTTTGTCCAATTATGATCCTTTTTTAACAACGAAATGTTAATTTCTTGATCTTTTGTTACTTTGGGCAAGTTCTCAACCCATTGTTTTATTTCTTCCCAGTATATCGAAGAGGATGATCCAAATGTACGATTTTTCCTTTTGTAAATGATGCGCTATTCCTTCGAATGCGTGACTTCGTGGCAAAAATAGCCGATGGAAATCAAACCATGAAATTTTTCGCCTATTTCTAAGTTTTAATGCTTTTTTATTCATACATACCGGGCATGACATGGCACCATGAATACTCCATCCGGACAACATACCATAGCCCGGAAATCATTAATGGTCCACATCAATGCAGACCTTCATTAGAAAGTTCTCACCTTTTGAAATATCATATGTTTCCACACCATCTTCCCATATTGTTTTCAACTCATCAATAAGAGGCTGCAAATACACATCAATTTTATTTTTGGAGTTGTAGGCCCTAGTATGATGCTTGTCCAGAACATATAAGGCACCGTCATGCATAACTCGGTGGTAGATTATAGGGCGTAACAACGATCGGCCAGATTGAATAAGACCTTGAAGGTTGGCTGAATGGATTAAACCTATCCGTGCACAAACCAAGTCTAATATTTCTAGGCTCGATAGCAAATTCGGGGTGAACTCTATCAAAATGTTTCCATGCTTCGCCATCTCAAGGATGACATAAGACACCATCCTCTCTTACATTCTCATAATGCCATCTCATGTGCTCTGCTGTGGTTTTTGAAGCAAACAAGCGCTGAAGTCTTGGTATTAATGGCAAGTAATGCATCCTTGCAAGCGGAGTTCTTTGACTTTTTACTTGTCTTTCCCTTTTATGCATTCATCTCGTATGACCATAAAACTTGCATGAATCAAGATTAATGTCCTCTTTGTAGAACAACAAGCAACCTTTTCGACAACAATCGGTTTTTGAACATCCATCCCAAGATTTTTAATCACCTTCTTTGCATGGTGAATGTCACGAGGAACTCGATTATCGGCGGACAAATCTCCTTCATAAGTTGAGCAATTTCATTAAAGCAATTTTGAGGCATGTTGTAGTCGGACTTAATGCTCAACATTCTAACGGTGGCGGACAACTCGGTGTGAGTTTCATTTCCAATCCACAAAGGTCCTTGGGCAACTTCAACCATATTAAAGAAAGTTTGGGCATGGGTATTTGGAGGCTCACTTGTAGAGCCTTGATTTGAGATCATGGCATCTGTGACCATGTCATTCATACGGTCGATATTTGATGCTACATGGCCGTAGTTCATATGATTGGAGCCACTTTTGTCGTTGAATACGTTAGAAGTCATACCACCATCCTCATGTAAATGAGGATCTATTTCTCTATGACTAGTCCAATACCAATAGTTTTGAAGAAAACCATATTGATAAAGGTGTAACTTACCTTCATCCGGATCCTTATACTTCCGATTTTTGCATTTCCGACATGGACACCTATATTGTTGATTATGTACAAATTCTTATTGACTTCTAGCATGTGCATCAAACTTCTCAACCCCGTCTAAAAACTCTCGTCTATACCCAACTCTACCAGGTAATAACCTACGATACATCCATCTACGATGCGTAGGCCCGTCCATATATATTTTGATTGACATTTAACAATTTATTAAATTATTAGTTATAGTAATCAATACATGAAGATGTTATGATTACATTTCATCTATAATGAACATAATATATATAACCATTATGCATATATACTTTACTTATACATAAATTTCTTTAATTTCTATATTTTACTTGTAAGTATTTATATCATGATTAAACTAATCATACCTAATTAGCATAAATATACTCACACTAATATAATTGATTACATTATTTCTACCTAATTAATATGAAATAACGCACACACAATTAGAATATGTATACAATTATTTCAAAATTTACAACAAACATTTCATTCCTAATTTTACACAACTAACCACTATTTATTAACAATTTGTCAAATGTTAAATAAATTTATAAATAAACCACAAACAATTGCACATATATAAATCACAAATAACATTTACGTCAACTTCAACAATAATTTCCAACAAATCTAATCCCATATACTTTAAAGAACACAAATTTTATACATAAATAATATTTACTTCAACTTCAATATTAATTTCCAACAAGTGTAACCTCACATATTTTAACCAACACATCATCTATACATAAATAACATTTACTTCACTTTTAACAATAATTTCCAACGAATATAACCTCACATACTTTAAACAACACACCATTTATACATAAATAACAAAATTGCACATTTTTCTTTTCAAATTCATTCATAAACAACATTAATTTGTAATAAATTATATAAATTCATCAATTTGAAGTAAAATTATTAAAAATCCTAAATCAAATAAAAATCAACAAAACAATACCTTGCACCGGGTGGCGACGTCACGACAGTCGGCCGACGGCAGGAAGGCGATGGCGATGGCGACGGCGGCGTCCTTGAGGCGGTAGCAGCGGCGGGAGCAACCAAGGAGAATTCACTCCTCTTTGGGCTTCGGGTTCCTCACGCGGCGGACGAAAGGTGGCAAATGGAAGGAGGGGCGGCCGGAGACGGCGGCGGCGGGCGAACGTCGAGGGGCTGGGCACTCTCGCTCACAGTCGCGTGGACTTCTCTCTCTCTCTCTCTCGCTATCGTTAATCCCATCCGGCCGAAAGGCCGGATCTGGATTTATTTGGATTTAGCGATGGAACAGATCCGTCGTCGTGTTCCGTCGCTAATAAAAAATTTTAATCAACGACGGAATGTTCCGTTGTTAACGACTAAAATAATAAAATTTAAATTTTTTTCCTGTTTTTCCTCGATCCGAAATTCCGGAAACACCAGCTGACCAATTAGCGACGAAACATTCCGTCACTAATAACATCAAAGACGGAATAGCGACGTAAATTTTTGTCGCTAATTCCAAATTAGAGACGGATCCTAATTTCCGTCGCTGTCCGACATAGTTGCCGCTTTTGTCGGTTTCCATCGTTGATTTCGTCAGCTATGTGGCGACGGAACTATTTCCGTCGCTAATTTTCGTCGCTATTTAATAGTTTTGTAGTAGTGTAAATAATAATAGGGATTGCAGTTTAATGAACTAAAACTAATATACTTAGCAGATTTACAAACTAAAAATCAAAATAGAAGGTATGATCAAACTAGTATATCATAATCGGGTTAATTGAAATAGATGAGCACTCATACCCAACAGTTGTAGAACTCAATGGAAGACAAGCCAAAAACCCAACTTTGTCTTGAATCGGTAACAATACGCTGCAACTTGATAAAAAATATAAAAAATAAAAAAAAACAAGGACTACCAATCTAAGAAAACTCAAAATTCAACTCGGAACTCGGAAAATCAAGATGAAACAAAGTACTTCAGAAATTCACTATCTAAAAATGGGACCAGAATCAACACAAATGAATTCAACATCCAAAGAGAAATTTCTTCTCTAATCGAACTTGAAAAGAACTCAGCTTGCACTAAAATCGAAACCAAAACCGAAAATCAAAACTTGAAACTAAAACTTTGAAAACTAAACCCAAAATTCGAAAACTAAAACTAGAAATTTGAAGAACTAAACCTAAAACTTGGAGCTTGCCGTTTCGACCTGTCACCCCGTCGCCTACCGCCCTTCGTTCCACCTCCATCCTCTTTGAAGACTCGGACACTCGCTCGGCACAATTCCGAGTTCTAACAGAGGAATCGGGTATAAGAATTTCTCACTTATAGAGTTTTGATTCCAAGGCATTCTCCGTACCTTAGAAACTTTTCTGAGTGATATGGTATCTTCTCTAAGTGATATAGCATTTACTTTATGTATTTCTTGCTTGTCTCTAAGTGACTCGAGAAAACAAATCTGCATGTCTCACTCGGTTCCGAGTCCCTCATCACTTAGATATATCGCATGCTTGAATTGACTAGTATTTCGCTTTACCACACTCGGATCCGACTTTATGTTATAAGTTCTATTTTGTTGGAGTCGGTGCTTCTAGTCCGAATCGTGCTTAGTCTATATCAAGTTATTTCACTCGATATTCTTTATGTAACTTGATTCTTCGCTTAGACTAACTCGGATGGAATTTTGAGTTTCATGGTTATTAGACTCGGAAAATTCCACTCACTTTCCGACTCGAGATAATTAGTTACTTAATTATCTTATTTATATTATTATTTGTGTCTAATCGTGGACCAAAGTATTTTATACTTTGAGAACCAAAATTGATTTACTTTTGTAGGTGATTCAAACGAGGATACACTTTTTGAATTACAAAAGTAACCGGTTTCAAAACGTCAAATCACCAAGCAGACATGGCTTTTCCTCTTCTCTCGTCCCAGTCCCGGAAGATTGTGTCGTGGCTGTCTGTTTCCAAATCTAAAAATTGAAACGCCAAGCTTAACGGTGGTTTCCACCTTATCCTTCAAGACACCGCCGAGTGGTTTTGGGACTTCCAAGAGAGTTAAGAACCGTTGCCCAACTTTCATATCACAACGGATACTTTTTGAGTGACTCGAAAGCCTTTATCAACGGTCACAAAGGACTTTCCGTCGAAGTTGGAGATAACGGCTATACTGCTTGGTCATCTATAAATAGAAGCCAACTTTCAAGACTTGAAGATTGCCGAACCTATTCTTAATACACGTACTTGACCAAAGTCATTGTATTCATTCTCAATCTTCTACTTACAACTCCCACTCTGTAATTTCATTACTTTCGAGTTGTAAGGTCTTGTACTTAGTTACAAACACTTTCTTACTTTCTGGGTAAGGTCCCTTGACTAAGATGTAAAGGTCAACTCAGCTTAGTTGTCCCTAGCTGTAAGGGTTATCTCAGCTAGGAAGTACTAGATTAGATAAGGGAATTTATGAGTCTAGGAAAACTTGTAAAGATTTGTTTAAGGGAGCAACTTGGGTTCGGTCAGTCTATCGTACTTTGTGGACTCAAAATAGTGGATTTGACTTCGTGCTTGGATTAGCACGGTCCATGGTTTTCTGCCCCATAAGGGTTTCCACGTAACTTATTTGTCTTTACTTTACGAGTTCATTCTAGACTCGGACAGTCTCAAAGCTTCAGCTTTATCTCTTTATAGCAATTTTGAGTTCATACTTTTCGACTCCACTTAGACTCGGAATCATGTTTCGCCTCCACTTTGGCAAAAGAGTTTGATTTTCAAAGAAAATCCTCCATCACCCTATTCACCCCCCACCCCGCCGCTAGGGTGACTCGAGACTCTCCCTGAGCAAACCTTCACTCTTTTGCTTTTAAAGTCTCGGTCTCCTCCTCTTCTTTGTGCTCATGCCTTGGTTTGAGTTGTTTAGGTCTCCCTTGTAGGATAGAGTCCGGATGTATATGGAGTTGTGAGGGGTTTTGATTGTGTGAGGACGCCGACTAGAAGATGGGTTCTTTCTTGGATCTCGTAGCATACGAGAAGTAGAAGAGGAAAAGAGGGCTAGTAGCGTAAGAAGAAAGAGGTGGAGTTTGAAAGAGTTTGGACTCTGGTTGGTGAAGGACGAGAGGAAGGGGAAAGAGTTTGAGGGCTTAAGGTTTTAGGGTATGAAGATTCCGAAGAAGAGAGGAAGAGGATGAGGGTGTTAGGGTTTCGAGGTCTAGTGCCTTGAGGAAGAAGGAGATGGGTCTTGAAGGCTTCGATTGAAGGAGCAGACCTAAGAGGATGGAGGAAGGATTCTGGTTTGGTGAAGGTCGAGAGAAGAGAGAGAGAACATAGGGTCGGGGTTTTCCGGTTGTTTGAGCCGAGATGAAGGGGTGCTAGGGTTTTAGGGCGAGAGGGAAGGGTTTTAAGTGAGGGAAGTGGAAGTGGCCTTAAGGTTTCGGTGGAAGGGGGCCATACAATAGCAAGAACATATATATATCCCCGATTAATCATATCACTTTTAGTACTCAATTATCAACTTGTATCTAAGGTCTATTATATATATCAAACCTCTCACATTTTTTGAGGACAACCATACATTAATGTTTCCACCTCTTTATTACATTAAGAACAATGAATGTGACCTAATACATAATGTGCAAGTGTACCATAGTTCCCTTACTTTAGATTTATACAACCGATTCAACCCCACTTGGCTAGTACTTATTTTCAGTTCATTTGGGAAGCAAGTCTTGCCATATAGCAACTATTGCCTCAAAGGGTAGCACCCACTAACACATGCCTCAAAAGGTTCTTGTTATTCCCGATTTATTTTTTGTTTTTCTTTTCTTTTCATATTTTTTTTCTCAATGTAAAATATAACATGAAGTTTATTTTGTACAAAAGACAAGTGGATGAATCAATCAATAACAGACCTCAGCATCTAAGAGCAAATGGCTTTTATAAAGGTATGTGCAGATTTTACAAATTCTCATGATATGCTAAGGTTAGAAAAAATGATATTAGAATTGTCATACTAAGAAGTGAATGTCATCATGTATATTTCCCTTTTACAAACTAATAACTAAGTCATAATGGTTCAAAAATTAATCAGAATGTATATAATATCTCCCTAAAAAACCTTTTTAGATTTTTTATAAATTTTTCTAAAACAAGGGTTTAAAAAGATAGGTTTTCCATCCCCATAGTTAAACGTGACAATGTCCTCATTGGAAGTAAGAAGAACCTCAAAGAAAAATAAAACTAAAAAGAAAACAAATATTTACAAAATAAAAAGAAAACTAAAAATATATTAAAAAAATAACATGACTCAAAAAGAAAAGAGAATAAAGCATCAAATGAAGGTTTGCTCGGGGAGAAGTTAAGTCACCCTAGAGGGGGTGAATAGGGTGATGGAAGATTTTTAGTGAAAACACACACTTTACAATGAATATGACTACCCAGATTTGTTCCCAAACAAATCTATTACAATTTTCCCAGTGCTTAGAATTTACCTTATCTGATCGACCTAGTACTTCCAAGTTGAAGTTACCTTATCAACTTGGGATCCTCTAATTTTTCCCAGGGTTAGAAGTTCCCTTATCTAACCTGGTACTTCCAAACCGAGGTAACCTTTACAGTTTGGGACAACCGAGTTGAGGTAACCTTTACAACTCGGTCAGAGAGAAAGAGTAGAAGAGTAGTAAGAATTACAATACAACTGACTCAGAAAAATACAACTCGAGAATATTAGAATTACGAGTTTGGGAGTTGTATGCTAGAGAAGATGTTCAATATGGTCTCTCTTTTCTTCTATTCGTCAGTTGAAATCTTGTGCTAAGGCTTCTATAAATAGTCCGCCTTGAAGAGATAGCCATTGTGCCTCCAACGTCTTTCGTTGAAGTCTGTCCGAGTCAACTAGCCTTTGTAACGGATAGTCCGAGTCACTCAGATTTCTGGACCACCTTAAAATAACCGTTGTGCCTTGGTCCTAGCTTCCAACAACTCTTTTTCCAGCTTTTGTAAACTGGAAAAGCAAAACGAAAAGACCGTTAGACACGAAATAAAATATTACCCAAAACAATAACGAGACAATGCTGTCGGTAAGTTCCGAGCTTTTCTAGAAATTCCAGCTTTTTGTCCGGCGAGTGCTTTAATGGTCGAAGCCTTTTGCTTTTGCTTTTCTTCAGATAATTGACAATAAAAAACCTGCAAAAACATTAAGCACAATGGTTCTCAAAGTATAAATATACTTTGGTCCATAATTAAATAAGGATTAGTCTAAATAAAGCATTTAATGACTAATTACCTTAATATATTAATCTGGAATATTTCAAGTCTAATATTCAATATACTCAGATTCCAGATATGCTAAAACTCATAAATAAATCATTCAATCTTAATGGGCACAAGAGTTATATAGACATTTTACAATTACGCATAATTAAACAAATAATAGCGTAGGCAAACTAAATGTCCGAGTCCGACTAAGTGGGTCAGAATCTAAGTTCGAGTGGGTTAGATCCGAGTCCGAGTTCCGAGTGGGTCAGATCTGAGTCCGAGTTCATAATGGGTCAGATCCGAGTCCGAGTTCATAATGGGTCGGATCTCGAGTCCGAGTTCATAATGGGTCGGATCCGAGTGGGTCGGACTTACTCGGTCTATCATAACTAACTCAGATTCTACTTTCTAAGTCCGAGTCTGACTTAGTGGGTCGGACTTAGTCGGATAATCTTAATATACTTAAGTCCGAGTTCAGTCAAGAATAAGTCATATTGAAATGATGAATTGTAAAGCATATGACTTAGTTAAATGAATTTCTTTTAGGATGCTTCTTGCTTTATCCTAAATTTAGATGAATGCATGAAATCAAAACACATTCAAGGGGTTAGTCAGTCATACCTGAGTCTTCATCAAATATGTACAAAAGAAAATAAAATAAAAGGAGAATAGAGAGAGGAACGATTATACTAGGTTAGGTGTTGGGTACACTTAAGTTAAAGTCTCTTGAAATAAGTTCAAATGGAGACTCATGGAATATCAACCACTTCATCTCAACTCAAGCTACTATCTCAAATTAAATATCATTAAAACATGTAACAATTTATCAAATCTACAAGAAGAGCGCTCAACCAAACAACGGTAACAAAAACTTGAGAGTTGGTGTCGAAACAATACATTTATAATATCAATACAACACCATTAAGAGTCCATTTCAACTTGTCAAATTATGAACCAACATTATTGGATACAGAAGTTTTATACTCATAAAGCATGGCTTCATAGGATTTAAATTGATGGTCAGTCATGATGGGGTCAACGTAAAAGGAATCATAATGAACTAAGAAATTATCATGGTCAATATGCTAAAAAAACATCCTTTTCTATTGAGATATTTGATTCAATAAGTATATCATGCTCAATCTCACAACCGTAACACCCCGAAACTTAATCGCAATTAATTATTTTAAATTTGTATTTTATCGTCTTAATATTGTTTAAGAGCAGTGAGTCGCGCATAATACGAAATCGAAATAAAATATGCGAACGAAGTTGATAATCGTAAATAATAATGTGAACGAAGGAGGGGAAGGAGCTTGAAAAGCGGTAAATATCATTCATTCCCCTTCTTTCGTTCTCACTCTCACATCTCTTTCCTCTCCTCCTTCACCGCTGCATGTGCTGCCACCGCCGGCCATCGGTCGCCGGCCTCTTCTACCGCCGGAAGGCTGCCGCCGACGCCTCGGCCACCACCCTGTCACCTCCAGTGCATCTGTCTCCCTCCTCTTCGCTCCGTTCTGCGCCAGCAGCGGCTGTCCTGCCCTCTGCTGGTGTCACCGCCAACAGGCATCACCGACCGCTATCGCCACCACCCGGCCGGACACCGGTGTTGCTGTCGCCCCTATCTCGCCGCCAGACACCTTCTGCTCTCCCCTTTTTCCTCTCGTTTCATGACAAGCGAGGCGGGACAGCCCTGTCTCTGCTGCGCTCGGTTGGGACAGGCGCCGCCCCGACCGCCCTCCGGCTGCCGACCGACCCCTCCGCCGGCGCTCGGCGCCGCCAACCAACCTCTCGACACGGCCGGATCTCCACCACTAAGCCACGACCATTTGATTTCACATCTAACCTAATTTGAGGTATATTTCCAATCCTTAAATTCTAAGCAAATTTTATCACAATTTTATGTTATTATTGAATAATTAGACAAGTATATGTGAATTGTGAATCGATTATGGTGGAAGTGAAGGAATTGTGGGAGAAAATGAAATTGGATTTAGGGATTAATATGTGTTGATATGGAATTGGAAATTGATTTGGGGTTATTTATAATTGTTAATGTGCTTGTTAAACTTCTATACGAGTATGTATGAATTATTTGGTTGTGGAAGAATTTTAGGAAAGATATTGAGGATGATTGAAATATGAACATGTATGTTGTTGTGAGTTGCTTTCAAGGATGTGTAATGGGGTATTGATGGAAGATCGAATTTATTTGTGTATGTGTGCTAAACTTGGGTAAACTAATGCAATTGAATCTTGGTTTAGTTAAGCGAGAGTGAATCAATTTGAAAAGGGGAACTTTAATGAGAGTATAGAGGTATATTAATGTGTGTGAATTAAATGGAAATTGGGTATGCTAAGTTTTGGATTGAAAATATGAAATAAATGTAAATTAGCCGATGAAGTTGAGGGTTTCATTGGATTTATTGGAGATCTTGTTTGAAGTAAGTTGCGATGAAGTGAAAAATAAGACCATAACTACTTAGATTATAATAAAACATGAATGACTAAGTGAGCAATGATCTTAAAGAAGGTTTTGGATATTATTGAAAGAGAGATTGGGATTGAAGGAAATTCATAATGTTGAATCGAGTTGAGAAGGGAGGAAGAATCGATCTTTATAAAATTGTGAGAGTTTTAAGCTCAAATGAACTTTGAGCGACAAGTGAGAAATTAAAAGAAACCGAACGTAAGAGTTTACAAAAAGAAAGAAAAAGAAAAAGTAGTATGACAACCTAAATAGAGACCTAACTTATCGAATCAAATTACTCTCGAAAACGAAAAGCGACGGAAACGACATGTTCGAAGAAGAGAACGAAAACGATATTTAAAGGAAAATGAACAACTACCTCAGGAATTAATCGTACGGAGCCATCTCCCGATAATCGGGATTTTTATGATTAAATTACTTAACCGAAGCTTTAGCAATAAATATATATGTATGAAGGTTCTTGTCGTGATCAAAAATCGAAAAGTTCATGAGCACAAGAAAATGAGAATATTAACGAGATTGTAACTTGGGTTATATACTGGTTGAAACTTGGTTTTTGTGGTTGTAAATATACTCTAGCGTGTGACCGTTGAGTTGTGTACTCCGAGCGTGTGGCTCGTTGAGTTTTATTGTGGATTTTATGTATGTCTTTAAGGCTTTTAGCCTAATGGTTATGCCATGTTTCAAACGAAACTCTGCCAAAATTTTTAGAAAATTGGAAAACCAAACCGACACCTTAAGTAGGAAGTATATTTGATTTACGAGATAAGATGACGTCCGGGCATACTAGATGAAACGAGCGTTACAATTAAGGTTAGGCTACATTAAGCACAGTACTAGAAGTGATAGAAGCAAAAGATCAAACTTGAGTTTTATTACAAGAATGGGGAAATAAACTCATCAATTGTTATATACAAATTTAAACTATATCATCAATAGCTTATTTCTGGGAAATGTATGAATATCGAGATCGAAATGAAATAATATGGATAGGTACGCGAAAAGTAAAAGTTTGGTGATCGTAAATGCATATAACTATTGTTAAAAGACTAGTAATTTACAAAAGTAGATTCATTTTGGAAACAGAAATCGAATTGAAATTGTGTTGTAGAAACAATTCGCATTTGAAGTGTTCGGCACACCGAGGTACGTTATTGCCTTTACATTTATACTAAAAGTAAAAGTTTTACAGATTACTAGTTGGTGCTTACAATTCATGGCATTTATGAATATGTTTTAAGAGTTTTATCATGATTTGGCCATGCAAAGGACCCATTAATTGTTATGATGGTCTATGACCGCATATAATCGTAATCGTAATCGTAATCGTAATCGTAATCGTAACCACAATCGTAATCGTAATCGTAACCGCAATCGTAATCGTAATCGTAAATGGTTGATCCGGGACGCCTGGACAACGTTTCTCGCTAGCGAGCATTTAACCGTTAATCGTTCAAATGTTCACGTAACCGTTAATCGTTCAATTGTTCACGGAATCGTTAATCGTTCAATTGTTCACGGAATCGTTAATCGTTCAATTGTTCACGGAATCGTTAATCGCCTAATCGTTCACATAATCGTTAATCGTTCAATTCTTCATAGCCGATCGCCTTAGGGTTCAATGAACCTAGGAGTCGATTCTATGATTGATTGTTTCATAGTATGGGTCCTAATTTTGGCTAAATCGGAAAAGCAAATCGGCAATTGACAAGTTTGCGAACTGTTTATTCAAGAAAAATGATTTAAGATATGCATGATTTAAGAGCACCTAAATTATAATTTTATTTTATAAGGGTAATGTACTGAGGTTCTAGCTCACACGTCTATTGTTTATGTTTTAAAATTTTTAGGAAGTCCAGCGCATGGCGGACTATTCACAATCACGCCGAAAGCTTAAAGAGGAAGAAAAAGACAATGCTGGTCGGGAGAAGTGATGTATGACTGTTCGTCTTGACCCCACACATGCTAGTCCCTCCCTTGGTCATTTGGCTCATGATTCCTCTCCAACCGATCCTCGAGATTTTGAAGATTTCATTTTCTCGTGAAGAAAATTTGGATTGGATTGTTACATAAATTGTTTGAATAATTATTTTGTTCAAATGAATTTGCCTTGTTTTCATTCTAAAACGGCGGTAACGTCTCCCAATTTACAAGTCTTCCGCTGTTAATTACTTATTTATGTGGTTACGTATTGGGGCGTTACAACAACTAACATGCATTTCAAGCTCATGAACCCGTTCAGTAGTAGGAGAGAAAGAATCTAAAGGAGGTGAAGGTTCTACTGTGTCGGCAGTATCTTTCTCCTTAATTTCCTCTATTTCGAAAAGAAACAAGTAGGAGTCCTTAGAAGAACACAATCAATAGTGTTAGTAGAAGTATTAGGTGAACCAGTCTCTTGAGAAGAAGAGGGGCAGGATGATTTTTGACCAAAATGTGAGGATATAATACTTGGTCACTCACATTATCATTCACGAGATGGAAGGGTCAATGCTCTTAGAGTTCACCTCCGGATGACTAAGAAAAGTTCTTTTAAGTTGGGTCAACTATTTGGTCATAGCCTTAAGCATTTTCTCCTAGTTATTACAACTTTTATCAACATCGAGTGTAACCAGGAGGAGGTTGTGTCTTAATAATGGGAGGTGGTGGTCTAGATTCATTGGGAGCAGCTAGATAAGTTGGTCTCTCTAGTGGGATCCAAAATGAAACAAAGTAGGTTGGGGCATGTTTTGACCAATAACATTAGGTCCACTACTCCAAAAAAACAAAAAAAAAGGATGATGGTTACATTCTTCATTAAAGGTAGGAGAGTAAGGGTCAAACTTAGGTCTTTGAAATGGAACATTTACTTGCGCTTGTTCTTGGCCGGTGACCAAGTAAAGACAAGTATTAAAAAGGTGATCTGAACTTTGACAATAAGAACATGACACCAAAGGAGTTTGAAATATTGGGGTTAAGAAGTTAAACCCTTCAAGCATATTTTCAAGCACATCAACTTTAGACTCAAGGTGACTCACATCGAAACAACATGAATAATCCCCTTTGCACTATTAATTTTAGAACCTAGGCTCTCATCTCTAGTGGTTTCCCATTATATAATCTTTTCCACTAAGTCCTTTAAAAACTTCCAAGCAATTGCAGGACTTTTAGAAAGAAAATCACCCCGACACATAGACTCTAACATAGTGCTAATCTGTTGGTCAAATCCTTCGTAAACAATTTGGCACAAACGCCACTGTTCTAAACCATGATAGGAACATTGGACCAACAAATTCTTAAATCTTTCAAAATAATTCCAAAGTAGTTCTCTATCCATTTGAATAAATTGATTGATTTTATTCCTTAACTTTACAGTTTTGCTATTAGGGAAATATTATCTCAAAAATATTCTAACAAAGTCATCCCAAGTAGAAATAGAGTTAGCAGACTAAGATCTACATCCATCTTTTAACAAGTATCTTTTAAAGTAAAAGAAATTAATCTCATTCTTATTTCATCATAAGAGATATTAGGAAAAAACATCATAGAAATCACTTCATCGAATTCCATCAAAAACATGTATGCATCTTCGTAACTATGAAATTTTGGGAGCATCCGAATATAATAAGGTTCAATCGGATCCCAACTTAAGCAAATTAAAACATAAAGAGTTAAACCTTCTAATTGGATAAAAGAGATTGATCGGGGTTCTCTCATGTGGTTCAAATTCAATCATTTTCTCTAGTTAGGTTTCGAATTTCATTTCAATTGAAAGTTCAATCCTAATAAGTTTTCTTTTAGGTTCCCTAACGTCACAACTTATGCACTAAACCCATAAATATATTTTTCGTCTTTTTGTTTTTCTATTTTTTTTCTCTTTTTTTAATCAAAACAATAAAATAAAAACAAAACTAAAACACAATAATCAAAACAAAAAAACAAACTAAAAATAGAAGCAATAAATAAAATCAGAAAAATATAGGCCAAAAATTCAGAAAAATCCAAGGATTAAGCACATAAATTTTTTCTCAATTTTTCTGACCTAATTACTGCAGAAAATTAAAACAGAAACATGCTAAAAATATAAAAACAGCACCTAAATCACTTTTGAAAATTGCAGAAAATTCTGAAAATTCCAAAAAGTTCCACAAAAATTACCCTAAACTCTAAACAACCCTAGAAACATACAAAAATTATCAAAATACAAAACCAAAACTAAACAAGAAAAATTGAGAACAGAAAACCAGAGAAAAAAACCTGCACAAAACAATTTCTGCACAATCTTTTTCTTTGTTTTCTGCCCTAAACAGAATAGTAAAAGCAACAGTTTTGGACATTTTTTTTTTTTGGACAGTAACAAAACAGTTTTGGACCAAACTAATCAAAAAACAAAACTAAAACAAAAAATGAAATCTATACTAAGACCTAAAAAATAAAGGCACTGATTAAGTCTTGAAAATTAAAATCATAAAATGGAAGAAAGTAGACTCAAACAGAAAATTTACAAACTAAAAATGACTTAATTTTGCAACCAAATTTCAATTATTGTCATCCCCTGCAGTGGCGCCATTTTGATGGAATGATTTTAGAGAATACGGGGATTTGTCGAACCACAGAGATGGACTAAATTAAAATTTAGGTTGCAAGCACGACTAGAAGACTCAAAACTGAAGCTAAAATTCAAAACTAACCTAAAAGGAACTTAAATGAATAACTTCAAGCCTAACTAACTTATCAATACATCACCAGCCAAGTTATGCTAAATAATAATAGCGATTGCAGTTTAATGAACTAAAACTAATATACTCAGGCAGATTTATGAACTGAAAATCAAAATAGAAGGCATGATCAAACGAGCAAGTCATAACTAGGTTGATTGAAATAGATGAGGAGTCATACCCAACAATTGTAGAACTCAATGGAAGACAAGCCAAAAACCCAAATTTTCTTGAATCAGTCAATACACTGCGACTTGATAAAAAACTGGGACTACCAATCTAACGAAAACTCGAAATTCAACTCAGAACTCATAAAATCAAGATGGAACAAAGTACTTTAGGAAATTCACTATCTAAAAATCGAACCAGAATCAACCCAAATGAATTCAATATCTGAAGAGAAATTTCTTCTCCCATCGAACTTGAAAAGAAATCAACTTACACTAAAATCCAAAACCAACAACTGAAAATCAAAACTTGAAACTGAAAATTTGAAAACTAAGGTGTGTTTGGTTGTGGAGAAAATATTTTCCAAGGAAAACCATTTTTCACCCACATTTTCCTTTGTTTGGTAGAAGAAAAATAATTTTTTAAAATAGCTACTTAAATGCAAAAACCCCATAAATATGAAAAGAAAAGGTAAATAACTAATTCAAATTCAAAACCCAAATACACACACACACACACACACACACACACACACACACATATATATATATATATATATATATATATTAAGCACCGTAATTTGATAAGTTTGTATATTTCCCTATGATCAAACTTTTCCACGTATAAAATAATAGAACTAAAAAAGCAAATAAATACTGTAAAAAAATTTCATCTATGAACTTTACAACAAAAAAGGGAAAAAGATAAGGACAAAACTTGAAAAAAGAAATTGAAGGTAGTGCATCAAAAGAAATTTACAATTTGAACTCCCATTGATAAGACTTTATTTTCCCTTGATTGAGGAAGAGAAAAATTAACTTCCTTCTTCATAAAAGGATATTTATTTTCCGTTGATTGAGGGAAATTATTTTCCCCACAAAATATTTATGCACCACTTATGCTAACAAATGCCGGAAAATAGACATCACATCTCATGCTAGAAGATTTGATGCCATTCTCGCGCATTCATCACCGTCGATAAGACTACAACTCTTAACGAGTCTAGTGGATCCTTACTCGTATAATGCTGAAAAGGGTATTCAGTCCATAATGAGATGACGCTACCTTATCGACATCATATCTCATGCATCCAACGGGTCAATTCAGTTACATAATTCATCAATTGAAGAAACATAGGAACTGGAAATTTTTCGGACTATTTTGGAAGAGTTATAGATGAGTACCGAAGGTGTAGTTCTCGAAACCCGCCACCGGTCCTTTTTATAGCGAATCATTCAAGACCACAGTCCTTACCACTCATGCCACTCGTAGCCAGCCAAAACCCGGACCGCGCCTTAGCCGGCGCCGGCCGAGTGACCAGCTTCCCGCTTTTCCTTCGATATGAGCATCTCCTGCAAATGGGCTATTTTTTTATTTATTTATCATAGCCCATTTTCGCCAACCCAGCTTATTTCTGGACCATGCAACTTACCATTTCCAATTTTCTCTTTTATTATTTTTTCTTTTGGAGGGAATGGGGGTAGTGCATTTTTTCAAATTTGTCTTTGAATTTTTGCATAATAAAAATAAAGAAAGCATTTTAGAATCGAGTCTTTGCATTCATCTCATTGCATAGAGTCAAATAGTACAAAATATATTAATATTAACACTATTATGCACCCTACAAGTGGTTATTCAATCTTCATCATCGGCAACATCATCGAAGACATAATTGCCGATATCTTCCAAGATTGAGGTTGAAACTCGCCTATCTCCCGCAATTTGTGAAGAGTCAGCCCCGTGGCCCCAAGTTGGTTGGGACGCGTCATAATAAGGCCCACTATACGACATCCAATGAAAATCATATGGGTTGCCATAAGGATCAAACGATTGTAAGGGCATAACATCCATATCGGTCTCGAAGAGCTAGGCCCGACATTAGAAGAACTAGGCCTAGGTGCGAAGTACTTGGTCTCGCCTTAGAAGCACTCGCGACCATGAGAGCGCCGAGATGAGCATTGTGAAGAACCTGGTTCTAACAATGATACTCGGATGGCATTTGTTGGCTTGTGGCTTGAGCTTGAGTCCTAGAGTTTCCAAGAAAACCTCCCGATGGAGGTTACCTAGAATGGTTATCCTATAAAAGTAAAGGAACTCAAGTCAATAATCTTACCATAGTAGATATGGTGAGAGATGAAACATGGCTCCCGCCCTCCACCAAGAGGCCATGGATAAGGCTTTCGCCTTTTGTCCTCGTCACAGGATAAGCATGTCTTCTAGAAATTTTTGAAGAAATTTTATAAGAAAACCAAGATATTCGCAAGGTAAATGTGAGCAAGCTAGAACAAGGTTAGAGCAAGCAAGAAGAAGCCAAGAGACGAGCAAGTGAGGTGTGTAAAATGAACGCACCAAGCTCCCTTTTATGGCCGAAATTTGGCCAACTTGATTAGAGCATGAGACAAAATTCAAAAAGCAAGAGGTGACAAGCATGGAGACCGGGTGCATGTGTTGAGATAAGGCCTACCCAAAGCTTGGTCGGCGCCAGCCACAAGCTGGTTGTCTTTTGGAGCTATATGCATCTAAGTGGATCTTTGGACCCGCAACATTAACTTTATCATGTTCATTCTTCGATCTCTTTTCGACTGAATTATTCAAGTAAAAATACTGAACTTCCATGATCCATTAACGAATATGCTAATACGAGTAGAACTATTAAGCCAAGCTTCGGATCAAAAGACGATCAAGCTTCAACAGAAATTACCGAGCTTCAGGACTCCGATCAAGCCAAGCTTAGGACCATTCTATTGGACTTCAAAATGTACGAGTCATGATCAAATGCAGGCCCTATTTCGAACTTCGAGTTCAACGAAGCAAACCAATTCCTGACAAGTACAAATAAATCACCATTTGAAGCAATGCCTTTAAGCAAGATAAGTATCCTTTGGTGTCTACTTTGACCCTTCGTCTTTCGGACTCGGTCAAAGTGGGGGTTAATTATAGACACCGAAAATGTGTCACTCTTATCTCTTTATTTCTATTTTTATTTTGTCAGCCCAGTGATGAAATCTTAGTCCCGCTTGTGAACTCATATCAGGTCGGAGTGTGACCGACGTGACGGAAGCCGATAAACCACAAAGAACCCAATTGAACCACAAAAATAAACCTTTTTGATTGGTCGGCCCAAAAACCCATTTTCTTTCGGTTGGTCTAAGCCCGAGTTAACTCTCCAAGTCAAAATGAGGTTGGCGTCGCGCTTTAAGCCTTGCTGCTCGCTAAACACAGACATTTTATCTTCAACATCCCAGCATGCAACACGTAGCTCAAAATGTCCGTACGATGTCATTCGGGATGGCCGCTTCATGACTTTTACGCCAAATTGATGCGTTTATCTCTAAGCATCCAGCCGAGACACGAAGTTAACTTCACTAAATGACACCGTACATGGCCAACGCCGCCCTTTAAGGCCTATTCGCCAAAGTTCTGCGTTTTGCTCCGAGTATTTAACCACGACATGGAAGGTCGGTTTCTGTACGACGTTGTTTTGGGGCCGACGCCGCGATCCTCGACCCTTCCCAAGGGATTTCTAATTCAAGCTGGTTTTATCCCGTTTTTCCGAATTCTAGCCGGTCTGGTTCTCGCTATCTTCGACGGTTGCTTTCTTATTTCTTATATCATTTTTTTTACCTAAATTTCTCTATAAATAGAGAGCTTAGCTTCTCATTTTGGAGAGAGGTCATAACCTAGCTGCATGTCTGTTGAAATTAAGCTAAGAGCTATTGGATGCTTATGGGTATTCCGATCTCTTGGCTTATTTTCAGCTAACCCTCATTACACTCTAGAACAATCACAACCATAAAACCTAAATTCCCTACTGCGTCACAATTCAAGATACAAACTAGGATAAAGACTAAATTACAACCGCTTAAGAGCAAAATTGCCATGGCTTGTCGGAGCTACTAGTTCCGTCTCCGTACATACATTAAACTTACTATACATTACTATCTACTTACATAAGAAACCGAGTATATACACCATGTTAAACATGAAAATACATGAACCAACTCAACTCGCGATCACCATCCAAGTCAAGCATTCCAGCCAACCATATCAAAGAGTACCCGCAATCGGGAAGGGGAAAATTTGTGGGGGTGAGCAATAAACCACGGGCTCACCGAGTCTTACACCCTTAAAATGGAAATTCTTTACACATAATACTCATAATAATGAAATCAGCGAAAGCGTAATAATATAATACAAACCTATATACTTTTCAACGAAATCTCTTGAAATCATTTACAACATAAAACTCATACCACTTCAATCATTCAAAGCACGGATTGTAATCATTTTGGGAATTGAATCACATGAAACAAGGTGGAACCATTCTGCACTTTCTTTCAAATACTTTCTGAAAATTCTTTCGGGGCTTTAGACGATTAAACTAGCACCAAGCGGTTCTCGGGCGCTACCCCGACTCGAGTTCCGGGACCTATCTCTAGTCAAATACCCGGAAGGCTCGACTTTCTTCGTCAGGAAAGAATCAACCTCTCCGGTTGATGGGCATCCTGATACGCATATCGGGACCCCGTGGCCTAATAAGGACGACCACCTCTTTCCTCTGGTCTAAACAATCTTAGCCCATAATTCATTTAAACCGAAGTGATCACAATCACTTATCAAACTTGGTTTCTAACCAAGATCTCAATCAATTTATCATCGTAGAAGGCATGACACACGTGTCACCCTTCTAAATTCACTTTCTCAAATCCGATTCACTTTCTCAAACAAGTTTCACTTCTTTAAAACACATTCACGTTTGAAAGGCAGTTCACAAGAAGTTGCATTCAAGGATAATTTCACTTAAAGTACAAAACGCCTTTCAAAACTACTTTTAAGCATCACGTAAAGAAATCACTTAACACGAATAGCCATCATTCAATGCAAGCAATCATTCTCAACTCTTTCCAACTATACTTTTCTCAATCCACCACTCTGGTATGATTAATTTCCATTTTCCGAGCCACAATAACCACAAGCGGACATCACCTAATTCAGCGCCCCAACTTCTCACAATTCTCTGTCTTTATTTCAATTCCTCATTCTATGTCTCTACTTAGTGAATTCACTTCGTTTGCTTATGTCTCAACTTCTCACAACTCCCTGTCTTTGCTTCAATTCTTCATTCTAGGTCTCCACTTTATAAATCAACTTCCTTTGCTCTTATTTAGCCATATGACTCCTATTCTCACTTTATCACTTAAATTCCTCTTGTTAGGTTCATCTTCCAACTTAATTTCATCTCAAAGACTTAGATACATTCTAAACTCAACTTAACCTTACAATTCCCGCTTGTCGTTTCCCGCCTCAAACTCCCCATTGTATATCGCTATCTTATTAATCAACTCCTGTTCATCTACCCTTAATTACATAACTCTCAATCGCTTTTCATTATTCAATTTCCGTTAGCTTCGCTTACCTTCCCGTTCGGTTCAACCTTGAGGATTTAAATACGCTTCAAACTCAATTAACCCGACAATCACCTATTTCTCACTCCCATGTCTCGATTGTACATCCATCAACACGAATTCCTACTCCTTTTTATACTTCACTCTTTATTTCCCAATATTAGCAATCATCTCTTAATGTCTGTAAATTCAATAAATCTCTAAGGTTCAATCTGAATTATCAATTCATAAGTTATACCCAAACCACAACGTGTTCATCCCCACCCCAACCGAACGAATAAGCAACCCAACTCCAACTCTGTCCGAATTCCCCGAATCTCAATTCGAGCCCAAACAATTACCAAATCCCTTCACAACTCCTAATTCCACTTTCAGTAACTACTAGATTCGTTCACTCACACACATATTCAATATTCACAACAAAGCTCAATAATCACAACAAATTCATTTGAGTTTTCGAAGGTACTAATAGTTTAGAGTATAAGACTACCCACCTCGATTCGGAGATTGACGGTTTGCTTGTTTTCTAAGATTCGAGCTCCCGGTTCAGTTCCTTCTTTCGTTCCTTTTTCCCTGCTGCTAGCCTCGGCTTCCATAGCCCTCCTCTACGCTCGATACCGTCGCCGGTCGTGGTCCCGCGCTCACCGGCCGCCTACCTCAACCCTTGCGTTCACGTCCTTTTTCTTGCCTCGGTTCGCCCTCCTTCGTGCTCGACCGTTTCCTTGCGCTCACCGGCCGCTTCATCGCCGCTCGCCGTTCAGCACACCGGTCTCCGGCCTCCCTTCCTCACCTTCGCTCTCACTCGCCCTCTCGGTCTCGCTCTATCTCTCCCGCTCGGCCTCTCTCTCTCTCTCTCTCTCTCTCTTGGGTCCGTTCGATCTCTCCTTCCCTTCTTTCCTTTTCCTCTACTCCTCTCTTTCCCTTTTCGGTGGCTCTCATTAGGTGCAGCCAGCACTCGCTTAATCAACACTAATCCCTTCCCCCTCCCTTTTTTTGAATAGGGGTAAATAAGCATTAAGTCCGCCTCGGGTCTCTATAACGAGCACTAACCTTTATTAATTAAGCTATATAAACACACAAGCACATAATAATCACCTAAAATAAATTACGTATAAATACCTAGCTTAATTTAACTATAAAATCAATCCACTCAAAATTCAGGGTCTCACAAGTTGATCGAGATGTTGAATGCGGAGATGTAAGAATGGACTCCCTACTGAACCATTCTAACCTTTTCAAACCCGGATTTTGACGAAACTCGGTTGAAGTAGGCTTCCCCATTGTACAGCCCAAAAGATAACTGCTTAGGACCATGCTAGAGGAAACAAGCTTTTGGAGAGAAGTGACTCAAGTGCTAGACCCGAAGAAAAACTAGGAAAAGGAAGAATATGCTCTTTTATTTGGATGCACATAAAGAATGCAGATTGACCAAAATGGCATGCGATGATGCTGATGGAATCACTTAGATTGGAATGAATTTGACTTGCCTAATGCAAATAAAAGACTCATCTATTTGAGACATATTTAAATTTGATTAATGCAAAAAATTGGATTCACCTAATTGAGATGAATTAAATTTAACTAAATGCAAACAAAGACTTGCCTATTTTTAATTTTGCTAAATGCAAGAAAAGACTATCCTAATTAGAGATGAATTTAATTTGGCTAACGCAAGCAAGGACTCTCCTAATTTGAAATGAATTTTAATTTGGGTAAAAGAGAATAAAAGACTCACCTATTTGAAGATGAATGTAAATGATGGTCAAAATAATAGTATGCGAACAAAGAAAAGCTAAGGTCTAAAACCTACTGAAAAGAGCAGGAGGTCCACGGCAGGACCCACCTTAACTAACGGAAGAAAATCGGCGCCGACTATGTCCTACCGCTAATGATTGTCTAGAAAATGAAAATGACCGAGAATGGAGGAAATTGGATTGACTCGAAATGTGACAAATGGACCAAACTAAAAAGGAAAGGCAATTTGGACTTTTGGCTAAAAATGCACATAAAAAGGGCTGACGCTCAAGAAGATTTATTATTGTATTTTATTTTGCACCCATGCAAGGGTTATTTAGCAAACGTAAACTAAACTAAAGGCTCATAAAAAGGCTAAATATTAAAAACTTGCTATGAGTGAAGAGTAACCACCTCCCAGTGTTAAGTCTAGGTGGACCCACTGAGGTAATAGTTCAACCTCTTTAAAAATATTCTCTTAAGGGTAAAGACTAAAGATCGAAATTAAAAGCAATCGTAGTCCGAGATTGCTTAAATAAAATATGTCTAATGTAAACACAATAAGAAAAATCACAATTTTGATTTTCAAGTGTCACCCTCTTAATAAGTGATGTCCCTAGTGGAGTTGCCACTTAAGGAACCAGTGGGCCTATCCCCCTCCCGACAGCAGGGACGGTAGAACCGAAGTATCCCCATCAAGTGTTTGGTCTCGTTATTATTTTTGTTAAGATTCTTTCGATTGTTGAAAGTTTATTTAGAAAGTGGGGTGTACCTCTGATTATTTCTTTTAGAATATGATCTTAAGACAATTTAGGGTGAAAGTGTGATTGGCGATTTTTACTAATCATTTTATTTTATAAATTCATTTTAGGGAAATCTCGGGATGTTCTTTTGAGGGTAAAGAAAACAGAAAATAAAAGTTGCATTTTTCCACAAAGCTTTTGGACCAAAAGAGAAATTTGCTTGGGCCAGGAGCCGAGCCCGACTACTAGCCGGCTCTAGCGTGAGCCTGCTCCGACCGATAACCAATGTTTGCTATAGGGTCGTGACCGAGGACTCGGTCTTGGCCAAATAGCCTCGGCAATCAAAATGAAACCAGAATTTTCTATTTTTTCTAGTATGAAATGTTGAGAAGCAACATAGATTAATAAAGTAAAAAATAAGGAGTTGTGAAATAAAAACTAATAAAAATATAGAAAATACTCTACCAATCTTAGTACAGAAAAACTAAGCTTAAAAGAGGTTTTGAAAGAGACTCAATCGGCCATAAACCGAGAATCCGGTGTTAAGGGATGAAAGTACAAAATGAAGAGCGATGTTCTCCATTTCGCCCATCAATAGACGACCTTTCTAAATTATGAGTTAAAAAATTATGTTTAAACAAGTCAAGAAATCAACATGCAATAGACAGAAATTAAAGCAAACAAAATATACTAAGAAAGCAATAAACAAGCAATAATAAAGTAATAAAGAAAGTATAAAGAAAGCGATAAAGAAAGCAAAAAGGATATTAAAAGTTATAGTGGGTGGGGAAGAATTAAGAGCGATTATATCTCCAAAACCACAATACGGAAAACGATAAATAAATGAAATTAAAAGAACCGTAAAAAGAAAACTTGAAAATGGATCTAATGCTCTCGAGGTTATGCCACTTACTAATCTTGGATCACAAACATATTTTGGCAACGTAATGGTAGGGCAACGAGCTCAAACGGAAAGAAAAAAAGGTCGTTTATGTGGTTTAAGAAATGGAAAAGTGAGTGATAGTATTGAGAAATGGAGTGACTAGAGTCTGGAGAGAACAAGAGGAAGGATTTTCAACTTTGGGGGTTTTTCCAGTTGAAAATGGTGCAGCAAAATACGGGGGAAAGTCCTCTATTTATAGTAAACATTAGGGATAAAATGAAACCCTAAAAGCCAACCAGTCGTCGAGTTTAGCTTGAACCAGGATTGAAAATGCCGAATTTAGACAATCTAGAAAATCGGATATTCGTTGGACCAAACGACACCGTTTGCAAATTCCGAAAAGCGGCGCCGGTTTATACGACGCCGTGCGGATGCTTCGGGATACGTGCCTCGCTTGGCCACTAAAATAAAACAAAACGTTGCATTTTTGTGCAAGCTTGAGCAATACGGCGCCGGTTTGGGTGTCCTTATTCGGAGCCCGAACCTGGCTTGGTTCTCGCTAAAGAAAATGGTTTATGGGTTAGAACAAGCAAAAAGGCTGATTTTGTGGTGCTAACGAGTTTTTTGTGGTTTAACAAGGAAAAATTTAACTATATCTTATCTAAATAATAAAATAACCTAGGTAGCCTTCATTAATAGAGTAAGAGACCCTAGTTTTAATCTCATCCTAAGAAGGAAGCCTCCAACATCCTTTTCTACAACTATTGAAAAAGGCAAAGGGCTTCATCTAGGCAAAAGCTCTATCTGAGGAATACAAACCGATGAAAAGAGCCTAGTAGAGGAGGAGACTGGGGCAAATAAAGAACAAAAACAGAGGAAAGTAAGCACTCACTAACGTATCCATATCCATCTTTTTAATCACAAATAGAGAAATTCTATTGCATATTTAAAAAATATTTTCATTGGGGAAACCAAGGCTAACAAAACAAAAGGCCAAAACTCGTAGCAAAGGAGAAGTGGTGTGACTTCACTATAGCTATAGGCATGTCACTAAAAATTGTAGAGAGCCACAACACGGAAACAGTTATTAGAAAAGAAATGAAAATAATTCGTTTCTAAACTCAACTTTTCGTCGCTAACCACCTTTAGCAACGAAAATAGAAATGAATTTTTCGTTTCTAAACAGTTCGTCGCAATATTTTCGAGCTACGAAATGTAGTTTGCGTTTCGAGATAGCAACGAAATTAGTTACGAAATTATTTTCGTCTTAGATAGAAATGAAATAATTTCGTAACTAATTTAAAATTTATGTTTCTATTTGAAACGAAATTAGCTACGAAAAATAGTTTCATCTCGGATAGAAACGAAACTTTTCGTAGGTAATTTAGATTTTCGTTTCTACCGAAATGAAATTTGCTTGTTCAATATAAAATTTTCATTACAATTTGAAACGAAATATTTTTCGTTTCTAATTTAAAAATTTCCATTACAATTTGATTATTTTCATCTCTAATTTACATTTAAAAATTAATAATTAATAATTGCTTTTCATTGTAACTATTTTAATCATAGAAACATACCAAAATTTATAATTAATAACCGCATTTTATATTAATAATTTCAAAGTATACATACAAGTCTAGATATACCAATACATACATATTCTTCTATTAGTGTTCAAATTTGAGTAGTAAATTCTCATCTATACATCAAGTCTAACCTAGTCGTTAGAAGGTGGGTGGGAAGTGAGGAGAAGCCCTTCAACAAAGATTCTAAGCTTTCGATCCTTGCGCTTAATTCATCCTTAGTAACTTTGAGCTCCTCCCTTGCAACATGAAGCCCATTCTCCGACATCTTCAATCGGGTTCCATTTGGGAAAGCACGAGACGGAACATATGATGTGGGTGTTGAAGAGCGACGAGCTACAACGACCCTGTCATAATATGCTTATGATTCACTTCCAAGGCCATAGACAGTGCCCTTCTTGCTAACCCCCAGCAGCTTCAAGAAAAAGGGCATCATCTTCTACTTGAGCTTCTTCTGCCTATGTAACATTCTCCTTTAAAGCCTCATATTTATCCTATAATTAAAAATTTTATTAGACATAAGAAATACATAAATATGGTTATTAAAACTACATATACTTCACATGCACATTCAGGGTTAATATATTGCATCATCAAATAGAAACTTTACATTTGGCTCAATTTTGTATAAACCCACAATTTTTTTAAAAAAAGAGAGAAGCAGGGGAAAAAACAAAGATAGAGCTGAAGGAATTTCTCCACATGATTGAAGGTGATGGAGAGTTAAGCTATTCCCAGAATTCCTCTCTCCAGGTAATTTACCAAATCAATCGCTTTCAGTCCTTCATAGCTAATCCTCTTGTACTCTAATTTCCAGATTAATCCACTCTTATTCTGCATTGATTTAAATGTTTTAGAGGGGAGTGTCTCTAAAGAGCCAGCCCATGCTAGAGAGTGCAGTCAGATCCATAATCTATGTTTACATATGAAGTACTAATATGTATTGCAATCTAGGCATACCAAATGCAAAAATAAATAAGCTTCTAAGTATAAGGTAACCAAGGCAAGTCAATACTTTAGCCAATAAGCTAATAAGCCAAAAATAAATGAGCAAGTATAAGCAAGTATTGAACTCCAAAGCACTTTGGAAGCTAGAAAAACCAATTTAACGACTTTTCACTCATGAACTGACATTTCAATACAGAACCTTAATTGACCACATTTCTGAACAAAATCTCAATAAACGTTAAAGATTAGGATCCACAATCCAATTTATCAATATATATTAGCCCAATAGATAAGCTTTCGTAGATTAGTAACTACTTGACAATGAGTGGAGTAACCACAATCACTATTTAATGTCCTTTATATGTCTTTTTACGCCAAGAAAGATGCTAGCTTTTTAACTGAGGACCAATTATTTCTGGCATTTGATAGAGTAATGTTCGTTACAACAACATACTTTTGTATACCACTCATCCAATGCAAGTCCACGGTGCACAGCTAGCTATATGAGTACTGTTCAACCAGGAGAGAGGTTATTAGATCACATATAACAGTATACCACAGTGTTAAGAGCAGGGGAGAGAATTAAGGACTAAACTGCAATCAAATACCATGTCTTTGTAGGCCAAGAAAGGGTTTTAGAAATACCAATGAGACTACCAAGAAAGCCAGGAATAAAATGAGTGGTTTTCCAAATACCATGTGGTCAATCAAATAGATGGAGCATTTAAACAAGAAAACCTATCTAAAACTGCAATCAAATGCGCAACCAACCAAAACCATAAGCAACTTAACAAAAAAAAAAAACAACGCAAAAGAAAAGACATTTGGAGTATCGTTTTCTTGTTTTCTTGTTCAGTTTTAAACATTTGGAGTATTCCAATGCAAAATGTACAGGTACTGGTTTTTCTCCAGTCTTGTTTTCTTGTTCAGTGTTAGACATTTTGAATATTGAACCTGTGGACTTTTAGCAGGTAGAAGAGTCATGTAGCTGGCCTGTGGTTAACGGCCTTCTCGGTGGTTAGTGGCAGGATTGTTGTAATATTCCAATGCATAATGTAAAATAATTTTCGAGCATAATGTAAAACAAATCAGGGGCTTCATGTCTGTAAGTCCAAAAACATGATCTGCTCAAACTGAACTGTAATTACAGTTTTCTGGCCCGGTTTCTCGTGACCTTTTCTATAAGTTAGAGAAATCCATTTTGTGTAGAAAAGGTATAATTAGAAAGCTTAGGAAGTTTATTTTATTCTCATATAACTTAAATTGGTATAAGTCAAGTGCTAATGGGAGAAAAGGCCAATGTTAGAAGCTTCTAGTTTTACTGTCTGAACATACGACATGATTTCTTGAAGCTGAATATGCACAATGTAGTCCAAACAAAAGGAACGAGACCAAAGCATAAAAGCCCAAAACTATCCAATTCAAAACTATTAATGTTGGATAAACAGGAGTCATAATTTGCTTAGTTGACCTCACAAATCATTCAGGCTAATCCAGAGTTAGTCTAATTTAGGCTTCAGATAGGTGAATCCCAGAGCACAAATCGCAGGAAGAGACAGAATAGGATGCTCTACACATGCTTGAAGAAATACATACATATGGAAGCTACTTCACCACAGAGTAATGGCCGATGAAATCAAAATCAGAACGAATGAAACCCTAGATTGGATGAAAACGAAATGCGAACAAAATTTAGAAATTATACTCACCGGATTCAACAATTGTGCTCGCTTCAGTAGCTCTCTCTCTCTTTAGGGAGAAATTGAACTGAAACCCATTTACCTCTCCCAATTGGCTCAAACTACCAGCCCATTTCTCTCCACTCCACCAACCAAAGACACCACTTCCTCGTCCCTCCTTTGCTCGCCTCACGTGATTCTCAAGCCTCAAACTCCCTCTTTCTCCTTTGTTCCTCTGGTGATTACCCATGAAGTTAGACATGTCAATTCGCACAAGCGGATTAAATATGGTTCGGGTGTATTTGGGTTCGAGTAAAATATGACTCGGGTGTATTTCGAGTTTAGGTAAAATACGGGCGGCCATATATCGAGTTATACGGGTTTTGGGTCGACCCAACGGGTTGAGACTGCCTTTTTATCACTTATTTTTCTTTTTCAAATATAAAAATCCAACATATTTTTGCTTAAAATTGTCCATAGTACTATGAAAAAAAGTATAGCATTTGTATTTTAAAAAAGAATGTTAAGAAATATTCAAAACTTTCATTATGATATTTGTGTGAAGACCTCATTAAGTCGAACATCTTGACTGCTTGATCCATTTAAATAAGGTTAATGAAAAGTTGGGTTAATAATGAATTGAATAATAATGACTTGTTTTGTTAATGATAAAAGTTACCTCTTGGAGAAACTACATCACCCTAAAGGGTGAATAGGGAAATAACACTTCATTATCATCCTTTATGAGTGATGGGCTCATTGGATAATCTTCTAGCTGGTTGAAGCTTTTGTGGATGGCCGCTCCTCTTCTATAAGCATGCTAGCATCTCTAAGTGTTTTGAAGTCCATGAAAGGCAAGAACTTTAAGTGTTGATGATAGACGGGTTTCGGGTTTTTGATGATGAGTCTAACTCGATCCTTTTCAAAAGGTCGATTAGCCATGTGGGCGGCCTTTGCCCTCCAAGCGAGTGAGGATATCGGTGAAACTCTCTTTATCTCCTTGCTTGATCAACTCTAGGTCTTGAAGAGTGAGTGGTATATCGAGTATTATAGTAGTATTGATGTAAGAGCTCTATGCAAAGATCCTGCCAGTTCATAACCTTATGTGTGTTAACAACATTGTAACATTTCATAACGTCATTGTCGAACACCCACGGGAAGATGACATGGTATATGTCCTCTAGTACATTCTTTATAGTCATTGCTCCTATAAAGTTCCTCACGTGGTGGTGAGCGTTTTCACTCCCATGGAACTTGATGTCGGGCATGGTGAATTTTGTGGGCAATTTTCCTTTAGGGATTGAAGTGAATCCATGGGCCAAATAGTATTCATTGAACATAGAAGACTCATATAGCAACTTCTCTATTCAATTTATTCATGGATCGGATTGAGGCTTGAGCTGAGCCCGAGGTTTAGGTTGAGGGTTTGTTTCCTTTCCATCCTCTCTTGCTTCATTAACATTCTTGTTGAGGGTTTGGAGTATAAGATCAAGGGTTTCTATTATTGCCTTTATCTTCTTATCTTCGGCCTCAATCTTAGCTTATATATTTGTAGCAGACTCCTTAAACAAGGTCATAATGGGAGTTTGTTCGGCTTATTGGCAATTTTGGAGGAGGGTTGTGCTTTAACCATGGGCGGCGCACTAGTGTTACTAGCAAAGGTGCGGGACGTACTAGTGTCGTATGTGATGATGTGGGATGTATTGATGATGAATGCCGGGCTGAGCTAACTACACGCTTTCCCGAGGTTCGATTGTATCGGTGTTGAAGTAGACTTTTTATTTCCTAGCCTCTTCGTGTTAGGATTACTGATTTGAGTAGGATTCCCTATCCGATATCCCAAAAGAGTACGCGCTCGGGATTGGCTCGTGGAAAAATTTAGGGAGATAGGGCTTAAGAGCTTGACATGAGGAACGCCTGATTCTAAGATAAAAGAAAATGATATGCTTTTTACTTAGATGCACGAAAAGAATGCTAATTGGACCAAAATGAAATGCAACGATGCATATCGAATCCCTTAGATTGGGATGAATTTGAAATTTGGTTAATGCAAATAAATGACTCACCTATTTTAAGATGAATTTGAATTTGGGCTAATGCAAAAGTGGACTCACCTATTTGAGATGAATTTAAAATTTAGCTAGTGAAAAATGGACTCAACTATTTGAGATTAATTTCAAATTTGGCTAATGCAAAATGTACTCACCTACTTGAGATGAATTTGAAATTAGGTTAAATGCTAGAATAGACTCACCTAATTTGAGATAAATTTAAAATTTGGCTAGTGAAAAATGGACTCACCGGTTTGAGATGAATTTAAAATTTGGCTAATGCAAAATGGACTCACCTACTTGAGATGAATTTGAAATTAGGCAATGCAAGAATGGACTCACCTAATTTGAGATGAAATTTATTTTTGGCTAAATGCAAGAATGGACTCACCTTATTTGAGATGAAATTTATTTTTGGCTAAATGCAAAATTGACTCACCTATTTTAGATGAATATTATTTTTGGTTAATTGCAAGAATAGATTCACCTAATTTGGGATGAAATTTATTTTTGGCTAATGCAAATAAAAAATGTAATTATTGGACTAACCTAAAAGGGGAAGGTAATTTTAGACTTTTGGCTAAAATGCACAAATTGGACCAACTCAAAAAGGTTCATTATTTTATTTTTATTTTTGCACCCATGCAAGGATTATTTAGTGAACTCGACTAAAGCTGCTAAATATTCACAATTAAAAGGTTAAATACAAAAAACAATCACGCTTATTTCAAGCATGCAAATAAAGAAAAGGGGACCACCTAAACAACCAAGGATATGTGGTAAAAAGAGGTATAAATCTAGGTAGGATACATGGTGTCTCATAGTCCGAGCATTTAATTCTCCGTGGGGTGCATGACAGGAAAAACATGAGTTCTCGGTGCCTCTTGGTAAACTAAAAGAGCATGCTATGAGGGAAGAGGTACCACCTCCCTGATATTCAAGCCTAGTTAGACCCGTCTCGTTTAGCGGTTCGAACCTCCTCCAAAGGATGTTCTTAAGGGTAAAGCCTAATGGTCAAAATTAAAAGCAACCATGTCCAAGGCTGCCTAAATGCAACATAACTAACGCAAACCACATCAAGAAAACTCACAATTCAAATTTTCAAGTCTCACCCTCTTAATAAGTGATACATCCCCAATGGTGTCGCCACTATAGGAACCACGGTCCGTCCCCTCTATAGAGGAGCTAGATTGGGATCGAGCTTCCCCACGAATGACGGGTTTCTTTGATTTTTGAAGATTCTTTTTGAAAGTTCATTTTTTAAAAATGGATTTAGAAAGTAGGGATGTCTCTCTTATTGAGTCTTCTAATTTTCCTATTTAATTTGGAATAGACGATTGACGATTTTATTAATCTTTTATTTTAGAATATAGTTTTAGAAGCCTAGGGACATAATTCAATAAAATAGAAGAATAAAATTAGCATTCTGCCACAAGGCTTTTGGGCCAAAAGCTGATAAATTGGTTTGGACCGAAAGCCAAGCCCGATTACCAGCCGGCGTTGACGAGCTAGCGCCGACCGATGACCAGCGCCGGAGATGAGGCCGAGGCCGAGAAATCGATCTTGGTCCTATGGCCTCTGCTGGAAAAAAATTAATTTAAAATTTTCTATTTTTTAAATAAGAAATGCTGAGAAGCAATTAGGAGAAATAAAATAGGAAAACAGAGTGGCCGGTCAGTTTAAAAATAAAAACTAACAAAAATAAAGAAATACTCTTCCAATCTTAGTATGTAAAGGCTAAGCTTGAAAGAGGTTTAGAAAATGACTCTATCGGTTTAGAACCGAGAATCCAGGGTTCGGGGCGAAGGTATGAAAGGTAGGGATAAGCCTTTCCTGTTCGCTCGTCCGTAGACGGCCTCTACTAATTCGAACCGTGAGTTAAAGAAATGTGTTAAAATAGACAAGTATACAACATACTAAGTGTGAAAATAAAATAAACCAAAAATGCTAGGACAACGATAAATACCAAATAGGGAAGTAGTAAAAGAAAGCAAAGAAAGGAAAGCAAAAAGAAAGCATGAAATAAAAAATTATAGCGGGCGGGGAGCAATTAAATGCGATTACATCTTGAATCCATAATACGAAAGCGATAAAAAACACATAAATTAAATAAACCATAATCCAAATTGAGAATGAAACGTGCGCCCTTAGGTTATCCCATCTCGCGATCTTGAATCACGAACGAGATATGAAAATGTCACGGTAGATGAACAAAGCTGAAGAAGGTTTTTTATGAGCTTTTTATGTAGTTGAAAGATGTATGTAAATGATGAAGGATTAGGGATTGAATGTTGGTAATGTAGTGAGGATGAGCTAAAAGGAGACCAAGAAATCGAGAATACGTGAAGCATTCAATAACCGTTAGTAAGATTTTAGCGAGCATGTAGCTAGGTTAATGACCTCTGCCGAAATGAGGGGTTAGGCCCTCTATTTATAGAGGAAATCTAGGTCACAAAATGACCTAAAAGGAGTAACAACCAGCCGTCTAATGTAGCTGAACCGAACCAGCCAAAATCTAGAAAAAACCGAGACAAAATTCTGCTGAACCCGAAATCCTTGGAAAGGGTTGAGACGCACTACGCCGATCATCAAAGACGTTATTTGGGTGTACTTAGTTTCCGTGACTCGGTTGGATGTCGGGACAAAACTCGACAATTTGGCAAAATGATGCTTGAAAATGTGGCGCCGGCCTCAAATGGTGTCATATGGACTTCTTGGGTTACGCGTCTCGCTTGGTCGTCGAGTAAAAGACTGAAACGACGCGTTTTCCCAAAATAGAGAAGACCGGCGTTGGCCATAACATATTTTCATTTTTTGAAATTTTCTATTTTTGGGAAGTTTTTATTTTTGGTTATGGTTTCGGTTTCTTGGTTGGGAGCTCGGACCGGGCCTGGTTCGACCAGAAAGAAAATGGGTTTATTGGCCAGCCCAAAGCAAAGAAAGCTTCTTTTTGTGGTGCTAAGAGGTTCTTTTTGTTTACTAACTTCTATCATACCAATCGGACTCTAGTCCGATCATCAATCGAATTTCATAGAAATGGAAGATACATAATGAAGCGTTGGCCCCCTACCAAACACATTTGATAGAATTAGCAAAATATTTTAACGAGCATAACATATACAAACCTTCCTATTTATGACAACCAGTTCACGGATGCCCTAGCTAAGTTAGCATCTATGATCAATATCCCTAGTGGCATTCATTCAATGCCCATTCATAGAACGATGGAGTCAACTCTGTGCATATATACGCACCAAAAGTGTCTAGCATCGACCAAACCAGTTGGTATCATGACATCTACTAGTATTTGGAAAGCCAAGAATACCCACTGGACTCCATATCTAGAGCCCAACGTGCTATCCGTATGTTCGTAGCACGAGTTCTTCATAAATCAAGGGTAAATGTACAAGAAAACCAACACATGAATCAGCTTACTTTGTGTAAATTAACATGAAATAGAGTACATAATGACCGACATTCATGGTGGGGAATGTAGACCCCATATGAATGCAAGAATGTTGGTTTAGAAAATTCAGAGGTTAGGGTATTACTGGTCGACAATGGTAGTGGATTGTCATGAGTTTGTTAAAAGATGTCGTAAATGTTAAGTGTATGAAAACTTACAACACCAACCACCTTCATTGTTAATGACACTTGTATCACCCTGGCCATTCTCGGTTTGGGGCATTGACATCATCGGAAAGCGACCCCTAAAGGAATAAGCGGTCCTGAGTTTGTGTTAGTAGCAATCGACTACTTTACCAAGTGGGTACACTACTAGAAATACTTGGATTTTGTGACCGTAATTTTGTGACCGAATAAAAACAGTCACAATTTGTGACCATTTTTGTGACCACTTATAAACGGTCACAATTTATGACCAAATTATCGAGTAGTGAGAAATTCGGTCACATTTTATGACTACTTTTATGACCAATTTAAAATCAGTCACAAAATTAAAATTTTAAAATTTTGTGACTAATTTTGTGACCACAAAATAATTTAATTATGGTCACAAAATTGGTTAAGCTATTTTATTACAATAACAAAGCTTTCACCGGCTGATTTTGTGACCAAAACCCTCGCAGCCTCTCTGTCGCTCTCCATCTCACCGTCGGCCACGATTCGGCCGGCGACGCCTACGGCGGCAGACGACACCACATAGTCTCACTCGGCCTTTTAAGAACCGCGACGACTCCCTCTACCATAGCTTCGCCGTCGCCTCCGCCTCCGCCAGCCGCCTCCACTCACTTTTTCACCCTTTTCACTCTACCTCTCAAATCGCACAACACTCCCGAGTCTTGCTTCTCTCGTGTTTTCGTCTGCGGTCGTTGCTCGCTCTGCCCGAACTCCGCGTCGACCGCCTCCTAGTCTTCTCTCTCAATTCTATCCCCCTATAGTCAAAGGCCAAATTTGTTTATGTAAATCCTTAATTTTATTTTGTAATCGTGTTCTTGCAATTTGCAAATTATTGTGTTTAATTTAGTGATTTTAGTCAAATTCGTGTTAAATAATTATGTGTAATTGTGTATTTTGAGATAAATTGTGCTGTTGGTGTTTAATTGCATATGTTAACTAGTGCATTTACTTGAATATGGAATTTGTGAGTATTATATGGACATAGAATTTGGAAATTGGGATTTGAATTTTTTCATGGAATTTACGAGTTGAACTTGGAGTACTTGGAATGTAGATATAGAACTTGGGAAATCGATTCGAATTATTATGTCCGAGTTTGCTTTGCTGAACCTAATCTTTGCTTTGCTGAACTCCTTCATCCCTTTGCCTCGAAACATGGTGACATTTCTCAAACTTGGTGAAATATAAAGCTGCATTTTCATCAATATCACCGACTAGTCCCTGTCAAAATTTAAGAAAAGAGTCTTCCGGTCTCTTTGCTCTCTTGTTATTTGATGTCAATGGGCTACTATACTATGAAAAATACATGTCGAAATCGAGTTATTTCAGTATGTATAGGAGGAAGAGAGCTCTTCAAGAGGTCTGTTGTTTTGAGGTTGCTTGTCGGATACCTAACGTTATCGCGTAGCTTATATGCTAGGCTACATATATGATATATGTATGATTTTGTGTATAATAATAATATATGGTGAATTTGAGCATGGTTTCAATTTTAAAATGGGTAGAAAGAAGGGGTTGCTTTGAGATGGAGACTTAGAAGTTGGAAGTTAGAATAAACTAATTGATATGTTCATTTTGGTGTATCAATTTAAAAGTTACATAAATTTGGGTAAATTATTAGATCCATGATGTGAAATAGGCTACGCTACATCGATATTTATTTAGAATGGAGTGAAACACTTCTACTAATATATTTCTTCTTGTTTATATTTGTAAGACAAATTTGTCGAAGTAATTAAGTTAAAACTAATTTGAACATTGCAGAATCTATATCAACCGAAATCATATTAGATAAGGCATAATCAAACCCGAAATCATATTAGATAAGACATTATCAAACCCGAAATCATATTAGATAAGGCATAATCAAACCCGAAATCAACTAACACTCAATCAAATATAACAATCTATTTACCAAGTATCGGAAAAAGGGGAGAAAATGGTAGAGAATAAGAAGAAAATGGAAGTAAGCTGTGTAATTAGTTATTTGCTTGTCTTTTACTACAATTTTATAATGCAAAATGTGAGATGGGCTGCTGGAATTAAAACATATGATTGAATTTGATGTACACGGGGCTTCTACACGGTACATAGTGGGGATTATGTTAATATGACTAATCTCAGAATAATGCCAAGACCCAAGGTGATAATCACATAATTAAATAAATAATGTAATAAGTAATTATGAGTGCAATTTTTAACTATGCATTGAGTGATAAAATATTTTTTCCTTGAATATAATGTCCTATACTTGGAGACATCCAAACAGAAAAGTAGATTAAATTTAAATAATAAATTAAACCACACAAATGCAAGTGGGAGAGAGGCTACCAAATTAATTAAAAATAATCATGGAATTAAAACTAGGCTTTAACTTGGTGTCTTACTGTCCTTGACCTCCTTATTTATAAATAGGGACCATGGAATTCTCAAGTTCAATATTTTTAAAAATGTTAAACTTGTCCATTTTTTTTATTAATGAATTCTTTACCATATTGTAAAACCTTATGACTATTATTTTTCATGTAGGAAACATAATTTCAAGAACTCTTGTAGTTGTAGTTTGATTTGGAAGCTAGTGTTTGGTGTGCACTAAAGGTATGTCTTCTATGACTAATGTAAATACACTTATTTTGTAATTTGTAACTTTTATTGTGATTGTGGCGGAAGGGAATTAATTAGCCGTCATCGATCTATACGATCGGTGTGGTATGGCCCGATATACATTATCTTGTTGTGGAAATATCTGTATGTTTTTGTATAATAGAGTTTATTCCGATTAATGCAAATGGTATATCATTTAGTTTATGTTGTATGTGATTAGTGTAGAAAATTAGTCTATTTTAATTATTTAATGTTTAAATTCCAACTAACCCAAATATTGATGTTGATAATGGTCGTGGTGATGATGATGATGATGATGATGAGGAGGAGGAGGATGATGGTTGTAGCGGCAATGCTTGAAGATATGGTCTTATTTTCTTATGTTTTTACTATTGTTATGGATATTGGACTTTTTTATGTTGGAATATTGTATAAGTATGGGATGTTGATAGTTTGAAGACGGTGAAGATATTTGTTTGTTTAAATCTAACTTGGTTGTTATGGATTATGGACATTGATTATGTATAAATATTTAGTATAGATTGTATGTAATGGTTTTATAGTAAAAAAGTGGTCACAAAATCAAGCACAATATGTGTTCAATTTTCTCAAAATCGGTCACAAAAGCGGTCACAAAAAGTTAAGTACAAAACAGAATCGGTCACAAAATGTAACACCCCAAAACACCCCCTAGGAGTATTACATCTCCGGAGTTCCTTAAAGGAACTCCCAAGGCTCTTTCGGTGTCGGTTTGGCTGTCCAAACTCAACTTAAAGATAATAAAGGTAGTTCTCCAAAAGAATTTGAGATTTCTTAGAAAATTCGGCAGAGTTCTGTTTGTAATGTGGACTATCCCATAGGCTTAAAGCCCTAAAACCCTGCATAAAACGCATAATAAAACTCAACGAGCCACGCTCTCGGAGTATACAACTCAACGGCTACACGCCGAGTCCAACCAATCATGCGACAAACTTAAAACGGTCTAAATGGTTCATGGTACATTGGGTACAAACTATATGAACTGAATTACAAAGTATAATACTAGGAAATATAAGAAATGCATATTCTTGACTCGAATCATTCAAGCACGCAGACAAACGAAGCAATCAGCGGAGTTCGAACTAAGCTAGGTGTAGATCATACTTTCCGGAAATGTACCTGCACATCTGGGAGTGGGGGAAAATTTGTGGGGGTGAGCAATAAACCACGGGCTCACCGGAGTCTTACACCCTTAAAATGGAAATTCTTTACACATAATACTCATAATAATGAAATCAGCAAAAGCATAATAACATAATACAAATCTATATACTTTTCAATGAAATCTCTAGAAATAGTTTTCAACGTAACGATCATAACTTTTCAATCATTCAAAGCACGAATTGCAATCATTTTGGGAATTGAATCACTTTAAACAAGGTGAATTCATCCGCACTTTCTTTCAAATGCTTTCAATCGGACATTGGATCACTTCTATTGAATCACTTCTCATAAATCATTTTCAATGAATCTCTTTCGGTGAATCACTTCCCAAGTTTGGGACTCGAACTATCACTTCGCAATTGCTCATAGTTTCTCTCGATTTCTGCTGGGCGCGACCCCAAATAAAAGGCTCCCGGGACCTATCTAGGAAGATTCCAATTAGGCATCCTGCTACACAGGACCCCTAGCTAGCCGCCCCTAGCTAGAATCCTTCCTTGTGCTTAATCCAGGCAAAGTCGATTCACAACAGTTTCTTTAACACGTTCACTTATCAAGCTTGTTTCAAACATCATTCTCAAATCAATTTCACTTCTTCAAAGTACGTTTTCACATTTGAAAAGCATATATCACACAAGTCACACTCACGTATCATTTTGTGTAAAACATAGAACTTCTTTCAAAACCAACTTCGAACTACGTTTAACACAATCACTTGCACGAGATAGCCACAATTCAATACAATAGTCATTCTCAGCTTCTCTTCAACTAAACCTTTCTCAATTCTCTCATTTAGTAAGATTAATTCCTTTTTCGAGCAACAATAACCACAAGTAGTTACCATTAATCTCACATGTCCCAACTTCTCATAATTTACCATCTTTACTTTAATGTTTCCCGATTACGCCTCCACATTACTAATCAACCTCTTCTTACTCATATTTCGTCGGATAGCTCTCATTCTTACTTCACTACTAAAATTCCTCTAGATCCCTTCATCTCCAAGTGTGATTTGCTCTCATCTTAGGTTTCTATTTCATTAATCGCTCTTTCTCGTCCAAATTCAATCATACAGACTCTTAATCTCTTTTCATCACTCCACTTCGCTAGTTTCGCTTATCTTCGAATTTAGTTCAACCTCAAGGATTTAATTATCTTTTGAACTCAATTATCCTAATACTCACCAACCTCTCACTCCCATGCCTCAATTGTGCATCACTCGGTGTGAACTCACACTCGTCTTTTATACTTAACTCGTTATTTCCCAATATAAGCCGTTACCTTCCCACGCAAAGAACTTAGGAAATCTCTAAGGTTTAATTGAAGCATCAATTCGTAGTTTAGACCCAAATCATCATTTCTTCATTTCTAAGTGCTAATTGAGACCTTCACAATACTCTTTGTACCTACACAACCTAACTCCTAAACTTTCGAGCATCTCAACTCTGCCCTAACCAACTACTAAGCTCCTTCACGTTTCGATTTAGGCTTCACAGTTCAATTTGATTTTCTCATAACTTAATTTAGTCCTAACCACTTCCTTACTTCATTCTATCACATAAACATTCAACAATCACAACAAAACTCATTGGATTTCGAAATTACTAATAGTTTAGAGTATAAGACTACCCACCTCGAATTCTAGGGTTTTGGATAATTGCTTCCGGTTCGGCGTTTCTTTCTTCCTCTCGCTCTCCGTGCTCTCTGTCTCTGCTCCGGGTCCTTCGCCTCTCGTTCTGTCCCGGACCCTCACTCCTTTCTTCGCTCACGGTCGCTACCCTCGGGCCCTCTCGTCCTTCGTGCCTTGCCTTTTTCCTCTGTTTCGGTCCGGTCTTCTCCCTTCTTTCGCTCACTGGCCGTGGTGCTCTCGCCGTTCGGCAGCCACCGCCCTCGTTGGCTCTCACGCTCACGCTCACGCTCACACTCTCTTTATCCGCTCCGTTATCTCGCCCGATCTCCCTTCTCTCGTTTCCCCCTGTTCCGGTTCCGCTCCTCCTTCCTTTCGCTCCCTCTTTCCTTTTCCTTCGTCCGTTGTCTGTCTTCGGGCACGGCGAGCCCGCCGATCGCTACTTTCCGGCATCCTCTCGCTCCCGCTCCCGCCTTGCTCTTCCTCTCTTTCCCGGTTCCCCCTCTCACTTTTCTCCTTTCTTTTCCTCTCGCTTAGGCCCCCGAGCCTTCTTCTTTGCTTCCCTCGTTCTCCACCGATTGACTGTCGGTCTATCATCCTTATTGGACCCCAATTTTCCTCTCTAATCCATTAAGTTTAAGAATAATACTAATCCCATTTGTTTTCTTTCTTTTATTTCCCCGCTTTTCTTTCCTTTCTCTTCTACCAAGCAATAACTTAACTAGACCCAAATAAGCGGTGTACACGTCTCGGGTTTTTATTTAACCAGTCCGGCGAGAAAATTCGGAGGAAAGAATTAGCGCGCTCTACCAATTATAAATACGCGGACTAGTATTAATTCGCTCGGATAAATTTACGAATATCTAACCACGTATAAAACTCGAGTCACTCGACCTACTCTATTTAATTAAGGCTAAATAATAAACTTAACTCGTAAACTACCTAACCCAAAATTACGGGTCTCACACAAAATCGAGTCATAAAAGTGTTTATGAATAAAACGGAATCCGTCACAAAAGCGAGTCACAAAATCGGTCACAAAATTTTTGAAGAATAGCGGTCACAAAATTGGTCACAAAATTTCTAAAGAATAACTGTCACAAAATTGGTCACAAATGTTTTCGGTCACAAAATCGGTCACAAAGCGATCATAATTTCTCACCAAAATAACGGTCGCAAAATCGGTGTAAAATATAGAGCGGTCACAATTTGTGACCAAAATTTCAGATCACAATTGCGATCACAATTTGTGACCGAATTAGTCACAAAATTCATTTTTCGACGAGGGGTTTTTGACTATCGAAATCGGTCACAAACCCCATTTGTGACTGAAATTTGCCATTTTGTGACCGATTTTGGCGCTCACAAAATCTAGTGTTTCTAGTAGTGGTAGAAGCAGCGTCCTATGCGACCTTAGCATCAAAACATACGGCAAAGTTTATAACTCATAACATGATCTGCTGATATAGGGCACCACATGAATTGATTAGTGACCATGGTAGTCACTTCAAGAAAGAGGTAGCGGATCTACTAAACTAGTACAAAATCAAACACCATAATTCTTCTCCTTATCACCCTCGGACCAACGGAGTAGTCGAGGCCACTAACAAAAACATCCAAAAGATAGTGGAGAAAATGACTATCGATTACAAAGATTGGCCCCATAAATTGCCCTTCACTTTGTGGGGCTACCAAACCTCCATTGGAACCTCAACGAGAGCGTAGATACCTAAAATATGTCACTCTTATCTCTTTTATTTTGGTATTTTATTTTTTCAGCCCGGTGATGAAATGTCGAGTCTTGTTTGCACATTCGGATAACGATCGAGTCCGATTGGTGTGACGGAAGCCAGCAAACCGCAAAAACCTTTTATCATTAAAAAATAACCTTATTTGCTTTGGGCTGGTCTACAAACCCATTTCTTTCAGTTGGTCCAAGCCCGAGTTAATGCTCAAGGTCAAACCTTGGCTAGCGCCGCGTACCAAGCTATATTGCCCGTAAACGTTGCATTTCGTCTTCGGCGTCCAACCAAGACACGTAGCTTAAGTTTTTAGTACGATGTCGCATTGGCCTCGCATCGCGTTTCATGGAAAAATTCACCAAAATGTTGCATTTTACTCCAAGCGTCCAACCGAGACACGTAAGCCAACTTCACAAAACGACACCGTATTTGACCGGTGCCTGGTTTCGAGGGTATTTTCTCCAAAGCGCTCCATTTTTCTCTAGAGACTAGTTGCAACATGGAAGCTTGGTTTGACTGTATCATGTCATTTCTTGATCGGTGCCACAATTCTCGGCTTTGTCCGCAGGATTCCGGTTCAAGGAAGATTTGATTTGGTTTTTTCTAATATTTTGGCCGGTTCACTCATCGCATTTTGGATGGTTGTTTAGCTGCTTCTTAGGTTATGTTGTGATCTAATCCTTTCACTATAAATAGAGAGCTTAGTCACTCATTTTAGAGATGGCCATTTGCTATGCGAAACTCTACCGAAATCTAACTAAGAGCTACTAAATGCTTCATGGTATTCGATCTCTTGGCTTCCTTTCAGCTAATTCTCATTGCTATACCATCATCTTATTTGATCCTCTAAACCTTCATCGTTTACATTAATTATTCTACTTTCACCCAAAACTCACAAAAAGTTGCTTTTAGTTCACCACCGTCGCGCTTCAGATTCGGTTCGAGATTAAGATTAGCAAGTGGGATAACCTCGAGGGTGGTCGTTACCTTCGCAATTTTAATAGTTTATTTAATTATTGCTATTTATCGGTTTCCGTATTGTGGATCCAAAATGTAATCGTTTTCCATTCCTCCACGCCCGTTGTAATTTATTTTTAATGGTCTCCTTTATCGCTTTCTTCACTCGCTTTTCTTTTATTGCTTTCTTATTCATTTTATTGCTTTATTTACATGCCTAGGTTGATTTAAATTCTAGTATTCATATGTTGTGTGCTTGTTCGAAACACTTTTCTTAAACTCACATCTCAAATTAGTAAAAGTCATCTCGTTGACGGGTGGAATGGAATGGCTTATCCCTGCGTTTTGTACCTTTGTCCCCCAATCTAGATTCTTGGTTCTAGACCGATGGAGTCAAATTTCAAACCTTTTTCAAGCTTAGCCTTTTCCATACCAATATTGAAAGAGTGTTTCATTTATTTTTGTTAGTTTTTCCCTCAAACTTACTAGCGACTCTTATTTTCCTTTTTATTTCTCTTTAATCGCCTCGCTCGACATTTCGACTTAAAATGGAAAAAATGAAATTTTATTTCTCACAGTTTAAGCCATGGACAGAGACCGATGACCTCGAGTCACGACCCATGGCCGACACCGGCGACCATACGGTGCTGGCTCTGCCGGAGCCGGATGGTCATCGGGCAAGTCTTTGGTCCAACTCGGTGTTTTTACTTCGTTTTGGCCCAAAAGGCTTGCAGTAGAAATAAATTTTTTTCTATTTTCTTAAGTTGTGAAATAATATCCCGAGGCTTCTAAAAATAATTTCTAAAATAAATGATTAATAAAATTGCCAATCACCTTTGCTTAAACTTTTCAAATTAAATTACAAAAATAAGAAATCAATAAACTTTCAAAAACCATCTTCAAAAATCATCTTTAAAAAACAAACCTGACATTTGTGGGGAAGCTTCGGTCCTCGGCGCTCCCTCTACGGAGGGGACAGATGGACGGGGCTCGTGGTTCCTACAGATGGCGACTCCACCGGGGATGTGCACTTATTAAGAGGGTGAGACTTGAAAGTTTAAGTTGTGAGTTTTCTAAATGTGTTTTGCATTAGGCATGTTGCAATTTTAGGCAACTTGGAACATACTTGCTTTTAATTTTGACCTTTAGGCTTTATTTGTAAGAACAATTTTGGAAGACGTTCGAACTGCTAATCCAGCACGACCTAATTACGCTTGATTGTCAAGGAGGTGATACCTCTTCCCTTATAGCATAATCTCTTTGGTTTACCAAGAGGCACCGAGGATTCATGCTTTTCCTATTGTGCACTTCGGGGAGGAGTAAATGCTCAAAATATGAGACACCATGTATCCTACTTAGTTTTATCCCTCTTTTTTTACCATAGATCCTTTGTGGTTTAGGTGGTCCATTCACTTCATTTGTATGCTTTGATGAATGTGGTTGTTTTTAGTATTTAATATTTTACTTATGAGCCTTAAGGTTAGGTTAGGAGTGTTGAATAAGCCTTTCATGGGTGCAAATAAAATATAATAATTAATTTCCTCGAGTCGGTCCAATATGTGCATTTTTTAGCCAAAAGTTAAAAATTTCCTTCTTTTTCTAAGTTAGTCCATTAATTACATTTATGAGTCATCCAAAAATTCATCTCTTAGTTTAGGTTTTAGGTAGGCACCGCAGCTGGGCTTAGTAGGCACGACCACCGCCGGTCGGTGCGGGAGGGTCTTACCGGGGACACTCATCTCTCTTGAGTCGAGTCTTTTTTCGGAATTTTGACTTTTTAGCATCTTTGCATTCCAAATTTGCATTTGAATTTTTCATTTACACAAAAATAAATTCATTTCAAATTAGGTGAGTCCATTTGTGCATTTTATTTTGCATTTAGTCAAAAATAAATTCATCTCAAATTAGGTGAGTCCAGTTGTGCATTTCATTTTGCATCTAGCCAAAAATAAATTCATCTCAAATTAGGTGAGTCCATTTAAGCATTTTAATTTTTCATTTAGCCAAAAATAAGTTCATCTCAAATTAGATGAGTCCATTTATGCATTTTATTTTGCATTTAGCCAAAAATAAATTTATCACAAATTAGGTGAGTTCATTTGCATTTCAACTTTGCATTTTAGCCAAAAATAAATGAGTACCTTATTAGGTGTGTCCATTTATGCATTTTATTTTGTATTTTAGCCAAAATAAAAGTATCTCCAATAAGATGTATCCATTTGTGCAAATTAAAAATCATCCCAAACTAAGTCATAAGCATCATAACATTTCATTTCAATTGCTTTGCATTTTTTATATGCATCCAAATAAAAGCATTCTTTATTAGTTCCTTCGGGTCTTACACTTAAGACCCTTCCTCCCAAAAGTTGGTGTTCCTACACATGGTCCTAAGTTGTTATCCTTTGGGTTGTAGAATAGGGAAGTCTACTGCCATTAGGTTTTGTTCGAATCCGAGATCTAAAAGGTTAGAATGCCTCATCAAGGAGTCCGATACCTCTTCCCTCGGTTTACACCTCGATCTACACCAGTGCAACCCACCTTGATGCACACAACATCGGTTCAGTCAATCTTCCATCGTAGGACAAGTAACCAAAACAATTCCCCTCCAATGGATGAAGTACTAGAATAATTTCCCATCCTTACTTTGCTCAATCAATCCTCGGCTAAGATGGAAGCTCGAATTGAGGCTTAGGAAAAAAATATAGATTCACTATCTAAAACTCTTGCAGTTAGCTTAAAAACTCTTTAGGACAATAAGAATGGAGATGAAGAAGAAGCTCGTCTAACACCAAGATGAGGAGGCCCTCCACCTGAACTAGAACCTTCTCTAAAAACTAGTCCCGAATGTGAGCCTAATTTTGATCCAAGCATAGATCGGATAGAACAAATGTTAAGGGAATCCTCCATACGCAAGAGTCGCTACTTTTACCCCACAGGATTCACTTCAATCCCTAAAGGGAAGTTACCTCCCAAGTTTACTATGCAAGACATCATGTTTTGTGGTTGAAATTCGCCATCACCATGTTCACAACATCTTAGGAGCAATGACTCTTAAAAATGTACCCGAAGACACTTACCACATTATCTTGCCATGGAACTTCAATAGTGATGTAATGAAGTGCTACAATACAGTTGACCCATACAAGGTCACCAATTGGAGTGATCTATGTAAGGTCACTCTCGGGGACTTGGAGTTGATTAAAAAGGGGAGAAAGAGAGATTTACTTACTTTCTCACCGGATGGACGGAAAAGGCTACCTATATGGTGGACTCGACCTTAAGAAAAGGACCAAGTAAGGATAATTGTGTAGAACATTCGGCCTGCCTATAATCAGCACCTTAAATTCGTACAGTTCATGAGCTTCACAACTCTTAGAGATGTAGGCATGCTGATAGAAAAAGAGTTATCTACCACAACCAAAAAAGTCATGACTGGATATGGAGGTAATTATCAATCCAAGGAGAAGAAAACCTTTAATTAAGGCAATACTAACAGGAGTACAGATGTTAATTCCCTTACTAGGTATAATGACTACACTCCTATAGATACTACTTATGCTCAAGCCCTCGACCGTCTGCTGTCTAAAGGGAAGATTGCGTTACCACCTGTAAGAGCATAATCGAAACTGTGAATCAATTAAAAATTAGGACGCAGGAAAATTCTGTAAGTACCATCATGCATGAGAAAATGATATAGAGCAATGTTGGACATTCAAGAACAAGTTAGAGAGTATGTTCTGTAATGGTCAACTCCCTCTTCCTAAGGCCGCTAAAAACCCAACAATAAAAAGAATCAACCGAACGATACCTTAGGTATCTTCTCTAAACCCATTTTAGGTTAGTGGGATACATCTATCTTCATTCAAGACATTAATGAGTTCGAACCACTTACTAGCTTGCCTTCCCTAGACCCGAAGTCCATGGATTGTTGGTAAGTGATGAAGAAGATGTGTATGAAACTAAAGGTGATAACGACGATAACTTTTGGGGCACACTACCCTTAGAAAAAGATGACTTTTAGGGAGAACCAAAGAGCCTTAAAATCAAGTTCCTTACTAGATTTGGAAGACATAATACACCAATGGGTCCACAACAGACTCAAGAAGCCAAAAAGAAAAGAAGTTGCTAAAGTAAAAGACCTAATCCTAAAACAACTTCAAAAACTTAAAGCTAATATCTCCATCTAGTAACTTATATCTGCCTCCTAAAAGCATAAACATGCCATAATTAATGCACTAAGAAAAATTAAGGTCTCTCCGTAAACTACGCTTGAGGAAGTGGTGGATTGGTCAATAACGGGGATGGAACCATTACGTTCGATAAGAAGGACCTACTCGAAGAAGGTATTGCGAACAACAATGCCCTTTACTTAACCGTAACTTGCTATAACAAGTTTGTCCCTCTAACCTTAGTAGACAATGGGTCTGCTGTAAATGTCTATCCTTGGAGGACTCGCCAAAAGATTAGGCATTACAGAGCAACAACACTATAAGAAAACTGTTCATTTTCAAGCCTATGACAATTCCAAAAGATCAATTTTAGGATTGTTGACTCTTCTAATTAATGTTGGACCTGTTGTGAAAATCATTGACTTCTAAGTCCTAGACATTCCGACCACTTTCAACCTTTTTTAGGACGCCCATGGTTACACGTCCCTTTGGCAGTGCCCTCTACACTCGCATCGGAAATTTAAAATGGTCATTAAAGGTCAGGTAGTAATAACCATCAAAGGAGATAGCCTCGGTTCCTCCATCACCTCTAAAGAATTTGTCGTTGAAATTGAACTCGACATCGATGATGAGGAACTTCATGGATTCGAGACCATCGCTACTACAGGCAAGGATGAAGCACCTTTTAACTTCAATCCTTATGTACCCCTAGTGTCCATTCGATGCTAAGGAAGAAGGGGTATTTTGTTGGCTTTGCAGTAGGCGGGAGGGCATACCGCCTAATCTTTCCACCCCTTGAACCCACCAACAACTGTAAGTTTGGACTAGGTTATCATCCAACTGCTAAGCAAATAGCCAAAGCTAAGTAGGAGCTATAAATTAGGAGGACTACACCATACATAGTCCGTTCAATTAAACCCTTTCCTCGTACTCTAAATGGATAATTCCTGAAAGAAGGGGATGACTTCCCCTACTATGGTTTTCCTGAGCCTTACTATATAAAAGACAAAGGTATCATGGTACCTAGTTTAGAGGTCTTCACCGCATTCTACTCAATCTTTAGCTTAGAATTCCTAATATGTAATCTTTCACTATCCGAGTTGTAAAGAAAGTCTTGTAATCACTTCTACTCTTTACTTTCTTTCTAAGTCCCTTGACCGAGCTGTAAGAGCTAACTCAACTCGGCTTGTCCTTGACTGTAAGGGTTAACTCGGTCAGGAAGTACTAGATCGGATAAGTGAACATCCGAGTCTAGGAAAACTTGTAAACGAATTATCTAAGGGAACAATTCTGGTAAGATTATGTCCTTTGTAATTGAGGATTCAATTAGTGGATTTGACTTGGTTTTTGGATTAGAATTGTTAGTGGTTTTCTCGCCCCAGGAGGGTTTCCACGTACTTCTATGTGTGTTTTACTTTCTGAGTCTAATTTAGACTCATAATCTGCTTCTTAGTCTATTTTGTGCATAAAACTTTGATTTTTCTCAAAAATCTTTCATCGCCCTATTCATCCCTCCCTCTAGGTGACTTAACCTGTTCAAGAGCAAACCTTCAATTGGTATCGGATCCTATCCTTTCAAGAGGATCTCACAATCCAAAGGTATACTGATCAAATGGCTAAGAACAATGAAGAGTATGATAAAGGATGATCATCCACCGGATCGCCAAGTTGAAGGGGTCAAACTTTGCACACTCGGAAGAAGATGATGGAATGCTTTCTCTTGGATGATGATGAAGAAGTTCGGAACATCATCAAGAATGGGAACTTCATTGCAATGAAAATGGAAAGTGCAAGATCCGTGCCTAAAGAGAGGACAGAGTACACGGCTAAGGAGAATGAGAAGTTTAGAAAGAACTTCAAAGCCATGAACACTCGATGAGTGCTATGAGCTTAGAAGAGTACAACGAGTGTCGACCTATGACACTACCAAAGAGGTGTGGGATACACTTGTCAACACCTATGAAGGAACCAATCAAGGGAAGCAGGTGAAGATTAGTCAATATCTTCACAAGTATGAGCTACTCGGAATGGAGCCCGAGGAGAACATTTCTCGGATGTATGCTCGGTTCATCGAGATTACCAACAATCTCAAGTCTCTAGGTAGAAGATCTCTCACGAGGAAATGTTAGAAAAATTATAAGAAGTCTACCAAAGAGAAGATGCGGTCCCAAGATGACAGCAATTGAAGAGGCTTAGAATCTCTCTCAACGGAAGCTTGATAAGCTTATTGGGAAGCTACTTACTCATGAGCTGCACCTCGAAGACGAGGATGCCGAGGTTAGCACCAAAAAGAACATTGCATCGAAGGCCTCGTAAAGCGGACGACAAAGATTGAGCTCTTTAGACTCGGAAGAGGATCCTATGACACTCATTGCTCGAGGTTTTCAAAAGATGATGAAGTACAATAAGTAGCAAAAGAGGCTAAAGGACGAGTTCTACAAGAAATACAAGAACGACAAGAAAGGTAAATACTCATCCCCTTCTAAGTTGTCTTTAACCAAGAACTCTAGTTACTTTGAGTGAGGTAGTAAGGAGCACATAGTCAAGGACTCGTCCAAAGAGGAAGAAGGACAGAAAAGAAAAAAAGGGCTATGATGGCTACCTAGAGCGATGATGACTCATCCGAAGATGATGACTCGGAGGATTCAAAGTGTCTAATGGCACCGACGGACTCAAAAGTCGGATCTAAGACAGCACACGGACAACTCGGATAATAAGGAAACAAGTCCTGAAGAATTATTTGAATACTTCCTTAAGTTTTCCAAAGCCGATCTTGCTAGGTATATCTTTACTTTGGAAGAAAAGTCCAATTCTAACTCTTCCGATCTTAAAGAACAACTAGAGTCTCTTATCGTTGATAGTAGTGTTCTGAAAAATGAGTTAGAAAACTTAAGACAAAATCTGAAAGTACTTGAGGCCGAGTGGTCAAGACAATGAGACCGAGTCCGAGTGCCTTAAAATAGAGAATGAGCATCTCAAAAGGAAGCTCAAGGAGTCTCAAGAGCTGGTTTTAAAACTCACTCAAGGTTAGAAAAACCTTGAGCTTTTACTGGTTCTCGGTGTGTCTCATGTAGCAAAGAAGGTCTTGGTTACAATGCTGAAAAGGAATCTAATTCATATTCAAGTATTTTCAAAACTAATTCCGAACTCGTAAAGTTCGGGAAGGCTGAGCATGGTCCCATTCACTCGCATAAAAAGAGGACTCGACCCTAGATTAGTTTACAGGAAAATGCCTTCTCAACCTCGTTTACAAAAGAAAAGATTTTCAAAGAAAAGAGACACAAACTCGGTTTCGAAAAGGAAAACTCATAATCGACCAAACCTAAAATTATTCAAATCTGGGTTCCCAAAAGTGCTCTTCCTTAGAGAAAGACCATAGCAAAGAAAGTTACTAGGTTTGTAAGAGGAAGTGAGAAGGGTTAGTTTGTTTTTGTGTTGCGGGTGACTCGGAAATGGAAGGGTCATTGGTACTAAGATACTGGCTACTCACACCATATGTTAGGAGATTCAAGACTCTCCTCGAGCTAGAAAACTTAAAGGAAGGAAAATTCACATTTGGAGATAACAACAGAAGGTAAGATAGTTAGGAATGGCAAGATTGGTCAAGGAAACAACTCAGTCGATCCAGTCTACCTTATCAAAGGGCTTAAGTATAATCTCCTTAGCATTTCTCATCTATGTGACAAAGTCCAAGAGGTAAGGTTCACTCGGACCAATTGCTACATTTCGATGTAGTAACCAAAGAGACAAAGCTCTCGGGTCTAAGGTCAAGTAACACTTATACTATTCCTCTTTCAAATTCTAGTCAGAATTTATCTTGCTTAAAAGCATCTTTGAATGATGATTCATGGACATGGAATCGTAGACTAGGTCATACTAGCATCCATACCATCAAGAAACTTACATCTCACGGATTGGTTAGGGGTTTGCCTAACTGTGCATTTAAGAAAGATAAAATCTATGAAGTATGCATAAAAGGAAAGCAAGTCGGATAATCTTTTAAACCACCGAAAACTATGTCTACATCTAAAGTGCTTGAGTTAGTTCATATGGATTTGTGTGGTCAAATTCCTATGAAAATCTTAGGAGGTAAATCATATGTGCTAGTTATTATTGATGATTATTCACGATTGACCTGGGTGTGTTTTATGAGGAACAAGAATGAAGCCTTCAAAGAGTTCACTAAGATTTGTAGGAAAATTCAAGTCGATGCTCAACTCACATCGGACGAATTCAAACCGACCATGGAAGGGAGTTCGATTACTCGGAATTTGGAGATTTCCGTGGCAAGAATGACATCTCCAACAACTTCTCTGCACCAAGAACTCCTCAACAGAATGGAGTAGTAGAGAGAAAGAAAAGAACTCTTGAAGAAATAGGAAGGACCATGATGATTGAAAATGACCTACCTTACTATTTACGGGCTGAGACAATTAACACGACGAAATTATACACTCAAGAAATGCCTTATTAGACCCATCCTAAAGAAGACACCCTATGAGCTGTACAAGGGAAAGAAGCCTAACATCTCCTACTTTAGACCATTCAGATGTAAATGCTTTGTGCATAACAATGGTAAGGAACATCCGACTAAGTTTGATGCTAGATCGGATGAAGGTATATTTACGGGTTACTCATCTCATAGTAAAGCTTATTGAATTTTTAACAAAAGGACTAACAAAGTGGAAGAAAGTATCCACGTTGTCTTTGATGAGATTGATCTTGGTAAGATAAGTGAATCCACCTTCTCGGATATTAAGCTTAACACTTATAAAGATGACATTGCTCAAGCCGAGCTCGAAAAGAGTCAAAATAGAAGAACCGAGACAACTTAGAATGAGGCAACTTAGAATGAGCTAACTCGGAATGTTGTGACTCGGAATGAACAAAATCAAGAGTTAGCTGAGAATGTTAAAGAACAACCCAATGTAGAAGACTTAACAAGAGCAACCAAATAAAGATCAACCTGTTTAACCAACAAACTTCGTAAACTAGAGGATAAGTAAAGCTTTCAAATACACATCTAGTCACCCACCTGAGAACATACTTTTTGATATCAATAGTGGGGTAAGAACTCGATCTTCTTTGCAAAATCTAGGTGCATTAACATCCTTCATATCATTAATTGAACCTAAAAATGTACTAGAAGCCTTAATAGAACCTGAATGGGTAGAGGCCATGTAAAAAGAGCTAAATCAATTTGAAAGAAACCATGTCTAGACTCTAACAAAACAACCTTCTAACCTCCCAAGCAATAGGAACCAAATGGGTTTTCAAGATCAAACTGGATGAGGAAGGGTTGGTAGTAAGAAACAAGGCTAGATGAGTTGCACAGGGGGATAACCAAGAAGAGGGAATTAATTGTGCAGAAACCTTTATACCTGTTGTTAGGATTGAGGCAATCGGAATTCTCTTAGCATTTACATCTAGCATGAACATCAAGCTTTATCAAATGGATGTTAAATGTGCATTTCTCAATGGTTATATTCAAGAAGAAGTTTATGTTGAGCAACAACCTGGATTTGAAAAAGAATTTCCAAATCATGTTTTCAAATTGCAAAATGCTTTATATGGTCTTAAACAAGCTCCCAAAGCTTGATATGAAAGACTAAGCGGTTTCTTAGTTGAAAATGATTTCAAAAGAGGTCAGATTGACAAAAGTCTTTTCGGAAAAACCAAGGGGAATGATTTTCTTATCATTCGGATCTATGTTGATGATATCATTTTTTAGGTACTAATGAAACTCTATGTCAAGATTTTTCTAGGTTGATTAGACAGGAGTTCTAAATGAGCATGATGAGAGAACTCAATTTCTTCCTTGGTCTGCAAATCAAGCAAGAAAAAGATGACATCTATGTCCATCAATCTAAGTACACCAAGGAGTTATTGAAGAAATACAAGCTACAAGATGTGAAGTATGCAACAACACCTATAAGTAGTAGTTCAAAACTGGACTTAGACGAGAAAGGTAAAGTCGTAGATCGAAACTCTATGGAGGTATGATCGGATCTCTACTTTATCTCACATCTAGTAGGCTAGATATCATGTTTAGTGTTTGCTTATGTGCAAGATTTCAGGCTAATCCAAAAGAATCACATCTCATCTGCGGTGAAGAGAATTTTCGGATATCTTGCAGAGACTCAAAATCTCGGTCTATGGTTTTCAAAAGACTCGAACCGACTCTCACCTGGATACTCGGATGCCGACTATATTCGATACAAGGTTTAGGAACCAAACCGGAACCGGGTCGAGCTTCCCTCACGATTGCCTCTTTTGGCATTTAGGGTTTTTGAAGAGTTGGGAAGAACGATTTTAGGGTTTTTAAAGATGCATTTCAAAAAGTGGGGATGAACCTTTTATTAAGATTTTTCAAGTTTTATTAAATCTAATTAGTCAAAGTTTGAATGGCGGTTTTATAATTATTTTATTTTAGAAATTATTTTCAGAATTCCCAGGATCTTATTTTCTAATTAAGGAATAAATAATATTAGGGTTTTGGTCTTGCCGTGAGGCTTTAGGGCTAGATTGGTGTGAAAACACCAATCTGGACTGTTGAGCTTGTCGTACAACGAACAAATTAAACCACTACTTAAACTTATAATAAACAATATAGCAAGGGCAAGTAGGGATCGAATCCACGAGGAAAGATATAATAACATGCAAGTTTTAATCTAATTAAATTTACTACTCTTAAAAACAAAATAGAAAATATAAATTAAAATCAATAACTAAAATTCATAGAAAATTATCTAATAACTAAATAAATAATTTATACAGAATAATAAAACTACAATAACCCAGAAATATTTTTGTATATTTTTAGAATAATTAAAACAGAAAACTAAAGTAGAAAATAAACAAATTCTAAAACAGAAAATTAAATAAGTAAAATTCTGCACTAAAATAATTACGAAAATAAATACTAAAATTACCCAGAATAATAATACTAATTTTCTAAACCTAACCAGACCCTAAAAATAAAAACAAAATTTAAAATCTAATTTACGAATTTATTTTATTAAAAACCTGCAGTAATTAAATTCAAGAATTAAATCTGAAAAAATATCAAATTATTTCCAAAAATTCTAAAATTTAATCACAGCAAACTAGGACTCTATCTAAACCCTAAAAGAAAATAAAACACAAAAAATAACAAAAGAAACTATTTTAAAACTAATTTCTAACAAACTGACTCAAAAATAATAAAAACTAATAGAAAATTAATTCTGAAAATTAAAATATATAAAGACTCAAAATAAAATTAAATTAAAATTACTAAAACTAATCTAAAATAATGATCTTTAGGGGGTTTAATGAAATTGATAATAAAAGACTATAACTTGATAAGTAAAAATTAATAAACTCAAGAAAATAACTAAAAGCAAACAAATAATTATCAAAAATAGCAAATTTATAAAAACACTTAGTATAATCTATATCCACCATGCAAATTATTATTTATCATTAACACACAAATTGATCTACCCATGAGCTAAACCGTAGAAGACAACCACTAGCGGATCTTCCCCGTTTTTCCTTAGTTATTAGTTTACTTAGGCCTAGCCCTAATATAAACCCTACTAATATTGATAACCCTAGCACTAGCACTAGAATTTAATCAAATCAGAGCATTAAGTATTAGAAAAACATCATCTAGCACCTAATAACCAATCTACTAGCAAATTGATTTAAGAAGGATCTATGATAATTTCCTAATTAAAAGAGATGGGTATGAGCCATCCATGATTAACTAGGGTGATACTTATGTCTAAAAGATCAAGCAATTACGTACTTAAACCCTCTAAACTATCACATGAATTTATATAAAACTAAGTAGCGTGCACTCTAATTAATTAGACATAAATTCATAAACATTAAACACAAATTATCATAGAATCATGGATTGAATCAATAAGACAATAAAAATCGAAACTTTGTTTCAAAATAAATAATTTAACATGGCTTCAAGTAGATTATACCAAGTATAAGAAAAACTACTCACACATAATGTAATTTAAAACATGTAAACTAAATAAAACTAGCATCTTTAGTATTAATCTATCAATAAAAACTCAATCTTTTCTAATAAAAATTACAAAACTAAATTATACTACCGATATTAGTTTCTTTGACCCGGGAAGATGAAGAAGATGATGATGGATGGTGGCTGGCTGGGCAGCGGACAGCGAGTGGCCGATAAGGTGCAGCAGCAGCGAGTACGATGCAGCCAGGAACAAGCAGCAGCGGCAGCAAGCGGTGGTGGGCTGGCGGCTGCACTGGTGGACCGCGAGCAGTGCAGGCCGGCTGGGCAGCAGGTGCAGGCGGCTGGGTGCCGTGGACAGCAAAGGGCAGGTGGTGATTGTGTGTGGCTGGCTTCCTAGGTCTCTCTCCATGATGATAATAAGTAGTATATATAGGGTGAAAGAGTTAGGGTTTATTTCTCTTTCTTCTCTTCTAAGTTTCCCTTTTCTATTCCACTTAGGATTTCCTAAAATATAATATCCTAAAATAAATATTTTATTACATATTATATTTATGGACCGACTTCATATATTTTCTTGGATGCTTGTCGGTAGCTAAAAATCCACTTTTAACGACTTTTCTTCTCTTCCCCACTTTATTCGATAATTACTTATAAATAGACAAAATAGAATAAATTAGATAAAATAAACTATATAATATAAACTCAATAACTACTAAAAATATGTATAAAATACGACTTAACATGGACCTAAGCCTTATCGGCTAACCCCACGGTGCTGGCAGTGGCCTCGCACCTAAAGGTGGTTGGCGATGGCCGGAGGCCGTGGCTGGTGAAACCAACCTCGGTCTCTACCCAGTAGGCAGATCCAAAACCTAACATTATCGATCCTGTCGCGAGAAAACACCGAAATGAAAATTGAATAGAATAAAGGATAAAATAAACGAGTCGTCGGTAAGTTTTTAAGGAAAAAAACTAACAAAAAACAAAATTTTCTCTTCTAATCTCAATATGAGAAAACCAAGACTAAAAAGGCTAAAATGACTCTATCGGTCTTTGAACCGAGAATCGATTTGGGGGCGAGGGTATGAAATGTAGGGAAAACCCTTTCGTTTTGTCCGTCCGAAGACGACCATTACTAATTCAAGTAATGTATTAAAATGATATAAGACAAACAAGCAAACGACAACATGTTTTGAACTACTACTTACATAATAAATAAAGCAATAAAGAAAGCGGAAAAGAAAGTAATAAAGAAAATAAAAGCGAGAAATAAAATAATTACATCGGTCGGGAGGAATTTAAAAAGAACGATTACAACTCTTAAACCACAATACGAAAAGCGATAAAAATAGAAATAAATAAATTGTTCGAAGGAAGAATAGTTTCCCTCGAGGTTGTCTCACCTTGCTGATCCGGCTTTCCACACTTGGATCTCTCGATGCAATGATGACAATCCAAAAGAAAAGGGCTTGTTTTGTGAATTGTGCATAGGGTATAGTAAACATTAGTTGAATGAGTGCCTAGAGATCAGAATAACTGAATATTCTTTAGCTCTTTGCACAAATTCAATGGTAGCAAGTAAAAAAGATGAATGCTTTATGGAAATTTCAGTAGAGTAATGTTTACATGAGAGGATTCCAGTTAACTTTTGCAGCGTGATGCTAAGGCCGAAGCCTTCCTTAGCATGAGAGCCAGGGCTCTCTATTTATAGGAGATGACCTAGGTCACAAATGACCTAGGGTTTGCCTTCATCTAGCAGATCCAAGCAGCTGAAAATAAATTAGGCCAAATCCAAAGAGATAAAATCGGATTAGAAAGAGATAAAATCGAATTAAATCGGGAAGGAAGGCACCGACCAACCGGGCACCCTAGGGTTTTGTGCCCTAGTTGTGTCTCCAAAGGATTCTCCAAGCCAAAACTCGGTGTTCCACTTAGTGCTTCTAGAAGGCAGGCGCCAACTACGACGTCATTTTGAGGGGAAAAGCTTCTAGCCTCATATGGGCTGTCTCGTGAAGCTTAAATGCAGCACTTTGATGCTCTTGATCATGAAATGCAACGCTTCAACGCCATCTTTAGGTCTTCCACTCCTTGTATAGTTTGGACAAAAGTAGAATGCGGTACTCCGAACTTGGAATTTCCGACACACGACATTGAACTTCACAATCTCTAAAGGCTCGGCCCGGTTCTTGGACGATCTGAAAGAAAAGAGGATTTGTGGACCGACCAAGGCAAAAGGCTATTTTTGTTGTTGGGGTTTTTTGTAGTTTATTGGCTTATGTTGCACCAATCGATCACAATTCGAGATTCAAATCCAAAAACAGGACTCGGGATTTCATCATCGAGCCAACAAAACAACACGAAATAAAGAGATAAGAGATGAAACTTTTTAGGTGTCTACAGTTAGTCCCCCACTTTGACCGAGTCTAAAAAGGCGAAGGATCAAAGTAGACACTAAATGGTACTTAAATCGATTGTTATTATAGGATATTGTGTGATGCTTGGAATTGGTTGTAATCAAACTTGAATTCTAAAGCGGGACCTGAACTTGATTGCGATGCATGCGTTCGAAGTTTAGTAAAAGGATCCTAAGCTTGGCTTGATTAAAGCCTGAAGCTTGGCATATTTTGGTGCTGAAACTTCGATCGTCCTTTAATTTGAAGGTTGGCTAAATAATTTGTCTGTGCTATCATAATTGTTAGTGCATAACTGAATTGACAAAAGTTCAGTGTTTTACCTGAGTAATTCAATTGGAAACAAACTAATAAAAGCTGTTTTAAAAAATCTGATTAGTGGGTCCAGAAGCTCCCACTTGCATGCACAAGGGACAAAGGTCACATGCTTCGAGAGGACAAGACTGCATAGAGTAGGGAAGTGGGCTAGGCTATAAATGCTACCACCGATTAGACTCCTTAGCACCTCGTGGATGGCGTGGCCCTGGCGAGTCTAGCCGGATTCCCTTGGTTCCCTACTAATTGCTTGACTCTTGTCTTGTGTGCTTGGATTCTTGACTGAATTTTCCTATAAAAGGAGGTGCATGGTGTGTCTCATTTTGCACACAAACTCTTCTTCTTACTCTTATTATTCTCTTGTGTTTCCTTACTTTGCTCCTTGAAAACTAGTTGGTTCTCAAGAATTCCTTGTCTTCAAAATGCCTAGAAGAAAAGCTCATCCTGTAGGAAAAATTAAAGCAGAGAGTCTTACTTAAGACTCTTTCCTTAATCGAGAATGGCGTCCTCAAAGTGAATGGAACCCAAATGATCTTGTGATTGAAGCTGAAAACCATGTTTCTTCACTTGCCATTTCCTCTTCGAGTAAGCTAATTGGCTTAAACCTTTTCATTTGCTCATTTAGAGTAACTCTTTAACAAAAATCTTGTTGGATTTTGTCTTGTAGAAAGGCTCAATTCGAAGTAGTGGAGCCATTCCTAAATTTATGGAGACATGCGAGAGGATGCACTTTCCTCTTGAGAATATCATGTACAATGGTGGGTTTGGACCTCTCTACATTGCTTTAAATCACCTTACTGATAGGAGTGAGAGAGATCCCATTAAAGCCATTAGTGAGTGCTTTCAGGACACTACCAACACGTTCCACCTTCCCTTCGGTGAGATGACAATAACTCCTTTTAATTTTGCTGTTTTATCCGGTTTGGGCTTTGCGAGGGAACCTTTAGCCTATGACCAGAATTTGTACGAGAATCATGACTATCTCCGTCACCTTTTCGGTCCCATAGTAGATAGATTTCCACATAGCAATCACTTTGAGTATACCGTTCGTTTTGAGCCTCTTAAGGATATCTGTTTTCGGCCTCAAGATTCTCCTCGAGCAACTAATTAGGATCGTGCTTGATCTTCTCTTGAGTACATCCTCTTTTCCGACCAGGCCATTACGATTCATGTTCACTATTTGGTGAACTTAGTGGACCTTGATAAAACAAAGGAGCTCAACTGGGGTGCTCCTGTATACACTTGCCTCATTAGGGGCCTCCGTGCAGGTGTGCGGCACACAAAACTAGAGCCAAGCTCCAACAATTATCTTCCTTTGAATGGCTTATAAAAGATTATTGAGGTATGCTTAAGTTCTTTAAAGGTTTGCTCTTGGAGAGGCTAAGTCACCCTAGAGGGGTGGTGAATAGGGTGATGGGGAAATTTAAACAAGTAATGGAAGAATAAAACTAGAAATGACTCGAGGAGAGTCCGAGTCTAGATTAAACTCGGAAAAGTACTAACTCGGAAAGTTACGTGGAAACCCTCATGGGGCGAGAAAACCACGGTCGGTGCTAATCCAAGCACCAAGTCCAATCCACTATTTTGAATCCACAAAATACGGTAGAAAGACTCAACCAAAATTGCTCAGTTAGACAATTCCTTACAAGATTTTCCTAGACTTAGAAATTCCCTTATTTGATCTAGTACTTCCTAACAGAGATAACCTTTACGAGTTAGGGACAACTAAGCTGAGTCAACCCTTACAGCTTAGTCAATGGACCTTACTTAGAAAGTAAGAATACGTGATTGTAACCGATTACAAGACCTTACAACTCGGAAAGATGTTAAGTACAAAGTTAGAATTGTAAGTAGAAGATTGAGTATGAATACAATGACATTTGCTTAAGTATGTGTATTGATAGTTGGTTCAGCAATCCTCAAGTCTTGAGAGTTGGTTTCTATTTATAGATAACCAAGCGGACTAGACTTTGTGACTGTCTTCTAACTGGATGTCCCTTGTGACCGTTGCGATGGTCTTTCCGAGTCACTCGGAAAATATCCGTTGAGGTGTGATCGTTGGGCAACGACTCTTGACTCCATTGGAAGTCCCAATCTACTGGTGGTGTCCGAAAAGTAGGGTGGAAACCAACATTGAGATTATCGTTGCAGATTTCCAGATTTGGAAACGGACAACCGTGACACAATGTTTGGGCGTAGGTCGGAAATAGGAAAAGCCTTGTCTGCTCGCTGATTTGACATCTTGAAGCCGATTACTTTTGTAATTCAAAAATCGGATAACCTCGTTCGAATAACCTACAAAAGTAAATCAGTTTGGTTCTCAAAGTATAAAATACTTTGGTCCAAGATTAGACACAAATATTTAATTTAATTAAGATAATTAGTACGTAATTATCCGAGTCCTAAAAGAGTGGAATTTTTGAGTCTAATATCTATTATACTCAAATTCCATCCGAGTCGATCTAGAGGTAAAGCAAGTCGGATAAAGAACATCGAGTAGAAAGACTTGATCTAGAATAACAATGTTTAAAACAAGCATGCTGACTTAGAAAGATAAATTAACACAATAATTCAATTAAACTTAGATCATGAAGTTAGACTCGAGTTTATGCACATTAGACCAAATGTTTGAACATGCAATATATCCGAGTGTTGTCCGAGTGACTTAGAGCGTGTGCGAACAAAGTATGATTTACGAGTCGATCAAAATCAAGTGAGAACATATACAATGGTTTACGTAACACTTAGAAAAGATTCTATATCACTCGGAAAAGTTTCTAAGACACTTAGAATGACTTGTAATCAAAACCTTATAAGAGATGAAGTCTTACACCTGATTCCTTGATGGAACTCGGAATGATGTATATGTAAAGTCCGAGTCTTCAATCTCCCCTTTTTGATGAAAAGCATTTCATAATTAGATAGAAACTTTGTTAGTGATATAGATCCGGTTTTTCATCCTTTCTCAAAAGATAAGTCAGAAAAATATGATAGAATTGTATAGAGTAGATACGAGTGAATGAAACTTATATTCTATCGGAGCAAATAAGCTTAGATTGCATAAAAAAAGAGCTAAAGTATCCGAGAAAAAAATTACCGAGGAACAGAGCAATGGTAGACCGAATTGAAACTCGAAGTAATAAACTCGGAAATAATTGCAACTCGGAAAGCAATAAACATGAAACTGAAATTTCATTATAATTTAAACTAAAAATTTACACAAAAGAGGGTGAGAGAAACTCCCTTAAACGAGACAACAAAATTTTTTAACTATTCTCCCCTTGCCTTTCAACAAAACAAAATGAGGAAGAATGTATCAAGAAGATACAGATTTATATGTGTGGAAAAAAAAAATTTAAAACAGACAAAACAAAATTTTAAGATGGAGGACAGGGAACAGTCCGAGTCGAGGATGGTGGATGTGTAGTCCGCCTTCCACGATAAGATCTTGAAGATGTAGACGAACGAGGCGGTGGTAGCACTGGGATCTCTGGAATGGGCTCAGCTCCGAGTGGGCTGACCCGGAACTAGGTCGTCCAGCGGCTCATCCACCTGGAACTCGACCGATGGAGGGGTGTGCTCGAGGCTGACCGGCTGCTGGCCGACCATGGTCAGCGAGGTCTTCTAACCCACTCGGACTCACTGTCCGAGCCGATCACTTCGGTAGGGGTTCCGGAGCACCTTGGCCCTTTGTTGCTGCTGCTCGCTTGTTACGCTTCCTTCTCCCCTTCCTCGGATGGAGCTGCCTTAGCCGTAGGCTCCTCATCTTCTTCTTCTTGTCCTTCTTCTCCTCCTTCGGAGGAGGATTTGGCTGGGCTCGAGGATTCTTCGGATGTATCCGAGTCCACCGGATCTCGAGTCGCCTTGGAGCGCCGTTCTCGAAGGAGCTCAATCAGCTCCCTCTCGCTCCTTAACCAGTGCCTTTATCTCGAGAGGCACGTCTTGCTGCTCTCGGATTTGGGATTGAGTTGTTTTTGGTTTAATGGTAATAGACTGTAAGACAGTCTTGAATGACCGGAAGGTGTCCTTGAACTCAATGGAAACCGAGGAGATTTTGCCCATCACAACGAGAGGACAAAGTAGAAGAAAGAACTTAAGAAACACCTGAAGTGTAGGCACCACCAGGTGGAGGAGGTAGAGAAAGAGGTGATTAGGTCCGAGTCCGAGGCGGAGAAGGGGGTCTCAATTTTGAGCTATGAACCTAGACAGCTAGGTTGGGTCTCTTGGTATCCATACCCAAGGAGTTCCTTTTGCCAACGATAATGGTAGCCTCGAAACTGCGTTAGGATCCGAGGGATGAGGAACTTTGAATTGTTTGAAGATGAGGGTGAGAAGAGCCCGGAAAGGAAGTGGGGTGTTCTTCTTGGTCCGAGTCCGAGCAGGCACGACTACCATTTGCTTCGATCTGTAGTAGGAAAGAGGTCTACTTCGTAGCCCTCGAGGATGTCGTACTGAGCTTTTAGATGCTTAGAATTGGGGTTCTCCTTACTAGAGTACTATGAGAAGAAAGTTCTCATCAGCGAGAAAACAAAGAAGGTGAGCTTCGATTTGAGTTGGGTCACCGTGAAGTTTTTGCATGACCCAGGGAATTCTTCGACGATACTTCTCAAAGAAGTCATCAGCAACCTCATTGAAAGGTATGGGGTTGTTGTTCAAGAACATAGAAGATACTTTAAAGAGGGGTGAAGAAGAGAGGTGTTGATGCGAACGGTTATGTTTTGAACTCTTGAGGTGAGGATACCCTCGGAGCTAGAAAGATTTGTGTAGAACTCGAAGCGAGTTCTTGGTATATGAACTCGCTGAAACAGAGGAAATCGTAAACCCCTGTTGATTTGATATGAGCCAACCATGAAAACTTTGTGGTTGGGAAGAATTTGTTATCCAACATAAGATGTTGGGTGACAATAGGTCTTGAAGGATTGGAGGGGCTTTCTTGGATTTTGGTACGGGGTTTCTTGGTGGCGGAACCAAGGAAATCGGAGTGGGAACCTCTTTTCAGCATGTTTGATGTAGAAAGAGAGAGAGAGAGAGATGAACTTTTATGAAAGAGAAGGAGAGAGATAGAGATAGATCTACGAAAGTGAGCGGAAAAAGAAAATAAAAGAGTAGAAAGAGAGAGCTAAGAGTGACAAAGTTTACTTGAGATGACCTTCACTTAGCTTGAGAGCGACGAGAGTTTCTTTGATCGCGAGATAGATTGCACGAGTTGAAGTAATTAAGAGAGTGAAAGTAAGTAGAGAGTAATGTAGGGTAAAGAAGAAAAATAGGCGCTATTTATAGAGAAATAATCGTCCTTCAATAGTGACTCGCTCGGTGAGGAAAAATAGACGCTTTCAACGAGTCACCTTAGACCGGTGTGACTATTATACTCTCCAACGGTTAGAATTCCAGCGATTGTCTCTCAACGGCTAGTTGTTTGATCGAAGCGCGAGAGAGAGAGAGAAAAAAAGAGATTTTAAAAGAAATTTCTGAAATTCTCCACCGATCTAGAGATGATTTTAGAAGTTTGATGTCTATTTTTTCAAAATCCGAGTCCGACTCGGTGAAGTTTCGAGTGACTCAAAAGCGCAAACAACTAATAACTCGGAGCTCAGTATCACTGGTTCAACTGAACTAATTGTTATTAAAGACAGAAAGCACACAACACATAATCATGCAAAGTAATTTCACTCGAAAAGAACATAATTATGCATTAATCATGCCAAGCTCATTCCTAATAAAGCAAAACTGATCCTCATTAAGTGGCTTAGTAAAGATATCAGCTAATTGAAGATTGGTAGGAATGAATTCAAGTTTAATATCACCATTTTCAGAATGATCTCTCGAGAAAATGATACCGACTCGAATATGTTTAGTCTTTAAGTGCTTGAACTGGATTCTTGGTGATGCTTTGTGATTGCACTTTGATTATCACACTTGATTGGAATTGATTTGAATAAAAGTCCAAGATCTCTCAAGTGTTGCTTTATCCATAAAATCCGAGCACAGGATGCTCCAGGTTGCAATATACTCGGCTTTAGCAGTTGATAGAGCTACTGAGTTTTGCTTCTTTGAGTGCCAAGATATCGGGGATTGACCCGGAAAGTGGCAAGCTCCTGAGGTGCTCTTTCTGTCAACTTTATATCTAGCATAGTCAGCATTTGAGTATCCAGGTGAGAGTCGGTTCGAGTCTCTAGAGTACCATAGACCTAAATTATGAGTCCCTGCAAGATATCTCGAATATTCTCTTCACCGTAGTGAGATGTGATTATTTTGGATTAGCTTGAAATCTTGCACACGGACGGACACTAAACATTATGTGCGGCGTGCTAGAAGTAAGATATAGTAAAGATCCAATCATACCTCGGTAGAGTTTCGATCTCCTGCCTTATCTTTCTCATCCGAGTCGAATTTTATCGTTGCTTGCTCATAGGTGTTGCTTGCATGTTTTGCATCTTGAAGTTTGTACTTCTTCGCAGCCTTCTTGGTATACTTTGATTGATGGACATAGATGCCATCTTTGTCTTGCTTGATTTGTAGACCAAGGAAGAAATTGAGTTCTCCCGTCATACTCATTTGAAATTCCAGTCTCATTAACTCGAGAAAACTCTCTACACAGAATTTCATTAGTAGCTCCAAAAATTATGTCATCAACATAGATCCGAGCAATAAGAAAGTCTTTCCCCTTGGTTTTTATAAAAATAGTCCGGTCAATCTGACCTCTTTTAAAACCATTTTCAACCAAGAAATTGCTCGAGTCTTTTATACCAAGCTCCGGGAGCTTGTTTAAGACCATATAGAGCTTTTTGCAATTTGAAAACATGATTTGGAAATTCCGAGTTTTCAAATCCAGGGGTTGCTTAACATAGACTTCCTCTTCAATGAAACTATTGAGAAAAGCACATTTAATATCCATTTGATACAATTTGATATTCATGCTAGATGCAAATGCCAATAAGATTCTAATAGCTTCAATTCGGCAGCAGGTGCAAAGGCTTCCCCACAATCAATCACTTCTTCTTGATTGTAACCTTGAGCCACAAGTCTAGCCTTATTTCGACTACCAACCCACCTTCATCCAGTTTGTTCTTGAAAACCCGTTTGGTTCCTATGACTGGGTGGCCGGAAGGTCGTTTGGTTAGAGTCCGGACTTGGTGTCTTTCGAATTAATTGAGTGCCTCTTGCATGGTCTCTACCCATTCAAGTTCATTAAGGGGTTCTAGTGCATTTATGAGTTCAGCTAATGAAATGAATGTAGTGAATGCACATAGATTTTGTAGAGAGGAACGAGTTCTTTCCCCACTTGTTGATATCGGATAAGATGTTCTCTAGTGGGTGGCTAGAAGCATACTTGAATGCTTTACCTGTTCTCTAGTTCACCTGGATCCGTAGGTTAAATTGGTTGATCTTCGGAGGTCCGTTCCGAGTTAGCTTGTTCATCCGATTGACCTTCAACATTCTAAGTCGGCTCTTGAGTTGTCTCATTCCGAGTCATGTTGTTATAAGTAACTTCATTCCGAGTGACTTTGATTTGATTCTTGATGAGCTCATTTTCATCAATATCATCATCTCTACTCGAGCTTCAGGTGTGAGAAAGTTGACTCACTTGGCTTTTCCTGTTCAATCTTATCAAACAGAACGTGGATGCTTTCTTTCACTTTGTTAGTTCTTTTATTGAAAATACAATATGCTTTGCTATGAGATGAATAACCAAGAAAAATACCTTCATCCGATCGAGCATCAAACTTGGTCGAGTGATCCCTACCATTGTTGTGAACAAATCACTTACATCCAAAGGGTTTGAAGTATGAAATGTTGGGTTTCTTCCCTTTGTAAAGCTCGTATGGAGTTTTCTTCAGGATGGGTCTTATGAGGCATCTGTTTAACGTGTCGTTCATTGTGTTGATTGCCTCAACCCGAAATAATAGGGTAGATTATGTTCAATCATCATTGTCCTAGCTATTTCTTCAAGAGTTCGGTTCTTCCTTTCCACCACTCCATTTTATTGAGGAGTTCTTGGTGCTGAGAAGTTGTGAGAGATGCCATTCTTGTCACGGAACTCTGTAAATTCCGAGTAGTCGAACTCCCTTCTATGGTCGGTTCGAATTCTCTAAATCCGAGTCCGAGACTCAACTTGGATTTTCCTATAGAGCTTGTCGAACTCTTTGAATGCTTCATTTTTATGCTTAAGAAAACACACCCAAGTAAATCGTGAGTAGTCATCAACAATAACAAGCACATATGATTTACCTCTCGAGACTCTTGATAGAGATTTCACCACATAAATCCATATGCAACATTTCAAGCACCTTGGATGTGGTAATAGTTTTCGAGAGATTTGAAGGATGATCCGACTTGTTTCCCTTTTGTGCATGCTTCACGATTTTATCATTCTTAAATGCACAATTAGGCAATCCTCCGACTAAACCATGAGATACAAGTTTCTTAATGGTGTGTGTGCTAACATGACCTAGTCTACGATGCCATGTCCATGAATCATCATGAAGAGATGCTTTTAAACAAGATAAATTCGACTCGGGTCGAAAGAGGAATAGTATAGGTGTTACCCGATCTCTTACTCGGGAGCTTGATCTCCTTGATAGCATCATCGGATATATAACAATAGGTCCGGGTGAATCTTACCTCTTGACCTTTATCACACGATTGAGAGATGCTTGAGCGGATTGTATTTTAACCCTTTGACAAGGTATAAAGGGCTGACCAGATTGCTTCCTTTTCCAATCTTGCCTATCGTAATTATCTTGCCTTTCTTTGTCACCCCCAAACGTGACTTTTCCTCCCTTGTAATCTTCTAACTCAGAAAAGAGTCTTCGATTTCTTGACATGTGACGTGAGCATCCACTGTCCAGGTACCAAAGCCTTTTGTTCTTTTCCGAGCCACCTGCAAGTCGAAACAAACTAACCTTTCTCACTTCGTCTAAGAACCCGAGTAACTCCCTTTATTGTGGTCCTTTTATGAGGAAGTAGACTCTTGGGAACCCAGATTTGAATAACTTTGGGTTTGGTCTAATTCCGAGTCTTTCTTTTAGAGAACCGAGTCCGAGTCTCTTTCTTTTGAAAAGCTTTTCTTTTATAAACCGGTGGAGAAGGTTTTCTCCTGTAAGCTGGTGCAGGCTCATCCCTCCTTTCATTCTTATGAATGGGACCATGCTCAGCCTTCCCGAACTTCACAATTCGGAATCCTTTTTGAAAATTTATGAGTAGGAATTGGATTCCTCTTCTTTGTTAAAACCAAGTTCTTCTTTTACGAAGGAGACACATTGAGACCCTAAGAGCATGTCAAGGTTTTTCTTACCTTGAGTAAATTTAAAATAAGCTCTTGAGACTTATTGAGCTCTTACTTCGGATGCTCATTTTCTCTTCGAGTAACTCGGACTCGGTCTCACTAGATTGAGCACTAGTCTTGAGTTCTCTTAGAGTAAGTCTCGGTTTTTCCAATTCATTTTTCAGAGAGATGCTCTCGAAGTAACGAGACTCAAGTTGTTCTTTAAACCGAGAAGAATCGGAATTGGACTTTTCTTCCAAAGTAAAAATATATTTGGCTAAATCAACTTTGGAAAACTTTGGAAAACTTTGAAGGGGAAGAATGTTTACCTTTTCTATCCTTCTTGTCTTTCTTGTAGAACTCTTCTCTTGGCTTCTTATCCCATCTCTTGTGCTTCATTATTCTTTTGAAGCCTCTCGGTTATAAGTGTCATAGGATCCTCTTCCGAGTCGGATGAACTCAAATTTGCTTCTCTGTTTTCCGAGGCCTTCGAGTGCAATGTTCTTTTTAGTGTTGACCTCTGCATCCTTCTCTTCCAGGTGGATCTCATGGGTGAGTAGCTTCCCGATGAGTTCGTCTAGCTTCGATAAGCACAGGTTCTGAGCCACTTCGATGGATGTCACCTTGGGACCCCATCTTCTCTTGGGTAGACTTCGAGTATCTTTCTGCACATTTCCTCATGGGAAATCTTTCTACCAAGAGATTTAAAATTGTTAGTAATCACAGTGAAGCGGATGAACATCTGTGTGATGTTCTCTTCTAGCTCCATCTTGAACAGCTCGTATTTGTGAAGATATTGGCTTATCTTCGCTTGTCGACTTGACTTGTGCCTTCATAAGTGTTGACAAGTGTGTCCCACACTTCTTTGGCCGTGTCACGGCTGACACTCGGTTGTATTCTTACGAGCTGATGGCGCACATCGAGAATGTTCATCGCCTTGAAGTTCTTTTTGAACTTCTCTCGCTTCATCGAGTGGTGTACTCGGACTTTGTTTTGGGCATGAGTCTTGTTTCTTCCATCTTCATTGGAATGTAGATCCCTACTTGTATGATGTTACACACATCGTCATCGTGATCCAGTAGGAAACATTCCATGAGCTTCTTCCAGTGCACGAAGTTAGATCCTTTGAACTTTGGTGGTCTGCTGGAAGATCTTCCCTCATCGAACTCTCCATTGTTCCGAGCCATTTGATCTTTAAACCTTTGGATGGTTAGATCCTTTACGAAAGGCTAGGCTCGACACCAATTGAAGGTTTGCTCTTGGAAAGACTAAGTCACCCTAGAGGGGGTGAATAGGGTGATGGGGAAATTTAAACAAGTAATGGAAGAATAAAACTAGAAATGATTTTGAGGAGAGTCCGAGTCTAGATTAAACTCAAAAAGTACTAACTCGAAAGTTACGTGGAAACTCTCCTGGGGCAAAAACCACGTTCAGTGCTAATCCAAGCACCAAGTCCAATCCACTAATTTGAATCCATAAAATACGGTAGAAAGACTCAACCAGAATTGCTCCGTTAGACAATTCCTTACAAGATTTTCCTAGACTCGAAATTCCCTTATTTGATCTAATACTTCCTAATTGAGATAACCTTTACGAGTTAGGGACAACCGAGCTGAGTTAAACCTTATAGCTCGGTTAAGGGACCTTACTTAGAAGGTAAGAATGAGTGATTGTAACTGATTACAAGACCTTACAACTTAGAAAGATGTTAAGTACAAAGTTGGAGTTGTAAGTAGAAGATTGAGTATGAATACAATGACTTTTGCTTAAGTACGTGTATTGACGGTTGGTTCAGCAATCTTCAAGTCTTGAGAGTTGGCTTCTATTTATAGATAACCAAGCTGACTAGCCATTGTGATCTGTCTTCGACTGGAAGTCCTTTGCGACCATTGCGATGGTTTTTCGAGTCACTCGGAAAATATCCGTTGAGTGTGATCATTGAGCAACGGCTCTTGACTCCTTTGGAAGTCCCAATCCACTGGTGGTGTCCGAAAAGTATGGTGGAAACCACCGTTGAGCTTAGCGTTGCAGATTTCCAGATTTGGAAACAAACAACCTTGACATAATGTGTGGGCCTAGGTCGAAGTAGGAAAAGCCTTGTCTGCTGCTGATTTGACATCTTGAAGCCGGTTGCTTTTGTAATTGAAAAGTAGGATAAACTCATTTGAATAACCTACAAAAGTAAATCGGTTTGGTTCTCAAAGTATAAAATACTTTGGTCCAAGATTAGACACGAGATAATAATTCAATCCGAGTCCTAAAAGAGTGGAATTTTACGAGTCTAAAATCCATTATACTCAAAGTCCATCCGAGTTAGTCTAGAAGTAAAGCAACTCAAATAAAGAACATCGAGTAGAAAGACTTGATCTAGACTAACAATATTAAAAACAAGCATGCTTGACTTAGAAAGATGAATTAACACAATAATTCAATTAAACTTAGATCATGAAGTCGGACCTAAATTTATACACATTAGAGCAAATGTTTGAACATGCAATATATCCGAGTGTTGTCTAAGTGACTCGGAAGCTGTTTGCGAGCAGTATGATTTACGAGTCGATCGGAATCAAGTGAGAACATATGCAATGGTTTTTGTAACACTCGGAAAAGATTCTATATCACTCGAGAAAAGTTTGTAAGGCACTTAGAATGACTTGTAATCAAAACCATATAAGAGATGAAGTCTCATACCTGATTCCTTGATGGAACTCTGAATGATATATATGTAAAGTCCGAGTCTTCATTCTTCTTTTTGTAAAATTTCCTTTTCATCTTGTGTGGATAAGAAACCTTACTTAATTTATCAAAATCTAGCCGTGGTTGTATGAATATTTCCTACATCTCTCTCCTAGTTCAAAAAAACGACCCGTATTCCTGGTTCAAAATGGCTAATGTCTATCTTGAACATCCCAAGATATATGCAATAGACTTCTTGAGATAAGCCCTCAACCGTGTAAACTCTCACACTCATATTCTCTCTCTATTTACGAACCTTTTATGTTCTCTACTCACTCCATCATTTCTCTCAAACACTCTCTACTCTCTAACCATGACTAAAAGATGATCTGCTATGGAAGGAGGTTCAACCACCAAGAAGGCAAGAACCAAGTCCACTCGTGCCGAGGCTGCATAAAAAGGCAAAGAGCCTACCTCGGAAGACCCAAAGCATAACGTTACCCAACACTCCATTCCGGACGACAAGTTCTTTCCAAAAACAACATTCTCCTGGTCGAAACACATCGCCAAAATCGGTGTGTACAACTATCTTTGGTTCTATAAGTACATCTACCTAGACCCGAGTGTCCGAGTTCTATACTCACATGACAGTCGGCGAGGGCATCATCACTTTTCTTGTTCAAGGTAAGACCGTTCAAATTAATCTTGCCTAAGTTCACAAATGTTTCAATGTGAAGACCCTCTTTCTCAACTCCAATCCAATTCCTTTCACTCGAAGTCTCCGATGACTTCTTTACAAAATATGCTAAAGAGCCTCGATCTAGAAAGAACTTTTTCGTGACTCGGATGACCTCGAAGCTAGGCTTCTATGTTTTATTCTGATGAGGAGATTCTTTTCCTACTATCTGTTTAAAGAGAACCCCAAATCCAAAGTTTTGAAGGTTCTCTACGACATTCATCTTCGAGCAAGTCGCCTCCGTAGCTACTAACTTTAAGAAGACTCCATATCCTTTCGGAGCTCTTCTCACTGCTATTTTTAATCGGTTTGGTGTCCCTCTTCCTTCGACCCTCAAGATGTCTTTGAGCTGCGTTTGTCTTGACAGAGTGAACTTATGGGTCTCGGATACCAGGAAGTCAAGCCTGGTGTCCGGGTTCACTCATATGAGTTACCAGCCCCTCCTCCACCTCGGACTTTGATAATTCCGGAGGTCCCACGTCTAACTCGCTGGACCTTCTAGTTCTTTGCCTGCCCCTTCGTTGAGCTTCTTGATAAGTTTTGCTTTATAAGCAATGAGCTTGGAATTTTAAATGCATGATTATCGAGTTATTGCATGCGTTATTATATTATGATTAATTGTTATATGCTTTGAGTAGATAACAAATGGACTAGTTGACTCAAATTGAGACTTAGCTATAAATTATAAATTTTCGATCGTGTTCCGAGTCACTCGGACACATTAGTGAGTCGAACTCGGATTTTTAGCCAAATGAACATCAAATTTTTGGGATCATCTCTAGATAAGTGGACAATCTCATAATTGTTTTCGAAAACTCTTTCTTCTCTCTTTCTCTATCACGCGAACAATCAGCGAGAACTAGCCGTTGGAAGAAAGCGGATGGAGAAACTAGTCGTTATGCTGCTGAGAGACTCAACAGATCGATAACCGTTGCTTGGTAACTTAATCAAAAAGTCGGTTAGAAGCCTTTTTCTCACTATAAATAGCACCGCTTCACTTTCTTTCTTCTACATTACCTACTTATTGCTTACTCGTCAGCTCTTTTTACTCTCAAAGCTTATTCACTCTTTCACATTCACTCTCTCTCTCTAATTCTCGATCTTACTGGATGACAAACTCTTCCCAAAAACATCCTTCTCCTGGTTGAGACACATCCTTAAAACTAGTGTGTACACCTAACTTTCTTTACGTGAGTATATTTACTAAGACTTAGTGTTTGAGTTTATACTAACATGATAGCAAGCAATAATATTATCTCTTTTGTTGTTCGGGGTAAGACAGTTCGAATCAATCTTACCTTACTTCACAAACTTTTCAATGTGAAGTCTCTCTTTCTCAACTCCAATCCAATTCCTTTCAATGAAGTTGCTGATGGCTGCTTTGCCAAATATACAAAAGAACCTCTTCGATCCAGAAAGAATTTTTACGTGACTCGGATGACCTCGAAGCCTGACCTTTTGTGTTTTATTTTGATGAGGACATTCTTCTCTTATTACCCGTTTAAAGAGAACCCCAACTCCAAAGTTCTAAAGGTTCTCTATGACATTCTCGAGGGCTACGAAGTAGACCTCTTTCCATTCATCATGGAGTAGATAGCCTCTGTTCCTTCGACACTAAGAAGACTCCATATCCTTTTGGAGCTCTTCTCACTACTTGTTCACTCGGTTTGGGGTCCCTCTCCCTTCGACCCTCACTCTTTCTTAGAGCCTGTCATTTGTCTTGGTAGGAGTGAGATCGTTTGTCTTAGTAGGAGTGAGATTATTGGTCTTGGATACTAGGAAGTCAAGCTTGGTGTCCGGGTTCACTCGTCTAAGTTACCACCCCCTCCTCCTCCACCTCGGACTTAGACAACTCCAGAGGTCCCACTCCTAACTGCTGGACCTTCTACTTCTCTGCCTGCCCCTTATGTCGAGCTTCTTGAGAAGGTGGCCAACAAACTTGCTTCTCTAGCTATAGAGTTGAAATCAACTCTAAGTTGCTTTCAGGCTTTCATCATTACTCGACTCGATGCAAAGCCAAGCTCGGACTTTGCTCAAGTAGAGTCAAGATCCGATTGCTAAGCTCAAGGAGGTGATCAAGCAACAACGTGATAAAATTTAGTGCCTCCAACAGAGAAGATCAAAGGCAATTGAGGACTCATAATACTTTGAAGTATATAATGAGTCCTCCAGCTCTTTGAGTTTGAGTTAGAAGATGCTTGAAGAAGCGGAAGAGGAAGGTTAAGGAGAGGCTAAGGGAGGAGAAGAAAAAGGAGACAAAAAGGAAGAAGTTGTCTAACCTAAGGACTAGAGCAACAAAGAACCTAAGGTGATCTCTTCGATCACACTTAAAGTGCCTCGGAAGAAGCTGGTGAAGTTGGATACTCTAGGCCCCGCCTCCGATCTTCGACTGCAACGGTCTTTGAGAAAGAAGAAGAAGAGGAAGATCTCGCTTTGGTTTAAAGAACCCGGATCCTCCATTACTAGATCTACCTATTCGATGCCACTTCGCCTAGCTACTTCTACTCAAGCACATAGGCACGGGCTCACAACTCGATCTTCAACCTCTCGCTCGAGTGCCCCTCCTTTTTGATTTCAAACTCGGTTTTTTTTTTTTTTTTTGTCCAACATCTTAAATATTTACTTGTTCTTTCCTCCCTCATCTTATTATTTTTGCTGAAATGCATAAGGGGAGAGAAAAGATAGAAAATAAATGTTTGGTTTTGAGGAGTTTATCCCTTAGTTGTTTTACGAGTTTACTTTATTTTGATCTTATATAAATGTTTCTTGCAATGAATGAAATTCACTTATTTACGAGCACATGTTTTATAGTTACTTTGATATTATCTCTTTACTCTTTATTAACTCTGCTTTGATTACTTCAAGAAGCATGTTACGAGTTATGTTTTGATCCGAGCTGAACTAATAAATACTCATCATTATTTTTCTTGCTCGGATTAATACTACGTGCTCGATAAATTCTTTATGAAAACTTAACTCTCCGAACCGAGTAATTTCTATCTTAAGTATGGAATGCCTTTCATAAAAAGGGGAGATTGAAGACTTAGTTATAACTCTCTAACTCTCTTATGTTTTTTATTTTAAGACTTTCCGAGCTTCATAGAAACTCATATCTAAGATTTCATCTTCTTCGACCCATTCAAAAACAAGTCTTTTAGCATAACATTCCTAAGCGTGTTTCGACTCACTCGAGACACAACTCAGAATAATAACATGTGTAAATAATTTCTCGAACACGTTTATTTTGAGTGTTGAGTTTTTGTTTCAAGTAAAAATGGATTACAACGTTAATTCTATTTTCTACATCGGTTTATTTATTGAGATTTAATTACTTGGTCAAGTTCATGAATTCTTGTATCTTATTTATTCTAACTTGATCATGTTATGGATTGACTCAAGATGGAATCTGAACATAATGAATATTAGACTCGGAAAATTCCATTCTTTTAGGCTAAAGATCATTAAGTACTTAATTGCTTTGATTTAATTATTATCTTCGCCTAATTCGGACCAACGTATTTTTATACTTAGAGTACCACTTTGATTTGTTTTTGTATGTTGATTAAACAAGCCTAATCTACTTTTAAAATACAAAAGCAACACATTTCTAGCCATTAAACACTACCAGACGAAATCAACCATTTTTGGATATGGCTTAGACACCGGATGAAGGTTTTTGTTACCAAACTAGAAAACTTCAACTTTGAGTGTATGGGTTGTTTCCACCCCAAATTTCAATCACCACTAGAGGGATAGACCATCTTTTGAGGCAAGGATCACTACACAATGATCATATCTCAATAGATCTTTTTCTAAGTCACTCGGACTAGAGGCCACTTCACAAGACTTGAAGATGGCTTAACACATTTCTTAACACTTACTTAGTGCATTCTTATTCAATCTTCGACTTACAACTCCTAATCTGTAATTTCTTACTTTACGAGTCGTAAAGAAAGTCTTGTAATCACTCACATTTTTCTACTATCATTGTATGTCCCTTGACTAAGTTGTAAAGGCTAACTCAGCTCAATTGTCCTTAAGTGTAAGGGTTAACTCGGTCGGGAAGTACTAGATCGGATAAGAGAACTTCCGAGTCTAAGAAAACTTGTAAAGGAATTGTCTAAGGGAGCAATTCTGGTTAGAGTCAGTCCTTTCTAATTGAGAATTCAATTAGTGGATTGGACTTGGTGCTTGGGTTGACACTGTCCGTAGTTTTACTGCCCGGGAGGGTTTCCACGTACTTTTTGTGTATTTAACTTTTTGAGTCTAATCTAGACTCGGAATATGTTTCTTAGTCCGCTCTGTGCAAAACATCCATCACCCTATTCAACCCCAACTAGGGTGACTTAACCTCTTCAAGAGCAAACCTTTAGGTAACTTAGTGTAAGAACCACGGCCCAGTGAGGCCGACCGAGCTTCCCCAAGAATGGTTGATGTTTTTAGAAAGCTTAAACAATGATTTAGGGTTTTTAAAAATGTTTTTGAAATGTCGGGATGAACCTTTTATTAAGATTTCTAAATTTTATAAAATCTTATTTAAAGCAAATTGGGCAAAGTTTGAATGATAGTTTTCTTAATCATTTTATTTAGAAATTATTTTGAGAAGTTACGGGACTTTATTTCTTAACCGAAAAAATAAAGAAAGCTAGGGTTTTTGTTTACGCCATGAAGCTCTAGGGCCAAGCTGGTGCGAAAACACCGGTTTAGATCCGAGCCCCACCAATTGATCTGCTCGGTGCCTCGGCCTCCGGCCCGGCTTAGCAGATCCAAAACCTATTTTTGTTCGATCGGAAAATAGCCGAGAAGTAGATCTAGAAGAAATAAATCAAAAGGGAGGCGCCACTCGGTTTTAGGAAAGAAAAACTAACAAAAACAAAATAAAGTTTGCTCTTCCAATCTTAGTACGGGAAAACTAAGACTGAAAAAGGCTAATAAGTGTCTCCATCGGTCTAGAATCGAGAATCGAATTTGAGGGTGAGGGTACGAAGTGTAGGGATAAGCCCTTCTGTTCTACCCGTCCGAAGATGGCCATTACTAGTTTGAGTAATGAATTAAAATAATATCAAACACAAGCACACAACATGCGATATGGAAATTGTGTAGCTCTTAATCTAGTTTTGAAGATAAATAAACTTGTAAATCATTTTGAAGATCGAATTAGTACCCTCAAGTTGTCCCGGCTCTCGATCTGGATCTTGGATCTAGATCCGGTGATGCGACAGTGGTGAATTGAAGGGGCTTTTTGTAGATTTTTGTGGAGATGTGTAGGTATATGAATTAGTGATGGAGTTTTTGGGTTCGAGATGTGGTGAGATTAAAGAGTAGAATTTGGATAGGCTAAAAGAGATCAAGAGATTACAATACAAATGGGAGTGTTCGGTAGCTCTTAATCTGGTTTCAGCGACATGATGTTGAGGGATGAGCCATTGCTGAAATGAGAGCCTAAAATCTCTATTTATAGGGAGAGGTTAGGTCAAGAAATGACTTAGGTTTAGCTCTCGGCCAACCATCCAAAGCAAGGTACAAAACCAGGCCAGGATAATGTGAAGATTGAATCGGATAGAACCGGGATAAAACCGCTAACCATGAGGGGTTTTTAGGGTTTCATGCCCGTCTGTTCTACCATGAGAGTCTTTGGGCTAGAACACGGCATTTTGAGGCAAAATAATAGGTAGGGCGCCGACCACAAAGTGTTTTTCTAGGGCCTTAAGCTTGATTGGTATGCGTCCGAACCTTGACCATGGTATGGTCCGGAGCTTGACGGGGATTGCTTGAACCTTGACCGTAGTTGGGCCTAAGACTCGACTAGAGTGTGTCCGAACCTTGACCACTATTTGGGCTCGAAGTTCGACTGGGATTTGTCTCAACCTTGACCTCTGCTGGGTCCGAAGCTCAACCGGGATGTGTTTGAACCTGGAACTCTATTTGGTTTGAAGCTCAACGGGGTTGTCCGAACCTTGACTACTTGTTGGGGCTTAAGCTCGAATACGTTGTAATGTCCGAACCTTGACCATGTTGGGCCCGACACTCGATTGGAGTGTGTCCGAACCTTGACCACCTGTTGGGCCCGAAGCTCAACTAGGATGTGTCCGAACCTTGACCTCTGTTGGGCTCAATTGGTAAGCTTTGATTAGTTGATGGTCGAAGATCTTGTTTGAAGGTGACGGCGCCAGTGACCTTCCCGATGCTAATCCGATGCATGATGCTCGCTTATTTGAATAATTCCTTGTAGCGTGCTTTGTTATTTAATTTTTGTGTGTTTTCAAAGTTTAACTCATGCAAAGGAGATGAATGCAAAACTTTAATCTAACAACAAATGCATTCTTTTATTAAGATGATGCAAAACAAAAAGACAATGATAAAATTACACTTTTAGCCCCCATTTCTCAAAGCACGACCTAAAAAAGTAAGTCGCTTGAACTACGATGTACTACTGCTGGTCGTGGACTATGATCCCGACGATTTGGTGCTAGATTAGAATGGCATGCTTCTTGATTGGCTTCCACTCTTCTGAGTATGGCAAAAAGTGGCATTGATTTTGGAAATTGGAAATAGGAATTGGGATCAAGATTAGGATTAGGGCCGGACCTCATCGGCTTCCTACGTATCCGTTATAGCGGAAATCAAGCCTTCGTAATTCAAAAAGGAATCGTGATTGGGTTTTTGGTTTTTTATTTTTATTTTTAGAAGATAGGAAAAGGAAATAAACATACAATGGATATGGAAAAGGGAAAAAGCAAGCTTTATTAGCATCCTTAATGAGTGATGGGCTCATTGGATAATCTTTTAGCTAATTGAAGCTTCTAGGGATATGCCTGTTCCTTTTTTCTAAGTATGCCAACATCTCAAAGTGTTTTGAAGTCCATGATAGGAAAGAAATTTAGGTGCTGATGGTAGACAAGCTGTAGGTTCTCGATGATTGAAGGTTTGCTCTTGGAGAGGTTAAGCCACCCTAGAGGGGGTGAATAGTGTGATGGATGATTTTTGTGAATTAACAAAGAATTATGCCCAGCAAACACTTAGAAAATAATTATGAGTGTAGAGTGAATTCAGCAACAAGTAAAACACATGGAAACCCTCCCGGGGCAGAAAACCATGAACAGTGCTAATCCAAGTGCTAAGTCAAATCCACTATTTTAAATTCATAAAATATAAGGATCGACTCTTTACTGAATTGCTCCCTTAGACAATTCACTTACATGTTTTTCCTGGACTTAGAAATTCCCTTATCCGATCTAATACTTCCTAACCGAGGTAACCATTATAGCTAGGTACAACTAAGCGAGTTAACCCTTACAGCTTAGTCAAGGGACTTAATAGAGAATTAAAAATGTAGAAATGATTACGAAACTTTCTCTTAACAACTCGGAAAGTAGAAACTTAAGAATGGGAGTTGTAAGTTGAAGAATGAGTAAGTATGCACTAAGTAAGTGTTTTGCAATATGTTTAGCAAATCTTCATGTCTTGTAGAGAGGCTTCTATTTACTTACAACAGGGTAGAGTAGCCGTTGAGGCTTGTTTTGGACTTGTGAACTTCGGTAGCCATTGTAACGGCTAGTCTCGGTTACTCGAAAGGGAGTCGTTGCAATGTGAATGTTCTGCGGTGGTCATTTGCTCGAAAAGTGGTCCATACCACTTGTTGTGACTGAAATTTGGGGTGGAAACAACCGTTAGACTCAAAGTTGATGTTTACTGAATTTAGAAACAAACAACCACGACACGGTGCTCGAGCCTTATCATAAATGTTGCTTTTCTATCTGCTTGGTGCTTAACGGCCGAAGCTGGTTGCCTTTTCATTTCAAAATAAGATTAAAATACTTTAATCAACCTACAAAAGAAAATCAAATTGGTATTTAAAGTATAAAAATATTTGGATTGGAGATTAAACAAAGATAATAATTAATTCAAAGTAATTAAGCACTTAATTATCTTCGACCTAAATAAATGGAATTTTACGAGTTATACCTAAATGATCAAGTTAAATAAGAATGAATAATTAGAATGCATAAACTTGATCAAGTAAATAATTTCATTCAATAAATTGACTTGGAAAAGAGAATTAACATTGTAATTCATTTTCGGTTTGAACACCAAGTTAGTACTTAGAATATGAAGTGTATGTGAAATTATTTACTCATACCATTATTCCGAGTTGTGTCCGAGTGGGTCGAAACACGGTTAAATGCGTTATACTCAATAGATGGTTTACGAGTAGGTCGGACGGAATTGAAAACTTAAAGATAAGCTTTTTAAATTCTTAGAACGACTTGAAATGAAAACCATAGAGAGATAGAGAGTTATACCTAAGTCTTCGAGTGATGAATCTAATGTAATTTTTTTCATATGGTCGATCGGCCATGTGGGCGTCCTTTTCCCTCCAGCGAGTAAGGAAGTTAGTGAAGCTCTCTTCGTCTCCTTGCTTAATCAACTCTAAGTCTCGAAGAGTAAGCCGGTAGATCGGTAGTGTAGGAGTATTGATGTATGAACCCCGGTAAAGATCCTTCCAGTTTGTGACATTGTATGGCTCGACGAGTGTTGTACCATTTCATAATGTCTTCGTCAAACATCCATGGGAAAATGACATGGTATGTGTCCTCCAAGTACCTTCTTTAGAGTCATTACCCCTATAAAGTTCCTCACATGGTGGTGAGGGTTCTCGATCTCGTGGATCTTGATGTTAGACATGGTGAATTTTGGGGGTAGCTTCCCTTCAGGAATTGAAGTGAATCCCTGGGCTAGATAATAGTTATTGAGCATTGAAGACTCTCGTAATAGCTATTACGTTCGATCTACTTGCGGATTAGATTAAGGTTGGGGTTCAACGCAAGATTCTCCTTCTTTTGATTTCCTCTCTAGTTCTTTGTGTATGAGATTGAGGGTTTGTGCTATTGACTCAATCTTCTTATCACTGGGCCTCAATCTTGGCTTCTAGTTGGTTGGCCATTTTTGGAGGAAGGTTGTGTTTAGACCTTGGGCGATGCACTTGGTGTGGTATGTACTAATGTGGAACTAGACTTTTTGTTTCCTAACCACTTCATGCTAGGATTCTCGATCTGAGTTCGGTTCGCTATCCTGTATCCCAAAAGAATACGTGCTCGAGGATTGGCTCGTGGAAAAAACTAGGGAGATGGGGGTTAAGTGTTTGACTCGAGGAACGATTGACCCCTAAGACGAAAGGAAATGATATGCTCTTTTACTTTTGGATGCACATAAAGAAATGCAAGTGACCACAGTGAAATGTAATGATGCAAGTGAAATCCCTTAGATTAGGATGAATGTGATTTGGCTAAATGAAAGACTCTCCTAATTTGAGATGAATTTTATAATTGGCAACTTATATATGCTTCCCAAAGCATAGGCAGGCCTTAATTGATGCACTTAGCAAAATTGAAGTCTCTCCCGAAACTACACCGGAGGAAGTAGTATGATTGGTTAATAACGGGAAGGAACCATTAACTTTGACATAGAATACCTCCATAAAGAAGGCATTGCACACAACAACATTTGTCCCTGGAGGACCACTAAAAGGTTAGGTATTAGAGGGTAGCAAGCTGTCTAAACAAACTGTTCATCTCAGAGCCTATGACAATTCTAAAAGGATAGTTTTAGGAACGGTGACTTAGTCAATTAATGTTGGCCCGATAGTGAAGAACATTGACTTCTCGGTCTTATACATTCCAGCTACCTTTAAGCTTCTTTTAGGACACCCTTGGTTACATGACCATTAGGCGGTGCCCTCCACACTGCATCGAAAGCCAATATGATCATTAAAGGTCAAGTCAGTAGCGTAAATGGGGACAATCTTTGTGCCACCATCACTTCTAAGGAGTCCGTCGTCGAAATTAAACACGACGCCGAAGATGAAGAGCTCTATGGGTTTGAGATTGTTGTTGCTTTAGACAAGGTTGAGGAACCTTTTAACTTCAATCCTTATGGCAACCCTAGTGTCCACTCGACAATAAGGAAGAAGGGTTATTTTCTTGGCTTAGCTATAGGTAGGAGAGCATACCACCCAATCTTTTCACCTCTTGAACCCACCAACAACTACAAGTTCAGGTTAGGTTATCAACCTATTGCTAAAGAACTAGACCAAGCCAAATGGGAGATTCAAACTAGAAGGATTGTACCATACATAGTCCGTTTAATCAAACCCTTTTCTCGTACCCTAAATGGGCAGTACCTAAAAGACGGGGATGACTTACCTTACTACGACTTTCCTGAGCCTTACTACCTTAAAGAGAAGTGTATTTTGGTACCTATTTTGGAGGTCTTTAGCGACTACAATATACTACAAAATGAAGCACCCCCACCTCCTTGAAGAGGGATAGTCCACACAAGGCTGGACCGAATGCGGCAAGGTGCAATATTTTTGGTCTACTCTTTGGATGAGAGAAGAACATAGAGGGAGTTCGGTTTTGGTACTATCCCAAGCCATTCTCACCCGCAGTTTGATCCATCCAGATTCATCTCCGATGTTGATGCTAAAGGGTCCAAGCATATTACTTGGATCGATGTTGAGGAGGGCCAAGACTTTGATTAACGGGATTCACTTCAATCCCTAAAGAGAAACTACCCCTAAGTTCACCATGCCAGTCATCAAGTTTTGAGGCTATGAGAATCTCCATCACCATAGTCCCAACTTCTTAGGAGCAATGACTCTTAAGAAAGTACACGAAGACGCCTACCACATCATCTTCTCATAGACTTTCGACAGTGATTTAATGAAATGGTATAACATGGTTGACCCACGCAAGGTCACCAATTGGAATGATCTCGTGTAAGGAGTTCCTACACCAATAGAGGTAATTATCAATTCAAAGACAAGAAATTAAACCTTAAATTAAGGCAATACAAGTAGGGGTGCGAGATGTCAATGCCTTTAATAGGTATAATGAGTACACTCCAATTCATATTATTTATCTCAAGCCCTCAACCATCTATTGTCTAAAGGGAAGATCGAATGCCACCTATAAGAGCAAAATCGAAACCGCGAAACAGGTTGAAAAACTAGGATGCAGGAAAATTATATAAATACCATCATGCACTAGGACACGACACTCGTGCAAGTTGGAGAGCATTTTCTGTAATGGTCAATTCCCTCTCCCTAAGGCCACCCAAAAGCCTAGCAACAACAAAAATCCCTTCGAGTAGTGTCTTAGTGTAGGAACCACGACCAACGGGGGCCGACCGAGCTTCCCACGAACTGTTGGCATTTTTAGAAAGCTTAAAGAATGATTTAGGGTTTTTAAGATGGTTTTGAAATGTGGGGATGAACCTTTTATTAAGATTTTCGAATTTTCTTAAATCTTATTTAGAGCAAACCAGGCAAAGTTATTTCTTAACCGAAAAAATAAAGAAAGCTAGGGTTTCGTTTACTGCTGTAAGTGGTGTGAAAACACCGGTTTGGACCCGAGCCCCGCCTATTGACCTCTCAGCTAGGGACCAAGGCTGAGAGAGTCACCCTTGACCTCCGGCTTAGCTTGCCGGATCCGAACCTGTTTTTTATTGTTTAGTTAGAAAATAGCTAGGAAGTAGATCTATAAGAAATAAATCAAAAGGGAATCGCTAGTAAGTTTTTAGGAAAGAAAAACTAACAAAAACAAAATACGGTTTGATCTTCCAATCATACTACAACAAAACTAAGACTGAAAAAGGCTAAAAGTGACTCTATCGGTTTAGAATCAAGAATTGAATTTGGGGGCGAGGTGCGAAACGTAGGGATAAGCCCTTCCGTTCCGCCCGTCACGAAGACGAGCATTACTAATTCGAGTAGTGAATTAAAATAATGTGAAATACAAGCACAAAACATGCGATACGTAAATTAAAACAACCAGAACATGAATAAAAGCGATAAAGGCAAATAGAAAAGCAAAAAGAAAGGAAAAACAAGAAAACTAAAGAGTTTACGTCGGGTAGGGAGGAATTAAAAGCGATAAAATTTTTCTCTATAATACGGAAAGCTATAAAGAAAACATAAATAAATAAGTAAACCGTTTTGAAGATCGAATCGGTGCCGTTAGGTCGTCCCATCTGTTGATCTTGATTTTGTGATGTGATGGTGGTGAATTGAAGGGGCTTTTGTATATTTTCGTGGACATGAGTAGGTATATGAATGAACGATGCGGTTTATGGGTTCGGATTTGGTGAGATTAGAGTGTAGAATGAGAATAGGGTGAAAAGAGACAAAGGGATCGAGAATACAAATGGGAGTGTTCAGTAACTCTTACTCGGGTTTCGATAGCGTGAGGTGAAGGTTTGCTCGGGGAGAGTCCGAGTCACCCTAGAGGGGGGTGAATAGGGTGATAGAAGTTTTCGTGGAAACGTTAGCTCTTTTGTTAATGAAGAGACAGAGACAGGTTCTAAGTCAAACAGCAGCGTCGAAAAGCTTGGACTCGAAATGCTATCATGAACAACCACGCAAGTCAAGCGAGAGTAATATGACTGTCCGAGTCTAGAATGAACTCGGAAAGATAACACTTAGAAATTACGTGGAAACCCTCCCGGGGCAGAAAACCACGGACCGTGTCAATCCGGACACGAAGTCAAATCCACTATTTTGAGTCCACAAAATACCGTCAACTGACTCGAACCCGAGTTGCTCCCTTAGACAACTCTATACAAGTTTTCCTAGACTCGAAATTCCCTTATCCGATCTAGTACTTCCTAGCTGAGATAACCCTTACAGCTAGGGACAATTAAGCTGAGTTAACCCTTACGGCTTAGTCAAGGGACCTTACAAAGAAAGTAAGAAAGAGTTTGTAGCGAGTACAAGACCTTACAACTCGGAAAGTAATAAATTACAGAGTAGGAGTTGTGAGTAGAAGATTGAGAATGTATACAAAGACTTTGAGCAAGTATGTATATTAACAATATGTTCGGCTCGTCAATCTTCAAGTCTTGTGAAGTGGCTTCTATTTATAGATGACCAGGCAGAGTAGCCGTTATCTTCATCTCGCTGACCGAGAGTCCTCTCGTGACTATTGATATAAGCTTTCGAGTCACTCGGAAAGTATCCATTGTAATGTGAACGTTGGACAACGGTTTAACTCTCTTGGAAGTCCCAAAACCATTGGCGGTGTTTTGAAAGATAAGGTGGAAACCACCGTTAAGCTTAGCGTTCAGTTTTCCATATTTGGAAACAGACAGCCCCGACACAATCTTACGGGACTGGAGCGAGAGAAGGTGAAAAGCCATGTCTGTTGGTGATTTGACGTTACGAGCCGGTTACTTTTGTAGTATGAAAAGTGTATCCTCGATTGAATAACCTACAAAAGTCAATCAATTTTGGTTCTCAAAGTATAAAATACTTTGGTCCAGGATTAGACACGAGATAATAAAATAATTACGATAATTAAGCAACTGATTATCCGAGTCGAAACGAAATGGAATTTTACGAGTCCAATATCTATGATACTCATAATTCCATCCGATTTAGTCTAAGCAAAGAATCAAGTTCGAGTAAAGAATATGAGAGTGAAGTAACTTGATATAGACTAAGTATGAAACAGGACTAGAGCTACTGACTCTAATGAAATAGAGCTTATAATCGAAGTCGATTCCGAGTGAGAAAAGACGAAATACTAGTCTATTTAATCTGCGATAAATCGAGTGATGAGGGACTCGAAACAGAGAACCAGTTTTCGAGTCACTTACGGATAAGCAAGAAATATAAGAAGTAAAAGCTGTATCACTTAGAGAAGATACCATTTTACTCAAAGAAGTTTCGAGATACGGAAAATGCCTTGGAATCAAAACTCTATAAGTATGAGATGATTATACTTGATTCATTTAATGCAACTCGGAAATACGTTGAGAAGTGTCCGAGTCTTCATGAGGCTCGAGTGTGAGCCATTGATGAAATGAGAGCCTAAGCTCTCTATTTATAGGGACAGAGTTAGGTCAATGAATGACCTAGGTTTAGCTCTCGGCCATCCGTCTAATGCAAGGTACAAAACCGAGCTAAGATAATGGGACGATTGAACCGGATAGAATCGGGATAAACCCACATAAAACCGAGTAGGGGTGCCGGCCATGGGGGTTTTCTAAGGTTTCGTGTCCTTCCTTGCTACCACGGGAGTCTTCAGGCTGGAACACGGTGTTTTGAGGTGAAATGATGGGTCGGGGTGCTGGCCACAAAGTATTTTTCTAGGGTTTCAAGCTTTTCCATGCTACCGCATGAGTCTTCATGCCAAAACACGACTTTTGAGGCGAAATAAGTGGTAGGGCGCCGACCATGCTTGTTTTGGGGAATTGTGTGCTCGTAGTCTCGGGTGGACTATGCTTGGAGCTTAAACGCACTAGTTTGATACTTGTGATCATGAAATGCAAAACTTAATGTCATCTTATGGTCTTCGACTTTATGTCCGATTGGATAAAAGTGAAACGTAGTATTTTGAGCCTAGAATTTTTTACGCGCCACCGGACTCCGGCTGACTCTAGAGGCTTGGCCCGGGCTTGGATCGTCCGAAAGAAAAGGGATATTTTGACGAACCCAAGGCAAAAGGCTATTCATTTGGCGCGGGGATTTTTTATGGTTTACTGGCTTCCGTCGCTTCAATCAAACACGAGACCATGATCCAAATCCTCAAACGAGTACTCGAGATCTCATTATCGGGCCAACAAATAAATAAAATAAAAAAGTATGACATTTTTTAGGTGTCTACACTTAGCCATATTCTTTGCACCCATTCCAAATCAATGAGACCCATCTATCATCATTCAAGGCATCAATGGATCCAAACCACTTGCTAGCTTACCTCCATTAGATCCGAAGTTCATGGATTGTGGGTAAGTGATAAAGAAGACGTATGAAACCCAAGATGATAGTGACGATAACTTCTAGGGCACACCACCCTTAGAGGAGGATGACTTTTGGGGAGAAGCGAAGAGCCACGAAATTCAATTCCTTACTAGATGCGGGCGACATAATGCACATGTGGGTTTAATGGAATTGAGTTTTCAATTCACTCTCTACCAGTTTTATTTTTGGTTGCTATATTTTTAGGTAGTCAAGCCCCTAAGCTGAAGATACTCCAATCACTCTCTACCAATCTCTACTCTCTCCATTTTTTCATACCAGTCAAATATTTCCTTAATTCTTAAACCTCACAAAGACAACCTTCTTTACCCTCCTTTTTAAAGCTCACTACCTTGTCGTTACACTTCCGGATTAAGTTTGTGATCCAAGCACGATAGGTGGGACAACTTGAGGGCATTAGATGAGCTTTCAATTCATCTTATGAATTTTATTTATTTATGCTTGTTCATGATGTACGTATTATGGGTCAAAAATGTTATCGCTTCTTATATTCCTCCACGCCTGCTTGTAACATTTATTTTTCGCTTTCCTTTTCACTTTCCTTTACTTCTTTGCTTTAATAATTTCCTACCTGCTATTTATCGCTTTCTTAACATGCTTTGGTTGATTTAATGTCCGCACTTCACATGATTGTATGCTTGATCGATAAACATATTTTTCAACTTACAACATAGACTAGTCAAGGTCGTTTGTTCATGGGCGGAATAGATAGTTTATCTCTTCATTTTGTACCTTCACCTTCGAACATTGGACTCTCCGTTTTAGACCAATGAAGTCACTTTTAAAACCTCTTTCAAGCTTAGTTTTTCATACTAACATTGCAAATTATTTTCTTTATTTATGTTTGTTTTTACTTTCTAAAACTAATTGGCGACTCTCTCATTTTCCCTTTTATTTCTCCTAATTAGTTCTCGACATTTTAGATTTAAAAATGTGAAAATTCAAGTTATTTCGACGGCCGAGGCTATAGAACCAAGACTAATTCCTAAGTCTCATTCTATAGTTGGCGCTGGTTCTCACCGTTGGCTCTTTCCAACGCCGGATGATAACTGGATGGCTCTCGGTCTAAACCGACTTTATCTCACCTTTTTGGCCCAAAAGCCTTGCGGTAGAAAGTGGATATTAATTTTACTGTTTTTCTATATTATTAAATAATATCTCGAGACTTCTTAAAAATTATGTTCTAAAATAAATGGTTAATAAAATCACAAATTACCATTTCCATTAAATCGTTTTAAAAGTCATATTAAGAAATTGATAGTTTTACTAAGAGGCACACCCCACATTCAAAAATCATCTTTAAAAACCAAAAGAGTTGATGCTTGGTAGGGAAACTCCGGTCCAGGTACTGGCACGTTCCTCTTATGAGAAGGGCGGTCGCTGCTTCATACACTCGGTAATGGCTAGAGTAATACCCCGTTCAGCGTGATCACACAAATTACTTAAAGTGGTATAAAGTAAACCAAACCCCGCATTAGTTAATGTTTGTTCCCATGGATTGTTTCACTCCTCGAAGGTGGCAAACAACTTTTTGATAGCCCCACTCCTCCAAATGGTGTCTCTCTACAAAGAATGAAGATTTGAAATGTTTCAATTAAAGTGCCACACCAGCATGAAATAGAAGAAGCTAAAGTCAAGACATTTATCGTAGAGGATATTTGCAATGAAGACCATAGCTCTTGATCTCCACTAAGAGTTCACTCGCATTCCATTTGTGGTGAGGTTGCCATTCCCTCTCTAGGAACTAATCTTCGATCAAGATCTCAACCCTTGTCCTCCTCATCGAATGAGGATGTCTTTGAGACATACTTTGAGGATTTTTAAGGAAACCGCGCTAGTTTTCTCAAGAAGTAAAAAGCAAGAGGAAGTAAGAAGAAGAGTTGCGAAGATGTGAAAAAATGAGCTTCTAAGTCCTCTCCTTTTATAGGCATATCGGTTGGCATTCAAACGAGTAAAGAAAAAAGAAACATTTTCCTGATTGGTCGGATACATGCTCATCGACCGAGCACTGCCCATGATATTTCAAGCGTCCGGTTCTAAAGCCTAACCGGGTTTAGTCACATGCGTCAGTGGCGACAGGCGTGTCCTGAAGCTGGTGTCGATTACAAAAAGTATGACCGACATCTCATGCGATCAGTGTAAGCAAGTGGGCTCATGTGGCCCTAGATTTACGCTTTTCCGACTTTGCTCTTTAGTATTCCCCACTAAATTATTCATGTGAAATACATAACTTTAATATATCTAATTATTTACTTGGTAGAATGTTAGTACAACGGAATTATTAAGTCAAGCTTGAAATCAAGAAACGATTAAGCTTCAGCAAATTACCGAGCTTCAGGACTCTAATCAAGCTAAGCTCGGAATTTTCTACCCAAATTTCGAACGCATGCTTGCTCAAATCCAGGTCATACTTCGTCGGAGTTCAAGTCAAGAAAAAGCTAATTCCGGATTTATTAAATCACTCATCATCCGAGGCGACACCAAAAAATGCAATAAGTATCATTTAGTGTCTACTTTGGTTGTACACCCCGCTCCCGCTACTTGGAGTATTTCATTGCAAGGGGTTCCCCATAGGAAACCTTAAGGCTACTTAAGGTGTCAATTTGGTTTTCTAACTTCCACTTAAAGGTAGTAGAGGTGATTTTTCATTTTGGTACGAAATATTCTAAAACATTCGGCGAGTTTCGTTTGTAATATGGCCTATCCCCCTAGGCTTTAAGCCTTAAACCTACAAAAACCACTCTGTAAAACTCAACGAGCCACGATAATGGAATTAAAACCCACAATGGAATTCAAGGCAAAATGCTAAATATGAAGAGAAAGAGACAAACCTGGTGGTGTCCGGAAAGATAAGTAGACGAGAAAGGTGTAGTCACATGGAAAGAGTGAGGTCGGAAAGAGAAGTCGGCAAGAGAGTGGTGCAGCCACAACCAGAAACGCAGAGATAGTGAATGGGGAGGAGTGCAACCACGACCACAAACCACGAGAGAGAATGAGTGGGAAGTCAACAAAAATCATCGGAAACCACCGATAACCGCAGAGAGAAGAGCAACCAAAGAAAGAGAGAGTGTGTGACTAAAAGAGTGAAAGAAGTGAGGCCGAGGGTTTTGGGCGCAGAACTTTACACTATGGTTCACTATCAAGCACCATCGTCTAAAGTTCTTATACTACGGTTCTTTTACTGATGTGTAGTCCAAGGTTCGGTAGAAACTTTAGACAACGGTTTTGATGTTGAACTGTCATCATATATATATTAAAAATGTTTACTAAGGTTTTGTAGAAACTTTAGACGATGATTTTGATGTTGAACTGTCATCATGTATACATTAAAAACCGCATTTTTTAACAAAAATGCAACCAACCCATTTTTCATAACGATTTGTTCTTTGACCTGTCGTTAAAAGTGGTTCCCTGTAGTAATGAAGACACAATCTCTATAACTATATGAACTTATTCACAAGTTACAACAAGTAGAAACATATGAAATACATGTCGAGTAAACCTATGCCACTCATAATCGGCATCGGCACACATGACTCCATAATATGCTAAAAGTATGAGACACAACATCTTAAAGAGTACCCGCAACTAGAGAGGAATGAGAGAGATATGGGGTGAGCAAGCTACAAGCTCAGTAGGTAATCCTATCTCAAAAATCACAACATTTGCACATTACGCATATATTAATAGTTTAATGACATAGCCCATTAATCGGCTTCTAGTTATGATCCATCTTTTTTAATTCTAATTAGGACACCCTAGGTGCTCAGCCTACTTCTCGACTAATTACTTCTCACTTCCAAACAACTTATTCAATGAATTGAACCAAATCAAATACAAAGGGTAAATCTTAGTTTTCAAAATTCACACAAGTTTAAACAGTTTAAAACTGAAATCATATCTCAACATTTTCACTAACATGATTCTACACTCATCAATAAATCACTCGAAATATTGAGTATCTTTCTAGGGCTTTTGATTTGAACTAGCTCCGGACAATTTACGGGGCGTGACACAATGACTTAGGCTCGCAGGAACCGGTTCTACTAAAACTCTTGGAATGCTCCACTTTCATTCTCGGGAAAGAATCAACGTGAGTACGTAAGGTTGAAGGGCATCTTGATACATAAGGACCTCGTGAGCTGATACGCACGACCACCTCCTTCCTCTAGTCTAGACAATCCTTATAATAAAATCCATTCAAAACCAAAGTGATCACAATCACCCATCAAACGTGGTTTTAAGCTGTAATCTCAAATCGGTTTAACACAATAGATGGCATAGCACGATATACTACCCCTCCAGGTTTCGACTTCTCAAATTAGTTTGACACAACATAAGGAATATCATAATCTACCACCCTTCCAAACTCAGTTCCATTTATTTGGAATTCATTTTCAAGTTTGAAAAGCTTATACCGACAGATCATATTCAAGGAATGTCTTGCATAAAACACTAAGCTCTTTTCAAAACTAACTTTTTGACGATCATTTGGGATCAAGTCAATTTACAAGACAAGAATCTTGATATTAAAATTCAACATCCCATGCTAGTACATCTAGTCATGTATTCACGATAAGTAAATTGAGTTAGGGGCAATTTTTTATTAATAGCCATTATTACTTAGTACTCTAGTTTCCCTTTACTTTTATACTTTCGCTTCCCACATCTCATACCATAAATCGTAATTTACTAAAGTATTTAGCACTTACTTATATACATCAATATCCTACTCAAGTAAGAATCTCATATTCTCGTATACTTAATTTTCGCCTCATTTCGTTTCCAAAAGGCATAATCAATCCCAAATCATTTTGAATTGTTGCCAACTTAATTGTTCATATTATGTCCTCCTAACCTGCCCCTTTATTGATTCAGTTTCACTTGAGACTTATAATAGCCATAAATAATCACAAATTATATTTAACCCAACAATCACTAATTTTCCTACCTTTACAAATTAATTGCACATCAATCAATATGGATTCGGACCCCTACTTTCGGACTCCTAAGTATTGTTTTCCTAAATCAGCAATTAAATCCCAACACATAACATTCAAGAAATCCCAAAGGATTTAATATAAACATTAACCGAATATTCGCAACCAAAATCATAAGTATTTCATCCTTTATTACTAACTCAAATTTCATAATCAGCTAGGAGACCCTAGCAAACAACACCAATCAGATTTTTCTATATTCCTATTCAGCCATAAGCAACTCCTAACTCATTTAATAGCATATATATTGTACATTGACAACAAAATTCTTTGGAATTTCAAAATTAGTATTAACTTTAGAGTATAAGGCTACCCACATAATCAATCCACTAATTCCATTTCTCAATTTATAGTTACTCCACATGTTAGTTCATTCTACAACTTCTCATAATCCTACTGCTTAATATACTCTAAATTAAGATTCAATCACGATATATCAATTTTAGGAACCCATAAAGTTCAATCCTCATACTAATCAGGTGAATTAACAACATTTTCATTCAGGGTCTATATTTCCATTAATTCAAGAGTTAGAATTAGCCACCTCAAATTTTAAGGTTTGAGCAATTGATTTCAAATTATGGCCTCTCCCCTTTGTTTCCTCCTTTCGCTGCCTCCTTTCTGTCTCGCGTGCTCTACTCCCGGTCCGGTCTCTCACCTTCTTGCTCTCCTCGGTCTCTTCCTCCGATTGTCACTCCATACCTCTCTCTCGCAATCTCTATCATTTTCTTGCTCTCATTCTCTAGCGCCTGCCTATTGTCTCTGTCTCTCGATCTCCGATCTCTCTTTTTGTTCTTTGCTCGGCTCTTGCTTCTGCTCCTTTCTTCTTGTTTTTCTACCCTTGTTCCTTTTCGTTTGTCTCTCGACCTCTACTCGCTCTTCCTTTCTCACTCTATCTCTTAGTCTCATATTCTTATTCCTTTCCCTCCCTCGATCGGTTCTACTCTTTGTTGTTCTCGCTTTCCTTCAATCTTTTCTTCCTCCTCTATCTTATCGGTGTGCTTCTCTCTATCAACCCCTCATCCTTCTCTTCCTCTCGGTATTCCCCGTAACAAACCACCTACAAAGACATCCCCCTCCTTTTACTACTTCTAATCCTCTACTTCTCTCTGTCTCTCTATCTACCATGGCTTTAGTAGAAAAAGCCACCAATTTATTTTACCACTTACCTAAATGTTGCATCACCTTGACACCTAGCCTCCTCTACCCCCTTTTTTACCCTCTTTCTTTTTTTTGTTTTGTTTAGTTAGGCATAGATTTTATGTTAAATTAGGAGGCTAATTCAATTTACCTCAGATGTTTTGCTTATTTGTGTTTAGTGGAAAATCAAGAAAAAGAGATTAATATACTTGACTAATTAATGTTATCTAAGCACATGATAAATTGTCCAAAACAAAATTTTAAATGTACACCGATGCATTTCTTAGTTAATCTGACATAATTTATTTAATTAAAACTAATTAAATAATTTAAGTTAAATAATTAGGTCAATGAAAATCACAGTTCTTACATTGCTTCCCTCGTTAAAAAATTTTATCCCTAAAATTTGTAACGAACAGTGTAGTATCTAGAATAGGTATGGCATAAGCATAAATAAATGAATCACACTAGAATTACTTAACTTAGAATATAACTTAATCAGATATCTATTTCCAATCATGGTTATTATAACTCCTATGAAAGTTCTCAACATATTAATGTAACTTCCCTTTCAAAATCTAGCATTCAAAATATTATTCAAGTAGCTTCCAGGTCTTTTGAAACAAAAACACAAATCCAATCTAATGGAATATGAATTGTAATCACTTCAAAGTTAAAAGAAGCAAGTCCCGAAAATATTAAAAGAAGTTAATGGATTCCAAGCATCCTCTCTAACATCATTTCCGCATGCCTGCTCACTCAATTTTAGGGCTTGAGGAGCAAATCGTATCAAAAAAGGTCAAAAAGTGGGCTTGAAAGTTACGATTTGATGATCTATTTTCAAATGAATACCAATATGCCAACTATAGGTATAAGCAATTAACGCATTCACTTTATGGCTATACACGGATATATACTTGACATTTAAGGATTTTCCACATCCAATAATTTAGTAATACAAACCAAATCATGTGAATGCGAGTCAAGTTAAATCAATTTCATTGCAAGGCATACAAAAGCTAGTTATTCCCTGATTTACTTACTAACCTAGCAACATAAGCTTGCTAAATCCAAATATATCGTAGGATTTTTGATTATGCACATTGACATCACATTCTTGCTCCATATATTCTAAAACTAAATAGGGTTTATGGCAAAGCTAGTTTAACAAATTGTCCGGTTAATATCAACGACAAGCACTTGTGCATGAAAGTAAAAAGGAACCTAAATCTATAATGACAACATATATACTAGACAAACAACAATAGAGACGACAATAAACGAAACCGAAAAAGGATCAAGTCGGAGGAGTTGAAATCAAAGTCAAAACTAAGAACATACCAAAGCGCGACAACTCAATACAATAATAACCTAACCAATAAGAACGTTTATTAACTCATAGTGACCATAATTGGTAGTAGGCGGTCCTTATGTCGTTATTTCTCCTTTATGGCAGTCAAGTTCACACCTAAGATCTTTATGTGAAACATCAAGAAATTTAACTCCTAAGTAACTTGTTGCTAACTCCAAAGAGTGCCAGGAAAACACCAAATGAAACACGCAGCCGATAGAATAACATCTAAACTCTATTTGTAAATGAGGTATTCCACATAAACGATTTTTATCAACACTAGTCACAGCTATCACAGGTCATGATCCATCCCCATAAGGCTTCTTAGACTTAGCATACTTTATATTTCCAGAAAGCTTGAATGTAATTTCGAAGATAATCCTCTCTGAAAGTATAAATTTCCCAATACAATTAAGATTTAAGCTAAATTGAATCATGATAAGAATCCTTTAAAACAACACATTGACTTCCAAACAAAATTAATAAGGTCACCGTAGTCTAGTATCACTAATAATAGGACTCCTAATATTGAGAATTTAATTTATGTTGTCCACCATAAGGTCCACAAGCCAAGAGAGTATAAATTTTTCTATTGCAGGACTATCACATCAACTATTACTGCTAGAAATAAGATAATGATGATTGTAAATGATCTTCCTCACTATTCCTGGACTAAGGCAATGAACATAGAAAACATCACTCTCAAACGATGCCTCATCCGATAAATATTAAAGAAAACACCCTATGAGCTATAAGGGAAAGAATTCGAACATCTCATACTTCAAGCCTTTTGGGTGTAAGTGCTTTGTACATAACAATGGTAAGGATCATTTAACTAAGTTTGATGCTAGGTCGGACGAAGGTATATTTCTTCCTTATTCTTTACATAGTAAAGCTTACCCCATTTTTAATAAAAGGACTAACAACGTGGAAGAAAGTATCCACATTATTTTTTATGAGATTGACAATGGCGAGGTTAAGTGAATCCACCTTCTTAGATTTCAAACTGAGTAGAAATAATGATGACATAGTTGAAACTAAGCTCGGAATTACGGAGAACAAGAGAGTTGAGCCAACACTAGGTGACCCAATTCAAGAACTAGCTCAAACAACTAAAGCACAAGAAGAAACTGAGACATAACCACCTCATATTGTTAAGGAAACAAGTGCTCAACCTTCAAACCTGGTAAACCAAAGGTTACATACAACTTTTAAATATGCCTCTTGTTATCCACCTAAAAACACCAATTCTTACATCAACTCGGGTGTATGAACTCAATCTTCTTTGTAAAATCTAAGTACATTTTCAGCAATCATATCATTAATTGAATCTAAAAATGTAATGGAAGCCCTACTTGAACCTTAATGGGTAAAGATCATACAAGAAGAACTCTTACAATTTCAAAGAAAGAATATTTAGACCTTGACCAAACAACCAACTAACAACCCATTGATATGAATTAAGTGGATTTTTATGAACAAACTGGATGAGGAGGAGTTGGTAATCAGAAATAAGGTCAGACTTGTAACCCAAGGGTATAAGCAAGAAGAAGGAATAGATTGCAAGGAAACATTTGCGCTAGTTGCTAGAATATAAGTAATTAGCTTTACGCTTGCATTTGCATCTAACATGAGCATCTAGTTATATCAAATGGATGTTAAATGTGCATTTTTGAATGGTTATATTCAAGAGGAAGTTTGTGTAGACCAACCCCTTGGATTTGAAAATCCTCATTTTCCAAATCATGTTTTCAAATTACAAAAAGCTCTATAAGGGTTTACAACGGGCTCCAAGAGCACGGTATGAAAGATCAAGTGGTTTCTTCGTTGAAAATGGATTAAAAAGAGGTTGATTGACAAAACCTTATTTTCTAAACCCAAGGGGAAAGATTTTCTTATCATTCAAATGTATGTTGATGGTATAATCTTTGGTGCGACTAATGAGACTTTATGTCAAGAATTTTACGAGTTTGCGAGACAGAGATTCCAAATGAACATGATGGGAGAATTGAATTTGTTCCTTGGATTATAAATCAAGTAAAATAAAGATGAAATCTATGTGCATTAGTCTAAGTATGTTAAGGAGTTAGTCAAGAAGTACAAACTTTAAGAAGCTAAGGAAGCACCAACTCCTATGGACAACATTACCAAACTAGAATCGGATGAGAAGGGTAACTCAATAGATGAAAAACTCTACAAAGGTATGATCGAATCTCTAATTTACCTTACTTCTAATAGGCCAATATCATGTTTAGTGTCTGCATATGAGTAAGATTTCAGACTAATCTAAAAGAATCACATCTCACTATGGTGAAGAGAATCTTTCGATATCTTACAAGGACTCAAACACTTGGTCTCTGGTACTCAAATGACTCAAGTTTGACACTCGGTAGCTACTTAGACACCGATTATGTTGGGTACAAGGTTGATAGGAAGAGTACTTTAGGAGTATGCCAATATCTTGGTCAATCAGTTATCTCCTTGCACTCAAAGAAGCGAGAACTCGGTCGTGTTATCAACAACTAAGGCTAAGTACATAGTAGCCGAGCTTGTTGTGCTCAATTGTTGTGGATCAAGCAACATCTAAAGGATTTTATTTTTTGGGACTCGACCTTCCGAGCCATTCCTATCAAGTGTGACAATCAAAATGCTATCAGCAACACCAAGAACCCAATTCAACATTGAAAGACTATGCACATTAAGGTTAGATTCATATGCTTGAGATATCATTATCAAAAAGGTGATATAAAACTGGAATTTATACCTACTAAGCTTTAATAGACTAATATTTCAGTAAACCACTAGGTGAAGATTAGTTTTCCTTTATTAGAAATGAGCTTGATATGTTAAATGCTTGATTACATGTTTTATTGGATGAGTTATATATGTTTATGTTATTTAAACTTGTTTTCAATGAGAGAAGTCTGAATGATTAGAAGTTCGGTTGAAAATTCATGAGACCGAGCTCTAATTATTATTGAAGTGAGTTGTTTCTAAGCATCCGACATATAACTAAGTCAAAATTAAAATGGATATTAAATATTTTTAGGTCATTTCTAATTAACAGAAAATCATAGAAAAATTTTTATAAAATTTCTCCCTCTCTATCTCCCGCAATCCGATCGAAAAACTTGCCGTTGGGAAGCCCGTTTTAAGAAAACCGCTGGAAATTGTAGTCATTGAAACTAGCCGTTACACTATTTCTAGAGTCAATTACAGCTTTTTATCCGTTGAGAGGTTATTCTCATTAAATAGCTTTTACTTTCATTCATCTCCTCACTTTGATATTTTACTCTTACTCATTTGAAACTTAGCGAGTCAAAAATCTTTACGCTCTCACTCGAAATTCACTAGTCGTTTTCATTTCGACTTAGGTTCTCACTCTCTCTTTCTCTCTGTCACTCTTTCAATTCATTTCACTTCTACTCCTACCCCTTTCTTTTGTGCTTCTCACTCACTCAGTCATAATGACTAAGCGAGTATCTAAGGTCAAGGCTTGCTTAGCCATAAAGAAGAGAGCTAGAACCTCTTCTAAACTTGCTCCTTCCACCACCAGGTTTGAGGAACCTCGGAAGGAGGCCTTAAAAGCCAAAATCAATTCTTCCTTAAATCTAGAAGAATTTAAACCAAAATCTCTTGGGTTGAGCTAATTATGAAAACTCATTTCCTTGATCCTTTTTTTTTTATCGTTACTATGTCGACCCAAACCTAGTCATTCGGCTTTATGAAAATATGTATGTCTTATACAACATTCTTATTTCATTTGTTCAAGGAAAAAAGTTATTGTCAATCTTACTCTTCTCCACGAGACTCTTCAACATTGAAATTCTATTTCTTGACACCAACATTCAGTCTTTTTGTAAAATTGCTGAGGATTTCTCCACAAAATATGCAAGATTAAACCAAAGGCTCGAAAGAATTTCTCAATCACTCGGTTGAAGTCTAAACCCGGACCTCTTTGCTTCTTTCTAATGAGAACTGTGTTCTCATTCTATCCTTCTAAGAGGAACCCAAACAACAAGGTTATTAAAGTTCTCTATGACATCCTGGAAGGGTATGGGGTCGATCTCTTCCCCTTAATCCTAGAACAAATCGCTTCGTCCCCAGGACATGAAGAACCTCCCTATGCCCTTTGGAGCTTTACTCTCTAACATCTTCGCTCATTTTATGCTAGAGCTCCCAAAGGACAACTTTCCGACTCCTACTCTTTTTATAGGTAGAGAGAAGCTTCCGAGTCTTGGATATTAGGAAGCCGAGCCTAGCATCCGGACTTATTCATCGGAGATAGTTCAACCTCCTCCTTCTCCTCCCAAAAAGTGTTCTCAGAACAATCTTCTTCTTTCTATTGGCCCTTCTACTTCTTAATCGGTTCCATTTGCTCACTCTTTTAACTATTTGGCCTCTTAGTTTGTTGCCCAATCAAAAGATTTTAAAGAGACTCGACTACCTCCCAACACTTTTTCCCGCTTCGACCCAGGTGCAAACGATGACTCAAAGGTAGATTGATTAGAGTAAGATTCTGATTAATGATCTTTAGGATGAGATCAAGAGATAAGAGGCTTTTATTAAGCTCAATCGCCAACCTCCAACAGCCCCGCAGCCAGCTATTGATGAAGAAATTGAGGAAGAAACCTCCTTAGAATCGGAAAAGGAAGAAGGAGAAGCTGAAGAACCGGAAGAATCCACTTCTAAGGAATCCTCTTCTAAAGCGATTGAAGAGATAGGAACTTCGGTGGTACCTCTCTTTGTGTACCTTTTCAGCTGATTCAAGGGAAAGGCTCGGACGTCAAAGAAGAAGAACAACCATTAGCTCGTCGCAAAACCAATATCTTATTCACAGCCTACCTAACCTTCACCGGAAATCAAAGCGAGCAAGTTTTTCTTAGTTGTTTAAACGCAGACGTTCCAGGGTGTCTACACAGGCATTCTCTTCTAAACGAAGCTCCGTCTCCCTGTTTATATCTTTCTATAATTTTTTTTACTCAGGCTAACATTTCTTTCTCCCTGTTTTACTTATTTTTTGATGAAATGCATAGCGGGAGAAATACTTGACTTGTTTAGAGGGAGCCTCTCTAATTTTTTCTTTCCTTTTCTTTGTATTAGCTTGATGATCAATAAAAATTTTAGTTATTGCTACTACTATGATACATTTTCATTTCTTTTTATTTATTACTCTAGTAAATACTTTGATACATTCTTATTTTTTTTCTTTCATACTTAGACTGTTGCTCTAATACTTAGTTTCATAACATTCTTTGATCTCCGATATAGGAATGGAAAGGCGGGTCGATTGAACTGGGCTTGAGCATTTTCCCATTGATTGGGCGTTGTCGGCTTGCTCGGGCTGTGGACTGGTTTATATCGAGCTCATTTTTCGCCTAAATTGTTTAGTTACTGTTAGCGTAATATTGTTTTAATTGGTTGAAACTTATGTACTAAAATAGTTCTTCATCGTCTAAATCCATCAGCTTGACTGCTCCTCCTGCCAAAATATGAAGGAGGATGTACGGTCCTTGCCATTTGGTATGAATTTTCCCCTCGGATCCTAAATAGGCGCTTTAATTTCCTCAAGGACCATGGAACCAACTTGTAAATCACGAGGTCTAACCTTTTTATTGAATACCCTTGATATTCGTAAGTGGTATGTTTGGACATTATGTAGGGTATATAAACGTCTTTCATCTAATAAAACTAATGCTTCACACTTGTGCTTTGGCCCGACTGCATTCAGGATCCGGTTCTCAAATATAATCCTTAATGAGGGGATGGTGATCTCTATTGGAAGGATTAGTTCCATTCCATAAACTAAGGAGTAGGGAGTTGCTCCCGTAGATGTTGTAAATCGAGGTCCAATAGCCCTATAAGGCAAAAGGTAGTTTATTAGGATAATCTCTACAATTGATGGACATCTTTTCCACTATCTTGCATATATTCTTATTGGCTGCCTCGATTGCTCCATTAGTCCGAGGGCGACAGGGCGAAGACTTGTGATCATGGATTTTATATTTCTTGAGTAAGTCTACTACCTCCTTCTTAAAGTGGCTGCCATCGCCATTCATCAACTCATACGGTACCCCATAACGGTAGATGATATTATGTGTCAAAAACCTTTTCATGTGTTTCGATGTGATGGTTGCGTAGAATGCGGCTTGAATCTACTTGGTGAAGTAGTCAATTGCTACTAGGACAAACTCGTGACCTCCGGTTCCTTTTGGGGTCACTTTATCAATGATGTATACTCCCAAGCTGACAATGGCCAACGGAATGCAAGTATAGTAAAAAATAAGGCGGTTGATGTCTGTAAATTTGCATATATTTGACCCTTGTGGCATCTTTTGACAAACGCATGATAATCCGTAGGCAATGTTGACCAATAATACCACAATGTTTGAATTTTCGAACCCATTTTTTTGCTCATGTGAGATCCATATTCTCCACCATGAACATCGGACATTATACGCTCCGCTTCACGTTGGTTGACGCAAAATGAGCTAACACTCATGTCGGTTTTTCTTGTATAGTTGTCCCCGATTAAGAAAATATTAGTTAGCTAACAAAAGAATTGCTCGTTGGGCTCTAGGTGTGGAGTCCAGTGGATATTCTTTGCTATCTAAATATCGGTAAATATCAAAGTACCAACTCATTTGGTTAGTGCTTGAACACTTTGTCCTTAATTAAGAAAATATTAGGTAGCTAACAGATGAACAGTACACGAGTCACCATAAACTCGATGTTTTTAGCTCCTATTTATATTGCAGCTTATAGTCCCGTGATCCACGCTTTGTACTCTGCACCATTGTTGGTGACATTGAAATCCAACTTAACTAAGATAGGAATATGTGTTTCTTACGGCGAGACTAAGAGAATTCCTATGCCATAGCCCTTCGATTAGAAGCGCTATCGAAGGACATTGTCCACATATTGATCTTTACCTCTAGAATCTCCTCGTCCGGAAAGTTAAACAAGTTGTTGTGGCCTCGGTAGTCGGTAGATCGGCCAAAAACTCGACACGAATCTTTCCTTTATCGCTTTTTGTACCTTGAGCAGGCCTTAAGGAGGTTTAAAAGTAGTTAGATGCTAGGTTCATTAGAGAAGTACATTAACCACAGTGGGTAGAAGATGTTGTACTAGTCTCGATGAAATATGGAAGGGCTTGAATGTGTGTCGACTTCACGGATTTGAATAAGGTAAGATCCAAGGACAACTTTCCTCGACCCCACATAGATGTTTTAGTTCACAATACAGCAGGAGATGGTTTGCTCTCCTTCTACGGATGGCTACACTAGCTGTAATCAAGTTAAGATGACCGAGGAGGACATGGAGAAAATGACCTTCATCACTCAATAGGGGACGTATTGCTACATAGTAATGTCGTTCGGATTGAAGAATGTTAGAGCCACGTAACGAGTACAACCATGACTTTGCAACACGATATGATCTACAAGGAAGCTGAGGTATACATCGTCGACATGATCATTAAGTCCAAAGATAGGCCGAGCACTTACCTAGGCTTAGGAAATTCTTCGAAAGACTACGAAAGTACAACATATGCCTCGAAGTGTTCCTTTAGGGGTGACCTTAGGAAAACTATTAGGCTATATAATTAGTCTTTGAGGGATTGAAGTTAATCCATCCAAGATCAAAGCCATCAAGGGGATGCCACCGCCAAAGACCGAGAAGGAAGTACGGGGTTTTCTAGGACATCTACAATACATTAGTTGTTTAATATCAAAACTGACCCATCTTCAAGTAGCTCAAGAAGGGAGCCAAGCCTATCTAGGGTGACGAGTGCCAAGAAGTATTTGAAAATATTAAGATGCATTTAGCTAATCTACCCGTTTTAGTTACTGCAGTAGCAGGGAAAACCGTTGCTTTTATATCTCACCACATAGAGACCGCAATGGGAGCCATGCTAGTTTAATAGGATGAAAAAGAAGAACATGTTGTGTACTACCTAAGTAAGAAACTCTTAGAGTATGAAACTTAGTATGCTCCCTTAGAGAAAAATCATTGGTTTTAGTTTGGGCCACCAAGAAGCTCATACACTACATGCTAATTAATTCGAGTACAAGTATTAGCACCAATGGACTCCATCCAATACATCCAATACATTCTGGAACCCATCTAATACTCAAAGATGTCCATCCTCCTAAGCTTTTGCTTAACTAGCTTGGTATCTTTATAGAGTGGAATTTTATGTTCCGCTATACTAGAATCTATCCTTGGCATATCTCTATAGGACCAAGCAAAGACATCTATAAACTCTATGAGGAGCGAAGTAAAGTGCTTTTGCTCTTCTAGACATAGAGTTTTCCCAATCTTAACCTCTTCGGCTTGATCTTGAGATCCTAAGTTAATGGTGATTGTTTCATCTAAAATAGGTAAGTGATTTTGATGACCTTTTATATCTTTTATTAATTCTTAAGGGATTTCTTGTTCATTATTAGAGGCAGAACAATTAAGAATAGGAGATGGCAAGGAATAAGCGGAAAGATTCATCTTATTGAATGAAGACAAAAGTACATCAGACTAGGAAAATGGAAATAGCAAAATAGATGAAGCATAAACAGAATTAGGAAAAAAAATCAGCCTAGGATGACAACAAATTCTTAGCCCTCTTCGGTGTAAATCCAAGTGATAAGCTTGGACCCTTCTTCGTCTACGTCGGTGATAGACCTTGATGGATCAAACTTTGGGTTCGACATAGCCTTGGACGAGTGTTGAAACCATGTCCCCCTCCCAGCATTTCTCTTATCCAAACAACGAGACCGAAAATGTTTCTCTCTGTGAGGTTGGTCTAGTCTAGGGTGGATTGTTCTTTTCTAGGGAGGTAAGGTGCCTCATTTTCTAACACTTGGCAGTTGTTGAAAATTTTTAACCCCAGAATAACTACAATGACCTTTTCTTTTAGATAATAGGGCTTAGGAAAACCATTTAGAGTGCAAGGATAAGTCTTAATTGAATAGACTGTTAAAGATGCGGTCCTGTTAGCTTGAATTTCCAACTTAGCTTGGGTTACTTCTTTGTTAGTTGGGTGGTATCTTAGGTCGAATTTGTAGTCATTAGTGGGTTCTAGAGGTGGATAGATTTGGTAGCATACCCTCCATCCTATAGCTAGTCCATGAAAATACCCCTTCTTCCTTAACATCGAATGGATTCTAGGGTTAGTATAAGGATTAAAGTCTAGAGGTCCTTCATCCTTCTCCGAAATAGCTACAATATCGAATCCGCATAGCTCTTAGTCATTAACATCGTGTTCGATTTAAATGACAGACTCTTTAGAAGTTATTGTAGCATTGAGGTTGTCTCCCTTGATAGTCACCACTTTTCCTTTGATGATCATTTTGACGTTCTAGTGGAATCTAGAGGGTAGGGTTGTTCATCGATCCAGGATAAGACCTGACCGGCCTGGATTGAAGATTGAGTAACAAAAAAAAATAAATGGGACTACAAACCAATCCGATTAAGGTCGGTTCGGTCCAGGACCGAGATAAGTAAAAACCTAGATCGAGACGTGAACAAGATCAAACTTGGACCGTAATTGTGAACCTTTTTTGTGCTACCTTAGAAGTGAGTTCAATTGCGTCATCCCTAGCATAGTAGTGGCTTCTAAAATTCTCAATGATGAGAATGAAATATTTAAAAATCATTCACCGTAAATCATCAATAATAAGCAATATCAACAAGTTACCTAAATGGTTGTCTTCATATCATATGATCATACGACCAATAGCATGTCAAGGGCTGCTGAAGGTTTGCTCATGGAGAGTCTAAGTCACCCTAGAGGGGGTGAATAGGGTGATGTGGGAAATTAAACTAACTTAGACAAATTTTGCTTAAAAAAGATAAATAGCTAAGTCCGAGTCTAGATTGCACTTAGAAATGTAAACATTCATAAATATGTGCAAACCCTCATGGAGCGAGAAACCTACGGATAGTGCTAATCCAAGAACCAAGTCGAATCCACTATTTTGAATCCTCAAAATACAAAGGAATGACCCTACCCGAATTGCTCCCTTAGACAATTCCTTCTAATGTTTTCCTAGACTCGAAGTTCCCTTATTCGATCTAGTACTTCCTAACCGAGATAACCTTTACGAGTTAGGAAGAAGCTGAGCTGAGTTAACCCTTATAGCTCGGTCAAGGAACCTTACTCAAAAAGTAAGAGAAGTATGTAATTGATTATAAGACTTTACAACTCGGAAAAGTATTAAGTATAGACTTGGAGTTGTAAGTAGAAGATTGAATCAGTAATGCACTAAGAAAATTAGGCAATGTATTGATCAATGATTTCCGCAATCTTCAAATCTTGTGAAGTGGCTTCTTTTACGAGATGACCAAGCAATGTAGCCATTGAGTCTAGTCTTTAAACCGAAGTCTCTACTAGCCATTGGAAGGGCTTTCCTGAGTCGCTCAAAAGAGATCTATTGCTATGTAAACATTAAGAAACGGCTATTTGCTCCAAAAGGTATCCCAATCAACTCGTGTTGTCCGAAAAGCAAGGCGAGAAACCACTGTTAAGTCTAGCGTTAGATTTTTCCAGTTTCGAAAATAGACAGCCTTGACACGGTGTCCGAGTCTTGTCTAAAAATTGCTAAAAGCTGTCTAATGGTGTTTAAGAGCTGGAAACCGGTTGCTTTTAAAATTCAAAAAGATATATTAGCTTTGTTTGAATAACCTACAAAAGCAAACCACATTGGTTCTCAAAGTATAAAATACTTTTGTCCAAGGTTAGGCACGAGATAATAATTAAATTAGGATAATTCAATACTTAATTATCTTTGACCTAGAAGAGTGGAATATTCTAAGTCTAATATCAAATAGGTTCAAACTCAGCTCATAATAATTCTTAGAAAGATCAAGTAGAAGAATATTCAAGCAAAGAAAGTGAACTTGATCTGTCAAATAATCTTCTAAAACATAAACCGACTTAGACTAACTCAGTAGAGAATAACTTAATTACGAGTTAGCAAACACAATCAGTACTTAGAAAACATGCGTTAAAAGAATTATTTGATCATGCGATAGTTCAAGTAGATTCAAAGTAGGTCAGAATGCCTCAGTAGAGAAGATATAAAACAAAGTGATATCCGAATTACTCAAAACAAGGATGAAAACTTAGATATGAGTTTCTATATAGCTCAAAATGACTTGTAATCAAAACTTAAAAGAGATAGAAGTTTATACCTAAGTCTTTCATAAAATATTTAGAGCTAATCTGAGTCTTTAATCTCCCCTTTTTGATAAAAGGCATTCCATTCTTAAGATAGAAACTTGTTAGTACAATTTAAGTTTTCAGTACCAATGATCTATGATTTCTTCTATATCGAGCATGTAGAATGTAAAGAAATTCCATATCAAAGCATGACTTATAAGAAAATATTAGAACCAACACAGATTTACGAGTAGATAAGATAAATACTAAAAGAAACTCGAAATGATTAGAGTGTAAAAAGATAAAAACTTAATGTTGGACACAAAAAGAAAAAAAACCAAAAGAAAGGAAAGAGATTAAGATGGTGGTGTTGGTTGGGCGGAGGAGGACGAACGAGCGGTGCGCTTGCGCCGGTAAGTCCGAGAGGAGGTGGTAGATCGCGGCGGCGGTAGCACTGGGATGTTAAGAAACGGCTTAGACACTGGGTGGTCGAGTCAAGACAATGTCATCCTCTGGCTCGTCTTCGTGGAAGACTACAGGGGCTTCTTAGTCAGCTGGTTTGGACTGTCTAACATCCCCAGCATCTTCCGATCCACTCGGATTTGAGGAGATCAACTCAGGTTCGCGCTCTTCTTATCCTCCTTCTTCCTCATTCTCCTTTTTAGTCGAAGCCTAGCCTGCCTCAACTGTGTCCTTAGCCTCTTCTTCTTCTTCTACCTCATCGAGGTAGACTTGGCCGAGTTGGAGGACTCCTCGGATGTGTCGGAGGATTCCGAGTCCTATGCGGCCTTTGTTACGCGCTCCCAAAGAAGTTGGAGCTATTCACATTGCTCGCCAAGATTCCCTTTGAATTCAAGCATTAGGGATTGACACTCTTGAATGCGGGGTTGGCCGGTCTTCGGTGAATGACCATGCCACGGAAAATAGGCTTGAGAGAGCGAACAACCGACTGAAGTTAGTCATCTGTTGAGATGAGTTTTTCAACCAAGGAAGTAAATGCGCCAGCCGAGAGAGGAGGTTGAGAAAAGGAAGGGCCAGCTGAAGTGGATGGCTGAGTGGGTTGAATGCGAGTCTAGGGAGGAGGAGAGGCGGGTTCCAACTCAAAAGAGTGAACCCATTCACTAGGTTTAACTCTGCTGGTATCCATACCCCAGAAGTTCTTTTCGGCCCGGAACTATGGCCGATTTAAAAAGCAGACGAGGGATCCGAGGGAAGGGGATCTTGAATTGTTTGAAAATACGAGAGAGAAGAGCTCCAAAATGAAAAAGAGCGGATTTGCTTTGGACTGAGTAGGCGGTTGGGCCATTTGCTCGATAATGAAAGGAAAGACGTCTACGTCGTAGCCCTCCATAATGTTAAACAAAACTTTGAGAACCCTAGAGTCTCCTTGCTCAAGCGGTGAGCAAAGAAAGTTCGCATTAGAATGTAGTAGAGCAATATGACCTCACTTTTCATTTGAGTGATAGAGAAATTTTTTACGTGCTCAGGCACTTCTTTGGCAAATTTGTCGAAGAAGTCATCAACAATTTCTAGGAATGGAATGTGGTTGGGATTCGAAAAAGAGAAGTAACATTAAAAAGTTTGTGGAGAACAGGGAGGTTGATTCCGACAGAGGTACCTTGAAGTTTGGAAGTGATGACACCCCGAGAGAAGGATTTGTTGGCCTAGAACTTAGCAACGAATTCGGATAAATGAAATTGCTAAAGCATAGGTAGTTGTATACTCCAGTTTCTTAAATGAATTTAGGCCAAGAGAAGGAGGTGGTTTTAAAAAATTGTCATCCAACGTGAAGTGCTTGGACAACAAACACTTTTGAGGGATCGGACATACCCTCTTGAGTTCACTTTCGAGCCTTCTTTGTTGCGGACCCAATGAACTCGGAAGTGGAACCGCGTTTAGGCATTGTGAGAGTGAGGAAAGGAGAAGTTCTTGGAGAAGAGAGCGAGGGACGAGAGAGAGCACTTTGAGAGTAAGAAATGAGTATGGTGATGCGGAGTATTTCGTGTGAAAAGAGTAAGGCGCAAAGTGAAGAAATGAAGACGGATAGATGCTATATATAGAGAAGACGGAAATGTCCTTCAACCTTCTTTCTTAACGCTCAAACGCCATTCTCGAGAAAGACATGACGTACAACAGTCCAATGGCTACAATTGCAGCATTTGTTTCAAATTCATTGAAAATGATGCGTGTCGAGAGAAAGAAAGAGAAGAAAAAAACATCTTTGTGAGATTCTCCATTCATCTAGAGATTCTCAAAAGTTCGGTGTCCATTTTGATTGAAGACCGAGTTTGATCGAGTATGGTTTCGAGCAACTCGGAAAGCAATTAACCAATAACTCGGTCTCATTGTTAAGTCAACGGATCCATTTGTTAATGAAGTAAAAATAAACACATAAAACAGATAATCATGCATTAATCATGCCAAGCTCATTCCTAATAAAACAAAACTAATCCTCACTAAGTGGCTTAGTGAAAATATCAACTAACTGAAATTTCGTAGGAATGAATTCAAGTTCAATATCACCTTTCTCGAATGATGTCTCGAGAAAATGAAACCGACCTCAATATACTTTGTCTTTGAATGCTGAACTGGATTCTTAGTGATGTTGATTACACTTTGATTATCACACTTGATTGGGATAGATTTGAAGAAAGTCCAAGATCCTTCAAGTGTTGCTTGATCCATACAATCCGAGCACAACACGCTACAGCTGCAATGTACTCGGCTTCAGCGAGTGATAGAGCAATTGAGTTACTGCTTCTTTCGGTGCCAAGATATAAGGGATTGACCCGAAATTGGCATGCTCCTAATGTGCTCTTTCTACCAACTTTGTAAAAAGCATAGTCGATATCCGAGTATCCGGTGAGGGTCGGTTCCGAGTCTCTTGAAAACCATAAACCAAGATTCCGAGTTCTTGCAAGATATCTAAAAATCCTCTACACTATAGTGAGATGTAATTCTTTTGGATTAGCTTGATATCTTGCACACAGAAATACACTAAACATAATGTCGGGCCTACTTGGATGTGAGATATAGTAGAGATCCTATCATACCTCTATAGAGTTTCTAATCTATTACTTTACCTTTTTCGTCACGAGTCTAGTTTCATGCTGCTACTCATGGGGGTTCCTACATGTTTCACATCTTGAAGCTTGTACTTCTTCAACAACTCCTTGGTATACTTAGATTGATAAACATAGATGCCATCTTTATCTTGTTTGATTTGTAGACCAAGAAAGAAATTGAGCTCTCACATCATGCTCATTTTAGCACTCATGTCTCATCAACTCGGAAAAATCTCGACATAGAGTTTCTTTAGTAGCTCCAAAGATAATATCATCAACATAAATCTGAGCTATAAGGAAATCCTTCCCCTTGGTTTTTATGAAAAGAGTTTTTCAATCTAACCTCTTCGAAATCATTTTCAACCAAGAAGTCTGCTCAGTCTTTTATACCAAGCTCCGGGAACTTGTTTAAGACCATATTGAGCCTTTTGCAATTTGAAAACATGATTTGGAAAATTCGAGTTTTCAAATCCAGGGGTTGCTCAACATAGACTTTCTCTTGAATGAAGCCATTCGGAAGAGCACATTTGACATCCATTTGATACAATTTAATATTCATTCTTGATGCAAATGCCAATAGGATTCTAATTGCTTCAATCTTAGCAACTGGTGTAAAGGTTTCCCCATAGTCAATCCCTTTTTCTTAATTGTAACCTTGAGCCATAAGTCTAGCCTTATTTCGACAATCAACCCATCCTCATCCAGTTTGTTTTTGAAAACCCATTTGGTTCCTATAACTGGGTGGTCGGAAGGTTGTTTGGTCAAAGTCCAAACTTGGTTTGTTTCAGATTGATTAAGCTCTTCTTGCATGGCCTCTACCCATTCAAGTTCATTTAGGGCCTCTAGTGCGTTGTTTGGGTTCTACTAATGATATGAATACAATGAATGCACATAGATTTTGCAAAGAGGAACGAGTTCGTACCCCACCGTTAATGGCGGACATAATGTTCTCGAGTGGGTGGCTCGAAGCATATTTGAATGCTTTACCTGTTCTCCGGTTCACTAGGTTTGTTTGTTAAACTGGTTGATCTTCAGTAGTCCGAGCTTGCTAAGTTTGCTCATTCGCTTGTCCTTCGACATTCCGAGTCGGCTCTTGAGTTGGTTCCGTCCGAGTCATGATGTTACGAGCTGCCTCATTCCGAGTTGGCCCTTACTCTTTTTGAGCTCGGCTTCAGCAAGATCATCTTCATCTCGACTCGAGTTTTAGATCCGAGAAGGTTGACTCACTTGTTTTTCCCTAATCAATCTCATTAAACACAACGTGGATAATCCAAAGGGTTTGAAATATGAGATGTTGGGTTTCTTTCCCTTGTAAAGATCGTATGGAGTTTTCTTCAAGATGGGTTTGGTGAAGCATCCGTTCGAGTGTGTAGTTTGCCGTGTTGACTACCTCGGCCTAGAAATAGTAAGGAAGATCATTTTCAATCATCATCGTCCTTCCTATTTTTCAAGAGTTCGGTTCTTTCTCTCCACTACTCCACTCTGTTGAGGAATTCGGGTGCTCAAAAGTTGTGAGAGATACCATTCTTGTCACAAAACTCTGCAAATTCCGAGTAGTCGAACTCCCTTCCATGGTCGGTTCGAATTCTTCTAATTTGAGTCTAAGACTCCACTTAAATTTTCCTGCAGAGCTTGCTTGAACTCTTTGAAAGCTTCATTTTTGGTCTCTTGACCTTTGTCACACTGATTGAGAGATGCTTGAGTAGATTGTACTTTAGTCGCTTAACAAGATAGATTAGGTCGACCGGGTTGTCTCCTTTTCTAGTCTTGCCAATTCCAACTATCTTGCCCTTACTGTTATCTCCAAAAGTGACTTTGCCTCCTTTAAGATCTTCTAACTCATAAAAGAGTCTCAAATCTCCTAACATGTGGCATGAGCATCCGTTGTCTATGTATCGGTGACCGTTCGTTCTTTTACGAGTTACCTGTAAGTCGAAACACACTAGCCTTTCTTACTTCCTCTTATGAACCCAGTAACTCCCTTTACTATGGTCCTTTTCGAGGAAGAAGACTCTTAGGAACCCAAATTTGAATGACTTTAGGTTTGGTTTAATTTTGAGTCTTCTTTTTAGAAGACCGAGTCTGTGTCTCTTTCTTCCGAAAATCTTTTCTTTTGTAAATAGGTGGAGAAGGCTTTCTCCTATAAACTGGTCTAGGCTTAGTTGTCCTTTCATTCTTATGAATAGGACTATGCTCAACCTTCCTAAACTTTAGAATTTTGCAATCCTTTTTGAAAAGATTTGAATAGGAATGAGATTCCTCCTCTTCGTTAAAACCAAGTCCTTCTTTCCTGAAGGAGACATACTGAGAGCCTAAAAACATGTCAAGGTTTTTCTAACATTGAGTAAATTTCAAAGCAAGCTCTTGAGACTCATTGAGCTTTCTTTTCGGATGCTGATTTTCTCTTCTAAGTGACTCGGACTCAGTCTCATTGTTTTGAGTACTAGTCTTGAGTTCTTTCGGAGTTGGTCTAAGTTTTTCCAATTCATTTTTCAAACAATTACTCTCGAAGTAAGAGACTCAAGTTGTTCTTTGAGCTGAGAAGAATCGGAATTGGACTTTTCTTCCAAAGTGTAAATATATTTAGCCAAATCAACTTTGGAGAACTTAAGAAAGTATTCAATTACCTCTTGAGGACTTGTCTCCTCGAGTGTCCGAGTTGTCGAATTTGACTCAAATTCAGCTTTTAAGTCTGTTAGTGCCATTAGACACTTTGAGTCATCATAATTATCATCTTCTTCGGATGAGTCGTCATCGCTCCATGTTGCCATCATAGCCTTCTTCTTCTTTCTGTCCTTCTTTCTCTTCAGATAGTTCTTGACTATGTGATCTTTCTTGCCTCATTCAAAACAGACCGAGTTCTTAGTTAAAGATAACTTTGAAAGGGAAGAATATTTACCTTTTCTGTTCCTTTTATCTTTCTTGTAGAACTCTTCCTTTGGCCTTTTTTCCCATTTCTTATGCTTCATCATTCTTTTGAAGCCTCGGGCAATGAGTGCCATTGGGTCTTCTTCCGAGTTTGAGGAACTCGGACTTTCCCATATACTTTACGAGGCCTTCGATGCAATGTTCTTTTTGGTGCTAACCTCGGCATCCTCTCGCTTCCGGGTGAATTTCATGGGTAAGTAGCTTCCCAATCGGTTCGTCTGGCTTTAGTTGAGAGATGATCCGAGCTTCCTCGATGGCTGTCACCTTGGGACCCCATCTTCTCTTTGGTAGACTCCTCATAATTTTTCTGCACATTTCTTCAAGAGAAATCTTTCCACCCAAAGATTTGAGATTGTTTGTAATCTCGAGTAAAGCAAATAAACATCTAAGTGATGTTTTCATCCGACTCCATCATGAACAGCTCATATTTGTGAAGATACTGACTTATCTTCGCGTGTTTCACTTGACTTGTACCTACATATGTGTTGACAAGACTGTCCCACGCATCTTTGGTTGTGTCCCAGTCGACACTCTGTTGTATTCTTCCGAGCTGATAGCACACATCGGAATGTTTATTGCTTTGAAGTTCATTCCGAACTTCTTTGACTCCTCATTGGTGTACTCAAACTTTTCTTTAGGGACGGATCTTATTCCTTCCATCTTCATTGGAATGTAGTTGTCTTCTTGGATGATGTTCCGGACATATTCATCGTTGTCTAATAGAAAGCAATCCATCGGTTTCTTCTAGTGCACAATGTTTGATCCTTTAAACTTTGGTGGTCTAGCAGTAGACCTTCCTTGATCGAACTCTCCAATGTTTTGACCCATTTGATCCTTAGACCTTTGGATTATTAGATCCTTCTTGAAAGTCTAGGCTCGATACCAATTCAAGGTTTGCTCCTGGAGAGTCTAAATCACCCTAGAGGGGAGTGAATAGGGTGATGAGGGAAATTAAACTAACTTAAAAAATTTTCCTTGAAAAACATAAACAGCTAAGTTTGAGTCTAGATTGGGCTCGAAATGTAAACATTCATAAATACGTGGAAACCCTCCTAGGGCAGAAAACCACGGACAATTCCAAGCACCAAGTCGAATCCACTATTTTAAATCCTTAAAATACAAAGGACTGACTCTACCAGAATTGCTCCCTTAGACAATTCCTTATAATGTTTTCCTAGACTCGAAGTTCCCTTATCCGATCTAGTACTTCCTAACTTAGATAACCTTTATAGTTAGGGACAACTGAGACTGAGTTAACCCTTACAGCTAAGTCAAGGAACCTTACTAAGAAAGTAAGAGAAGTATGTAATTGATTACAAGACTTTACAACTCAGAAAAGTATTAAGTATAGACTTGGTGTTACAAGTAGAAGATTGAATGAGTAACGCACTAAGAGAATTAGGCGGTGTATTGATCAATGATTTCCACAATCTTCAAGTCTTGTGAAGTGGCTTCTTTTATAAATGACCAAGCAAAGTAGCCGTTGAGTTTGGTTTCTAGACCGAAGTCTCGACTAGCCGTTGGAAGGGTTTTTCTAAGTCACTCGGAAAAGATCTGTTCGTTGTCTAAACGTTGGCCAACGGTTATTTGCTCGCAAAAGGTGTTCCAATCAACTGGTGTTGTCTCGAAAATCAAGGTGGAAACCACCGTTGAACTTGGCATTGGATTTTTCCAGTTGCGGAAACAGACAGCCCTAACACGATGTCCGAGTCATGTCCAGAAATGGCTAAAGCTGTCTGTTGGTGTTTAACGGCTAGAAGCCGGTTTCTTTTGAAATTCAAAAAGATAGATTAGCTTTGTTTGAATAACCTACAAAAGCAAACCACATTGGTTCTCAAAGTATAAAATACTTTGGTCCAACATTAGGCACAGATAATAATTAAATTAGGATAATGAAATGCTTAATTATCTTTGTCCTAGAAGAGTGGAATATTCTCAATCTAATATGAAATAGGTTCAAACTCAGCTCAAAATAATTCTTAGAAAGATCAAGTAGAAGAATATTCAAGCAGAGAAAGTGAACTTGATCTATCAAATAATCTTCTAAAACATAAACCGACTTAGACGAAATCGGTAGAGAATGACTCGATTCTAAGTTAGCAAACACAGTCGATACGTAGAAAAGATACGTTAAAAGAATTATTTGATCATGCGATAGTTCAAGTAGATTCCGAGTACGTCGGAATGCCTCATTAGAGAAGATATAAAACAATGTGATATCCGAGTTACTCGGAACAAGGATGAAAACTTAGATATAAGTTTCTATAGAGCTCGGAATGACTTGCAATCAAAACCTAAGAGAGGTAGAAGTTTATACCGAGTCTTTCATAAAACTTTTAGAGTTAAAATCCGAGTCTTCAATTGCTATGATAAAAATCACCTAAACTCTAGATGCCTAAATCTATCAACAAGGTTTTTACTGTTAAAATACAAAACCAAAAGTCCAAAGTCTTTTACAAATAAACAAGTTCGCAATCGTAAATCACAATCCATGTACTGCCCATAAAAAAAAAAGTTCACGAAACCAAGTTGACAAAGTCTACCAAAAATTAAATATTCAATCAATGTGCCTTGAATCATTGAACATAGCACCCTCTTGAAGCCTTTAATTTAGTGCTCCTTGAATCATTTTATTTACCAAAGAGTAATATGCAAGATAAATATAGTTAGTTATATAAAAAAAATTATTTAAAAAATATAATAATGACAAGAAAGTTACCTCAAGATTAGTTGTTCAATGTATCAACCACGTCAATCATGTTATCCTTCATACCTAACTTAGATAATTCTAAAATTCACAATAATAAGAAAAACAAAATAAAAAAAATAAAAGTTAGAATATATATTAATATAATAAAGTAAACAAATAATCTAAATAATTAAAGTAATATTACCCGTATCAAGCTCGCGTAAGTCCTCATTGTCCTCCTCCAGCTCTATCCTAGTGGTTGGCCTTAGCCAATCTTGTGCACATTATAGAAACCACAGCTATCTACCCCGAAAATCGGGTCGGGGCACGCTTCCCCACGAATGCTTCGCGTAGGGTTTTTAGAAAGTTTTTAAAGAATGCTTTAGGGTTTTGAAGATGGTTTTGAAAGTGGGGATTGATCTCTTATTTAGAGCTTCGAAGTTTATTAAGTCATGTTAAAGATGAATTAAATTAAATTGATTGGTAGTTTTCTCAATTATTTTAATTTAGAAATTATTTGTAGAATTCTCGGGATATTATTTCGTAACTAAAAAATAAAAACTACGGTTTCACATCTGCCGTGAGGCTTTAGGGCCAAATCGGTGTGAAAACACCAATTTGGACCTAAGCCACGACTACTAACCACTCGGTGCTGACCGAAGCCAGCACCTAGTGGTAACGAGCGCGAGCCACCGGTCATGGCTGAAGAAATCAGCCTCGGCCTTTGGCTCGCGGGCAGGTTCGAAGCCCCGAATTTTGTACCTGTAGTTCGAAAAACCGAGATGCAATTTGAATAGGAAAAAACAAAAATAGAGGGAGTTGCCAGTCAATTTTTCAAAAAGAAAAATGAACAAAACCAAAACAAATGCTCTCTCAATCATAATATGGAAAAACTAAGACTAAAAGAGGCTAAAAAAGTGACTCAATCGGCCTAGAACCAAGAATTGGATTCGGGGCAAGGGTACGAAACGTAAGGAAAACCTTTCCATTCCACCCATCCGAAGATGGCCATTACTAGCTTGAGTAGTGAATTAAAATAATGTGCTAAACACAAGCACACAACATGCTAAACGAAATTAAAGCAACCAAAACATGAATGAAAGCAATAAAAGAAAATAAAAGGAAAGCAATGAAAGTAAAATAAAAGCGACGAAAAGAAAAGCAAGAAATTTAAATAATTACATCAGGTGGACAGGAAATAAAAACAGTTTTTCCACAATACAAAAAGCAATAAAAATGCAAAAATAAATAATCGTTTGAAGGCCGAATTGATGTAAGTTGTCCCGCTCGCTGATCTGGATTTTCGCATTGAATCTGTAATGCGACGGTGGTGAATAAGGAAAAGAGGCTTTTTGTGAGTTTTATGAAGGTAAGTTTGTAAAAAATAGGAAAGATCAGCTGAATGAATGCCAAGAGAGATCGGAAGAACGAATTATTCGTTATCTATTAGCAAGCATTTAGTGGCGATGTTTAGTAAAAGGAATGTTTGAGGTTACTTTTCAGCGAGTAATGCTTAGGGAAGTAGTTCAAGGTAAAATGTTTCGATGTAACGCTAAGGCAAAAACTCGTGCAAAAATGAGAGGCTTGGTCACAAATTACCTAGGGTTTTCCCTCGGTCGGCCGTCCAAAGCGGAACGAAATGACAATAAAAATCGGACCAAAATCTAAGAGATAAGATCGGATAAAATCGAATAGGATCTAGGTCGAGGGTGCCGGCCACACCGGGATACCTAGGGTTTCGTGCCCTTCCATGCTTATGAGGGAGTCCCCTATCGAAAATGCAGCATTTCACTTGAAATATCCAGGTAAGGGGCACCGTCCATACGAGGTAGTTTTGAGGGAGGAAGCTCTTAATCGCGGGCAGCTTGTTTTGGAGCTTAAACGCAGCACTTTGATACTTGTGACCATGAAATGCAAAGTTTAACAACATCTTCGAGTATTCGACTCTATTTCGATTGGACAAAAGTGAAATGCAAAATTCTATGCACGGAATTTCACGGTACGCGGCACTAGACTCTATTGTCTCTATAGGCTTGGCCGGGCTTGGACCGTCCAGAAAGAAAAAGGGATTTTTGGTCGACCCAAGGTAAAAGGCTATTTATTTGGTGCTTGGGGTTTCTTTGTGGTTTACTGGCTTTCATCGCAACAATCAAATTCGATCCGTGATCCAAATCCTCAAACAAGACTCGGGATTTCATCATCGAGCCAATAATATAAAATAAAAAATTAAAGAAGATAAGGGACGACACTTTTTAGGTGTCTACGGTTAGCCCCCACTTTGTCTAAGTCTAAAAGATGAAAGGTCAAAGTAGACACTAAAGGATACTTACCTCGATTACGTGTAGTGATTTTAATATTGGTTGTTGTGAAATGTTCGAAATTAGTTCTTGTCGAACCTAAACTCTAAGATTTTGGAGTCCGGTAAGTGGGTTCTAAGCTTGTCTTGATCGAGCCTAAAGCTTGGTGGATTTTGATGCTTTGAAACTTCAATTGTTTTTTATGTGAAGCTAGGTTTAATAATCTGCTATACTAACATGCTTGTTAGTGGAGAATCATATTGACCCCGATCTCTTTAAAAATGTTTTGATAGTTGAATTAGATGTGCTTGGTAGGGTGCCAAGGTTCACTACGTACCTTCCATTTTTGTGAAATCGATTAATGATCATATTGGAGTCACCGAAAACCACTGATATTCTTGACCCCGATCTCTACAGCAGCTTCAAGTCCCATGATGCGCGCTTCATACTCTGTGACGTTGTTGGTGACCTCGAAATCCAATTTGAATTAAATGGGAGTATGTGCTCCCTCCGGTGAAACTAGGAGAATCCCTCCTCCAAATCCCTTCGACTGGAAGTGCCATCGAAGTACATTATCCTAACGTCCACCTCTACTTGTAGGATATTTTCATCCGGAAAGTCTAGGTGTTCGGGTCGCGATTCAGTTATAGGTAAATCAGCTAGGAACTCGACACTACTCTTCCTTTGATCGCTTTTGAGGGACATACTTTAGTTCGAATTCGACGAGCATGATAGTTCATCTTGCTATCTTGCTCGCTGATGGTGGGTTGCTCATGTATATACTTAATAGGATCCATAGGTGCTACCACATGTATCTTGTGGGCTAACATGTAGTGGTTGAGCTTCTTAGTAGCCCAAACTAATGCCAATGATGTCTTCTCTAATGGCGTTTATTCAGTCTCCTAATCTAATAACTTCTTACTTAGATAATATATCGCATGTAATTCTTTCCCATATCGTTGAGATAGCATGGCTCCCATAACTTGTCTTTATCGTGGTGAGGTACAAAAGTAAAGGTTTCCCTAGTTGGGGTGGAACTAGCACTAGAGGGTTAGTTAGGTACTCCTTAACCTTCTCGAATGCTTGTTAGCACTTGGCATCCCATATGGGCTCGAGACTCTTTCTTCAACTTCTTGAAAATGGGTTCACGAGACCATAGTCGGTTTTGATATTAAATGACTGATGTACTACAAACGTCCTAGGAAAATTCTTATATCTTTTTCTGTCTTTGGTGGCTAGATCTCCTAAATGGTCTGTGATCTTGGATGGTCAACTTCAATTCCTCTAAGACTAACAACATAGCCTAATAGTTTGTCTAATGTTACCCCGAAGGCACACTTTTGAGGGTTAAGGCACATGTTGTATCTTCTCGAGTCGGGTAGGTTTTTATGATCATGTCATCCACATAGACCTCGGCTTCTTTGTGGATCATATCATGCAATAGTGTTCTAGCCATCTTTTGATAAGTTCACCGACATTCTTGAGCCCAAATGGTATCACCCCGTAACAATATGTCCCCTATTGAGTGATGAAGGTCATCTTCTTCATGTCCTCTTCAGCAATCTTCACTTGATTGTACCCAGCGTAGTCGTCCATGAACAAAAGTAAAGTATGACCCGTTGTATTATCTATAATGATGTCGATATGAGACATCGGGAAATTGTCTTTGGGATTTTCCTTATTCAGATTTTTGAAGTCGACGCACATCCAAACCCTACTTGTCCTTCTTTGGAACCGATACTATATTTACTACCCACTGAGGATAGTGAACTGCATTGATGAACCCAACCTCTAACTACTTGTGGACCTCTTCCTTAATCTTCAATGCCCACTTAGGTTTCATTCTTTTTAGCTTCTCCTTAATTGGCTTAGCGTCTTCGTAAAGTGGAATTTTATGTTCCGCTATACTTGGACCTATCCTCGACATGTCTTTATGGGACTAGCAAAGACATCTATGAACTCTATAAGGAGTGAAGTAAATTTCTTATGCTCTTCCGGATCTAGTGTTTTCTTGATCTTAACCTCTTGGGGTTGATCAACGGATCCTAGATTAATTGTTATTATTTCCTTTATTATTGGTGTGCGATTTTCATGATCTTCCATAGCTTTTATTAATTCTTTAGGGATTCCTTGTTCATCAGTAGAGGTAAAACAATTGGAAACAATAGGAGGCAAAGAGTAAGCGAAAGGTTCACTTTATTGAATGAAGAAATGAGTACATCGGACTCGAAATAGAAGATGCGGAATTCGAAAAAACAGATTTTAAAAAGATCTAGAAGCAACAAGGGGAGAAATAAAAGCCCTAGAACTAGACTCATAAAAGGGATGCACTCCTAAGCTAACGGTGAAGTCTTAGCCCTCCTTGGCATCAATCGAAGTAACATGCTTGGACCCTTCATTATCGGCGTCGATGATGAATGCGGATGGATCGAACTACACATGCGACATGGCTCGTGACAGTTCCGTGATCGAATTCCCTTTTAAGTTATTCTCTTGTCCAAAAAGTAATCCAAAGAGATTATTCCTAGCCAGGTTGGTCCGAGTCGATGTGGATTGTCCCTCTTTGAGGAGGTAGGGTGCCTCCTTTTCTAATATATAACAATCATTAAAAATCTCTAAGCCAGGTACTATACTTCCTTTATCATTAATATAATAGGGCTCGGGAAAATCGTAGTAAGGAAGTCATCCCTTTATCTCAAGAACTGCCCATTTAGAGCATTGAGAAAGGGCTTAATAGGGCGGACTGTGTGAGGTATAATCCTCTTAGTCAGAATTTCCCACTTGGCTTGGCTACTTCCTTATTAGTAGGTTGATAGCCTAGCCCAAATTTGTTGTTGTTAGTGGGTTCGAGGGATGGAAAGATAGGGTGGTATGCCCTTCGGTCTACTACTATACCTGGAAAATATCCCTTCTTTCTAAGCATCAAGTGGACACTAGGGTTGCTATAAGGATTAAAGTTAAGAGGTGCTTCATCCTTACCTAAGGCAGCGACGGTCTCAAATCCGTATAGTTCCTCGTCGTTTGCATCGTGCTCGATCTCGACCATAGATTTTTGGAGGTGATAGTAGCACAAAGATTATCCCTGTTGACAATTACAACTTGACCTTTGATGATCATCCTAACTTTCTAATTCGAGTGTAGAGGGCACTACTTGATGATCATGCAACAAAGGGCATCCTAGGAGTAGGTTGAATGTAGCTGGGATATCTAGGACTTGGAATTTAATGTTCCCTTCTACACGCCCGACGCTGATTGGTAAAGTCAGCGTTCCTAAGACTATTCTCTTAGAATTGTCGTAAACTCGGAGATGGATAGCCTGTTTAGAGAGTTGTTGCTCTCTAATTCCTAACTTCTTGGCTGTCCTCCAAGGAACAACATTCACAACTCGATCCATTGTCTATCAAGGTTAAGGGAATGAATGCAAGTCACGAGTTAAATAGAGGGCATTGTTGTATGCAACGTCTTCCTCAAGGAGATCCTTTTGATCAAAAGTAATGGTTACGTCCCCACTATTAACCAATCCTACTACTTCCTTTGGCATGGTTTCAAGAGAGACCTGAATCTTGCTAAGTGTGTCAATTAAAGCATGCCTGTGTTTTTGGGAAGCAGATATGAGTTGCCAAATTGAATTGTTAACTTTTAACTTTTGAAGTTGTTTCAGGATTAGGTCTTCTTCTTTAACGACTTCAAGTTCTTTTGGGACTTCCTGAGTCTATTATAGACCCAAGGGTGGGTTATGACGTCTAGATATAGTAAGGAATAAAATTTTTGGACGTTTAGGTTATCCTCAAAAGTCTTCTTCTTGAAGGGTGGTGTGCCTTAGAAGTCGTCATCATTGTCGTCACTATTGTTCCTTGTTTCATAGACATCTTGTTCATCACTAACCCATAGCCCATGGACTTACGGATCTAAAGGAGGCAAGCTAAGAAGTGGCTTGGACTCATTGATGTCTTGAATTAAGACAGACGAGTCCCACCGACTCGGGATGGGTTTAGTAAAAATAGCCTTAGGTAAAGGGAGTTGACCATTTTGAAACATACTCTCCACTTTGTTCTTGAACGTCTAACATTGCTTGGTGTCGTGTCCTAGTGCACAATGGTACTTGAAAATTTTTCCTGCGTTCTAGGTTTTAGACTGCTTCTAGATTTACGATGTCTGCTCTAATGGGTGGCGATTCTATCTTTCCTTTAGCCAGTAAATGGTCAAGGCCTTCAGTATAGGTGGTATCAATAGGAGTGTAGTTAGTATACCTGTTGAGGGCATTGACATTTGCATCGCTACTAGTATTGCATGTATTGGAGGTTTTCGATCTTTGGATTGATAATTACCTCTATACCCCGTCACGACTTTTGTGATCATGGTGGACAGTTATTCTTCTATCAGCATGCTAGCATCTCTAACTGGTTGAGAAGTTTATCATACGTAAGAATTTAAGGTGTTGATTGCAGGCAGGCTGAAGGTTCTTTACGATGATTCTAACTTGGTCCTTCTCGGAGGGTTGGTCTACCATGTAGGCAGCCTTTGCTCTCCATCCGGTGAGAAAGTTTGTGAAACTCTCCTTCTTGCCTTGCTTGATTAACTCTAAATCTCTAAAAGAAACCGGCGATTAGTGTTATAAGAGTATTGGTGTAGGAATTCCTTGCACTGAATCCGTCGAATGGGCGACCTTGCGTGAGTCAATTGTGTTTTACCACTTCATTACGTCAATGTCAAAAGTCCATAGGAAGATGATGTGGTAAGTGTCTTCCGGAATGTTCTTAAGAGTCATTACTCCTAAGAAGTTACGAACATGATGATGGGGATTCTCGGAACCTCTAAACTTGATATCGAGATATGGTAAACTTAGAGGGTAGTTTTCCTTTGGGGATTGAAGTGAATCCCTTGTGATCAATATAGTGATTATTGAACATGAATGACTCCTTTAAAATCTATTATATCTTATGTATACGTTGATCGAGGCGGAGGTTTGGATTTATGCTTAGGGGATTCCTGTTTGAAACCGTATGGATGGGATAAACTATTTGAAGATAGAGGACCTACTCTCCCTCCTCTTCTTAATCGTTCGCTTCCTCATCTCTCTTACTATATTCAATAGTTTTTAGAATAGCCTTTTGCCCTAGCTGAGTTCTAATTAAGTGAAGCAAGAATAGGATACTATTCTAGGGTTTAATCCATTGGAAGGGAATTATTTCTAGGTAGTGTCTTGCGACGAAGAATAGACTGAATTGGTGTAGTGTGCACCGAAATTTGTGGCACCGGTGTAGACTGCGAAGTAGAACGTGATGCGAGTGGGGAGAGGATGTTCCGGAGTCCTTGTTGAGGCATTCTAATCTTTTGGAGCTCGATTCCGATGGTACTCAATTGCAGTAAACTTCCCTATTCTACAGCCAAAATAATGAGGTATAGGACCATGTGAAAGAATGCTAATTTTGGGAGGAAGGGGCTTAAGCACAAGACCCAAAGAGACTAAGGATGCTCTTTATTTGGATACACATAAAGAATGCAACGAAAAATGACGTTTATGCAATGACTTATGACTTAGTTTAGGGATAATTTTTATGATTTGGCTAATGCATAATTGGAATACATGAATGATTGATCATTAATGGAAGATGCTTTTATCTTAGCTAAATGAAATATGAAAATGTGTTTCCCTAATTTTAAGATGAAATGCAAAAATGCAAAACTAACTCACTAATTTTAAGATAAATTTATTTTGGCTAAATGAAAAAATGCAAAATGGACTCACCTAATTTGAGATGAATTTATTTTGGCTAAATGAAAAATGCAAGGGACTCACATAATTTGAGATGAATTTATTTTGGCTGAATGAAAAATGTAAAAATAGACGATGCGGATAAATAAGAAGGTCAAAAACAATCTAGAAACTTGTTGACTAAAAGGATAGAGGGAACTTTGGTAGGTTCCTTTTATACCGACTGGTAGTGACTCGCTTAAACCACTTAAAGAAAATTTTAGTATGACTTGGATGCGCAAATAATGGACTAACCTAAAAGAAAAGGGAAATTTGACTTTTGGCTATATGCACATAATGGACTGACTCTAGGAAAGGTATTTTATTTGCACCAATGCAAGGGCTAATCGGCACTCTTTACATATTCCTAAAGGCTCACAAGTAGAGGATTAAATCTAAAACAACCACACTCATCCAAGCAAATGAAGACAAGGTGCCACCTAATAGTCAAAAAGATCTACGATCAAAATAGGTTTACACTTAGTCGAATACATGGGGACTCATTGTCCAAGGATTTGGTCTTCCGTGTGGGGCACGACATGAAAAAATGTCGGAATCCTCAGTGCCTCTCGGTAAACCAAGAGTGTGTGCAATGAGGAAGAGGTACCGCCTCCGTTGGCAATCAAGCCTAGTTAGGCCCACCTGGGACGTAGTAGGAGCCTCTTACCGAAGTGTTTAACAAGGGGTAAAATAAATTATCCTATGGTTCAATGATAGAAATAAAATATGTTCAAATGTTGCTAAAATACAGGATGCCTAATGCAAATACATTATTAAAACATACTTAAATTTTTATGTTTCGCCTCTTAATAAGTGATTAATCCCTAGTGGAGTCGCCATCTGTAGGAACCACGACCTTCCGCCCCGAAACCGACTGGCGTAGGCTTTTTAGAAAGTTTTTAAAGAATGCTCTAGGCTTTCGAAGATGGTTTTTGAAAGTGGGAATTGATCTCTTATTCGAGCTTCAACTTTTAATAAGTTAAGTTAAAGATGAATTAAATTAAATTAATTGGCAATTTTATTAATTATTTTATTTTAGAATTATTTTTAGAATTATCGGGATATTATTTCTTAACCGAAAAAAATAAAAAACTAGGGTTTCATATCCGTCGTGAGGCTTTAGGGCCGGATTAGTGTGAAAACACCAATCTGGGCCCAAACCACGGCCATCGAAGTTCATCACTCATCTTAAAACTTTGTGGAATAAACTGATTTTAATGTGTTTACCCTAAAGAAAATCTCTATTTTTCCAAAGTGATGCTTTTGTAGTAGATTTTGTTATGTGATTGTTTTTATGAGGATATTGCTTGCTTGAAGTTGTTGTAGAGGTAGCCTGGACAAGATATATACATCATATTTGCAGTCCACGCTACCTTTGCACAAACTCCAACCAAGCAAGTATAGTCGTAAAGATAAGCACATAACTCAATCTACTAAAAAGCATTACTTTGGGAAAATAGAGATGAACCTCTGGGCATAAATATTGAAATCATTTATACCATAAAGTTTCCGGACCTAGAATTTATGGATTCACAAACAAAGGAATATGTGAGTCCCAAGCATAGAAAGAAGAAACTCAATGATCTCGCCCATGAACCTCGTCAATCCCGAGCTCATTACTCCTCCAAGGCAAACTGTCTTAGCTGTTAGAAAATGTAATGAGAAAATCACGGACGATGGTAACATTAAGGAGCTTACTCCTTTTGACCCTCATCGAATGATGATCTTTTAGCCTTCCGTTAGAGAGCTTAGTCATTATTTTGCTTGCTTTGAGTTCGTGTAGGGGTAGAGGTGGACAACATGAAAACCGAGGAAAACATTAAGTGGGATCAAAAATTAGCAACCAAAACCGAGAAAAGTGTTAAGCAACAATTATCATCAAGAAACATTACCTGAATGATGACCCTCATCGAATGATGATCTTCTCCCCTTCCATTAGACAACTTAGTCCTTATTTTGATCCTCATCGAATAATTATCTGTTACATGAATACTACAGGTTAAAAATGATGAAAAACAAGTTGCGGTTTCTAAAACAAGCAACAATATTGGATATCATTCGGAATAAAATTAATGTTCTTCCCGAGTTGATATAATTATATGGTTTATGCCTTTTTTTTCTCCCTCTGGACTTATCTTCAATATATATGCCCTCTACATAGTCAACCCTTAAATACAAATCTTCAAAATTGGGATCCTCATTTTTTACAGGCATTCCCAAGGAGAAGGGTGGAGTCTCCTCAACAAACTCATACACATCTTCACCATCCCCACCAACAACGTGCCTATTCCCTTGAAGAACAATAGACCACTTGTCATTGGCCGGGTCCTTAATGTAGAACACTTGTCTTGCTTAGGATGCCATAACGGATTGATCCCCTTTAGGCCCTTCTCTTGTGAGATCGACCATCGTGAATCCCATGTCATCAACTCGAACACCGTTGTTATTGCCCAAAAAAAATATTATCATAGTAGTTTTCTTATCATAAAATATCATAAGTCAACATAGTCCGTAATATGACTCGTAGTATGACATTTTAGCTACAACAAGATTTTAGCTACAATATTTTTGGCATAAGTGAACCGGAAAATGGGCTCACGGAAGTCAACATAGTCTAGCTCTCATATCTCCTCAATGACTCCGTAATATGACATTTTAGCTACAACAAGATTTTTGTCCTTGGAGCTGGAAACATGAAGTGCAAGAGCGTCCAATGTGACCCCACTATTTTACGAGGTGCTCATATTGTCTTGGCTCTTTGTGTAGAAAGAGTATCCATTGATGTCATACACACGATAAGATATGACTTCCAACTACGGCCCTCTAGCCAAGCTTATTAATGTTTGCGAGATATGTTCTCGTGATTCTTCCAATTGGCTAATGATCACTCTATCTCCGAACCAGTTGACAAATGTGCGATTATGATAGGTCAGTACCCACGTCTCATTTTTTCCTCGATCTGTCTCCTTATGAGGGATTTGTGCTCATCAACAAACAGCTGCACTTCATCGCTGTTTTGTAGAATATAAAGATGTGCTTGATCCTTCATATCCCGACTGATTGTTAGAACCGCCGGCCCCAGTTTCCCTATCCACCGATCTTCCCCATAAATCAATGTTTTGGAATACCAACTTCTTCCATGTGGGGGTAGTATTCATAGCGGAACTCAACACACTCCTCAACTGTGGATGCCTTAACAATGCATGGTTCCGGTTGGTATCGATTTCTAACATACCCTTTGAGAATTTTCATAAAACGTTCAAAAGGGTACATCTATCAATAAAAAATCGGGCCACGTAATTGCACTTCTCTCACCAAATGGACAACTAGGTACACCATGATATCAAAAAAGAAGGTAGGAAGTACATCTCAAGTGGGCACAATATCATGCCGCATCGAAGATCATCTAATTTCTCCAAATCAACGACTTTGTTGCATATGGCATTGGAGAACAAGCAAAGTCTTGTGATCGCCTCGTCCGACATGTTTCGACATCACAGCTCGGATAGCAACTAACCGTATTTGTTGCATCAAAGCATGACAATCGTGAGATTTAAGACCGATTAGTCTATAATTAGACATCAAAACGAGTCTATTGATGTTTGAAGAATATCCATGTGGCACTTTGAGTTTCTTCAAGGTCTCACACAAACATTGTTTTTCCCTTCTACTCAATGTGTAAGACGCTGGAGGCAAATATGTTATCTTCCCTTTGGTTGTGGTGCTAATTCCTCCCGTATTCCCATTTCGGACATATAACGTCGTGCTTTCTCTCCTTCCTTGGTCTTCCTCAGTATGTTTAGAAGAGTGTCAATGAAACTTTCACAAATGTTTTTCTCTATATGCATTACATCAAGATTATGTCTCACATACAACTCTATCTAATATGGAAGATTAAAAATATTGATATCCTTTTCCACACTTCGTTTTCGGATTGACATCGGCATGGCTTGTTGAACTCCATATCTAGATCCTTCACTTGCTCATATATTTGATGTTCTGTTAATGGAGTTGGAGCAAAATCCATCTTGGTGTTACCATTGAAAGCCTTTGTTTTCTTACGATATTGATGGGAAAAGGGAAGAAACTTTTGGTGTCCGAGATAGGTCGTCTTTTTTCCGTGCTTAAGTTTATAGGAGCAAGTACCCTCACCACAAATGGGGCATACCTTGTGGCCTTTGACGATGTATCCAGACAATTTTCCGTAGACGGGGAAGTCATTGATTGTGGTGGAGATCATAGCTCGAAAATGTAAATTGCTCTTGACGGTATACATCATAAACTGAAACACCTTCATCCCACAAAAGGTTTAAATCTTCAATAAGAGGCACATGTATATCATTTCCCACCTATTTAGGCCCGGAATGAGCATTGGCAACATAATGTACTTGCGCTTCATACATAACGACGACAATAGGTTGTAGATGACCAAAAGAACGAGCAAGTGATGTGCTTGCTACTGAGGTCACCGTGGGGGTTTATTCCGTCCGTACAAAGACCCAAATATAGATTCCGTGCTTCCCTACCAAATTTCGGAAACAATGAATCGATCTTCTTCCATTGAGGAGAATCGGCAGGGTGACTAACTTGTCATCACATACTCTTCCATTGGCATGCCACGTCAACTTATTGGCGTCAATTGCACTTAAAAATAAGCACTTGAACCTCAATATTATCGGCAAGTACCACAACACCTTTCCGGGAGGTCCCTCAACACTATCTCCATCGATGTTGTTCATTTTGTATTGAGGTACACCACACTTAGGACATCCATGTCTATGTGCATGTTATTTTTGGTACAATATGCAATCGTTAGGGTAGGCATGTATCTTCTTATACCCCATGCCCATAGGACACGACATCCTCTTCACCTCATAGGTACTATTGGGAAGGACATTGCCTTTTGGGTGTATATCTTTGACCACAGCCAGCAAGTCCGTGAAACTTTTATCACTCCAGCCATTAGCCGTTTTTCAAGTTCATCAACCTCAACATAACCGACAAACGGGTATATTTATCACACCCAGGTAAAGAGGCTTCTCCAAATTGGCTAACAATTGCTCCAATACGTGTGATTGATCAACTAAATCATGCTCTACTCCATGAACTAGATCTTTAGGTCGATCTTCTAGTTCCATACTACTACTTGCTTTATTATCATCATACCCTTCATCTTCCTCTCGTATGCCATTATTCACATACTCCTCTTACCCATGCCATACCCACACCTTATAAGTTATGTCAAACCTATGCCGATATAGGTGACCTTTTACAACCTTAGAGGGCAATCATGAGGAGTTAAAACACCTTCAACAAGGACAGAATATGGACTATTCTCCGAAATTGGTGGCATGTTCGATGGCAATCTCTAGAAAGTTGTTCACACCATCATGATATTCTACACTTCTCCTATCGCTATAAACCCACGCTCGATCCATACCTTACCCATAAACATGAGAAGCAATTCACCACATATAGTTACTTTTGGAAATGGAGGACTCCCTTAGCACTTTCTCTATTTGATCTATGCGTAGATCAGGTTGAGGTTAAGGGAGGTCGGCCATTAGGTGGTGATTGATTATTGGATTGACCATTAGGTGGTGGCTGAGTTCCTTCTTCCTCTCCCTCTTTTTTCCTCATTTTTATGTAGACTCTTAGGGATAAGAGCAAGGGTTTCAAACATGGATTCTATTTGCTTATCTTGAGCCTCAATATGGGCTTCCATTTTAGCTAAAGATTCATTGATCAATGTTATGATGGGAGATGGCTGTGGTTCTTTATCTATTATAGAGGAATACATTTTAGGTACTTGTCCGACGACAAAAGATTGACTGAATCGGTGTTAATTGCAAATGATGTTGGTCACAATGGAGTTGATCGCGGTGGTGTTGAACGCAGAGATGTTCCACTGGACTTCGTATACAACCTGTTCTAACCTTTTGGAACATGGATTCCGATGAAACCCGAGTTAAAGTTGGCTTCGCTATTCTGCAGCACAAAAGGATAAATGCTCAAGACCGTGCTAGAGGAGACAAGCTTTTGGGGAGAAGGGACTCAAGTGCTAGACCCTAGGAGAGACTAAGCTTAAAAAGAGTATGCTTTTTTATTTGGACGCACATAAAGAATGCAAACTAACCAAAATGAAATGCAATGATGCACATGAAATTACTTATATTGAGATGAATTTATTTTGGCTAATGCAACAGTGAAAAATGAACTCACCTAAAATGAGATGAACTTGAAAAATTGGCTAAATGCAATAATGGACACATCCGAATTGAGATGAATTTAGTATTTACTAAAACAAGACTCACTTAATTTTGAGATGAATTTAAAATTGGCTAATGCAATATAAGACTCGCCTAATTTTGAGAATGATTTTGAATTGGCTAATGCAATAAAAGACTCACCTAATTCGAGATGAATTTAAAACCGACTAATACAAGAAATTTAGAATTGGTTGATGCAATAAAGGACTCACCAAATTACGGATGAATTTACAATTAGTTAATGCAATGCAAATATATCGAAGATCAAAGCTGAAACCTAAGACCTAATGAAGAAAAGAAGGGGCCCACGGCAAGACTCGCCTCGACGGATAGACGGAAGTCGGCGTCGTAATGTCCGGCAGCTAGGGATCATTCAAACATTTTTAACCGAGACTGGAAAGATTTGGACTGACTCGAAAAATGCTTATAAAAAGACTAACTCAATAAGGTTCATTATTGTATTTTATTTTTGCACCCATGCAAGAGTTATTTAGCGAACCTCAACTACCTAATCGAAATTAAAGGCACACAAGAGGGTTAATTACTCAAAGATCCACATTAATCCCAGCGTGAAAATGAGAATAGGTATAACCTAGACCACTAAGGTTTTATGGTATAAGGGGATTCTAGGTCGATACGAGATGGCTCATAGTCCGAAAATTTCAGCCTTTATAGGATCCATAGTGGGACTTGAATTCTCAGTGCCTCTCAATCAAAAGATTAAGAAAGCTTGCTATGAGTGAAGAGTAATTACACCTAAGTGTTAAGTCGAGTGGACTCATGAAGACAATGATTCTACCTCTCCGAAAAAGGTTTTTAAGGGTGAAAGCATAAAGTTAAAAAAAGCAACTACATCCAAGGCTGCTCGAATACAAAATGCCTAATGCAAAATGAAGACTCAGTATGAACTTATGTCTCCTTATAGTTTTGAATTCAAGTCATTACAAGTTTAAAACTAAAATAATAGGCTTCTTACCGTTTACACCTAGTAGACAGTAAAAGGCTTAGATACCTTATCAAAGTTGTTCGTTACCATTTCCAAGTAACTTCAGTCTTTTTGTCTAACGACTATTTCCACCCTATCTTTTATATACAAGTGGGTAGGACTCTTTTTAGCCTAGAACCAATGCTCAATTGATGCATCCACAACGGTTGACTTTCCGAGGACTCGAACTATCCGTTGTAACGGCTAGCTGCTTCTCTAAGATAACATTTAAGGCACAACTATCTGTCTTCTCTACTATTTATAAATAGAAGCCTCTCTACAAGACTTACAAGATTGGATGGAATAAAGAAGGTTTGCTCTTAGAGAGGTTAACTCACCCTATAGGGCGGTGAATAGGGCAATGGAAGACTTTTACGAATTAATAAAGTATTCCGCATGACGAAAGACTTAGAAAGAAATTCCGAGTCTAGATTGAACTTAGAAGTAGATAAAACATAGAAGTTACGTGGAAACCCTTGTGAGACACATGGACAAGTGCTAATCCATGCACCAAGTCAAATCCATTATTTTGAATTTACAAAATACAAAGACTCGACTCTTTACATAATTGCTCCCTTAGACAATTCAATTACAAGTTTTTCCTAGACTCAAAAATTCCCTTATCTCGATCTAGTACTTCCTAACCGAGGTAACCTTTACAGTTAGGGAACAACTGAGCTGAGTTAACCCTTACAACTCAATTAAGGGACTTAGCAAAGAATTTAAAGTATAGAAGTGATTACAAGACTTTCTCTTTACAACTTAGAAAGTAAGAACTTAAGAACTAGAGTTGTAGAGGCTAGAAGATTGAGTGAGCATGCAATGAGTAAATGATTAGCAATGTGTTCATCAATCTTCAAGTCTGGTAGGAGAGCTTCAATTTATACTCAGCAGGGCGAGTACCCGTTGAGATTGGTTCTGGATTTGTGAGCTTCATCAACCGTTGTAATAGCTAGTCCGAGTAACTCGAAAAGGAGTCATCATAAGATGAACGTTGTGCTTAGGTCCTTGGCTCAAAAAGTAGTCCATCCCATTGGGTCCGAGTGAAATTTGGGGTGGAAACAACCATTAGACCCAAAGTTGATGTTTACCAGATTTGGAAGCAAACAACCCTAACACGGTGTCTAAGCCTTGTCCGGAAAAGGTATTTTTCTATCTCGCCGGTGTTTAATGGTTAGAAGTCGGTTGCTTTTGTTTTTCAAAATAAGATTAAAATACTTTAATCAACCTGCAAAAGAAAATCAAAGTCGTATTCAAAGTATAAAAATACTTTGGTTCAAAATTAGGCAAAGGTAATAATTAATTCATAATAACTAAGTGCTTAATTATCTTCAACCTTCAAGAACGAAATTTTCCGAGTCAAATATTCAATATGTTCAAATTCCATCTTTAGTCAATTCTTTAAATGTCCGAGTCCCTATAATATCTAGCCTACTAGACGTAAGTTAAAGTAGAGACTAGTCATACCTCTGTAGAATTTCTTATCTCGCTACTTTACCTTTCTCATCCGAGTCCAGGTTTAGTACTCGCTACTCATTGGTGTTGTTGCATGCTTCACATCTTGTAGCTTGTACTTCTTCAGTAATTCCTTGGTGTATTTTGCTTGATGAACATAGATGTCATCCTTCTCTTGCTTGATTTGTAGTCCAAAGGAACTGAGTTCTCCCATCATACTCATTTAAAACTCTTGTCTTATTAACTCGTAAAACTCTTGGCATAGAGTTTCATTAGTCGCTCCAAAAATAATGTCATCAACATAGATCTAAATGATAAGAAATTCATTCCCCTTGGTTTTTGTAAAAAGATTTTTGTCAATGAGACCTTTCTTGAAGTCATTTTTAACCAAGAAACCGCTTAGTCTTTCATACCTAGCTCCGGGAGCTTATTTCGAATCGTACAAAGCTTTTGCAGTTTGAAAACATGATATGGAAAGTGAGAGTTTTAAAATCTAAGGGGTTGCTGATAAGTTCCATTTTTGCATTAGATTTCAAAGGAGGTTGCTTGTCATTTTTGGGGATTTATATTCATATTTATGTACTTTATGCCCCATTTATGTTTTACAATTGGTTTTACGTTTTTGGTCTGTTTTTGCAACTTCCTAATGATTTGGACCTAATTTTTAGTCATATTTTCTGTCCAAAGCTATTTTGAATCTATGTTTCTGACTGCATTATTGAAAGATCCTTCCGATGACATATTATAAGCTCATTTCGTTGAGGAACAGAAAATATATGAGTTGGAAAGTAAGAAGGGTGCGGTAACGGACACTTCTTTACTCTTTGAATCATGTTTTTTCCCACACTTATGAAGCAAGCATAATGATGAAAGCATTAGAAACTAGACTCAATGAGCTTTCCGGAAAATGAAGAATCGCATCATTTGGACATTGAACGAGAAAGTTATGACAGAATCAATTTGACGCATGCCTTCCAAAGAACCAACATAGGCAGCCCGTGTCTACCGAAACGGCCGGTGTTGGAGGTCGAGCTTTTGCATCAAGAACGGGCAGCCTGTGTCGGTGGACACAACCCATTTTCAGTGTTTCCATCCAGTTTTAATGTGCCAAGCATCCAACACCGGCAGCCCGTGTCGGAGGACACAGCCCATGTTAGAGGTAAATTATGCCAAAACGATTCGGTTTTGATGGTTTCGGCTCTTGATTGCTTCTTAATGGCTTATTTAAGCTGATTTTCGGGCATTTAGTCCAAAATCCATTCCTGCATCTATCTACCATTCATCCTTCGTACTCATCCATCACCATTTTTTCCTTCCTCCATTCATCCATATCAAACCAAACTTTGAAGATCTAAGAAGACGATTGAAGCGAGCTTGCTGGAATCCATTTGATGTCGAGAGATTCAAGTAGAGCATTTCAAGTCTATCATCTACTTCTTCATTTTTTGCTGTTTGAGGTTTGATTTCAATGTATTGGATTTTATTTAAGCTCTCAATAAACATGTGTGAGTAGTTTCGTTTTTCTAGGGATTTGTAATCCAAAACAATGAAGTTTGGTTAGTTTTCCATGATTTGTGCTTGAATTCTAAATTTGATCAATAGAAGGTTGTGTTTATCATGTTCATGAGTGTTTTGAAGGCCTAGAATACTTGTGTTTAGAGATTAATCTATCATGTACTCGAAAAATGAAATAGAATAATCCGACAACAACCTTTCTACCTAGTTTATGAAATTTGAGAAAAGAATAGTGAATTAGGGGATCACTTTGATAATTTGAAATCCTTAACTTTGATTAACTTAAAAGGCATACGAAAGTTGTTTGATAGGTTAATTAGAGCAATTCTATTAAGCATCGAAAGAGCGGTAGAATTTTGTGATTATCGATCCTTGATTTACTTGAAAAATGATTGCACAAATTATGTTTAAATAATCAAACTTATCGTTAGGAAAGCAAATCCCTAGATGTTTTTACACATTGATTTAAGTTTAGATTAATTTCCTTGATTTTATCATTTAGAACTACGTTATAGAAGCAAAATCCAAAAACCTAATTAGCTTAGCAATTGAGTAGAGGACTAGTTTAGTGTGTTGCTAGATCGAGTCCTTTTGGGATCGACCTTGACTAGCTACAATTTATATACCGTGCGCTTACGGCCTGTCAAGTTTTTGGTGCCATTGTCGGGGACTCTACTTTAAGTAGCCATTAGACGAATACTCTCAAATGGACTAAGTGTTTATTTTCTTTTTCTGTTTTGATTGCGTTGGTAGTTTTGTTTTTGTTCTTGATAGGTATTCTCTCCTTGCATGCAAAAAGCTCAATTATTCGAGTTTGATCCTGAACCGAGCGAACCTTCCACTTTAGATGGAAGAAGCAAAGGCTAGAGAAGGCTAGGAAGAAGTAAGAAGAAAACTCCAAGCAAAAGCCCAAGATGGCCAGTGAAGAAAGAAGAACTTTTGGGCAATATGTGACACCCAATGTCACTAATCCACCGATGACCATCAATGTCCCGAGTGTAGCGGCAAATGACTTTGAGTTGAAGAACTCACTCATCAACTTGGTGAGGGCCACTCCTTTCCATAGCCTCCCCAATGAAGACCCCAACAGGCACCTTCGTATTTTTCGCCAAGCATGTGATACTTTCAAGGTGAACGGGCGTCACCGGATGCAATCAAGCTGCGATTGTTTCAGTTCTCTCTTGAAGGAAGGGCATGGGAGTGGCTAGATTTTCTTCTCGGCTAACTCCATCAACACATTTGATCAACTTGCAAGTGCCTTCTTGGCAAAATACTTCCCACCAAGCAAGTTGACCGGCTTACGAAACCAGATTTCCACCTTCGTCCAAGAGTCGGATGAGACGTTATATGAAGCTTGGGAGAGGTTCAAGGATCTCCTTCGCCAATGCCCACAACATGGATTTGAGCCATGGGTCCCCATTCAAGCTTTCTACAATGGGGTTGATGATCACTTAAGAGCCACCATTCTTACGGCGGCGGGAGGAAACATCATGAGCAAGTCCATAGATGAGCTCCACACCTTGATTGACCGAGATGGCGCTAAATAGCTTTTAATGGTCCAAGCCCCGTTCCAAGAGAATGGGAGGTAAGCTTGATGTTGATGTAGTTTCTATCCTTTCTGCTCGGATAGATGTTATAACTAAAAAAATGGACCATCTAAATGTGAATTTTGCCCCTCCCCTTCCATGTGCTTCTTGTAATTCTTATGAGCATGAGACTTTGTTTTGTCCTGTGGGTATGACTAGCAATGGACCAACCGACCAAGCTAATTTTATTGGCAACCCGAAACCAAGGCCAAACTTTGATCCATTCTCAAATTTCTATAACCTAGGATTGAGGTATCACCCTAATTTTTCCTACCCGAACAACAATCCCATGGGTCCACCACAAGTCCAAAGACCACCCGCGCCTGGATTCCAAAGACCTACCCAACCCCAAGTGCCCTAAAAGTCTAACTTGGAGGTGATAATGGAAAGCATGCTTTTGGCTCAACAAAAGCAAGATAAGATTATCAAGCAATTGGCTTCAAAAGTTGAAATCTTAGCCACTCACAATAAGATGCTTGAAACTCAAATTTCTAGCTAAGCTAGCTCTTCCTCTAGCCTTCCGGGTAAGCTATAGCCAACCGGTGCCTAACTCTAGGGAACAATGTAATGCCATAACTTTGAGGAGTGGGACACAATTGGCGAGGGCTAAGGGTGCTAGTAGTGAGCATGTGGTCATTCATGTGCAAAATGAGAATGATGAGAATGATGTGAGTTTGCATGATGTTGTGAATGAGGAGGTGTCTTTACCCTCCAAAGAACCTTTAGTTGATGTTGTTGTGCAAAATGAGAAGGAGACTCCTAATGACCTACCAAAAACTATCGAAAGAATTTACACTCCACCTTTACCATTCCCACAAAGAATAGCTAAGGCTAAGCTTGATATCCAATTCGGGAAATTTTTGGAGATGCTTAAGAAATGCAATATGAATATCCCTTTCATTGATGTTTTGACTCAAATGCCCTTGTATACTAAATTTTTGAAAGAGATGTTCTCCAAAAAGAGGACATTGAATGAGCATTAGACCTTTGCATTGAGTAAGGAGTGTATTGCGGTAGTCCAAAATAAGCTTCCTGAAAAGCTTAAAAACCCGGGTAGTTTTTCCATCCTATGTCCGATTGGGAATGTGTCCATAGATCGTGCTTTATGTGATTTGGAGTCAGCTGTGAGCTTGATGTCCTATTCTTTATATAAGAAAATGGACTTAGGTAAGTTGAGGTCCACCACCATTTCTCTTCAATTAGCGAGATAGTTCCGTAACATATCCTTTGGGTATTTTAGAGGACATTCCCGTCAAAGTTGGTGATTTCTTTGTGCCTGTGGACTTTCTAATTCTTGATATGGTTGAGGTTACCCGTACCCAAATCATTCTTGGGAGGCCTTTCTTGGCTACTGCTGGGTGTAAGATTAATATGAAAGAGGGTAAATTGACCTTTGATGTGGGGAGCATCACACTAAATTTGAATTTTTTAAGAAACGTGATGTTTCCCCATTTCTGCTAAATGTTGTAGTGTTGAAATGATTTATGAAGTAGCATGTTTATCATAAAGGGCATGAACTTGTCAATGCTAAGGTGGCGGAGGTTGACAAATTTCCTCCGCCAATGTTTGGCAAGGGCATGTCCTATGTGTTTAATGAAGTTTGTTTCAATGAGTGTAATAGGTTGAAGCTTGCTTTGTTTGATGCTCCATGCATTGGAGCTCTTGATTTGGACCTCAACTGAAAGGTCAAATATGATGGTGGCCCGTCTGGGTCTAACTAATGACCTCAAAGAAGCGCTACTTCGGAGGAAACCCAAGGTGATTTCTTTTTTTTTTTTTTTTTTAGGTAGTTTGCATTTTTCATAAAAGTTACTATTATATACACTTGAAGAGTGATTGTTCTTTCTTCTTCTATCACATTGATTCTTAATTACATTCGGGACAATGCTTTGTCCTAGCATGGGGGAAGGTTTTGCATTCATGTGGTGCGTGAAGAATGATGTATATAGTTGCATTTGCATCCATATATTTGCATATAGTTGCATTCACTTTAGTTTAGTATTCTTAGTTTTCTTTTATTTATCTTTGTTTTTATTTTCTTTTTGTAATTTCTAGGTTTTGCACTTGCATTTAGGTTGCATGTAGGGGTAGTTTTTATGGCTTTCATTAGAAAATCAAAAGAAAAATTAAATAATATGTGAAAAAAAGAAGACACAAATTAGGTTAGACTTTAGGTTAGTGAATAAATCCTCCGGTGATAATTCTTAGGCTATGTAGTGTTTCTTTTGACTTTGTTTTAATTTTGTATAGCCCGTTTGTGAATAAAAGTTTTTGAAAAGAGTTTGTAAGAGAATCTTGGTTTAGAATTGCACTTTGATAAAGATGATTGATTACCTTCTTGATCTTATAATGGGAGATTGGCATGTGGAACATCTTGAATTAGGACTGGTTGTTGAGCCTTAACTCTGTGAGACCACTAAGCCTTAAAAGACTATTCATTTTCATTAGTCTTATGTTTTCCATGTGTGACTCTACCTTGGTTGTAATCTCTCGAACTTGCTTTGAATCTCTTTAAAACCGAAATTTGTATTTGCATTAACAATGTGATAGAGGCATTCAATTGTTGATTTTGTAACCTACATGAGCCAAAAAGCCACCCTTTCATGTATGAATTACCGCTTTTAGCCCTTTTCTAGCCTTTGACCACTCTTTTTTATTGAACCTACATTAACAAGCCTTGGCCAAATACATTTCTCCTACCCTTAAGCCGTTGCTTGGAGTGTTTTGAGTGTGATATGGGTTGATTGTGGTAGATTTTGTGGTTTGGTTGATGGGGATTAGTTGTGAAATTCAATTCTTGAAACTATCTCAACTTTTGTAGTTTCATTTGGGCTGGAAATAGAAACTTGCTTCGTATTATAAATTTGTTTGTTTTTCCATTCACAAAAAAATCAAAAAAAAGGAAAGAATAAAGTGCTTTGGCATTAGCTTGTGTAGATTTAAGGTGGTTTCCAATGGGTTTTTTCTGGTTTGTTTTGAATGTTTATGAATGGGTAGTATTGTATATATGAGATATTTGATGAGTTAGCTCCAAGTTTGGCTTTTAGCTCCTCATTACTCAAATAATTCCACTCCTAACCTTAACCCTTAGCCCCGTTACAACCCTCAAAAAGACCTCTTGATTGTCATTTGTATTTGCATCTCGTGGTGGAGAGTTGAGATTCTTAACAAGCATATGGTAGATTGTTTCTTTCGTAGGAGTATTGAGAGAACCTTCATTATATATATTCAAACACATAAGAGGAGTTTTTCCACTTGCTAACGTGAGTTTTGCTCTCAATCTTTCTAGTTTCATGCTCATGCATGTACCAATTTGCTATCATTGGAGATTATGGGTGATTGATTTGATCTTGATTGTGTGATTCATACAAATTTTTTAAAAACATCTCGTCATACTAGCGCTTAATGGTTTTCATTACTTTCAGGCTATTCTTGATTAAACTTAGTTGTTAGAGAATTCTACCGATGCTTACCTAAGGAGGGTGTGTAAATAGATTTTTCTTTTTCATCTTAAGTCCTTTTATTTTCTTTTTGATTTTATTTTTGTTTGAGTCTTGTATTTGCTTAGGGACAAGCAAGGTTTAAGCATGGGGGACTTTGATAAGTGCCATTTTTGCATTAGATTTCAAAGGAGGTTGCTTTTCATTTTTGGGGATTTATATTCATATTTATGTACTTTATGCCCCATTTATGCTTTACACTTGGGTTTTGTGTTTTTGGATCTGTTTTGCAACTTCCTAATGATTTGGACCTGATTTTTAGTCATATTTTCAGTCCAAAGCTATTTTGAATCTATGTTTCTAACTTCCTTATTGAAAGAGCTTTCCGATAACATATTATAAGCTCAATTCGTTGAGGAACAGAAAATATATGAGTTGGAAAGTAAGAAGGGTGTGGTAACGGACACTTCTTTACTCTCTGAATCATGTTTTTCCCACACTTATGAAGCAAGCATAATGATGAAAGAATTAGAAACTAGACTCAATGAGCTTTCCGGAAAATCAAGAATCCCATCATTTGGATATCGGACGAGGAAGTTATGACTAAATCAATTTGACGCATGCCTTCCAAAGCAACCAACGCGGGCAGCCCGTGTTTATCGAAACGGCCGGTGTTGGAGGTCGAGCTTTTGCATCGAGAACGAGCATCCCATGTAGGTGGACATAGCCCATTTTCAACATTTCCATCCAGTTTTGATGTGCAGCAGCCAACACGGGCAACCCATGTCGAACGACACGGCCCGTGTTGGAGGCAAATTATGCCAAGATGATTCGGTTTTTACCGTTTCGGCTCTTGATTGCTTCTTAATGGCTTATTTAAGCTAATTTTTGGGCATTTAGTCTAAAATCGATTCCTACATCTATCAACCATTAATCCTCCATACTCATCCGTCACCATTTTTTCCTTCCTCCATTCATCCATATCAAACCAAACTTTGAAGATCGAATAAGAAGATTGAAGCATTTACGGGATTCCATTTGAGTCGAGAGACTCAAGTGGAGCACTTCAAGTCTATCATCTACTTCTTCATTTTTTGTTGTTTGAGGTTTGATTTCAATGTATTGGATTTTATTTAAGCTTTCAATAAACATGTGTGAGTAGTTTAGTTTTTCTAGGGATTTGTAATCCAAAACAATGAAGTTTGATTAGTTTTCCATGATTTGTGCTTGAATTCTAAATTTGATCAATAGAAGGTTGTGTTTATCATGTTCATGAGTGTTTTGAAGGCCTAGAATACTTGTGTTTAGAGATTAATCTATCATGTACTTGGAAAGTGAAATAAAATAATCTGATAACCAACCTTTCTACCTAGTTTATGAAATTTGAGAAAAGAATAGTAAATTAGCGGATCACTTTGATAATTTGAAATCCTTACTTTGATTAACTTTAAAGGCATACGAAAGTTGTTTGATATGTTAATTAGAGCAATTCTATTAAGCATCAAAAGAGCGGTAGAATTTTGTGATTATTGATCTTTAATTTACTTGAAAGAATGATTGCACAAATTATGTTTAAATAATCAAACTCATCATTAGGAAAGCAAATCCCTAGATGTTTTTACCCATTGATTTAAGTTTAGATTAACTTCCTTGATTTTAACCTTATTAGCTTAGCAATTGAGTAGAGGACTAGTTTAGTGTGTTGCTAGATCGAATCCTTATGGGATTGACCTTGACTAGCTACAATTTATATACTCGTGCGCTTGTGGCTCGTCGGTTGCTTAACATAAACTTCTTTCCGAATATAACCATTGAGCAATGCACACATAACATCCATTTGATAAAGCTTAATGTTCATGCTAGATGCAAATGCTAAGAGAATTCTGGTTGCCTCAATCCTAGCAACAAGTGCAAAGGTTTCCCCACAATCAATTCCCTCTTCTTGGTTATATCCTTGAGCAACTAATCTGGCCTTATTTCTGTCTACCAACCCTCCCTCATCCTGTTTGTTCTTGAAAACCCATTTGGTTCCTATAACTGGGTGGCCGGAAGGTCGTTTGGTCAAAGTCTAGACTTGGTTTCTTTCAAATTGAGTGAATTTTTCTTGCATGGCCTCTACCCATTCAGGTTCAAGTAGGGCTTCTAGTACATTTTTGGTTCAATTAATGAAATAAATGCTGAAAATGGACAGAGATTGTGCAAAGAACGAGTTCTTACCCCACTGTTGATATCGAAAGAATATTCTCGAGTGGGTGACTAGATGCATATTTGAAAGCTTCACCTGTCCTCCGATTTACCAGGTTTGTTGATTGAATGATTTGTTCTTCAGCTGTTTCAACTTGTTGAACATCTTCAACTTGATCTTCGGTTATCCGAGCTGGCTCTTGAACCGGCTCATTCCGAGTTGGATGTAGATACTTGTCTTGAGTGACTCTAATGATAATCTTACTTGCTTTCTTTTTGTGCATGCTTCACAGATTTTATCTTTCTTAAATGCACCGTTAGGCAAACCCCTAACTAATCCATGAGATGAAAGCTTTTTAATGGTATGCATGCTAATATGACGTAGTCTACGATGCCATGTCCATGAATCATCATTTAAAGATGCTTTTAAACATGATAAATTTTGACTAGAATCTCAAAGAGGAATAGTGTAAGTGTTACCTAACCTCACACCTGAGACTTTATCTCTTTGGTGACTGCATCGAAATGTAGCGAGTTGGTGTGGGTGAATCTTACCTCTTAACCTTTGTCACATAATTGAAAGATGCTCGGAAGATTGTACTTGAGCCCTTTGACAAAGTAGACTGGATCGACTAAATTATCTCCTTGTCTAATTTTACTAATCCCAATTATCTTGCCTTTGCTATTGTCTCCAAATGTGACTTTTCCTCCTTTCATGTGTTCTAACTCCGAGAAGAGTCTTAATTCTCTAGACATATGGCATGAGCAACCACCTGTCTAAGTACTAATGACCCTTTCGTTTCTAAGTGACTCGCAAAACAGAACCAAACTAACCCTTCTCACTTCTTCTTACAAACCCAGTAACAATTTTTACTTTGGTCCTTTTCGAGGAAAAGCACTTTCGAGAACCTAGATTTGAATAATTTTGGGGTTGATCCGATTCTAAGTCTTCTTTCTAGATAACTAAGTATGTGCCTCTTTTCTTTGAAAACCTATCTTTTTGTAAATAGGTTGAGAAGGTTTTTTCATGAAAACTTGTATAGGCTCAGTCCCTTTATTTTGTGAATGAATAGGACCACGCTCAGCCTATTAAGTTCAGCATTGTAACCAAGACCTTCTTTTCGAAATGAAACATACTGAGAGCCAAGTAATAAATCAAGGTTTTTCCGACCTTAAGTAAGTTTCAAAACCAACTCTTGAGACTCATTGAGCTTCGCTTCGGTTGCTCATTCTCTCGTTCTTAGGCACTCGATTCGGTCTCTTTATCTTGAGTACTTGTTCCTAAGCACTTTTAGATTTTGTCTCAAATTTTCTAATTCCTTTTTTCGTAGTGATGTTCTCAGCATTAAGAGACTCTAGTTGACCTTTGAATTCGAGAGGACTCATAATTGGAATTTTCTTCCAAAGTAAAAATATGTTTAGCAAAATCAAGTTTGGAAAACTTGAGGAAATAGTTAATTACCTCCCAAGGATCTATCTCCTCAACATCCGATTCATCACTGTCTAACTCAAATCTAGATTCCGAGTCCGATAGTGCCATTAGACATTTTGAGTCATCGGAATCATCATCTTCTTTTAAATTGTCATCACCTTCTTTTAAATTGTTATCACTTAAGGTGGCCACCATAACCTTTTTCTTCTTTCTGTCCTTCTTTCTCTTTGGATAGTCCTTGACTACGTGCTCTTTACTCGCCACACTCAAAACAACCGAGTTCTTAGTTAAAGACAAATTGGAAGAGGATGAGTATTTACCTTTCTTGTCTTTATTGTAAAACTGCCGCTTTAGCCTCTTTTGCCACTTTTTGTATTTCATCATCTTTTTAAAACCTCGGGTAATGAGTGCCATGGGATCTTCTTTAAAATCTAAGGAGCTCGGACTTTGTTGTCTCTCTTCCGAGACCTTGAGTGCAATGTTTCTTTTGGTACCGACCTCAACTTCCTCTTCTTCTAGGTGCAGCTCATGAGTGAATAACTTGCCAATGAGCTCATATGGCTTCAACTTGGAAAGGTCTTGAGCTTCCTCAATTGTTGTCACCTTGGGACGCCATCTTCCCTTTGGTAGACTTCTCATAATTTTTCGACAACTTCTTCATGAGAGATCTTTCTTCTAAGAGACTTGAGATTGTTAACAATCTCAATGAAGCGAATGTACATCCGAGTGATGTTCTCATTAGGTTCCATTTTGAACATCTCATATTTGTGGAGGAACCGACTTATCTTTGCTTGCTTCATAAGTGTTGACCAGCATATCCCATACTTCCTTGGTTATGTTACATGCAAACACTCGTTGTACTCTTACGAATTAATTGCGCACATCGGAATGTTCATGGCTTTGATGTTCTTCTTATACTTGTCATTTTCTTCAATGGTGAACTCGGACTTCACCTTAGGTACAGGTGTTGTTCCTTCCATGTTCATGGGAGTGTAGTTCCCATTTTAGATAATGTTCCATACATCCTCATCACAATCCTAGATAAAGCACTCCATCATCTTCTTCCAATGTGCAACGTTTAAACCTTTAAACTTGGGTGGTCCGGTGAACGATCTTGCTTCATCGAACTCTCCATTGTTCCGAGCCATCCGATCTTTAGAACTTTGGATTGTGAGATTCTTTTTAAAGACTAGGCTCGATAACAATTGAAGGTTTGCTCTTGGAGAGGTTAAGTCACCTTATAAGGGGGATGAATGAGGTAATGGAAGATTTTTGTGAATTAACAAAGTATTTTGCACAACAAAGACTTAGAAAGCAATTCGAGTCTAGATTGAACTCAAAAACAGATAAAACATAGAAGTTACTTGGAAACCCTCCCGGGGCCAAAAACCACGGAAAGTGTTAATCCAAGCACCAAGTTCAATCCGCTATTTTGAATCCACAAAATACAAGGATCGACTCTTTGCGAATTACTCCCTTAGACAATTCAATTATAAGTTTTTCTTAGAATCAGAAATTCCCTTATCTGATCTAGTGCTTCCTAATTGAGGTAACCTTTATAGGTAGGGAACAACCGAGCTGAGTTAACCCTTACAACTCAATTAAGGGACTTAGCGAGAGAATTTAAAGTGTTGAAGTGATTACAAGACTTTCTCTTTACAACTTAGAAAGTAAGAACTTAAGAACTAGAGTTGTAGAGGCTAGAAGTTTGAGTGAGTGTGCACTGAGTAAGTGATTAGCAATGTGTTCGTCAATCTTCAAGTCTTGTAGGAGAGCTTCAATTTATACTCAGCAGGGCGGATTATCCGTTGAGACCGGTTCCGGACTTGTGAGCTTCATTAGCCGTTGTAACGACTAGTCCGAGTCACTTAGAAAAGAAGTCGTTGCAATATGATGATTATGCTTAAGTCCTTGGCTTAAAAACTAGACTGAAATCTAGGGTGTAAACAATCATTAGACACAAAGTTGATGTTTACCAGATTTGGAAACAAACAACCCTAACACGGTGTATCGAGCCTTGTCCGGAAAAGGTGTTTTTACTGTCTGCTGGTGTTTAACGATTAGAAACCAATTGCTTTTTCTTTTCAAAATAAGATTAAAATAATTTAATCAACTTGAAAAAGCAAATCAAAGTGGTACTCAAAGTATAAAAATACTTTAGTCCAACATTAGGCAAAGATAATAATTAATTCATAATAAGTAAGTGCTTAATTATCTTCAGCCTAAAAGAATGTAATTTTTAGTCTAATATTCAATATGTTCAAATTCCATCTTGAGTAAACTCTTTAAATGATAAATTTAATAAAATTGGATAGTCGGAATGTATAAACTTGATCAAGTAAATAATTTTATTCAATAACTTGACTTAAAAAAGATAATTAATGTAGTAATTCATTTTTAGTTAGAGCATTAAGTCAATACTTAGAATATGAAGTGTTTCGAAATTATTTACTTATGCCATCTTTCGGAGTTACGTTTGAGTGGGTCGGAAACCCATTTAAAAGCGTTATACAATAGTTGGTTTCTATGTGGGTCAAACAAAATTGAAAACTTATGGTTAAGATTCTGAAAACCTTAGAATGGCCCGAAATCAAAACCATAGAGAGATAGAAAGTTATACCCGAGTCTTCAAACGATATTATCAACTCTTATACTTATACTTCTATCATTCAACTCTTGTATTTAGTTCTTTAAATTATGTGTTCAATAAGAAAGTCTTGTAATCACTTTAACTTTCTTCTACACATTTCTTACGTATTTCCCTCAACTTAACTGTAAGGGTTAGCTCAACTCAATTGTACCTACTTATAAAGGGTATCTCAATTAGAAAGTAGTAGGGTAGATAAGGTAGCTTATTTACCTAGGAAAAATCTGTATTGAATTGTTTAAGGTAACGATTCATGAGTTAATTATTGTATTTTGTGAATTAAACATAGTGAATTTGACTTGGTGTCTAGACCGACACCGGTTGTGCTTTTACGCCCGAGAGGGCTTCCACGTAAAATTTATCGAGCGTTTCCTTCTAAGTCCAATCTAGACTCAAGTTGTTTTTTCTAAGTTCTGACCTTAAGCAAACAATTTTCTTCCGCAAAATTTCCTTTACACATTATTCAACCCCTCTAGGGTGACTCACACTCACAAGTTCAAACCTTCACAAAACATAATAGAAAATCACAATTTAAAATTTCAATTCTTATCCTCTTAATAAGTAATATCCCGAGTGGAGTCGCCAATGTAGGAACCAAGGCTCACCCTTACTTTTGGGGGGGATAGATCGAACTCGCGTTTCCCTGTAGAGTGCCAGCTCACTCTTTTTTGTTAAGATTCTTTTTATTTTTTGGTAATCAATTTTTATTTTGAAAGTGGAGCATGTCACTTATTAAGATTAGTTTTTTTTTTAAGAATCAGATTTTTTAAATGGTATTGGATGAAAGCCTAATTGGTGATTTTTATTAATCATTTTATTTTTCGAATTTAATTTTAGAGGAGTCTAGCAATCTTATTTCAAAGGGTAAAAAAACAGAAGAAAATAAAGGGTACATCTCGCTAAAAAGCTTCTAGACCAAAAAGAAAAAAATCTACTTGGGCTAGGAGCCGAGCCTAGTTTTCGGCTGATGTCGGCTGATGCTAACACTAGCCTGAAGCCGATGCTAGCTATGTGGCCGAGGCCGAGAAGTCGGTCTAGGTCATATAACATAAGCTGTCAAAATGACCCAAATTTTTCTATTTTCCGAGCTCGAAATGACGAGAAGCAATTTTGAGAATAAAACTAAAAATAAGGAGTCGCTAGTCGGTTTGAGGAAGTAAAAACAAACAAAAATAAAGAAAATACTTTTCTAAAATTCAGTATAGAAAAACCCAAACTTGGAAAATTTTTCGAAAGAGACTCCATTGGTCTTAAAATGAGGATCCGGTGTTTGGGGGCGAAGGTAAATAAAGAGGGATATTCTTCATTCGGCCGTCAACATACAACCTCTACTAATCTAAATTGTGAGTTCAAATTTTTTTAATCAATCAAGCAACATGCAATTACTGAAATTAAACACTCAACATGCTTGGAAAGCGATAAGCGATTAAAAAGCAAGAAAGAAAGTAATAAAGAAAGCGATAAAGAAAGCGGAAAAGAAAGGGATAGAAATAAAAAAAATGACATTGGGTGGGGAGGAATTAAATGCGATAGAACTTCAAACAACATTGCCCAAAGCGGTTAAATAACTGAAATTAAAATTAAAGACCCGGTATGAACTATCCCCTTATATGATTTTGAATTCAAGTCATTCTTCTAATATATAAATATATATATCTCTTAACTCAAATCTTTATGAGTTTTTAATAAATATATTTTTGAAACAATCCCTGAAATTATTTGATACATGTTTTAGATTCTTGATGAGTTATAAAATCACTTAAGACACTTAGCTTTAACAAAAACATCTCTTTTATTTTTAGAACTCATTTCTACTTAAGAAAGCAAGCAACTACCTAAAAAGCATTTATTGAGCATTAATTGAGGGCTCAATTATGGGAATCTAACCTACACTATAAGGCTTACACATAAACTTTGCGTAAATAACTTCGCACACTTAACTTATCTTTTCAACTAACTTGTTTCGTATTTCAAAACAAAATTACCTATGTTAGTTCTAAAATAGCCGGATCTATTAATTTGAAATTAATCAAATTGGAAAACACTCGAAATATGTCTATATAACTCTTGAACTCAACTCTACCTGATTTATTCTATGAGTATAGACATAAATGGAATTTAAATATATTGAATACTAGACTCAAAAATTTCACTTTAATAGATTAAGGATTTTCGGTAGTTCATTGATTTATTTAACACTAATCATTGTCTAATCTTATACCAAAGTATGTTTACACTTTGATTTCCATTTGTAATTTGTTTTTCAAGTTTATTAAATATGAATAGTCTCAATTTAAAGCAAAAACAATCGATTTCTTACCATTTCAAGACAGCATACTAAAAAGCCACTATTTCAGGGCAAACTCGGGCGTTGTGTAGGTCAGTTTGCTTCCATTTTCGGTAACTTTCAATCTTTGAGTCTAACAGTTGTTTCTACCCTGTTTCCGGATACAACAAGTGGATAAGAATAATTTTTGAAGCTAGAACATATGCTCAATGGATACATCCAATGGTTCTATTTACGAGCACGTAGACTATCCGTTGTAATGGCTAGCTTATCCAAAAGTCCAAGCTCGAGGCACGATGCCTTTCTACCATGCTACTTATAAACCGAAACCTTGATATAAGACTTACAAGTTTGCTAGAACCTATGCTCAATGGATACATCCACCGGTTCTATTTCGAGCACGTGGACTATTTGTTGTAACGGGTAGCCGATCCAAAAGTCCAAGCCCAAGGCACAATGGCTTTATACCACGCTGCTTATAAATTGAAACCTTAAACAAGACTTACAAGATTGCTAGAACCAAGAACTCAACTCTCATACCCTTACTTCTAGCTTACAACTCTTGTACTTTAGAATCTAAACTTTCCGAGTTATAATCTCTTGCAAAGAAAAGTCTTTATAATCTTTACACTCTCTTATACACTTTTGTTCTTTTTTCCTTGACTGAGCGAGTAAGGGTTAATTTAGCTAAGTTGTCCCAAACTGTAAGGGTTAACTCAGTTTAGAAGTAATGGGATAGATAAGGGAACTTACGTACCTAGGAAAAACCTATAATAGAATTGTTTAAGGGAACAAGTTTAGGAATGAGACCTTTGTCTTTATGGATTCAAAATATTGGATTTGACTCGGTGTCTAGATTGAAATTGTCCATGGTTTTCTACACCAGGAGGATTTCCACATAAAACAATTTTTTCATCTCTTTCTAGGTCACTCTAGACTTAGTTCATTCTTATAAGTTCGACCTTTTGAATGATTTTTCAAATTCCGCATTATTTCCTCATCACCCTATTCTCCCCCTCTACGGTGACTTAAACTCTCTATATGACCCTTCAAAAATAAAAATCATAAAGCCACACTTGAAAAGTGAATCTAGCTCCCTCAGGTTGTCCGACCTAGTGATCTTCAATCACGGACGAGATTTCAATAGTGTAACAAGTAGAGCCATGAGGTTGAACGAAATGCAAAGAAGGTCTTTCATGTGGGTTGAAATAGAGAATTGAGTAGTGTTAGTGAGACGATGGAAGGAAGAGAGTGTGGGAGAGAATAAGATAGAAAGATTTTCAACTTAGGGAGGTTTTCCAAAACATGAGGTGGGAAGCCCCTAATTATATAAATCTTTCTACATTAAAATGAAATCGAAAAAGACATTCAGCTAGTCGGATTTGGCTTGAACTCGACCCGAGAACACCGAAAATGGGTAAAGAAATAAACCTGATATTCGTCTTGCCAAAACGACATCATCTGCAGAGTCCTGGAGACCAAAGCTGGTTAAAACGTCATCATGCAGATGTTCGAGACGCGTGTTGCATTTAGCCACTAAACAACGATAAACGGTTGCATTTTACGTAGGCATGTCCTAATTTGCACCAATTTAAATCATGGTTGGGAATCCGAACCTAGTTGGATCGGCCAAAAGAAGTGGATTGTAGAGTAGAGTGGTTTTAGAATTGAGGGCTTGATTGTAGTCAAAATAAGAGAGAGTGGAGAGCATAGAGACATTTACCAAATAAATTGACTTCGGCGGAACGAAGATTGCTGGTGACAGAGGTGACGGACACCGGTGATAGAGGTGACGGACACCTATGATGAAGGGGATGGACGCCGGAGGATCTAGTAGGGATGAGAGAGTAGAGAGGGAGGAGTAATTTTAGGGATTAAGGGCCAGGAGCAATTAAGTGTCGATCTACGATTTAGTCACTAGTTCCTAGATTTTTTTAATCCGGCGTTGCAGTTTAACATCAAATTGAGAATCCGACTTTATTAAAATATGAAATTATTATGAACTCTAAAATTGGATGTTAATGGAGGTGGATATATTTATCTCACTCTAATATCCGACGAGTAATAGCGTCTCCATTTTTTGTTCGGATTCAAATAGCGTCTTTTGCTTCATCAAACGCTAAATACGACATTATTAGCGACGAATTTTTCTCGTAGTCTCTAAATTCGGACACTAACAGCGAGTTGTTTTGTAGTGATTTAAATCTTTACTTGTCCACCTTCATTGGCCTCGACTGGAATTGGCAAAGAACCAAATGACAATGATCATAACTTTTAACCGACAACGGTGTCTTCAACAAAATGGACACATATGGAAATCCTAAGAATAAGCTTTACGTATATGTTGAATGCTTAAAAATCCTTATGAATCAAAAGATATGCAACAAACAATCAACAAGGTCAAAGCGGCGATAAAACTTTTGGGTCGGTTAATATGTTGCATTACTTATTTTTTCCGGCAAAATGGAAAATGCATATAATCCCCTGCAGCGAGAGGACATCCTAAGAACTCCTTTAAAAAATTTGGTGGCCAAAATCCTCCTCATGTGAGACTCGATCGCCTAGGCAACCGACCCTTTGTGGTGCTACCTAGGAGCGGTTTTCTGGCTTTGGCAGGTTGTTAACCAAAAGCTTGGAGCCCAACTTCAACGTGTTTTGGATGGCTGTCCCCAGCTAGTATGTCATCAATGAGGCCTAAGCCTAGACCTTCCACCTGTTTGAAACCTCTTCCAAAAACAAAAACATGATCAAAGTGACAAGAAAAGGACTCGTGATTGAGCGGTTGTAGATACTAAAAATGATTCATCTGCATCTTTTTATTCAAGTAATTTATTTTTGTTGGCCCTGTGAAGAAATCCAGGTCCCATTAGCGAACTCGGATCATGATCAAATTGAAATCGGCGTGATAAAAGCCAATAAGCCATAAAAAACCCATTCGCACCACAACATTAGTCTATTTTTATCCTTGCTAGACTCCGCACCCATCCTCTCCTTCTTCGATGTTCCTCCCTTCCTTCTTCGATGTCCGTTCCCTCCTTCTCCGGCGTCTGTTCCCTCCGTCACCGGTGTCCATCACCGAAGGCTTCACCTTTTCTCCTTGTTGTGTAGATCTGTTTCTCCTCTCTGTCCCGCCATTTGAAGCTTGGGAAGTAAGGTCAATCTTTGTCTCTCTCCCTCCCCGATTATTTCTCAATGCTCTACATTTCCAAGTGTTTGATTTTATGTCTGAAATTATGCAACTTTGATGCGAAGTAGGCTCTCGGCTTAATCCGATTATTTGTGTGAAGAGATATCCCTAAACTCTTTATCATTTTCAAGTTTATTTAGTGAACTGCATTCATTCCACTAAGATAGATGAAGCTCACCTATGTGTGGCCCTTCTTGCACTTGGAGTTCGATGTTCCGAATCTATGCTACCTAGATTCTTTATTTTTCCATATTTATCTATTTGTTTGGACTTTTTGACATGCCATAATCCAGCATAGATGTGCTTGAGAAAGTAATCACACTTATCTCGTATGCATTTAGTTAGGGTGTTGGGAAAATGTGTCTAGGCTTCATTAAATCAACTTGTTTGTACATCCGAACCTTCCTCTCGGAGGCATTCCTTCCCCTTTGAGAGATTTACAACTTTATGTTCGAGTGTTCTTGGTACCTTTGTCTCTCTCGCACTTGTTTGTGTTGTGGATAAATATATCTTTATACCGGTTTATCTTCTAATTATCCGATATGATTCCAAACCCTAGTTTTTAATTTCCTTGAAACTCTATGAAATTGAAATGTACTCTTAATAACTGGAAGTTCTAGGTGCATTTCTCTTGAGAGAGTAAAAAACGCTTTGTAGGTTGTATGAACATCCGAGGATTGTCGAAAAAATTACCTAGATGTTTCGAGTAACCAACAAGGGGGTAATGCTAATGGTCCAAGAATGTTTCATTAGGATTTTTAAAATCTTTGGCTCAAAAGGATCTTCCCAAGGGTCCTAGAAAATAGTTGTTGGAGAGACTAAAATAAACGTACGTGGCCATTCTAAAGTTTGTTTCTATTGGCGTAAATACATAACCTTTAATTGGAAGGGTTATTCCCACTCTATGATGAGCTAACGAGACTTTTGAATGTAGCATTAACCCATTAGTTTTAACATGTTTGTATAGAATTTGGAGGAGAGTGGCAATGAGCATTTAATTTCTTGGATTATAAAATCAATCTATGATCCATTTTGTCTTTGATAATCCCCACTAATTTAGTGATTAATATCATTTCCCACATAACTTAACTCTCCTCATTTGGGTCTTATTACAGGAAAGATACGAGGCACTTAGAGTTGAGCGTGGTATTCAAGAGGGGACAACAGACGCAGAGAACCTCTACTATAAGGTATTGGGTGGATGAAGTAAAAAATAACCATCTACGATTTAGCTAATTGCATGACAATGTTCTATGAGAAACCTATCGCCTCCACATCCTCCACAAGTTCTACCTACAATTTCTCAGCCTATTCTTAGCTACAATCATAACCTAAATCAACCCAAGAACAACTTCATGAGCAAAGAAAACTAGTTGAGAGTAAGTAAAAGGCCAAGGAAAAAGCAATGAAACTCATCCAAAACCTCTAATCACAAGTTGACAGGATCCTCGCTTCTAAGTAATTTCATAGCATGGTTTGTTTGTTGAACTAATTTGACTTGTTTTGTAGCTAATTTCTTACCATGGTTAATATGTGGAATTTCAAATGGGTTTGTTTGATAAACATTTGTGAAGGTTGGCTGCTTTTATAAATAGTTGTTGGTTTATGCATTTGTGGATGAGTGTAATCTGTATCATAAAATGAAGCAAAATTTACGTAAATGTGTAACAAATATATGTAAAAGGGAATGCTAAAAATAGCAAAAATTATGGCAAAACGAGTATAAATCTAGCATTGGATTTTAGCATCCAATCAAAATAAGATGTTGTTTCAGATCGAAAAGTCTTATGCAAATTTATGTTATCCGACACTAAAAACCATATTCTGGTTTGAAAGTTATTAAATAAATTTAGTGTCGACAGCAATTCGACATTGTTAGCATCGGAATTCTCCAACGCTAAACAACAAGAATTTGATGCTAATATAGTTCGATTTATGTCCGACGCCATTTAGCGTCGGAATAAATCAGACGCTAAATAGTGTTGAATGCTGAATCGGACACAAAATAATTTATTGTTGAGGTCTTTGGTGTCAGAATTTTATCTCGACGCTAATCTAACACTAAACTTAATTAGCGTCGGATTTTTTTAGTTCAATCCGACGCTAAATGCGAGTTTTACTGTAGTGAATCTCCAGGATTTGAGGGAAAATCCTCTTTAAGAAGGGGATTTTGATGCATGACAAGGTGTCCAAAATGTCCCAGGAGGTGATGAATGTCAAGAGTGGCGAAAGATAACCTCAACCTAACCCTTGCTGTAATTTTCAGCCCTGAAATTTCACCATTTTTTGACTGACTATTTAATTTAGTTCTTGAAGCAGTTTTAGGAAATTACTTACATGGATGGACTCCTTAATGAGTCTATTTTCATGCCCTAAAATAAAGCTTTGGCAAATTCATTAAGGATTTTGACTAATCATGCTTTAAGTGCACCTAACGCGAATTAAACTCCAACATGCGCAGTTTTATTAAATGGTTTCATATAGCTAATTAACCTTTTATTTTTTGGATTTTAATAATTGGGAATTAAAGCTAATGTCCTGAAGAGCAATCCCAATATTTAGCATGATCATTTTGGAGGCTTCTACTAAGAGACCAAGCAGCTCAAAACTAGGTTAATTATTGGCTGAATCAATCCTAACTGGCTGACATCCTTTCTCTCCTCTTTAGAAGCTACAATGACTAGAACGATAGGTTATTTGACTGCATTCGTGGTAGATTTCCTTTATTAGAGGTTTCCTTGAAGAAAAAGAGAAATAATTAATGCTTAAGTGGCAGTAACTTGCTTCCAATTTCGGTCAACTGTAATTTCCTTACCACTTGCTGAAGTTTCTGCTCCTTGTTTTTAACTAGCTTAGTTATTCAATTTCAGAAGTTTGTTTTAAGAATGGTATTTATAATTTATTTCCTCTTAGCTTGTAATTAACATAGCTTTAGCTTAAGTAATTTGGAGGAGAGTGGCAATGAACGTTTAATTTCTTGTTTTAAGAGTGGAAAACTTTAATCAATTTGTTGGTGGTTGGGGCCTCTAAATAATTGAAGGTATCCTTCTTAGCCTAGTTTGAATGGTGGTAGTAAGACTTTAATTTCATTCATATCTCTGTTCATTGTTTCCACTAGCTGACGCTGAATTAATCGCTCACTAGTCGTTCCTTGCTTTTGTCCATCTTCCGCTAACTGCAAGTGTTCAGCGCATGTCTCACCCACCGCTCCTCCATCTCTAACGCAATCCATTAGCTGTAGCAACACTCGCCACTGCCCACTGCAAGCAGCTCTCATTGCTTATCCTTCTTATCCAACTGCTAGCGATATTGTCCAGATTGTCATCGGCAGCACTCTAACGCTAAACGCTTTTCTTCACTTGATGTCCAGAGTCTATGACTACTGACAGCATTTTTGCTCATCTACCCACTTCTTGGTGGACAACCCAACTGTCCCGCGTGTCTAACACTTAATGCTCAACTAACGAGTGGTGCTGGCCCCTAGCGTCACGCATCACACACACAGACACACATACATACAAACAAATATATATATATATATATATATATATATATATATATATATATATATATATAATGGGTGGGAGTAATAGGAAAAGAAGTGGGAGGAGTACATGGCAACATAAGCATTCGCACTCGACTGGTCGCTAAAGACTCAAGTATGATTAACTAACTCCTTAATTGATTATGAGTTAAAGTAATTCATGTATACTTAGGCTAATAAAGACGCATTCTAAAAGAAATTCACAATACTCATCTAAGACGTTGTACTTAGATGATTATATGTTAAGAGTCTAACGACTCGGTTCTTCTTTAACAAAAGTAGAAACCGACCCATTCACTAAAATTAAGCCTAATTGAGCCAGTCGGTTGTTGGAAACCGACCAACTCGGTTTGACTCGGATATTAAGTTTTTCTAAATTTTTTCACATTTATAAATTATCTTTTAAAATGGCTTGCTGATAAGTGAAGGTTTGCTCTTGGAAAGATTAAGTCACCCTAGAGGGGAGTGAATAGGGTGATGGAATTTAACATGCCAAGCTCATTCCTAATAAAGCAAAATTAATCTTCACTCGGAGGCTTAGTGAAAATATTAGCTAATTGAAGTTTTGTAGGAATAAACTCAAGTTCAATATCACCTTTTTCAGAATGGGTTCTCGGAAAATGATACCCGACTTCAATGTGCTTTGTCTTTGAGTGCTTGAACTGGATTCTTAGTGATGATGATTGCACTTTGGTTATCACACTTGATTGGAATAGATGTGAATGATACTCCAAGATCCTTCAAATGCTCCTTGATCTAGAGAATCTGAGCACAACAAGCTCCAGCTACAATGTACTCAACCTCGGCAGTTGATAGAGCAACCGAGTTACGCTTCTTTGAGTGCCGGGAGATGAGTGATTGACCCGAAATTGGCATGCTCCTGATGTGCTCTTTCTATCAACTTTATATCTAGCATAGTCGGCATCTCGAGTATCCAGTGAGAGTTAGATATGAGTTTTTAAATACTAGAGACCAAGATTCCGAGTCCCTATAAGATATCTAAAGATTCTCTTCACCGTAGTGAGATGTGTTTCTTTAGAATTAACTTGAAATCTTGCACAAAAGGCCAACAATAAACATGATATCTAGCCTGCTAGATGTGAGATAAAGTAGAGATTCAATCATACCTCTGTAAAGTTTATGATCTACGACTTTACCTTTCTCATCCGAGTCCACTTTTAAACTGCTACTCATAGGTGTTGCTTGCATGCTGCACATCTTGTAGCTTTTACTTCTTCAATGAGATCCAATCATGCTTGTGCATCTTGTAGCTTGTACTCATAGGTGTCTATTCAGCCTAAATAGTACGTTATTTATATACCCTTATATCTAGTTATTGACTCGTATAATAAACTAATTTTAGAAGTTTTACTTGTTTTATTTGTTTTTGCGGATAATAAATTGACCCGAGCAAGTGATGGCAAGTCAATGGAAACTTTAGGCCTTTTGATAAGTTTTTCGATACAAGTTAATCCATGATAATGGATATTAACTTGGAATCTGATTTTTCAAAGTTAGAGACTTTAGTTAAGTCTTCTATTTCTTGGATGATGTGGTTTATTGTTGTGAAGAGGTGAGTATGATTTGTTGGAGAAATAAGGGAGTCAAAGCATGAAGTTAGGCAAGCAAATGAAGCCATTATCACGTGATCATCAATTAGCCACCAATGTGATAATAGCCCAAAAGGATTAGAGTTAGCGTCCACTCTCAAGATATTGTCAAGCCCATTACACGTGACTTGGGTCAGCAATAGAAGTAGGGCGGTGTAGAAGTTCAATATAAAGGGGAGCCAACACGCTAGGGGCGAGCAAGTAGCTCTTAGCGATAGCTTAGGATATTTTATTAGGTTAATGTTAGTTTTAGTTTGAGGAACTTTTATGTCACGTAAGTCGATTTCAACAATGTAGATTTAATGTTTGTTTTAGTTTCAATTATTAATTCGGTTCTGGCGGTTTTTAGTTTCAGTTCAATTCATTCCGGAAACTTCTTCTCTTTTATCTCTCCTTTTTCTCTAGTTTGTTTAATTTAGTTTAAAGGTTCGATTTTATTATCCTTTGATGTTCGTAGTAGTTATAATTATTTTTTTAATTTCATGTTTAAGTTTAATTTGTTAGTTTATGTTGTTCTTTGAGTCAATCTGTATTAATTTAGTTGTTAGTTAATTATCTTTCATGTTAATTAGTTGTTAGTCCGTGTCACTCTGGTTATGATTAGCCTCTTAATGGCTAATTGATCTTGTCTCGAGCCTTTATTTACCTAATTTATGGTAGTATTTTGGGATTGTTTCTCTTACCTACCACAGGTTCGATGAGATGCCTCAAAGGGTCTTTTCATCTTGATTTTTAGGCGGTTGGTCTATCACCGAAAGGTGGAGTCAATTTGCTAGTGTGGGTAGAGAAAATAGTTGGGATTTTTGCATGAAAATAGCCTGAATCCTAGCTAGGTCCGAGGTTGCTATTTTTATAGTCTAGTTGGGCTAACCCCACGAAAGTAGGTGGTTAGAATAATTAGATTAACTCATTACCCTCGGAAGTGTGGCTTGAGTAGGTTTTGATGGTGCAACCGATCACTTCTAAATACTTGTATAAACTTGGGTAGGTTTAATCTTGGCTTGATTAATTAGTTTATTAAGTGGTAAAATCACAACCTGAGTATTTTATTACTTTCTAGGTTAGTTTAACTATCATATATATCTCATATGTGTTGATTCGCCTAGAAAGAAAGTTGAAGTTAATTTTGATACTTGAAACGCAACTCTCTGTAGACACAACCCGTGCTTGCCGGCTAGCTACAACTACGCCGTGAACTTGCGGTTACAAAGTTTAAGACTTTAATTCTTCCTAACAAGTTTTTGGCGCCGTTGTCGGGGAGTTGTTTCGTTTCAATATTGGAGCTTACTTGAGCATTCTATACTAGGCATTTAATTGAAAATTCAAAAAAATCAAAAATTTTAAAAATTGAAATAATTGAAAACATGTCTACCGACTATTATCCGCAATATGAGCATGAATTGTTTTATCTCGTACTTTGATGGCTTAACGCTCTTCTTGCTCTTTCTAAAAGCTGTTTGGAGAAATGGGAACTATTAAATGTTGTCTATGAAGGTGTGAATAGTGAAACTTGTGCTCTTTTAGAGCATTGGGATTTTTGTGCAAAAAGTGTTAATGAAGCTTAGGATTTACTTGAATCGATTGCTTGGGATACTTGTGAATTTGAAAAGGCTTGTACTGATTCCGGATTTTTATATCCCGACCCTTGTGCTTATCATGCTAGATCTTACATCCAATCCCCTTGTATTCCATATCCTACCCCTCTTTTGTGTGAATCAGAAGATTCTTTAGATGAGGTGCTTGATTTGGAGACTCCTTGAGGGAGTCATGTGCGGTGGTTGTGGTTGAGGCATCACCTACTAGTCTTGAGTTTGATGATCACGTGTCTCCCGACCCACTCGCTTTAATCCCTAATTCCTCTATTTTTCACCACCCTCCCATTCTCCCGAGTATCATTTTTCCGAGCTCACTACTTATTTGATTTGTGATTCTAATTTAGATGTGGGCCATGTGAATTACTCATCTAACATGCTTGAGGGGGATGTAGTTGACAATATTGTGTCCCTAGGTACCTTTTGAGGTTACATTCCCTCCTTTGAACCTTTTCATGCTTACCTAGAGGAAATGCAAAGAAAAATCATGCGAACTAGCTTCTTTGATAAGCCTTTTGATTTTTCTAAAGCTTCGATAAGTTTAAGAGGACACTGAATACCACTAAGATATTTGTTGTTGTGTTCTCTTATTTAGATTCATCCGAGTTTTGTGCTCGATAATTTGATAAGCTCCTTAGAGCTCGATAGCATCTGAGTTGGAGCTTAATATTGAGATGAGGAGGAGTGGTTGATGCTCCTCGAGCCTTCTCAGTACTATCTTAGGAGGCGTTAGTTTAGGTACATCCAAGCACCTAACCTGGTATATTCGTTCCCTCTCTCTCTTTTCTTATATATTTTTTTCTTTGTTTCTTTGTATTTTTTATTCTATTTTTAGCTGTTGATATTTAGGGTTGTACTTTTCTTTTTCTTGTAGTTGTGGATATTTAGGATTGTGTTTTTGTGAGGAGATCATTTTGAGGATAAATTTTGGATGTTATTGAGCCATGATGGCCATGATCACCACATGTATATATATATATTTTTTTTGTTTTATTGTTTTGTTTTTAGTGGTAGTGTTTTTTGTTTATAATTGAGTCTTTTTGTTGGTGTGGTTGCTCATCGGCTCCCAATGAGGAGATTGTGAAATCTAGGCGTGGGGGAGGAGAAGTCCTGTTTCACTATTTTGAAAAAGAGAAAAATTTTCAAATTAGCAAAAGGATTTTTAATTTTAAAAATTATTTTTGGGGCGTTTGTGGCATTTTGATTAGTTTTGACCCCTTGTTACTTGGCTATTAGTTTGTATATATGTATGACGTATATAATAGACTTTGATCCAAAGTGCTTCATTTTATGTCTTGTTTGAATCCCAACATTTAATTTTTGAGCTAGTTGTATGACTTTGGTAGTGGAAACTGTAAGATATTGAGCCTTATAGACTAATTTATCAATTTTAGTCTCATATTTCATTTCATACGTGACTCTTCCTTGGTGAGTTTCCTCTAGAACTTGTTTTGTCTCTCTTTGAGACCACATTTGGCATATGTATTATATAATATGATAGAGGCATTCATTTATTTTCCAACTACATTAGCCGAAAAGCCACCCTACTATATTTACCCTTTTTGCTAGCCTTTGAGCTTTAACATATTCTTTGTTATACCTACATCCACTTTACCCTTGGCCCATATATATTTCCTATACCTAAGCCAAGTTCAGTGGAGCAACACTTCTTAAGATGGATAGTTTTAGGTTTTATATAAATGTTGTTTTGTTTGTTTATGTGGTTTGAAAAGGAGGATTTATATTAATGAAAAATTAGATGTATCCCCTAGTGGTTGATAGACCCTTTGGAATTGAGTTGTGTTCATGATTCCCATGCCAATAGTATTTGTTTCGAAACAAAGCAAAAAAAACAAAACAAAAAAATGAGAAAAGTGAAAACAAAGTGAAAAAAAAAAAGAATAAATGATTGGCATGAGGAAAATTCAAAAGTTGTTATGCTCATTCTTTAGGTTCTATCGGGTTTGTTTGCACTTGAAAAGGTGAATTGAGACAAAAGTTTTTAAGTCATATTTAGAAGTATTTTTTGCTCCTTAGTCATTAGGCCTTGGCAATTTAGCTCCACATTTCCTAAATTGATTCCCTTTCTTACCCATTACAACCACTACAAAATCCTCTTGGTTGCATATGCAATTTGCCTACATAGTGGTGGAGAATTGAGAGTATGACCAAGCCTGTGGTAGGGTGCGCTATTGGAATGAGTTTTGAGTGAACCCTCATTATATTTTCTAAACACATGAGTGAGAGTGATCCACTTTACCCTAAAGTGAGGTTCTGTCATCAATGGAGAATCAAGTGTCTTGATGCGTGCATTTGTCTTTATATGCATGTTAATATCCGGCGTGCAAGGTTGATATGGTTGACTAGAATGTGTATAATTCATTTCCACTTTGTGAAAATTTTCAAAAAACCAAAAAGATTTTCTATTTTCTCTTTCTTTTTCTTTTTCTTTTTTAAGATTTTGTGGGTATATCTTCTCCAAACCCTCATGAGACATCACTCGTCCACTTGATCTACCAAGGGGTTTAAAGGGCTTGTTGCACATACTAAGTGCAATTGCGATTCCTACGAAAATGAGTTAGGTTTTATTTATTTTTATTTTGCTCAAGAATGAGCAAAAGCTAGGTGTGGGGCTATTTGCTCCACCAAAATATTACGTTATTTATATACCCTTATATCTAGTTATTGACTTGTATAATAATATAATTTTAGAGTTTTTACTTATTTTATTTGTTTTTATAGATAATAAATCAACCCGAGCAAGTGATGGCAAGTCAATAGAAAATTTAGGCCTTCGATAAGTTTTTCGATACAAGTTAATCCATGACAATGGATATTAACTTGGAATCTGATTTTTCAAAATCGAGACTTTAGTTAAGTCTCCTATGTCTTGGATGATGTGGTTTATTGTTGTGAAGAGATGATTATGATTTGTTGGAGAAATATGGGAGTCAAAGCATGAAGTTAGGCAAGCAAATGAAGCCATTATCACGTGATCATCAATTAGCCACCAATGTGATAATAGCCCAATGGCTTGGAGTTAGTGTCCACTCTCAAGATATTGTCAAGCCCATCACATGTGACATGGGTCAGCTATAGAAGAAAGGCAGTGCAGAAGTTCGAGTATAAAAGGGGAGCCAACAAGCGGGGACGACAAGTAGCTTTTAGCGGTAGCTTACGGTATTTTATTATATTAACGTCGGCTTTAGTTTCGAGGAACTTTTCTGTCACAAAAGTCAGATTTCAACAATGTAGATTTAATGTTTGTTTTAGTTTCAATTATTAATTCAATTCGGACAGTTTTCAGCTTTTCATTCTTAGTAACTTCTTCCGTTTTATCTCTCCCTTCTCTCTAGTTTGTTTAATTTAGTTTAAAGGTTCGATTTTATTATCATTTGGTCTTCGTAGTTATATTATTTGTTTAATTTCATATTTAAGTTTAATTTGTTAGTTTTTGTTGCTCTTTGAGTCGATCTTTATTAATTTAGTTGTTAGTTAATTATCTTTCATGTTAATTAGTTGTTAGTTTGTGTCACTCTGGTTGTGATTAGTCTCTTAATGGCTAATTGATCATGTCCGAGCCTTTATTTACCTAATTTATGGTAGTATTTTGGGATTGTTTCTCTTACCTATCACAGGTTCGATGAGATTATGCCCGAAAGGGGCTTTTCATCTTTAGTTTTAGGCGGTTGGTCTATCACCGAAAGGTGGAGTCAATTTGCTAGTGTGGGTAGAGAGAATAGTTGAGATTTTTGCATGAAAATAGCTTGAATCCTAGCTAGATCCGAGGTTGCTATTTTTATATTCTAGTTGGGCTAACCCCACGAAAGTAGGTGGTTAGAATAATTAGATTAACTCGTGACCCTCGAAAGTGTGGCTTGAGTAGGTTTTGATGGTGGAACCGATCACTCCTAAATACTTGTATAAACTTCGATAGGTTTAGATTTGGCTTAATTAATTAGTTATTAAGTGGTAAAATCACAACCCAAGTATTTTTATTACTTTCTAGGTTAGTTTAATTATCATATATATCTCATCTTAGTTTATTCGCCTAGACAGAAAGTTCAACTTAACTTTGATACTCGAAACACAACTCTTTGTGGACACAACCCGTGCTTGCCGGCTAGCTACAACTATCCCGTGCGCTTGCGGTTGTAAATTTTATGACTTTATTTCTTCTTAACAACGTCAAATCTAAGTTCTTTGAATACTAGAGACCAAGATTCCGAGTCCCTACGAGATATCTAAAGATTCTTTTCACCGCAGATGAGACGTGATTTCTTAAGATTAGCTTGAAATCTTACACAAAAGGCGAATACTAAACATGATATCCGGCCTACTAGATGTAAGATAAAGTAGAGATCTAATCATACCTCTGTAAAGATTCCGATCTACAGACTTTATCTTTCTCATCCGAGTCCGATTTTAAATTGCTACTCATAGGTGTTGTGCATGCTGCACATCTTGTAGCTTGTACTTCTTCAATAACTCCTTGGGTGTATTTAGATTGATAGACATAGATGTTATCCTTTTCTTTCTTGATTTGCGAGACCAAGGAAAAAATTGAGTTCTCCCATCATGCTCATTTGGAACTTTGTCTCATTAACTCGGAAAATCTTAGCATAGAGTTTCATTAGTAGCTCCAAAAATAATATCATCAACATAGATCCGAATGATAAGAAAATCATTCCCCTTGGTTTTTATGAAAAGAGTTCTGTCAATCTTACCTCTTTTAAAATCATTTTCAACTAAGAAACTACTTAGTCTTTCATACCAAGCTCTTCTAAGAGCTTATTACAAACCATATAAAGTATTTTGCAATTTGAAAGCATGATTTGGAAATTCAATGTTTTCAAATCTAGGGGATTACTCAACATAAACCTCTTCTTGAATATAACAATTGAGAAATGCAAACTTAACATCCATTTGATAAAGCTTGATGTTCATGCTAGATGCAAAATGCTAAGAGAATTCCGATTATCTCAATCCTAGCAACAGATGCAAAGGTTTCCTCACAATCAATTCCCTCTTCTTGGTTATACCCATGAGCAACTAATCCGACCTTATTTCGACTACCAACCCTTCCTTATCCAATTTGTTCTTGAAAACCCATTTGGTTCCTATTATTGGGTGGTCGAAGGTCATTTGCTCGGAGTCCAAATTTGGTTTCTTTCAAATTGATTCATCTCTTCTTGCATGGCCTCTTCCCATTCAGGTTCGGTTAAGGCTTCTAGTATGTTTTTAGGTTTAGTTAATGATATGAATGTTGAAAATGCACATAGATTTTGCAAAGAAGAACGAATTCTTACCCCATTGTTGATATCGAAAGTATATTCTCGGGTGGGTGACTAGATGCATATTTGAAAGCTCTACTTGTCCTCTAGTTTACCAAGTTTGTTGGTTGAATGGGCTAATCTTCGGTTGGTTGCTCTTGCTAAACTTCTGCATTGGCTTGTCCTTCTGCATTCTAAGCTGGCTCTTGAGCTTGCTCATTCCGAGTCACTTCAATCTGAGTTGGCTCATTCTAAGTTACCTCATTCGAAGTTGTCTCGGTTCTTCTATTTTGACTCTTTACGAGTTCGGATTCAGCAATGTCATCTTGATCTCTGTGAAGCTTGAGATCCGAAAAGGTGGACTCACTTATCCTACCAAGATCAATCTCATCAAAGACAACGTGGATGCTTTTTCACTTTATTAGTCCTTTTGTAAAAAAACTCTATAAGCTTTATTATGAGATGAGTAACCTAGAAATATACCTTCATCTGACCTTGCATCAAATCTAGTCAGATGTTCCTTGCCATTTTTTGTGTACATAGCATTTACATCCAAAATGGTTTAAAGTAGGAAATGTTAGGCTTCTTTCCCTTGTACAGTTCATAAGGTTTCTTCTTTAGAATGGGTTGGATGAGGCATCCGTTAAGTGTATAGTTTGTTGTGTTGATCGCTTCAGCCCGGAAATAGTAAGGTAGATCATTTTCAATCACCATTGTCCTTCCTATTTCTTCAAGAGTTCTGTTCTTTCTCTCCACTACTCCATTCTGTTGGGGAGTTCTTGGTGCAGAGAAGTTGTGGATGATATCATTCTTGTCACGAAGTCCGCAAATTCCGAGTAATCAAACTCCGTTTCATGATCGGTTCCAATTCTTCTAATCTAAGTCTTAGACTCCACTTGAATTTTCCTGCAGATCTTAGTGAACTCTTTGAAGGCTTCATTCTTGTTCTTCAAAAACACACCCAGCTAAATTGTGAATAATCAGCAACAATGACAAGCACATATGATTTACCTTCTAAGCTTTTCACAGGAATTTCACCACATAAATCCATATGAACCAATTCAAGTACTTTGGATGCGGACATAGTTTTGAGTGGTTTGAAAGATGATCCGACTTACTTTCCTTTTATTCATGCTTCACAGATTTTATCTTTCTTAAATGCACAGTTAGGTAAACCCCGACTAATCCATGAGATGCATATTTCTTGACGGTATGCATGCTAATATGACCTAATCTACGATGCCATGTCCATGAATCATCATTCAAAGATGCTTTCAAACAAGATAAATTCCGACTAGAATGCGAGAGAGGGATTGTATAAGTGTTACCCGACCTTAGACCCGAGACTTTATCTCTTTGGTGACTATATCGAAATGTAACAGTTGGTCCGAGTGAATCTTACCTCTTTACCTTTGTCACATAGCCGACGGATGCTCAAGAGAAGAGCCTTTGACAAGGTAGACTGGATCGACCGAGTTGTTTCCTTGACCAATCTTGCCAATCCCAACTATCTTGCCTTTGCTTTGTTGTCTCCAAATGTGACTTTTCCTCCCTTCAAATCTTCAAGCTCGGAGAAGTGTCTTGAATCCCTAACATATGACGTGAGTAGCCACTATCTAAGTACCAATGATCTTTTCGTTTCTAAGTCACTCGCGAAACAAAAACAAACTATCCCTTCTCACTTCCTCTCACAAACCCAGTAACTATCTTTACTTTGGTCTTTCTTTGAGGAAGAGCAATTTTGGAAACCCAAATTTGAATGATTTTAGGTTTGGTCCGATTCTGAGTTTTCCTTTTAAAGAATTGAGTCCGTGTCTCTTTTCTTTGAAAACCTTTCTTTTGTAAATAGGTTGAGAAGGCTTTTTCTTGTAAACTAGTCGGCGCTTAGTCCCTTTTCCATGTGAGTGAATGGAACATGCTCGGTCCTTTTGAACTAACGGTTCCGTAATCGATTTTGAAAAGATCCGAGTAGGAATTAGATTCTTCTTCATCACTATAACCAAGGCCTTCTTTTCTAAATGAGACACACCGAGAGCCATATAAAAGATCAACGTTTTCTAACCTTGAGTGAGTTTTAAAACCAAATCTTGAGACTCTTTGAGCTTTTCTTTTAGTTGCTCATTCTCCGTTCCGAGGCAACTCAAACTCGGTCTCATTATCTTGAGCACTGGTCTCAAGCACTTTCAGATTTTGTGTCAAGTTTTCGAACTCATTTTTCAAAATAATACTCTCGGTAGTAAGAGACTCAAGTTGTTCTTTGAAATGAGAAGAGTCGAATTTGACTTTTCTTCCAAAGTAAAGATGTATCTAGAAAGATCAAGTTTGCAAAACTTAAGTAAGTATTCAATTACCTCATAAGGACTTGTTTCCTCATTTCGAGTTGTCATCGTCAACTCGGATCCAACTTATGAATCTGTCGGTGCTATTAGACACTTTGAGTCATCAAAATCATCTTCTTCGAGGAGTCATCATCACTTCAAGTAGCCACCATATCCTTTTTCTTCTTTCTGTCCTCTTTCTCTTTGGATAGTCCTTGACTATGTGCTCCTTACTTGCCACACTCAAAGAAACCCGGGTTCTTAGTTGAAGATAACTTAGAAGGGGATGAGTATTTACCTTTCTTGTCTTTCTTGTAAAACTCCTCCTTTGGTCTCTTCTGCCACTTTTTGTACTTCATGATCTTTTTGAAGCCTCGGGCAAGGAGTGCCATGGGATCCTCTTCCGAATCCGAGGAGCTCGGACTTTGTCGTGTGCTTTCCGAGGCCTTCGGTGCAATGTTCTTTTTGGTGCTGACCTCGACATCCTCTTCTTCTAGGTGCAACTCATGAGTGAGTAGCTTCCGAATGAGCACATCCGGCTTTAATTGAGAGAGATTCGAGCTTCTTCAATTCGCTGTCACCTTAGGACCCCATCTTCTCTTTGGTAGACTTCTCGGAATTTTTCGAACCATTTTATCATGAGAGATCTTTCTACCCATAGATTTGAAATTGTTAGTAATCTTAGTGAGCCGAGTGTACATCTAAGAGATGCTCTCCTCGAGCTCCATTTTGAATAGCTCATACTTGTGAAAATATTGACTTATATTTGCCTACTTCACTTGGCTAGTTTCTTCATAGGTGTTAACCGAGTGTATCCAACACCTCTTTGGTCGTGTCACAAGCTGACACCCTATTGTATTCTTCCGAGTTGATAGCGCACATCGAGTGTTCATAGTTTTGAAGTTCTTCCTAAATTTGTCATTCTCTTCGAGTAGTATACTCGATTTTTCTTTAGGCATAGATTTTGCTCCTTCCATATTCATTGGAATGAAGTTTCCATTCTTGATAATGTTCCATACCTCCTCATCATTGTCCAGGAGGAAGCATTCCATCATCTTTTTCCAATGTGCAAAGTTTGCCCCTTGAACTTGGGTGGTCCGGTGGATGATCTTCCTTCATCGAACCGAGCCATCCGATCTTTAGACCTTTGGATTGTAAGATCCTCTTGAAAGACTAGGCTATGATACCAATTAAAGGTTTGATCTTGGAAAGATTAAGTCACCCTAAAGGGGGAGGTGAATAGGGTGATGGAAGATTTTGAGAAATTATAAACTATTTTACAAAGAACAAACTAAGAAACAGATTACGAGTCTATATTAGACTTAGAAAGTAAAGTACACATAGAAGTACGTGAAAACCCTCTTGGGGCGGAAAACCACGGACAGTGTTAATCCAAACACCAAGTCAAATCCACTAATTGAATCCACAATTACAAAGACTGACTCTTAACCAAATTGGTCCCTTATACAATTTCTTTACAAGTTTTCCTAGACTCGAAGTTCCCTTATCTAATCTAATACTCCTGATTGAGATACCCTTTAGAGTCGGGGACAATTGAACCGAGTTAATCCTTACAACTCGGTCAAGGAACTTAGAAAGAAAGTAGAAAGAGTATAATTGATTACAAGACTTTCTTTACAAATCAAAAACTAAGAGATTACAAATTGGGAGTTGTAAGTCGAAGATTGAATAAGAATGCACTAAGTGTTAAGCAATGTGTTCAGCAAACGTCATTTCTTATGGAGTGGCTTCTATTTATACACGTAGAGGCGGAATGACTGTTGAGACTTGTTTTGGACTGCTGAGCTTTAATACCCGTTGTAACGGCTAGTCTAAGTCACTCGAAAAGGATCCGTTGAGATGTGAACGTTGTGTAGTGGTCCTTGGCTCAAAAGGTGGTCCAACCCTCTGGTTGTGATTGAAATCTAGGGTGAAACAACCGTTAGATCAAGAGTTGAAGTTTAATGGATTTGGAAACAAATAACCACGACATAGTGTTTGAGTTATGTACGAAATGGTTGATTTACGTCTCTCTGGAGTTTAACGGCTACAAACCGGCTACTTTTGTATTTCAAAAGTAAATTAGGCTTGTTTAATCAACCTACAAAAACAAATCTAAGTGGTACTCAAAGTATAAAAATACTTTGGTCCAGAATTAAGCAAATATAGTAATTAATTCAAAGTAATTAAACATGTAATTATCTTCGACCTTGAAGAATGGAATTTTCTGAGTTTAATATTAATTAGGATCAAATTTCATCTTGAGTCGATCCTTAAAGCAATCAAGTTAGAAAGAATAAAATATCAGAATACATATACTTGATCAAGTAAATAATTCTCAATAAATAAACTGACTTAGAAATTGGAATTAACGTTGTAATTCATTTTCACTTAAAACATGAAGTTAGTGCTTACTCATACCATTATTCCGAGTGGTCCCCGAGTGAGTCGAAACCGATTCAAGAATGTTATGCTTGATGAAAGGTTTCTAAGTGGGTCAGAATAAAATGTAAACTTAGATATAAGTTTCTTAAAGGTTGAGAATGACGTAGAATCAAAACTATAGAGAGATAGAGAGTTATACCTGAGTCTTTAATATGTTGAACCGGAATTACTTGTGTTAATTCTACTTTGGCCAACTTTATTAAGCATAATTTTATTATTTTGGCAAACACTGAAATAGGTTTAAATAACTCTTTGAACTCTTCCTTTCTATTGTTTATTTTTTGAGTTAAGACATATATGGAATTTGAACATATTGAATATTAGATTTGAAAAATTCCGAATAAATAGATTAAGGAGATTCGAGTCATTAATTTTTTATTTAGAATAATCCTTTCTTATCTTGGACTAAAGTATTTTTATAGTTTAACTACCATTCTCTATTTTTTTTTACATGATTATTAAAGTAAAATTATCATAGATTAAAAGCAAAAACAATGGCTTTTTTACCATTTAATTGATCTGCAGACAGAAAAGTCGGATTTCACGAGCGGACTCATACTAATTGACAAACCTATTTATTACCATTTTGGGTAACTTTTCTTCTCTCGGGTCTAACATTCTTTTCTGCCCTATCTTTCTGATAGATAGAGTTGGTAAAACTTGTTTTGGAAGCTAGTCATGGTTTGCTCTTAAGAGTCCGAATCATCCTAGAAGAGGGTGGGGTGAATAAGGTGAGAAGAAAATTTTGAGGAATAAGAACTTTTCTGCAAAGTACAAGCTCGGAAAAACAATTTTGAGTCTAGAATGAACTCGGAAAGACAGAACACAAAAAATCTGTGGAAACCCTCCCGGGGCAAAAACCACGAGACGGTGTCAATCCGGACACCAAGTTAAATCCACAAAACACAAGGACTAACTCTTACAAAATTCCTCCCTTAGACAATTCAATACAGATTCTCCTAGACATAGAACCCTTATCTGTTTTAGTATTTCCTAACTAAGATAACCTTTACGATTCATGAGACAACTAAACTGAGTTAACCCTTACAGCTTACTCAAGGGATGTTAAAAGGAATTGAAGTAAGACTGATTACAAGACTTCTTCTTTTCAACTCGGAAAGTAAGAAAATTTAAATACGAGTTGAAAGCTAAAGATTGAGAGAATGAGGTTTAAATAAGTGTTCATCAATTTGTCCGTCAATCTTCAAATCTTGTAGGATGTCTTCTATTTATACTCAGCAAGGAAGAGTAGCCGTTGTGACTAAATTTGGTGCTGGGAAGCTTCACTAGCCGTTGTACGGATAGTCCGAGTCCCTCAAAAATTGTTGTTGTAGATATGAACGTTGTGCTTTGGTCCTTGGCTCAAAAGATGGTCCAACCCACTAGTCGTGACGAAATCTAGGGCGGAAATAGGCGTTAAACTCAAAGTTGAAGTTTACTTGAATTTGGAAACAAACAACCCCGACACGGTGTCCGAGTCCGTCCCGAAATAGTGAATTTTCTATCTACTGGTGTTTAACTGCTAGAAGCTAGTGACTTTTGCTTTTCAAAATGACATTAAAATACTAACTCTGGAAAAGCAAATCAAAATGGTACTCAACGTATAAAAATACTTTGGCCTAATATTAGGCAAGGATAAAAAAATTAATTCAAATAATTAAGCACTTAATTATCCTTAACTTGAATAAATGAAATTTTCTAAGTCTAATATTCAATAGGTTCTAACTCCATTTTGTGTCTATCTTTTAGATGGATAAAGAATTAAAAAATGTATAGACACATTGCATCAAGTTGATAAGATAAATAATTTCGAGTTAATAATTCGACTTAGAAAGATGAATTAACTTAGTAATTCTCTTCCAGTGGTTATAATAGGTCAAAACTCGGAATATATGTTATGCATGTGAAATTATTTACTCACGACAACTATATGAGTTCCATCTCGAGTGGGTCGAAACCTAGTGATAAGTGTTTTACTCAAGATATGCATTCCGAGTAGGTTAGACAAGTATTGAAAACTTAAAGATGAGCTTCTTAAAGAATGGGAATGACTTGGAATTAAAATCATAGAGAGATAAAGAATTATACGTGAGTCTTCATTCACCCCCTTTTTGATGAAAGGTATTCAACACTTATAAAAAGAGTTAGAAGTTCGGATAGTTAAGTTTTCATAGCTCAAAACGTATGACTGTTAGAATGATCTAAGTTAGACACAATAAGTGGAGTCGAAATTCATTATTAGAGCTGAATGATGAAAAAATAAATATTAGAGCGAATATATCAAAGTATTTATCAGAGCAAATGGAACATATACAAGCTTTTATCGGAGCATAAAAAAATATAGATAGCACAAATCAATGATGCTTAGAATAAGCTTAACTTACATTAATAGCTTAGAAACAAAAACATAATAAGTTTCAATAAAGAGTAAGCTCCTCCTAAACCAACTAACTATCTCTCCTAGATTTCTCTCTCCCTATGCAGTTCATAAAAAAAATTCATAAGTATGGAAGAAATGAGATATAGAAATGTTACACAAAAAAATAGAAAATTAAAATTAACAGGGGGAGGAGCGAGTGCAAATAGAGGAGGAGCAACGAGGACCCCTTCTTCTGCGTCTATAACCTTGAGATGAAGCCGTTAGCCTTGAAATGGGCAGACTGGACGAAAGGAAGTTCCTATTCATGTTATGCAGACCCTCGAACTAGAGGTTCTACTTCCTCTATTTCCTCTTCCGAGCCCCCATCTTCCTCGGCTTGAGCGGGCTGCACGTGAAGGTTGAGTTTGAGACCGACCAACGTCTCCAACCTTTTTGAGGCCGACTCGGCTTGCTCCGAGGAGATAACCTCGAGTTCCTTTTCTCCTTGGCCTTCAACTTGGCCTGCTCCAACTTCTTCTTCTTCTTCCTCTAACTTTGAGTCGAAGAGATGGAAGACTCTAAGGAAGATTCCGAGTTAGAACGTGATTATGAGTCCTCAATAGCCTTGGATTTGCGCTCTTGGAGACGCCCGATCTGCTCCTACCGCTTCTTGATTACTTCCTTCAGCTCAGTGACCAAAGCTTGACTCGATCTATCTCGCTTCTAATTCGTGCTCGAAGGTGAGTTAGAATGGGCATAAAAGCCTGGAATGCACCAAGAGTTGATTGTAACTCTTAAGCAAGAGCAAAAATTGAGATGCCACCTTCCAAGTAAATCAATAGAAAGGGCGGGATGGGAAGATGATTCACCAACTGTCGAAGAAGAGTTTCGTAACTCTTCGACTCTAAGAAGGAAGAGGTGAAATTTCAAAAGAGTGGATCAAGACACCAGGTGAGCTTTCCTAGTATCCAAGATCGATGAGCTCAAGCCCGCTAATACGGATGGATGGCTCAAGAAATTTGCGTGGATTATCCGGGAGCTACACTTCAATGTGAGCAAAGATGGTAGAGAGAAGGGCTCCGAAAGGTAAGGGAGGTTTCTTCTTATATAAAGGAACATAAGCAATTTGCTCGATGATGGAAGGGAAGAGGTCAACCTCATATCCCTCTAGAATATCATACAAAACTTTGAGAACCTTACTGTTAGGGTTCTCCTTGACACAATTCTCATCAAGAAAAAGCATAGAAGTTTGACTTCGGACTTTATTTGAGTCATAGAAAAGTTCTTTGTAGACTTAGGGATGACTCGGCATACTTATCAAAGAAATCATTAGCGATTTTAGTGAAAGGAATAGGATTTGATTTCGGAAAAGAGTTTGAACCTCAAAAGGTTTGTGAAGAAGAGGAAGATTAATGGAAATGTTGTTCCCCTAAACCGGAGAGTAGACCACATTCTCTTTTGCGGATCGATTGGAATAAAATTCCGAGACTAGCTCAAGATAGATGTAATCATAGAAACACGAGATATTTAAAAGTCCTTGTTTTGAGAAGTGGTTTTATCCACAAGATTTTGGTGGATAAGAAAAAAATTTTCCGAGGAAGTAGTGCTAGGCAATAATGGGATTCTCGTGGCTCATCAAAGGCGAGAGCCTTGCCTTTAGAGGTATCCTTTTGTGGATCCTCGAGCTGGGAATTTCGTGTTCTAGCCTTTTTGGTGGCTGACCCTTCTTCGGTTGTACTTCCTCTTTTGATATGTTAAAAGAAAGAGAGATTTGACTTGAGAAGAGAAGGTTTGAACGAGTGAACGAGTGAAAAAATAAGAATAAAGAGTAGAGAGTAGAGAGTCCGAGTCCGAAGAGTGTCCGAGTAGGGATTTCGACTTCGAGAGATGAGAATGAGAGAGTGAAATGAGGATGAATAAATGTTATTTATAAATTGAAGACTCGGACTCTAAATCTAGATTATTCTGCGTACTACATAAAGACTCAGGTACAAACCTCATCCCTCCTAAGTTTTGATTACAAGTCATTCCGAGTGTTATAGAAACTTCTATATAAGCTTTCATTCGTTTCTCATTGACTTAGAAAACATATTCTTGTTTATCTTCTTACATTGATGTTTCGAGTCACTCGGACATCACTCGGATCTATCGCATGATCAAATAATCTCTCTAACGCTTTTTATCCGAGTTTTGATTGCATATTTCAAAGCGAAGTGAATTACGGTGTTAATTCATCTTTCTAAGTCAATTTGTGAGTTTGAGAATTATTTGTCCGGATCAAGTCCTTATACTCCGATGTTTTCACTCTTATAACTTGATCTCTCTTAGGATTGACTCTATTGGAATTTGAGTATAATGAATATTAGACTCGGAAAATTTCACTCTTCTAGGCCTAAGATAATTATGCACTTAATTGTCTTAATTAAATTATTATTTGTGCCTAATCTTGGACCAAAGTATTTTATACTTTGAGAACCAAAATTTTTACTTTTGTAGTTTATTCAAACAAGGTTATCTCATTTTTGAATTAAAAAAGTAACCGGCTTCAAGTCTGTCAATCACCAAGCAAACAAGTTTTATCTACTTCGAACAGAGCTCGGACATCGTGTTAGGGTTGTCTGTTTCCAAAACTGGAAAACTCCAATGCTAAGATCAACGGTGGTTTCCACCTTCCTTTTCGAGACATCACCAGTTGACTGGAGCACCTTTAGGAGCCAAGAGCCATTGCACAACGTTCACATCCCAACGGATCTTTTCGAGCGACTCAAAAGAGTCATTACAACGGCCGATAAAGACTTCGTTCGGAACCAAGACACAACAGCTAATCTGCTTGGTCATCTGTGAATAGAAGTCACTTCACTAGACTAGAAGATTGCTTGGAATTGTTGTTGAAACACATTACTTAAGCAAAAGTCTTTGTTTACTCATTCAATCTTCTTTTTACAACTCCAAGTCCGTACTTAATATTTTTCTAAGTTGTAAAGTCTTGTAATCAGTCACATATACTTCTTACTTTCGAGTAAGGTCCTTTGACCGACCTGTAAGGGTTAGCTCAGCTCGGTTGTTCCTAACTGTAAAGGTTACCTCGGTTAGGAAGTACTAGATCGAGATAAGGGAACTTCTAAGTCTAGGAAAACTCTGTAAGGAATTGTCTAAAGGAGCAATTCTGGTTGAGTCAATCCGTTGTATTTTGTGGATTCAAAATAGTGGATTTGATTTGGTGCTTGGATTAGCACTCGTCCGTGGTTTTCTGCCCCGGGAGGGTTTCCACGTATCTCTAAGTTTACACTTTTTGAGTCCAATCTAGACTCGGATTATCTTGCTCATTCTTTTCAAGCTTAAAGTTTCTAAGTTTGATAAAATTTCCTCATCACCTTATTCACCCCCTCTATGGTGACTAAGACTCTCTAAGAGCAAATCTTCATAAATCACGAGCTCTCGGGGAAAAAAGACCTTATTGATTCAATTCATAGAGTAACGACTAGTTGACTGTTTGGTGTTCCAGTGTATAACGGCTACTTCTTGAAACTGTTTCCTTCCAACGACTAGTTTCTTGACGGTTCACATGGCGAGAGAGAAAAAGAGATTTTCGAAAATATTTCGAAAATTCTCTATTGAATTAGATATGATCTCGGACTTTTAATATGTTAACTTTTAATCCCAACAAACACCTCTCACTGAAGAAGAATTATGAATTAGGGATAATCCTTATAAGAAGGGTTGTCTATGGTTTTGGGATCGATTGGGTCAAGTTGAAGACAATTAGCAAGTTTTCCAGAAAACCTACGGAAAATGACCTAACCTCCGAGGATGAGGACTGCTAAGGTGATGATAAGAGCAGCAATCACCTCTCTTATTGTGATTAGCATGCAGTTTTACCTTTTTGATTTAGCATGACACTTACGTTGGTTTTCTTTGCTTGAAAACTTTTTAATTTTGCGCTTTCGAAAGCAATTTATTTTTAATTATGTTTGAACAATCTTTGCTTGCCATAGAGAATATTTTTATTTATGTGGATAACTTGAAACACTATTATTTATTATTGATATGATTTTTTTACTATAAATTATTATGCTAATTTAACAAATTATATTTTGATATATATGAATTTCTTTACAATGTCATTGTCTTAAAAGAATGTAACAAATCCCGTTGGGCACTACATGGGCAGTAGCTCTTTTCTTGCCAAGGGTGTCCTGAGATATCGTTGGTAACAAAAATTATTAAAATTTATGTTTAAAAATCTTAAAATTATATGAAAGTATTAAAACAGACTCCCACAAAAAATAGTAATACTTATTAAATTCAAGAATATTAAGAAATAAATACCTTTAAATAGATTTTCTAACTCTACCATCTACACGGGAAAATTCCATCTCATCTTAAAACTCTCGCAGACATCTTGGCGAACATGCTCTAACAGGTTTGGACCCCGTCAAATAAGAATCTGATTAGATACTAGACCCATATGAAAAAGCGTACGGACAAGTATTCGGTGGGTTGTTAGAACCATTGACATTCCATTTGATTTTCCACTGCGTGAAAATCTTGTGAGTGGTTTCCGTTAGATTTTTGGTCGGAATGTTCCGTACTTCATCAAAATCTATCGAATTTTTCGTCGCTAAAACTCGTTCTTATTTCAATAATTTTTTTGTAAAACCAAATTTAAACTTTTCATTTGAATGAAGTTTATATTTTTTTATTTATATTACGTGAAACAAATCGTGTCTAAACAAATGTTCCACTCTAATTTTAAACATGGCCCAATTTTTAAGTTTGGAAAAAAAAATTGTTAGAACCAAATTTAAACTTGTTGAATTTATATGACATGAAAAATATCAAATATAAACAAATATTTCACTCTAATTTAAAATATCGTTTAACTTTTTAACCAATTCTTACATGCAGCGTCAGGGAGTCGAGACATATATCTCTATTCCCAACCCACAAGGAGGCCCAAAAATGTGCTTCTTGGCGTCATGTTGACATTATTGTGCAACACCCTAAATATATGACTACTGCATATATAACATAATACTGATACACACCCATAAGAACCATGACCCACCCCAAAGGAGGGATTGGATCACATTGCCCACTAATGTCGATTTTCAGAGAGGAACGCTTATAAAAAAGGCTTTTGTTTATTTTTGAGTTGGCCGATGGTTTTTAAAAACCATTTTTATTTTCGAAATTTCTTTTAGAAGTCTCGAGATAGTGGTAAAAAGCAATCGGGATAGACTACAACATAACTTAATAAGCTAAGTAGTGGGACAATTTGGGCCAAGAGTCAAACCTAAAATTTGCCACAGGTAACCAATGTGGGTTACCTGCGATGAGTGACCAATGTGGGCCTTCTGGCCCATACTGCATAAACACTCTTGGCAAGAAAATTCACGTTGCAGATCCTGTTTTGAATAACTAACTTTCTAAAAAATCGAGATGCATTTTGCAAAATCAAAAAGATTAAAATAGGAGTCGCTAATCAGTTTTAAATAAAAACTAACAAAATAAAATACTTTTATAATTTGAGCTTGAACCGAAGGGACAAAAAAGCTCAAGTTAGGAAAGGTTTTCGAAAAGGACTTCGTTTGCCTAAACCAATGATCTAGTGTTAATGACCAAAATAAACAACATGAGAATGGTTGCTCATCATTCTACCCTTTTAAAAAACGACACTTACTAACTAAAATGGGAATTTAAATTATGTTAGGAAAAGTGAGCGAACATCATGCTAAATGCAGACATTAAATAATCGAAGCATGCTAGAAAGTGATAAACAAAGAAAATAAAAGACACCAATAAATCTAACTATAATAGCGGGCGGGAGGAAAGTGAATCAAATTGCATATTCCAATACCACAATACAAAATTGAAAAAAAGGACGTAAAGAAAGTAATAAAAACTACATAAATAAAACTAGAGATCTACATCTTATGCTCTTAGGTAGACCCACATGTCGATCTCCGAGGCTCAGCTAGGTCTCAATAGGGTAAGGACAACGAAATTAGGATTGAGGATGAAGTAATGCTTCATCTTGTTGAAGGCATTTTTATACATGGAGTGTCAATATGAGTAGAGAAAATAGAGATGGAAATGAGAGTTGGAGAATTCTAGCAAAATGGGGTTCAATTAGCCTAAATTGGTATATTTAAATGGTAGAGTAAGACCCCTATTTGTAGTAATAGTTAGGGTTAGAGTTTCCCTTTTCAAGTATCATTTCAGCCTGAAATCGAAAGAGTCAAGCCGCAGAAAATCAGCTAGAAGTCCACCAGATGCGACCAGGTTAGAACAATGCGTGTTGGCAGCATGAGGGACCAGCGTAGCATAGGTCATCAAGCGTCCGCCCGCGTTAAATGGGTCAAGGAAATATGTTTTTTCAACCAAGTGACAAGTGAGGGTCGTTTTCATGGTATTGGGATTTGTGCTCGACTTAGACGTTGTCTAGAGCTTAGGCTTGTGATAAGCATGGGCCACTAGGCTAAGATTTTGGCCTGCGTTACGGGGTGTGGACTCAAAAAATGAGGTGGCTACGAAATCGAGGCAAAAAGGAAACCCACGCCAATTTTGGAAGTTCCCCTTTCTTGAAAACCTTTTCTTTATGAAAATTTCTAATTTTTGAAAGTTTACATGTTTTGGAAAGTTTCTATTTTGATAAATTGATTTATTTGGGTTGATCAATGGCTGATATGTTGTCTGTTAGCTTTAATTTTCGACTAGAAGAAGGGAATGCTCAACTGCCTTAATCCAATCTAATCTCGAGCATACGAGGTTAGGCTAAGTCTTCATCACGAGTGCCAATAATAAAACAAATAAGTAAATAAATGAAAGATGAGACACTTTTTAGGTGTATACAATTAGCCCTCACTTTGGCCAAGTTTGAGCAAGACGAAGCTCAAAGTAGACACTAAGATGCACTTATATGTTTGCTAGTGCTGCTTTGAGCATTAGTTATATATAGTACAAGGATGGGTGCCGAGAATCTAGCACCGAGGGATCCTAAACTTTGGCTGTGGGCCTAGACATGACTTGTATCATGAAGTCCGAAATTTGGCTAATTGACTTATGAGCTTAGTTATTCAAAGTCCTGAAACTCGAATGAGGACCTAAGCTTGATTTTTGTTTCGACTGAAGCTTGGTGAAGGGCCTAAACTTGGCTTGGATAATGAATTCTAAATCCAGCAAATTTATCCGTAGTTAGATGTTCCTAATGTTGGCTTGTTAAAGTCCTAAAGCTCAAATATTGTGCCTAAGACTCGACTATTTGCTCAAGCTGGAGCTTGGTGAAAAATATTTCTGCACTAGCATATCTCGTTAGCTAATAATCATAAATAAAATCGAATTTTAGCTTAATTAGAAGGCTAAGATCAACAACCATATCATTGTAAGGCGTTTGAGCTTGATAATTTATAGCCGGATCGTTATAAAGGCTTTGCCTTTATTTCGCCATTGAGAGCTCCTAAAGCCTTAGTGTCTATCCACTTTCGTATGAATTGACACGAAGCTAGATATCTTTATAAAAGAATGTTTCTTAGACTTCGTCGCTTGATGACCTAAAATCTAGGCGAGGGCGTGAACTTGATTTGCTTTGAAATCGAAGTTCGGCGGGGTGCCCGAACTTGATCGTTCTTAGATCTTATGTTCGGCGGGGAATCTAAACTTGAACACTCTTGGATTTGCAAGTCAATGTCTATCGACTTTCGTCAGAATGGGATCTAATGTTCATATCATCTAATGTTCATATCATCTAATGTTCATATCATCTAATGTTCATATCTATATGTAAGAATGTGGCCTAGACTTGGTCATTTAAGATCCTAAAATCTAAGGAGGGGGCCTGGATTTGACTTGAGGATAAAGTCTAAAGCCTTGCGGGGTGCCCAACTTGACAGCTCTTGGATCCGAAGTTTGGTAGGGTGTTTGAATTTTACCGTTATTAGATTTGAAGCTCGATGTCTATCCATATTCGTCGGAATAGAGACTGATGCTTGAACTTGGTTGTTTGTGCTAGGTATGCAATTGTGGAAGGATCTTGAGGTTCTCGAACTTTAGATAGTGTAGGCCCCCACTTTGAGTTAGCCTAATGAGGTTATAGTCAAAGTATGAATGTTGTGGTTGGCTAGGGTCATGTGCACCTTGTTTTTCCGGATGTCTTTCACGAGCCTTTCCTATAGCGAGACCCATAAATGGTTGTGTACTCTTGCTTATTGCGTGTGAGTAGCTTGTTGAATAGTTCGAGAGACAAGTGGATGAGTGACCTTTGTATAATGCTTGTGTTGCTTTATCACAATATAGGGAATTTTATTATTTTGATAGAATTTTATGCATGCTACTAAACATTGAATATGCTATGTATGTGCTAACCGTAACACTAACACACACTCTTATGTGAAATGACAAACTAATATGCTTTGCACTTGTAGCCCCTATTCCCTTGTGAAATAAGGTAGATAAGTTTCGTGGTCTTGAGTAAAATTTATTTTTTCTTGGACCTGTTTGGCCTTGTAACTCTGTATGAGTTTAGGCATGGTTAGCTACCGATTTATCAAGTCCACAGTCTGCCTTTTTTATGTTGATGAAGTCTTTCGACTTAACGAGTCCTCCGGGTTTTGATCAAGTTTCATGCTTGTATGTCTATTTGACAAATGGTTGCCTTCTTTACTTCTAGCAAGAAATGTTAGGGGACACGTATGAGCTTCCATATGTATTTTTTGCTTCGTGATTGATTTAGTTCTCCTATGGACCGGAAATAAAGATTTTTGGAAGGGGAAGGCTATAGGAAAATGGAGTTGAATTTGGGAATTAGAATTGGAGATATAGAATTTGGAAGAATGGAAAACAGCAAATTGTGCTTGAAATTAGAAACTCAAATTGGAGAGAAATAGAATTTGGACAAAGAAAATTTAAAAAAGTTTGGGATTGCGGCCAAACTTCATGGGCTTCATACGTATCTCGCTATAGTTGAATCAAGCCTTTGTAGTTCAAAATTTTGTTTTGGAAAGAGGAAATAGAATTAGACGTAGGATGGGTTTGAAATAAGGAATTGCATATTTTATTTTCATCCTTGATAAGCGATGGGCTCATTGGATGATGACGCATAGTCCTTCAAAAGTATCCTAGCCGGCATTGAGTAAAGGGAGATGCTAGCTCCTCTTTTAATAAGCATACCAACATCTTGTAGTGTTTTAAAGTCCATAGAAATAAAGAACCTTAAGCACCGAGTGATAAACAGGTTTCGGGTTTTTGAGGATAAGTGTCATTTGATCTTTTTCAAAGGGTCACTCCACTATATGGATGGCTTTTTCCCTCCATCAAGTAAGGATCAACAAAACTTCCATTCTCTTCTTGCTTGTTTCACTTTTTAAATCAAAATTATTGCGTTAATTCTAAAATAGCCATATTCATTTTGTTGAAATTATTTTAATATGGCAAACACTCGGAATTTGTCTCCATAATTCTTGAACTATTTTATCATTCAAATATAGACATAAATGGAATTAAATTATGGGTGTGTTTGGTTGGTCGGAAAATTATTTTCCCGGAAAATGATTTTCCGATTTTCATGTGTTTGGTAGTAGAAATTTCAGAAAATTATTTTTAGGGAAAATGAATTTTCCCCTTCAGGTGGAAATTATTTTCCCTTGTGAGCGAGAGGGAAGTTACATTTTCTGCTCCCTTTGGTTCTTTCGATCTCTCCCACTACTCCATCTCTCTCCACTCTCCATACCTTCACTGCTCCACCTCTCTCTCTCTCTCTCTCTCTCAATCTCTATCCCTTCACTACCCAGTCTCCAAGCCTTCGCTGCTCGGCGCTCTCTCTCTACAGTCTCCATCCTTGCTTGGCGCTATCGCTCTCCGGTCTCCAAGCCTTCCTCACGCAGATAGTGTTTTTCCTCTCCTCGCTCGAGACAGTTCTTCACACAACTCTCTCTCCATTATTGTCAATTTTATCGATAAGACACACTCTCTTGCTCTTTTTTATTCATTTGTTTCTATTTTAGGGCTTTGGTTTGCGAATTTTAGGGTTTCGGTTTGTCAATTTTAGGGTTTTGGTTTTTCAATTTTCTCTTTGCTTGTGCTTATCGAATTCTAGGTTTTTATGACCCTAATTTTGCACAAGAATATGATTCTCTCGGCTTTGCATTGTGTATAATTTGATGTAGTCATATATTCTTCCATAAACAAATTTGTGTTGGTTTAGTGCGTATGGACCAAAGGATGGAGAAAATTAGAGGAATGGGACGTATCTTTGCAACTTCCTTAATGGTTTTCACTATTTCGATATATATATATATATATATATATATATATATATATATATATATATATATATATATATATATATATATATATAATTATTGGCTGTTAACTTTATTTGATAATATGCTCAAGCCACTAACCAACTATAGTCACTACTTCGGGCATCTTCCTTCCTTCTAATAATTCACATTCCCACTTCTTTATGCCTCCAAGGATATTGACTTCGAAGATAGACACTCAATTTCAACAAACTTGACATTCATTATTGATCTATCAAAGCCCGAACGAAGTTAGCTTTTCCGATGATTGTCCGCATTGCGGAAGACTAGCATCCCTTTCAACTTCCAACTTTTTATGGGCTTCTTTTAGCATTTGACTTTCGGACTAAGCTCCATCCACTAGCATATCAATAACTATAGAATCTGTTTGTACATGACTAAGATCTTTCTCCGAGTAGCTGGCTTCTTTGTATTTTGTTGAATTGAACTCTAGAATCTTCTTGAATGGCAATTGCTCTACCGTACTCCATCCACTTTTACTCATGTAGGATTGGTTGTCGAATTTCAAGGAGAAAAATACCCTCTTGATCCATCTTTTAACTCATCAAGGTAATTATTCAATCTTTTCCTTTTTTGTTTTTTGCATTTTGGTGTATTTGTAAGGAGCGGCTAAATCATATGCCCATCAAAGATGAAGTGGGTTTTGTTTAATTTGCCTTTGAGGTACTGCAAAAGGTCCGTAGTGGTGTTAGTGCAAAAATTTTCGATTGTTGAATCGGTCATAGCTCTGTTCCAAGTTGCTTTCCTTTGTCAAGTTTTAGTGTCGATTTTTCTTGTTTACATGGTTATTTCCCTATCCTGCTTGAACAACCCCGGTGCCCTGGGGATCAAACCTTACATTTTGGTTCGTATCTGCAAAATAAGTGTGGTATCATTGTATGTTTTTGATAAATTGTTATATGGTACCAGTACTTGGCGGAGGGTTACACGAGCTTGCCATTGTGGCGGTAGAAACTTAAAACTTTGCTAGATAAGAAAGAGATGGGATTTGTCGGAGAACCTACCACTTCTTCCGATGCATAACTCTCATAAACTTTCCTATACAGTTGGTAATTTGGACATTCGATCATAACAAGTCATAGCCTTTATCCTTGAATTTTAGACCTAAGGAAATGAAAATGTTCGATTTTTGAATATTGAGTTTGAAGTTCTAACTACATGAGCCTTTATTAATAAGGAAGTAAAGCTTTTGAATTGTGTTTAATATTTCCCGGTTGCTTTTGATTTGTAACACATGCTTATACCTATCACAGGTACTTGTATCGTAGTAAATTGATGAGTATCTCGCTTATCTTATTAAATATTATATTGTGTTTTTAGATGGCCAATGAATCAAATGAGGAAGAAGTTGTGCTTATTGCTGCTACTATGGCTGTTTTAGGGGCTATAAAAGCATTTCTTAGAGACTATAAGAGAAAGAAAACTGAAAATGAACATAAGATTCCTCAAATCCCACATCAACCTCTCGGTTGATAGATATGCTTGTGAGAGAGAGTTATATCAATAGTGTTTTGTATTGTGGGGATACTCATTGCCTTAATCAAATCCGAATGAGGTCGGGTGCCTTTTTAGATTGTGTGAAATTATTGAACAGAGGGGTCTTCCTAGAAACACAGTGTACATGAGTGTAAAAGAGCAGCTTCTAATGTTTTTGCACTTAATAGGGCACAATGTGAGGTTCGAGGCAATTGGCGAGAGATTTTTCTGTTCTATTTGGACTATGCATAATTATTTTCATTCGGTTTTGGAGGCCATCTTAAATTTATATCCGGATTTTGTGAACCCTCCTAGCTCCTCAACTCCATCCAAAATCTCAAACAACACTAGGTTTTTTCCATGGTTTGAGGATTGTATAGGAACTTTAGATGGAACACATATACGAGCATCCGTGCCAATTGAAGATCAAAATAGGTATAGGAATAGAAAAGGTGTGTTATCCCAAAATGTTTTGGCTGTTGTATCCTTTGACGACCTCAAATTCACATATGTGCTAGCTGGGAAGGTTCATCACATGATTCTAAAGTGCTAAATGATGCACTTTCAAGAGGATTTCATGTTCCGGAAGGTATGGCTTGGCTTGAAAATTGATATGTATGATGAAATGTCAATTGTTGTTGGGAAGGATTCTGCAAGAGGAAACTATGCCAAGTCTTTTGATGACATCCAGCTACAATCCCATGAGTTAGCAGCAAATCTTGAGGATAAGGGAGATATTGATGCTCATACAGATGAAAGAGAATGATAAACAATCAACCACTTCTAGTTTTCCATGAGAAACAAAGAGTACTCGAAAGAGAGCTCATGAGATTGATCCCGAAATACAAATAATCGGTAACCAACTTGGTCAAGTTGCTATGGCTCTCCAACAAATCTCTAAATCCAAGCTTAATGTTAAGTTACTCTATCAAGAAGTCATGAAGATGGAAGGTTATGAACATGAGTTTTACGCTTACGCATTTGATTATTGCATGGAATGAAAGTCATGGCAAAGGATTTCTAGTGAAAAATGAGAAGCTTCGTAGGATTTGGCTTGACAACTTCATGAAGAACAAAATTTAAATTCATGGTATTAGGCATTTGATGTAGGCAAGACAAACTTTGAATTAGGTTTTTGTTTTCATTTTTCTTTTTTTGGATAATATTGTTCAAACTCGTAATTTTTTGTATTTTGGCGGTTTCACTTCTTTGATTTTATGCATTTTGATGTTTTTTGGATAACTTTGGTTTCTTTTTTTATTTGATTTTTAGGAAACATTATTGGTTTCCTTTGTTTATGGTTTAGGGTTTTGGGTATGAGGTTTAGGGTTTAGGGTATGGGGCTTAGGGTTTAGGGTATGGGGTTTAGGGTTTAGGGTTTAGGGTTTAGGGTTTAAGGTATGGGGTTTAGGGTTTAGGGCTTAGGGTTTAGGGTATGGAGTTTAAGGTTTAGGGTTTAGGGTACGACGTTAGGGTTTAGGGTTTAGGGTATGGAGTTTAGGGTTTAGGGGTTTAGGGTTTAGGGTTTAGAGTTTAGGGTTTAGGGTAGGGGTTTAGGGTTTAGGGTTTAGGGTTTAGGGTTAAGGGTATGGAGTTTAGGGTTTAGGATTTAGGGTATGGAGTTTAGGGTTGAGGATGTTTAGGAAAATGTTATTAATTTCCTTCCTACCAAACAGAGGACAATGAATTTTTGGAAAATTATTTATCATTCTACCAAACAAAGGAAAATGTACGTGGAAAATAATTTTCCAAGAAAAATCATTTTTCATTGGAAAATCATTTTGCGAAAAATGGTTTTCCCCAACCAAACACACCCTATATTGAATATTGGACTTAAAAAGTTTCATTTAGTTAGATTAAGAATTATTAGTCGTTAATTATTTTATTTAAATTATAATCCTTGTCTAATCTTGAACCAAAGTGTTTTTATACTTTGAGTACTATTTGGATTTTATTTTTCCAGGTTGATTAAAGTTGATTAATCTCTGTTTGTAAAGCAAAAACAACCTAGGTTTCTTATCGTTTACAGCTGGCGACAGTAAAATCATTGTTTCAGGCGAGCTCAAACACCATATCGGGGATGTTTATTACCATTTCCGGTAAAATTCGGTCTTTGAATCTAACGGCTGTTTCAACCCCACGTTTTGGATACAACAAGTAGGTTGGACTACTTTTTAAGCCTAGAATCGATGCCCAACGAGATACATCCACAACGGTTCACTTTCGAGGACTCGGACCATCCATTGTAATGGCTAGTTGTTCCTAAAATTCAAGCCAAAAGGCACAATGACTTTTTCCTCTGCTGCTTATAAATAGAAGCCTATTTACAAGACTTACAAGCTTGTTGGAACAATACTCCGAACTCTCAAACTCATTGCTCTAGCATTTAATACTTGTACTTAGTTTCTTAACTTTCTAAGTTGAATAAAAAGTCTTGTAATCACTCTCAATTACTTCTACTTATTTCTTACGTATTTCCCTTCACTGAGGTATAAAGATTAAATTAGACCGGTTGTACCTAACTATAAAGGGTATCTCAATTAGAAAGTAGTAGGACAACTATGGTAGCTTCTACGCCTAGAAAAATCGTATTGAATTATCTAAGGGAACAATTACGTGAGTTAGTCATTATATTTTGTAGATTCAAAATAGTGGATTTGACTTGTTATCCGTATTGATACCGGTTGTGGTTTTCCGCCCAGGGGTTTCCACCTAAAATCAATTGTTCAATTCTTTATGAGTCCAATCTAGACTCGAACTTTTTTTTTTTTCGAGTTCCGACTTGTAGCAAAAAGTTTTTATTTTCAAGCAAAATTTCCTTCACCCTATTCACGCCCTCTAGGGTAACTCAAACTCTCAAGTTAAAATTGTCAATTGGTATCGAGCCTATCCTTTCAAGAGGATTTAACAATCCAAGTTCTAAAGATTAAATGGCTCTTAACTATGGGAGTTCAACGAAATAAGATCATTCACCAAGCCACCTAAGTTCAAAGGGTCAAACTTCACCAGTTGGAAAAAGATCATGGAGTGTTTTATCCAAGATTATGATGAAGACGTCCGGGAAATCATTTCCAATGGAAGTTACTGTTTCCACCAAGCTAGATGGCACCCGAACCGTAGCCAAGGTGATGTCGGAATTCACTTTAGAGGAAAACAAAAAGAACAGAAAGAATTCACTTCGGTGCTAAGCGCCGAATATTAAGATTTTGGTTGCATTTTAACCTCGGAAGGATAAATTTAAGCTAAGAGCCGCTAAATGTTAAGCCATTGGCTACTTTGAAGCTAGAGGCAATATTTTAAATCTCTTGGCTAATTTTCAACTAAGTACTACTACACTACCAAGCATCCTTATCACTTTCTTCCATTTTCTAATCCTTCCATTCTCGTCATACTCGCCATACACACTACCTTACCTCACAAAATCTACAATAAGCCTTCTTTGAGTTCACTACCTCCCCGTTACGCTACCGCATTTAGATCGTGATCCAAGCCTAGCAGGTGGAACAACCTGAAGGCATTAGATCAACCTTTGCTTCTCTCTCATGATTTTATTTATTTATTCCTTTTAACACTTTTCGCATTGTAAATAAAAAATGTAATCGCATTTAATTCCTTCCCGTCCGTTATAACTTTTATTTTCGCTTTCCTTTTCACTTTCCTTTACCGTTTTCCTTTATACCTTCCCTACTATTTATTTACAGACTTTTATACCTTCCCTACTATTTATTTACAGACTTTCCTAGCATGTTTGGATGATTTAATTTTCGCACTTCTTATGTTGTATGCTTGGCTGATAAACACATTCTTTTGACTCACAACTCGAACTAATAAAGGTCGTGCTGTTGACGAGCGGAATGGATTATCCCTACATTTTGAACCTTCACTCCCGAACACCCGATTCTCGGTTCTACACCGATGGAGTCATTTTTAAATCTCTTTCAAGCTTAGTCGTCCCATACTAAGATCAAACAAGTTTCTTCTTATTCTTGTTAGTTTTTACTCGTTAAAAATGAGCGGTAACTCTCTCTTTTCGGCTTTTATTTCTCCCAATTGAATCTCGGCATTTCGATTTGAAAATGAAAAAACTAAATTTATTTTCCGACAGCTGAGAGCATAGGACTTAGACCGATTTCTCGGTCTCGGCCTATCGTCGATGACCGAGTCTACGGTCGGCGCGGGCTCTCGCTGGCGCCGGTCGATGATCGGGCTTGGCTCTTGGTCCAAACCGTTGTTATATCACCTTTTTACCCAAAAGGCTTGCGACGGAAAGTTAACTTTTATTTCTATTTTCCTAAATCATGAAATAATATCACAAGACCTTTTAAAAATAATTTCTAAAAATAAATGGTTAATAAAATAACCAATCACCACTTTGCTTAAACTAATTTAATAGTCGAATTTCAAAAATTGGAAACCTTAACAAAAGGCGCACCCCAATTTCAAAAATCATCTCCAAAAACCTAAAAGAGCCAATGACGCCTTCGTAGGGAAACTTCGGTCCGGTTCCGCCGCGCCATACCCGGAGAGGCGAGGGACCGATGGTTCCTACGATCGTGAATCCACCAGGGATATATCACTTATTAAGAGGGTGAGACTTTAAAATTTAAGTTATGAGTTTTCTCAACGTGTTTTGCATTAGGCATATTGCGGTTAGGCGAGCCTTAGACATAGTTGGTTTTAATTTCGACCATAGGCTTTACCCTTAAGTGAACATTTTTTTGGAGAGATTGAATTATTAACCTGGTGCGCCCATAGGTTTGATTACCGGGAAGATGGTTACTCTCTACTCATAGCATGCTTTTCTTGGTTTCTTACCGAGAGGCACCAATAATTCATGATTCCTGTTGGGCACCTCTCATGGAGGACTAAATTTTCGGACTATAAGACACCATGTATTCGGCCTACAATTATCCCTCTTTTGACCATATATCCTTGGTTGTTTAGGTGGTCTCTTTCTCTTCATTTGCATGCACTGAAATAAATGTGGTTGTTTTTAGTATTTAACATTTTTCTTGTGAACCTTTAGATTAGGTTGAGGTGTTAAATAACCCTTGCATGCACTAAATAAAATGAAGTATAAAGAGAGGAGAGACGACAGTTGAGAGAAGAGTAATGTAAGAGTAGGGGAAAGTATAATTGGGATGCTTTGGGTACTTTTTTTGATAGTTTTTTTTTATTGTTTTTAATGTTTTTAATTAAAAGATATAACCAGGAAGTTATATTAAGAGAACCGACCCGATAATTGACCCGGTCAGCAAAGTAGGTCGATAGTTTAATCGGTCAAACCATTTAGCTCGGATTAAACCGATTGGCCCAATTAATGGTTGAATAGGTTTAGACCGGTTTAAAAATAAATAAAAAGCCCATTTAAATTTTAACTCAAATTCTATTGTTTTTATTTTTTAACCCCTTTAAAAACAGAAACCCTAGCCCCCTAACTTTGTCATATTTGGCCCCTCAAACCCCCTGTAGCCGACTAGAGAGAGAGAAAGTGAGAGAGATTCTAGCCTGATGGGGAGAGAGAGAGATGGAGACAGCGAGAGAGATACACATCTTTCTCCTTCAAGCCTTTTTTAAGGCTTTTTCATCTTCTACATTATAATATTCTCAAAAAACTACTTCACCTGTTACTTTCTGGTAATGTTTTTCTGTATTTGCAAGGGTAGAGCCTCCAAGCTTCAAGGCATCTTCATCTTCTACTCTTCTTCCTCCTTCAACAATTTCTTCCATCTTCGACCCGCGCCATTATCACTGTCCACCTTTACCTCTCTCTCTCTCTCTCTCTAAACAGAAGCAACCGATGATGCTTGATTTAATATTCTTCTGTTTTCTTAATAAATCTCGGTCGAACTGCAACTTAACCGGATCAACTTATCAGCGGTTCAAAAGCTTGTCACTAGTTTGATCCGGTTCAATAGTGTAACGGGGTTAACATGTACTTTTGGATCAAATCATTGTCCAATTCCCTATTCAATCAGTCGAACCGGCCAGTTTGATATGGCTCTCGTATCATAGACGAGAAGTACTATTGGAGTTTGTTTTTCATTTTTTATTTGACTTTTTTTATAACATTTTAATTATATAATTTTTTGTCTTTTTGTCAAACTAGATAAAATATTTTTCTTATATTAAGAAACATTATAATAAAGATTTCAATATTTGAAAGACATTATAATAAAAATTATTTTTCATATAAAAATAAAATACAATACTTTAAAAAACTATAAATAATAATTTTTCAAATATTCACTACCAAATATTCGATATTGTGAAATATATAAAATTAATAATATCTTAAATAATATAATAAAATTTCGTAACAGCTTACAACAGTTTTAATAACAATTGTAACAGTTATAACAGCTCATTTATGTATTATTATAATCATTTTTACTCTTTTCTCGTTCGTTTCTATTCGTTGTTATTTTTATTAGGTAAATTCAAACAGGCCATAAATTCAAATATAAGTATACATATCAAACACTAAAGGTCTTCTAACATAGATCTCTTACTTCAGTCTCTATCTCAGAGATGCTTAGTGCAATCTTTTCCGTTTTTTCCATTTTCAAAAGAATAAAAACAAAGCTTCCCTCTGCAAAAAAATTATCTGAGGCCGCCTCCGACAGCAAAACACGGGCATATCACTGCCAATAAGAAGGCAGTAGCTAAAAGAATACAGAATTATTCGGGCATTAGTCTAACATTGCTAACTTACATGTACGACAAATTAAAAGAATAAAACAAAGCCATTCCTCTTCACAACAATAGAATGTTGGCCAAGTGACCTTTTCTTTACACGTTGAGAGATGCACCGTTGTCTGCGGCGGTTAGATTCAGTATCATTGTTGCTGCCCTCGGAGCCCTGTCATTGAATGATCAATGAATCTTCTGTGGAACAATATGTGCAAGTTACACCTATCAAAACTGAGCTAGTGCCTAGAGCACACGGGTTATACATCTATTAAAAAGTGCACAACTTGACTTGGGCTACCAGTTTGCCCCCAAGGCCCACTCAAAGCCCACTAAGCTCGGTTGAGAGAACAAACCCGGTGATCAACCCTATTAGCGAAAGTGGATCAATGGTTCGACCAGGTCGGACCATTTAACTCGGACTAGACCAGGTTAACCGGGTTGATAATTAAACCGGGTTAGATCAATCAAACCCGGTATATATTTGAGTAAAAAACAAAGATAATTCAACCCATATTTATAAAAATAAATAAATAAAATGGTGGACCTTATCTTAAAAGCTGGTCCAAAACCTAATATTTTTAACCTTGTTATTTCTTATAAAAACCCTAATTGCTCTAGAAAGCCCCCCTCAACGCAACCTCTCTCGCTCCCTCTCCCTCTAAATATTATCACGCCACTCTTTCTCCTCTCATGCCACTCTGCCACTACCATTTTTACAGCCTCTCTCTCTCTCTACTAAGTATCATCGCATCTCAAGCTCCCATTGCACGCCACTCTCAACTCTCACACCACTACAATTTCTACCGCCACTCTCTCTCCTCTAAGTATCATCACATCTCTCTCCTCTCACGCCTCTCTCTCCCCTCTAAAGCTCCCTTTGCTACCTCTCTCCCTCTCCCCTCTAAAGCTCCCCTTGCTACCTCTCTCTCCTCTAAATATCATTAAGTCACTCTTCTCTAAAGCTCAGTGACCAAAGCGCAGCCGGGAGAAGAAAGCACCATTGGCCGGTGAGTCGTAGGGCATGAGGCAAGGGCTCAAGAGAGACAGACAACACTTTATATAACAAGTTGCATGGTATGACCGCGGTCAAGGCGGGTCAGGTGAGTCGATAGGGGTTGTCCGGTTCAAACCGATGTTTTCTCGTTCAATTGTTTGAACGAACCAAATTATTAACCCAACCGCTAAAGAGACCACTTCAGGCCAATCCGGTCCGATTCTCTTAACATAGCCACTAAGGGCTTGCATTTTACAATGAAAAAAAAACACAGAAAGAAAAGGAAATGTCCACTAATGGCTAGCTTTTTTATAATGAAAAAACAAAGAGAAGATTTTCTCGCGTACATCTATGTTAAGAGAAATGGCTCAGGGAAGTGTATCAATAGTTCGACTAGTTCGACCGGTCGGACCATTTGCGGTTGATAATTATATATTTGAGTAAAAAAATAAAGGGTTATTGGATTAAAATAAATTGTACCTTGAGGATTCGTACGATTATATATCATACAATAAAATTTATCATCCGTACATCGTACTTTAGGGGTATTTATTATTTCTAAATCATACCACTTATTTCTTGGATGGTTATACACCATATTTTAGTTTAAAATTATCCAACAAAGATAGTCGGTTTTACAATATGGTATATAATCGTTCAAATCTCCAAAGTACAATTTATTTTAATCCAATAAACCCAAAAATAAAGACAGCCTAACCAATTTTATAAAAAGAAATATGGCCTTGTTTAAAAAGCCCTTCCAAACTTTAGCTCAAACCCTAATATTTTTAAATTTTTTGCCTCTTGGAAAAAGAAAAAACCCTAGCCCCTTTTAGTCCCCCCTCTACCTTTTTACTCTAGCTGTGAGAGAGAGGGGTAAGAGTTTCAACTAGATGAGGAGCCATCTTCCCTTCTCCTTCATCTTCTACTCCTCTTCTTGCACCATATCTCCCCTCTTCTTTATCTTCTACTCCTCTTCCTCATCCTCTAACACCAGCTTCAAAATTCTTCGATGGGGCCCATTGAATGATGAAGATCTGCGTTTTTGTTTTTTTTTTTTTAAATTAAGATTTATATTAAAGATAAATTTAGGTCCACCCGGGACTCGGCCAGGTCAATATTCAAAGGGTCAATTAGTCAATTAGTGTGTCCGGGCCAGATCCATGTTAGGTTGCAGTCGAATCGGCCAGTCTCGTAACATGTTAGGTTGCAGTCGAATCGTCAAATAAAATTAGCAATGAATGTTCAACCAACAAGGTTATGTAAATTTTAGGTAAGAGATACTAGTTTGCTTGAGGAGAGAGTAAAGAGCTATTTAAAGGAGTTAATAAGAGTACTTACTCTCATTACTTTTGTTTGGAAATTATTTACGAAAAGTAACGAATATTATCCCTTATACCTCTTCACTGACATTTTTCCCCAATGGGGGTGTAAGAACAATAAGAAAACATAGACGTTGTTTAAAAAGAAAATACTACTGTATTAGTTTCAAAAATCCCCTCATCACAGAATTTTTATAATATAATTATCAACTAACATTGCTTACATCCAAGCATGGGAAGAGTAACTACCCTCCCTTACCTATCTTGTTTGCACTCACTCTTAATCATCTTCTTTAATTCCCCCCTCAAAGGGAACCTAAAAGATGGGGGAGCGAGTTGTGTGAAAGGGGAATTGCGCAGAAAGTCTGTGTTGTTTTTTGGGGGTGGGTCCTCTAGGCAACAATCAGATAATGAGAATGTATGAGAATTCTAACATCAGGTTCTTGATCATATATAAGGCAAATGCAAATTTTTTCAAAAGAGGGAAGAAGGAATTCAAACCACTGATCAGGGCTGGGATAGACATTAGCTGAACCACCAAAGCAAGACTCGAGCATATCTGTATGTACCACTCCAGGGCTAAGAGCAATAATTGCCACACCACCACTCAACTCCTTTGCAACTGATCTAGTCAAACCCTCAACTGCCCATTTTGATGCGCAGTATGGAGCAACCTATTAAAAGCAAATCAATTTCAGGACTAATTAAGCTGAAGACAGTTCAAAAGTCAACACCAGAAAGAAAATATCAATCACATTCGAATGCATGTTTAATTTGGCTTCCATAACTTCAGCCCAGAACTAAGCCACTATATTACCTGAGTGAGCACAACTGGCATTCAAGGCTTAACGTATTTGTGGTCTGCCTACGAAGAAGTAATAACTGGCTTATGATTTTGGAGCTTCAAAACATCAAATAGTAACATTCACAATTCTAAGTCAAGAGTCAAGCTATAAGTCAGTCACTAGTACATGCAATGTGAAAGATCGATAGCTTATTCATCAGTAAAATCTTCTTTTACCTAAAAAGAAACCAAATATTTTATCAACTTAGTTTAAGAAACACATACATTCTCCACAGCTTCACGTATCATGCCAGACAAGGACACTCTCGGACAATCTTCTGACACTCTCAAACATACACCAAAGATATAGATAGCATAAAGAAATTGGATTTTGCTATTGACACACTACAAATTTGCTATTGTTCTCGTCCAAACACAACCCTCTCCAAGGTCTAAACATAAAACAAATTATAATCCCACATATAATAAAATAATATTTTCTCATCACTATGTTTCCACCATGTGTATCAATGTCGTGTCCGTCTATGCTTCTTAAGTAAACTATCCCATGCCGCCTTTTGTAAAGCACAAGTTGTAGAAACCCACTAGTTGTCATTCAAATTCGAAGTCTAGCCCCTCTCATTGAGCTCAAATAAAGAAGAAATGCCACTTCTCAGCAACAATGGTTTGTTTATCATTATCCATAAGAAAAGATCCACTTATCAGACCAAATTGAAATAGAAGTTATGTCCTTTCTTTTTATCTTTTTCTTTTTCGGGGTGTAGATTGTTTATCATTATCCATAAGAAAAGATCCACTGATCACACCAAATTGAAAAAGAAGATGTGTCCTTTCTTTTTATCTTTTTCTTTTTGGGGGGATGCGGCGGAGCTAGAAAATTTATTTAACCGTGTAGCTTTTTGAGAATTCTTGAATTTTATAAGTATAGTTGTTTTTTATAGGTGTCCACCTCAATAATTTTATGGATTTTTGAGGATTTTCACATAAACTTTAACAATTTTTTTTTTTGTCAATAGTGTCCCGGGACACTTTTGGGCATAAGGTAGCTTTGCCCCAGGAAGTTAGCACGGATTCAAAGCAAGGTCTTCCCCTGATGAACTGGCCACATTGGAAAGTTTTGAAGTTTAACTTACTATGGTATTTCCTATGTGATAGCCACAATTTGCAAGACATTTTCCAGATTAGAGCGATCCCCTTGTAAATCAGTTGTTACAGTAACCACGAATGAAACCGCAGTTTGAGTCCTTGAGAGTGGGTATGTGCTTTCTTCAGTTGTACAATATTCTACAAACAAACAGCATACCAGATGCAAAATATTGACTCTATGTCATACCTCAGGTATGATAAAAGTGTAAAGTCTCAACAAAAGACGTTCTGATGAGCATAAAGACAAAACACAAGCTGAATGCATTGGACTTATTTCTTGTCTAAGTTCAACCTAAAATACATTCCAAGAGAGTGTTCATCTGTTTTCTCTCACAGATACTCTTCTATTGTATGGAGCTAAAATCTATTAACTGTTGGTTTTTCATTGTTCAATTTGTTCTGTTGTGGTTTGCTAGAATATGAAACGAAAAACTACTAAGGGCCTATTCGAAGCTACATGAAAAATGAAATCTATTTATGTTTATGTTCTTTTATGTTCGTTTATGTTCGTTCGTTTCTTATTTTAAGTTCATTTATGTTTTTTATGTTCGTTTTTGTTTATGCTTATGTGCGTTTTGTATGTAAGTTCGAACAGGCCCTAAAGACATACTGAGAAGAGCTAACATGACAGATTGCATTCTTAGTTTCTGTTTCTGGTGGTTTTTCCGTTCATCCTGTCTTTTTGCTTTGACTCAGTCAATGATTTATCTTCCAGACAAATTTAAGCAAGGAACGATGTACCAGATTCTTACTTAGGCAAGAGAAGACAATTCAATAGCTAAAGAATTGAGAGAGCATATATAAAATTAGTTCACTCCTGAACACCTGGCAACATTTAACAATCAAAACCTCCCCACATTTTCTCACTGCAGTCTTCACTGATAGAAAAAACAAACCAAAAAGGGGGGAATCTAAGGCCAATTTGCTCCCCCTTGGAAAATATTAGGCATTCCAGAAAGGAAAAATCACCAACCAACAGATTTAGAAATCCCCAGATTACTATAGCTTCTCCTCCAGTGTGTTATAACCTACTTGAGAATTCAATCAATCCATTCCCCATTGGGGGAGGTGGGGAGGGGGCAGGAGTTCAATCAAACATTATATCTTGAATGCATTTCAGTGAATTCTTGAAATGTAGGAGGGCTATGGTTGAGTCAAAAACAGAGGTGTAAGTAACATTGTTGTAAGTGGTTGATAATAATCAAATCTTGTTTATGAACCAAAAGTACCACATAGGCTATTCATACATTCTCCATTAACTGGCATTACTCAAGACAACAATTCTACCAATTAATTCACTAAAACCAGATCCACAAATAATCAAGAACTCAACATCTGGTTCAGGCCCCATAATTTACAAAAGCTCAATGGGCACAAAAGCGCAAAGCGTCTGCTTTTAGGAACGAGACCCATATTTACTAGAAAATGCTTTAAAATCATTACCAAACGATATTTTTTTATGAATAAGCTAGCTGATGATATCAATTAATGATTAGATAACATTATAGCTATGAAAAATACCACAAGCAGTCTTAATTATGATAATATACGGAATTTGCTACAATTTTCACCAAAAAGCAAGCAGAAAAAGGAAAGAGTAGCACATACAGAGAAAAAGCGGGACAACTTACTCGCACTTAAACAGAGAGACAGAGAGAGAGAGAGAGAGAGAGAGAGAGAGAGAGAGAGACTGTTCGAGTTACGGTTCATTCTTAAACAACCCCTCCCTCAAGAAACAGTAGCATTTATAAGGGTAAAGAAAGAAACAATAAATATCATAAAAGAGTTGAGGAAGAGCATAGGAGAAGCAGAAAGAACAGCAGAACATAATAGGTGCCAAGAGCAGTAACAATGCTGGCAACCACAACCATCGTCGGTGGCCGGTGACCAAAAACCCTCAAGCTGAGTCGCCACCCAAAGTCGACCAGAGGCCGTCAAACTTCCATCTCTTAACTCCACGAATTGGCCCTTTAATTTTCATATCTAGGGTTTGCGAATAAAACCCTACATCTGAAAGTTGGTGTCAATTGATTGGATTTGAGACACAATCAACACAAAATGCAAGCTCCAATGGTAATTAATTATCCTGATACAATTGCACAATTTCTCGAATATGAGGTAAATTTTTAGAATCTCTCAGCGTTGCAATTCAAGGCGCATGAGCCTTTTGCACTTGACACCTTGCAAGACACAAGTGGGTGGACTTCACAATTTTGTGCACCTTTGAACACCCTCAGTACGCTTTCTTAAAGGAGGCAACAAAATCGAAAATAATTTCATACAGATTCTCAATTTTTGGGATAATGGGAAGTTTACCTCTTCCTCTTTTGATGTGGCCGACTTTGAGGATAAAGTGTATTTTAAATGTATGCTACTCAATTTTTGTAGGATGCTAGCAGTGCATCCGATCATTTGATCATTATATATTAGTATATTACTTTTCTTTATCAAAGAGAAATATGTAACTTCCAATAACAGTCAGACTTCATCTTTTGTCATTTTTCAAGCATAATGTCTGCAGCCTTACCGACACTAATTCAGAGAAGCTTTAGTTATTCTACTAAATGAATAACAGATTATCTTTGGGGATTTTTTCCAATATTACTTTAGTAATACTTCCAAAATTTCAGAAGTTTGTCATGTCCTTCAAGAAGTTTATAACACCACCCTACATTCACAATTGCTTATACCTATTGTCGTTCTATAATAGTCGACTTGATCTGAATAATCACTATTTTCTCCCATTGTTCTATCCAACGGACTCAGAGTCAATTTAAAATTCATCTTCTTGCTACCTAAACATCATGGAAATTATAGAATATGACTAAATTACTTGGCTCTTTAACGCTGCAGCAGAATTAGATGACAAGAGAGAATTAACAAACTTGAAGCAAATATCAGAAATGTCTGTTGTCAACTTCACCTGAGCAGCAGCAGATCGACCCCAGCCAGAAGACATATTGACAATGATACCTTGCTTTCTTTCGAGCATAAGAGGAATGAAGTGACGCAATATGTTGGCAATCCCCTTCACATTAGTATCGATAACATTATCAAACTCTTCTGCAGGAACTTCCCAGATATTGTTGTTTCTGTTAATGGTACCTGCATTGTTTACTGGCAGAGCAAATCTTCTGTCAGTGACATTTGATCACGTTGGTAGATGCAGGAGTCTAAACATTTCGGAAAATTTGTCCGCTTGATGTCAGAAAAGAACAAAAATGGTTGGGAAGCAAATTTTATATATCCCACAAAGAATGTCCACTGTTCCTTTTTGCGATGTCCCAAAAAAAGTCTAGTTCCTAAAAATGGAAACTTAAAATCCATCCCACAAAGAATTTCCATTATTCCTTTTTGCCATGTCCCAAAAATATGCCCACTTCCCAAAAATAGAAGCTTAAAATTTACAAATATTCCTAAACTACCCTTATTAAGAAATTATTCCATTAGCACTCCTTAAAAGTGAAGGGAGACAATCAATTTGGGATGGAGGGAGTATAACACACACACACACACACATACATACACACACACTCACACACATATACATATACTTATATGTATATATATGTGTGTGTGTGTGCGTGTGTGTCCACTATTCCTTTTTGGGATGTACCAAAATGATGTCCACTTCCCAAAAATGGAAGCTTAAAATTTACAAATATTCCTAAACTACCCTTATTTTGAATTCAAAAAAACAATTGTTGCATGGATGGAAAATTTGAAATGATCTTTTGCAATTTAAATACAAGGAACATTGTCGATATTTTGTTTATAAAAGACATTAATCCATTAGCACTTCTTAAAATGTGTGAAAAGTGAAAGGGGACAATCAAGTTGGGACGGAGGGAGTATACATTCACACACACACACACACACACACACACACACACACACACACATTCGTGAAATGTTTGACACACGACAAAGACTGAGACAAAACAAAGAGGGGGAGACAGAAAAATAGCAAAGAAATAGAAAAAAAGCCCTGTGAGGTATGTGGGGTATGCGAGGCGCACGGGGCGCAATTACACGCTGGCTGAGGCACAAACCAAGACGCGCGCCTCATAGGGCTTTTTGGAAGGTCTTGGCTTGACCTGTTGCAAGGCGCAAGGGGGTGGGTATCAGGTTTTTGTGCGCCTAGGCGTGCCTTGGGTGCGCTTTTTCAAACTAAGCCTCTGCTAAATAGAATGTAGGCAACAATGGTGCCCCACTTCTGTAACACACCTAAGCGCGCTTTTTCAAACTAAGCCTCTGCTAAACAGAATGTTGGCAACAATGGTGCCCCACTTCTCTAAACACCTTTAAATGACCTACCAACGCACTATATCGTATACCTCTCCAAAATCAATGACGAACGTGTACCAGCCTCCTTATTTTTCTCTACAAAGCAAGCTTTGAGGTATTACTTGGTATGATTCATGTTAGATCAATTACATATGAACCCAAATTAGGCTCTAAAAAATATCTTTTTTTAACTTTCTTGTTGACCATTTCTCTCCTACAATGTTCTTGTGAAGCGCATTAGTTTCACAACCTCATAGTTTTGTTCTACTTTCCTTTTATTCTTGGGGCCAACCCAAGACCCCCGACAGCAAGAAGGGGAGGTGGTGTTAGGAGGCACACTTTCAAGTAATAAGTGGAACGGGAATCCTTGCCAGTGGTGGGGTTTGAACCCTAACCTTCCTCAGTTCCAATCATAACAGTTTGTAATCTATTGCCTTATTAAGTTATGACACCCCCCTCCCCGAAAAAATAAATAAATAAAACAACCATATTTTGGTTCAGAAGGCCGAGGAAAAAAGGGGAATTGGAGATGAAGAAAGAAACATAGTAGTATTAAATTACCAATGATGTCAGGAATGCACTTCTTCTCAACCAAAACCTTTGCAAATTCCTCCACACAACTGTTGGACTTCTGCAAACCCACATTCAAATAATGTACCTTAGCAATTTTACAGGCAAAAACTAAAAAGAACGCAAATTAAAACATCGAAACAGCACAAGTGCTACGGCAGCACCCATTACAAACGCAACCACTGAAAACTTAACTAAAGAGACTAATCATCATATAAACTGAAAGAAACGCTCGTACTCTATACATAAGACATGGTCCTCCTAATCAAACATGTAATTCAAAATTTCAGAAGAGCGAATGTTGCTATTTGGGGGCATACCACATCGACATTGAGGAGGAGATGATGCTTGTCGTTGTCGTTGTCGTTGTTGTTATTATTGCTGTTATTGGAGGAAGAGAGAGAATTTTGAAGTTCGGATTGGAGAGACTCGAGTTTGTCCTGAGAGCGGCAGCAGCCGACGACGCGGTGGCCGCGCTTGGCGACCTCGAGAGCAAGGGCTCTGCCGAGACCTCTGCTTATTCCGGTTATCAACACCGTCCTTTGCCCTCCTCGAGCCGCCGCCGCCGCCGCAATAGCGTTCGTCGCCTTTGTCGCTGGCATCCTCTCTCTGTCTCTCTCTTTCGCTGCCTGCGTGTGTGCGTGGGGCGGTTATTATATTGTACAACCAAATCCACAAGAACAAGCTACACACCACATGCGCCCCGGCCCAAATGCAAAGAAAAAGTGACGCGGTTCACTTCCTCAAACACATTGCTTGGAAACAGTAGCAGCATACGCTTTCGTCTCATTCCAAAATCTTTGTAAGCTCAGCTCAAAAGTGCACAGCCTACCTGAAAACTGCATAGTCCATCCCCAGCCAAAAGTAAAAAAGCATGCAACTCAGATTTGAACCTTTAACCTCTCTAATAATATACTAGTACTCCTATCAATAACTCATTTATAACTTTTTAATTTATTTTGTAACAAAATAATAATATACCATATATATATACAGGAAATAAAATTTACACACATGGATATTTTTTGCAACACTTTTTAGTTTTCACTTTTTAAAAAAGGAATTTACTCTACAAAATGGTAAATATTATTCTATAAAACACTAATAATTTAATGTTTTACAACCATACTTACGAATTCTAAATAAACACTAAACAATGTTCTATAATACACTAAACCGATAACTAACAAACACTAAACTGATAGCTAGCAAACACTAAACAATGTTCACGTAAATCACTAAAAGTAAACTAGAAAATATTAAACCGATAACTATCAAACACTAAACATTAAACTCTTAAAGTACTTGATCTACCAGTCACTCTTCGAGCCCTTGAACTAATCAAGCAAGGAGACAGGTGAGAGCTTTACCGACTTTCTCACTCATTTGGAGGGCAAAGGCTGCCCACATGACTGATCGACCTTCCGAAAAGGATTAGGTTAGGCTCATCATAAAAAACCCGAAGCTTGCATATCATCAGCACTTGAAGGCTTGCTTGTTCATGAACTTCAAAACATACTTAGAGGTCGGCATGCTTATAGAAGAGGAGCGAGGCATCTACAAAAGGTTCAACCAACTTGAAGATTATCCAATGTGCCCATCCCTCATCAAGGATGCCAATAAAGTCTGCATTTCCCATTTAAATATGTTCTATGTTTATTTCCTTTTCCTGTTTTCCAAAAAAAAAAAAACCTAAATCAATACTTCCCTTTTGAATTACAAAAGCCTTATTTCCAATGTAGTGGATATGTAGGAAGCCCACGAGGTCCGGCCCCAATCCTAATCTTGATCCCAATTTTCAAATTCAAAGCCACCTTGCCTTACTCAAAGGAGCAGAAGTCAATCGGGAAGCATGCTATTTTCATCTAGCACTAAACCATCAAGTCTACGGTTCACGATCCCCTAGCGAGCAGTACATCACGGTTCAAGCAACACATTTTCATTAGGCTCTATTTTGAGGAGTGGGGGCCAATTGAATTTTTATCTGTCTTTTGAAACTTTTTGCATCATGTTAATAAAAAGAATACATTTATTTTTATAATAGAGTCTTGCATTCATTTCCTTTGCATGAGTCAAAATTCTAAAAATTCAAAAATTAATAACAAAGCACCCTATAATGAATTATTTAATCAAGCATCATTCATCAAGTTAGCATCAAAGAGGTCACCAAGCACCGCTACCTTCAAAAGGAATCTCCCGTCGAAGCTCACCGGCTCTCCAACATTCAAGAAGAGCTAGACACAAACATTCAAGAAGAATGTGGGGCTCATGATCGAAAGGATCATACAATAACTCCAAGGATACTCGGGAAGAGGCACAAATCTTCTACCATACAAACAAAGGAGCTATTAGCACACAAACTAAATACTCAAATTTAGAATGAGACACATAACCTCATGGAACATCAAATTTTCAAGCATGTTGTTTCCTAGATTTCAGGCCATCTAACGACCAAGTCTAGGCAAAAATTTCTATATAAGTATTCCGACAAAGGTGGATAGACGTTGAGCTTTAGGCCTACTAGCAATCAAAGTTTTAGACACCCTTAGTCGAATCTCGGGCCTAACGACGGTCAAGTTTCGGACATCATCTCTGTCAAACTTCGGGCCTAACAATGGTCAACGTTCGGACAACATCTGTCGAGCTTTAGACCCAACAGCGGTCAAGGTTCGGACATCATCTCTGTCGAGCTTCGGGCCCAATAGCGATCAAGGTTCAAACACCTCCGTCGAGTTTCGGACCCAACAGCGATCAAGGTTCGGACAACCCCGTTGAGCTTTGGGCCCAACCGTGGTCAAGGTTCATCCCTCCATCGAGTTGCGGGCATAACAACGAGTCAAGGTTAAGACACAACGCCAAGACTTCAAGACCTCTCCATAGCCAAGTCAAGGAAGCACGTTTGAAATGTGGTCCGGTTACACATCATTTTCAGGTAACACTTGCAACCATTTACATTCGATTATCGGCTAACAAAATTGTTTTGTTATTGTAGAAAGTTTTAACCAAGCTTCGGACCAAGTATGCGGTCAAGTTTAGGCCCCTCATCCGAGCATCGGGACATTGACCGAGCCAAGCCCAAGATACCCCGCCGAACTTCGGATCCAAGAAGCGGTCAAGTTCGGGCACCCTCGCTGGACTTTAGACTTTACTATCCGAGTCAACTTTAACCCTCCACTAAGCTTTAGACTAAGTACATGGTCAAGTTTAGGCACACCAATCCGAGCTTCGGGTCTTTAATTAACTAAGTTCGGGAATCATCCATCCGAACTTTAGACTCCATTAGTCAAGCCCATGCTTTCCTCTTAGAGTTTAAGTCAAGAGACGAATAATCCTAAATGTATTAATTCAATCGGCATTCGAATCAACAGGTAAGTACCCTTTAGTGTCTACTTTGGCCTTCATCTTTCAAACTTGGTCAAAGTGGGGGCTAACTGTAAATACCTAAAAATGTCATCCCTTTCCTCTTTTATTTATTTGTTAGCCCGTCGATGAAATCTCAATCTCGTTTCGGAATCTGATTGGCGTGACGGAAGCTAGTAAACCACAAAGAACCCTTTAGCACCACAAAAATCAGCCTTCTTTGCTTTAGGCCAGCCCACAAGCCCATTTTCTTTCGACTGGACCAAGCCCGGGTTGGGCTCCCAACCAGGAAACGAAACCCGCACCAAAAATAGAAGCCCGCCAAAAATAGAAACCCGCGAAAAATAGAAACTTTCCATTTTCGGAAAGTTGCTAAGGCCGGCGCTGGTCACTTCTATTTTGGGAAAAAATGCATCGTTTCATTCTTTCACTTAGCAACCAAGCGAGACACGGAAGTCAAACTTCATCGAACGATGTCGTACAAGGCCGACACCGTGCTTCAAGGTCAATTCCGCTAAAGCGTTGCGTTTTGCTCCAATGTTTAGCCAAAGCACGGAAACCAAGATTTCCAAATGATGTGGTCCTGAGGCCATCCAAACCGATGTTATTCACCTTTTTGGCCCTAAAGCCTTGTGACGGAAAGTAGATATAAATTTTTCTATTTTCTAAATTATGAAATAATATCGCGAGACTTTCTAAAAATAATTCCTAAAATAAAATGATTAATAAAAATCATCAATCACCTTTGCTTAATTTATTTCAAACTTGATTATAAAAAATCGGAAATCCTAATAAGAGGTACATCCCCATTCTTAATAAACTTTCAAAAACTATCTTCAAAAATAATCTTTCAAAGAGAGACCCGACATTCATGGGGAAACTCGGTCCGTCCCGGGGACGGGTCGTGGTTCCTACACAATCACTAGCGGATCTTCCCCATTTTTCCTTAGTTATTAGTTTACTTAGGCCTACCCATAATATAAACCCTACTAATATTGATTACCCTAGCACTAGCATTAGAATTTAATTAAAGTAGAGCATTAAGTATTAGAAAAACATCATCTAACACCTACTTTCCAATCTATTAGCAAATTCATTTAAAAAGGATCTATGATAAGTTTTTGTAATTAAAAGAGATGGGTAAGAGCCATTCATGATCAATTAGGGTGATACTTATGTCTAAAAGACCATAGTGATTACGTACTTAAGACCTTTATCATATGAATTTATATAAAACTAATTAGCATGCACTCTAATTAATTAAACATAAAATCATAAACGTGAAGCATGAATTATTATATAATCATCGATAAAATCAATAAGATATTAAAGATCAAAACTTATTTTAAAATAAATAATTTAACATGGTTTCAAGTAGATTATATTAAGTATTAAAAACTACTCATACATAATATAATTTAAGACACATAAACTAAATAAAAATAGCATCTTTAATATTAAACTAATAAAAAATATAGTCTTGAAATAAAAATTACAAAACTAATAAAAACTACCAATGTAATCCTTCCAGGTACGAGGTGGTGAATGATGATGGTGATTAAGATGATGATGGTGATGAATAGTGAGATGGAAAGGTGATGGGAGAAGGACGAGGGTGGCGTGATGAGTTGTAGAGAAGAGACGGATGTAAGTGAAGGAGATGATGATTATGATGAGGGGATGTGGTGAGAAGCTGGTGAAAAAGGGAGATGAGAGCTGCGTGGGATGGATATAGAGGAGAGAGAGATATGATGATGATAGAGGATTATGATCACGGTGATCATAATAATGATGGAGCAATCGAGAGGTTGTTTTTAAGAGGAAAATGGGGGATCCTTTCTAATGTCGATTTAGAGGAGGTGTTATGTGGGGATTAGACTTCAATTATTCTCTTAATTACTCCTCTTAAAATATGACTTGATAAATAAATTATCACAAAATAAATATTTTATGACTCATTATTTTTTGACCAACTTCATATATTATCTTGAACGCTTGTCGGTACTTCAAAACCCGCTTTTGACATTTTTCTTTTCTTCTCCACTTCATTAGACAATTACCTAAAAATAGACAAAATAGGATAAATTAGATAAAATAAACCATATAATATAATATAAATAACAACTAAAATATGTACAAAATAGGACTTAATAATAAGCACAATTGAACTCGAGTAACTAATATGCAAAAGAAAGAACAAGTAGAGCTTTAGTGTAGAATTGTTAAGATGTAGTGCACATTACCGATGAGTTTAGTGTTTTTACCTCAAGTGCATGACATCCGAAGAGAATATGATCAAACTTTTTACTAAAACCAACCAACATCTTCAAGTGATTTATGTGACACTTCGAGTTCTCTTGAATATGCCAATAACAAAGTTTATGATGAGAAGTTGGAAAAACTTCTACTATTGCATTAGCCATTGAAGCAACTTGATCGGTTATGATTGTCTTTGGAGCAATGTCATCCATAGATTTGAGGAATGTCTTGAACAAGCGGAGAGAACTTTTAGTTTTTTCTTTCAACAAAAATCCAAATCCAACCCGAAGACTCGAGACATCTGCTCAATATCTTTCCGAGTCATGCAAAAGGAATCGAGTCTAACGTTTCTATACATATAGAGTTTTGATTCCAAGGCATTCTCTGTGTCTTAGAAACTTACTTGAGTAAAATAGTATTTTCTCTAAGTGTTTCGACCCTCACTTATCTCTTTTATCGCTTTTCGGTTAGCTACTCGGAAAACCGGTTCCTTATTCCGAGTCCACTTCCACTCGGACTAATTGCATTTTGAATATACCAGTATTCCGCCGTTTCTCACTCGGAATCGACTTGTGGTTATCTATTCTATTGTTTGCATAGTCGGCATTCGTAGTTCATTTCATGCTTAGTCTCTATCAAGCTTTTCCCACTCGATATTCGTTATAGAACTTGATTCTTCGCATAAGACTAAGTCATATGGAATTCCGAGTATCATGGATGTTAGACTCGGAAAATTCCATTTCTTTTCGACTCGGATAATCAATTGCGTAATTATCATAATTATTTTATTATCTATGTCTAACCTTGGACCAAAGTATTTTATACTTTGAGAACCGAAGGTGTTTTACTTTTGTAGGTTATTCAATCGAGGATATCTTTTCAAACTACAAAAGTAGCCGGCTTCGAACGTCAAATCACCAACGGATATGGCTTTTCACCTTCCCTGCTTTAGTCCCGGAAGATTGCGTCGAAGGCATGCCGCTTCCATATCCGGAAAAGCTGGAACGCTAAGCCTAACGGTGGTTTCCACCTCATTTTTCAAGACACAACCGATGGTTTTGGGACTTCCGAGAGAGTTAAACCGTTGTCCAACGTCCATATTTCAACGGATACTTTCGAGTGACTCGGAAAGTCATCATCAACGGTCACGAGAGGACTCTCGGTCAGCGAGATAAAGATAACGGCTACTCTACTTGGTTATCTATAAATAGAAGCCACTTCACAAGACTTGAAGATTGCCGAATCTATTGTTAATACACATACTTGAGAAAAGTCATTGTATTTACTTTCAATCTTCTACTTACAACTCCCATCCTGTAATTCTTTACTTTACGAGTTGTAAGGTCTTGTACTTAGTTACAAACTCTTCTTACATTCTTTGTAAGGTCCCTTGACTAAGTCTGTAAAGGTTAACTCAGCTTAGTTGTCCCTAAGCTGTAAGGGTTATCTCAGCTAGGAAGTACTAGATCGAGATAAGGTAACTTCGAGTCCAGGAAAACTTGTATAGAGTTGTCCAAGGGAGCAACTCGGGTGCGGTCAGTTCACGGTATTTTGTGGACTCAAAATAATGGATTTGACTTCGTGTCCGGATTGACACGGGCCGTGGTTTTCTGCCCCGGGAGGGTTTCCACGTAAAATCTCTGTGTTCTCTTTCTAAGTTCATTCTAGACTCGGACATGACCTTACTTGTACTTGTTTATTCCGATTCATTGCTTTCGAGTCCAATCATTTATGACCCCGTGTTTAGACTCGTAAGCTGTCTTTGCCTCTTTTCGTCAAAAAGAGTGTATTTTCGCAAAGAATTCTCTCTCACCCTATTCACTCCCCCTCTAGGGTGACTCGGACTCTCCTCGAGCAAACCTTCACAACCATTGTGTTTCTTGCATGGTGGTTCATACAAACAAAAGGTGTACAAATCATATTGTACTTGTTTGTATGGTATGTAGTGTCAAACAATAACAAATCAACAAAAAGAACATCATCATTCTTTCATTTGATAATCCCTCTAGGAAAAATCGACCAAATGATTATCGACATAACTCTAAGTGATTAACAACAAAAAAGAGAAGAAAAAAATCAAAATTCCTAAAAATAGCACCATCAATGGCGGAATTCTCTGCCAAGCTTCATAGTTTATCTTGCGGCTCATCAATGGCACAAATCGATGAAGAAGACATGTTCTATTTGTTATGGTGGTGGTGATGGTGATCTTAAGTTTTCCCTAATCAAGCTTCATTCCGATGCAACAATGAGGGAGGAAAGTGATGGTGTGTATAGGCAAAAATTTCGCTCATTATGGTGGCCTCTATTATGTTCGACACTTTGAACTCTAAAAATCAAACGAATTAGCAGCGCACAAAATAAAAGCCGACAAATAATAACGCGCGTGATGAGCAAAGCACCTCATGTGCCAAAGGTGTGTACAAAAAGTTGTGCCTAAGAGTGCAATAATTTTCGTGCAAATCACGAGATATACACTAATTTTATAATTTTTTAATCTCCAATACACATTTCGTGCGCTCTCTTTTGTTTGTCCTCTCCACCGTCTCACTCCCTTCATTTCCCCCACACCAAAAATTATTAGGTAGACCTTGGGTACCGAAGCTAGGTATACATCGCAGGTCGCGTGCTTTCGCATTTGCTAATTTTTCTCTAATCCCCATACAACATCTCCTCTAAATCGACATTAGAAAGGATCCCCCTTTTGCTCTTAAAAATAACCTCTCGACTGCTCCATCATTATTATGATCGCTATGATCATAATCTTCTATCATCATCATATCTCTATCTCGTTTATATCCATCCCACGCAGCTCTCATCTCCCTCTTTGACTAGCTTCTCACCACATCCCCTCATCATAATCATCATCTCCTTCACTTACATCCGCCTCTTCTCTACGACTCATCACACCACCCTGTCCTTCTCCCATCACCTTTCCATCTCACTATTCATCACCATCATCATCTTGATCACCATCATCATTCACCACCTTGTACCCGGAAGGATTATATTGGTAGTTTTTATTAGTTTTGTAATTTTTATTTCAAGACTCTATTTTTATTAGTTTAATATTAAAGATGTTATTTTTATTTAGTTTACGTGTCTTAAATTATATTATGTATGAGTAGTTTTTAATACTTAGTATAATCTACTTGAAACCATGTTAAATAATTTATTTGAAAATAAGTTTTGATCTTTAATGTCTTATTGATTTTATCGATGATTATATGATAATTCGTGCTTCACGTTTATTATTTTATGTTTCATTAATTAGAGTGAATGCTAATTAGTTTTATATAAAATCATATGATAAAGGACTTAAGTACGTAATCGCTATGGTCTTTTAGATATAAGTATCATCCTAATTGATCATGAATGGCTCTTACCCATCTCTTTAGTTAGGAAATTATCATAGATCCTTTTTAAATGAATTTGCTAATAGATTAGTTACTAGGTGTTAGATGATGTTTTTCTAATACTTAATGCTCTACTTTGATTAAATTCTAGTGCTAGTGTTAGGGTTATCAATATTAGTACGGTTTATATTATGGTTAGGCCTAAGTAAACTAATAACTAAGGAAAAATGAGGAAGATCCGCTAGTGGTTGTGTAGGAACCACGACCCATCCCGAGGATCGACCGAGTTTCCCCATGAATGTCGGGTCTCTCTTTGAAAGATTATTTTTGAAAGTTTATTAAGAATGGGAATGTACCTCTTATTAGGATTTTTGATTTTTTATAATCAAGTTTCAAATAAATTAAGCAAAGAGGCTTGACGATTTTTATTAATCATTTTATTTTAGGAATTAGTTTTAGAAAGTCTCGGGATATTATTTCATAATTTAGAAAACAGAAAAATTTGTATCTACTTTACTGTCGCAAGGCTTTAGGGCCAAAAAGCTGAATAACACCGGTTTGGATGGCCATAGGTCGAGACCGAAAAAATCGAGTCTCGGTCCTATAGCCTCAGCGATCGAGAAAATAAATGAAAATTTTTCATCTTTTTAAATAAGAAATACCGAGATGCGATCGGGAGAAATAAAATAAGGAAATGGGAGTTGCCATTCAATTTTAGGAATAAAAACTAACAAAAATAAAAGAATACTCTTCCAATCTTCGTATGGAAAACCAAGCTTGAAAGAGGTTTAAAAATGATTCCATCGGTCTAGAACCGAGAATCTAGATTTGGGAGCGAAGGTACAAAACGGGGATAAGCCCTTCCGTTCCGCCCGTCAACGAGACGACCTCTACTAATTCGAGAAGTGAGTTTAAGTAATGTGTTAAAACAGACCAAGCATACAACATACTAAGTGAAGAAATAAAATCAACCAAAACATTCCGAAAGTGATAAAAGCGGGAATGTAAATAAAAGCGATAAAAGAAAGCGAAAGGAAAAGTGAAAGAAAGCAAAAAGGAAATAAAAGATTACATCGGGAGGAATTAAAAAGTGATTACATCTCGAATCTACAATACTGAAACTAATAAATAACATAAATAAATAAACCGTAAGAAAGCTTGAAAGCGGATCTAGCACCCTCGGGTTGTCCCACTTGCCGATCTAGGTCTTGAGCCGGATCTGGAAGCGTGACGGTGGTGCATTGAAAGGGGCTTTTTGTGAGCTTTTGTGAGGCTAGATGGATATTAATGAAATATAAAGGATTTGGGATCGAGTTTTGGAAGTATAATGAAGATAGGATGAAAGAAAACCAAGAGATCGGAATACGGGCGGGTGCATTTAGTAGCTTTTAATTAGGTTTCGATAGCATTGGGAATAAGAAAAGGCCATGTGCAAAATGAGAGCCTAAGATCTCTATTTATAGAAGAGGATTAGGTCACAAAATGACCTAGGATTTAGCTGCAACGAACCGATCGAAATAAGCGGAAAATTGGCCAACAAAATACAAAAAAATGGACCGCATTAGGATTGAATCGGATCCAGGAATCACTCTAAGGTGCGTAGCACCGACCTCGGGATGACCTCATTTGGAAATCTTAGTTTCCGTGCTTTGGCTAAACATTGGAGCAACACGCAATGCTTTGGCGGAATTGGCCTTGAAGCATGGCACTAGCCTTGTACGACGTCGTTTGGTGAAGTTTGACTTCCGTGTCTCGCTTGGTTGCTTGAGTGAAAGAGTGAAACAATGCATTTTTTCCCAAAATAGAAGTGGCCGGCGCCGGTCTTAACAAATTTTCGAAAATGGAAATTTTCTATTTTTGGTGCGGGTTTCGTTTCCTGGTTGGGAGCCTAACTCGGGCTTGGTTCAGCCAAAAGAAAATGGGTATGTGGGCTGGCCCAAAGCAAAGAGGGCTGATTTTTGTAGTGTTAAGGGGTTCTTTGTGGTTTATCGGCTTCCATCATGCCAATCGATCTGCGACCGTGATCCGAATCCGCAAACAGTGCCGAGATTTCATCATCGAGCTAACAAATAAATAAAAGAGGAAAGGGATGACACTTTTTAGGTGTTTCTTGTTAGCGCCCACTTTGACCGAGTCCGAAAGATGAAGGTCAAAGTAGACACTGAAGGGTACTTACTGTTGATTCGAATGCCGATTGAATTAATACGTTTGGATTAGTCGTCTCTTAACTTGAACTCTAAGAGGAGAGCATGGACTTGACTAATGGAGTCCGAAGTTCGGGCGGCTGATTCCTGAACTTATCTAATTAAAGACCCGAAGCTAGAATTGGTGTGCCTAAACTTAACCATGTACTTAGTCTAAAGCTTAGTGGGAGGTTGAAGTTGACTCGGATAGTAAAGTCCGATGTCTAGCGAGGGTGCTCGAACATGACCGCTTCTTGGATCGAAGTTCAATAGGATATCCTGGGCTTGGCTCAATCAACGTCCCGATGCTCGGATGAGGGGCCTAAACTTGACCGCATACTTGGTCCGAAGCTTGGTTAAAACACTATGCAATAATAGTTTTGTTAGTTGATAATCAAATGTAAATGGTTGCAAGTGTTACCTTAAAAATGATATGTAACCGGATCACATTTCAAATGTGCCTCCTTGATGTGGCCATGGGGAAGTCCTGAAGTCTTGGCGTTGTGTCTTAACCTTGACTCGTTGTTGGGCCTGCAGCTTGATGGATGGATGAACCTTGACCACGGTTGGGCTCGAAGCTTGACGGGGTTGTTTGAACCTTGACCGCTGTTGGGTCCGAAACTTGACGGAGGTGTCCGAACCTTGATTGCTATTGGGCCTAAAGCTTGATGGAGATGATGTCCGAACCTTGACCGTTGTTGGGCCCGAAGCTTGATGGGGTTGTCCGAACCTTGACCATTGTTGGGCCCGAAGCTCGACAAAGATGACGTCCGAACCTTGACCGTTGTTGGGCTTGAGATTCGACCGAGGGTGTCTAAAATTTTGACCGCTGTTAGGCCTAAGCTCGATGTCTATACACTTTTGTCGGAATACTTATGTAGAAATTTTAGCCTAGACTTGGTCGTTAGATGACTTAAAATCTAGGGAACAACATGCTTGAAAATCTGATGTTCCATGAGGTTATGTACCTCATTCTAAATTTGAGCATTTAGTTTGTGTGCTTATAGCTCCTTTGTTTGTATGGTAGAAGATTTGTGCCTCTTCCCGAGTATCCTTGGAGTTATTGTATGATCCTTTCGGTCATGAGCCCCCACATTCTTCTTGTGTGTTTGTGTCTAGCTCTTCTCGAATGTTGGAGTTCGTGAGCTTCGACAGGAGATTCCTTTTGAAGGGAGTGGTACTGGTGACCTTCTTGATGCTAACTTGATGAATGATGCTTGATTAAATAATTCATTATAGGGTGCTTTGTTATTAATTTTTGAATTTTTAGAATTTTGACTCATACAAAGGAAATGAATGCAAGACTCTATTCTAAAAACAAATGTATTCTTTTATTAAGATGATGCAAAAAGTTTCAAAAAGACAAAGATAAAAGTTCACCTGGCCCACACTGCCCAAAATAGAACCTAATGAAAATGTGTTGCTTGAACTGTGATGTACTGCTGCTTGGGGATCGTGAATCGTAGACTTGATGGTTTAGTGCTAGATGAAAATAGCATGCTTCCTGATTGACTTCTGCTCCTTTGAGTAAGGCAAGGTGGCTTTGAATTTGAAAATTGGGATCAAGATTAGGATTGGGGTTGGATCTCGTGAACTTCCTACGTATCCACTACATCGGAAATAAGGCCATCGTAGTTCAAAAGGGAAGTACTGATTTAGGTTTTTTGGAAAACTGGAAAAGGAAATAAACATAGAACATATTTAAATAGGAAATGATGAGGGATGGGCACATTGGATGATCTTCTAGCTGGTTGAACCTTTTGTAGATGCCTGCTCCTCTTCCATAAGCATGCGGGCTCTAAGAGTGTTTTGAAGTCCATGAGCCGTAAGAACTTCGAGTGCGATGATAGGCAAGCTTCGGGTTTTTATGATGAGCCTAACCTGATCCTTTTTAGAAGGTCGGTAAGCCATGTGGGTAGCCTTTGCCCTCTAGCGAGTGAGAAAGTCGGTGAAGCTCTCACTATCTCCTTACTTGATTAGCTTAAGGTCTCGAAGAGTGACTGGTAGATCGGTATTGTAGGAGTATTGATGTAAGAACTCCCTACAAAGATCCTGCTAGTTTATAACTTTATGTGGGTCAACAACATTGTACAAGTTCATGACATCTATGTCAAACGTCCATGGGAAGTTAACATGGTATGTGTCCTTCGGTACATTCGTTGCCCTTATAAAGTTCGTCACGTTGTGGTGAGGGTTTTCGATCCCGTGGAACTTGATGTTAAGTATGGTGAATTTTGGGGGCAACTTGCCTTTAGGGTTGAAGTGAATCCCTAGGCTAAATAGTAGTCATTAAACATTTATGACTCACGCAACAACTTCTCTATTCGATCTATTTGTGAATCATAGTGAGGCTTGGAGCTGAGGCCAAGGTCTAGGCTGAGGGTTTGTTTCCTCTCCGTCCTTTCTTGCTTTATTAGCATTCTTGTTGAGGGTCTTGAGTATAAGATCAAGGGTTTTAGATATTGACTTAATCTTTTTATCTTGGGCGTCAATCTTAGCTTCCAATTTTGCAGCGAGACTCCTTAAATAAGGTCATGATGGGAGTTTGTTCCGGCTTGTTGGCCATTTTTAAAGGAAGGTTGTACTTTGACCTTGGGTGGCGCACTCGGTTTCACAAGCAAAGGTGTTGACCATACAGGTGTTGAAGTAGACTTCTTATTTCCTAGCGGCTTCGTGCTCAAGATTGACTCGTGAAAAATTTTTAGGGAGATGGGGCTTAAGTGCTTGACCCAAGGAACGACCGATGCCTAAGAAAAGAAAATGATATGCTTTTATTTGGATGCGCATAAGGAATGGAAGCCGACCAAAGTGAAATGCAACTATGCACATGGAGTCCCTTAGATTGGGATGAATTTGATTTGTTTAAGTGCAAACAAAGACTCTCCTAATTTGAGATGAATTTTATTTTTGACTAATGTAAGAATGGAATGAATGGACTCACCTTAATTGAGATGATTTTTAATTTGGCTAATGCACAAAAGAACTCACCTAATTAAGATGAATTTAATTTTGGCTAATGCGAAAATGAAATGAATAGACTCACTCGGAGTGCGAAAAGAGATGATGTTACGCTTTAAATTTAGAACATGACGAACATTAGATAGGGTTCTAATAACACCGTCATAAGTCTTAATTCGAACGATACCAATAGTCTAGTTGCCCATGTGAACAACACCAGAATTAAGAGAATTGTATGATGAAACTAATTCCTATGGGGACACATATGAAAAGTGCAACCGGAATCGGGAATCCAATTAGAATCATTCCCCTTTTCAAGGGAAATAGCAAATAAAGTGTCGCCATCAAACTCAACATCAACAAATCTAGCTTCACTATGAGGTTCCTGACATTATTTTTCTCTTCTTCTTTCTCCTTATTTTTTAATTTAAAACACTCGGAAATATCATGGCCCGACTTTCAACAATAATGACATGTGAAGACTCGGACACTTGCTCTATATCTTTACGAGTCATGCAAAAGGAATCGGGTATAACGATGTCATTCATATAGAGTTTTGATTCCAAGGCATTCTCTGTGTCTTAGAAACATACTTGAATTAAATAGTATCCTTCCTATGCGATTCGGCCTTCACATATCTCTTTAATCGTTTTTTGTTAGAGACTCGGAAAAGTTGTTCTTTATTACGAGTCCTTTCTCACTCGAGAATCGACTTGTGATTATTTACTCTATCGTTTGCATAGTCGGCATTCATAGTTCATTTCATGCTTAGTCTATATCAAGTTCTTTCTCACTTTGATATTTGTTGTAGAACGTGTTTCTTTTCTTAAGACTAAGTCATATGGAATTCGAGTATCATGGATATTAGACTCGAGAATATCCCATTTCCTTTCGACTCGGATAATCAATTGCGTAATTTCTCAAGATTATTTTGTTATACGTGTCTAACCTTGGACCAAAGTATTTTATACTTTGAGAACCAAAGTTGTTTTACTTTTGTAGGTTATTCAATCGAGGATATCTTTTCAAAACTACAAAAGTAGCCAGGCTCGAACGTCAAATCACCGGCGAGATATGGCTTTTCACCTTCCCTGCTTTAGTCTCGAGAAGATTGTGTCGGAAGGCATGCGCTTCAATATCCGGAAAGCTGGAACGCCAAGCCTAACGGTGGTTTTCACCTCGGTTTTCAAGACACAACCAATGGTTTTGGGACTTCCAAGAGAGTTAAACCGTTGTCCAACGTTCATATTTCAACGGATACTTTACGAGTGACTCGGAAAGCCTTTCTCAACGGTCACGAGAGGACTCTCGGTCGGCGAGATGGAAATAATGGCTACTTTGCCTGGTCTTATCTATAAGAAGAAGCCACTTCACAAGACTTGAAGGTTGCGAGAACATATTGTCTATACACTTACTTGTTCAAAGTTATTGTATTTTTACTCTCAATCTTCAACTTACAACTCCCACTCTGTAATTCATTACTTTCGAGTTGTAAGGTCTTGTACTTCGTTACAAACACTTCTTACATTCTTTGTAAGGTCCCTTGACTAAGTCTGTAAAGGTTAACTCGGCTTAGTTGTCCCTAGCTGTAAGGGTTATCTCAGCTAGGAAGTACTAGATCGAGATAAGGTAACTTACGAGTCTAGGAAAATCTGTATAGAGTTGTCTAAGGGAGCAACTCGGGTTACATCAAGTTCACGGTATTTTGTGGACTCAAAATAGTGGATTTGACTTCGTGTCTGGATTGACACGGGCCGTGGTTTTCTGCCCCGGGAGGGTTTCCACGTAAATATTTACGTGTTCTCTTTACGAGTTCATTCTAGACTCGAGACGGCATTAGTGCTCCTGCTTCTTCGATTCATTGCTTTACGAGTCCAATCTTTTCGACCCCGTGTTTAGACTCGGATTCTGTCTTGGTCACTTTTACGCACAAAAGTGTGTGTTTTCGCAAAGCTTTTTCCATCACCCTATTCACCCCCTCTAGGGTGACTCGAGACTCTCCCAGAGCAAACCTTCAATTGGTATCGAGCCTAGCCTTTCAGAAAGGATCTAACGGTCCAAAGGTTTAAAGATCGGATGGCTCGAGAACAGGAGAGTTCGACGAAGGTAGATCTTCCAACGAGGCCACCAAAATTCAAAGGTTCAAATTTCGGTCCTTTGGAAGAAGCTCATGGAATGTTTCCTTATGGATCACGATGAAGAAGTTTGGGAAATCATACAACAAGGAAACTACATTCCAACAAAGACGAGATGAATTCGAGAATCCTTCCAAAGACAAAGGCTGAGTTCACGCCGGCGAAGCGGAGAAGTTCGAAAGAACTTCAAAGCCATGAACATCCTCATATGCGCCATAAGCTCGGAAGAATATAATCGAGTCTCTGCACTGTGACTCTGCTAAAGAGGTGTGGGACACTTTGGTCAACACCTATGAAGGTACAAGTCGGGTGAGACAAGCAAAGATCAGCCGAGTATCTTCACAAATATGAGCTTTTCAAAATGGAGCCAGAAGAGAACATTACTCGGATGTTCATACGCTTCACCGAGATCACCAACAATCTCAAATCTCCGGGAAAGAAGATCTCCCATGAAGAAATGTGCCGAAAAATTCTCGAAGCCTACCCAAGAGACGATGGGGTCCTAAGGTGACTTGCCATAGAAGAAGCTCGAGAACCTCTCACTCTTGAAACCGGACGAGCTCATTGGAAAGCTTCGACTCATGAGATACATACGGAAGAAGAAGATGCTGAGGGTACTTCCAAAAGGAACGTCGCACTTAAAGCCTCGAGAATCCAAAGAAGCAAGTCCAAGCTCCTCGACTCGAGAAGATGATCCCATGGCACTCATTGCAAGAGGCTTCAAGAAAATGATGAAGCACAAAAGATGGGACAAAAGACTAAAAGAAGAATTCTACAAAAGGACAAGAGAGACGAGAAAAGGTAAGTTTTCTTCACCCTCAAAGTTATCTTTGTCTAAGAATTACGGATGTTTTGAATGTGGCGGCAAAGACCACATAGTCAAGGACTGTCCAAAACGAAGAAGGGACAGGAAGAAGAAAAAGGCCATGATGGCAACTTGGAGCGATGAGGAATCATCGAAGACGACGAGGATTCGAGATGACTCAAAGTGTCTAATGGCAATCAACGACTCGAAGCCGAAAAGAGTCGGACTCGGACACGAGACTCGAGATAATGAGGAAGCTGATCCTCAAGAGGTAATAAACTACTTCCTCAAATTCTCCAAAGTTGATTTAGCTAAATACATCTTTACTTTGGAAGAAAAGTCCAATTCGATTCTTCTCATTTCAAGGAGCAACTTGAGTCAATCACCTCTAAGAGCACTTCTTTAAAAAATGAATTGGAAAAGCTGAGACTCACACTCGAGAGAACTCAAGACAAGTGCTCAAACTAATGAGGCTGAGTCCGAGTTACTCGAAAAGAAAATGAGCAAGCTGAAACAGAAGCTTACTGAGTCTCGAGATCTGGTTTTAAAATTTACTCAAGGACAGAAGAACCTTGACATGCTCTTAGGTTCACAATGTGTCTCTTTTAGAAAAGAAGGTCTTGGGTTCAACAAGGAGGAAGAATCTAATTCTTACTCGGAATTGTTCAAAAAGGATTCCAGAGCTGTTAAGTTCAAAAGGCTGAGCATGGTCCCATTCACAAAAATGAAAGGAGGACTAAACCCGGACCTATCTACAAAAGGAAACCATTTTCTCCTGTTTCAAAAGGAAAGGTTTTTAAAAGGAAAGAGACACGGACTCGGTTCTCTAAGAAGAAGACTCGAGAATCGAGACTAAACCCAAAGTCATTCAAATCCGGGTTCCAAAGCACCTTCTTCCTCGAGAAAAGGACCACGGTAAGAAATGTTCTTGGGTTCGTTAGAGGAAGTGAGAAGGGTTAGATTATCTCTGTTTTGCGGGTCACTCGAGAAAGATCAAAAGGACATTGGTACCTGGACGGTGGATGCTCACGACATATGACAGGTGACCAAGGACTCTTTTCGAGTTGGAGTCATATAAAGGAGGAAAGGTGACCTTTGGTGATGACGGCAAGGGCAAGATAGTGGGCATTGGGAAGATTGGTAATGGAAACAGATCTGGTGAGCCCGAGTCTACCTTGTCAAAGGACTAAAGTACAACTTACTTAGCATCTCCCGAGCTTTGTGACAAAGGACAAGAGGTAAAATTCACTCAATCCAAGTGCTACATCACGAGATGAGATCACCAAAGAGATAAAACTTTCGGGTAAGAGATCGGGTAATACCTACATCATCCCTCTTTCGACCCAAGTCGGAATTTATCTGTTTGAAAGCATCTCTTCAAGATGATTCTTGGACTTGGCATCGTAGATTAGGTCATATTAGCATGCATACTATCAAAAAGCTTGCATCTCATCATCTAGTTAGAGGATTACCTAAGCGTACGTTTGAGAAGGATAAAGTATGTGAAGCATGCACCGAGAGGAAACAAGTCGAGATCTTCATTCAAATCTCTGAAGACAGTTTCCACATCCAACGTGCTTGAATTACTGCATATGGATCTATGTGGTGAAATTCCTGTAAAGAGTCTCGGAGGTAAATCTTACATACTTGTTATCATTGATGATTTTCAAGATTTACCTGGGTGTGTTTTCTTAAGCATAAGAATGAAGCCTTCAAGGAATTCAGTAAGCTACGTAGAAAGATTCAAGTGGAGTCCCGGACTCGAGATTCAAAAGATTCGAGCCCGACCATGGAAGGGAGTTCGATTACTCGGAATTCTCGAGTTTTGTGACAAGAATGGAATTTCTCACAACTTCTCAGCACCCAGAACTCCTCAACGAGAATGGAGTAGTTGAGAGAAAGAACGAGAACCCTTGAAGAAATAGCAAGGACGATGATGATTGAACACAACTTGCCTTACTATTTACGGGCGAAGCGATAAACACAGCCAACTACACTCTCAATCGATGCCTCATCGGACCCATTATGAAGAAAACACCTTATGAACTCTACAAAGGGAGGAAGCCAAACATTTCCTATTTCGGACCTTTTGGATGTAAGTGTTTTGTCCACAATAATGGTAAGGATCATCGACCAAGTTTGATGCTCGGTCGAGACGAAGGAATTTTTCTAGGTTACTCTTCTCATAGCAAAGCTTACCGTATCTTCAACAAGAGAACTAACAAAGTGGAAGAAAGTATCCACGTAGTGTTTGATGAGCTTGAACAGGAAAAACCAAGTGAATCTTCATACTCGGAGCTGAAGCTCGAAAGGATGATGATGAAGATGAGCTTTCAAAGACTCGAGAAGGAGATCACTCGAACGAGGAAGTTCAGAATGAAATAACTCAAGAAGTCGCTCGGAGCGAGCAAGTCAATGGAGCCGATCACTCGGAACAAGCTTACGAAGATCAAGCTATTCAGCCCACAAACACTGGTGAATCAAAGAAGCGGTAAAGCGTTCAAATTTACTTCCGAGTCATCCCCAAGAAAACATAATTTCGATATCAACGGTGGGGTAAGAACTCGTTCTTCTCTTCATAATCTATGTGCATTCACTGCATTCATTTCACTAACTGAACCCAAAAATGCACTAGAAGCTCTTAATGAACCCGAATGGGTAGAGGCCATGCAAGAAGAGCTGAATCAATTTGAAAGAAACCAAGTCCGGACTCGACCAGCCGACCTTCGACCACCCGGTTATAGGAACCAAATGGGTTTTCAAAAACAAAGCTGGATGAGGGTGGAATAGTTGTCAGAAACAAAGCTAGACTTGTAGCTCAAGGTTACAATCAAGAAGAAGGAATTGATTGTGGGGAAACCTTTGCCCGAGTAGCTAGAATTGAAGCCATTAGAATACTTGTTGGCATTTGCATCCTGCATGCATATTAAATTATATCAAATGGATGTTAAGTGTGCCTTTCTCAATGGTTTTATTGAAGAAGAGGTCTATGTCGAGCAGACCTCTTGGTTTTGAAAACTCGAGAATTTCCAAATCATGTTTTCAAACTTCAAAAGGCTCTCTATTGTCTTAAGCAAGCCCCTAGAGCTTGGTATGAAAGAGCTGAGCGGCTTCTGGTTCAAAATAATTTTAAAAGAGGTCGGATCGACAAGACCTTATTCATAAAGACCAAAGGGAAAGATTTTCTCATTGTTCAAATATATGTTGATGATATTATTTTCGGTGCTACTAATGAATTTACGTGCTGAGAATTTTACGAGTTGATGAGTCAAGAGTTCCAAATGAGTATGATGGGACAACTCAACTTCTTCCTTGGATTGCAAATCAAACAAGACAAAAATGGAATCTTTGTTCATCAATCAAAATACACCAAGGAGCTGCTGAAGAAATATAAGCTTCAAGATGCAAAGCACGCATCTACTCCTATGAGCGACGGTATAAAGCTCGACTCGGATGAGACGAGGTAAAGCGGTAGATCGAAACTCTATCGGGGTATGATTGGATCACTGCTATATCTTACTTCAAGCGGACCGAGATATAATGTTCGGTGTTTGCTTATGTGCACGATTTCAAGCTAATCCAAAAGAATCACATCTCATCTGCGGTGAAGAGAATATTCGAGATATCTTGCGAGGCACTCGGAATCTAGGACTATGGTACTCCGGAGACTCGGAGCCGACTCGACTGGGTACTCGAGACGCGAGACTATGCGAGGATACAAAGTTGATCGAAAGAGCACATCTAGAGCTTGCCAATTTACGGGTCAATCCCTAGTATCCTGGCACTCAAAGAAGCAAAACTTCGGTAGCTCTATCAAGCTGCGAAAGCTGAATATATTGCCTGCTGGAGCTTGTTGCGCTCGAGATTCTCTGGATAAAACAACACTTGAAGGACCTTGAACTATCTCTCAACTCAGTCCCAATCAAGTGTGATAATCAAAGCGCAATCGGTATCACTAAGAATCTGTCCGAGCACTCAAAAACAAAGCATATTGAAGTCGGGTATCACTTCTTACGCGATCACTCGGAAAAGGGTGATATTACACTTGAGTTCATTCCTACTAATCTTCAATTAGCTGATATCTTTACTAAGCCTCTTGGTGAAGATCAATTACATTTTATTCGAAATGAGCTTGGTATGTTAAATGCTTAGTTTTGTGTTATGATTCGTGAATATTTACGTGCCTTGTGCTTTCATTGTTAATAACCATCGGTTCGGTTGATCACGTGATCTTGGGCTGATAGTTATTTCTGTGTTTCGAGTCACTCGAAACTTTTACGAGTTAAACTCGGACGTAAGAGAAATTTGGACATCAAATTTTACTGAAGCTATCTCTAGAACAGTGGAGAGTTTCGGATTATAATTTCAAACCCGTTTTCTCTCTCTTTCTCGAGCGCTGCGATCGAGATCTTAACCGCAGATTTTAAACCACCGATATCTCAACCGTTGAAGAAGAACCGTCACACCGGGCATTAATCATCGATGGACGGGCTGAGTCGGAACGGAGTTACTTAACGGATAGTGAACGGGCGCGCGTACTCACTATAAATAATGACTATCCGTCTTCATCTCGGTATTCTAAAACTCCTTCCCTCTCAAACGAAACCCTCTCGCGGAAGCATACTACGTGAATAGTGTTCCCTGATCGTCCGCGAGACGTCGAAGAAGCTCTCTCTCTCTCTCGTAAGTTTTCAGCTGCTCATCTCTCTCTCTTCTACCAATTTCGTTTTCTTCTCTTCTACACCTCCTTCTCTTTCTTTTTCTCTCGAAAAGTTTCATTTTTCATCTCTCACCATGCCTAAAGAGGAAACCATCCCCACTTTCGGGTTTCTTCATCCTCTAAGAAGCCTCGCACCAACAAGCCGAAAGCTCAACCCCTTCTAAACCCGTTGTCACCCGACATCTTGCTGTTGGACGACAAGTTCTTCCCAACAACCAAATTCTCCTGGTTGTCCAATATCCAAACCACCGAGTCTACCCTTTCTTGTGCTTCGGCGAGTTCATCTATCCTGAACTTGTTTCGAGTTTTATACTCGTCTCACCCACTCAGAAAATGTTCTAACCTCTCGGGTTCAGAACATTACTGTTCAGTATCAACACCTCCCTCCTTCACCGTCTGTTCAAAGTCTCTTCTCTCTTCTTGAACAGCAACCCTATCCCCTTCACTTGAAGTTGCCGACGACTTCTTTGAAAAGTACGCTAAAGAATTCCACGGGTCCGGAAAGAACTTTTACGTGACTCGGTTGAAGTCGAAGCCGGACTTCTGCGTTTCCTGGCTGATGAGAACCTTCTTCTCACGGCATTCTAGCAAGGAGAACCCCAACTCCAAGCACCTTAAAGCCCTCTTCGATATCCTGGAGGGATACGAAGTCGACCTCTTCCCCTCCATCATTGAACAAATGGCCGCTGTGCCGGCTCGACTCCAGAGCAAGAAGAACACCTCCCTTCCTTTCGGTGCTCTTCTCACCCTTGTATTCAAACAATTCCAAGTTCCTCTTCCCTCGACCCTAACGCGGTGTGCAGGCGGCCATTGTGGTCGGCAAGAAGGAACTCCGAGGGTACGGATACCGGGAAACTAACCACTGGTGTGCGGGTTCACAACTTCGGAGCTGAGGCCTCCTTCTCCACCTCGGACTCGGAAATCCACCCCTCTTTCTCTTCCCTCTTCACCTGGTGGTGCCTCCACCTCCGGTGCTTCCAAAACTCTCTCTGCCCTCTTGTCTCCTGTCTTCATGGACAAGATCACCTCTGTGTCCTCCGATTTCGGAGACATGCTCGAGGGTTTCAAGTACGTTCTTCGAGGGTCGACCATCAACCAAAAGACGAGTCGAGTCCCAAATCCGAGAGCGACGGTCTCTCGTTCTTGAGATGAGAGAGCTGGTTAAGGAGCGAAGGAGCTGGCTGAGCTCCTCGAGAGCGACGGTCCAAGGCGGCTCGGGACCCGGATGACTCGGACCCATCCAGGCGTCTTCGAGCCCGAGCCGACCTCCTCGGAGAGCGAGGAAGCCAGGAAGCGAGAGGAAGAAGCTACGAGATGCGGCGGAGGACGCGAGGAACCTGCGGGTGAAGCGAGGCCCTTCCGGACAAAGGGAAGAAGAGGCCGTGGCTACTTGCTCCCCAAGCTCAAATTGCTTGTACTCGGCTCGGACGGCGATCCGAGTGGGTCGAAAGATCTCGCTCCTCCGGCGAGTCGGCCGAGCAGCCCCCTCCAGCCCCTGAGGTCCCAAGGGAAGAACCTCTCGATCCACTATCTCCGGGTCGGCCCCTCGGGCGAGCCCCTGCGAACTATTCCGGTTCTCCCTTCGCCACGCTCAAGCACATCGTCAAGGTCTTATCGGCGCCGGCGCACCTCCGCCTCTACTCGAAATCCCCACCTTCCTAGTTGGAGCCATGCACTGAGTCACGATTCCTCGGTGTCTCCGGAATTTACGCTTCAAAATTTTCTTTTTGTCCGGACAACTTATGTGTATTACTTGTTCTTTTCTCCTTTCTTTTTGGTTCTTGTTTTTCTTTGAAAGGCAAGGGGAGAAAATGTAGTCGAAAGCTGGTTGTCTTGTTTAGGGGAGTTTTTACTGCCCTTGTAAATTTTAATGGATTAATGCATTTCATTATTTACGAGTTCTTTCGTTTACGAGTTAATGAGTTAAAGCATACTTTATCTTGCTACGATATATTGTATATCACTACGATCTATTCAATATGCCTTATCTTTTTATCAAACTACTCGAGAATCAATCTATTTTCTTCTAACAAAGTTTACTGTTTAAGTTTGGAATGCCTTTCATCAAAAGGGGAGATTGAAGACTCGAGACATCTGCTCTATATCTTTACGAGTCATGCAAAAGGAATCGGGTATAACGATGTCATTCATATAGAGTTTTGATTCCAAGGCATTCTCTGTGTCTTAGAAACATACTTGAATTAAATAGTATCCTTCCTATGCGATTCGGCCTTCACATATCTCTTTAATCGTTTTTTGTTAGAGACTCGGAAAAGTTGTTCTTTATTCGAGTCCTTTCTCACTCGAGAATCGACTTGTGATTATTTACTCTATCGTTTGCATAGTCGGCATTCATAGTTCATTTCATGCTTAGTCTATATCAAGTTCTTTCTCACTTTGATATTTCTTTGTAGAATGTGTTTCTTTTCTTAAGACTAAGTCATATGGAATTACGAGTATCATGGATATTAGACTCGAGAATATCCCATTTCCTTTCGACTCGGATAATCAATTGCGTAATTTCTCAAGATTATTTTGTTATACGTGTCTAACCTTGGACAAAGTATTTTATACTTTGAGAACCAAAGTTGTTTTACTTTTGTAGGTTATTCAATCGAGGATATCTTTTCAAAACTACAAAAGTAGCCGAGCTTCGAACGTCAAATCACCAGCGAGATATGGCTTTTCACCTTCCACTGCTTTAGTCTCGAGAAGATTGTGTCGGAAGGCATGCGCTTCAATATCCGGAAAAGCTGGAACGCCAAGCCTAACGGTGGTTTTCACCTCGGTTTTCAAGACACAACCAATGGTTTTGGGACTTCCAAGAGAGTTAAACCGTTGTCCAACGTTCATATTTCAACGGATACTTTACGAGTGACTCGGAAAGCCTTTCTCAACGGTCACGAGAGGACTCTCGGTCAGCGAGATGGAAATAATGGCTACTTTGCCTGGTCTTATCTATAAGAAGAAGCCACTTCACAAGACTTGAAGGTTGCGAGAACATATTGTCTATACACTTACTTGTTCAAAGTTATTGTATTTTTACTCTCAATCTTCAACTTACAACTCCCACTCTGTAATTCATTACTTTACGAGTTGTAAGGTCTTGTACTTCGTTACAAACACTTCTTACATTCTTTGTAAGGTCCCTTGACTAAGTCTGTAAAGGTTAACTCGGCTTAGTTGTCCCTAGCTGTAAGGGTTATCTCGGCTAGGAAGTACTAGATCGAGATAAGGTAACTTCGAGTCTAGGAAAATGCTGTATAGAGTTGTCTAAGGGAGCAACTCGGGTTACGTCAAGTTCACGGTATTTTGTGGACTCAAAATAGTGGATTTGACTTCGTGTCTGGATTGACACGGGCCGTGGTTTTACTGCCCCGGGAGGGTTTCCACGTAAATATTTACGTGTTCTCTTTACGAGTTCATTCTAGACTCGAGACGGCATTAGTGCTCCTGCTTCTTCGATTCATTGCTTTACGAGTCCAATCTTTTCGACCCCGTGTTTAGACTCGGATTCTGTCTTGGTCACTTTTACGCACAAAAGTGTGTGTTTTCGCAAAGCTTTTTCCATCACCCTATTCACCCCCTCTAGGGTGACTCGAGACTCTCCCGAGCAAACCTTCAATTGGTATCGAGCCTAGCCTTTCGGAAAGGATCTAACGGTCCAAAGGTTTAAAGATCGGATGGCTCGAGAACACCGGAGAGTTCGACGAAGGTAGATCTTCCAACAGGCCACCAAAATTCAAAGGTTCAAATTTCGGTCCTTTGGAAGAAGCTCATGGAATGTTTCCTTATGGATCACGATGAAGAAGTTTGGGAAATCATACAACAAGGAAACTACATTCCAACAAAGACGAGATGAATTCGAGAATCCTTCCAAAGACAAAGGCTGAGTTCACGCCGGCGAAGCGAGAGAAGTTCGAAAGAACTTCAAAGCCATGAACATCCTCATATGCGCCATAAGCTCGGAAGAATATAATCGAGTCTCTGCACTGTGACTCTGCTAAAGAGGTGTGGGACACTTTGGTCAACACCTATGAAGGTACAAGTCGGGTGAGACAAGCAAAGATCAGCCGAGTATCTTCACAAATATGAGCTTTTCAAAATGGAGCCGAGAAGAGAACATTACTCGAGATGTTCATACGCTTCACCGAGATCACCAACAATCTCAAATCTCCGGGAAAGAAGATCTCCCATGAAGAAATGTGCCGAAAAATTCTCGAAGCCTACCCAAGAGACGATGGGGTCCTAAGGTGACTTGCCATAGAAGAAGCTCGAGAACCTCTCACTCTTGAAACCGGACGAGCTCATTGGAAAGCTTCGACTCATGAGATACATACGGAAGAAGAAGATGCTTGAGGTACTTCCAAAAGGAACGTCGCACTTAAAGCCTCGAGAATCCAAAGAAGCAAGTCCAAGCTCCTCGACTCGGAAGATGATCCCATGGCACTCATTGCAAGAGGCTTCAAGAAAATGATGAAGCACAAAAGATGGGACAAAAGACTAAAAGAAGAATTCTACAAAAAGGACAAGAGAGACGAGAAAAGGTAAGTTTTCTTCACCCTCAAAGTTATCTTTGTCTAAGAATTACGGATGTTTTGAATGTGGCGGCAAAGACCACATAGTCGAGGACTGTCCAAAACGAAGAAGGGATAGGAAGAAGAAAAAGGCCATGATGGCAACTTGGAGCGATGAGGAATCATCGAAGACGACGAGGATTCGAGATGACTCAAAGTGTCTAATGGCAATCAACGACTCGAAGCCGAAAAGGAGTCGGACTCGAGACACAGAACTCGAGATAATGAGGAAGCTGATCCTCAAGAGGTAATAAACTACTTCCTCAAATTCTCCAAAGTTGATTTAGCTAAATACATCTTTACTTTGGAAGAAAAGTCCAATTCGATTCTTTTCATTTCAAGGAGCAACTTGAGTCAATCACCTCTAAGAGCACTTCTTTAAAAAATGAATTGGAAAAGCTGAGACTCACACTCGAGAGAACTCAAGACAAGTGCTCAAACTAATGAGGCTGAGTGCGAGTTACTCGAAAAAGAAAATGAGCAAGCGAAACAGAAGCTTGCTGAGTCTCGAGATCTGGTTTTAAAATTTACTCAAGGACAGAAGAACCTTGACATGCTCTTAGGTTCACAATGTGTCTCTTTTAGAAAAGAAGGTCTTGGGTTCAACAAGGAGGAAGAATCTAATTCTTACTCGGAATTGTTCAAAAGGATTCCAGAGCTGTTAAGTTCAAAAGGTGAGCATGGTCCCATTCACAAAAATGAAAGGAGGACTAAACCCGAGACCTATCTACAAAAGGAAACCATTTTCTCCTGTTTCAAAAGGAAAGGTTTTTAAAAGGAAAGAGACACAGGACTCGGTTCTCTAAGAAGAAGACTCGAGAATCGAGACTAAACCCAAAGTCATTCAAATGCGGGTTCCAAAGCACCTTCCTCCTCGAGAAAGGACCACGGTAAGAAATGTTCTTGGGTTCGTTAGAGGAAGTGAGAAGGGTTAGATTATCTCTGTTTTGCGGGTCACTCGAAAAAGATCAAAAGGACATTGGTACCTGGACGGTGGATGCTCACGACATATGACGGGTGACCAAGGACTCTTTTACGAGTTGGAGTCATATAAAGGAGGAAAGGTGACCTTTGGTGATGACGGCAAGGGCAAGATAGTGGGCATTGGGAAGATTGGTAATGGAAACGATCTGGTGAGCCCGGTCTACCTTGTCAAAGGACTAAAGTACAACTTACTTAGCATCTCCCAGCTTTGTGACAAAGGACAAGAGGTAAAATTCACTCAATCCAAGTGCTACATCACGAGATGAGATCACCAAAGAGATAAAACTTTCGGGTAAGAGATCGGGTAATACCTACATCATCCCTCTTTCGACCCAAGTCGAGAATTTATCTGTTTGAAAGCATCTCTTCAAGATGATTCTTGGACTTGGCATCGTAGATTAGGTCATATTAGCATGCATACTATCAAAAAGCTTGCATCTCATCATCTAGTTAGAGGATTACCTAAGCGTACGTTTGAGAAGGATAAAGTATGTGAAGCATGCACCGAGAGGAAACAAGTCGAGATCTTCATTCAAATCTCTGAAGACAGTTTCCACATCCAACGTGCTTGAATTACTGCATATGGATCTATGTGGTGAAATTCCTGTAAAGAGTCTCGGAGGTAAATCTTACATACTTGTTATCATTGATGATTTTCAAGATTTACCGGGTGTGTTTTCTTAAGCATAAGAATGAAGCCTTCAAGGAATTCAGTAAGCTACGTAGAAAGATTCAAGTGGAGTCCCGGACTCAGATTCAAAAGATTCGAGCCGACCATGGAAGGGAGTTCGATTACTCGAGAATTCTCGAGTTTTGTGACAAGAATGGAATTTCTCACAACTTCTCGGCACCCAGAACTCCTCAACGAGAATGGAGTAGTTGAGAGAAAGAACGAGAACCCTTGAAGAAATAGCAAGGACGATGATGATTGAACACAACTTGCCTTACTATTTACGGGCGAAGCGATAAACACAGCCAACTACACTCTCAATCGATGCCTCATCGGACCCATTATGAAGAAAACACCTTATGAACTCTACAAAGGGAGGAAGCCAAACATTTCCTATTTCGGACCTTTTGGATGTAAGTGTTTTGTCCACAACAATGGTAAGGATCATCGACCAAGTTTGATGCTCGGTCGAGACGAAGGAATTTTTCTAGGTTACTCTTCTCATAGCAAAGCTTACCGTATCTTCAACAAGAGAACTAACAAAGTGGAAGAAAGTATCCACGTAGTGTTTGATGAGCTTGAGCAGGGAAAAACCAAGTGAATCTTCATACTCGGAAGCTGAAGCTCGGAAAGGATGATGATGAAGATGAGCTTTCAAAGACTCGAGAAGGAGATCACTCGGAACGAGGAAGTTCGAGAATGAAATAACTCAAGAAGTCGCTCGGAGCGAGCAAGTCAATGGAGCCGATCACTCGGAACAAGCTTACGAAGATCAAGCTATTCAGCCCACAAACACTGGTGAATCAAAGAAGCTGGTAAAGCGTTCAAATTTACTTCCAGTCATCCCCAAGAAAACATAATTTCTGATATCAACGAGTGGGGTAAGAACTCGTTCTTCTCTTCATAATCTATGTGCATTCACTTGCATTCATTTCACTAACTGAACCCAAAAATGCACTAGAAGCTCTTAATGAACCCGAATGGGTAGAGGCCATGCAAGAAGAGCTGAATCAATTTGAAAGAAACCAAGTACGGACTCGACCAACCGACCTTCGACCACCCGGTTATAGGAACCAAATGGGTTTTCAAAAACAAAGCTGGATGAGGGTGGAATAGTTGTCGGAAACAAAGCTAGACTTGTAGCTCGAGGTTACAATCAAGAAGAAGGAATTGATTGTGGGGAAACCTTTGCCCAGTAGCTAGAATTGAAGCCATTAGAATACTTGTTGGCATTTGCATCCTGCATGCATATTAAATTATATCAAATGGATGTTAAGTGTGCCTTTCTCAATGGTTTTATTGAAGAAGAGGTCTATGTCGAGCGGCCTCTTGGTTTTGAAAACTCGAGAATTTCCAAATCATGTTTTCAAACTTCAAAAGGCTCTCTATGGTCTTAAGCAAGCCCCTAGAGCTTGGTATGAAAGAGCTGAGCGGCTTCCTGGTTCAAAATAATTTTAAAAGAGGTCGGATCGACAAGACCTTATTCATAAAGACCAAAGGGAAAGATTTTCTCATTGTTCAAATATATGTTGATGATATTATTTTCGGTGCTACTAATGAATTTACGTGCGAGAATTTTACGAGTTGATGAGTCAAGAGTTCCAAATGAGTATGATGGGAGAACTCAACTTCTTCCTTGGATTGCAAATCAAACAAGACAAAAATGGAATCTTTGTTCATCAATCAAAATACACCAAGGAGCTAGCTGAAGAAATATAAGCTTCGAGATGCAAAGCACGCATCTACTCCTATGAGCGACGGTATAAAGCTCGACTCGGATGAGACGAGGTAAAGCGGTAGATCGAAACTCTATCGGGGTATGATTGGATCAACTGCTATATCTTACTTCAAGCGGACCGAGATATAATGTTCGGTGTTTGCTTATGTGCACGATTTCAAGCTAATCCAAAAGAATCACATCTCATCTGCGGTGAAGAGAATATTCGAGATATCTTGCGAGGCACTCGAGAATCTAGGACTATGGTACTCCGGAGACTCGGAGCCGACTCGGCCTGGGTACTCGAGACGCGAGACTATGCGGGATACAAAGTTGATCGAAAGAGCACATCTGGAGCTTGCCAATTTACGGGTCAATCCCTAGTATCCTGGCACTCAAAGAAGCAAAACTTCGGTAGCTCTATCAAGCTGCGGAAGCTGAATATATTGCCGCTTGGAGCTTGTTGCGCTCAGATTCTCTGGATAAAACAACACTTGAAGGACCTTGGACTATCTCTCAACTCAGTCCCAATCAAGTGTGATAATCAAAGCGCAATCGGTATCACTAAGAATCTGTCCGGCACTCAAAAACAAAGCATATTGAAGTCGGGTATCACTTCTTACGCGATCACTCGGAAAAGGGTGATATTACACTTGAGTTCATTCCTACTAATCTTCAATTAGCTGATATCTTTACTAAGCCTCTTGGTGAAGATCAATTACATTTTATTCGAAATGAGCTTGGTATGTTAAATGCTTAGTTTTGTGTTATGATTCGTGAATATTTACTGTGCCTTGTGCTTTCATTGTTAATAACCATCGGTTCGGTTGATCACGTGATCTTGGGCTGATAGTTATTCTGTGTTTACGAGTCACTCGAAACTTTTACGAGTCAAACTCGAGACGTAAGAGAAATTTGGACATCAAATTTTACTGAAGCTATCTCTAGAACAGTGGAGAGTTTCGGATTATAATTTCAAACCCGTTTTCTCTCTCTTTCTCGAGCGCTGCGATCGAGATCTTAACCGCAGATTTTAAACCACTGATATCTCAACCGTTGAAGAAGAACCGTCACACGGGCATTAATTATCGATGGACGGGCTGAGTCGGAACGGAGTTACTTAACGGATAGTGAACGGGCGCGCGTACTCACTATAAATAATGACTATCCGTCTTCATCTCGGTATTCTAAAACTCCTTCCCTCTCAAACGAAACCCTCTCGCGGAAGCATACTACGTGAATAGTGTTCCACGATCGTCCGCGAGACGTCGAAGAAGCTCTCTCTCTCTCTCGTAAGTTTTCAACTGCTCATCTCTCTTTCTTCTACCAATTTCGTTTTCTTCTCTTCTACACCTCCTTCTCTTTCTTTTTCTCTCGAAAAGTTTCATTTTTCATCTCTCACCATGCCTAAAGAGGAAACCATCCCGACTTTCGGGTTTCTTCATCCTCTAAGAAGCCTCGCACCAACAAGCCGAAAGCTCAACCCCTTCTAAACCCGTTGTCACCCGACATCTTGCTGTTGGACGACAAGTTCTTCCCAACAACCAAATTCTCCTGGTTGTCCAATATCCAAACCACCGGAGTCTACCCTTTCTTGTGCTTCGGCGAGTTCATCTATCCTGAACTTGTTTCGAGTTTTATACTCATCTCACCCACTCCGAAAATGTTCTAACCTCTCGGGTTCAGAACATTACTGTTCGATATCAACACCTCCCTCCTTCACCGTCTGTTCAAAGTCTCTTCTCTCTTCTTGAACAGCAACCCTATCCCCTTCACTGAAGTTGCCGACGACTTCTTTGAAAAGTACGCTAAAGAATTCCCCGGGTCCGGAAAGAACTTTTACGTGACTCGGTTGAAGTCGAAGCCGGACTTACTGTGTTTCTGCTGATGAGAACCTTCTTCTCACGGCATTCTAGCAAGGAGAACCCCAACTCCAAGCACCTCAAAGCCCTCTTCGATATCCTGGAGGGATACGAAGTCGACCTCTTCCCCTCCATCATTGAGCAAATGGCCGCTGTGCCGGCTCAACTCCAGAGCAAGAAGAACACCTCCCTTCCTTTCGGTGCTCTTCTCACCCTTGTATTCAAACAATTCCAAGTTCCTCTTCCCTCGACCCTAACGCGGTGTGCAGGCGGCCATTGTGGTCGGCAAGAAGGAACTCCGAGGGTACGGATACCGGGAAACTAACCACGGTGTGCGGGTTCACTAACTTCGGAGCTGAGGCCTCCTTCTCCACCTCGGACTCGGAAATCCACCCCTCTTTCTCTTCCCTCTTCACCTGGTGGTGCCTCCACCTCCGGTGCTTCCAAAACTCTCTCTGCCCTCTTGTCTCCTGTCTTCATGGACAAGATCACCTCTGTGTCCTCTGATTTCGGAGACATGCTCGAGGGTTTCAAGTCTGTTCTTCGGGGTCGACCATCAACCAAAAGGCTGAGTCGAGTCCCAAATCCGAGAGCGACGGTCTCTCGTTCTTGAGATGAGAGAGCTGGTTAAGGAGCAGAAGGAGCTGGCTGAGCTCCTCGAGAGCGACGGTCCAAGGCGGCTCGGGACCCGGATGACTCGAGACCCATCGAGGCGTCTTCGAGCCCAGGCCGACCTCCTCGGAGAGCGAGGAAGCCGAGGAAGCGAGAGGAAGAAGCTACGGATGCGGCGGAGGACGGCGAGGAACCTGCGGGTGAAGCGAGGCCCTTCCGGACAAAGGGAAGAAGAGGCCGTGGCTACTGCTCCCCAAGCTCAAATTGCTTGTACTCGGCTCGGACGGCGATGCGAGTGGGTCGAAAGATCTCGCTCCTCCGGCGAGTCGGCCGAGCGGCCCCCTCCGGCCCCTGAGGTCCCAAGGGAAGAACCTCTCGATCCACTATCTCCGGGTCAGCCCCTCGGGCGAGCCCCTGCGAACTATTCCGGTTCTCCCTTCGCCGCGCTCAAGCACATCGTCAAGGTCTTATCGGCGCCGGCGCACCTCCGCCTCTACTCGAAATCCCCACCTTCCTAGTTGGAGCCATGCACTGAGTCACGATTCCTCGGTGTCTCCAGAATTTACTGCTTCAAAATTTTCTTTTTGTCCGGACAACTTATGTGTATTACTTGTTCTTTTCTCCTTTCTTTTTGGTTCTTGTTTTTCTTTGAAAGGCAAGGGGAGAAAATGTAGTCGAAGCTGGTTTGTCTTGTTTAGGGGAGTTTTTCTTGCCCTTGTAAATTTTAATGGATTAATGCATTTCATTATTTACGAGTTCTTTCGTTTACGAGTTAATGAGTTAAAGCATACTTTATCTTGCTACGATATATTGTATATCACTACGATCTATTCAATATGCCTTATCTTTTTATCAAACTACTCGAGAATCAATCTATTTTCTTCTAACAAAGTTTACTGTTTAAGTTTGGAATGCCTTTCATCAAAAAGGGGAGATTGAAGACTCGAGACACTTGCTCTATATCTTTACGAGTCATGCAAAAGGAATCGGGTATAACGATGTCATTCATATAGAGTTTTGATTCCAAGGCATTCTCTGTGTCTTAGAAACATACTTGAATTAAATAGTATCCTTCCTATGCGATTCGGCCTTCACATATCTCTTTAATCGTTTTTAGTTAGCGACTCGGAAAAGTTGTTCTTTATTCGAGTCCTTTCTCACTCGAGAATCGACTTGTGATTATTTACTCTATCGTTTGCATAGTCGGCATTCATAGTTCATTTCATGCTTAGTCTATATCAAGTTCTTTCTCACTTTGATATTTCTTTGTAGAACGTGTTTCTTTTCTTAAGACTAAGTCATATGGAATTCGAGTATCATGGATATTAGACTCGAGAATATTCCATTTCCTTTCGACTCGAGATAATCAATTGCGTAATTTCTCAAGATTATTTTGTTATACTGTGTCTAACCTTGGACCAAAGTATTTTATACTTTGAGAACCAAAGTTGTTTTACTTTTGTAGGTTATTCAATCGAGGATATCTTTTCAAAACTACAAAAGTAGCCGAAGCTTCGAACGTCAAATCACCGGCGAGATATGGCTTTTCACCTTCCCTGCTTTAGTCTCGGAAGATTGTGTCGGAAGGCATGCGCTTCAATATCCGGAAAAGCTGGAACGCCAAGCCTAACGGTGGTTTTCACCTCGGTTTTCAAGACACAACCGATGGTTTTGGGACTTCCAAGAGAGTTAAACCGTTGTCCAACGTTCATATTTCAACGGATACTTTACGAGTGACTCGGAAAGCCTTTCTCAACGGTCACGAGAGGACTCTCGGTCGGCGAGATGGAAATAACGGCTACTCTGCTGGTCTTATCTATAAGAAGAAGCCACTTCACAAGACTTGAAGGTTGCGAGAACATATTGTCTATACACTTACTTGTTCAAAGTTATTGTATTTTTACTCTCAATCTTCAACTTACAACTCCCACTCTGTAATTCATTACTTTACGAGTTGTAAGGTCTTGTACTTCGTTACAAACACTTCTTACATTCTTTGTAAGGTCCCTTGACTAAGTCTGTAAAGGTTAACTCAGCTTAGTTGTCCCTAAGCTGTAAGGGTTATCTCAGCTAGGAAGTACTAGATCGAGATAAGGTAACTTCGAGTCTAGGAAAATGCGTATAGAGTTGTCTAAGGGAGCAACTCGGGTTACGTCAAGTTCACGGTATTTTGTGGACTCAAAATAGTGGATTTGACTTCGTGTGCTGGATTGACACGGGCCGTGGTTTTCTGCCCGAGGAGGGTTTCCACGTAAATATTTACGTGTTCTCTTTACGAGTTCATTCTAGACTCGAGACGGCATTAGTGCTCCTGCTTCTTCGATTCATTGCTTTACGAGTCCAATCTTTTCGACCCCGTGTTTAGACTCGGATTCTGTCTTGGTCACTTTTACGCACAAAAGTGTGTGTTTTCGCAAAGATTTTTCCATCACCCTATTCACCCCCTCTAGGGTGACTCGAGACTCTCCCGAGCAAACCTTCAATTGGTATCGAGCCTAGCCTTTCAGAAAGGATCTAACGGTCCAAAGGTTTAAAGATCGGATGGCTCGAGAACAGGAGAGTTCGACGAAGGTAGATCTTCCAACAGGCCACCAAAATTCAAAGGTTCAAATTTCGGTCACTTGGAAGAAGCTCATGGAATGTTTCCTTATGGATCACGATGAAGAAGTTTGGGAAATCATACAACAAGGAAACTACATTCCAACAAAGACGAGATGAATTCGAGAATCCTTCCAAAGACAAAGGCTGAGTTCACGCCGGCGAAGCGAGAAGTTCGAAAGAACTTCAAAGCCATGAACATCCTCATATGCGCCATAAGCTCGGAAGAATATAATCGAGTCTCTGCACTGTGACTCTGCTAAAGAGGTGTGGGACACTTTGGTCAACACCTATGAAGGTACAAGTCGGGTGAGACAAGCAAAGATCGGCCGGTATCTTCACAAATATGAGCTTTTCAAAATGGAGCCAGAAGAGAACATTACTCGAGATGTTCATACGCTTCACCGAGATCACCAACAATCTCAAATCTCACGGGAAAGAAGATCTCCCATGAAGAAATGTGCCGAAAAATTCTCGAAGCCTACCCAAGAGACGATGGGGTCCTAAGGTGGCTTGCCATAGAAGAAGCTCGAGAACCTCTCACTCTTGAAACCGGACGAGCTCATTGGAAAGCTTCGACTCATGAGATACATACGGAAGAAGAAGATGCTGAGGGTACTTCCAAAAGGAACGTCGCACTTAAAGCCTCGAGAATCCAAAGAAGCAAGTCCAAGCTCCTCGACTCAGAAGATGATCCCATGGCACTCATTGCAAGAGGCTTCAAGAAAATGATGAAGCACAAAAGATGGGACAAAAGACCAAAAGAAGAATTCTACAAAAAGGACAAGAGAGACAGAAAAGGTAAGTTTTCTTCACCCTCAAAGTTATCTTTGTCTAAGAATTACGGATGTTTTGAATGTGGCGGCAAAGACCACATAGTCAAGGACTGTCCAAAACGAAGAAGGGACAGGAAGAAGAAAAAGGCCATGATGGCAACTTGGAGCGATGAGGAATCATGCGAAGACGACGAGGATTCGAGATGACTCAAAGTGTCTAATGGCAATCAACGACTCGAAGCCGAAAAGAGTCGAGACTCGAGACACGAGACTCGAGATAATGAGAAGCGATCCTCAAGAGGTAATAAACTACTTCCTCAAATTCTCCAAAGTTGATTTAGCTAAATACATCTTTACTTTGGAAGAAAAGTCCAATTCGATTCTTCTCATTTCAAGGAGCAACTTGAGTCAATCACCTCTAAGAGCACTTCTTTAAAAAATGAATTGGAAAAGCTGAGACTCACACTCGAGAGAACTCAAGACAAGTGCTCAAACTAATGAGGCTGAGTGCGAGTTACTCGAAAAGAAAATGAGCAAGCGAAACAGAAGCTTGCGAGTCTCGAGATCTGGTTTTAAAATTTACTCAAGGACAGAAGAACCTTGATATGCTCTTAGGTTCACAATGTGTCTCTTTTAGAAAAGAAGGTCTTGGGTTCAACAAGGAGGAAGAATCTAATTCTTACTCGGAATTGTTCAAAAGGATTCAGAGCTGTTAAGTTCAAAAGGCTGAGCATGGTCCCATTCACAAAAATGAAAGGAGGACTAAACCCGGACCTATCTACAAAAGGAAACCATTTTCTCCTGTTTCAAAAGGAAAGGTTTTTAAAAGGAAAGAGACACGGACTCGGTTCTCTAAGAAGAAGACTCGAGAATCGAGACTAAACCCAAAGTCATTCAAATGCTGGGTTCCAAAGCACCTTCTTCCTCGAAAAGGACCACGGTAAGAAATGTTCTTGGGTTCGTTAGAGGAAGTGAGAAGGGTTAGATTATCTCTGTTTTGCGGGTCACTCGAAAAGATCAAAAGGACATTGGTACTGGACGGTGGATGCTCACGACATATGACAGGTGACCAAGGACTCTTTTACGAGTTGGAGTCATATAAAGGAGGAAAGGTGACCTTTGGTGATGACGGCAAGGGCAAGATAGTGGGCATTGGGAAGATTGGTAATGGAAACAGTCTGGTGAGCCCGAGTCTACCTTGTCAAAGGACTAAAGTACAACTTACTTAGCATCTCCCGGCTTTGTGACAAAGGACAAGAGGTAAAATTCACTCAATCCAAGTGCTACATCACGAGATGAGATCACCAAAGAGATAAAACTTTCGGGTAAGAGATCGGGTAATACCTACATCATCCCTCTTTCTGACCCAAGTCAGAATTTATCCTGTTTGAAAGCATCTCTTCAAGATGATTCTTGGACTTGGCATCGTAGATTAGGTCATATTAGCATGCATACTATCAAAAAGCTTGCATCTCATCATCTAGTTAGAGGATTACCTAAGCTGTACGTTTGAGAAGGATAAAGTATGTGAAGCATGCACCGAGAGGAAACAAGTCGAGATCTTCATTCAAATCTCTGAAGACAGTTTCCACATCCAACGTGCTTGAATTACGCATATGGATCTATGTGGCGAAATTCTGTAAAGAGTCTCGGAGGTAAATCTTACATACTTGTTATCATTGATGATTTTCAAGATTTACCTGGGTGTGTTTTCTCAAGCATAAGAATGAAGCCTTCAAGGAATTCAGTAAGCTACGTAGAAAGATTCAAGTGGAGTCCCAGGACTCGGATTCAAAAGATTCGAGCTGACCATGGAAGGGAGTTCGATTACTCGGAATTCTCGAGTTTTGTGACAAGAATGGAATTTCTCACAACTTCTCGGCACCCAGAACTCCTCAACAGAATGGAGTAGTTGAGAGAAAGAACAGAACCCTTGAAGAAATAGCAAGGACGATGATGATTGAACACAACTTGCCTTACTATTTACGGGCGAAGCGATAAACACGACCAACTACACTCTCAATCGATGCCTCATCGGACCCATTATGAAGAAAACACCTTATGAACTCTACAAAGGGAGGAAGCCAAACATTTCCTATTTCGGACCTTTTGGATGTAAGTGTTTTGTCCACAACAATGGTAAGGATCATCGACCAAGTTTGATGCTCGGTCGAGACGAAGGAATTTTTCTAGGTTACTCTTCTCATAGCAAAGCTTACCGTATCTTCAACAAGAGAACTAACAAAGTGGAAGAAAGTATCCACGTAGTGTTTGATGAGCTTGAACAGGAAAAACCAAGTGAATCTTCATACTCGGAGCTGAAGCTCGAAAGGATGATGATGAAGATGAGCTTTCAAAGACTCGAAGGAGATCACTCGAACGAGGAAGTTCGAGAATGAAATAACTCAAGAAGTCGCTCGGAGCGAGCAAGTCAATGGAGCCGATCACTCGGAACAAGCTTCGAAGATCAAGCTATTCAGCCCACAAACCTGGTGAATCAAAGAAGCGGTAAAGCGTTCAAATTTACTTCCGAGTCATCCCCAAGAAAACATAATTTACGATATCAACGGTGGGGTAAGAACTCGTTCTTCTCTTCATAATCTATGTGCATTCACTGCATTCATTTCACTAACTGAACCCAAAAATGCACTAGAAGCTCTTAATGAACCCGAATGGGTAGAGGCCATGCAAGAAGAGCTGAATCAATTTGAAAGAAACCAAGTACGGACTCGACCAACCGACCTTCGACCACCCAGTTATAGGAACCAAATGGGTTTTCAAAAACAAAGCTGGATGAGGGTGGAATAGTTGTCAGAAACAAAGCTAGACTTGTAGCTCAAGGTTACAATCAAGAAGAAGGAATTGATTGTGGGGAAACCTTTGCCCAGTAGCTAGAATTGAAGCCATTAGAATACTTGTTGGCATTTGCATCCTGCATGCATATTAAATTATATCAAATGGATGTTAAGTGTGCCTTTCTCAATGGTTTTATTGAAGAAGAGGTCTATGTCGAGCGGCCTCTTGGTTTTGAAAACTCAGAATTTCCAAATCATGTTTTCAAACTTCAAAAGGCTCTCTATGGTCTTAAGCAAGCCCCTAGAGCTTGGTATGAAAGAGCTGAGCGGCTTCTGGTTCAAAATAATTTTAAAAGAGGTCGGATCGACAAGACTTTATTCATAAAGACCAAAGGGAAAGATTTTCTCATTGTTCAAATATATGTTGATGATATTATTTTCGGTGCTACTAATGAATTTACGTGCGAGAATTTTACGAGTTGATGAGTCAAGAGTTCCAAATGAGTATGATGGGAGAACTCAACTTCTTCCTTGGATTGCAAATCAAACAAGACAAAAATGGAATCTTTGTTCATCAATCAAAATACACCAAGGAGCTGCTGAAGAAATATAAGCTTCAAGATGCAAAGCACGCATCTACTCCTATGAGCGACGGTATAAAGCTCGACTCGAGATGAGACGAGGTAAAGCGGTAGATCGAAACTCTATCGGGGTATGATTGGATCACTGCTATATCTTACTTCAAGCGAGACCGAGATATAATGTTCGGTGTTTGCTTATGTGCACGATTTCAAGCTAATCCAAAAGAATCACATCTCACTTTGCGGTGAAGAGAATATTCGAGATATCTTGCGAGGCACTCGAGAATCTAGGACTATGGTACTCCAGAGACTCGGAGCCGACTCGGCCGGGTACTCGAGACGCGGACTATGCGAGGATACAAAGTTGATCGAAAGAGCACATCTGGAGCTTGCCAATTTACAGGTCAATCCCTAGTATCCTGGCACTCAAAGAAGCAAAACTCGGTAGCTCTATCAGCTGCAGAAAGCTGAATATATTGCCGCTTGGAGCTTGTTGCGCTCGAGATTCTCTGGATAAAACAACACTTGAAGGACCTTGAACTATCTCTCAACTCGGTCCCAATCAAGTGTGATAATCAAAGCGCAATCAGTATCACTAAGAATCTGTCCGGCACTCAAAAACAAAGCATATTGAAGTCAGGTATCACTTCTTACGCGATCACTCGGAAAAGGGTGATATTACACTTGAGTTCATTCCTACTAATCTTCAATTAGCTGATATCTTTACTAAGCCTCTTGGTGAAGATCAATTACATTTTATTCGAAATGAGCTTGGTATGTTAAATGCTTAGTTTTGTGTTATGATTCGTGAATATTTACGTGCCTTGTGCTTTCATTGTTAATAACCATCGGTTCGGTTGATCACGTGATCTTGGGCTGATAGTTATTTCTGTGTTTCGAGTCACTCGAAACTTTTACGAGTCAAACTCGGACGTAAGAGAAATTTGGACATCAAATTTTACGAAGCTATCTCTAGAAACAGTGGAGAGTTTCGGATTATAATTTCAAACCCGTTTTCTCTCTCTTTCTCGAGCGCTGCGATCGAGATCTTAACCGCAGATTTTAAACCACTCGATATCTCAACCGTTGAAGAAGAACCGTCACACGGGCATTAATCATCGATGGACGGGCTGAGTCGGAACGGAGTTACTTAACGGATAGTGAACGGGCGCGCGTACTCACTATAAATAATGACTATCCGTCTTCATCTCGGTATTCTAAAACTCCTTCCCTCTCAAACGAAACCCTCTCGCGGAAGCATACTACGTGAATAGTGTTCCACGATCGTCCGCGAGACGTCGAAGAAGCTCTCTCTCTCTCTCGTAAGTTTTCAATTGCTCATCTCTCTCTCTTCTACCAATTTCGTTTTCTTCTCTTCTACACCTCCTTCTCTTTCTTTTTCTCTCGAAAAGTTTCATTTTTCATCTCTCACCATGCCTAAAGAGGAAACCATCCCCACTTTCGGGTTTCTTCATCCTCTAAGAAGCCTCGCACCAACAAGCCGAAAGCTCAACCCCTTCTAAACCCGTTGTCACCCGACATCTTGCGCTTGGACGACAAGTTCTTCCCAACAACCAAATTCTCCTGGTTGTCCAATATCCAAACCACCGGAGTCTACCCTTTCTTGTGCTTCGGCGAGTTCATCTATCCTGAACTTGTTTCGAGTTTTATACTCATCTCACCCACTCAGAAAATGTTCTAACCTCTCGGGTTCGGAACATTACTTGTTCAGTATCAACACCTCCCTCCTTCACCGTCTGTTCAAAGTCTCTTCTCTCTTCTTGAACAGCAACCCTATCCCCTTCACTGAAGTCGCCGACGACTTCTTTGAAAAGTACGCTAAAGAATTCCACGGGTCCGGAAAGAACTTTTACGTGACTCGGTTGAAGTCGAAGCCGAGACTTCGCGTTTCTGGCGATGAGAACCTTCTTCTCACAGCATTCTAGCAAGGAGAACCCCAACTCCAAGCACCTTAAAGCCCTCTTCGATATCCCGGAGGGATACGAAGTCGACCTCTTCCCCTCCATCATTGAACAAATGGCCGCTGTGCCGGCTCAACTCCGGAGCAAGAAGAACACCTCCCTTCCTTTCGGTGCTCTTCTCACCCTTGTATTCAAACAATTCCAAGTTCCTCTTCCCTCGACCCTAACGCGGTGTGCGAGGCGGCCATTGTGGTCGGCAAGAAGGAACTCCGAGGGTACGGATACCGGGAAACTAACCACGGTGTGCAGGTTCACAACTTCGGAGCTGAGGCCTCCTTCTCCACCTCGGACTCGGAAATCCACCCCTCTTTCTCTTCCCTCTTCACCTGGTGGTGCCTCCACCTCCGGTGCTTCCAAAACTCTCTCTCGCCCTCTTGTCTCCTGTCTTCATGGACAAGATCACCTCTGTGTCCTCGATTTCGGAGACATGCTCGGGGTTTCAAGTCCGTTCTTCGGGGTCGACCATCAACCAAAAGGCGAGTCGAGTCCCAAATCCGAGAGCGGCAGTCTCTCGTTCTTGAGATGAGAGAGCTGGTTAAGGAGCGAAGGAGCTGGCTGAGCTCCTCGAGAGCGACGGTCCAAGGCGGCTCGGGACCGGATGACTCGAGACCCATCGAGGCGTCTTCGAGCCCGAGCCGACCTCCTCGGAGAGCGAGGAAGCCGAGGAAGCGAGAGGAAGAAGCTACGGATGCGGCGGAGGACGCGAGGAACCTGCGGGTGAAGCGAGGCCCTTCCGGACAAAGGGAAGAAGAGGCCGTGGCTACTTGCTCCCCAAGCTCAAATTGCTTGTACTCGGCTCGGACGGCGATGCGAGTGGGTCGAAAGATCTCGCTCCTCCGGCGAGTCGGCCGAGCGAGCCCCCTCCGGCCCCTGAGGTCCCAAGGGAAGAACCTCTCGATCCACTATCTCCGGGTCGGCCCCTCGGAGCGAGCCCCTGCGAACTATTCCGGTTCTCCCTTCGCCACGCTCAAGCACATCGTCAAGGTCTTATCGGCGCCGGCGCACCTCCGCCTCTACTCGAAATCCCCACCTTCCTAGTTGGAGCCATGCACTGAGTCACGATTCCTCGGTGTCTCCGGAATTTACGCTTCAAAATTTTCTTTTTGTCCGGACAACTTATGTGTATTACTTGTTCTTTTCTCCTTTCTTTTTGGTTCTTGTTTTTCTTTGAAAGGCAAGGGGAGAAAATGTAGTCGAAGCTGGTTGTCTTGTTTAGGGGAGTTTTTCTTGCCCTTGTAAATTTTTAATGGATTAATGCATTTCATTATTTACGAGTTCTTTCGTTTCGAGTTAATGAGTTAAAGCATACTTTATCTTGCTCGATATATTGTATATCACTCGATCTATTCAATATGCCTTATCTTTTTATCAAACTACTCGAGAATCAATCTATTTTCTTCTAACAAAGTTTACGTTTAAGTTTGGAATGCCTTTCATCAAAAGGGGAGATTGAAGACTCGGACACTTGCTCTATATCTTTACGAGTCATGCAAAAGGAATCGGGTATAACGATGTCATTCATATAGAGTTTTGATTCCAAGGCATTCTCTGTGTCTTAGAAACATACTTGAATTAAATAGTATCCTTCCTATGCGATTCGGCCTTCACATATCTCTTTAATCGTTTTTTGTTAGAGACTCGGAAAAGTTGTTCTTTATTACGAGTCCTTTCTCACTCGAGAATCGACTTGTGATTATTTACTCTATCGTTTGCATAGTCGGCATTCATAGTTCATTTCATGCTTAATCTATATCAAGTTCTTTCTCACTTTGATATTTCTTTGTAGAACGTGTTTCTTTTCTTAAGACTAAGTCATATGGAATTACGAGTATCATGGATATTAGACTCGGAATATCCCATTTCCTTTCGACTCGAGATAATCAATTGCGTAATTTCTCAAGATTATTTTGTTATACGTGTCTAACCTTGGACCAAAGTATTTTATACTTTGAGAACCAAAAGTTGTTTTACTTTTGTAGGTTATTCAATCGAGGATATCTTTTCAAAACTACAAAAGTAGCCAGGCTTCGAACGTCAAATCACTAGCGAGATATGGCTTTTCACCTTCCCTGCTTTAGTCTCGAGAAGATTGTGTCGGAAGGCATGCGCTTCAATATCCGGAAAAGCTGGAACGCCAAGCCTAACGGTGGTTTTCACCTCGGTTTTCAAGACACAACCAATGGTTTTGGGACTTCCAAGAGAGTTAAACCGTTGTCCAACGTTCATATTTCAACGGATACTTTACGAGTGACTCGAAAGCCTTTCTCAACGGTCACGAGAGGACTCTCGGTCAGCGAGATGGAAATAATGGCTACTTTGCCTGGTCTTATCTATAAGAAGAAGCCACTTCACAAGACTTGAAGGTTGCGAGAACATATTGTCTATACACTTACTTGTTCAAAGTTATTGTATTTTTACTCTCAATCTTCAACTTACAACTCCCACTCTGTAATTCATTACTTTACGAGTTGTAAGGTCTTGTACTTCGTTACAAACACTTCTTACATTCTTTGTAAGGTCCCTTGACTAAGTCTGTAAAGGTTAACTCGGCTTAGTTGTCCCTAGCTGTAAGGGTTATCTCAGCTAGGAAGTACTAGATCGAGATAAGGTAACTTCGAGTCTAGGAAAATGCTGTATAGAGTTGTCTAAGGGAGCAACTCGGGTTACGTCAAGTTCACGGTATTTTGTGGACTCAAAATAGTGGATTTGACTTCGTGTCTGGATTGACACGGGCCGTGGTTTTCTGCCCCAGGAGGGTTTCCACGTAAATATTTACGTGTTCTCTTTACGAGTTCATTCTAGACTCGAGACGGCATTAGTGCTCCTGCTTCTTCGATTCATTGCTTTACGAGTCCAATCTTTTCGACCCCGTGTTTAGACTCGGATTACTGTCTTGGTCACTTTTACGCACAAAAGTGTGTGTTTTCGCAAAGCTTTTTCCATCACCCTATTCACCCCCTCTAGGGTGACTCGAGACTCTCCCAGAGCAAACCTTCAATTGGTATCGAGCCTAGCCTTTCGGAAAGGATCTAACAGTCCAAAGGTTTAAAGATCGGATGGCTCGAGACACCAGGAGAGTTCGACGAAGGTAGATCTTCCAACGAGGCCACCAAAATTCAAAGGTTCAAATTTCGGTCACTAGAAGAAGCTCATGGAATGTTTCCTTATGGATCACGATGAAGAAGTTTGGGAAATCATACAACAAGGAAACTACATTCCAACAAAGACGAGATGAATTCGAGAATCCTTCCAAAGACAAAGGCTGAGTTCACGCCGGCGAAGCGAGAGAAGTTCGAAAGAACTTCAAAGCCATGAACATCCTCATATGCGCCATAAGCTCGGAAGAATATAATCGAGTCTCTGCACTGTGACTCTGCTAAAGAGGTGTGGGACACTTTGGTCAACACCTATGAAGGTACAAGTCGGGTGAGACAAGCAAAGATCGGCCGAGTATCTTCACAAATATGAGCTTTTCAAAATGGAGCCAGAAGAGAACATTACTCGGATGTTCATACGCTTCACCGAGATCACCAACAATCTCAAATCTCACGGGAAAGAAGATCTCCCATGAAGAAATGTGCCGAAAAATTCTCAGAAGCCTACCCAAGAGACGATGGGGTCCTAAGGTGACTTGCCATAGAAGAAGCTCGAGAACCTCTCACTCTTGAAACCGAGACGAGCTCATTGGAAAGCTTCGACTCATGAGATACATCCGGAAGAAGAAGATGCTTGAGGGTACTTCCAAAAGGAACGTCGCACTTAAAGCCTCGAGAATCCAAAGAAGCAAGTCCAAGCTCCTCGACTCGGAAGATGATCCCATGGCACTCATTGCAAGAGGCTTCAAGAAAATGATGAAGCACAAAAGATGGGACAAAAGACCAAAAGAAGAATTCTACAAAAGGACAAGAGAGACGAAAAGGTAAGTTTTCTTCACCCTCAAAGTTATCTTTGTCTAAGAATTACGGATGTTTTGAATGTGGCGGCAAAGACCACATAGTCAAGGACTGTCCAAAACGAAGAAGGGACGAGGAAGAAGAAAAAGGCCATGATGGCAACTTGGAGCGATGAGGAATCATCCGAAGACGACGAGGATTCGAGATGACTCAAAGTGTCTAATGGCAATCAGCGACTCGAAGCCGAAAAGGAGTCGGACTCGAGACACGAGACTCGAGATAATGAGGAAGCTGATCCTCAAGAGGTAATAAACTACTTCCTCAAATTCTCCAAAGTTGATTTAGCTAAATACATCTTTACTTTGGAAGAAAAGTCCAATTCCGATTCTTTTCATTTCAAGGAGCAACTTGAGTCAATCACCTCTAAGAGCACTTCTTTAAAAAATGAATTGGAAAAGCTGAGACTCACACTCGAGAGAACTCAAGACAAGTGCTCAAACTAATGAGGCGAGTCCGAGTTACTCGGAAAAGAAAATGAGCAAGCTGAAACGAAGCTTGCGAGTCTCGAGATCTGGTTTTAAAATTTACTCAAGGACGGAAGAACCTTGACATGCTCTTAGGTTCACAATGTGTCTCTTTTAGAAAAGAAGGTCTTGGGTTCAACAAGGAGGAAGAATCTAATTCTTACTCGGAATTGTTCAAAAGGATTCCGAAGCTGTTAAGTTCAAAAGGTGAGCATGGTCCCATTCACAAAAATGAAAGGAGGACTAAACCCGGACCTATCTACAAAAGGAAACCATTTTCTCCTGTTTTAAAAGGAAAGGTTTTTAAAAGGAAAGAGACACGAGACTCGGTTCTCTAAGAAGAAGACTCGAGAATCGAGACTAAACCCAAAGTCATTCAAATGCGGGTTCCAAAGCACCTTCCTCCTCGAGAAAGGACCACGGTAAGAAATGTTCTTGGGTTCGTTAGAGGAAGTGAGAAGGGTTAGATTATCTCTGTTTTGCGGGTCACTCGAGAAAGATCAAAAGGACATTGGTACCTGGACGGTGGATGCTCACGACATATGACAGGTGACCAAGGACTCTTTTACGAGTTGGAGTCATATAAAGGAGGAAAGGTGACCTTTGGTGATGACGGCAAGGGCAAGATAGTGGGCATTGGGAAGATTGGTAATGGAAACGATCTGGTGAGCCCAGTCTACCTTGTCAAAGGACTAAAGTACAACTTACTTAGCATCTCCCAGCTTTGTGACAAAGGACAAGAGGTAAAATTCACTCAATCCAAGTGCTACATCACGGATGAGATCACCAAAGAGATAAAACTTTCGGGTAAGAGATCGGGTAATACCTACATCATCCCTCTTTCGACCCAAGTCGGAATTTATCTGTTTGAAAGCATCTCTTCAAGATGATTCTTGGACTTGGCATCGTAGATTAGGTCATATTAGCATGCATACTATCAAAAAGCTTGCATCTCATCATCTAGTCAGAGGATTACCTAAGCTGTACGTTTGAGAAGGATAAAGCATGTGAAGCATGCACCGAGAGGAAACAAGTCGAGATCTTCATTCAAATCTCCGAAGACGGTTTCCACATCCAACGTGCTTGAATTACTGCATATGGATCTATGTGGTGAAATTCCTGTAAAGAGTCTCGGAGGTAAATCTTACATACTTGTTATCATTGATGATTTTTCAAGATTTACCTGGGTGTGTTTTCTTAAGCATAAGAATGAAGCCTTCAAGGAATTCGAGTAAGCTCCGTAGAAAGATTCAAGTAGAGTCCCGGACTCGGATTCAAAAGATTCGAGCCGACCATGGAAGGGAGTTCGATTACTCGGAATTCTCGAGTTTTGTGACAAGAATGGAATTTCTCACAACTTCTCAGCACCCAGAACTCCTCAACGAGAATGGAGTAGTTGAGAGAAAGAACGAGAACCCTTGAAGAAATAGCAAGGACGATGATGATTGAACACAACTTGCCTTACTATTTACGGGCGAAGCGATAAACACGGCCAACTACACTCTCAATCGATGCCTCATCGGACCCATTATGAAGAAAACACCTTATGAACTCTACAAAGGGAGGAAGCCAAACATTTCCTATTTCGAGACCTTTTGGATGTAAGTGTTTTGTCCACAACAATGGTAAGGATCATCGACCAAGTTTGATGCTCGGTCGAGACGAAGGAATTTTTCTAGGTTACTCTTCTCATAGCAAAGCTTACCGTATCTTCAACAAGAGAACTAACAAAGTGGAAGAAAGTATCCACGTAGTGTTTGATGAGCTTGAACAGGGAAAAACCAAGTGAATCTTCATACTCGGAGCTGAAGCTCGAAAGGATGATGATGAAGATGAGCTTTCAAAGACTCAGAAGGAGATCACTCGAACGAGGAAGTTCGGAATGAAATAACTCAAGAAGTCGCTCGGAGCGAGCAAGTCAATGGAGCCGATCACTCGGAACAAGCTTACGAAGATCAAGCTATTCAGCCCACAAACACTGGTGAATCAAAGAAGCGGTAAAGCGTTCAAATTTACTTCCAGTCATCCCCAAGAAAACATAATTTCGATATCAACGAGTGGGGTAAGAACTCGTTCTTCTCTTCATAATCTATGTGCATTCACTGCATTCATTTCACTAACTGAACCCAAAAATGCACTAGAAGCTCTTAATGAACCCGAATGGGTAGAGGCCATGCAAGAAGAGCTGAATCAATTTGAAAGAAACCAAGTCCGGACTCGACCAACCGACCTTCGACCACCCGGTTATAGGAACCAAATGGGTTTTCAAAAACAAAGCTGGATGAGGGTGGAATAGTTGTCGGAAACAAAGCTAGACTTGTAGCTCAAGGTTACAATCAAGAAGAAGGAATTGATTGTGGGGAAACCTTTGCCCCAGTAGCTAAAATTGAAGCCATTAGAATACTTGTTGGCATTTGCATCCTGCATGCATATTAAATTATATCAAATGGATGTTAAGTGTGCCTTTCTCAATGGTTTTATTGAAGAAGAGGTCTATGTCGAGCAGACCTCTTGGTTTTGAAAACTCGGAATTTCCAAATCATGTTTTCAAACTTCAAAAGGCTCTCTATTGTCTTAAGCAAGCCCCTAGAGCTTGGTATGAAAGACTGAGCGGCTTCCTGGTTCAAAATAATTTTAAAAGAGGTCGGATCGACAAGACCTTATTCATAAAGACCAAAGGGAAAGATTTTCTCATTGTTTAAATATATGTTGATGATATTATTTTCGGTGCTACTAATGAATTTACGTGCCGAGAATTTTCCGAGTTGATGAGTCAAGAGTTCCAAATGAGTATGATGGGACAACTCAACTTCTTCCTTGGATTACAAATCAAACAAGACAAAAATGGAATCTTTGCTCATCAATCAAAATACACCAAGGAACTGCTGAAGAAATATAAGCTTCAAGATGCAAAGCACGCATCTACTCCTATGAGCGACGAGTATAAAGCTCGACTCGAGATGAGACAGGTAAAGCGGTAGATCGAAACTCTATCGGGGTATGATTGGATCACTGCTATATCTTACTTCAAGCGGACCGAGATATAATGTTCGGTGTTTGCTTATGTGCACGATTTCAAGCTAATCCAAAAGAATCACATCTCACTGCGGTGAAGAGAATATTCGAGATATCTTGCGAGGCACTCGGAATCTAGGACTATGGTACTCCGGAGACTCGAAGCCGACTCGACTCGGGTACTCGGACGCGGACTATGCGGGATACAAAGTTGATCGAAAGAGCACATCCGGAGCTTGCCAATTTACGGGTCAATCCCTAGTATCCTGGCACTCAAAGAAGCAAAACTCGGTAGCTCTATCAAGCTGCGAAGCTGAATATATTGCCGCTGGAGCTTGTTGCGCTCGGATTCTCTGGATAAAACAACACTTGAAGGACCTTGAACTATCTCTCAACTCAGTCCCAATCAAGTGTGATAATCAAAGCGCAATCGGTATCACTAAGAATCTGTCCGGCACTCAAAAACAAAGCATATTGAAGTCGGGTATCACTTCTTACGCGATCACTCGGAAAAGGGTGATATTACACTTGAGTTCATTCCTACTAATCTTCAATTAGCTGATATCTTTACTAAGCCTCTTAGTGAAGATCAATTCTGTTTTATTCGAAATGAGCTTGGTATGTTAAATGCTTAGTTTTGTGTTATGATTCGTGAATATTTACGTGCCTTGTGCTTTCATTGTTAATAACCATCGGTTCGGTTGATCACGTGATACTTGGGCTGATAGTTATTTCTGTGTTTCGAGTCACTCGAAACTTTTCGAGTCAAACTCGGACGTAAGAGAAATTTGGACATCAAATTTTCTGAAGCTATCTCTAGAACAGTGGAGAGTTTCGGATTATAATTTCAAACCCGTTTTCTCTCTCTTTCTCGAGCGCTGCGATCGAGATCTTAACCGCAGATTTTAAACCACCGATATCTCAACCGTTGAAGAAGAACCGTCACACCGGGCATTAATCATCGATGGACGGGCTGAGTCGGAACGGAGTTACTTAACGGATAGTGAACGGGCGCGCGTACTCACTATAAATAATGACTATCCGTCTTCATCTCGGTATTCTAAAACTCCTTCCCTCTCAAACGAAACCCTCTCGCGGAAGCATACTACGTGAATAGTGTTCCACGATCGTCCGCGGACGTCGAAGAAGCTCTCTCTCTCTCTCGTAAGTTTTCAACTGCTCATCTCTCTCTCTTCTACCAATTTCGTTTTCTTCTCTTCTACACCTCTTTCTCTTTCTTTTTCTCTCGAAAAGTTTCATTTTTCATCTCTCACCATGCCTAAAAGAGGAAACCATCCCGACTTTCGGGTTTCTTCATCCTCTAAGAAGCCTCGCACCAACAAGCCGGAAAGCTCAACCCCTTCTAAACCCGTTGTCACCCGACATCTTGCTATCTGGACGACAAGTTCTTCCCAACAACCAAATTCTCCTGGTTGTCCAATATCCAAACCACCGGAGTCTACCCTTTCTTGTGCTTCGGCGAGTTCATCTATCCTGAACTTGTTTCGAGTTTTATACTCATCTCACCCACTCAGAAAATGTTCTAACCTCTCGGGTTCGGAACATTACTTGTTCAGTATCAACACCTCCCTCCTTCACCGTCTGTTCAAAGTCTCTTCTCTCTTCTTGAACAGCAACCCTATCCCCTTCACTGAAGTCGCCGACGACTTCTTTGAAAAGTACGCTAAAGAATTCCCGGGTCCGGAAAGAACTTTTACGTGACTCGGTTGAAGTCGAAGCCGGACTTCGTGTTTCTGCTGATGAGAACCTTCTTCTCACGAGCATTCTAGCAAGGAGAACCCCAACTCCAAGCACCTCAAAGCCCTCTTCGATATCCCGGAGGGATACGAAGTCGACCTCTTCCCTCCATCATTGAACAAATGGCCGCTGTGCCGGCTCGACTCCGAGCAAGAAGAACACCTCCCTTCCTTTCGGTGCTCTTCTCACCCTTGTATTCAAACAATTCCAAGTTCCTCTTCCCTCGACCCTAACGCGGTGTGCGAGGCGGCCATTGTGGTCGGCAAGAAGGAACTCCGAGGGTACGGATACCAGGAAACTAACCCCGGTGTCCGGGTTCACAACTCGGAGGCGAGGCCTCCTTCTCCACCTCGGACTCGGAAATCCACCCCTCTTTCTCTTCCCTCTTCACTGGTGGTGCCTTCACCTCCGGTGCTTCCAAAACTCTCTCCGCCCTCTTGTCTCCTGTCTTCATGGACAAGATCACCTCTGTGTCCTCCGATTTCGGAGACATGCTCGGGGTTTCAAGTCCGTTCTTCGGGGTCGACCATCAACCAAAAGACTGGTCGAGTCCCAAATCCGAGAGCGACGGTCTCTCGTTCTTGAGATGAGAGAGCTGGTTAAGGAGCGAGAAGAGCTGGCTGAGCTCCTCGAGAGCGACGGTCCAAGGCGGCTCGGGACCCGGATGACTCGGACCCATCCGAGGCGTCTTCGAGCCCAGGCCGACCTCCTCGGAGAGCGAGGAAGCCGAGGAAGCGAGAGGAAGAAGCTACGAGATGCAGCGGAGGACGCGAGGAACCTGCGGCTGAAGCGAGGCCCTTCCGGACAAAGGGAAGAAGAGGCCGTGGCTACTTGCTCCCCAAGCTCAAATTGCTGTACTCGGCTCGGACGGCGAGTCCGAGTGGGTCGAAGATCTCGCTCCTCCGGCGAGTCGGCCGGAGCAGCCCCTCCAGCCCTCGAGGTCCCAAGGGAAGAACCTCTCGATCCACTATCTCCGGGTCAGCCCCTCGAGGCGAGCCCCTGCGAACTATTCCGGTTCTCCCTTCGCCACGCTCAAGCACATCGTCAAGGTCTTATCGGCGCCGGCGCACCTCCGCCTCTACTCGAAATCCCCACCTTCCTAGTTGGAGCCATGCACCGAGTCACGATTCCTCGGTGTCTCCGAATTTCGCTTCAAAATTTTCTTTTTGTCCGGACAACTTATGTGTATTACTTGTTCTTTTCTCCTTTCTTTTTGGTTCTTGTTTTTCTTTGAAAGGCAAGGGGAGAAAATGTAGTCGAAGCTGGTTATCTTGTTTAGGGGAGTTTTTACTGCCCTTGTAAATTTTTAATGGATTAATGCATTTCATTATTTCGAGTTCTTTCGTTTTCGAGTTAATGAGTTAAAGCATACTTTATCTTGCTCGATATATTGTATATCACTCGATCTATTCAATATGCCTTATCTTTTTATCAAACTACTCGGAATCAATCTATTTTCTTCTAACAAAGTTTCTGTTTATGTTTGGAATGCCTTTCATCAAAAGGGGAGATTGAAGACTCGGACATCTGCTCTATATCTTTCCGAGTCATGCAAAAGGAATCGGGTATAACGATGTCATTCATATAGAGTTTTGATTCCAAGGCATTCTCTCGTGTCTTAGAAACATACTTGAATTAAATAGTATCCTTCCTATGCGATTCGGCCTTCACATATCTCTTTAATCGTTTTTTTGTTAGAGACTCGGAAAAGTTGTTCTTTATTCCGAGTCCTTTCTCACTCGGAATCCGACTTGTGATTATTTACTCTATCGTTTGCATAGTCGGCATTCATAGTTCATTTCATGCTTAGTCTATATCAAGTTCTTTCTCACTTTGATATTTCTTTGTAGAACGTGTTTCTTTTCTTAAGACTAAGTCATATGGAATTCCGAGTATCATGGATATTAGACTCGGAATATCCCATTTCCTTTCGACTCGGATAATCAATTGCGTAATTTCTCAAGATTATTTTGTTATCTCGTGTCTAACCTTGGACCAAAGTATTTTATACTTTGAGAACCAAAGTTGTTTTACTTTTGTAGGTTATTCAATCGAGGATATCTTTTCAAAACTACAAAAGTAGCCGGCTTCGAACGTCAAATCACCAGCGAGATATGGCTTTTCACCTTCCCCGCTTTAGTCTCGGAAGATTGTGTCGAAGCATGTCGCTTCAATATCCGGAAAAGCTGGAACGCCAAGCCTAACGAGTGGTTTTCACCTCGGTTTTCAAGACACAACCAATGGTTTTGGGACTTCCAAGAGAGTTAAACCGTTGTCCAACATTCATATTTCAACGGATACTTTCTGAGTGACTCGAAAGCCTTTCTCAACGGTCACGAGAGGACTCTCGGTCAGCGAGATGGAAATAACGGCTACTCTGCCTGGTCTTATCTATAAGAAGAAGCCACTTCACAAGACTTGAAGGTTGCAGAACATATTGTCTATACACTTACTTGTTCAAAGTTATTGTATTTTTACTCTCAATCTTCAACTTACAACTCCCACTCGTAATTCATTACTTTCGAGTTGTAAGGTCTTGTACTTCGTTACAAACACTTCTTACATTCTTTGTAAGGTCCCTTGACTAAGTCTGTAAAGGTTAACTCAGCTTAGTTGTCCCTAGCTGTAAGGGTTATCTCAGCTAGGAAGTACTAGATCGAGATAAGGTAACTTCGAGTCTAGGAAAATCCGTATAGAGTTGTTTAAGGGAGCAACTCGGGTTACGTCAAGTTCACGGTATTTTGTGGACTCAAAATAGTGGATTTGACTTCGTGTCTGGATTGACACGGGCCGTGGTTTTCTGCCCCGGGAGGGTTTCCACGTAAATATTTCGTGTTCTCTTTCCGAGTTCATTCTAGACTCGGACGGCATTAGTGCTCCCGCTTCTTCGATTCATTGCTTTACGAGTCCAATCTTTTCGACCCCGTGTTTAGACTCGGATTCTGTCTTGGTCACTTTTCCGCACAAAAGTGTGTGTTTTCGCAAAGATTTTTCCATCACCCTATTCACCCCCTCTAGGGTGACTCGAGACTCTCCCCGAGCAAACCTTCAACATGTTTTGATGGATTTACGTTTTTGAAATTTATGTTTAGAACCCTTCTTTTCTCTAACAGTCAAACCCTTGCCTTTATCAACATGCACATCAATATCATACTTCCCTTTAGATAAAAGATTAGCCTTAACACCCTCAAATGACAATGTCTTATTATTCCTATATAAGAGGATTTCTTTGAAATGCTTATAAGAGAGCGGCAATGAAACAACCGACAAAATAACTTTATTCTCCTCTTCAATTTTAACATTTAAATTCCCTAAATCAATAAGGATGAAATTAAACTCATTAAGATGCTTACGAATGGGAGTACCTTCGGTGATAGAGAATGTGTACAAATGCTCTTTGCGATGGATTTTGTTAGCAAGACTCTTGGTCATGTAAAATTGCTCTAATCGAAGCCAAAGATCTGCAGAGGAAGACTTGTCAATTACCTCACGAAGAACATGAGGCGCAGAGCATAAGTGAATTATTAAAAGAGCTTTCTCATGGAGTTTCTCCCATTGCTCATCAATCATGGTGCAGGAAATGTGTATGATTTAGGTTAATATCTTGAATTTGGAATAATTTCTTGAATGATCTTGTGAATAAAAATGGTGGAAACGTTGGAGCTACGGCAATTACTAGCAATAAACTTGGGCAATAAAATGTGCAATAATCTTTGCGATAAACCCATGTAACAGCTGAAGAATAAACCCCAAAAATGGATGAAGACAAACTACCATGGAAAAAACAAGCAAATACTACGAAGCAGCCCGACAAGGTTGTGCCAAGCATGGCACCGGGGTGCCACATTGGCACGGTCATGACTAGTGGCACGGTTTAGGCGGTGCCACTATTCTGGCTGGGACTCGCTCTTGGTTTTCAGCTACGGCACGTGCATCGTCATTTTTGGCACGGTCGTGCCACCTTGATACTTGCTAATTCTCGAGCCTTTACAAGATCAAAAGTTCCGACAAACAAAGGGTCAATGGATAGTAGGATGTTCGCTCGGCTAAAAACCAACAAAGAAAAAGGTATGTGAAATGTTTGTAGTCTATAAAGAAAAATGAAGATATCCTCTAAATACCTTCTTAAATTGGTGATTAGTGTATTTGAAAAACAATATCTTCCCTTTTACTTCCCAAAAAACAAAAACAAAAAAAAAAAACCCTCTTGAGATGCAAAACTCCAAATCACTTTCCATTTTTATATAGTATCCTATGTTTTCTTTGTAGAATATTCTTTTCCAATAGTAAACATCGCATGCCCTAATTTATCAGAAGATGAAGGCGTTAGCGCATTTTTGCAACTCGTATTTTTTTCTTCCTTGAAAAGTTTCAAAGAATTGAAAGAAAAATTTTCTTCTTGATGAGGGGTAAGAAAGACACAACAATCCTTTCGATCCAACAAAACAGAAATTCTAAATGCATGACAAAGGACTTCTAAAATATAAATAATATAGAAATAATAAAATTAATTTCTTTCACCTGTGAAATATTATTTAATAATTTCCAATAAAATAAAACATAAAATAAAATATTGAAACATAAAACAGAATACAAAAAATAACATAAATAAATATAAACTATGCAATATAGAAAACAAAGATTATAAATAAATTTCACAATGATCACTAAACTTTAAAAAGAACACAAAAATCATGAGCCCCTGTGAGAGTAACAAGAAAATTGTTGGTCTGTTTTCTTTTAAATTTCATTACTATATGGATAAATATTAACAATTAGAACTAATTTAACAGAAAACGTATTAGTTGGAAGTCTCATTACCTTAAAGCTTCCATTTACTAATGTCCTATTTGCCTTGTAAAATCTACATATATGCTCACATGTCATTTTGACTTTGATGGATAAACATTAAAGAGGTAGCTTTGCCTTTATCCGTTCAATTCCCACAACTCCTTTCATTCTAAAGATTTCTTCAACAATGTTTTTTTTCCTATTTAGGGCCGGTTTAACGTTACTTCCTTTGTTTCAAATTACCTGTCATTTTAGGACGATAGAGAAAAATTAAAAAGGAAGTTAATTAAGTAATAAAATGTCTAATATATCCCTTTTATCTCGTTTTTTAATTTCCAATAAAATTACAACTTTCTTTTTCTCTCTCCTCCCAGATTCTTAATTTCACTTCTCTCTCTCTCTTTCTCTCTCTTCCTGATTTTCTAAACTCAAAATCTCTTTCCTCACAATGCTTTTTCTCTGTCTCACTCTCTCCTCCCCATATCCTCTCACTCTCTATCTCTTTCTCTATCTATTTTCCCTTTCCATCTTCATGTGAATAAAAAGAAGTAAAATAATTAAAAAAATTAAATATATTATGATATTAGTAGAAATGATAAAGTTTTAAAGATAAAAAAATAATTAAGTAAAATTGAAAAACTAATGATTAATATACCATTAGAATTGAAAAGTGACAAGGATTATGAAACGAAAAAAGATAGTTAAAGTGACATGTATTGTGAAACGGATGTAGTACATAAAAACTAGCATGTATTTATATTTTCTGTTCATTTCTATTTAAGGTCATTATTATTATTATTATTATTATTATTATTATTATTATTATTATTATTGTTATTATTATTATTATTATTATTATTATTATTATTATTATTATTATTATTATCATCATTATTGTTGTTGTTATTATTGTTGTTGTTGTGGTTGTTAGTTGTTGTTGTTGTTGTATTATTATTATTTGTAACACCTTGAATCCCGGCCTAAGAGTATTATATCACCAGGGTTCCCGAAAGGAGCCCTTAAGGATAATTAAGGAGTCATGTTTGGTTTTCTAACCACAACTTAAAGGTATTAGAGGGAATTTTATTTTGGTTTGAGATTTTTCTAAAAACTTTCGGTAGAGTTCCGTTTGTAATATGACATATCCCTTTGGCTAAAAGCCTTACATCTACATAAGAAATGACAATAGATATACTCAATGAGCCACACGCTCGGAGATCTCGATGACCACACGCCGGAGTCCAACCAATATGTATTTAAAACTTTAAAACAACCTACTTAGTCTAAGACACAACTTAAACAACTACATGAACATAGATACAAGTCTCTAGCAATTAGAATATATAAAATACACGTTCAGCAGTAAGTGCCACGCAAAACTAGCATCACGCAAATGTCTCGAGAGGATGCTAAGGTATGAGGCAATTCACCTTGAGGTGTACCTCCAACTGGATAGGGAAGAGAGAGATATGGGGTGAGCAAACCACAATCTCGGTGGGTAATTCTTTCCCAAAAATCACAACATTTGCACATTACACGTGTATACCAGCAGACATATTTATAGCCTATCAATCACCTTCTAACTATGATATAACATTTCTTAATTCCAATTAAGACACCTTAGGTTATCGGCCTACTTATCGGTCGATTACTTGCATTTCCAAACAGACTTATTCCATGAATTGAACCAAATCAAATACAAAGGGTAAAACTCAGTAATCAAAACTCACACAAGTTTACACGGTTTAAACGTGAAATCATATTTCAACGTTTTCACAAACACAATTCTGTACTCATCAAAAAATCACTCGAAACAATTGAGAATATTTCAAGGGCTTTTGACTTGAACTAGCACCAAACAGTTTCTTGGGGTGCGACCCCATGACTCGAGCTCCTCGGACCTAGTTCTAGTGAAACTCTTGGAAGACTTCGCTTTCCTCGTTAGGAAAGAATCAACAACCTGAATACGTATGGTTGGTTAGGCATCCTGGTACACCAAGACCAGGTGCATCAACCCATCACGCAACGCAAGGCTGGTAGACATCCTATCACACAAGGACCCCATGGTCCGATACGCAAGACCGAGCCTTCCACTATACTAAACAATCCTTAGCCCAAAATCAGTATAAATTCATTTCAACACGTTCACTCATCAAGTTTCATTTCAACAACATTCTCAAATGAATTTAAGACAATAGAAGGCATAGCACAATCTGCAATCCTTCTAAACTTAGTTTGTCAAATAAGTTTCACTTCTTTTGAATACGTTTTCACATTTGGAAGCAAATATCAAGAAATCACACTTGAGGATTGTTTTGTGTAAACCACTAATACTCTTTTCAAACTAACCACAAAATTCTTGCTTTCGAATCGAGTTTAATTAAAAGTCATTCAGGATCACCATCAAGCTTACTTATTCACACTAGCACATTCTTTTATGTATTTACATCAAAATAATTGAATTAACAATATATCGCACTAATGAATAGGATAACCTAAATCTTTAACTTCCCCACCCTTCTTGCTTATTTACTATGATAATTTGAATCCCCACGTCAACACTCCTTATTCCAATTCAACGCATATCGACTAAAATCTACATAATTACTTAATTTACACTTGTTACTTCTCTTCCCGGATTGTTCCGCAATCCACCACATATAATAGCTTTTATATCAATGACTAAGTCTTACAAACACATTTCTCCATTTAATTCTCCATTTCATTCAACAACTCAATTCCCCTCAATTTGGGTTATATTCATGTTCGGTTCGGTTCCGTAAACTCACCTTTGATTCGTTTCTAGTCTTCCCCATGTAAGACGATTCATTCCATCAATTTACAACATTTAGTGATCCCCATATCAATATCCGATTCACAAAAACATATTCCACAATACAATTCCCAATTACATTCCCAAACTTAATTTCATTCAATTTGTTTTATATTCATGCCTAGTGCGGTTTCGGGATTTAGCTTCCCTTGGTTTTATTTCTAGTTTTTAGCAACATGATCAGCAACGGATACTCAATTAAGTTAAAATCACCGACTAGTCGAGTTTACTACCCATATTCAAAATAAAGCTTACTTTATTACCTCAACAACAACCAATAACCCCTTTTGTGTCCCGATTTATCAATCACCATAACAAAGAGAACTTGTATCTCGTATATCGTAATTTGTAACTTCATCTCAATCTATACCAACTCGGACATATAAATTTGCAACCTCATAAAATTTCATCAATCAAACAACAACCAAACAATAACTAATCGAATTCACAAGCTCCTAAATTTAACTCATTTCATCCCAAATTATTTACAAGCTAAACATCCCAATTCTTTTTCCACATCCCAATTCTTTTTCCACATCTTAAAATCAAATCGGATACTTGAACAATTTCATTTGGGCTGAAGACTCGGACCTTACATATATATGATTCTAAGTTCCATCAAGGGATCAGGTATAAGACTTCATCTCTCATAAGGTTTTGATTAAAAGTCATTCTATTTGCTTTAATAGCTTTTACGAGTGATATAGCATCTTTTCGAGTGTTACGGAATCTATCGTATATATTCTCTTTTGACTCGACCGACTCGTAAAGCATATTCTTGTTTATCATTTCACACACAGTTCCGAGTCACTCGGACAACACTCGGATATATTGCATGTTCAAACACTTGTTCTATTTTGCATAAACTCGGTTATGACTTCATGACCTAAGTTTGATTGGATTGCCGTGTTAATTCCTCTTTCTAAGTCGAGCATGCTTGGTTTGAACACTGGCGAGTCTAGATCAAGTCTTTCCACTTTGATGTTATTTATCCGACTTGCTTTGCTTCTAGACCTACTCGGATGGAATTTGAGTATAATGGATATTAGACTCGTGAAAATTCCATTTCTTTCCGACTCGGATAATTATGCACTTAATTATCTTAATTAAAATTATTATCTCGTGTCTAATCTTGAACCAAAGTATTTTATACTTTGAGAACCAAATTGATTTATTTTTGTAGGTTATTCAAATGAGGCTATCATATTTTTTGAATTATAAAAGTAACCGGCTTCAAAACGTCAAATCACTAGTAGACAAGGCTTTTTCCACTTCGACCAAGGGCCGGACACTCGTGTCGTGGTTGTTTGTTTCCAAAATTGAAAATCCGCAACGCTAAGCTCAACGGTGGTTCCACCCTACTTTTCGGACACCACTAGTGGATTGGGACTTCCAAAGAAGTCAAGAGCCATTGCCCAACATTCACACCTCAATGGATATTTTCTCGAGTGACTAAGAAAATCTATTGCAACGGTCACAAAGGACTTCCAGTCGGAAGATAGTCATAACGGCTAATCTACTTGGTTATCTATAAATAGAAGGCAACTCTCAAGACTTGAAGATTGCTGAACCAACTGTCAATACACGCACTTAAGAAAAAGTCATTGTATTCATACTCAATCTTCTACTTACAACTCCAACTCGTACTTAATATCTTTACGAGTTGTAAGGTCTTGTAATCGCTTACAAACACTCATTCTTACTTTCGAGTAAGGTCCCTTGACCGAGCTGTAAGGGTTAACTTAACTCAGCTTGTCCATAACTCGTAAAGGTTACCTCGGTTAGGAAGTACTAGATTAGATAAGGTAATTTCGAGTCTAGGAAAATCTTGTAAGGAATTGTCTAAGGGAGCAATTCGGTTGAGTCTTTCTACTCGTATTTTGTGGATTAAAAATAGTGGATTTGACTTAGTGCTTGGATTAGCACCGACCGTGGTTTTCTCGCCCAGGAGGGTTTCCACGTAACTTTCTAAGTTAGCACTTTTCCGAGTTCAATCTAGACTCGGACTCTCCACGAGTCATGTCTAGTTTTATTCTTCCATTACTTGCTTAAATTTCCCCATCACCGTATTCACCCCCTCTAGGGTGACTTAGTCTCTCCAAGAGCAAACCTTCAATTGGTATAAGAGCCTAGCCTTTCGGAAAGGATCTAACTATCCAAAGGTTTAAAGATCTAATGGCTCGTGAATAATGGAGAGTTCGATGAGGGAAGATCTTCCAATGAGACAACCGAAGTTCAAAGGATCTAATTTCGTGCACTCGCAAGAAGCTCATGGAATGTTTCCTGCTAGATCACGATGAAGATGTCTAGAACATCATACAAGTAAGAAATACATTCCCATGAAGACAGAAGAAACAAGACTCGTGACCAAGACAAAGGCCGAGTTCACTACCGAGGAAGCAGAGAAGTTAAGAAAGAACTTCAAGGCGATGAACATTCCGATGTGCGCCATCAGCTCGGAAGAATACATCCGAGTGTCGGCCTATGACACAGCCAAAGAAGTGCGGGATACACTTGTCAACACTTATGAAGGCACAAGCCAGGTTAGATAAGCAAATATAAGCCAATATCTTCACAAGTACGAGCTATTCAAGATGGAGCCGGAAGAAAACATCACTCGGATGTTCATCCGCTTCACCGAGATTACCAATAATCTCAAATCTCTGGGTAGAAAGATTTCCCACGAGGAAATGTACGTAAAGATACTTAGAAGCCTACCCACGAGAAGATGGTGTCCTAAGGTGACAGCCATTGAAGAGGCTCGGAACCTGTCCCAACTCAAGCCGGATGAACTCATTGGGAAGCTACTCACCTAGGAGATCCATCTCGGAAGAGGAGGACACAGAGGCCAGCACCAAAAGAACATTGCGCCTAAAGCCTCGTAAACTAGAGAAGCAAATCCGAGTTCATCGGACTCGGAAGAGGATCCCATGGCACTCATCGCTAGAGGCTTCAAGAGAATGATGAAGCACAAGAGATGGGATAAGAAGCCAAGAGAAGAGTTCTATAAGAAAGACAAGAAGGATGGAAAAGGTAAGCACTCTTCCCCTTCAAAGTTATCTTTGACTAAGAACTCCGGCTGTTTTGAATGTGGCAGCAAGGAACACATAGTCAAGGACTGTCCCAGGAGAAAGAGGGACAGAAAGAAGAAAAAGGCTATGATGGCCACATGGAGTGATGAAGACTCATCAGAAGATTATGAGGACTCGGATGACTCAAAATGTCCGATGGCACTCTCTTACTCGTAAGCCGAAACGAGTCGGACTCGGATCACTCGAGACAGTGAGGAAACAAATCCTCGGGAGGTAATTGAATACTTCCTCAAATTCTCCAAAGTTGATTTAGCCAAATATATTTTTACTTTGGAAGAAAAGTCTAATTCCGATTCTTCTCGCTTTAAAGAACAACTTGAGTCCGTTACTTCTAAGAGCATCTCTTTGAAAAATGAATTGGAAAACCGAGACTTACTCTAAGAGAACTCAAGACTAGTACTCAATCTAATGAGACCGAGTCCGAGTCACTCGAAAAGAGAATGAGCAATTGAAGCAAAAGCTCAACGAGTCTCAAGAACTTGTTTTAAAATTTACTCAAGGTTAGAAAAACCTTGATATGCTCTTAGGATCTCAATGTGTCTCCTTCGTAAAAGAAGGACTTGGTTTTAACAAAGAGGAGGAATCCGATTCCTACTTAGAACTTTTCAAAAAGGATTCCGAACCGTGAAATTTCGGAAGGTTGAGCACAATTCCATTCATAAGAATGAAAGGATGACCGAGTCCGGACTCAGCTTATAGGAGAAAACCTTCTCCACCGGTTTATAAAAGAAAAACTTTTCAAAAGAAAGAGACACGGACTCAGTTCTCTAAAAGAAAGACTCGGAATCGGACTATACCCAAAGTTATTCAAATCGGGTTCCCAAGAGTCTACTTCCTCGAAAAGGACCATAGTAAAGGGAGTTACTCGGGTTCGTTAGAGGAAGTGAGAAAGGTTAGTTTGGTTCCGACATGCGGTAGCTCGAAAAGAACAAAAGGGCATTGGTACCTAGACAGCTGGATGCTCACGCCACATGTCGGGAGATTCAAGACTCTTTTCCGAGTTAGAAAAATACAAGGGAGGAAAAGTGGATGCTCACGCCACACGTTTGGAGATGACAAGCAAAGGCAAGATAATTGGGTAGGCAAGATTGGAAAAGGAAGCAATCTGGTCGACCCAAGTATACCTTGTCAAAGGGTTAAAGTACAATCCGCTCAAGCATCTCTCAACTGTGTGACAAAGGTAAAGAGGTAAGATTCACTTAGACCAGCTGCTATATCTCCGATGATGCTACCAAGGAAATCAAGCTCTCGTGTATGAGATCAGGTAACACTTATACTATTCCTCTTTCGACCCGAGTCGGAATTTATCTTGTTTAAATGCATCTCTTCATGATGATTCATGGACATGGCATCGTAGACTAGGTTATGTTAGCATGCATACCATTAAGAAACTTGCGTCTCATGGTTTAGTCAGAGGATTGCCTGATTGTGTATTTAAGAAAGATAAAATTTGTGAAGCATGCGCAAAGGCGAAACAAGTCGGATCATCTTTCAAATCTCTGAAAACTCGTTTCCACATCCAAGGTGCTTGAATTGTTGCATATGGATTTATGTAGTGAAATCTCTGTCAAGAGTCTCGGAGGTAAATCATATGTGCTTGTTATTGTTGATGACTACTCATGATTTACCTGGGTGTGTTTTCTTAAGCACAAAAATGAAGCATTCAAAGAGTTCAAGCAAGCTCTGCAGAAAATCCAAGTTGAGTCTCGGACTCGGATCCGGAGGATTCGAACCGACCATAGAAGGGAGTTCGACTACTCGAATTTGCAGAGTTCCGTGACAAGAATGGCATCTCTCACAACTTCTCAACACCAAGAAGTCCTCAACAAAATGGAGTGGTGGAGAGGAAGAACCGAACTCTTGAAGAAATAGCTAGGACAATGATGATTGAACATAATCTACCCTACTATTTCTGGGCCGAGGCGATCAACACAGCCAACTACACATTGAACAGATGCCTCATCGGACCCATACTCGAAGAAAATTCCATACGAGCTCTACAAAGGGAAGAAACCTAATATTTCATACGTCAAACCCTTTGGATGTAAGTGTTTCGTTCATAACAATGGTAAGGATCACTTGACCAAGTTTGATGCTCGGTCGGATGAAGGTATTTTTCTTAGTTATTCATCTCATAACAAAGCATATCATATTTGTAATAAAAGAACTAATAAAGTGGAAGAAAACATCCACGTGTTTGATGGGATTGAACAGGAAAAACCAAGTGAGTCAACATTCTCGGATCCGAAGCTCAGCAGAAATAATGATCTTGATGAAAATGAGCTCATCAAGAATCAAATCCATGTCACTCGGAATGAAGTCACTCACACTCGGAATGAGACGACTTAAGAGCCAACTCGGAATGTTGAAGGTCGATCGGATGAACAAACTCACTGAAAATAGACTACTAAAGATCAACCAATTGAACCTAAAAATCCGGTGAACCAAAGAACAGGTAAAGCTTTCAAGTATGCTTCGGTCACCTACTAGAAAACATCATATCCGACATCAACAAGTGGGGTTAGAACTCATTCCTCTCTTCATAATCTATGTGCATTCATTGCATTCATATCATTAACTCGAACCCGAAATGCACTAGAGGCTCTAAATGAACCTCGAATTGGTAGAGGTCATGCAAGAAGAACTCAATCAATTCGAAAGAAACCAAGTTTGGACTCGACCAAACGACCTTCCGATCACCCAGTCATAGGAGCCAAATAGGTTTTCAAAAACAAACTGGATGAAGGTGGGTTGGTAGTCGAAATAAGGCTAGACTTGTGGATCAAGGTTACAATCAAGAAGAAGGGATTGATTGTGGGGAAACCTTTGTACTGTAGCTGAATTGAAGCTATTAGAATCTTATTGGCATTTGCATCTAGCATGAATATCAAGTTATATCAAATGGATGTTAAATGTGATTTTCTCAATGGTTTCATTAAAGAGAAAGTCTATGTTGAGGAACCCCTGGATTTGAAAACTCGGAATTTCCAAATCATGTTTTCAAATTGCAAAAAGCTTTCTATGGTCTTAAACAAGCTCCCGGAGCTTTGTATGAAAGACTCGAGCAATTTCTTGGTTGAAAATGATTTTAGAAGAGGTCAGATTGACAAAACTCTTTTTATAAAAACCAGGGGGAAAGACTTTCTTATTGATCGGATCTATGTAGATGACATAATTTTTGGAGCTACTAATGGAATTCTCGTGTTGAGAATTTTATGAGTTAATGAGACAGGAATTTCAAATGAGTATGATGGGAGAACTCAATTTCTTCCTTGGTCTACAAATCAAGCAAGACAAAGATAGCATCTATGTCCATCAATCAAAATATACCAAGAAGGCTGCTGAAGAAGTACAAACTCCAAGATGCGAAACATGCAACAACACCTATGAGCAGAGCAGCATAAAGCCGGACTCGAGATGAGAAAGGTCAAGCAGTAGATCGAAACTCTACCGAGGTATGATTGGATCTTTGCTCTATCTCACTTCCAGTAGGCCAGACATAATGTTTAGTGTCTATCTCGTGTGCAAGATTTCAATCTAATCCAAAAGAATCGCTTCTCACTGCGGTGAAGAGAATATTCGAGATATCTTATAGAGGCTCGGAATTTAGGTCTATGGTACTCCGGAGACTCGGAATTGACTCTCACTCGGATACTCGGATGCTAACTATGCTGGATACAAAGTTGATAGAAAGAGCACCTTAGGAGCCTGCCGGTTTCTAGGTCAATCCCCGATATCTTGGCACTCAAAGAAGCAAACCTTAGTAGCTCTATCAACTCGCTGAAGCCGAGTATATTGTGGGTCGGGGCATGTTGTGCTTAGATCTTATCAATAAAGCAACACTTGAAAGATCTTGGACTTTCATTCAAATCTGTTCCAATCAAGTGTCATAATCAAAGTGCAATAAGCATCACCAAGAATCCAGTTCGAGTACTCAAAGACTAAACATATTGAGGTCGGTATCATTTTCTGAGAGATCATTCTGAAAAGGGTGATATTGAACTTGAATTCATTCCTACCAATCTTCAATTAGCTGATATTTTTACTAAGCCCCTTAGTGAGGATCAGTTTTGCTTTATTAGGAATGAACTTGGCATGATTAATGCATGATTATATGCTTTTATGAGTGAAATTACTTTGCATGATTATGTGTTGTGTGCTTACTTTCCTTAATGGCCATTAGTTCAGTTGAACTAGTGATACCGAGCTAATAGTTATTAGTTGTTTGCACTCGAAACTCGGTTGAGTCGGACTCGGACTTTGAGAAAAATGGACATCAAACTTCGAAATCATCTCTAGATCGGTGGAGAATTTCGAAACTTTTTCAAAATCTCTCTTTTCTCTCTCTATCTCGTGCGCATCGATAAGACAACTAGCCGTTGAGAGACGAGTCGCTGGAATTCTAACCATTGGAGAGCGAGAATAGTCACACCGGTCCGAGGTCACCGTTGAAGAAGCCGAGTCGAACGGATATCGAAGGACGATTATTTCTTTATAAATAGTGTCTATTTTCCTTCATTTCGTTACTTTACTCTCTACTTACTCTCACTCTCGTACTAACTCTAACTCAAAACAAGCTCTCGCATTCGAAGAAACGTATGTCGCTCTCATGCTAAGACAAGAACATCTCAAGTAAGCCCCGTTGCTCTCGGCTCTCTCTCTCTTACTACTCTTTCAATTTTTTTTCGTTCGCTTACTCTCATTGAGCTTTCTCTCCCTCTCTCTCTTTCAAAAGTTCATCTCTTTCCTCTCGTTTTCAACAACAAACATGCTGAAAAGAGGTTCCCACCCCGATTTTCTTGGTTCTACCACCAAGAAACCTTGTACAAAAAGCCGGAAGGCCCCTCGACTCCTTCCAAACCTCTTGTCACCCAACACCTAACGTTGGATGACAAATTCTTCCCGATCACTATGTTTTCGTGGTTAGCTCACATAAAGTCCACAAGTGGTTTACAATTTCCTCTATTTCGGTGATTTCATCTATCCGAACTCGTTTCGAGTTCTATTCCAATCTTTCTAGCTTTGAGGGTATCCTCACCTCCATAGTTCAAAACATCACTGTTCGCATCAACATTTCTCTTCTCCACCGTCTTTTCAAAGTATCTTGTATGTTCTTGAACAGTAACCCCATACCTTTCAACGAGGTTGTTGATGATTTCTTTGAGAAGTAAGCTAAAGAATTCCCCGGGTCACGCAAAAACTTCTCTCGACTCCAACTCAAATCGAAGCTCGCCTTCTTTATTTTTGTTGATGAGAACCTTCTTCTCACAGACATTCTAGCAAGGAGAACCCTAACTCCAAGCACCTCAAAGCTCTTTACGACATTCTTGAGGGCTACGAAGTAGACCTCTTTTCCGCTATAGTCGAGTAGATGGCAGCTGTGCTCGCTCGGACTCGGAACAAGAAGACCACCCCACTTCCTTTCGGGGCTCTTCTCACCGTCATATTCAAACAGTTCAAAGTTCCTCTTCCCTCGGATCCTAACGCGGTTTCGAGGCCGCCATTATCGTTGGCAAAAAGGAACTTATGGGGTATGGATACCAGGAGACCTAACTGGGTATTTGGGTCCATAGCTCGTAATCGAGGCCACCTTCTCCGCCTCGGACTCGGACTCAATCCCCTCTTCCTCTACCTCCTCCACCTGGTGGTGCCTCCACCTCGGGTGTTTCTCGGATTCTTTCTTTTTCCTTGTCCTCCGCTATTAGACAAGCTTTCCTCGGTGTCCACCGAGTTCAAGGACACCCTCTAGTCATTCAAGACTGTTCTTCGAGTATATGACCATTAACCGGAAAATCGCCCAATCCCAAATCCGAGAGCAGCAAGATGTGCTTCTCGAGATGAAGGCCCCGGTTAAGGAGTAGAGGGAGCCGATCGAGCTCCTTCAGGAGAGGCGATCTAAGGCGGCTCGAGATCCGATCGACTCGAGACACTTCTAAAGAATCCTCGAGTCCGGCTAAATCCTCCTCGAAAGGGGAGAAGAAGAAGAAGAAGAAGAAGAGGAGCTCGCGGCTGAGGCAACTCCATTTGAGGAAGGGGAGAAAGATGAAGAACAAGGGGCAGCAGCAGCAGAAGGCCCAAGTGCTCCGAGCACCTCAACCGGAAATGATAAGCTCGGACGCGAGTCCGAGTGGGTCGAAGACCCCGCCGACCATGGTCGGTCGGCAGTTGATCAACCTAAGCACACCCCTCCTCAGCCGGAGTTCCGGGAGGATGAGCGTCCGGACGACCTAGTTATGGGTTAGCCACTCGGAGCCGAGCCCATTCCGGAGATCCCGGTGTTGCCTCCGCCTCGCTCGTCAACATCTTCTAGATCTTATCGCGAAGGCGCACTACTCGTCCACCAACCTCGACTCGAGCTGCTCTATCTCCTCCATCTTAATTTTTTTTTCGCTTAATTTTTTTATTCGGACATCAAATCTGTATCTACTTGATACATTCTTCCTCTTTTTATTTTTGCTGAAAGGCAAGAGGGAGAATATTTAGAAAAATTTGTTGTCTTGTTTAGGGGGTTTCTCTCACCCTCTTTTGTGTAAACTCTTTAGCTTAAATTATAATGAAATTTCATTAATAATCCTGCTATCTCGCCTTCTAAGTTCCACTATCTCTGAGTTTACTACTTAAAGCAATTATTTCGAGTTTCAATTTCTTGCTCAGTATTTTTTTCTTTGCTCCGATTCGACAACTATGTCTATCATTGCCCCGATACTCGCTTATTTTCTTGCTCCGATACTTTAGCTCTTTTTTATGCAATCTCAGCTTATTTTGCTCCGATAGAATATAAGTTTCACTTCATTTACTCTACACAATTCTATCATGTTTTTCCGACTTATTCCTTAAGAAAGGATGAAAAACCGGATCTATATCACTAACAAAGTTTCTGTCTAAGTATGGAATGCCTTTCATCAAAAAGGGGAGATTGAAGACTCGGACCTTACATTTATATGATTCCGAGTTCCATCAAGGGATCGGGTATAAGACTTCATATCTCATAAAGTTTTGATTAAAAGTCATTCTATCTCGCTTTAATGACTTTTCGAGTGATATAGCATCTTTTTGAGTATTACAGAATCTATCGTATATATTCTCTTTTGACTCGACTCGACTCGTAAAGCATATTCTTATTTATTATTTCACACACAGCTTCGAGTCACTCGGACAACACTCGGATATATTGCATGTTCAAACACTTGTTCTATTTTGCATAAACTCGATTACGACTTCATGACCTAAGTTTGATTCGATTACTATGTTAATTCCTCTTTCTAAGTCAAGCATGCTTGGTTTGAACACTAGCGATGCTGGGTAAAGTCTTTCCACTCGATGTTATTTATCCGACTTGCTTTGCTTCTAGACCGACTCGGATGGAATTTGAGTATAATGGATATTAGATTCGAAAATTCCATTTCTTTCTAACTCGGATAATTATGCACTTAATTATCTTAATTAAAATTATTATTTGTGTCTAATCTTGGACGAAAGTATTTTATACTTTGAGAACCAAATTGATTTATTTTTGTAGGTTATTTAAACGAGGTTATCATATTTTTGAATTACAAAAGTAACCTAGGCTTCAAAACGTCAAATCACCGAGTAGACAAGGCTTTTTCCACCTTTGACCAGGCCCGGACATCGTGTCGTGGTTGTCTGTTTCCAAACCGGAAATCCGCAATGCCAAGCTCAACGGTGGTTTCCACCCTACTTTTCGGACACCACTAGTGGATTGGGACTTCCAAAGAAGTCAAGAGCCGTTGCCCAACATTCACACCTCAACGGATATTTTTCGAGTGACTAAGAAAATCCATTGTAACGGTCACAAAGGACTTCCAGGTGAGAAGATAGTCACAATGACTAATCTGCTTGGTTATCTATAAATAGAAGCCAACTCTAAAGACTTGAAGATTGCTCGAACCAACTGTCAATACACGCACTTAAGAAAAAGTCATTGTATTCATACTCAATCTTCTACTTACAACTCCAACTCGTACTTAATATCTTTCCGAGTTGTAAGGTCTTGTTATCGGCTTACAAACACTCATTCTTACTTTCTGAGTAAGGTCCCTTGACCGAGCTGTAAGGGTTAACTCAGCTCAGCTTGTCCCTAACTCGTAAAGGTTACCTCGGTTAGAAAGTACTAGATCGGATAAAGTAATTTCGAGTCTAGGAAAATCTTGTAAGGAATTGTCTAAGGGAGCAATTCTGGTTGAGTTTTTCTACCGTATTTTGTGGATTCAAAATAGTGGATTTGACTTGGTGCTTGGATTAGCATTGACCGTGGTTTTCCGCCCCGGGAGGGTTTCCACGTAACTTTTGAGTTAGCACTTTTCCGAGTCCAATCTAGACTCGGACTCTCCACGAAGTCATCTCTAGTTTTATTCTTCTATTTTTTTTCACATCTAATTACTCGATTATAATTGTATAAAATTTTTTGAATATAATGTTAGGTAAGTTTTTTTTACGCAATGGCTAAAATACATAAATTAGTTTTATATGATATTATATAATTTTTATCTTATATAATGTAAATTGACTTAATTTATATAAATTTATTTATATAATTTTTTGTGAATTTATTTTACATAGTGTAATTGATTTAATTTATATAAATTGGTTTTATATAAAACTATGTAATTTTGTTTTACATACTATTAATTTCCTTAAATTTATATAATTTTGTTTTATATAATGCCAATTGATTATTGTAAAGTAGTTTATGTAAAGGTGAATGATTATATTAGTTTGTTTAATATAATATCGTGTGAATTTACATAAAACATTTTGACAGATTTAGAGGTGGCTCGAAATGGCAGAAGAAGAACATGTAAGGACGTTTTCTTCGACTATGTTACTCTTGTTTCTAAGGGGAATAGAACCAAGGGAAACAATTCTAATTAAACAAGTCTAATAAAAAAACTAGTAAGCGGGTAGTTCAAAGACTGTATGGAGAAATATGTTGCTTCTTCCTATCACTCTCTATGTAGTCGTTTGTTAAAACTAAGTTTTTTTTTTATAAAACATAACTAGTAGTTTTAAACTTTTTATTAATATGGCTTAATGTGTTCATCCATAGATTATTGGAAAATTGATTTGATAAGTTTCTTGACTTGGATGTTATTCATGTATTTATCACTTGCTTTAGTTTCACATTGTGATTGTGATTTTAAATTTGTTAAGTGACATGCTAGATTTGATCATATTGGTCGAGATAAATTGAGTTAGTTAGCTAAATATGTTTTTGAGATTGATTCACTAAGGTTGAGTACCTAAATGTGAATCATATTTAATTAGCATATTTTAACCACGAAACCTTTTTAGTAAGGCTTCTATGACATTAAATCCCCTAGAGTTAATCCACTTACACACTTGCGAAGCCTTATACGACAAGGTAATGTCAAAGGGTTGATATTTCCTCATTTTGCTAACTATTCACAATATAGGTATGAGTATTTATTGTCTCGTTGACACAAAGCGTTAAATATGTGTACGAACCACAACTTGTGGAGTGGGCTCATGTTTCCCCATGAATGTCGAATTCACGCAAGGGTGTGCTTATCAAGGTGAATACAACTTTTGATTTTAGAAAGGTTGATTGACGATTTTAAGAATCATTTTACTTCCAAAAAGCATTTAGAATTCCAATGATGCCTTTTTAGATATAAAAAGATTAACAGGAAACTTACCGCGGAAAGCTCTACTAGCCAGGTAGCTAAAACTACCTTGGCAAGGAACCGAACCCAGAATGTAACATGGGGACAGAGGCCGACGCAACATAATGAATGTCCGCTATCGACCATTTGGCCTGGACTCGCCGAGGCAATCATGGTCAGATGGCTTGCACCATTACCCAATTTCCTACCTTTTCTTTCAAATTTTGTAAAAAAAAGAGATATAGATTTAAAACTAAAATAGATTAAAAGGAGTCATCTTGTAAGTTTTGAAAGAAAAACTAACAAAAATAAAAAATCACTTTCATAATTTTGTGTTTACTCGAAGGGACAACCGAAAGGAACAAAAACTCAAAACTGGAAAATGTTTTTAAAACGGAGTCCATTAACCTCAAACCAATGATCCGGTGTTTGGAGGAAATGGTATGAAATGAGGAGCGACACCTCATTCCACCCATCATAAAGACGACCTCTACAAATTAAATAGGTGAGTTAAAATCACGTTAAAGAAGACAAGCATTCAACACACAAAAAGAAAAATAAAAGCTCTCAATACATGATGTAAAGTGATAAATAAAGCAAATAAAAGAAAGTGGTAAAGTAAAACAATAAATAAAAATTACATTAGTTGGGTAAATGAAATTACATCCTAAGATCCATAATAAGAAAGTAATAAAAGATTAAGTCTAAATAAATAGTAAAACAAACTCTAAATTGGTGGTATCGTGCCCTCGAGTTGACTCATCTCGCTAGGATGAGATCTTGACCGAATTTTGGCAAAGTAAAGGTAGGTCGGATTAAGCAAAAGAGACAAAAGTGAAGGCTTTTTTTGTGAGATTTTAGAAAAGAAATTATGTAGTATGAGTGAGGGACAATAGAGAATAGAGAATGGGAGAGAGTTCCAGCGATAAATTAGGAAGAAAATCGCCGAAACTAGTGTCTCCGATGGGGCCGAGACCCTGTACTTATAGAAAAATTTATAGTTTATGAAACCCTAAATTTTAGCCCCTGCTGTCGGTTAAACGGATAAACGGACCTGAGATTTTCGAAAATGGATAAAGAAAAATCCAAAAACTGAATCGGTCAAAATAATACCGTTCGGAGAGACCTAGGGGCGTCGGACCAAAACAACCACGCTTTGTGGTCTTGGGAAGCATGCAGGCTTGGACGTTGAAATAAGTCAAAACGTTGTGTTTTCGCAAGTTAGGAGGCTGGAGTCAATTGGGAGCTAGCCTTGGGAGTCCAAACTTAGTTTGGACCGACATAGGAATTGGATTATGTGTGGTTGGGCCCAAGGAAATTCACTTTGGGCTGTTTTTGTAGCTTGTTATAGCTTTTGGTAGGTCGAAGTGGATTTTGACACTCTGCTTCCATCCAATCTTGACCTACGAATAAGGCTGGGTTTTTATCACCGGCCTAATAGAAATAAATCAAATAACAAAAAAGAAAAGATGATACTTTTTAGGTGTCTATAGTTAGCCCCCACATTGATCGAATCTAAAACATGATAGTCAAAGTAGACACTAAATGTAACTTATCTATTTAGTCGACATCGCTTTCGATGCCGATCAAGTTTTGTAAAATTTAAGGCATCTAGAATTGGTTGTCTCGTACTTGAACTCGACAATGGGTCCGGAATTAACTCGTGACATGCGATCTAAAATTCGGCTAAGATGTTTTTGAGCTTGGCTTAACCAAAGTCCTAAAGCTCCATTGTACACTTAATCTTGATCGTTTCTTGATTTGAATCTTCGCTAAATAATTTTTTGCAATAATAATTTAATTAATTGATAGTCAAATGTACGAAAGTCCAGCTTTTACGTGAATAATTGAGTCAAAAACTAAAAAGAAGACTTTATGAAGATAAAACCGTTAGGGCCCATGTTAGTAACTTGTTGACTGGGCTGAGCACATGGTTGTCCATGCCTGTGGGGGTTAGCTCTAGACATTAGGTCGTGTACTTGACCACTAGTTCACGTAGGATGACCGATGTCAAGCCTCGTGAACAGGTGTCGGTTAGCTTTTGGCGGAATATGATCGGGGAGCGGGTAAGCAACCAATCCGGTTTTTCCTTGGCCTTTTCCTTTATTTTCTGAAGCTAATTTGATTTGCCTATAAAAGGAAGAGCTTGGACGCTTCATTTTTACATCTCCACTTCTTTTCTTCCTCTTGTTTTCTTTTAGCTTTTCTTTGCTTTGTTTTAGCTTCTTTTTCATGTCTCAAAGGAAAACTAGTGTGGTTTTCTTTTGTTTGAGAAAGAAACTTTAACAATTCCTTGGAGACTCTTACATTTGAAAAGGAGGACAAGGGCTGTAGGCTTGACCCAAGATTTGTTCGTGGGTCAAGAATGGGGTCCTCATCATGAATAGGACTCGAGTGACCTCTTGGTGGAGGCCGAAAACCATGTCTCTTCTTTATCAATTTCCGCTATCGTAATCATCTCCTTTCGATCTTCTTTTGTTTTAATGCTACTATGGCATTCTAGTAAGACATTATTTTGTTTTGTTCCTCGTAGAGAGATACTACAAGTAGTAGTGGAGTTATCTGAAAATTCTTCGACATATTCAAAAATCTAAACTATCCGCTTGAGCAAACCATGACTTCTATTGAGTTTGGTCCTCTTTTTTAAATTTATCAAGTTTATACAATTTGTAGAAAAATCATGATTACTTGCATCATCTCTTTGGACAAATTAATCTCCAATTTCCTCGATCCAATGACCTCAAATACTCAATTCTCCTTTCTACTTTTACTAATGAAGAGTTGTTAGCTTGACATGATCTGCGATAACAAGCTAGGATCGTTCTTGCACTTATGTTGTGTATGTCCATCTTTTCGATCAAAGATCCAAAATTCAAATCCACTACTCGATCAACTTAGTTGATTTATATAGAACTAAGGATTTGATTTAGGGAGTGACTGCATACACTTGTTTGATGAGAGGTTTGTGTTTGGGCACCCGACGTACCGGTCTAGAGATTGACCACGTCAATTATATGCCCTCATTCGATTTGTGGATGATTATTGAGGTTTGCTCTCTTCCTTTTAAACTTTGCATTCATCTTTTATGGAAAGTTTTCTTACTTGTGTGGTTAATTTGTAGTCGTGGAAGTATGAATATTTCTCTCAATTTTTACTTGGTTCGTAAGACCATCTTGTCATTTCTAGTGGTTGTGCATGGGCAAAAGCCTTCCATACTCAACAAAAGGTAGCTGGACTAAATTTCTTAAAAAGGCTCTTAACGAAATTGTGATGGTAAGTCGTTTGAACATTTAATTTTTAAAATGTTATGGTACGAAAAAATACTACATCTTGCACCCACTTTCGCTTACGCCCACGACTCGATGTGGATCGTGGTCCGGGCTAGTTGTGTGTGGGCCTTCTAGTTTTGTCTCGCTAGGCTGGCAAGTGCTTTCTTATACTCATTTTCTATTTTTTCATTCTTAGGCAATTCAATTTCTATCCTTAGCAACCTAACCAAATCCCTTTGCAATTTTGGGTGGCTAGAGAGTTGCATAAGAGGTGAGTCCACTCAGAGGCCTATTTGGCTTTTGCTAATACTTGGAGTGAACGAGTTTCTCCACAAATTTCGTATGATGTGCGGTCACCCTATGTGCCCAAAGATCCTCCATGGACCATGTTTTACTTCAACTCGGTTACCCTTGAGGAACATTCGGAGTTCACTATAGGATATCCTTTTACAGTCTTCCCGGATCCGAATGGGATCTATCCTCAATATTTTGGGAAGGATCATGACCCACATGTTAACCAAATAAGTTGTCTCATTTCGTTTTTTTCTTTAACGAAAACTAACCTTGTATTGATATAGGCTCTTCCAGGTGACATTTATAGGACTTCACTTGAGGTGGATGTTTCCTTCCTCGGAGAGCCCCCAAATTTTTTTGATTCGTGAGATTCTAGAGTTGGAATATGTAACACCTCAAGACCCACCCTAGGAGTATTACATGCCGGGGTTCCCGAGAGGAACCCCTAAGACTACTTAAGATTTTAACTTAGGGTTAATAGCTCTGTCTTAGTTTGACTGAAGCGTGTTTCTAGGTTTTCAAAGGTTTCCGAAAATTTCGACAGAATTTCCTCTATAATATGGCTAATCCCAAAGGCTTAAAGCCTTAACCCCGCATGAAACGCATTCATAAACTCAACGAGCCACACGCTCGAAGTACACACAAGCACAAACTCAACGAGCCACACACTCGAGTACTCACAGAGGGCTTTTATATTCATAGTCAAAACTTAAGTTCACATACAACCGATCTTTACAAGCATGAAAAACATAAAGTACATAATAAGTCCGGAGATGTCCTATCCGTTGGTTCACTTCTTCTAAAAGCGAAAAGCAACTTCAGGGAGTCTAAACTTCGTACTCGAAAATGTTGGTGAGGTCATGAGCTTCACGAGCGCAGTGAATAACCCAAACCTAACCCCGGTTTCACTTTGCACATTAATTCATTAACAAACACACGTAAGTTCATAATTCATTCATAACATGCGATTCGGATCATACATGCTTAAGACACGCGAGATACTTAACTTACCAACTTGCCGAGAAGCACAATGACATCAATTACTCATGAATTCAATCAAACATAATTTCCTATTCTTCCTACGCAAGTACGTCATATAATCCTTCATCATGTAAGGCATTCATCCCGTAATTCATATCTTAGTTTTCATCGTATTAGTTTCTTATAAAATTAGGATTCATTCTTCTTCTTTTTCTTCTTCTTAAGTCCAATTATGCATTTAATAAATCATTACTTCTTTCTTTCTTGTTCATCATGCATAATCATTCGTTTCTTCATATCGTAATTCTTTAAATCTTTTCGGTTTCGAATGGAAAGAAGATTTATGTTCCGATCTAAAGACCCAGTTCTTGGAGCCAAAACAATTCGTGGGCTCGGCTTTTGGAGGCATAACAATTCGTGGCCTCGAGGCAAGCCTTAAACTCGAAGGACGCATATCGTCGAGAATTCGTGGAAGCAATTCAATTCGTGGCTTCGGTTGACAGACACTTCTATGGCCATAGCTTCAAAGGGTTCTTTAATTCGTGGGGTCTTAGATCAATAACACAATCCCTTTTCCTTTCTTTAGTTCTTTATGTTTCTTATTTTCTTACTCTTTTCTTATTACGTCAACGAGATGCACGTAATTCATATAATTTATGCTTAATACTTTCATACGTAACACCTTCACAACTAATAATTCACGTAAGCAAGTTCCAACTCAAGTACAATAAATCCATTTCACATACGCATGCTTATGTCATTTATAATCGATGTAATTCAAGATAAACACAATCACATAAACATGTCAATTAGGATTTCTAATCAATGAACTCATCGTTTTCATGATTGCGTAATATTGTGCATAGGTGGTTTATGGTTCTATAACTTTCCTTAATCGATATATATCTCTTAATCTAGCCATATAGCTTCTTAAATTTCAGTTCTTAATTCAGTTACTCACTTAGTTCCGATTTTGGCCAAAACAACACATTTTCACTCAAAAATCCAAATCTTCAAATCTACTCATCCAATGCATACCAAAATTTACAGGAAACTCTCATAATTTATCAGGACGCTACGAGTAAAAGTTTCAAGAATTTCGGCTACACATGAATTTGCAATAATTCGGATAGCATGATAAATTATTGAAAAATCTGCACTTGGATCATGAATTAAATTTTCTAATTTCTCTCACTAATTCTATTCAAGCTACTTTCATCAAATTCTCAATATACAGCTCAATAACCATGCTCAATAATGCTCAATCACCACTAAATTCATGAATCGGACACATAATTCGCAACATGCTTTTAAATTCGTGAGTTGTTAGTTTCGTGAATTTAGGCCTCTAACTTCTTCAATCAGCTTAGGGTTTTCAATTTCATGAATCAATTTCAAGTTTAATCCACCTAATTTGTTTTATATTTAGAGGGTTAATTTGAATCACTCACCTTTGATTCTTAGAGGTTCTACGAATTTCGGCTTTTGAGGGTTTTCGGATTGGGTTTCAATTTTTGTTTTCGCTTTCCCTTTCTTCCTCTCGGGTTTTCCTGACCCTCTACTTCTTCCTCTCGCTGCCTCAATCCCAGCCTTCGGCTTCCTCTGTTTCGTTCGGTTCCGGTCCTCTTCGTCTCCCTCCTCGCGCTGCTCGCCGCGCAGCACATCGTGCCTCCTCTTCCTCTATGTTCTTCGCTTGTTTCTTCCTTCCTTCCCGTTCTTGGTCTCAGCTTGTTCTCCCGAACTGAATTCCCTCGCTTCTTTCTGTCTTTATTTCTGGTTCTTCGTCCCTCTCGCTCGGTCTCTCTACTCGTCTCTTTTCGGGTAAGGTTCTCTCGATCTCTCGCTCTCTTTGCTCTGTCTTTCCTTTCGCTTTCCTCTCGCTTCGCTTCCCCTCGGACGCCCTTTCCTCTATGCTCGCTTCTGCCTTTTCATTCCCCTATTTCTTCATTCCCTCATTTCGTTCTTTTGTTCTCGGTCCCAGTCCCACTCTCTCTCCTCTTTTCCCGATTACACATAATTAATCTGCTGCCCAAGTTTAATTGGACCCTTCACCTCTTTGCTCTAATCATCTGCCAGGTCCTCAAAATGCCAGCCACCCCTTTTTCATTTTCTTTTAGTTTTAAATTTTCTACTTTGGGCTTTTGGTGAGAATTGGGCTCAAATTTAATTTTAATAAGCCCAATTAAGCTAGCCCATGCTCGGGTTTCGGTTCTCGGGTTTTAATTTCGATTCGGAAAACTTCTAATTCACTTAATTTAATAATTTTGGATTTTTAACTTAACTTTTAATAATTTAATTCATCAGCAAGCGTGCACCTGAAGTTTTCGGGTCTTACAACATGTGTGGATCATCTGTTTCTAAGGAACTAGAAAGGGGTAAGAGTGTCATGCTCTTTGCCTAGTTGTGTGCTAGAACACCTTTCTCACTTGTTTTTGGTAATATTTCAATAAGATCGAGAGTAATCTCGCACAATGTCGATAAGGCTCTAATCCACCCTTCACGTCTTTAGAGATCGGTTTACGGGTCGTTCATTCCGATCATCTAAGGTATGCCTAGTTAGTTAGAGTGCTAACTTTGAGCTTTTAGTTTAGATGGTATAGACACCGAAAATGTGTCATCGTTATCTCCTTTATTTACGTTATTTAATTTTGTTAGCCAGGTGATGAAATCCCAATCTTGTTTGTGAACTCGAATCATGGTCGGAGTCCGATTGGTGTGACGAAGCCAATAAACCACAAAAACCCATTAGCAAAAAACAATTTAGCTTTTGCCTGGCCCATAAACTTATTTTCTTTCGGTCGGACTAAGCTTAGATCAAGGCTCACAATTAGGAGAAGGTCGGGACCGCGTTTTAGGCTTTGCTTGCTCATCAAACGCAGCGTTTCAAGCATCTCGGCGTAACATGGAGCTCAAGTGTTCGTATGACACCATTTAGGTTGACGTCGTGTTTCATGGCTTACGGTGCCAAAACGCTGCCTTTTCTTCCTCCAGCCTCAACCGAGGCACAAAACTCCGGACATCTCGTACGACACTATTTTAGCCTGGCGTCATACTTTATGGCTTTCCACGCCAAAACGCCGTATTTTGCTCCAAACACCAACCGAGGCACGAAAGCTAGTTCTCCGGACGACGCTATTTTCAGGCTGGCATGGCGGTTCAGTATCTTCCAATGGATTCCTGGTCCAAGATGATTTTATCCAGCTTTTCTCCTGGATTCTCATTGTGGACCAGTCCCTTCAGCTACTTGGGCAACTTGTTTGGATTTCTTTTAGGTCATTTTTGTGACCTTGCCTTTCCTAACCTCTTATTTTAGAGATGGTCAATTCTTATGCCACATGCTCGTTGAATCCTAACTTAGCTAATTCCTACCAAGCATCCGTACTCGAATTTAAACTAAGAGCTATTGAATGCTAAATTGGAATTATGATCTCTTAGTTAATCTTCGAGCAATCACCATTACTTTACTAAGCATCTTTTTCGTTTTCCTACATTACTCACCACCACAAATCTCATAAAAGCCCATCTTAATCTCACTTGCCCGTCGTCATGCTTTCGATTTGTTTCGTGATCCAAAGTTAGTAGGTGGGACAATCGGAGGGCACTCAACCTACTTTCAATCCACCTAAGGTTTTATTTAATTTATGCCTTAATTGCTTTCCGTATTGTGGATCAAAATGTAATCGCTATTAATTCCTCCCGCCCGCTTTAGCTTTGAATTTCTCGCTTTCTCTTTCGGTTTCCTTTATTGCTTTATCCATTTCCTAGGATGCCTTGGTTAATTTAATTTCTCATATCCGTATGTTTTATGCTCGATTGAAAACGTACTTTTTAACTCACAATTTGAATTAGTAAAGGTCATCTATTCACGGGAGGAATGGAGGGTTTATCCCTACATTTTGTACCTTCCCGAACTCCGAATTATCGATTCTAGACCAATGGAATCATCTTTTCTTTAACCTCTTTCAATCTTAGTTTTTCCATACTAAGATTGAAAGAGTTTTCTTTTATTTTTGTTAGTTTTTATTCTTAAAAATGACTAGCAACTCCCCTTTTCCTATTTATTTCTCTCAAACTTTCGATAGCCAAGGCCATGGACTGAGACCGACTTCTCGGTCTCGAACTATGCCCGGCGCCGATGACCAAACGGGGCTCGCTTCGCATCTTCCAATGGATTCCCGGTCCAAGATGATTTTATCAAGTTTTTCTCTTGGATTCTCACTCGTGGAGCAGTCCATTCAGCTACTTGGGAGACTGTTTGGATTTCTTTTAGATCGGCTTTGTGACCTTGCCTTTCCTCTATAAATAGAGGGCTTAACCTCTCATTTTAGAGATGGTCAATTCTTATGCCACATGTTGCTGAATCCTAACTTAGCTAATTCCTATCAAGCATCCGTACTCGAATTTAAACTAATAGCTATTGAATGCTAAATTGGAATTCCGATCTCTTGGTTAATCTTCGAGCAATCACCATTACTTTACTAAACATCTTCATCGTTTTCCTACATTGCTCACCACAACAAATCTCACAAAAAGCCTATCTTAATATCACTTGCCCGTCGCCATGCTTCTAAATCTGTTTCGTGATCCAAGGTCGGCGAGTGGGACAACCTGAGGCCAGTCAACCTACTTTCAATCCACCTAAGGTTTTATTTAATTTATGCCTTAATTGCTTTCCATATTGTGGATCAAAATGTAATCGCTATTAATTCCTCCCGCCCGCTATAACTTTGAATTTCTCGCTTTCTCTTTCAGTTTCCTTTATTGCTCTATATTACCGCTTTGCCATATGCAATTTATCCATTTCCTAGCATGCTTGGTTAATTTAATTTCTCATATCCGCATATGCTTGATTTAAAACGTACTTTTTTAACTCACAATTTGAATTAGTAAAGGTCATCTATTGACGGAAGGAATGGAGGGTTTATCCCTACATTTCGTACCTTCCTTGAACTCTGAATTCTCGGTTCTAGACCGATGGAATCATCTTTTCTTTAACCTCTTCCAAGCTTAGTTTTTCCATACTAAAATTGGAAGAGTTTTCATTTTATTTTTGTTAGTTTTTATAGTTAAAAATGACTAGCAACTCCCTTTTTCCTATTTATTTCTCTCAAACTTTATGATAGCCAAGGCCATGGACTGAGATTGACTCCTCAATCTCGAACTATGTCCGGCGCCGATAACCAGACGGAGATGGCTTTCGTTGACGCTAGTCGATCATCGGGCTTAGCTCTTGGTCCAAACCAGTGTTATCATACCTTTTTGGCCCAAAACCCTTGTGACAGAATGTGAATTATATATTTTTATTTTCTTAAATTATGAAATAAGATCCTGAGACCCTCCGAAATTGATTTCTAAAATTAAAATGATTAGCAAAAATCTCTAATCATAACTTTTCTTAAAGCTGTTTCAAATTAAATTAGAAAAATTGGAAATCTCAATAAGAGATGCACCCCACTTTCCAAACTCATTTTCAAAACCCTAAAATAAAAAAGAGCCGGTGTCGCTCCACAAGGAAACTTCGGTTCGTGTAGGAACTACGACTCGTCCCCCTCAAAGGAACCAGATTAAGACCGAGCTTCCCCACGAATGTCGGCTCACGTTTTGGTTTTGGAGATTTGTTTTGAAGTTAATTTTTGAAAGTTCTTTTGGAAAGTAGGATACGCCTCTTATTAAGATTTTTGATATTTGTAATTTAATTTAAAACAGTTTAAGGAAAGTGTGATTGGTGATTTTTTATTAATCATTTATGTTTTGCAAATTAATTTTGAGAAGTCTCGAGGATATTATTTCGTAATTTAAGAAAATAGAAGAAATTTCAATCTATGTTCTATCGTAAGACTTTTGGGCCAAAAAGGTGTGATAACATTGGTTTGGACCAAGAGTCAAGCCCGGTCATCGGCCGGCACCGGCGATAGCCAATGTTGATCGGTGATCGGCGCCGGTCATAGGTCAAGACTAAAAAGTTAGTCTCGTTCCTATAACATCGTGTCGGAAAATAAATTAAATTTTTCTATTTTTAAATCAGAATGTTGAGATGCTTTTAGGAGAATTAAAAAGCGTAAAAGAGAGAGTCGCGAGTCGGTTTAAGTAAAAACTAACAAAAATAAAGAAAATACTCTTCCAATCTTAGTACGGAAAACTAAGCTTGGAAGAGGTTTAAAAATAACTTCATCGGTCTAGAATCAAGAATCCGGTGTTTAGGGGTGAAGGTATGAAACTAAGAGATAAGCTCTCCATTTCGCCCATCAATACAACATGCGAAGACGTTTTACTAGTTTGAATTGTGAGTTAAAAAATATGTTATTGTAGACACCTAAAAAGTGTCGTCCTTTTCTCGGTTTGATTAGTGCGACGGAAGCCGATAAACCACAAAGAACCCCCAGCGCCACATAAATAGCCTTTTGCATTAGGTCGATAAACAAGTCTCCCTTTATTTTGGACGATCCAAGAATTGGGCCAAGCCTTCACGGACAACGGAGTCCGGAATCGCGTATCGGAAAATTCCAGTGCCTAGAACACTACATTTCACCACAGTCCAACTAGAGAAGGAGCTGAAGACATCAAGACGACATTAGACGCTACATTTCATGATCACAAGCATCAAAGTGTTGTGTTTTGGCTCCAAGACACTCCACTCGAGACTAGGAGCACGCATCCCGTATAAAAAATGAAACCTACCAAAATAGAAACATTCCAAAAAAGAAACCCGCCAAAAATGAAATGTTTTCATTTTTGGAAAAGGCTATGGCTGGCGCTTGCCACCTTATAATAGTAAGTGGAACACTGCATTTTGCCTCGGTGACTCCCTTGGAAGCACGCTAGGGCACAAAACCCTACGCATCCCTTAATGGCCGATGCACTGCCTTCCCGGTTCTATCCGATTTTATCTCTTCTTATCCGGTTCAATCTTGTGATATCTTGGCTTGGTTTATTTTCAGGTGTTTTGGATGGCTAGCTGCATGCAAACCCTAGGTCATTCCTTGACCTAACCTCTCCCTATAAATAGAGAGCCTTGGCTCTTATTCCCACACTGGCTTCCTGCCTTAACACCACGTTGCTGAAATCCGCCTAGGAGCTACTCGAATAGTCTCTTTGGTATTCCGATCTCTTGGTCTCTTTTCAGCCTATTCCCATTCTATCTGTCCAATGTCACCATATTTGAAATCATAAACTCCATCAGTCACACATGTACCTACATATCTCCACAAAAACTCACAAAAATCCCCTTTCAATTCGCCACCGTCGCATCAAGAGGTCCGGATTCGAGATCCGGATCAACAGGTGGGACAACCCGAGGGCACAGATCCAGTTTTCACAACGATTTATTTTATTTTATGCTTTCTTTATTACTTTCCGTATTGTGGATTCGAGATGTATCACTTTTAATTCCTCCTCGCCGGATGTAATCTTTTAGTTTTCCGATTTCTTTTGTTTTCGCTTTACCCTTTTTTTATTTTCATTATTGCTTTATCGCTTTTGCTTTTATCGCTCTCCTTAATTATGTCTTGGTTGCTTTAAATTTCTCTTAGCATGTTGCTTGCTTGCTTTTGTTATATTATTTTAACTCACTACTCGCATTAAGAATGAAAGGGTTTATCCATACGTTTCGTACCTTCGACCCGAATCCGATTCTCGGCTCAAATACCGATGGAGTCATTTTTAGCCTCTTTTAATCTTAGTTTTCTCATACTAGGAGTGAGAGAGCATTTATTTTATTTTTGTTAGTTTTTCTTTCCTAAAACCGACCGGCAACTCTTTTTCATTTATTTCTATTCAAATCCGCTTCCGACAATTTTTTGATCGAACAGTGAAAAACATGATCTAGATCTCGCTAAGCCGGGCAGAGGCCGAGGCCGATCTCATCGGCCGAGGCCTCTATGCGGCATTGGCCACCAGTAGGTGTAGACTGTCGCATGCACCGTGTGGTCGGTAGGTGGGCTTCGGTCCGGATTGGTGTTTTCACACCGATTCTAAAATGATTAACAAAAATCCTAATTGTATTTATAGTTCAGCTTAAGAAATAATATCCCCAAACTTCTTAAAATAATTTCTAAAATGATTAATAAAAATCGTCAATTAAACTTTGCCTAATTCGCTTTAAATTAGATGTAATAAAATTCGGAAATCGAATAAAAGGTTTATCTCCACATTCCAAAATCGACTTTCTAAAACCATCTTCAAAATCAATCCTTTAAAAAGGAGACCCGACACGAGTGGGGAAGCTCGGTGGTCCTCGGCTGGCCGTGGTTCCTACAGATTATCAATGAAGCTTACAACATGTGAAGTGCGAAAATTAAATCATTCGAACATGCTAGGAAAGCAGTAAAAATATACAGAAAGCGAAAAAGAAAAACAATAAAGGAAAGGAAAAAGGAAAACAAAAGAAATAAAAGTAACAGCAGGCGGGGAGGAATTAAAAGCGAGTACATTTCGATCCACAATACGAAAAGTGGTAAAAAGAATAAATAAATAAACTGTAAAAGACAACGAATATTGATCCGATGCCCTAAAGTTGTCCCACCCGCCGAGCTTGGATCACGATATGAATCTAGAATTGTGACGAGGGCAAGCAAGATCTAAAGAGGCTATTTTGTGGAATTGATGAGGTAAAATAGTGTAACACCCCTAGACCCATCCGAGGAGTATTACATGCCGGGGTTCCCGAGAGGAACCCCTAAGGCTGCTTAAGGTCTCAACTTAGGGTCAATAACCCTTTCTCGGATTAGCGGAAGCGCGGTTCCAGTGTTTTCGAAGGTTTTCCTGAAAATTTCGACGAGTTTCCTCCGTAACATGGCTAATCCCATAGGCTTAAAGCCTTGACCCCGCACGAAACACAATCTTAAACTCAACGAGCCACACGCTCGGAGAAACACAACACAACTCAACGAGCCACACGCTCGGAGTATCACATAGGGGTTTTACATTCATGGTTAAAACTTAAGTTCAAATACAACCGAACGTTACAACATCTTTACAAACAAACGACGAAAAACAAGCAAGTAAGTCCGGCATCTCCTATTCGTCTCGCTATTTCGAAAGCCAAAGGCAACTCCTGCCGGTCTTAACTTTTGTACCTGAAATGTTGGTGATGTCATGAGCTCACTAGCCCAGTGAATAATCCAAACCCAACCCCGGTTTCACTTTGCACATTAATTCATTAACAAACACACGTAAGTTCACAATTCATTCATAACATGCGATTCGGATCATACATGCTTAAGATATGCGAGATTCTAAACTTACCAACTTGCCGAGAAACATAATGACATCAATTGCTCATGAATTCAATCAAACATGCTTCATTCGTCTTTCTACGCAAGTAATTCATAGAATCATTCATCATGTAAAACATTCATCACGTAAGTCATTCCTCACGTCAATCATATCTTGGTTCTTATCATATTCGTTTCTTATGAAATCGGGATTCATTCTTCTCTTCATTCTTCTTCTTAAGTTCAATCATGCACTTCATAAATCATTGGTTCTTTCCTCGTTCGTCATGCATGATCATTCGTTTCTTCATATCGTAATTCTTTTAAGTCTTTTTAGTTTCGAATGGAAAGAAAATTTATGTTCTGCTCTAAAGACCCAGTTCTTGGAGCCAAAATAATTCGTGGGCTCGGCTCACGGAGGCATATAATTCGTGGCCTCGAGGCAACATAATTCGTGGCCTTGAGGCGGCCTCCCTTCCCCGAAGGATGCATACCGTCAATAATTCGTAGAAGCAAAATAATTCGTGGCTTCGGGCCGACAGACACTTCTATGGCCATAGCTTCAGAGGGTTCTTTAATTCGTGAGGTCTTAGATCAATAACACAATCCTTTCTCCCTTCTTTAGTTCTTTATGTTTCTTATCTTCTTATTACTTATACATAAGATATACTTAATTCATATAATTCATGCTCAACACGTTCATGCATAACTTCTTCAAAACAAGCAATTCACATAAGCAAGTTCCAACTCAAGTATAATCAATTCATTTCACATACGCATGCTTATGCCAATTATAATCAATGTAATTCAAGATAAACACATAATCACCTAAACATGCCAACTAGGATCTTCATCAATGAACTCATCGTTTCATGATTGCGTATTATCGCGTATAAGTGATTAATGGTTCTATAACTTTTCTTAATCATTAAGTATCTCTTAATCTAGCCATATAGCTTCTTAAATTTCATTCTTAATTCAGTTACTCATTTTGTTCCGATTTAGCCCAAAACAGCACATTTTCACTTAAAATTGCATATCTCCTAATCTACTCATCCAATGCATACCAAATTTTATAGTAAATTTCCATAAATTGCCATGAAGCTGCAGTAAAATTTTTAGGAAATTTGGGCTACACATGAATTCACAGAAATTCGGACAACATGCATAAACACCGAAAATCGGCACATAAGTCATGAACTTAACTTTCGATTTTCCCCTAATTTTGCTCAAGCTAATCTCATCCAATTCTCAATAATCATGCTCAATAATACTTAAACATCACGAATTCAGAACTAGGTATCGTATAATCACAACATGCTCTTTGATTCGTGAGTTGCTAATTTAGTGAATTTAAGTCTTTAACTTCTTCAATTAAACCTAGGGTTTCCAATTTCATGCTTCAAATTCATGTTCAATCCACCTAATTCATTTTATTTTGGAGGATGAATTCAGATTACTCACCTTAGATTCTTATAGGTTCTAAGAATTTCAGTTTGAAGATTTTCGGATTAGTTTTGATTTACTTTACTTTCTTCTTCCTTCTTCTTTCCCGACCCTCTCGCTTCTTCCTCCCGCTGCCTCGGCCTCGGTCTCCTACTTACTCTGTTTCGGTCCGGTTCTGGTCCTCTTCGTCTCCCTCCTCCTGCTCGCTGGCCGCGGAACCCCTTCGGTCCCCTCTTTCGCTCAGCCTCTCTACTTTTCTCTTTCTTCGTTCGCTCGGCCTCCCGAGCTCTCGCTCTCCTTGCCCACCGACAAGCAGTGCCCTCGCCGTTCGAGCAACCACCAGCCATCGGCCTCTCGTGCTCTCTCCCTCTCTAGCTCTGTCCCTGCTCCTTCTCGCTTCCCGTTCTTCTCGCTTCTTCTCTCTTTCCTCTCGGTCTCCCTCTCGCTCTCGCTCTCTTTCCCTTTGCTCTCTTTCTTCTTCCTTCATTCCCTTCGTTCTTCTTCTTTGTTCTCGGTCTCGCGTCCCACTCTCTCTCCTCTTTTAATTTCTACACCTAATTAATTTGCTCGCTAACTTTCAATTGGACCCCTCTCTTTCTCCTTACTTAATCTTGACAGCTCCTCCTCAAATGCCAGCAATCTCCATTTCTCATTTCCTTTTCTTTTTATTTTAATTGGGCCCAACTAGCTTCACAAGGCCCAATCTAGCTAGCGCACACTCGGATTTCGGTTCTCGACTTCTAATTCCGACTCGGAAAAATTCTAATTCACTTAATTTAATAATTTCGAATTTTTTTCACTTAACTTTCAGTAGCTTAATTCATTACCGTGCAAGCACCTGAAATTTCGGGGTCTCACAAATAGTGTGAAATGCGAGCGGGAATATAATGAAAAGGAGAGGATTAGGAAATGCAATAGAATAGTCGGAATGTTTGAGAGTTGACGTAGTAGCTAGCTCAAAATTTGGCAAGCATATAACTTAGGAATTAGCCTTTTTCAGCTTCAGTAGCAGTAAAAAATGAGGAATAAACTCCTCTATTTATAGGGGTTAGTTCATAAAGAAATGACCTAAAAGCATGCAATCAGCGGTAAATTGCTCGAACCAAATCGGCCAGGATATAGAAAAAATTGAATAAATCCACCTGAACCGGAAATCCCATAGGATGTGCCGACAAGCGCGACGTCGGCCTCAAAATGATGTCGTTTTGAAAACCGACCTTCGTGTTGGAGCAAAACACAGCACTTTGGCGTGAAAAGGCATGAAGCGCGGCACCGGCCTAAATGACATCGTAAGATCGCTTCAGTGTTCCATGCCTAGGTTGGTCGCTGAGTGAAAAAGTGAAACACTGCGTTTTTACCCAATATGGATGAGACCGCAGCCGACCTTGGGGGCTTTCTATTTTTAGCAAGTTTCTATTTTTGGTAGGTTTTATTTTTGGTGCGAGCTTGGGTTTCTTGGTTGGGAGCCCAAATTGGGCTTGGTTCGGCCAAAATAAATGGGTTTGCGGGTCGGCCCTAGCAAAAAGTTTCTTTTTATGGTGCTACTAGGTTTTTTATAGTTTATTAGCTTTCGTCACGCCAACCGGACTCCGATCACAATCTAAGTTCACAAACAGGACTAGGTTTTCATGATTGGGCTAACAAAAAACAAAAAAAGGGAGGACACTTTTGAGTTGTCTACGGTTAGCACCCACTTTGACCGAGTCTCGAATTACGAAGGTCAAAGTACACACTAAAGGGTACTTACTTGTTGCTTCGGATGCCAATTGAATAAATGCACATGGAATTAGTTGTTTTTCAACTTGAACTTTAACAAGGGAGCCTGGACTTAACTAATGAAGTCCGAAGTCCGGTCGCCGATTCTCGAACTTGGCTACTTAAAGACTTGAGGCTTTGATTAGTGTGCTTAAACTTGATCACATACTTAGTCCGAAGCTTGGTGAGGTAGCTTGAACTTGACTCGGGTAGTAAAGTCCGAAGTCCAGCGGGTGCCCGATCTTGACCACTTCTTGTCTCTCGATGTTCGGTCGGGTATCCCGAGCTTGGCGCGATCAATGTCCTAAAGCTCGGATGATGGGCCTAAACTTGACCATTGTTGGTCCGAAGCTTGGCTAAAAATTCTACACTAACAGCTTTGTAAGCTAATAATTGAATGTAAATAGATTCAAGTGTTACTCGAAAATGATCTCGTAACTAGATCATGTTTCAAATGTGCTTCCTTAACTTGGCCATGGGGAGGTTCTATAGTCTTGACATGGTGTCTAAACCTTTGGCCACCTGTTGGGCCTAAAGTTCGATGGAGGGATGTTTGAAACTTGACCACGGTTGGGCTCGACACTCAATGAGGGTTGTTCGAACCTTGATCGCTATCGCGTCTAAAGTCAGTACAGGGTTGTCTCGAACCTTGACCACTCTAGGGTATGAGACTCAACTGGGGTTTCTAAACCTTGACTGTTGCTAGGCTTACGACTCAATTAGGGTATCTCGAACTTTGACAGTTGTCGTCCGAAGCTCAATGGGTTTGCGTTGGGCTTAAAGCTCAACAGAGATGTCTCGAACCTTGACCGTTATTGGGTCCGAAGCTCGATGGAGTGTCCGAACCTTGACTGTTGTTGGGCTTGAAGCTCAACGTAGTGTCTAAACCTTGACCGCTCTCGGGTTTGAGACTCGATTGAGGTGTCTAGACCTTGACCATTGTTGGGTCTCAAGCTTGACTTCTATCCACTTTCGTCGGAGTAAGGACGAATGTTGTCTTACTTGAAGATATAAAGTTTAATGAGGTTATGTTCCCCTTTCTAGTTTTGAGCTTTTTAGTGTCTCGTGCTAATAGCTCCTTCGTTTGCATGATAGAAGATTTGTGTTCTTCTTGAGTATTCTTGGAGTTGTTGTATGACCCTTTCGATCATGAGCCCCCATGTTCTCGCTTTGGTGCTTTTGTCTAGCTCTTCTCGAATGTTAGAGATTTGGTGAGCTTCGATGGGAGATTCTCTTTGAAGGTAGCGATGTCGGTGACCTTCTTGATGCTGACTTAATGAATGATGATTGATTGAATAATTCCTTATCGGGTGCTTTGTTATTATATTTTGTATTTTTATAATTTTGAATCATGCAAAGGAGATGGATGTAAGACTTTATTCTAAGAACAAATGCATTAGTTTTATTAAGATGATGCAAAAATTTCGAAAAGACAAAGACAAAAATTGCAATTTAGCTCCCACTACCCAAAGTAGAGCCTAAGGAAAAGTAGGCCACTTGAACTGCGATGTATTGTCTGCTAACCGGTGAACAAGTGAATAGTAGATTTGATGGTTTGGTGTCAAGTTAGAATAGTATGCTTCCAGATTGATTTTTCTTCTCTCGGAAGCGCATGAGGTCCAACCCCAATCATAATCGTGTTCCTAATTTTCATTTCCAGTTTCCAAATTCAATCGGAAAGATGACATGATGTGTGTCCTTTGGTATATTCTTTAGTGTCATTGCCCCTATAAAGTTGTTCAAGTGGTGAAGACTTAGGTATAACTCTCTATCTCTCTGTGGTTTTAATTTCAAGTCATTCTCGGTCTATAAGAAGCTTCTCTTTAAGTTTTCATTACTTGTCGACCTACACAAAATGCATTTCTTGAGTAAGCACACATAACACTGGGTTTTGACCCACTCGAAACAACTCGGATATTTGTTATGAGTAAATAATTTCACTTGCATATCTTATTCAAAGCACTCGACTTTATAAGTTAACCGAAAATGAATTATTGCATTAATTCTTATTTCTAAGTCAATTTTATTAACAAAAATTATTTAACTGATCTTTTTGATGGATGTTGTCTATATAATCTTTATTTCTCAATCATTTAAAGATAGACACAAGATGGAATTTGAACCTATTGAATATTAGACTCGAGAAAATTCCATTATCTCGGGTTAAGGATAATTAAGTGCTTAATTATTATGAATTAATTATTATCCTTGCCTAATGTTGGACCAAAGTATTTTTATACTTTGAGTACCAGTTGGATTTGCTTTTGTAGGGTGATTAAAGTATTTTAATTTTGCTTTGAAAAGCAAAAGTAATCGGCTTCTAACCGTTAAACACCAGTAGACGGAAAAACATTATTTCATTACAAGGCTCGGACACCGTGTCGGCGTTGTTTGTTACCAAATCCGGTAAACATCAACTTTGAGTCTAACGGTTGTTTCCACCATAGATTTTACTCACAACTAGTGGGATGGACTACCTTTTGAGCGAAGGACCTAAGCACAACGTTCACATTTACAACGAATCTTTTTCGAGTGACTCAAACTATCCGTTATAACGGCTAGTGAAGCTTCAAAGTTTAGAATCAGTCACAATAGCTACTTTGCCTTGCTGTGTATAAATAGAAGCCTTCCTAAAACACTTGAAGATTGCTGGAACTGAACGAAATCTACTCTCTCTTAATCTTCTAGCTTTTTCAACTCTATACTTAAGTTTATACTTTTTGAGTTGTAAATAAAAAGTCTTGTAATCACTCTTACTTATTTTCAAATCTTTGAAAAGTCCCTTGGCTGAGCTGTAAGGGCAAACTTAGCTCAGTTGTCCCTAGTTATAAGGGTTATCTCAATTAAAAGTACTAGAACATATAAGGGAACTTCTATGTCTAGGAAAACTTATAATTGAATGGTCTAAGGGAGAAATTATGTAAGAGTTAGTCCTTGTATTTTGGATTCAAAATAGTGAATTTGTCTTAATGTCCGGATAGATATTGTCCATGGTTTTCTAACCTAGGATGGGTTCCACATATATTCTAAGTTCTGCACTAGTGAGTTAAATCCAGAGTCGAATAGTTTTCTAAGTCTTTTCTTCATAGAAAACTTTGTAATTCCGTAAAAATCACCCATTTAGGGTGACTCGGACTCTCAACAACGAAACCTTTAATTGGTATCGGAGCCAAGCCTTCTCAAAGAATCTAATAAATCCAAGGTATAAAGATCAGATGGCTTAAACTATAGAGAGTTCAATGAGAGGATCTTTCACCAAACCAACCAAGTTCAAGGGATCAAACTTCGCAAACTAGAAGAAGATCATGGAGTCCTTCATCCAGGATTATGATGAGGAGGTCTGGAACATCATCTGCAATGGCAACAACACTCCCATGAACATGGAAGGAACGTTATCGTGCCTAAGGTGAAGTCCGAATTCACTGCTTGAAGAAAATGAGAAATACGTAAAGAACTTAAAGGCTACGAACACAATGATGTGTGCAATTGATGCAACAGAATACAATAGAATATCTTCCTGTGATATAACCAAAGAATTATGGGATACACTGGTTACTACATATGAAGGTACCAGCCAAGTGAAACAAGCTAAGATAAGTACGTATCTCCACAAGTATGAATTGTTAAAAATGGAGCTTGATGAGAACATAACTTAGATGTACATTCGCTTCACTAAGATTGTGAACAATATTAAGTCTCTTGGAAAGAAAATGACTCATGAAGAAATAGTTAGAAACATTATGAGGAGTCTACCTAAAAGAAGATGGGGTCCTAAGGTAATAGTTATAGAGGAAGCTCAAAACCTGTCCGAACTAAAGCCGGATGAGCACATTAGGAAACTACTCATTCATGAGTTGCATTTAGAAGAAGAGGAAGTTGAGGTCAACACCAAAACAAACATTACTCTCAAGGCCTTGGAAGAAAGAAGCCCAAGTCCGAGCTCCTCGGATTCTGAAGAAACCCCATCGCACTTCTAGCCCCGGGTTTCAAGAAAAACATGAAATACATAAAGCGGCGGAAGAACCCTAAGCGGGAGTTCTACAAGAAAGACAAAAAGGTAAATTCCCACCCTCTTCAAATTTGTCTTTAACTAAGAACTTTTGTTGTTTTGAGTGTGGCAGCAAAGAACACATAGTCAAGAATTGTCCAAAGAGAAAGGACAGAAAGAAGAAAAAGGTTATGGTGGCTACTTGGAGCGATGATGAGTCGAAGAAGATGATGACACCGATGATGAATCAAAGTGTCTAATGGCTTTATCGGACTCGAAGCTAGATCCGAGTCATACAGGGATGCATCATACACTACTAGAAAATCGCCATAGAGCGACGGAAACAGATGACGAAAAAATATCAATTAGTGATGGAATTTCACAATTAGCAAGGAAATTTGCTACGAAAAATTCCATCACTAAAATATCAGCGATGGAATTTTACGATTTCGTAGCTAGCAAAATTAGCGACGGAATTATCGGTTCCGTCGCTGATGTTAGCGACGGAACAGGAAATTCCATCGCTGAAATTAGCGACAGGACCGACAATTCCGTCGCTAAATCACCGCCAATTTAAAAAATTAAATAATTTTGTGTGTATTTTAGTGCTTAATACAAAAAATCTAGAACGAAATACAAATCCAATAATCCAATACCATAACGACATCAAATTCAACTTTAATTCAAACACAAAAGTCATATACAAACACAAAAGTCATAAATAATCCAACTTCAATTCACCAACTAACATAAAAACTAATTGGAAAAAAAAACGAGTGTATTATATTATTGATAAATACAAGTTATGCTCATCATCAATTTGGGATCCACTTCCTCTTCATCTTCATCTTCCTTTCCCTCTTCTTCTTCCTCTTCCTCATTGTCTTCACCTTCTACCTCATTTTCATTTCAACTATGGCCATCAAAATAAATTACATCAAATTCTCTAAAATCTAAAATTTTATGGTAAACAAAGTAAACCCTAAATACAACCAGCAATGAGGGAGGATGGAGAAAACATACTCACAAGAGGTTAAAGGTGGTTAGTTGGTGGTGTGCACGGGCGTGGCGGTGGCGACGACGGTGGACGGTTGCGAAAGGGGAAAGGTCTTCAGCCTCTTACTCTCTCACACTCGACTTCTTTCTAATTCTTAAAGTGAAGATAATTTAATAACTCACCAAGTTAAAATTTTTCAAATTTTGAGTTAGCGACGGACTAATTCCGTCACTAACTAAAAATTTTAAAAAATTTATATATTTGAAAAATTAAAATAGGCGGCAAATTTAAATTTTGAAAATTTAAATTAGTGACAGACAAATTCCGTAGCTAATTTAAATTTGAAATTTTTTTCATTTTTCAAATTAAAATAGGTGGAAAACTCAAAATTTTAAAAATTTTGAATTAGCAACGGACAAATTCCGTCTCTAATAAAAAAGTTATAAAAAATTTGAAAATTACAATCAACGACGGACTGATTTCGTCGCCAAATATAAAAAATTGAAAAAAAGTTTTAAAAATTTATTTCAGAAATCCGCCGCTAATTGTTCTATTTCCGTTGCCGGTTATGTCGCTAATGAGTAAAATAGTGATGAATCTTTTTCAGTCACTCATTCCGTCGCTAACGGAGTTTTATCCGACAAATGTCGGTTTTCTTACTATTTCCGTCATCGACTAGCGACGGACTTGTATTCCGTCGCTAGTTTTCGTAGCTATATAACGTTTTTGTAGTAGTTATATGATGAGGAAACAGATCCTCGGGAGGTAATCAACTACTTCTTTAAGTTTTCAAAGCATGATCTTACTAGATATATTTTTACTTTGGAGGAGAAGTCCAATTCTAAATCTGTTGAATATAAAGAGAAATTGGAATCTCTTAATGCTAAGAACACCTCATTGGAAAGTGATTGAGAAAACTTAACACAATCCGAAAGTGCTTGAGAACAGAGAATGAGCAATTGAAACGAAGCTTCAATTGGTTTTAAAACTCACTCAAGGTCGGAAAACCTTGATTTATTACTTGATTCTTAGTGTATCTCATTTCGAAAAGAAGGTCTTGGATACGATGCTTGAAGAGGAAGATAATTCGCTCAAGAATATTTTCAATACTAATTCAAGAACTATTAAGTTCGGGAAGGTTGAGCATAGTCCCATTTATTCAAAAATAAAAGGGACTAAACCTAGACCACCTTTCATGAAAAAACCTTCTATACCTGTTTACAAAAAGAGAGGTTTTCAAAAGAAAGAGACATAGAGTTAGTTCTCAAGAAAGAAGACTCGGAATCAAACCAAACCGAAAATCATTCAACTGGGTTCCCAAAAGTTCTCTTCCTCAGCAAAGGACCACGGTAAAAAAGTTATTGGATTTATAAGAGGAAGTGAGAAGGGTTAGTTTGTTTCTCTTTTTGCAGGTAACTTAGAAATGAAAGGGTCATTGGTACTTAGACTCTCTTCTCAAAATTAGAAGAGATGAAAGAAGGAAAATTCACATTTGAAGACAACAATAAAAGCAAGATAGTTGGGACTAGCAGAATTGGTCAAGGAGAAAACTCGGTCGATCCAGTCTACATTGTCAAAGGGCTCAAAATTAATCTTTTGAGCATCTCTCGGTTGTGTGACAAAGGTCAAGAGGTAAGGTTCACTTAGACCACCTGTTTCATTTATGATGCTTGTCACCTAAGAGAGAAAGCTCTCATGTATCGAGGTCAGGTAACACCTACACTATTCCTCTTTCTTATTCTAGTTAAGATTTATCATGTTTAAAAGCTTCTTTGAATGATAATTCATGGACATGGCATCCTAGACTAGGTCATATTAGCATGCATACTATCAAGAAACTTGCATCTTGTGGATTAGTTAGAGGTTTGCCTAACTATTATTTTAAGAAAGATAAAAGCCATGATGCATGCACAAAAGGAAAACAAGTCAAATCATCCTTGAAGCCACTCAAGACAATATCTACATCCAGAGTGCTTGAATTGATACATATGAATTTGTGTGGTGAAATTCTGTCAAAAGCTTAGGAGGTAAATCATATGTGCTAGTTATTATTGATGATTACTCATGATTTATGTGGGTGTGTTTTCTGAAGAAGAAAAATAAAGCTTTTAAAGAGTTCACTAAGATTTGCAGGAAAATATAAGCGGAGTCCGAGACTTAGATCAGGAGAATTCGAACGGACCATGGAAGAGAGTTCGATTACTCGGAATTTATAGATTTACGTGATAAGAATGGTATCTCTCACAACTTCTTAATACCCGGATCTCCTCAATAGAATGAAGTACTGGAGATAAAGAACGGAACACTCGGAGGAAATAAGAAGGACAATGATGATTGAAAATTGTCTACCTTACTATTTCCGGGCTGAGGCGGATAACACGATAAACTACACTCTCAACAGATGCCTCATCCGACCCATTCACGAAGAAGACACCCTACGAGCTATATAGAGGGAAAAAGCCTAACATTTCCTACTTCAAACCATTCAGATCTATATGCTTTATGCATAACAATGGTAAGGAACATTTGACCAAATTTGATGCTAGGTCGGATGAAGGTATATTTCTTGTTTATTCTTCACATAGCAACAAGAGAACTAACAAGTGAAAGAAAGTATCCACGTTATCTTTGATGAAATTGATCATGGCAGGATAAGTGAATCCACTTTCTCATATCTCAAGCTCAATCGAGATGAAGATGACATAGCAGAGGCTAAGTTCGGAATGCACAAAAACAAAGGAATTGAGCCAACTCGGAATAAGCGTGTTCAAGAGCCGGCTCGGACTACTAAAGATCAAGGTAATGCGAGTAAATCAACAAGATGAACTAGCTGAAGATCAGAACATTCAACCAACAAACAAGGTAAATCAAAGGACATGTAAAGCTTTTCAAATATGAATCTAGTCACCCACCTAAGAACATAATTTCTTATATCAACATTGGCGTAAGAACTCGTTCTTCTTTGTAAAACTTATGTGCATTTTCAGCATTCATTTCATTAATTGAACCTAAAAATGTACTAGAAGCTCTACTTGAACCTAAATGGTTAGAGGTCATGCAAGAAGAATTAACTTAATTCGAAAGAAACCAAATATGGACTTTGATTAAGTGACCTTTTGACCACTCAATTATAGGAACCAAATAAGTATTCAAGAAAAAAACTAGATGAGGGAGCATTGGTAGTCGAAACAAACCCAGATTAGTTCCTCGAGGGTATAACCAAGAAAAGGGAATTGATTGTGGGGAAACCATTGCGCTTATTCCTAGGATTACCTAACTGAGATAACCTTTACGAGTTAGGGACAAGCTGAGTTGAGTTAGCCTTTACAGCTCGGTCAAGGGACCTTACTCGAAAGTAAGAATGAGTGTTTGTAAGCGATTACAAAACCTTACAACTCAAAAAGATATTAATTACGAGTTGGAGTTGTAAGTAGAAGATTGAGTATGAAGTACAATGACTTTTGCTTAAGTGCGTGTATTGACAGTTGATTCAACAATCTTCAAGTCTTGAGTGTTGGCTTATATTTATAGATAACCAAGCAGATTAGCCACTGTGACTATCTTCCGATCTGGAAGTTCTTTGTTATCGTTGCAATGGTTTTTCTAAGTCACTCGGAAAATGTCCGTTAAGGAGTAAACGTTGGGCAACGACTCTTGACTCCTTTGAAAGTCCTAGTTCACTTGGTGGTGTCTCAAAAGTAGGGTGGAAACCACCGTTGAGCTTAGTGTTGCGGATTTCCAGTTTTGGCAATAGACAACTATGACACGGTGTCTTGGCCTAGGCCGAAGTAGGAAAAGCCTTGTCTGCTGGTGATTTGACATCTTGAAGCCGGTTACTTTTGTATTTTAAAAAGAGGATAGCCTCGTTTGAATAATCTACAAAAGTAAATCAATTTGTTCTCAAAGTATAAAATACTTTGGTCCAAGATTAAACACGAGATAATAATTTAATTAAGGTAATTAAGTGTATAATTATCGACACCTAAAAGAGTGGAATTTTCGAGTCTAATATCCATTATACTCAAATTCCATCCGAGTAAGTCTAGAAGTAAAGCAAGTCGGATAAAGAGCATCGAGTAGAAAGACTTGATCTAGACTGCCAATGTTCAAACTAAGCATGCTCGACTTAGAAAGTTGAATTAACACAATAATTTAATGAAAACTTAAATCATGAGGTCGAACTGAGTTTATGCACCTTAGAGTGAGTGTTTGAACATACAATATATTTGAGTGTTGTCCGAGTGACTCAGAAGCGTGTGTGAGCAGATTATGCTTTCGAGTCGATCGGAATCAAGTGAGAACATATGCGATAGTTTACGTAACAATCGGAAAAGATTCTATATCACTCATAAAAGCTTTTAAGACAGATAGAATGAATTTTAATCAAAACCTTATAAGAGATGAAGTCTTATACCTGATTCCTTGATGGAACTCAGAATGATGTATATGTAAGGTCCGAGTCTTCAATCTCCCTCTTTTTGATGAAAGGCATTCCATACTTAGACAGAAACTTTGTTAGTGATATAGATCCGGTTTTTCATCCTTTCTCAAAGGATAAGTCGGAAAAAAACATGATAGAATTGTGTGGAGTAAATACAATGAATGAAACTTATACTCTATCGGAGCAAATAAGTTGAGATTGCATAAAAAGAGCTAAAGTATCGGAGCAGGAAAAAACAACTAAGTATCCGAGCAATGATAGATAGAGTTGTCGAATCGGAGCAAAGGAAAAAAATACTGAGTAAGAAATTGAAACTTAGAGATAATAAACTCTGAAATAGTTGCTTTAAGTAGTAAACTCGAAATATTTGCAACTCGAAGGCATTAGACATGGTATAGCAGGATTATTAATGAAATTTCATTATGATTTAAACTAAAAAGAAATTTACACAAAAGAGGGTGAGAGAAACTCCCCTAAACAAGACAACAAATTTCTAACTATTCTCCCCCTTGCCTTTCAAGCAAAAGTGAAAAGAGGAAGAATGTATCAAGTAGATACAAATTTGATGTCCGGACAAAGAAAAAAATTGTAAAACGAGAAGAAAAAAATTGTTAAGATAGAGGAGACGGAGCGAGTCTTAGTCGAGGGTGGTGGACGAGCAGTGCGCCTTCGCCGATAGGATCCGGAAGATGTAGACGAGTGAGGTGGGGGCAGCACGGGATCTCCGGAATAGGCTCAACTCTAAGTGGTCGACCCGAACTAGGTCGTCCGGAGGCTCATCCTCCTGGAACTCGGCTGATGGAGGGGTGTACTCGGGTTGACCGGCTGCGACTAACCATGGTTAGCAGGGTCTTCGACCTACTCGGACTCACTGTCTAAGCCGATCATTTCCGGTTGAGGTTCCGGAGCACCTTAGCCCTCTGTTGCTGCTGCTTGCTTGTTCTTCTTCCTTTTCCCCTTCCTCCGATGGAGCTGCCTTAGCCGTAGGCTCCACTTCTTCTTCTTCTTCTCCTTCATCTCCCCCTTCGAGAGGAGGACTTAGCTGGACTCGAGGATTCTTCGGATGTATCCGAGTCCACCGATCCTGAGCTGTCTTGGAGCGTCGTTCCTGAAGGAGCTCAATCAGCTCCCTTTGCTCCTTAACTAATGCCTTTATCTCGAGAAGCACGTCTTGTTGCTCTCGAATTTGGGATTGGGTTGTTTTTGGTTAATGGTCATAGACTGAAGGACAGTCTTGAATGACCGGAGGGTGTCCTTGAACTCGGTGGACACCGAGGAGAGCTTGTCCATGATAGCAGAGGACAAGGCAGTAGAAAGAATCTCGAAACACCTGAGGTGGAGGCACCACCAGGTGGAGGAGGTAGAGAAAGAGTGGGCTGAGTCCGAGTCCGAGGCGGAGAAGGGGGCCTCGGTTCGAGCTATGGACCCGGACACCCGGTTGGGTCTCCTATGCCCAAAGAGTTCCTTTTTCCAACGACAATGGTAGCCTCGAAACCGCATTAGGATCCGAGGGAAGAGAAACTTTGAACTGTTTGAAGATGAGGGTGAGAAGAGCCTCTAAAGGAAGTAGGGTGTTCTTCTTGGTGCGAGTCCGAGTAGGCATAACCGCCATTTGCTCGACTATTGCAGGAAAGAGGTCTACTTCGTAGCCCTTGAGGATGTTGTACAAAGCTTTTAGATGCTTGGAGTTGGAGTTCTCCTTGCTAGAGTGTTGTGAGAAGAAAGTTCTCATCGAGAGAAAACAAAGAAGGCGAGCTTCGATTTGAGTTGGGTCACGAGAGAAGTTTTTGCGTGACACGAGGGAATTCTTTAGCGTACTTCTCAAAGAAGTCATCAGCAACCTCATTGAAAGGTATGGGGTTACTGTTCAAGAACATAGAAGATACTTTAAAGAGGCGATGGAGAAGAGAGGTGTTGACGCGAACGGTTATGTTCTGAACTCGTGAGGTGAGGATACCCTCGAGCTAGAAAGATTTGTGTAGAACTCGAAACGAGTTCTGGGTACATGAAATCGGTGAAATAGAGGAAATTGTAAACCCCTGTTGATTTGATATGGGCCAACCACAAGAACTTTGTGGTCGAGAAGAATTTGTCATCCAATATTAGGTGTTGGGTGACAAGAGGTTTGGAAGGAGTGGAGGGGCCTTCCTAGCTTTTGGTATAAGGTTTCTTGGTGGTCGAACCAAGAAAATTAGGGTGGGAACCTCTTTTTGGCATGTTTGATGTGGAAAAGAGAGAGAGAGAAAGATGAACTTTTGTGAAAGAGAAGGAGAGAGCTAGAAATAGCTTTACGAAAGTGAGCGGAAAAAGAAAATGAAAGAGTAGAAAGAGAGAGCTGAGAGTGACAGAGCTTACTTGAGATGAATTTCACTTAGCTTGAGAGCGACGAGAGTTTCTTTGATCGCAGAGAGCTTGCTTCGAGTTGGAGTAATTGCGAGAGTGAAAGTAAGTAGAGGGTAAAGTAACGAAATGAATGAAAGTAGCCGCTATTTATAGAGATATAATCGTCCTTCGATAATCGTTCGACTCGGCTTCTTCAACGGTCACCTCGGACCGGTGTGGCTGTTACGCTCTCCAACGGTTAGAGTTCCAACGATGTCCATTTTCTCAAAGTCCGAGTGTGACTCGAAACCGTAAACAACTAATAACTATCAGCTAAGTATCATTGGTTCAACTGAACTAATGGCTATTAAAGAAAGTAAGCACACAACACGAAATCATGCAAAGTAATTTCACTCATAAAAGTACATAATTATGTATTAATCATGCCAAGCTCATTCCTAATAAAGCAAAACTGATCCTCACTAAGTGGCTTAGTGAAGATATCAGCTAATTGAAGATTGGTAGGAATGCATTCAAGTTCAATATCACCCTTTCTAGAATGATCTCTCGGAAAATAATACCCGACCTCAATATGTTTAGTCTTTGAGTGCTTGAACTGGATTCTTGGTGATGCGGATTGCACTTTGATTATCGCACTTGATTGGAACTGTTTTGAATGAAAGTCCAAGATCTCTCAAGTGTTGCTTTGTCCATAAATCCCGAGCACAACATGCTCCAACTGCAATATACTCAGCTTCAACAGTTGATAGAGCTACTGAGTTTTGCTTCTTTGAGTGTCAAGATATCGGGATTGACCTAGAAGCGGCGAGCTCCTGAAGTGCTCTTTCTATCAACTTTGTACCCGGTATAGTCCGCATCCGAGTATCCAGTAAGGGTCGGTTCCGAGTCTCTAGAGTACTATAGACCCAAATTATGAGTCCCTACAAGATATCTCGAATATTCTTTTCACTGAAGTGAGATGTGATTCTTTTGGATTAGCTTGAAATCTTGCACACAAACAGACACTAAACATTATGTCCGGCCTACTAGAAGTAAGACAAAGCAAAGATCTAATCATACCTCGATAGAGTTTCGATCTACTCGCTTGACCTTTCTCGTCCGAGTCCACTTTTATGCTGCTTGCTCATAGGTGTTGTCTGCGTGTTTCATATCTTGAAATTTGTACTTCTTCAACAACTCATTGGTATACTTTGATTGACGAACATAGATCACATTTTTGTCTTTCTTGATTTGTAGACCAAGGATGAAATTGAGTTCCCCATCTTACTCATTTGAAACTCCTGTCTCATTAACTAAGAAAAATCTCGACACGGAATTTCATTAGTAGCTCCAAAAATTATGTCATCCACATAGATCCGACCAATAAGAATGTCTTTCCCCTTGGTTTTTATAAAAAGAGTCTTGTCAATCTAACCTCTTCTAAAATCATTTTCAACCAAGAAATTACTCGATCCTAGCTATTTCTTCAAGAGTTCGGTTCTTCCTCTCCACCACTCCATTTTGTTGAGGAGTTCTTGGTGCTGAGAAGTTGTGAGAGATGTCATTCTTGTCACGGAACTCTTCAAATTCCGAGTAGTCGAACTCCTTTCCATCGTCGGTTCGAATACTCTTGATCCGAATCCGAGACTCAACTTGGATTTTCCTGCAGAGCTTGCTGAACTCTTTGAATGCTTCATTTTTGTGCTTAAGAAAACACACCCAGGTAAATCATGAATAGTCATCAACAATAACAAGCACATATGATTTACCTTCGAGACTCTAGACAGGGATTTCACCACATAAATCCATATGCAACATTTCAAGCACCTTGGATGTGGAAACAGTTTTAGAGATTTGAAAGATGATCTTACTTGTTTCCCTTTGTGTATGCTTCACAAATTTTATCTTTCTTAAATGCGCAGTTAGGCAATCCTCTCGGCTAAACCATAAGATGCAAGTTTCTTAATGGTATGCATGCTAACATGACCCAGTCTACGATGCCATGTCCATGAATCATCATGAAGAGATGCTTTAAAACAAGATAAATTCTGACTTGGGTCAAAAAGACGAATAGTATAGTTGTTACCCGATCTCTTACCCGAGAACTTAATCTCCTTGGTAGCATCATCAAAGATATAGCAATTGGTCCGAGTGAATCTTACCTCTTGACCATTGTCACACAGATTGAGAGATGCTCGAGCAAATTGTACTTTAACCCCTTGACAAGGTATACTGGGCTGACCAGATTGCTTCATTTTCCAATCTTGCCTATCCCAATTATCTTACCTTTGCTGTCATCCCCAAACGTGACTTTTCCTCCCTTGTAATCTTCTAACTCGAAAAGAGTCTTGAATCTCCCGACATGCGGCGTGAGCATCCACCGTCTAGGTACCAATGCCCTTTTGTTCTTTTCTGAGCTACCTGCAAGTCGAAACAACTAACCTTTCTCACTTCCTCTAACAAACCCAAGTAACTCCCTTTACTGTGGTCCTTTTCGAGGAAGTAGAGTCTTGGGAACCCAGATTTGAATAACTTTGGGTTTGGTTTGATTCCGAGTCTTTCTTTTAGAGAACCGAGTCTGTGTCTCTTTCTTTTGAAAAGATTTTCTTTTATAAACCGGTGGAGAAGGTTTTCTCCTATAAGCTGGTCCGGGCTTAGTCCTCCTTTTATTCTTATGAATAGGATCGTGCTCAGCCTTCCGGAATTTCACAGTTCCGGAATCCTTTTTGAAAAGTTCTAAGTAGGAATTGGATTCCTCCTCTTTGTTAAAACCAAGTCCTTCTTTTCGAAGGAGACACATTGAGATCCTAAGAGCATATCAAGGTTTTTCTGACCTTGAGTAAATTTTAAAACAAGCTCTTGAGACTGGTTGAGCTTTTGCTACAGTTGCTCATTCTCTCTTCCGAGTGACTCGGACTCGGTCTCATTAGATTGAGGACTAGTCGTGAGTTCTCTTAGAGTAAGTCTCGGTTTTTCCAATTCATTTTTCAATGAGATGCTCTCGAAGTAATTGACTCAAGTTGTTCTTTAAACCGAGAAGAATCGAATTGGACTTTTCTTCCAAAGTAAAAATGTATTTGGCTAAATCAACTTTGGAGAATTTGAGGAAGTATTTAATTACCTCCTAAGGATTTGTTTCCTCATTGTCCGACTCTGTTTCGACTTCCGAGTCGGAGAGTGCCATTAGACATTTTGAATCATCCGAGTCCTCATCATCTTCCGATGAGTCTTTATCACTCCAAGTGGCCATCATAGCCTTTTTCTTCTTTCTATCTCTCTTCCTTCGGGATAGTCTTTGACAATGTGTTCCTTACCGCCACATTCAAAGTAGCCGAGTTCTTAGTTAAAGATAACTTTGAAGGAGAAGAATTTTACCTTTTCTGTCCTTCTTATCTTTCTTGTAGAACTCTTCTCTTGGCTTCTTATCCCATCTTTTGTGCTTCATCATTCTTTTGAAGCCTCTAGCAATAAGAGCCATGGGATCCTCTTCCGAGTCGGATGAATTCAGATTTGCTTGTTTGTTTACCGAGGCCTTTAGTGCAATGTTCTTTTTAGTGCTAACGTCTGCATCCTCCTCTTCCAGGTGGATCTCATGGGTGAGTAGCTTCCGATGAGTTCGTCCGGCTTTAGTAAAGATAGGTTGTGAGCCTCTTCGATGGCTGTCACCTTGGGACCCCATCTTCTCTTGGGTAGTCTTCGAGTATCTTTCTTCACATTTCCTCGTGGGAAATCTTTCTACCCAGAGATTTGAGATTATTGGTAATCTCGGTGAAGCGGATGAACATCCGAGTGATGTTCTCTTCGGCTCCATCTTGAACAGCTCATACTTGTGAAGATATTGGCTTATCTTCGCTTGTCTAACTTGGCTTGTGCCGTCATAAGTGTTGACAAGCGTGTCCCACACTTCTTTGGCTGTGTCACGAGTTGACACTCGGTTGTATTCTTCCGAGCTGATGGTGCACATCAGAATGTTCATCGCCATGAAGTTCTTTCGAACTTCTCCGCTTCATCGGTGGTATACTCGGACTTTGTTTTGGGCACGAGCCTTGTTTCTTCCATCTTTATGGGAATGTAGTTGCCTACTTCTATGATGTCCAAGACATCTTCATCGTGATCAAGCAAAAACATTCCATGAGCTTTTTCCGAGTGCACGAAATTAGATCCTTTGAACTTTGGTGGTTTCTTTGGAAGATCTTCCCTCATTGAACTCTCCATTAGTCCGAGCCATTTGATCTTTAAACCTTTGGATGGTTAGATCCTTCCCGAAAGGCTAAGCTACGATACAAATTGAAAGTTTTCTCTTGGAGTGATTAAGTCACCATAGAGCGGGGTGAATAGGGTGATGGGGAAATTTAAACAAGTAATGGAAGAATAAAACTAGACAAGAGGAGAGTCCGAGTTTAGATTGAACTCAAAAAGTACTACCTCGTAAAGTTACGTGGAAAAACTCCTTGGGCAGAAAACCACGGCCAGTGCTAATCCAAGCACCAAGTCAAATCCACTATTTTGAATCCACAAAATACAGTAGAAAGACTCAACCAAAAGTGCTCTCTTAGACAATTCCTTACAAGATTTTCCTAGACTCGAAATTCCCTTATCCGATCTAGTACTTCCTACTTGAGATAACCTTTATAGTTAGGGACAACCGAGCTGAGTTAACCTTTACAGCTCGATCAAGGGACCTTACTCAGAAAATAAGAATGAGTGTTTGTAAACCGATTACAAGACCTTACAACTCGGAAAGATATTAATTACGAGTTGGAGTTGTAAGTAGAAGATTGAGTATGAAATACAATGACTTTTGCTTAAGTGCGTGTATTGACAGTTGATTCAGCAATCTTCAAGTCTTGAGTGTTGGCTTCTATTTATAGATAACCAAGCAGATTAGCCGTTGTGACTATCTTCTGACTGGAAGTTCTTTGTTACCGTTGCAATGGTTTTTCCGAGTCAATGAGAAAATGTCTGTTGAGGAGTAAACGTTGGGCAACAACTCTTGACTCCTTTGAAAGTTCCAATTCACTGGTGGTGTCTAAAAAGTAGGGTAGAAACCACCATTGAGCTTAGTGTTGCGGATTTTTAGTTTTGATAACGAGACAACCCCGACACAGTGTTTGGACCTAGGTCGAAGTAGGAAAAGCCTTGTCTGCTGGTGATTTGACATCTTGAAGTCGGTTACTTTTGTATTTCAAAAATAGGATAGCCTCGTTTGAATAACCTACAAAATTAAATAAATTTGGTTCTCAAAGTATAAAATACTTTGGTCCAAGATTAGACACATATAATAATTTAATTAAGATAATTAAGTGCATAATTATCTAAGTCCTAAAAGAGTGGAATTTTCTGAGTCTATATCCATTATACTCAAATTCCATCCGAGTTAGTCTAGAAGTAAAACAAGTCAAATAAAGAGCATTAGAGTAGAAAGACTTGATCTAGACTGCCAATGTTCAAATCAAGCATGCTTGAGTTAGAAAGTTGAATTAACACAATAATTCAATCAAACTTAAATCATGAAGTCGGACTTGAGTTTATACACCTTAGATTGAGTGTTTGAACATGCACTATATATCTGAGTGTTGTTTGAGTGACTCAGAATTGTGTGAGCAGATTATGCTTTCGAGTCAGTCAAAATAAGTGAGAACATATGCGATAGTTTCGTAACAATCGAAAAGATTATATATCACTCGAAAGGTTTTCGAGACGGATAGGATGACTTTTAATCAAAACCTTATAAGAGATGAAGTCTTATACCTGATTCCTTGATGGAACTCAGAATGATGTATATGTAAGGTTTGAGTCTTCATTAAGTTATATCAAATGGATGTTAAGTGTGAATTTCTCAATGGGTATATTCAAGAAGAAGTTTATGTTGAATAACCCCCTGGATTTGAAAACTCTCAATTTCCAAATCATGTTTTCAAACTGCAAAAGCTTTGTATGGTATGAAACAAGCCCCCAAAGCTTGGTATGAAAGACTAAGAATTTTCTTGGTTGAAAATGATTTCAAAAGAGTTCTTATTGATAAAACTCTTTTAATAAAAACCAAGAGGAATGACTTTCTCATTATTGAAATTTATGTTGATGACAATATTTTTGGAGCTACTAATAAAACTTTATACCAAGGGTTTTCCGAGTTGATGAGACAAGAGTTCCAAATGAGCATGATGGGAGAACTTAATGAATGTTTGCTCTTAGAGAGGTTAAGTCACCCTAAAGGCAGGGATGGGGGTGAATAGGGTGATGGAGGATTTTGACAAATTACCAACTGTTTTTGCACGTAGCTGGCTAAGAAACAGATTCCGAGTCTAGATTGGACTCGGAAAGTGAAATACACAAAGAAGAACGTGGAAACCCTCCTAGGGCAAAAACCCATGAACATTGCTAATCCAAACACCAACTTAAATCCACTAATTAAATCCACAATTACAAGGACTAACTCGTTACGGAATTGCTCCCTTAAACAATTCCCTTACAAGTTTTCCTAGACCGAGAAGTTCCCTTATCCGATCTAGTACTTCCTAACTGAGATACCCTTTATAGTCGAGGGCAACCGAGGCTGAGTTAACCCTTACAGGACTTAGAAGAAAGTAGAAAGAGTATGAGTGATTACGAGACTTTCTTTACAACTCGAAAAGTAAGAAAATAAAGATTAGGAGTTGTAAGTCGAAGATTGAGTAAGAATGCACTAAGTAAGTGTTAAGCAATGTGTTCAGCAATCTTCAAGTCTTGTTGAGTGGCTTCTATTTATAAGCACCAAGGCGGACTCGACCGTTGAGTCTTGTTTTGGACTAGTGAGCTTCAATGGCCACTGTAACGGCTAGTCCGAGTCACTTAGAAAAGGATCCGTTGAGATCGAGTGGGTCTTTGCCTTTGCCTTCGTAGCCTTAGATCGAGTGGACTTGGTTCTGGCCTTCTTGGTGGCCGAACCTCCTTCTATAGCGAGATCCTCTCCTAAGCATACTTAGAGAGTAGAGAATGCTTAAGAGAAGGGAAAGAAAGAGTCGAGAACACAAAAGATCGAGAATCGGAGAGAGAGAGTGAGTGCGAGAGTGAATGAACTTTGAGAGTAAGCAATAAGTATGTAAAGTGAAAGAAAGAAAGTGAAGCGGTGCAATTTACAACGAGAAAAGCTTTCAACCGAATTTGTGACTCGGTTACCAAGCAACGTTTATCATATCATTTAGTCTCTCTATGTAGTAACGGCTAGTTTGTCCAACAGACTTTTTCGAACGGCTAGTTCTCGCGACTATTCATGTGACAGAGAGAGAGAGAAGAAAGAGTTTTCGAAAATATTTATGAGATTCTCCATTTATCTAGAGATATTCCCAAAATTTTGATGTCTATTTTGCTAAAAATCTGAGTCCGATTTTGTAATGGGTCCGAGTGACTCGAGAACACACTCATAAAATTGATAACTCATAGCTCGGTCTTATTCCGAGTCAACTGATCCATTTTTATCTACTCAAAGCATATAACAATCAATCATAGTAGAATAATTCATGCAATAACTAAGATAATCATGCATTTAACATGCCAAACTCATTCCTAATAAAGCAAAATTGATCTTCACTCGGAGGCTTAGTGAAAATATCAGCTAATTGATATTTTGTATGAATAAACTCAAGTTCAATATCACCTTTCTCATAATGGTCTCTCGGAAAATGATACCTGACCTCAATGTTCTTTGTTTTTAAATGCTAAACTGGATTCTTAGTGATGATGATTGCACTTTGGTTATCACACTTGATCAGAATAAATGTGAATGATAGTCTAAGATCCTTCAAGTGTTGCTTGATCTTGAGAATCCGAGCATAGCAAGCTCCAGCTACCATGTACTCAGCCTCGGTAGTTGATAAAGTAATTGATTTCTGCTTCTTAGAGTGCGAGGAGATGAATGATTGACCTAGAAATTACCATGCACCTAATGTGCTCTTTCTATCAACCTTGTATCGAACATAGTCAACATCCGAGTATCTAGTGAGAGTTAGTTTTGAGTCCTTTGAAAACCATAGACCAAGATTATGACTCCCTGTAAGATATCTAAGATTCTCTTCATTGCAGTGAGATGTGCTTCCTTAGGTTTAGCTTGAAATCTTGCACAAAGGCAAACATTGAGCATGATAGCTGGCCTACTAGATGTGAGATAAGTACGGATTCAATAATACCTCTATAGAGTTTCGATCTACAACTTTACCTTTCTCGTCTAAGTCCAGTTTTAAGCTCGCTACTCATAGGTGTTGCTTGTATGCTTCACATCTTGTAGCATGTACTTCTTCAATAACTCCTTGGTGTATTTAGATTGATGGACACGAGATGCCATCCTTTTCTTACTTCATTTGCAATCCAAGGAAGAGATTGAGTTCTCCACCATGCTTATTCGGAACTCCTGTCTCATTAACTTAGAAAACTCTTGACATAGAGTTTCATAATGAAGGTTTGCTCTTGGAGAGTCTTAGTCACCCTAGAGTGGGGTGAATAGGGCGATGAGGAAATTTTAACAAACTTAGAAAATTTAAGCTTGAAAGGAATGAATAAGATAATCTAGGTCTAGATTGAACTTAGAAAAATGTAACTCGGAGATACGTGGAAACCCTCCCGGGGCGGAAAACCACGAGACGGTGCTAGTCCAAGCACCAAGTCAAATCCACTATTTTGAATCCACAAAATACAATGGATTGACTCAACCGAGTGCTCCCTTAGACAATTCCTTACAAAGTTTTCGTAGACTTAGAAGTTCCCTTATCTATCTAGTACTTCCTAACCGAGGTAACCTTTACAGCTAGGGACAACCGAGCTGAGTTAACACTTACAGCTCGGTCAAGGGACCTTACTCAAAAATTAAAAAGAGTATGTGATCTGATTACAAGACTTTACAACTCGGAAAATATGAATTACGGACTCGGAGTTGTAAATAGAAGATTGAATATGAAGACAATGACTTTTGCTTAAGTAATGTGTTTCAACAATAGTTCCAGCAATCTTCAAGTCTTGCGAAGTGGCTTCTATTTATAGATGGCCAAGCAGATTAGCCGTTGTGACTTATTTACGAACGAAGTCCTTCGTGGCTTTTGTAACGGTTCTTCGAGTCGCTCGGAAAAGATCCATTGAGATGTGAACATTATGCAACAGCTCTTGGCTCTTAAAGGTGCTCCAGTCGGCTGGTGATGTTTAAAAAGTAAGGTGGAAACAACCGTTGAGCTTAGCGTTGAAGCTGTCCAGCTTTGGAAACGAGATAATCCCGACACGATGTCTCGAGCCTTGTTCGAAGTAGATAAGCCTTGTCTGCTAGTGATTGACAGACTTGAAGCTGGTTACTTTTGTAATTCAAAAATGAGATAACCTCATTTAGATAACCTAAAAAGTAAACCACTTTGGTTCTCAAAGTATAAAATACTTTGGTCCAAGATTAAGCACGAGATAATAATTTAATTAAGATAATTAAGTGCATAATTATCTTAGGCCTAGAGGAGTGGAATTTTCCGAGTCTAATATTCATTATACTCAAATTCCATCGAGTCACTCCTAATAGAGATCAAGTTATAAGAGTGAAAACATCGTAGTATAAGGACTTAATCGGGACAAATAATTCTCAAACATACAAACTGGCTTAAAAAAATGAATTAACACTTGTAATTTTCTTTGCTTTTGAGATGTGCGATCGGAACTTAGATAAAAAGTATTAGAGAGATTATTTGAACATGCAATATATATGAGTGATATCCGAGTAACTTAGAAACATCAATGTGAGAAGATAAACAAGAATGTGTTTTCCGAGTTAGTCGAAATGAATGAAAACTTATACGGGAGTTTCTACAACACTCAAAATGACTTGTAATCAAAATTTAGTAGGAATGAGGTTTGTATGTGAGTCTTTATGTAGTACTTAGAATGATCTAGATTCGAGTCGAGTCTTCAATCTCCGCTTTTTGATAAAAGGCATTGCACACTCGAGATAGAAACTTTGTTAGTGAAAAACATGAGTTTTCATTTTTACTTAGTATACCAAATTAGAAAAATAAGTAGTGAGAGAAGCGATTCATACTTAGAAAATTTTTTTCGGATACTATCACGACTTAGAACATTTCATCATGTAGCACATTTAGCTAAGAATATGAACAATTATATTAGAGAGAAAAAAATGTAAACAGATATATCGGAGCAAAAATAGATAATAAGAGATTCAAGCTCAAAAAGAGTGAACTCGAAATAATTGTGCTCTAAAGAAAAACTTCATTCATATATTCACGGAACAAAAAATACAAGGAAACAGGGTGAGAGAACACCCCCTAAACAAGCCAACAACAATTTTTTATTGTTCTCCCCTTGCATTTCAGTAAAAAAAGCAAAAAAAAAAATGGGAAGAACACATCAAGTGGATACGGTTGATGTCTGGACAAAAAAAAAGAATAAAACAAAAGCGAAAGAAAAGAAATTAAGATGGTGGAGCCGAGCCGGTCCGTGCTTGAGACGGATGAGCGTGCGGTGCGCCGGCTCCAGTAAGCACTGGGAGGACGTTGAAGATGCAGGCGGTGGCAGCACTCGGGATCTCTAGTAGTGGCTCAGCTCCGAGTGGCTGACCTAGAACTAAGTCATCCAGAGGCTTATCCTCTTGGAAAGCCACAAAGGGGGTGCTTCTTCCGGCTTGACCGCTATGGATTGTCCAACATCCGCGGGGTCTTCGACCCACTCGGACTCACTGTCCGAGCTGATAAGCTCTAGGCGAGGAACATCGGCACCTTGTCCCTCGGCTTCTTCCTTCTTCTCTTCTTCTTCCTTCTTCTCCTCTTCCTTCTCTTCCTCCTTCTCTTCTTCTTTCTCCTCGGAAAGAGCTGCTTCAGCAGCGAGCTTCCTCTTCTTCTTCGACCTCTCCGGAGGAGACTAGGTAGGGCTCGAGGATTCCTCGGATGTATCCGAGCTGTTTGGGTCCTGAGCGGCCTTGGTTTACTTTTCTCCGAGGAGCTCAAGTTTCTCCTAATGCTCCTTTACCAGGTTTTTCATTCCGAGGAGAAGGTCACGGTGCTCCCAGATCCGAGATTGGACCATATTCCGATTGATGACCATATTCTAAAGGGTGGATTTGTAGGAGCGAAGGGTGGCCCGAAAATCCTCGATCACCGAAGAAAGCTTGTCTATCGAACGAGTAGACAAAACGGTAGTGGCTTGAGGAGGAGGACCTGGGATGGAAGCACCACCAGGTGGAGGAGGGAGAGATAGGTTAGTCTCGAGTCCGAGTCTAAGGAGGGGGTAAAGGTGGCCTCGGTTCGACCCGTGGACCCGGACACCGGGCTTGGTTTCCTGGTACCCATATCCAAGAAGCTCCTTCCTGCCAAGAACAATGGTAGCCTCGGACACTGCATTTCGGTCCGAGGGAAGGGGAACCTTAAACTACTTAAAAACTACGGTTAAAAGGGCTCCGAAGGGAGGATGAGAGGTTTTCTTTGATGGAGTTGGCATAGTGGCCATCTACTTGAGGATAACTGCGAAGAGGTCCGCATCGTAGCCCTCAAGGATATCGAACAAAGCTTTGCAAATCTTAGAGTTAGGATTCTCTTTGCTTGAATGATGAGAGAAGAAAGTTCTCATCGAAGGAAACAGAGAAGTCCGGCCTCGATCTTCATCCGAGTCACCAAGAAATTCTTGCGTGACTCAAGTACTTCCTTGGTATATTTTTTAAATAACTCATCTGCAATTTTGTTGAAAGGGATGGGATTGTAGTTAAGAAAGAGAGAGGAAACTTTGAAAAGACGATGGAGGAGGGAAAGGTTTATGCATACAATCGTAGTCGCGAACTCTTGAGGAAATGACTCCCTCGAGCTAGATAGATTAGAGTAGAACTTAGCAACGAATTATGGGTAAATAAACTCACTGAAGCAAAGGAAGTTGTAAACTCCAGTGGTTTTAATATGCTTCAACCACGAGAAGGATGTGGTTGGGAAGCACTTGTCATCCAACGTGAGGTGTTGGGTGACAAAGATTTTGTGAGGGTTAGAAGGACCTTCTTGGGTTTGGTTGGTTCTAGGTTTCTTGGTTGTAGACCCTAGAAAGTCTTGAGCTGAACCTCTTCTAGGCATGGCTGATGTTTTTGAAGTGAAAGAGAGTGGACTCGAAAAGAGAGAGAGAGAGTGTGTGTGTATGACGATGCTGAGAGCTTTGTGTGTGAGAGTAAGTGAGAGATTAGGTTAGCGAGAGAGTAAAGTAGCGAAATGAAGGAAAAAGGGATGCTATTTATAGTGAAAGGAATGTCCTTCGAGTATTCGGTCCGACCTAAACCTCCAACGCCGGCCTCGAGACAGGTGTGACGTTTCTGCTCTCCAACAGTTAGAATTCCAGTGACTTTCACCCAATGGCTAGTTCACGCGATCGATGCGCGCGGTAGAGAGAGAGAGGAAAAATAAATTTTAAAAGAAATTTATAAAATTCTTCACTAATCTAGAGATGATTTCGAAGTTTAAAGTCCATATTTCTCAAATACTGAGTCTAACTTAGTATGGTTTCTAAGTGACTCGAAAGCGCAAACGTATAATAATGCCTAGATTAGTCTCACTAGGTCAACTGAACCAATTGTTATTAAGACAAAGAGAGAAAATATATAACACATAATCATGCAAGACAATTTCACTTAGAAAATCACACAATCATGCATTAATCATTCTAAGCTCATTCCTTATAAAGCAAGACTCGATCTTCACTGAGTGTCTTAGTGAAAATATCGACTAACTGAAATTTCGTAGGAATAAATTCAAGTTCAATATCACCTTTTTCAAAATGGTCTCTTAGAAAATGATACCGACCTCAATATGTTTCGTCTTTGAGTGTGGAATTGGATTCTTAGTGATGCTGATTGCACTCCGATTATCACACTTGATTGGAATTGATTTGAATGAAAGTCCAAGATCCTTAAAGTGTTGCTTGATCCATAAAATCCGAGCACAGCATGCTCCAGCTGCAATGTTCTCGGCTTCAGCGATTGATAGCGCAACCGAGTTTTGCATCTTTGACTATCAAGATATAAGGGATTGACCCGAAATTGGCATGTTCTTGATGTGCTCTTTCTATCAACCTTGTATCCACTATAGTCGACATCCGAGTATCCAGTGAGGGTCGGTTATGAGTCTCTTGAGAACCATAGACCTAAATTCCGAGTCCCTGCAAGATATCTAAAAATTCTCTTCGCCGTAGTGAGATGTGATTCTTTTGGATTAGCTTGGAATCTTGCACATAGATATACACTAAACATAATGTCTGGCCTCACTGGATGTGAGATATATTAGAGATCCAATCATATCTCGATAGAGTTTCTCATCTACTGCTTTACCTTTTTCGTCGAAGTCCGGTTTCATGTTGCTACTCATTGGTGTTGCTCCATGTTTTGCATCTTGAAGCTTGTACTTCTTCAGTAACTCCTTAGTATACTTAGATTTATGGACATATATGCCATCTTTATCTTGTTTGATTTGTAGACCAAGAAAGAAATTGAGCTCTCCCATCATGCTCATTTGGAATTCTGTCTCACCAATTCAGAAAAATCTCGACAAAGATTTTCATTAGTAGCTCCAAAGATTATATCATCAATATAAATATGAGCAATAAAAAGTCTTTCCCCTTGGTTTTTATGAAAAGATTTTTGTCAATCTGAGCTCTTTTTAAATCATTTTCAACCAAGAAACTGCTCGAGTCTTTCATACTAAGCTCTAGGAGCTTATTTAAGACAATAAAGAGCCTTTTGCAACTTGAAAACATGATTTGGAAATTCTGAGTTTTCAAATCCATGGGGTTGCTCAACATAGACTTCCTCTTGAATAAAACCATTCAGAAAGGCACATTTGACATCCAATTGATACAACTTTATATTCATGCTTGATGCAAATGCCAAGAGGATTCTAATTGCTTCTATCCTAGCAACTGGTGCAAAGGTTTCCCCACAATCAATCCCTTCTTCTTGATTGTTACCTTGAGCCACAAGTCTAGCCTTATTTCGACTACCAATCGATCCTCATCCAATTTGTTCTTGAATACCCATTTGGTTCCTCTAACTGCGTGGTCGGAGGGTCGTTTGGTCGAGTCCGGACTTGGTTTCTCTAATTGATTAAGTTCTTCTTACATAGCCTCTACCTATTCAGGTTCATTTAGGGCCTCTAGTGCATTAATGGGTTCAATTAATGATATCAATGTAGTGAATGCACATAGATTTTATAAAGAAGAGCGAGTTCTTACCCCACTTGTTGATGTCGGACAAAATGTTCTCTAGTGGGTGGCTCGAAGCATATTTGAATGCTCTACCTGTTCTCTGGTTTACCAAATTTGTTGGTTGTACTAGTTGATCTTCGGTGGTCTAATCTGGCTGAGTTAGCTCATCGGCTTGATCTTCGACATTCCGAGATGGCTCCTGAGCTGGCTCACTATGAGTCGTGATGTTACGAGCTACCTCATTCCGAGCTACTTTCTTTTGTCCGAGCTCGGCTTCAGCAAGATCATCAACATCTTGACTCGAGTCTCTAATCTGATAAGGTTAACTCACTTGGTTTTCCCTGATCAATCTCATCAAACACAACGTAGATGCTTTCTTTCACTTTATTAGTTCTTTTATTGAAAACACGATATGCTTTACTATGAGATGAATAACCCGAAGGATACCTTCATCCGACCAAGCATCAAACTTGTTCAGGTGATCCTTACCATTATATTGAACATAACACTTACATCCAAAGGGTTTGAAGTATGAGATGTTAGGTTTCTTTCCCTTGTAGAGCTTATAAGGAGTTTTCTTCATGATGGGTCCGATGAGGCATCTATTCGGTGTGTAGTTTCTTTGTGTTGACTTGCCTAAACACGAAATAATAAGGTAGATTGTGTTCAATCATCATCGTCCTTCCTATTTCTTCAAGAGTTCGGTTCTTTCTCTCCACTACTCCATTCTATTAAGGAGTTATGGGTGCTGAAAAGTTACGAGATATCATTCTTATCACGGAACTCTGCAAGTCTCGAGTAATCGAACTACCTTCCATGGCCAGTTCGAATTCTTTTGATCCGAGTCTAAGACTCTACTTGAATTTTCCTGCAAAGCTTACTGAACTCTTTGAAAGCTTCATTTTTGTTCTTAAGAAAACAAACCCAGGTAAATCGTGAAATATCATCAACAATTACAAGTACAAATGATTTACCTCCGAGGCTTTTCATATAGATTTCACCAAGTAAATCCATATGAAGCAATTCAAGCACTTTGGATGTGGAAATAGTTTTGAGAGGTTTGAAGGATGATCTGACTTGTTTCCCTTTTGTGAATGCTTCACAAATTTTATCTTTCTTAAATGCACGAGTTAGGTAAACCCCTAACTAAACCATGAGACACAAACTTTTTGGTAGTGTGCATGCTAATTTGACCTAGTCTACGATGTTATGTCCAAGAATCATCATGCAATGATGCTTTTAAACAAGATAAACTCGACTTGGATCGGAAAAAGGAATATTGTAGGTATTACATGATCTTTTACCTAAGAGCTTAGTCTCTTTGGTGGTTGCATCGTAAATGTAACAATTTGTGTAAGTGAACCTTACCTCTTGACCCTTGTCACATAGGCGAGAGATGCTTGAGTAGATTGTACTTTAATCCTTTCACAACATAGACTGGGCTGACAAGGCTGTCTCCTTTCCCAATCTTGCCTATTCCAACTATCTTGCTCTTATTGTCATCTCCAAAAGTGATTTGCCTCCTTTGTAATCTTCCAACTCGGAAAAGAGTCTTGAATCTCTTGACATGTGGCGTAAGCATCCACTGTTTAAGTACCAATAACCTTTTGTCCTTTTCTAAGTTACCTACAAGTCGAAACACACTAACCTTTCTCACTTCCTCTAACGAACCCAGCAACTCCCTTTACTATGGTCCTTTTCGAGGAAGAAGACTCTTGGGAACCCAGATTTGTATGACTTTGGGTTTGGTCCGATTCTAAGTCTTCCTTTTAGAAAATTGAGTTTGTGTCTCTATCTTTTGAAAATCTTTTCTTTTATAAACTGGTGGAGAAGGTTTTCTCCTGTAAATTGATTTGGGCTCAGTCCTCCTTTCATTTTTATAAAAAAGACCATGCTCAGCCTTCTTGAACTTCACGGTTACGGAATCCTTTTGAAAAGATTTGAGTAGTAATTAGATTCCTCTTCTTCATTAAAACCAAGTCCTTCTTTCTCGAAAGAGACACACTGAGAGCCTAAAAGGATATCAAGGTTTTTTGACCTTGAGTGAACTTCAAAACAAGCTCTTGAGACCCGTTAAGCTTTCTTTTAAGATGCTCATTTTCTCTTCCGAGTGACTCACACTCAGTGTCATTAGCTTGAGTACTAGTCTTGAGTTCTTTTAGAGTAAGTCTCAGTTTTCCAATTCATTTTTCAAACCATTGCTCTCGGATGTGACAGACTCAAGTTGTTCTTTGAATTGAGAAGAATCGAATTGGACTTTTCTTCCAAAGTATAAATATATTTCGCTAAATCAACTTTGGAGAACTTAAGAAAGTATTCGATTGCCTCCCGAGGATTTGTCTCCTTAGTGTTTGAATTGTCGGAATCATTGAGTCATAAAAATCTTCATCTTCTTCGAGATGAGTCTTCGTCACTCCATGTGGCCATCATAGCCTTCTTCTTCTTTCTACACCTCTTTCTCCTTGAACAATCTTTGACTATATGATCTTTGCTGCCACATTCAAAGCAAGAAGAGTTCTTAGTTGAAGATAACTTTAAAGGACAGGAGTATTTACCTTTTCTGTCCTTCTTATCTTTCTTGTAGAACTCTTCCTTTGGCCTCTTCTCCCATTTCTTATGCTTCATCATTCTTTTGAAGCCTCGGGCAATGAGTGCCACGGGATCTTCTTCGAGTCCGAGGAACTCGGACTTTCTCCTCTGCTTTTGAGGCTTTCAACGTAATGTTCTTGTCAATGCCGACCTCGGCATCCTCTTCTTCCGAGATGGATTTAATGGGTAAGTAGCTTCTCAATCGGTTCGTCCGGCTTTAGTTGAGAGAGGTTGTGAGCTTCCTCGATAGCTGTCACCTTGGGACCCTATCTTCTCTTTGGTAGACTCCTTAGAATTTTTCTGCACATTGCCTTATAGGAAATCCTTCTACCCAAAGATTTGTGATTGTTTGTAATCTTAGTGAAGCGTTTAAACATCCGAGTGATGTTTGAAGGTTTGCTTGGGCAAAGTCCGAGTCACCCTAGAGGGGGTGAATAGGGTGATGGAAGATTCTCGTTTAAAATCAAACTCTTTTGCCAAAGTAGAAACGCAAATGGATTACGAGTGAAAACCAAAGTCGGAAAAGTATAAACTCGAATTGCAATAGACGAGTAATGAAGCAAATTAAGCAGAAGCTTTGAGACCGTGCTGAGTCTAGAATGAACTCGGAAAGTAAAGACATAGGAATTACGTGGAAACTCTCCTGGGGCGAGAAAACCACGGACCGTGCTAATCCAAGCACGAAGTCAAATCCACTATTTTGAGTCCACAAAATACGGTAGGCTGATCGAATCCAAGTTGCTCCCTTAAGCAACTCTTTACAAGTTTTCCTAGACTCATAAATTCCCTTATCCGATCTAGTACTTCCTAGCTGAGATAACCCTTATAGCTAGGGACAACTAAGCTGAGATAACCTTTATAGCTTAGTCGAGGGACCTTACTCGAAAGTAAGAAAGTGATTGTAACTAAGTACAAGACCTTACAACTCAAAAAGTAATGAATTACGAGTGGGAGTTGTAAGTAGAAGATTGAGAATGAATACGGTGACTTTGCTCAAGTACGTGTATTAACAATAGGTTCAGCAATCTTCAAGTCTTGAAAGTTGGCTTCTATTTATAGATGACCAAGCAGCATAGCCGTTATCTCCATCTTCCGACGAGAAGTCCTTTGTGACCGTTGATAAAGGCTTTCGAGTCACTCGGAAAGTATCCGTTGTGATATGAACATTGGGCAATGGTTCTTAACTCTCTTGGAAGTCCCAAAACCACTGGCGGTGTCTTGAAGGATAAGGTGGAAACCATCGTTAAGCTTGGCGTTTCAATTTTCCAAATTTGGAAACAGACAGCCACGACACAATCTTCGGGACTGGGACGAGAGAAGAGGAAAAGCCATGTCTGCTTGGTGATTTGACGTTTTGAAGCCAGGTTACTTTTGTATTTCAAAAAGTGTATCCTCGTTTGAATAACCTACAAAAGTAAATCAAATTTTGGTTCTCAAAGTATAAAATACTTTGGTCCACGATTAGACACGAGATAATAATATAATTAAGATAATTAAGTCGGTAATTATACGAGTCGAGAAAAGGAATGGAATTTTCAGAGTCTAATATCCATGAAACTCAAAATTCCATATGAGTTAGTCTAAGCAAGAATCAAGTTATACAACGAATATCGAGTGAGACAAACTTGATCTAGACTAAGCATGATTCATACTAGAAGCTCGACTCCAACACAATAGAACTTATAACACGAAGTCGGATCCGAGTGAGGTAAAGCGAAATACTAGTCAATTCCGCATGCGATATATCTAAGTGATGAGGGACTCGGAATTGAATGAGACAAGCAAAGTCTGTTTTACGAGTCACTTAGAGACAGGCAAGAAAAACATGAAGTAGATGCTATATCACTTAGAGAATATACCAAACCACTTAGAAAAGTTTCTAAGGTACAAAGAATGCCTTGGAATCAAAACTCTATATATAAGAAGTTCTTATACCCGATTCCTTCGATACAACTCGGAAATGTGTTGAGCGAGTGTCCGAGTCTTCAATCTCCCCTTTTTGATGAAAGGCATTCCATACTTAGACGTAAACTTTGTTAGTGAGCGATGCGTAGACAGTAGAACGAATAAAACATTCTTAATGTAATAGATACATAATAATTGTCAATGAAATGTATATAGACTCGAAAAACGTGCTTAAGACAATGAACTCGGAAAAATGAAAGAGAATGCATTAGTTCATTGAAGTTAAAGAAAATACACAGATAGAAAGGGAAAGCTCCCCTAAATAAGACAACAAGTGTTTCTATCTATATTCTCCCCTTGCCTTTCAGCAAAAACAACACAAAAAAATGGGAAGAATACAACAGTTAGTACAAATTTATTGTCCGGACAAAAGAAATAAGTAGAAATCTCCCAAAAAGAAGAAGAATCGGCGGATCGAGGAATTGTGACTCGGTGTATGGCGCCTACGAGGGAGAGGGGATGCCCGAGTGGAAGCGGAGGGATGAGAGGTACGCCGGCGCTGGTAGGATCTTGACGATGTGCTTGAGCGCGGCGGAGGGAGAACCGGGATCGCCGTTAAGGGCTCAGGTCCGAGTGGCTGACCCGGAACAAAAGGATCTAGGGGTTCTTCCCTGTGGACCTCGGTCGCTGGAGGGGCTGCTCTGTCCGAGTCGTTGCATGTTGTCGTAGCACAGCTGGGCCTTCGACCCACTCGGACTCACTGTCTAAGCCGAGTCACTGCCACTCGGAGCTTGAGGAGCGATCGACCCTCGGCGGTTCTCGCTGCTTCTTCTTTGTGTTCCACCCTTGCCCGAGATGGAGATGCCTCGGCCGTAGGCTCCTCGGCATCTGCTTCCTCGTTGTCTTCTTCTTCTTCCTCCCCGTCTGTCCGAGGAGGTCGGACTCGGGCTCAAGAACGCTTCGAAGCGTCCGAGTCGCCACGGTCCCGACCCGCCTTGGACCTTCTCTCTTTGAGGAGCTCAACCAGCTCCTTCTGCTCCTTCACCAACTCCCTCATCTCAATAACCATAGTTTCGTTGCTCTCGGATTTGGGATTGGGCGGTTTTTAGTGGAGGAACAAAGAGTGATATACAAACTTGAATGAGCTAAGCGGGTCCTTGAATTCAGAGGACACAGAGCTGATTTTGTCCATGAAAACGGGGACAAAATAGCGGAGAGAGATTTTGAGGCACTCGAGGTGGAAGCACCAACAGTGGGGCAAGGAGAGAGAGAGGGGTTGCTTTTTGAGTCTATTAAGCTTGTCGTACAAGCAACAAATTAAACCACTACTTAAACTTATAATAAACAATATAGCAAGGGCAAGTAGGGATCGAATCCACGAGGAAAGATATAATAACATGCAAATTTTAATCTAATTAAATTTACTACTCTTAAAAACAAAACAGAAAATATAAATTAAAATCAATAACTAAAATTCATAGAAAATTATCTAATAACTAAATAAATAATTTATACAGAATAATAAAACTACAATAACCCAGAAATATTTTTGTATATTTTTTAGAATAATTAAAACAAAAAACTAAAGCATAAAATAAATAAATTCTAAAACAGAAAATTAAATAAATAATATTCTGCACTAAATTAATTACGAAAATAAATACTAAAATTATCCAAAATAATAATACTAATTTTCTAAACCTAAGCAGACCCTAAAAATATAAAAAAAAATTTAAAATCTAATTTACGAATTTATTTTATTAAAAACCTGGAGTAATTAAATTCAAGAATTAAATCTGAAAAATTATCAAATTAATTCCAAAAATTCTAAAATTTAATCACAGCAAACTAGGACTCTATCTAAACCCTAAAAGAAAATAAAATACGAAAAATAACAAAAGAAACTATTTTCAAACTAATTTCTAACAAACTAACTACAAACTAATAAAAACTAACAGAAAATTAATTCTGAAAATTAAAATATATAAAGACTCAAAATTAAATTAAAATAAAATTACTAAAACTAATCTAAAAACCTGATCTTTAGGGGGTTTAATGAAATTGATAATAAAAGACTATAACTTTATAAGTAAAAATTAATAAACTCAAGAAAATAACTAAAAGTAAACAAATAACTATCAAAGATAGCAAATTTATAAAAACACTTAGTATAATCTATATCCACCATGCAAATTATTATTTATCATTAATGCACAAATTGTTCTACCTATGAGGTAAGCTGTAGAAGACAACCACTAGCGGATCTTCCCGTTTTTCCTTAATTATTAGTTTACTTAGGCCTAGCCCTAATATAAACCCTACTAATATTGATAACCCTAGCACTAGCACTAGAATTTAATCAAATTAGAGCATTAAGTATTAGAAAAACATCATCTAGCACCTAATAACCAATCTACTAGTAAATTGATTTAAGAAGGATCTATGATAATTTCCTAATTAAAAGAGATGGGTATGAGCCATCCATGATTAACTAGGGTGATACTTATGTCTAAAAGATCAACCAATTATGTACTTAAACCCTTTAAACTATCACATGAATTTATATAAAACTAAGTAGCGTGCACTCTAATTAATTAGACATAAATTCATAAACATTAAACACAAATTATCATAGAATCATGGATCGAATCAATAGGACAATAAAAATCGAAACTTTGTTTCAAAATAAATAATTTAACATGGCTTCAAGTAGATTATACTAAGTATAAGAAAACTACTCAAACATAATGTAATAATTACAAAACTAAATTATACTACCGATATTAGTTTCCTTGGCCACGGGATGATGATGATGAAGATGATTATGATGGTGTTGGTGTTGGTGTGGGATGGGCAGTGGCAGCAGGTGCAACAAGGAGCAGCGGCGATAGGTGCAACAAGGAGCAGCGGCAGCAAGTGCAGAAGAGAACGTGAGGTGGTCCGGGTAGCTAGGTGGCTGGCTGCTTGTGTGGGCAGTGGACGTGAGCAAGCAGCAGGTGGCTGGGATGTATGTGGCTGCGTGGACAGCAAGGGAAGAAGGGTTGACTGTGTAGCCGCCCCTTTTCTCCTTCATAATAAGTAGTATATATAAGGTGAAGGAGTTAGGGTTTATTTCTCTTTCTTCTCTTCTATGTTTCCTTTTCTATTCCAATTAGGATTTTCTAAAATATAATATCATAAAATAAATATTTTATGACATATTATATTTATGGACCGACTTCGTATATTTCCTTAGATGCTTGCTGGTAGCTAAAAATCCACTTTTAACGACTTTTCTTCTCTTCCCCACTTTATTCGTTAATTACCTAAAAATAAACAAAATAGGATAATTTAGATAAAATAAACTATATAATATAAACTAAATAGCTACTAATAATACGTATAAAATGCGACTTAACGAGTCCGAGGCGGAGAAGGAGGCCTCGGCTCCGAGTTGTGCACCGAGACACCACGTTGAGTTTCCTGGTATCCCTACCCCTGGAGTTCCTTCTTGCCGACAACAACGGCGGCCTCGGATACAGCATTAGGGTTTGAGGGGAAAGGAACCTTGAATTGTTTAGAAACAAGGGTGAGAAGAGCACCGAAGGGAAGAGGGGTGTTCTTCTTATTTTGGAGTTGAGCTGGCACAGCTGCCATCCGCTCAATTATTGAGGGAAGAGATCTACTTCGTAGCCCTCAAGAATGTCAAAAAGAGCTTTGAGGTGCTTGGAGCTGGGGTTCTTCTTCTTGCATGACCTCTACCCATTCGGGTTCAAGTAGGGCTTCTAGTGAATTTTTAGGTTCAATTAATGAAATGAATGCTGAAAATGCACATAAGTTTTACAAAGAAGAACGAGTTCTTACACCACTTGTTGATGTCGAAATGACGTTCTCGGGTGGGTGACTAGATGTACATTGAAAAGCGTTACATGCCCTTTGATTTAGCTGGTTTGTTGGTTGAATGTTCTGATCTTCAACTAGTTCAGACTTGTTGATTTTCTTCATTACCTTGATCTTCAATAGTCCGAGTCGGCTCTTGAGCTGGCTCATTCCGAGTTTGCTCGGTTCCTTTGTTTTTGTTCATTCCGAACTCGATGTCTGCTATATCATCTTCATCTCGATTGAGCTTGAGATTTGAGAAAGTGGATTCACTTATCCTGCCATGATCAATTTTATCAAAGATAATGTGGATACTTTCTTTCACTTTGTTAGTTTTCTTGTTAAAGATTACGTAAGCTTTGCTATGTGAAGAATAACTAAGAAATATACCTTCATATGACCTAGCATCAAATTTGGTCGGATGTTCCTTACCATTGTTATGCATAAAGCATTTAGATCTTAATGGTTTGAAGTAAGAAATGTTAGGCTTTTTCCCTCTGTATAGCTTGTAGGGAGTCTTCTTCGGAATGGGTCGGATGAGGCATCCGTTGAGAGTGTAGTTTATCGTGTTAATCGCCTCGCCCTGAAATAGTAAGGTAGATAATTTTCAATCATCATTGTCCTTCCTATTTCTTCCAGTGTGAAGGTTTGCTCTTGGAGAAGTTAAGTCACCCTAGAGGGGGTTGAATAAGGTGATGGAAGATTTTTGAGAAAATGAAACTCTTTTTGCACGGAACCGATTAAGAAGCAAATTTTGAGTCTAAATTGGACTCGGAAAAGTGTAAACTCAAATATACGTGGAAACCCTCCCGGGGCAGAAAACCACGAGACACCGTCAATCCGGACACTAAGTCAAATCCACTAATTTAATCCTCAATTGCAATGAATATGACTACCCGGATTTGTTCCCAAACAAATATATTACAATTTTCCCGGGCTCGAATTTAACTTATCCGACTAACTAGTACTTCCAAGTTGAAGTTACCTTATCAACTTAGGATCCTCCAATTTTCCAAGGGTTAGAAGTTCCCTTATCTAACCTGGTACTTCCAAACCGAGGTAAACTTTACAGTTTAGGACAAGCTGAGTTGAGGTAACCTTTATAACTCGATCCACAGAGAACGAGTAGAAGAGTAGTAAGAATTGCAATACAACCGACTCGGAACAATAAAACTTAGAATATTAGAATTATAGTTTGGGAGTTTATGCTATAGAAGATGTTCAATATGGTCTCTCTTTTTCTTCCATTTGTCAATTGAAATCTTGTGCTAAGGCTTCTATAAATAGTACTGCCTTGAAGAGATAGCCGTTGAGCCTCTAATGTCTTTCTGTTGAAGTTGTAACGGATAGTCCGAGTCACTCGGATTTCTTGACCACCTTGAAATAGCCGTTGTGCCTTGGTCCTAGCTTACAACAACTCTTTTTCCATCTTTTGTAAACTGGAAAAGCGAGAATGAAAAGACCGTTAGACTCATAAATAAAATATTACCCAAAACAAGTAATGAGATAAGGTCAGTTAGTAAGTTCTAAGCTTTTCTAGAAATTTCGACTTTTTGTCCGGCAATGCTTTAATAGTCGAAGCCTTTTGTTTTTGCTTTTTTCTGCAGATAATTGACATTAGAAAAACTTGCAAAAACATTAAACACAATGGTTCTCATAGTATAAATATACTTTGGTCCATAATTAGAGAAGGATTAGTCTAAATAAAGCATTTAATGACTAATTACCTTAATCTATTAATCTGGAGTATTTCAAGTCTAATATTCAATATACTCAAATTTCAAATATGCCAAAACTCATAAATAAATCATTCAATCTTAATGGGCACATGAGTTATATAGACATTTTACAATTATGTATGATTAAATAAATAATAGCGTAGGCAAACTAAATGTCCGAGTCGACTTAGTGGGTCAAAATATGAGTTCCGAGTGGGTCAAAATCTAAGTTACGAGTGGGTCGGATATGAGTGGGTTAGAATCCGAGTGGGTCAGAATCCGAGATCCGAGTGGGCCGGAATATGAGATCCGAGTGGGTCGGACTTACTCGGTCTGTCATAACTAACTCATATTCTACTTTACGAGTTTGAGTCGACTTAGTGGGTCGGACTTAGTCGGATAATCTTAATATGGTTAAGTCCGAGTTCGAGTCAAGAATAAGTCATATTGAAATGATGAATTATAAAGCATATGACTTAGTTAAATGAATTTCCTTTAGGATGCTTCTTGCTTTATCCTAAATTTAGATGAATGCATGAAATCAAAACACATTTAAGGGGTTAGTTAGTCATACCCGAGTCTTCAATCTCCCCTTTTTGATGAAAGGCATTCAACTAAATGATGACTCAAAGAAATTCATCATAATTATCAAGCATAATTAAAATGACACGAGGATCATTTTAAATTTTTGAAACATTTCAAAATTCGATCCCCTAAACCATTGAACTTCCCTAAGCAAATGAATCTACAAAGTTCATTATTCTCTCCCCTAATGTATTTTATCAAACAAGGAGAGAACGAGATTTTGAACAGAAGAAATATAGATACCAATTGAATGTAATGATAAGTAAGGTCAATCATACCTTAGTTGATGTACTGGAATGATATTCTCAAGGAGATGACTAGACTTTTACCCGAGCTCTTTTCCAAATCTCTTACTTACCAAGTTAAAATTCCTAGCACTCTCCGAGGGTCGGACCCGAGTCTTCCTTTGCTTTGTAGTGTACCTGGAAAAAAATAAAACAAATTAACCCTTCTTGCTTCCTCTAACGAATCCCAGTAACTATTCTTACTGAGGTTAGTTTTGGAGGAAGGGCACTTTGGGAACCCAAATTTGAATAATTTTTGGAAGGGTCCGATTCCGAGTCTTCCTTTTTTAAAGCCGAGTTCGGATTTGTTAAAATCTTTTCTTTTGTAAAAAGTCCGAGCGGACTTTTCTTAATAAACCTTCCGAGCTCGGTTCTCTGTCTCACTTGTCCGAGTTGAATTGGACTTAGATTTTTGAAAAAGATTTTTTGAGAATCCTTCTTGAAAGGACCTTTAGAGGAGTTATCCTCCTTTTCATAATTAAAATCTAAACCTTCTTTTCGAAAAGAAACACACTAAGAACCAAGAAGGAGATCAAGGTTTTTCTGACCTTGAGTGAGTTCTAAAATCAACTTCTGAGACTCATCCATCTTTTTCTTTAAAAGCTCATTCTTAGATCTAAGGCACTCGGACTCAGTCTCATTATCATGTGAGCTAGTCTCAAGTACCTTTAAACCGAGTCCGAGTTTTTCTAGATCATTTTCGGAAAATTGTTCTCGGCTTTAAGAGACTCAAGTTTTTCTTGAAAGAGGGAAGAATCGAGTTAGACTTTTCCTCTAAAGAAAAAATGTACTTTGCAAGATCTATCTTAGAAAATGTAAGATAGTAATTGATTACCTCTTGAGGATCATTTTCCTCAACATTAGATGAGTATTGTTCGATTCGGTTTACGTATGCGAGTCGAGTCATTGTTATTAGACACTTGGACTCATCCTCTATGTCCGAGTCGGATGAGTCTCCTTCTTCTTCGACTCATCCTTACTATAAGTAATGGTATTCTTCTTTTTGTAATCTCTCTTCTTTTTGAGCAATATTTGATGGTGTGTTCCTTGCTACCACACTTAAAACACCCGGAATAATTAGTAGAAAAAGAATTGAGAGGATGAGAGAGTTTACCTTTTCTTTCTCGTCCGAGGACCTCGGATTTAGGCTTCTTTTTCAATATCTGATGCTTCATCATCTTCTTGAAGCCTTTTGCAATTTGCTTTATTGGGTCCTCTTCGAGTCGGAACTACTTAAACTTAGTTCAGCTTCTTACGGGGCTTTTAGTGCAATGTTCCTTCTTGGGATGTCCTCGGAGTCCTCCTCTTTGAGATGTAGCTCATGGGTCGAAGTTTTCCTATGAGCTCATCTAACTTCGGTTTGCTAAGGTCCTGTGCTTCTTCTATTGCGAGTCACCTTTGGACCCCATTTCTTTTATGGTAGGCTCCTCGAAGTTTTCTAACAAATTCTTCATTAGGCATCTTCTTAATGAGAGATTTGAGATTATTAACAATCTCTGTGAATCGGATATACATCTCGATGATGCTCTCGACTTCTGCCATTTTAAATAGCTCATACCGTGGAGGTATTGGCTGATCTTAGTTTGTCTCACCTGGCTTGTTCCTTCACATGTTGTCACCAAGGTGTCCCACACCTCCTTAGCCGTGTCACAAGCCGAGACTCTATTGTACTCCGAAGCATCTATGGCACATAGAAGGATGTTCAAAGCTCGAAGTTCTTCCTGTACCTTTCCTTCTCTTCGGTGGTGTATTCGACTTTAGTTTTGCCACTTGTTTGGTCACCTTCTTGCTTTGTGGGAATATAATTTCCCTCGGTGATGACCTTCCACACTTGTTCATCAAGATCTTGGATGAAGCATTGCATCGGCTTCTTCCAAAGTGCAAAGTTTGAGCTTTTGAACTTGGGTGGCCTCAAAAGAGATCTTCCTTCTTCGAATTCTCCAGATACGATGAGCCATGATCTTTAAACCTTTGGATGGTGAGATCCTCTTCAAAGGCTAGGCTCGATACTAATTAAAGGTTTTCTCTTGGAGAAGTTAAGTCACCCTAGAGGGGGTGACTAGGGTGATGGAAGATTTTTGAGAAAATCAAACTCTTTTACACGTAAGCTGATTAAGAAGCAAATTCCGAGTTTAGATTGGACTCAAAAAGTGTAAACTCAAATATACGTGGAAACCCTCCTGGGGCAAAAAACCACGGACACTTGTCAATCAAGACACCAAGTGAAATCCACTAATTTAATCCTCAATTACAATGAATATGACTACCCATATTTGTTCCCAAACAAATCTATTACAATTTTCCTACGCTCGGAATTTACCTTATCTAATTGACACTTCCAAGTTGAAGTTACCTTATCAACTTGGATCCTTCAATTTTTCCCAGGGTTAGAAGTTCCCTTATCTAACCTAGTACTTCCAAACTGAGGTAACCTTTACAGTTTGGGACAATGGAGTTGAGGTAACCTTTACAACTTAGTCACGAGAGAAAGAATAGAAGACTAGTAAGAATTGCAATACAACCGACTCGGAAGAATACAACTTACAATATTAGAATTACAGTTTGGGAGTTGAATGCTATAGAAGATGTTAAATATGGTATCTCTTTTTCTTCCATTCGTCGGTTGAAATCTTGTGCTAAGGCTTTTATAATTAGTCCGCCTTGAAGAGATAGCCGTTAAGCCTCCAACGTCTTTCGTTGAAGCTGTATGAGTCAACTAGCCGTTGTAACGGATAATCCGAATCACTCGGATTTCTTGAACACCTTGAAATAGTCGTTGTGCCTTGGTCCTAGCTTACAACAACACTTTTTCCAGCTTTTGTAAACTGGAAAAGCAGAACAAAAAGACCGTTAGACTCATAAATAAAATATTACCCAAAACGATGAATGACAAGGCTGTCGGTAAGTTCTAAGCTTTTCTAGAAATTCCAGCCCTTTGTCCGGCGGTGCTTTAACGATCAGAAGCCTTTTGTTTTTGCTTTTTCTTCAGATAATTGACATTAGAAAAACTTACAAAAACATTAAGCACAATGGTTCTCAAAGTATAAATATACTTTGGTCCATAATTAAAGCGAGGATTAGTCTAAATAAAGCATTTAATGACTAATTATCTTAATCTATTAATCTGGAATATTTCAAGTCTAATATTCAATATACTCAGATTCCGAGATATGCCAAAACTCATAAATAAATCATTCAATCTTAATGGGCACATGAGTTAATAGACATTTTACAATTACATATGATTAAACAAATAATAGCGTAAGCAAACTAAATGTCCGAGTCCGACTTAGTGGGTTAGAATGCGAGTTCTAAGTGGGTAAGAATCGAGATCCGAGTGGGCCAGAATATGAGATCCGAGTGGGTTAGAGTTAGTATGTCATAACTAACTCGGATTCTACTTTTGAGTCCGAGTCGACTTAGTGGGTCGGACTTAGTCAAATAATCTTAATATGGTTAAGTCCGAGTTCGATCAAGAATAAGACATATTGAAATGATGAATTATAAAGCATATGACTTAGTTAAATGAATTTCTTTTAGGATGCTTCTTGCTTTATCCTAAATTTAGATGAATGTATGAAATCAAAACACATTCAAGGGGTTAGTCAATCATATCCGAGTCTTCACGGTGTTACGTTCTTTATCTCCAATAATCCATTCTATTGAGGAGATCTGGGTGTTGAGAAGTTGTGAGAGATACCATCTTATCACGAAGTCTACAAATTCCGAGTAATTAAACTCTCTTCCATAGTCAATTCGAATTCTCCCGATCTAAGTCTCATACTCCACTTATATTTTCCTTCGGATCTTAGTGAACTCTTTAAAAGTTTCATTTTTGTTCTTCAGAAAACACACCCACGTAAATCGTGAGTAATCATCAATAATAACTAGCACATATGATTTACCTCCTAAGTTTTTGATAGGAATTTCACCACACAAATTCATACGTATTAATTCAAGCACTCTAGATGTAGATATTGTCTTGAGTGGCTTAAAGGATGATCTTACTTGTTTTCCTTTTGTGCATGCATCATGGCTTTTACTTTTCTTGAAATAATAGTTATGCAAACCTCTAACTAATCCACAAGATGCAAGTTTCTTGATAGTATTCGTGCTAATATGACCTAGTCTACGATGCCATGTCCATGAATTATCATTCAAAGAAGCTTTTAAACATGATAAATCTTAACTAGCATCAGCAAGAAGAATAGTGTAGGTGTTACTCGAACTCACACATGAGAGCTTTCTCTCTTTGGTGACAGACATCAGAAATGAAACAAGTGGTCTAAGTGAACCTTACCTCTTGACCTTTGTCACATAACTGAGAGATGCTTAGAAGATTAATTTTGAGCCCTTTGACAATGTAGACTGGACTGACTGAGTTTTCTCCTTGACAAATTTTGCCAGTCCCAACTATCTTACTTTTATTGTTGTCTCCAAATGTGACTTTTCCTCCTTTCATCTCTTTAAATTTTAAGAAGAGTCTTGAATCTCCAAACATGTGGTGTGAGCATCCACTGTCTAAGCACCAATGACCCTTTCGTTTCTAAGTTACCTGCACAAACAAAAACAAACTAACCCTTCTCACTTCCTCTTACCAACCATTAATTGTTTTTACTTGTGGTCCTTTCCTGAGGAAGAGCATTTTTGGGAACCCAGATTTGAATGATTTTAAGTTTGGTCCGATTCGAGTCTTCTTTCTTAAGAACTAAGTCTGTGTCTCTTTCTTTTGAAAAACTCTTTTTCTATAAATAGGTGGAGAAAGTGTTTTCATGAAAGGCTGGTCTAGGATCGAGTCCCTTTTATTTTTGAATAATGCGACCATGCTCAGCCTTCCCGAACTTAATAGTTCTAGAATTAGTATTGAAAAGATTCTTGTAGGAATTATCTTCCTCTTCAGCATTGTATCCAAGACCTTCTTTTGAAATGAGACACACTAAGAACCAAGTAATAAATCAAGGTTTTCTAACCTTGAATGAGTTTTAAAACCAATTCTTGAGACTCATTGAGCTTACGTCTCAATTGCTCATTCTCTATTCTGAGGCATTCATACTTAGTCTCATTATCTTGAGTACTGGTCTCCAGCACTTTCAGATTTTGTCTCGGGTTTTCTAAATCATTTTTCAAGGAGGTGTTCTCGGCATTAAGAAATTTCGGTTTCTCTTTGAATTCGAAGATTCAAAATTAGATTTCTCCTCCAAAGTAAAAATATATCTAGCAAGATCATGCTTTGAAAACTTAAGAAAGTAGTTGATTACCTCCCGAGGATCTGTTACCTCGGCATATGATGCATCATCTGTCGACTCGGATCCGACTTACGAGTCTGATAGAGCCATTAGACACTTTGATTCATCATCGGTGTCATCATTTTCTTCTAACTCATCATCGCTCCAAATAGCCACCATAGCCTTTTTCGTCTTTCTGTCCTTTCCCTTTGGACTATTCTTTATTATGTGCTCTTTGCTTGCCACAGTCAAAACAATCGAGTTCTTAGTTAACGACAAATTTGAAGAGGATGAGAATTTACCTTTTCTGTCTTTCTTGTAGAACTCCTTCTTAAGCTTCAGTCGACCACTTTCTGTATTTCATCATTTCCTTGAAACCTTGGGCTAGAAGTGCCATGGAGGTCTTATTCAGAATCCGAGGAGTTCATACTTAGACTTCTTTCTTCCGAGGCTTTGAGAGCAATGTATCTTTTGGTGCTGACCTCAACTTCCTCTTCTTCTAGATGCAACTCATGGATGAGTAGTTTCCCAATGAGCTCATCTGGCTATAGTTGACCATGGGCCCCCATCTTTTCTTGGGTAGACTCCTCGGAATCTTTCGACTACTTTATGAGTCATTTTCTTTCCAAGAGACTTAATATTGTTGACCATCTCGGTGAAGCGAATATACATCCGAGCTATATTCTCATTAGGCTCCATTTTTAACAATTCATACTTGTGGAGATACTCGACTTATCTTAGCTTGATTCACTTAGTCTGGTACCTTCATATGTAGTGACCAGTTTATCCCTAACTTATTTGGTTATATCACAGGAAGATATTACTGTTGTATTACTGTCTGTATCAATTGCGCATATCAATATGTTCATAGCCTTGAAGTTTTTTCTATATTTCTCATTTTCTTCAGCAGTGAACTCGGACTTCACGTTAGGCACCGATAACATTCCTTCCATGTTCATGGGAGTGTAGTTGCCATTTCGAGATGATGTTCTAGACATCCTCATCAAAATCCTGGATGAAGCACTCCATAATCTTCTTCTAGTGTGCGAAGTTTGATACCTTGAACTTGGGTGGTTTGGTGAAAGATTTTCCTTCATCGAACTCTCCATAGTTAAAAGCCATTTGATCTTTATACCTTGGATTTGTTAGATCCTTTGAGAAGGCTGGGCTCGATACTAATTAAAGGTTTGCTCTTGAGAGTCTAAATCACCTAGAAACTATTACGAGTCTAAGTTGAACTCGGTAGTGTAGAACTCAAAATATACGTGGAAACCCTCACGGGGTAGAAAACCATGGACAATATCTATCCGGACACTAAGTCAAATCCACTATTTTGAATCCACAAAATACAAGGACTGACTCTTACATAATTGCTCCCTTAGACAATTCAATTACAATTTTCCTAGACACGAAGTTTCCTTATATCGTTCTATTGCTTTTTAAGCGAGATAACCCTTATAGCTAAGGACAAGCTGAGCTGAGTTTGCCCTTACTATAAAGACTATCTTAGTTAGGAAGTACTAGATTAGATAAGGGAATTGTCTAAGAGAGCAATTATGTAAAGAGTCGGTCCTTTTAATTATGGATTTAATTAATGGATTTAACTTGGTGCTTGGATTAGCACTGTCCGTGGTTTTTGCCCCAAGAGGGTTTCCACGTACTTCTTTATCTATTTCACTTTCCGAGTCCAACCTAGACTCGGAATGCTGTTTCTTAGTTAGTTACAGTGCAAAAACGGTTTGTGATTTGTCAAAATCCTCTATCATCCTATTCACCCTCCCTCTAAGGTGACTTAACCTCCCTAAGAGCAAACCTTCACTTGGTATTAGAGCCTAACCTTTCAAGAGGATCTCACAATCCAAAGGTCTAAAGATCAGATGGCTCGGAACAATGGAGAGTTCGATGAAGGAAGATTATCTACAAGACCACCCAAGTTCAAGGGGTCAAACTTTGCACACTAGAATAAGATGATGGAATACTTCCTCCTGGATAATTATGAGGAAGTGTGGAACATTACCTAGATGGGAACTTCATTCCAATAAAGATGGAAGGAGTCAAATATGTGCCCAAGGAAAAGTCAAAGTACACTACTTGAAGAGAATAAGAAGTTCGAAAGAACTTCAAAGCCATGAATGCTTTGATGTGTGCTATCGGCTCGGAAGAATACAATATAGTGTTGGCACTGTGACACGGCCAAAGAGGTGTGGGAGACTCCGGTCAACACCTATGAAGGAACTAGTCAAGTGAAGTAGGCAAAGAAAGTCAATATCTTCACAAGTATGAGCTCTTTAGAATGTAGCCTGACGAGAACATCGATTAGATGTACGCCCGATTCATTGAGATTACCAACAATCTCAAATCTCTGGGTAGGAAGATCTCTCATGAAGAAATGGTCGAGAAAAATTCGAGAAGTCTACCAAAGAGAAGATGGGGTCCCATGGTGACAGACAATCAAAGAGGCTCGGAATCTCTCTCGAACCCGGATGAGCTCATTGGTAAGTTACTCTCTCATGAGTTGCACCTAGAAGAAGAGGATGTCGAGGGCAGCACCAAAAAGAACATTGCACTTAAGGCCTCGGAAAGCAAACGACAAAGTCCGAGCTCCTTAGACTCGAGAAGAGGATCCCATGGCACTCATTGCCCGAGATTTAAAAAAGATGATGAAGTATAAAAAGTGGCAAAAGAGGCAAAAGCAGGAGTTCTTCAAGAAAGATAAGAAAGGTAAATACTCATCACCTTCTAAGTTGTCTTTAACTAAGAACTCCGGTTGCTTTAATTGTGGCGATAAGGAGCACATAGTTAAGGACTTGTCTAAAGAGAAATAATGATAAAAAGAAGAAAAAAGCTATGGTGGCTACCTGGAGCGATGATGATTCCTCGAAGACGATTATTCGATGACTAAAAGTGTTTAATGGCAGCGACGACTCAAAAGATGGATCCGAGTCGGACAATGACAACTTAGATGCTTAGGAAACAAATCCTCGGGAGTTAATTAAATACTTTGTAAAGTTTTCCAAACTTGATCTTGCTAGAAATATCTTTACTTTATAAGAAAATTCCAATTCTAACTCTTCGATTTCAAGAAACAACTTGAGTCTCTTACTATTCGAGTACTTGTTTTGAAAAATGAGTTAGAAAACTTGAGACAAAATCTAAAAGTACTTGAGACCAATGCTCAAAATAATGAGACTGAGTTTGAGTGTCTCGGAACGAGAGAATGAGCAATTGAAACAGAAGCTTAATGAGTCCGAAGAGCTAATTTTAAAACTCACTCAAGGTCGGAAAAACCTTGATCTTTTACTTGGCCCTCAGTGTGTCTCTTTCAGAAAAGAAGGTCTTGGTTACAATGCTTGAAGAGAAATCTAATTCCTATTCAAGTCTTTTTTCAAAAGCGATTAAAAAATTGTAAAGTTCAGGAAGGTTGAGTATGGTCCCATTCACTCACATGGAAAAGGGACTGAGCATAGACCAATTTATAAGAAAAAGCCTTCTTAACCTGTTTACAAAAAGAAATGTTTTCAAAGAAAGGAGACACATACTCGGTTTTCCAAAAGGAAGGCTGAGAATCGGACCAAACCCAAAATTATTTAAATCTAGGTTCCCAAAAATGCTCTTCCTTAGAGAAAGATAACGAGTAAAGATAATTACTGAGTTTGTGAGAGGAAGTGACAAGGGTTAGTTTGTTTCTATTTTGTAGGTGACCGAGAAATGAAAGGATCACTGGTACTTAGACAATGGCTGCTCACGCCATATGTCGGGTGATTCAAGACTCTTCTCCGAGCTTGAAGATTTGAAGGGAGAAAATGTCACATTTGAAGATAACGATAATGGCAAGATAGTTAGGATTGGCACAATTGGTCAAAGAAACAACTCAATCAGTCCATTCTACCTTCTCAAAGGGCTCAAGTATAATCTCATCGAACATATCTCAACGGTGTGATAAAGGTTAGGAGGTAAGATTCACTCATACCAAGCTGCTACATTACTGATGTAGTCACCAAAGAGACGAAGCTCTCGGGTTTGAGGTGAGGTAACACCGATACCATTCCTCTCGCAGATTCTAGTCAGAATTTATCTTGTTTGAAAGCATCTTTGAATGATGATTCATAGACATGGCATCATAGACTAGGTCATATTAGCATGCACAATATCAAGAAACTTACATCTCATGGATTAGTTAGGGGTTTACCTAATTGTGCATTTAAGAAAGATAAAATGTGTGAAGCATGAACAAAAGGTAAGCAAGTCGGATCATCTTTCAAACCACTTAATACTATGTCTACATCCAAAGTACTTGAACTAGTTCATATGGATTTGTGTGGTGAAATTGTTGTGAAAAGCTTAGGAGGTAAATTATACGTGCTTGGTTATTGTTGATGATTATTCACGATTTACCGGGTGTGTTTTACGAAGAACAAGAATGAAGTTTTAAAGAGTTCACTAAGATCTGCAGGAAAATTCAAGTGGAGTCTCGGACTCAAATTAGAAGAATTCGAACCGACCACGGAAGGGAGTTCGATTACTCGGAATTTGCGGACTTACGTGATAAGAATGACATCTCCCACAATTTCTCGGGACCAAGAACTCCTCAACGAAATGGAGTAGTGGAGAGAAAGAACATAACTTTTGAATAAATAGGAAGGACCATGATGATTGAAAATTATCTACCTTACTATTTACGGGCCGAGGCGATCAACACAGACAAATTATACACTCAATAGATGCCTCATCGGACTCATCTTGAAGAAGACACCCTATGAGCTATACAAGGGAAAGAAGCCTAACATTTCTTACTTTAGACCATTCATATGTAAATGCTTTGTGCATAACAATGGTAAGGAACATCTGACTAAGTTTGATGCTAGGTCGGATGAAGGTATATTTTAGGTTACTCATCTTATAGTAAAGCTTATAGAATTTTTAACAAAAGGACTAACAAAGTGGAAGACAACATCCATGTTGTCCTTGATGAGATTAATCTTGGCAGGATAAGTGAATTCACCTTCTCGGATCTCAAGCTTAACAGAGATGAAGATGACATTGCTTGAAGCTAAGCTCGGAATGAGTCAAAACGAAGAAGCCGAGGCAATTTAGAATAAGGCAAACCAGCCTGACTCGGAATGAACAAATTCAAGAGCCTTCTCGGAATGTTGAAGAACAAGCCAATACTAAAGTTCAGCAAGAACAACCTACTGAAGATCAGCCTATTCAACCAACAAACCTAGTAAAGCTGGAGGATAAGTAGAGCTTTCAATTATGCATCCTGTCACCATTACGAGAACATGCTTTTTGATATCAACAATGGGGTAAGAACTCGTTCTTCTTTGTAAAATCTATGTGCATTTTCAGCATTCATATCATTAATCGAACCTAAAAATGTACTAGAATCCTTAACCGAACCTGAATGGGTAGAGGCCATACAAGAAGAGCTAAATCAATTTGAAAGAAACCAAGTCTAGACTCGACCAAACGGCCTTCGACCACCTAGTAATAGGAACCAAATAGATTTTCATGAACAAACTGGATGAGGAAGGGTTGGTAGTAAAAAAAAGCCTAGATTAGTTGCTCGGGGTATAACCAAGAAGAGGGAATTAATTGTGGGGAAATCTTTGCACTTGTTGCAAGGATTGAGGCCATTAGAATTATCTTAGGCTTTACATCTAGCATGAACATCAAGCTTTACCAAATGGATGTTAAACGTGCATTTCTCAATGGTTATAATCAAGAAGAAGTTTATGTTGAGAAATCCTCTGGATTTAAAAACTCAGAATTTCCAAATCATGTTTTCAAGTTGCAAAAAGGATCAAACTTCGTGCCTTTGGAAGAAGCTAATGGAATGCTTTACGGTGGACAACAATGAAGATGTTTGGAACATCATCCAAGAAGGCAATTACATTCCAATGAAGATGGAAGATACAAGACCCGTGCCTAAAGAGAGGTTCGAGTACACCAATGAGGAGTCAAAAAGTTCGAAAGAACTTCAAAGCGATGAACATTCGATGTGTGCTATCAGCTCAAAAGAGTACAATAGAGTGTCGGCCTATGACACGGCTAAAGATGTGTGGGACACTCTTGTCAACACATATGAACGAACAAGCTAAGTGAAATAGGCGAAGATAAGTCAATATCTTCTCAAATATAAGTCTGTTTAAAATGGAGCAAGAAGAAAACATCACTCGGATGTTTATACGCTTCACCGAGATTACAAACAATCTCAAATCTCTCGGGTAGAAGGATTTCCTATGAGGAAATGTGACAGCTATCGAGGAAGCTCGAACCTGTCTCAACTAAAGCCAAGTTAACTGATTGGGAAGCTACTTACCTATGAAAGCCATCCGAGAGAAGAGGATGTCGAGGTCGAGCACTAAAACGAACATTTCAGCTGAAAGCCTCATAAGGTAGAGGAGAAAGTCCGAGTTCCTTAGACTCGAGAAGAAGATCCCATGGCACTCGGTACTCGAGGCTTCAAAAGAATGATGAAGCATAAGAAATGGGATAAGAGGCTAAAGGAAGAGTTCTACAAGAAAGATAAGAAGGATAGAAAAGGTAAATACTCATCTCCTTCAAAGTTATCTTTAACTAAGAACTCCGGTTGCTTTGAATGTGGCAGCAAAGATCATATAGTCAAAGAGCTGTCCAAGGAGAAAGAAGGACAGAAAGAAGAAGAAGGCTATGATGGCCACATGGAGTGATGAAGACTCATCTGAAGAAGATGAAGATTTTGATGACTCAAAGTGTCCGATGGCACTAACGGACTCGGAAGCTGAATCCGAGTCGATTCAGACAATTCGGACACTAAGGAGACAAATCCTCGGGAGGTAATTAAATACTTTCTTAAGTTCTCCAAAGTTGATTTAGCGAAATATAGTTATACTTTGGAAGAAAAGTCCAATTCTAATTCTTCTCAATTCAAAGAAAAACTTGAGTTTCTCACCTCACGAGAGCAATGGTTTGAAAAATGAATTGGAAAAGCGAGACTTACTCTAAAAGAACTCAAGACTAGTACTCAAGCTAATGAGACTAAGTATGAGTCACTCAGAAGAGAAAATGAGCATTTGAAAAGAAAGCTCAACGAGTCTCAAGAGCTTGTTTTGAAATTCACTCAAGGTTAGAAAAACCTTGATATGCTTTTAGGCTCTCAGTGTGTCTCTTTCATGAAAGAAGGACTTGGTTTTAATGAAGAGGAGGAATCTAATTCCTACTCAAATCTTTTCAAAAAGCATTCTAGAATTATGAAGTTCGGGAAGGCTGAGCATGGTCCTATTCATAAAAATGAAAGGAGGACTGAGCCCGAGATCGGTTTACGAGGAGAAAACCTTCTCCACCCATTTATAAAAGAAAAGATTTTCAAAAGAAAGAGATACAAACTCGGTTTTCTAAAAGGAAGACTCGAGAATCGAGACCAAACTCAAAATCATACAAATGCGAGTTCAAGAATCTTCTTCCTCAAAAAGGACCACGATAAAGGGAGTTACTTGGGTTCGTTAGAGGAAGTGAGAAGGGTTAGTGTGTTTCGACTTGCAGGTAACTTAGAAAAGGACAAAAGGTCACTGGTACTTAGACAATGGATGCTCACGCTATATGTCAAGAGATTCAAGACTCTTTCTAAGTTGGAAGATTACAAAGGAGGCAAAGTCACTTTTGGAGATGACAGTAAGGGCAAGATAGTTGGAATAGGCAAGATTGAGAAAGGAGACAACCCGGTCAGCCCAGTCTATCTTGTCAAGGGATTAAAGTACAATCTACTCGAGCATCTATCGGCTATGTAACAAGGGTCAAGAGGTAAGGTTCACTCAAACAAATTGTTATATTTACGATGCAACCACCAAAGAGACTAAGCTCTCGGGTAAGAGATCATGTAATACCTACACTATTCCTCTTTCTAATTCAAGTCAAAATTTATCTTGTTTAAAAGCATCATTGCATGATGATTCTTAGACATGGCATCGTAGACTAGGTCATATCGGCATGCACACTATCAAAAAGTTTGCATCTCATAGTTTAGTTAGGGGTTTACCTAACTGTGCATTTAAGAAACATAAAATTTGTGAAGCATGCACAAAAGGGAAACAAGTCGAGATCATCCTTCAAACCTCTCAAAGCTGTTTCCACATCCAAAGTGCTTGAATTACTTCATATGGATTTACGTGGTGAAATCTTTATGAAAAACCTCGGAGGTAAATCATATGTACTTGTAATTGTTGATAATTTTTAACGATTTACCTGGGTTTGTTTTCTTAAGGACAAAAATAAAGCTTTCAAAGAGTTCAGCAAGCTCTGCAGGAAAATTCAAGTAGAGTCCGAGTCTCGGACTCGGATCAAAAGAATTCAAACTAACCATGGAAGGGAGTTCGATTACTCGGAATTTGTAGAGTTCTACGATAAGAATTGTATCTCTCACAACTTTTCAGCACCCAGAACTCCTCAACGGAATGGAGTAATAGAGAGAAAGAACCGAACTCTTGAAGAAATAAGAAGGACGATGATGATTGAACACGATCTACCTTACTATTTACGGGTTGAGGTAGTCAACACAGACAAACTACACACTCGAACGGATGCCTCATCGGACCCATCCTGAAGAAAACTCCATATGAGCTCTACAAGGGAAAGAAACCTAACATCTTATACTTCAAACCCTTCGGATGTAAGTGCTATGTTCACAATAATAGTAAGGATCACTCGACCAAGTTTGATACTCGGTCGGATGAAGGTATCCTTACGGGTTATTCATCTCATAGTAAAGCATATCGTGTTTTCAATAAAATAACTAACAAGGTGGAAGAAAGCATCCACGTTGTGTTTGATGAGATTGATCAGGGAAAACCAAGTGAGTTAACCTTCTCTTATTTGAGACTCAATCAAGATGTAGATGATCTTGCTGAAGCCGAGCTCGGACAAAAGAAAGTAGCTCGGAATGAGGTAGCTCGAACATCATGACTCGGAGTGAACCAGTTCGAAGCCAACTCGGAATCGTCGAAGATCAAGCGGATGAGCAAACTCAGCCGGATCGGACCACCGAAAATCAACTAGTACAACCAACAAATCGGTAAACCAGAAAACAGGTAGAGCATTCAAATATGCTTCGAGCCACTCACTAGAGAACATTTTGTCCGACATCAACGAGTGGGGTAAGAACTCGCTCTTCTTTGCAAAATCTATGTGCATCCACTACATTCATATCATTAACTCGAACCCATTAATACACTAGAGGCCCTAAATGAACCTGAATGGGTAGAGGCCATGCAAGAAGAACTTAATCAATTTGAAAGAAACCAAGTCTAGACTCTAACCAAACAACTATCTAACCACGCAATTGTAGGAACCAAATGGATATTCAAGAACAAATTGGATGAGGATCGGTTGGTAGTTAGAAATAAGGATAAACTTGTGGCTCAAGGTAACAATCAAGAAGAAGGGATTGATTGTGGGGAAACCTTTGCACTAGTTGCTAGGATAGAAGCAATTAGAATCCTCTTGGCATTTGCATCAAGCATGAATATAAGGTTCTATCAATTGGATGTCAAATGTGCCTTTCCGAATGGTTTTATTCAAGAGGAAGTCTATGTTGAGCAACCCCATGGATTTGAAAACTCAGAATTTCACAATCATGTTTTCAAGTTGCAAAAGGCTCTTTATGGTCTTAAACAAGCTCCCGGAGCTTGGTATGAAAGACTGAGCAGTTTCTTGGTCGAAAATGATTTCAAACGAGCTCAGATTGACAAAACAATTTTCATAAAAACCAAAGGGAAAGACTTTCTTATTGCTCATATTTATGTTGATGATATAATCTTTGGAGCTACTAATGAAAATATCTCGTCAAGATTTTTCCGAGTTGATGAGATAGGAATTCCAGATGAGCATGATGGGAGAGCTGAATTTCTTTCTTGGTCTACAAATCGAGACAAGATAAAGATGGCATCTATGTCCATCAATCTAAGTATACCAAGGAGTTGCTTGAAGAAGTATAAGCTTCAAGATGCAAAACATGCAGCAACACCAATGAGTAGCAACATGAAGCTGGACTCGGACGAAAAAGGTAAAGCAGTAGATTAGAAACTCTATCGAGGTATGATTGGATCTCTGCTATATCTCACATCCAATAGGCCAGACATTATGTTTAGTGTATGTCTGTGTGCAAGATTCCAAGCTAATCCAAAAGAATCACATCTCACTACGGTGAAGAGAATTTTTAGATATCTTGCAAGGACTTAGAATTTAGGTCTATGGTTCTCGGGAGACTCGAAGCCGACCCTCACTTGGATACTCGGATGTTAATAATGCTAGATACAAGGTTGATAGAAAGAGCACATTAGGAGCATGCCAATTTCGGGTCAATCCCTTATATCTTGGCACTCAAAGAAGCAAAACTCGGTTGCTCTATCAACTCGCTGAAGCCGAGTACATTGCAGCTGGAGCATGTTGTGCTCAGATTCTATGGATCAAGCAACACTTGAAGGATCTTGGACTTTCATTCAAATCAATTCCAATCAAGTGTGATAATTAGAGTGCAATCAACATCACTAAGAATCCAGTTCAGCACTCAAAGACGAAACATATTGAGGTCGGGTATCATTTTCGAGAGACCATTCGAAAAAGGTGATATTGAACTTGAATTCATTCCTATGAAATTTTAGTTAGCTGATATTTTCACTAAGCCACTAAGTAAAGATCAGTTTTGTTTTATTAGGAATGCGCTTGGAATGATTAATGCATGATTGTGTGATTTTCTAAATGAAATTGTCTTGCATGATTATGTGTTATATGTTTTCTCTCTTTGTCTTAATAACAATTGGTTCAGTTGACCCGGTGAGATTGAGCTAGGAGTTATTATATGTTTGCACTTTCCGAGTCACTTAGAAACCATACCGAGTCTAAGTCACTCGAAACCATACTAAGTCGGACTCGGTATTTGAGAAATATGGACTTTAAACTTCAAAAATCATCTCTAGATTAGTGGAGAATTTCATAAATTTCTTTTAAAATTTCTCTTTTCTCTCTCTCTACCATGCGCATTGATAAGTGGACTAGCTGTTGGGAGAAAGTCACTGGAATTCTATCCGTTGGAGAGCAGAAATGTCACACTTGTCCGAGGCGACCGTTGGAGGTTTAGGTTAGACCGAATACTAAAGGACATTCCTTTCCTATAAATAGCATCCCTTTTCCTTCATTTCGCTACTTTACTCTCTCCTAACCTAATCTCTTGCTTACTTACTCTCGCACGCAAAGCTCTTAGTACTCTCTTTCGAGTCCACTCTCTTTCACTTTAAAAACATCAGCCATGCCTAACGGAGGTTCAGCCCAAGACTTTCTAGGGTCTAGAACCAAGCAAACCCAAGAGGGTCCTTCTAACCCTCCCAAAATCTTCGTCCCTACGTTGGATGACAAGTTCTTCCCAACCACATCCTTGTCTTGGTTGAAGCATATTAAAACCACTGGAGTTTACAACATCCTTTGGTTCGGTGAGTTTATTTACGTAGAACTCGTTGCTTAGTTCTACTCCAATCTATCCAGCTCTTAGGGAGTCATTTCCTCAAGAGTTCGCAACACGATTTTGCGCATAAACCTTTCCCTCCTCCATCGTCTTTTCAAAGCATCTCTCTTTCTCAACTACAATCCCATCCCCTTCAACGAAATTGTAGTTGAGTTCTTTGAAAAATACGCCAAGGAAGTCCCTTAGTCACGTTAGAATTTCTCGGTGACTAAGATGAAGACCGAGGCCGAGACTTCTCTGTTTCCTTCTAATGAGAACTTTCTTCTCTCATCATTCAAGCAAAGAGAATCCTAACTCTAAGATTCTCAAAGCTTTGTTCGATGTCCTTGAGGGCTACTATGTAGACCTCTTCCCAGCTATCCTCGAGCGGATGGCCACTGTGCCGGCTCGATCAAAGAAAACCTCTCCTCTTCCCTTCGGAGCCCTTTTAACTCGTAGTTTTCAAGTAGTTTAAGGTTCCCCTCCCCTTAGACCCAAATGCAGTGTTTGAGGCTGTCATCGTTGTTGGCAGGAAGGAGCTTCTTGGATACGGGTACCGGGAAACCAAGCACGGTGTCCGGGTCCACGGGTCAAAACCGAGGCCACCTTTACCCCTTCCTCGGACTCACCTATCTCTCCCTCCTCCACCTGGTGGTGCTTCCACCTCGGGTCCTCCTCCTCAAGCCACTGCCGCTTTGTCTATTGTTTTGATAGACAAGCTTTCTTCGATGACCGAGGATTTTCGGGCCACCCTTTGCTCCTACAAAACCATCCTTCAGAATATGGTCATTAATCGGAAGATGGTCCAATCTCGGATCCGGGAGCACCAAGACCTGCTCCTCGAAATAAAAAGCCCGGTCAAGCAGCAACAAGAGCAACTTGAGCTCCTCTAAGAAAGGCGAACCAAGGCTACGCGCAGACAGGCTCGGATACGTCCGAGGAATCCTCAAGCCTTGCCAAGTCTCCCTCCGGAGAGTCGGAAGAAGAAGAAGTTGCAGCTGAAGCAACTCTTTACGAGGAGAAGGAGGAAGAGAAAGAAGAGGAGAAGAAGGAAGAAGAAGAGAAGAAGGAAGAAGGCGAGGGACAAGGTGTTGATGTTCCTCAACCAAAGCCGATCGGCTCGGACGAGTAGTCCGAGTGGGTCGAAGACCTCGCAAATGTTGGACAATCCACAACAGTCAAGCCATAAGAAGCTCCCCCTCTGTGGTTTTCCAAAAGGATGAGCCTCTGGATGACTTAGTTACGGGTCGGCCACTCGAGCTAACCCACTACCGAGAGATCCCAGTGCTGCCGCAACCCGGATCTTCAACGTCCTCCCAGGCTTACCAGCTCCGGCGCACCGCACACTCATCCGCCTCAACACAAACCGCCCGACTCCACCGTCTTAATTTCTTTTCTTTCGCTTTTGTTTATTCTTTTTTCTTTGTTTTGTCCGGACATCAATTGTATCCACTTGATGTGTTCTTCCCTTTTTTGCTTTTTTGCTAAAAGGCAAGGGGAGAACAATAGAAAAATTGTTGTTGGCTTGTTTAGGGGAGTTCTCTCACGCTCTTTCCTTGTATTTTTGTTACGTGAATATATGAATGTATGGAGTTTTTCTTTAGAGAACAATTATTTCGAATTCACTCTTTCTAAGTTTGAATCTCCTATTATCTATTTTTCTCCGATATATCTGTTTACATCTTGTTTTCTCACTCTAATATAATTGTTCATATTCTTAGCTAAATGTGCTACCCACATAAATGTTCTAAGTCATGATAGTATCTGAAACATTTTTTCTAAGCATGAATCGCTTCACTCACTACTTATTATTCTAATTTGTTATACTTAGTAAGAATGAAAACTCATGTTTTTCACTAACAAATTTTCTATCTAAGGGTGGAATGCCTTTCATCAAAAAGGGAAGATTGAAGACTCATACTCTAAATCTAGATCATTTTGAGTATTATATAAAGACTCAGGTACAAACCTCATCCCTACTAAGTTTTAATTACAAGTCATTCTTAGTGTTATAGAAACTCCTGTATAAGTTTACATTCATTTCGATCGACTTAACAAACACATTTTTGTTTATCTTCTCACGTTGATGTTTCGAGTTACTCGGATATCACTCGGATCTATTGCATGTTCAAATAATCTCTCTAATACTTTTTATCTAAGTTTTGACTGCACATCTCAAAAGCAAAGAGAATTACAGACGTTAATTCATCTTTCTAAGTCGGTTTGTATGTTTGAGAATTATTTGTCCGGATCAAGTCCTTATACTCTAATGTTTTCACTCTTATAACTTGATCTCTATTACGATCGACTACGATGGAATTTAAATATAATGAATATTAGCTCAGAAAATTCCACTCCTTTAAGCCTAAGATAATTATGCACTTAATTGTCTTAATTAAATTATTACATGTGCCTAATCTTGAACCAAAGTATTTTATACTTTGAGAATCAAAGTGGTTTACTTTTGTAGGTTATCTAAATGAGGTTATCTCATTTTTGAATTACAAAAGTAACCTGGCTTTAAGCTGTCAATCAACAGCGAGACAAGGCTTATCTACTTTTGAACAAGGCTCGGACGCTATGTCAAGATTGTCTGTTTCCAAAACTGAAAAATTTCAACGCTAAACTCAACGGTGGTTTCCACCTTACTTTTCGGACATCACCAGACTTACTAGAGCACCTTTAGGAGCCAAGAGTCATTGCATAACGTTCACTTCTCAACGGATCTTTTTGAGCAACTCGGAAGAACCGTTACAACGGTCAAGAATTACTTACGTTCGAAACCAGTCACAACGGCTAATCTGCTTGACCATCTATAAATAGAAGCCACTTCACAAGACTTGAAGATTGCCTAAGGGAGGAAAACTCTGTAAGGAATTGTCTAAGGGAGCAATTCGGTTGAGTCAATCCGTTGTATTTTGTGGATTCAAAATAGTGGATTTGACTAGGTGCTTGGACTAGCACTGTCCGTGGTTTTCTGCCCCATGAGGGTTTCCACGTATCTCTAAGTTACACTTTTCCGAGTTCAATCAAGACTCGGATTGTCTTGTTCATTCCTTTCAAGCTTAAAGTTTCTAGGTTAGCTAAAATTTCCTCATCACCCTATTCACCCCCTCCTCTAAGGTGACTAAGACTCTCCAAGAGCAAACCTTCAAATGCAAATTAGACTAAAATGAAGTGCAACGATGGAAATGAAATCTTTTAGATTGGGTTGAATTTGATTTGGCTAAATGCAAAAGACTCTCCTAATTTGAGATGAATTTTAATTTTACTAATGCAAACAAAGACTCACCTATTTTGATATAGAATTTTATTTTTGGCTAAATGTAAAAATAAAATGAATGGACTCACCTTAATGGAGATTATTTTTAATTTTGGCTAATGCAAACAAAGGCTCACCTATTTTGAGATGAATTTTATTTTTGGCTAAATGCAAAAATAAAATGAATGGACTCACCTTAATGGAGATTATTTTTAATTTTGGCTAACACAAAAATAAAATAAATGGACTCACCTTAGTAGAGATGTTTTTAATTTTGGCTAATGTAAAAATAAAATGAGTAGATTTACCTATTTGAATTTAAAATTTGGCTAATGCGAATAAAAGACTCACCTACTTGAGATGAATTTAAAATTTGGCTAATGCAAAATGGACTCACCTATTTAAGATGAATTTAAAATTTGGCTAATACAAAAATAAAATGAATGGATTCACCTTAATGGAGATGATTTTTAATTTTGGCTAATGTAAAATGCAGTTGCCTATTTGAATTTAAAATTTGGCTAATGCAAATAAAAGATTTAGTTATTTGAGATGATTTTAAAATTTTGGCTAATGCATAATAGACTCACCTATTTCAGATGAATTTAAAATTTAACTAATATAAAAATGGACTCACCTATTTGAGGTGAATTTAACTTTGGCTAAATGCAAATAAAAGACTTTCCTAATTAGGGATGAATTTAACTTCGGCTAAATGCAAATAAAAGACTCTCCTAATTAGAGATGAATTTGAATATGGCTAAATGTAAATATTGGACTGACCCAAGAAGATTCATTATTATTATTATTATTATTATTATTATTATTATTATTATTATTATTATTATTATTATTATTATTATTATTATTATTATTATTATTATTATTATTATTATTATTATTGCATCCAAGCAAGAATTATTTAACAAACCAAGCCTAAACTAAAAGGCTCACAAGAAAAAGGTTAAATGGCAAAAAACAACTACAAACGGTTCAAGCATGCAAATGAAGAGGGGATACAACCTAGACAACCAAGGATTTATGGTCAAAAAGAAGTATAAATCTATGTCGGATACATGGTGTCTCATAGTCCGAGAATTTAGTCCTCCATGGGGTGCACGACAGGAAATAGCATGAATTCTTGGTGCCTCTCGGTAAAAACCAAGAAAAGTATGCTATGTAGAGAGTAATCACATTCTCAATAATCAAGCCTAAGTGGACCCACTAGGTTAGTATTTCGACCTCTCCAAAAATATTCTTAAGGGTAAAGCCGATGGTCAAAATTAAAAGCAAATATGTCCAAGGTTACCTAAATGCAATATGCCTAATGCAAAACACGTTAAGAAAACTCACAACTCAAAATTTCAAGTCTCATCCTCTTAATAAATTATACATTCCCAGTGGACTCCCTAAAGGGAACTAGATTGGGACTTGAGCTTCCCCATGAATATCAGCTCTCTTTTTAGTTTCTAGAGATTTTTCTAAAAGTTAATTTTTGAAAGTTCTTTTCGAAATTAGGATGCGCCTCTTATTGAGATTTTTGATTTTTGTAATTTAATTTAAAACGACTTAAGGAAAGTGTGATTGGCGACTTTTATTAATCATTTATTTTTGGAAATTAATTTTGAGAAGTCTCGGGGTATTATTTCGCAATTTAAGAAAATAGAAGAAATTTAAATCTTCATTTTGATGCAAGGCTTTTGGGCCAAAAAGTTGTGATAACACCAGTTTGGACCAAGAACCAAGCCCAATCATCGGCTGGCACCGGCGAGAGCCAACGCTGACCGGTGACCAACATCGGCTATAGGTCGAGACTGAAAAAATCAATCTCTGTCCAATAACCTCGGCTATCAAAAAATAAGTTAAAATTTTCCATTTTCAAATAAAAAATGTCGAGATGCTTGTATGAGAATTAAAAAGCGAAAAAGAGAGAGTTGTAAGTTTAAGAAAGTAAAAACTACTTTTCCAATATTGGTACAAAAAACTAAGCTTTAAAGAGGTTTAAAAAGTTACTGCATCGATTTAGAACCAAGAATCCGGTGTTCGGGGTTGAAGGTACGAAACAAAGAGATAAGTCTGCACATTCCGCCCGTCAATAGACGACCTGTACTAGTTTGAATTATGAGTTACAAAAATGTGTTATCAATCAAGCATACCACATGCGAAGTGCGGAAATTAAATCATTGAAAACATGCTAGGAAAGTAGTAAGAGCGAGATAGGAAAGCGATAAAGAAAAGCGATAAAAGAAATCGAAAAGGAAATCAAAAGAAATAAAAGTTACAACAGATGAGGATGAATTAAAAGTGATTACATTTCGATCCACAATATGAAAAGTGATAAAAAGAATAAATAAATAAACCGTAAAATACGGTGAAGGTTGATCCGATGCCCTCGGGTTGTCCCACTGGTGAGCTTGGATCACGATCTAAATCTAGAAACGTGATCTGTGGGCAAGCAAGATCGGGAGTGGCTATTTTGTGGAATTAATGAGGTATAATGTGAAATGCGGCGATAATATAGTGAGAAGGAGAGGATTAGGAAATGGAATAGAATAGTGAAAGTCTTTGAGAGTTGACATAGTAGGAATCAGCCATTTTTTCAACTTTAATTAGCAGCAAAAAAGAGGAACAAACTCTCTATTTATAGGCTTGGGTTAGGTCACAAAGAAATGACCTAAAAGCATGCGAGTTAGCCATCAAATTGCTAAACCAAATTGGCCAGGATCCAAAATAAATTGGATAAAAACCACCTATTAGAAATCCCATGGGATGTGCTGAGAAGTGCGGCATCGGCCTAAAAACGACGTCGCTTGAAAAGCCGACCTTCCATGTCTCAACTAGTTTCTGGACCAAACCGCGGCTCTTCGAGCATGTAAAAGCCATAAAGTGCTCAATGGCATCGTATGGTCGCTTCGGGTTCCGTGCGTCGGTTAATCACTAAGTGAAAAAGTGAAAGGCTTTGTTTTTCCCCAATATGGATGAGAGCAGAGCCGGCCTTTGCAACTTTTGTTTTTGGAAATTTTTGAGTTTTGATAGGTTTCTATTTTTGGCGAGTTTTATTTTTGGTGTGGGTTTGTGTTTCCTTGTTGGGAGGCTGACCCGGGCTTGGTTTGGCCAAAAGAAAATGAGTTTGTGGGTCGGCCCAAGCAAAAAGCTACCTTTTGTGGTGCTAATGGGTTTTTTGTGGTTTATTGGCTTCCGTCACGCCAATCAAACCCCAATCACGATCCAAGTTCACAAACATGACTGATATTTCATCACCGGACTAACAAATAAATAAAAAGAAAAGGGATGACACTTTTTAGGTGTCTACGATCCGGTACCGTTGCCCCCTTTTACGCGAGGGAGGCGGGGCGCTGGTGCCTATAGATGGCAATCGGTATTTTGTTGCTTGCATGATCGTCATTCTAGATCTCCTTCTTCAGGAGGCAATCTTGGAGGTTTCGGGGTTAAACAGATGCCTAAACAACCTCAAGCGTCATTTGGTGGTGCTACTGAGTCAAGTTCTTCAAGATGTTCTCAAAGGAGAAATACGTCCGAAGCTAGACCTAGCGCATCCGAAGTTGGTATCAACGCTATGTCGCTACAGATTATGACCCATTTGGTAGGCTACACGATCCTCATAGGTCTTCCTTTAGTGGGCCTTATTATGAGCTTCACATTCTTCTTAGGCTTACAGCTCTAGCTCCTCTGAAATGTAGGAGGATAGGCGAGCTTCGACTTCCCTTGCAGATGATATGGGTAACTATCATTTTGGAATCGTTAATATTGATTTCATGAATGGCTAGGATTGAACACTTGTATTATGTTGCTTTCTTTGTTAAATGCGTATCTTTGGAAAATTCTACTCATGCAAGACTCATTCTAAACAAATGCAATATTTATTTATATGATGCGAAAGAACTCAAAAGAAAAAAAGTTTCCACTTTTGAGCCCCCATTCCCCCTAAAAGAAAACAATAAAAAGAAGACATAAAATTCTTTAAGTGGAGAAACTTGGTCATGAGTAATTGGGCTAAAATTATCAAATAAAAATGGCCGAAGACTAAACTGGGCCTAGGAGCGAAACGATACGTTGTGTCAACTAGCTGAAGGCGAACCAGGCAGGCCGACGTCGTGGTGCGGCAATGGTTGGAATCAGGGCTTATCGGTGTGGAATGCACTATAAAAGTCATCACAAGTGCTAGTTGTAGGATTAATCAAAGAGAACCTGCTTATAAAAGTAAGCTCCCCAAAATCTGTACGTATATTTCTTAATCATTAATTTCATTATGGAACTTGCTCAATGGATGCAAGGATTGAGGGCAGAGGAGCGTGGCAATATGTCGGTCTATCACCTTAATACCTATTTAGCATATGATAGGTTAGGATCCATTGGAACTTTCTCAGGGTTGTAATGTTCTACCAGGACCTCATGATACATGTTTTTAGATTCAAGGATAGGGAGTTATGCCTAATGGTGGAAGAATTTAACGTGATTCTCAGGTGTCCTCCCCGAAATTGTCTTATCTTGCCCACCTCCTTTAGGAATATTATGGGTGCTTACAAGCAACTGCTATGTCTAAACAACAAGGATCTAGAGTGGATCCTTGTACGTAAGGAGGTTGATTTGGTGGAGTTGTTATATTTACGTCCTATATACGAGTCAGCAGTGTTGGGGATCAGCAAGCGTAAGGTTGTGCCACTTTGCGCGTTCAGGGGCTTCCTATTGGTTGGGGGTCACGGGAACTGGGCTTTCGCATCTCTACTAAACATAATAGAGTAAGTTACAACTTGATGTTCCCGATTTCGATGATTCTAGCAGAGACGTTCTTAGGCTTGGATTGTATGCATGTGAATTCGTTAGAGAATTTTTGTGCAGTCTGTTGTTACTGCACGTAAATGAACTCATTTCTATAAAATAAAAAAATAAAAAAAAATAAAAAAAAAACTACCCGCCAACTGGCATGGTGGGCGAGCTCCTGTCCGGCGGTAATGACAGTCCAGTGATGATGGTTCTATCACTGTTGTCGTGCAGTTTTTTTTATTTTATACCTATTGGTTTGTTGACCAGATTCAGTTGAGCCATGCAGGTTACTTTACTTGCCTAATATAGTTTGTCTGTAGAATGCAGATTTAGCTGGTGGAGCACCTGGGACTAATGTATACTCCTACGAAATAAGATGCATACATGCCCATTCGCTTTTGTCAACGGGCTCACCATAAGGATCTAACTGAGTCGTCTTCTGCAGGGTGGATGGCATGGTTAGATGCTACTCCTCCTATCCAGTGGAGTATTAAATGGTGGTATCTATCCCAGCTTAAGATGAATTCCCAATGCTATCCATACATGCGTCTGCTAGGTCTTCATTTGAGTATGTATTACTTCCTAGACCGCGTGATGAAACAAATGGGATGGGTGCAGGACATCCCTTACACAGACTGTGTACTTTCTACTACGTTTCAGACCAACAATACCAGCTGACTCCAATCTTGGAGTAAGTACTAGATGAACCTACCTCGTCTGAGAAGCTAAGGGATGAAACGTCTGTAGATCTTTCTGAACTCTACCGAGCGTTGATCGTCAAGCCTGATGTTGTGACACATAAAGCATTAAGGGCTTGAGAACGAGAACATCGAAGGGATGCTCCTACTGCTCCACCCTTGCATATTCAAGAGGTTGCTCCTCATAGGGAGGACGAGGCTCACAAAAAGGAGCTTGAAGCAAAATAAAAGGGAAAATCGATAAACTGAATCAAAAACTGACAAAACAGAACTAATATTTCGGTTAATCAAATCGACCTGATTATTTTTAAATTATTTTTTTTTTTTTTTTTGTGAAATGTAAATCTTTATTCATTCTGAAAATCGATCGTTTACATGATACTCAAGGCATTCCTTGAGAGCCTTTACAGGCTAGGTAGGTACTGTGTTTCTATACATTGTATTTGCTTAATAGGATCCTCCCACACGCAATAATTAGAATGTTCCAGTCTCTTGCATAGTTTACAAATGCAACACTTGTTTCTTTGTTTCCAGCACATATATATAGCTACTGAAATGGCAGTGTAGCTTCCCTTGCATGTTGGCATCTGTAACTTATATTAGTTTGATAATCCACTTTTCTCCAGGGTTGTACCGAGTGTGTAGAATGGTTCCTTGTACTTGTTGCCTTGACATAACTATGTTAGAAGAATAAGTGTGCTTGTGTTTCTTCCGCTGTATTACAGAGAATACATGATTTATCACAATGTAATCCAAACTTAAATACCTGTCTCTAGTGACAAAGCTCACCTGGATTAGCAACCATGTGATGAATGAGCATTTAGGGATATGAAATTTATGCCACAATAGTTTGCACCATGGAACTTTTACTCCCTTTAGTCTAATCCATTCATATTCAGTTCCAACATTGTATTTTCTTTGCTGTCCTATCTTGTAAGTATTGGCCTTAATGTCAAAGTCTTTAGCCATCATATTTATAGCTTTGAGTATTCTTTTCCAATTATTTTTAATGTTTTAAGCTTAAAATCTATGTTTTTTATGCATTGTGTGTAGCTTGGGAGTGTTTCTGGCTGCTTAGGCAGTGGGCGGGAAGTGGGCTAGGCAACCTTGGGCATTGGTAGTCACGATTAGATGCCCAATAACGCAAATAGGTTGGTTTTGTTTGGATAATTTTTAATTACTAGATAGTAAGTAGATGTAGTAGAAGTAGTACGGGAAATTGGATTTTTTTAATTACTGCCCGCTACTCTCATCCCTTCAATTATCAAAAAGTAAATTGTAATTATTATGCATTTGTTTTGGGCTAGTCATGCACTATTAGGTAGTGGTATTGCTCTTCTGTAAACATCAAAAAATAAAAAATTGAAAACATGTTATATTCGCAGTAGAATCACTCGTTGGTAGGGACAATGGTAATACTCACTACTTTACTCTCCCTAGCTATTATTAAAAAAAAAAATTTAAAAGAGAACTTTTATCTAATGGTTCCGGTTAACCTACAAACCGAACTGGAAAATCATGTTAATCGATGTTTAGTTAACTGATTTATCCGATTATGGTTCTAATTCACATTTTTCCGAATCGAAAAATTTAGTTAAGCGAAGTAAAATTCCTCGAACCTTACCGAACCGAACTAACCCATGCTCACCCATAGGTTGCGTTGCATGCAAGAAGTGAAGAAACAGATCATAATCCGGAGAGCCTAGTGATCCTAAAGACATGAGAAAGAAAGTAAAGATTGACTAGGATTTAGTTTAATTTCTGCTTTGAATATTTGTTTTTGGATTTTTTTTTTTTGGAATTGTTTACCTTGTATTTATTTACGAGTATTTTGTTTTTCAACTAGTGTGCTTGATTTTATTTCCGTTATCTATGTATTAGGGTAAGTAGTAGGCTTACCTCTATTATATATTAATAAAGTAAAAAGTAAATTTTGTACTTACTTTCATGCTTCATTGATAATTATTTTTGACCGCACATAAAGAATAATAAAGTTGATAAACAGACCGCCCTTGACGAAAATAATAATGGATTGCCCTCGAATAAAATAATTATGGACCACCTCTGCATAAAATAATTATGGACCGCCTCTCAATAAAATACGGAAAAAAATCTACAGACCACCTTTAATGGGTCGGTGCCAGCCTATGGGTTTGCTAGATGTAGGCTTGACAGTTTTGGGTCGGTTGTCATGCCGACACGCTTAGTAATGTGCTAAGAATAATATATTTTGGGTTGGTTTAAGTTTGTAACTAAAAATATTGGTCTCCATTTAAATTCTTCAATTTAATTGTCCCTCTTGGCGGAATCCGATCGATAATATGTGGCCCTTGCCACTTGAGTCCGAATTTACCCGTCTTGGATAGGAGCACATATTTTCTTAGGGACCATATTGCTTGTTTTTAAGTTTCTCGGTCTAACTTTTTTATTGAACGCCCTTGATATCCATGCTTGGTGTATTTGGAAGTTATGCAAGGCCTACCAGATTCTGTTCATCTAACAGGACCAATTTTTCATACCTAGCTTTTGCCTAATATGCTTCAGGATTTGGCTTTCAGCCATTATTCTCAATGATGGGATGGCTATCTAAATTAGAAGTACTACTTCGATCCCATAACTAAGGAGTAATGAGTTGCTCCAATAGAGGCCTTGATTAAAGTCTTATACCTCCATAAAATAAAGGGCACTTTATCAAGCCAATCTTTATAATTTATAACCATCTTTTTTATAATCTTGTGAATGTTTTTGTTGGTTGCCTCAACTGCTTTATTAGTCTAAGGTCGATATGGGGAAGACTTATGATGCTGAATTTTGTACTTATCCAATAGATTTGCAACTTCTTTCGTAAAGTGGCTATACTTGGTCTCTCATGAGCTCATGTGGTATCCCATAACGATAGATAATGTTACGAGTCAAAAATTAAGCCACATGTTTAGACGTGATAGTGGCGTAGGATGCGGTCTCCACTCATTGTGTGAAGTACTTGATTACTAATAATACAAATTCGTGTCCTCCAGCTCCTTTAAGACTCACTTTCTAAATGATATCTATTCCCTACATCGAGAATGACCAAGGTGATGCAAGAGTTGTCGGGAAGGAAGGTGGTTGATGCTGCAAGTTTGCATAGTCTTGATACTTGTGGCGTCTCCTAATGAAGTCATGGTAGTCCGCTACCATGGTTGAACAATAATACCCTAGACTCGAACCTTTTGAACTAATATTTTTCATTCTTATGAGGCCCACATTCTCCTCCATGAACTTTAGACAAGATGTGCTTTCCTTCCCTCTAATTAACGCATAAATTATGCCCTATGTTAGTTTTTGTATATAGATTTTCCCGACTTATGAAGTAATAGGATGCTAACATGTGAATTGCTTGCTGCATTCTAGGAGTGGAACTCGTGAGTATTCCTGGTTTGCAAAATACTGATAAATGTTGAAGTACCAACTGGTTTGGTCAATATTGAATACCTCTAAGCTGTAGACGTGTGTAGGCTGATTCCTCCGCTTTATGCAAATAGGCATTGAGTGAATGCCAGTTGGAATGTTAATTATTGACGCTAGTTTAGCTAGGGCCTCTGTAAATTGATTGTCATCTCGTGGAAGGTAGGTATAAGATATATCATCGAAGTGTTTTGTTAATTCTAATAGATGTTCTTGGTAGGGTGCCAAAGCTTCACTTCTTACCTTCTAGTTATGCGAAATCTGATTGATCGTTAGACACAAATCTCTGTATACTTGAGTATTCTAAACTTCTATTTCTATTATACCTTGTAGTCGTGTGATACATGCTTCATACTCTACGATGTTGTTGGATAACTTTAAGTCCAATTTGATTGAAATAAGAGTATGTGCTCTTTCCGGTATGACTAATAAAATTCCCTCTCCAAAGCCTTTCTTATTAGAAGTATAGTCCATATATCAATGTCTCCTTGCAGTATCTCTTCATATGGAAAGTGAATTCTTTTGGTTGTGCTTCCTCTAATGGTAGTTCTGCTAGGAATTCGAAGATAGCTCTCCGCTTGATTTCCTTTTGTGGAACGTACTTTAGCTTGAATTTTGATACCATTACTGTCCATCGAGCTATTTTATTGTTGACAAATGGTTCCTCTATGATGCATTTGAGTTGATCTATCGGTGCTAACACTTGTACCAAATGGGTTAGCATGTAGTGTCTAAGCTTTTTGGTGGCCCAAACTATTGCCAAGGATGTTGACTCTAAGGGAGTATACCGACTTTCGTTCTCTAAGAATTTATTCCTTAGATAGTGCATGGCTCTCTCTTTCTTCTTATACCATTAAGCTAACATGCCTCCCATCGTAGTTTTTCGAGTGGTTAAATATAACGACAATGGTTTTCCAGGCTAAGGTGGAACTAAGACTAGCTGATTTTCCAAGTACGCCTTTACTTTCTCAAATGCTGCTAGGCATTCCTCATCCTAACTAGGATTTTCTCCCTTTTTAAGCTTCTCGAATATCAATTTGCAAACCATTGTTAGATTTGTTATGAAACAAATAATATACAAAAGATGTCCCGGAAAACCTCTTATCATTTTCTCGGTCTTTAACGGTGGCATCTCTCGAATAGATTTGATCTTGGATGGATCAAATTTAGTTTCTCTCATACTTACTACATAACCCAATAGTTTACCCGACGTTAACCCAAAAGCACATTTCTCATGGTTTAGGTGCATGTTGTACTTCTTGAGTCTCTCGAAGAATTTCCTAAGGCTAGGTAAGTGCCTAACTCTATCTTTGGACTTAATGATCTTGTCGTCCACATGGATCTAAGCTTCTTATGAATCATATTCTGCTGTAGGGTCATAGATGTTTTGTGATACATGGCCCATGTGTTCTTTAATCCAAATGGCATCACTATATAGTATACTCAAAGAGTGGAAGTTTGTGTTCCACTATGCTTCGATCTATCCTAGGCATGTCTCTATAGGCCCAAGTAAAGACATCGATAAATTCTTTCAAGAGTGAAATAAAATGCTTTTGCTCTTCTACAGTTAGGGACTTTCTAATCTTGACTTCCTAAGGCCGCTCGAGGATCCCTAGATTAATAGTACTAGTATCCTTAATGACCAACGACCGGTTTCGGGGTCCTCCAAAGATTTTATTAGTCCTTCCGGAATTTCTTGTTCATTATTAGAGGCAAAACAGTTAAGAATAAAAGAACAAAAAGATTAGGCAGAAAGGTTATCTTATTGAATAAGGAAATAAGTACATCGGATTTTGACTCAAAAGGATAATATTGTGGAATTAAAAGAAGACACACTAGCTGAACTAGAAATAGATAAACTAGCCCCAGTCCTCGGTTGTACAACAAACTTTCCCAATTTCTCTCTTAGAACTACGGTGAACTCTTGGCCTCCTTCGAGCATCAATCTAAGTAATATTCTTGGATTCTTCTTCATCTATGCCAGTGATGAGCCTCTTAGCATATTATACTTTTTGTGCGACATGGCCACATACGAGTACTAGAATTGTGCTCTTCTCATAGTGGATTTATTGTCTAAATAGCACACCGAAAATGTTATTGTTTACTAAATTAGTCCAGTCTTGGGTGGACTGCTCCTTGTAATAAGGTAAGGCGCCTCATTTTCCATCATATGGTAGTCATTGAAGATTTTCAACTCGGGAACCATAATGCCTTTCTCTTTCGGATAGTAGAGCTTAGGAAAGTCATAGTAGGGAAATCATCAACTTTTCACGAGAATTATCCGTTTAGAGTGTGGTGATAAGGTTTGATGGACTGAACTATTAAAGGCACAACTCTTTTGGCTTGAACCTTCTATTTGGCTATGGCTATCTCTTTGATAGTTGGGTTATAGCCTAGGCCAAATTGTTAATTGTTTTTTAGAGTCAAAGGCGGAGAAGTTGGGTTTCATGCCCTTCGACCTATTGCTAATCTAGGAAAATACCTCTTCTTCTTAAGCATTGCATACATGTTTGGGTTGGAGTAAGGATCAAAGTCAAAAGGTGGTTTGACCTTTTCTAAGGCAACCACAGTTTCAAAAGCATATAGTTCCTTGTCATTGACATCATACTCTATCTCAATAACTAATTCCTTGTTGGTGATTATGGCGCGAGATGTCACTTGCATCTAAGGTGACAACTTGTCCCTTGATGAGCATTTTGACTGTCTAATGCTTTGTAGAAGGCACCGCCTCATAATCATGGAGCCAAGGACGTCCCAAAAGAACGTTAAAAGTAGCAGGGATGTCTAGGACTTGAAAGTCTACATTATTGGTTACCGATCCTACATTTATTGGGAGATTTATTGTTCTAGGGCCCTATTTGGTTGGGCAAAATTGGAATGGAACTTGATTCCTCTAGTTTCAAGTTCATTTTTCAGTTATTTGGTTGGGTATTTTGAAGGTGGAACTTGAAATTTACAAGTTTTAAGTTCCCCTCAAACAAGGGAATTTGAATTGTCAATCTCTCAGGGATCAATTTATAATGATTAAAAAAAAGAAAAGTTAGCCTATTTGCTATATTATTATTATTATTATTATTATTATTATTATTATTATTATTATTATTATTATTATTGTTGTTGTTGTTGTTGTTGTTGTTGTTGTTGTTGTTGTTGTTATTATTATTATTATTATTGTTGTTGTTATTATTATTATTATTATTATTATTATTATTGTTGTTATTGTTGCTGTTCTTGTTGTGTTGTTTTTATTATTTTCGTTATTGTTATTATTTTTGTTATAAGGTTGGGGTATTTTTTTGTTGTTGTTTTTATTATTATTATTTATTTATATCATATAATTTTTTTCATATTTTTTGATAAAACATTATAGTTTGAAAATAGGTTTATTAAAAATTATAAATAAAATTTGTTAATTATTGAAAAAATTACAAGATAGTTAATTAAAAAATTAAATAAATATAAGACTCAATTATCAGCAAATATGCTAACGAGCTTCAACTTTTATTAAATCAAATGATAATAATAATAATAATAATAATAACAATAATAATAATAATAATATTTAATAATAATAATAATACTTAATAATAATAATAATAATAATAAATAATAATAATAATAATAATAATAATAATAATAATAATAATAATAATAATAATAATAATAATAATAACAACAACAACAACAACAACAACAACAACAATAATAATAATTTACAATGATATTAAATAATTTAAAAAATAAAACAATTTTAATTTTATCCCATGATTAACAATCAAACAATAAGAAGTGGAACTTGATTCCATTCCTGTTCTCTACCAAACACTTGAAGAGAATATTCAAGTTACATACCTAACCCCTTAGATATCATTCCTTGATTCCATTCCATTCCAGCTTTGCATACCAAACAGGGCATAAGGATGGTTCTCTTAGAGTTATCATATCCTCTAAGATGTATTGTTTATTTAGAAAGTTGATGTTGTTTTATCCCTAACCTCTTAGCAGTCATCGAGGGGCATATCTTAACAATGAATTGATTGTCTACTAGAGTTAAATGTACAAACTTTTTAGTGCAAGTTATTGTTAAATTTAGGGCAATGTCTAGACCTTGTTAAACACTACACATCGGATGTCTTTGATTCTTCCTAGAAGTCATTTTTTTCCATGGGTTGTGTGCCCTAGAAGTCATCATCATTGTCAATTTTGGTGTCCTCACCTATAATTCTTACCTCATGGATGTCTTCTTCATCACTAGCCCATAGCACACATACTTTCGTGTCACCTAAAAGAAGGCTAGTTTGGAGTTTAGGTTCCCTGATATCTTAAATGAAGACAAAAGGGTCCCATTAACATGGGAGGAGATTAGAGAAAATGGATAGAGTTCCACTAAATGGGTTCCTACTATTATTTGTCTTTCAGGCTGCCTTAGCTAAAGGTAGTTATCTCGTTGCGAAGCAAACTTTCTAGGTTATTTGGCTAGAGTCCTCACCTCTAGGTGTCGTGTCCTCTTGCACGAAGGTATTTGTAGTATTTTTGGCATCCCGATTTTTGGATTGTTTTGCAGTTTTCTAATTCTATTATGATAGGTGGGAGTTAGATCTTGCCTTTGCAGAGAAGGCGATCCGAGTGCTCGGGCATAAGAGGTGTCCATTGGATTGTAGTTAGTAGACCTATTTAAGGTGTTGACATTTGCACCCCTTCTAGTAGTATCGGTATTAGAATTTTCATTATCTTTGTTTTGGGAGCTACTTCTATAACTTGCCACGACTTTGATAATCGTGGTGGACAACTTTTCCTCAATTAACATACTAGTATCTCTAAGGGCAGTGAAGCTCATGAAAGGTAAGAACTTTAGATGTTGGTTGTAGGCGGCTTGCAAATTATTAACAATAATTCTCTTTTGATCCCTTTCAAAAGGTCTCGCTTAGCAAGTGGGTGGGCTTTGCCCTCCAATGAGTGAGGAAGTCGATAAAGCTTTCCTTTTCTTGTTTGATCAGCTCTAAGTATCAAAGAGTGACAGGTAGATCAATACTATAAAAGTATTGATGTAACAACTCCTTGCAAAGATCTGTCTCGCTTGTGACCTTGCATGGTTCAATAGCAATGCACCACTTTATGACGTCTTTATCAAACATCCATCACAAGATGACATGGTATGTGTCTTTTGGTATATTTTTAAACGTAATTGCTCCTATAAAGTTTCTTACATGGTGGTGGGAATTTTCCGAACCATGGAACTTAATGTAAAGCATAGTGAACTTAGGAGGAATTTTCTTCTCGGAATTGAAATGAATTCCGCAATGTCGTAATAGTGACTTTTTACAATAATTGTTATTTTAATTGAGGTGATCATATGAGTTAAATTAATTAATTAGTTTTAATTACATAAATTAGGTAGATTAACTAAAATATATGTGATTGTATATTTGTAATTTTAATTTGGGCAAATTAATAGCCGTTTTTATAGCTTTAATTGATGAAATGTATTAATTCTTTTTTATTCTCCACCCGAGCCCAAATAAGTAAAAATCCAAGACAACTTATCCTACCTATTTTGGGTTCAAACTAAATTATACCTAACTAAACAAATAGAAAGCGAAAAGAGGACAGAGAGAGCAACTAGGTGGTGCAATTAATTTTTAGTACCCGGACATATGTGTCATTCATTTTCAAGGGTGTCACCTTTCTTTACCTAATTTTAAGGTACCCTCACCATTTGAACTTGTATAAAATATGGCCTTAACTGGTAAGTAAGTGATTAGACGATTATACCCTTCATAATTTTTTTATTTTGCCTACAACTGTCGCTTCCTCTCTCTCTCTCTCTCTCTCACACACACACACACACACACACACACATTCCCCCTCTCGTGCGCCATTCCTTTACCCGATCTTCGGCATAGACCTTCGCCCCCTCCCCCGCTCTCTCTCTCTCTCTCTCAACGCCATAACCAAACCTCCACAAACCTTCGAAAAATAAAGATTTAGTTGCCTCGCTGTATCTTCTTCTTGTTCTTCAACTCCTTTGTTTTCTTTTCTGGTGTAATAATTGTTCTAAATCATTTGAAGAATTTGGCTTCCTTAAACGATTTGGCTTTCTCCCATAATTTGAATTCGATTGATTCAATTTGAAGAATGACTGAAGCTTAACAAGAGATGCTAGAAACCCAAACCCTCCTCCCCAATAAGAAGAACAACAAGAGGAGGAACAAGAACTAGAAAAAGCAAACACCATATAATCGGAATTAGAATCAACAAGGTGGTGAACAGCCACACAAGGATTAGACCCCGAGAGAATCGAGAATGAAGAAGATGGTGAAGACCTACAAGAGAATCAAAATCAAAAATCGAAATAAGTAGAAGAAGTAGAGGAACAACAAGACCTACGAGAGAATCAAAATCAAAAATCGAAAGAAGAAGAAGTAGAGGAACAAGAAGAAGGGTAGAACCAGGAGGAGACAGAAGAAAAGCAAGTGGAAGAAAAGGAACGAGCAAGGGGAACAAAATGTGGAAATCAAAGATTTGGCCCCTCATCTTCTCCTTCTTCTTCTATAACTCCTTTGTCTTCCTCATTTTATCTCTCCACCTTTTCTTTTGACTTGGCTGCCTTCTTTTTCTTCTATTGCTCTTTCTTCTTCTTCTTCTTCTTCTTCTTCTTCTTCTTCTTCTTCTTCTTCTTCTTCTTCTTCTTCTCTCCTCTTTGCTCTTCCTCCTCTCCCTTTTCTTCTTGTCCTCGTTCCTGTTCTAAATAATTTTTTTCTTCAGAGTTTGGTTGAAAGCAGGAGAGAGAGAGAGAGAAGAGACAGAGGGGAAGAGACAAAGAGAGTTCTAGAGCTTGGTTGAAAGAGAGAGAGAGTAGCAAGCAAACAAACATTTATGAAGGGTATAATTGTCTTATCACTCACTTATCCGACGGTGAAGCCCTATTTTATACAAATTTAACTCTGTGAGGGTACCCTAAAATTAGCTAAAAAAGGTGAGACCTTGAAAAATGAATGACACATATGTTAGGGTATTAAAAATTAATTACACCAACTAGGTGTCAAACATAAGCAATGAGAAGTGGAACAAAAAGAGGTTTTGGTGGCCTTCCCTAGTGATGTCAATACGAGAGGAGAATCCAGAGAGAGAGAGTGTGAGAGAGAGAGAGAGTAGTATAATGGAAAAGAGGGAGGAGGGTTTGACAGAAAGAGAACCGGAGCGAGAGAGACAACGAGAGAAGAGAGGACGAAACCTAGAGACAACGCGAGAGCGAGAGCAATGGGAGATCGGGAGCGAGCGATAGAGAGAGGGAGAAAAATAGTAGTGACAGGCAGTAAGAGAGAAAGTGAATGCTAGATATAGTAATCGAGGAGAGCGAGAGCAAGACCGAGAGATAGACACGGAAGAAGAACACGAGGCTTGGCAAGAGCGAGAAAGGAAAAGGGGCAAGAGCTACAAGATAGAGAACAAGAGTTGCGAGAGAATAGAGAGCGACATCGAGATCGAGAGATGAAGAAAAGCAAAGAAGCTACGGAACAAGATACGAGAGACAGAACAGGAGATAGAGAGCAAAGGTAGGTGAGATGGAGAGGGCGCGAGAGGCTAAGATGGAGACAGAGAATCGAATGAGAAGAAAAAAGGGGAAGGTAAGGGTCTCAAATTAATTATCCTCAACATCAATTGTTCAATCAAACCCTCGGAATTTGAGGTGGGTGGTTCTCTTCCCTCCTCTAATTAAATTAACTTTAAAAATTCAATTGATTTCATGTCGTTTAATTTCGTAGGTGATTGAATAGAATTGACAAGTATCATTAATTTTATTAGTTAGGTTCTGTAATAAATAGATTGAGGTGATAAAAGAGTTGACTAGAAGTAATTTGAACCTAGGGTTGAAGTGTAGTTGATTGACATGAGCTTATGGGACTTAAAACTTTAAACTAAGCGCTACTTGCACTATGTAATGGAATTTTATTGAGTTTTGGAGTTTAACGTGGAAGCCTACTAATTAAATGTTGGGTGAAAACCTAAAATCGATTTGGACATAAGTTGAATCAGAAGGTGAACTCAAAAGATTCAGAATTGAATAAAACCTAAAGTGAACTAATCCTAAATTAAACCGAGCGTGGATACTGCATGTGCTAATAAGTTATATTTATGGAACAATTAACAACTAGTAAATCTTGGAATATGAGTTGCGTAGATGTCTTGATTAAAATTTAGATGATTTAATCAAAATGTCTTTTCAATAAAATGTGTGTTTTGAATCAATTGTGGATGCTTGTTTTGGATTGGCATAATGTGAATTTCTGGTTTTGGACCTAAAAGTGGCCACAAAAACGAGATGGCCAATTATATACTTTTATTAAGTTGTGTGTTGAAAATTGTTTTATGCAATCTTTTTTGAAAAAGTGACAAGCACATTGTGAGTGTATCCATTATAAAAGGCTTTTATAAGGTCTTTTGTTGAAATACGAATCTTTGACCTTGGATATTGATTGTGTTGATAAGGGCAGGAGATTCTACTATGATTGAGTGAAAAATTCCATAATAAGAATTTACATATGTTTTAAATTCGAGATCAAAAGCTGTGTTTGGATTTTACAAGCTAGAATGTATTTTGTACATATGAGGATGATGAGTTGTCCGGTATGTGAATCGATGAGGGCCAGTTGAAAGTAGATGAGTTGGACGCCGTAATTGAAAGTAGATGACTTATTTTTGTAAATATTACCTTGATGAGGATTCCGCCATCCCCTAGACATGTGTTAGCCTCCCGAAGATAAGTTCCAAAAGCGTGGGCTAAAGCCTAGTATTTATATACTTAGGATCGGACACTTTCAATGAGGTCACGTACTCGGTATTATTCTATCGCCCGAAGTAAAATTATAAAGAAAATGTTTATTATATATTACCGTTGATGTTTGTGTTTTTATTATTTATATAAAGAAAGAACCTTCTTCTATGTCGAGTTCGTTTAGAAACCTATTTAAATTAATATGGGAAGTGTATTATATTATATCGTTGTAGAATTATATGCTTGAACCCTACTTTCTATTTTTGGAGGCAAGATCCTTTAACCGAGTGGTTGGTTACTCACCCCCATATTTATTCTCCAGGTGTAGGTACTTCTTAAGGTGGTTTGTTTTGTACCTTTAGCTTACTCTAGATACACTTGCATTGATGCTATTTCTAAGTGACAGAAGATGAGTGAAATGTGTATTTTATATGTTCTATTTGTTTACACATGTAAATCGTAGGCCAATTAGATTGTTTTTAAGTTTAAAATATGTATTGGTTAGACTTAGACTTGTGGTTATTGAGTTAATTGTTTATCTCCAAGCATGTGGCTCATCGAGTTTTGGTATTCCTATTGTGGTTTCTTATGTAGGTGTGAGCTTTAAGCTTAGGGAAATAGCCGAATTACAAACAGAATCTGTACCCAAATTTTCTGCAAAATTTTCAAAAATATAAGAAAACGCCTCTATCACTTTTAAGTGGAATCCAATAAAGCAAACTCAACACCTTAATTAGCCTTAAGGGGTCTTTTCAGGGAGTCCTGGCAATGTAATAATACTCAACTAGCGAGAGGGGGTGTTACACTCTGTTGAAGAGGGAGGACTCTCGTAATATCCTTTCTATTTGATCTATTCGTAGATCAAACCAATTTTTAGGGACTTCTTCCTTATATTTTTTGGTTCGTCCTCTTTTCTTCCTTCGGTTCGACATTACTCTTTAATGTTTTGAGTACGAGGTTGAGGGTTTTCGATATGGATTCAATCTTTTTGTCTTAGGCCTCCATTTTGGTTCCCATTTTCATAGTAGACACATTATCAAGGACACAATAGGAGATGATTGTGGTTCTTCGACCATTTGTGGAGGAAGGTAATGTTTCCATATCACACGTAGACTATATATTGGATTTGATCGTATCGGTGTGGGCGTACCAATGTTGAGTGCACCGAGTGTCGGACACACTCGGAGTTGAATGCACTGGACTTAAAGTTGACCCTTCACCCAATCTCTCTAACCGCTTGGTATCTAGGTTCCAATGATACCTAGTTCTAGAAGGCTTCCTTATCTTATGGCATACAAGAACAAGTGCTCGGGATTGGCTTGAGGAAATAATTTTGAAGAGATGGGGCTTCGAGTGCTAAACTCAAGGAAGTAATTTATCTTAAGAAAGGAAAATGATATGTTTCTTTTTAGATGCACATAAAGATACGGCCCAAAAGAATGCAAACAATGAATGCATGTATTTATTTTATATGTTAAGTATGCAAAAATAGACCAACCTAGAATGGAATTAAAAAAATGTTTTCTTTTGGTTAATACAAAAAAAATAAATGGACTCACCTCAATGAGATTTTTTTTGGCTAATGCAAAAATAAAATTATTGGACTCACCTAGAGTTGAGCATTGGACCAGGTGTCCTAGCGAGGCTTCAATGGGTGGCCTGAACAAATGGGGTGAAAGCCCATTTAATGAATTAAAATGGACCGGGTATAAAGAGGCCTTGCAATTATGTGAATTTTCGGGTTGGGAATGGGTGGGTAATTAGGTTACCATTAAGCCTATCTCAATATTCATGGAGTCGATGTAATACCCGGAAATTTCAGGTGCTTGCCTAGTAATGAGTTAAGCTACTAAAAGTTAATGAAAAATTCGAAATTATTAAATTAAGTGAATTAGAATTTTTCCGAGTCAAAATTAAAACCGAGAACTGAAACCAAGCATGGGCTAGTTTAATTGGGCTTATTGAAATTAAATTTGGGCCCAATTAAAATAAAAAGAAAAAGAAAGGAAATTGAGAAATGAGGGGTGGCTAACATTTGAGGATTAGTGGCATTGGAGATTAGTGGCATTTTGATGGCAAAGAAAGAAGCAAAGAATTAAGGGTTCCAATTGGAATTAGGCAACAAGAGTCCATTAGGTGTAAGTAGGAAAAGAGGAGAGAGAGTAGGACTGAGATCGAAGAAAAGAATGAGAGGAAGAGGAACAGAGGAAATGAAAGAAGCAGAGACAGAGGAACGGGAAAGCGAAAGGGAGTAGAACGCACGGAGGGGGAGGAAGAGCGAGAGGAACGCCGGAAACCAGCAGCCGGCGGGCACGGCGAGCCCGAGGACAGGCGACGGACGAAGGAGAAAGGAAAGAGAAGCAGAGGGCGAAAGAAGGAGAGACGAAGCGAGAGGAAACGAGCGCAGATGAAATGAGAAAGAAGAGGAAGCAAAACCCAATTCGAAATTGAAATTCAATCCTCCAAAATTAAAATTCTTAGAACCTCTAAGAATCTAAGGTGAGTAATTTGAATTCATCGTCTAAAGTTAAAATGAATTAGGAAGATGAAACTTGAAATTGATTCATGAAATTGGAAACCCTAGGTTTAATTGAAGAAGTTAAAGGCTTAAATTCACTAAATTAGCAACTCACGAATCAAAGAGCATGTTGTGATTATGTGATATCTAGTTCTGAATTTGTGATGTTTAAGTATTATTAAGAATTGATGAGATTAGCTTGAGCAGAATTAGGGGAAAAATCGGAAAGTTAAGTTCATGACTTATGTGCAGATTTTCGATAATTATGCATGCTGTTCGAATTTCTGTAAATTCATGTGTAGCCTAAATTTCCTGAAAATTTTACCGTAGCTTTGTGGCAATTTATGGAAATTTCCTGTAAATTTTGGTATGCATTAGATGAGTAGATTGGGAGATATGCAATTTTAAGTGAAAATGTCCTGTTTTGGGCAAAATCGGAACTAATGGTGTAAATGAGACTAAGAACTGGAATTTGGGAGGTTATACAGCTAAAGTAAGAGATATGTAATGTTTAAAGGAAAACTATAGAACCATAAACCACCTATGCGCGATAATACGCGATCATGAAAATGATAAGTTCGTTGATTAGAAATCATAAGTGGTATGCTTATGTGGTTATGTGTTTATCTTGAATTACATCGATTATAAATGACATAAGCATGCATATATGAAATGAATTGATTGTACTTGAGTTGGAACTTGCTTATGTGAATTCTTGCTTATGTGAATTGTTACTTGAGAAGGAGTTACGTATGAAGTCGATAATTAGGAATTATATGAATTAAGTGTATCTTATGTATAAGTAATAAGAAAATGAGAAAACATAAAGAACTAAAGAAGAGAGAAAGGATTGTGTTATTGATCTAAGACCCCACAAATTAAAGAACCCTATGAAGCTATGGCCATAGAAGTGTCTCATCAACCCGAAGCCACGAATTGAATTGCTTCCATGAATTATTGACGATATGCGTCCTTCGAGTTGAGGCTGCCTCGAGGCTACGAATTGTTTTGCCTCGAGGCCACGAATTTTATGCCTCCAAGAACCGAGCCCACGAATTGTTTTGGCTCCAAAATCTAGGTCTTTAGAGCAGAGCATAAATCTTCTTTCCATTCAAAACTAAGAAGACTTAAAGAATTACGATATGAAGAATCGAATGATCTTGCATAACGAATAAGAAAGAAAGAATAAATGATTTATGAAATGCACGATTGAACTCAAGAAGAAGAATAAGAAGAAGAACGAATCCCGATTTTGTAAGAAATGAATACGATAAGAACTAAGATACGATTTACGTGATGAATGATTTGTATGATGAATGATTCTATGACTTACTTGCGCAGAAAGACGAATGAAGCATGTTTGATTGAATTCATGAGCAATTGATGCCATTGTGCTTCTCAGCAAGTTGGTAAGTTTAGTATCTTGCGTGTCTTAAGCATGTATGATCCGAATCGCATGATATGAATGAAAAGTGAACATACGTGTGTTTGTTAATGAATTAATGTGCAAAGTGAAACCCGGGGTTGGGTTTGGGTTATTCACTAGGCTAGTGGAGCTCAACAACATTTCGAGTACGAAGTTAAGACTCTAGTTGCTTTTGGCTTTTAGAGGAAGCGAACCAACGGATAGGACTTCTCCGGACTTATTATGTACTTTATGTTTTTCATGCTTGTAAAGATCGGTGTATATGAACTTAAGTTTTGATTATGAATGTAAAAGCCTTATGTGAATACTCCGAGCGTGTGGCTTGTTGAGTTTGTGTTGTATTTACTGCGAGCGTGTGGCTCGTTGAGTTTAAGATTGTGTTTCGTGCGGGGTTAAGGCTTTAAGCCTATGGGATTAGCCAAATTACGTAAACCTTTGAAAACCTAGAATCACGCTTCGCTAATCCAAGAAAGGGTTGTTAACCCTAAGTTGAGATCATAAGTAACCTTAGGGGTTCCTCTCGAGGAACCCGGGCATGTAATACTCCTAGGGTGGGTCTAGGGGTGTTACAAGGGCAACGGGCCTTTTCTCGGCTTTTCATTCCCTTCCCTCTTCTTCTCCCTCTTGCTCTCGATCATTTCTCTTACTCTTTCTCGCTCTTCTCTTACTCGCTTTGTCTCCTGCACTTCTCTTGCTCTCTCTTTCTCTCTCTTTGTCTCTCTCTAAAACGAACAAAAAGTCATTCTCCTCGTACACTTCTGCTGAACCACTATATATATGTGCATCAACTCTCTCTCTCTCTCTCTCTCTCTCTCTCTCTCTCTCTCTCTCTCTCTCTCTCTCTCTCTCTCTTTATCTCTCCTTGTTGAATTTGCTACATCTTGGAAAACTTTTTTGTTGTTTTTGGTTAGAACATTGGTTATGTGGTGTTGTTTGAATAATTAAGGTTTCAATTTCTTACATCATGGACGAGTTTTGGAACATTGGTTATGTGGTGTTGTTTGAATAATTGGTTATCCGACTCGGAATGTTCCGAGTTGGAGGGCTTTTTTCTAAATCTAAAATCTCTGGGTTTCTTTAAAAAATATAAAAATCTCCTCCATCCGTTGTGACATTCTCTGTTTATTGCAAATTGGGGAGGTGTTTATATGGTTGAAAACTTTGAGCAAATCAAGAGTTTTGATCTTGCATATTTTATTTCTCTACCGTGCTTTATTCATATGTTTAGCTTCTTAGATTCTGAATCGGTTTTGTTGGACATAATAACATATGCCTTGTTAATGTTCATTTTAGTTTTGAATCTTCCCTTGGGAAATCTCTCGGGAAATCTCTTAGAAAATTTCACAATTGGTCTACATTGAATTGCCATGTTTTTACCATAATACTTTCTTTATTATGCGTGTTCAAGAATGTGGGGATGAGTTATTGCATATTAGAAAGAATAATATTGTGAGAGTTGCCAAGAAGGTTGGATTTCGATGGGCATTGTGAAGTGTTTTCTTTCTTTGCACCCCCTTTTTTCTTTGGTTTTTGCGGTTGGGTTGTCTCTTTGTTCAGCACTTGCTTGTAAGCAATCATAGTTGAGCAATCATACCAAAATGAAATGGCTCCAATTCTACTAGTTTGGATGACATATTTACGGACAATGATGTCTTGCATGGTTTATGTCTACCCATAAAACTACTTGATCTAAAAACTTCATGAAAGATTCATTTTCCTTTAAGTGTAATTATTACAATATTTGTTGAATAACTTAGATGATTTTTGGCTTTGTTGTTAAGATCCATTTCCAATTCACTTGATATGCTCTACATTTGGATATTTGTCTGTGAAGATTACAAAACTAAAAAAGATTCAGGATTTTTAGAAATACTTGTAGGAGGAAAAAGCTCTAAGATTTCTTTGAAAATGATTTCCGGCTTGTTTGTTTGTGGTCTCTAATAATGGCCTTAAGTAATACTTTTTCTTCTATTGTTTTGAGTATATTGTTGTCTAATCAACTAATAAGGATAGGAATAAAATGTTAGTTTTTTTCCAATTGATGTTGATTTTGTTTATTTACTTATCTCAATCTTAGTTTATGTATTTCAGAATCTATTACTTCTCCTAATATTTTTGTCATAATTTACATTTTAGACATGAAAAGTGAAGCGGTAACTTCATCAATCCCACTCGAAAATGGATATAGTGAACATAGCACTCAACAACATAAAAGGAAGTAGAGGTCCAAAGTATGGAGACAACTTATAAATGGAAATAATCCACAAGTTGATAAAATCGCAATATGTAAGTATTGTAAAGTAGTCATGTCTTCTAATCCAAATAGTGGCACTTCCACTTGAAGCGTCACTTAAATAAATGTCCATGTCGTCCTAGTGGAGTTAAATGTGGAGAGTTTGGTAGTGATGATGGTGAGGAATTTGTTTTTCAATATGAACAAACTTCGAAAGTAAATTGTGCTCTAAATTATAGAAAGAGCCCACTCATTTACAATTGTTGAAGAAAAAGCTTTTAGACATATGATGTCTAAAACTAACCCGAATTTTTTCCATCTAGTCATTCAACGGTTAAGAGAAATTTATTGTCCATGTATATAGGAGATAGAGATAAGGTGAAGGACATGCTATTGAAAGTTTCGGGTAGGATTTGTTTGATTGTTGATAATTGGAAGTCAAATCACACTTATCAACATTACATTTGCATCACAACCCACTTTTTTAATAATGTTTAGAAGTTACACAAAGGATCCTTAGATTTAGGGCATTGCCACCTCCTTATGATGGTGAAAATATCGTGAATGAAATACTTATAATTCTTCGTCAATGGAACCTTGAGGATAAGATGCTCACCCAACACCATAGATATATGCCAAGTACAATGATTCAATGATGTCTAATTTGAAAAATGCGTCTTGTTCCTCGGAGTGGGTTGCTTAGTAATGGTGTTTTCTACCATGTTAGGTGTTGTGCACATAGTTTTAATTTAATTATGCAAGATGGTTAATTTAATTATGCAAGATGGTCTCTAGTTTATGGTGAAACTTTAGAAGATTCAAAATTTCATATAGTTGATAACTAGATCTTCTCATAGAGGTAAAGATTTCTATCAATGTGCTTAAAAATATTTCATTTGGATATGAATAGGAAATTGAATTTGGATATGCAAGTTTGTTGGAATTCAACGTATAAGATAATGGAGAATGTTCTATACTACAAGAATATGGTTGTTCACTTAGTGTTCACTAATTTACCATTAAAGTCATCTTTCCTTTAGAGAAGGACTAGGAAAGGTCATTAGAATACATAAGTTTTCAAATTTATTTTATGATGTAACTTGCATAATTAGTGCGGTTAAGAGTCCTACATCCAATTTGTATTTCAAGGGCGCGTGGATAGTTCATCTTTGTTTGCTTGAGACAGTTGAAGGTCCTTATGACTATCTAGCTGACATGGCAAAAAATGCTTGGGAAGTTTGACAAATATTGGTCTAACTATAATTTGCATTGATCATATGGTGTAATCCTTGATCCTAGATGTAAATTTGAATTCATTGAGTATTATTTCATCAAACTATTTGGGTCCGATGAAGTTGTGGAAAGCGTGGATAATGTGTTGTTTACTTTAGGATGAGTATAAGCTAAATTTAATGTCAACTTCACGAATTATCAGCTTTTCTCCTATTGCTAGAGGATCTAGGGATGATTATTTTAAAGACTACAATGACTTTAGTGGTAGACATTCAAGGACACAATTAGGGAAGTTATAATTTGATGTATATTTAGAGGAATCAACTCTTAAGTTAAATATGGAGTTAGATGTTCTAAATTTTTGACACAAGAGTTTAGTGAGATACCTAGATCTTTCGATGAAGGCACCGGACTTACTAACAACCCTACATAGTACTTGTTGCATCGAGTATGTATTTAACCTAGGAGGAAAAACCATCTCCCCAACTTATAGTGCTTTAAAACTCAGTAAGGTAGAAGCATTAATATGTCTTCATGATTGGCGACGTGTGGAGTATAATGTTGGATATTGAAAATGATTTTGAATCGGATGAGGATGAAGTGAACAGGGATAAGCGAGGATGATACAAGTCTCTTCTTTTAGATAATCAAACATTCCTCTTGCTATAGTATATTTTCATTTTAATTTGAATTTTGAACATTCCTCTTGCTAATAATTGCTAGTGGTGAAACAATATCAAGGAAGACATAGAAGAGGAGCTTGATCTATGAATTTGAGGGATGCCTTATGCTTTTGGATAAACAAATGAAGGAAGTTTACAATCTTTGTTTCACTTACCTTGATATGTGACTGTAAGAATTGAGTTGTGAAGGGTTGGAATTTGAAAAGATAACTTGCTCCTACTATTGTAGTATTTTAATTGTCTACCAACTTTATGTTGATTGTAGTTGAGAAATTGTTTAACCCCAACATCCATATTGGTGTTTATTTGTTTAGACTAGTTATAGTGTGCCATTATGCAATCCATCTAATCACGGTTTTGGGGCTACATATTGAACATAATTCAACTATTTTTATTACCCAATCTAAATTTGCAACTTAATTAAATTAATTTCTAACTACTTTGCTCATAAATATTCGTATAAACAAAAACAATCCATATAAGTTGTAACTATAATATCCATGTGAGGAAGAAATGTAATTTTCTTGCTTCTATTTAAGTTCAGTTTCCTTTTTTTTTTTCCTGTATCTCCTCCAAGTGCCTAATCAACAACTTTTTCTCTCCTTCTAAGTCTCCTTGTAAGTCTTAATTGGGTAGGTCTTGGGTGGTCAGGGGTATTTGACCCATGACCCGGCTTGACCCATTAAAAAGTTGCTAGCCTAGCCCAACTCGTTTGTTTAGTGGATTGGCCCGGCTTAGCACGTTGCCTAGCCCTAGAGCCCCTTACATGAGATGATTTTGTGTTTAATGTAAAAAACAAGATACGGACTCATCTTAAATGAGATTTTTTTGCTAATGCAAAAAAAAAAAAAGAACTCACCTTCAATGAAATGATTTTTTAATGCCAACAAATGCAAAAGCTAAAAAGCTGGACCCAAACCAACTCAAACAGAAAATGGGTCCTAGTGGAAGGAACCGACTCGAGAAAACTGGTCGGTGCTGGCCTAGGGCTCACTTAGATTTTTGTGCCTTTTTTTTATTGAGATATAGGAGGAAGAATTGACCAACCTCTAAACTTTTAACTCGGAAATGAAAATATGAATTGACCTAAAGGGGAAGGAAGGGAAATTTTAATCGACTAAAATACACAAAAGAACTTACTCAAAGTTCTATCATATTTTGTTTGCACTAATGCAAGAATTATTAAGTTTGTTCGAGCTAAGTTATAGGGGATTAAAGAAAGGGATCAAATAACAAAAAGCAAACTCCCACATTTAAACATGCAAATGAAGTGCCAACTTGAACTACAAAGGTTCTACGTTCACAAGAAAATTCTAGGTCGGATAAAACATGGTGGCTTATAGTTCGAAAATTTTGTCCCCTATTATATGGATAGTTGGACTTGAATAATCAGTGCTTCCTCAATTAGGAATCAAGAGAGCTTTCTATGAGAAGGAAAGTAATCACACGTCGGTGTTAATTCGACTAAACACACAAAGATAATGATTTAATATCCCCGAAAAAGGTACCTAAGGGTTAAATCCTATAAGGTCGCACCATGTATGTTCAAAGTTTCCTAAAAAGATACAAAGATGCTTAATGCAAATGCGATAAAAACTCATAAATTCAACTTTTAATACTCACCCTTTCAATAAGTTTCCCAGTGGAATCGCCACTACAAGAACCACGACTAGTTTCCCCATGAATGTCATCTTCACGCGAGGGTGTGCTTGAAAGTTAGCTCTTGGAGAGGCTAAGTCACCCTAGGGGGTGAATAGGGTGATGATGAAATTTGCTTTTGATTAAGGAATAAATTTGTCCGAGTAGAGTTGGAGTCAATGATGAACTCGAAAAGACTCGACTCATAAATCGGTAAAGAATATAGAAGCGAGAATAGGTCGAACAAGTAAACAATCCGAGTCTAGAGTATACTCGGAAAACCGGTAACACGAAAGTACGTGGAAACCCTCCTGGGCGGAAAACCACACACCGTGCTAATCCAAGCACGAAGTCAAATCCACTATTTTGAGTCCACAAAATACAGTAGGTCGACTCAACCCGAGTTGCTCCCTTAGACAACTCCTTACAAGTTTTTCCTAGACTCGAAATTCCCTTATCCGATCTAGTACTTCCTAGCTGAGATAACCCTTACAGCTAGGGACAAGCTGAGTTGAGTTAACCTTTACGGCTCGGTCAAGGGACCTTACTTAGAAAGTAAGAAGAGAGTTTGTAATCGAGTACAAGACCTTACAACTCGGAATATAAAAAATACGAATTGGAGTTGTAAGAAGAAGATTGAGAATGAATACGATGACTTTTGATCAAGTATGTACTTTTACAATTGGTTCGAGCAATCTTCAAGTCTTGAGATTTGGCTTCTATTTATAGATGACCAAGCAGCTTAGCCATTGTGTCCAACTTCGATTGGAAGTTCCTTTATGATCGTTGTGTAGGATTTTCTCAGTCACTCAAAAAATATCCGTTGAAATAAGAACGTTATACAACGACTCTTGACTCCCTTGGAAGTACCTAAAACCACTGGCGGTGTCTTCGAAGTAAGGTGGAAACCACCGATGACCTTAGTGTTGCGAGATTTCCATTTACGGAAACAAACAACCACGACACGATTGTGCGGGGCTAGGTCGAAGGTGGAAAAGCCTTGTCTGTCTGGTGATTTGACATTTTGAAGTCGGTTACTTTTGTAATTCAAATTTAGGATAGCCTCGTTTGAATCACCTACAAAAGTAAAACAATTTTCGTTCTCAAAGTATAAAATACTTTGGTCCAAGATTAGACACAAATAATGATATAATTAAGATAATTAAGTGACTAATTCGGGTCGGAAAAGGAATGGAATTTTCGAGTCTAATATTCATGATACTCAAAATTCCATCCGAGTCGATCTAAAAGAGAATCAAGTTAACTAAAGAATATCGGAGGAAATAAACTTGATCAAGGCCGAGCATGATTCAAACTAAAAGCGCCGACTCTTACAGAATAACACCTGTAATATGAAGTCGATCCTGAGTACGGTTATACGAATACGGCGTTTGAACATGCGATAATTCTAAGTGATGAGTGACTCGGAGCCGAGTGTAACATAGTGAGTGCGAGATATCCTTTCGAGTCACACAGAGTTATGCATACATACATGAAATAATTTCTATAACACTTCGGGAAAATACTATATCACTCAGAAAAGTTTCTAAGGCACAGGGAATGACTTGGAATCAAAACTTTATAAGTGAGAAAATCTTATACCCGATTCCCTTGATAGAACTCGGAAAAGTGAGGTGTAAAATTTGAGTCTTCAATCTCCCCTTTTTAATGAAAGGCATTCCATACTTAGACGAAACTTTGTTAGTGATATAGATCTATTTTTGCAGACTTTGCACAAGAAGTAAGACAAGGTTGTATAGCGTAAACTAAATTAGAGCATACTTGAAGTATTAGAACATGAAACAACAAAATAGATACTAAGTAAGATAACACATTTGATGGAAACTCGAAATGCTTGCATTTATCATTATACTCGGAAAGTGAAACAAAATGCATAAGTTCATTGAATTGAAAGAAAATATGTACTGAGTAAAGAGAGAGAGACTCCCCTAGACAAGACAACAAATTTTCTATTTATTCTCCCTCTTGCCTTTCAGCAAAAAAAAACAAAAAGAATAGGAAGAATATAAGAAGTACAAGTTTGATGTCTGGACAAAACAAAAGAAAAGCTGTAAATAAAAGATGAAGAAATTAAGAAGGGGATGGGTTCGTCCGAGTGAAAGAGGAAGGACGAGTGAAGCGCCGGCGCCGATAGGATCTTGACGATGTGCTTGAGCGCGGCGGAGGGAGGACAGGGATCTATGGCAAAGGCTCGGTTCCGAGTGGCTGACCCGAACGAGGGGATCCAGAGCTTCATCCTCTTGGAACTCGTCAGCTGGAGGAGTCCGCTCGGTCGACCTGCTACGGATTGCCCTTGTGCGGCAAGGTCTTCGACCCACTCAGACTACTGTCCGAGCTGATCACTTCCGGTTGAGCGGTAGGGGCACTTAGACCCTCGGCTTTTGCTCCTTGTTCTTCCTTTTGTTCCTCCCCATGGCCGAAGGAGCTTCCTCAGCCGCGAGCTCCTTGGCTTCGCTTTTCTTGATCTTCTTTTTCCTCGTTGCCTCTATCCGAGGAGGTCTTTGCCGGGCTCGAGGACTCTTCGGATGTGTCCGAGTCACCTTAGTCCTGAGCTGCCTTGGACCGTCTCTCCTGGAGAAGCTCTATCGGATCCCTCTGCTATTTCACCGGGGCCTTCATCTCAATAAGCGAGTCATGCTGCTCTCGGATTTGAGGCCAGGCGGTTTTACGGTTTACGATCATAGGCGAAAGACAGTCTTGAATGATCGGAGTATGTCCTTGAGTTCTAAGGACATAGAGCTGATTTTGTCTATGAAGGCGGAGGGCAAAATGGAAGAAAGAGACTTAGAAACACCTGAGGTGGAAGCACCACCAGGTGGGGCGGAAGAGAAATGGGGGCATCTTTACGAGTCCGATGCGAAGAAGATGGCCTCGGCTCGAGTCGTGTACCCGGATACCAGGTTGGGTCTCCTGGTATCCATACCCCTGAAGTTCCTTTTGCCAACAACAATGGCAGCCTCGAAACAGCGTTTGGGTCCGAGGGAAGAGGAACTTTGAATTGTTTGAAAACAAGGGTGAGAAGAGCACCAAAGGGAAGAGGGGTGTTCTTCTTGTTTTGGAGTTGAGATGGCACAGCTGCCATTTGCTCAATTATAGAGGGAAAGAGGTCTACTTCGTAGCCCTCAAGAATGTGAAACAGAGCTTTGAGGTGCTTGGAGTTAGGATTCTCCTTGTTAGAGTGCTTGAGAGAAGAAGGTTCTCATCGGCAAAAACACGAAGACGTGCTTCGACCTCGAGCTGAGTCACGGAAAAATTTTTGCGTGACCTAGGGAACTCTTTGGCATACTTTTCAAAGAAGTCGTCGGCGACCTCGGTGAAAGGAATTGGATTGCTGTTCAAGAAGAGAGAAGAAACGTTGAACATACGATGGAAAAGGGAAGTGTTTATGCGAGCTGTTATGTTACGAACTCCGGAGGTTAGAACACCTTCGAGCTGGTGAGATGAGTGTAAAACTTAGATACGAGTTCGAGGTATATGAACTCGCTGAAACAAAGAAAATTATAAACCCGGTTGATTGGATGTGAGGCAACCATGAAAATTTGGTGGTTGGGAAGAACTTATCATCCAGCGCAAGATCTTTGGGTGACGAGAGGTTTAGAAGTGGAAAGGCCTTCTTGGCTTTTGTGCGGGGCTTCTTTGTAGAGGAGCCAAGAAAGTCGAGGTGAGAACCTCTTTTTGTCATCTTTGAGGGAAAAGAGAGAGTAGAAAGGCTTGAGAAGGATGAGGAAAGAAGAACTCGAAGAGAGAAAAAGTAAAAGAGTAGAAGAAAGAGTTGAGAAGCAGTGAGCTTACTTGAGATGATCTTCACGAAGCTTGAAATAACCGAGAAATCGCTGTAGACGCGAGAGAGCTTGTGCGCGAAGTTTGGATTGAGAGAGAGAGAGTAAGTGAAAAGTAAAGTAACGAAATGAAGGAGAATAGGAAAGTAATCGTCCTTCGGTATTCGTTCGACTCGGCTATTTCAGCAATCACTTCGACCGGTGTGACGGTTCTCTCCTCAACGATTAGAATTCCAATGGTTGTCTCCCAATGGCTAATTGTCCGATCACGGTGCACGAGAGAGAAAAAGATTTTGAAAATAAATTCTGAAATTCTTCACTTATCTAGAGATGATTTCGGAGAATTGATGTCCATTTTTCTCAACGTCCGAGTCGACTTAGCTCAATTTCGAGTGACTCGAAGCGAAAACAAATAATAACTATCGGCTTAGTATCATTAAGTCAACTGAACTAATGGTTATCAAAGATTTGCAAACACATAACACATAATCATGCAATGATGTTTTCACATAGAAAGCACATAATTATGCATTTATCATACCAAGCTCATTCCTAATAAAACAAAAGCTGATCCTCACCAAGAGGCTTAGTAAAGATATCAGCTAGTTGAAGATTGGTAGGAATGAAATTGAGTTCAATGTCACCTTTCTCAGAATGGTCTCTTAAGAAATGATACCGACCTCAATGTGCTTTGTCTTTGAGTGCTTGAACTGGATTTTTGGTGATGCTGATTGCACTCGATTGTCACACTTGATTGGAACTAATTTGAAAGAATGTCCAAGATGTCTCAAGTGTTGCTTTATCCATAAGATCCGAGCACGGCATGCTCCAGCTGCAATATACTCGGCCTCGGTAGCTAATAGAGCTACTGAGTTTTGCTTCTTTGAGTGCCAAGATATTAAGGATTGACCCAGAAATTGGCAAGCTCCTGAAGTGCTCTTTCTATCAACTTTGTATCCAGCGTAATCGGCATCCGAGTATCCGGTTAGAGTCGGATCTAAGTCTCTTGAGTACCACGGACCTAAATTCCGAGTCTCTGCAAGATATCTAAATATTCTCTTCACCGCGAGTGAGATGTGATTCTTTTGGATTAGCTTGAAATCTTGCACATAGACGGACACTAAACATTATGTCTAGTCTACTCGAAGTAAGATATAACAAAGATCCAATCATACCTCGATAGATTTTCGATCTATTGCTTTACCTTTCTCGTCCGAGTCAAGTTTTATCTTGCTTACTCATAGGTGTAGGCTGCGTGCTTTGCATCTTTGAGATTATATTTTTCAGCAGCTCCTTGGTGTACTTTGATTGATGGACATAAATGCCATCTTTGTCTTGCTTGATTTGTAAACCAAGGAAGAAATTGAGTTCTCCTATCATATTTGGAATTCTGTCTCATTAACTCGGAAAAGTGTCGACACGAGAATTTCATTAGTAGCTCCAAAAATTATATCATCAACATATATCTAAGCGATAAGGAAATCTTTCCCTTTGGTTTTTATGAAGAGAGTCTTGTCGATCTGACCTCTTCTAAAATCATTTTGAGCCAAGAAATTGCTTAGTCTTTCATACCAAGCTCCGGGAGCTTGTTTAAGACCATAAAGAGCTTTTGAAGTTTGAAAACATGATTTGGAAATTCCGAGTTTTCAAAACCAGGGGCTGCTCAACATAAACTTCCTTTTCAATAAAACCATTGAGAAAGGCACACTTAACATCCATTTGATATAACTTGATATTCATGCTAGATGCAAATGCCAACAGGATTCTAATGGCTTCAATTTTGGCAACGAGTGCAAAGGTTTCCCCACAATCAATCCCTTCTTCCTGATTATAACCTTGAGCCACAAGTCTAGCCTTGTTTCTGACTACCAACACACCTTCATCCAGTTTGTTCTTGAAAACCCATTTGGTTCCTATGGCTGGGTGGTCGAGAAGGTCGTTTGGTCGGGAGTCCGAACTTGGTTTCTTTCAAATTGATTGAGTTCCTCTTGCATGGCCTCTACCCATTCGGGTTCATTTAGGGCCTCTAGTGCATTTTTGGGTTCGAGTTAATAAAATGAATGCAGTGAATGCACATAAATTCTGAAGAGAGGAACGAGTTCTTACCCCACTTGTTGATATCGGATAATATGTTTTCTAGTGGATGACTAGAAGCATACTTGAATGCTCTACCTCTTCTCGATTCACTAGATCCGTAGGCTGAACTGCTTGATCTTCGGACGCTTGTTCGAATGATCTTGTTCATCGATTGTCCTTCAACATTACGAGCGGCCTCTTGAGTTGTCTCATTCCGAGTCACTTCGTTACGAGTGACTTCATTACGAGCTCGTTGGGTTTGAATCTGATAGGCTCAATTTTATCATCATCTTCTCTGTTGAGCTTCGGATCCGAGAAGGATGATTCATTGGGTTTTTCCTATTCAATCTCATCAAACACAATGTGGATACTTTCTTCCACTTTGTTAGTTATCTTATTGAAAATGTGATAAGCCTTACTGATAGATGAGTAACCCATAAAAATACCTTCATCGACCGAGCATCAAACTTGGTCGAGTGATCCTTACCATTGTTATGAACGAAACACTTACATCCAAAGGGTTTGAAATAAGAAATTTTGGGTTTCTTCCTTTTGTAGAGCTCGTATGGCGTTTTCTTCGAGGATGGGTCCGATGAGGCATACTGTTCAACGTGTAGTTGGTTGTGTTGACTGCCTCGGCCCAGAAATAGTAGGGTAGATTGTGCTCAATCATAATTGTCCTAGCTATTTCTTCAAGAGTTCTGTTCTTTCTCTCCACTACTCCATTCTGTTGAGGAGTTCTTGGTGCTTGAGAAGTTGTGAGAGATACCATTCTTGTCACGGAACTCCGAAAATTCCGAGTAGTCGAATTCCCTTCTATGGTCGGTTCGAATTCTCTGGATCCGAGTTTGAGACTCAACTTGGATTTTTCTGCAGAGCTTGCTTGAACTCCTTGAATGCTTCATTTTTGTGCTTGAGAAAACACACCCGGGTAAATCGTGAGTAATCATCAATAATAACAAGTACTACGATTTACCTCAGGGCTCTTAACGAGGATTTCACCACATAAGTCCATATGTAGCAGTTCAAGCACTTTGGATGTGGAAGCTGTCTTCGAGGATTTGAATGATGATCCGACTTGTTTCCCTCTCGTGCGAGCTTCACAAACTTTGTCTTTCTTGAAAGCACAATTGGGCAATCCTCGACTAAACCATGAGATGCCAATTTCTTAATAGTATGCATGCTAACATGGCCTAATCTACGATGCTATTTCCATGAGTCATCATGAAGTGATGCTTTTAAACAAGATAAATTCGACTCGGGTCGAAAGAGGAATAATATATGTATTACCCGATCTCTTACCTGACAGCTTGATTTCTTTGGTAGCGACATCGGATATAATACAATTGGTCCGTGTGAATCTTACCTCTTGACCTTTATCACACAATTGAGAGATGTTAAGCGAGGTTGTACTTTAATCCTTTGACAAGGTATACTTGGGTCGTCCAGATTGACTTCCTTTCCAATCTTGCCTATCCCAATTATCTTGCCTTTGCTTGTCATCTCCAAATGTGACTTTTCCTCCTTTGTACTCTTCTAACTCGAGAAAAAGTCCCGAGTCTCCGACATATGGCGTGAGCATCCACCGTCAAGGTACAAGTGTCCTTTTGATCTTTTACGAGTAACCTGCAAAATAGAGACAAACTAACCCTTCTCACTTCCTCTAACAAACCCAATAACACTCTTTACTGAGGTCCTTTTCGAGGAAGAAGGTTTTTCGGAACCCATATTTGAATGAATTTGGGTCTAGTCGATTCCGAGTCTTCTGTTTAGAGAAGCTGAGTCTGTGTCTCTTTCTTTTGAAAGATTTTTCTTTTTGAAAACGATGGAGATGGTTTTCTCCTATAAACTATTTGGGCTCAGTCCTTTTTCTTTCTTATGAGTAGGATCGTGCTCGGCTTTCCTGAACTTTACGGTTCCGGAATCCTTCTTGAAAAGTTCGAGTAGGAATTTGATTCCTCCTCTTTGTTAAAACCAAGACCCTCTTTTCGAAGAAGACACATTGAGATCCCAAGAGCATGTCAAGGTTTTTCGACCTTGAGTAAACTTTAAAACAAGATCTTGAGACTCATTGAGCTTTTGCTTTAGCTGCTCATTTTCTCTTCGAGTAACTCGGACTCGGTCTCATTTATTTAAACACTAGTCTTGAGTTCTCTAAGTGTGAGCCTCAATTTTTCCAACTCATTTTTTAAAGAGATGCTCTCGGAGGAAATTGACTCAAGTTGTTCTTTAAAGTGAGAAAAATCGAATTGGACTTTTCTTCCAAAGTGAAAATATACTTAGCTAAATCGGCTTTGGAGAATTTGAGAAAGTACTCAATTAGCATTTGAGGATTAGCTTCCTCATTATCCGATTGATCCGACTCGACTTTGTTTACGCTTCTAAGTCGGAAAGTGCCATCGGACACTTTGAGTCATCCGAGTCCTCGTCATCTTTTGATGAGTCCTCGTCAAAATCAAATGAAAACATATGTAATAGTGTCTATAACGAGTCATACAAGATTCTAAATCACTCGGAAAAGATTCTGAATCCTTTGCATGTTCCAATCCACTGGTGGTGTCCGAAAAGTAGGGTGGAAACCACCGCCGAGCTTGCGTTGCGATTTCCAATTTTGGATTTAGACAACCACGACACGATTGTCCGGGCCTCGGTCGAAGTAAAAAAATCCTTTTCAGCTGGTGATTTGACATCTTGAAGCTGGTTACTTTTGTAATTCAAAAGTAGGATAATTTCGTATGGATTACCTACAAAAGTGAATCAATTTGATTCTCAAATTATAAAACACTTTGGTGCAAGACTAGACATAGATAATAATTTAATTAAGATAATTAAGTGCTTAATTATCCGAGTCCTGAAAGAGTGGAATTTTATGAGACTAATATCCATTATACTCAAATTCCATCCGAGTCGATCTAGAAATAAAACAAGTCCGATAGAGAATATCGGAGTAATGAAACTTGATTTAGAGAAGTACAGGTGCAAACGAAACAAGGCGACTTAGAAGGATGAATTAACACTCGTAATTCAATCAAACTTAGATTACAAAGTCAGACCCGAGTTTATGCACGTTTGAGCAAATAGTAGAACATGCGAAAAATCTGAGTGTTGTTTGAGTGACTCGGAACTATGTGTGAAAGGATAAGCAAGAGTGTGCTTTACGAGTTAGTCAAAATCAAATGAAAACATATGCAATAGTTTACGTAGCATGATCGAAAAGATTCTAAATCACTCAAAAAGATTCTAAATCCTTTGCTTGTTCCAATCCACTGGTGGTGTCCGAAAAGTAGGGTGGAAACCACCGCTGAGCTTGCCTTCCAGATTTCCAAATTTGGAAATAGACAACCACGACACGATGTCCGGGCCTCGGTCGAAGTAAAAAATCCTTTTCTGCTGGTGATTTGACATCTTGAAGCCGGTTACTTTTGTAATTCAAAAGTAGGATAATTTCGTTTGGATAACCTACAAAAGTGAATCAATTTGATTCTCAAAGTATAAAATACTTTGCTGCAAGACTAGACATAGATAATAATTTAATTAGGATAATTAAGAGCTTAATTATCTAAGTCCTGAAAGAGTTGAATTTTCCGAGTCTAATATCCATTATACTCAAATTCCATTTGAGTCGAGTCTAGAAATAAAACAAGTCCGATAGAGAATATCGGAGTAATGAAACCTGATCTAGACAAGTACGAGTGCAAACGAAACAAGCCGACTTAGAAGGATGAATTAACACTGTAATTCAATCAAACATAGATCACAAAGTCAAACCTGAGTTTATGCACGTTTGAGCAAATAGTAGAACATGCGAAAAATCTAAGTGTTGTTTGAGTGACTCGGAACTATGTGTGAAAGGATAAGCAAGAGTGTGCTTTACGAGCCAGTCAAAATCAAATAAAAACATATGCAATAGTTTACGTAACGATCAGAAAAGATTCTAAATCCTTAGCATGTTCCAATCCACTAGTGGTGTACGAAAAGTAGGGTGGAAACCACCTGGTGAGTTTGCGTTGCGGATTTCCAATTTTGGAAATAGACAACCCCGACACGAGTGTCCAGGCGTCGGTCGAAGTAAAAAAATCCTTTTCAGCTGGTGATTTGACATCTTGAAGCCGGTTACTTTTGTAATTCAAAAGTAGGATAATTTCGTTTGGATAACCTACAAAAGTGAATCAATTTGATTCTCAAACTATAAAATACTTTGGTGCAAGACTAGACATAGATAATAATTTAATTAAGATAATTAAGTGCTTAATTATCCGAGTCTCGAAAGAGTGGAATTTTCTGAGTCTAATATCCATTATACTCAAATTCCATCTGAGTCGATCTAGAAATAAAACAAGTCCGATAGAGAATATCGGAGTAATGAAACTCGATCTAGACAAGTACGAGTGCAAACGAAACAAGGCGACTTAGAAGGATGAATTAACACTGTAATTTAATCAAACATAGATCACAAAGTCAAACATGAGTTTATGCATGTTTGAGCAAATAGTAGAACATGCGAAAAATCGAGTGTTGTTTGAGTGACTCGGAACTATGTGTGAAAGGATAAGAAAGAGTGTGCTTTACGAGTTAGTCAAAATCAAATGAAAACATATGCAATAGTTTACGTAATGATCGAAAAGATTCTAAATCACTCGAAAAGATTCTAAATCCTTTGCTTGTTCCAATCCACTGGTGGTGTCCGAAAAGTAGGGTGGAAACCACCGCTGAGCTTGCCTTGCAGATTTCCAAATTTGGAAATAGACAACCACGACACGATTGTCCGGGCCTCGGTCGAAGTAAAAAATCCTTTTCTGTTGGTGATTTGACATCTTGAAGCCGGTTTCTTTTGTAATTCAAAAGTAGGATAATTTCGTTTGGATAACCTACAAAAGTGAATCAATTTGATTCTCGAGTCGTAAAATACTACGGTGCAAGACTAGACATAGATAATAATTTAATTAGGATAATTAAGGGCTTAATTATCTAAGTCTGAAAAGAGTTGAATTTTACGAGTCTAATATCCATTATACTCAAATTCCATTTGAGTCGATCTAGAAATAAAACAAGTCCGATAGAGAATATTAGAGTAATGAAACCTAATCTAGACAAGTACGGAGCAAACGAAACAAGCCGACTTAGAAGGATGAATTAACACTGTAATTCAATCAAACTTAGATCACAAAGTCAAACCTGAGTTTATGCACGTTTGAGCAAATAGTAGAACATGCGAAAAATCTAAGTGTTGTTTGAGTAACTCGGAACTATGTGTTAAAGGATAAGCAAGAGTGTGCTTTACGAGTCGGTCAAAATCAAATGAACGCATATGCAATAGTTTACGTAACGATCGAAAAGATTCTAAATCACTCGAAAAGATTCTAAATCCTTAGCATGTTCCAATCTACTTGTTGGTGTACGAAATGTAGGGTGGAAACCACCGGCTGAGCTTGCATTGCAGATTTCCAAATTAGGAAATAGACAACCGTGACACGATTGTGCGGGCCTCGGTCGAAGTAAAAAAATCCTTTTCTACTGGTGATTTGACATCTTGAAGCCGGTTTCTTTTGTAATTCAAAAGTAGGATAATTTCATTTCGATAACTTATAAAAGTGAATCAATTTGATTCTCAAATGATAAAATACTTTGGTGCAAGACTAGACATAGATAATAATTTAATTAAGATAATTAAGCGCTTAATTATCCGAGTCTCGAAAGAGTGGAATTTTCTGAGTCTAATATCCATTATACTCAAATTCCATTTGAGTCGATCTAGAAATAAAACAAGTCGATAGAGAATATCGGAGTAATGAAACCTGATCTAGACAAGTACGGTGCAAACGAAACAAGGTGACTTAGAAGGATGAATTAACACTCGTAATTCAATCAAACATAGGTCACAAAGTCAAACACTGAGTTTATGCACGTTTGAGCAAATAGTAGAACATGCGAAAAATCTGAGTGTTGTGTGAGTGACTCGGAACTATGTGTGAAAGGATAAGAAAGAGTGTGCTTTACGAGTCAGTCAAAATCAAATGAAAACATATGCAATAGTTTACGTAACTGATCGAAAAAGATTCTAAATCACTCGAAAAGATTCTAAATCCTTTGCTTGTTCCAATCCACTTGGTGGTGTACGAAAAGTAGGGTGGAAACCACCGCTGAGCTTGCCTTGCAAATTTCCAAATTTGGAAATAGACAACCACGACACGAGTGTCCGGGCCTCGGTCGAAGTAAAAAATCCTTTTCTGCTGGTGATTTGACATCTTGAAGCCGGTTACTTTTGTAATTCAAAAGTAGGATAATTTCGTTTGGATAACCTACAAAAGTGAATCAATTTGATTCTCAAAGTATAAGATACTTTGGTGCAAGACTAGACATAGATAATAATTTAATTAGGATAATTAAGAGCTTAATTATCTAAGTCCTGAAAGAGTTGAATTTTCCGAGTCTAATATCCATTATACTCAAATTCCATTTGAGTCGATCTAGAAATAAAACAAGTCCGATAGAGAATATCGAGTAATGAAACCTGATCTAGACAAGTACGGTGCAAACGAAACAAGCCGACTTAGAAGGATGAATTAACACTGTAATTCAATCAAACATAGATCACAAAGTCAAACCTGAGTTTATGCACGTTTGAGCAAATAGTAGAACATGCGAAAAATCTAAGTGTTGTTTGAGTGACTCGGAACTATGTGTGAAAGGATAAGCAAGAGTGTGCTTTACGAGCCAGTCAAAATCAAATAAAAACATATGCAATAGTTTACGTAACTGATCAGAAAAGATTCTAAATCCTTTGCATGTTCCAATCCACTAGTGGTGTACGAAAAGTAGGGTGGAAACCACCGGTGAGTTTGCGTTGCAGATTTCCAATTTTGGAAATAGACAACCACGACACGGTGTCCGGGCCTCGGTCGAAGTAAAAAAATCCTTTTCTACTTGGTGATTTGACATCTTGAAGCCGGTTACTTTTGTAATTCAAAAGTAGGATAATTTCGTTTGGATAACCTACAAAAGTGAATCAATTTGATTCTCAAACTATAAAATACTTTGGTGCAAGACTAGACATAGATAATAATTTAATTAAGATAATTAAGTGCTTAATTATCCGAGTCCTGAAAGAGTGGAATTTTCTGAGTCTAATATCCATTATACTCAAATTCCATCCGAGTCGATCTAGAAATAAAACAAGTCCGATAGAGAATATCGGAGTAATGAAACCTGATCTAGAGAAGTACGGTGCAAACGAAACAAGGCTGACTTAGAAGGATGAATTAACACTCGTAATTTAATCAAACATAGATCACAAAGTCAAACATGAGTTTATGCATGTTTGAGCAAATAGTAGAACATGCGAAAAATGCGAGTGTTGTTTGAGTGACTCGGAACTATGTGTGAAAGGATAAGAAAGAGTGTGCTTTACGAGTTAGTCAAAATCAAATGAAAACATATGCAATAGTTTACGTAACTGATCAGAAAAGATTCTAAATCACTCAGAAAAGATTCTAAATCCTTTGCTTGTTCCAATCCATCTGGTGGTGTCACGAAAAGTAGGGTGGAAACCACCGCTGAGCTTGCCTTGCAGATTTCCAAATTTGGAAATAGACAACCACGACACGATTGTGCGGGCCTCGGTCGAAGTAAAAAATCCTTTTCTGCTTGGTGATTTGACATCTTGAAGCCGGTTTCTTTTGTAATTCAGAAGTAGGATAATTTCGTTTGGATAACCTACAAAAGTGAATCAATTTGATTCTCGAGACTGTAAAATACTACGGTGCAAGACTAGACATAGATAATAATTTAATTAGGATAATTAAGGGCTTAATTATCTCAGTCTCGAAAGAGTTGAATTTTACGAGTCTAATATCCATTATACTCAAATTCCATTTGAGTCGATCTAGAAATAAAACAAGTCCGATAGAGAATATCGAGTAATGAAACCTAATCTAGACAAGTACGGTGCAAACGAAACAAGTCGACTTAGAAGGATGAATTAACACTGTAATTCAATCAAACTTAGATCACAAAGTCAAACCTGAGTTTATGCACGTTTGAGCAAATAGTAGAACATGCGAAAAATCTGAGTGTTGTTTGAGTGACTCGGAACTATGTGTTAAAGGATAAGCAAGAGTGTGCTTTACGAGTCGGTCAAAATCAAATGAAAGCATATGCAATAGTTTACGTAACGATCAGAAAAGATTCTAAATCACTCGAAAAGATTCTAAATCCTTAGCATGTTCCAATCTACTTGTTGGTGTACGAAATGTAGGGTGGAAACCACCGCCGAGCTTGCATTGCAGATTTCCAAATTAGGAAATAGACAACCACGACACGAGTGTCCGGGCCTCGGTCGAAGTAAAAAAATCCTTTTCTACTGGTGATTTGACATCTTGAACCCGGTTTCTTTTGTAATTCAAAAGTAGGATAATTTCATTTCGATAACTTATAAAAGTGAATCAATTTGATTCTCAAATGATAAAATACTTTGGTGCAAGACTAGACATAGATAATAATTTAATTAAGATAATTAAGCGCTTAATTATCCGAGTCCTGAAAGAGTGGAATTTTCTATGTCTAATATCCATTATACTCAAATTCCATCTGACTCGGTCTAGAAATAAACAAGTCCGATAGAGAATATCGGAGTAATGAAACCTGATCTAGACAAGTACAGGTGCAAACGAAACAAGGCGACTTAGAAGGATGAATTAACACCGTAATTCAATCAAACATAGGTCACAAAGTCAAACACTGAGTTTATGCACGTTTGAGCAAATAGTAGAACATGCGAAAAATCCGAGTGTTGTGTGAGTGACTCGGAACTATGTGTTCAAGGATAAGAAAGAGTGTGCTTTACGAGTCAGTCAAAATCAAATGAGAACATATGCAATAGTTCACGTAATGATCGGAAAAGATTCTAAATCACTCGGAAAAGATTCTAAATCCTTTGCTTGTTCCAATCCACTGGTGGTGTACGAAAAGTAGGGTGGAAACCACCGCTGAGCTTGCCTTGCAAATTTCCAAATTTGGAAATAGACAACCACGACACGATGTACGGGCCTCGGTCGAAGTAAAAAATCCTTTTCTGCTGGTGATTTGACATCTTGAAGCCGGTTACTTTTGTAATTCAAAAGTAGGATAATTTCGTTTGGATAACCTACAAAAGTGAATCAATTTGATTCTCAAAGTATAAAATACTTTGGTGCAAGACTAGACATAGATAATAATTTAATTAGGATAATTAAGAGCTTAATTATCTAAGTCCTGAAAGAGTTGAATTTTACGAGTCTAATATCCATTATACTCAAATTCCATTTGAGTCGATCTAGAAATAAAACAAGTCCGATAGAGAATATCGGAGTAATGAAACCTGATCTAGACAAGTACGGTGCAAACGAAACAAGCCGACTTAGAACGATGAATTAACACTCGTAATTCAATCAAACATAGATCACAAAGTCAAACCTGAGTTTATGCACGTTTGAGTATATAGTAGAATATGCGAAAAATCTAAGTGTTGTTTGAGTGACTAAGAACTATGTGTGAAAGGATAAGCAAGAGTGTGCTTTACGAGCCAGTCAAAATCAAATAAAAACATATGCAATAGTTTACGTAATGATCGAGAAAAGATTCTAAATCCTTTGCATGTTCCAATCCACTAGTGGTGTATCGAAAAGTAGGGTGGAAACCACCGGTGAGTTTGCGTTGCAGATTTCCAATTTTGGAAATAGACAACCACGACACGATGTCCGGGCCTCGGTCGAAGTAAAAAAATCCTTTTCTGCTGGTGATTTGACATCTTGAAGCCGGTTACTTTTGTAATTCAAAAGTAGGATAATTTCGTTTGGATAACCTACAAAAGTGAATCAATTTGATTCTCAAACTATAAAATACTTTGGTGCAAGACTAGACATAGATAATAATTTAATTAAGATAATTAAGTGCTTAATTATCCGAGTCCTGAAAGAGTGGAATTTTCTGAGTCTAATATCCATTATACTCAAATTCCATCCGAGTCGATCTAGAAATAAAACAAGTCCGATAGAGAATATCGGAGTAATGAAACCTGATCTAGACAAGTACGGTGCAAACGAAACAAGCCGACTTAGAAGGATGAATTAACACTGTAATTTAATCAAACATAGATCACAAAGTCAAACATGAGTTTATGCATGTTTGAGCAAATAGTAGAACATGCGAAAAATCTGAGTGTTGTTTGAGTGACTCGGAACTATATGTGAAAGGATAAGAAAGAGTGTGCTTTACGAGTTAGTCAAAATCAAATGAAAACATATGCAATAGTTTCCGTAACAGATCAGAAAAGATTCTAAATCACTCGAAAAGATTCTAAATCCTTTGCTTGTTCCAATCCACTGGTGGTGTCACGAAAAGTAGGGTGGAAACCACCGCTGAGCTTGCCTTGCAGATTTCCAAATTTGGAAATAGACAACCACGACACGATGTCCGGGCCTCGGTCGAAGTAAAAAATCCTTTTCTGCTGGTGATTTGACATCTTGAAGCCGGTTTCTTTTGTAATTCAAAAGTAGGATAATTTCGTTTGGATAACCTACAAAAGTGAATTAATTTGATTCTCAGACTGTAAAATACTACGGTGCAAGACTAGACATAGATAATAATTTAATTAGGATAATTAAGGGCTTAATTATCTAAGTCCTGAAAGAGTTGAATTTTACGAGTCTAATATCCATTATACTCAAATTCCATTTGAGTCGATCTAGAAATAAAACAAGTCCGATAGAGAATATTAGAGTAATGAAACCTAATCTAGACAAGTACGGTGCAAACGAAACAAGGCGACTTAGAAGGATGAATTAACACTGTAATTCAATCAAACTTAGATCACAAAGTCAAACCTGAGTTTATGCACGTTTGAGCAAATAGTAGAACATGCGAAAAGTCTAAGTGTTGTTTGAGTAACTCGGAACTATGTGTTAAAGGATAAGCAAGAGTGTGCTTTACGAGTCAGTCAAAATCAAATGAAAGCATATGCAATAGTTTACGTAACGATCAGAAAAGATTCTAAATCACGCGAAAAGATTCTAAATCCTTAGCATGTTCCAATCTACTGTTGGTGTCTGAAATGTAGGGTGGAAACCACCGCTGAGCTTGCATTGCAGATTTCCAAATTAGGAAATAGACAACCACGACACGAGTGTGCGGGCCTCGGTCGAAGTAAAAAAATCCTTTTCTACTTGGTGATTTGACATCTTGAACCCGGTTTCTTTTGTAATTCAAAAGTAGGATAATTTCATTTCGATAACTTATAAAAGTGAATCAATTTGATTCTCAAATGATAAAATACTTTGGTGCAAGACTAGACATAGATAATAATTTAATTAAGATAATTAAGCGCTTAATTATCCGAGTCCTGAAAAGAGTTGAATTTTCTATGTCTAATATCCATTATACTCAAATTCCATCTGACTCGGTCTAGAAATAAAACAAGTTCGATAGAGAATATCGGAGTAATGAAACCTGATCTAGACAAGTACAGGTGCAAACGAAACAAGGTGACTTAGAAGGATGAATTAACACCGTAATTCAATCAAACATAGGTCACAAAGTCAAACCTGAGTTTATGCACGTTTGAGCAAATAGTAGAACATGCGAAAAATCTGAGTGTTGTGTGAGTGACTCGGAACTATGTGTGCAAGGATAAGAAAGAGTGTGCTTTACGAGTCAGTCAAAATCAAATGAAAACATATGCAATAGTTCTCGTAACGATCGAAAAGATTCTAAATCACTCGAAAAGATTCTAAATCCTTTGCTTGTTCCAATCCACTGGTGGTGTCCGAAAAGTAGGGTGGAAACCACCGCTGAGCTTGCCTTGCAATTTTCCAAATTTGGAAATAGACAACCACGACACGAGTGTCCGGGCCTCGGTCGAAGTAAAAAATCCTTTTCTGCTGGTGATTTGACATCTTGAAGCCGGTTACTTTTGTAATTCAAAAGTAGGATAATTTCGTTTGGATAACCTACAAAAGTGAATCAATTTGATTCTCAAAGTATAAAATACTTTGGTGCAAGACTAGACATAGATAATAATTTAATTAGGATAATTAAGAGCTTAATTATCTAAGTCTCGAAAGAGTTGAATTTTACGAGTCTAATATCCATTATACTCAAATTCCATTTGAGTCGATCTAGAAATAAAACAAGTCCGATAGAGAATATCGGAGTAATGAAACCTGATCTAGACAAGTACGGTGCAAACGAAACAAGCCGACTTAGAAGGATGAATTAACACTGTAATTCAATCAAACATAGATCACAAAGTCAAACATGAGTTTATGCACGTTTGAGCAAATAGTAGAACATGCGAAAAATGTGAGTGTTGTTTGAGTGACTCGGAACTATGTGTGAAAGGATAAGCAAGAGTGTGCTTTACGAGCCAGTCAAAATCAAATAAAAACATATGCAATAGTTTACGTAATGATCGAGAAAATATTCTAAATCCTTTGCATGTTCCAATCCACTAGTGGTGTCCGAAAAGTAGGGTGGAAACCACCGGCGAGCTTGCCTTGCAGATTTCCAAATTTGGAAATAGACAACCACGACACGGTGTCCGGGCCTCGGTCGAAGTAAAAAATCCTTTTCTGCTGGTGATTTGACATCTTGAAGCCGGTTTCTTTTGTAATTCAAAAGTAGGATAATTTCGTTTGGATAACCTACAAAAGTGAATCAATTTGATTCTCAAACTGTAAAATACTCTGGTGCAAGACTAGACATAGATAATAATTTAATTAGGATAATTAAGGGCTTAATTATCTATGTCTCGAAAGAGTTGAATTTTCGAGTCTAATATCCATTATACTCAAATTCCATTTGAGTCGATCTAGAAATAAAACAAGTCCGATAGAGAATATCGGAGTAATGAAACCTAATCTAGACAAGTACGAGTGCAAACGAAACAAGGCTGACTTAGAAGGATGAATTAACACTGTAATTCAATCAAACTTAGATCACAAAGTCAAACCTGAGTTTATGCACGTTTGAGCAAATAGTAGAACATGCGAAAAATCCGAGTGTTGTTTGAGTGACTCGGAACTATGTGTGAAAGGATAAGAAAGAGTGTGCTTTACGAGCCAGTCAAAATCAAATAAAAACATATGCAATAGTTTACGTAACTAGATCGAGAAAATATTCTAAATCCTTTGCATGTTCCAATCCACTAGTGGTGTACGAAAAGTAGGGTGGAAACCACCGCTGAGCTTGCCTTGCAGATTTCCAAATTTGGAAATAGACAACCACGACACGATGTCCGGGCCTCGGTCGAAGTAAAAAAATCCTTTTACGCTGGTGATTTGACATCTTGAAGCCGGTTTCTTTTGTAATTCAAAAGTAGGATAATTTCGTTTGGATAACCTACAAAAGTGAATCAATTTGATTCTCAAACTGTAAAATACTACGGTGCAAGACTAGACATAGATAATAATTTAATTAGGATAATTAAGGGCTTAATTATCTAAGTCTCGAAAGAGTTGAATTTTACGAGTCTAATATCCATTATACTCAAATTCCATTTGAGTCGATCTAGAAATAAAACAAGTCCGATAGAGAATATCGGAGTAATGAAACCTAATCTAGACAAGTACGGTGCAAACGAAACAAGGCGACTTAGAAGGATGAATTAACACTGTAATTCAATCAAACATAGATCACAAAGTCAAACATGAGTTTATGCACGTTTGAGCAAATAGTAGAACATGCGAAAAATCTGAGTGTTGTTTGAGTGACTCGGAACTATGTGTGAAAGGATAAGCAAGAGTGTGCTTTACGAGCCAGTCAAAATCAAATAAAAACATATGCAATAGTTTACGTAACAGATCGAGAAAATATTCTAAATCCTTTGCATGTTCCAATCCTTTAGTGGTGTCACGAAAAGTAGGGTGGAAACCACCGGCGAGCTTGCCTTGCGGATTTCCAAATTTGGAAATAGACAACCACGACACGGTGTCCGGGCCTCGGTCGAAGTAAAAAAATCCTTTTCTGCTGGTGATTTGACATCTTGAAGCCGGTTTCTTTTGTAATTCAAAAGTAGGATAATTTCGTTTGGATAACCTACAAAAGTGAATCAATTTGATTCTCAAACTGTAAAATACTTCGGTGCAAGACTAGACATAGATAATAATTTAATTAGGATAATTAAGGGCTTAATTATCTAAGTCCTGAAAGAGTTGAATTTTACGAGTCTAATATCCATTATACTCAAATTCCATTTGAGTCGATCTAGAAATAAAACAAGTCCGATAGAGAATATCGGAGTAATGAAACCTAATCTAGACAAGTACAGGTGCAAACGAAACAAGGCGACTTAGAAGGATGAATTAACACTGTAATTCAATCAAACATAGATCACAAAGTCAAACATGAGTTTATGCACGTTTGAGCAAATAGTAGAACATGCGAAAAATCTGAGTGTTGTTTGAGTGACTCGGAACTATGTGTGAAAGGATAAGCAAGAGTGTGCTTTCCGAGTCAGTCAAAATCAAATAAAAACATATGCAATAGTTTTACGTCAGACTAGATCATGAAAATATTCTAAATCCTTTGCATGTTCCAATCCACTAGTGGTGTACGAAAAGTAGGGTGGAAACCACCGCCGAGCTTGCCTTGCAGATTTCCAAATTTGGAAATAGACAACCACGACACGATGTCCGGGCCTCGGTCGAAGTAAAAAATCCTTTTCTGCTGGTGATTTGACATCTTGAAGCCGGTTTCTTTTGTAATTCAAAAGTAGGATAATTTCGTTTGGATAACCTACAAAAGTGAATCAATTTGATTCTCAAACTGTAAAATACTCGGTGCAAGACTAGACATAGATAATAATTTAATTAGGATAATTAAGGGCTTAATTATCTAAGTCTCGAAAGAGTTGAATTTTACGAGTCTAATATCCATTATACTCAAATTCCATTTGAGTCGATCTAGAAATAAAACAAGTCCGATAGAGAATATCGGAGTAATGAAACCTAATCTAGACAAGTACGGTGCAAACGAAACAAGGCGACTTAGAAGGATGAATTAACACTGTAATTCAATCAAACTTAGATCACAAAGTCAAACCTGAGTTTATGCACGTTTGAGCAAATAGTAGAACATGCGAAAAATGTAAGTGTTGTTTGAGTGACTCGGAACTATGTGTTAAAGGATAAGCAAGAGTGTGCTTTACGAGTCGGTCAAAATCAAATGAAAGCATATGCAATAGTTTACGTAGCAGTCAGAAAAGATTCTAAATCACTTAGAAAAGATTCTAAATCCTTAGCATGTTCCAATCTACTGTTGGTGTACGAAATGTAGGGTGGAAACCACCGCCGAGCTTGCATTGCAGATTTCCAAATTTGGAAATGGACAACCACGACACGGTGTCCGGGCCTCGGTCGAAGTAAAAAATCCTTTTCTACTTGGTGATTTGACATCTTGAAGCCGGTTTCTTTTGTAATTCAAAAGTAGGATAATTTCATTTCGATAACTTATAAAAGTGAATCAATTTGATTCTCAAATGATAAAATACTTTGGTGCAAGACTAGACATAGATAATAATTTAATTAAGATAATTAAGTGCTTAATTATCCGAGTCTCGAAAGAGTGGAATTTTCGAGTCTAATATCCATTATACTCAAATTCCATCGAGTCGATCTAGAAATAAAACAAGTCCGATAGAGAATATCGGAGCAATGAAACCTGATCTAGACAAGTACAGTGCAAACGAAACAAGTTGACTTAGAAGGATGAATTAACACTGTAATTCAATGAAACTTAGATCACAAAGTCAAACCTGAGTTTATGCACGTTTGAGCAAATAGTAGAACATGCGAAAAATCGAGTGTTGTTTGAGTGACTTAGAACTATGTGTCAATGGATAAGCAAGAGTGTGCTTTTGAGTCAGTCAAAACCAAATGAAAACATATACAATAGTTTACGTAATGATCGGAAAAGATTCTAAATCACTCGAAAAGATTCTAAATCCTTAGCATGTTCCAATCCACTTGGTGGTGTCCGAAAAGTAGGGTGGAAACCACCGCTGAGCTTGCCTTGCAAATTTCCAAATTTGGAAATAGACAACCACGACACATTGTCCGGGCCTCGGTCGAAGTAAAAAATCCTTTTCTGCTGGTGATTTGACATCTTGCAGCCGGTTACTTTTGTAATTCCAAAGTAGGATAATTTCGTTTGGATAACCTTAAAAAGTGAATCAATTTGATTCTCAAACTATCAAATACTTTGGTGCAAGACTAGACATAGATAATAATTTAATTAAGATAATTAAGTGCTTAATTATCTGAGTCTCGAAAAGAGTGGAATTTTACGAGTGTAATATCCATTATACTCAAATTCCATCTAAGTCGATCTAGAAATAAAACAAGTCCGATAGAGAATATCGAGTAATGAAACTTGATCTAGACAAGCACGGTTCAAACGAAACAAGCTTATTTAGAAGGATGAATTAACACTATAATTCAATCAAACTTAGATTACAAAGTCAGACATGAGTTTATGCACGTTAGAGCAGATATTTGAACATGCGAAAAATCTGAATGTTGTTTGAGTGACTCGGAACTCTGTGTGAAAGGATAAGAAAGAGTGTGCTTTACGAGTCGAGTCAAAATCAAATGAAAACATATGCAATAGTTTACGTAACAGTCGAAAAGATTCTAAATCACTCGAAAAGATTCCAAATCCTTTGCATGTTCCATTCCACTGGTGGTGTCTCAAAAGTAGGGTGGAAACCACCGCTGAGCTTGCGTTGCAGATTTCCAATTTTGGAAATAGAAACGATGTGTCCGGGCCTCGGTCGAAGTAAAAATCCTTTTCTGCTGGTGATTTGACATCTTGAAGACGGTTACTTTTGTAATTCAAAAGTAGGATAATTTCATTTGGATAACCTACAAAAGTAAATCAATTTGATTCTCAAAGTATAAAATACTGTAGTGCAAGACTAGACATAGATAATAATTTAATTAACATAATTAAGTGCTTAATTATCTCGCGTCTCGAAAGATTGGAATTTTCTGAGTCTAATATCCATTATAGTCAAATTCTATCCGAGTCGGTCTAGAAATAAAACAAGTCCGATAGAGAATATCGGAGTAATGAAACTTGATTTAGACAAGTACAGTGGAAACGAAACAAGGCTGACTTAGAAGGATGAATTAACACTATAACTCAATCAAACTTAGATTACAAAGTCGGACACTGAGTTTATGCACGTTTGAGCAAATATTAGAACATGCGAAAAATCCGAGTGTTGTTTGAGTGACTCGGAACTATGTGTGAAAGGATAAGCAAGAGTGTGCTTTACGAGTCGGTCAAAATCAAATGAAACCATATCCAATAGTTTACGTAGCAGATCGGAAAAGATTCTAAATCACTCGAAAAGATTCTCAATCCTTTGCATGTTCTAATCCACTTGGTGGTGTCCGAAAAGTAGGGTGGAAACCACTCGCTGAGCTTGCGTTGCAGATTTCAAATTTTCGAAATAGACAACCACGACACGATGTACTGCGCCTCGGTCGAAGTTAAAAAATCCTTTTCTGCTGGTGATTTGACATCTTGAAGCCGGTTTCTTTTGTAATTCAAAAGTAGGATAATTTACTTTGGATAACCTACAAAAGTGAATCAATTTGATTCTCAAACTAGAAAATACATTGGTACAAGATAATTAAGTGCTTAATTATCCGAGTCCTGGAAGAGTGCAATTTTACGAGTCTAATATCCATTATACTCAAATTCCATCCGAGTCGATCTAGAAATAAAACAAGTCCGATAGAGAATATCGGAGTAATGAAACTTGATTTAGACAAGTACAGTGCAAACGACACAAGCCGACTTAGAAGGATGAATTAACACCGTAACTCAATCAAACTTAGATTACAAAGTCGGACCTGAGTTTATGCACGTTTGAGCAAATATTAGAACATGCGAAAAATATGAGTGTTGCTTAAGTGACTCGGAACTATATGTGAAAGGATAAGAAAGAGTGTGCTTTATGAGTCGGTCAAAATCAAATGAAAACATATGCAATAGTTTACGTAACAATCGAGAAAAGATTCTAAATCGCTCGGAAAAGATTCTAAATCCTTTGCATTTTCCAATCCACTGGTGGTGTATGAAAAGTAGGGTGCAAACCACCGCTAAGCTTGCGTTGCAGATTTCAAATTTTGGAAATAGACAACCCTAACAAAGTGTCCGGGCCTCGGTCGAAGTAAAATAATCCTTTTCTACTGGTGATTTGACATCTTCAAGCCGATTTCTTTTGTAATTCAAAAGTAGGATAATTTCGTTTGGATAACCTACAAAAGTGAATCAATTTGATTCTCAAACTATAAAATATTTTGCTGCAAGACTAGACATAGATAATAATTTAATTAAAATAATTAAGTGCTTAATTATCTAAGTCCCGAAAGAGTGGAATTTTCCGAGTCTAATATCCATTATACTCAAATTCCATCCGAGTCGATCTAGAAATAAAACAAGTCGGATAGAGAATAACGAGTAATGAAACCCGATCTAGACAAGCACAGTTTAAACAAAAGAAGCTGATTTAGAAGGATGAATTAACACTATAATTCAATCAAACTTAGATTACAAAGTCGAGCTGAGTTTATGCACGTTAGAGCAAATATTTGAACATGCGAAAAATTTGAATGTTGCTTGAGTGACTCGGAACTATGTGTGGAAGGATAAGAAAGAGTGTGCTTTATGAGTCGGTAAAAATCAAATGAAAACATATGCAATAGTTTCGTAATGATCAGAAAAGATTCTAAATCACTCAGAAAAGATTCTAAATCCTTTGCACGTTCCGATCCACTTGGTGGTGTCCGAAAAGTACGGAGGAAACCACCGCTGAGCTTGCGTTGCAGATTCTTAATTTTGGACATAGACAATCCCGACACGATTGTCCGGGCCTCGGTTAGAAGTAAAAAATCCTTTTCTACTGGTGATTTCACATCTTGAAGCCGGTTACTTTTGTAATTCAAAAGTAGGACAATTTTGTTACCTATAAAAGTGAATCAATTTGATTCTCAAACTATAAAATACTTTGCTGCAAGACTAGACATAGATAATAATTTAATTAAGATAAGTAAGTGCTTAATTATCTTAGTCCTGGAAGAGTGGAGTTTTACGAGTCTAATATCCATTATACTCAAATTCCATCTGAGTCGATCTAGAAATAAAACAAGTCCGATAGAGAATATCGGAGTAATGAAACTTGATCTAAGCAAGCATAGTGCAAACGAAAGAAGTTGATTTAGAAGGATGAATTAACACTATAATTCAATCAAACTTACATTACACAGTCAGACACTGAGTTTATGCACGTTAGAGCAAATATTTGAACATCAAAAAATCTAAGTGTTGCTTGAGTGACTCGGAACTATGTGTGAAAGGATAAGAAAGAGTGTGCTTTCCGAGTCGGTCAAAATCGAATGAAAACACATGCAATAGTTTACGTAATGATCGGAAAAGATTCTAAATCCTTTGCATGTTCCAATCCACTTGTGGTCTCCGAAAAGTAGGGTGGAAACCACCGCTGAGCTTACGTTGCGGATTTCTAATTTTGGAAATAGACAACCACGACACGATGTCTCAGGCCTCGGTTAGATGTAAAAAATCCTTTTCTACTTGGTGATTTGACATCTTGAAGCCCGTTACTTTTGTAATTCAAAAGTAGGATAATTTCGTTTGGATAACCTACAAAAGTGAATCAATTTGATTCTCAAACTATAAAATCCTTTGGTGCAAGACTAGACATAGATAATAACTTAATTAAGATAATTAAGTGCTTAATTATCCGAGTCCTAAAATAGTGGAATTTTCGGAGTCTAATATCCATTATACTCAAATTCCATCCGAGTCGATCTAGAAATAAAACAAGTCCGATAGAGAATATCGGAGTAATGAAACTTGATCTAGACAAGCACAGATCAAACGAAAGAAGCCGATTTAGAAGGATGAATTAACACTAGAATTCAATGAAACATAGATTACAAAGTCGGACCCGAGTTTATGCACATTAGAGCAAATATTTAAACATGCGAAAAATCTGAGTGTTGCTTGAGTGACTCGGAACTATGTGTGAAAGGATAAGAAAGAGTGTGCTTTACGAGTCGGTCAAAATCAAATGAAAACATATGCAATAGTTTACGTAATAGTCGAAAAGATTCTAAATCCTTTGCATGTTCCAATCCACTGGTGGTGTCCGAAAAGTAGGGTGGAAACCACCGCTGAGCTTGCGTTGCGGATTTCTAATTTTACAAATAGACAACCCCGACACGATGTCCGGGCCTCGGTCGAAGTAAAAAATCCTTTTCTACTGGTGATTTGACATCTTGGAGCCGATTACTTTTGTAATTCAAAAGTAGGATAATTTCGTTTGGTTAACCTAAAAAGTGAATCAATTTGATTCCCAAAGTGTAAAATGCTTTCGTGCAACACTAGACAAGGATAATAATTTAATTAAGATAATTAAGTGCTTAATTATCCGAGTCCCGAAAGAGTGGAATTTTCCGAGTCTAATATCCATTATACTCAAATTCCATCTAAGTCGATCTAGAAATAAAACAAGTCCGATAGAGAATATCGAGTATCGAAACCGGATCTAGACAAGTACGAGTGGAAACGAAACTAGTCGACTTAGAAGATGAATTAACACCGTAATTCAATCAAACATAGATCACAAAGTCGAACCTGAGTTTATGCACGTTTGAACAAATAGTAGAACATGCGAAAAATCTGAGTGTTGTTTGAGTGACTTAGAACTATGTGTGAAAGGATAAGCAAGAGTGTGCTTTACGAGTCGATCAAAATCAAATGAAAACATATGCAATAGTTTCATAATAGATCACAAAAGATTCTAAATCACTCGGAAAAGATTCTGAAACCTTTGCATGTTCCATTCCACTGGTGGTGTCTAAAAAGTAGGGTGGAAACCACCGCTGAGCTTGCGTTGCAGATTTTTAATTTTGGACATAGACAACCCCGGCACGAGTGTCCGGGCCTCGGTCGAAGTAAAAAATCCTTCTCTACTAGTGATTTAACATCTTGAAGCCGGTTACTTTTGTAATTCAAAAGTAGGATAATTTCGTTTGGATAACCTACAAAAGTGAATCAATTTGATTCTCAAACTATAAAATACTTTGCTGCAAGACTAGACATAGATAATAATTTAATTAAGATAATTAAGTGCTTAATAATCTGAGTAGTGGAATTTTCTGAGTCTAATATCCATTATACTTAAATTCCATCTGAGTCAGTCTAGAAATAAAATAAGTCGGATAGAGAATATCGAGTAATGAAACCTGATCTAGACAAGCACAGTTCAAACGAAAGAAGCCGATTTAGAAGGATGAATTAACACTATAATTCAATCAAACTTAGATTACAAAGTCGAATTGAGTTTATGCACGTTAGAGCAAATATTTGAACATGCGAAAAATCCGAGTGTTGCTTGAGTGACTCGGAACTATGTGTGAAAGGATAAGAAAGAGTGTGCTTTATGAGTCGGTCAAAATCAAATGAAAACATATGCAATAGTTTACGTAATCGATCAGAAAAGATTCTAAATCCTTTGCATGTTCCAATCTACTAGTGGTGTCTCGAGAAGTAGGGTGGAAACCATCGCTGAGCTTGCGTTGCGGATTTCTAATTTTGGAAAGAGACAACCACGACACGGTGTCCGGGCCTCGGTCGAAGTAAAAAATCCTTTTCTACCGGTGATTTGACATCTTGAAGCCCGTTACTTTTGTAATTCAAAAGTAGGATAATTTCGTTTGGATAACCTACAAAAGTGAATCAATTTGATTCTCAAACTATAAAATACTTTGGTGCAAGACTAGACATAGATAATAATTTAATTAAGATAATTAAGTGTTTAATTATCTAAGTCCTCAAAGAGTGGAATTTTCTGAGTCTAATATCCATTATACTCAAATTCCATCCGAGTCGATCTAGAAATAAAACAAGTCCGATAGAGAATATCGGAGTAATGAAACTTGATCTAGACAAGCACGGTTCAAACGAGAGAAGCCGATTTAGAAGGATGAATTAACACTATAATTCAATCAAACTTAGATTACAAAGTCACAATTGAGTTTATGCACGTTACGAGCAAACATTTGAACATGCGAAAAATCTGAGTGTTGCTTGAGTGACTCGGAACTATGTGTGAAAGGATAAGAAAGAGTGTGCTTTATTTGTCGGTCAAAATCAAATGAAAACATATGCAATAGTTTCATAATAGATCGAAAAGATTCTACATCACTTAGAAAAGATTCTAAATCCTTTGCATGTTCCAATCCGGTGGTGGTGTCCGAAAAGTAGGGTGGAAACCACCGCTAAGCTTGCGTTGCAGATTTCTAATTTTGGAAATAGACAAGCTTGACACGGTGTCCGGGCCTCAGTCGAAGTAAAAAATCCTTTTCTACTGGTGATTTGAAATCTTGAAGCCGGTTACTTTTGTATTTCAAAAGTAGGATAATTTCGTTTGGTTAAACTACAAAAGTGAATCAATTTGATTCTGAAACTATAAAATACTTTGGTGCAAGACTAGACATAGATAATAATTTAATTAAGATAATTAAGTGCTTAATTATCCGAGTCCTGAAAGAGTGGAATTTTTTAAGTCTAATATCCATTATACTCAAATTCCATCCGAGTTAGTCTAGAAATAAAACAAGTCCGATAAAGAATATCGAGTAATGAAACTTGATTTAGACAAGTACGAGTGCAAACGAAACAAGCTCACTTAGAAGGATGAATTAATACTGTAACTCAATCAAACTCAGATTACAAAGTCGGACCTGAGTTTATGCGCGTTTGAGCAAATATTAGAACATGCGAAAAATCTGAGTGTTGTTTGAGTGAGTCGAGAACTATGTGTGAAAGGAACAGCAAGAGTGCGCTTTCTAAGTCTGTCAAAATCAAATGAAAACATATGCAATAGTTTACGAAAGAGTCGAAAAGATTCTAACTCACTCGAAACGATTTAGAATCCTTTGCATGTTCCAATCCACTGGTGGTGTCTAAAAAGTAGGATGGAAACCACTCGCTGAGCTTGCGTTGCAGATTCTTAATTTTGGACATAGACAACAAGACACGAGTGTCTCGGCCTTGGTCGAAGTAAAAAATCCTTTTCTCTGGTGATTTGACATCTTGAAGCCGGTTACTTTTGTAATTCAAAAGTAGGATAATTTCGTTTGGATAACCTACAAAAGTGAATCAATTTGATTCTCAAAGTATAAAATACCTTGGTGCAAGACTAGACATAGATAATAATTTAATTAGGATAATTAAGGGCTTAATTATCTAAGTCCTGAAAGAGTTGAATGTTTCGAGTATAATATCCATTATACTAAAATTCCATTTGAGTTAGTCTAGAAATAAAACAAGTCCGATAGAGAATATCGGAGTAATGAAACCTGATCTAGACAAGTACGAGTGCAAACGAAACAAGCCGACTTAGAAGGATGAATTAACACTGTAATTCAATCAAACATAGGTCACAAAGTCAAACCTGAGTTTATGCACGTTTGAGCAAATAGTAGAACATGCGAAAAATCTGAGTGTTGTGTGAGTGACTCGGAACTATGTGTGAAAGGATAAGAAAGAGTGTGCTTTACGAGTCAGTCAAAATCAAATGAAAACATATGCAATAGTTTACGTAATGATCAGAAAAGATTCTAAATCACTCGAAAAGATTCTAAATCCTTTGCTTGTTCCAATCCACTGGTGGTGTCCGAAAAGTAGGGTGGAAACCACCACTGAGCTTGCCTTGCAAATTTCCAAATTTGGAAATAGACAACCACGACACGATTGTACGGGCCTCGGTCGAAAGTAAAAAATCCTTTTCTGCTGGTGATTTGACATCTTGAAGCCGGTTACTTTTGTAATTCAAAAGTAGGATAATTTCGTTTGGATAACCTACAAAAGTGAATCAATTTGATTCTCAAAGTATAAAATACTTCGGTGCAAGACTAGACATAGATAATAATTTAATTAGGATAATTAAGAGCTTAATTATCTAAGTCCTGAAAGAGTTGAATTTTCCGAGTCTAATATCCATTATACTCAAATTCCATTTGAGTCGATCTAGAAATAAAACAAGTCCGATAGAGAATATCGAGTAATGAAACCTGATCTAGACAAGTACGGTGCAAACGAAACAAGCCGACTTAGAAGGATGAATTAACACTGTAATTCAATCAAACATAGGTCACAAAGTCAAACCTGAGTTTATGCACGTTTAAGCAAATAGTAGAACATGCGAAAAATCTGAGTGTTGTGTGAGTGACTCGGAACTATGTGTGAAAGGATAAGAAAGAGTGTGCTTTACGAGTCAGTCAAAATCAAATGAAAACATATGCAATAGTTTACGTAATGATCAGAAAAGATTCTAAATCACTCGAAAAGATTCTAAATCCTTTGCATGTTCCAATCCACTGGTGGTGTCCGAAAAGTAGGGTGGAAACCACCACTGAGCTTGCCTTGCAAATTTCCAAATTTGGAAATAGACAACCACGACACGGTGTCCGGGCCTCGGTCGAAGTAAAAAAATCCTTTTCTGCTGGTGATCTGACATCTTGAAGCCGGTTACTTTTGTAATTCAAAAGTAGGATAATTTCGTTTAGATAACCTACAAAAGTGCATCAATTTGATTCTCAAAGTATAAAATACTTTGGTGCAAGACTAGACATAGATAATAATTTAATTAGGATAATTAAGAGCTTAATTATCTAAGTCCTGAAAGAGTTGAATTTTCCGAGTCTAATATCCATTATACTCAAATTCCATTTGAGTCAGTCTAGAAATAAAACAAGTCCGATAGAGAATATCGGAGTAATGAAACCCGATCTAGACAAGTACGAGTGCAAACGAAACAAGCCGACTTAAAAGGATGAATTAACACTGTAATTCAATCAAACATAGATCACAAAGTCAAACCCGAGTTTATGCACGTTTGAGCAAATAGTAGAACATGCGAAAAATCTGAGTGTTGTGTGAGTGACTCGGAACTATGTGTGAAAGGATAAGAAAGAGTGTGCTTTCGAGTCAGTCAAAATCAAATGAAAACATATGCAATAGTTTACGTAATGATCAGAAAAGATTCTAAATCACTCGAAAAGATTCTAAATCCTTTGCTTGTTCCAATCCACTGGTGGTGTCCGAAAAGTAGGGTGGAAACCACCGCTGAGCTTGCCTTGCAGATTTCCAAATTTGGAAATAGACAACCACGACACGATTGTCCGGGCCTCGGTCGAAGTAAAAAATCCTTTTCTGCTGGTGATTTGACATCTTGAAGCCGGTTACTTTTGTAATTCAAAAGTAGGATAATTTCGTTTAGATAACCTACAAAAGTGCATCAATTTGATTCTCAAAGTATAAAATACTTTGGTGCAAGACTAGACATAGATAATAATTTAATTAGGATAATTAAGAGCTTAATTATCTAAGTCCTGAAAGAGTTGAATTTTCCGAGTCTAATATCCATTATACTCAAATTCCATTTGAGTCGATCTAGAAATAAAACAAGTCCGATAGAGAATATTCGAGTAATGAAACCTGATCTAGACAAGTACGAGTGCAAACGAAACAAGCCGACTTAGAAGGATGAATTAACACCGTAATTCAATCAAACATAGATCACAAAGTCAAACCTGAGTTTATGCACGTTTGAGCAAATAGTAGAACATGCGAAAAATCTAAGTGTTGTTTAAGTGACTCGGAACTATGTGTGAAAGGATAAGCAAGAGTGTGCTTTACGAGCCGATCAAAATCAAATAAAAACATATGCAATAGTTTACGTAACAGATCAGAAAAGATTCTAAATCCTTTGCATGTTCCAATCCACTAGTGGTGTACGAAAAGTAGGGTGGAAACCACCGCTGAGCTTGCATTGCAGATTTCCAAATTTGGAAATAGACAACCACGACACGAGTGTCCGGGCCTCGGTCGAAGTAAAAAATCCTTTTCTACTTGGTGATTTGACATCTTGAAGCCGGTTTCTTTTGTAATTCAAAAGTAGGATAATTTCATTTCGATAACTTATAAAAGTGAATCAATTTGATTCTCAAATGATAAAATACTTTGGTGCAAGACTAGACATAGATAATAATTTAATTAAGATAATTAAGTGCTTAATTATCCGAGTCCTGAAAGAGTGGAATTTTTTGAGTCTAATATCCATTATACTCAAATTCCATCCGAGTCGATCTAGAAATAAAACAAGTCCGATAGAGAATATCGGAGTAATGAAACCTGATCTAGACAAGTACGGTGCAAACGAAACAAGTCGACTTAGAAGGATGAATTAACACTGTAATTCAATCAAACATAGATCACAAAGTCAAACCTGAGTTTATGCATGTTTGAGCAAATAGTAGAACATGCGAAAAATCGAGTGTTGTTTGAGTGACTCGGAACTATGTGTGAAAGGATAAGAAAGAGTGTGCTTTACGAGTTAGTCAAAATCAAATGAAAACATATGCAATAGTTTATGTAACGGTCGAAAAGATTCTAAATTACTCGAAAAGATTCTAAATCCTTTGCTTGTTCCAATTCACTTGGTGGTGTCCGAAAAGTAGGGTGGAAACCACCGCTGAGCTTGCCTTGCAGATTTCCAAATTTGGAAATAGACAACCACGACACGATGATGCGGGCCTCGGTCGAAGTAAAAAATCCTTTTCTGCTGGTGATTTTACATCTAGAAGCCGGTTTCATTTGTAATTCAAAAGTAGGATAATTTCGTTTGGATAACCTACAAAAGTGAATCAATTTGATTCTCAAACTGTAAAATACTCTGGTGCAAGACTAGACATAGATAATAATTTAATTAGGATAATTAAGGGCTTAATTATCTAAGTCCCGAAAGAGTTGAATTTTACGAGTCTAATATCCATTATACTCAAATTCCATTTGAGTCGATCTAGAAATAAAACAAGTCCGATAGAGAATATCGGAGTAATGAAACCTAATCTAGACAAGTACGAGTGCAAACGAAACAAGCCGACTTAGAAGGATGAATTAACACTGTAATTCAATCAAACTTAGATCACAAAGTCAAACCTGAGTTTATGCACGTTTGAGCAAATAGTAGAACATGCGAAAAATCTAAGTGTTGTTTGAGTGACTCGGAACTATGTGTTAAAGCATAAGCAAGAGTGTGCTTTCGAGTCGAGTCAAAATCAAATGAAAGCATATGCAATAGTTTACGTAATGATCGAAAAGATTCTAAATCACTCGAAAAGATTCTAAATCCTTAGCATGTTCCAATCTACTAGTTGGTGTCCGAAATGTAGGGTGGAAACCACCGCTGAGCTTGCATTGCAGATTTCCAAATTTGGAAATAGACAACCACGACACGATGTCCGGGCCTCGGTCGAAGTAAAAAAATCCTTTTCTACTGGTGATTTGACATCTTGAAGCCAGTTTCTTTTGTAATTCAAAAGTAGGATAATTTCATTTCGATAACTTATAAAAGTGAATCAATTTGATTCTCAAATGATAAAATACTTTGGTGCAAGACTAGACATAGATAATAATTTAATTAAGATAATTAAGTGCTTAATTATCCGAGTCCTGAAAGAGTGGAATTTTCGAGTCTAATATCCATTATACTCAAATTCCATCCGAGTCGATCTAGAAATAAAACAAGTCCGATAGAGAATATCGGAGTAATGAAACCTGATCTAGACAAGTACGGTGCAAACGAAACAAGGCGACTTAGAAGGATGAATTAACACTGTAATTCAATCAAACATAGATCACAAAGTCAAACCTGAGTTTATGCATGTTTGAGCAAATAGTAGAACATGCGAAAAATCTGAGTGTTGCTTGAGTGACTCGGAACTATGTGTGAAAGGATAAGAAAGAGTGTGCTTTACGAGTTAGTCAAAATCAAATGAAAACATATGCAATAGTTTACGTAACAGATCAGAAAAGATTCTAAATCACTCGAAAAGATTCTAAATCCTTTGCTTGTTCCAATCCACTGGTGGTGTCCGAAAAGTAGGGTGGAAACCACCGCTGAGCTTGCCTTGCAGATTTCCAAATTTGGAAATAGACAACCACGACACGGTGTCCGGGCCTCGGTCGAAGTAAAAAATCCTTTTCTGCTGGTGATTTGACATCTTGAAGCCGGTTTCTTTTGTAATTCAAAAGTAGGATAATTTCGTTTGGATAACCTACAAAAGTGAATCAATTTGATTCTCAAACTGTAAAATACTCGGTGTAAGACTAGACATAGATAATAATTTAATTAGGATAATTAAGGACTTAATTATCTAAGTCCTGAAAAGAGTTGAATTTTCCGAGTCTAATGTCCATTATACTCAAATTCCATTTGAGTCGATCTAGAAATAAAACAAGTCCGATAGAGAATATCGGAGTAATGAAACCTAATCTAGACAAGTACGGTGCAAACGAAACAAGGCGACTTAGAAGGATGAATTAACACTGTAATTCAATCAAACTTAGATCACAAAGTCAAACCTGAGTTTATGCACGTTTGAGCAAATAGTAGAACATGCGAAAAATCTAAGTGTTGTTTGAGTGACTCGGAACTATGTGTTAAAGCATAAGCAAGAGTGTGCTTTACGAGTCGATCAAAATCAAATGAAAGCATATGCAATAGTTTACGTAACAGATCAGAAAAGATTCTAAATCCTTTGCATGTTCCAATCCACTAGTGGTGTACTGAAAAGTAGGGTGGAAACCATCGCTGAGCTTGCGTTGCAGATTTCTAATTTTGGAAATAGACAACCACGACACGGTGTCTCGGCCTCGGTCGAAGTAAAAAATCCTTTTCTACTGGTGATTTGACATCTTGAAGCCCGTTACTTTTGTAATTCAAAAGTAGGATAATTTCGTTTGGATAACCTACAAAAGTGAATCAATTTGATTCTCAAACTATAAAATACTTTGGTGCAAGACTAGACATAGATAATAATTTAATTAAGATAATTAAGTGTTTAATTATCTAAGTCCTCAAAGAGTGGAATTTTCTGAGTCTAATATCCATTATACTCAAATTCCATCCGAGTCGATCTAGAAATAAAACAAGTCCGATAGAGAATATCGGAGTAATGAAACTTGATCTAGACAAGCACAGTTCAAACGAGAGAAGCTGATTTAGAAGGATGAATTAACACTATAATTCAATCAAACTTAGATTACAAAGTCACAATTGAGTTTATGCACGTTAGAGCAAATATTTGAACATGCGAAAAATCTGAGTGTTGCTTGAGTGACTCGGAACTATGTGTTAAAGGATAAGAAAGAGTGTGCTTTATTTGTTGGTCAAAATCAAATGAAAACATATGCAATAGTTTCACGTAATGATCAGAAAAGATTCTAAATCACTTAGAAAAGATTCTAAATCCTTTGCATGTTCCAATCCACTAGTGGTGTCCGAAAAGTAGGGTGGAAACCATCGCTGAGCTTGCGTTGCAGATTTCTAATTTTGGAAAGAGACAACCACGACACGGTGTCTTGGCCTCGGTCGAAGTAAAAAATCCTTTTCTACTGGTGATTTGAAATCTTGAAGCCGGTTACTTTTGTATTTCAAAAGTAGGATAATTTCGTTTGGTTAAACTACAAAAGTGAATCAATTTGATTCTCGAAACTATAAAATACTTTGGTGCAAGACTAGACATAGATAATAATTTAATTAAGATAATTAAGTGCTTAATTATCCGAGTCCTGAAAGAGTGGAATTTTTTAAGTCTAATATCCATTATACTCAAATTCCATCCGAGTCGATCTAGAAATAAAACAAGTCCGATAAAGAATATCGGAGTAATGAAACTTGAGTTAGACAAGTACGAGTGCAAACGAAACAAGCTCGACTTAGAAGGATGAATTAACACTGTAATTCAATCAAACATAGACACAAAGTCAAACCTGAGTTTATGCACGTTTGAGCAAATAGTAGAACATGCGAAAAATCTGAGTGTTGTGTGAGTGACTCGGAACTATGTGTGAAAGGAACAACAAGAGTGCGCTTTCTAAGTCTGTCAAAATCAAATGAAAACATATGCAATAGTTTACGAAAGAGTCGAAAAAGATTCTAACGCACTCGAAACGATTTAGAATCCTTTGCATGTTCCAATCCACTTGGTGGTGTCTAAAAAGTAGGGTGGAAACCACCGCTGAGCTTGCGTTGCAGATTCTTAATTTTGGACATAGACAACAAGACACGGTGTCTCGGCCTCGGTCGAAGTAAAAAATCCTTTTCTACTCGGTGATTTGACATCTTGAAGCCGATTACTTTTGTAATTCAAAAGTAGGATAATTTCGTTTGGATAACCTACAAAAGTGAATCAATTTGATTATCAAACTATAAAATACTATGGTGGAAGACTAGACATAGATAATAATTTAATTAAGATAATTAAGTTCTTAATTATCCGACTCCTGAAAGAGTGGAATTTTCGAGTCTAATATCTATTATGCTCAATTTCCATCCGAGTCGGTTTAGAAATAAAACAAGTCCGATAGAGAATATCAGGGTAATGAAACTTGATTTAGACAAGTACAGTGCAAACGAAACAAGCCGACTTAGAAAGATGAATTAATACCGTAACTCAGTCAAACTCAGATTATAAAGTCGGACTCGAGTTTATGCACGTTTGAGCAAATATTAGAACATGCGAAAAATTTGAGTGTTGTTTGAGTGACTCAGAACTATGTGTGAAAGGAACAAGCAAGATTGTGCTTTCCGAGTCTGTCAAAATCAAATGAAAACATATGCAATAGTTTACGAAAGAGTCGAAAAGATTCTAACTCACTCGAAACGATTCAGAATCCTTTGCATGTTCTAATCCACTGGTCTTGTCTAAAAAGTAGGGTGGAAACCACCGCTGATCTTGCGTTGCGGATTCTTAATTTTGGGCATAGACAACCCCGACACGATTGTCCGGGTCTCGGTCGAAGTAAAAAATCCTTTTCTGCCGATGATTTGACATCTCGAAGCCGGTTACTTTTGTAATTCAAATGTAGGATAAATTTCGTTTGGATAACCTACAAAAGTGAATCAATTTGATTCTCAGACTGTAAAATACTCTTGTGCAAGACTAGACATAGATAATAATTTAATTAGGATAATTAACGACTTAATTATCTAAGTCCTAAAAGAGTTGAATTTTACGAGTCTAATATCCATTATACTCAAATTCCATTTGAGTCAGTCTAGAAATAAAACAAGTCCGATAGAGAATATCGAGTAATGAAACTTAATCTAGACAAGCACAGTTCAAACGAAACAAGCTGATTCGAAGGATGAATTTACACTATAATTCAATCAAACTTAGATTACAAAGTTAGACTCGCTTTTATGCACGTTAGAGCTAACATTTGAACATGCGAAAAATTTGAGTGTTGCTTGAGTGACTCGGAACTATGTGTGAAAGGATAAGAAAGAGTGTGCTTTATGAGTCGGTCAAAATCAACTAAAACCATATGCAATAGTTTACGTAACAATCGAAAAGATTCTAAATCCTTTGCATGTTCCAATCCACTAGTTGTGTATCGAAAAGTAGGGTGGAAACCACCGCCGAGCTTGCGTTGCAGATTTCTAATTTTGGAAATAGACAACCACGACACGATGTCTCGGCCTCGGTCGAAGTAAAAAATCCTTTTCTACTTGGTGATTTGACATCTTGAAGCCGGTTACTTTTGTAATTCAAAAGTAGGATAATTTCATTGTGATAAACTACAAAAGTGAATGAATTTGATTTTGAAACTATAAAATACTTTGGTGCAAGACTAGGCATAGATAATAATTTAATTAAGATAATTAAGTGCTTAATTATCTAAGTCCTGAAAGAGTGGAAATTTTCCGAGTCTAATATCCATTATACTCAAATTCCATCCGAGTCACTCTAGAAATAAAACAAGTCCGATAGAGAATATCGGAGTAATGAAACTTGATTTAGACAAGTACGAGTGCAAAAGAAACAAGCCGACTTATAAGGATGAATTAATATCGTAACTCAATCAAACTCGGATTACAAAGACAGACCTGAGTTTATGCACGTTTGAGCAAATATTAGAACATGCGAAAATTCCGAGTGTTGTTTGAGTGACTCGGAACTATGTGTGAAAGGAACAGCAAGAGTGTGCTTTACGAGTCTATCAAAATCAAATGAAAACATATGCAATAGTTTACGAAAGAGTCGAAAAGATTCTAACTAACTCGGAAAAGATTCTGAAACCTTTGCATGTTCCAATCCACTTGGTGGTGTCCGAAATGTAGGGTGGAAAGCACCGCTGAGCTTGCGTTGCAGATTCTTAATTTTGGACATAGACAACCACGACACGATTGTCCGGGCCTCGGTGAGAAGTAAAAAATCCTTTTCTGCTGGTGATTTGACATCTTGAAGCCGGTTACTTTTGTAATTCAAAAGTAGGATAATTTCGTTTGGATAACCTACAAAAGTGAATCAATTTGATTCTCAAACTATAAAATACTTTGGTGCAAGACTAGACATAGATAATAATTTAATTAAGATAATTAAATGCTTAATTATCTAAGTCCTGAAAGAGTTGAATTTTCCGAGTCTAATATCCATTATACTCAAATTCCATCCGAGTCGATCTAGAAATAAAACAAGTCCGATAGAGAATATCGGAGTAATGAAACTTGATCTAGACAAGCACGGTTCAAACGAAAGAAGCCGATTTAGAAGGATGAATTTACACTATAATTCAATCAAACTTAGATTACAAAGTCGAGCTGAGTTTATGTACGTTAGAGCAAATATTTGAACATGCAAAAATATGAGTGTTGCTTGAGTGACTCGGAACTATGTGTGACGAGGATAAGAAAGAGTGTGCTTTATGAGTCGGTCAAAATCAAATGAAAGCATATGCAATAGTTTTTGTAACAGATCGGAAAAGATTCTAAATGCTTTGCATGTTCCAATCCACTTGTGGTGTATGAAAAGTAGGGTGGAAACCACCGCTGAGCTTGCGTTGCGGATGTCTAATTTTGGAAACAGACAACCACGACACGGTGTCTCGGCCTCGGTCGAAATAAAAAATCCTTTTCTACTGGTAATTTGACATCTTGAAGCTCGGTTACTTTTGTAATTCAAAAGTAGGATAATTTCGCTTGGATAAACTACAAAAGTGAATGAATTTGATTCTGAAACTATAAAATACTTTGGTGCAAGACTAGACATAGATAATAATTTAATTATGATAATTAAGTGCTTAATTATCCGAGTCCTGAAATAGTGGAATTTTCCGAGTCTAATATCCATTATACACAAGTTCTATCCGAGTCGGTCTAGAAATAAAACAAGTTTGATAGAGAATATCGAGTAATGAAACTTGATTTAGACAAGTACGAGTGCAAAAGAAACAAGCCGACATAGAAGGATGAATTAATGTCTGTAGCTCAATCAAACTCGGATTACAAAGTCGGACCCGAGTTTATGCACGTTTGAGCAAATATTTGAACATGCGAAAAATCTGAGTGTAGTTTGAGTGAGTCGAACTATGTGTGAAAGGAACAGCAAGAGTGTGCTTTACGAGTCTGTCAAAATCAAATGAAAACATACGCAATAGTTTCCGAAAGAGTCGAAAAGATTCTAACTAACTCGAAAAAGATTCTGAAACCTTTGCATGTTCCAATCCACTGGTGGTGTCCGAAATGTAGGGTGGAAAGCACCGCTGAGCTTGCGTTGCGGATTCTTAATTTTGGACATAGACAACCACGACACGATGTCCGGGCCTCGGTGAGAAGTAAAAAATCCTTTTCTGCTGGTGATTTGACATCTTGAAGCCGGTTACTTTTGTAATTCAAAAGTAGGATAATTTCGTTTGGATAACCTATAAAAGTGAATCAATTTGATTCTCAAACTATAAAATACTTTGGTGCAAGACTAGACATAGATATTAATTTAATTAAGATAATTAAATGCTTAATTATCTAAGTCCTGAAAGAGTTGAATTTTACGAGTCTAATATCCATTATACTCAAATTCCATCCGAGTCGATCTAGAAATAAAACAAGTCCGATAGAGAATATCGGAGTAATGAAACTTGATCTAGACAAGCACGGTTCAAACGAAAGAAGCTGATTTAGAAGGATGAATTTACACTATAATTCAATCAAACTTAGATTACAAAGTCGGAGCTGAGTTTATGTATGTTAGAGCAAATATTTGAACATACGAAAAATATGAGTGTTGCTTGACTGACTCAAAACTATGTGTGATAGGATAAGAAAGAGTGTGCTTTATGAGTCGGTCAAAATCAAATGAAAACATATGCAATAGTTTCATGCATGATCGAGAAAAGATTCTAAATCCTTTGCATGTTCCAATCCACTTGGTGGTGTCCGAAATGTAGGGTGGAAACCACCGCCGAGCTTGGGTTGCGAGATGTCTAATTTTGGAAACAGAACAACCACGACACGGTGTCTCGGCCTAGGTCGAAGTAAAAAAATCCTTTTCTACTTGGTAATTTGACATCTTGAAGCCGGTTACTTTTGTAATTCAAAAGTAGGATAATTTCGCTTGGATAAACTACAAAAGTGAATGAATTGGATTCTGAAACTATAAAATACTTTGGTGCAAGACTAGACATAGATAATAATTTAATTATGATAATTAAGTGCTTAATTATCCGAGTCCTGAAATAGTGGAATTTTCTAAGTCTAATATATATTATACTCAAATTCTATCCGAGTCGAGTATAGAAATAAAACAAGTTTGACGAGAGAATATCGGGGTCATGAAACTTGATTTACACAAGTACATTGCAAACGAAACAAGGCGACTTAGAAGGATGAATTAATACTGTAACTCAATCAAACTCGGATTACAAAGTCGGACCTGAGTTTATGAACGTTTGAGCAAATATTTGAACATGCGAAAAACTCGGATTACAAAGTCGGACTCGATTTTGACGGACTCGAAACTATGTGTGAAAGGAACGAGCAAGAGTGTGCTTTACGTGCGAGTCTGTCAAAATCAAATGAAAACATATGCAATAGTTTACGAAAGAGTCGAAAAGATTCTAACTCACTCGAAAAGATTCCGAATCCTTTGCATGTTCCAATCCACTCGTGGTGTCTAAAAAGTAGGGTGGAAACCACCGCTGAGCTTGCGTTGCAGATTCTTAATTTTGGACATAGACAACCCCGACACGATTGTCCGGGCCTCGGTGAGAAGTAAAAAATCCTTTTCTGCTGGTGATTTGACATCTTGAAGCCGGTTACTTTTGTAATTCAAAAGTAGGATAAATTTCGTTTGGATGACCTACAAAAGTGAATCAATTTGATTCTCAAACTATAAAATACTTTGGTGCAAGACTAGACATAGATAATAATTTAATTTAGATAATTGAGTGCTTAATTATCCGAGTCCCGAATGAAAACATATGCAATACTTTCTATAACAGATCGAAAAGATTCTAAATTACTCAAAAAAGATTCTAAATCCTTTGCATGTTCCAATCCACTAGTGGTGTCCGAAAAGTAGGGTGGAAACCACCGCCGAGCTTGCGTTGCGGATTTCCAATTTTGGAAATAGACAACCCCGACACATTGTCCGGGCATCGGTCGAAGTAAAAAAACCTTTTCTGCTGGTGATTTGACATCTTGAAGCCTCTTACTTTTGTAATTCAAAAGTAGGATAATTTCGTTTGGATAACCTACAAAAGTGAATCAATTTGATTCCGAATGTATAAAATACTTTAGTGCAAGACTAGGCATAGATAATAATTTAATTAAGATAAATTAACACTATAATTAAATCAAACATAGACTCTAAAGTCGGACCTGAATTTATGCACATTAGAGTAAATATTAGAACATGCGAAAAATCGAGTGTTGTTTGAGTGACTCGGAACTATGTGTGAAAAGATAAGCAAGAGTGTGCTTTACGAGTAAGTCAAAATCAAATGAAAACATATGCAATAGTTTACGTAATGATCGAAAAGATTCTAAATCACTCAGAAAAGATTCTAAATCTTTTGCATGTTCCTATCCACTGGTGGTGTCACGAAAAATAGGGTGGAAACCACCGCTGAGCTCGCGTTGCAGATTTCTAATTTTGGAAATAGACAACCACGACACGGTTTCGGGCCTCGGTCGAAGTAAAAAATCTCTTTTCTTTGGTGATTTGACATCTTGAAGCCGGTTACTTTTCTAATTCAAAAGTAGGATAATTTCGTTTGGATAACCTAGAAATGTAAATCATTTTCATTCTCAAAGTATAAAATACTTTGGTGCAAGACTAGACATAGATAATAATTTAATTAAGATAATTAAGTACTTAATTATCCGAGTCTCGAAAGAGTGAAATTTTCTTTGTCTAATATCCATTATACTCAAATTCCATCCGAGTCGGTCTAGAAATTAAACAAGTCCGATAGAGAATATTAGAGTAATGAAACTTGATCTAGACAAGCACGGTTCAAACGAAACAAGCTAACTTAGAAGGATAACCTAACACTATAATTCAATCAAACTTAGACTACAAAGTCGGACTCGAGTTTATGCACGTTATAGCAAATACTTGAACATGCGAAAAATCCGAGTGTTGCTTGAGTGACTAAGAACTATGTGTGAAAGGATAAGAAAGAGTGTGCTTTACGAGTCGATCAAAAGCAAATGCAAACATATGCAATAGTTTACGTAACTGATCGAAAAAGATGCTAAATCACTCGAAAAGATTCTAAATCCTTTGCATGTTCCAATCCACTCGGTGGTGTCTAAAAAGTAGGGTGGAAAACAACTGCTGAGCTTGCGTTGCAAATTTCCAATTTTGAAAATAGACAACCACGACACGGTTTCTAGGCCTCGGTTAGAAGTAAAAAATCTTTTTGCTAGTGATTTGACATCTTGAACCCGGTTACTTTTTAATTCAAAAGTAGGATAATTTCATTTGGATAACCTACAAAAGTGAATCAATTTGATTCTCAATGTATAAAATACTTTGGTGCAAGACTAGACATAGATAATAATATAATTAAGATAATTAAGTGCTTAATTATCCGAGTCCTGAAAGAGTGAAATTTCTTGAGTCTAATATCCATTACATTCAAATTCCATCCGAGTCAGTCAAGAAATAAAACAAGTTTGATAGAGAATATCGAGTAATGAAACTTGATCTAGACAAGTATAGTGAAAACAAAACAAGCGAGACTTAGAAAGATGAATTAACACTATAATTCAATCAAACTTAGATTACAAAGTCGGACTGAGTTAATGCACGTTAGAGCAAATATTAGAACATGCGAAAAATCCGAGTGTTGTTTGAGTGACTTAGAACTATGTGTTAAAAGGATAAGCAAGAGTGTGCTTTACGAGTCGAGTCAAAATCAAATGAAAACATATGCAATAGTTTTTGTAGCAGTAAGAAAAGATTCTAAATCACTCAGAAAAGATTCTAAATCTTTTCCATGTTCCTATCCACTGGTGGTGTCCGAAAAGTAGGGTGGAAACCACCGCTGAGCTCGCGTTGCAGATTTCTAATTTTGAAAATAGACAACCACGACACGGTTTCGATCCTCGGTCGAAGTAAAAAATCTCTTTTTCTTGGTGATTTGACATCTTGAAGCCGGTTACTTTTCTAATTCAAAAATAGGATAATTTCGTTTGGATAACCTAGAAATGTAAATCATTTTCATTCTCAAAGTATAAAATACTTTGGTGCAAGACTAGACATAGATAATAATTTAATTAAGATAATTAAGTACTTAATTATCCGAGTCTGAAAAGAGTGTAATTTTCTCGAGTCTAATACCCATTATACAAAAATTCCATATGAGTCGATCGAGAAAAATAACAAGTCCGATAGAAAATATCGGAGTAATGAAACTTGATCAAGACAAGCACGGTTCAAACGAAACAAGGCTGGCTTAGAAGGATAACCTAACACTATAATTCAATCAAACTTAGACTACAAAGTCGGACTTGAGTTTATGCACGTTATAGCAAATACTTGAATATGCGAAAAATCTGAGTGTTGCTTGAGTGACTAAGAACTACGTGTGAAAGGATAAGAAAGAGTGTGCTTTACGATTCGATCAAAAGCAAATGCAAACATATGCAATAGTTTCGCATACTGATCGGAAAAGATGCTAAATCACTCGAAAAGATTCTAAATCCTTTGCATGTTCCAATCCACTTGGTGGTGTCTAAAAAGTAGGGTGGAAACCACTCGCTGAGCTTGCGTTGCAGATTTCCAATTTTGGAAATAGACAACCCCGACACATGTTCTAGGCCTCGGTTAGAAGTAAAAAAATCTTTTTCTTTGTGATTTGACATCTTGAACCCGGTTACTTTTGTAATTAAAAAGTAGGATAATTTGATTTGGATAACCTACAAAAGTGAATCAATTTGATTCTCAATGTATAAAATACTTTGGTGCAAAACTAGACATAGATAATAATTTAATTAAGATAATTAAGTGCTTAATTATCCGAGTCCTGAAAAGAGTGAAATTTGCTTGAGTCTAATATCCATTATATTCAAATTCCATCCGAGTCGAGTCAAGAAATAAAACAAGTCCGATAGAGAATATCGAGTAATGAAACTTGATCTAGACAAGTATAGTGCAAACAAAACAAGCGAGACTTAGAAGGATGAATTAACACTATAATTCAATCAAACTTAGTTTACAAAGTCGGACTCGAGTTAATGCACGTTAGAGCAAATATTAGAACATGCGAAAAATCCGAGTGTTGTTTGAGTGACTCGGAACTATGTGTTAAAAGGATGAGCAAGAGTGTGCTCTCCGAGTCGATCAAAATCAAATGAAAACATATGCAATAGTTTACGAAAGAGTCGAAAAGATTCTAAATCACTCGGAAAAGATTCTAAATCTTTTCCATGTTCCTATCCACTGGTGGTGTCCGAAAAGTAGGGTGGAAACCACCGGCCGAGCTCGCGTTGCAGATTTCTAATTTTGGAAATAGACAACCACGACACGGTTTACGGGCCTCGGTCGAAGTAAAAAATCTCTTTTTCTGGTGATTTGACATCTTGAAGCCGGTTACTTTTCTAATTCAAAAGTAGGATAATTTCGTTTGGATAACCTAGAAATGTAAATCATTTTCATTCTCAAAGTATAAAATACTTTGGTGCAAGACTAGACATAGATAATAATTTAATTAAGATAATTAAGTACTTAATTGTCCGAGTCTCGAAAGAGTGTAATTTTACGAGTCTAATATCCATTATACGAAAATTCCATATGAGTCGATCGAGAAAAATGACAAGTCCGATAGAGAATATCGGAGTAATGAAACTTGATCTAGACAAGCACGGTTCAATGAAACAAGGCTGGCTTAGAAGTATGAATTAACACTATAATTCAATCAAACATAGATTACAAAGTCGGACCTGAGTTTATACACGTTAGAGCAAATATTTGAACATGCGAAAAATCGAGTGTTGCTTGAGTGACTCGGAACTATGTGTGAAAGGATAAGAATGAGTGTGCTTTCCGAGTCGGTCAAAATCAAATGAAAACATATGCAATACTTTCTATAACGATCGGAAAAGATTCTAAATCACTCAAAAAAGATTCTAAATCCTTCGCATGTTCCAATCCATTGGTGGTGTCCGAAAAGTAGGGTGGAAACCACCGCCGAGATCGCGTTGCTGATTTCTAATTTTGGAAATAGACAACCCCGACACAATGTCTCGGCCTCGGTCGAAGTAAAAAAACCTTTTCTGCTTGGTGATTTGATATCTTGCGACCTCTTACTTTTGTAATTCAAAAGTAGGATAATTTCGTTTGGATAACCTACAAAAGTGAATCAATTTGATTCTCAATGTGTAAAACACTTTGGTGCAAGACTAGACATTGATAATAATTTAATTAAGATAATTAAGTGCTTAATTATCTCGAGTCCTGAAAGAGTAGAATTTTCCGAGTTTAATATCCATTATACGAAAATTCAATCCGAGTCTGTCTAGAAATAAAACAAGTCCGATAGAGAATATCAAAGTAATGAAACTTAATCTAGACAAGTACGAGTGCAAACGAAATAAGCTGACTTAGAAGGATGAATTAACACCGTAAGTCAATCAAACTTAAATTACAAAGTCAAACCAAAGTTTATGCACGTTAGAGCAAATATTAGAACATGTGTAAAAGCTGAGTGTTATTTGAGTGACTCATAACTATGTGTGAAAGGATAAGCAAGAGTGTGCTTTCCGATCGAGTCAAAATCAAACGAAAACATATGCAATAGTTTACGTAATAGAAGAAAAGATTCTAAATCACTCGGAAAAGATTCTAAATCTTTTGCATGTTCCAATCCACTCGGTGGTGTGTGAAAAGTAGGGTGGAAACCACCACCGAGATTGCGTTGCAGATTTCCAATTTTGGAAATATACAACCCCGACACGCTTCTAGGCCTCGGTCGAAGTAAAAAATCCTTTTCTACTCGGTGATTTGACATATTGAAGCCGGTTACTTTTGTAATTCAAAAGTAGGATAAATTTCGTTTGGATAACCTACAAAAGTGAATCAATTTGATTCTCCAACTATAAAATACTTTGGTGCAAGACTAGACATAGATAATAATTTAATTAAGATAATTAAGTGCTTAATTATCTAAGTCTCGAAAGACTGGAATTTTCTAAGTCTAATATCCATTATACTCAAATTCCATCCGAGTCAGTCTAGAAATAAAATAAGTTTGATAGAGAATATCGAGTAACGAAACTTGATCTAGACAAGTACATTGCAAACGAAACAAGCCGACTTAGAAGGATGAATTAACACCGTAAGTCAATCAAACTTAAATTACAAAGTCAAACCAGAGTTTATGCACGTTAGAGCAAATATTAGAACATGTGTAAAAGCTGAGTGTTGTTTGAGTGACTCGGAACTATGTGTGAAAGGATAAGCAAGAGTGTGCTTTACGAGTCGAGTCAAAATCAAATGAAAACATATGCAATAGTTTACGTAATGATCGGAAAAGATTCTTAATCTTTTGCATATTCAATTCCACTGGTGGTGTCCGAAAGGTAGGGTGGAAACCACCACCGAGCTTGCGTTGCGGATTTCCAATTTTGGAAATAGACAACCCCGATACGAGTGTCCGGGCCTCGATCAAAAGTAAAAAATCCTTTTCTGCTGGTGATTTGACATCTTGAAGCCGGTTAGTTTTGTAATTCAAAAGTAGGATAATTTCGTTTGGATAACCTACAAAAGTGAATCAATTTGATTCTTAAAGTATAAAATACTTTGGTCCAAGATTAGACACCAATAATAATTTAATTAAGATAATTAAGTGCTTAATTATATGAGTCCTAAAAGAGTGGAATTTTCCGAGTCTAATATCCATTATACTCAAATTCTATCCGAGTCGATCTAGAAATAAAACAAATCGATAAAGAATATCAAAGTAATGAAAATACATATAGACAAGCATTGTTCAAACAAAACAAGCTAACTTAGAAGGATGAATTAACACCGTAATTCAATCAAACTTAGATTACAAAGTCGGACCTGAGTTTATGCACGTTAGAGCAAATATTTGAACATGCGAAAAATCTGAGTGTTGCTTGAGTGACACGGAACTATGTGTGAAAGCATAAGAAAGAGTGTGTTTTCCGAGTCAGTCAAAATCAAATGAAAACATATGCAATAGTTTCTATAACGATCAGAAAAGATTCTAAATCACTCGAGAAAGATTCTAAATCATTTGCATGTTCCAATCCACTGGTGGTGTCTAAAAAGTAGGGTGAAAACCACCACTGAGCTTGCGTTACTGATTTCCAATTTTGGAAATAGACAACCCTGACACGGTTTCTATGCCTCGGTCGAAGTAAGAAAATCCTTTTCTAATGGTGATTTGACATCTTGAAGCTGATTACTTTTGTAATTCAAAAGTAGGATAATTTCGTTTGGATAACCTAGAAAAGTGAATCAATTTGATTCTCAAACTATAAAATACTTTGGTGCAAGACTAGACATAGATAATAATTTAATTAAGATAATTAAGTGCTTAATTATCTAAGTCTCGAAAGACTGGAATTTTCCGAGTCTAATATCCATTATACTCAAATTCCATCCGAGTCGATCTAGAAATAAAATAAGTTTGATAGAGAATATCGGAGTAACGAAACTTGATCTAGACAAGTACGAGTGCAAACGAAACAAGCCGACTTAGAAGGATGAATTAACACCGTAAGTCAATCAAACTTAAATTACAAAGTCAAACCGGAGTTTATGCACGTTAGAGCAAATATTAGAACATGTGTAAAAGCTGAGTGTTGTTTGAGTGACTCGGAACTATGTGTGAAAGGATAAGCAAGAGTGTGCTTTACGAGTTAGTCGAGAATCAAATGAAAACATATGCAATAGTTTACGTAACACTCGAAAAGATTCTAAATCATTGAGAAAAGATTCTAAATCCGTTGGATGTTCCAATCCACTTGTTGGTGTCGTAAAAGTAGGGTGGAAACCATAGTTGAGCTTGGCGTTGTACATTTCTAGTTTTGGAAATATACAACACTAACAAAGTGTCTAGGCCCTGGTTAGAAGTAGAAAAATCCTCATCTGCTTGGTGATTTGACGTCTTGAACATGGTTACTTTTGTTATTCAAAAGCACCATAATCTCGTTTGAATAACCTACAAAAGTCAATCAATTTTTGTTCTCAAAGTATCAAATACTTTGGTGCAAGGCTAGACATAGATAATAATTTAATTAAGATAATTAAGTGCTTAATTATCCGAGTCTCGAAAGACTGGAATTTTCGAGTCTAATATCCATTATACTAAAATTCCATCCGAGTCGATCTAGAATTAGAACAAGTCCGATAGAGAATATCGGAGTAATGAAACTTGATCTAGACAAGCACGGTTCAAACGGAAGAAGCCGACTTAGAAAGATGATTTAACACTCGTAATTCAATCGGACTTAGATTACAAAGTCGGACCTGAGTTTATGCACGTTAGAGCAAATATTAGAACATGCGAAAGATCCGAGTGTTGTTTGAGTGACTTAGAACTATGTGTGAAAGGATAAGCAAGAGTGTGCTTTCTAAATCGATCAGAATCAAATGAAAACATATGCAATAGTTTACGTAACACTCGGAAAAGATTATAAATCCTTTGGATGTTCCAATCCATTGGTGGTGTCCGAAAAGTAGGGTGGAAACCACCGTTGAGCTCGGCGTTGTAGATTTCCAGCTTTGGAAATGGACAACCTGTCCCAGATGTCCGAGCCTTGGTCAAAAGTAGAAAAATCCTTGTCTGCTTGGTGATTTGACATCTTGAAGCCGGTTACTTTTGTAATTCAAAAGTAACATAATCTTGTTTGAATAACCTACAAAAGTGAATCAATTTGGTCCTCAAAGTATAAAATACTTTGGTCCAAGCTTAGTCACGGATAATAATTTAATTAGGACAATTAAGTGCTTAATTATCCGAGTCTTGAAAGAGTGGAATTTTCTAAGTCTAATATCTATTATATTCAAATTCCATCCGAGTCGGTCTAGAAATAAAACAATTCCGATAGAGAATATCGGAGTAATGAAAATGGATCTAGACAAGCACAGTTCAAACGAAACAAGTCGACATAGAAGGATGAATTAACATTGTAATTCAATCAAACTTAGATTACAAAGTCGGACCTAAGTTTATGCACGTTAGAGCAAACATTCGAACATGCGAAAAATCTAAGGGTTGTTTGAGTGACTCGGAACTATTTGTGAAAGGATAAGCAAGAGTGTGCTTTACGAGTCGGTCAGAATCAAATGAAAACATATGCAATAGATTCCGAACCACTCGGAAAAGATTCTAAATCACTAAGAAAAGATTCTAAATCATTTGCATGTTCCAATCCACTGGTGGTGTCCGAAAAGTAGGGTGGAAACCACAGTTGAACTTGGCGTTGCGGATTTCCAATTTTGAAATAGACAACCTTGACACGGTGTCTTGGCCTTGGTCGAAGTAGAAAAATCCTTGTATCTTTGGTGATTTGACATCTTGATCACGATTACTTTTATAATTCAAAGTAGGATAATCTGGTTTGAATAACCTATAAAAGTGAATCAATTTGGTTCTCAAAGTATAAAATACTTTGGTCCAAGATTAGACACCAATAATAATTTAATTAATATAATTAAGTGCTTAATTATCCGAGTCCTAAAAGAGTGGAATTTTCCGAGTCTAATATCCATTATACTCAAATTCTATCCGAGTCGATCTAGAAATAAAACAAGTCCGATAGAGAATATCAAAGTAATGAAAATAGATATAGACAAGCATTGTTCAAACAAAACAAGCTAACTTAGAAGGATGAATTAACACTGTAATTCAATCAAACTTTGATTACAAAGTCGGACCTGAGTTTATGCACGTCGAGCAAATATTTGAACATGCGAAAAATCTGAGTGTTGTCCGAGTGACTCAAAACCATGTGTGAAAGGATAAGCAAGAGTGTGCTTTCGAATCGAGTCAAAGTTAAATGAAAACATATGCAATAGTTTCGTGACACTCGGAAAAGATTCTAAAGTACTTAGAAAAGATTCTAAATCCTTGGATGTTCCAATCCACTGGTAGTGTACGAAAAGTAGGGTGGAAACCACCGTTGACCTTGGCGTTGTCGATTTCCAGCTTTGGAAATAGACAACCCCGACATAGTGTCCGGGCCGGCGTCAAAAGCGAAAGATCCTTGTCTGTCGGTGATTTGACATCTTGCAACCGGTTATTTTTGTAATTCAAAAGTAGGATAACCTCGTCTAAATAACCTCCCAAAGTAAATCAATTTGGTTCTCAAAGTATAAAATACTTTGGTCCAAGATTAGAAACAGATAATAATATAATTAAGATCATTAAGTGCTTAATTATCCGAGTCTCGAAAGAGTGGAATTTTACGAGTCTAATATCCATTATACTCAAATTCCATCCGGGTCAGTCTTGAAATAAAACAAGCCTAATAGAGAATATTAGAGTAATGAAACTTGATCTAGACAAGCACGGTTAAAACGAAACAAGCCGACATAGAAGGATGAATTAACACTGTAATTCAATCGGACTTAGATTACAAAGTCGGACTCGAGTTTATGCACATTAGAGCAAATTTTAGAACATGCAAAAATCTGAGTGTTGTCCGAGTGACTCATAACTATTTGTGAAAGGATAATCATGAGTGTGCTTTCGAGTCGACCGGAATCAAATGAAAACATATGTAATAGTTTCAGTAACACTCGAAAAGATTCTAAATCACTCGAAAAGAGTCTAAATCCTTTGGATGTTCCAATCCATTGGTGGTGTCCGAAAAGTAGGGTGGAAACTACCGTTGAGCTTCGCGGTGCAGATTTCGAGTTTCGAAATAGACAACCCCGACATAATGTCCGGGCCTTGGTCGAAGTAGAAAAATCCTTGTCTGCTGGTGCTTTGACATCTTGAAGCCGGTTACTTTTCTAATTCAAAAGTAGGATAACCTCGTTTGAATAACCTACAAAAGTAAAACAATGTCATTTTTAAAAGATAAAATACTTTGGTCCAAGATTAGACACGAGATAATAATTTAATTAAGAGAATTAAGTGCTTAATTATTTGAGTCCTAAAGCTGTGGAATTTTCCGAGTCTAATATCCATTATATTCAAATTCCATCTAAGTTAGTCTAGAAATAAAACAAGTATGATAGAGCAATGGAACTTGATCTAGACAAGTACAAGTGCAAACGAAACAAGGCGACTTAGAAGGATGAATTAACACTCGTAATTCAATCAAACTTAGATTACAAAGTCGGACATGAGTTTATGCACGTTAGAGAAAATATTACAACATGCGAAAAATATGAGTGTTGTCCGAGTGACTCGGAACTATGTGTGAAAGGATAAAAAGGAGTGTGCTTTACGAATCGGTCAGAATCAAATTAAAACATATGCAATAGTTTACGTAACACTCATAAAAGATTCTAAATCACCGAGAAAAGATTCTAAATCCTTTAGATGTTCCAATCCACTGGTGGTGTCCGAAAAGTAGGGTGGAAACCACCGTTGATCTTGGCGTTGCAGATTTCCAATTTTGGAAATAGACAACCCTTACACGATGTCCGGGCCTTTGTCGAAGTAAAAAATCCTTGTTTGCTTGGGGATTTGACATCTTGAAGCCGGTTAATTTTGTAATTCAAAAGTAGGATAACCTTGTTTGAATAACCTACAAAAGTAAATCAATTTGGTTATCAAAGTATAAAATACTTTGGTCCAAGATTAGACACGAGATAATAATTTAATTAAGATCATTAAGTGCTTAATTATCCGAGTCTCGAAAGAGTGGAATTTTACGAGTCTAATATCCATTATACTCAAATTCCATCCGAGTGAATCTAGAAATAAAACAAGTCTTATGGAGAATATCAAAGTAATGAAACTTGTTCTATACAAGCACACTTCAAACGAAACAAGGCTGACTTAGAAGGATAAATTAACACTTTAATTCAATCAAACTTATTACAAAGTCGGACACGAGTTTATGCACGTTAGAAAAAAATTAGAACATGCAAAAAATCTGAATGTTGTCTGAGTGACTCGGAACTATGTGTGAAAGGGTAAGCAAAAGTGTGCTTTACGAGTCGGTGAGAATCAAATGAAAACATATGCAATAGTTTACGTAACACTCAAAAAGATTCTAAATCACTCGGAAAAGTTTCTAAAGCACTTAGAATGACTTGTAATCAAAACTTGCAAAAGATGAAGTCTGTACCTAATTCCTTCATGGTACTCAACATGATATATCTGCAAAGTCTTAGTCTTCAATCTCCCCTTTTTGATGAAAGGCATTCAATACTTAGATAGAAACTTTGATAGTGATATAGATCCGATTTTTCATTCTTTCTCAAGAAGTTAGAGAAAACAGAAGCAAATAAGCTTAGTGGAATAAGTGATTGAACCTTAGATTCTATTAGAGCAAGTAAGCCTAGATTGCATTAGTACTAAAAGCTGAAGTATCGAGCAATGATAGGCTGAGTTGTTCAATTTGAGCAAAGAAAATTACCGAGCAAGAAATTTAAACTCGAAATAATTGAAACACAAAAAGTAATAAGCATGAAACTGAAACTTCATTAATATTCAAAACAAATATATACACAAAAGAGGGTGAGAGAAACTCCCCTAAATAAGACAAAAAATTTCTAAATATTCTCCCCTTGCCTTTCAGCAAAAAGAAAAGGAGGTAGAATGTATCAAGAGGATACAAATTTGTATGTCCGGACAAAAAAAAATTTAAAACAGAAGAAGAAAATTTCTAAGATGGAGGGGAGGGAGCGATCTGAGTCGAGGATGGTGGACATGCAATGCGCCTTCGCGATAAGATCTTGAAGATGTAGACGAACGAGGTGGGGGCAGCACTGGTATCTCCGGAATGGGCTCGGCTTTGAGTGGTCGACCCGGAACTAAGTCGTCCAGAGGTTCATCCTCCCGGAACTTGACCGAGGGAGGTGCTGGCTCTGCTGGCGACCGACCATGGTCGGCGGGGTCTTCGACCCACTCGGACTCACTGTCCGAGCCGATCACTCCGTTTGGGGTTCCGGAGCACCTTGGCCCTCGGCTGCTTCGGCTCCTATTTCTACTCCCTTCTCCCCTTCTTCTTTCTCCTCGAGACGGAGCTGCCTCGGCCGCGAGCTTCGCTTCTTCTCCTTCTTCTTCTTCTTCTTCCCCTATAGAGGGGATTTGGCTGGACTTGAGGATTCTTCGATGTATCCGAGTCGACCGGATCTCGAGCCGCCTTGGAGCGTCTTTCTGAAGGAGCTCAATCATCTCCCTTTGCTCCTTGACTAGTGCTTTCATCTTAAGAAGCACGTCTTGCTGCTCTTGAATTTGGGATTGAGCGGTTTTCTTATTGATGGTCATAGGCTGAAGAACAGTCTTGAATGACCGGAGGGTGTCCTTGAATTCGGTGGACACCGAGGAAAGCTTGTCCATGATGGCAATGGACAAAGCGAGAAAAGAGAATCCGAGAAACACCTGAGGTGGAGGAGGTCGAGAGAGAGGAGGTTGAGTCCGAGTCCGAGGTGGAGAAGGAGGCCTCAGTTCGAGCTATGGACCCGGACACCCGGTTGGGTCTCTTGGTATCCATACCCAAGAAGTTCTTTCTTGCCAACGACAATGGCAGCCTCGAAACCGTGTTAGGATCCGAGGGAACAGGAACTTTGAATTGCTTGAAGATTAGGGTGAGAAGAGCCTCGAAAAGAAGTGGGATGGACAGGCACGGCTGCCATTTGCTCGACTATAGCGAGGAAAGAGGTCTACTTCGTAGCCCTCAAGAATGTCGTACTGAGCTTTAAGGTGCTTGCAGTTAGGGTTCTCCTTTCTTGAATGCTGTGAGAAGAAGGTCCTCATCGGTAGAAAGCACGGAAGACGAGCTTCGACTTGAGTTGAGTCATGGAGAAGTTTTTACGTGACTCAGGAAACTCTTTGGCATATTTTTCAAAGAATTCATTAGCAACCTCGTTAAAAGGTATGGGGTTGCTGTTGAGGAAAAGAGAAGAAACTTTGAAGAGACGGTGAAGAAGAGAGGTGTTGATGCGAACCGTGATGTTTTGAACTCTAGAGGTGAGGATACCCTCGGAACTAGAGAGGTCAGAATAAAACTTCGAAACGAGTTCGGGGTATATGAACTCGCTGAAATAGAGGTAATTGTAAACCCCTGTTGATTTGATGTGAGCCAACCACAAAAACTTTGTGGTCGAGAAGAATTTGTTATCAAACATTAGATGTTGGGTGGCAACGATTTTTGAGGGATTGGAGGGGCCTTCCTGGCTTTTATTATGAGGTTTCTTGGTGGTAAAACTAAGAAAATCGGGGTGGAAACCTCTTTTCGGCATGTTTGTAAGAAAAGAGAGAGATGAACTTTTGAGAGAGAGGAAAGAGAGAGAGAGAGAGAAATAGCTTGACGAAAGTGAGCGAAAGAAAAAAATGCGAGAGTAGAAAGAGAGAGTCGAGAGTAACGAGTGCTTACTTGAGACTTCTTTCACTTATCTTGAGAACGATGAAATCCTCTTCGAATGTAGAAAGCTTGCTCGAGTTCAAGTAAGTGAGAGAAAGTGTGTGTAAAGAGTAAAGTAGCGTAATGAAGGAAAATAGATGTTATTTATAGAGAAAGAAATATCCTTCGGCGTACGTTCTAACCCGACTCTTCAACGGTCGCCTCGGACCGGTGTGACTGTTCTGCTCTCCAACGGTTAGAATTCCAGTGATTGTCTCCCAACGGCTAGTTGTCCGATCGATGCGCAAGAGAAAGAGAGAGAGAAAAGAGAGATTTTAAAAGAAATTTCTGAAATTCTCCTCCGATCTAGAGATGATTTCGAAGTTTAATGTCCATTTTTCTCAAAATCTTAGTCTAACTCATTGAAGTTTCGAGTCACTCATCGAAACCGCGAGACAAACAATAACTCATAGCTCGGTATCACTAGCTCAACTGAACTAATTGTTATTTAAAGATAGAAAGTGTATAACACATAATCGAGCAAAGAAAATTTCACTTAGAATAGCACATAATCATGCATTGATCATGCCAAGCTCATTCCTAATAAAGCAAAACCGATCCTCACTAAGTGGCTCAGTAAAGATATCAGCTAATTGAAGTTTAGTAGGAATGAATTCAAGTTCAATATCACCTTTCTCATAATGGTCTCTTAGAAAATGATACCCGACCTCAATGTGTTTTGTCTTTGAGTGCTTGAACTCGGGTTCTTGGTGATGCTGATTGCACTTTGATTGTCACACTTGATTGGAATTGATTTAAATGTAAGTCCAAGATCTTTCAAGTCTTGCTTGATCCATAATATCTACACAGCATGCTCCAGCTGCAATATACTCGACTTCAACGAATTGATAGAGCTACTGAGTTTTGCTTTTTGAGTGCCAAGATATCGAGGATTAACCCGAAGCTGGCGAGCTCTTGAGATGCTCTTTCTACCAACTTTGTACCCAGCATAGTTAGCATCCGAGTATCTAGTGAGAGTCGGTTCTAAGTCTCTAGAGTACCACGGACCTAAATTCCGAGCCCCTGTAAGATATCCGAATATTCTCTTCACCGCAGTGAGAAGCGATTCTTTTGGATTAGCTTGAAATCTTGCACACAGACATACACTAAACATTATGTCTAGCCTACTGGAACTAAGATATAATAAAGATCCAATCATACCTCGATAGAGTTTCGATCTACTACTTTACCTTTCTCGTCCGAATCCAGTTTTATGCTTGCTACTCATAGGTGTTGCTTGCATGTTTTGTGTCATGAAGTTTGTACTTCTTCGAAACTCCTTGGTATACTTTGATTGATGGACATAGATGCTATCTTTGTCTTGCTTGATTTATAGACCAAGGAAGAAATTGAGTTCTCCCATCATACTCATTTGAAATTCCTGTCTCATTAACTCGGAAAAATCTCAACACAAAATTTCATTAGTAGCTCCAAAGATTATGTCATCAACATAGATCCGAGCAATAAGAAAGTCTTTCCCCTTGGTTTTTATAAAAAGAGTCTTGTCAATATGACCTCTTCTAAAATCATTTTCAACCAAGAAATTGCTCGATCTTTCATACCAAGCTCCGGGAGCTTGTTTAAGACCATAAAGAGCTTTTTGCAACTTGAAAACATGATTTGGAAATTCTGAGTTTTCAAATCCAGGGAGTTGCTCAACATACACTTCCTCTTCAATGAAACCATTAAGGAATGCACATTTAACATCCATTTGATACAATTTGATATTCATGCTAGATGCAAATGCCAATAAAATTCTAATAGCTTCAATTCAGCAACAGGTGCAAAGGTTTCCCCACAACCAATCCCTTCTTCTTAATTGTAACCTTGAGCCACAAGTCTAGCCTTATTTCGACTACCAACCCACCTTCATCCAGCTTGTTCTTGAAAACCCATTTGCTTCCTATGACTGGGTGGTCGGAAGGTCGTTTGGTCGGAGTCCGGACTTGGTTTCTTTCGAATTGATTGAGTTCCTCTTCATGGCCTCTACCCATTCAGGTTCATTTAGGGCCTATAGTGTATTTTTGGGTTCGAGTTAATGAAATGAATGCAGTGAATGCACATAGATTTTGTAGAGAGGAATGAGTTCTTACCCCATTGTTGATATCGAGACAAGATGTTTTTGAGTGAGTGGCTTGAAGCATACTTCAATGCTCTACTTGTTCTCCGGTTCACCGGATCTGTAGGTTAAATTGGTTGATCTTCGAAGTACTGTTACGAGTGAGCTTGTTCATCCGATCGAACTTCAACATTCTAAGTTGGCTCTTGAGTTGTCTCATTACGAGTCGGGTTATTCCGAATCACTTCTCTCCGAGTGACTTTGGTTTGATTCTTGATGAGGTCATTTTCACCAAGATTATCATCTTTGCTTGAGCTTCGAGTCCGAGAATGTTGACTCACTCGGTTTTCCTGTTCAATCTTATCAAAAATAATGTCTTCCACTTTGTTAGTTCTTTTATTGAAAATATGATATGCTTTGCTATGAGATGAATAACCAAGAAAAATACCTTCATCGACCGAGCATCAAACTTGGCAGGTGATCCTTACCATTGTTGTGAACAAAACACTTACTTTCAAAGGGTTTGAAGTATGAAATGTTGGGGTTCTTCCCTTTGTAGAGCTCGTATGGAGTTTTCTTTCGGATGGGTCCGATGAGGCATGCTGTTCAATGTGTAGTTTGTTGTGTTAATCGCCTCGGCCCAGAAATAGTAAGGTAAATCATGTTTAATCATTATTGTCCTTCCTATTTCTTCAAAAGTTCGGTTCTTTCTCTCCACTGCTCCATTTTGTTGAGGAGTTCTTGGCGTTGAGAAATTGTGGGAGATGTCATTCTTATCACAAAACTCTGCAAATTTTGAGTAGTCAAACTCCCTTCCATGGTCGGTTCGAATTCTATGGATTTGAGTCCGAGACTCAACTTGGATTTTCTGCGGAGCTTGCTTGAACTCTTTGAAAACTTCATTTTTGTGCTTAAGAAAACAAACCCCGGTAAATCGTGAGTAGTCATCAACAATCACAAGCACATATGATTTACCTCCAAGACTCTTGACAGGGATTTCACCACATAAATCCATATGCAACATTTCAAGCACTTCGGATGTGGAAACAATTTTCAAAGATTTGAAAGATGATCCGACCTATTTCCCTTTTGCGCATGCTTCACGATTTTATCTTTCTTAAATGCACGGTTAGGCAATCCTCTAACTAAACCATGAGAAGCAAGCTTCTTAATTTTATGCATGCTAATATAACCTAATCTACGAAGCCAAGTCCATGAATCATCATGTAGAGATGCTTTGAAGCAAGATAAATTCGACTTAGGTTAGAAAGAGGAATAATGTAGTTGTTACCTGATCTCTTACCCGAGAGCTTGGTCTCCTTGGTAGTATCATCGAAATATAACAGTTGGTCTAAGTGAATCTTACCTCTTGACCTTTGTCACACAGATTGAGAGATGCTAAGTAGATTGTACTTTAATCTCTTGATAAGGTATATAGGGCTTACCGGACTATTTCCTTTTCCAATCTTGCTTATCCCAATTATCTTGCCCTTGCTGTCATCTCCAAATATGACTTTGCCTCCCTTGTACTCTTCTAACTCGAGAAAAGAGTCTTGGATTTCCTAACATGTGACGTGAGCATCCATTGTCCAGGTACCAATGCCCTTTTGTTCTTTTACGAGCCACCTGCAAGTTAGAAACAAACTAACCTTTCTCACTTCCTCTAACGAACCCAGTAACTCCCTTTACTTGTGGTCCTCTTCGAGGAAGAAAACTCTTGGGAACCCAAATTTGAATAACTTTGGGTTTGATAAGATTCCGAGTCTTTCTTTTAGAAAATTGAGTCCGTGTGTCTTTCTTTTGAAACTCTTTCCTTTTATAAACAGGAGGAGAAGGTTTTCTCCTGTAAGCTGGGCTAGGCTCGGTCCTCCTTTCATTCTTATGAATGGGATCGCGCTCAACCTTCCCGAACTTCACGGTTCGGAATCCTTTTGAAAAGCTACGAGTAGGAATTGGATTCCTCCTCTTTGTTAAAACCAAGTCCTTCTTTTACGAAGGACACACATTGAGACCCTAAGAGCATGTCAAGGTTTTCTAACCTTGAGTAAATTTTAAAACAAGCTCTTGAGACTCATTGAGCTCTTACTTCAGATGCTCATTTTCTCTTCTGAGTGACTCGGACTCAATCTCATTAGATTGACCACTAGTCTTGAGTTCTCTTAGAGTAAGTCTCAATTTTTCTAATTCATTTTTCAAAGAGATGCTCTCAAAAGTAACAGACTCAAGTTGTTCATTAAGCTGAGAAGAATCGAATTGGACTTTTCTTCCAAAGTATAAATATATTTAGCTAAATCAACTTTTGAAAACTTGAGGAAGTATTCAATTACCTCCTGAGGATTTGTTTCCTCAATGTCCGAGTGATCCGAGTCGACTACGATTCGGCTTCCGAGTCTAAGAGTGCCATCGGACACTTTGAATCATCCGAGTCCTTATCATCTTCGATGAGTCTTCATCACTCTAAGTGGCCATCATAACCTTTTTCTTCTTTCTATCCCTCTTTCTCCTGGGACAGTCTTTGACTATGTGTTCCTTACTTGCCATATTCAAAATAGCAGGAGTTCTTAGTTAAAGATAACTTTGAAGGGGAAGAATGTTTACCTTTTCTATCCTTCTTGTCTTTCTTATAGAACTCTTCTCTTGGCTTCTTATCCCATCTCTTGTGCTTCATCATTCTTTTGAAGCCTCTAGCAATAAGTGTCATGGGATCCTCTTCGAGTCGGAGGAACTCGGATTTGCTTCTCTGTTTTACGAGGCCTTTAGTGCGATGTTCTTTTTAGTGCTGACATCTGCATCCTCCTCTCCCAGGTGGATCTCATGGGTGAGTAGCTTCCCAATGAGTTCGTCCGGCTTCGGTAAGGACAGGTTCTAAGCCTCTTCGATGGCTATAACCTTAGGACCCCATCTTCTCTTGGGTAGACTTACGAGTATCTTTACGCACATTTCCTCATGGGAAATCTTTCTACCCAAAGATTTGAGATTGTTAGTAATCTCGGTGAAGCGGATGAACATCGAGTGATGTTCTCTTCGGCTCCATCTTGAATAGCTCGTACTTGTGAAGATATTGGTCAATCTTCGCTTGTCGACTTGGCTTGTGCCTTCATAAGTGTTGACAAGCGTGTCCCACACTTCTTTAGGTCGTGTCACAGGCTGACACTCGGTTGTATTCTTACGAGCTAATGGCGCACATCGGAATGTTCATTACCTTGAAGTTCTTTCTAAACTTTTTGCTTCTTCGATAGTGTACTCAGCCTTTACTTTGGGCACGAGTCTTGTTTCATCCATCTTCATTGGAATGTAGTTGCCTACTTGTATGATGTTCCAAACATCTTCATCGTGATCCAGCAGAAAACATTCCATGAGCTTCTTTTAGTGTACGAAGTTAGATCCTTTGAACTTTGGTGGTCTGCTGGAAGATCTTCCTTTATCGAACTCTCCATTGTTACGAGCCATTTGATGTTTAAACCTTTAGATGGTTAAATCCTTTTTGAAAGGCTAGCCTCCGATACCAATTGAAGGTTTGCTCTTGGAGAGACTTAGTCACCCTAGAGGGGGTGAATAGGGTGATGAGGAAATTTAAACAAAAGCTGGAAGATTAAATTCTAAAACTAATTTTGAAATAATCCGAGTCTAGATTGGACTCAAAAAGTGTTAACTCGGAAAATACGTGGAAACCCTCCCGGGCGGAAAACCACGATCGGTGCTAATCCAAGCACCAAGTCAAATCCACTATTTTACCTGGGTGGGCAGTGAAATTAACTGATTTGGATGGATAAGATATTTTCCAAGTACACGAATTTGGACCAATTGAAGAAGTATTACATCTAGCACGATCCTAGACAGTGCGCCATGCCCGACCCAATCGAGGCCAGGATATGGCGAGCGCCGGCCACCATTCGGGCAATGGTGGACTGGCCGAGCCGAGTTCTCTCTTTTCTTCCCTTTGACTTTGTGACCTACTAACCATCCAATCAGATGGTTTCTTTATTTTTAGGGCGGTCCAATTAGACGGTCCCATTTATTTTTTACCTTTCGGTGAGCGATAAAACATAAAAGTATAGCATGATACTTACTTTTATTTAATAACGAGTAAGCCTACTACTTACTTGGATACATAGCTAATAAAGGGAAATCATTGCAAGCACACTACTTGTAAAACAATAATAAATTTGGTCTAAAGAGGCAAAATTAAACCTCCTTTTCTTTTATTTTATCCTAAGTTCTATCTCGAAAGATCTAAGCCGTAGTCTATCTTTACGTTCTTTCCTTTGAGGTCATTAGACTCAGCTTCTTCTTCCTGGGTGCGTTCCTTCAATTCCTCAATTCTGCGGGCCCTCCTCTCTTCAGCTTCTTTGGCTTCAATTTCTTTTCGACGGACACGTTCAGCCATTAGAGGGTTAATTTCGCAAATTTGGAGGGGGCAGCAGTAGGGACAACTTCTTCAGGATCCAACTCTCGGCTCTCAATGCCTTACGCCATTCGAGATCTACTTCGTTATCCACTCTAGATAATAGGAAGAAACGAAGTATTGGGTTTGCCTAGAGATGTTAACAACTTTGGTAAGTTCGTCCGAGTATTCGGCCACGATTTTGATCGATTAGAGTTACCAAACCCTTTGAACAATTCAAAGTTAGCGGGCCGGATGCAGTCCAACAAAGGAATCATTTGCTCTCTTCCCACTGTCGTAACACACGGTCAAGGAAGTAGTAGGTACTACTTTTTAGGCCCAACGAGACGTATAAAAGGGAGTTGCGTGATATGAGTCCCGAATTGAGACACCTTTTAATGCACAACATACCAAGCTATATCGTTACTATGATTCCCGAGGTACTCCTCCCACCAGGAAGTCGGGTGATCGGCTACTACCTCTTCTCGTTTTACTGGCGTAAGTGAACCACTAAATACGCATTAGTTTTCGTAAGAGCTTGAATTAGCTTTAGATGCTCCATTAATTAGATCCGCACATCACGGATGCAAAATCAAAATAAAATAAAAAAACAAACAGCAATAGAAGCGGAAAACTAAAGGATCCAAACACGAGACTTTCAACGTATATCAAAGGCGAATTAGCCTCGGCGGCGCCGGACCGAGGCTCTGTGGCTGGTGCTGCTGACCGGCTTACGCATTTTGGTCTTATCAAAGATTATTTGCTTACCTGCAACAACAGAGGGCTCCCGGAAGAGTCTTCCTCGGAATTTGCTTCAACCCTGTCTAGGCCTATGATTGTCTTAACAACTATTAGGGAGTTAGAGACTAGTAATTCTCTAATTGTTCAACTAAACTAAGTAATGTCGCTGGAGCCATGTCCCCATGACCTTCTACCAGTAAGAATCCACACTGTCGGATGGGTGATAATGGCCCGCCACCTTGGGATGATGATTGCTTCAAAATAGGCATACATGTGCCGATAGTGTTTCATCAGGTTGGTCGATTTACTCGCTTTCCGATAAGAATCCACCCTAGATTCTTATTATTCGGCTTCAGCAGGTATTTGTAAGTCTTGCGAAGGTTTTCCGACGATTTGGGTAAAAATGGTTTTGTGCGCCTATAATCGCCTAGTATGGCATTAAATTCTTCAGGTAGGGGGCACAATTCCTTATCCCCAAACATGAAGACATTATGGTGAGGGTCCTAAAAGGCCACAACAACCCTTAAGAAAGTCCAGTAGACCTTAACTTGGTGAACGCTGAATAGGACATTCAACCCATAATTTAATAACCCAAATCTGTCCGTGTTGCTCATCTCATGCATCCACCGGGTCGAGCACACTCATGAAATTCATATCTTTTGGAAGGAAGTAGAATATGCAAAATGTTCTTAGTTTGATTCGCATAAGGATTTTTACATTAGGCACTTTTTTAAGCACCAGCGTGGATCCTATTTATAAGAGCTTTCGGAGCTTTTAGAGTCCTACTGCACCTCCACCACTACATACTTCGCCAGCACACTCGGATTTCATGAGTGGTGGGCACCGGCCACCACAATGGTCGGGCCCGTTTCACAGTTTTCTTCGGCCCAAGCACTCCTTGCACCTAGTTATTTTCTACCCTAGTCCATTGCATGCGAGTCGTTTCGATATTTTGGACCATGCACTTGAGATGTTCCTTTTTCTTTTTATTATTTTCTTTTGGGGGAATGGTGGTTAGTGCATTTTTTTCAATTCATAATTTTCCCTAAGTCCTTTTGTATCATATTAAATAAAAGAACGCATTTCTTAGAACCGAGTCATCTTATATTTCATCCCATTGCATAAGAGTCATTATTACAAAGCAAATATTAAACAAACAAAAAACACCGTACAAGGGACTCCCTAATCATCAACAGCAGAAGTGGCAAAGAATCCTCTAATCATCACCATTAGAATCATCGTCAAAGATATAGTTCCCGAAGTCCTCCAAGACAGATGTGGAGAACTGACCACCTTCACCACCTTGATAGGAGCTACCTCCATGGTCCCAAGATTACAAAGCTTCATAGGTTAGCCCACTGTATGAAGACCGAGGGAATAAAGAGGATTTCTATGATGATTGAAAGCTTGCAAGGCTAAGATGTCTAAGCTCTCTTCCGAAATGCTAGGCCACGCACCGAAACACTAGGCCCGGAAGTGCTAGGGCCCGCCTATAAAGTACACCGATGATCCGCACACCATGAAGAACGTCATGAAGAACCTTGTCCGGCAGTACTACTTGGAAGGTGTTTGTTGACCGAATGGATGTGTTTGTGCCCGGGTCCACCACGAAGACTCCCGGAGGGAGGTGCTCTAGATCGACGCCTCTACAAGAATGAAAGACCAATTAGCATATTCACTAAAAGCTCACTAAAAGCAATAAAATTTGCACTCCTCTAATTTGGGAACTTACCGGAAGGTTGGGAAGGATCGCCCAATTAGGAAGTTTTGGATTCCCCAAAAGCGGATTGAAGATTGATGGACATGGTCCGGAATTGTTTTCGGTCATACTAAAAATTAATCCTATGGTGTTAGCCAAAAATACTTTTAGCATACAACTAAAAATAAAGAGCATAAAACTCTTACCCCTCACCAATTCCTAGGGAAAGGAAGCCCAACACATTCTTCCTCCGGAATTTCGGGAATTCTTACGTAATAAGGAGGTCCCCGTGTAGAGTAACATCCACATCAAGGCTTGGAATATGAATATCCGTCGGTGTAAGCTGGCAAAAGATGAGGTTAATTTCCATGCAAGAAATTCAGCTATGATAAGAAAAAGAGTTGAGAACTCATCAATTGAGTCATAATTCGCGTCGCATACTAAGTATAGGATGTGTGAAAATTTAAGAATGAGGTATAAGGATACCCCACTACAAGAACCGTTGCTCATTTAGAGGAAGGGAGCAAAAGTAGAACATGGTATGGGGTGGATCGACCAGAACAAGAGAAGGCCACGTGTTGACTCGGATTTGAGGTATGACCCTCTCCCCAAGATACCAACAAAATCCAAAGGGACCTTCAAACAAGATTCTCCTGTCGCTCAATTCTCGTGCAACAATGATGCTTGGAGGGAGTTGGAGTTGGGCCCAAGGATGAATGTTATCCTACATTCAAGATTTATCAAGAAACAAGCAAGCAAGAACCAAAGGTAGCAAGAAAATGGAAGAAAAATAGTGCATAATCAAGGCTGGAGTCCACCACGGGCGAGGCCCACGAGCAGTCCCATAAGCTATGGGCAGGGGCACCAAGCATATTTTAAGGCAAATTTTGAGATTAAAGAGGCATACCGAGGTCACACGGTTGAGGGATGATCTCAAGAAGTCTATCCCATGAATCTTAGGACATTGAACATAGACCTTAGCCCACGCTACGGAGGTCGAAAATGCGGGTCGATTCGTTGAACCGGGAGAAAGATGTGGTAAATATTCGTATAACCATGGCTGCATGATCATAATTGATTAAATTTTTTATCCACACAAGACAAAAAAATACCTTGGAGAAAGGGAGAATTTGAGTATACCTCAACAATTTTCCACAAACCACACAACGGTAAATAGTTGGTTGAGTTCGGCTCTCGGTCTTGTGTGTCGCACACCGGCACGGAGGCCCCTAATGAGGCAAGTATACACAGGAGCACCCTAATTGAGCTCTTTTATTTCATCAAGGTCCACTAAGTTCTCCAAATAATGAACATAAACCTTAGTAGTTTGATCGGAAAAAGAATCGTACTCAAGAGAAAACCAAGCATAATTCGGACTTGTTGTTGAGGAGAATGGCGAGGCCAAAACCTAGTATCCTCCAAGGTCTCAAAAAGACGAGTATACTTAAAGAAATTGTCCGAGGAAACCTATCGACTACAGAGCCAAAAAGGTGATGAAGATAGTCATGATTTTTATACAAATTCCGATCATAAGCTAGAGGTTCTTCTAAAAAGCCCAAACAGGATAAAACAGACAAAATCAAGAGGAGTGATGGTCATTTCCCCAAAGGGAAGGTGAAAAGTGCTAGTGGTATCCCAAAACGCTCACTAATGGCTCTAATGGGATCCTTCTCTCTTTTGTCAATGAGGTGGTTCAAGGCAAGGAAAAATTGACCAAACCCTAGGCATTATGCATGATATCTTCAAGAGGAAAGTTCGAATTGAGCCTTTACGCAAGACAAAAATAGAACAAGATTTTTAGTTGAAAAACTACTCTCAATGAGCAAAGGAAGGAATTTAAGCAGCTTACCAAAGGAGTGATAGCAAGTGACAAAACATGACTATCGGCCTCCACCAAGAGGTCACTGGGGTTCCACTCATTCCGAGGACGCCATTCCCATTCAAGGAAGTTGACTTTAACAAATTTGTTAACTCTAGACCTCCTTGTAGGATGGGCTTTTCTCCTAGACATTTTGGAGGAAAAGACTTTGAGAACCAACTAGCTTTTAAGAAGAAGCAAAGCAAGAAAGCACAAGAAGAATGCAAGAGTAAGAAGAGGATTAAGTGTGCAAAGTAAACACACCAAACACCCCTTTTATAGGCAAACTTGGTCAAGATAGCTAACCATAGAAGACAAGATCAAGCAAGTAGTAGGAGACCAAGGTAATCCGGCGGAAGCACGCCGAGGGCAAGGCTCGCCAAGGGCTGACCGGCGGCGGCCACGAGGTGCTGTGATCACTGCTATAGGAACCACTTTTAACGACGGGTCTTTAACGATAGTTAAAAGGACTAACTGTCACGAAACCGGACCGGTGCCATTTTTGAATAATAGGCACTTTTTAACACATATAACAACGGTTCTCATGTCCACCTAGCTTGAAGAGTCCCATCAACCGTGGCATATGACTCGTTGGCATCTTATGCATGCAAATGGAATTTTCGGACCCACCAATCAGCTTTTTCAAATCAAATTTTTCACTCTGTTTTTACTTGAATTATTTAGGTAAAACATCGAGCTTTCATCAATTTGATCATACACTAACAAGTATGTTAGTACAACAGATTGTTTAGCCAAGCTTTAGATCAAATAACGATCGAAGTTTCATCATCAAAATATACCAAGTTTCGGGCTCGATCAAGCCAAGCTTAGAACCCCTTACCGGACTTCAAAACGCATGCATCGTGATCAAGTCTAAGCCCCATTTTGGAGTTCAGGTTCAATTAAAACCAATTCCAAGCAATACACAATAACTAATATCGAAAATCGAGGTAAGTACCCTTTAGGGTCTACTTTGACCATTCATTTTTTAAACTCGATCAAAGTGGCGGCTAACTGTAGACACCTAAAAAGTGTCGTCTCTTATCTCTTTAATTTTGTATTTTATTCTCGTTAGCCCGATCATGAAATCCCGAGTCCTGTTTGAGGATTTGGATCTCGGACTCGTGCTTGATTGGTGCGACATAAGCCGATAAACAACAAAGAACCCGAGCACCAAATAAATAGCCTTTTGCCTTGGGTCGATCCAAAATTTCCACTTTCTTTCGGACGATCCAAGAACCAGGCCAAGCCTTCCGAGATAACGGAGCCCAGTGTTGTGTACTAGGAAATTCCAAGTTTAGAATACAGACATTTTACTTTTGTCCAATCGGACAAGGAGCTGCAAACCTGAAGAAGGCTGTTAAAACGTTGCATTTCATGATCATGAGCATCAAAGTGTTGCGTTTAAGCTCCACAAAACAGATCCACTTGAGACTAAGAGCTTTTCCCTCAAAACGACGTTGTGGCCGGTGCCTGCAACCCCGAATTTTAAGTGAAACACTGCGTTTTGGCTTGGAGAATCCCTTGGAAACACGCTAGGGCACGAAACCCTAGGAGCACCTGGGTGGCCGATGCCGTGAATCGGGTTCTATCCGGTTTTATCTTTGCTTTATCCAGTTCAATCTTGTGAGATTCTCGGTGTGGTTTATTCCCAGCTGCTTGGACGGCTGGCCCACGCAAACCCTAGGTCATTTGTGACCTAGGTCCTCTCCTATAAATAGAGAGCATTGGCTCTCATTCCTAGGACGGCTTTCTCCTATGCTTAATGCTGCAGAAACCTAACTAGAGCACTTATACTTAAATGTTACTCGCCAAAATCAATTCCTCCTTTCTACTTATCGCCATTGAATTTATGCAAAGAGATAAAGAATATTAAGTTATTCCGATCTCCGGGCATTTATTCAACTTATCTTTCCTACTCCTTGCACATTCACCTTCATAAAAGCAAGCCCTTTCTTTGATTTGTCGTTGTCGCATCAAGAGATCCAATGTAGAGATCCAAATCAGCAAGGTGGGATAACCTAAAGACAATCGTTCAGCCTTCAAACGGTTATTTAATTTATGTTTTATTTATCGCTTTACGTATTGTAGATTAAAGAGATATAATCGCTTCTTTTAATTCCTCCCCGCCCGATGTAATCTTTTAGTTTTTTGCTTTTGTTTCTTTATCGCTTTCTTTATTGTTTTCCTTTAATTCCGTTTGGTTGGTTTTTATTATTATTTAGCATGTGGTTGTATGTTTGTGTTTAGCACATTATTTTAGTATACTAATCAAACTAGTAATGGCCGTCTTCGGACAGGCGGAATGGAAGGGTTTTCCCTACATTTCGTACCCTCGCCCCGAATCGATTCTTGGTTCTAAGACCGATGGAGTCGATTTTAGCCTATTTTAGTCTTAGTTTTTCCCATACTAATATTGGAAGAGCAAGTTTTTGTTTTGTTAGTTTTCTCCCAAAACCGACTAGCGACTCCTCTTTTGCTTTATTCTTACTGAAAAATGCATCTCGCTTATTTTCCGATTACAGGGTAAAAAAGATATCTGGATCTACCTGCCATGCCGAAGCCGAGGCCGACGGTTTCAGCCCAAGCCTCGGCCAGCACCGGTGACCGTCGAGTGTAGGCTGGGTGGTCGACGGCTGAGGCTTGGGTCCGGACCGATGTTTTCACACCGGTCTGTCCCTAAAGCCTCACGGCAGTAACCCTAATTTCTAAATTTTATTTGTTCTTCAATTAGGAGATAATATCCCAGGAATTGTAAAAATGATTTATAAAATAAAATGATTAATAAAAACGCCAATCAATTCAATCCGATTTAATCTGTTAATTTAACTTAATAAAATTCAGAACTCTTAATAAAGAGATCAATCCCCACTTTCAAAAATTTATCTTCCAAAATCCAAAATCATTTTCAAACCCCGTTTTCCAAAAACCAAAAGAAACGCCAAAGAGATGCGTGGGGAAGCACGGCCCGTTCCGACCAAGGGTCGTGGTTCCTACAGAAGGGTTAGTTTGTTTCTATTTTACAGGTCACTTAGAAACGAAAGGGTCATTGGTACTTAGAGAATGGTTGCTCACACCATATGTCTAGAGACTCAAGGCTCTTCTCGAGTTAGAAGAAATGAAAGGAGGAAAAGTCACATTTGGAGACAATAGCAAAGGCAAGATAGTTGGAATTGGAAGAATTGGTCAAGGAGACAATTCAATCAGTCCGAGTGTCAAAGGGCTCAAGTACAATCTTCGAGCATTTCTCGGTTATGTGACAATGATAAGAGGTAAGATTCACTTATACCAACTGCTTCATTTCTTATGCAGATCACCAAAGAAACAAAGCTCGCAGTGTCCGAGATCAAGTAACACTTACACTATTCGTCTTTCCGATTCTAGTCAAGATTTATCATGCTTAAAAGCATCTTTAAATGATGATTCATGGACATGGCATCATAGATTAGGCCATATCGAGCATGCATACCATTAAGAAGCTTGCATCTTATGGATTAGTTAGGGGTTTACCTAATTGTGCATTTAAGAAATATAAAATTTATTAGGCATGCATAAAAGGAAAGCAAGTAAGATCATCTTTTAAGCCACTTAAGACAATATCCACATCCAAAGTACTTGAATTTATTCATATGGATTTGCGTGGTGAAATTCTCGTCAAAAGCTTAGGAGGTAAATTATTTGTGCTAGTTATTGTTGATGATTACTCACGATTTGCCTAGGTGTGTTTTCTAAAGAACAAGAATGAAGCATTCAAAGAATTCACTAAGATTTGCAGGAAAATTCAAGTGGAGTCCGAGATTCGGATCAGGAGAATTCAAACCGACCATGAAAGGGAGTTCGATTACTCGGAATTTACGAGACCTTTATGACAAGAATGGCATCTCCCACAAGTTCTCAACACCAAAAACTTCTCAATAGAATAGAGTAGTGGAGAGAAAGAACAGAACCCTTGAAGAATTAGGAAGGACAATGATGATTGAAAATGATCTACCTTATTATTTCTAGGCCGAGGCGATCAACACAGACAAACTATACACTCAACGGATGCCTCATCAAACCCATTCTAAAGAAGACACCCTATGAGCTATACAAGGGAAAGAAGCTCAATATCTCCTACCTCAAACCATTTAGATGTAAATGCTATGTGCATGACAATGGTAAGGAACATCTTACTAAGTTTGATGCAAGGTCGGATGAAGGTATAATTCTCGGTTACTCATCTCATAGTAAAGCTTATAGAGTTTTTAACAAAAGAACTAACAAAGTGGAAGAAAACATCCACATTGTCTTTGATGAGATTAATCTTGGCAGGATAAGTGAATCTACCTTCTCGGATCTCAAGCTTAACAGAGATAAAGATGATATTGCTTGAAGCTGAGATATTTGAGGTAACTCATAATGAAGTGACTCGGAATGAACAAGTTCAAGAGCCGGTGCAGAATCGTTGAAGAACAAGCCAATGTAGAAGATCAGCAAGAGCGACCAATTGAAGATCAGCCTATTCAACCAATAAACTTGGTAAACCGGAGGACAGGTAGAGCTTTCAAATATGCATCAAGTCACCCACTTGAGAATATACTTTCGATATCAACAAGTGGGGTAAGAACTCGATCTTCTTTGCAAAATCTATGTGCATTTTCAGCATTCATCTCATTAACTCGAACCTAAAAATGTACTAGAAGCCTTAAATGAACCTGAATGGGTAGAGGCCATGCAAGAAGAATTGCATCAATTTGAAAGAAACCAAGTCTAGACTCTAACCAAACGACCTTCGACCACCCAATTATAGGAACCAACTATTTTTTCAAGAACAAACTGGATGACGGAGGGATGATAGTCGAAATAAGACCAGATTAGTTGCTTAGCGGTATAACCAGGACGAGAGAATTGATTGTGGGGAAACCTTGCACTTATTACTAGGATTGAGGCAATCAGAATTCTCTTAGCATTTGCATCTAACATGAACTCAAGCTTTATCAAATAGATGTTAAATGTGCATTTCTTAATGGTTACATTCAAGAAGAAGTTTATGTTGAGCAACTCGATTTGAAAAATCTCAATTTTCAAATCATGTTTTCAAATTGCAAAAGGCTTTATATGGTCTCGAAATAAGCTCCCAAAGCTTGGTATGAAAGACTAAGAAGTTTCTTGGTTGAAAATGATTTCAAAAGAGGTCGATTGGCAAAACTCTTTTACAAAAACCAAGGGGAATGATTTTCTTATCATTCACATCTATGTTGATGATATTATTTTTAGAGCTACTAATGAAACTCTATGCCAAGAGTTTTCTAAGTTAATGAGACATAAGTTCCAAATGAGCATGATGGGATAACTCAATTTCTTCACTGGACTAGAAATCAAGCAAGAAAAGGATGGCATCTATGTCCATCAATCAAAATACACCAAGGAGTTATTGAAGAAGTACAAGCTACAAGATGTGAAACATGCAGTTACACCTATGAGTAGCGAGTTTAAAACTAGACTCGGATGAGGAAGGTAAAGCTATAGATAAAAAACTCTACAAAGGTATGATTGGATCTCTACTCTATCTCACATCTAGTAGGCCGGATATCATGTTTAGTGTTTCCCTTTGTGCAAGATTTCAAGCTAATCCTAAGGAATCACATCTCACCGTGGTGAAGAGAATCTTTAGATATATTGCAAGGACTCGGAATCTTGGTCTCTGGTACTCGAAAGACTTAGAAGTGACCCTTACTAGATACTCAAATGCTGACTATGCTAGATACAAACTTGATAGAAAGAGCACATCCGGAGCATGCCAATTTCTGGGTCAATCACTCATCTCCTAACATTCAAAGAAGCATAACTCGGTTGCTCTATCAACTGGCTGAGGCTGAGTACATTGCAGCTGGAGCTGTTGTGCTCGGATTCTCTGGATCAAGCAGCAGTTGAAGGATCTTGGACTATCTTTCACATATATTCCAATCAAGTGTGACAACCAAAGTGCAATAAGCATCACCAAGAATCCAGTTCAACACTCAAAGAGAAAACTCATTAAGGTCGGGTATCATTTTCGAGAGACCATACTGATACATGTGATATTAAACATGAGTTTATTCCTACAAAATTTCACAATTGATATTTTCACTAAGCCTCCGAGTGAAGATCGGTTTTTCTTTATTAAGAATGAGCTTGGCATGTTAAATGCATGATTACCTAAGTTATTGCATGAGTTATTCTACTATCATTGTTTGTTATATGCTTTGAGTAGATAACAAATGGATCGATTGACACATAATGAGATTGAGCCATGAGTTATAAATTTTACGAGTGTGTTCCGAGTAACTCGGACATATTACTTGAGTCATACTCAGATTTGTAGCAAAATAGACATCAAAATTTTGGGATCATCTCTAGATAAATGGAGAATCTCAAAATTGTTTTCAAAAATCCTTTCTCTCTCTCTCTCTCTCTCTCTCGTCACATGATTAGCCAGAGAAACTAGCCGTTGGAAGGAAGCTATTGGAAAACTAGCCGTTATGCTTTAAAAGACAACGGTCCGATAACCGTTGCTTGGTAACCGAGTCAAAAGGCGGTTGAAAGCTTTTACTCTCACCGCTTAGTTTTAACTCATTTATTTTACCTACTTATTGCTCACTCTCTCACTCTCTTTGCTCTCGAATTCATTCACTCACGCACTCAAACTCTCTCTCTCTCTCTCTTGCTCTCTTTATTTCTGAATCATTGGTATTCTCCCTCTCTCTACTCTTAAACACTCTCTCTCTCTTCTCCAAAATGCCTAAGAGAGGATCAACTGTGGATCGAGGTTCGGTCACAAAGAAGGCTAGAACCAAGTCTACTCGTTACGAGGCCGCTCAAGGAAAAGGGAAAGACCCCGCCTCGGAAGACCCAAAACTCAATGTCGCCCAACATTTCTTCATGGACAAAAAATTCTTCCCAAAGACTTCTTTTTCTTGGTTGAAACACATCGTCAAAGCTGGTTTTTACATCTATCCGTGCTTTTGTGAGTATATCTACCCGGACTTAGTTACTAAATTCTATACTCACATAACGATAAGAGATAACGTTATCTCTTCGTTGTCCAAGGCAAGTTGATTCACATCAACCCCGATTTACTTCATAAACTCTTCGATGTAAAGGCTCTCTCTCTCTCTTAATTCCAATCCCATCCCTTTCATTGAAGTCGCAGATGACTTCTTTGAAAAGTTTGCCAAAGAACCTCCTCAATCCGGAAAGAATTTTTCCGTGACTCGGATGACCTCCGAAGCAAAACTTTTGTGCTTCATTCTTATAAGGACTTTCTTTTCTTACTATCTATGAAAAGAGAACCCCAATTCTAAAGTTCTCAAGGTTCTCTATGACATTCTAGAGGGATACGATGTAGACCTTTTTCCATGCATTCTAAAACAGATTGCTTTTGTTCCATCTAACCGAAAAAGACTCCTTATCCTTTCGGAGCTCTTCATCCTTTCGAGCTCTTCTTTCATCTGTTTTTACTCGGTTTGGGGTCGAACTTCCTTATGACCCAAACTCTTTTTAGAGCCTGCCATTTGTTTTGGCATAGGTGAATTCATAGGTCTTAGATATCGGAAATCAAACCCGGTGTCCGGGTTCACTCTCCTGAATTAGCAACTCCTCCTCCACCTCGGACTCGGACAAGTCCTAAGGTCCCACTTCTCACCGTCTGGACCATCCACTTCTCTGCCTGCCCCTTCTATTGAGCTTCTTCGAAGGTGGCCAACAAATTTGTTTCTCTCGGTCGTAGAGTTACAATTATTTCTAGGATCCTTCAAGGCTTTCAACCCATTACCGACTCAGCTAGGCTTAGACTCAGCTTAACCGGAGTCAAGATCTAATTTCGAGCTGAAGGAGATAATCAAGCAACAACATGATTAGATTCGTCGCCTCCAAGAGAGAAGGTCCGAGGCAGCCGAGGACTCGGAACCGTAAGAAGACAAATATGAGGAGTCCTCCGGTTCTTCCGAGTCCGAGTCGAAGAAGCTGAAGAAGAAGCGGAAGAAGGCCAAGGAGAGGCTGAAGGAGGAGCTGAAGAAGGAGAAAAGGAGGTTGAAGCGGTTCCACTCGAGGACAAGGGCACCAAAGAACCTGAGGTGATCTCTTCGATCATACTCGAGTGCCTCGGAAGAGCCCGGTGACGTAGGCCAATCTAGGGCATCTACCTCAAAATCTCAGCCTACAGCAGCTTTTGCTGAGGAAGATCTATCTTTGGTTCACAAAACCAAGATCATTCCACTACCCGATCTACCACTTCGTTGCAACCTCACCCAGCCTACTTCTACTCAAGGATACAGGCGTAAGCGCACCACTCATTCTTCTACTTCACCCCAGACTGCCCCTCCTTCTTAATTTCAATTTTTTTTCCAATATCTTATGTTTTTAGTTGTTATTTCCTCCCTCTTTTTGTTATTTTTGTTGAAATGCATAGGGGAGAAAAAGATAGAAAATATAGATGTTTGGTTTAGGGGAGTTTTTCCCTTAGTTGCTTTTGTGTTTTTTCATTTCTTAGTTTCGTGTAAATTGTTTCAACTAAGTAATGAAATTCACTTATTTCTGTGCATATCTATTTTTGAGCATATATTTTCATGCTTAATCTGATATATTCTTTATTCCGTAACAAGTATGCTCTGATTGTTTCAAGAAGCATGGTCTAAGTTATATATGATCTAAGCTGAACTGTTACTTATCCATCATTATTTTTTTGCTCGATCATCTCTCAATGAAAACTTAACTCTTTGAACTAATTAGTTTCTATCTTAAGTATGGAATGCCTTTCATCAAAAAAGGGGATATTGAAGACTCAGGTACAACTCTCTATCTCTCGTATTGTTTTGATTCTAAGTCAATCTAAGCTTTTAAGAAGCTCATATCTAAGTTTTCATTATGTTCGACACACTCATAAACCATTCATGAAGCATAACATTCTTAACCGTATTTTTGACCCACTCGGACACAACTCGGAACAATGGCAAGAGTAAATAATTTCTCAAACACCTTTATTTTGAGCACCGACTTGATATTCTAAGTGAAAATGAATTATTGCGTTAATTCCACTTTCTAAGTCAGTTTATTTATTGAGAAATATTTACTTGATCAAGTTTATATATTCTGATGATTTATTATTTCTAACTTGATCATTTAAGGATTGACTCAAGATGGAATTTGAACCTAATGAACATTAGACTCGGAAAATTCCATTCTTTTAGGTTGAAAATAATTAAGTGCTAATTACTTTGGATTAATTATTATCTTTGTCTAATCTTGGACCAAAGTATTTTTATACTTTGAGTACCACTTTAATTTACTTTTGTAGGTTGATTAAACAAGCCTAATCTATTTTTGAAATGCAAAAGCAGCCAGTTTCTAGTCGTTAAACACCATCGGATAGAAATCAACCATTTACGGACATGGCTCGGACACCGTGTCGGGGTTGTTTGTTTCCAAATCCGGTAAACTTCAACTTCGTGTCCAACGGTTTTTCCACGCCAAACTTCAATCACAACCAGAGGGATGGACCACTTTTAAGCCAAGAACCACAACACAATATTCACATCCCAACGAATTCTTTTATGAGTGACTCAAACTAGCCATTACAATGGCTATTGAAGCTCACCAGTCCGGAACAAGTCACAACGGTCATTCTGCCTGGCTGTGTATAAATAGAAGCCACTTCACAAGACTTGAAGATTGCTGAACACATTGCTTAACACTTACTTAGTGCATTCTAACTCAATCTTCAGCTTGCAACTCCAAATATGTATTTCTTACTTTTTGAGTTATAAAGAAAGACTTGTAATCACTTCTACTCTTTCTAGTTTCTTTCTAAGTCCCTTGACTGAGCTGTAAGGGTTAACTCAGCTCGGTTGTCCCCAACTGTAAAGGCCATCTCGGTTAGGAAGTACTAGATCGGATAAGGGAACTTCGAGTCTAGGAACACTTGTCGGGAATTGTCTAAGGGAGCAATTGTGTAAAGAGTCAGTCCTTGTAATTGTGCATTCAATTAGTGGATATGACTTGGTGCTTAGATTAGCACTATCTCGTAGTTTTCTACCCCAGGAGGGTTTCTACCTACTTCATTGTGTATTTCACTTTCTAAGTCCAATCTAGACTTAGAATTTGTTTCTATGTCGGCTTTGTGCAAAACAGTTTGTAAATTCTGAAAAATCTTCCATCACCCTATTCAACCCCCTCCCTAGGGTGACTTAGTCTCTCCAAGAGCTAATCTTCAAGTTCCGAGTAAGGCTCGGCGTCACATCAACCAAAGTCAAGCCTTGGTTAGTGAGCTCAAGGAGGTGATCAAGCACAACCAAGATCAAATTCGACACCTCTAGGAGAAAAGATCCAAAGCTGCTGAGGACTTAGAACCATCCTCTTAAGAAGCTTTACCTTCTAAGACTTCAAGCTCTTCTAACTCAGAGCCGGAAGGAGAAAAAGGAGGAGAAGAAGAAGTAGAAGCAAAAGCGAAGCAGCAGCAGCGAAGTAGAAGAAAAGGAACAGCTGAACTAAGAGCTAAGGGGAGAAAAAACCTAAGGTGATCTCCTCATATCATACTCAGTCTACCTAAGAAGAGGTTGGTGATGTAGGCCAGTCAAAAGCCCCTCTCAATTGAACGACCTCTAGTTGAAGAGACTGCGGGTTTAGAAGAAGAACCAAAGGATGTACAACCTATGACTCGCACGAGTGTGCTACAAGTTCCCGACTTGCCTCGCTTCTGCCTTGACCAGCTGCATCTACACAAGGCTACGACGCAGACAAGGTCCCCGTTCTTGTGCCTCCACTCGCACTTGCTCCTCCTCCCTCTTAATTTCAATTTTTTTTTTTTGTCCAACATCTTTGTACTTTCTTGTTATTTCCTCCCTCCTGTTTGTTTTTGATGAAATGCATAGGGGAGAGAAATAGATAGATGTTTGGCTCGGGGGAGTTCTTTATTTTCTAAAGTTTTTTTTTTTTTGTTGTATATTAATTTCGAGTTTCAATGAAATTTTCTTATTTTTGAGCGAGACATGAGCTATATCTTTTATATCTTACATTTACTCGATATATTTTACCACTGCTTTGATACTTGCTCATAACCCTTTGATAAGTATGCTCGATACTTTGATAAGTATGTCTTGAGTTGTATTTGATCAAAAGCACTCGATATTTTTATGTATTATTATTTTTGCTCCGATCAAAATGCAATGAAAACTTAACTTTTTGAACTATTAGCTTCTATCTTAAGTATGGAATGCATTTCATCAAAAGGGGAGATCGAAGACTCGGGTATAACTCTCTATCTCTCTATGGTTTTGATTTCAAGTCATTCTAATTATTTAAGAAGTTCAACTTTAAGTTTTCGAGTTTGTCCGACCCACTCGTAAATCATATCTTAAGTAAAAAGCACTTAACTGGATTTCCGACCCACTCAAACATAACTCGGAAAGATGACATTGAGTAAATAATTTTACAAACACTTCATATTCCGAGCACTAACTTAATGTTCTAAATGAAAATGAATTACTAAGTTAATTCTATCCTCTAAGTCAGATTATTGAATGAAATTATTTACTTGATCAAGTTTATGCATTCTAATTATTCAATCTTAATAACTTGATCACTCAAAGGATTGACTCGAGATGGAATTTGAACATATTAAATATTAGACTCGAAAAATTCCATTCTTTCAGTCGAAGATAATTTAGCACTTAATTATTTTGAATTAATTATTATCTTTGCCTAATCTTGGACCAAAGTATTTTTATAATTTGAGTACCACTTTAATTTGCTTTTGTAAGTTGATTAAAGTATTTTAATCTTATTTTGAAAAGTAAAAGCAACCGACTTCCTACCATTAAACACCAACGGACACAAAAACACCTTTTCTAGACAAGACTTAAACACAATGTCGGGGTTCTTTGTTTCCAAATCGGTAAACATCAACTTTGAGTCTAACGTTGTTTCCACCCCAGATTTCAGTCACAATCGATGGGATGGATCACTTTTTGAGCCAAGGACCAAAGCACAACGTTCATCTTACAATAGCTTATTTTTTGAGAGACTCGGACTAACCATTATAACGGCTAATGAAGCTCACAAGTCTAGAACTAGTCTCAACGGATACTTTGCACCGCTGAGTATAAATAGAAGTCTTCTCACAAGACTTGAAGATTGACAAACCTACTTGCTAAACATTTACACATTTCATACTCACTCAATCTTTTAGCTTATAACTCTAGTTCTTAAGTTTTTGCTTTCCGAGTTGTAAAGAGAAAGTCTTGTAATCACTTCTACATTTTCAATTCTCTACTAATTCCCTTGACCGAGCTATCGTGGTTAACTCAGCTTAGTTGATCCCTACCTGTAAAAGTTACCTCGGTTAGGAAGTACTAGATCGGATAAGGGAATTTTTGAGTCTAGGAAAAACTTGTAATTGAATTGTCTAAGGGAACAATTCTGTCAAGAGTCGATCCTTGTATTTTGTGGATTCAAAATAGTGGATTTGACTTGGTACTTGGATTAGCACAGTATGTGGTTTTCTCCCCCTGGAGGGTTTCCACGTAACTTAACCTCTCCAAGAGAAAACCTTCACTAACTATGCTAATAACTAAGCCACAAATATGAAAACTTGGTCCAAAAGTCATTTAGGTGGTGGCATGGTGTAGGAACCACAACACACCCCCAATAGGGGAACCGGATCGAACTGTGTTTCCCCACGAAGAATTGGCTCTCTCTCTTTTGAAATTGATTTTGATTAATTTGAGGTTAGTTTCTTATTAAGATAATTTATAGAATTAGACTTTTTAAAGTAGTTTTAAGTGAAAGTGCGATTAGTGATTTTTATTTTGCATTTTATTTTAGAAATTAATTTTAAAGAACTCTTCGGATGCTATTTCAAAAGTAAAAGAATTAAAAAATAAAAATTCATTTTGCCGCAAAGCTTCTCAGCCAAGCGGTGAAAACTGCCTGGCCAGGAGCTAAGCCCGATTACTACCAAGCATCGGCTAACGCCTACTCTAACCGGTAACCGATGCCGGCTATTTGGGTGAGATTAAGAAATCAATATCGGTCAAATAACTTAAGCTCCAAAAATGATTCATTATTTCCATTTTTACCTAAAATCCCCGAGAGGTAATTTTAAGAAATAAAAGACAAAAACAAAGGAGTCACTAGTCGGTTCTAAGAAATAAAAACCGATAAAAATAAAATAAATACTTTTCTAAATTCAGTATAAAAAACTAAAGTCGAAAAAGGTTTTAGAAAAGGACTTCATCCGTATTAAACCAAGGATCCGATGTTCGGGGACTAAGGTATGAAATGAGGAGGAGTGGTCCTAATTCTACCCATTAACGAACGACCTTTACTTATCTAAAATATGAGTTAAAATTGTGTTAAATCAAACAGGCAACCAACATACTAATTACTAAATTGAAACACTCAAAACATGCTTTGAAAGTGATAGATGAAGTAGTAATAAGCAAAATATTTTATGCGCATCGAGTATTAAATTTTGTGTGTATTAGTACACCACTACAAATATGACTTTTATTACGGGCTTTTAACGACGTTTAAAACAAAATCGTCCTAAAAACCGATGCGGTGGCATTTTTGTTAATAGGTGGTCTTTTATTACATCCATTACTATGGTTCTTTCACTGAACTGTAGTAATAGATCACCACATCACCTTTTACTACGGTGCAATGACATAACAATAGTAATAGGTCCTCTATTATTATGGTTTTTTAATTGAATTGTAGTAAAAAGTCGATCGAAAAATCTAAAAGAACTACCTGCTACCCACCCTAGTTTTACTATTTGCTCTCTACTATCGCTTTTACTCTCCCTCTCTAGTTGCTCTCGTCTCATTTACTCTCGCTCGATGTCACCGCCTTTGTCGTCGGTCTCGGTCTCCTTGCCATCGTTGTCGGTGCCGCTCTCCTCGCCATTGTCGATCTGTCGTTATCGCTACTCTCGCTCTCGCCTCTCGCTATCGCTGTGGTTGCTACTCCCTCTTGCCTATCGCTCACTCTTGTAATTGTCGTCGTTCTTCCGGTATGATTTTCTCTCCCTCTCTTATTTTTTGCATAAATTTATTTGCAAAATAGGTTAGTTGAATGTTGAATGTGTGTGCAATACTTAGTTGAATGTTGAGAATGTGGATAATGTTTGAGATTGTTGAAATGTTGAATGTTTAATGTTGAGAATGTGGATAATATTTGTTTAGTTTGTAAAATTGAAAATTCTTGAAATGTTTGAGATTTTAACAAATGGGTTTAGGGGCTTAGGATTTAGTAATTTAGGGAAGTGGAATGATAGTTAGGGTTCACGAGTTTATATGGTTTAGGTAAATCGAAAGAGTTGTGGCATAGGGTTTATGGTTTAGGTAAATCGAAAGAGTTATAGCATATGGTTTGGGGTTTAGAGAAATAAAAAGATTTATGGTTGAGAGTTTGAGGAAATGGAAATATTTGTGGTTGAAGGTTTAGGAAAATGGAAAGATTTATGGTTTAGGGTTTAGGGATGAAAATTTTATAGAAATTGTACGTAATTGTAAACATTTTTGGATATAGAGCTATTCCCAAAAACTTGTCATAAGGATAAATTTGTCTCCAAATTTGTTTATTTTGATGAGGTGATGTTGGGGTTAACTCATTTTTCCAATTATCGAAATTTTCAATTTTCTTTTGGTTGCAAAGTTGTTATATTATACATGATCCTAAACTAGAGTACATGATTTTTTGAAGTTTACGTAAAGCAAAGAACAACGAATATGAAGAAAATGTCGAGGCCACCTTTGAATTTGCTTTAATAACCCAAGACATAACAGGAACCGAAGTTCCCATGACCTTATTGTCTTTAACAATGAGGTGATAACGAGGTTAGGTTCACAGGGCAAAACATAGAGTCTATCTACTACGTGGGTCTATCCATGAAGAAAGGTAATAGGGGTAAAGGGTTCATCGGAGAAAAAATGATAAACAATCAGGAATTATTACTAGTTTTGTCATTGTTTATCACCTTTTCTCTAATGAACCCTTGACCCCTCTTCCCTTTGACCGACGCTCGCTGCAAATAGACTCCATGTTTTACCTTGTGAACCCGACCTCATTGTTAAAGACAAAAAGGGTCATGGGAAAAATAGTTCTTGTTATGTGTTGGGTCGTTAAAGCAAATTCAAGGATGGCCTCGACATTTTCTTCATGTTCATTGTCCTTTACATTTTACATTTTGTAAACTTTAGTAAGCTTGGCTAGAGGGCCCCTGTTGGATGTCATTTCTTACCGTGGGTTTAACATCAATGGATTCTCTTTCTATACAAAGAACCAGGACAATAGGAGCACTCGTGCAAAATAGTGGGATCATATTAAAGGCTCATGCACTTCATGTTTTAAGCTCCAAGGACAAAAATCTCGTTGTATCTAAAGTGTTGTATTACAGAGTCATTGAGGATATATAGGAGCTAGACTATGTTGACTTCCGTTAGCCCGCTTTTCGGTGCAAATGGGTTGACAATAACAACGGTGCCCGAGTTGATGAGATGGGATTCATGATGGTCGATCTCACAAGAGAAAGGCATAAAGGGGATCAATTTGTTATGGCATCCCAAACAAGATAAGTGTTCTACATTAAGGACTCGGCCAATAATAAGTGACCTATTGTTCTTCGGGGAAGAGGCACATTACCGACGGGGATAGTGAGATGTGTATGAGTTTGTTGAGGAGACCCCGCGCTTCTCCATGGGAATTCTCGTCGAAAATGAAAATACCAATTTTGAAGAATTATATTTAAGGGAAGGCATATATATTGAAGATCAATTCAAATGAGGGGAAAAAAGGGCTTGAACCATGAAATTATATCAACTCGGTGAGAACATTATTGTATAACTATTTATTGATGGATATCCATATTTTTGCTTGTTTCCGATAGCTGCAGCTGACGTTTTCACTATTTCCGACCTTAACACTTTCCTGTAACAAATCATTGTTCGATGCTGATCAAAAAGACTAAGTTGACCAATGGAAGGGGAGAATGCTTTTTCGGATAAGCAAGTGATTTATACCCTTTTTTTCCAAGTTGAGAAGCGGGAGTTGAGAGTAGCAACCAATGTTACTTTTGATTTCCTTTCTCATTTTTTATCCTTCTATGTTTGTTTTGTTTCTTTATCTATAACGCTTTACTATAACGGATCATTGTTCAATGCAGATCAAAAGGACTACGTTGTCCAATGGAAGGGGAAAAAGCAACAAAATTATTAATTTTTCTTATCAATCTAGCATTCAAAATATGGGACCATGACAAAGGAAATAAAGAGTGCTTGTGAAATCTCCTGCTGGTCTACTCCTTTTTCAAGTATTTCTTCCAAACAATTGATTTATAACAAAAAGTTCATCCCTTTATTTTGGAACTTTTTGGTATAAATAACTTGTTTAAAAGAAATATGGGACCATGACAAAAGAATGTGCTTGGTGACTCCTTTTCAAGTATTTCTATCAAAGTGATTTATACCAAAAGGTTCATCTCTTAGTCTTGGAACTTTTTGGTATAAATGACTTGTTTAGCGAAATATGGGACCATGATAAATAAATGTGATGATGAACTCATGTTGGTTTACACACTCCTATTATATCTCACATGTAATATATTCTTTGTTGAAAGTTGTGAAATATGGAACTGTTGTGGTTACAAAATGTGTAAAATTTGTTATAAAACAAATGAGGCTATTGGTGGTCTCGTTGTCTAAATTGTTGTGGCTGTACATGTGTATTTTTGTTTGTATAATTGTACAGGGAGTACGAAAAACAAAAAAATTATAAAAAAATTCAAACATATTACTACGGTTCTTAAGGAAGAACCACAATAATAGATCTAAATATAACTTATTATTGCGGTTCTTAGTTAAAAACCGTAATAATAGATTTGGGCCTAAGGTACAGACCTATTACTACTGTTCGGAGAAAGAACCGTAGTAATAGATGAACCTATTACCACGCTTTTTATCCGAACTCGTGGTAATAGGTTATCTTTTACTACACTTTCTCAAATGAAACGTAGTAATAGGTTGTCTTTTACTACGATTGTTGAACCATAGTAAAAGATGTCCATCTACTACTATATCCGCATACACAACATCCGATAAACGTAATAAAAGGTCTTTCGAAACCGTAATAAAAAATGGTTCCTGTAATGAGTGGTATTATGTTTGGTGTGTATTAGTTTTTAATAAGTAAAATAGAAGAATTAGCTTATAACGTACTTAGTTTTTTAATATCTTTGTTTAATATCTATTCTATTAAAATTGATTTAAAATAAATGTACAAGAAAATTTTTGGTGAGCATTCATATTATATTTAGTGAATTTTAGTATCATATACAATGAACAATTGAATTATGTTTAGTGAAAATTCATACTATATTTGGTGAGCATTCATATTATAATATATAATTAGCTATTGAACGAATTTGGTGAGCATCAGTACTACATTTGGTGAACGTTAATAACATACTTGCGAACATTAACACATACATCATTCTGGGAACTAATTATAATAAAATAATATTAAAAAACAAAAGACAGATAAACTAAAATCCACAAAAACAATAACTTGCAATGTTTATGGTGAGTTTTGCTCCATATGTGTTAACAATGATATCAATACTATTATAAACAATAGTACTAAACCAAACAACCAAAGTATATAGGGACTATTTGACAAATAGTTTTTTGGCCCCAAAAGTGTTTTTTTTTTTTTTTTTGACCAATTAGCTGTTTAAGTTAGTTAAGAAGCTAATTTAGCTGTTAACTGAACAACTTTTTAAAAGAGCTTTTTATATCCAAAAAAGCTTTTATAAAAATTATTCAGAATAACTTTTGGAAGAGCTTTTTATTATTAATATCTAAAATTACTATATTAATCTTACGACTTCAACAAAATTACGCTAAACGTCATTTAAAAGAGAACAACCTATTTATGTAAATGCTTTTATATTTATATTTTTAAAATAAAAATAATTTACATTAATTAATCTATCATAATTTTTGAGAAAAATTGTACCAAAACCCATGGTATCCTCCCCAACCAACCCTTTTTTTTGGCAAAGGAGAGTATAATAATAAAACAAAACAAAGAGGTCAACCGATGCGTAAATTATTGTCTATGACATCCTGGACCTCGAAACAAAAATTTTAACACTATTATACAAAAGGAAGACTAAAATACTACCTACAATGCCCGATGTCGAATATAAAGCAACATCACCTAAACCAAAATTATTGCTATTAGATCTTCTCTTCGACTAATCCCGGACCTCCTCATAGATGGAACTCCTCTATTTCCTCTTCTTACTGCTAGCTCTCACTTTGTTTCTTCTTCCATACTTCCTCTTGCCATGTTTATTTTTTATAGTGCTCCTCAAACATTTCTTGTTACTAATGTAGACATTGGAGAATTTTCGGGTTGCCTTTGCCTTCCAGTTACGCTTGACCTTTCAAAACCGATAGGTCGTGGTCGATACATTGCCCAAATCTTCTTTGTGGTAATGGTATCCTTTGCGATGTTTTTTTTCATACTAGCTTCAATCGCCATGTCTTGTTCTACCATGGCTAGCCCTCATGGTAGAGTCACACTTATAACTTCTACAATTTCGATGATAATTGTAGAACTTACTTCACTCAAACAAGCATGTTACCCAACTCACTCGAACATTGTTTAACTCCTTCAATACTTTCTTATTCTCGGGCTCAAATTTGATTACCTGCTCCAAGTCTTTCAAAGCTTCCTTCATACGATTCATTTGAACAAATGTAACGACTCTTCTAAAATAGGCTTTGACATTGTGAGGATCAAAAATCCAGCAGCAAAAGAACTAAATGTAATAGTTTTGTCAAAACCTTCTACCTTTAAACCACAAGTTGCTAGATTCAAACATACAAAAGTAGCAAGGTCCATTATTAAACAGATATCATCCTCACATAAAGGTTCACCCGTGCAAAGAAATTGAAAAACCTTTCCATAAGTAAAAATCGCTTTCGAAAATTCTTTTGCCTAAAAACTTATTTCCTTCCTCTTTAATTTCTTTGGCTTGGAAAAAGCTTGTGCCACGACCCACCCTTACTAACCTATTTAAAAGTAATCCAAATACATCTCATTAACCTCGACCCACCACTAATGAAATGGATATGGATTATTTTTAAATAGGTTGGTTAGGGTTTGGGAGTCCTTGTTAATAAGTAGATTCGAATTGGGTTAAAAAAAGGCATGTCCCATCTCATTGCCATAGCTAATCATAAAAAAAAAAAATTGTTTTATAAATTTAAACATATTATTAAAATGAAATCAAGCCAATTGTAAACAAAAATATTTTGTAACGTAGAGGTATACATGTATTTTTATATATCTCATATATTTAGAAAAAAAATATGTCGTACTAAAATTATAATATTTAAATAAATTATAAATATGAGTTATATGCATAAATAAAACTTTATTAAATAATTTTGTTAAAAATAATTAATTTTAACAAACACCTTTTTCACAAATAGCTAATGAAAACAGATAAATGAAACAATTAATATAAAAAATTAACAACTCGATTGTCAAATTTAATTATAATATATAAACAAAGTATTTAGTGTACATTAGTATCACGTTTTGGTGTGCATAATTTATATATTCAAGATATAGGGAGGGTTCAAGTGAGCCCTCCCTTTAGGTGAGCTCACCCATCAGGTGAGCATTTTTAATCTCAACCATTGAATTTTGATTCAATGGCCGAGATTAAAAGAGGAATTTTTGATTTTTTTTAAAAAAATTTACGAGAGAGGGGAGGACTGGAAAATCATCGTCATTTTCCATCCTCTCCAGCCCTCCCAAGCGCTCTCCTCTCTCTCTCTAACTCTCGCTCTCTCTCTCTCGTCTCGTAGACATCCTCCCGCCGGCGTCTACCTCCGGCCGCTATCCTCTCTCTCGCTGCCCTCCTTCCTCTCGCCTGAATCAAGATCGTCGGTATCTTTGTCGCCTAAATCCCCGACATTCCCTCTCCTCTCGCTTTCTGGTTCCTCTCGTTCTTCGCTCTCGGCTCCATAACATTTCCTCTCCCTCTCGCCTCTCAACTCGCCGGAACACGTCGGCGTGTGCTGTCGTCGTCATCCTGTCTCTCTTCTCTCTGCATCCCTTCGTGGCTCTTGTCGAACTCTCCTTCTCTCCCCGGCTGTAATCCCCAGTCCAAGCACCCAGTGCCGGCGAGATTCACATTTAGTCGGGTTCGTTCTCTCTTTCTTCCCACTCCTCAAAAATCGGATATACGATTTTATATAACTCATGCTTAATTTGTTCTTTTTGTTTGATGGGTTTGTTTGCACTAATTTGGGACATTTGGGACAATTAGTTTGGTTTTGTATAATTCATGCTCTCTCGGTCGAATATGCTTCAAAATTCTTGCTTGAAATTGTGCTATTTTGGGTTTGTTTGGCTGAATCTCTCTAGTACATCGTTGAAATTGTGTCACTCTCTGTCTAGAAGCAAAATGCTTGCTGAAATTGTGTTAAACGATACATGCTAAAAGAATTCAGTTTTGTCTTCGACTTTTGATTTGAGTTTGCTGATTAATTTGAGTTTGCTTGATTGAAATTGGGTAGCTTGGAGCAATGTGTATCCGCTCTAAGCACAGCTAGTTGGAAATCCCTCTTCTTTTTGGATGGAATATAGGATTCGTGGATGATCTATCGGTGCCACTTACTTGGAAGGAGGGGACAATCTTCATTCCTAGCATCGAAATGTTGGAGTTGTTAGTTCATGACCCGGAATCCTCAGGCATTTCCGGTGATGATCTCTTGTTATTCCTAGCACCATCATTAGAAGTTGATTGCTTGTCCGGTTCATTGCTTCCAGGCAGCCCTAATCTGAGCTCGGTTGCTTCAAGATGCGGATGATTTTCATAAGTCTCGACCTTGCCATTGTTTCGATCAAGTCAATATTTTCTCTATAATCAATCCTTCCGATAGAAATTCAAACTCTTAGGTTGCTTATCGATCCCTTTTGATCAATGAATACAAAACTAGCTTGTTTGAGACTTTGCTTATTAGATTGTACAAGTACTGCAAGATTTTGTTGATTGTAACAGCTTCTGCAAGCTAGCTTTGTGAAGGGATGTAAATTTGAGATAGGAGAGTTCTAACTATGGAACTACTTGCATTTACATTTAACACACAAGTCAAAATGGTTGTTGCAACTCTATTGCTTTTACATTTAACACACATGTTTGTGAAACCTTGTACGCCTATTAGCTCAATTGGTAGACCATTTGTGTTATTAAACAAAGATGTGGGTTCAAATCCCACATAGGCTGCAAACAAAACTAGAAACATGCATAAACGTTCATCGAACTAGTACAGTTGCTAACAAGTTCAGTATAGAATACAACAAGTGCCGTTGCTAGCAAGACATGCGCCTAAAAATTGAAGGAAGTTTATTTTCGAGCAGCCAGGGCTACGGACACGCCTAAAAATGAAGTTAGAAGGTTATATCATAGAGGAAAGACTAGTAAAACCAAGAGTTCCGATTTCAAGCATAATGAGTTCCTAATTTTCAGCAGAATTTTTTATTTTTGAGACATTTTTTTCTATTTATTGGTATGTAATATTTGAGGTAGTTTTTAGTTGTATTTTACACATCTTATGATGGATATGCCCTCTAATTAACCGAAGAAGTGTAGTTGCTAACAAGTTCAAGTATAGGATAGAACAAGTGTTGTTGCTAGCAAGACATGCACGTAAAAGTTGAAGGAAATTTATTTTTGAGCAGCCAGGGCTACGAGACACGCCTAAAAATGAAGTTAGAAGGTTATATCATAGAGGAAAGACTAGTAAAAGCAAGAGTTCCGATTTCAAGCATAATGAGTTCCTAATTTTCAGCAGAATTTTTTATTTTTGAGACATTTTTTCCATTTATTGGTATGTAATATTTGAGGTAGTTTTTAGTTGTATTTTACACATCTTATGATGGATATGCCTATAATTGACCGAATAAGTGCAGCTTGCTAGCAAGTTCGAGTATAGGATAGAACAAGTGTCGTTGCTAGCAAGACATGCGCGAAAAAGTTGAAGGAAGTTTATTTTTGAGCAGCCAGGGTTACGGACATGCCTAAAAATGAAGTTAGAAGGCTAAACTATAGAGGAAAGAGTAGTAAAAGCAAGAGTTCCGATTTCAAGCATAATTAGTTCTTAATTTTTAGCGAATTTTTTATTTTTGAGACATTTTTTCCATTTATTAGTATGTAATATTTGAGGTAGTTTTTAGTTGTATTTTACACATCTTATGATGGATATTCCCTCTAATTGACCGAATAGGTGCAGTTGCTAGCAAGTTCGAGTATAGGATAAAACAAGTGTCGTTGCTAGCTAGACATGCGCGTAAAAGTTGCGAAAGTTTTTTTTAGCAGCCAGGGCCAAAAACATGCCTAAAAATGAAGTTAGAAGGTTATACCATAGAGGAAAGAGTAGTAAAAGCAAGAGTTCCGATTTCAAGCATAATGATTTCCTAATTTTCAGCAGAATTTTTTTATTTTTGAGACATTCTTTCCATTTATTGGTATATAATATTTGAGCTAGTTTTTAGTTAAATTTTACACATCTTATGATGGATAAGCCCTCCAATTAACCGAATAAGTGCAGTTGCTAGCAAGTTTAATATAGGATAGAACAAGTGTCATTGCTATCAAGACATGCGCGTAAAAGTTGAAAAAAGTTTATTTTTGAGAAGCCGGGGCTACGAGACACGCCTAAAAATGAAGTTAGAAGGTTATACCATAGAGGAAAGAGTAGTAAAAGCAAGAGTTCCGATTTCAAGCATAATGAGTTCCTAATTCTCAGGAGAATTTTTTATTTTTGAGACATTCTTTCCATTTATTGGTATGTAATATTTGAGGTAGTTTTTAGTTATATTTTACACATCTTATGATGGATATGCCCTCCAATTGACCAAATAAGTGCATTTGCTAGCAAGTTCGAGTATAGGATAGAATAAGTGTCGTTGCTAGCAAGACATGCGCGTCAAAGTTGAAGGAAGTTTATTTTTAAGCAGTGAGGGCTTCAGACACACCTAAAAATGAAGTTAGAAGGTTATACCATAGAGAAAAGAGTAGTAAAAGCAAGAGTTCCGATTTCAAAGCATAATGAGTTCCTAATTTTCAGTGAGAATTTTTTATTTTTGAGAAATTTTTTCCATTTATTGGTATGTAATATTTGAGGTATTTTTTAGTTATATTTTACACATCTTATGATGGATACGCCCTCTAATTGATCGAATAAGTGCAGTTGCTAGCAAGTTCCGTATAGGATAGAACAAGTGTCGTTGCTAGCAAGACATGCACGTAAAAGTTGAAGGAAGTTTATTTTTGAGCGGCCGGGGCTACGTGACACGCCTAAAATTGAAGTTAGAAGGTTATACCATAGAGGAAAGAGTAGTAAAAGCAAGAGTTCCGATTTCAAGCATAATGAGTTGATGGATATGCCCTCCAATTAACCGAAGAAGTGCGATTGCTAGCAAGTTCGAGTATAGGATAGAACAAGTGTTGTTGCTAGCAAGACATGCATGTAAAAGTTGAAGGAAGTTTATTTTTGAGCAGCCCGGGCTACGGACACGCCTAAAAATGAAGTTAGAAGGTTATACCATAGAGGAAAGAGTAGTAAAAGCAAGAGTTCCGATTTCAACGATAATGAGTTCCTAATTCTCGGGAGAATTTTTTATTTTTGAGACATTCTTTCCATTTATTGGTATGTAATATTTGAGGTAGTTTTTAGTTATATTTTACACATCTTATGATGGATATGCCCTCCAATTGATCGAATAAGTGCAGTTGCTAGCAAGTTCGAGTATAAGATAGAACAAGTGTCGTTGCTAGCGAGACATGCGCGTAAAAGTTAAAGGAAGTTTATTTTTGAGCAGCCAGGGCTACGTACACACCTAAAAATAAAGTTAGAAGGTTATACCATAGAGGAAAGAGTAGTAAAAGCAAGAGTTCCGATTTTAGCATAATGAGTTCCTAGTTTTCAACTGAATTTTTAACTTTTGAGACATTTTTTCCATTTATTAGTATGTAATATTTGACGTAGTTTTTAGTTATATTTTACACATCTTATGATGGATATGCCCTCCAATTGACCGAATAAGTGCAGTTGCTAGCAAGTTCAGTATAGGATAGAACAAGTGTCGTTGCTAGCAAGACATGCCCGTAAAAGTTGAAGGAAGACATGATTCCCATATGCATACAAATCCAAATAAACTTGAGAGTTACAAGGAAAATTCAATAACAAAGACTTCAACCTCTTCCATTAATTATCACCAACCAAGGGAAATACAAGTCAATTAGAAAGACCTCAACCTTTTACGAAGATGTTTCAAAAGCTAAGACAAGCATGTTCCTACTACAAAACAACAACAAAATTACATCAAATGTAAAATGTGCACATAAGCATGTTCCCACTTGAATGTTGCACTTCTACGTTTTGTCCAACATCTTCAAAGCATGTTCCCACTTGAAAATTCCACTTCCACGTACTTCCACCTAAAATATAAAAAAACAAAATATAAAATACTACAATTATACCATGACAAAGCTAATCCAATTACAAATAATATAAGAAATTTTTACCTTTATAAGTTCTTTGAAGGACAATTTTGGTCTGTCGTGGTAGGCTTGTTGTCCACAAGCTTTACAAAGTCTTAACCTCTTGGCTTGTTGCTCCATTGCTTTCTCTTTTCCACCTTTAATTCGTTTACCACTTCCTTTCGTATTGCACTGCTTAGGTGGGAGAATGTCAATTTGATCGGGAGCACTTGATCCAATAAATGACTCCAACTCACTTATTCGGCTATTATATACGACTTGCCTTTTTGTAGTCCTATTTCGGCTATTATCCAACACACTAATTAATAACCCCTCCTCTATCGCTTGCTTATTCTCAATCTCACAATCCATAAAAGCATTCCAAAACTCATCCTGAAACTTATAAAAATTAGCATAGGTGTAGATTTCACCTGCATGCCTCTCTAAATCTTTAGTTGTCTTTAACACGAGCACGTAAGAAGATGTTTCGAGTATCCGTTTACAACCGATTATGTCTTTGCAACTCCACCGCACTTTCAAATCGAATCCAAAACTCAATTAAACTCAAATGTGAATTTGTGAAATTACTAAAGAATCGATTTTCACTTTCAGATCTTGATGTGGTTCTCAATACTTCACCCAAAAACAAATCCCTGAAATAGGCAGGTATCCACATATCTCGAATATGATACAAATGCGACAACCATGAATTATTATGCAAATCAAAATCTCGGATAACAATTTGCCACCCTTGTTCAAATTCTATAGTAGTCTTTGAATTGTAGACACATGATTTGAATCGTGCAAGAAAGTCACTGTTACTATTCAAAGAACATCCCACCTTCTCGGATATTTTTCTCATAATATGCCAAATGCAAAATCGATGGACGAGTGATTTGAAATTTTTCTTGTATTGCTACTTTCATTGCAGGATCTTGATCGGTAATAAGACAAATAGGCATCCGACCCCCATTGCATCTAAAAACTTGTCAAACAACCACATAAATGATTCCACTTTCTCATCCCCCAAGAATGCAGCCCCAAATGTAACACACAACCTATGGTTATCCAACCCAGTGAAAGGGGCAAATATCATTTTGTATCTATTAGTATCATATGTTGTATCAAAAGAGACCATATCACTATAGAATGAATAATTAAGTCTTGCAATGGCATCTGCCCAAAACACATGTTTAAGTGTACCATCAACATCCAACTCGTAGGCAAAATAAAATGATGGATGAACCTCTTGCTTCCTCTTAAAATTCTCAATAAACATTTGAGCATCGGAATCTTTGATAAATGCTTTCAAGTCTCTTTAAAAGTTTTTCAAGTCTTGTTTACTACACCCAACATTTTCAAAACTACCAACTTGCTCTTTAATGATGCGATAAGCTTTAGAAGGTCTAATATTAGCACCAATAAGTGACTTGAATAAAGTCCTATGCACACTATTTACAACTCTATTAGACTTTAGCATATGATGCTTCCTAGGAGTTGCAAGTAAATGTGTATGACCTTCATGAAATCTGAAAATTACATATGCACCAGTACTTGTTTTTTTGAAACCAATCATTGCATTACAACCCTCTCTAGTCAACTTCACTTTCCGATTAGGGCTCACATTCGATGATGTTCGCCTAAATCCTTGTTTAGAGCAAATAAAATACTGATGTGAGTGGACACCTTCTTTAGTCTTCTTAGATCTTGATTTACGTACACTAAAACCAACATGATGAGCATAAGATTTATAGAATTTCTTACATTCTTCGACGTTAGCAAACTCTAATCCCTCTTTTGTTTGAACTCCTCTTCACAAAAAGGTATGCACTCCTTTGCAATACTTGTAGAACTTTTAAATTTTTGAGGTGTATGAAGCTCACCTTAAGTATCTTCCCCGCATATAATTAAGTACTCATCAGATTTCAAAATTTACAAAATGGGCAATGAACCTTGGATTAGCAACAAAAGAGAAATTTCAGCATATTGCGCACAAATATTAGCTAATGATAGTTTAGCTGAGCTGAAGAACACAACCTACACATGAGCATTCCAGTCTTATTCTACAATCTGTCGGTTTCCAATTGACCAAAAGAGACTGTTGATTCAAGTATACATGTTTACTAATTGTACAACTTGTTTTTTAGCTAGTGTGGGTGATACTTATTGGGTTGATATTTGCCCCGATAATCCAATCTCTAGCAGCAAATATTGGTGTATCACCAAGTAAGCCTAATGACTTCACCAGGTCGACCTAATGATCTCATCTCGAATCAATTATTACAACAGGTTTACTCACAATGTCTAATTTATCATATGATTCCGGAATTTGCAAGGCAAACACTTGTTAGAAGCGTGCAAAGCGAGTACCATGTAATTGTCAAGTATTGCTTGTGGCTCCTGGCGAATTAGTCTGTTATAGCAGCGAATATCCCGAAGTGATAGGCACAACTTTTGCATTGAACATCTCATTTCATTTTCCTGTTTGGGCAGTGTTCTTTTCACCGGTCTAAGCACTCTACTCCTCCTCGGACTCCACCGATATGGGGTAATCCGGCTTCCTACTCTTGCTTTCGATTTCACCTTAAGAAGTTCCTTCAAACAAGCACTAAGGTTTCGAATCTGTTTTGGGGTTAATGTAGGTCGGAAGTTGGAGATGGTGATAGCTATTTTGGTTGACAAATTGCACATAAATATTAACTAATCAAAATTCATCAAAACTTACATTAACAATTACCATTTACGGTTCCGACGGTGGAGGGGGACGCTGGGAGGACGGAGGTTGATCGGGCAGGAAGGCAACTTGCGTGGGCTGGCCAGGGCTGCGTCTGGGCAGCCGACGACTTCGACGGCCGATTCCATGGTTGATTATGGAGTCGGACGACGGACAGGATCGAAGAACGAGAGGAAAGAAGGTGCCATGGAGAGGATACAGAGATAAGAGAGGATAGGGCAGCGAGAGAGAGGATAGTGGCCGGAGGTAGACGCCGGCGGGAGAATGTCTCGCAGACGAGAGAGAGAGAACGAGAGTTAGAGAGAGAGAGAAGGGGAGAGCGCTTGGGAGGGCTAGAGAGGATGGAAAATGATGATTTTCCAGTCCTCTCCCTCTCCAAAAAAATTCCTCTTTTAATCTCAGCCATTGAATCAAAATTCAATGGTTGAGATTAAAAGTGCTCACCTGATGGGTGAGCTCACCTAAAGGGGATTCATATAATGACATCATCACGCATGTGGCTCTTGTTTTTAGGTCATCGGTAGATAGAGAGTAGACACGTCTCTGCTGCATGAATGTTCAATATAATAGCCGAGAGGAGGTGAAAATTCAAAGAATAAAAAACATTGCTAATCATAATAGCTCAAATCCAGTAAATCTAAAACTACCGTATGTATTTGCCGCTAAACATCCTCTCAATTAAAAGAATTGGACCGCACCAATCGGTTGGATTGGAAATCGATCTCTAAAACGATCGGGTTAATGTTTTGACTCGATCGGACAATTGAATCGGAAAAACCGGCGTGAACCGGTCGACCCTGGAGAATTGCGTGACTCGTTTTAACCGCTGGTTGGACCATGACTTTGCAGCCTTTTAAAGCACCCTTTCTTATTGTCTACCTCGCTCTCTCCTCACATGAGCCATCTCGCCTCACGTATGTTACTCCTCATGCTCCGATCGGCCGATCGGCCGGCCTCCTCTCCCGGGCTAGGCTTTGGTGACTCGGTATCAACAAGTGGCGGCGCCGAGCAACAATTGTGGCTAAAGCGACTTTAGATGAGAAAGAGAGGAGGGAGAAAGTTAGAGAGATACTCGCTTTAGGAAGAGAGAGCGTTAGAGGAGAGATGGAGTGAGAGTTAGTGGTTGTTTTAGAGGAGAAAGAGATAGACAGAGAGAATTAGAGGAGAGAGATAGAGAGCTTCGGGCATGATAGAATTGATAGAGGGATGTTGTAGCATTGATTAGGGGGCGGTTTAAAAACGATTAGGGTTTATTTTTTTCCAAGATATAAAAAGTTTAAAACGCTAGAATGAGCTTTTTAGATAAGGCTCATAGTATTTTTTTTTAATATAAATATAAGTTATTTTTATTTAAATATATAATGAATTTAACCGATTTAACCCAATTCAACCATCAATCAAATCAGCCGGTCTAATCCAAGCTAAACAGTTCGACCGATCAAACCATTGCCCCACTTTGACGACCGGATTGATCATTGGGCTGATTTTCTTAAGATACCCCAAGTTGACATCCATAGCCTCACGTAACATATTCCCACTTCCCTTTTCTGTTCATTTTCTCCTTTTTTATCAACTTTTTCCCCAATTTTCTTTTCTTTCTTTTCGGTAGGAGGGTGGGGGTGGAGATGGTGCTGAGTTTGGTGCTTCTTCTAGAAGCGACAAATGGCAACGGTAAACAATAACCACAAGCTACTTCAAGGTGCGAGAAAGAGTTAGTAAATGCTCACGCGTGCAAAATTTCAAATAATTAAGTTTAAGACATGGTACAATGTAAACATACCTATTGCCAAAATTGCTTGTATTCTGTATAATTCCCACCAAACTAAAATGATACACTAAAACCTAACCAAAGACATCCTCACTGAGCAGCAAAGAGCTTTGGTTACAACTCCACTATTCAATGGATACGAAAGAGGCCTAAATTGTTAACAGAGTAGAATACTCCACCAACTTCAGGCAATCCATTGAATTAGATCCCTATTCTTCTACATTCTCCGACTTCAATAGGTGAGCAACATTCTTTGAGCCTATGTATTGCCCTCGCTCACATTGACATAATGAGCATCGCCCATTTGAGCCATGTAGCTTCTGGACAAACCTGCAACATTGCACGGGAGAAAGTGAAGAAGCCCTTCATATAAACTGGTTACAAGTAGAGTGATGCTGCAAATACGATATCCCTCTTAATCTTGGAAACAGCGTCTTCAAACTTAGCTTCGAGCTCTGTCTCCCCTATCGATTTGGCCGCTAGAATGAGCTGCTGAAGAACTTCTTCTAGTCTCCTGATGGCCCTGATCAAGCTTCCCTCAAATACCGGCGTCATCTCCATAATCTGATAGAATTTGGATCCTTTGGCCCAAGCATAGACAGCTTCCATAATGTCGGGCCGGAATGAGCTTACGAAGTCCTCTATGTCAATTTGGACCTGTAAGCTCAAAGATAAAATGTAAAATTGTGAATCAATTGAACTCACTAAAATGGAAAGAGAGGGAAAGAGGTCTGTTCAGTGACAGAATCAAAAACCTTATTCGGTTAAACTGATTACGGCTAATCTAGGAAAAAAATGCACAGGCAGAGAGAATCCCTACAGCAACATCCCAATGTGTGTCCCACAGTGTTGTGGTCAGGGAATCTCAAGATGCCTTGAAAACTCTAAAAGTCTGTTTCCAAAAGCCCAATATTTTCTCTCTGGAACACTAATTTGGGGGTGCCCTTGGGGGTTTTCTTTTTCTGTTTAGATAACCTCCCTTTTCTATGGTTGTGGGAAGGGAGGAGTGGGGAACAAGCAAATATATCATGAATATCATGCTACCTTGCACTCAAGCTGAACTTTGGCAACCCTCCTTGCTGTATCTTGTAGTTGTACAAACAGCAGCTCTAGTTCTTCCCTAGGCTTTTGAGCGTCTTGGAGTTTCTCCTGCCATACAAGACAAGACAAAAGGGCCACCATATCTTCTATATTGATGGTTTTAAAAACGCCATTGAACATTAGCTCTGTCAGGGTCAACTCATCAGCACTACTAATTTCACAGGCCACCTTACCCTTCAGCTCAACAACATCATCACTCATGATGTATCTGCATGTTAAAGATGTTCAATGTATGATCACTCCATCGAACAACAATGTGTTGATAATCAAGAATTAGGGGCTAGATCCCTAGCACATATAATTCTGATAAACAAGTATACCAAGTAAAAAACTTTCCATGATTCCAATTAAACCTAATTAATAATCCTCAGACAGTTTGCAAATAAAGTAGTATGCTAGTGAAGATAAATTCCAACCACTTAGCTTAAGTCATAATCCTGAGACCTCACTGCCAAACCCATATACACACATTACACTACACAATTCAACCACATCCATTATGTCATTCTTAGCAGCACATTCAACATTCTACCAGACGGCAGACATTAGACACCCAGGTTCATGCCAAGGTCAAACCACTACAAAAGAAAAATAAGAGCTCTTGCAGCTACAGAAAGATGCTGACTGGGCTCAAAATTGATGTCTAAAAAGCCAGACTAAATCATCTGTGGAGAGAACAAACATTTACTGATGAAGGCCAACGAAGAAGAGAATCGTTACCCAAGCCTCCACAAAACACGTTTCCTTGCTTTGAGCTCATTCTTAAATGCCAGTGCAGTTGAGGAACGCATTTGTCTCTTAAGAGATTGTATCTTGACAGTAAGCTCTTGCTTTTTCTGTAGTACTTTGAGCTTTTGCACGATCAGTGGTGACCTGGCCACCTCATGCTTGTCAAACAGGCTCTCTAAAGCCTCAATCCTACGAACAGCCTTTCTGTACGACCCACTCTGAACCTGGAGAATAAATACAAATATTTCAGTTCACTAACAGCAAAGGAGGATTGAAGACCGAAAAAGTAATATTCCTGTGAGTGCACCTTCATATCTTCTTCAGGATCAAGCAATGGAACACCCTCCTTAGAAAACCTAGAAAGTACTTCTGAAATTTTCTTCAAGGTGTTTTCTCGGGCTTCCAATGGTAAAAGATCCTTTGATATAATCATGCGTATACTACTCAAATTGTAAATCTGTCGCAAATAAGTTTCACCAAGATGAAGAACTTGCTTGTTCAAATCTCAATATAGTAGCTTGGCAGCATGTCTAGTGTATCTCAAGAGTAACAAGGAGGTATAGTTTACAGTAGCGTGTTCCATAAGCAGTAGCCAGAACAAAGAATAACGTCTTTCCTAACATGATATTTAGTTCTCATACCAAAGGGCAGTTCAATTATATCCACAAATGTGAAAGACAAGGGTAGCAATCCTCCTATCTAATTTACATGGTAAAATACTGAACCTTCACGTCATGCTTGCACCTATATAACTGATGCCCAGTTCAGACATTGCAAATTTTCAAGGAATCACAGACTACATGGCATATATCGCTAAATTGCAGAGATGTTTCCATTGGACTTTAGACTGATAAAGTGTTGACTGTCTATTGCTTCACAGCAGAAGTAAAGACAATTTAGTGGCATACATTGCTCTAGTTCACAATTTTCCTTCAAAAATGAACACAAAATTTTGAAGGGCATGATCTCTTTAATTTACACATTATATGCAGATAACTTTGCACTTTATACTCAAATGAAATTGTTAACCAGACACTATAAAGTCAACCATCATCAAATTTTAATGCTCCTATGAAACACGTGACAAGAGATAATTGGAAAATTAACCCATATGTAACAAATTGTTCTGAAGAACATGACAAATCAAAAATTGATGTGAATAATAAGTTAATGACAAAGAAAGTGGACAGGACATTGCCTGAAAAAGCGGAATAGAAACTACGAAAGGTTCTCCAGGTTCCTTCAATGGAATGATTTTAATGGTCCTCTTTCCACCCACTTCTCTGCTCACCTTGCATCTTGTGAGAACATCAACAGTGTAGCTTGCATTTTCTAGCTCCTTATATGTTTCACCTGGATAAGTATTATGGCACATCATGAACAAGCTGATAAATGAACACAATATTACATAATTTTACTTGTACATAGAATGATCACCTTCTGGTACACTCTTTACCCTTTGGAAATTTATAATGACACCCCATGTCACATTATCTCCAATACTGAATGATGGTAAATCTTTATCCGTCCTTGTGCATTCAATACACACAAGTCTTCCAGGCTGCAAGAAAGGTAAGCAGTACTTTGGAGAGAGGACAATATCACGTACATCTTTCTTTAAACTTTTGTACTGCTCTATCAAAGAGTAATAATTCTTCACACTATCTTCTTCTTCAATAATGATTGAATCCCTCTCTTCTTCCAGTTGCTTAGCTTGTCTCTAGAAGGTAGAAATCAAACATTAGATAATAGTATATGCAAATTGAAATGTAACAATTCCAAAAGAACACAACAAACCTCAAGATCAGGAATTGCACGATCTGTTTGAAACTGAAAGAATGAGTTACGAAGCAAATTCTCAGGATTACCATCTTCACATCGCAACTGATTTAAGAGCATGTTGTAGCTTAAATGGAAGGCACTGTAACAGACAGAAAATGGAGTCAAGCAGGCGAAATCTCTAGGGAACTTAAAGCATCACATATTTTCCCACATTTTAATAAACTGACTACCCGCACATGGTATGAGAAATGTGATAGCAATAGCATCCTTACAGCAGTGACCTAACACAGTTCATGTCAAGACATCAAGCGGAAATGCATACACCTACCAATTATCTCATTTCCAATCACCTCCTTAGACAACTGTTAAGTGAGCTTGACATACAAGAAACTGAGATGCCTACCTGTTCAAGCTATCAGCATTTCCTTTAAGCATCATTTTAGCTGTTGACGGTTCAAGCTTCTCATCCACCATCAGAATACATATTCCACGTTCATCAATACCTCGCCGACCAGCACGGCCACTCATCTGTATGTATTCTCCGCTTGATAACCATCTGAACTTGTCTCCATCAAACTTACGAACATTTGTAAAAACAACAGTCTTTGCAGGCATGTTCAGCCCTATGCTAAAGGTTTCTGTCGCAAACAAACACTGAAGAAATTTGATTCAAAATTGGTGCCAGCTCATAGAGTAAAACCGTTCAATACACAGGACCAAGAAAAGGGAGAATAAAGAGAATCAACTTTGAAGTAGAGGGATAAAACGGACAGCAATGTATAGGAACAAAAACTTATAAACATCCAGTAGTCCTAAGCATAAGACAACAGTGTCAAATTGGAACAGAGAAAATCCAAAAGTGAAGAAGGATAATTTCATATAATCCCTTTCACCAAGCAACATTGGCACATATGATATGTCACTAATTAGATGGGTATGGAACTATAGTTATCTCATAATATGATATGAGGGTCATTACCTTGATGAGTCCTTCTTGGAATAGAATTTCAATCACTTCCTTCAGAATTGGAAGCAAGCCAGAATGATGAACTCCAATCCCACGTTTTAAGAGTGGCAACATATTTGTAACCTGAAGAAACAAACGCCAATGCATTATACATTAGTTCCAAGGCCCTAAACTCTTTGAAAACTCTATGATAAACAACATCAGAGTGGTGCACTCCTTCAAATTGGACAAGAGCAGAAGGACAATAACATATGACTAATGTTTCACATGAAAAGAAATCCTCAACCTATCTTTCAGATTCAGCAGAATATTATAACACTACAAGAAATAGAGCTTGAAATCACCTTGGAAAAAATTGCAGCATCATCCCCATCCCAGCGACCTCAAACCACCCCCCGCGGCCCCCTCCCCAAAAAAAACAGAAAAAATAATTAAAAAAAGAATAAGATTAATTCCTTATGAAGCTGCATTGTAGCCTATCATGGGTGATATATGAAGGTTCACACACAGAACATGCCACTTCTATAAGACAGAAGAGTCAGATGCCTCTTCCAGTTCCAGAGTTAACAGGGCGAATTGTGAACTCCCAATGATACAAGGAAAATGTATAATTCTCAGATTGGCATGCCATTGTAATTATTAATTCTTTGTCAAAAATGCCACTGTACTTTCTTCTTTGTCAATTACGCCACTGTAGTTTATGTTTTTCTCACAAATGCCATTATGCCATCATTTGTGAGGTTATTTATTTATTTTTTTATTTATTACCTTTTACCAGTAAACTGTTAAAAATTATGGGTGAAAAAAAGAAAATTAACTAAAAGAAAATTGTCCTCTTTCTTGCTGTTTAGCTTAATTTTGTTTCTGGTAGAGCTGAAAAGGCAGAACTAACTAAATTAGAACTCATAGATCCTACCTCCACTTTTCATTTTTGTTTGATTTTGATTTTTTCAGTTTATATGGTTTGTTGTCAGTTCTACGCTAGCAAGAGACACAGTATGTCCTAATTTGTGGTGTATCAGCTTGGATTACATTCACATTATACCTTTGTTTATTGATTTATTCTGTTGCAGCTCTGAATAATCATGTGAATTTTTCAGAGTATTGTTAATCTGTACCTCTTTTACTCCTGATGCTACAGTGAGGAGATGTGAAAAGATGAACCTTCCAGAGTGCAGAAGAATCATGCGTGACCAAAGAAAAGTTGTGACAAAGTTATTAGACATGACATGTATTTAGGATTAACGGAGCACATGACTCAGGATAAGGGTATGTGGACGTCTAGGATTAGGGTTTTGGACCTTAAGTAGCTCGCTTCTTGCTTTTCTTTTGGCCCCAAAATGCACAGTGAGAGTTGAGGTGTTGTGGCAATTATTATTATTTCATGTATCTCTTCCACTAGTGGATGTTGATACTATTTCATTCTAAGCACACTTAACTAACCATATGATATGTTTAGACCTGGCAAAATCTGATCCAACTCGAAAACCTGACCAAAACGGCCCAAAATTAACCCAACACCGAAAAAACCCGGAAAAATTCAGGTTCAGGCGGGTCAGGTCCACGCTCAATGTTCATGCGTGAGAGCTGGGGTTGCTCAGTGAACAAGGGATATAAAGATTTGGGCTTTTTACCCTTTGAAATTGCAAATTTGGCCTACACCTAACCTGCAGCCTCCATCTACTAGTCTACTCTCCTCTCTCTCTCTCTGTTCTTTCACAACTTCCCAGTGCTTCAGGCTCCCACCGACCTGAATTGCCTCAATGCTCTGCTTTTAGTTCCAACCCAACCTCTCTATTACCACATTTATGACTCTTGGCTGAAGTATCTTAGACTAAACCCCTCCTACTGTGATTCTCCATGGTCTCTGTCTGCTCTTCGTATTCTTCATTTCATATAACTCCTTGAAGGCTTATCAGATTGATTGAAGAATGAAGATATCACGGTTTTTATTTTCTGAAGTTTTTTACTTTTTAGACTTGGGTTGAGTTAATTGCAATAATTTTTTAGTATCTGTTTGAGTCTCTGACAATGAAATCAAAAAAGGTTGCATTTAAAAGGAGCTTATATTCTTCTGTAGAATATGAGGTCCTCAACTGGGCTTAATTGCTAGCTACAACTCAGTATTGGACTCCTATTTTCAAAATATCTCGTTGAAAATGGTTTTCCAGCACATACATGTAAATTTATGTTAGCCTAATGCAACGAAATTCCTTTAGTATATCCTTTTTCTGTTGGTAATAATAATTTGGGCAATGGAATTATTATCAAATTAAGACTGGCTATAATTCGGTTTGTGGAAGAAATAAAATTTTAGAGTGATTGAAAATTTGAGATATTACATTTTTTAATTTGAGTGTGATACTCGTTAGCCGAGACTAAATTTTGAGGAGCGCTGAAGTTTTAAATTATTAACGCATTTTAGAATTTAATATCCCTACTAACCAAAGTATTAAGTTACTATGAGATTTTTCGGCTCAACTAAGTTACTATGAGATTGTCTTTAGCTTAGTGGACGAGTCTAAAACCGATGTTCTATCTAAAAAAAGGTTTAAAAGCTATGTTTCTCTGCTATTGCTTTATTAGTCTTTCTATGAAAATTTTAAATTTACAACTTGCCCTTTCTTTTTAATGATGAATTCTTTTATTTCGTTTATTTTGTACTTTGTTTTATAATAGGTGTTTTAAGATTAAGACTAGCACATGTCAATACAATTTGTGAGTATGCTTACGAACTAATAAACAACTAGTTTTTTATTTATCTGTTTCCTACTTAATTCAATTTAAGTCCGAAAAGATAAAAGGAGTTATCAATAATGAAAACATTATGAAGTATTCTACGACTTTGATTAATTTGACTCCGTATAGTCAATTTTATTTTATGGAGAAAATAAGAAAAATTGGCGCCGCTTGCCCCGAACAGGTCTAGTTATGTTGTATTGGGCACTTCTATATCTTTATTTATAATATTACTAGTTATTTGTAGTTAGTGCTTTTAATACCTTTTGGTTTCAAAGATTTCAAAAAAAATTAATTGAATTTTTCAAATGGTTTAATGTAGGTCTTTTGAAATCGGTATCTCCGTGAGTAGAAATGCTTATAGGGGTAAGATTGCCTACATTAAGGTCTAGCAAGCCCTAAGCGGGACCCATTATAGGAGTTGTTGTTGTACCTCTTTCACCCGCCACATCGAACTCATTCTCCGCATCTAACTCGGAACCGCTCCCAGATTCGAAAAGCCCAAGCATGAGTGGCATGATTTTCGACTTCTTGCATTTTATCAAGGCATTGGAACCAAGATGAGTTTGGCTTCTTGCATTTAATCAAAGCATTGCAACCAAGAAATAGTGATAATGGCAACCGAAATTAGGAAATGGATCATAATCTCAAAGTCAACTTTGAGATATCGATCAAATTCAAGGGTCAATTGTAGAAATTAGAGTTAGGGTTAATGAGGGAGAGAGAGAGTTATGGGTTGACCGGGGGTAATCGGAGGTCCACCGAGGTCCGCTCCACCTTTTCCGCTCCTCTGTTTGGCTCACGGCTCCTTTTTCTTCTTGCTTGCACTAGGATTTGTTCAAAACCAAATGAGTTTTGGCAGTCTTCTCTTCGGGTTTTGTTACCAAGGGGTCCACCAGTCTACTCTATCTTCCCCGATGAGGTTTTCACCGGAATATCTGCCGCCGGTGACTTTTCCGGTGACCGGAGGCTTGCCGAGTTTCTTTTTTCTTTCTTTTTTACTCCGAAAAGGCCGATTTTGGTCAGTTGTTTCTGTTGGGCTTGTTGGGCTTGTGGTGTTGCTTGTTGTCTGTCTTCAGCCTCTTGTACTTGGGAATTTTTATTCGGGATTCTAAGACTGAAGCATGAGAGGAGGTAGTAAGTAGTAGGTTTTTGGCTATCAAAAGTAAGTCCTTCGACTTTGCTTTATTGGGGAACAAAGAGGATTTATTGAAAATTCAGAGAATGATTAAGGAGATATTCTATTTTTCTTCCCATTGATATTGCCCATTGGTTGATGAGAGGTTGGGCAGATTCCAGATTTCTAAGTCTCTTAATCGGTGTAACCAAATTTGTTGTGGTTCAAGATTTTCACGCTGCAGGCCAAGAGGAATCAGGCTGGAGATCAAAGAGGGGAGAACGTTATTTCTTATCTTCCCAGCAGGGTGGAACGGCAGGGGTTGGACTAAATTATTTGAAGCCCTTGCTGAGATGGTAGGCATTTCGACATTGGAGCCTTTGGCTAAACCAAAAGGGCTTTCTTTCCAGCATTAAATTTCCCAGTCTACAGCTGGCTTCCCACCTCCTCTGTCCCAAGTCCCGACTCTTTTGCTGGTGCACTCTCTTCTACTCGGGGTTGATGTGGAGAATGTGTCCACTAGTAGAGCTATTCAGGACCTTACCCCCATATGTGAGGTGCAAGCGGATATTAACTTTTCCACGAACATTAGGACTATTTTGGAGTCGAGGAAGTGCTAGCAATGCTAAACACACTCAAGTTTATTGGTCGGTGGTAGACACCATGAGTTTCAAGGTGGGGTTACCATTTAAAGGTATCTCTTTGGACAAGTTTCCTTGTGTTTCTTGCTCTTCCACGCCTTTTGAGTGCTTTCCCTTGGATCCAACACGTTATGAAGTGGATATAAGTGGGCAGTCAGGCTAGGCTATTTGTGCTCCTTTGGTTGCGGATGATCCTAATGGTAGTGGTATCTCACTTGTGCTGCCTTGCAAGTTTTCTGTGTCTTCCTTGGCTAAGTGAAAGGTTTGACTCTGCTATGATGATTGACCCTTCTTGCTCTGTTTTCTCTTTGGGTAATTCTGTACCATTAGGATTAGGCTTCTATAGGAGTGTCCCATGTGAGCTACCTCAAGATGTGGTACGTAATGCCCTTGCCATGAGTGTTGGGTCGTGGAGTAATGAGGCTATCGGCGAGGGCTCTCCTATCAATCAATCAACTCTTGATTCGTCATTGACTTCTCTTGATTCAGGGTCAGATTCTGTTGCGTTAGAAACTCCTATCGTCGTGGACTTCCCTTTTTGGAATGGCACTAATGTTAATTCTGAAAATGTGTCAAAGTGGGTTGGCTCCAAACTGAAAAGCATTGTTGGAGTTCTAGGTGTTGCGCTTTTAAGTTTTGAGAATGAAGTTGTTCAACTTCTTTCCAGAATAGAAAGGAACTATGTTATGGCCATGCCAATGTGCAAAGAACGCTACCAGCAATTCGAAGGCAAAGGGAGTTGAAGAGGCTGGAGTTCGGTGTTAATTATGACAAGTCTTTGGACTCTACTAGTGGGATTTTGGTGCCATACATTTAGATTGTTGAGTTGGAATGTAAGAGCTATCAATGATCGTAGTAAGAGGGTTCTGCTTAAAAAAATTTTTTAAGGGGTTGGAAATGTGATCTCATTTGTATTCAGGAGATGAAACTAGAAGAAGTTTCTGTGTCTGATATGCGTAGTTTGTGGGGTAATTATAGTGCAGATTTCACTGCTCTAAGTCTATAGGTGTAGCGGGGGCATCCTAGTTATGTGGGAGAAGAATACCTTCCAGTCAATCTCCTCTACTTGTGGGGAGTCTATCTGCATCCTTCAATTGGTCGTTGGTGGTTCGTTGTGGGCTTTTATGGGGATTTATGGTCCTCAAGCTGCAGTTGACAAACTTATGTTTTGGGAAGAGCTTCGTCAAATTAGAGATAGTTGGCAAGGTCCTTGGTGTGTGGTAGGAGATTTCAATGAGATTTTTCATCCTCATGAAAGGTCTTCAAGAGAGTGTCCTGCCAAGACGATGGGAGAGTTCCATTACATGTTGGGGGGGAAGGGCTTTTCTTGGTCTAGAAGTGGTGATGTTTCTGTCCATTCTAGATTGGACAGTTTCTTTGTTTCGGTGGAGTGGGAGAAAGCTTATCCGAATTTATTCAAAAGATATACCTAAACCATTGTCAGATCACTTCCCCATTTGCCTTAAAAATATATCCATGGACTCAGGGAAGATTCCATTCAAATTTTAGAACATGTGGCTGGAAGTGGAAGGCTCCACGGATCCCATTAAAAAGTGGTGGGAAGAGGCACAAGTTCATGGTTATGCCAGTTTTGTAATGGCGAAAAAATTGAAGCTTGTTAAAGAAGAGCTCAAGAAATGGAACAAAGATGTTTTTGGCAATGTCAAGTCACGTAAATATAACCTGATGGGTACAATAAACTCTTTGAATGTTAAGGAAGAGTCTTCAGGTCTTAATAGGGTCTTAATAGTGAAGATTGGGCAGAGATCTGTTGCTAAAGATGAGTTAGCCAAGGCGATTATAATGGAAGAGATTTCCTGGAGGCAGAAATCAAGGGCAATTATGGCTTAGCGCCGGTGATCATAATACGAGTTTTTCATAGGGCGGCTAGTCTTCATCAGAAACGCAACTTTATGCCTTCTGTTGTTGTGAATGGGGATCGGTTTGATACAATTGATACATGAAGTTTGCAATCCAAGGCTTTTGCAGTTCCCTTTGCTGAACCTGAACCAGACCGAAAGTTGATCACCTTGATTTGCTATCACTCATTTGATTTTGCTAGGCAAGTTATTCCCTTTGCTGAATCTGAACCAGACCGAAAGTTGACCACCTTGATTTTCCATCACTCTTTGATTTTGCTAGGCAAGTTATTGAGTTTGAGTTTACTGGGGAGGAAGTCATTAAACCTCCAGGCCAGATGGCATGACTATGACTTTCATTCAGGCAAATTGCAAAACTCTCAAAGATGATGCTCATAATGTTTTTGGAGTTTTTTTCTACTGGAAAATTTATGGCCTCTCAATGCAACTTTCATTTGGTCTTATTCCTCGAGGATGAGGTAGAAGTTGAAGGACTAGACGAAGGGGCAGCTTTGTGGAATCAAATCAGCAAGACCAAAGGGAAGTGTTATTCCACACCGGATGTACCACAGGAGGGAAGGTATGTTCAATGATCACTGATGGAGGCCGCAAAACTTTGGTGGACAAGCTCAAGCTGGTTGTGACACCTCACCCCACACCATACACCATCCAGTGGCTCAACCAAGGTAAGGGCCTCCAAATCTCTTCTAGATTCCTAATTTCTCTATCCATAGGCAAGAGTTATAAAGATGAGATATGGTGTGACATTATCCCCACAAATGCCAGCCATGTGCTCCTAGGAAGGCCTTGGCTAAATGACAAGCAATCACTCATAATGGGATATTGAACACCTACTTTTTCACCAAGGACCACAAGAAAATCACACTCACCCCTCTCAAACCCACTCAGCTCTCCAAATCAAAGGAGATCCTCTGGCTTGGAAACCCTCCAGCACTCCAGCAGCATGATTTTGAATCCTACAAAGGACAGATCTTGTTGAAGCAGTGACCTCTCTCAGAAACTGCCCCTTCCCATCTCCCTCTCCAAATCCTTATCTCTGATTTTAAGCATGTGTTTCCCCAAGAGACTCCCCTGACCTTACCCGTCTAAGAACCATCCAACACAAAATGGATCCTGTCCTTGGTAAACAGTTACCAGCACAAAAGATAAGCCCCCAGAAACCTCAGAAATTCATATGCACGTTAATGATTTGTTAGCCAAGGAATGATCAAGGACCTTGAGTTTTTCCTCAAAGGATAGTCTACCTACCATACACAAACTGATGGTCAGACTGAAACGACCAACAGAACTCCAGGAAATCTACGTAGAGCCTTGGTGAAGAGAGATGCCAAAGGGTGGATGGACTTCTGCCCCATGACCGTAATAGAGCACCAAACGAAGTCACAAAATTGCCTCTATCACAGGTTGTTTATGGTTATAGCCCTACTCCCCATATTGACTTATTGCCAATCCCATCCCCCACCAAATTCAGTTGGGAGGCAAAAAGAGACTCCAAGAAATCAAGGAGCTCCATGCTCAAGTCAAAAAAAATTGAGGACTACAGACCCACAAGCATAGGAAGAAGGCACAATTCCAACCTGAAGACTTGGCATGGATCCAACTAAGGAAGAAGAGGTTCCCTGCAAACATGAAGTAAAAGCTACTTGCTAAGTCAGATGAACCTTTTTGAGCTCTTGGAGAAGATTGGTCCAAGTACGTACAAAGTTAACCTTCCAGCAGTAACAATCACCTTCAATGTGGTGGTTGAGGAAAATGTTGAACTACCAGGTTTGAGGTCAAACTCCTTTTAGGTGGGATAGTATGATGGAGATCAAGATCCCTATCATGAACAAGGCCAATTAGGAACTCTATCTAGCTCATCCAAGGACAGCAAGGAGGTCACAAAGAGGTAAGGTCTGTTAGACAGCAACTACTTAATTCAGATAAAGGACCATCAATGATGGGAATCAGGGTTCCCCTCATGTTCAAGACAAGCCAGGGGCCTCAACTAAGTCCTCAGCTGAGGAAGTCATGATGTTGGTTATCGAGCACCTCAACAGCACAGATCAGGAAATGAATTAGTCAAGCTGTGCTAGTGGCCCTGGTAGTCAGTGCATGGGCCTTGGAGGGGTATCACACCTTCCCCCTCACGAAGAGCAACATGCCTTGTGTCTGCCAAGTTTCATCCCCAGAAGTAACTAGAGAATGTTTGGTGCAGGTGCTTCTAAAACTGTGCTGTTTGGGGGTCCAATTAAGGCAGGGCACGCTAGGGCATATTGGCTGGTGTTTATCAAACCTTTGACTCTTGATATGAGGGACTTCAAGGTATGAAAATATGTCAAAATATTTATCAGATTACATGCCTCAAGTGGGGATTCAGCTGCTGGTGCATGATTTGTTTTAGCAAGCTCAAAGATACTTAAAACAACCTTTTACCCAAGCTATCTAGGCCACTTGGAGCTCAAGTTTTTGAAGAGTCCTAGGAAGAGTGTTTGTTGCTAGCAACCTCAAAATGGGAAGAGAAGATGTTCCATCAAGTTTCCACCTCAATTACTTGATAGTTCTCTAATTGAGATGTCAAGTTCTTATTAATTTTTCAGGATTTTCTATTTTTTCTATAATTTTTCAGATTTTCTATTTACCACTTATGGTAGCTTGTAACTGAGTATTTTTGCTACTTATTAGCTTTCAGAAAAATTCTGTAATTTTTCTTATTTTCTGTTTTCCATTTAAGGTAGCTTTGTAAATACTTAGTTTTGTTAAGCATAATCCATGTAATGTGAGAGAATGCTTGCTCCTATAAAAGCGCTCCCATCTCCTTCTCTTGTACTCAGATTTTCTGTTTTCCATTTATGGTAGCTTTGAGTTTGTTTAAACTCTCCCAAACACTAGTCATGTATCTTGAGGTTGGCTCCTCAAGTGGTGTTGTCTAAATCTTGTTTACTCAATTTGGAGGTGATTTTCTGTATCCAAATTGATACACTAGATTGGCCCTTGTGAACCTGTGGTGTTTCGATATCAGCTTTGGATCACTTGACTATCCAACCTTGTTATTTCAGTTTCTTGCGTTCTTGCTTGTTGTTTTGTGCCTTGCTGTTAGGTTAGATACATCACATATGCTCATTCATTAAAAAAATATTACTCAGGACTTTTTCACTTTTCATTTTCAATGAATTTAAATATAATTTCTTTGTTCAAATTTTTTTCTTAAAAATATGATTGTCCCAAACACACCTTACTGAACACTGCACCCTCTTGAACCCATTCTCTTGTAGGTAGTGCCCTACATTGCCATTTCGATACCACGTAGTAGAACGAATGCCAAACCAAGTAACATTGAATGAGATGCAACATTCCATAAATCAGACTTCCATAGTTCTATTTAGGGTTGTTTGGTTCACCAATAGCGGAATGGAATGAAACTAGACTTAAATCTAGAGGAAATGGAATAGAACTTGATTATTTGATATCACATGTTTGGTTCGTCTACGGAATAAAATCAATATCATTACTAGTGTTTTGTGAAATTATGGATGGAATCAAAAAAATTTTTTTTAATATCTCTTTCCTCAAAAGCAAGAGGTCCCAAACTCCATTATTCCAAGTGCTTCTTTGTCCTCTTCGGCGTCTTTTGCTCCGCCGACGAACTATGCTTCTCTGCCTCCTTTCTTCCTCCACTACCGTAGCTTCGTCATCTTCTTCTTCTCCTCTCTCGCGCATCTTCAAATCCTCCGCCCGAGGTCGCTACCCCTCCTCCGTGTGGTGGTTGTCGGACCCTTCTTTCTCTCCAATGGTCGGTCGACACTCAAATTTGGGTTGCACGGTCTCTCTCTTCCCCTTGGGTGGTTCTAACGCTTCTCCTCCATCAACACTCAGATCTAGGCCTTCCACTCTCTCTCCTCGTCATCGGTTGATGCAAGTAGGGTTAGGGCCTAGAGGGTGTTGATGAGTGATGATGGAGGAGGAATTGTTTTTTCTTATTTTTTAATTTAAATTGTTGATACCCCTGTGAAATGGGACTTGAACTTCTCCAAAACTAGGGGGAATCAAATCACTTAAAAGCTGGGGATTTGATACCCTTAGAAATCAAATCTCATACCCATGAAGGTCCAACCAAATGCACTAAATATGAGTACTTGATACCTAAAGATATCAAGTTCCATTTCGAACTCCCAACCAATCAGCCCCTTAATGTGTAAGGTTCATGCAAGTGGTTATCAATGTCTCACATAAAGTAAAAGGGACAAGAACATGAAAAGGAAATTTTTTTATTTTTAATTGTTTTTGGTTGGGAGGGTTGGAAAACACAAGAATACCCAGAATTATGAAGCTCAAACAGTTAACATTATGGCACCATAGACATCGGGAATCATCCACTTTACAAGGATGTATGGTATGTGAGCGTTCACGACAATCTCGCCGAGAAAACAAAGATAAACGGAAACGAGAAAAGATACCTGTGGCAACTTCTTGTCATCATCGGATAGCATGTCCATAGCACTCCGGAAGATGGTTTCTATGTTCACCTTCTCATCATCCCCATTCAAATCCATCTTTGCCATCTGGAAGATAGTGACATAGTACACAATTTTGATAAGCATATAGTACACAATTAGAAAACCACAACCAAAACAGATAACCAAGAGAAATGCTATAATAATACAAAAAGGATAAATCTTCCATCTATTCATTCCTTTTGCCCCTTTCCCATTAACAAATAAAGAGGACTACTCCAAGAAAGTGAGAGATCATTGCAGATTTTATGAGAACCCTTGGCCGGACAATGCAGATTTTCTATTAACCGTAATAAAATTAGAAAACTTTGAAGCCAACCCTTGAAAAAGGTTCAAACAAGCAAGGCACAAAAGATCACAAGGAATAGAATTTGTAGAATAATGTAACTTTACCTGCATGGCAAGAAATTCACACTCTCTTTTGCTGAAGCTAAACAATATAACTGGGTCATACCGACGCTGTATAAGCATTTTCACTAACTTAAATATGTCACTTTCCTCTCCTAGCGCATTAACCACCACACCCTTTTGCAGCTTCCCCTTCTCCCTAGCCTCAGAAGCAGGGACAAGAGCATTCAAGGCTTTCAGAAAACTATCTTCACGAAATGTCCCCTTCTCATCTACCACCAAGTACAAGCCTTTACCCCCAGAAGGAAAAATATAGTGCTGAAGTGGTGTTGGCCGATAATCCGTATATACAATATGACATGGTTGTTGATGGACCTGCATGAGCAGTCACTCATTCAGCAACCTAAACTCTTCATTTAAGAGGTTACAAAAATTACCAATACTATATAACCCAGTGTGGACTGTGGACAGCAAGAAACAGGAAAAATTACAACGTTACTATAATTATAATTAACAATGTGACATTGTTAAACAAAAGGTATCATGCAACAAACTTTGCAAAGGAAGCCTCCTATCATTAGGAGTAATGAGAAAATGACTATAATAATTTATCAAAAGATGAGAAATATTGCACATGCATTCTACAGTATCAAATGAAAATTGGACTACATATGAGAAATTATAAGCTGTAATTGAAACCTACGCGGGAACATCACCTTAGCAACCCAATCTGCAAACTCCTTAGCATTAGGCACAGTAGCAGAGAGGAATACAAACCGAGAATTCTTCGGAGCCATTACTATGCTTTCTTCCCATACCACACCCCTCTCCCGATCACGCATGTAATGCACCTCATCAAATATTGTCCATGCCACCTCCCTTGTAATTTCAGATCCCCTATATTGCATACTCCGCCAAATTTCAGTTGTCATCACCTATATACGAACATAACTTAAACATTGATATCACAAACCTGATTACACACAGAAAAGCTAAGAGAAGAAGTAATGTCAACAGCGTACCAAGCAAGAAGCATTAGGATCAATAGTGACATCCCCAGTCATCAACCCAACATCTGAAAACTCTTCTTTGAATTCTCGATATTTCTGGTTACTGAGAGCCTTGATAGGTGATGTATATATCACCCTTTGCTGGTTACGCAATGACATAGCGATAGCGTATAAAGCTACAACTGTTTTCCCAGCTGATGTGTGAGCTGATACCTATCATCAGCAAAAGATTGCAAAAGAATTAAAAATACAACACTATGCAAGCATCATCCAAGCAATAACGTGGACGTTTGCAGTAAATCGGCAAGTAAGATTAGGAAGAAATCATCACGCTTCTGAATTATAAGTATAAGATGAAATTGGATATAAGTCAAAGCTACACATCCAAATCAGGATCCTGATACTAAGAGCAAAATGCTCGAAGAATTTCACTAAAACAGAAATAAGCAATTGTTTTTTTAAAAGGGGAGGAAAAAAGCAAATATATTCCCCCATTTTAGTTTTATAAAGGTAACATGGAAGACATAAAGTTGAAAAGGCTATCAAGAGGAAGTTCCGATCAAACCCAATCACATATTAAGCAAATAGTGTTTTTCAACCCCCTCAGGAACATGTCTAGTCTTTCCGCTGACAAGAAAACACTATATGACGAGAGCACAAAATACGTAGTATAGACTAGTACATAAGCTCTCCCTCTCTCATTCAAGCATCAAAAGAGGTTGTGCTACTTCCAAAGTTTGACATTTTAAAAGAACCACATCATCCCCCCTACACTTCCCCTTCCCACCGCCGTTCCACTATAAACATGCGTAAAGTTTCAAATTTCCATGTATGTAATGCAATGCCATAATTTAAAGAAAAATTCATTGATGCCCCAAATGAAACAGTTAAAACTTGATCTTACCAAGACCCATGCCAATTGAATCAAGCACGCACCAAGCCTTGCTAAGAAAGAAAACCATAACATAAAACCTCACACACACATCATCTGTCAATTATGTAGTATCTTCCCAACACCTCTCAAGTTGGCTGCAACAATTTCCAAAAATCACAAGACCCATAATTATTTGGGGCAAAAGGGGATGGAATTACCATGACAGACTCGCCAGCTTCGAGACACTTGATAGCTTCAGCCTGAAAAGGGTCAAGGAAGAAGGGAAACTGTTTCGCTGGAGTAGTAGGAGTCGAATCAGGGGAAGGATGAGGCACATAGCCTTCTGGGTAGGACACATCATGGACGCAGGCGACGGTGTTGTCCTCTCTCATCATCTTCTGGGGTGGTGGGTGAGCCTCAGCTTCCATTGATGATGTTGTCGTTTCTGGGTCTTCCCCTGATGTCCTCTTCACTGACCCCATCTCTTTCCTCTCTTCTTGTCAGTGGAAAGGAGATAGGAGGGAAGAAGAAAGGGGGCCGAAGAACTTGAAGGCGGCGGGTAGATTACCAATCCAGAGCCTCCGCACCGAACGAGGGGGAGTCAGGAGGACAGAGAAGGGGCAGGACTCAGGACGTAAGGGAGAGAGATAATGGGTTGAATTCAACTTGGGTAACCATTCTTGTGTTGGGCCGGGTCGGCCGGCTCATCGGCAAATTAGCATGAGGGAAATCAAAAGGGAGATTTACAGAGTTTATAATTACAATCCACTTACCGATCAAGCATTTGCTTGGTTGGTATGGCACTTACTTGTGTTGGAGCACGTCAAGGATTCAAACCTTGTTGCCTCCATTTTAAAAAACATTTACAATTCAGTCATAAATAAAAAACAAAAAGATAATTATACCCGCTTTTTATCTCTGTCAATCTTTCTCTCTCTCTCTTTACAAGCATTCGCATCCATGATACTAAGTTTTGGATTATATGTGAAGATCTACATCCTTAACATCATCTTACAATCTAATTTTTGGAATTCAATCCAGTCATCTTTACACCATTAGATTATCAAATTCGATCATCAAATAAAATATTTCCTATGGAGTCTAAAAATATATATGTTTAATTAGTTTTCTTCTTTAAAAATGGAAATGTTGACAAAAATAAAATTAAAAGAAAAGGAAAAAATGATACAAGATGGATACGCGGTAGATCGAGTATTCGAGCGACCATGCAGGCGGATCGACCTTGGATTGACTACAATGTGCGTTGCGACAAGATGGATTTGATCACATGATCCTAAGTTGCAATTGCTCTTAATCTCTTTCTCCATATCTGTCTTATGCTACCCCTCTCTCTCATATATTTCTCTAGAATATTTTTTAAATAAAAAATAAAAAATTATTTTATTTTTAAAACATATTATATTTTTATAGAAAACATATTATTTTTTAAAAATATTTATACCTTTTCCTTTAGATAAAAATTTAATTATTTGTGTTATTAGATCATTTGTGAAAAAAAATTTAATGAAAAATAATTTCACATTTTGAATTGTACTCTTGTTATTCATTTTCCTTTATTTTAGTACCATTATACATTTCTCTTATTATAAATAAGTTAACTTATTTCGGCACAAAAAAAAATCTATTTATTTTTATGATCTAATTTAAATTTATTTATAAAGTTTTAGTTTTTCTTATTTCAACTAAAATTATTTTGATTTTAAAAAGTATAAAAATATTTTATTTAAATCTTAAACATTAATTACTCAACCCAAAATATTAAATTAATAAAATTATACATAAACAGTCATCCTCGATAACATAGAAATTCATCCTAAAATAACATCATGGTTAACCGCGGATGATTGTTTATGTTAAGATTTATTAATTTAATATGTCAAGATGAGTAATTAATGTTTAAGATTTAAACAATATTTTCATATGTTTTTCAGTTAAAATAATTTTAGTTTTAAATAATAAAAAACTACAAATAAAAATTTTAAATTTCATAGTAATGAATTTAAATTTTAAATTTTATTTAAAATTAAATCAAAAATGAATATATTATTTTTTTGTATAAAAAATAAGTTAATTCATTTATAATAAGAGAAATGCATAAATTTTTTTTTGGTGCAAGAAGAAATGCATAATGGTGCTAAAAAAAAGATTGTAATAATAAAAATAAAATTTAAAATGTGAGATAATTTTTTATTAAAAATTTTAAAAAATTATCTACAACATAAAGAATTAATTTTCTATTTATAATAACAATAATTAATTTTTTTATTTTTATTTAAAAAATATGTAAAGATAAAGGAGGGGAGGAGAGACAGACACAAAGAGAGAGGGGGAGGAGAGAGACTGACAAAGAGAGGGGAGGAGAGAGAAAGAGAGAGGTTGGAAGAGAGAGAGGGCTGGCAAGAGTGGGAATAAGAGAAAGAGGGAGGGATATTATTGTCTTTTAAATTACTACAATGTAAAAATTACAACTAAAAATGTAATTATAAATTGAAGCATCAACTAACTTTAAATTTCCCAAATAAAAATTACTCATGCATGCCTGTTCAAGCTAGTGGGGTATAGTTTCCCAACTTGACGATGCCTCATCCGATTACTAGGGAAAAGGGAAACTCGGCGGTAGTTTTGACAAATTATGCTCGCTCAATGCTAATTTGAGCATGTTTGACTTTACATGAAAGCAGAATTTATTTATATTTTATGTTCGTTTATGTTCTTTTAATCTTTGTTTATGTTCTTTTATGTTCGTTTATGTTCTTTTATGATCGTTTATGCTCTTTTATATTCGTTTATGTTTGTTTCTATTTATGTTTCGTTTATGAATATTTTGTATGTAAGTTCGAACAAACCTTTGGTCTTACAAATGTCTCCTTACTCCTCTTGACCAAATGACAAACTTATATAGCATTTCTCAGCCGATGGAGTTTTTACTATACATTCAGACCTATCATCCCGCCCAATCACTTAAACACACTTTTCTTGCTTCCAATAGTTTGGAACGGTTAAAGCTTTTGGAAGCTAATTTTGGGATTTAAATATTCCTCCCCGTATTAAGTTGTTTGCTTGGCGAGTTGGGGTCGAGTGCCTTGTACAAGGAAGTGGTGTCACCACTGCGTTTTTTAAATTAAATAAGGAAAATAATTTTAAAAAATTAGATATATAGAAATTGTCACCAAAATAACTCGTAAAACCGTTGGGTAGTGCAATGGGTAAGGCTTCGTGTCAATCCTTCATTGTGCTATTCTTGCCCATGTTCGGCTCATTTAGCTCCTAATGACAACTTTTTCTCGGTTCAGCCTTTTTCTAAACAAAAATTCCCAAATGCTTTTGTTTTACAAGATCCCACCGAGGGCATGTTCGAACTTACATACAAAACACATATAAACGAAACGAATATAAATGATACAAAAATAAACATAAACGAACGAAATGAGTTGTTAAATAAAAAATAAACATAGACGAACATAAATGAACATAAACATAAATAGATTCTATTTTTCATGTAAAGTCGAACGGACCCTTAATCTAACAAAAGTCATTGTCCAACTCCTAGTCTCCTCGTTCTCTTTATTTGCTCGACCAAATCCTAACCCACTGGCACCGTCATCTTAGCATCTCATCTCCTCCTTTCCTTGAGCCCAACAACGGGTCACATGTTACCCGTACTAACTCATCGATCGCAACCAAGCTAACGAGCCTCATCTCCTAGTGCCTAGCAATACTTAATCGACTAGAATCTTCATAATTGTGTTGTCGCCACACGCCTCCCCTCCACTTGGTAATTAATCTAATTTTTTCATAAAAATACTTTCTTTTTTCCTTTTTCTAAATTGGGTTCTTGGCACACAATCCATAAAAAAGCATACTTAAAACTTATAAAAATCAGCGAAGTATAGATTTCACCTACATGTCTCTCAAAATATTCGATTATCCACAGTATAGGCACGTAAGAAGATGTTTCATTATCCGCTTGCACCTGATTATGCCTCCGTAACTCTACTGCACTTTCAAATCGAATTCAAAACTCAACCAAACTCAATGTGGATTCATGAAATTACTAAAGAATCAATTTTCACTTTCGGATCTTGATGTGGTTCTCAAGACTTCTCCCAAAGATAAGTCTATGAAATAAACAGTATCCATATATAGTATGATACAAATGCAACTACTATGAATTATTATGCAAATCAAAATCTCGGATAACAATTTTTCACCCTTGTTCAAATTCTATAGGAGTCTCGAATTGTAGGCACATGATTTGAATCGTGCCATAAAGTCATTGTTAATATTCAAAGAGCATCCCACCTTCTCATACAGTTTTCACATTAATATTCCAAACACAAAACCGATGGGTAGTCATTTGAAATTTTGCTTATATTGCTACTTTTATTGTAGGATCTTGATCCGTAATAAGACAAATAGAAATATGACCCATATTGCATCTAAAAACTTATCAAACAACAACATAAATGATTTTGCTTTCTAATGCCCTAAGAATGCAACCCCAAATATAACACACAACCTATGGTTATCCGACCCAATGAAAGGGGCAAATACCATTTTGTATTTATTAACATCATATATTGTATCAAAAGAGACACATCACCGGAAAGTGAATATTAAGTCTTGGAATGGCATCTTCTCAAACACATGTTTAAGTGTATCATCAAACGAGACCACATCGAGCATAAAGTGAATGATTAAGTCTTGCACCGACATCTCGCCCAAAACATATGTTTAAGTGTATCATCAACATCTAACTCGTAGGAAAACTAAAATAATGGATAAACATCCTTCTTCATCTTAAAGTTTTCAATAAACATTTAAGCATCAAAATCTTTAATAAATGCTTTCAAGTCTCTTTGAAAGTTTTTCAAGTCTTGTTTATTACACCCAATATTTTCAAAGTCACCAACTTACTCTTTAATGATGCGATGAGCTTTAAAAGGATCAATATTAGCATGAGTAAGTGACTTGAATAAAGTCCTACATACACTATTTACAACCCTATTAGACTTTCACATATGATGCTTTCTATGAGTTGCAAGTAAATGTGTATGACCTTCCTTCATGAAATCTAAAAAGTACATATGTATCACTATTTGGTTTTTTAAAACCAATCGTTGCATTACAACACTATCTCTACTCAACTTTACTTTTCGATAAGGGTTCACATTCGTTAATGTTTGCCTAAGTCCTTGTTTAGAGCAAAGACAAAATACTTATATGAGTGGACACCTTCTTTAGTCTTCTTAGATCTTGATTTATGAACACTAAAACCAACATGATGAGTATAAGATTTATAAAATTTCCCACATTATTTGACGGTAGCAAATTCCAATCTTCTCTTGGTTTGAACTCCTCTTCACAAAAGGATATCCTCTCCCTTTTAATATGTGTAGGACTTTTGCATTTTTAGGTGTTTGAAACTCGTCACCCTATTCTTGAGTATCTTCCGTAATAGAACCTACAAACAAAATTAACTATAAAACCAAAATACAACCAATAAATGGCAAATAGGATCGCGGAATGTCAATAGCATGTGAAGCTATTTCAATTACTATAACCAACAATTTCGTATCACTTGTAAATTTAACTTTGTTTTTTTTTTTTTGTCCGAATTAGAAAGACAGTCATTTATCAATGTAAATTTCTTCATTCTACCTAACCGCACTTTTTAATTGAAATTATTAAATCAATTTCGTATTAACTTCTTGTTGTTGGTGAAATGAACAATGAAAATATCTCCCACTTTGTAAGTTGACAAACACCATTCTCTTTCACAATTAACATCATAACTGAAACCATTTGTCAATTATGAGTATCAATCACCTTCACAAGTGTGACTCCCGCTATCAATCAACTATCATTTGTTGGGTGGAAATGCGGTGGTGTAGAAATCATCACATCATAATTTTTCCATTATTATTATTTGATCCAAAACTAAGAAATTCATCTAATAAGAATTTACCGATCCAAAACAAAGCAATTCATCCAAAACAAAGCAGGACGATGACTGGCCGGGGCAGGACTCGTGGTTGCCGTGGGCGGGACTGCGGCTGCTAGGCTTGGCCCGTGTTGCGAGGCTGGTGTATGGGAATCCTTGGTGATATTGTAGATAAATGATCGACCACAAACAAGCGAGCATTGGGAGAGGGACGAACGACAGAGGGTGCTGGGAATGAAGGTCGGCGACATGAGGAGGCCGGCAGGTGGACACTCGTGAGGGGGAGCTTAAACGAGAGAGAGAGAGAGAGAGAGAGAGAGAGAGAGGAGATAATAGGAAAACCGTGAGAATGAGGAGCAAAGGGGTCGAGACCCCTCTTCTCCCTCTCCTAGCGAATTTTTAAAAAAAAATTATAATTTCACCTTTTAATCTTAGCCTTTGGTTGAAAATTGAATGGTCCGGATTTGGTGTGTTCTCCTAATGAGTGAGCACACATACGGAAGAGGACTAACTTGAACCCTCCCCTTTAGGTGTTCTCACTCTTATATATACATAGGAGTGTTCAAGTGAGTCATCCCCTTTAGGTGTACTTACTCTTTAAGTGAGCACATTAAATCTAAAGCGTTTAATTTTAAATTGAAGGTTAAGATTAAAAGGGGAAGATTTTATTTAAACAAAAGGAAACTTATTTTTTGTTGGGAAGGGATCTCAACCCCCTTATGTTACGAGAACCGACCTGGTGATCAACCCGATCGGTAAAGTGAATTAATGGTTCAACCGGTCGGACCACTTAGCTTCAAATTAAACCGGTTGGCTCGGTTGATGGTTAAATCGAGTTAGATGGTCCAACCCAATAATATATATATATATATATATCTTATTTTTGGGCCTTTTGCTTCTTGGAAAAGAAAACTTAAAAATCTAGCTAATTTTAACACTCCCTAATTCATTCTTGTGCATACGCTGCTCCCCTTCTTAACCCAATAATATATATATATATATATATATATATATATATATATATATATATATATATATATATATATATATATATATATATATATGTATCTTATTTTTGGGCTTTTTGCTTCTTGGAAAAGAAAACTTAAAAATCTAGCTAATTTTAACACTCCCTAATTCATTCTTGTGCATACGCTGCTCCCTTCTTAATTAGGGCTGGAGAGAAAGTGAATGAGTGAGAAATATATATATATATATATATATATATATATATATATATATATATATATATATATATATATATATATATATATATATATATATAGAGAGAGAGAGAGAGAGAGAGAGAGAGAGCGGGTGGGAGAGCCTTCGGGTTCTTCTCCTTCATCTTCTACTGAGTATTATTGCCAGCCGTGCCATCTTGTTCTCCAGCGAGTTGTCCACATCTCCCCTTCTCCTCTATTTTTAACTTTTCTTTCTATGCCATGGACGAACTTCAATTGTCGTCACTGCTAGCAACAGAAAGCTTGAGAATGCTTCAATGGGGCAAAAAATCCATGGATGAAGCCAGCCATAGACTCAAAGATTTGAGTTTTTTAATTTTTTAATTAAGATTTATAATTCCGATCCACCAGCGACTCGCCTGGGTCAACCATAACCGGGTGGAGCGGTTTTGTCCAAGCAGATCGGGTTCAATGTTCAAGCGGGTCAACTAGCATATTCGGACTGGATCCATGCCTGGTTCTAATTGAACCGATCGAACCGAGCCGGTCCGATCGTGTTCTTGTAACATAGCCCCTCTTTGTTGATGCTATCTAGGCCCTTTGCTCTCTCTCGTCTCCTCCTCCGAAAGACAAAGGGTCAAAGTAGACACTAAAGGATACTTATCTCATTTTCGTGCATTGTTTCAAATGCTTGACTGGTGTGTAGTGTCCGGACTTGATTACAATGCATGCGTTCGAAGTCCGGTAAGAGAGTCCTGAGCTTAGCTTGATCATAACCTAATGCTAGATGAATTTTTATGCTAAAACTCGATCGTCTTTTGATCTAAAGCTTGGCTTGATAATCTGTTGTACTAACATGCTTGTTAGTGGACAATCATATTGATGAAAGTTCGAGTGTTTTACCTAAATAATTCAATCAAAAACACACTTGAAAAGCCGATCCGCAAAAGCTGATTTGGTTGGTCTAAGCATCCACTTGCATGCACATGGTGCCAAGAAGCCACTTGCCACACTTGATGGGACTACACAGCTTAGCCACCGAGTTATGGTTGCAATGTTGCCACCGATGGGACACCACCATGCCTCGTGGCCGGTGCTAGCCGGTCTTTGGCGAGCTTGGCCCCGGTGTGCCGCCGGATTCCCTTGGTCTCCTCTTGTTTTTTGACTTTTGTCTTGTATGCTTGGCATGCCTTGGCTGAATGGGTCTATAAAAGGGGAGCTTAGTATGTTCATTTTGCACACTTCACTTACTCCTCTTCTTGTTTTCTCTAGCTTTGCTCTTGTTGTGTTCTTGCTTTGCTTTTGAGAAACTAGTTGGTTTTCAAGACATCTTTCCAAACATGTTTAGAAGAAAAGCTCATCCAATTGGAAGAACTCGAGCTGAGAAGTTGGTTCATGACAACTTCTTAAAGCAAGAGTGGAGCCCCCACGAGGAATGGAGCCCAAATGATCTCTTGGTGGAGGCCGAGAATCACGTGTCTTCACTCGCCATTACTCCATCGGTAAGCTTATTTGCTTAAACTTCTAGATTTGCTCATTTAGAATAGTACTTCTACTAAAATCTTGTTGGATTTTCATCTTGCTTGAAAAAGGAACTACCACTTAGAAGACATCATGAATAATGTCGGGTTTGGTTTCCTCTTTACCACTTTGAGTCATTTGTGTGACAAAAAGAATGGGATCCCATTAGGGCTATCGGTGAGCGCTTTTGAGATACCACTAATACCTTCCATCTTCCTTTCAAGGAGATGACCATTGCACCTTTTGATTTTGCTGTTTTGTCGGGTTTGGGCTTCTCGGGGAGCCTCTATTTTACGATCGAGCTTGTATAAGGATCATGACTATCTATGTCACCTCTTCGGTCTCATGGCTAGTAGGTTTCCTCGAGAAAATTTCTTCAAATACACCATTCTTTTTGATGCTTTTGAGGATGCTTGGGTTTTAAGCTCGACATACTCCTCAACAACAAGTTTGGGTTATGCTTGCTCTCTTATTAAGCACAATACTTTTTCCGACCAAGCTTCGAAGGTTCATGTTCACTATTTGGTGAACTTAGCGGACCTTGATAGGATTAAGGAGCTTAACTAGGGTGCACCCGCATATACTTGCCTCATAAGGGGTCTTCGTTCCGAGTGTGAGACATACTAAGCTCGAGAAGGACTTGACAAACTATCTTCCACTATGTGGCTTGTGGAAGATCATTGAGGTATGCTCTATTTCTTCACTTATTTCGACATTTTTATCTTGTGTGGATAAAAATCTCACTTGTTTTGTAAAAATTGTAGTCGTGGTTGTATGAATATTTCCCACGCCTTTCGCTCGGCTCAACAAATCACCCTACCTTTCCGGCCTCGGTATCATGGGCGAAAATCTATCTTCGACAATCCAAAACCCATGACATAGGCTTTTTGAGGTCCACTCTTAACCGTGTGGCTTCGGTACGTCATTTTTAAGCTCTTAAATTTACCTTAAAATACACCCCAAAAACAGTTCTTCACTACCCATCTCGTTACCCCGCCCATGGCTCTGTGGTGGGCGGTGGCTCGCCACGAGCGGACGTTTGGCCACCCAATTTTTGTCCTTTTTTCTTTTGCTTGCTTGTCTCCTTATAAATCCTGTGTGTACAGGCTAATTTCCATCCTTGGGCTCAGCTTCAACTCCTTCCACGTGTAGATGTTGCACGAGGGTTGAGTGAAAGGAGGATATGATTTTAGGGTCTTTTCGGGTTTTGTTGGTACCTTGGTGAGTGAGTTTTGCCTCAAATCCGCTCCAATACATGGCCTCCGTTCGTTCCTTACGGCCCACCTTAGACCATGTTCTACTTCTGCTCCTTTTCTCAATAAGAGCAAGAGGAAGCGACCATCGGGTATCCTTATACCCAGTTCTTGAACTTATATACCTCTTATACTCACCATTTGGGACTGATTATAATCCGATTAATAAGCCTCCATCTCTTCTACTTTCTCTTTTTGTAGATATCCACATTCCAAGTCTCGATGTGGAATGTGGATGTTTCTCAACCCGGGGAATCTCCTCGTTATAGAAGAATTCCTAAACTTTCAAAAGAGGAGTGTGTGGGGCATCCCTTCCCTAGAAGCTGGCAAGTGGTAAGAGTTTTATGCTCTTTACTTTTAGTTGCATGCTAAAAGTTACTAACACTATTAAATCTTTGTAGTACGACTGGGAGACTCTTAGACCATGTGCATCGGACTCCAATCCGTCCTTAGGGGCATCCGAGACTTATTTAATGGGAAGACTTTTCAAACCTTTCGGGTGAGTCTTAGTTAGTGTAAATGCTAACTTTGCTGAGCTTTTAGTGGATGTGTTAATTGCTCTTTTATTTTTGTAGAGGCGTTGATCTAGAACTTCTTTATCAGGAGGTTTCCTTGGTGGCTTGGGAGCTCAAGCACATCCATCCGGCCACCAAGCGCATTCTAGTGGTACATCTAGAGCGGGTACTTCTCGACGTTCTTCACGGTGTGCACATCATCGGAGTGCTTTCGAATCAAGGCCTAGTCCTTCTAGGCCTAGTTTTTCGAAGAATCCATGGATATCCCACCTCTGCGCTTGATCGACATGGGAACCCGATTGACTTCCATTGGATGTCTTATAGTGGGCCTTCTCATGGAGCTTCTCAATCTTAGGACCATGGAGCTAGCTTTTCACACGGTGGTGGAGACGATCAATTTTCTATGTCCATCTTGGAAGACTTCGGGAATTATATCTTCGATGATGCTTCCGATGACGAGGATTAGTCTATCCCTTGTAGAGTGCTTTGTTGTTTAACGTTTAGTATTTTGCAAAATTCTTTAACTCTATGCAATGAGATGAATGCAAGGACTCGATTCTAAAAATGCTTTCTTTTATTAATATGATGCAAAAATTCTAAGGAAAAATTACAAGAAAAATTAAAAAGCTTGCATCAACCCCCATTCCATCCAAAAGAAAAATAAAAATGAAAATGGGATCCGGTGAGTGCATGGTCCGAAATAATATAGCTTGACTGAAAATGGATCAAGGGTAGAAACAAGTAACTTAAGGAATGCTCGAGGCCAAACCAAAGCGGACCGGCCGGTCTAAAAGGCCCGGTCGATGCCGCCACGCAGAAGCGAGGCACTATTGGTCTTCGGTGGTGTAGTGCGGTAGAACTTTGATCCTGAAATTGCTATAAATTAGACCCTCGATGGATACGAGAAAATTGTGCCTTCTGGACCTCATTCCGCAATTCTTTCGGAAAAGCGATCTTAAGAAAATTATTTTGTGCCTTCAATTTCCTTCAATTTCCTTCAAAAATAAATTTCATAAGCTGATTTATCTCACTTGAATGTATGAGATGAGAAACGTGGAGATAGTAGGATTGTCCCAAAATGGGCTGAATACCCTATTTAGCATTCGAGAAGTGAAAGTCTATTGAACTTTCCTAAGGGCTGCTATGGCCTATTGGGATTCGCATTACCACATTTTCGGGTTTGGGGATAAGGAATTGTGTCCCCTACATAAAGAGTTTGATGCTATTCTGGACATCCAACGCTGTACGAAACTTGTTATGCCCAAATCTTTTTGAGAACATGCACAAAACCTAGACAAGCTATCATCACCTATCCGATAGGTGGTTTTTTATTGATAGGAGGCCATAGGGATATGGCGCCCGCAACATTGTTGAGCTTTGTTAAGCAACTAGAAGATTACTGTTCCACGACTCTGTTAATAGTCGCTAAAACACTTATAGGATTAGATTGAGTCGATGCCAATTGGAAGGAAGAATTTGCTTGGGAGCCCCCTGTTATTGCGAGTAAGTAAAACATAAAAACCAGGACCAAACGGTGGAACAAGGTCGGCGACGTAGGCCATGAGGTGGCGATCCGGAGCTACCGAGGTTGAAAAAGCCTTAGGTTTTACACCTAAAGTCTCGGTTTTTCGTCGTTTCTCTTTTTATTTTTTTATTTTTATTTATTTTTCTCCTGTTGGGTCATAAATAAGGTTGAATTTGATCGTGCAAAACTCTTATGATTTTGTTATCTGTTGCATGCAAATTTGGTTAATGGAGCATTTTCAATCGATTCAAACTCCTGTAAGAGTGCACACATATCCGGCGATAAACTTCTATCGGCGAAGTGGTTAGATGTGGTAGCTGATCACTCGGTTTCTGGTTGGAGGATTGGTTTAAAAACCATAGTGATACCATTGAATGGTACATTAAACACCGAGAAAATGTCCCAATTTAGGACACATACAGGACAACAACCCTTTGTACGCTTGTTGGGTCCGAAAACCAGTACCTACTACTTCCCCGACCGTTTATTGTGGCAAATGGGATGAGAGTAGGCGATTCCTCGTGTTGATTATGTTTGGCTTGCCACCTACGAACTATTCGGAGTTTTGGTAGTTCTAGGCGAGTTAAGTCATGGCCCGAACATTGGATAAACCTTTTGAAGCTACTGAAACCTGTAGATGAGCGTACTTGTTACGATATTTGCATATTATTTGGAGTGGATAATGGAAGTAAACCCCAAACGTCGCATGGCATTGAAGGCTCGAGAGCTGGATCCCTAAGGAGTTGTTCCTGCTATTGCACCACTCCAAATTCGCGAAGTAAACCCTCAAATTGATGAACGAGCCCGTAGAAGTGAATCCGAGGCTAAAGAAGTTGAAGAGAGGAGGGCCGCAAAATTGAGGAGTTAAATAAACACACCTAAGATGACGGGGCTGACTCTAGTGATCCGAAAGGGAAGAAAGTGAAAATAGACTAGGGCTCTATTTTTTAGAGAGAATTTTTAGGAAGAATAAAAGAATTGAGGAAGTTCAATTTTGCCTCTTTAGAACAGTTTTATTTTTCTACAAGTAGTGTACTTATTTTTCCCTTTTATAAGCTATGTACTCAAGTAAGTAGTTGACTTACCTTTGATTAAATAAAAGTAAAAAGTAAGTTTTATGCTCACTTTTATGCTTTATTTTATTTATCGCTCACCTAAAGGAGTAAATGAATTGGACTGCCTATTTGGACCGTCCTTAAAATTAATTGAAATAATTAAAGAATTAATTCAACCAACGGATCATTTAATTGGACCGCCCAAAAATAGAATAACGATTAATTAAATAAACAGATCGTCAGATTGGACCATCGAAATAGATAATTATAGAGAGAAAACCAGGGAAATTGTTCGGCTGGCCAGCCCACCGTTGTCCGGTGGTGGCCGGCGCCTGGCATAGCGCGACTTGGCTGGGTCGGGCTTGGCCCATTACGCTATCTGTTTAGTTAACATGCTAAACATAGTATTTCTTAAGTTGATCCAAGCTTGTGTACTTGAAAGACCTCTTCACCATTCAAATCGGTTAATTTTACTCGCTCCTTCAGCGATATTTGACTAAGCACAAATGGGCCTTGCTAGTTAGGCTTAAACTTTCCTCGTGGATCTGGATTGGTGCCTTAATCTCCTTGAGGATTAAGTCTCCAACCTGTAGATTATGGGGCTTCGCTTTCTTGTTAAATGACCTTGATATATGTGCTTGGTATATTTGGACATTATGTAAGGCGGTGAGGCCTCTTTCATCCAGCAACACCGACTCTTCGTAGTGTGCCTCAGCCCATTCCGCTCGGGAATTTGACTCTCGAAATGATCCACAATGAGGGAATGTCGATTTCTATTGGAAGGACTGCTTCCATGCCATACACTTGGGAGTAGGGTGTTGCTCCCCGTATAGGTTCTCATAGAAGTTCGGTAGCCCCATAAAGCGAAGGGAACTTGTCCGGCCAATCCTTATAGTTGACAACCATCTTCTTAACTATTTTGTGAATATTTTTGTTAGTGGCTTCAATCTGCTCCATTGATCCGAGGATGATAGGGAGAAGATTTGTGGTGTTGGATTTTGTATTTCTCCGAGTAGATCTGCTACTTCTTTCTTGAAGTGACTACCATGGTCATCGATCAATTCATGGGGTACCCCATATCGACAAATGATGTTCCGAGTGATGAACTTTGCTATGTATTTCGACGTCAAGGTGGTGTAGGAAGCTGCTTCTACCCACTTTGTGAAGTAGTCAATTCGATACTACAAAGCTGTTAATTAGCGATGGAAATTAGCAACAAATACGGTTCAGTCACCAAACAATGACGGAATCAACAACTGAAGCCCGACAAAAGAAGCAAGTGTGTCGGACAACGACGGTATTAGCGACGGATAAAAATAGCGACGGAATCGTCAGTCACTATTCCGTCATTGTCGGGAATAGCGACGGACTATTCCGTTGCTAAGCCATAGTTGGAGGAATAAAAATTTCCACATCTAGAAAAAAAACTAAAATAAAATTAATTTTGTTGATAGCGACAGAATTTTCCGTCAGCTTGTCCACCACTAATTAAAAAATTAGGTTAACAACGGATCAACGACGGATTGTTTCGTCGCTAACATGTTATAAGTTTCGGATCCGGCCTTTCGGTCGGACCAAGCGGCAAACCGAGAGAAAGAGAGCGAGTGCGAGTGATAGTGAGCGAGAGTACCCAACCGCCACCGTCCACTACCGCCACCGTCCGCTGCCCCGCTACCGTTCGCCACCCGCGTCGACGTCTACCGCCGCTACTTCCGGTCTGCCGCCCTTCTATTCGTGAAGTTTGGCTGGAGGAGTTCAAGGACGAGGGAGGACACCTTCGTTGCTGCCGCCGCCACTTCCACTGCCGCCTAACAAGTGTTTCAAGGTAGTGTTTTCTTGATTGTTGTTGGATTTAGGATTTTGAATAATTTAGTATAAATTGGTGATTTTATATAATTTGACACAAATTAAGGTTGTTTGTGAATGAATTTGAAAACAAAAATGGTGCAATTTGTGAGATTTATGTATATATGTTGTGTTGTTTAAAGTATGTGAGGTTAGATTTGTTGAAAAAAATTGTTGAAGTTGAAGTCAATGTTGTTTGTGATTTATGTGCAATTGTTTGTGGTTTATTTATAAATTTATTGAACTTTTTGACAATTTATCAATAGATAGTGGTTAATTGTGTGAAATTAGAAATAAAGTTATTATTTTAAATTTTGAAATAATTTTATAAATTATATTTGTGTGTGAGTTAATTTATACTAATTAGGTAGAAATAATGTAATGAATTTTATGTGTGTGAGTTTATTTATACTAATTAGGTATGGTTAGTTTAATGATGAAATAAATAATTAAGAGTAAAATATAGAAATTAAAGAAATTTATGTATAAGTATATGTTCAATGCATAATGGTTGATAACTCAATATCAGCCAAAAAATTAGTTGATGATGTTCTTTTAAACCAACAAGATGGGATTGAGGATACCACTGAAGAAGAGGATGGTCAACAAGATGATGAAGGTGAATGGGATGATGATAACATCACCGATGAGGAAGAAGAATATCTCATATTCTATGATGACGAAGAGGATAGTGAAGAAGACGATGATGATACTGATGATGAGGATGATGACTAATAATATGGATGTTGTCACAAATTATGTCTTCTTTTATGTTGTTTTATATTGAATCACTTTAATTTATGTTGTAATTAAATGAATTCTTACTAATGTATTGAAGGTAAAACAATTTAGATTGAGTAACACGTAATTTCTTAATAAAAGAATATTTATATCTATCGACTTACGTGTTTTTCACTAACGTGTGCTTTCTTAATGCTTATTTGAAAGTGCAACAATTCTATATAATCTGTCTTTAACCGTTGGATGTTTACTAATGTTTATATGTTGTTTATGTTAGGAATTATGGAACGAGGTAGGGCGGGTCGAAAAGATCGATAACTCAGGGAAGGGCTAGAAACAACGTCAATACCGATGGTAGGGATGGTAGTGGGTCCTGGACCCGACCCGCACCCGCCGGATCCGACCCATTTAATTGGGTTTGGGTCCAAAAATTTAGACCCGATGGGTGCGGGTCTACTTGTTCCAGTCCGGGTCTCAAAAATAAGACCCGGACCCAAACCGAGACCCATTTAAGACCCGAACACTAATTTAATTTTTTAAAAAATTCTAATAGCGATATTCACTCAAATTTGGACCCGGTGCCATTTGGAAACCCTTCCCACAATTTGTTGTTAAGTTTTGATGGACTTTGAACTTTGTGGTGTCAAACTTTGAAGAACTTTGTGTTTAATATATTAGTGTATTTGGTTTGTATGAACTAAGTATTTGGTTTGTACAATAGGTTAGTTGATAGATAGGTTAGTATAATACTAAAGAGGTTATATATATCAAATTTGCTTGTAAATTTACAATAATATTAAAATAGGGCACAAAATACTGATTTTTAAACTCATTTATGATAAAAATATACTAGACCCGTTTAAGACCAGCGGACCCGTCGGATCCAGGTCCGTGTCCAAATTTTACAGACCTGCCGGGTCCGGGTCCAAGTATAAAAAGTTAAATGGGTCCGGGTCCAGTCGAACCCGACCTGGACCCGACCCATTGCCATCCCTAACCGATGGTGAATTTGACAATGTAAATACTTCTAAAAACCCTCCTTACATATCAATCTCCTGTAGGTGGAGCACTCTCTCCACACTCCTCTTACAACCAAACTCCTATGGGTGGGTCATTCATCCCAAACCCTCCTTATTTCCACCTCCATTGGGTACAACTCCAAACATCCCATACATCCCTCACAAGCAAGCTCCAATGGGGGAGGTCCGTAAAACTCATTTCCACATTCTCGGCATGCTCATCCGTACTTGAAGCTGCCCCATAGTACTCATATAACCAATATGGTACAACATTTATACCACGAATCAACATTGGTGCTTGAACAAAGGCCACCACAAAGGCCTACGAATGATGGTGCAACGGATGCAGGTGATGAGCATGCTAGTGAGCTTGAATCAAGCAATGCTAGTAGCCGATCAAAGATTCGCATTGAGCCGGATGGTGAAGGGTAAGTGTGATAATAAGTAATAAAATAAAATAAGCTTAATAGTAGAATATTATAACTAAGCTGTTTTGTATGTTTCTTGATTAGGTTCTTTCCCATTGATAAAGTGGTGAGCACAATTTCCCGCATCTTCTAAAGCAAATATGATGGAGCATGGCCTACATGGGGTAAATTTCCTCGATCACAACGAGATCTTTGGTTTTATGAGTTTAAGGTAATGACAAATCTTTAGTTTTCTGAATTTGAGGTAACATAATGACTTATTGTGTATGTTTGAGCATTATATTATATTTTTATAACTTATAAACTACTTTTTCATTTATACAGAAATTTTACACTTGGTCTTCAACCGATGAAGTCCAAATCAAAAGAAATTTTGAGAAGAAAGGAAGTGATCGATTGAAGGACTTTTCGCTGAAAGCAAGGAAAACTAAAAAGAAGCCGATATGGTTCGGTGACAACTAATGGAAAGAGTTGTCGAATACCGGAAACTGCTGAGTACAAGAAGTTACGTGAGCGAGGCTCGGAAAAACCGTAATGTTGATCAAGGTGGACTTGGTTCATTGCTTCATACTTGTGGCTCAATCCCTATGACGGAGCATAAGCGACGATTGGTAAATACCCTTTTAGTAATTACGCATGGAACTACTAACATGTTCAAATTAGCAAATTGAATGTCTACTAACTTTTTTGTATTTAGATGAAGGAGCTTAAAGGAGTTCTTCCTCTATTGACCTAACTCTTTTCACGAACCTGCAAGACCAAAAAGGACCAATGGGTTAACCAGAAATCCAAGGCCATTTATGTGAGTTACCTTATATATGCAATTTTCAAAATTTTCAATAGAAGGTCTTCTTTGACAACCTTTGATAGTTACATGCCTCAAAAATTTATATATTATTCAGGAAAAGTTTGAAAAAGAGTGGGAAGAGTTGCAAAACATTCAACCCACTTAACCTTGTGCTGATGATCCCAACTTAGAAGAGGATCCTGTGTCCACCCCTTCACAACATGAGTTGTGGGTAGAAGCCAATGCAAACAAGAAAGGTCGCGTTTATGGACTTGGATTTAAGGCAAAAACTCAAAAAACATCATGTCCTTCAAATCAACAAAAGCTACTACTCCGGATGACTCGGATTTGAGAGCAATAGTGCATAACTTAACTTCGAGTTACATCAATGGATTAAACATGCTCGTGTGCTTGGGTTGGAAAATAGGAAGCTCAAAGAAAAGGTTGAGATTTTCGTTGGGCCAATAGCACACTTCGCTGAATTTATGAAATCTCAGCAAGCATCCGGATCTCACCGTAAACCAGATACAAGAGGAAGAGGAAGAGGAAGAGAAAGATCAAGAGCAAGAGTAAGGACCCCGAATTCTTTATGATCGGAACTTGTGTTTATTGGTGAACATTTTGCAAACTTTTGGATAATGTGTTTATGGTTGTTTGTGAACTTTTGTATGTTTGTATTTGTGAACTTGTGAAGTGGTTCTAAATGTGTTTAGATTGTTTATGGTTATGAAATGTATGTTGGATTTGTATATCCAACTCGAAGGAACACCTTGTTTGTAGTGTACGTTGTGGCATATGTAAATGTCAAACGTAATTGTGACATATGTGAATGTTGGATTTGTATATCCATTCACTTTTTTGTACTAGGTTGCCAAAAAATAGAAAAAACTAATGTCGAATTCGGCAACATGGATTAGCGACGTAACGACAACGACATTTACGGATATTCCGTCGCGATATCGGCGACGAACGTGATATTCAGCTGACAGAACACACTTTTCCGTCATCGACTTTAGCAGCTACTGAATCGTCGTTTTGTCATTGTTCAGTCGCTAAGTTGAAAATTTCATCGCTATTTTACATTTTTCCGTCGCTATTCGTCAATTTTCTAGTAGTGATTGCTACTAACACAAATTCGCGACCAGCCCTTTCTTTGGGGGTCACTTTGCCAATAATATCAATTTCCCAAATTGAGTATGGCGAGGTGACACAAGTGTCATGAGAAACAATGGTGGCTGGTGTTGTAAATTTACATACACCGACACTAATGGCATTTCTTATCAAATTCATGACAGTCATTGTCATGGTCAACCGATAGTATCCAAGCCTCCGAATTTTCTAAACCAACATCCTTCCAAAATATAGGGTCCACATTCCTTACCATGAATTTCATCCATGATGCGCTTTGCTTCATGTTGGTTGACACAAAGTAAGCTAATCCCTGTGTTGGTTTTCTTGTACAACTGTCCTTGGTTGATGACAAACTAGGTCGCTAGCATCCTGATGGCTCGTTGGGCTTTAGGCGTGGAGTCTAATGGATATTCTTATTTATCCGGATATTGATAGATGTCATGGTACCAACTGGTTTGGTCGATACTTGACACTTCTAGTGTGTATAGGTGCACGGAGTTGACTCTGTCACTCTATGTGGATGGGCATTGAATGAATGCCGTTAGGGATATTGATCATGGATGCTAACTTAGCTAAAACATCCGCAAGCTGGTTGTCATCCCTAGGAAGGTATGTGTATAAAATGTTTTCAAAATGTTTTGATAATTTAATCAAATGTGCCTGGTAGGGTGCCAAGGCTTCACTTGTGTACCTTCTATTTTTGCGAAATCGATTAATGATTAGACTGGAGTCATCGAAAACCTTGATGCTCTTGAATTTGATCTCTATAATAGCTTGAAGTCTCGTGATGCATGCATGCTTCATATTCCGCGGCGTTGTTGGTGACCTCAAAATCCAATTTGACTGAAATGGGAGTATGTGCTCCATTTGGTGAGATTAGAAGAATCCCTACTCCAAAGCCCTTTTGATTGGAAACTCTATCAAAGTACATTGTCCATACGTCCAACTCCATTTGCAAGATATTTTCATCCGGAAAGTTGAGGTGTTCGGGTTGCGATTCGATTACTGGTATATCGGCTAGGAATTCCTACACTACCCTTCTTTTGATCGCTTTTGAGGGACATATTTTAGTTCAAATTCAGACAAGATTATTGTCCATCTAACTATCTTCTTATTGTTGGTTGCTCAAGGATGTACTTGATGGGATCCATCGGTGCTGCCACATGTACCATGTGGGCCAACATGTAGTGTTTAGCTTCTTGGTAGCCCAAACTAATGCCAATGATGTCTTCTTTAATGACGTGTATCTAGTATCATAATCTAAGAATTTCTTACCGATAATATATCTGCGTATTCTTCTTTTCCGTCCCATTGAGCTAACATGCTCCCATAACTATCTACGTCCCGGCGAGGTCCAACAAGAAAGGCTTCCCTGGTTGGGGCGGAACTAGCACTTGGAGGGTTGACTTGATATTCCTTAGCCTTCTCAAATGCTTTTTGGCACTCCTCATCCCAAATAGGCTTTAACCCTTTCTTCAACTTTTTAAAAATGGGTTCACGAGACCATAGTAAACGACTAATGTACTGCAAACGTCCTAAGAAACCTCGTATCTCCTTCTCCATTTTCGACGGTGAGATTTCCTGAATAACTTTGATCTTGGATGGATCAACTTTGATTCCTCCGAGATCGACAACATAGCCTAGCAGCTTACCCGAGGTTACGGTGAAGGCACACTTTTGAGGATTACGACGCATGTTGTATTTTCTTAGTCTTTCGAATAATTTTATGAGGCTAGGTAAGCTGTCATGCCCTATCATTGGACTTAATGATCATATCATCCACGTAGACCTCCGCTTCTTTGTGGATCATGTCATCAATGGCATTGTAGTTGTCCTCCGATATGTTGTCGCGGCGTTCTTGAGCCCAAATGGCATCACCACAAAACAAGTGTGTTCCCCATTGAGTAATGAAGGTTGTCTTCTCCATGTCTTCTTTGGTCATCTTCACTGATTGTACCCCACATGGCCATCCATAAATGAGAGTAGAGCATGTCCTATTGCATTATCTACAAGGATGTCGATATGGGGCAGCGGAAATCATCTTTGGGACTTGCCTTATTCAAATCCTCGAAGTCTACACACATCCGAACCTTATTGTCTTTATTTAGAACCAGGTATTATGTTTGCTACCCACTGAGGGTAGTGAACTACTTTGATAAACCCAACCTCTCATTACTTCTAGACCTCTTCCTTAATCTTTAGTGCCCATTCAAGTTTGATCCTTCCGAGCTTCAACTTAAGCGGCTTAGCGTCTTCGTAAAGTGGAATTTTATATTCAGTTATAGTTGGATCTATCCCTGGCATGTCTTCGTAGGACCATGCAAAGACATCTATGAACTCTGTAAGGAGTGAAGTAAATTGCTTCTACTCTTTTAGACCTAGTGTTTTCCCAATTTTGACCTCTTGGGGTTGATCAATCGATCCTAAATTAATTGTTATTGTTACCTCTATTATTGGTGAGCGATTTTTATGATCTTCCATAGCTTTTATTAATTCTTTAGGGATTTCTTGTTCATCATTAGAGGTAAAAAAAATTAGAAATTGGAGGAGGCAAAGAGTAAACAGAAAGGTTCATCTTATTGAATGAAGAAATGAGTACATCGAGTCGAAACAAAAGATGTAGAATTAGAAATAAAAAAGCTGGAAGATGAACTAGAAGTAACGTGAAACGAAACAAAAGCCCTAATGCTAGACTTGGAAAAGGGGATGCTCTCCTAAACTAATAGCAAATTCTCGGCCCTCCTTAGCGTCGATCCGGGTAATATGCTTGGACCCTTCGGCGTCGATGTTGGTGATGAATTTGGACGGATCAAACTGCGGGGGTGACATGGCTCGAGACGATGCACGAGACCGAATTCCCCTCTAGATTCTTCTCTTTTCCGAATAGTAGACCGAAGATGTTATTCCAGCCAAGTTGGTCTAATCTGGTGTGGATTGTCCCTCTTCAAGGAGGTAGCCTCCTTTACGAGTATACAACAACCAATAAAGATTTCCAAGCCGGTACCGAATACCCTTCTCTTTAAGATAGTAAGGTTCAGGAAAACCGTAGTAGGGGAAGAATCCCTTTCTTTCAAGAATTACCTGTTTATAGTATGAGAAAAGGGCTTGATGGAACGAACCGTATGAGATGCAATCCTCCCAGTCTAAATTTCCCACTTGGCTTGGCTATTTCCTTAATAGTAGGTTGATAGCCTAGCCCAAATTTATAGTTGTTAATGGGTTCAAGGGTAGAAAGATAGGGCGGTATTCCCTTTTGCTTGCGAGATAGGTCCGAAAAATACCCCTTTTCCTAAGCATCTAGTGGACGCTAGTGTGGCAATAAGGATTGAAATTAAGAGGTGCTTCATCCTTATCTAAGGCAGTGACGAGTCTCAAATCTATAAAGCTCTTCGTTATTAGCGTCATGCTCAATTTCGACGATCGATTCTTTGGAGGTGATAGTAGCATAGAGATTGTCCTCGTTGATGGTTACAACCTGACCTTTGATAATCATCTTAACTTTCCAGTGCGAGTGTAGAGGGCACTTGCTTCATGGTCATGTAACCAAGGGTATCCTAAAAGCGAGTTAAATGTAGATGGGATGTCTAGGACTTAGAAGTCAATGTTCTTTACCACGGGCCCTACATTGATTGGTAAGGTCATTGTTCCCAAGACTGTCCTTTTAGAATTATCATAGGCTCGGAGATGAACAGATCTATTTAGAGAGTTGTTGCTCTTTAATTCCTAACCTTTTGGCGGTTGTCTAGGGACAAAAGTTCACGATGAGACTCGTTGTCTACCAAGGTTAGAGGAATGAACTTGTTAGTGCAAGTTACTGATTAAATAAAGGGCATTGTTGTGTGCAACGCCTTCTTCGAGGAGATCTTTTTTAGCAAAAGTAATGGTTCAGTCCCCACTATTGACCAATCCTAATACTTCCTCGGACATCGTTTCGGGAGAGATCTCGATCTTGCTAAGTGCGTTAATTAAGACACTGCCTATGTCTTTGGGAAGCGAGATATGAGTTGGTAGATTGAAATATCGACTTTTAACTTTTGAAGTCTGTTTTAGGATTGGGTCTTCTTTTTAGCAACTTTAGGTTCTTTTGGGGCTTTACGAGTCTGTTGTGGACCCACAGGTGCATTATGTTGTCTAGATTTACTAAGGAATCGAATTTCTAGGCCTTTAGGTTCTCCCCAAAAGTCTTCTTCTTCTAAGGGTGGTGTGCCCCGGAAGTCATTGTCATTGTCACTATTGTCTTTGGTTTTGTACACTTCTTCCTCATCACTTACCCACAATCCATAGACTTATGGGTTTATGGCAAACTAACAAATGCTTTGGACCCATCGATGTCTTTAATGAAGATAGATGGGTCCCCCGACTTGGAATAGGTTCGGAGAAAATAGCTAAGGTACCGCTGAAAAGATTTTTATTGTTACTTGGTTTTCGAGCGGTTTTAAGAAGAGGAGTTGACCATAGTGAAACATACTCTCCAATTTATTCTTGAACGTCCAACATTGCTCGATGTTGTGTCCTCGTGTACGATGGTATTTGTAGAATTTTCCAGCGTCTCGGTTGTTAGACTGTTTTGTAGTCCGCTCCGATGGGTGGCAATTCTATCCTCCCTTTGGCCAATGGGTGGTCAAGGGTTTGAGTGTATATGGTATCGATTGGAGTGTAGTCATTATACCTGTTGAGGGCATTGACATTTGCACCCTGCTAGTATTGCCTTGGTTGAAGGTTTTCTTATCTTTGGATCGATAATTACCTCTATACCCCGTCACGACTTTTGTGGTCGTGGTAGACAGCTCTTCTTCTATCAACATGCCAACATTTATAAGGGTTGAGAAGCTCATGAAAGGTAGGAATTTGAGATGTTGATTGTAGGTAGGTTGAAGGTTCTTCACGATGATCCGTACTTAGTCCTTCTCGGAAGGTCGATCTAGCATGTAGGTAGCCTTTGCCCTCCATCCGACAAGAAAATGCGTAAAGCTTTCTTTCTCACCTTGTTTGATCAACTCCAAATCTCTAAGTGTGATAGGTAGATCAATGTTATAGGAGTATTTGTGTAAGAGCTCCTTACACGATTGGCCCAATTAGTCACCTTGCATGGGTCAACCACGTTATACCACTTCATTACGTCGATATCGAAAGTTCATGGAAAGATGATGTGCTAAGTGCCTTCTGGTATGTTCTTAAGAGTCATTGTTCTTAACAAGTTACGAACATGATGATGGGGATTCTTGGAACCTCGAAACTTGATACCAGGCATAGTGAATTTAGAGGGTAGTTTCCCTTAGGAATTGAAGTGAATCCCTTATGGTCAAAGCAGTTATTACTAAGCATGGATGACTCCCTTAACATTTATTCTATCCGATCTATGCGTGGATCGGGCTTGAATTCATGTTTGGTACTGCTTGGAGGAGATGGACTAGGTGGAGGTGGTAGACCTCCTCCTCTTCTTAATCGTTCTTCTTCCTCATCTCTCTCACTATCCTTAATAGATTTTATGACACCCTTAAGATCGCATGCTATGGACTCTATTTTCTTATCCCGAGCCTCAATCTTAGCTTCCATTTTGGCTGAGTTTTCGTTGAGCAAAGTAGGAATAGGAGATTGTTATGGTCTTTATTCCATTGGAGGGGAATTTTTCTTAGGTACTGTCCTACGACGAAAAATAGGCTGAATTAGTGTGATATGCACTGGAGTGTCTCCCACGGTGCGACCGGAGAGCGAACGTGGTGCCGAGCATGGAGAAGATGTGTTGGACTCCTAGTTAAGACATTCTAACCTTTTGAAGCTTGGATTCCAACGATACTCGATTGCAGTAGAGTTCCCTATTCCGTAGCCCAAAAGATGACGCTTACGAGCATGTGAAAGAATAGCACTTTTGGGAGGAAGGGGCTTAAGCGTGAGACTCGAGGGGACTAAGAATGCTTTTTATTTGGATGCACATAAGGGATGCAAAACATATGAAGTGTATGCAATAATGCTTATGACTTAACTTGGGATGATTTTATGATTTGGCTAATGTCTAATTGAAATGCATAACTAGAATGCATAAATGATTGTTCCTTAATCGAAGATGGATTTGTTTTGGTTAAATGCAAAAATGAACTCCTCTAATTGAGATATATCTTATTTTGGCTAAATGAGAGATAACAATGCGAAATAAACCACCTAATTGAGATGAATTTTAGTTTGGCTAAACGAAAGATGAAACTGCACATGCAAAAAAACAAAAAAGGTCAAAATCTAAAGAGTAACTAATCGAAGAGATAAAGGGGACCTTGGTTAGACCCTTACGAACCGACGAGCGGTAACTACTTAGAAATGAAATTAAAGGACCGACCTAAAAGGGAAAGATAATTTGACTTTTGGCTACAAATGCACATAATGGACTCGACTCTAGAAAATTTTTGTGCTATTTTATTTACACCCATGCAAGGGCTAATCAACATTCCTCACCTATCCCTAAAGGCTCACAAGTAGAAGATTAAATCTAAAACAATCACACTCATCCAAGCATGCAAATGAAAGGACAAGGTACCGCTTAGAGACCAAGGGTCTATGGCCAAAAGAGGGTTAAAATTGGGTAAGATACATGATGTCTCATAGTTCGAGGATTTAGTCCTCCGTGAGGTGCAAGACAGGATATAGGATTGAATCAGCGGTGCCTCTTAATTAGTCAAGAGCGCGTGCTATGAGGGAAGAGGTACCACCTCTGTTGACAATCAAGCCTAGTTGGGCCCGTCTGGGACGTAGGGAGAGCCTCTTTCCGAAAATGTTTTTAAAGGGGTAAAGTCTAATGGTCCACCAACAAAAATAAACTATGTTCAAGATTGCTTAAATGCGGGATGCCCAATGCAAATACATTATTAAAACTCATTACTCAAATTTTCAAGTTTCGTCCTCTTAATAAGTGATTTGCCCCTAGTGGAGTCCGTAGGAACCACGACCGCGTGACCCCCGGATCGAGCTTCGCCACGAATTGGCGGCATGTTTTTAAATTTTTACTTTTGGTTTTTGAAGATTAATTTTTGAAACTACGGATGAACTTATTTAGATTTTCGAATTTCATAAATCAAGCTAAAATCGGATTAAGTGGTTGTTTTATTAATTATTTTATTCTATAAATTATTTTTAGAAATCCCAAGATATTATTTCTTAATCAAAAAATGAAGAAAATTAGGGTTTTTAATCTACCGTGAGGCTTTAGGGCCAAACCGGTGGGACCCAAGCCTCACCTACGTCACTCGGTGCCAGGTGGTCGGCGGCGCCGGCTAGGGCCATCCTCGGCCTTTGGCCCGATCGGCAGATGCGAGAACCTCTTTTTTTATTGTTCGATCGAAATAACCGAGAAGCACTATAAAAAAATTAAATAAAAAACAGAGTCGCCAATCGGCTTTAGGAATGAAAAACTAACAAAAAATAAAATGAATAAATGCTCTTCCAATCTTAGTATGGGAAAACTAAGTTGAAAGAGGCTAAAAAAGTGACTCCATTAGCTTAGAACCGAGAATCGGATTCGGAGGCGAGGGTACGAAACGTAGGGATAAACCCTTCCGTTCCGCCTGTCAAACGACGATCATTACTAGTTTGAGTAATGAATCTAAATATCATATTAAAAACAAGCAAACAACATGCGATACGAAATTAAAAGCAACCAAAACATAGTAAATGAAAGCAATAAAAAGCAAATATGAAAAAGCGATAAACGAAAGCAAAAAGGAAACGAAGCGATAACTAAAAGGATTACATATCGGCGGGAGGAATTAAAAGCGATACAACCCTTTTTCCACAATACAGAAAGTAATAAAACATAAAAATAAATAACCGTCGTGAAGGTCGAATTGGTGCCCTCGAGGTTGTCCCACCTGTTGATCCGGATCGCGAATCTGGATTTGGTGATGCGACGATGGCGAATCGGGAAGGGCTTTTGGTAAGTTTTTTTCAGTGTAGATAGGTAGAACGATACATGACCGATGGAGTTTAAGGATCGGATGTGGGGAAATATAATGAAAATAGGCTGAGAAGAGACCTACCGACGAGCTTATTCAATAGCTCTTAGTCCGGTTTAAGCAACGTAACGCTAAGGGATTAGCCATTGTGAAAATGAGAGCCTAAGCTCTCTATTTACACTGAGAGGCTAGGTCACAAAATGTCTTAGGGTTTTAATTATGCCAGCCAGTCGAAAGGTAACCCTGAACCAACTGCAGAATCACAAAAAATCGGGCCGGAAAATCAAAAGATTGAACCGGATCCCACTGGTCGTTCCGGGGTCTTGAGCTCCTTCCGTGTTGCAGCGGGATTCTCGTGCAAAACGCAAGCATTTCAAGGCAAAATAAACCAGGTGAGAGGCGCTAGCCACGATGTTGTTCCGAGGAGGTGAGCTCTGTCTTGGAGCAAAACGGAGCGTTTTGATGCTTCGGTCATAAAACGCGGCGCCAAACGTCATTTTGATGTCTTCAGCTCTGTATCTAGGTTGGACGAAAGTGAAACGTGACATTTTAAGCCCGAAATCGGACTTCCGTTGACTCCGGAGGTTTGACCGGGCTTGGACCGTCCGAAAGAAAAGGAATTTTGGACCGATCCAAGGCAAAATGTTATTTATTTGGTGCTAAGGGTTCTTTGTGGTTTACCGGCTTCCATTGCACCAATCAACTACCGTCCGTTATCCAAATCCTCAAATAGGACTCACGATCTCATCATCGGGCCAACAATATAAAATACAAAAATAAAGGAGATAAGGGGTGACACGTTTTACATGTCTACACCTCCCTCTCTCTCTCTCTCGTTGGAGCTCTCCTTACGCCGACATCCACCAACCATCGTCCTCCCGCCACCGGCATTCATTTGCAGACCCTCTCTCATTCATCTCTCTCCCTTTCCTCTCTCGTCTGTTCTCTCTCCTTCTCGGCACATTACTCATTCATCCATTTATCCTCTATTTTCTGGAGCCCTCATCGAACTCGCCTATTGCCGAGATGCAGCCCGACCATCCGCCTTCTTGCCCCAGCTAGCCTCCATCCGCCCTCTCGTCCCCCTCCATTGTTAATATGTAATTTTCTTGAATTTCTTTTTTTTTGTTGGCTTTTTTGTTTGGTGAGTGCAAATTCAGTGCTATTGATACAAGATTATACAAAATTCATTTTGAGTTTGGTGTTGGTTTTGGTCTGGTTTATTTGGTTGAGTTATCAAATTTTGATCTCTCGAATGTTTGATTTGGTATTATGGATTGAATTCGAGTCGTGGTGAAAGACTCAAAGCTGATTTTCTGGTTATCTTGAATCGAAATTTAACCAGCCAGACCAAGTTGTAGGCATCTCTTCGATCCCCCTTGGATCCCTTAATCTATGGGCATTTCGTGCCGTGAAAGCCTTTTCCTTTCTTATGCTTCTTGTTCATATATAGTTTATCTTTTGACAAATTGTTGGATATGTTGAAGGCTTCATGGAACAATTCATGGCTTAAATCTTCATTCTGGTCCGTAGTATGCTTCATTTAATTTTTGACAAAATAAAATACGTGGAACCCAAGAGCATTAGTCTCCCTCGAAGACATCTACTAAGAAAAAGAGGAAATAAAAACTATTGGGGTACCATTCTTTTGTTCATTGTATTTAGTAATTAGTATACTACTAAAGAACCGAGATGCTTTTGAAACTCATAGAATGAAATAACAAATCCTTGACCACCATAGGCTTTTAAGCAAATTGGAAGGAAAAAAATGATTAAATCCGAGTACATGCAGAAAGTGATCTATTGGTTTATCATTTGTAGCTTTGGTTGTGGAGCTATTTGATGTGTTTGGATTATTATCCCATATTTCTACATGTGTTACTGATCATTGTATTCAAGTGCTAACATGTTGTTTCTCACTTAGCAAGTCTTCGACTTCGTCGTATTATGGATTATTTGTCGACTCGACTCTACAATTTACAAGTGTATTTGTTATCTACAAAAGTTTAGAGCTGATTATCGACAACCTTGTTATTGTGGTGTTTGCCTCCACCCCACCTCTTGGAAATAATGGTCCTCACATGCATATGATCGGATGACTTTTTCAAATCTTTTCTATAACTCTGTCAAGTAGCTAACTATACTCTAGCCTATAGCGGATGACATTCTATTTGTTATAGGATTCTTCAATGAATGTTATTATTAGCCTAATAGCTCAATTGTAGAGCAACATGCAATAGCATGAAGATGTGGGTTCAAATACCACTTAGGCTATTTTTTCTATTGGATTCTGCTTCGCCCAATTCTCGGATGGCTAAAACTAGAAGACCATAAGTTTACAAGCTTTTCAAAGTGGTTCAAATACGTTTTCTTCTCTTTCTATGCTCTCAAATACCTTTCAAGCAAATAGCCTTGAAGCTTGAAATTGTAGCATATGTGGGATTTGAACCCACATCTTTGTGTAATAACACAAATGATCTACGATTGAGCTAATAGGCTTTGCAAGTTAAAAGAGCTCAATGTGACATATGAAAGTGTGAGGCGAAGACTATCAATTTTAGATTGAACAACCCAATATTATGAATAATATAATCTAATACACTCGTGATGAAAGAAAAAAAACTCAAGTCAAATAGACGACAATTTTGGGATATAAGCCATAACAAAACAAACCGAGTATTAAATTAGAATAATATGGAGATTCCAGATTTCTAGGCCTCTACATGGACCAGTATACAAAAACATAGAAATCAATATGCCATAATAGGGCTTAAATTGATCCAATGGGTTATTCTAAAACAACTAGCTTTTGGCTCACTTTTTCAAAAATGGCATTGAGTACTTTGTGCTTCATAGAAGCTTGCTCAACATGACGGCACTCGAATAAATGTTAGGAATTAGATAGTGTCTCCAAACTCCTAACATGTTGAACACAAAAATTTGTCCGAGTGCCTGTCATGTTGAGCAAGCTTCTATGAAGCACAAAGTACTCAATGCCTCACATCTCCGTGCAGTATGACACATCGCTCTACCTTTGCTAGGTTTAAAAGTTTCACATTATTTTCATCAAAAATTGCTCCACTCAATTGAAATTCCACAACTTGGGTACCCAAATGCAAACATTCACAACTCAATTGAAGATCCAAGCAAGCAGTGAGAAGCTTTCGCCCAATTACTTTAGGTACCCAAACACGTAAATTCACTAACAGACTATTGACTACCGGGAGTTAGCCAAATGCGGACATTCACAACTCGGGGTAACAACAAAATGCTCCTCAACTCATACCCCAACAAAAGGGTACTAGACAACCAAAAACAGTCCTCGATTTCACATCCTAACTCGATTTGCCAAATGATGGTACAATGAGCAATACTTATTCGTCTTAACTCGATTTGCCAAATTCTAACTCAATTTGATTTTCCACGAATACAATTCAATCCAAATAATGAAAAAAACAAAGTTTATCTACTAATTTCTACCAAAAATCGAATTGTATTCTACTCAATCTGCCAAAAACAATCAAATTTTTCCAAATTTTCTCTACTTAATTTACGAAAAATTGAGGCTCCTAAGTACGGGTTCATGGGCAAACATCATTAAATGAATACATGTTCCGAGTATGCAAAAGAGTAATAACCCTAGATCTGATTTTTGGAGAGTGAGAAGGAGAGAATGAACTCGACCAATCGAGGGGAACAATGGAAGCTTTCGGAAGTGGAGGTGGACGCGGGCAGACATGGCGGCTGCCAATGGATGGGCGGGACAGGACGGGAGGTCGGGCGGTAGTGTCCATGGAGGGTCAATTTCCGGACCTCTCCCGCCTCTATGAGATAAGATGAGTGAGAAGACTAGCGGTTAGGCGACGTGAGGAGGACAACAGCGGGAGCGGAGACGGTCTGGGAGCATCTTTTGCGGGAGGAGGGACGCTCCGGCGAGAGAGAGAAGAGCGAAAGGGTTGGAAGTATGGGTCAATTTCCGGACCCCTGCCTTTCTCGGCCAAAAACCGTATTTCCTTTTTTAAATAAAAACTCCCTCTTTTAGTTTCGATCATTGGATTCGGTAAACACCTCAGGGATCGGTACATATATATATATATATATATATATATATAGGGAGGGTTCAAGTGAGCCCTCCCCTTTAGATGAGCTCCAATTTTAGGTGAGCCCTTTTAATCTCAACCATTGAATTTTGATTCAATGGCTGAGATTAAAAGAGGAAACTTTGATTTTTTTTTAAAAAATTTATTTTCTAGGAAAGGGAGGATTGGAAAATCATCGTCATTTTCCATCCTCTCCAGCCCTCCCAAGCGCTCTTTTTCTCTCTCAATCCTCTCGCACTCTCCTCTCCTTCCGCCCCTCTCGCTCTCTTTCTCTCTCTCTCTCTCTCTCGCCGGACTCTCTCTCTCTCGGTAGGCTCCTCTCTCTCGCCGGGCCCTTACTCTACCACACGCCCTCGCTCACGCTTACGCTCGCTCTGTCTCGCTCTCTCTCATCACGCCGTCGTCCAACCTCGTCGTCTACCCGAATCCATGGCTTAGTGAGTATCCTTTCCCCCTCTATTTTCCTTGTCCCTCTCTTTTTCTCTCTCTCTCATCTTGTGGCCATCTGACCTCGTCCCCTCCCGAATCCATGGCTCGGTCAACATCCCCCTCCACCTCTATTATCATTGAAACCTTAGCTTTTCGATTACTCTCTTTCAATCCCCTCTATGTCTCTATCGCTCTCTATTTCCCTCCACCCACGCACACACAGACTCTCATCCCCCTCTCTCTATCTCCACAAATGATTTGCTCGCCCGAGTTGGGTACGCCACCGGAAACTTGCGCCGAATCGCCTGCGCTCGGAGACTTTTGTTTGTGAGTTTTTATCCGAATTTTTTTGATGTTGTCTCGAATTGAATGTGAAATCATTTGATAATATTTTCAAATTCAATTGTGAAATTATTTATGAAATTTTAGTTTTTGTTTGAATGTTCTCGATAATTATGTTTTCTTATTGTCTTTTGGATCAATTTGGATTTAGGATTTGGGATTTGGACGATCTGTTGTCTGTCTGGGCTAGCTGAATGACTAGATGCATCCGAGTGATTGTTTTACAAATCTTGGACATAGTCATTTTGTGTCCGATAATTCAGATTGCATATTTCTCCGATATCAATTACAAAGGTGCAGTGACTTCGTTTTCTTTGAATTTGGACAAATGGTTTTCTATGTTGAAAACAAAAGCATTTGTATATGATAATTCGGAGAATAAATTAGGCAAATGAAAATCTCTTCTTCCTCCCTGCATATACCCCTGACCATTTATTGGATTGGAGATTACATTGTTTTCTATTGTGGAGATTATTGTTGGATTATGTATTCTTCTTTTGTGTGTAAATTTCATATTTGTAACCTATTAGCTCAACGGGAGAGCAACATGCTATAGCATGCGGATGTGGGTTCAAATCCCACATAGGTTGTATATGTATTCATTATGTTGTCCATTTTATAGCATTATATAATTTGAGCATGAACAGAATGAAGCAAGTTCATAGAGATGCACGTGGTTAAAAGAAATGGATGTTCTTTTGGCTCATGATATATCTTCATGCTCGTATTAATTGGCTCAAGAGTGTGAACATTGTATCGTTTCTACATATTGCTAAAGCAATACTTGTTAATGTCTAATGCTAATTTCCCTGTATTCTTTCAATTGCCCGAGGGCTGGGCTTGTTAACTCTTTCAGCCTACGCTACTTTCAATTGTTGTTTCTTGCCCTCTGTTCTATCAAGTCTGTTTGTGTTTCTCTGTTTATGTTCTGTTTGTGTTTTAGTCCCTTTTTTGCCAGCCTATTAGCTCAAAGGTAGAGCAACATGTAATTGTACATGGAGATATGGGTTTGAATCCCACATAGGCTATTTGTTGAATTTGGTGAGTCGTTGTTGTTGCTTGTCACTTCCGAATACTAATTTCAAATTAGGTGGTTATGCATATATTAAGAACAAGTTGATTGTGCTAATTGCTAAGAGTCTTTCTTAGTCGAGGCTACCTCCACTTAGGAAAAATGTTGCATAATTGCGTTGCTATGTTCTTGTTTGACACATGAAGTAGATTCCATTAATGAAAAGCAAATGTCAAATATGATCGACCAAATAATACACGATTAGGTTATAAAATAGGCGGATTTTAGAAGTACAAAGATTACATCCACGACAAGAAAAGAAAAGAATCTCTAATATTCAAAGCTAGTTTTTGCAACGAATTTTGTTGTCGGAGAACTCATTTGAGTTCCTATTATACAATTAGTACAAAGATGGCAACACATGGAATCCCCGAAACTATAAGTCGTTGTTGCATGCTTCTCGTGTGAGAAACATAGGCCACCCCTAAAGGTTACCTTATAACGCAGATCCACCGTGACATCGATCGGTATGCCATTGCAGCTATAGGTTGCAACAAAGGCCATCAAAGGATCGATTTTCTCTTCAAAGATGGAATACCAATCCAAATCGAATAATAAAACACCGCAACAACAACAATGACATCGAATGATTAGTATCCCTATTTACCGCAACCGACAAGAGTTCATAAAAATTTAACCAAAAGCAAGAAAAATTAGAATAAACTCATAAATAAATGAAATAAGAGTAATCATATATGTTTGCCCTGAAGTTTAGTTGATAGAAAGAAAGGAAAATCTTGACTTACGTAGGTCAAGGAGAATGGGGCCCGATTAATATTTGGAAGTGACAACGAGCAGTAGCAACGTAGCGAAGAACTCACCTTGTTGGGCGAAGCGACTCACCGGATTGCACAAATAGCCTCACAAATAACCTATATGGGATTTGAACCCATATCTCCATGTACAATTACACGTTGCTCTATCTTTGAGCTAATAGGCTAGAGAAAAAAAAGATTGGAACACAAAGAGAACAGAAACACGTAAATACCAATAGCTTGATATAATAACAGAGGGCAAGAATCAATTTTGAAACTGATTTTGGGACATTCATATGGCATAATAAGTCCCATCCAACTTGGTTTAATACAACCATTATTCCAAATAGTCTCTCTAGTTGGCAAGGGTAAGATTGCTATGTTCGATTTCCCATCTTGGCGGGATAGACATAGATGTCATTGATGCCACATTAAAGATGATAATAAAGCTGTTTCTAGCTTCCCGATAATGATATACCTCTCCTTAGTTTCAATATTGCAATAACATCTTAATTAGGAAGACTAGGGGTGTTGAAACGATGAATACTCGGAGAAATGGCTAAATGATAGTTAACATATATGTTAGGTTAGTGGAGCTGATATGTCCATGTATTCAAAATGATATCCTTCATCTAGAGAAGTAGACATTTAGCATCAAACAAAATAGTACCACAAAATCCTACCTACGGAGGTATGCTAATCACAAAAAAATTGCAAATGTATCATTTCCATGGGATCATGTATTAGGAATCGGTTCGAGTGTCTAGCCCTCATGACAATAGAAGTAGACATTTAGCAAGATGATCGGTTTAGTCACTATCATCAACAAATACTTTAAGTTAACAAATTGCAAATGTATCATTTCCATGGGAAATCCGAACATTGCAACGTTACCCTTGCCAACTAGAGAGACTCAAGAAGCTAACCAAATTTCACAAAGCTCGGATATCCTCAAAATAAGCTAACCAAATTTCACAAAATAAGCAAGTTCTCTCGGTGGCAGTCAAAGCATATATCCTCACTAAGCTAACCAAATTTCACAAAGCTCGGATATCCTCAAGAAGCCAAAACATCACACAAAATCCCAAATTCATACCTGCAAATTCAGTATATTCAGTCCACAATCATAAAAAAAAAATCAAAAATTACTACAAAATCAGTCGAACATTTTCCCGGGGAATCGGACAAAAACCAAATTTTGAACTGCCAAATACACAAAGTGAAAAAGAAAATTACCTCGGAATCGGACTCGCCGAGGTGATATTTGGTGGCGATCGGGGAGGAAGGAGAGATAGCAAGAGAATGAGAGACAGAGGGGGAATTGAGAGACAGAGAGAGAAAAATAAAGGAGGGGCAAGACAAATTTGAAGAATAATAGAGGAGGAGAGGGAGATGACGAAGCCAAGGATTCGGTTCGGGAAGGGGTTGGATGGGTCGGCGACGAGAGAGGATCGAGAGAGAGAGAGAGAGAGAGAGAGAGAGAGAGAGAGTGATTCATTAGGCGAGGCAAGAGGAGCGATTTAGGCGAGAAGATGGACGGGACCGACGAGAGAGAGAGAGCAGCAAGCACGGATAAACAACGAGATAGAGACGACGGACGAAGCGACGAGAGAGAGACGACGGACGAGTACGCCGGCGACCGAGAGAGAAGACGTCGATGGGAGGATATCTGCAGACGAGAGAGAGAGCGGGAGTTAGAGAGAGAGAGCGCTTGGGAGGGCTAGAGAGGATGGAAAATGACGAAGATTTTCCAGTCCTCCCTCTCCCAGAAAATAAATTTTTATAAAAAAATCAAAATTTCCTCATTTAATCTCAGCCATTAAATCAAAATTCAATGGTTGAGATTAAAAGGGCTCACCTAAAATTGGGGCACATCTAAAGGGAGGGCTCACTTGAACCCTCCCCATATATATATATATATATATATCAATCACGACTAAGAGTGAACAATCAATCACTTGTAAAAACACTTAGCCACAAAAACCCTTTCCTCAATCTCCAATCTCTCTCTTGAGAACCTATATTTCAAACTTTTGTACAAGTTTCATTACTACTAATCAAAGTAAGTTTGTTTCAACATATTCATTATTTCAATCCAGTTTTATTTAGATATTTCAATTTAAAGTTTTAATCTTTTATTTTGCAAATCAATTTGTTACTTTGATTAATAGTAATGAAACTTGTACAAAAGTTTGGAATGTAGGCTCTCAAGAGAGTGGTTGGAGATTGAGGAAGGGGTTTTTAGTGGCTAAGTTTTTACAAGTGATTGAGTGTTCACTCTTAGTCGTGATGCCTTCTTGAGCTAAAGGAGTACATATTTATAAAATACAATCATTATACTTTCAAACATTACAATCAAAACAGTTTAATAGACATTACTTGTCCACTTCTCAAAATCCCCGGGAAGGAAGTGGACATTACTCGTTCAAACATTACTCTTCACTTACTATTCAAAAAAGTGGACATTACTATTCAAGAGATGGTTATCCTTTGAAGTTGTCGGCAAATAATAGAAGAGGACATTACTATTTAAGTTATGGTTATCCTTTTGCTTTCAATCAAAGTTTTCGACAAATAATTCATCAGATTACTATTCAAGATATGGTGATTCATCAACTACTGTTCATGCTTTTGGTCCACTCAATATTGTTTCAATAACTCAACATTGTCATGAGATATTTTCAAGGTTATGATTCCATTACAATCAAGCATCTTCAACCGTCCAAGTGTCACTTACTAATTTATGATTGTATTCTATAAATATGTACTCCTTCAGCTCAAGAAGGCATCACGACTAAGAGTGAACACTCAATCACTTGTAAAAACACTTAGCCACAAAAACCCCCTTCCTCAATCTCCAACCTCTCTCTTGAGAGCCTACATTCCAAACTTTCGTACAAGTTTCATTATTATTAATCAAAGTAAGTTTGTTTCAACATCTTCATTATTTCAATCAAGTTTTATTTAGATATTTCAATTTAAAGTTTTAATCTTTTGTTTTGTAAATCAATTTGTTAAATTAATTTGTCATTCTGCCTCCCCGTTATTCAACCATACCCAGTCCTCGAGCTGCTTCCCTAACTCCTAGATCGGTCCTGTTGTCAATTGGTATCGAGCCAAATTTGTATATTTAGTTGATTTTACGCCATAGCTAGCGCTAGTCGGTCGTTGGTCAACCCCGGGTTATCCATTGGTCAGCTATGTGAGATGGTCCCGGTGGTCCCGATAGTATGTGCATAATTCTTAACTAAGTATTCAAGCATAACTCGGATGGCCTCTTGGTTTAGAGATCGTCTAAGTCTAGGTAGTAGTAAGAGTACTAGTGTGTCAATAGCAAGGAAGTTAGTTGTCAAGTTGATTTCTCAAATTGGTCTATTCCAAAAAGAATATACAACAAGTAATTATAGAACCGGATGGTAGAGTATTAATAAGATTTAATTCTATTAATGAAAGAACTTTCTCTTCAAGATTCTCCGAAAAGATGGATCTTCCTCGATCTTCTTTTTCAATGCCTTCAAGGTCTACTAATTATGATTATTAATAATCAAGAAGAAGATTCTTCTTCCTCAAAAATCTATTATAAAGCACCTATAGCAGAACCAATTAACGAGGATAATTCATCAATAGGTTCTCCTACTTATTCAACTATGCAACCTCTTACATACTCTTCTATTAATGTTATTACAAAACCCTTTGAAATTAATAAAGAATATTTAAGAGAATATTTTAATTCAATTAAGAATAAAGATAAAAAAGAATGGTTTTTATCACATTTTGATTTAAAAGCTCAAGCATTCATAAGGCAAGAATGTTATTCATTTATGAAAAGAATTGAATGTAATATTCTATTCTTTACCCGGTGGACCATATTTGCTTTTGAAAATAATCTACCAGATCCTTTTGGTATTAAAGAAATTAATACTAATCAAAATCTTAATAAGAAATGGACTTTATTAAATGGAAATATATTTACTTTCATAAGTCCTCCTTTACAAGAAATTTTAATTTCTATAGATCAAGGTCATATTCATGCTACTCAATTCAAAGTAGGAAGAAACGATCCGGATAATTCTCAAGTAGCTTGAGAAGATATTAAAAAGGTTTATCATCAAAACAATTATACTAATTAAGTTTTACATACAGTATCTCAACAAGTTAATATGATTTCTACTCAAATAGAAGCAATATCTAAAAAGGAAGATATTGACTTATTATCCAAAAAATTAGAAAGTTTAGATTTAAATAGAGAATCAATGAAACCAGGATTCCTAGATGATATTTCATCTCCTCTCATTAAATTTAATACAAATAAAAATTTAGAAATTCCAGATAGCCCATTAATTAAAAAATAGATGATAAATTAAAACAAGCAGACTAGTTCAAGTAGTATTATTAATGTTTTAGATATTTCTTAAGAAGATCAAGAAATAAGTAATATCAATAAAATCTTTAATAAAAAAGAAATTCCTTATTATTCTAGAAGCACTCCTCCAGATCTTCAACTAGAATCAATAAAATCAGTTATTACGAAGTTTTTGACGGTACTTCCATCTATGAATGGAATATAGATGGGAAATCCGAACATGAAGCATTAATTATTCTCCATAGGATGATGATGGCATATGCTGCCTACACATCCAAAGGTGCTCTAGAAACTCAAACTTTTGATTTACTAGTTTCGGGTTTCACCGGATCATTAAAATCTTGGTGGGATAATTACATGAAAGACGAAGAACGTCCGAGTATCAAAAACCATAAAGAAGTCTGTCTATACTCTAGTCCATACAATAGTTGTCAATCTTTTAGGTACTCCAAAAGATATGTTAAGCGGTCAAGAAATTTTATTAATAAATTTAAGGTGTCCTACTCTAGAAGATTACAATTGGTATAAAGATACTTATTTCACATATCTATTAAAAAGACAAGATTGTCGTCAACCATATTGGAAAGAAAAATTCATTTCAGGATTACCAAATTTATTTTCTCAAAGGATATTCAATAAATTAAAAGAAGTCCACAGGTAAAGATCCAATTCCATATGATCAAGTTACATTCGGTCAATTATTAGTATTTATTAAAAAGGAAGGTATTTCTTTATGCAATGAACTAAAATTACAAGGAGATATTCAACAGATAAAACTCGCTACACGAAAAGAGTTAGGTTCTTTTTGCGAAGCTTTCTATCTTCCAAAATTGAAGCTCCTTCGTTCAAAAAACAAGAATAAATCAAGTCAATAAAAAGAAACAATTTAATCATACTAGTAACAATAAAGCAAATACAGCTCCTAAGAAAAGTATTTCAAAAAAGAAAACTAATAATAAAGTTATTTGTTTTAAATGCGGCAAACAAGGTCATTATGCAAAAAATTGCAAAGTTAAAGAAAAATTAAATGAAATTTGTAAAAATAATCAAGAAATTCAAGAAAAGATTATTTCTTTGTTTGAACTCAAAGATACTCCTAGTTCATTATGAAAACTCATCCTCTCGATTCTGAAGACAATGGTCTTTACGAAGTAGAAAGTAATTCAAGTGATTATTCATCGGAAATGAATCAACAAGAATTTGTTACAGATGTATCAATATGATTACCGCTACTAAAAGTGAAAAAGAATTTTTATTGGATTTAATTGAACAAATTCAAGATCCAGAATTAAAAAAGGAATATTTAGAGAAACTCAAAAGTATTTTAATAAAAGAAGATTTATTAAAAGCTACTACTCCTAATTTCAATATTAATAAAATATTTGAGAAATATGATACTCCAAATATTTTAAAGGTAGTTAATATTCAAGACTTAAAAATGTAAGTCAATAATCTCAAAGAACAAATTAAACGAGATGAATCAAAATTTATGTTTTCTTCAAACTAAAGATTTAGAATTAGAAACAAGAATATCATTAATTGAGGATAAATCAAGTTCTTCAAATAACAAAGAAGATACGCCAAGTTCTTCTAGTAATCAACAATTTATTTCCACAATTAATCATATTAATTATTAAAAATGGTATATTTATATTACTCTAAAGATTAATGATAATTTTGAACTCAATACTATTGCTTTACTTGACAGTGGTGCATATCAAAATTGTATTAAAGAAGGATTAATTTCATCTAAGTTTTATGAAAAAACTAAAGAACGACTTAATAGTGCTAATGGAACGACACTACAAATTAAATATAAATTATCAAATGCTTATATTTGTAATCAAGGTTATTGTTTCAAGAATACCTTTGTCCTTGTTAGAGACATAGGTCAAGAAGTCATTTTAGGTACCCCTTTTATTACTCAAATTTATCCTTTCAAAGTCGATCAATTTGGTGTTCATACAGAAATTCTTGGAAAATGTATTTCTTTCAAATTTATATCTTTAATAATTTCAAAAGATTTATCTCTTAAAAAGCATTCTTTAATCAATATTATTTTTGACAAGGATTTCTTCCTTTCATCTCTCAATATGAATCAAGATGAAAAGAAAGAAAGAATTATTCAAAGTCCTCAAGCATTATGCTCGTTAAGTCAACTACATCAACTCCTTCTCAATATTCAATCCCTGTGTCAAATTCATTTCAAGCCCTATCGCATTAAGAATTTCCCTCTTTATCCTATGTTCAAGCCTCTATAAAATTTCAAAAACCCACAAAACTAGATTCTTCTTTTGATTCCAAATATTTTACAAAACCCGATAAAGAACACGTTGTCTATACAAAATTTAGACAACCTCAATCCCTATCCCAACTCAATGAATTCGTCAAAACTATTTTTACACCAGAATGCTACTTCATTAATGATAACCCTCTCAAGACCTGGACTTTTTATAAATTCATTCTGGTCGATTCAAAATCTGCAGAAATTCAAGCATATTTCGGATCGCACCTATCCTAATCAAATAGCCTACTCAAAGCTTAGCATTCTCAAAATACTTACTGGGAAAGATTTTCCTAGTAGATATTCAATCAAACCATTTTCTCGAACCATTCAATTTACCAGGCTATAATTACATAGATTATGAAAAAGCTTGGTATTATACATTTTTATATAGACCATTCAATCATTCATGGTTTATTAGTTTTGACACAAGAACAGAGATTCAATTTCCCATTTGGTTTTATGAATGGTGGATGACCATGGGATCTACTCAAGACATATGGCCGGACGAAGTCAAAAATACTACAGACAACTACTCAAATGCTTCAACTATCAGCCCGGATCTCAAGCAAATCTCATTCCATAAAAATATGGATTTCCTTGGATTTTATGATGGTCATTCTCAATTGCTCAACATTACAAACCTTCAGACATCATATTCATTAGTCCGTGAATACAAGATTAAGTGGTGGGACAAGTTTAATATCCAAGCTGCCTTGGGTATTAAGTCAACCACATCCATTCAACAAGCTCCCACTACCCCACAAAAACAGGAGAAGAATTCAACAGGAAAATCTATTAATATATAAAAGGAGAGTTTAGTTTACTCTCCTCCCCTTAATTATAGGGGTTAAAGTGATTTTCAGCCCTTGATTAAACTTTCCGATTAATCTTAGCTCTTAATTTTTTTACTCAACCCCTCTCTCTCTCTTCTTACTATTAATCCCATGTTGGCCCTTTTCTCTCTACAGTTTATTTTTGATAGTTGTATTCTCCCACCCCCTCATGCCATCAATTCTCTCTCCCTTCAATTTTTTTTACAATTCCCCTCCCCCTCCCGTCGTCCCCTTTATTCTTATCTCTACAATGTCTCTCCCCATTATCTCTCTCATCTCTCCATTCCTTACCTCCTCACTATCTCTCTCCTCCTCTGTCTCTCTATCAGCCTTCAATGGCATCCACAAACCAAGTTACACCTCTAATAATGGTCGAGAATCTTGAGTCAAAAGGGTTCACAGGGAACCGAAGACCCCACTAGCACCCTTCTTTCCCTTTGTTTTGGCGCTTCAATGCCTCTCTCCTCAATTCTCCCTTCAACCAAGCTTAATCCGCCTAGCCCCATCGATTTCCCGGTATATTCTTTTCTTTCCTTAACTTTGGTTTTTATTTTTGTTGTTCGGAAAATTGTTGATTTGGTACTTGCTATTGGTTCTGGTTTTGAATTATTTGCTGAATTGTTGAAGATCGATAGTGCGTTCATGAACTGGTTCAATTTTTGGAGAGAGAGTACCGGTTTGCTTTTTGCCGATTAAGATATTTTTGTGAGCACAATGAAATGCTAAGTTTTCTGCCGAGTTTTCTTAAAAAGATGGTAACTCATGACCCAGTGCTCTATTTGCTATTGGGGGTATTGTCCTAGAAATCTTCTTTAACTTTATCTCCATTGGGTTGCAAGAAGCTTTGCCTATCATTTTATGAATGAAATGAATTGTCTTTTCTATGAATGAATCTATAAATCCATGCTTAGATGGATGTGTTATGATTGTATCCGATGGTACTTGGAAACAAACTAAGGAGATGGTGAGTGCATGTCTTCCATTCTTATCAAAGTTTTCAATTGTGATTTTGAGGTCAGTGGGGAAATATTTATGATTCAGAACTCATTCCGAGGAATGAACCATTTAGAGGGTGCATGAGTACCATGGAAGCCGTTGCACGAGCGACTGAGAGTTCTCGGTCCTGCTGGGATTAAAATTAAAGACAAATTGATTGATGTTTTGAGGTCAATGGTTCATTTACAAGCTTGCTATTTAAAGCCTATGAAATTGAGGCCGAGTTGTGTTGAAGAAGGGCTTGGAGAGGAGGTATAAAGTAGAGGAACAAGCCGATGGGTAGGACTAGATAGGCTGATTTGTGAGATGGAATTGAGTTGGAGGGGTGGGATTGTGGGGATGGAGAGAGAGAAGTGAATGCCGGGGATGGGTTGTGGGGAGGTTGGGAAGGAGGAAGAGTAAGTGGAGGTAGGGAGGCGGTACCGACGGAGGCATGAGAAGAGGGGGAGGGCGGTGGCGATGGGAGGATTGTTGGAGGGGTGGGATTGTGGGGATGGAGAGAGTAAGTGTAACAACCCGACACTAAACCACGTTATTTATTTTATTGATTACAAAATTTACATAATCGGGAGCGCGCACTTCAATTCGATAATTTATATTTAAATCGTTTTTATGTGTGTGTTATGCAGCTAAGGCGACGAAGTGGCCCTAATAAAAATCTCATAATAAGGTTATAATTTGTAAACATCATTATTAAAATAAAATTAAAAAGTAACAATAAAATAATAATAATAATAATAAATAAATAAATAAGTAATAAATAAATATATAAAAATAAATGTAAAAAATGAAATAAATAAACCAGATTTTTTTGAAGGAAAAATCCACACATGGATTTATTTACAAAAAAAAAAAAGAGGCGGTTAAGATCAAAATAGTCGGGCAAGTTCAACTCCAATTTCCTCACTTGCTTTCCCCTGTCTACCTCTCCTGTGCTCCCCTGCCTCTCCCTCCTCGCGGACGCCTCCCTTCGCCGTTGCTGCCTTCTCCGGCCATCGAGCACGACCGATGCCGGCTGGAAGACCGGCACCGGCCATCCCTCATCCCTCTCTGTCTCGCTCTCTCCCTCCCTCGCGCTCTCGCTATCTTCCTCTCTCTCTCTTACCGCGTTCTGTTCCCCTCCCCGCCTCCACTCGCTACTCGGTCGCGGCCACCAAGCGCCATCAACGTCGGCCGAAGCCGGCGCCGGCATCGTCGGGAAGACGCCCGACGTCTCTCTTTCGCGCTCTCTCTCGCTCCCTCTCTCACGTGGGAGTGGCCCCGCTTCCGGGCTCCCCTGCCGCGACCCACCTTGCGGCTGTCCACCAGCCGCCGAAGCCTCGACGGTTCTCGCCCAGTGTTCACCGGAGCCCCGGGGTACCGCCACCACTCCACCATCTCCTTGGCTTTCATCTCTTGGGTTTTGTAGGTAAAACCCTAAATTCTAGATTTGCACACTTTGTTATTTACTTAGTGATTGTAGTTGTAGTTGAATCATATGATTTAGAAATATGTTTGTGGCATGAATTCAAAGATTGAATTGGGAAAAACAAAATTGGTATGAATGATTGAGGTTTGGTATTTTGGTGAATTGATTGTGTATGAATGTAAATGAATGAGATTTCTTTTGGGGAAATTATGAACTAGTGAATGAGATTAGGGATGTCTTATTATAGAATTGAGTAATTTGATGGAGTTGTTATATTTGGAAATGGTTGTATTGAGCAAATGAAAGGGAATGTGTATGTGGAAATTGAAATTAGATATCGAGTAATGTGTAGGCATGGAAAATAATTGAGCATTAAGCATACCTAATTGTGCTTGTGAATGTGAATTTTGTTGAGAGAATAATGCTTATGACCTTAAAATGGTGTATGTATGAATTTTGAGCAATTCGGTAAATTATGGAACCTTCCTAGGGAAGGCATTTGATGGGTTAATTAAGTACTTAACTATGGGTTTTGAATGCAATGAATGGAGAAGTAAGGAATAAACTAGGAATAAGTGTTTGATTATATATATATATATATATATATATATATATATATATATATATATATATATATATATATATATATATATATATATATATACCATTTTAATCCAAGTCAACTAATGAATTGAATTACATAGATATCATTGGCTATCCGATTAGCCTAATCAACTTCTTTAACTAATATGCGTTGTATTCAATGTTCGAAATGGAATTAATGCACTAAAGTTATGTAAGAAAACGTAGTTTAATTGATTACGTAATAAATATAAAAAATGAAATAAATTGTCAACGCTTACACAAATTCAATTATTGAAACTCAAGAGAAATATTATTAACAACAAAAATCTATTTGAAACATAATTGAGGCCACCTCCGTTGCCGATTAGCTGGTAACTTGAATTTTTATAAAAGGGAGAAACAAATGTTCTCGGTTCGAGTACGTTCATTGCTCGTACCCTTCAAAAATTCACATATTTCAAGAAATCTCAACATTTCTTATATAAATAACTAATAATGAATCATTTGCAAATCAAGTTTTGTCACCCGATTAAGTGGTCCCCGCTCAATTATCAATTATCAATTTATCAATTATCGTGGCTTATACCTTTCAATTCCACCCGAGCGGCTTCAACTCGGGTTCTCGGTCGGCCCGGAGGTGTGCATCTTATTCAAAGATCGTATCAATTATCAAGGTGTTCCACTTTCGGATAATAACCGGCAAGCAAGTTTTACTCATATTCTCTCCCCCGATTTCAAACTAAAATGAATTGAAATGCGCGCGCTCAATTAAAATGTTTTCAAAGTAATTTGATCGTGCAGGAATGTTCGTATCGAGTTTCGACTCACTTTTCGAAATATTTTACTTGTTTTTGTTTTAGGAAAAGCATTGCTGAGAAGTCCATTACCTACCAAAACCGAAGAAGGCAAAATATAGCTGGACATGTTGCATTTGTGGTTCCGATGGGTATAGATGCTCACAAGTGATTTCATCTCAATCGGGCTTGAGACTAATTTTGAACATCATTGGAGGTTGTGTAAGCTATCACATTAAAGAAGTATAGGAGATTGTTCTGAAATATGTGCAAGCAAGCCTCAAAGTTATACTTTGGGTCCCGTTTAAACACTATGTGTGCCTTAACCACTTGGGTTGTAAGTATTTACCATCATAAGGACCCAACCTACATGTAACGCTTAGATATGAAAATTGTATTTCGGTTTTATTTCATCTACTTAGCCTGGTCCTATTCTTAGGATGGCAAGTAACGTCTTTGATCGTTATATTCCGTTGCGGCCATACATAATATTCTCTAAGTCGTGGATTATTAGGTAATGGTGGTTGGGGGCGTTACAGTAAGCAAATTGCGGGATGAGTTGTGAAGAGGTTGCGAAGGAAGAGGTGGAGAGGCGGTATTGGCGAAGGCATGAGGAGGAGGGGAGGCCGCCGCCAAGATCTCTTTGCCCTCAACATCTCCATCTATTCAGCAAATTTCTTCCTTCGTGTGGCGGGTTATTTGCTTAGATGTCATTCCTTTCTTCCCCTCGATGAGCTCGATGTCGCTTTTGTGAGGATTTTGGTTGGAGAAATATCCCCAGCTTCAAAGGACAAAAATAAGCAAGAAAAAGGGTTTCAAATTGGTAAAATTTCCCTCATTTCCTCCTCTTTTCCGAGCTAATTTTTCTAATTGATCTTTAAGGTTTTTGAAAAATTTACGATTTTAAAATTTGGATATTATGGAATTGTAGATGATTCAAGATGAGTTCGGGGTGTTTGTTGACATGGCTAACTGGAGGTTGGGAAGGAAGGGCAAGAGGAGGTAGGGAGGCGGTGGTCGGGGAAGCCATGGTTGGGGAGGAGATAGAGAGAGAGAGAGGAGGAGAGGGGGTCATACGTGTTCGTGGGCGAGAGAGGAGATGAGGATAAAGAGAGAGAATTTAAGTATGTTCGTGCGAAATGAAATGCCAAATTTGATCAAAACCGAAAGAGAAGAAAAAGGATGATGATAGCAATGAAGAACGAACCATTCAAGAAATTGATTCTGAGAGCATCTTTGCTAAGGCCTCCGACATAGTTCCCCATGTTATGCTTTATTTCATTTACTCTCTTTAATTCTTTATTAAGATTTTATCATGGGTGAAATTGTCTCTGTCAAAAGAATAATAATAAAACCGACTCTCCTTCTCTTTAAATTTTTTAATATTTTTTTTTATATTTTTACAATTTCATATATTAAATGTACTATATGGTTATTTACAATTCCTCTATACCTTAAATGTTATTTGTTTGCAAATTTTGAATTGTTTTTAAATTAAGGAGTAATTAAAATTGTTCCTTTTGAGTTTATTTTTGGAATGTAGGCTATCATTTGGAATTCGGATCCGGACTCCTAATGTTTGATTTTTGCCTACGTTGGTCCTGAAGAACTTCTATGATTAAAATCAACGATTTTTTTTGGAATAGCGGCAATGCGCGGGTCATAGCTAGTAAAAAGTTAAGGATGAAGAGATTCAATTGCTCAAGCAAGAAATCAAGTTACTCAAAAACAGCAACAACAATTATTCTCGATGACAAGCACAAATTCATCCGATTCCTCAACATCTATTAAATCCGATTATGATCCTTTTGATGGGCCTTGTGCTCAAGACCCATATAGTATTTGAACCCGTATAGGGTATTCAAAAAAATTAAATAAATTTTTTTAAAGTTTCTAACGATTTTTATGCAGGTTTTTCCAAGTGAAATTTCACAATTTCACTTCTCAAAATCCCCAGGAAGGAAGTGGACATTCATTGTTCACTTACAATTCAAATAGTGAAGGATAGTACTATTCAAAGAAGTAGACATTACTATTCAAGAGATGGTTATCCTTTGAAGTTGTCGGCAAATAATGGAAGAGGACATTACTATTTAAGTGATGGTTATCCTTTTGCTTTCAATCAAAGTTGTCGGCAAATAATTCATCAGATTACTATTCAAGATATGGTGATTAATCAACTACTATTCATACTTTTGGTCCAATCAATACTATTTCAATAACTCAACATTGTCGGGAGATATTTTCAAGGTTGGAATGTATGCTCTCAAGAGAAAGGTTGGAGATTGAGGAAGGGGGTTTTTGTGGCTAAGTGTTTTTACAAGTGATTGATTGTTCACTCTTAGTCGTGATGCCTTCTTGAGCTAAAGGAGTACATATTTATAGAATCCAATTATGAATTAGTAAGTGACACTTGGACGGTTAAGGATGCTTGATTGTAATGGAATCATAACCTTGAAAATATCTCCCAACAATGTTGAGTTATTGAAACAGTATTGATTGGACCAAAAGCATGAATAATAGTTGATGAATCACCATATCTTGAATAGTAATCGATGAATTATTTGCCGACAACTTTGATTGAAAACAAAAGGATAACCATCACTTAAATAGTAATGTCCTCTTCCATTATTTGCTCGACAACTTCAAAGGATAACCATCTCTTGAATAGTAATGTCTACTTCTCTTAATAGTACTATCCTTCACTATTTGAATAGTAATGTCCATTTCTGGGGATTTTGAGAAGTGAAATTGTGAAATTTCACTTGGAAAAATCGTTAGAAAATTTTTAAAAATTTTATTTAATTTTTTAATACCCTATACTGGTTAAAATACTATATGGGTCTTGAGCACAAGGCCCATCAAAAGGATCATAATCGGATTTAATAGATGTTGAGGAATCGGATGAATTTGTGCTTGTCATCGGGAATAATTATTGTTGCTGCTTTTGAGTAACTTGATTTCTTGCTTGAGCAATTGAATCTCTTCATCCTTAAATTTTTATTTTCCTTTTGAATTCTTCTCCTGTTTTTGTGGGGTAGTGGGAGCTTGTTGAATGGATGTGGTTGACTTAATACCCAAGGCGGCTTGGATATTAAACTTGTCCCACTACTTAATCTTATATTCACGGACTAATGAATATGATGCTTGGAGGTTTGTAATGTTGAGTAATTGAGAATGACCAACATAAAATCCAAGGAAATCCATATTTTTATGGAATGAGATTTGCTTGACATCCGGGCTGATAGTTGAAGCGTTTGAGTAGCTGCTTGTAGTATTTTTTGACTTTGTCCGGCCATATGTCTTGAGTAGATCCCATGGTCATCCACCATTCATAAAACCAAATGGGAAATTGAATCTCTGTTCTTGTGTCAAAACTAATAAACCATGAATGATTGAATGGTCTATATAAAAATGTATAATACCAAGCTTTTTCATAATCTATGTAATTATAGCACTGGTAAATTGAATGGTTCGAGATAATGGTTTGATTGAATATCTACTAGGAAAATCTTTCCCAGTAATTATTTTGAGAATTTTAAGCTTTGAGTAGGCTATTTGATTAGGATTGGTGCGATCCGAAATATGCTTGAATTTCTGCAGATTTTGAATCGACCAGAATGAATTCATAAAAAGTCCAGGTCTTGAGGGGTTATCATTAATGAAATAGCATTCTGGTATAAAAATAGTTTTGATGAATTCATTGAGTTGGGATAGGGATTGAGGTTGTCTAAATTTTGTATAGACAACGTGTTCTTTATCGGGTTTTGTAAAATATTTGGAATCAAAAGAAGAATCTAGTTTTGTGGGTTTTTGAAATTTTGTAGAGGCTTGAACATAGGATAAAGAGGGAAATTCTTAATGGGATAGGGCTTGAAATGAATTTGACATAGGGATTGAATATTGAGAAAGAGTTGATGTAGTTGACTTAATAGCATAATGTTGAGGAGTTTGAATAATTCTTTCTTTCTTTTCGTCTTGATTCATATTGAGAGCTGAAAGGAAGAAATCCTTATCAAAAATAATATTGATTAAAGAATGCTTTTTAAGAGATAAATCTTTTGAAATTATTGAAGATATAAATTTGAAAGAAATACATTTTCCAAGTATGAACACCAAATTGATCGACTTTGAAAGGATAAATTTGAGTAATAAAAGGGGTACCTAAAATGACTTCTTGACCCATGTCTCTAACAAGGACAAAGGTATTCTTGAAACAATAACCTTGATTGCAAATATAAGCATTTGATAATTTATATTTAATTTGTAACGCCGTTCCATTAGCACTATGAAGTCGTTCTTTAGTTTTTTCATAAAACTTAGATGAAATTAATCCTTCTTTAATACAATTTTGATCTGCACCACTGTCAAGTAAAGTAATAGTATTGAGTTCAAAATTATCATTAATCTTTAGAGTAATATAAATATACCATTTTTAATAATTAATATGATTAATTGTGGAAATAAATTGTTGATTACTAGAAGAACTTGGCGTATCTTCTTTGTTATTTGAAGAACTTGATTTATCCTCAATTAATGATATTCTTGTTTCTAATTCTAAATCTTTAGTTTGAAGAAAACATAAATTTTGATTCATCTGTTTAATTTGTTCTTTGAGATTATTGACTTACATTTTTAAGTCTTGAATATTAACTACCTTTAAAATATTTGGAGTATCATATTTCTCAAATATTTTATTAATATTGAAATTAGGAGTAGTAGCTTTTAATAAATCTTCTTTTATTAAAATACTTTTGAGTTTCTCTAAATATTCCTTTTTTAATTCTGGATCTTGAATTTGTTCAATTAAATCCAATAAAATTCTTTTTCACTTTTAGTAGCAGTAATCATATTGATACATCCGTAACAAATTCTTGTTGATTCATTTCCGATGAATAATCACTCGAATTACTTTCTACTTCGTAAAGACCATTGTCTTCAGAATCGGAGGATGAGTTTTCAGAATGAACTGGAGTATCTTTGAGTTCAAACAAAGAAATAATCTTTTCTTGAATTTCTTGATTATTAATACAAGTTTCATTTAATTTTTCTTTAACTTTGCAATTTTTTGCATAATGACCTTGTTTGCCGCATTTAAAACAAATAACTTTATTAGTAGTTTTCTTTTTTGAAATACTTTTCTTAGGAGCTGTATTTGCTTTATTATTACTAGTATGATTAAATTGTTTCTTTTTATTGACTTGATTTGTTCTTGTTTTTGAACGGAAGGAGCTTCAATTTTGGAAGACAGAAAGCTTCGCAAAAAGAACCTAACTCTTTTCCTGTAGCTGACTTTATTTGTTGAATATCTCGCTCGTAATTTTAGTTCATTACTTAAAGAAATACCTTCCTTTTTAATAAATCCAAATAATTGACCGAATGTAACTTGATCATATGGAATTGGATCTTTACCTGTGGCTTCTTTTAATTTATTGAATATCCTTTGAGAAAATAAATTTGGTAATCCTGAAATGAATTTTTCTTTCCAATATGGTTGACGACAATCTTGTCTTTTTAATAGATATGTGAAATAAGTATCTTTATACCAATTGTAATCTTCTAGAGTAGGACACCTTAAATTTATTAATAAAATTTCTTAACCGCTTAACATATCTTTTGGAGTACCTAAAAGGTTGACAACTATTGTATGGACTAAAGTATAGACAGACTTCTTTATGGTTTTTGATATTCGGACGTTCTTCGTCTTTCATGTAATTATTCCACCAAGATTTTAATGATCCGGTGAAACTCGAAACTAGTAAATCAAAAGCTTGAGTTTCGGAGCACCTTTGGATGTGTAGGCAGCATATGCCATTATCATCCTATGGAAAATAATTAATGCTTCATGTTCGGATTTCTCATCTATATTCCATTCATAGATGGAAGTACCGTCAAAAGCTTACGTAATAACTGATTTTATTGATTCTAGTTGAAGATATAAAGGAGTGCTTCTAGAATAATAAGGAATTTCTTTTTATTAAAGATTTTATTAATATTACTTATTTCTTGATCTTCTTGAGAAATGTCTAAAACATTAACGAGTATTACTTGAACTAGTCTGCTTGTTTTAATTTATCATCTATTTTTTAATTAATGAGTTATCTGGAATTTCTAAATTTTTATTCTTATTAAATTCAATGAGAGGAGATGAAATATCATCTAGGAATCCTGGTTTCATTGATTCTCTATTTAAATCTAAACTTTCTAATTTTTTGGATAATAAGTCAATATCTTCCTTTTTAGATATTGCTTCTATTTGAGTAGAAACCATATTAACTTGTTGAGATACTGTATATAAGACTTGATTAGTATAATTGTTTTGATGATAAACCTTTTTAATATCTTCTCAAGCTACTTGAGAATTATCTCGGATCGTTTCTTCCTACTTTGAATCGAGTAGCATGAATATGACCTTGATCTGTAGAGATTAAAATTTCTTGTAAAGGAGGAGTTATGAAAGTAAATATATTTCCATTTAATAAAGTCCATTTCTTATTAAGATTTTGATTAGTATTAATTTCTTTAATACCAAGAGGATCTGGTAGATTATTTTCGAAGCAAATATGGTCCACCAGGTAAAGAATAAAATATTACATTCAATTTTTTCCATTAATGAATACCATTCTTGCCTTATGAATGCTTGAGCTTTTAAATCAAAATGAGATAAAAACCATTCTTTTTTATCTTTATTCTTAATTGAATTAAAATCTTCTCTTAAATCTTCTTTATTAATTTCAAGGGGTTTTGTAATAACATTAATAGAAGAGTATGTAGGAGGTTGTATAGTTGAATAAGTAGGAGAACCTATTGATGAGTTATCTTCGTCAATTGGTTCTCGCTTTAGAGTGCTTTATAATAGATTTTTGAGGAAGAAGAATCTTCTTCTTGATTATTTTTCAAATAATCATAATTAGTACACCTTGAAGGCATTGAAAAAGAAGATCGAGGAAGATCCATCTTTTTGGAGAATCTTGAAGAAAAAGTTCTTTCATTAATAGAATTAAATCTTATTAATACTATACCATCCGGTTCTTCAATTACTTGTTGTATATTCTTTTGAGCAATATTTTTAGGTTGTTTAATATTTTGAATAATAAATTCTTGAGGAATAGTTATCTCATTCCATTTTTATAATTTAGGAGTAAAAGTTGAAATATTTTCAGACTCTATTTTTAATAAAATTGTTTCATCAAGAGAAGGCTTTAATAAACATTTTGGATTAAGTTGAGAAGATAATAGTTTGAAATAAACTCTGTAAGTAATAGTGAAATTTCTTGAAAGTTCTCTAAATTGTACTTTTGAATCATTTTATAAATGAATATCTAAGATTAATGTATCCATGATCCATGGATCATTTAAATCTATCGAATAATTTGGATAGCGATTGAAATAAATAGGACTATTACATATGTTAGTTTGAATCATAGCCAGTAATGAATCTTAGTAGCAAATTAATCTATTATCTCTAAGAGCCACGAATATAGGACAATCTAATCCTAATCTTGTTAAACGTTTGAGAGTTATTTGAATCATAACAAAATGAATATATCTCGTATTTTTCTTTATATTTTTTAATAGAGATATTTGAAAGTAACTTAAGAGTTTGAAATTCTTCATCTAAACTAAACGTTTCTTCATGATCTTTTATTGAGAAAGCGATATTGAAATCAAACTTTCCTATTTAATAGATTGTTTGTATTTTCTGTTTTGGAATAGATCAATTTGAGAAATCAACTTGACAACTAACTTCCTTACTATTGACCACACTAGTACTCTTACTACTACCTAGACTTAGACGATCTCTAAACCAAGAGGCCATCCGAGTTACGCTTGAATACTTAGTTAAGGATTATGCACATACTATCGGACCACCGGGACCACCTCACACGGCTGACCAATGGATAACCCGAGGCTGACCAATGGTCGACAAGCGCTAGCTATGGCGTAAAACCAACCAAATATACAAACTTAGCTACGATACCAATTGACAACAGGACCGATCTAGAAGCTAGAGAAGCGGTTCGGGGACCGGGTATGGTTGAATAACGGGGAGGCAGAGTGACAAATTAATTTAACAAATTGATTTGCAAAACAAAAGATTAAAACTTTAAATTTAAATATCTAAATAAAACTTGATTGAAATAATGAAGATGTTGAAACAAACTTACTTTGATTAATAGTAATGAAACTTGTACAAAAGTTTGGAATGTAGGCTCTCAAGAGAGAGGTTGGAGATTGAGGAAGGGGGTTTTTGTGGCTAAGTGTTTTTACAAGTGATTGATTGTTCACTCTTAGTCGTGATGCCTTTTTGAGCTAAAAGAGTACATATTTATAGAATACAATCATGAATTAGTAAGTGACACTTGGACGGTTGAGGATGCTTGATTGTAATGGAATCATAACCTTGAAAATATCTCCGACAATGTTGAGTTATTGAAACGAGTATTGATTGGACCAAAAGCATAAATAGTAGTTGATGAATCACTATATCTTGAATAGTAATCGATGAATTATTTGCGAGCAGCTTTGATTAAAAGCAAAAGGATAACCATAACTTAAATAGTAATGTCCTCTTCCATTATTTGCCGACAACTTCAAAGGATAACCATCTCTTGAATAGTAATGTCCACTTTTTTGAATAGTACTATCCTTCACCATTTGAATAGTAAGTGAACTGTACATATATAAAAAGGCATATTTTTATTAATCTGAACCCTCCTCGTTATTCAACCATACCCAATCTTCAAGTGAGCCCTCCCCTTTAGGTGAGCTCTAATTTTAGGTGAGCACTTTTAATCTGAACTGTCCTTTAAAATCCAACGACTGAAATAAAAAGGCATATTTTTATTAAGAAAAAGAAAAAAATAAAATTTTTGGAAGGGATCGAGAACCCGTCCTCATTTCTCGCTCTGCTAATCTTCGTCCCCTCTCTCTCTCTCGCGCTAAAACCTCTCGCACACTCCTCATTTCTTTGCTCCTCTCGCTGCACTTGCCGAACTCTCTCTCGCTGGAGTCTCTCTCGCCGGATGCTCTCTATCTCTCGCAGGAACCTATCTTTGGCTCACGCTCGCTCTCGTCTATCTCTCATCTTTCCATCGTTCGTCCTCGGCGTCCCGTATCCATGGCTCGGTGAGTATCCTTTCCCCATCTATTTTCTGTCCTCCTCCGCCCGACTTCCGTCCTCTCCCACCCAGCCTTCGTCCTCCCGCGTCAACCTCCACTTGCCAAAACCCTATTCGGTATTTACATCAAGTTTAATTTTGTTTTTGGATTTTTTCGGTTTACGTAAAATGCCTCCTTCCGGATCTCGGTGTTCTCTTGCGAAATTTTCTTTTATATTGTTTGTTTTTTTGTGAATGCCATCTAAATTCATGAAACCGATTTTATTTATGGTTGTCATAATCACTACCTGTCTCCATGCTTATCTTGTTCAAAGGTTGTTATGTGAATTTTATCTGTCTTTTGAAGAGCTATTTTATGCCTTAGCTTTCTAGATGTTGTTTGTTTACGGTGATTGGACTATAGGGATTTGATTGTTTTGTGCATATTATGTGAGAGTTCTACATAGATTTATAGTGAAGGGATTGCTGCTTGGAGAATCCCCTTGCCTCTATGTGTATGCACGTCTGTTGAATCAATATTAGTTGAATTTTGTGTTGTGGAAGTGCAATGTGTGGCTGTGAAGGCCTAAATGGATATGCGGTGAGTCCGAATTTCTTGTTTAGTATCTTTAGGAATGGGGGTTTGAAGTATGATGAAGCTTTCCAAGATTAGGCTGCAGGAGAGAACAACTATCAGATTTTTTACGACCTAAAAGCGAGACTATAAACAAAGTCTACGACTTGTAAATAAAGATGATAGGAATAGCAATTAGTACCCAATAACTCTAGTGTCCGAAGGAACATCCGGCCTTGTATTCTGCTCCTAAATATTGGATCTAACATCTAGCTCTTTCAAGTGCTGATTTTTGTCGTAGTGTCGTTATTTAGTGTTCTTCGAGCACATTTTAGAGAATGGAGGAGTTGAGAAGACAGACATATTTTGTTTTTCTTTCTAGCTCAGCAACTATTGTGATCACAATTATTCATGGAGTTATAATTCCTTTTCCCTCCTAAAATCTTCTCTTGTTTTCTTTTTAAATTATGGTTTATCCTCGGTTTATGCTTGATTATTCATTATCCTAGATTTAAATTTGAAATTGGTTTGATCATCTTTCCATCTTTGATAAAAGGTCAGAATTTGAAGCCACTTGCGGCTACCTGGACACTTTCTTTTTGACCTATGTCACTAATACTTGATTGCATGGAGATATAGGTTCCATTAATTGCTAATCTCCATTTTCAAGCCTATTAGCTCAAAGGTAGAGCAACGTGTGATTGCACAGAGATGTAGGTTCGAATCCTACGTAGGCTATTTGTGCGGTTTGTGTATGTCTCGCTCGCCGGAATATCTCACTCGTCATACCCTCGATTGATGCCGCCTTGGAGCTGTCGCCTTTCCCTACTCAAGTGCATTTGATTACTCCCCAAAATCAAGTTCATTTTCTATTTCTTCGCACCGACCAAAAATCGGATCTAGGGTTTTCGGTTAATTGAATCAAAATCCGTCCGATTAATTAATTGCTCGCGAAATTAACATGTGATCTATCTTTACTTACATGAGACAAGGTTATAAAGATAATTGTAGTTGTATTCATTGTTAGCTATGTTTGTGAACCATGTACTATGGCATCTATTGATATAATGATAGATCGTGAGGTCAAATTCTATACTTAATGTGAGATGCAATAGCAGTTTGATTAATCGAAAAGTTTTTGAGTAGCCGGGGCTACGAACAAGTGCTTGGTCAAATTCTCTAGGATAGAACAAGTGCTTGTTGCTAGCAAGACATGTCGTAAAAGTTGAAGGAAGTTTATTTTTGAGAAGCCGGGGCTACGAACACGCCTAAAAATGAAGTTAGAAGATTATACCGTAGAGGAAAGAGTAGTAAAAGCAAGAGTTTCAATTTCAGCATAATGAGTTCTCGAAATTAGCAATCGCACTTGTTCAATCATTTAGTGGATCAACTTTTATGAGTATGTCTCACTAGCAATGGCACTTATTCTATCATAGACTGAACTTGCTAGCAACTGCACATGTTCGATCAATTGGAGGGCATATCGATCATAAGATGTGTAAAATATAACTAAAAACTACCTCAAATATTACATACTAATAAATGCAAAAAATGACTCAAAAATAAAAAATTATGCTGAAAATTGGGAACTCATTATGCTTGAAATTAGAACTCTTGCTTTTACTATTCTTTCCTCTATGGTATAACCTTCTAACTTCATTTTTAGGCGTGTCCGTAGCTCCGTCTGCTCAAAAATAAACTTCCTTCAACTTTTACGCGCATGTCTAACTAACAACGACACTTGTTCTATCCTAGACTAAACTTGCTAGCAACTCGTACTCGTTCGAGTCAATTGGAGGACATATCCATCATAAGATGTATAAAATATAACTAAAAACTACCTCAAATATTACATACCAATAAATGCAAAAATGTCTCAAAAATAAAAAATTTTGCTAAAAATTAGGAACTCATTATGCTTGAAATTGGAACTCGTGCTTTTACTACCCTTTCCTCTATGGTATAACCTTCTAACTTAATTTTTAGGCGTGTCACGTAGCCCTGGCTGCTCAAAAATAAACTTCCTTCAACTTTTACGTGCATGTCTTGCTAGCAACGACACTTGTTCTATCCTAGACTGAACTTGTTAGCAACTCCACTTGTTTAGTCAACTTTTATGTATGTTTCTAGTTTTTTTGTTTTTCAGCCTATGTGGGATTTGAACCCACATCTTTGTGTAATAACACAAATGCTCTACCAATTGAGCTAATAGGCGTCCAAGTAAGCTTCATTTTGCATAGTTCTATATGGCACTATAAGACTCGGAAGACATTTCGATTTAAGCTTCACAATCTAAAATTTTCTGGAGGACATTTGGACGAGACATAAGAAGTCTCAAATATGGAACCATCATAGCCTCTCCGACAAAATAAACTATATCTTACATCTTTTTTGGAAAAATCTTCAAGTTGTCATATGGTGACTATATGCTCATAGTGGTCCTAAATATGCTTCATGGTATTTGAGGACAATTTTAAATGGTTGAGACTACATCGGACATATAATCGGAACTCCTTTTTGTTTTTTTAAATGAAAGTTAGAGTCACACTTTAAAATCTAAAGGATGGTGCCCGAAGTCATCACACCCATTTGAATTTATGGAGTTATTTAGGAAACAATAGGATGTTCTGGTCATAGAGTGATTGGATATCTTCACTCAAATTGTAATCTATTACACATGCTTTTGTGATTTTCTGAAAATTGTACAATGAGTGCTCATTTTTACCCCTAAAAATGTTGTCTTGCGTAAATTCCTAGTGCTTTTTGGTGTTTTGGAATAAGGTTGAAAAACACATAAGGTGGTGCTAATGAAGCTATCATACACATTAAGGTGGAAATTTAGAATGACCCAAAGGTTTCAGATGTCAAAAGTGAGATCCTTGCAAGAATCCAAAAATGAAAACTATTATACACAAACTCGGGGATCTCCGAAAAATGCTTCATACATGTCAAATGATCACTTCAGTTACCCACTAACTCCTCAAAATGTTTTGGGATTATCATGAAAGGGTTAAGAGCAAGAGTATACCACCATAAAGCCCCCTTTTGAGCATTCTAGGATCATGATCCAAAATCTAAAAGGCAGTGACAAATTATTCACCAATTTTCGGAGGGGGTAGTTTGAACATACTAAGAGGTCTCAAAAGAGAGTGATAAGAGCCTCAATTGAGTGTTCCACAAAATGAAGCTTACGATACCCTATTTTCAAGTGTTCCACAAAATGAAGTTTACTACACCCTATTGATTCAATTCAAAAACACCAAATCCATAGAAATTATACATCGGAAAATCAAAATCGGAATCAATTCAAAAATCTAATACCGAATTCGATTTCTCCTTCCCAAATTTTAGAAAACAACCTCCATTTTTGCAACCAGAAGTTCAAATGATTTCGAACAAAGCACACCAAATCTACACCAAATTCGGATCCAACTCCATTCAATCAACCATTACAAAACCAATTTCGGTTAATTTTAATCCCAAAACATCGCTATAAACCAACATTAATCAACCCGGAAAATACACAAGAAAAAAAAAGTGGATACCGCAATTTTCTCTTCCCCAATTCGATTTTGAGCGCCACCAAAGTGATAGAGAGAGAGAGAGAGAGAGAGAGAGAGAGAGAGAGCAAGCTCGGGCATTGGACGCCGCGGTCGAGCAACGAGAGAAAGAGAGCGAGGTCGGTATTGGCGCCGGTGGTGAGCAACGAGAGAGAGAGAGGGAGGGGGCTCGAGGGGTTAGTGACGACAGAGAGAGAGGGAGGGGTTAGCGACGACGAGAGAGAGAGGGAGCCGGCTCCAAGGTGGGAAGAGGCCGGACAGACGCCGACGGTAGGGAGAGGCCGCTGGTGGACGGTGGCGGTGGGCAACAGGAGGCAAACGAGAGAGAGAGAGAGAGCTTGGGAAAGAGGATGGAAAATGAAGATGATTTTTCAGTCCTCCCCTCTCCCAGGAAATTTTTTTTTTTAAAATCAAAATTTTCTCTTTTAATCTCAGCCATTGAATCAAAATTCAATGGTTGAGATTAAAAGTACTCACCTAAAGTTAGGGCTCACTAAAAGATATATTCTCATATTGGCATGGTGGGATATACAAAATTAGAAAACTTTATATTTTGTAATGTCATATCATTACTAATTAAAAAATAAAGTAATAATTCAGAAAGTCAAAGGGTATTTACTTTATTATTTATGTTCAAGGGTATTTTCCATACTTAACCAAAGGTTGAGGACATGCAATTTTTAGAACTCCAAAAGGCACAAATAAGATTACTTGATTGATTACTGAACCTATATTCAGTTCCTCAAGTTCCACCATCGGACAATTATGGCAAATAATCCTATAACATGTCTTGGTTTCTTATGCTGCAAATCTAGAATTTTAATAAATTCAATTATTACATAGATATCGAATAAACAATAACACATACCGGAAACAAAATCACACTGAACAAACTGTTAAAAACTGGATATTGACTGTCATATTTCACTTAGACCGAACTTCAGAGATGTGAAAACAGGGGAAGAAGCATCGGATGAGGAAGGAGCCAACACCAACACCACATCCAAACAGCCCCCTGCTCGTACTTTTCTCTCTTCTCGGCCCCACTGGCAACTCGCAAACCTGGTTCAGACCCAAATAATGCTGGTAAGACGGGCCACTGGCTTCCGTGCAGGGCTGCAATTGGCTGGTTGTCTTGACAACTATTTCCTGGGAAACACTGATGCATTGCTCTGGAACCAGATGGATCGGACACGGAAATGGGTCGACCCAATTGGAGCTCGATGTACCCTCCTCGAGCCATGCAGGAAGAGGCGGGGCAGAGGGCTTCGCTGGCTGATAAAAGTGGCATGGACAGGCTCCTTCTGGTGGTGGTGGTGGCTGTGATGGCAATGCCGGTGCTGGAAGAGGATAGTAAGGAGGCTGGTAATAGATATTGGGATTGTGATTATTGTTGCTTCTCTTCTTCTTTTTGTTCTTTTTTGACCAGAATTTCAGCTTCTGCATTGCCTGCCTGAGCTGCATTTTAGAGAGAGTTGGGGGGGAATCCTTGTGGCTTATGTTATGTATTTTATTCTTCTGGGTGACTTCAGAATGTCTTCTGTTTAAAATTTGAAAGGTGGGCAAGCTAAGCAGAGCCGGCCAAACTTTTTCAAACTTGGTTACCGTTGGTATGCTTTTTTAATTCTTGACTGTTGAGCAACCCCATGGACCACTCTGTTGCTTATTGCTTTATGAAACCATAAAAATATCACATTCTAAGATCATGAACCTCATCATTGTTAGTAGAATAGTTATAATGTTCTCGAGTAGATGATGCATTGATGCCCTCAAGTACCAATAAATCGTTGTGTACCTTTGCCCCTCTCCCAAACAAGGAAAAAAACGAAAAAAGAAAATTCTCATACATAACACTTTCAGAAACTCTATTTCCTGAGAATTCTTACATCAAAACAATTTTAGCAATATATCAAAGTCAAGCTACTGTTAGACCGTAAAGTCCAGCTACTATCAGAACGTAAAAAGATAGACCTCTCCCATCACATATTTTCTCCATTCACAAAATTCAAACTTAAAACCTTACTTGAGAGGAACTGCCCAGCTATTTACCCAACCTGTGCGGCTGTGCTGGGTATAAACCACATCATAAAACTATTACACAAAACAGTTCACTCAAAATAAGAGCTTAAAACCTTACTGGAGAGGAACTGCCTAACCATTTACCCAACCTGTGCGGCTGTCCTGGGCATAAACCACATCATTGAACTATTACACAAAACAGTCAATCAAAGTAAGCGACATCTTAGAGGCCAGAGGGAGGAGGATAAACAAAGGGTTGAGCTGAACTAGAAAGAGAAACATAGATGACCATCACATTCACATCAAACACAAGAATGAGACACAAGGGAAGCTAAACTATAGATAGGTACCTTTATATACAGCACAGTGGTGTATCTGGTCATTACTCATACATCACAGGAGGGTTACTATCGTCACCTCTTATGTCTACGAACACAAGAAGGTGATAAACTTCTTTTAATCTACTAGATTACTCAACAAAGGAGAACATATAAGGGACCCCCACCACAAAGTTAAACAACAAAGAGGAAACGGAAGGAACTTAAAAACTAGTAGCAACGCTGAGCAGCCACCAACTTCAGCCTAACGGCAGGCAAAACCAACATCCCTTATCAACTAGGTAAACAGGGATCGTCACCTCTTTCTTCATGCACTTATGGACTTCTCCGCTGTTATTTTTAAGTCTTTTTTTCTTCTTTTTTTTGAGCTTCAAGAAATGGCTTTCTCACAGGGAATAGTGCAAAGTCAGCAGCTAGGGCCGACAGCAGATGACTGCTCCTCAGAGGCGGCAGGCATGTCAGCATCAATGGTACCTGCTTTACCATCTTCCATGACCAATTTATTCTTTGGAGAGAGACGTTTGACTTCTTCAGAGGTGTAGATGAAGATCTTTCTCACCATGCTGCAAAACTCACTGTTCAAAAGACAAAAAGTCAGAAAGACAACAAAAACAAATTGTTAACACCTGGCAATCTGAAATATGATCTCAAATCTAAGATTTTAAAACTTGGTATACTGAAATGTTTTTGTTTGGCCTGCCCCAGGGGGAGGGGGTATAAAGGAATCTGAAATATGATCTAGAAATTACAGGATATCAAAATTCAGTATCAGAGAAGATGAAAATGTCAGTCATCAAGTAAGCACCAAACCCCAAGTTTACTTCCATAACTCCATTCCACTTGAGAATGATATAGCCCCTTTCCCAGGCAAAAAGGTCTTTATACCTTAGCTTGGGCTTGCATTACAACTCCCCCACTTGAGAATCTGAAATATGGACTTATTCTCTGTCCCAAAGTCGGAAGCAGGACATTTAAAGTGGTGCCCTAGAACACGTATAGTTGTACAAATAATGAGGTGAATGAGTACGGTTGTAAAAGAACTTACTGCCATGGATCATCCCCAACCATCATCATGTCATCCTCATCATCAGTATACACAACTTTCCATTTCTCCGACGAACCACAGAGCTCCTCTTTAATATCGAACATTTGCTCCAGCTTCTTCAGCAGGTCCTCATAACAGTCAATACGAGTCAGATCCACAGCCCTTCCAACAGCCACACCTTGCATATGAACCTGCCATAACCCGTCAACATGTAAGGCTAATTAGATCAACTATAACAAAACCAAAATTCAAGACAGAAGTCTCTCTTCATAATACGCTGTAGTTTCCCGCAGCCATAAATCAGGTATCAGGCAGGCCGGAAGGGTAAGAAAACAACAATAAGACTAAGTTGAAGTGATTAAAAATACATTCACCTTTGTACAGGTTCGAGTTTGCTTGCTTTGTAACTCTGATGGAGATCTTTGCGAAGATTTCTCAATATCAGCATTAAGCAAAGGGCCATCAGATCGATTGATATTTGACCTATCAGACTCAGCTTCCAGGGATGGAACTGGCTCCTCCTCACCAATTTTGGCCAATGGTGTAGCTGAAGCTTCGTCCAAACTGGAATGATCAAAAAGCTGAATCCCAAACAGCCTGCAGCCAGCTCCACCACTCTTTCTCTTTTCACCGGATTCTTTATTACCAATAGCAGAGCCTAAAGACTCCGATACATTTTCTGCTCTGTTGGACCAATAGATTGACTGGCTGGACATCGCAGTAACAGGACTGTGGACAGTGAAACCAAGTGAACCAGCTTTCGTCACCGAGGAAAGCTGCTCACGAGTACGTTCAGCTTCTGAACATGCAGCAGGAGCTTCACCTGGAGACTTCCAAATGCCTGCTAGAGAGAGAGCATAGATATAGAGACAACTCCCTGATGGAAAAACAGGAGAGCCCAGGGATAGCAGTTAACATACCAAGTGCAGAAAGATCTGACGCTGCGGATGGAACAATTGCAGGTCGAGGCCGCTTGTTCCTCTGCACAGGCTGAGAGTTGCTAGAATTGGTTGTCACAAGCGGTTCCAATTCCCATGGTGATACCCTCTCCGGACGCACAATTGATGAAGGTTCATCCCATTGAACCTGCAGAGAGATACAACAGCAGAAAATTAAAACTTCTAAACACGCTAGAGATTATATAGTCAACCATGAAAAAGAATGGTAGTCACAAATGGGAGGAAATCCAATTGTTAAGCAAACAAATTATTCAAATGACGACTCCACATTGAATGGCGCTATCTTTGCCTTTCATTTCAAAAACATGCTAAGCACTCCAGCTTAAAAGAAGTTACAGAAGATTTAGGAAGATTACAATATCAGAAAGTCGCAAGTTACAATTTTTAAGCTAATAATTTCATAAGAAATCAAAGCAGATGCAACTTGCTTTGACCATTGTAACTATTAATAATCTGGGAAAAAGGAATAGAAAACCATATATATATACTATGAAGGCATTCCCCAGCCTCACTGAATGTTACATAAAATATTTCATGCATACAAGTAATACATCTGATGAGAAGAATTTTAACCTTTAAAGATCTCCATTCAGAGTTTTCCCAGCTGGATGATGAAGTATCGTCAACTCCAACAATTGTTCCACTGAACCTGTCAGGTTACAAAAAGCATTAGCAAGTAGTCAGAGTGCCAATATCTGGAAATTAAGGTTGACAAAATTAAACTATACCTTCTCTCAGGAGCTTCATCACCTTCGAATCTCATCTTAAACCTCATTCCAACTGAAAGCTTGTGGCTTTTGGCCTCAAGGTACTTGTTGACACTCACAAGGAACTCAGACCTACTAGTTCTTAAAAAACAGCAGTTTTTCAAAAATTCAGCACAATAAGAACAAAAAACACCACCGCCAAGACCTAACGTGGGTCCTGCTTTTACAAGGTCTAGTGAAATTCAGATCCAGGCAACCTTTACATACAAGCAAAGAGACTAATTTTGATACACCGACAAATAAAAAAAAAACGTTTTAATCAATACTAACATGATGGGGAAACACTAACATAGTACCAAATAATCAAATCAATTATGCAACAAACATGCACAAAAGTAAAACCCAAACAGGTAAAACTCTAGGTTGCTGCAGGCATAAAATAAAAACCAAAACAGGTGATACATCCATGACTGATAGGCAAAAGAATTTCAACCACATCCAAAGCATGAGTTACAAAAAAAAAATAAATAAATAAAAGAAGGCAAGCACACTTCTTTTGTAATATCCTCCTTAACAAGTACCTTGTATTAACTTCTCCACATGACACAGACTCAAGCCTTCAGCCTTCAGCCTTCAGCCTCCCCTACCCCAACCCATCCCAAAAAAAGAGGAAAAAGAACGATCTAATTTCCTCCACTCTACAGGCACTGGCTAATTCTCACCATGATACAAGAAAGATAGGACCAACACCACAACCCTTCCCCCCTCTTTCTTTTTTTCTCCTCTTCTCTATTTTGCGCTGTCTCATTTCTATTTTACAAACATGGAGAATTTCAAAATGCCGCCAGGATCTGCAATATCCTAGAGTAATTCCACAAAGCAATTCAAAATCTCCACAGTATTGCAAATGAAAGCTGATAAGAACTATGAGATAAGTGTTCAAAATGTACACATAAAGCATCAAAGCTCCATTCTACTAGTCTACAGAGGCTGCGTGCCTGTTGACAATCTCTATAAGTTAAACCACTCAAAAAGGGAGGATCATACAAAACAAAGAACAAGGTACAGTACAGTTCAGACAATGTAACCAGCCAAGAGACCATTTACGTGGATCACAGATGTAGAGGGAAAAAGTGAAACACATAGTGTCTCCCCAAGAACTGTTATCAATAGACTATCCCAGTTGCCAAGAGAAATTATGGTATTCAAGTACTAAATACATGACAGTTTTGCTAACCAACACATTGATGGAATAAAAAAGCACAAACCAATGGAACTGCCATTAGTCCTGAAGTGTGTAATAAATGTACAGCAGTAATCCCAAAAATAAGAGAAAGCCTTACAAACCTTGGCTTGTAGAAAACTGAAAATAGAGTTCCTGTTTGAATAGCATGTGCTGCTGTGGCAAGAACACCAAGATGCATACTGTGACTAGAAATGACAGAAGATGGCATGTTGTTCAACTGCCTCATCAGCCTCCTAACTCCGACACGCAGCTCACCATCTTCACCTCTGTGAATGTGAAAATAAAGGGATAAAAGATCAGAAAGAGATAACCAGTGAAATGAAATTTGTAAGACTAACGCTTCTAACTTGTAAAATAGAAATGTAACCTGGGAGCGCGGGGCGGGCAAGACTTACCTCAAAAATATGAATGCATCACCAGCCACCAGCTTCTTGGAACTGACAAAAACACTCCATCCTGTTGTCAATAAGTGACGCCTAGGTTGACCTGGAGAATTCCATCATATGTAAGCAATTTGTGCAGACTGCAAAATCATAACTTCATCTCTTGTACAGTGACAAGAATGAATGTCTACAGTTCCAGAGCATATAAAATCAAACATGTATAGGAAATCAATATCCTTGCCATGCAAAAATGACAAGTGACACAATCAAAAAATATTCCCAAGGACTGCTACTAAGAAACAACATTATAAGTCCGGTTCTCTTGTCTCGTTTTCCCTATTTGATTTATGCTAAGAAAAAAATATTCTAGCGAGAGATAACTTTTTTCTTTCAAATTACACAGTTAAAGATTTCGCCAAATGGAAAATGCAGCAACAAGATCTATCACTACTTGCAAGGCTTTGAGCTGAAATTTCAAGTAAGCACAAATTACTCACTCACACACTTGCAGATGGGCACACACTAACAAGCATAGAGAGCTAGTTTATGTGTCACATTGCACTTGAAGTGCTAAATCTATTGTGGCACCAAAGGATCATAAGAAATAAGCAATATGCCTCAGCAACCCAAGAAATTGTTAAATACATAAGTAGCAGCAGTACCCAACAAGACATGAATGGTATAAACATCTACCTTTGATAGATCACACAAGCTATAATCCTTAAATGTAGACAGTCAGAACAGATACTCTAAAAATGCTCAAGGAACCCAGCACAAAGTTTTCTTCATGCACATAATGCCCAGAAAACTCATATTATGTTCCATAGAGAGCAGAATTAGATTAAAACATAAAGACAGTTCTCGAATTGAGCATGATTTGTGAAAAGAATGCAAGGGTAGTCACAAGGTGCTCACCTCGAAATATGTGCCGAAAATGCCACTCATTGCTATGGAGATCAGTTGCAACAAGCTCCTGCCACGGTGGCTGCTGAGACATATCCTGTGGAGAGCTGAAGTTTACCATACAGAGGACATCTTTTGTTGGGGGGAGGTTAAATTGTGAAGAAAATATAGGGAAAAAAAACCTATGTTGCCTCAGTACTAAAATACTGGCAACAAACACATTCAGAATAATAGTTGACAAATCCTTTCCTTATACTTGCATGTAAGAAAAGCCTATTCCCTCCTATCTTTACTTATTGATACATCTTTAAGAGTAAATAGCTCAGAAGTGAAGCCTAACCAGCGGTGGTAGGCAGTCATCTGCATGTCTCCGAAGCACGGAGAATCCACCATGTGTGCTAGTATCAGATGCTGTTAGGGTCTTGCAAAACGAATGAACATTGCACCTTGGAGGCTCAGGGACAGGAGGATCAGGCTTTGTAACTTCGCTTTGCTGATCAACAGCAAAAACAAAAATTTCAGGTATTTAATGATAACCAATGAGCTGCTACATAAATAAGGAAACATAAAATATCAAAAGGTGTGATGTTTTAGGTTGGGCAATCCAACTGATAGCTTAACTCTCCCAATCAAAATCACAATTTTCAAAAGTCAAACTCCAAATGAGATGCCCAAATTCTCCCTCAGTTGTACTGGTGTATGGGAAAGTGGAGGGATGGAGAGAGGGAGGAAAAGGAGAGACTCACATCTCTTTCAGGGACAAGAGTTATCTGTGCATAAACTTCATCTGTTTCACGTTCCGCCTGTATAATAAACATAAGACAATTCAAGACTGATTCTCAAGCTGCAGAAATGAAACACACCATGTGGGATAAGTTGAAAAAGTCAGACATCAACGATGACCAGAATGATACCAACCTGAAGCTCAACGTTGACCACTTTACAGAGAATTTTAGAAGGTAAATTGAATGAAGGCATCTGCTGCTCTAATCCCTGATGCGTTGACGCTTCGAGCTGGAAATTGAGAAGAGCCACATCAACTCTAAAACAAAGATGTCGATCCACAACTATATACAGGAAAAGAAAAATATTCCCTTTCTCCAAAGAAAACAAAAAAAAAAAAGAAAGAGAAAAAGGGCAAAACACAAACTCTCATAGGTGGTCAAACTCAAAATGGTAAATGAAAATAAAGTTTTCACGTTGAATGATAGAAACTTGTCAGAAAATAAAAAAGCCAAATAGACACAATTATAAAAAAAATAAAATAATAAAAGAAATTGCTATTTGGGCTGGGGTGGTTCAGAATATACCGAAGTGTGAAGAGACCACAAAAACAGGTAATGATTAATGTTATCCCAAACATAGGCATCAGTATTCTGCTAAAAATGAAGGCATTAGAGTCAAATTTGGACCAGGACAGTAAATCAGAACCTCCCCCACCCCCCGCCCGGCAGCCCCCTTGCCATTCCTTTTTCATTTTTTGTGTTTCTTTGATTATTTACAATAATATTTTAGAACATCAGGTGTGAAAATTGTATCTATAATTAGTCCCAATTATCAGAGCAGTGAGACCCTATTTCAGCCCTAATTGAACGTTTTTATCTTTATAGCTGTAAACTTCATGATGTGGTGCAAGTTTGGTGCAAGTTTGGACTAGATCTAGTTCCCCCTCCTCAGTGATGCTCTAAAGGAGGGTGCATTTTCCAAGGTGGATAACATGCCAACAACAAATCATATTAATGGATTTGCAACTAACCTGCTCCATGTGGCCTTGAGGGAAGTAATAAACGCGCTGCCCTTCGCGAGGGACATTTACAAGTGGTCCAGCACAGGCATACCACAGCTCTTTGTACAAAGGATCTACAAATGATTTCCTCAAATTAATAAGCAACTAGGGAAAGAAATTACTGGACACATGAAAAATTAGATTGATGGGAAGGAGTTAAATACAAAATAATTTCCAAACCCTACAATAAAACCCAATCAATTCAAATGGGGGAAGAGAATGAAGTTTAATATAAATTTAAAGGGAACAACAACTAAAATATTGCCAATGGAGAGAACAGTTTACAGAAGGTAGATCCAGTTAAAATGCAACCCAGTACGGTCCAATCCAATTGACTTTTCCTTTTCTTTAATAAGTAATGATGTACAAAGAAAAGGCAGAGGCGGCTAACATCATGCCCCAACTTTTCAGCAAAATCAAGAAAAGACAAGTCTCACTCACTATGAAATTCTGGAACCTACAAGTAGTATAATCTCAAAAATTAAAACTAAAATCCCAAACCTCCTCAGAAAAACTTTCTATGTCATTCGACAATGAAATTTTTCAAAATTTTAGGTCTCATACTGGATCCAGAGTCAGGTTCTTAAAACTGGAAAATTCATTTAAATCTAAACAAGGCTCATTCTTTTGTTTCCATTTATGAGATTAAGAAAGGTAACGGGCCCACCCTCAGACTTATAGGTTTGAATTTCAAAGGAATCACATAGGTTGATACCACATAAGAACCCCAAAATCCCTAAAAGGCGAAGGGTTGCAGGGTATAGAGCATGGCACATGTCTAGTGTAATAAACTCAAAAGTTACTCATATTTCAGCTTTGCATGTTTTCTAGTATTTCCTATTTACCAAGTTTATATGACTTATCAACTAGGTAATCCCGAAAAGTACAACCAGCATGATAAATCTTCTATGCTGTTTGTCAAAAATGATTTTAGTGCACCTTTGGTCCGTATGTCGTACATGTTTACTAGCCTCAGAAAGCTTTATGACAAACAAATTACTCAGAAATCCCTATTTAAAAAATATTCAGAAATCAGATCCATCTATAGTAGAGCCAGGTTGGATCACAATTTATATGGATCATATTAAATTAAAAGTTGAACAGGGAATTATTTCGAATCAGATTTGATTTTAGCCAAAACCAATCTGAGTTGCCCAATGCACAAACCTAATAAAACCAAGAAATTTGAACAATAAACAAATCCCCATCAGTCCACAACAAGACCACTCAAAATCACGCACTTTTTGGACATTTTTTAATAGACAGAACAAAAGAGCCTTTCACAGCAGAGAAGGGCACTGCACATCAAGTACAAGTTGATCAAGACTTCGAATTTTCATGCTATAAGGATCTTCCGCTCTTCTAAAGTTCATATCTAGCTTTTCTAAGAGTCCTATAGAGTGTCTTTGTAGGTTATTATCTATGCCTTCCACCCTTGTGATCTCTAAATAAATTAAGTCCTCATTAGAAAAGGAAAACCACACCCCTTAAAAACTAGCCACATCAAGACAGTCTTGAATATAAGATCCCAAACCACAAAATAATTATTAAAAAAAGCATAGATTAAGGAACTAGAAAGATCAATCTTTATCGCGGAGACCAAACAACACCACAACCCGGAGTCGAACCCACTAAACAAGGTCTACAAAGATCTAGATGTAGGCAAACTTTATCCTTATAGCCATACCCCAAAAGGAAGGAAAAAAACAAAAATAGATAAAAAAAAAAAACAAAAAAAAAAAACAAAGGATAGCAAAGTGAAAATGAAACACAAAGAATTACCTTTCCATTGTTCAACAATCGAAAGTCAAATTTAAATTGAGACTAACTCATTCAAATGAAAAATAAAGAAGAGGCACCATTCAAAAACACGAAAGAACCATATCTTTCCTCTATCCAATACTTTCCATACGGAAGCATAGAGTTTGATTGAAATATAAGCACATTACTTCATTACTCGAAGGGGAATAGCCTCAGCACATAATTTAATCCCTTAGCCTTTAACAGAAAAAGGACAGGCAGAAATCATAAACTATAGAGAAAATAAGTTTCAAACCTTGCTGAGGTTGCCCTCCGGACCGAGGAGTGCCTGCAAGCGCCATGAGAAGTTACCCAGAATCCCACCAGAGCCCCCTATTTATGGTAAAATTTCCTCTCCAAGGTTGTGAAACGTGTAATTTGCTTCAGCAAAATGTGTAATTTGCTTCTGTGAAACGTGTAGCAGGTGACTGTTACGTGTTTGACACGGCTAAGGCAAAGCAGCATCAGATACGACAGGAGGTCTCTGATCACAAACACTTAAAAGCAAACCAACCAATTAATTATTAGCCAGAATTAATAGTTACTATAAACTTGAGATAATGAAACCATAAAGATGATTAATGATACAAAGTAGCCAATTAGTGCAATTAAGACAACTATTCATCCTTCTACAAGCTGGCTAAGTTCATCCAATTTAGCTGTGGAGGAAGCAATGCAGTTCAACGATAAATGTCTGTATTTGCCATTGGAAAAACTGCACGGAACTTCGTTCACGAGCATCACATTCCTCTCCTTCTTTTACCAGAAATCATGGCCTAAGTTTCTGCAGCCTTGATTGGCCACCAAGTATTAAACAACAAGCTCACCACCCGTTACTAAATGGAAGGCAGCTTACTGCAGAAGAATTTCACAACTGCATATATATCCTACAAGACACCGCATACCACCCACCCCAAGCAAACCCAAAACACTAGAACACCCAAAAACTGGAGAACCCAAAAAAGAAAGAGATTATTCTTCCGGTCATGAATTCCTCGTGATACTATAGAGATAAACTACTAGATGAACAATTTTTTTTTTTTGTGCAGAAGAGGGCCTTTGCCCCAAGAGAAACTAGTTTTATTTATTCATAAATCTGGGCCAAGAGGCGCCTACATTATGTGCATATGATCTACAAGGTAAAGAAAACCACAGGAACAACAGCAGAGGAACAATAGCAAATTCGATGACAGCTATGTACATATACAAGAATAAATAAAAACAAACACATTCAAGTAAATATAACAGCCAAATGAAATGGATTAGCGAAAGGATCCAGAGCTAAAGAAACCCTTTACCTGAAAATTTCTGGGACCGATCTGAGCAAAAATTAGATCAAAATGGGCCATTAATTGAACCCTAAAAAAACCCAAAAATTGAAAGATCTGAGCAGCCACCTGGGCCGTCAGATTCAGTGAATATTCAAGCAGAGGAACCAAAAGACTAGGATTTGACAAATGACAATAATTAGGGTTTCCAGAAAGAGGAGAGAGAAAGCAAGAGGAAGTTAAAGGAAGAGAGGTGAGGTAAAAGGTTTGGTGTTTTGCTGGAGAAAGAGCGAGAGAGAGAGGGGGAGAGAGGTGTGGATTTGGATCGTCCTTGCCTGGTCGAAGCCGACAGCTCCTTCTCCTCCCTTCAATTGTTAAAAAATTGAGAAATTAAAAGAAATCATTTTCTCTCTCCTCTGCTCTAGTCCTGTGCCTACCTCAACTTGGTAATAGAATTTTAGCATTAAATTTTTGGTTTAGTTGAAGAAGATGGAAAAAAGAAACATGTGCATGATTTTCACTCTTTGTCCTTGCTTTGGTTTGGTGTGAGTGTGACTGACTCGCTCCGGTACATTGGGTTCGGAGCTTGAGTTGTGCTGGTGGACTGTGGAGACGCCAACACAGAAACTTCGACATATATGGTGAACTACTTCATTCCTCCTATAATATTCTCAATCATTTTAAATATAATTATAAAATTAATATTAAATTAATATTTATATATTATGACACAATTAGATAAAATATATCACTATAAAAATACAGAATTTTAAGAATAAAAATAAAATTAACCAATCAGAATGTGTAGGTGTACTTTTGGTGTATATTTTGTTGGTTCAATTATATTTTTCCAAATTTTTCTTAAAAAGACATATTTTAAAAATTAAAATATTGATCAATAAATGATATATTTAGTGGAAATAATTAAATATAATTTATTGAAATTATATTTAATGAGCTTATTAAAAATTAATTTGGGACAAAAAGTTTGTGATTTAGAAATATTAAAGGGCGAGGAAGTACATTATTTATTCAAAAAATCAAAAATATTACAATTTTACTTTATATTTTTATTTACTTTAAAAAAATACATACCACAAAAATCTCACCTATGTAGGATACGAAGGTTTGATTTAGCTGTCTTATTTTTAAATTGTAATGTTTCAATGAAATTAGTTCCATTAGACTTTTAGATCTAAAAACCACAAATTGTTTATTAATAAAAAAAAAAAGGAAAAGACACTATAAAAATGCATTTTGTTTTGGTTCTTTAAAATCCATGCGAAAAACATTATTAAACTTGACCTTTTGTGTCCATCCAAAAAGTGGACAAATATTCATTCATTTATTTATTTGTTTATTGTTGTCATTGTTGTTGTTTGGTGTTGTTTGACTAAATTCAATATCAATTAATCTTCGCTTGTTTCGACTACATAGGTAAGATTCTTGTGAAATATTAAGGTGACAAAAATGGTATAAATTAAATAGTGTAATGTCATACTTGTGCTAAATATTAGAGGAACCTGGAATAAGGAATTTTTAACAAATTAATTAGCCTTTTATATTTGAAAATTTTATAATATATAAGAAATAAGTTAAATAAAGATCATAGAAATTCAACTTAACATATTGTATCTATCTAAGTGGGTGTTTGGCCTAAATTTAAAAACTATTTTTGAATTCTAAAAACTGAAGTTAGGCCAAACACTAATTTTTTAAAAATTAAAACTATTTTTCAAAAACGATTTTGGAAAAAAACTCTCCGGAAAGCAGAAACGAAACAGACAAATAATTGTTTCTGTTTCTAATTTTTGGAAAAACTCCGTAACAACCACCCACAATCTCATTCTTTTTATGTCTCTCTTATCTTTTTACGTTATTTTAATTTTTCTCTCTCCTCTATCTTTGTTTCTCTTCTCTCCCTCTTATTTTATTTTATCTCTATCTTATCTCTATCTTTCTACAAATCTTGGCCAAACAAATTTTTTAATTATTTGAAAAACACTTATATAAAATTTAGGTCAAATAATTCAAATTTTTCTTAAAAATAATTTTCAAAAAACACTTTTTAAAAACAAAAACAAATTTTTAAAAATTAGGTCAAACATGCTCTCAGTATTGTATTTAAGTTGTGACAGATGACTCAATAAGGACGATGGAAACTAAACTTATTATGTATTTAACTTCATGGTTAACATCTAGTATATATGCGTATCATCAACATATTAGTTTTCTTGCTATGCTTGACGACATACTGCATATAGTATTTATTAACTTGAAGAAGAAAGAACATTGTGGGAATGCTGCTACTAATTTCTATGTCATGCTTGCGCTAATATTAGAGGAACGTGGCCGACAAGGAGTTTTTCACATATTAGTCAACCCTTTATATTTGAAAATTTATAATATATAAGAAACAAATTAAATAAAAGATTACATAAATTTAACTTAACATATATTGTATCTAACTAAGTATTGTATTAAATCGTGACAAATGAGTCAACAAGGATTATTGTTTCCGGAGAAAATCGAGTTGATGATGTGGATTGATGATTCGGAGAGGGAAGGATTTACCGCTCGGTTTTGAGGACGTGGCACGATCGATACGAGTCCGAGTGGCGACCGCTGAGCTCGCAAAAGGCGAAGCTCCGGGTGGTGGATCCCGGGAACGCCCCTCCGACGCCGAAGTTAGTAGTGAACTAAGTTGAATGGATCGAGGAGATCTTCCTCGATGTGCGTGGGGATTCCTTGGGAGTCGAGAAGATTTCCAAAGATGGAAGTTCTCGGGATGAGTGTGGATGAACGTTGATGAACGTTGATGAATGTGGATGAGTGTTGAGAGCTTAAGAGCTTGAGAGCTTGGATTATCGAAAAGATGAGATTTCTTGTCAAGTGAACCTCACATCCCCCATGGGGTTGGGAAATGGTGAGTATTTATAGGATATTTTAAAGGGGTAATAGAGTAATTTACCGTGGCTTAGGGGAAACCCTAGCCCTAATGGGCTTTGGGCTTTTACCGGCCCGTTAAGGGTTATCTTGGCTGATTCCTCCCTTATCCAATTGATTAGGCCCAATTGGTCGGTGACGTGGCGGGTGAGTCGGTATTGTCCGGGAAATACCCGAATCATTTAGCCCCTCACGTTCGCCTGCATGCCTCCCGAGGTAGGTAGGTGGAATGTGGAGCCTACTCTGCTATGTCTTCGTGACCTCCAAGTTCTTATAACTAGGGGGTGAATCTTGAGAAGGATAGCCAATTACCACTTCTTCATTCTTCTCCTTCCTTTTACTTTGGAGACAATGACCACCGGGAAGCTTCCTATCATATATGAAAAGTTGTGCCCTCATTTCAACCGAGCTGACGCCGAGCAAACGGCGATTGAGCATCGCCAACCACTATTTGTCTTGGAGGTGTTCTATCGACTTCTCATCACCGATGCTTTGAAGGTGGGATTGATCAACGATCGCACGGAGTACCTCAAGTTGCTTCAAGCTATACTCCGTCCCGAGTGGGGTATACTTGAGGCTTGCGTGGAGTGCAATCACGATCGTATCATTGAGCTTCAATCGGCGAGCCTTAATTCTTCGGCGAACATGGCTACCGGAGGAGGAACCACTTCCGAGCATTGGCTCGTCGTCCGACCCTCCCTTAGAGAGTGATGAGTCGGTGGATGACCCTCCTACTCCCTCTTATCATGGCCGAAGGGGCTTGCCCAAGGAGAAAGGAAGTAGCCTCCTAATGGAGAAGAGGAGGAATCTTCCGGCGGAGAAGGGGAGGAACCTTCCGGCGGAGAAGAAAGGGAACCTTCCGAAGGGGAAGTGAGTCGACGGTTGTTGCTATCCTTTCGTCCGATTAATGTAACCGTAGCGTAGTAGTATAACCGTAGCGTCGTAGCGTAGTATCTTGAGTTTTAGACACTTTGCTTCTCTTGTAATGGCGTGTTGCGCGTTCTTGTCTCAATGAATGAATGAATGAAGCTCGCTTTGTTAGCTTTTCTTCGCTTTCCTATCCCTTTGTTGACACTTTGTTTGTGGTGAATGATTTTTACTTAGCCCCTTGGGGCTAAAAAGGAGTCTTGCGGGGAGGATGAGTTTTCTTGTGATCCTCCCGAGGGCTATTCTGTGGAGGATGAGTCCTCCCGTGGTCCTTCTAGGGCTCTTGCGGGGAGGATGAGTCATCTCGTGACCCTCCTAGGGTCCTCAAGGCGTCCCAGCCCTATGTGCCCTGGATTCGAAAAAGTGAGTTTTCCCACTCGTAGCGTTGTCATGGGTCTTTTACGCGACCTTTCGGCTCCCGGAGGCTTGAGAGTGCATGAACGTAAGTATCTCGCGAGGTCATATCCCACGAGAGCGCAACCCCTAACCCGAAGTTAGGAGTGCAAGTGCCCGTGCGGACATGGGTCTTTACTCGACCTTCCAGCTCCCGTGCGCTTAAAAGTGCATGATTGTCGAGCACAACCTCTTAACCTTAAGTTAGGAGTGTGAGTGCCCATGCGGACATGGGTCTTTACGCGACCTTCCGGCTCCCGTCGGCTTAGAAGTGTATGATTGTCGAGCGCGACCTCCTAACCTTAAGTTAGGAGTGCGAGTGCCCATGCGGACATGGGTCTTTACGCGACCTTCCAGCTCCCGTAGGCTTAAAAGTGCATGATTGTCGAGCGTGACCTCCTAACCTTAAGTTAGGAGTGCAAGTGCCCATGCGGACATGGGTCTTTACGCGACCTTCTAGCTCCCGTAGGCTTAGAAGTGCATGATTCTCGCTAGGGAACATCCCACGAGAGTGCGACCTCCTAACCTTAAGTTAGGAGTGTGAGTGCCCATGCAGGTGGGTCTTTACGCGACCTTCCAGCTCCCGTAGGCTTAGAAGTGCATGATTGTGTGTCCTCTATGGGGTGTTCCTTTTATGGAGTTAGGAGTGCGACTTTTTAGCTCCCGGAGGCTAAGTTATCGCTAAATGTAACTCGAAGGATGTCCCCTTGTGGAGGTGGGAATGCGACTTATTAGCTCCTGGAGGCTAAGTCGTTGCTTGACGTCGAGAGACGTTTTAGGCTCCGAAATCATATTTTTCGTTGCAGAAATATTTTGAGAAGTTAACGCAAATTTCAATCTTGAGGGGTTTACGACTCCAACCCAAATACTTACGCTAATAAGTACGCGGCGACCCCTCACACGCACCCCTTACGGCGACCCCCCGTGCGCGGACCGACCCCTCTCTCGACCCCCACACCCTCCCCGGAACCGACCCCCACGACCGACCCCTCTCGCACACCCCACGCAGACCGACCCCTCTCTCGACCCCCACACCCTCCCCTCGGAACCGACCCCCATGGCCGACCCCTCTCACACACACCGCGCGCGCAGATTGACCCTTCTCTCGCTCTCTCCTCTCCTTCGGACCCAACCCCACCCGAACCGACCCCCACACCCGACCCCTCCCGCCGACCCCTCACACCCCCGCAGCCGAACCCTAGCCCCGAAACCCCCTCCCCTCGCTGCAGACCTTTGCGGAAACACCCAGGAGCCAGACCCCTTGGGCCGACTCCCGGCGCCGAACACCCCGGCGCAGCCGACTGCCGAGGCCGAGCGCTACGGCCGAGCGCTCAGGCCGAACACTCAGGCCGAGCGCTCTGCCCGACTTTTTGAATTTTTTTGATTTTTTTGAGTTGGCATATTTTTGGGAAACATTCCCAACCAATTTATGCGTAAAAATTTTGCAAAGGGGACGGAAAAATACCGACCTCGATTTTAGAGCGGAGAAATTGTAGGCTCCTTCAAATGGAAAATATCAGCCCAATTCGTAGCGGAAATATGATGGCCCTAGCTCCGTTAGTCGAAACACATTGGGCGTTTTATGATCGAGAAAATCAAACCCCCTTTTCGATGGGCTCGTGTTGACTCCACGTTTGAGTTTAAATATATCAACTCTTTAGTATGGGCCTTCGTAGGGTGCCTTTGATTGTGCCCAAGTCACGATTTTACGTTGGAGGTCTTCGTTAGCTTCTCGTTTGCCTCCGAGCTTGATGTCGTCAAACGACTTTTAGCGTTGAGCTATAATAACGACCGCGTGCCTTGACGGCCAAAAATCTTTTTGTCTTCAATTTGCGAACCATCGCTCCCTTATAGTGTTGGAGCAGTTTCTTGCGGAACAAAAGTGTTCTTCAAGGGCGTTGACCTTGTGCCTTTTCCGGTGACTTAAGGCTTGAGTGATGTCTCTTAGAGATTCTCTATGATTTTATGGGATCTTCACTTATCGAGTCGCGTATGCTCAATGTTTTTTTGTCCAAAAGGCCTTCTTTTGACGAATGTACACATCTCGAAGACCATAGTCAATCTCTTCATGCTTGGCATTTACTTGTCTTATGCTTGGATCTCGCTTTGAAGGTCTTACTTTGGAGTCAAGCTCTTTGGCCGTATCAATCCCTTAGGAGGAAGCGCCAAAGGAGGGAGAGATCCCCGAGGATGATGGCGTTGGCGAGGATGCCAAAGATGGCTCCGAGGATTGGCCCCCTTTCCATGACTCTTTGTGGGATACGAGTTATTTTTGACGTCCTGCGTGCCATTATGACTTAATACTCTTTCGTTTTGCTTGAACTTTTATCTTCGATCGATCCTTGCTTTGATGCTTGTTGGATGCTTACTTGCCTCGTTGCTTCTTTTTATTGTTGCCGATTTTTGCTTTCTTGCCGCTTGGGGCACATGATCACCCTTCTTCATAGTTGGGTCTTCTTTGAGTTTTACAACTTGGCTGTCCTAGGGGATTGTATTAGCCCCAGTGTTGCCCCAGAATCGGCACAATGAAAAACATACGACGAAAGAAACTAGCGAGGCCTTAAGGGGTCATATTAGCCCCTACTTTTTCTTCTAACTTTGACAAAGTTAAGAAAATACAACGAAAGGAACTGAAGGCTTGGGCGCTCTAGGGGTTCGTATTAGCCCCTATTCATGCCCCTAAGACCGTCTTAAAGTAAAGTGTGAGACGTAAAGATGCGGAAAGCTTGCTCGTTGTATTAATAAAAGATCGAAGTCCTTACGAAGGGAGGAATGTGTGCCCCGGTTGAGTGCTTTCGGAAAAGTCGCGTCAATCGTGGGTGATTCCTTTACAAAATCTTTAGGACTTAGGCTGGGTGGGTCTTTAAAGAAAGGCCCCCACGCCGGACAATGAGCTCGCACTATTTATATAAGCACCATCATCTCATGAGTTCGATGTCTTCGGGAGGCGCAAGCCGGACCTTGACATGATTTTACGTGGTGGTAAAGCACACCATCATCATCTCGAAGACTTTGGTCGAGGCTCCGCTTTAGCTTCTTACCCTTAGGATCATCATGAGTCTTCCCCTCCTCTTTCGCTTCTCCATCAAAGGTCGAAGGCTTACTACGTAGCATTCACGTGCGATCTTTTGGTCTCCATAGGTCTCACCTACGGATCCGTCATCAAGCTCATACTTCATGAGGAGAAGGTATGGAGCGACGACCGCTTTGATCCGGTTGAGGGTGGGACGTCCAATGATGACATTGTAGGCGGAAGGAATGTCGATCACTAGGAATTTGACTTCGATGTTTCGGCCCCGACCTTCTTTCCAACCCCGACTGGTAGGCGGATCATGCCTATGGGGTGTATCGTTTGCCCTCCGAATCCAATGACGAGGATTGACAAGGGAAATGAGATTCCGAGGGGCATACTTTAGCTGTCTTAGGCATTCCATGGTAATGACGTCTACCGAGCTCCCTGTGTCGATAAGGACCCTGCGGACTATGGCGTCCGAAATCTTCGGTGTGATGACCAAAGGATCCTCATGTAGGGCGGCCATGCTTTTCAAATCTTGTTCTCTGAAGGTCACTGTGGGCACCTTCGGAGGTGGAGGTTGGCCGGTGATCGGGACTTGTTGAGCGCTCCTAAGGTGAGCCTTCCGGGAGGAGAGGGTCGTGCCCCTGCAAATCCCCAGCGATGGTGGCTACAATCTTAGTAGCATCATCATCATCATAGTGCTCATATCCTTGCCTTGAAGAACCTCCTTGTGCTCCATGAGTATCTTTTTTGAGGAAGCGATCAATTTGCCCGTTATCCGCCAACTCCCAAGCGCTTTCTTTAACGCGCGACACTCTGTAGTGTTGTGTCCGGTTTGTTCATGAAATTCGAAATATTTGTTGGAAGCTCGCGCTTTCGCAGGAGTGGACATAGGAGGTGGTTTCTTGAGTATGGGATGCCCTTTGATCTCCATCGGAATACTCGGGGTCGGTGTTGAAGCGGTGGTCTTCTTCATTTCGAGGATTAAATTTTCCATCTTCTCCTTTCTTCCCGACCTCATCTCCTTCCTCCGCACGAGTCTCTGTGGCTTGAATAAAGTCAGCCGCCTTTCGGAGTGCTTACGCTAAGGTGGACACCTTTTGTTCGGCGAGGAAAATTTGAATCTTCCGCTTCGAGTCCGTTAAGGAAGATAGTGTAGGCAACTCCGTCTTGCAGGTCGGAGATAAGGACGGCCTCTCCATGAAACCTTCGGACATAGTCTTTAAGGGTCTCGTTTCTCCCTTGCTTAATCTTGGAGAGGTGGATGCCGGTCTTCTTACGCACTGCAACTCGCAATGAATTGTGTGATGAACTTCTCGCATAGCTCTTCAAAGGAAGAGATGCTCCCTTGGGGAAGATTGTTAAACCATTTCGCGTGACTCCCTTTAGTGTAGCAGGGAATAATCGCCAGTAGGTTGTATCGTCCCCGTCCCGAACGTACATGTGGGACTTGTAGAACGCCAAGTGATCTTCGGGATTAGTTGTGCCATTGTATGGATCAATGTTTGGAACCTTTATCTTCTTCATTCGGGAGGCATTCATAATCTTCTTCGAAAATGGAGTGTTGAAAATATTGCAGGTTAGCCTTGAATCGGAGCCGAGAGATGGGGACGGCGCGGGGTTGGTGGCGTGGAACTTCCACCAGGGAAGGACTCTTCCCCTCTCGGATCGAGGAGGAGTGTGCTTAGTCCTCTCCGACTTCTCGGGACCCTACGGATTTGATTGCTCATGACGCCTTTCTCTTAATCGCTCCCGCTCTCGGGCGGTAGACCGCTCTTGGTCGCGCCTTGGGGCATCACGAGGCTCGCGCGAGAATTATGGCCACGTGTAGCCGATCGTGCAAGACTAGCGGACCTTCCGCACCCTTGGGGTCCTCGCTTCGTGTTTGGGGCAAGGGCGTCACCATGATCGTCGAACCAGGCGAACGCTTGCTGTAGGTAGCATAGGGGGTCGAGGCCGTGTGCGAAGTTGCAATGTTCTCGTTGCCTTTATGGAGAGCTTTCTTTGCCTCGATAATCCCTCGGGCATCGCCTTCTTCGTGATGCCTTGTTGGGAGGACACTTGGCTGCTCGGGAGCAAGCGCGGTTGGTGCCTCGGTTGGTTGTTACGGGGCTGCATGGGAAGGCATCCCGCCCGAGAAGTAGCCAACAAGCCGACCTCCCGGGGGTTGTGCCGTACCGATAAGTCGGGCGTAGTGGAAGGGCATGATAGGCATACACTTGCTCCATGGTGGCTCGCACTGTTCTTGCACTTGTTGTGCGACGATCGTTTTAAGGGTCTCTATTAAGTTTTGAATATCCCCTAGGGTGACGTACCCCTCCGGCTGGGTGTGGTGGTTGCCGGTAGACCGCTGAGATGATTCCGCATCCTTGGCTTGAGGAGCGTCGTGGGATTGGCCCCCGTAGGCATTGAACGATGAGGGTGAGGGACCGGTGGGTTGTTCGTGTCGAGAGTCATCTTGGATCGAGATCGAGTGCCACTGGCGACCATATGCTACCTTCCTCCATACTGAACGACAACAAAGCTGTTTCCAGAGAAAATCGAGTTGATGATGTGGATTGATGATTCGGAGAGAGGAAGGATTTCTTGCTCCGGTTACGAGGACGTGGCACGATCGATCACGAGTCCGAGTGGCGGCTGCTTGAACCTACAAAAGGCGAAGCCCGGGAGGTGGATCCCGGGAACGCCCTCCAACGCTCAAGTTAGTAGTGAATTAAGTTAAATGGATCGAGGAGATCTTCCTCGATGTGCGTGGGGATTCCTTGGGAGTCGAGAAGATTTCCAAAGATGGAAGTTCTCGGGATGAGTGTGGATGAACGTTGATGAACGTTGATGAATGTGGATGAGTGTTGAGAGCTTAAGAGCTTGAGAGCTTGGATTATCAAAAGATGAGATTTCTTGTCAAGTGAACCTTACATCCTCCCATGGGGTTGGGAAATGGTGAGTATTTATAGGAGATTTTAAAGGGGTAATAGAGTAATTTACCGTGGCTTAGGGGAAACCCTAACCCTAATGGGCTTTGGGCTTTTACTTGGCTCGTTAAGGGTTATCTTAGGTCGATTCCTCCCTTATCCAACCGATTAGGCCCAATTGGTCGGTGACGTGGCGGGTGAGTCGGTATTGTCCGGAAAATACCCGAATCAATTGTGAAACTAAATTTATGTATTTAACTTCATGGCTAACATCTAGTATATATGTGTACTATTAGCATATTACATGTCTTCCTATGCTTGAAGACATACTCCATGGATTTATCAAGTTGAAGAAGGAAGAAAACTCTGGGAAAATTGCTACTAATTTTCATTTTTTGTTCTATTTTGATTTTCTATTCCTTTTCTTTTTTAAAAATATATAAAAGGAACTTTCAATATTTCATATTAGCTCAAGTACCATATGTTTGTAAAGGTCTTGCATTAGACACCGGGAGTCAAGGGTATAGTTAAGATTTTAGATTAAGAGCATTCATTTATAAATACTTATCATTGTATATATGTATGATTTTTTTATGGGTGTGTTTGGTTGGGGAAAAATCATTTTCTCGAAATTAATTTTCCATGGAAAAATGATTTTTCTTGAAAATCATTTTCCACATACATTTTCCTTTGTTTGGTATAATGAAAAATAATTTTCCAAAACTCATTTTCCTTTATTTGGTAGGAAAGAAATTAATAATATTTTCCTAAACCCTAAGCCCTAAACTCCATTCCCTAAACCCTAAACCCTAAACCCTAAACCCCATACCCTAAACTTTAAACCCCAAACCCCATACCCTAAACCCTAAACCCCGAACCCCATACCCTAAACTTTAAACCCTAAACCCTAAACCCCATACCTAACGTTGGCAAAAATCGGGTTCGGGTCAATTCGGGTTCGGACAATTTGGACATTCGGACAAAAACACCATACCCGGACCTAAACTAACCGGACCGAACCCGAACCCGAATTTCCGATGTCCAAACCCGAATGTCCGAATTTTTGATATGATTGAACTGAAATTGTGTATGTGATCGAACCCGAACCCGAATTTTCGATGTCCGAATCCGAATGTCCGAATATTTTATTGAAAATTTTGTAGATTTTGGACTAAATTATACCTAAACCCGAATGACCGAATGTCCAAACCCGGTTGTCCGATTGTCCGATTTTGATCGAACCCGAAAAAGTCATAAAATTCGGACAACCCAAACCCGAATTGCCAAACCTGAACCACGACCCGAATTTTAATTCGGACATGACCGATTGTCCGAATTTAAAATTCGACAAAAAATTTGTGATTGGACCCGTTTTTTTTCGGTCGGACAAATTCGGACTATCGGGTCGGACGGATTTTGCCAGCGCTACCCATACCTTAAACCCTAAACCCTAAACCCCGAACCCCAAACCCCAAACCCTAAACCCTAAACCCCAAACCCTAAACCCTAAACCCTAAACCCCAAACCATAAACCCCAAACCCCAAACCCCATACCCCGAACCCTAAACCCTAAACCCCAAACCCTAAACCCCATACCCTAAACCCTAAACCCTAAACCCTAAACCCTCAATTACATAAGCTGGTAACTTCATGAGTTCCAGTTACAATCCAAGGCCAGTATCACACAATATTTTTATTTTACATGCGGTTTTTGTATCCAACATGTCTGGTCAAAGAAATATACGGACATGAACAGAATCGAGATATCGAAACTTCATTCACGGATTTTGGCGGAAAGATCAAATATCTTTTATCTTTGAGTATGGAGAAATCATGGTTCCGATAGTGTCAATTTGACACCATCTTTGAATGAAATAAGAGATACACTCAATGTTTTAACCAATTTGCTAATGTCCATGGATGTATCTGCTGGAGATTTCACACCCGATCGATCCGAAATATCGGAATTTGTAGCGAATCAGCAATTGTTTATACTCGAATGAGTAATGACAAGTGGAAAAAAGGGTATGAGACACAATATTCATTTGGCTATCAACATAATCCATAGGATTTTTATCCGAACCAAAAACGGTAATAATCAACTTATTGATCAATTCATACCACTTTCTATTTTTTAGAGTTTAGGCTCTCGGGGAGGAGGGGAGAAGAGTGTCTTAGTTGTGGAAAAAAACACCTAGTGTTGCTCATGATGACCACATGCTTAATTTATCAGGAACAAAAACAAAAGCATTCTAGCGAGATGTCGGGAAGGCTTCTTAGATAGCCCAGAGTTGAAACTCAAAGGAATCGTAGTTGGTCGGTTAGAAGAAATTTAATGTTTATAGAATTAACCTTCGAATATTAAAATGATAAAACTTTCACAGAAAACATGCATTTGAAACTAAGGAAGTTGCTCAACATTGCAAATTGGGATTTGATGTAAACGAACATGAGCTAAGGTGCCCACTTGTAACCCATTTTTTGTCAAAGCATGGATGACAGCTACAACATCCTTTACATACACCGGCAGCGAAACTCATCATAAAAGAAATTCGCCTTGTTTCCTTTTGGTAGTACATTATCAATCCACTGCACCACACAAAGGATGGAAATATTAAACACAATTCAAAAGCTTTACTTCCTTGTTATAAAGGCTCATGTAGTTAGAGCTTCAATGTTTAAAAATTATCCATGAGACCATAACATTGACCACTAGACTTGATAAAGTGTTGCTTCCAGTCCAAATAAAAGGTGCCTAGATGTGTGTTACCAAATAAATAGTGCATTCAAACATTTTCCAGGCATGACATCAACATGACGAGTCTTTCAACTTCAAACTCAATATTCAAAAATCAAACATTTTCATTTCCTTAGGTCTAAAATTCAAGGGTTAAGGCTATGACTTGCTATGATCGAATGTCCAAATTACCAACTATATGGTGTAATGCCAAGTTTATGAGAGTTATGCATCGAAGAAGTGGTAGGTTCTTTGACAAATCCCATCTCTTTCTTATCTAGGAAAGTTTTAAGTTTCTACTGCCACAACGGCAAGCTTGTGTAACCTTACGCCAAGTACTGGTACCATATAACAATCTATCAAAAATATACAATGATGCCACACTCATTCTGCAGATACAAACCTGAACTGGAAGGGACTTCGAATAGGTGTTATTGTCTCGTGGCTCATATATGATGTCTGCTTCTCAAAATTGTAAAGTTTGAACACTTTGCAAAAATGAGCTTCTCCGATTCTAGTTTAGATTTTCCATAAACATTTACTAGACGAGCTTCATCCTCCTCTTTGTGAAAGGATGTGATCCCTTCATAAACTAGAATTTGAGATATATCGAGATACGAGTAAAAGGCAATAGCAAAGTAATGAAATAGTATACTATGCATGTGTGTATATTCCAAAATAACAAACCCCTTCACGAAAAAGTCAAGAACCCATTTCAGAAAAATCCAATCCTAACTAAGACATTGAGGACAAGTAGCAAATTTATTCCACTTAAATCATAGATCACTTCACCTTTAAAAAACTAGAAAAGATTTTATTGCTTACAGTAATCACATTGAATAGTAATGTTATAAAGCAATAACCATGTGCATGCCATTTGGATAATCTTACATGCAAAGACATAGTTGTTATCTTATTTAGAAAGAAAATTCAATATCAAAATCTTAAAGTAATTTAATTAGTATGTTAAGATGCCTGCCATAAATAGTGCTCGACCTTGATTTTCCTCCCAAACTTCCTCCTTGACTTCTTATTTCTATATCCGGAAAGTTTCGCAAGCGATCTTCAAAGGCAGAGCTACCAATTACAAATGGCCGCTACAGAGGAGAGTGGATGACGTTTATGTTACCATTACCCGAGCCTGTCATAAAAAGAGACCCGGAATTAATGACATCGCAAAAAATGCTCATTGATCAATGCAAAAATGCTTATTCATCAATGCAAAACATGATCCACTCGAACAGCGAATTGTCTTGCCAGATTCTTATTCACTTAAGTTTCAGTCAAATTCCTACTTTCAAGCAAATGTAAGAAAAATATAAGCCAATAATAGGGTGACCAGATCATGGGATATAGTTCTACCTTGACTTGATAGACGACTTGATATTAGAGTGTCATAATATGAAAGAAAATAAGAAATTGCTCAATACTTTAGTATCTAACCTTTATGTCTCCTTCATCTGAATGCCCTCCTCATTCCATGAGCAAGCACCAAAATCTAGTTCAGGAAAATCCAAGAAATGTGGCCCCAATGTAGCACAATTTATCCATTCCATTGACCAAATTTGGGATGCCCCGCTTCTTTGCAAAGTGTGAGGTTCGAGCTTCCTTTCACCAAATTTAGGTAATTGGGTTATGTCAGGTAACATAATATCAAGGGACAAGTATGTTTTCCAACCTTATTAGTGAAGAGTGTTCGAGAGATGGTATACAATCAATTGATTGATTTTCACACAGCAATCAATTATCCATACAAAATTGCTTGCTTCGGTTCAAGCACTCCATAGTCATAAAAACCTAGAATTCAACAAGCACAAGCAAAGCGAAAATTAAAAAACCAAAACCCTAAAATTGACAAATTGAAACCCTAAAAGTCGCAAACCAAAGCCCTAAAAGAGAAACAACTGAATCAAAAAGAGAAAGAGAGTGTGTCTTACCGATAAAATTGACAACAATGGAGAGAGAGTTGTGTGAAGAACTGTCTCGAGTAGGGAGGGAGAAACATCTGCTGCATGTGTTGCGTGAGGAAGGCTTGGAGACTGGAGAGAGCGAAAGGCGAGCAAGGATGGAGGGTGGAGAGAGAGAGATATGAGCAAGGATGGAGAGAGAGAGGTGGAGCAGCGATGGAGACCGCAACGATGGAGCGAGCGAAGGGACTAAAAGGAGCGGCGAAGGAAAACGCAGCTTCCCTCTCCTCACAGGGGAAAATAATTTCGTTGTTTTAGGGGAAAATTCATTTTCCCTAAAAATGATTTTCCGAAATTTCTGGTACCAAACACATGAAAATCGGAAAATCATTTTCCGGAAAATAGTTTTCCCCCAACCAAACATACCCTATATAAAAAACCGCTCATTTCAAACTAACTTTTCGAATTTTTTTGGGTTAAGGGTGTCCACGGACACCCTTAAACCCTTCAAGGCTCCGCCACTACCGGGAGTATATGAAATAATATGCTCCCGAGTAAGCAAAACAAGGGCCTAAATTTTGTTTGTTCACATCATATGCACGTCACTAAGGTATGTAATAATGCACATTAAATATACCATTGATGCACACCAAACACAACACTAATGCACCAAATCTGATATAGATGTGCACCACATAGTTTAATTATATACCATCAATTTTGAGTGTTTTTGTTGTCTTTTTGTTTCTTTTTTTCTTATTTATTTTGATAATTGTTTATAGTTTTTTTATATTATTATCAATGTATATGGAAGCCAAATAAATTGCCAGTTATTTTCTTTTTATGTATTCAATATTTTAGTTTATCAATCTTTTATTTAGTATCATTCTATTACAATTGACCTTCCATATTGTAAGAGGAGCAAGGGAAGATAAAAAAAACAATCGAACAAAGTGATTAGACATGATATGAAACACTTAGAGATTTGTGTAAGACATACCTTAAGATAGGAGTGTACGAAGGTCTAGAGTTAGAGTAGCGAGATATAGGGAAGAGAGCGGGTCATGTCCGGATTGGGTCCACATGGATTTGAACCCATTTATTTATTCTATACTTAGACCCAACCCGATCCAAATTGTTGAATTATAAAGATTAGACCCAAACCTAGATCCATTGGGTATGCAATTCCACGGGTCCTGAATGGGTCCAGGCTATTTCATACTAGTTGGTGACATGTTTACTACTCGTAGGAATTACTTGGACTGAGTTTCCCCACAAATGTCGACTCTCTTTGGTTTTTGAATATTCTTTTTGAAAGTTAAGTTTTTGAAAATGGATTTGAAAAGTAGGGCACGCCTCTTATTAAGATTATTTCTTAGAATATGATTTTGAAACAGTTTGAATGAAAGGGTGTGATTGGTAATTTTTATTAATCATTTTTATTTTAGAAATTAATTTTAAAGAAATCTTGGGATGTTATTTCGAGGTTACAAAAATAGAAAAAGTAAGATCTCATTTGCCGCAAAGCTTTCGGACCAAACAGATAAACCCGGTTGGGCTAAGAACTAAGCCCAGCCTCAAGCGACATCGGTGTCGACCAACACCGACCGGAGTTTGGCGCCAGCTATAGGGCTAAGACCGAGGAATTAGTCTCGGCCCTTGTAGGAACCGTCGGCCCCGTTCGTCCCCTCCGTAGAGGAGAACCATACCGAGAGGGCCGAAGCTTCCCCACGAATGTTAAATCTCTTTTTGAAGATGAATTTTAAAGATGACTTTTTGAAAGTTTATTAGAAATGGGGATGTACCTCTTATTAAGATTTATGATTTCTAAAGGTTTAATATGAAATAATTTAAGCAAATGTGATTGGCGATTTTATGAAATAATTAAAGATTTTATTAATCATATTTTTTAGAAATTATTTTTTAGAAACCTCAGGATGTTATTTCATAACTTAAGAAAAATAAAAAAATTAGGTTTATTTCTGCCCCAAGGCTTATGGGCCAAAATGGTGTAAAAACACCGATTTAGACCAAAGCCTTGCCCGATGACCGTGCGGCGCCGGTAAGAGCCAACAATGTACGATTGCCGAGCACCGGCTATTGGTCGTGACTAAGGTGATCAGTCTCTGTCCATGTCTTGAACTATCATAAATAAAATTTTATTTTTTCCATTTTAAGTTAGAAATGCCGAGGAGTAGATTAAAGAGAAATAAAAAGGAAAATAAGAGTCGCTAGTCGGCTTTGAGAGGGAAAAACTAACAAAAATAAATGAAAGAATCTTTCGATCTTAGTATGGAAAAGATTAAGCTCGAAAGAGGTTTAAAATTTGACTCCATCGGTCTAGAACCGAGAATTTAGATTCGAGGGCGAAGGTACGGAACGTAGGGATAAGCCCTTCCATTCCGCTCGTCAACGGACGACCTTTACTAGTTTAAAATGTGAGTTTAGGAAACGTGTTTCAAAAAAGCATACAGCATATGAAACAGAAATTTAAATCAACCAAGGAATGCGAATAAAGCAATAAAACAAATAAGAGATTGATAAAAGAAAAGCAAGAAAGAAGCGATAAAGGAAAGTGATAGAAACAAATTATAGCAAGTGGGGAGGAATTGAAAGCGATTACATTTTTGTATCCACAATACAGAAAGTAATAAAAATGCAATAATTAAATAAACCGTTAAAACCGCGAAGGAAGTGAATGCCCTAAGGTTATCCCACCTGCTGATCTTAATCTCGAACCGGATCCGGAAGCATGACGGCGGTGAACCGAAAGCGGTTTTATGTGAATTTTAGTGAAGGTAGAATGATGTATGTGAATGATGAAGGTTAGGGGATTGAATATCGGTATTGTAGTGAGGATTAGCTGAAATGAAACCAAGAGATCATAATATGTATAACATTCTTAATAGATTTCAACAGAGTTTTAGCATAGGAAATTGCCATCTCTAAAATGAGAGACCAAGCTCTCTATTTATAGTGAAGAGATTAGGTCATTTATCAGCCTACCAAAATGCAACATGTAGACCGACGTAAAATAAGAAAAATGGGACCAAATCGCTTAAATCGAGATCCCATGGACAAAGCCGAGAATCGCGGTGCTGGTCAAGAAACGATGTCGTTTGGTCAAACTACCCTTCGGTGTTGAAGCTGGTTTACGGAGAAAATGCGACATTTTGGAGAAGACTTCCCGAAACACGACACCTGGTCAAATATGGCGTCATTTTGTGTAGTTAGCTTCCGTGTCTCGGTTGGACATTTGGAGCAAAATGCAACATTTGGGCGAGAATTCCCCAAACGCGGCGCCGATCAATGCAATGTCGTATGGACAGAGTTGAGCTCCGTATCTTGATTGGACGTTGAAGACGAAACTCAACGTTTTGCGGTAGTGAGGCTTGATGCGCCGCGCTGCCAAGGTTTGACCTCGAGCGTTGACCCGGGCTTGGATCGACTTAAAGAAATGGGTTTGTGGACCAGCCCAAAGCAAATAAGGTTGATTTTTAATGCTAAAAGGTTTTTTTAGTTTACTAACTCCGTCATGTCAATCGGATTACGATTGTGATCCGAATTCTCAAACAGACTGGATTTCATCACTGGGCTGAAAAAATAAAATATAGAAATAAAAGTGATAAGAGTAACACGTTTTAGGTGTCTATAGTTAGCTCCCACTTTGACCGAGTCCGAAAGACGAAGGGTCAAAGTAGACACTAAAGGGTACTTATCTCACTTTTAGGCATTGCTTCGAATGCTCGATTGATTTGTTGTGCCCGGAATTGGTTGTCGTCAAACCCGAACTCCAAAACGAGGTGAAGACTCGGACACTCGCTCTATATCTTTCCGAGTCATGCAAAAGGAATCGGGTATAACGATGTCATTCATATAGAGTTTTGATTCCAAGGCATTCTCTCGTGTCTTGGAAACTTACTTGAGTTAAATAAGTATCTTCTCTATGCGATTCGGCCTTCACATATCTCTTTCATCGCTTTCGGTTAGCGCATCGTAAAACCGGTTCTTTATTCCGAGTCCACTCTCACTCGGATTAATCGCATTTTGAATATACCAAGTATTCCGCTGTTTCTCACCGAGAATCGACTTGTGGTTATTTACTCTATTGTTTGCATAGTCAGCATTCATAGTTCATTTCATGCTTAGTCTATATCAAGTTCTTTCTCACTCGATATTCGCTATAGAACGTGTTTCTTTACTTAAGACTAAGTCATATGGAATTCCGAGTATCGTGGATATTAGACTCGTAAAATTCCATTTCTTTTCGACTCGGATAATCAATTGCGTAATTTTTCAAAATCATTTTGTTATCCGTGTCTAACCTTGGACCAAAGTTTTTATACTTTGAGAACCAAAGGTGTTTTACTTTTGTAGGTTATTCAATCGAGGATATCTTTTCAAACTACAAAAGTAGCCGGCTTCGAACGTCAAATCACCAAGCAGATATGGCTTTTCACCTTCTCTCGCTGTAGTCTCGTAAGATTGTGTCGAAGTCGTCCGCTTCCATATTCGGAAAACTGGAACGCTAAGCCTAACGGTGGTTTCCACCTCATTTTTCAAGACACAACCGATGGTTTTGGGACTTCCAAGAGAGTTAAACCGTTGTTCAACGTTCATATTTCAACAGATACTTTCTGAGTGACTCGAAAGCTTCTACCAACGGTCACGTAAGACTCTCGGTCAGCGAGATGAAGATAACGGCTACTCGCTTGGTTATCTATAAAAAGAAGCCACTTCACAAGACTTGGAGGTTGCCGAACACATTGTCTATACACTTACTTGATCAAAGTTATTGTATTTACTCTCAATCTTCAACTTACAACTCCCACTCGTAATTCATTACTTTCGAGTTGTAAGGTCTTGTACTTAGTTACAAACACTTCTTACATTCTTTGTAAGGTCCTTGACTAAGTCGTAAAGGTTAACTCAGCTTAGTTGTCCCTAGCTGTAAGGGTTATCTCAGCTAGGAAGTACTAGATCGGATAAGGTAACTTCGAGTCTAGGAAAATCTGTATAGAGTTGTCTAAGGGAGCAACTTGGGTTATGTCAAGTTCACGGTATTTTGTGGACTCAAAATAATGGATTTGACTTCGTGTCCGGATTGACACGGGCCGTGGTTTTCCGCCCCAGGAGGGTTTCCATGTAAAATCTCCGTGTTCTTTTTCCGAGTTCATTCTAGACTCGGACGACCTTAGTGCTCTTGCTTCTTCCGATTCATTGCTTTCGAGTCCAATCTTTTCGACTTTGTTATTAGACTCGGATTCTGTCTTCGCCTCTTTTCAGCGCAAAAGTGTGTATTTTCGAAAGAATTTTCTATCACCCTATTCACCCCCTCTAGGGTGACTCGAGACTCTCCTTGAGCAAACCTTCAATTGGTATCAAAGCCTAGCCTTTCGGAAAGGATCTAACAGTCCAAAGGTTTAAAGATCGGATGGCTCGTAACACCGGAGAGTTCGACGAAGGTAGATCTTCCAACGAGCCACCAAAATTCAAAGGTTCAAATTTCGGTCACTTGGAAGAAGCTTATGGAATGTTTCCTTATGGATCACGATGAAGAAGTATGGGAAATCATACAACAAGGAAACTACACTCCAACAAAGACAGATGAATTCGTAATCCTTCCAAAGACAAAGGCCGAGTTCACGCCGACAGGCGGAGAAGTTCGTAAAGAACTTCAAAGCCATGAACATCCTCATGTGCGCCATAAGCTCGGAAGAATATAATCGAGTCTCCGCTCGTGACTCGCTAAAGAGGTGTGGGACACTCGGTCAACACCTACGAAGGTACAAGTCGGGTGAGACAAGCAAAGATCAGCCAAGTATCTTCACAAATATGAGCTTTTCAAAATGGAGCCGAAGAGAACATTACTCGGATGTTCATACGCTTCACCGAGATCACCAACAATCTCAAATCTCTGGGAAAGAAGATCTCCCATGAAGAAATGTTTCGAAAAATTCTCGAAGCCTACCCAAGAGACGATGGGGTCCTAAGGTGACTCGCCATAGAAGAGGCTCGTAACCTCTCACTCTTGAAGCCGGACGAGCTCATCGGAAAACTTCGACTCATGAGATACACCTGGAAGAAGAAGATGCCGAGGGTACATCCAAAAGGAACATTGCGCTTAAAGCCTCGGAATCCAAAGAAGCAATTCCGAGCTCCTCCGAATCGGAGGATGATCCCATGGCACTCATTGCAAGAGGCTTCAGGAAAATGATGAAGCACAAAAGATGGGACGAAAGACCAAAAGAAGAATTCTACAAGAAAGACAAAAGAGATAGAAAAGGTAAGTTTTCTTCTTCTTCAAAGTTATCTCTGTCTAAGAATTCCGGATGTTTTGAATGTGGCAAGCAAAGACCACATAGTCAAGGACTCGTCCAAAATGAAGACGGGACAGGAAGAAGAAAAAGGCCATGATGGCAACATGGAGCGATGAGGAATCATCTGAAGACAACGAGGATTCGAGATGACTCAAAGTGTCCGATGGCAGTCACCGACTCGGAAGCCGAAAAGAGTCGACTCGCATCACGGACTCGTATAATGAGGAAACCGATCCTCAAGAGGTAATAAACTACTTCCTCAAATTCTCCAAAGTTGATTTAGCTAAATACATCTTTACTTTGGAAGAAAAGTCCAATTCGATTCTTCTCATTTTAAGGAACAACTTGAGTCAATCACTTCGAGAGCACTTCTTTAAAAAATGAATTGGAAAAACTGAGACTTACACTCGTGAGAACTCAAGACAAGTGCTCAAACTAATGAGACCGAGTCCGAGTTACTCGTAAAAGAAAATGAGCAATCGAAACGAAGCTCACTGAGTCTCAAGATCTGGTTTTAAAATTTACTCAAGGACAGAAGAACCTTGATATGCTCTTAGGTTCACAATGTGTCTCTTTTAGAAAAGAAGGTCTTGGTTTCAACAAGGAGGAAGAATCTAATTCTTACTCGGAATTGTTCAAAAAGGATTCCGTAACCGTTAAGTTCAAAAGGCTAAGCATGGTCCCATTCACAAAAATGAAAGGAGGACTAAACCTGCACCTATTTACAAAAGGAAACCATTTTCCTCTCGCTGCAAAAGGAAAGGTTTTTAAAAGGAAAGAGACACGGACTCAGTTCTCTAAGAAGAAGAAGACTCGGAATCGGACTAAACCCAAAGTCATTCAAATCTGGGTTCCGAAGCACCTTCTTCCTCGTAAAAGGACCACAAGTAAGGAATGTTACTCGGGTTCGTTAGAGGAAGTGAGAAGGGCTAGATTCTCTCTGCTTTGCAGGCCTCTCGTAAAAGATCAAAAGGGCACCGGTACTGGACAGCGGATGTTCCGGACATATGTCGGTGACCAAGGACTCTTTTCCGAGCTGGAGTCATATAAAGGAGGAAAGGTGACCTTTGGTGATGACAAGCAAAGGCAAGATAGTGGGCATTGGGAAGATTGGTAATGAAAACAATCCGGTGAGCCCAGTCTACCTTGTCAAAGGACTAAAGTACAACTTACTTAGCATCTCCCAGCTTCGTGACAAAGGACAAGAGGTAAAATTCACTCAATCCAAGTGCTACATCACGGATGAGATCACCAAAGAGGTAAAACTTTCAGGTAAGAGATCGGGTAATACCTACATCATCCCTCTTCTCGACCCAAGTCGAATTTATCCTGTTTGAAAGCATCCCTTCAAGATGATTCTTGGACTTGGCATCGTAGATTATGTCATATTAGCATGCATACTATCAAAAACTTGCATCTCATCTTCTAGTTAGAGGATTACCTAACCGTGCGTTTGAGAAGGATAAAGTATGTGAAGCATGCACCGGAGGGAAACAGTCGATCTTCATTCAAATCTCCGAAGACAGCTTCCACATCCAACGTGCTTGAATTATCGCATATGGACCTATGTGGCGAAATTCTCGTAAAGAGTCTCGGAGGTAAATCTTACATACTTGTTATCATTGATGATTTTTCAAGATTTACCTGGGTGTGTTTTCTCAAGCATAAGAATGAAGCCTTCAAGGAATTCAGTAAGCTCGTAGAAAGATTCAAGTGGAGTCCCGCACTCGGATTCAAAAGATTCGAACCGACCATGAAAGGGAGTTCGATTACTCGCAATTCTCGAGTTTTGTGACAAGAATGGAATTTCTCACAACTTCTCAAGCACCCAGAACTCCTCAACAGTAATGGAGTAGTTGAGAGAAAGAACAGAACCCTTGAAGAAATAGCAAGGACGATGATGATTGAACATAACTTGCCTTACTATTTCAGGCGCAGGCGAGAAACACAGCCAACTACACTCTCAATCGATGCCTCATCGGACCCATTCTGAAGAAAACACCTTATGAGCTCTACAAAGGGAGGAAGCCAAACATTTCCTATTTCGGACCTTTCGGATGTAAGTGCTTTGTCCACAACAATGGTAAGGATCATCCGACCAAGTTTGATGCTCTGGTTAGACGAAGGAATTTTTCTAGGTTACTCTTCTCATAGCAAAGCTTACCGTATCTTTAACAAGAGAACTAACAAAGTGGAAGAAAGTATCCACGTAGTGTTTGATGAGCTTGAACAGGAAAAACCAAGTGAATCTTCATACTCGTAACCGAAGCTCGAAAGGATGATGACGAAGATGAGCTTACAAAGACTCGTAACGAGGAAGTTCGGAATGAAATAGCTCAAGAAGTCGCTCGGAGCGAGCAAGTCAATGGAGATGATCACTCGTAACAAGCTTCGAAGATCAAGCTATTCAGCCCACAAACCCGGTGAATCAAAGAACTGGTAAAGCATTCAAATTTACTTCCAGTCATCCCCAAGAAAACATAATTTCGATATCAACAAGTGGGGTAAGAACTCGTTCTTCTCTTCATAATCTATGTGCATTCACCGCATTCATTTCACTAATCGAACCCAAAAATGCACTAGAAGCCCTTAATGAACCCGAATGGGTAGAGGCCATGCAAGAAGAGCTGAATCAATTCGAAAGAAACCAAGTCTCGGACTCTAACCAACCGACTCTTCGACCACCCAGCTTATAGGAACCAAATGGGTTTTCAAAAACAAACTGGATGAGGGTGGAATAGTAGTCGAAACAAGGCTAGACTTGTAGCTCAAGGTTACAATCAAGAAGAAGGAATTGATTGTGGGGAAACCTTTGCACCAAGTAGCTAGAATTGAAGCCATTAGAATACTCGTTGGCATTTGCATCCCGCATGCATATTAAATTATATCAAATGGATGTTAAGTGTGCCTTTCTCAATGGTTTTATTGAAGAAGAGGTCTATGTCGAGCAGACCTCCTGGTTTTGAAAACTCAGAATTTCCAAATCATGTTTTCAAACTTCAAAAGGCTCTCTATGGTCTTAAGCAAGCCCCTAGAGCTTGGTATGAAAGACTCGAGCAGACTTCCTGGTTCAAAATGATTTTAAAAGAGGTCGATTGACAAGACTTTATTCATAAAGACCAAAGGGAAAGATTTTCTCATTGTTCAAATATATGTTGATGATATTATTTTCGGTGCTACTAATGAATTTCGTGCCGAGAATTTTCCGAGTTGATGAGTCAAGAGTTCCAAATGAGTATGATGGGAGAACTCAACTTCTTCCTTAGGTTGCAAATCAAACAAGACAAAGATGGAATCTTTGTTCATCAATCAAAATACACCAAGGAACTGCTGAAGAAATATAAACTTCAAGATGCAAAGCACGCATCTACTCCTATGAGCAAGCAAGATAAAGCTCGACTCGGATGAGACAGGTAAAGCAAGAGATCGAAACTCTATCGGGGTATGATTGGATCACTGCTATATCTTACTTCAAGCGCACTGGATATAATGTTCGGTGTTTGCTTATGTGCACGATTTCAAGCTAATCCAAAAGAATCACATCTCATCTGCGGTGAAGAGAATATTCGGATATCTTGCGAGCACTCGGAATCTAGGACTATGGTACTCCGAAACTCCGAACCGACTCGACCGGGTACTCGGACGCAGACTATGCAGGATACAAAGTTGATCGAAAGAGCACATCCGGAGCTTGCCAATTTCTGGGTCAATCCCTAATATCCTGGCACTCAAAGAAGCAAAACTCAGTGAGCTCTATCAACTACGTAAGCTGAATATATTGCCGCTGGAGCTTGTTGCGCTCGGATTCTCTCGGATACAACAACACTTGAAGGATCTTGGACTATCTCTCAACTCGGCTCCAATCAAGTGTGACAATCAAAGCGCAATCAGTATCACTAAGAATCTCGTCCAAGCACTAAAAACAAAGCATATTAAAGTCGGTATCACTTCTTACGCGATCACTCGTAAAAGGGTGATATTACACTTGAGTTCATTCCTACTAATCTTCAATTAGCTGATATCTTTACTAAGCCACTTGGTGAAGATCAATTGCGTTTTATTTGGAATGAGCTTGGTATGTTAAATGCTTAGTTTTGTGTTATGATTCTTGAATATTTCGTGCCATGTGCTTTCATTGTTAATAACCATTAGTTCAGTTGATCACGTGATACTCGGGCTAATAGTTATTTCGTGTTTCGAGTCACTCGTAAACTTTTCGAGTCAAACTCAAACGTAAGAGAAATTTGGACATCAAATTTTCTAAGCTATCTCTAGAACAATGGAGAGTTTCGGATTATAATTTCAAACCCTTTTTCTCTCTCTTTCTCGAGCGCTGCGATCGGATCATAACCGCAGATTTTAAACCACCGATATCTCAACCGTTGAAGAAGAACCGTCACACCGGGCATTAATGATCGATAGACGGGCCGAGTCGAACGGAGTTACTTAACGGATAGTGAACGGGCGCGCGTACTCACTATAAATAACGACTATCCATCTTCATCTCGATATTCTAAAACTCCTTCCCTCTCAAACGAAATTCTTCTCGCGAAAGTTTGCTACGTGAATAGTGTTCCCCGATCGTCCGCAGACGTCGAAGAAGCTCTCTCCCTCTCTCTCGTAAGTTTTCGATCGCTCATCTCTCTTTCTTCTACCATTTTTCGTTATCTTCTCTTCTACACCTCATTCTCTTTCTCTTTCGAAAAGCTTCATCTTTTCTTCTCTCACCATGCCTAAAAGAGGAAACCATCCCGACTTTCGGGTTTCTTCATCCTCTAAGAAGCCTCGCACCAACAAGCCGTAAAGCTCAACCCCTTCTAAACCCGTTGTCACCCAAAGATCTTGCGCTGGCCGACAAGTTCTTCCCAACAACCAAATTCTCCTGGTTGTCCAATATCCAAACCACCTGAGTCTACCCTTTCTTGTGCTTCAACGAGTTCATCTATCCCGAACTCGTTTCGAGTTTTATGCTCATCTCACCCACTCCGAAAATGTTCTAACCTCTCGGGTTCGTAACATTACCGTTTGTATCAACACCTCTCTTCTTCACAGATTGTTCAAAGTTTCTTCTCTCTTCTTGAACAAGTAACCCTATCCCTTTCACCGAAGTCGCCGATGACTTCTTTGAAAAGTATGCTAAAGAATTCCCCGGGTCCGAAAGAACTTTTCGTGACTCGCTTGAAGTCGAAGCCAGGCTTCAGTGTTTCTCGCTGATGAGAACCTTCTTCTCACAAGCATTCTAGCAAGGAGAACCCCAACTCCAAGCACCTCAAAGCCCTCTTCGATATCCCGGAGGGATACGAAGTCGACCTCTTCCCCTCCATCATTGGAGCGGATGGCCGCTGTGCCAGCTCAACTCCAGAGCAAGAAGAACACCTCCCTTCCTTTCGGTGCTCTTCTCACCCTTGTCTTCAAACAATTCCAAGTTCCTCTTCCTCTCGACCCTAACGCGGTATCCGAGGCGGCCATTGTGGTTGGCAAGAAGGAACTCCAGGGTACGGATACCAGGAAACTAACCCCGGTGTCCGGGTTCACAACTCGAGCCGAGGCCTCCTTCTCCACCTCGGACTCGAAATCAACCCCTCTTCCTCTTCCCTCTTTACCTGGTGGTGCCTCCACCTCCGGTGCTTCCAAAACTCTCTCTGCCCTCTTGTCCCTCGTCTTCATGGACAAGATCACCTCTGTGTCTTCCGAATTCGGAGACATGCTCGGGGTTTCAAGTCCGTTCTTCGAGGTCCGACCATCAACCAAAAGATCGGTCGAGTCCCAAATCCGAGAGCAGCAGCTCTCGTTCTTGAGATGAGAGAGTTGGTTAAGGAGCGAAGGAGCCGGGCCGAGCTCCTCGAGAGAGACGGTCCAAGGCGGCTCAGGACCCGGATGACTCGGACACATCCGAGGCGTCTTCGAGCCCAGGCTCGACCTCCTCGGACAACGAGGAAGCCGAGGAAGCAGAGGAAGAAGCTGCAGATGCAGCGGAGGACGCCGAGGAACTCCGCGGCTGAAGCGAGCCCTTCCGAGCAAAGGGAAGAAGAGGCCGTGGCGATCGCTCCCCAAGCTCAAATTGCTGTCCTCGGCTCAGACAGCAATCTGAGTGAGTCGAAGATCTCGCTCCTCCAGGTGAGTCGCCAGAGCAGCCCCTCCAGCCCTCGAGGTCCCAAGGGAAGAACCCCTCGATCCACTCTCTCCGGTCAGCCCTCGTAGCCGAGCCCTTGAGAACTATTCCGGCTTCTCCCTTCGCCGCGCTCAAGCACATCGTCAAGATCGTATCAGCGCCGGCGCACCTCCGCCTCCACTCGAAATCCCTCCTTCCTAGTTGGAGCCATGCACCGAGTCACAATTCCTCGGTGTCTCCGAATTTCGCTTCAAAATTTTCTTTTTGTCCGGACAACTTATGTGTTTTATTTGTACTTTTCTCCCTTCTTTTTGTTTCTTGTTTTTGCTGAAAGGCAAGGGGGAGAAAATGTAGTCGAAACTGGTTGTCTTGTCTAGGGGAGTTCTTTCAGCCCTTGTAATTTTTTTAATGAATTGATGCATTTCCTTATTCATTTCTGAGTTCTTTCTTTTACGAGTTAATGAGTTAAAGCATACTTTAATTTGCTTTGATATAGTGTATATTGCTCGATCTACTCAATAAGCCTTACTTTTTATCAAACTACTCGGAATCAATCTGTTTTCCTCTAACATAGTTTCTGTTTAAGTATGGAATGCCTTTCATCAAAAAGGGGAGATTGAGGACTCGGACACTCGCTCTATATCTTTCTCGAGTTATGCAAAAGGAATCGGGTATAACGATGTCATTCATATAGAGTTTTGATTCCAAGGCATTCTCTCGTGTCTTGGAAACTTACTTGAGTTAAATAAGTATCTTCTCTATGCGATTCGGCCTTCACATATCTCTTTCATCGCTTTCGGTTAGCGCATCGAAAACCGGTTCTTTATTCCGAGTCCACTCTCACTCGGATTAATCGCATTTTGAATATACCAGTATTCCACTGTTTCTCACCGAGAATCGACTTGTGGTTATTTACTCTATTGTTTGCATAGTCGGCATTCATAGTTCATTTCATGCTTAGTCTATATCAAGTTCTTTCTCACTCGATATTCGCTATAGAACGTGTTTCTTTACTTAAGACTAAGTCATATGGAATTCCGAGTATCGTGGATATTAGACTCGAAAATTCCATTTCTTTTCCGACTCGAATAATCAATTGCGTAATTTTTCAAAATCATTTTGTTATCTCGTGTCTAACCTTGGACCAAAGTTTTTATACTTTGAGAACCAAAGGTGTTTTACTTTTGTGGGTTATTCAATCGAGGATATCTTTTCAAACTACAAAAGTAGCCGGCTCGGAACGTCAAATCACCAGGCAGATATGGCTTTTCACCTTCCCTGCTTGTAGTCTCGGAAGATTGTGTCGAAGCCGTCCGCTTCCATATTCGGAAAACTGGAACGCTAAGCCTAACGGTGGTTTCCACCTCATTTTTCAAGACACAACCGATGGTTTTGGGACTTCCAAGAGAGTTAAACCGTTGTTCAACGTTCATATTTCAACGGATACTTTCTGAGTGACTCGAAAGCTTCTACCAACGGTCACGAAGACTCTCGGTCAGCGAGATGAAGATAACGGCTACTCGCTTGGTTATCTATAAAAAGAAGCCACTTCACAAGACTTGGAGGTTGCCGAACACATTGTCTATACACTTACTTGATCAAAGTTATTGTATTTACTCTCAATCTTCAACTTACAACTCCCACTCTGTAATTCATTACTTTACGAGTTGTAAGGTCTTGTACTTAGTTACAAACACTTCTTACATTCTTTGTAAGGTCCCTTGACTAAGCTGTAAAGGTTAACTCAGCTTAGTTGTCCCTAAGCTGTAAGGGTTATCTCAGCTAGGAAGTACTAGATCGGATAAGGTAACTTCGAGTCTAGGAAAATCAGTATAGAGTTGTCTAAGGGAGCAACTTGGGTTATGTCAAGTTCACGGTATTTTGTGGACTCAAAATAGTGGATTTGACTTCGTGTCCGGATTGACACGGGCCGTGGTTTTCCGCCCAGGAGGGTTTCCACGTAAAATCTCTCGTGTTCTTTTCCGAGTTCATTCTAGACTCGAACAACCTTAGTACTCTTGCTTCTTCGATTCATTGCTTTCCGAGTCCAATCTTTTCGACTCGTTATTAGACTCGGATTCTGTCTTTGCCTCTTTTCAGCGCAAAAGTGTGTATTTTCGAAAGAATTTTCTATCACCCTATTCATCCCCCTCTAGGGTGACTCGGACTCTCCTTGAGCAAACCTTCACGAGGGTCTAGACTTGATCGTGATGCGTGCATTTTGAAGTCCGATAAAAGGGTCCTAAGCTTAGCTTGATCAAAGTCTTGAAGCTCGGTGATTTTCTGCTAAAGCTTTGATCATCTCTTGATCCGAAGCTTGGCCTAATAATTGCGTTGTACTAACATATTTGTTAGTGGATAATTATATTCACAAAAGTTCGATATTTTACCTAAATATCTAATCAAAGACAGATCGAAAATTTGATCCGATACGATTGACATTGTGGGTCCAAAGACTCACTTGTATGCATACGACTCTAAGAAGCCACTTGCCACGCCCGATGGGACATCACAAGCCTAGCCAAGCAACACCGGAAAGCCGCCACCGATGTGACGCCGATCAAGCCTCGTGGATGATGTCGTTCGGCTTTTGGGCGGACTTTGTCTTGCATGCTCTTGGATTCCATGCTTGGTCTCCTCTTGCTTTTTGTATTTTATCTTGTATCTTTGTCAAGCTTAGTGGAGTTTGCTTATAAAAATAGGGTTTGGGTGTGTTCACTTTGCACACTTCACTTACTCCTCTCTTTGCTTCCTCTTGCTTGCTCTAACTTGCTCATTCTTGTCTTAAGAAAACTAGTTTGGTTTACAATTTCTTCAAAAATGTCTAGAAGTGTGTGCTCATCACATTAGGAGGACAAGAGCTGAAAGTCTAATCCATGATAACTTTTTGGAACGGGAATGGCGCCCTCACTACAAGTGGAGCCCCAATGACCTCTTAGTGAGGCCGAGTGTCATGTCTCCTCTCTTGTTATCTTTATACCTAGTTTTTGGATATGAACTCGTCCTATGCTCAATATTTGTGACAAATCATGACACGATTGGTGAGTCTTCATCTACCATTTTGTGTAGTTGCATTTCTTGTGTGGAAATTAACCTTATCTTCTACAGACTTCTCCAGGGCAACATCTACATTCCGAGCCTTGATGTCGATGTATCTCAACCTCGAGGAGTCCCCATGTTATGTTAGGATCCTAGAGATTCCCGAAGATGAATGTGTGGGGCATCCTCTTTCGAAGAATTGGAAAGGGGTAAGGGTGTTATAGTCTTTTTGCTTTTAGTTGCATGCTAAAAGTGTTTTGCTAACATAATGAATTTGTAGTATGACTGGGAGCAATCTCGGACCATGTCCATCAATCTCCGATCTGCCATTAAAGCTTTCAAGGACTTGTTTACCGGAAAGACATTTCGAGCATTTCGAGTGAGTTTAGTTAGTTAAAGTGCTAACTCATGAGCTTTTAGTAGATTTGCTAATCACTCCATTATTTTTATAGGATCGCCGATCTAGATCCCCTCCATCGAGGAGGTTTCCTAGGTAGTTCGGGGCTCGGACACGTCCCTCTAGCCAACGGATGCCGTCTAGTAGCACGGCTAGAGCTGGTATTTCTTGTCATTCCTCTCGGAGCTCTCACAGGTGTAGTGCTTCCGAGGCAGGTCCTAGTACTTCCGTACTCGGGCCTATTTCTTCCAATGATAGACCTATCTCTTCCAAGGCCTATATGGATGTCATGCCTCTACAAGCGCTTGACCCTCATGGTACTCGTAGAATTTTCACCGAATGTTGTATAGTGGACCTTCTCATGAGGCTTCTCAATCAACTTGGGATTACGGGGCTAGCTCCTCGTAAGTTACTCGGGGATAGACGAGTTTCCACTTTAATCTTGGAGGATTTTGGCAATTATATCTTTGATGATGCCTCCGATGATGAAGATTGAACAACTCCTTATGGGTGCTTAGTTAGTATTAATGTTTTGTACTATTTGACTCGTGAAATGAGATGAATGCAAAGACTCAATTCTAGAATGCTTTCTTTTATTTATATGATGCGAAAAATTCTAAGGAAAAAGTGCAAAGACAAATCAAAAAAATTGCACTAGCCCCTTTTCCCCCAAAAGAAAATAATAAAATGAAAAATTGGGAATGTTAAGTGCATGGTCCAAAAATAATAAGGCTTGGCCGAAATGGGCCAAAAGTAGAGAACCGAATTGTCCTAATGTACAAAGAACACTCGGATTGATAAAATTAAGGTGAATCGGCCGGTCCGGTCGACGCCGGCCAACTCACGTCCCGGGCTTGGTGGGTGGCACTAACGTGACGAAGAAGGACCTGGTCCTGAAATCTACTATAAAAAGGACCTTGTGCCGAGCCACCGAAAATTACACCTTCAATTTCCTTTTGCAACTCTTTTAAAAAAATAGTTCCTTAGAAAAATCCCTAGTGCCTTTTCGATCCTTTTCATTCTCAAAGATGAACTTTATGACCGAATTGTCACGCTGGATGCACGAGATGAGCGAGGTTGATAAAGTAGGGTTGGCCCCTTATGAATTGATACGTTGTTCGATATTCGACGGTAAAAATCTATTGGACTCTATTAAGGGCTGCAATGGCCTTTTGGGATCAAGAATACCATGTCTTCGGATTTGGGGATAAGGAATTATACCCCTTCCTGAAGAATTTGATGTCATCCTAGGCATTCATTGTCGAACCAAACCTGTGGCTCCGATGCCTCCTACCAATATGTATGAAACATATAAACGTCTTTTGAAGTCGAATAATAAGAATCTAAGTTGGATTTTGATTAGGGACGCAGATGCATTTGATGAACCCGATGTCACACTTCTACTCGATGAATTATTCAGGGCATGCTCATATTCAAAGGCGTCGAGCTATAATTACGTGTTTGATAGGTGACTTCTTATAAGTGGGAGGCCATAGGGATATGGCACTTGCTGCGATGTTGGACTTCACCGAGCGAGTTGGAGGATCACTGCTCCCTTCTCCAATTGTCGCGGAAACTATCATAGGGCTAGACTGGGTTGAAGAAAATCTCTACGAGGACTTCCCGAGCAATCCTCGTTATGGCTGGTAAGTAGAAAGAATGTTCGAAATCGCCGGTGTGGCTAGGTGGGCGGCATCAGCCCGAGAATCGGTAGTCCGGTGTCGGCGAGGCTAAAAGTCCTCGGCTTTTTCTCGAGTCTTGCCTTTTTCTTTTTCTTATTTTTTTATTATGAGTTTGCTCTAGTTGGGCCGTAAATTATGATGAGTCCGACCTACAGGACCCTAATAAATTTTCTATCTATGGTGTGCGAGATATGGTTAATGGAACACTTTAAATTGGTGCAAGCACCGCAAAAGCGGACCAATACCTAGTTACGTAGTTCTATCAGCAACAATGGCTAGGTACATTGATTGACCATGCAGCTTCTTGGTGGGAAGCCTGGTTTAGAGTCGGGTACCCTATTGAGTAGTACATCAAACATTGGAGGGTGTCTAAATTTAGGAAACACACTAAACAACATCCATTTGTACATTTTTGGGTCTAAAAACCAAGTACGTACTACTTCCTTGACTGTGTAATGCAGCGAATGGGGCTAGTCCAGGAGATCCCTTATTTGGACTGCATTTCACATGCCTCTTTTAAGATATTTGCGAGGCTTTGGCGGCTTGAGGCGGCACCGACATAGGTTGATTACCGAACAAACCTACCGAGGTCTGCTGAAACCTGCAGATAAGTGATTGACTATAGTTTTTGAATTTTATTTGAAGTGGATAAAAGAGTCCGACCCCAAACGATGTAGGGCACCGAGAATTCGAGAACGTGACCCAAAAGGAGCTGTTCCAGCTGCAGTACCTCTTCAAATTCGAGAAGTGGTTCCTCGGGTGGATGAACGAGCTCATAAGAGGGAGGAAGAAGTTAGAGAAGCTAAGGAGAGGAGGGCTCGTAGGATCAAAGAACTGAAGAAGCATACCCGGGAGGATGCAACCGAGTCTAGCGGTGCAAAAGAGAAGAAGGTGAAAACCGACTAGGGTCGAGATTAGGAGGAAATAAAAATTTAGGAAGTTTTTAGTTTTTCCTCTTTAGAACAATTTATTTCTCAAGTAGTATGATTATTTGTTTCCCTTTTGATTTATCTATGTATTCAGGTAAGTATTAAGCTTATCTTTTATTAAAAAAAGTAAGTTTTATACTCACTTTTATGCTTCATTTACTTTATCGCTCATTTAGAGGAAAAAATAATTGAACCGCCTAATTGGACCACCCTAATGCAAAATATCCCAATTAAAGGAATTAATAATTAGACCGTTTGATTGGGCTGTCCTAAAAATAATAATTAATCATAAAAGGTAAAACATCGGCCTCAAGGGATATCCTTGGCCCGACCATTCCGTTGTTAACGGGACGGTGGCCGACACCGACTATACTCGCGACTTGGTTGGGTTAGGCTTAGCAAATTATCGGAACTATTTAGTGTCATGCTAAACATAGTATTTCTTTAACCGATCCAAGTTAGTATATTGGAAAATTTCTTCACCGCCTAAATCGGTCACTTTAATTGCTCCTCCCGTCGATATTTGACTAAGTATGAATGGGTCCGACTAGTTGGGCCTAAATTTTCCTCGAGGGTCCTGAATTGGGACTCTAATCTCCTTAAGGACCAAATCTCCAATATGTAAATTAAGAGGCTTGACCTTCTTGTTAAATGCCCTTGATATACGCACTTGATATATTTGGACATAATGCAAAGCATTTAAGCTCCTTTCATCTAGCAATACTAATTCCTCATAACGTGCCTTAGCCCATTTTGCTTTAGGAATTTGACTTTCTGCAATGATTCACAATGAAGGAATGACAATTTCTATTGGCAAGACTCGCTTCCTTACCATATACTAGGAAGTAAGGTGTTGCTCCCATTGAGGTTCTAATAGAGGTCCGGTAGGTATTCTTGGTTTTTGAATACTAATAAATGTCTTGGTACCAACTAGTTTGATCAAGTACTAGACACTTCTAATGCATATACATGCACAGAGTTGACTATGTTGTTCTATAGTACGGGCATTGAATGAATGCCACTAAGAATATTGACCATGGATGCTAACTTGGCTAGGGCATCCACAAACCGGTCTGTCGTTCTAAGGAATGTATGTGCATCATATGCTATCAAAGTATTTTGATAATTCCATCGGATAGGCTTGGTAGGGTGCCAAGGCTTCACCACATGCCTTTCATTTATGTGAAATCGATTAATGATAAGATAGGAGTCACCGAAAACCTTGATATTCTTAACTCCTATTTCTATGACGGCTTGAAGTCCTGTGACACATGCTTTATATTCTGCAGCGTTGTTGGTGACCTAAAAATCTAGTTTGACCGAAATGGGTGTATGTGTTCCCTTTGGTGAGACTAGAAGGATCCCTAATCCAAAGCCCTTCGATTGGAAGCGACATCAAAATACATGGTCCATATGTCGACTTCTACTTGTCGAATGTCTTTGTCCGGAAAGTCGAGATGCTCCGGTTATGATTCAATTATCGGTAGATCAGCTGAGAATTTCGATACTAACCTTCCTTTAATTGCTTTTTGAGGGACATACTTGAGTTCAAATTCGATAGCATGACCGTCTATCTAGCTATCTTGCTACTGATAATTGGTTGCTCAAGAATGTATTTTACGGGATCCATTGGCGCTCGTTACATGTACCGTGTGGGCTAATAGTAGTGTCTACGCTTCTTGGTGGCCTAGACTAAAGGCGATGATGTTTTCTCTAAGGATGTGTATCTAGTCTCTTAATCTAAAAATTTCTTGCTTAGATAATACACTCGCATATTCCTCATTTCTATCCTATTGGGCTAACATGGCTCCCATTATAGTTTTTGTCGTAGCAAGATATAAGAGCAAAGGTTTCCCTGGTTCGGGAGAAACTAGCACTGGTGGATTGGCTAAATACTCCTTAACCTTCTTGAATGCTTTTTGGCACTCTTCGTCCCAAAGAGGCTTAGCTCCTTTTTAAGCTTCTTGAAGATGGGTTCACGGACCACGAGTAAATTTTGATACGAAATGACTAATGTACTCGTAAACATCTTAGGAAACCCCGTATCTCCTTCTTTGTCTTTGGCGGCGAAATCTCATGGATGGCTTTGATCTTGGATGGATCAACTTTAATTCCTCTAAGACTAACTATATACCTTAGTAGTTTGCATGAGGTTACCCCAAAGGCACACTTTTGTGGGTTAAGGCACATGTTATACTTAGTCTTTCGAAGAATTTTCTAAGGATAGGTAAGTTCCCTGCCTTATCCTTGGATTTGATGATCATATCATCCACGTAAACTTCAGCTTACTTATGTATCATGTCATGTAGCAACGTTGTGGCTGTCCTTTGATACTTGGCTTCGGTATTCTTGAGCCCAAATGGCATTATTACAAAATAGTACGTCCCCATTGAGTGATGAAGGTCGTTTTCTCTATGTCTTCATCAACCATCTTCACTTAATTGTAGCTAGCATAGCCATCCATAAATGAGAGTAAAGCATGACCCACTGTGTTATCTACAAGAATGTCAATATGAGGCAACAGGAAGTCATCCTTAGGACTCGCCTTATTTAAATATCTAAAATCAACGTACATTCGTACCCCGCCATCTGTCTTCGAAGCGGCACTATGTTTGCTACCCATTGAGGGTAATGGACCACTTTGATGAACCCGACTTCTAATTGCTTCTAAACCTCTTTCTTAATCTTCGGTGCCCATTCAGGTTTCATTCTCCTAAGCTTATGCTTAACTGGTTTAGCATCTTTATAAAGTGGAATTTTATGTTCCGCTATGCTTGGATCTATCCTGGACATGTCTTTGTAGGACCATGCAAAGACATCTATGAATTCGATAAGGAGTGAAGTGAATTGCTTCGCTTTTACGTATTCAATGTTTTCCCAATTTTGACCTCTTGGGGTTGATATGCGGATCCTAAGTTAATTGTTATTATTTCCTCTATTATTGGTGAATTTCATGATCTTCCATAGCTTTTATTAATTCTTTAGGGATTTCTTCATCTTTAGAGACAAAACAATTAAGAATAGGAGGTAATAAAGAGTAAACGGAAAGATTCATCTTATTGAATGAAGAAATGAGTACATCGGACTCGAAACAAAAATTGTAAAAGTTGAACTAACAAAATTGGAAACAGAAACAACAACCCTAGTACTAGACTCGAAATAGAATGATCTCCTAAAATGACAGACAAATTCTTGGCCTTCCTTAGCTTTAATCCAAGTAATATGCTTAGACCCTTCGGTGTCGACGTTGATGATGAACTTGGACAGATCGAACCGTGGGTGCGACATAGCTTGGGATAATACAAAAATTGAATTCTCCTCTAGATTTTTCTTCCGTCCGAATAACAAACCAAAAATGTTGCTTTCAGCTAAATTGGTCGAGTATTGTGTGGACTGTCCCTAGGGTGCCTTTTTTTCTAGCACAAGGCAGTCACTAAAGACCTCTAAACCAGGTGCCAAGATACCCTTCTCTTTTAGATAATAGGGCTCGAAAAAACCATAGTAGGGGAAGTCATCCCCTTCTTTCTAGAATTGTCCATTTAGAGTTCAAGGAAATGGTTTGATTAAATGGACTGTGAATGGTGCAGCTTCTCCTAGTTTGTATCTCCCACTTAGCTTTAGCTATTTCCTTAGCGATTGGATGATAGCCTAGCCTCGAACTTGTAGTTATTGGTGGGTTAAGGAGTGGAAAAAATGGGTGGTAGGTCCTCCTGCCTATAGCTAAGCCAGGAAAATACCCCTTCTTCCTTAGCATCGAGTGGACACTAGGGTTGACATAAGGATTGAAGTTGAAAGGTGCTTCATTCTTATCTATAATAGTGACAGTCTCGAATTCATAAAGCTCTTCGTCATTAGCGTTGTGCTCAATTTCAACGACAGATTCTTTAGAGGTAATGGAGGCATAAAGTTTATCTCCTTTAATAGTTACTACCTAACCTTTAATAATCGTAATACTTTCTTATGAAGTGTAGAGGGCACTGCCAGATGTAGCTGGAATGTCTAGGACTTGGAAGTTGATGTTTTTCACCATTGGCCCGACATTTATCGGATGAGTCACTCGTTCTTAAAAGCTGTTCTTTTGAAGTTATCGTAAGCTCGAAGATGAACAGTTTGCTTAGAGTTATTGCTCTGTAATTCCTAATCTTTTGGTGGTCCTTCAAGGACATACATTTACTGATAGATCCATTGCCTACTAAGGTTAGAGGGATGAACTTATTAATACAAGTTACGCTTAAGTAAAGAAATTGTTGTGTGCAATACCTTCTTCGAGTAGGTCCTTCTTGTCAAACTTGGTGGTTACCTCCCGTTATTGACCAATCCTACCACCTCCTCGGGCGTAGTTTCAAGAGAAACCTCAATTTTTTGAAGTGCATCAATTAAGGCTTGCCTATGCTTTTGGGAGTTAGATATAAGTTGCCATATAGAAATGTCGGCTTTGAGTTTTTAAAGTCAGTTTCGGGATTTTAGCAACTTCTTTTTCTTTTGGGTCTTCTTGAGTCTGTTGTGGACCCATTGGTGTATTATGTCATCCAGATTTGATAAGGAATTGGACTTTAGGGCTCTTTCGTTCTCCCCAAAATTCATCTTCTTCTAAGGGTGGTGTGCCCTAGAAGTTATCATCACTATCATCTTTAGTTTCGTATACATCTTCGTCGTCACTTACCTATAATCCAAGGACTTCGGGTCTAAAGAAGGTAAGTCTGCAAGTGTTTTGGACCCCTTGATGTCTTAAATGAATACAAATAGATCCCACTCGACCTGGAATGGGTTCGGAAAAGATAACTAAGGTACCATTGAATGGGTTCTTATTGTTGTTGGGTTTCGAGCAGACCTTAGGGAGAGGGAGTTGTCGGTTGTGGAACATACTCTCTAACTTGTTCTTGAATGTCCAACATTGTTCTATATCGTGTCCTCGTGCCCGATGGTACTTACAATATTTTCCTGTGTCCCAATTTTTTCTTGTTTCGCAGTTTCTAATTATACTCTTACAGGTGATAACTCAATCTTCCCTTTAGACAACAGATGGTGGAGGGCTCGAGCGTAAGTAGTATCAATAGGAGTGTAGTCATTATACCTATTAAGGGCATTAACATCTCGCACCCCTACTAGTATTACTTTAATTAGAGGTTTTCTTATCTTTGGATTGATAATTACCTCTATATCCAGACCACGAATTTTATGGTCGTGATAGATAACTCTTCTTCTATCGGCATGCATGCACCTCTAAGGGTTGTGAAACTCATGGATGGTAGGAATTTGAGGTGATGGTTATAATTAGGTCAAAGGTTCTTCACAATGATTCTTACTTGATCCTTCTCGAAAGGTCGGTCTACCATATGGGCAACCTTTACCCTCCATCCGGTGAGAAAGTCAATGAAGCTCTCTTTCTCCCCTTGTTTGATCAACTTGAAGTCTTTCAAAGTAAAAAGTAGATCAATGTTATAGGAGTATTGGTGTAGGAACTCCTTACATAGATCGTTCCAATTGGTGACCTTGCGTGGATTAACTAAATTGTACCACTTTATTACATCACTATCGAATGTCCATGGGAAGATGATGTGATATGTGCATTCAGGTACATTTTTAAGAGTCATTGCTCCCAAGAAGTTGTGAACATGATGATGGGGATTTTCAAAACCACGAAACTTGATGTCCGGTATGGTAAACTTGGGAGGTAACTTCCCTTTGGGGATTGAAGTGAATCCCATGAGATCAAAGTAGTAACTCTTAAATACGGAGGATTCAGTTAACATTTGTTCTATTTGATCTAGGCATGGATCAAACTTAGGCTTATGTTCGGGACTAGTTTCTAGAGAGGGTTCTGGTTTAGGTGGAGGGCCTCCTCCTCCCGGTGGTGGATGATTCTCTTTTTCACCTTCTTTCTTATTATCCTAAAGAGTCTTTAAAATAACCGTAAGAGTTTCGGATACGGACTCTATCTTTTTGTCCCGAGCCTCAATTCGAGCTTCCATTTTGGCCAGGGAATCATTGAGTAAAGCAAGGATGGGAGATTGTTCCGGTACTCTGTCCATTGGAGGGAAATTTTTTTGGGTACTGTCCTACGACGGAAGATTGACTGAACCGGTGTTGTGTGCACCGAGGTGGGTCGCACCGGTATAGATCGAGGTGTAAAACGAGGGGAAGAGGTACCGGACTCCTTGTTGAGGCGTTCGAACCTTTTGGAGCTTGGATTCCGACGAAACCCAATGGCGATGAGGCTTCCCTATTCCGTAGCCTAAAGGATAACTACTTAGGACCATGTATAAGAGCATCGACTTTTGGGAGGAAGGACCTCAAGTACAAGACCCGAAGGAACTAAGAAAGAATGCTTTTATTTGGATGCACATAAAATGCAAAGCAATTGAAATGAAATGTGATTATGCTAATGACTTAGTTTGGTATGATTTTTAATTTAGCTAACTTCACAAATGGAATGCAAAAATAGATTCACCTAATTGGAGATGATTTTATTATGGCTAAATGCAAAATTGAAATGCATAAATGGACAAAATTTAATATAAATTTATTTTTGGCTAAAGGCAAAATGAAATGCATATATGGACTCACCTAATTCGAGATGAACTTATTTTTGACAATAATGCAAAATTGGACTCACCTAATTTGAGATGAATTTGTTTTTGGCTAAATGCAAAATTGGAATGAAATGCAAAATAAAATGCAAAATTGGACTCACCCAATTTGAGATGAATTTATTTTTGACTAAAATGCAAAATGAAATGCAAATGTGGAATACAAAAATGCTAAAAAGCCAAAACCCTAAAGAAACACATTAACTTGAGAGAGAGAGAGAGAGAGAGAGAGAGAGAGAGAGAGAGAGAGAGAGAGGAGGGCCCTCGGCAAGACTCTCCGGGCGGACCGATGGTGGCCGGTGTCTACTTGAAGCCTAAATCGAGAGATGAATTTTTGGGACGACTTAGAAATAAAATTAATGGACCGACCTAGAAAAAGAAGGCAAATTTTGACTTTTGGCTAAAAAAATGCATCGACTCGAGGAAATTAATTATTGTATTTTATTTGCACCCATGCAAGGGTCATTCCGCACTCCTAACCTAACCTAAAGGCTCACAAGTAGAAGATTAAATACTAAAAATAGTTACATTCATCCAAGCATACGAATGAAGAGAAAAGGTGCCACCTAGACAACCAAGGATTTATGGTAAAAAGAGGGATAAAACTACGTAGGATACATGGTGTCTCATAGTCGAGCATTTAGTCCTCCGTGGGGTGCGCAACAAGAAAAACATGAATCCTCGGTGCCTCTTGGTAAAGCAAAGAAACATGTTATGAGGGAAGAGGTACCACCTCCATGACAATCAAGCCTAGTTGGGCCTCGTCTGGGTTAGCGGTTCGAACCTTTTCCAAAATTGTTCTTAAGGGTAGAGCTTAAAGGTCGAAATTAAAAGCGACTATGTTCAAGGTTGCCTAAATGCAAGATTCCTAATGTAAAACACATTATGAAAACTCACAACTCAAATTTTCAAGTCTCACCCTCTTAATAAGTGATATATGCCCGGTGCAGTTGCCACTCGTAGGAACGCCGACCTCGTCCGTCCCTTACGTAGAGGGAGAACCTAACTGGGAGGGCTGAAGCTTCCCCACGAATGTTGGGTGTCTTTTTTAAGATGAATTTTGAAGATCATTTTTTAAAAGTTTATTAGAAATGGGGATGTACCTCTTATTAAGATTTCCGATTTACGAAGGTTTAAATAATTTAAGCAAAGGTGATTGACGATTTTATTAGTCATTTTTTTTAGAAATTATTTTTAGAAACCTCGGGATATTATTTCACAACTTAAGAAAAATAAAACAATTAGGTTTATTTCTGCCACAAGGCTTATGGGCCAAAACGATGTAAAAAATCGGTTTGGACCAAAGCCTTGCCCGATGACCTTCCGACGTCGGCAAGAGCAAGCACCATAAAGTCGTCGGCGCCGGCCATAGGCCTTGACCGAGGTGATAAGTTTTGGTCCATGGCTTAAACTATCAAAAATAAAATTTTATTTTTGCCATTTTAAGTTAGAAATGCCGAGGAGCGATTAAAGAGAAATAAAAAGGAAAATAAGAGTCACCAGTCGGTTTTGAGAGGTAAGCCCGAAAGAGGTTTAAAATTTGACTCCATCGGTCTAGAACCGAGAATCTAGATTTGGGGCGAAGGTATGGAACGTAGGGATAAGCCCTTCCATTCCGCCTATCAACAGACCACCTTTACTAGTTTGAGATGTGAGTTTAGGAAAAGTGTTTCAAACAAGCGTACAACATACGAAATAAAAATTTAAATCAACCAAAGCATGCGAATAAAGCAATAAAACAAATAAGAAAGCGATAAAAGAAAAGTAATAAAGAAAGTGGTAAATGAAAGCAATAAAAATAAATTACGAGAGGGAGGGGGATTGAAAGTCATTACATTGTTATATCTACAATACGAAAGTAATAAAAATGCAATAACTAATAAATCGTTAAAACCGCGAAGAAAGTAAACGCCCTTAAGTTTTCCCACCTACTGATCTTGATCTTAAACCAGATCTAGAAGCGTGACGAGGTGAACTGAAAGCGACTTTATGTGAATTTTAGTAAAGGTAGAATGATGTATGTGAATGATGAAGATTAGGGGATTGAACATCGGTATAGTAGTGAGGATTAGGTGAAAGGAAACCAAGAGATCGGAATACGTAAAGCATTTAATAGCTCTTAGTTAGATTTCAGTTGAGTTTAGCATAGGGAATTGACATCTCTACAATGAGAGACCAAGCTCTCTAGTTATAGTGAAGAGATTAGGTCACAAAATGACCTAAGGAGTAGCTAATCAGCCGTCCAAAATGCAGCGAGTGAATCGGCCATAGAATTAGAAAAACCGGACCAAAATATTCTTTAACCTGGATCCCACACACAAAGCCGAGAATTGCGGCTCCGGTCAGGAAAGAACGACATCCGGTCAAACCACCCTTTAGTGTTTTAGCTGGCCTTTGGAGCAAAACACAATGTTTGGGCGGAGACTTCTCCGAGATGCGGCACTGGTCAAATATCGTGTCGTTTTGTGCGGTTAGCTTCGTGTCTCGGTTGGACGTTTGAAGCAAAATGCGGCGTTTAGGTGAGAATTCCACTAAAATGCAGCGTCAATCAATGTGATGTCGTACGAAAAATTGAGCTCCATGTCTCGGTTGGACATCGAAGACGAAACGCAACGTTTAGTAGGTAGTGAGGCTTGATGGCCAAGGTTTAACCTTGAGCGTTGACCCGGGCTTGGACTGGCCAAAAGAAATGGGTTTGTGGACCAGCCCAAAGCAAATAAGGTCGATTTTTGGTGCTAAAAGATTTTTGTGGTTTACCGGCTCCCAACACGCCAATCTAACTCCAACCGTGATCCGAATCCGTAAACAAGATTGCAATTTCACCACCGGGTTGACAAAATAAAATACGGAAATAAAAAGAAATTAGAGTGACACATTTTAGGTGTCGACAACCTTATAGCTTAGGTTGTCAAAATGAAACCCAAATTTAGCTATTTTGAACCCGAAATGCTGAGAAGCGAGATAGAGAGAAATGAAACGAGAAAATAAGGAGTAGCCGATCGGTTTTAGAAAGTAAAAACTAACAAAATAAAAAACTCTTCAAATCTTAGTATGAAAAACTAAGCCTGGAAGAGGTTTTGAAAGAGACTCCATTTGTCTAAATCAAGAATCCGGTGTTCGGGGATGAAGGAACGAAATAGATAAGGATGCTCTCCATTCTCGCTCGTCGACGAGACAAAATTTACTAGTTTATGTTGTGAGTTTAAAAAATGTGTTTAAAAAGTCAAGAAAACAACATGCTAAGTGCTGAATTTAAAACAAACAAGGCATGCTAGGAAAGCGATAAATAAGCAAATAGGAAAACGACAAAGAAAACGGTAAAGAAAGCGAAAAGAAATTAAAAGTCATAACGGGCGGGGAGGAATTAAAAGCAATTATATCTTTTGATCCACAATACAAAAAACAGTAAAATAAATAAATGAAAATTGTAGAGAGAATGAATTAAAAATGGATCCGGTGCCCTGAGGTTGTCCTACCTGCTGATCTTGGATCATGAATTGAATTTGGGGGTGTAATGGCAGGGTAGTGAGCTTGAAAAAAGGCGGAGAAGGCTATTTGTGGAGTTTAGGAATTAGGAAATGTGTGCGGCGGTATGACAAAATGGAGAGAGTAGAGAGTGGTAGAGAATAATAGGAGTATTTTCACCTTAGGAGGGGTTTATTAGTTCAAAGTTGAGCCAAAGATGGAATTATTTAGCAGCCAAAAATAAGGGGAGTAGCCCCTATTTATAGAAAAATTTAGGTAAAAAAATCAACCCAAAAATTGCTTCGACCACTGGAAATCAGCTGAACTAGGTCCGGATTTGCTTGGTAAGGATAAAGGAGCTAGACTGGATAAAATCCGTATGGACCGGAGGATTCCGAGAAACACGACATCGGTTATCCAACGACGTTGTATGGGTGTCTTGACTTCGTTCCTTAGTTGGGCACAGCGACCAAATGCAACGTTTTGGCGAATTAACATTGAAAACACGGTGCTGGTAAAAAGGGCTTCCGTGTCTTGGTCGGACACTGGAACGAAACCCAACATTTTGGAAGTTTAAGTCATGAAACACAACGACCGATCAAAATAGTGTCGTATGAATGCCTCGGGTTGCATGCCTCTATTGGTCACTAGGATCAACCACAACGTTTTGGCATATTTTAGCCTAAATCCTCGGGTAGGCCGTTGAGTGAAAAAGTGAAACGTTGCATTTTTGCACAATATGCGAGAAACCAAGACCTTGGTTTTGGCAGCTTCCATTTTTGGAAACTCTCTATTTTTGGAAAGGTTTAGATTTGACGGGTTTTATTTTTGGTGCGGGTTTAGGTTTACTTAGTAGGAGCCCGAATCGGGCTTGGTTTGGCCGAAAGAAAATGGGTTTGTGGGCCGGCCTAAGTAAAAAGCTATTTTTGTGGTGCTAATGGGTTTTTTGTGGTTTAATGGCTTCCGTTAGGCCAATCGGACTCCGACCATGATCCGAGTTCACAAACAGGACTGGGATTTCATCATCGGGACAATAAAATAAATAGAAGAGATAAGGATGACATTTTTAGGTGTCTACAACTATCGTTTCACATTTATAAGGAATTTGGCAACATATAGACTCTATGACATGACCAAAATATTCTATTTTACGACACAAATCATGATATCCAATAACCATAATATAAAATACAAACTATTAGTTAGCGAGAGGTCGAGAAGATTGAAAGTGAACGGGAGGTAAGGAAGAGAGCAAGAGCGATGCAAAGAAGAAGAAAAACAATATCGGACGACGTAGCATGTTAAAAATAAAAATGTAGGGTTTACTCGGAAAGTCAAAAGTATTCACTTAAGTGAATTGATTTAGTTATATCTTTCAAAAGCAAAAACATATTGGTCCTAATAAGGTCTTAGGTGGGGTTTGGGTCCCTACTTCCGGACCCAAACCTAGACTTGATCCGAGCCACTTGATCCGGATCTATTTGGTCTAAATTTAGGACTCGAACCCCATTAATTTGGTTGGGCTTAGCGGTTTGGATCGAGTTCAGAATCTATCGCCATTCCTAAGGCCCTGTTCCATTTACCTTTAGCTTACAACCTTACAGCTCCTTACAACCGCTTACAACTTCTTACAACTCTTTACAACTTCTTACAGACACCTTACAACTTCTTATAACTTCTTATAGTTTCTTATAGATCCTTACAACTACATATTATTTTTTATATCAAAATTTTTTGTGAATTTATTTTTCTACCATTAATGAAAGTTGAAGGTTTAGATTTGAGAGTCCAAATCTCCGTAGAGGGGGTGAATAGGATGATGAGGAAATTATGTGGAATTTGAACAACTTTTATGAAAGTCGAACTTCGAAAGTAAGTCGAGTCTAGATTGGATTCGAAAAGTACTGCATAGATGATTTTATGTGGAAACCCTCCAGGGCGGAAAACCACTGCCGGTGTTAATCCGGACAATAAGTCAAATACACTATTTTGAATACACAAAATACAAGGATCGACTCTCAAAATTGTTCCCTTAGACAATTCAATTACACATTTTTCTAAGGCATAGAAGTTACCTTATCTGTCCAAGTACCTCCTAACCGAGATAACCTTTATAAATAAGGACAAATGAGTTGAGTTAACTCTTATAGCTCAGTTAAGGGAATACATAAGAAAAGTGTATAAGATAGTGAAAGTTATTACAAGTCTTTTTACTCGGAAAGTTGAAGTATTTAATACACGAGTTGAATGCTAGAAGTAAGGCAACCGAGTTCCGCTTCTTTGAGTACCAAAAGATAAGTGATTGACCCATAAATTGGCATGCTCCTAAAGTACTTTTCCTATCAACCTTATTCCCAAGCATAATCGGTGTCCGAGTAGCCATTGAGAGTTAAACTTGAGTCCTTTGAGTACTAGAGACCAAGTGTTTGAGTCTCTACTAGATATCTAAAGATCTTCTCCATCGCAGTGAGATGTGATTCTTTCGGGTTAGCTTGAAATCTTGCACATAGGTAGACAAAAATATGATATCCAGTCTAATAGAAGTAAGGTAAAGTAGAGATCCGATCATACGTCTATCGAGTTTCTCATCTATTGACTTACCAGTCTCGTCCGAGTCCAGTTTGGTACTGCTCCTCATAGGAGTTATTGCTCACTTATAGCATCTTGAAGTTTGTACTTTTGAGTAAATCCTTCACATACTTTGACTGGTGGATGTAGATTCTATCTTTGTCTTGCGTGATTTATAGTCTAAAGAAGAAATCCAATTCTCCCATCACGCTTATTTGGTATTCCTGTCTCATGAGTTCAAAAAATTCTAGGTATAAAATCTCATTAGTAGCACCAAAAATTATATCATCAACATAGATCCGTATGATAGGAAAATCTTTCCCCTTAGTTTTTGTAAATAAGGTTTTGTCTATCAAACCTCATTTAAATCCATTTTTAACCAATAAGCTACTTAATCTATCATACCAAGCTCTTATAGCTTGTTTTAAATAAAGCCTTTTGCAATATGAAAACATGATTTGGAAAGTAAAAGTTTTCAAATCCAGGGGTTGCTCTATATATACTTCCTGTTGAATATAACCATTCAAAAATGCACATTTCACATCTATTTGATATAACTTGATGTTCATGCTAGATGCAAATGCTAAAAGAATTGTGATTGCTTCAATCATAGCTACATGTGAAAAGGTTTCCTCACAATCTGTTCCTTCTTCTTGGTTATACCCTTGGGCTACAAGTCTAGCCTTGTTTTGGACTACCAACCTCTTCTTATCCATTTTGTTCTTAAAAATCCATTTGGTTCCATTGATCGAGTGGTCGAAGGTCACTTGGTCAAGGTCCAAACTTAGTTTTTTTTAAAATTGTGAGAGCTCTTGTTGCATGGCCTCTACCCATTCGGTTCAAATAGGGCTTCTTTTGCATTTTTAGATTCAATTAATGATATGAATGTTGAGAATGTACATAGATTATGCAAAGAAGATCGAGTTCTTACCACCGAGTTGATGTCGAAATGATATTTTCTAGTGGATGACTATAGCATATTTAAAAGCTTTACCTGACCTTTGGTTTACTAGATTAGAAGGTTAAACACTTGTTTCTTCAGTTGTCCGAGCTGGTTGTGTCTAAGCTTCTTCTTGTGATTCAGATTGTTTGAGCTGGTTCTTGAACCGGGTTAGCTTGAGTTGCCTCGGTTCTCTTGTTCTTCATCATTCCGAGCTCGGTTTCCACTATGTCATCATCATTTCTATTCAACTTGAAATTTGAGAAGGTGGACTCACTTAACCTGCCATTGTTAACTTCATCAAAAATAACGTGGATACTTTCTTCCACTTTGTTCGTCCTTTTGTTGAAAATACGGTAAGCTTTGTTATGTAAAGAATAACCTAGAAATATACCTTCATCCGACCTAGGATCAAATTTAGTCAAATGATCCTTACCATTATTATAGACAAAGAACTTACACCTGAAAGGATTGAAGTATGAGATGTTGAACTTCTTTTGCTTGTGTAACTCTTAGGGTGTTTTCTTCAGTATTGATCGAATAAAGCATCTATTGAGTGTGTAATTTGTTGTGTTCACTATCTCAGCCTCGAAATAATAAGATAGATTATTTTTCATCATCATTGTCCATTCTATTTCTTCAAGAGTTTTATTCTTTCGCTCCACCACTCTGTTTTGTTGAGGCATTCTAGGTGCAAAGAAGTTGTGGGAGATACCATTCTTGTCGCAAAACTCGTAAATTCCGAGTAGTCGAACTCCCTTCCATCGTAAGTTATTATCCTTCTAATCTGAGTCACAAACTTCACTTGAATTTGCTTGTAGACCTTAGTGAACTTTTTAAAGGCTTCATTCTTATTTCTCGAGAAAACAAACCTAGGTAAATCATGAAAAATTATTTATAGGAACTAGCACATATGATTTACCCCTAGACTTTTAACAAGGATTTCACCACATAAGTCCATATGAATCAATTCAAGCACTTTCGAGGTGGAAACGGTTTTAAGTGATTTAAATGAAGATTTAACTTGTTTCCCTTTTGTACATGCATCACATATTTTATCTTTCTTAAAATTACACTTAAGGAGTCCTCGGACTAACCCTTATGAAGAAAGTTTCTTAATAGTATGCATACTAATATGACCTAACCTACGATGCTATGTCTAAGATTCGTCAATAACAAAAGCTTTTAAGTATGACAGGTTCCGAGTAGAATCGAGAGAGGAATGATATAAGTGTTACCTAACCTCGGACTAGAGAGCTTTGTCTTGTTTGAAGTAACGTTAGTAATGAAGCAATTGGTTTGAGTGACCTTAGCTCTTGTCCTTTGCTACACAACCGGGAAATACTCGGAAGGTTGTACTTGAGCCCGTTGATAAGGTAGACTGGGCTTACTGAGTTGTCACCATGACCAACTCTTCCAATACCTACAATCTTTCCTTTATTGTTGTCTCCAAATGTAACATTTCCTCCTTTCATCTTTTCTAACTCAGAAAAGAGTAGGTGCCTTGAACAACCATTGTCGAGATACCAATGATCTTTCTTCTTTGTCCGAGGTGTCTATAAAACACAAACACACTAACCCTTCTCACTTCCTTTTACAATCACACTAACTTTCCTTATGAGGTCAGCTTTTGAGGAAGAGCACTTTTGGGAACCCAAATTTGAATTATTTTGGGTTTGGTTTGATTCCGACCTTCTCCTTAGGAAACCGAATCTCCTTTTGTGTTTCTTTTTGTAAATAGACTAAGGAGACTTCTTTTGATAAACAATTTTTGCTTAGTTCCTTTTTTCTTTGAATGAATAGGACCGTGCTAAGCTTTTGTAAAATAAAATTTTTGAGAATCATTTTTAAAAACAATTTTAAAGGAGTTCTCCTCCTTTTTGAATTGTAACCAAGCCCCTCTTTTCGAAAAGAAACACACTGAGAACCTAGAAGTAGATCAAGGTTCTTATGACCTTGAGTGAGTTTTAAAACAAGATCTTAAGACTCTATGAGCTTATTCTTTAGTTGCTCATTTTTTATTTTGAGGCACTCGACTCAGCTTCATTATCTTGAGAACTAGTCTCAAGTACCTTAATGTTGAGTCTCGAGCATTTCCAAATTAGTTTTTAAAATCTTGTTCTCAGATTTTTAGGGACTCAAGCTTTTCTTTGAATAGAGAAGAATCAAAATTAGACTTTTCCTCTAAAGTGAAAATATATCTAGCTAAATATTGCCTAGAAGAATTTGAGGAAATAGTTGATTGCCTCCCGAGGGTCGGTTTCCTTAGTGTTAGATGTTTCGGCCTCTAAACTCATATTCAACTTTTGAGTCCGTTAAGGCCATGAGACACTTTGATTCATCTTCATTGTCATCATTATCTTCATTTGACTCTTCATTACACTAGGTTGCCATTATTGCCTTCTTTTTGTTCGGATCTTTCCTTCTCTTTAGGCAATCCTTGACAATCCTTGCTTCCACATTTAAAGTAACCAAAGTTTTTAGTTAAAGAAGAATTTGAAGGGGATGAGAATTTATCTTTCTTCTCCTTTTTAATATCTCACTTTTGGGCTTCTTCTACCACTTCTTGTACTTCATCATTCGTTTGAAGCCTCTTGCCAAAAGTGCCATGGAATTGTAATAGCCCGATATACTCACTATATAAAACACTTGTCATTTTTCCATTGCTATATAAAACACTCTCATTTAAGATATACACTATAATAAGGTACCTGAATATCACGTCGAGTAGGGCGTTACCGCTGTCCCTCTTCAAGAGACTAGGCTAATTACAATATGACAACACAATAACCTTTTTAATTTACACAAAGCACTTACATTTAAAGTCCCATAACATCATACACAATATTCATACAAACATAACTTAGACCACCACCATAAGTTCTTTCTCCCTAAAATAAAGTTTGTCATTTTAATAATTATGCCCATCAACAGAAATAAAACTCCATAAGCGAATTAAATCCACAGGAGCTTCTCAACCAAAACAAACCATCAAAAGCTAACTATAATATACCCAACAAGTAGGGCCAACGCACGATCACCGTTACGAGTCAACATTTTCGGATTCCTTTTCTCTTGTCACTTCTTGCCCAACATTAACATGCTTTTCTTTCCCTAAAAACATTTAAGAAAACATAAAAACAAGAATGAGCCATAGGCCCAAGTACATTATCCTTGTACTCGTAAAAATATACTATAAGAGTCGGTGAGCGAGTGCGGATAATTGAAATCGGTTTCAATAGCTATTTATGTGTAAAATTGTGGTAAATTCACTTCACATAAATCATTGGAATAGTTTAGGACCCATTTCTGTACATGTGGTTGCCATGGCGATTATATAGACAATTCATTTGTCTTAATCGATCAAGGAGGGCCCCTATGAACTGTAATCGTGATCTGTAAATTGTGATCTGTGAATTGTAATCGTGATAAATTTATCGTGAACTGTAAAGTGGATCCAAAATATTTCTATGATTGAAAACTTTAAACTCATTAGTAAAGACAAACATTTCGGGAAAGGTACAAGAAACAACGTACCTTTTAATGCATTTTCTCTCCCTATATAAGTTTCTTGATTACCACATTTGTGACCTGTTTGTGTTTAGAGCAAGACTTTTATAAGTCATATTCATTTAATAAGTCAGCAATATTACCTATATACTTTGTATTTTTGAACTCTTGTTACTTAATCAAACCATTTTCCCTGTCACTCTTAAAGAGTTTCATGTCTGTTTACTTCCTTAGTTAATTATTAAAGAATCCCCTCAAGCAACTTAATACTTTTCGATAAGTTCTATGACCAAATAATCAAGCAAATTTCCTATTTTCCTTTCACTGTATTTGGGCATGAAATATTACATCCCGAAACTTTACAATTCCATTAATTAACCCGTAATACCAATACACCATCATTTCAACCCATCATTATCACGAAATACTTTCATTCCGTGAAACTCTTATTTATCATTTTGGCTTAAATATATCCTAAAATTGATTGTTGTATCACTCATATACCACATGTTATCCAAACAATATTATTTACTCTATACAAGCTTTATGTCGTAACCAAATTAATTCCTCTAAGGTTTATGTCGCAACGTTTTATAGAAATAAACTAAGTAATTCAATTACTCTTCCTCTCAAATTTAAGCATGACTTGCCCAATTCACAACCACATACTCAAATTAACTTTAGCAAACCACATATTACCTAATTACATTCCACAAAAACCACTACCAATTCCAATTAAACTTTCAAATATACTTTCATCCATTTTTTTTCAAGGGTTAACGTAACCTAATTTTGATTAATTTACTTCCCTAGCATGCCTTTATAACTCAATCAATTTTCGCATAATCAAGCAATCCATTCTCATATAGAAATTCAACAAGCATATTCACAATTTGAATAAACCCAAATTAATTTTCAATACCAATTTAACACACAATAAACTCTAATTTCACATATACCCATATCTCAATTACTCTCCAAAGTTCTTCCAATTCCACCACAACCAATTCAAAACTCAATTACAACTTGATTCGGGTATTTTCCGGACAGTCCAGCTCAACCACCACGTCACAAGCTAACTGGGCCTAGTCGATCGGATAAGGGAGGAATCGACCCAAACTAACCCTTGATGGGCCAGGTAAAGGCCACAGCCCATTAGGGCTAGGGTTTCCCCTAAACCATGGTAAAGTACTTGTTTTACCCCTTTAAAATCTCCTATAAATACACACCACTTCCCAAATCCCAAGGGACATGTTATGTTCAAGAAGTCTCATGTTTCGATTATCCGACCTCCAAGCTTTCTAAGCTCTCAACATTCATCAACATTCATTAACGTTCATCAACGTTCATCCACACTCATCCCGAGAACTTCCATCTTTGGAAAACTTCTCGACTCCCAAGGAATCTCCCACGCACATCGAGGAAGATCTCCTCGATCCATTCAACTTAGTTCCCTACTAACTTAAGCGTTGGAGGGGCGTTCCCGGGATCCACCACCCGGGCTTCGCCTTTTGTAGGTTCAAGCAGTCGCCACTCGGACTCGGATCGATCGTGCCACGTCCACGGAACCGGAGCTATAAATCCTTCCCCTCTCCGAATCATCATCCACATCATCAACTCGGTTTTCCCGGAAACAATTTGGCGCCGTCTCGTGGGGAGGAAGGTAGCATATGGTTGCCAGTGGCACTCGATCTCGATCCAAGATGACTCGCGACACGAACAACCCACCGGTCCCTCACCCTCATCGGTCAATGCCTACGGGAGCCAATCCCGCGACGCTCCTCAACCCGAGGATATGGAATCATCTCGGCGGTCTACCGACAACCGCCACACCCGGCCGGAGGGGTACGTCACCCTAGGGGCTCTTCGAACCTAATAGAGACCCTCAAACGATTGTCGCACAACAAGTGCAAGAACAGTGTGAGCCACCATGGAACAGGCGCATGCCAATCATGCCCTTCCACTATGCCCCGACTCCGGGTACGGCATAACCCCTAGGGAGGTCGACTGTTGGCCACTTCTCGGGCAGGATGCCTTCCCACGCGGCTCCGGCACGAGCCACCGAAGCCCCAACGGCACTTGCCCCTGAGCAACCAAATGCCCCGCCAACGAGGCACTATGAGGAGGGAAACGCTAGAGGGATCATCGAAGCCAACAGAGCTCTTCATAGAGCCAACAAGAATGTCGCAACATCTTATACGGCTTCAACCCCTACGCCACCCACGGCGGGCGTTACGCCCGGTTTGAAGGCAATGCTCCGGCACCGAGAGCGAGGGCCAAACCTCGGGGAGCAGAAGGACAGCCAGCCCCATGCGATCGGCTACTCATGGTCGTGAGTCCGAACGAGCCTATGACGCTTTTAAACACGACCAAGGACGATATGTCGTTCGAGAGCGTGAGCGCTCGAGGGAGAGGCACCAAGGGCAATAGGCTATGAGGGGTCCCGAGAAGTCGGAGAGGACCAGGCGTACTCCACCTCGATCTCGAGAGAAGGAAGAGTCCTTCCCTAGTGGAGGTTCCACGCCACCAACCCGGCCATCCCCATCTCTCGGCTCGACTCGAGGCCGACCCAACATACTTTCAATACTCCCTTCTCAAAGAAGATTATGAATGCACCCAGGATGAAGAAGATAAAGGTCCCAAGTGTCGAACCGTACGACGGCACTCATCGACCCCGAGGACCACCTGGCATACTACAAGTCTCACATGTATGTGCGGGATGGAGACGATGCAACCTATTGTCGATTCTTCCCCACCACACTAAAGGGGGTCGCGCAGAAATGGTTCAACGGCCTCTCTCAAGGAAACATCTCTTCCTTCAAAGAACTCTATAAGAAGTTTGTGGCGCAATTCATCGCCAGTTGCAAACGAAGAAAACCAAGCATCCATCTCTCAAAAATCAAGCGGGGAGAAATGAAACTCTCAAGGACTACGTACGGCGGTTCCACTGGGAAGCTGTCCTTATCCCCGACCTTCAAGATGGAGTTGCCTACACCTCCTTCCTAAATGGACTCGGGAGCGGAAGATTCAAGTTTTCCCTCGCCGACCAAAGGTGACCACTCTCGCGAAGCACTCCGAAAGACGGCCGACTTCATCCAGGCCACGGAGATCTGCGCGAGAGGAGGCGGAGGAGGCAAGAAGAAAAGGAAGGGAAGGAAAGTTCAATCCCGAAATGAAAAGAAGCCCCGAGAGAACGAGGTGAACCACCACTTCAACACCGATCCACGAAGCATTTTAATGGAGATCAAAGGGCACCCCATGCTCAAGAAGCCACCTCCCATGTCCACTCCCGCCAAGGCATGAGCATCCAACAAATATTGTGAGTTCCATGAGCAAACGGGGCACAACACTCGCTGAATGTCGGGCCCTGAAAAAGGCACTTGGGAATTGGCCGATAATAGGCAAATCGACCGTTTTCTTAAGAAGGATGCCCATGGGACTAAGGGAGGCTCCTCAAGGCAAGGAGAAAAGAGTTATGAAGATGATGATGTCACCGGAGTCGTAGCCACCATCGCTGGGGGCTTGGCCGAGGCATAACCCCTCTTCTTGGAAAGCTCACCTAAGGAGCGCGCAACAAGTACTGATCACCGGGCAACCTCCACTCGTGAAGGTGCCCACGATGACCTTTGGGGAAAAGGACCTAAGAGGCATGGTCACCCCACACGACAACCCCATGGTCATCACGTTGAAAATCTCGAACGCCATCGTCCGGAGGGTCCTGGTGGATACGGGAAGCTCGGTGGACGACATTACCATGGAATGCTTGAGCCAATTGAAGTACAACCCTCGGAATCTCATCCCTCTTGTAAATCCAATCCTTGAATTTGGAGGGCGGACAATGCATCCTCTCGATATGATCCACCGACCGGTTAGGATCGGAGATAAGGCCAGAAGATGAAACATTGAAGTGAACTTCCTGGTGGTCGACTTGCCATCCGCATACAATGTCATCATTGGGCGTACCACCCTCAATCAAAGCAAGGCAGTCATTGCTCCATATCTTCTCTTCATGAAGTATGAGCTTGACGACGAGTCCGTAGGCAAAATCTACGGAGATCGAAAACCGCAAGGGAGTGCTATGTCGTAAGCCTTCGGCCCTTAATGGCGAAGCGCGATGGAAGAAGGAAAAGCTTAGGAGGACCCCAAGGGCAAGAATTCGCCACCACCGATGATCATGGCGGGGACCGACCTACACTTTCGGAAGATGTCGAACTCATCCCTTTAGAGGAAACCCGCCCGATCGTTCCGTACAAGTGGGCGGGAACCTCCGCAAAGGGATCAAAGATGGCCTTGTCCGATCTCGAGAGAATACAAAGATGTCTTTACCTTTGGACCCAAAGAGATGCCGGGGTTGAGCCCTAAGGTCATCGAGCACAAGTTGAATGTCGATCCATCCTACAAGCCCATCATCCAAAAACGAAGACATCCGGGGCGGAGCGCAGCACGGCGGTGGCCGAGGAGGTCAAAAAGCTACTGGAGGCGGGGTTCATCCGGGATTGCCAATACCCCAAGTGGATCGCCAATGTCGTCTTGGTGAAAAAATCGAACGGTACATGGAGAATGTGAGTCGATTTCACCGACCTCAACAAAGCATGCCCAAAAGACAGCTATCCTTTGCTAAAAATTGACAAACTAGTCGATGCTATGGCAGGCCACGCCCTCCTCGGTTTCATGGATGCTTTTTCGAGGTACCATCGGATACCATTATGCAAAGAAGATCAGGAAAGAACTGCCTTCATCACTAACCAAGGGCTGTATTGCTACAATGTGATGCCCTTCGGATTGAAAAATGCTTGGAGCCACCTACCAAAGGTCGGTCAACATGGTCTTTGCCCGCCTCATTGGGAAGACCATGGAGGTATATGTGGACGACATGATCGTCAAGAGCAAGCGAGACACCGATCATATTTCTAACCTCCGGAGGACGTTCGAAGTCTTACGAAGGTATGGGATGAAGTCGAACCCCAAAAATGAACATTCGAAGTCAAGGCTGGAAAGTTCCTAGGCTTCATGATCAACCAATGAGGGATAGAAGCAAATCCCGACAAAGTGCAAGTCGTGCTCGACATGAAGTCCCCAAAGACCATCAAGGAGGTTCGAAGTTAACAGGGTGAGTAGCCGCCCTAGGACAATTCATGTCGAGGTCCGCGAAAAATGATAGCCCTTCTTTAAGTTGCTCAAGAAGAGAGTAAAGTTTGAGTGGGACTCCGAAGGGAAGAAGCATTCTCTCAATTGAAAGCATACTTGGCCCAACTTCTAAAATTGCCAGTCCCACTCCGGGAGCCCCTACTCATTTACCTCGCGATCTCAAATCAAGCAATAAGTGCAGTCCTCCTTGTGGAGCGAAAGAACGAGCAAATACCGGTGTATTACGTCAACCATGCACTCACGGGCGTCGAGCTTCACTACCTTATGATCGAAAAATTCGCATATGCTCTCCTCTTGGCCAGTAGAAAGTTGCGGCCTTACTTTGAGGCGCACAAAGTGACGGTCCTTACCGACAAACCCTTGAAGAACGTGTTACGAAGTTTGAAAGCTCCGGAAGAATGCTGAAGTGGGCCGTCGAACCGACCACATATGGCCTGCGGTTCGAACCCCGAAGAGCTATCAAAGCACAAGCATTGGTGGATTTCATAGCAGAATGCTCACACCCAAACCAGCCCATACCATCCCGAGATAAATGCTTGGACCCTCTACGTAGATGGTTCAGCAACCAAAGACGAGGAGTAGGGCGGGGTTGGTCATTACTTCGCCAACGGGGGAACAATACGAACACACGCTCAAGTTCATGTTCAAGGCCTCCAACAATGAAGCGGAATACGAGGCCCTCCTAGCAGGCATAGACCTCCGTTATGCGGCAGGAGCGAGCTCCGCAAAAGCCTACTCCGATTCCCAGCTTGTAGTCTCCTAGCTGAATGGAGAATATGAGGCACTGGACAAGGACATGATAGCGTATCGTCAAAAGGTCAAGGAAGCGGCAGGACGACTCCGAGCACTTTGAAATCCTACATGTACCCCGCTCGGAGAACGAGACAAGCAGATGCCCTCTCCAATGGGCAGCCAAAAAGATCCGAGTGGGAGATACTTGGAGAAAGAAGTATCGATGTTAAAGAAACCATGTGGCTAGACAGAAGCAACACTTGGATGGATCCCCTCACCAACTACCTATCCAAGGGGGAACTTTCGCAAGATAACAAAGAAGCGGAGCATGTTAAGAAGAGAGCGGAATGGTTTGTTTACTATGATGGAGCACTCTACAAGAGGGCGCACTCCCAACCCTTGCTTAAAATGGGTCGGAAAATACTCGAAGAAATTCGTGAAGGAGTGTGTAGCTCGCACATAAGCGGAAGGGCGTTGGCAGCAAAGGCTCTACGAACCGGATACTATTGGCCGTCCCTACAGGAAGACTCAATGGACTTGGTTAGGAAATGTGATAAATTCCAAAAATTCGCTCCTGTGCTCGAAGCGCCCTCCTACCGAGCTAACTCCCATCCAATCGCCCTTTCCTTTTGCAAAATAGGGGATGGATATCCTGGGCTCATTCCCGAAATCCATGGGTCGAGCAAATACTTGTTCATAGCGGTGGACTATTTCACTAAATGGATAGAGGCGGAAGCCGTAGCCTCGATCACGAAAAAGAAGTGCGCGAGTTCATCCGGAAGAATATAATCACCCGGTTTGGCGTCCCCGGGGTGATGATATTTGACAATGGGCGACAATTTGACACCGACAAGGTGCGGGATTACCTCGCCCAATATGGTTGCCAAGCCCGCTTCATGGTCGTGGCTCATCCCCGAGCCAACGGCCAGCCGAGTCGGCCAACAAGGTCATACTTAACGGCTTTAAGAAGAGGCTAAACGATGCGAAAGGAAAGTGGGCTGATGAGTTGCCAGCCGTCTTATGGTCAATCGGGACCACAGAGAAGTCGACCACCGGAGAAACACCCGTCATGCTTGGTATACGGATCTCGAAGTCGTGCTCCCGATCGAAGTGGCCCTTCGCACCCTCCGCCTCACAACCTTTCGGGAGGAGTCTAACAACGAGGTCCTCCGGGAGGCCCTTGACTTACTCCCGATGGTTCGAGGAGATAGCTATCTCCGTGAGGCCATAACCAAATTGAAAATGACAAGAGCCTACAACACGAGGGTGAAGGGAAGAGATCTCAAAGTCGGTGACATGGTTCTAAGGAAAATCGTAGCTATAGGAAAGGCAACGGAGCACAGCAAGCTCATGGCCAACCGGGAAGGGCCATACATCATCCATGAGGTAGTTCGCCCAAGGACCTATAGGTTGGCTACCCTCGAAGGAAGAGACATTCCCGAGCATGGCATAGCAACGAACTTAAAGAAGTACTTTATCTAAGTACTAGGAAGTGACTTTTGTAAATAATACGAGCTCATCGACCGGAGTGGGGGCCTTTCTTTAAAGACCTACCCAGCCCAAGTCCCGAAAATGTTGTAAAGGAATTAGCCACTATTAACGCGACTTTTCCAAAAGCGCTCAACAGAGGCGCACATTCCTCTCTTTTGTAATAGACTTCGATCGTCTATGTTATTATAATGAGCGATTTTCCGTAGCTTTATGCCTCGTGTATTGTCTTAAGTCGGTTTTGGAATATGAATAGGGGCTAATACGATCCCCTAGAACAACCAAATTCTTGATCTCTTTCGTCATATATTTTACTTTTGCCGAAGTTGGGGCATGACTAGGGGCTAATACGAACCCCTAAGAGCTCCCAACCTTTCGGTCCCTCTCGTTGTATTTTTCAAACTTAGTTAAAGTTAGAAGAAAGAGTAAGGGCTACTATTAACTCCTACGGCAACTACATTGTTAAGTGCTACTATAGTGTGTTTTGCTTGTACCGATTTTGGGGCAATACCGGGGATAATGCAATCCCCTAAGATAGCCGAAAATTGCCAAAGTCAAAAGATGATCATATACATAAAAAATGACAAGGAAAATTGGCAACAACCAAAAGAAACAACGAAGCAAGCATCAAATAAAGCATTGAGTAGGCATCCAAGCGAGCATCAAATAAACATTGAGTAAGCACACAACCAAGCATCAAGCAAGGAATAGCCAAAGATGAAAGTTTAAGGCAAAATGAATCCAAAGTAGCGAAGTATTAAGTTATACGGCACGCGAGCCATTCAAAAACACATGGCACGCAAGCCATCAAAATTAATCCTAAGGGTTAGGAAGAGGGAAGGAGAGCGGAGCCTAGTCCTCGGGGTCGTCCTCGACACGGCCATCGGCTCTATCCTCGGTGGGAACCTCGTCGTCCTCGGTGGGAATCTCACCGGTCCTCGGGCGCTCTCGGCGGCGAATCGATCGGGAGGCAAAGGCCTCGGAGTAAAGGCTAGAGGCGTAGGCCGGCCACCGCTCTAGCCCCTTCGCTTCCTCGCCCAAAGCCGAGGAGACCAACACAAGAAGATTTCGGAGAGACGCATCCCTCGCTGCGGCATCTATCTCCTCGCGCAGACTTGAAGCGCGGCCTCCAACTACGCGCCTTCTCGCGAGCGGCTCCGGCGCGAGTCTTGAGGTCTCGCTCTTTCCTCCGAGCAGCCTCTAATTGAGCCTTCACGACCTCTAGTTGTGCCCTCAAGTCTCGCTCTCGCCCTTGGGAAGCCCCCAACCGAGCCTTCGACTTGCTCATTTCCCTCGAAAGCGGTTGGCTTCGTCCTTCTTCTCCTTAGAGAGCTTCTTCAAGGAACTCGAAGGGAAGATAACTCCTTCGAAGACTTGAGGAGGAGGGCCGACACTCTATAGCCTCCATGACCACGATGAGAGCTCGCGGAACAAAAGAATTAGAACCGGAAAGCAAAGAAAACACAAGTACAGGAAAGGTTATTCCTTACCTCAGCCGCTGATAGCCGACGCGGCGAAACGGAGAAGCGACATCCTTATGAGGAGCGTTGCCATATGCCCTCGAAGGTTGCCCGCCATGATAGCCTTGGTGTCCGGGTCGGTACTCGAAAGCGGCGAGATTGGAGACCCAAGCATATCTCCTTGCCACTCGTGTTGGGAGTGGCTCCCTCGGGAGGAGAGGTCCGAAGCGTCCCTCGAGCGCTTGCTCGAGTTAGACGACCCTCGCACCAGCTGGCCCCTCACCTTGATGTCGAGCGAGGCAATGGTCGACTCTTCTCGGCCGGAGGAGGGCAAGCCTATGACAAAAGGATAATGTTAGCACGAAATCGGAGGTTGAACACAAAGGATATGACAAAGAATGTAAGGCTTATCGCGAGAGGTCTAGTGCCGCTCCCCTTGAAAATGGCGACCATTGGGACAGCAACAGCCGAAGGACTCGGCTCCGATGCTTTCCCCTTCTTGCCTCTATCCGTGGCATCCTTGCCTTGAGGGGAAGGGTTCGTATCCCGATTACCCCGTGCTCGTGAAGAGTTCCCGGCCATGGCTTTCGACAGAGAGCCCTCACTTGATCCGCAAAAAACAAACCAAAGTCGAGTCGGTTCGAAACATGAACAAAAACAAAAATGAGGTGGGATAAGTACCTCGTGGAAGTTTCGAATCGAGAGCCAATCCAGCAGCAACGAGGAACAAGTTCTTCTTGAAGTACTCCCTCTTGGGAAGCCAGTTGGAAGGAAGCCTTTATTTCTTTCCCGCCCTCGTTAGATCTCGGGTACAAAAATACTCCGCTACGGCGTATACCTCGAAACGATAAACCGCGCGGAGAGAACCAGTCATCTTGACGATTTCCTCCTCGTCACTCCAAACAAGGACATCCCACTCCCCATCCAACTTCTCTACAAAGAGAAACTCATACTTCCACTTATGGATTGAGGATGCTCTACCCAAGGTGGTCATGTATCCCTTCTTATTTGGGAAGCTATACCACCCTCGTTCGCCGTCTAATGAAGTGCCCTTCCGAAGGCCGTGGAGGAGGGTGAACAATTCTAAGTTACAAAGGAGGTCTTTATTTCACAGGTGGCGACGAACGAACAAATCGAGCGCCACGAATTGGGGACAATCCGGGCCGGAGCCGAGGTTGAACTTATTACATATTGATACAACTAAAGGATGGAGCGGAAACCGCACCCCACTGTCGAGTGCCGCTTTATAAAAGCGCGACACCCTAGAGGGGGACTTAACCGTGTCCCGCTCCAACGGAACCAGTAATCCTATAACTATCGGGGATGCGATATCGACCGAAGAGCCTCAAGGCTCGTACCATGTCGCTCGTAAAGCGCGGATCGATAAAGTGAGAACCTGGACCATCACCGGGGTCCGACCTCTCAAGCAACGACTCAACTAAGTCATCCGCCCCATTAAGTGGCGTAAAAGATGAGGTGGCCTCATCATCTAACGAAATATCTAAGGATTGGGAATTACCTCTAGAATACCCATCCCGCAGGAGCTTATCCATGGTCTTGGGTGTATAAGTAGTCTTAACCCTAGCCATAACCCCGCTATCGGAATCTCGTAAGGCACAACCCGTAAATGTCACTTGTCCTCGGAGACCATGACTCCTCTTAACTTCCCAACGGTAAACCACCTCCCAGGAATACCTATTAAGACTAGGAGTGGGGGACCTTTCATAAAGGGAATCGAAGTCGCGGGAGGCGCGACCAAGGGATGGCCTCTGCAATCTGCGCTAGGCACAAGGACTTGCCGCCACAGGCGCACGACTAGCCACGACTAGCTCTCGAGAAGCTACGTCGGGATGACTATCAAGGCTTGCGGAGACCTCTAAGTCGGCAGACGCAATAACTCCTAGAGACTCCCCCTACAACACCATCATTGCTATACCCATCCACGGGACACGACAAGTCTCAACCCGAGTCACAATCACTCGACAAGCTATCATGCTGGCTCACAACAAGTATCATTGGATCTACCCATTATCCTAAGGCATGCATCTACTTGAATATTCAAACTACAAGAAGGTGATTCAAAGATATACCTCGAAATTCAACGAAGATGATGAATGCCCCGAATCTAGCTCGAAGGCTCCTTCCAAGTGCTCTCTCTCACTTTGAGATTATTTTGTGGATAATGAAGAAAAGCACCAAGGGGCGAGTTATACAAAGCTCCCTCCCCGATCGGTCAGAATCGGTTGTAATCGTCACCGTCTCCCTACACAAGACCGAATTTAAAAATTCAAAATTCAAAATTCAAATTAAAAAATTCTAGGTTTTCCGCTCATGCAAAAATTAAATAAAAACTAAAAACTAAAAAATTCTAGGGTTAGGGTTAGGGTTAGGTTAGGGTTTTAGGGTTTTTGGAGGTTTTAGGGGAGGATATTTGGTTGGGCTCGGGTTCGGGGAAGGCCCGGGTTAGGGGTCGGTCTCGGGGAGGGGTCGGCCTCGGGGTCGGGGTGGGGGTCGGTATGGGGGCAGCGGGGTCCGAACGGAGAGGTGAGAGAGAGAAGAGTTAGCAAGCGAGAGAGCACAAGCGTTAGGGCGAGAGAGTGAGGGGCAGAGCTCGGTACGAGGGTCGGTGTGAAGGGTCGAGGGAGGGTTCGGTCTTGGGGGTCGGGGTGGGGGTCGGTCCAGGGCGGCTAGGTCCGAACGGAGAGGTGATAGAGAGAGTTAGCGAGCGGGAGAGTATGAACGAGAGGACGAGAGAGCAAGGGATCGGTGTGAGGGGTCGGTCTTGGGGGAGGGGGAGGGTTCCGTCCGGGAGGGGCAGCAGAGTCCGGGTGAGAGCGCAAGGGACAATGCGCACGTGTGAGGGCCGAGAAAGCGCAAGCCGGAGGGCGAGAGGGCGAGAGGGCGAGAGGAAGGGCTCGGGTCGAGGGTCGGTGTGAGGGGTAGGTAGGAGGGGTCGGTCTCGGGGTCGGGGTCGGGGTAAGTCCGGAGTAGGGGTTCCGAGCGAAAAGGTGAGAGAGAGAGAGAGTTGGTGCGTGAGAGGTCGAAAGAGTGCGAGCGCGGGGATGAGAGAGCGAGGACTCGGTGCTAAGGGTCGGTGCTAGCAGTCTACCCGAGGGGTCGTCTTGAGGGTCGGTCCCGGGAAAGGGGGCTAGTCGAGTGCAACCGGAGGGGGAGAGTAACCGCGGCGAAACAGGGCAAGTGAGGAGAGAGAGAGAGAACGCGAGAGAAGCCAAGAGGGTGAGTGGGAGGGGTCGGCTCGGGGTCGGGACGAGCGCTCGGTCCCGGGGCTCGGGGTAGGTGGTCGGTCTAGGGGTAGCGAGTCCGGTCAAGTTAGTGTGGGCGAGGACAGCAGCGGTAAAATAGAGGGCCGGGAGGAAAAGAGGAGGAGCGAGAGCAGGGGGAGGACTCGGGTCCGAGGTGGGGGACAGAAGCGAGCAAAGGGAGGGGGAGTTACCCGAGTAGCCGGCGTAGGAGATGGCGAGACCCGGAGGGAGGGTCGATGAGAGGAGCAGATAGCAGTGGGAGGGGGTGCGCAACTAGGGCGAGAGGAGAGAGCTAGGGCAAGAGGAGAGACGAGCGAGAGGGAGGGAGCTCGAAAGAGTGGACCAAGGGAGAAGGAGAACGGGCCCAGAGTGGGGGAGCCGCAAGAGGAAGGGAGGGTGGGCCAAGGGGGTAGGCCCGAGTAGGAGAAAGAGAGAGTGGGTCGAGAGGGTGGACCAAGGGAACCCGGGCAGCGGTAATAGCAAACGGTCGAGTTAGGAGTCGATCCCGGGGGTCGGTCGTAGGGTCGGGTTCGGGAGTCTTAAAAAAATCACAAAAAATCGTAAGAATTGCAGAGACAAAACGAGTAAGGCCCGAATGCTCGTCAAGCAACGACTTAGCCTCCAGGGAATAACAAGTCGCATCTCTGTCCACACAAGGGGCTATCCTACGGGGTTCGGAACCAATTCGCATTCCGCGACAGCTTGGCCTCCGGGAGCCGAAAATCACGTTCTCGATCCCCTAAAGGAGTACCCTTCAAGAAATTATCACCCAAGCACTTTCAAGCCTCGGGAGCCGAAAGGTCGCGCAAAGACCCATTCCGCCATGGGCACTTGCACTCCCGACAGAAGGTTAGGAGGTCGTGTTCTCCGTGGGATGTTCCCTAGCTAGACTCACGCATTTTTGAACCTTCGGGAACCGAAAGGTCGCGCAAAGACCCATTTCGTCATGGGCACTCGCACTCCTATCTTCGAGGTTAGGAGGTCGCGTTCTCCGTGGGATGTTCCCTAGCGAGATATCTATACTTAAGCACTTTCAAACCTCCGGGAGCTGAAAGGTCGCGTAAAAATTACTCTTTAAGCCCAAGGGACTAAGTGAAAATCATTCATCACAACAAAGCGCCAACGACAAGATAGGAAAGCGAAGAAAAGCAAAGCCGACAAAGCAAACTTCATTCATTCATTAGAGATAAGAGCGCGCGACGTGCCATTACAAGGAAAGCAAAGCGTCTAAAGTTCAAAGATACTACGCTACAACACGGTTACATTAATACGCTACGGTTACACTACTCGGATGAAAGGATAGCAACGATCGCCATCTCACTTGTCCTTCGGAAGGTTCCTTTTCTTCTCCGCCGAAGGTTCCTCCTCTTCTCCGCCGGAAGGTTCCTCTTCTTCTACGCCGGGAGGCTACTTCCCTTTTCCTTGGGCAAGTCCCTTCGGCCATGATAAGAGGGAGTAGGAGGGCATCTACCGACTCACCACTCTCCAAGGGAGGATTAGATGACGAGCCAAGGCCGGGAGTGGTTCCTCCTCCGGTAGCAATGTTCGCCGAAGAATTAAGGTTCGCCGATTGAAGCTCAATGATACGATCGTGGTTGCACTCCACCAAGCCTCAAGTATACCCCACTCGGGACGGATTGCAGCTTGAAGCAACCTAAGACACTCCGAATCATCGTTGATCAATCCCGCCTTCGAGCGTCGTTGATGAGAAGTCGATAGAACACCTCCACGACTAAGGATGGCCGGCGATGCTCAATCGCCGCTTGCTCGGCCTCAGCTCGGTTGAAGCCGGGGCACAACTTTTCATACCCAATAGGAAGCTCCCGGCGATCATTGTCTCCAAAGCAAGAGAAAGGAGAAGAATGAAGAATGAAAATTGGCTATCCTTCTCAAGATTTACCCCCTATTTATGTAACGCCCCAGCTACCATTACTTACTAATTCCCTAATTCGAGAATATTAGGTAAGGTCGCAGTGGAAGTTAACGATCGAAAGCGTTACCGCCGCCATAACAAAAGACAAGGCTGAATTAAAATACCATAATAACCGAGTGTCTATTAATTATGCTTCAGTAAGTCGTGGAAACATTAAAAGCTACGTCGCAGGGTGTCATGCCGACTACTTAAGTAAACCAATCCCAAAGTACGGTTCTGCTACATATTTACGGATATTAGCGGCCAATACAACAGATCTGCGATAGGAAATACGCATCATTTAATTATAACCCAAGGTCAAACCCGAAATTAGCGAGGACGAGAATCACTGTGAGCATCTAACCCATCACATAACAATGATAATGAGGTATCTAGCTAGGTCTTGCTCCCGTCGAGCTTCTTAGGTGAAGGACTGTTCACGGATGCTTTTCCTAAAAACAAAAACATCAAAATAATTCGAAGAATGAGTCAAAACTCGATACGAACATTCCTATACAGATCAAATAATTTTGAAACACATTGATTGGGCGCACGCATTTCGGTTCATTTTAGTTTGAAATCAAGGGGAGAGAATATGAGTAAAACTTGCTTGCTGGTTATTATCTCGAAAGTGGAACCCCTTGATAATTGATACGATCTTTGAATAGGTGCACACCCCTCGGCCGACCGAGAACCCGAGTTGACACCGCGCGGGTGGAATTGGAGGGCATAAGCCCCGAAAATTGGTAATTGAGCGGGGTCCACTTAATTAGGTGACAAAACCTGATTTGCAAATGATTCATTATTAGTTATTTATATAAGAAATGTTGAGATTTGCTGAAATACGTGAATTTTCGAAGGGTACAGGCAATGAACGTACTCGAATTGAGAATGTTTGTTTCTCCCCTTTTATAAAAATCTAAGTTACCAGCTATCCAAGCAACTGAAGCGGCCTCGGTTATGTTTCAAATAGATTTCTATTGTTAATAATGTTTTTCTTGAGTTTTAATACTTGAATTTGTATTTTCTTGGCGTGAATTGAAAAGGTTTATATATATATACATGTATAATCAATCAATTATCTTTATTATATTCATTAAAAAGATGTGAAACATGCTCTTAATAATTCTTATTATTGCTACCCACATTGTTGTTATCATTATTATTATCAATATTATTATTATTATTATTTGATGCAATTAATCCGATTAATCTGCCGAGCTCAACTTATCTTTCGATCCTTATCCCTAACGTAATTTCTTTATTCCTCATTTATCGAGTTCAACCCATAGCTAAGTGATTATTCAATCTATCAATGCCTTTCCATAGGAAGGCTTCAAAATTAACCAAATTGCTCAAAATTCATACATATACCAACTTAAGGTCATGAGCATTATTCTCACAACAAAATTCACATTCACAATCACAATTAGGCAAACTTAATGCTCCAAGTTTTCTCGCACACCTCTACATTTACACATCATTGACTTTAAGTTCTACATGCATATTCCCCTTTCGTTTGATCGATATAATCATTCCCAAAATATAACAAATCCTTCAAATTACTCAATTTCTATAACAAGACATCCTTAACCTCATCCACTAAATCATAATTTCCCAAAAGGAGTCACATTCATTCACATTTATACACAATCAATCCATCAAAATGCTACAACCCAATCATCCACACCAATTCGAATTTTCCGAATTCGATCTTTAAATTCACTCAACAAACATATCTCTAAATCATATACTTCAAGTTACAATTACAATTGCTTAAATGAATAAGGAGCTTGATAATTTAGGGTTTAGCGTTTACCTTCAAATTCGGAGAGGAGGAGTAAAGGAAGACGAGCAGGGGTGGTGGTGCGCGGCGAGCTGTACTCGGCGACCACCGGCAGAGGCGGCGACTAACTCCGGCGGCCGCTGCGGTTAGGGGTTGGCTGCTAAGTGGGCCGCGGCAGAGGAATCGGGAAGCGGGGAGCAGACGCGGTAAGAGAAAGAGAGGAAGGTAGCGAGCGACGAGAGAGAGAAAGGGAGGAAGAGAGAAGGCCGGCGCCGGTCCTCTAGCCGGCGTCGGTCACGCCGGTGGTCGGAGGAGGGCGTCCGCGAGGAAGGAGGGGCAGGGGTACGACGGGAGGGGCAGAGGAACGGGAGAGGTAGAGATGAAGGAAATTGATGCTCGAAATCTCCCAATTACATTTATCTCCGATTTTTAAAATTCTTTTTTTTGGTTTTTATACAAATTCCAGAGAAATTCATTTACGGATGTCTCCTTCAAAAAAAAATCTGATTTGTTTATTTTATTATTTTGATTTTATTTTGATTTATTTATTTATTTATTATTATCATTATTATTATTTTCTTATTGTTACTTTTAAATTTTATTTAAATAATAATATTTAAAAATTATAACCTTATTATGAGATTTTTATTAGGACCACTTCGTCACCTTAGTTGCATAACATATATAAAAATAATTTAAATATAAAATATTGAATTGAAGTGCACGCGCTCAATGATATTAATCTCGTAATTGATAAGATAAATAATATGATTTAAGGTTGGGTTATTACAATTTATAAGAACTTGGGGTCATAAAGGCACAGCGGAGTGGACTCCACATTCCACCTACTACCTCGGGAGGCATGTAGGTAAAACATGAGAGGCTAAATGATTCGAGTATTTTTGGACAGCTCTGACTCAACCGCCACGTCACCAGCCAACCGTGCCTAATCAGTCAAATAAGGGAGGAATCAGCCCAAACCAACCCTTGACGGGTCAGGTAAAAGCCCAAAGCCCATTAGGGCTCTGGTTTCCCCTAAACCATGGTAAAGTACTTGTTTACCCCTTTAAAATCTCCTATAAATACACACCACTTCCCAAATCCCAAGGGACACGTTATGTTCAAGAAGTCTCATCTTTCGATAATCTGACCTCCAAGCTTTCTAAGCTCTCAACATCCATCAACATTATCAACATTCATTAACGTTCATCAACGTTCATCCACACTCATCCCGAGAACTTCCATCTTCGGAAAACTTCGGACTCCCAAGGAATCTCCCCACGCACATCGAGGAAGATCTCCTCAATCCATTCAACTTAATTCCCTACTAACTTGAGCGTCGGAGGGCGTTCCCAGGATCCACCACTCGGGGCTTCGCCTTTTGCAAGTTCAAGCGGTCGCCACTCGGACTCGGATCGATCGTGCCACGTCCACGGAACCGGAGTGATAAATCTTTCCTCTCTCTGAATCATCATCCACATCATCAACTCAGTTTTCCTCGAAAACACAACTTAAATTACAACATCTAATTATCTAATTAATTAATTATAATATGAATTTGTGACATAATTTACTTAAAAACCGAGAATAAGAGAAATATCTCAAAAGGGGTTTTTTGAGTTCAAAAAGATGATATTTTTAGTACTTTTTATGTCTTATTTTATTCATATTAATTATTAATTTAGGATTTTTAATATAATTTATTTTATTTTTGTAGGAAATGTGAAAAATACCAAGAAATGAATAAAAGGACTGAAGTTTGAAGAATTGGAGGGTCGTGTGCACTTGGCCCAGCTCGGGCCCAAGTCTCTCTTTATCCGAAGCCAGCTTCCTCCTTTCGGGCTCCCTCAACCAGCAAACCCTAAGCCCACATCACTTCCTCACTTAAACTCCTCTTCCTCACCAGAACCCTAATCCCCCAAAGTCCCTCTCACGTCACTCTGCTTCCTTCACCAAACGGAACCGCAATCCTTCACGCCTCTACTTCTTCGGTCCCCCTCAACACCGAACCCTAGCCACAGTCTTCCTCTTCCTCGCTGCTACCCCACGCTGCCCAGAAACCGAGTCCTCTTCAACCTCTCTTCCTTCTTCCTCTCGGCATCCTCACGACCGAAAGCCATTTCATTCAAACATGCTTCATCCATCTTCACGCAGAAATCGTTTCCCCCTCTAACTCTACCTCTCTTCGGGTTTTGCTGCTACAAGAAGACCTCAAATCGAACTGGAACTCTATCCACAACCTGAAGGAGCGTTCAAGAAGCGACCTGGGCAAGGCTATAAAAGGCGAGACAGAGCGGAGACGGGAGGAGGCCGAACGGGGGCGAAGGTGTGACAGACAGGAGCCCTCCAAGGTCCAAGTTTTCAGATTTAGTTCTTCAATTCTGTAGTTCTAATTTCTCAAATCTTAGTTTCCTAGTTTGGAGTTTTCAGTTCGTAACTTTGCAATTTAGCTCTTCAGTTCTGAATTCAATTGATGTACTTAAAGTTCGGGGCTATTGGTGTTGGATCGTTCTATTGATTCTGAGTTGTTATTGGAACCGAGTCGCTAGTATAATCTTCTAAATTTTGCTTCTTGATTTTCAGTTTCTGTACTTTCAGTTTTGATAGTTTGATTCTGATTTAGTTGCATTGTTTAGTTTTCGAATCTGGTGGGTGTGGTTCTGATTGCCTTTCGCTTGCTGGAATTTACTAATGCCAGAGTTAATCTTCTGATTTTCTGTTTCTGGGATGTTGAGTTTAGTTTGTGGTTAATTCTTTTTGAGTTCATGTTTAGGTTAGTTATAGTTTGAAGTTTTCAGTTCCTATTAGCAATTTGTTAGTCATTTGGTTTAGTTAATTTAAGATTTTAGATTTAAGTCTTCAATTCCAGTCGCAACCTGATTTTAATTTAGTTTATCTCCGTGGTTCGACAAATTTCCGTATTTTACCTAAAATTCACTCCAACAAAATGGTGCCATTACCGGGAATGGCGGTAATTGAGATTAGATTGTAAATCAAGTTTGTGAATTCTTGTTTGAGTCTTAGTTTAAACTTCAGTTTCTATTTTAGATTCATATTTTGGCTGAGTGTCTTAGATTTTTGTTTATTTTTTATTTTTATTTTTTATATTTGGAGTTAGTTTCTGTTATGTTTGTTTTAGTTTTAGTTATGATTTAGTTTTAGTGCAGTTATTTTATATCTTAGTTTAAATTTGTCTTTATTTTTGTTTTAGTTTTAATTATTTTATTTTTGAAAAAAAAATCAGAAAAGAGAAAAAGACTAAAAATCAGAAAAGAGAAAAAGACTAAAAATATATTTGTGGGGTGATTAGTGCATAGAGAAAATGATTGAATTTGGACCATATGAGAGAACTTTGAGTGATATCTTTTGTCCTTCTAGGGATTTAAATCTTCATGTTTTGACTTGCCTAAGTTGGGATTTGATGTGACTCTTTTAATTAAACTAGAATATATTTAAATGTTGTTAAAATTCTATGGTTTTGAAGATGTATAAATGTTTTTGATGGAATTTGATGAAGTGATCTCTATGATGCATTTTCCCAATATCTCCGATGATGAAATAAGAATGAGATTAATTCCTTTTAATTTAAAAGATGATGATAAAAGATGATGTATATCTTAAATGCTAATTTCGTTTATACTCGGGATGATTTTGTTAGAACGTTTTTGAGAAAATATTTCACTAATAGCAAAATTGTAAAGGTAGGGAATTTATTTAGTTGGATAGACAATTATTTTGGAATTACTTTGAAAGATTTAAAAATTTGTTGGCCCAATATCCTCATTATGGTTTAGAACAGTGGCATCTGTGCTAAATTGTTTACAAAGGATTTGACCAAAAGACCAGGACTATGCTAGAGTCCATGTGTCAAGGTGGTTTTCTTTCTAAGAGTAGTGCAGTTGCTTGAGAATTTTTCAAGGATTTAGCAGGAAAAACTATGCAATGGGAAACCATTAGAGATGAAAGTTTGAGTTCTAAGATTAAATGGTGCAAAAGGGGGTATGCATATTGTTTCGATATGAGTCACCTTGACTCTAGAGTTGCTTGAACTTGAAAACATATAGAGGGGATTAAGCTGTTTAACCCTAATCTTTTCAAACTCTTTTGGTGTCATGTTCCCATTGTTAGAGCTTAGATTACCTTTTTAATACTTGTCCTTACTTGGTTACAAGCCAAGAACAATTGCAAGTGAATGTCTGTATTTCAAATACCTAAGTTTGACCCTTACTCTCCTACCTTTAATGAAGGGTGGAAACATCACCCTAATTTTTCTTGGAGTAGTGGACTTAATGCTATAGGTCAAGAGATGCCCCAATCCACTTTGTTTCATCCTCACTCTTACCGGAGGCCGACTTATCCGAGTTGTGCCTAATGCACCTAGGCGACCACTTCCCATTACTCGGACCCTACCTCCTCCCGGTTATACCGATATTGATGAAAGAGTTAACAACGTGGAGAAAATGATGAAAAGTATGATTGAACAGTTGATCCAACTTAAAAGAACTTTTCCTAGTCAACCGTAGCTGAACCTTAGCATTGCCACTTCTCCTTCTAAGGAGTCGTTTGTGAATGATAATGTGAGTGACAAAGGATTATATCCTCATATTTTGGTCAAAAATTCATCTCCCACTCTTCTTCTCGAGATACTATTTCATCCAAGTATTTCAAAAGACACTACCGATAGTGTTCCTCTAAAAACCTTTGCCGATTTTTCCGAAATAGAGGAAAGTAAGGAGAAAGATACTACGGCACAGTGAGAACCTTCACCTCCTATAGATTCTTCCTCTCCTACTGTTAAACTAGTTAATAATCTTGAAATGCATGTTAGTTGTGAAAATGAGCATGATATACCTATTGAATCAAAGATCTTAATAAAAAAGGATGTTTGTTTTGAGCAAATTGACCATGATAATTTTTTAGTTCATCCCGAGTCCTTTTCTATTGATCCCATCATAACTAATCATCAATTTGAACTATTTGAGTCCATTCTTTATGAGTATAAAACTTTTGAACCTATTGGTTCACAATTTGACAAGTTGAAACAGACTCCTAATGATGTTATAGTGATATTATGGATATATTCTTTTTGGCACAAACTCTCGAGTTTTTGTTACTTTTATTTTGCTGAAAGTTCTTCCTGTAGATTTGATAAATTGATACATGCTTTAATAAGATTTAAATTGAGATAGCAGACTTAAATTGATATGGAGTGGTTGATGCTTCATGAGTTTTCATTTGAACTTATTTGAAGACTTTAACTTAGGTGTACCATACACCTAACCTAGTATAATAGTCTACTCTCTTTCTATTTTATTTTATTTCGTACATATTTGATACTTTATTCTCTTTTTCTTTTTTTTGAATCATGTCTTTTTCTTTATTTGCTTTTGAGTCCTTTTATTTTATAAATATTTTTAGCTTTATTTTTCTTTGAGGTTCTTCTCACTCACAATGAGGATATTGTTAAGTTTAGTCGTGGGGTGGGAAATCTTCCTTTTGAAAAAAAAATCCAAAAAGATTTTCTTTTATTTTGGGAGATATTATATATATTCTCATTGATTTTTGAACCATAGTGACTTAATTATTAGATTGTAAAAAGGGAAATATACTTGATGAGAATTAATGAGAATTTGGCGAGAGATGGGAGGAGGCCAAATAGGGGTGAAGGTGTAACGGACTTGAGCCCTCCAAGGTCCAAGTTTTTAGATTTAGCTCTTCAATTCTTTAGTTCTAATTCCTCAAATCTTGTTTCCTAGTTTTGAGTTTTCGGTTCAGTAATTTTGCAATTTAGCTCTTTAGTTCTAAATTCAATTGATGTACTTAAAGTTCGGGGCTATAGGTGTTGGTTTGTTCTATTGATTCCGAGTTGTTATTGGAACCGAGTTGTTGGTATAATCCTCTAAATTTTACTTCTTGATTTTCAGTTTTTGCACTTTCAATTTTGTTAGTTTGATTCCGATTTAGTTGCATTGTTTAGTTTTCTAATCGGTGGGTGTGGTTCCGATTGCCTTTCGCTTGCTGGAATTTACTAATGCCAAAGTTAATCTTCTAATTTTCTCGTTTCTAGGATGTTGAGTTTAGTTTGTGGTTAATTCGTTTTGAGTTTATGTTAGTTTATGTTAGTTATAGTTTGAAGTTTTCGGTTCGTATTAGCAATTTGTTAGTCATTTGGTTTAGTTAATTTAAGTTTCTAGATTTAAGTCCTAAATTCGAGTCGTAACTTGATTTTAATTTAGTCCATCTATGTGGTTCGAGAAATTCCTGTACTTTCCCTAAAATTCACTCCAACAGGGTTAGAGGTGGAATTGGGTGGTGGAGGTTCGATGGTGGAGCAAGGGTGTCGAGGCGGCGGTGTTCGGCTTAGAATGGCTATTAAAGGGCGGCGCCAACCCCGACCGGTAGCGACAGTGGCATGAGCTCCTGTCCCGCCCTTGCCGGCATGAAACGAGAGGAAAGAGGAGGGAGGAAAAGGGCGCCGGCGGTAGCAAGGTGGTGGCCAAGGGCGACTTACTAGTGGCGAAGGGGCCGGCGACGGTTGGCCGGCGGTGGCGGCAGCGACAACGAGTGGCGATGAGTGAGGGAAGTGAAGGAGGTGAGGTGAGAGTGTTGGAGCTTGTGTGTTTACTTCGTGAAAAAATCGGTTTCCTCACCTCTCAATAATTTATTTTTGGGCCAAATGACTTCTAGAAAATCCTATTCTTCCCCTTTTCCCTTTTTTTTTTTTGTCTTTTCAATTTACTATTTCCTTATCCCCTAACTATTGCCCTTACCACATGGTTAAATATATAACCATACATTTGGCTAAATTTTATTTGTTATAATAATAATTTTTTTATATATATTTTATTTTATTTTATTTTTGCTTATTATTTTAAATTATTCGGGTTCGGTTCGGAATGAAATTATTCGGACATATATACATTTCGTGGTACATACGTAAATTTATAAGAATTACCCTTTATTGCGATTATCAAATTGTTTGTACCTTTTATTTCGGTTTTGAATTTTTGCACGACTCACTCGCTCTTAAATAATATTAAGACGATAAAAAACAAATTTAGAGTAATTAAATACGATTAAAATTCAGGCTGGTAGACCCCCTAAATTAAGTTTCGTCCTCAAAGCTGTGATATGTTTGTAACACACATTTGGAATAGTTACGTAAAACAAGTTTTGTTTCGTGTGTCTGCGATTTTTACAGACTTCAAAATTTTGTATTGGATTTGCTTTCATTTGATTCCTTCTTTAGACTTTACCATGCTTAGCAAAATTACTGCTAATAGCATATTTATATTAAACTAACTTCACAAAAACTTATAACTCTCCAAGTCCATACCATAATTCCTAAATATCATGTGTATTCTTCCAAATTCAAATGACTTAAATAGTACTTGCGCATAACTTTCACATCTCACTATTTGTTCCATGGGTAATCTCATATGAAATTTTATGGGATATGCAAGGGCTCTATATGTAATTACCATATAAACTTTCAGTAACATAGAAGAATGAATAGCACCTAATCAATTAAAACGATGATGACCTCAAATGAAATATAAACCTACCAATTTCGTTGTCTTTGAATCAACAATTTCATTCCTCTTCATCACATAGCCCTTCCTACTTGGTAGTTACTCGGTAAATACAGGCGACTTGTTGCTTTTAGACATTTGAATTGGGCCTTTGGCCGCTGAGGAGGCTTGATAGGACAATTCACAATTATATGGCCTAGATCTCCACACCAATAACGGACTCGGTTCCTACTCGCATTTCGAAGTGTCGTGGTTCATCCAACCACACTTAGTACACTCGTTTTCTATCGGCAGTTGGCCCTTGAGCTTCAGCTTTAATGACCATAGGTTTCTTGCTAGGTGTTTCGTCCATTGAGTCTCTTTTTTCATTCCATCTTTTATTAAAAGTACCCAAGTTTGTCTTCCTTAATTCGATTTTCACACGCTCTATTTCAGCCGCATGTTCATATAATTCTTGGCTTGTTTGTACCGGTGTCCTGCTAAATGATCCTTGATATATGGAGCTAACCCTTCTTCAAATCTTATCATTCTCATATGGTCACTCGGCCACATATTCTCGAGGCAAATCTTGAAAGTTCTCGCAAACTTGCTAGCATATTCCATCACCGACAAATTACCCTACCTTAACTCCAAGAACTCTTTTTGTTTTTGCCTTCATAAGGGGACTGGGTAAAATTTTGCTCTTAGTTCCTCAATGAACTTGTCCCACGTGCTCTCGAGATGTTGGAACCTAGTCATTACAGTTCCCCACCGGATATCAACTTGTCCGGTGAGGTAAAAAGCTACAATGTTTACACGCTTAGTGTTTGGTACCTCGACCACATCGAATATCTTTTCCATCTGCCTAATCCATTCTTCTAATATCATTGGATCCATTCTCCTATCATAAGTTTTTGGATTTTGTTTGGCAACCCTTTCGAAAAATTTTCCCTCCTTATCCGAATTATTGGATTTCGATTCTTTAATTTTCTTTGTCACCATAGCTATAATAGTCCCGAATAACTCAGGATCTATATCTTTAAGTACTCCTTTTTGTTCGTCCTCCTTCTTACGCATATCACTCTCGTTTCTTGATGAGGGGTTGGAGGGCTATAGTTAATTGATTGAGAATGCATAGATTCCATGTTGTTTTCTTGTAGTTGATTTCTTGGAACACTCTCATTCTGGTTCGACATTCCGTTTAATATGAAATTAAAGACTATAATTAGTTCTAATTTTCCTTTCCAATCCCTAGAACTATTAACAAGATATAAATTGTTTGATACTTAATACTGGCTGCGCAAGTGACACATGCTGATATGTAAAACTTAATTAATAACTCAAGGCATAATATACCTTCATTAGTTTACCGTAGTCTTTATGGTTCTAATAAGGGTATTTATTAGTCACTACGAGAATCTATTTTCGTTAGTTTTCCTTCAACACCAACATAGAGGGTTGAAGGGGTTAGGTTAGTTGGTGGTTTAACCTTCAAACCTTCAACCTCTTTCTCCACTCCATTATTTTCTTCAAATGCTTTCATCCGAACTCATTTGAATAGTTTTCAAGGATGCCCAAATATTAATCACGCTTGGGGTTTTTTTTTTCCAACTCCATCCTTGTCCTCCTCCCTAAAATTTCATGGTTTCCATGCAGCTTGCTGCTCCCTAATCATGTATTCTATGTTTCTCGTTTCTCCCATTTCCTCATTATGAGAATCTTGTATACTTCATCATATGTCCGCAACCTCACTAATCCCAAATAATCACCAAGATAAACTACTCACTCATATGCCTATATATAAATAGGTACAAACTAGCCGAATTCTCCTTATTAATTATTCATTGGGGATCTCAAATAATATCGTTAAAATCCATCATACCCATGCAAACATTTCTGCTCCTAAGTAACTCCAATATCTTTCGATACTTATATCCCAAAGTCACGACCTTAGCTCGATACCACTTCGTAATGCCCCGATATACTCACTATATAAAACACTCTCATGCAATATATACACTATAATAAGGTGCCTGAAAATCACGTCATAGTAGGGCATTACCGCCGTCCCTCTTCGAGAGACTAGGCTAATTACAATATGACAACACGATAACCTTTTTAATTTACACCGAACACTTACATTTAAAGTCCCATAACATCATACCCAATATTCATACAAACATAACTTACACCACCAGCATAAGTTCTTTCTCCCTAAAATAAAGTTTATCATTTTAACAATTATGCCCATCAATGAAAATAAAACTCCATAAGCGAATTAAATCCACAAGAGCTTCTCAACCAAAACAAACCATCAAAAGCTAACTATAATATACCCAAGAGTAGGGCTAATGCACGATCACTGTTTTGAGTCAACATTTTCGGATTCCTTTACTCTTGTCACTTTTTGCCGAAAAACTACGCTGATGTACCTCGAGTTCTTGTCAAACTATTTTTAGACCCAAAGTTCTGAAAAATGATTCTAAGTCCCCCTAATTTATGTGTAAACTATATTTAAGGCCCAATTCCGGTCTGGAGATGTAAAATGTCTATAATACCCCTCATTTCTCTCCTCCTTCCCTCTCTCATCCCCTACTCGCTCTTTCTCTCTCTCCCTTTCTCTCTCTGCTGTGCCTCACTTGCCTGTTGCTCTCTCGGTTCATCTTCTTTGCTTCTTCCGCCCTCTCTCGTCCCCTGCTATATGTTTAATTTGACACCTAGAATACATATTCATCATCACATTGCTCAAGTGAATCGAACCGCCACATAGCAACCTCGGTTTTAAAAGCAAAGCCATGAATCTACTTGCCTTCTCTTACATCCCTCAATGCTCCCAATATGGCAGTCAAATTAAACTCATTCAATTCCAAACCCAACCCTCTCATGGCCACAAAAACCTCTCTAGCCTTCTCAAGCTCAGCATTCCAAACATAACCATTAATCATGGCTGTCCAAACCACACTATCCACATCCAAACCCGCTCAAATGAAACCCAAACTTGACACAAAGTGAATGGGCAATAATGATTTTCTTCAAATTGTCACATGATTTGATCAATGAGCTCAAAGTATATCTATCCGGTCTCAATCCATAACAAGTCAACTTACTGTACAAGGAGAAACACGCCGACGATCTGCTAAAATTGGGCATACCCGGAAAGAAAAGCATTGAAAGAGACGATATCAGGATTAGAAACATCAAGGAGAAAGCAAAGTGAGTGGGAGAAGTCACCCAATTTGGAGAAATGGGTGATGAGAGACGTAGCGAGGTAGGTGTCAAGGACATGGTCGGACTTGAGGAAGAGGGCGTAAGTTTGGTCGGTAAGGGGAGGAGAGGAGAGAGAAAGGGAGAGCTTGATAGCTTGAGGGTGGAGGTTTCGGGCTGTGAGGGATGTTATGGAGGAGAAGCAACAAAGTTGCGGAGCGATGGAGATGAAGATGATGCTAATGGGGAGAGAGAGAGACGGGGGGGAATTAATTTAAGGGTATTTTGGGGCTTTCAAATATAATTTTGAAAATTCCTGCCTAAACAACCGTTTTTCCGACGTCATTAGTCGGAATTGGGCCTTAAATATAGTTTACATATAATTTAGGGGGACTTAGAATAATTTTTCGAACTTTGGGTCTAAAAAATAGTTTAACAAGAACTCGAGGTACCTCAGCGTAGTTTTTGCTTCTTGACCAACATTAACATGCTTTTCTTTCCCTAAAAACATTTAAGAAAACATAAAAACAAGAATGAACCATAGGTCCAATGACGTTACCCCGGTATTGTAAAAATATACTATAAGAGTTAGTGAGCGCGCGCAGATAATTGAAGTAAGTTTCAACAGGTATTTATGTGTAAAGCGTGGTAAATTCACTTCACATAAATCATTGGAATAGTTTAGGACCCGATTCTGTACATGTGGTTGCCATGATGATTATGTGGGATCATCATACATGTACTCGTGATCTGTATAAACAATTCATTTGTCCCGATTGATCAAGGAGGGCCCCTATGAACTTTAATTGTGATCTATAACTCGTGATCGTAATAAATTTATTGTGAACTGTGAAATGGGTCCAAAATATTTCTATGATTGAAAACTTTAAACTCATTAGTACAGATAAGCATTTTGGGAAAGGTACAAGTAATAACGTACCTTTTAATGCATTTTCTCTCCTATATAAGCTTCTTGATTACCACGTTTGTGACTCGTTTGTGTTTAGAGAACGACTTTTATAAGTCATATTCGTTTAATTAGTGATCAATATTACCTATATACTTTGTATTCTTTGAACTCTTGTTACTTAAGCTAACCATTTTCCTTGTCACTCTTAAGGACCTTCATGTTTGTTTACTTCCTTAGTTAATTATTAAAGAATCCCTCGGTAACTTAATACTTTCTAATAAGTTCTATGACAAAATAATCAAGCAAATTTTGTATTTTCCTTTCATTGTATTTGGCCATGGAATATTACATCCCGAAATTTTACAATTCCATTAGTTAACTCGTAATACCAATACACCATCATTTCAACCCATCATTATCACGTGAAGACTCGGACACTTGCTCTATATATTTCGAGTCATGCAAAAGAATCGGGTATAACGATGTCATTCATATAGTGTTTTGATTCCAAGGCATTCTCTCGTGTCGTAGAAACTTACTTGAGTGAAATAAGTATCTTTTCTATGCGATTCGGCCTTCACTTATCTCTTTAATCGCTTTTCGGTTAGCGACTCGAAAACTTGTTCTTTATTCCGAGTCCACTCTCTCTCAGAATCGACTTATGTTTATATACTCTATTGTTTGCAAAGTCGGCATTCATAGTTCTTTTCGTGCTTAGTCTACATCAAGTGTTTCCCACTCGATATTTGTTGATAGAACTTGATTCCTTGCTTAAGACTAAGTCTTATGGAATTCCGAGTATCATGGATATTAGACTCGGAAAGTTCCATTTCTTTTCGACTCGAATAATCTGTTTGTTAATTATCTTGATTATTTTTATTATCTCGTGTCTAACCTTGGACCAAAGTATTTTATACTTTGAGAACCGAAGGTGTTTTACTTTTGTAGGTTATTCAATCGAGGATATCTTTTCAAATTACAAAAGTAGCCGAAGCTTGAACATCAAATCACCAGCGAGATATAGCTTTTCACCATCCTCGCTCTAGTCCCGGAAGATTGTGTCGAAGCGCATGCGCTTCCATATCCGAAAAGCTGGAAGGTCAAGCTTAACGATGGTTTTCACCACACTTTTCAAGACACAACCGATGGTTTTGGGACTTCCAAGAGAGTTAAACCGTTGTCCAACGACCATATTTTCAACGGATACTTTACGAGTGACTCGAAAGCCCTTATCAACGGTCACGAGAGGACTCTCGATCAGCGAGATGAAGATAACGGCTACTCTGCTCGGTTATTTATAAATAGAAGCCACTTCACAAGACTTGAAGATAGCGGAACATATTGTCAATACTCCAACTTGAACAAAGTTATTGTATTTACTTTCAATCTTCAACTTACAACTCCCACTCTGTAATTCATTACTTTACGAGTTGTAAGGTCTTGTACTCGATTACAAACACTTCTTACATTCTTTGTAAGGTCCCTTGACTAAGTCGTAAGGGTTAACTCAGCTTAGTTGTCCCTAAGCTGTAAGGGTTATCTCGGCTAGGAAGTACTAGATCGGATAAGGGAACTTCGAGTCTAGGAAAACTTGTATAGAGTTGTCCAAGGGAGCAACTCGGGTTCCATCAAGTTCACGGTATTTTGTGGACTCAAAATAGTGGATTTGACTTTGTGTCTGGATTGACACGGGCCGTGGTTTTCTGCCCCGGGAGGGTTTCCACGTAAATTCTCTGTGTTCTATTTCGAGTTCATTCTAGACTCGAGACAGACCTGCTGAACGTGTTTACTCCGATTCATTACATTCCGAGTCCAATATTTTATAACCCCTTGCTTAGACTCGGAATCTGTCTTTGATTCTTCTCTGTCAAAAGGGTGTGTGCTTTTACAAAGAATTTTTCATCACCCTATTCACCCCCTCTAGGGTGACTCGAGACTCTCCCGAGCAAACCTTCAATTGGTGTCGAGCCTAGCCTTTCGGAAAGGATCTAACAGTCCAAAGGTTTAAAGATCGGATGGCTCGAGACACCAGGAGAGTTCGACGAAGGTAGATCTTCCAACGAGGCCACCAAAATTCAAAGGTTCAAATTTCGGTCATCTGGAAGAAGCCGATGGAATGTTTCCTTATGGATCACGACGAAGAAGTATGGGAAATCATACAACAAGGGAACTACATCCCAACGAAGACAGATGAATTCGAGAATTCTTCCAAAGACAAAGGTCGAGTTCACGCCAGCGAAGCGAGAGAAGTTCGAAAGAACTTCAAAGCCATGAACATCCTCATGTGCGCCATAAGCTCGGAAGAATATAATCGAGTCTCTGCTCGTGACTCTGCTAAAGAAGTGTGGGACACTCCGGTCAACACCTACGAAGGTACAAGTCAGGTGAGACAAGCGAAGATCGGCCGAGTATCTTCACAAATATGAGCTTTTCAAAATGGAGCCGAAGAGAACATTACTCGGATGTTCATACGCTTCACTGAGATCACCAACAATCTCAAATCTTTGGGAAAGAAAATCTCCCATGAAGAAATGTGCCGGAAAATTCTCGAAGCCTACCCAAGAAACGATGGGGTCCGAAGGTAAGCTGCCATAGAAGAGGCTCGGAACCTCTCAATCTTGAAGCCGGACGAGCTCATAGGAAAGCTTCGACCCATGAGATACATCCGGAAGAAGAAGAAGCTGAGGGTACTTCCAAAAGGAACATCGCGCTTAAAGCCTCGGAATCCAAAGAAGCAAGTCCAAGCTCCTCGACTCGGAAGATGATCCCATGGCACTCATTGCACGAGGCTTCAAGAGAATGATGAAGCACAAAAGATGGGATAAAAGGCCAAAAGAAGAATTCTACAAAAAGGACAAGAGAGACAGAAAAGGTAAGTTTTCTTCACCCACAAAGTTATCCTTGTCTAAAAATTCTGGATGTTTTGAATGTGGCGGCAAAGACCACATAGTCAAGGACTCGTCCAAAACGAAGAAGGGACAGGAAGAAGAAAAAGGCCATGATGGCAACGTGGAGTGATGAGGATTCATCCGAAGAGGACGAAGACTCGGATGACTCAAAGTGTCCGATGGCGATCAGCGACTCGAAGCGAAAAGGAGTCGGACTCGAGACACGAACTCGAACAATGAGAAAGCTGATCCTCAAGAGGTAATAAACTACTTCCTCAAATTCTCCAAAGTTGATTTAGCTAAATACATCTTTACTTTGGAAGAAAAGTCCAATTCGATTCTTCTCATTTCAAGGAACAACTTGAGTCAATCACTTCGAGAGCACCTTTTTAAAAAATGAATTGGAAAAGCGAGATCGACACTCGGAGAACTCAAGACAAGTGCTCATACTAATGAGGCTGAGTCCGAGTTACTCGAAAAGAAAATGAGCAAGCGAAACGAAGCTCATTGAGTCTCAAGATCTGGTTTTGAAGTTTTCTCAAGGACGGAAGAACCTTGATATGCTCTTAGGATCACAATGTGTCTCATTTCGAAAAGAAGGTCTTGGTTTCAACAAAGAGGAAGAATCTAATTCTTACTCGGAATTGTTCAAAAAGGATTCCGAAGCTGATAAGTTCAAAAGGCTGAGCATGGTCCCATTCATAAAAATGAAAGGAGGACTAAACCCGGACCTATTTACAAAAAGAAACCATTTTCTCCTGTTTCAAAAGGAAAGGTTTTTAAAAGGAAAGAGACACGGACTCGGTTCTCCGAAAAGAAGAAGACTCGAGAATCGGACTAAACCCAAAGTCATTCAAATCGGGTTCGAAGCACCTTCTTCCTCGAAAAGGACCACGAGTAAGGAATGTTACTTGGGTTCGTTAGAGGAAGTGAGAAGGGTTAGATTTTCTCTGTTTTGCGGGTCACTCGAGAAAAGATCAAAAGGACACTGGTACTGGACAGCGGATGTTCTCGACATATGTCGGGTGACCAAGGACTCTTTTCGAGCTGGAGTCATATAAAGGAGGAAAGGTGACCTTTGGTGATGACAACGAAGGGCAAGATAGTGGGCATTGGGAAGATTGGTAATGGAAACAATCCGGTGAGCCCGATCTACCTGGTCAAATGACTAAAATACAACCTACTTAGCATCTCCCGACTTTGTGACAAAGGTCAAGAGGTAAGATTCACTCAATCCAAGTGCTACATCACGAGATGAGACCACCAAAGAGGTAAAGCTCTCGGGTAAGAGATCGGGTAATACCTACATCATCCCTCTTTCGATCCAAGTCGGAACTTATCATGTTTAAAAGCATATCTTCAAGATGATTCTTGGATTTGGCATCGTAGATTAGGTCATATTAGCATGCATACTATCAAGAAGCTTGCATCTCTTGGTGCAGTTAGAGGATTACCTAACCGTGCTTTTGAGAAGGATAAAGTATGTGGAGCATGCACCAAAGGGAAACAAGTCGAGATCTTCATTCAAATCTCTGAAGACAGTTTCCACATCCAACGTGCTTGAATTACTACACATGGACTTATGTGGTGAAATCCCTGTAAAGAGTCTCGGAGGTAAATCTTACATACTTGTTATTATTGATGATTTTTCAAGATTTACCTGGGTGTGTTTTACGAAGCATAAGAATGAGGCCTTCAAGGAGTTCAGCAAGCTCCGTAGAAAGATTCAAGTTGAGTCTCGGACTCGGATTCAAAAGATTCGAACCGACCATGGAAGGGAGTTCGACTACTCGGAATTCTCGAGTTTTGTGACAAGAATGGAATTTCTCACAACTTCTCAGCACCCGAACTCCTCAACGGAATGGAGTAGTTGAGAGAAAGAACAGAACCCTTGAAGAAATAGCAAGGACGATGATGATTGAACACAACTCGCCTTACTATTTACAGGCGAAGCGATAAACACAGCCAACTACACTCTCAATCGATGCCTCATCGGACCCATTACGAAGAAAACACCTTATGAGCTCTACAAAGGAAGGAAGCCAAATATTTCCTATTTCGGATCTTTCGGGTGTAAGTGCTTTGTCCACAACAACGGTAAGGATCATCGACCAAGTTTGATGCTCGGTCGAGACGAAGGAATCTTTCTAGGTTATTCTTCTCACAGCAAAGCTTATCGTATATTCAACAAGAGAACTAACAAAGTGGAAGAAAGTATCCACGTAGTGTTTGATGAGCTTGAACAGGGGAAAACCAAGTGAATCTTCATACTCGGAGCGAAGTTCGAAAGGATGATGACGAAGATGAGTCTATAAAGACTCGGAAGGAGACCACTCGAACGAGGAAGCTCGAGAATGAGACAACTCCGGAGGTCGCTCCGAACGAGCAAGTCAATGAAGAGGATCACACGGAACAAGCTTACGAAGATCAAGCAATTCAACCATCAAACCTGGTGAATCAAAGAAGCTGGTAAAGCATTCAAATTTACTTCCGGGCATCCTCAAGAAAACATTATTTCGATATCAACGAGTGGAGTAAGAACTCGCTCTTCTCTTCATAATCTATGTGCATTCACTTGCATTCATTTCTCTCGACCGAACCCAAAAATGCACTAGAGGCCCTTAATGAACCCGAATGGGTAGAGGCCATGCAAGAAGAGCTAAATCAATTCGAGAGAAACCAAGTCCGGACTCGACCAGCCGACCTTCGACCACCCGAGTTATAGGAACCAAATGGGTTTTCAAAAACAAAGCTGGATGAGGATGGAATAGTTGTCGAAACAAGGCTAGACTTGTAGCTCGAGGTTACAATCAAGAAGAAGGAATTGATTGTGGGGAAACCTTTGCACCGATAGCTAGAATTGAAGCCATTAGAATACTTGTTGGCATTTGCATCCTGCATGCATATTAAATTATATCAAATGGATGTTAAGTGTGCCTTTCTCAATGGTTTTATTGAAGAAGAGGTTTATGTCGAGCGACCTCCTGGTTTTGAAAACTCGGAATTTCCAAATCATGTTTTCAAACTTCAAAAGGCTCTCTATGGTCTTAAACAAGCCCCTAGAGCTTGGTATGAAAGATCGAGCGACTTCCTGGTTCAAAATGATTTCAAAAGAGGTCGGATCGACAAGACTCTATTCATAAAGACCAAAGGGAAAGATTTTCTCATTGTTCAAATATATGTTGATGATATTATTTTCGGTGCTACTAATGAATTTACGTGCGAGAATTTTCACGAGTTGATGAGCCAAGAGTTCCAAATGAGCATGATGGGAGAACTCAATTTCTTCCTTGGGCTGCAAATCAAACAAAACAAAGATGGAATCTTTGTCCATCAATCAAAGTACACCAAGGAACTGCTGAAGAAATACAAACTTCAAGATGCAAAGCACGCATCTACTCCTATGAGCGACGAGTATAAAACTTGACTCGGATGAGACAGGTAAAGCGAGTAGATCGAAACTCTATCGAGGTATGATTGGATCTCTGCTATATCTTACTTCGACCGGACCGGACATAATGTTCGGTGTTTGCTTATGTGCACGATTTCAAGCTAATCCAAAAGAATCACATCTCACTGCGGTGAAGAGAATATTCGAGATATCTTGCGGGCACTCGAGAATCTAGGGCTGTGGTACTCCGGAGACTCGAGCCGAGTCCGGCCGGGTACTCGAGGCGCGTGACTACGCGAGGATACAAAGTAGATCGAAAGAGCACATCCGGAGCTTGCCGGTTTCAGGTCAATCCCTAATATCCTGGCACTCAAAGAAGCAAAACTCGGTAGCTCTATCAAGCTGCGGAAGCTGAATATATTGCCAGCTGGAGCTTGTTGCGCTCGGATTCTCTGGATAAAACAACACTTGAAGAATCTCGGATTATCTCTCAACTCGGTTCCAATCAAGTGTGACAATCAAAGCGCAATCGAGTATCACTAAGAATCCTGTCCAGCAAAAAAAAACAAAGCATATTGAAGTCGGGTATCATTTCTTACGCGATCACTCGGAAAAGGGTGATATTTTACTTGAATTCATTCCGACTAATCTTCAATTAGCTGATATCTTTACTAAGCCACTTGGTGAAGATCAATTCGTTTTATTCGGAATGAGCTTGGCATGTTAAATGCTTAGTTTCGTGTTATGATTCTTGCATTTTTCTGTGCTATGTGCTTTAGTTGTCAATAACCATTGGTTCGAGTTGATCATGTGATACTTGGGCTGATAGTTATTTCTGTGTTTCGAGTCACTCGAAACTTTTACGAGTCAAACTCGGACGTAGAGAAAAATTTGGACATCAAATTTTCTGAAGCTATCTCTAGAACAGTGGAGAGTTTCGGATTATATTTTCAAACTCTTTTTCTCTCTCTTTCTCGAGCGCTGCGATCGGATCTTAACCGCAGATTTCAAACCGTTGTTATCTCAACCGTTGAAGCGGAAGCTGTCACACCGGGCATTAATGATCGATGGACGGGTAAGACGGAACGGAGTTACTTAACGGATAGTGAACGGGCGCGCGTATTCTTTATAAATAACGTCTATTCATCTTCCTCTCGGTATTCTCAAACTCCTTCCCTCTCAAGCGAAAACCCTCTCGCGGAAAGTTGTCTACGTGAGCAGTGTTCCCTTGATCGTCCGCAAGCGTCGAAGAAGCTCTCTCTCTCTCTCTCTCTCGTAAGTTTTCATTTGCTCTCTTCTCATTTTCGTTTTCTTCTCTTCTACACCTCCTTCTCTTTCCTCTTCTCTCGAAAAGTTTCATCTTTTCATCTCTCAAAATGCCTAAAAGAGGAAACCACTCCGACTTTCGGGTTTCTTCATCCTCAAAGAAACCTCGCTCCAACAAGCCAGAAAGCTCAACCCCCTCTAAACCCATTGTCACCCGAGCATCTTGCGTTTGGACGACAAGTTCTTCCCAACAACCAAATTCTCCTGGTTGTCCCATATTCAAACCACCGGAGTCTACCATTTCTTGTGTTTCAGCGAGTTCATCTATCCTGAACTCGTTTCGAGGTTCTATACTCACCTCTCTCACTCTGAAAATGTTCTAACCTCAAGGGTTCGAACATTACCGTTCAGTATCAACACCTCTCTCCTTCACAGATCGTTCAAAGTTTCTTCTCTCTTCTTGAACAGCAACCCTATCCCCTTCATCGAAGTCGCCGACGACTTCTTTGAAAAGTACGCCAAAGAATTCCCTGGGTCCGAAAGAACTTTTACGTGACTCGGTTGAAGTCGAAGCCGAGGCTTCGTGTTTCTGCTGATGAGAACCTTCTTCTCACAGCATTCTAGCAAGGAGAACCCCAACTCCAAGCACCTCAAAGCTCTCTTCGATATCACGGAGGGATACGAAGTCGACCTCTTCCCCTCCATCATTGAGCAAATGGCCGCTGTGCCGGCTCGACTTCAATCCAAGAAGAACACCTCCCTTCCTTTCGGTGCTCTTCTCACCCTTGTCTTCAAACAATTTCAAGTTCCTCTTCCCTCGACCCTAACGCGGTGTACGAGGCGGCCATTGTGGTCGGTAAAAGGAACTCCGAGGGTACGGATACCGGAAACTAACCACGGTGTGCGGGTTCACAACTCGAGCCGAGGCCTCCTTCTCCACCTCGGACTCGAAATCAATCCCTCTCCCTCTTCCCTCTTCACCTGGTGGTGCCTCCACCTCCAGGTGCTTCCAAATCTCTCTCCGCCCTCTTGTCTCCTGTCTTCTTGGACAAGATCACCTCGGTGTCTTCGATTTCGGAGACATGCTCGAGAGGTTTCAAATCTGTCCTTCGAGGGTCGACCATCAACCAAAAGACCGGTCGAGTCCCAGATCCGAGAGCAGCGATCTCTCGTTCTTGAGATGAGAGAGCTGGTTAAGGAGCGAAGGAGCTGGCTGAGCTCCTCGAGAGAGACGGTCCAAGGCGGCTCGGGACCCGGAAGACTCGAGACCCATCCGAGACGTCTTCGAGCCGAGCCCGACCTCCTCGGAGAGCGAGGAAGCCGAGGAAGCGAGAGGAAGAAGCGGCAGATGCGGCGGAGGACGCCGAGGAACCTGCGGTCGAGGCGGCTCCTTCCGGGCCAAGGGAAGAAGAGGCCGTGGCAGCTGGCGAGGGACAACTCGCTCCTCAAGTTCAAGTTGCTTGTACTCGGCTCGGACAGCGATCCGAGTGGGTCGAAAGATCTCGCTCCTCCGGCGAGTCGGCCGGAGCAGCCCCCTCCGGCCCCGAGGTCCCAAGGGAAGAACCCCTCGATCCACTTTCTCCGGGTCGGCCACTCGGAGCCGAGCCCCTGTGGATTGTTCCGGTTCTCCCTTCGCGCGCTCAAGCACATCGTCAAGGTCTTATCGGCGCCGGCGCACCTCCGCCTCCACTCGAAATCCCCTCCCTCCTAGTTGGAGCCATGCACCGAGTCACGATTCCTCGGTGCCTCCAGAATTTACGCTTTTCAAAATTTTCTTTTGTCCGGACAATTTACGTGTATTACTTGTACTTTTCTCCCTTCTTTTTGTTTCTTGTTTTTCTTTGAAAGGCAAGGGGAGAAATGTAGTCGAAAGCTGGTTGTCTTGTCTAGGGGAGTTCTTTCCGCCCTTGTAATATAATTTTTATGAACTGAATGCATTTCATTATTAATTTACGAGTTCTTTCTTTTACGAGTGAATGAGTTCAAGCATACTTTATTTTGCTCCGATATATTGTATATTGCTCTCGTTCAATATGTCTTACTTTTATTCGAACTACTCGGAATCAACCTATTTCCCTCTAACAAAGTTTACGTTTAAGTATGGAATGCCTTTCATCAAAAGGGGAGATTGAAGACTCGGACACTTGCTCTATATATTTCGAGTCATGCAAAAAGAATCGGGTATAACGATGTCATTCATATAGTGTTTTGATTCCAAGGCATTCTCTGTGTCGTAGAAACTTACTTGAGTGAAATAAGTATCTTTTCTATGCGATTCGGCCTTCACTTATCTCTTTAATCGCTTTCGGTTAGCGACTCAGAAAACTTGTTCTTTATTCCGAGTCCACTCTCTCTCGAGAATCGACTTATGTTTATATACTCTATTGTTTGCAAAGTCGGCATTCATAGTTCTTTTCGTGCTTAGTCTACATCAAGTGTTTCCCACTCGATATTTGTTGATAGAACTTGATTCCTTGCTTAAGACTAAGTCTTATGGAATTACGAGTATCATGGATATTAGACTCGGAAAGTTCCATTTCTTTTCGACTCGAGATAATCTGTTTGTTAATTATCTTGATTATTTTTATTATCTGTGTCTAACCTTGGACCAAAGTATTTTATACTTTGAGAACCGAAGGTGTTTTACTTTTGTAGGTTATTCAATCGAGGATATCTTTTCAAATTACAAAAGTAGCGAAGCTTGAACATCAAATCACCAGCGAGATATAGCTTTTCACCATCCTCGCTCTAGTCCCGGAAGATTGTGTCGAAGGCATGCGCTTCCATATCCGGAAAGCTGGAAGGTCAAGCTTAACGATGGTTTTCACCACACTTTTCAAGACACAACCGATGGTTTTGGGACTTCCAAGAGAGTTAAACCGTTGTCCAACGACCATATTTTCAACGGATACTTTACGAGTGACTCGGAAAGCCCTTATCAACGGTCACGAGAGGACTCTCGATCAGCGAGATGAAGATAACGGCTACTCTGCCTGGTTATTTATAAATAGAAGCCACTTCACAAGACTTGAAGATAGCGGAACATATTGTCAATACTCCAACTTGAACAAAGTTATTGTATTTACTTTCAATCTTCAACTTACAACTCCCACTCTGTAATTCATTACTTTACGAGTTGTAAGGTCTTGTACTCGATTACAAACACTTCTTACATTCTTTGTAAGGTCCCTTGACTAAGCTGTAAGGGTTAACTCGGCTTAGTTGTCCCTAGCTGTAAGGGTTATCTCAGCTAGGAAGTACTAGATCGAGATAAGGGAACTTCGAGTCTAGGAAAACTTGTATAGAGTTGTCCAAGGAGCAACTCGGGTTACGTCAAGTTCACGGTATTTTGTGGACTCAAAATAGTGGATTTGACTTTGTGTCTGGATTGACACGGGCCGTGGTTTTCTGCCCCGGGAGGGTTTCCACGTAAATTCTCCGTGTTCTATTTACGAGTTCATTCTAGACTCGAGACAGACCTGCTTGAACGTGTTTACTACGATTCATTACATTACGAGTCCAATATTTTATAACCCCTTGCTTAGACTCGGAATCTGTCTTTGATTCTTCTCTGTCAAAAGGGTGTGTGCTTTTACAAAGAATTTTTCATCACCCTATTCACCCCCCTCTAGGGTGACTCGGACTCTCCCCGAGCAAACCTTCGATTGGTATCGAGCCTAGCCTTTCGGAAAGGATCTAACAGTCCAAAGGTTTAAAGATCGGATGGCTCGAGAACACCGGAGAGTTCGACGAAGGTAGATCTTCCAACGAGGCCACCAAAATTCAAAGGTTCAAATTTCGGTCATCTGGAAGAAGGCGATGGAATGTTTCCTTATGGATCACGACGAAGAAGTATGGGAAATCATACAACAAGGGAACTACATCCCAACGAAGACGGATGAATTCGAGAATTCTTCCAAAGACAAAGGCTGAGTTCACGCCAGCGAGGCGAGAAGTTCGAAAGAACTTCAAAGCCATGAACATCCTCATGTGCGCCATAAGCTCGAGAAGAATATAATCGAGTCTCCGCTTGTGACTCTGCTAAAGAAGTGTGGGACACTCCGGTCAACACCTACGAAGGTACAAGTCGGGTGAGACAAGCGAAGATCGGCCGAGTATCTTCACAAATATGAGCTTTTCAAAATGGAGCCGGAAGAGAACATTACTCGGATGTTCATACGCTTCATCGAGATCACCAACAATCTCAAATCTTTGGGAAAGAAAATCTCCCATGAAGAAATGTGCCGGAAAATTCTCGAAGCCTACCCAAGAAACGATGGGGTCCGAAGGTAACTGCCATAGAAGAGGCTCGAGAACCTCTCAATCTTGAAGCCGGACGAGCTCATAGGAAAGCTTCGACCCATGAGATACATCCGGAAGAAGAAGAAGCCGAGGGTACTTCCAAAAGGAACATCGCGCTTAAAGCCTCGGAATCCAAAGAAGCAAGTCCAAGCTCCTCGACTCGGAAGATGATCCCATGGCACTCATTGCACGAGGCTTCAAGAGAATGATGAAGCACAAAAGATGGGATAAAAGGCCAAAAGAAGAATTCTACAAAAGGACAAGAGAGACGAGAAAAGGTAAGTTTTCTTCACCCACAAAGTTATCCTTGTCTAAAAATTCTGGATGTTTTGAATGTGGCGGCAAAGACCACATAGTCAAGGACTGTCCAAAACGAAGAAGGGACGAGGAAGAAGAAAAAGGCCATGATGGCAACGTGGAGTGATGAGGATTCATCTCGAAGAGGACGAAGACTCGAGATGACTCAAAGTGTCCGATGGCGATCATCGACTCGAAGCGAAAAGGAGTCGAACTCGAACACGGACTCGAACAATGAGAAAGCCGATCCTCAAGAGGTAATAAACTACTTCCTCAAATTCTCCAAAGTTGATTTAGCTAAATACATCTTTACTTTGGAAGAAAAGTCCAATTCGATTCTTCTCATTTCAAGGAACAACTTGAGTCAATCACTTCGAGAGCACCTTTTTAAAAATGAATTGGAAAAGCGAGATCGACACTCGAGAGAACTCAAGACAAGTGCTCATACTAATGAGGCTGAGTCCGAGTTACTCGAGAAAGAAAATGAGCAAGCGAAACGAAGCTCATTGAGTCTCAAGATCCGGTTTTGAAGTTTTCTCAAGGACGGAAGAACCTTGATATGCTCTTAGGATCACAATGTGTCTCATTTCGAAAAGAAGGTCTTGGTTTCAACAAAGAGGAAGAATCTAATTCTTACTCGGAATTGTTCAAAAGGATTCCGAAGCTGATAAGTTCAAAAAGGTGAGCATGGTCCCATTCATAAAAATGAAAGGAGGACTAAACCCGGACCTATTTACAAAAAGAAACCATTTTCTCCTGTTTCAAAAGGAAAGGTTTTTAAAAGGAAAGAGACACGGACTCGGTTCTACGAAAGAAGAAGACTCAGAATCGGACTAAACCCAAAGTCATTCAAATCCGGGTTCCGAAGCACCTTCTTCCTCGAAAAGGACCACGGTAAGGAATGTTACTTGGGTTCGTTAGAGGAAGTGAGAAGGGTTAGATTTTCTCTGTTTTGCGGGTCACTCGGAAAAGATCAAAGGACACTGGTACTGGACAGCGGATGTTCTCGACATATGTCGGGTGACCAAGGACTCTTTTACGAGCTGGAGTCATATAAAGGAGGAAAGGTGACCTTTGGTGATGACAACGAAGGGCAAGATAGTGGGCATTGGGAAGATTGGTAATGGAAACAATCCGGTGAGCCCGGTCTACCCGGTCAAATGACTAAAATACAACCTACTTAGCATCTCCCGACTTTGTGACAAAGGTCAAGAGGTAAGATTCACTCAATCCAAGTGCTACATCACGAGATGAGACCACCAAAGAGGTAAAGCTCTCGGGTAAGAGATCGGGTAATACCTACATCATCCCTCTTTCGATCCAAGTCGAACTTATCATGTTTAAAAGCATATCTTCAAGATGATTCTTGGATTTGGCATCGTAGATTAGGTCATATTAGCATGCATACTATCAAGAAGCTTGCATCTCTTGGTGCAGTTAGAGGATTACCTAAGCTGTGCTTTTGAGAAGGATAAAGTATGTGGAGCATGCACCAAAGGGAAACAAGTCGGATCTTCATTCAAATCTCTGAAGACAGTTTCCACATCCAACGTGCTTGAATTACTACACATGGACTTATGTGGTGAAATCCCTGTAAAGAGTCTCGGAGGTAAATCTTACATACTTGTTATTATTGATGATTTTTCAAGATTTACACGGGTGTGTTTTACGAAGCATAAGAATGAGGCCTTCAAGGAGTTCAGCAAGCTACGTAGAAAGATTCAAGTTGAGTCTCGGACTCGGATTCAAAAGATTCGAGCCGACCATGGAAGGGAGTTCGACTACTCGGAATTCTCGAGTTTTGTGACAAGAATGGAATTTCTCACAACTTCTCGGCACCTGAACTCCTCAACGGAATGGAGTAGTTGAGAGAAAGAACAGAACCCTTGAAGAAATAGCAAGGACGATGATGATTGAACACAACTCGCCTTACTATTTACAGGCGGAAGCGATAAACACAGCCAACTACACTCTCAATCGATGCCTCATCGGACCCATTCTGAAGAAAACACCTTATGAGCTCTACAAAGGAAGGAAGCCAAATATTTCCTATTTCGGATCTTTCGGTGTAAGTGCTTTGTCCACAACAACGGTAAGGATCATCGACCAAGTTTGATGCTCGGTCGAGACGAAGGAATCTTTCTAGGTTATTCTTCTCACGAGCAAAGCTTATCGTATATTCAACAAGAGAACTAACAAAGTGGAAGAAAGTATCCACGTAGTGTTTGATGAGCTTGAACAGGGAAAACCAAGTGAATCTTCATACTCGAGCTGAAGTTCGAAAGGATGATGACGAAGATGAGTCTATAAAGACTCGAAGGAGACCACTCGAACGAGGAAGCTCGGAATGAGACAACTCCGGAGGTCGCTCCGAGCGAGCAAGTCAATGAAGAGGATCACACGGAACAAGCTTACGAAGATCAAGCAATTCAACCATCAAACCTGGTGAATCAAAGAACTGGTAAAGCATTCAAATTTACTTCCAGGCATCCTCAAGAAAACATTATTTACGATATCAACGGTGGAGTAAGAACTCGCTCTTCTCTTCATAATCTATATGCATTCACTGCATTCATTTCTCTGACTGAACCCAAAAATGCACTAGAGGCCCTTAATGAACCCGAATGGGTAGAGGCCATGCAAGAAGAGCTAAATCAATTCGAGAGAAACCAAGTCCGGACTCGACCAACCGACCTTCGACCACCCGAGTTATAGGAACCAAATGGGTTTTCAAAAACAAACTGGATGAGGATGGAATAGTTGTCGAAACAAGGCTAGACTTGTAGCTCGGGGTTACAATCAAGAAGAAGGAATTGATTGTGGGGAAACCTTTGCACCAGTAGCTAGAATTGAAGCCATTAGAATACTGTTGGCATTTGCATCCTGCATGCATATTAAATTATATCAAATGGATGTTAAGTGTGCCTTTCTCAATGGTTTTATTGAAGAAGAGGTTTATGTCGAGCGACCTCCTGGTTTTGAAAACTCGGAATTTCCAAATCATGTTTTCAAACTTCAAAAGGCTCTCTATGGTCTTAAACAAGCCCCTAGAGCTTGGTATGAAAGAGCTGAGCAGCTTCCTGGTTCAAAATGATTTCAAAAGAGGTCGGATCGACAAGACTCTATTCATAAAGACCAAAGGGAAAGATTTTCTCATTGTTCAAATATATGTTGATGATATTATTTTCGGTGCTACTAATGAATTTACGTGCGAGAATTTTACGAGTTGATGAGCCAAGAGTTCCAAATGAGCATGATGGGAGAACTCAATTTCTTCCTTGGGCTGCAAATCAAACAAAACAAAGATGGAATCTTTGTCCATCAATCAAAGTACACCAAGGAACTGCTGAAGAAATACAAACTTCAAGATGCAAAGCACGCATCTACTCCTATGAGCGAGCGAGTATAAAACTTGACTCGGATGAGACGAGTAAAGCGATAGATCGAAACTCTATCGAGGTATGATTGGATCTCTGCTATATCTTACTTCGACCGGACCGAGACATAATGTTCGGTGTTTGCTTATGTGCACGATTTCAAGCTAATCCAAAAGAATCACATCTCACTGCGGTGAAGAGAATATTCGAGATATCTTGCAGGCACTCGGAATCTAGGGCTGTGGTACTCCGGAGACTCGGAGCCGAGTCCGACTGGGTACTCGAGACGCGGACTACGCGAGGATACAAAGTAGATCGAAAGAGCACATCCGGAGCTTGCCGGTTTCAGGTCAATCCCTAATATCCTGGCACTCAAAGAAGCAAAACTCGGTAGCTCTATCAGCTGCGAAGCTGAATATATTGCCGCTGGAGCTTGTTGCGCTCGGATTCTCTGGATAAAACAACACTTGAAGAATCTCGGATTATCTCTCAACTCGGTTCCAATCAAGTGTGACAATCAAAGCGCAATCGGTATCACTAAGAATCCTGTCCGAGCAAAAAAACAAAGCATATTGAAGTCGGTATCATTTCTTACGCGATCACTCGGAAAAGGGTGATATTTTACTTGAATTCATTCCGACTAATCTTCAATTAGTCGATATCTTTACTAAGCCACTTGGTGAAGATCAATTACATTTTATTCGGAATGAGCTTGGCATGTTAAATGCTTAGTTTCGTGTTATGATTCTTGCATTTTTACGTGCTATGTGCTTTAGTTGTCAATAACCATTGGTTCGATTGATCATGTGATACTTGGGCTGATAGTTATTTACGTGTTTCGAGTCACTCGAAACTTTTACGAGTCAAACTCGGACGTAGAGAAAATTTGGACATCAAATTTTCGAAGCTATCTCTAGAACAGATGGAGAGTTTCGGATTATATTTTCAAACTCTTTTTCTCTCTCTTTCTCGAGCGCTGCAATCGGATCTTAACCGCAGATTTCAAACCGTTGTTATCTCAACCGTTGAAGCGAAGCTGTCACACCGGGCATTAATGATCGATGGACGGGTAAGACGGAACGGAGTTACTTAACGGATAGTGAACGGGCGCGCGTATTCTTTATAAATAACGTCTATTCATCTTCCTCTCGGTATTCTCAAACTCCTTCCCTCTCAAACGAAAACCCTCTCGCGGAAAGTTGTCTACGTGAACAGTGTTCCCTTGATCGTCTGCAAGCGTCGAAGAAGCTCTCTCTCTCTCTCTCTCTCGTAAGTTTTCGATCTGCTCTCTTCTCATTTTCGTTTTCTTCTCTTCTACACCTCCTTCTCTTTCCTCTTCTCTCGAAAAGTTTCATCTTTTCATCTCTCAAAATGCCTAAAGAGGAAACCACTCCGACTTTCGGGTTTCTTCATCCTCAAAGAAACCTCGCTCCAACAAGCCGAAAGCTCAACCCCCTCTAAACCCATTGTCACCCAGACATCTTGCGTCTGGACGACAAGTTCTTCCCAACAACCAAATTCTCCTGGTTGTCCCATATTCAAACCACCGGAGTCTACCATTTCTTGTGTTTCAGCGAGTTCATCTATCTCGAACTCGTTTCGAGTTCTATACTCACCTCTCTCACTCTGAAAATGTTCTAACCTCAAGGGTTCGGAACATTACCGTTCAGTATCAACACCTCTCTCCTTCACGGATCGTTCAAAGTTTCTTCTCTCTTCTTGAACAGCAACCCTATCCCCTTCATCGAAGTCGCCGACGACTTCTTTGAAAAGTACGCCAAAGAATTCCCTGGGTCCGAAAGAACTTTTACGTGACTCGGTTGAAGTCGAAGCCGAGCTTACGTGTTTCCTGCTGATGAGAACCTTCTTCTCACGAGCATTCTAGCAAGGAGAACCCCAACTCCAAGCACCTCAAAGCTCTCTTCGATATCCCGGAGGGATACGAAGTCGACCTCTTCCCTCCATCATTGAGCAAATGGCCGCTGTGCCAGCTCGACTTCAATCCAAGAAGAACACCTCCCTTCCTTTCGGTGCTCTTCTCACCCTTGTCTTCAAACAATTTCAAGTTCCTCTTCCCTCCGACCCTAACGCGGTGTACGAGGCGGCCATTGTGGTCGGTAAAAAGGAACTCCGAGGGTACGGATACCAGGAAACTAACCCCGGTGTGCGGGTTCACAACTTCGAGCCGAGGCCTCCTTCTCCACCTCGGACTCGAAATCAATCCCTCTCCCTCTTCCCTCTTCACTGGTGGTGCCTCCACCTCCAGTGCTTCCAAATCTCTCTCCGCCCTCTTGTCTCCTGTCTTCTTGGACAAGATCACCTCGGTGTCTTCGATTTCGAGACATGCTCGGAGGTTTCAAATCTGTCCTTCGAGGTCGACCATCAACCAAAAGACCAGGTCGGTCCCAGATCCGAGAGCGACGAGTCTCTCGTTCTTGAGATGAGAGAGCTGGTTAAGGAGCGAAGGAGCTGGCTGAGCTCCTCGGAGAGAGACGGTCCAAGGCGGCTCGGGACCCGGAAGACTCGGACCCATCCGAGACGTCTTCGAGCCCGAGGCCGACCTCCTCGGAGAGCGAGGAAGCCGAGGAAGCGAGAGGAAGAAGCAGCAGATGCGGCGGAGGACGGCGAGGAACCTGCAGCTGAGGCGGCTCCTTCGGGCCAAGGGAAGAAGAGGCCGTGGCAGCTGGCGAGGGACAACCTGCTCCTCAAGTTCAAGTTGCTTGTACTCGGCTCGAGACAGCGATCCGAGTGGGTCGAAAGATCTCGCTCCTCCGGCGAGTCGGCCGGAGCAGCCCCTCCGGCCCCAGAGGTCCCAAGGGAAGAACCCCTCGATCCACTTTCTCCGGGTCGACCACTCGGAGCCGAGCCCCTGTGAGTTGTTCCGGTTCTCCCTTCGCCGCGCTCAAGCACATCGTCAAGGTCTTATCGGCGCGGCGCACCTCCGCCTCCACTCGGAAATCCCCTCCCTCCTAGTTGGAGCCATGCACTCGAGTCACGATTCCTCGGTGCCTCCGAATTTCGCTTTTCAAAATTTTCTTTTGTCCGGACAATTTACTGTGTATTACTTGTACTTTTCTCCCTTCTTTTTGTTTCTTGTTTTTGCTTGAAAGGCAAGGGGGAGAAATGTAGTCGAAACTGGTTGTCTTGTCTAGGGGAGTTCTTTCCGCCCTTGTAATATAATTTTTATGAACTGAATGCATTTCATTATTAATTTACGAGTTCTTTCTTTTACGAGTGAATGAGTTCAAGCATACTTTATTTTGCTACGATATATTGTATATTGCTCTGTTCAATATGTCTTACTTTTATTCGAACTACTCGGAATCAACCTATTTCCCTCTAACAAAGTTTACGTTTAAGTATGGAATGCCTTTCATCAAAAGGGGAGATTGAAGACTCGAGACATCGCTCTATATATTTACGAGTCATGCAAAAGAATCGGGTATAACGATGTCATTCATATAGTGTTTTGATTCCAAGGCATTCTCCGTGTCGTAGAAACTTACTTGAGTGAAATAAGTATCTTTTCTATGCGATTCGGCCTTCACTTATCTCTTTAATCGCTTTTCGGTTAGCGACTCGAGAAAACTTGTTCTTTATTACGAGTCCACTCTCTCTCGAGAATCGACTTATGTTTATATACTCTATTGTTTGCAAAGTCGGCATTCATAGTTCTTTTCGTGCTTAGTCTACATCAAGTGTTTCCCACTCGATATTTGTTGATAGAACTTGATTCCTTGCTTAAGACTAAGTCTTATGGAATTACGAGTATCATGGATATTAGACTCGGAAAGTTCCATTTCTTTTCGACTCGGATAATCTGTTTGTTAATTATCTTGATTATTTTTATTATCCGTGTCTAACCTTGGACCAAAGTATTTTATACTTTGAGAACCGAAGGTGTTTTACTTTTGTAGGTTATTCAATCGAGGATATCTTTTCAAATTACAAAAGTAGCCGGCTTAGAACATCAAATCACCAGCGAGATATAGCTTTTCACCATCCTGCTCTAGTCCCGGAAGATTGTGTCGAAGGCATGCGCTTCCATATCCGGAAAGCTGGAAGGTCAAGCTTAACGATGGTTTTCACCACACTTTTCAAGACACAACCGATGGTTTTGGGACTTCCAAGAGAGTTAAACCGTTGTCCAACGACCATATTTTCAACGGATACTTTACGAGTGACTCGAAAGCCCTTATCAACGGTCACGAGAGGACTCTCGATCGCGAGATGAAGATAACGGCTACTCGCTCGGTTATTTATAAATAGAAGCCACTTCACAAGACTTGAAGATAGCGGAACATATTGTCAATACTCCAACTTGAACAAAGTTATTGTATTTACTTTCAATCTTCAACTTACAACTCCCACTCTGTAATTCATTACTTTACGAGTTGTAAGGTCTTGTACTCGATTACAAACACTTCTTACATTCTTTGTAAGGTCCCTTGACTAAGCTGTAAGGGTTAACTCAGCTTAGTTGTCCCTAGCTGTAAGGGTTATCTCAGCTAGGAAGTACTAGATCGAGATAAGGGAACTTCGAGTCTAGGAAAACTTGTATAGAGTTGTCCAAGGGAGCAACTCGGGTTCTGTCAAGTTCACGGTATTTTGTGGACTCAAAATAGTGGATTTGACTTTGTGTCTGGATTGACACGGGCCGTGGTTTTCTGCCCCAGGAGGGTTTCCACGTAAATTCTCTCGTGTTCTATTTACGAGTTCATTCTAGACTCGAGACAGACCTGCTGAACGTGTTTACTACGATTCATTACATTACGAGTCCAATATTTTATAACCCCTTGCTTAGACTCGGAATCTGTCTTTGATTCTTCTCTCGTCAAAAGGGTGTGTGCTTTTACAAAGAATTTTTCATCACCCTATTCACCCCCTCTAGGGTGACTCGAGACTCTCCCCGAGCAAACCTTCATCACGAAATACTTTCATTTCGTGGAACTCTTACTTAACATTTTGGCTTAAATATATCATAAAATTGATTGTTGTATCAATCATATACCACATGTTATCCCAACAATATTATTTACTCTATACAAGCTTTATGCCACAACCAAATTGTTTCCTCCAAGCTTTATAGAAATAAGCTAAGTAATTTAATTACTCTTCCTCTCAAATTTAAGTATGAGTTGCCCAATTCACACCCACATACTCAAATCAACTTTAGCAAACCACATAATTACCTAATTACATTCCACACTACCAATTCCAATTAAACTTTCAAATATATTTTCATTCATTTTTTTTTCAAGGATTAACATAACCTAGTTTTGATTAATTCACTTCCCTAGCATGCCTTTACAAATCAATCAATCTTCGCATATTCAATCAATCCATTCTCATATAGAAATTCAACAAGCATATTTACAATTTGAATAAACTCAAATTAATTTTTAATACCAATTTAACAGATAATAAACCCTAATTTCATAATACCCATATCTCAATTACTCCCCAAAGTTCTTCCAATTGCACCATAACCAATTCAAAACTCAATTACAACTTCTACTCATCTAATTAATCAATTATAACATGAATTTGTGATATAATTTACTTAAAAATTGAGAATTGAGAAATACTTCAAAGGGGGTTAGAGGTGGAATTGGGTGGTGGAGGTTTGATGGTGGAGCTCGGGTGTCGAGGCGGCGGTGTTCGGTTTGGGACGGCGGCCGGAGGGCGGCGCCAACCCGGCTGGCAGCGGTAGTGGCAGGAGCTCCTATCGTGCCTTTGTCTGGCGTTAAACGAGAGGAAAGAGGAGGGAGGAAAAGGGCGCTGGTGGCAGCAAGGTGGTGCCCGTGGGCTCCGGTGGTGACTTATCGGCGGCGGAAGGGGGCGACGACGACTAGTCTGGCGGTGGCAGCAGCGGCAACAGTGGTAGTAGTGAGGAGAAGTGAAGGAGGTGAGGTGAGAGAGTTAGAACTTTTGTGTTTACTTCGTGAAAAAATCGGTTTCCTCACCTATCAGCAATTTATTTTGGGCCAAATGACTTCTAGAAAATCCTATTCTTCCCCTTTTCCCTTTTTTTTGTCTTTTCAATTTACTATTTCCTTATCCCTTAACTATTGCACTTACCACATGGTTAAATATATAACTATACATTTGGCTAAATTTTATTTGTTATAATAATAATTTTTTAATATATATTTTATTTTATTTTATTGTTGCTTATTATTTTAAATTATTTGGGTTCGATTCGGAATGAAATTATTCGAACATATATACATTTCGTGGTACATACGTAAATTTATACGAATTACCCATTATTGCGATTATCAAATTGTTTGTACCTTTTATTTCAGTTTCGAATTTTTGCATGACTCATTGTTCTTAAACAATATTAAGACGATAAAATACAAATTTAGAGTAATTAAATAGGATAAGATTTGGGATGTTATAGGAATCGTCCTTTGAGTCCGAGGAGCTCGGACGGGGACCAAGTTCTTCCGAGGCCTTAAGAGTAATGTTCTTCTTGGTGCTGACCTCAAATTCTTCCTCCTCAAGATGTAACTCATGGGTGATTATCTTCCCTATGAGTTCATCTAGTTTTAGCTTGGAGAGGTCCCGAGCCTCCTCTATTTCTGTCACCTTTAGGCCCCATCTTTTCTTTGGAAGACTCCTCGAAGCTTTCGACCACTTCTTCGTTGAACATATTCTTGTCAAGTGATTTGAGATTGTTGACAATCTCGGTGAAGCCAATGTACACTATGAGTTATGTTCTCGTCATCGTCCATCTTGAACATTTCATACTTGTTGAGATACAAACTTATCTTCGCTTGTCTCACTTGACTTGTCTCTCTTAGTACATTACTCATTCAATCTTCTACTTACAACTCAAAGTATGTACTTAATACTTTTCTAAGTTGTAACGTCTTGTAATCGATTACATACTTCTCTTACTTTCGAGTAAGGTCCCTTGACTGAGTTGTAAGGGTTATCTCAGCTCAATTGTCCCGAACTGTAAAGGTTACCTCGGTTAGGAAGTATTAGATCGAGATAAGGGAACTTCGAGTTTAGGAAAACTTTGTAAGGAATTATCCAAGGGAGAAATTTTGGTTGAGTTAGTCTGTTGTATTTTGAGGATTCAAAATAGTGGATTTGACTTGGTGCTTGGATTAGTACTTGTCCGTGGTTTTCTACCCCGGGAGGGTTTCCACGTAGTTTTGAGTGTATACTTTAATGAGTTTAATTTAGACTCAGATTTTGTTGTGTATCCTTTTCAAGCTTAAAATTTTCAAAGTTTGTTAAAATATCTTCATCACCCTATTCACCCCCTCTAGGGTGACTTACACTCTCTAAGAGCAAACCTTCATAAAGTTTGTCTAAATGTGTGGTTGTATGTTTAACCATGTGGTAAAAATAAAATAACAAAAAGATAAGGACATATTTAATTGACAAGACCAATTTGGGAAAAGTTAGAAGAATGAAAAATTAGGAGCTGGCTTCGGCCCCAAAAACCAGGAGGAGAGGACTATATCTTCAAAATTCAAATAAACACAACTCCTCCATGTCCCCCACCTCTCCTTCTTCACTCTTCCCCCGCCACTTGCTTCCACCACCGGACAGGCCTCGCCGGCCCTTACTACCACGACACCCTTGGCTGCCACCATGCTGCCTTCAGCACCTTTTCTCTCTCCTCTTTGCTTTGTTATGCGCCAAGCAAGGGCTATCCTGCCCTGTTGTTGTTACCGCCACCGGACCGGGCTGGTGCCACTGTTCCTTGGCCACCGCTGATGCCCGACACCGCCGACCGATGCCTCGCCACTGCCGCCCAACAACCCAGCTCCGCCACTGGACCTTCCACCACCCCTTTTTTCACATCTAACCCCTTTGAGGTATATCTCTAATTCTCCATTTCTAAGCAAATTTCTATCACGAATTTATGTTATAATTGAATAATTAGACAATTAGATGTGAATGATAGGTGAGTTTTGAATTGGTTGTGAAGTGAAATTGGATTTAGTGTTTATTATTTGTTGATATGAAATTAAAAATTGATTTGGGTTTATTTATAATTGTGGATGTGCTTGTTAACTTTTATATGAGTATGAATGAATTGTTTGGTTGTGGAAGAATTGGGAGAAAGATATTGAGGATGATTGAAATATGAACATGTATGTTGTTGTGATAAAGATTGATGGAAGATTGAATTTATTTGTGTATGTGTGCTAAACTTGAGCAAGCTAATTTAATTGAATCTTGGTTTAGTTAAGCAAGAGTGAATCAATTTGAAATGTGGAAATTTGATAGAGTATGGAGGTATATTAATGTGTGTAAATTAAATAAAAATTGGGTATGCTAAGTTTTGGATTGAAGATATGAAATAAAAATTGTCTATGAAGTTGAAGGTTTTATTGGAATTCACGGAGATCTTGTTTGAAGTGAGTTGTGATGACAGGGAAAATAAGCCAATAAGTGCCTATATTATAATGAGACATGAATGACTATATATTTTAAAGAAGGTTTTGGATATTATTTAAACAAAGAAGGATCGAAAAGAAATTTAGAATGTTGAATCGAGTTGAGAAGGTAGGAAAAATAGATCTTTATTAAAATTGTGAAAGTTTTAAGCTTAAATGAATTTTGAGCTGCAAGTGAGAAATTAAAAGAAATCGAATGTAATAGTTACCGAAAAAAATGTGAGAATGTGATAAGAGATCTAATGTATCGAATCAAATTACTTTCCGGAAACAGAAAATCGACGGAAACGACATGATCGAAGAAAATAACGAAAAATGATATATAAAGGAAAACAAACAATTATATGAGGTACGTTACTTGCTTGTTCCTTTTGAAATGTTTAGTGTTCACTTATTTTACTAGAATGTTAATCGTTTACTATCAATCGCTTATAAATGTTTGCTATTAGAATTAATCGTATTTGGCTCTCCTCTATAGAATTGTTCAACCGAAACTATTGTTACAATGTTAATGTATTAGTTTCTTACAACTGGTTGAGGATTGAAAAGTTATGAAAATGAAAATAAGGATTTTGTTTCAAAGAAAAGGGTAAGCTAATTTATTACATGGTATCATGAGAAAAGCTTGTGCGTGTTATGATAACAATGGAATAAGAGGTGATAGAATCGTAGACATATATGTTTACACATTAGTTTAATTAGCATAAGGACTTTGCAATTGAGCCTTGAGACAATATATGTAAAGAGAAAAATTGACAATTAATAATGAAATATTATGGAGCTCATGAAGTTATGTTTTTGTATCTTTAGAAAAGAATTTAATGATGAAATAATGTGTGGGTGTAAATGTCTAAACTAAATAGGAAGAATATGTACAAAAGAGAGGTTTATTAGCGAAAATGTGGACGTGGGATATTGATTATTGGTGTGAAGCATTAAACTAGCAAATTATGCAATATCACTTGGGTTGTGAAAGGAAATTGAAGTGATTATGATGTTTCACATTTTAAATTATTATAGTTAATAATTGTATCTTGATAGAAGAAGTGATTAATGTGGTTAAACCGAATTGAATGGATAAAATGAGATGGTGGTGGTTTTGAAATAAGCACTATTGTATATAACTGATCATGGAAGGAAAAAGTGACAAAGCTTGAGTCTCTAATGGGAGAATGGGGAAATAAACCCATTAATTACCCTATACGAATTCGGATTATATCTTTAATAGTTCGTGTTGAATTTGTATGAATACGGAAATCAAACGGAAATAATATGGAAAGTAAATCGGAAAGTATAAATTTCTTCAAGAATGGAAGTAAATATGCTAAAGATAAAGTAATCGATAGAACCAGATTCCTTTAAGCGAACAGAGACCGACTTGAAGTTGTGCATACGCAAAAAGAAATCGAAATGGAATTGTGCTATAAGAACAACCAACAATCGAGGTGTTTGGTGTACCATGATACATTGTCCGCTTATCACTTTATCTAAAAATGAAAGTTTTAAAACATTGATAGTTCATGCTTGCCAATTCATGGCACTTATAAATATGTTTTAACAATTATCATCATTTGGCCATACAAAGGACCCATTGATCGTTATGATGATCTATAACCACATATAATCGTAATCGTAATCGTAATCATAAATGCTTGATCCGGGGACGCCTAGACAATGTTGTCTGCTAGTGGAGCATTTAACCATTAATCATTCAATTTTTCACGACCGATCGCCGAATGGTTCGGTGAACCCGGGAGTCGGATTACAAATTGTCTCGACCGATTGTTTCACGATGACGGGTCCTAAGCTTGGCTAAATCGGAAAGGTGAATCAACAATTGACAAGTTTACATACCGTTTATTGAAGGAAAATGATTTAAGATATGCTCGTACCTAAGAGCTCTTAAATTATAATTTTATTTTATAAGGGTAACGTAAGCTTCTAACTCACATGTCTATTGTTTTATGTTTTAAAATTTTTAGGAAGTTGAGTGCATGGCGGACTACTCACAATCATGCATAAAGTTTAAAGAGGAAGAAAAAGATAATGATGGTCGAAGAAGTGATGTATGACTGTTCGTCTTGACCCCATACTTGCTAGTCCCTCCCTTGGTCTCTTGACTCATGATTAATCTCAAGCCGATCATCGGAGTTTTAAAAAGTGCATTTTCTCGTGAAGAAATTTTGGGTTGGATTGTTACACAAATTTTTATACATGTTTGAATAATTAATTTGCTCAAATGAATTTGCATTGTTTTCATTTTGAAAACGACGATAACGTCTCCCAATTTACAAGTCTTCCATTGCTGATTTATAATAAATTACTTATTTATGTGGTTACGTATTGGAGGCGTTAAAGCGGGGTGGCAGCCGAGGGCGCACCGATGGCGGCTTGCTAGCAGTGGCAACTCCGGCGAAGGCTAGCCGGCGGTGGCACGGCAAGCGGTAAAAGGAGTGAATGAGAGGTGACAGAGATGGAGGATTGAATGATATTTGGTTGCTTTACAAACCCCCTCCTCCTTCATCGATTTATCTTGATACTTCTACAACCCATTTCTTCTTTTTTTCTTTTTTTTTTTGTCTTAAAAATCTTAATATCTCCTTATCTTTTCAGTATTAGTTGACCACATGGTTAAGTATTTAACCACATATTTGGCCCATTTTCATTTACTTATACATATTTTCTAACTCTTTTTTTCATTTACTTATTATTTATTTATAAATAAACCGAGTTCGAGACAAAATTTTGCATTATGCGAATGTATAGACATTTTCTTCATAGAAATGTAAATTTATACGAATTACCTATTATTATTTGCGATTATCAAATTTGTTCGCATTTTTTATTTCGGTTTCGAGTTTTTGCGTGGCTCACTACTCTTAAACAATATTAAGACAATACAAATTTAAAGTAATTAAATATGATAAAGTTTCGGGGTGTTACACCTATAACCAAAACTTATACAAGAACCGTGACTATTTGCGTCACCTCTTTGGTCTCGTGGCTAGTAGATTTCCTCGGGAAAATTTCTTTAAATATACCCTCCTTTTTAGACTTTTGAGAATGTTGAGTTTTGGGCTCAACATACTCCTCAACAGACAAGTCGGAGTCGTGCTTGCTCTCTTGCTAAGCACATCGATTTTGTCCGACCAAGTTTCAAAGGGGCATGTTCACTATTTGGTAAATCTAGTGGATTTGGACAAGTTTAATATCTTAATTAGGGTGAACACGCTTACGCTTGCCTCATGAGGGGTTTACGCTCTACGAGACACCAAATTTTGACTCATTTATATTTAAGATTTTTATTGTTAATATTCTTTTTTATTTTTTAACAAAAATTAAAAAAATATACCAAGGATACTAAAAATAACAATCAAATTGTAACAAAAAAGGGCCCAAAATATATAATCAAACCAAAAAAAGGAAAAAAATAAAAAATGGGGAAAGAAGAGTAAACAAAATATGGGGGCATGGCTGGCAGTCCATGCCAGGCCACCTCCCCAACCAAGAAAAATAAAAAAGAGAAAAAAAGGAAAATATGGTTGAATTGGTTTTGTCTTTTTTAACCCAACCTCATTATTTTTGTTATTTTTTTAACTGTTCCACCACAATGGTGGTGCCCCCTCCCCTCATGCTCTCCTCTTTTTTTTTTTTTTTTTTTTTTGTCTCTTTCCTATTAATTTTAATTTTTTATTTTATTTTAATTTTTTAAAATTTATATCACCTAATTATCATTATTTTTTAAAAAGAAAGGAAACTATTATGATTTTGGGAACCTCTCCTCACTTTCTTTATAAATACCCCTTATCACTTCCTAGATGGGGGCTTGATTTTTTGAAAAAATCTCTATATTTTTAAAAAGGTCTCTCTCCCTTGTTTGAACTTTTAAAAGTGGCTTGATTAACTAAAAATTAAATCTATTGAGAATTGATTAAGTTTAAGTTAATCTTCCTAATTTTTTTAATGTTGAACAAATCAAGCTTCGTTTCAAGTTAGCCAAAAGATCTTCTTCAATTCAAAAAGAAGAGGGTAATTTTTTTATTACCATTTTTTAAGTTTGATAAGATTACATAACATCATTTTCTTTTTTTTCTTTTTTAGTTTTTCCTCTCTAATCTTATCTTATTTCATTTCATGATGATTAACCATGCACATACATAACATTTTCTTCTTTTTATGTACTTTTAACTATCCATTTATTTATTTATTTTTGTTATTCATTTTAATTACTAACTTTACCATTATTATTGTTATTTGTTTGTTTACTTTCGTTTATTATCATTATTACTACTAACCTTATTATTATTATTGTTCTTTTTTATTAATACTAACCTTATCATTATTATTACTATTACTACTAACCTTATTATTACTATTGTTATTGTTACTAACCTTATCATTATTATTGTTATTGTTTCTATTTATTTCAGTTCATTGTTATCATTTTTTTCTATTACTATTATGATTATTTATTGCTACTAATGTTTTAGTGCTTCCTTATCTCTGTTTTTGGGTTAGGCCGGTCTCGGGTTGGTTTCGACCCTCGAGTTTTACCGTTTGTCCCTTTAAGGCATGCGTGATCATTCCTCCTATTTGGGTGGAACACTAGTTTTCTTTCTTCGAGAGTGAGCGATGAGATCCGAGAGATGATTGTAAAATTGTATGTTATTTTCTCTTTCTCATATTCCTCACCTTTATTTTCTGCTTGTAATACATGAAAAGTGAAGAAAATAAGCTAAGTCATGATTGAACATGAAGGATAATAACTTGGAGTAAAGTGGTTCAAACCGGAAGGTTATATGTTATTTTTAGGCCACTTTAGTGGAAATATTTTTATTCCAAAAATTTTTACTTTTATATCATTAGATGGAACAATGAATGTTCTTTCCAGAAAGTTTTCACTCACCCAAATCCGAGTCTCAAGTTATTTATACCATATATTTTTCAATGGAAGGTTTAATTAGTCCGAACAAACGACATCCTCACTATTTTCCTATCTTTTCATGATCTAAATGTTTGTTTCTAAATAAATGTCCTGCATAAGAAATAAAATAAACTTCCTTATCTTTTTAAGTTGGTAATGTTTGTCTCCTAACTTCTTATAGTTAGAGAGATATAATTTATTAAAGTCGACATTGCAAAGCCGTAATTTCTACGGTTCCCGGATCGGAATATATATATTAACAAATTTGTTAAAATATCTTAAAGTACTTTTAAAATTATACAAAAAATCACAACAATTTCTTAATGTGTCTAGTTGTTCCAATATTTAAAGTTTCACAATATAAGGTTTATTTTATTTTTAATAAATAAATAAATTCCCTACTATCCGAACAAGTATAAATCAGGATGTCACCAAATTTTCGGTTTATCAGTTTCACATGTTAAAGAATTTATTTTTGATATTTTTACCATTGAAATTAGACTCAAATATATAACTCTAGACTTTAGAATCACCTCAATAGAAGCTTCCTTGAAAAAGTTATAATTTTTTGAAAACGGCGAGTCATTACGATTAGTAAGGTATAAGAAATGTCACTTTAAATTTTATTAAGTCAATTTAGAAGTTTTCAAAAAATGCAAATTTTTTAACTAAGATTCTTATGGAGTCTTTAAATTATATACATTTGTTTCATATTTTTAAGCTTATCTTACTTAATTTCGGGATTTCTCTTTCGAAATACTTGTAAAAATCAACTAATTATGTATTTCAATAAAATAAATACTTGAGACTTTGTTTGATCAATCAAGACACATGATTCGTCATAATACGAGCCAATGATCCGTCAAGAAGTTTAGTCATGAACACTTCTCATCTCCATGGTGTTGGAGAATTTTATTTACATTCTTTTTAGATTTCTTATATTTAGGAAAACCTTGTATATTTCATTTTGTTCATTACACTGTAATAATCCGGTACTTGTAAAGCCACTAGATCCAAAGTGTGAATAATAATATTTTTTTTCAAGCATATCTTAGGCCATTCATAACATCATAATCAACTTGATCAAAAATAAAAAATGAATCGTCTAAGATCCCTAATTAGTGTTATTGTCAAAATTGAAGTAGACCCATGAATAAGGGATGACGGTAATCATAATCGCCTCTTTAAGATCATCTTGACCTTAATCATGAATCATAACAATTTTTGCCTAAATAAGAAATGGTTATTGTTAGACACACCCGTGCATGTCTTGTATATGTTTGCATTCTTGTCCTTAGGGCCGACATATTCTTTGATGTATGATCGTGACCTTTCATCAAACTTGAGACCTTAATCAGAAATTCCTTCATATATGATCTTTAGGACGATCCACATCCATTTCAATTCAAACAACCTTCATAATTCCACCATTATCCAAGTGGATTGTTTTCATATCACATATGACCGAATCGCTGATTGTATCCTCTTGCTTGGCGACAGGCCATCGACGAGGATTCTATATAAATCTTTGAGAACCATTAGCCATAAAACACCGATCCACTAACTCTACAAAAATTCATCCCACTTCATACCCCAAGGAATTATTTTACGAGTCAAAATAGGAATGTTAAAAGGTCTAATACTTATACTCATGCCTAGACTTGAGTCGATCCACCTATCCCGTCACTTATCTCCTTGAGTAATGGAGTTGACACCCTGAGTAACTCTCTCTATTCTCAACTAGATTGACTAGACCATAGGAATGAGTCATCACTAAAGTCATTTAATATGACCATTAGACAGGAAAATGATCCATAACCATCCCCAATGGAACTAACAAGAGTTATGACGGAATCCTTGCTAGAACTATGTAGGGTTTTGATCCAAGAATAGATTCAAGTTCTAAGATGATCGGTACGTAGAGAAATTTGGCTCTTATCCGAATGCAAACCCGCCACACATCAACGAATCTGTTGGCCCCGAGTTTTGCATTCGTGTGCTTGCATGTATATGCTTACGTGTATAATGATGCGTTTTTCTTTTATACTCTTATTTTGTGAATCCATTTTATTTAAATATGTTAATTAATATTTAGGATGTATAAAAAAAAGTATATAACATATTAGTAGGAACCCATTCTTAGAATAAAGTAAGTGGCGAGTCCTTGGTGTTCGTGCTTCCTAACTAAAACCTCGAACCCAACATCTTAGGTTCTCGAGATCAATCTTTTATATTGTTTTTTCCTTTTGGGTACAAGAGTCAACCTTTTTTTCTTTTTGAAAAAATATAATTTTAAAACTGTTTTACGAAAACCCCATTCTTGTTTGGGTCATAACAAGGTGGCGACTCTAGTCATCTCAATTTCGAGCGCCACATGCTCCGAGTGAGGCATACAAAGGTCGAGAGGGATTTGACGAATAATCTTCCCTTTTGTGGCTCATGGAAGATCATCGAGGTATGCTTCGTTTCTTCAATTATTGCCAAAATACATTATCTTGTATGGATAAAGGTCTCATTTGTCTTACAAAATTGTAGCCATGGATATATGAGTATTTTCCTCGCCTTTCGCTTGGTTCAAGGGTTGAAGATATGAAATAAAAGTTGGCTACAAAGTTACGGGTTTTATTGGAATTAACAGAGATCTTGTTTAAAGTGAGTTGTGATGACGGGGAAAATAAGCCGATAAGTGTCTATATTATAATGAGACATGAATGACAAACGATTTTAAAGAAGGTTTTGGATATTATTCAAAGAGAGAAGGATCGAAAAGAAATTCGGAATGTTTAATCGAGTTGAGCAGGTAGGGAAAATAGATCCTTATTAAAATTGTGAAAGTTTTAAGTTTAATGAATTTTGAGTTGCAAGTGAGAAATTAATAGAAACAGAATGTAACGATTACCGAAAAAATTAATATGAGAATGTGATAAGAAATCTAATGTACCGAATCAAATTACTTTATGGAAATAGAAACTTGACGGAAATGACATCATCGAAGAAAATAACGAAAAACAATATATAAAAGAAAACTAACAACTATCTAAGGTACGTTACTTGTTTGTTCTTTCGAAATGTTTAGTGTTCACTTGTTTTACTAGAATGTTAATCGTTTACTATTAATCGCTTATAAATGTTTGTTATTAGAACTAACCGTATTGGGCTCTCCTTAATAGTCGGGGTCCCTACTTGAATTGTTTAATCGAAGCTATTGTTACAATGTAAATGTGTTAGTTTCTTATAGCTGGTTGAGGAATAAAAAGTTACGAAAATGAAAATAAGGATTTGGTTTAAAAGAAGAGGGTAAGCTGATTTATTAAATGGTATGGTGAGAAAAGCTTGTCCATGTTATGATAACGATGGAATAAGAGGTGATCGAATTATAGACATATATGTTTACATATTAGTTTAATTAACATAAGTATTTTGTGATTGAGCCTTGGGATAATATATGTAAAGAGAAAAATTGACAATTAATAATGAAATAGGATGGAACTCATGAAGTTATGTTTTTGTATCTTTGGAAAAAAAAAATGTAATGATGAAATAATATGTGGGTGTAAATGTCTAAACTAAATGGGAAGAAGAGTAAAAAAATATAATGATGAAAAAATGTACCAAGCATACTAAAAATAACAATCAAATTGTAACAAAAAAAAAAAAGGCCCAAAATATATAATCAAACAAAAAAAAGGAAAAAAAAAGGGAAACAAGAGTAAAAACAATATGGGGGCACGGCTGGCAGTCCATGCCAGGCCACCTCCTCCAACCAAGAAAAATAAAAAATAAAAAGCAAAAAATGGAAAATATGGTTTAATTGGTTTTGTCCTTTTTTAAACCCAACCTCATTGTTTTATTTATGTTTTTTAACTGTTTCACCACAATGGTGGTGCCCCGCTCCCTTCATTCTCTCCTCTTTTTTTCTTTTTTTTTGTCTCTTTCCTATTAATTTTAATTTTTTATTTTATTTTAATTTTTTAAAATTTTTATCACCTAATTATCATTATTTTTTAAAAAAGAAGAAAACTATTAGGATTTTGGGAACCTCTCATCACTTGCTCTATAAATACCCCTTATCACTTCCTAGATGTGGGCCTTGATTTTTTGAAAAAATCTCTATCTTTTAAAAAGTTCTTTCTCCCTTGTTTGATCTTCTAAAAGTCGCTTGATTAACTAAAATTAAATCTATTGAGAGTTGATTAAATTTAAGTTAATCTTCCTAATTTTTTTAATGTTGAACAAATCAGGCTTTCTTTCAAGTTAGCCAAAATATCTTCTTTATTTCAAGAAAGAAGAGGGTAATTTTTCTTATTATCATTTTTTAAGTTTGATGAGATTACATAACTTCATTTTCTTTTTTTTTTTTTTTTTAGTTTTTCCTCTCTACTCTTATCTTATTTCATTTCATGATGATTAACCATACACATACATAACATGTTCTTCTTTCTTAGTTTCTTTTTATGTTCTTTTACCTATCCATTTATTTATTTGTTTTTGTTATTCCTTTTAACTACTAACTTTACCATGATTATTGTTATTTGTTTGTTTATTATCATTATTACTACTAACCTTATTATTATTATTGTTATTTTTTTATACTACTAACCTTATGATTATTATTGCTATTACTACTAACCTTATCATTACGATTGTTATTGTTACTAACTTTATCATTATTATTGTTATTGTTTCTATTTATTTTGTTATTATTATCATTTTTTTCTATTACTATTATGATTATTTATTACTACTAACGTTTTAGTGTTTCCTTGTCTCTTTTTTTAGAGTAGGCCGGTCTCGAGGTTGGTTTCGACCCTCGTCTCTTACCGTACGTCCCATTAGGGCTCGCGCGGTCATTCCCCTATGTGGGTGGAACACTAGTTTTCTTTTTTCGAGAGTGAGCGGTGAGATGCGAGAGATGATTGCAAAATTGTATGTTATTTTCTCTTTCTCATATTCCTCACCTTTATTTTATGCTTATAATACATGAAAAATAAAGAAAAATGGGCTAAGTCATGATTGAACATGAAGGATAATAACTTGGAGTAAAGTGGTTCAAATTGGAAGGTTAGATGTTATTTCTAGGCCACTTTAGTGGAAATATTTCAATTCCAAAAATTTTTACTTTTATATCATTATATGGATCAATGAAAGTTCTTTCCGGAAAGTTTTCACTCACCCAAATCCAAATCTCGAGTTATTTATATCATATATTTTTCAATGGAAGGTTTAATCAGTCCAAAAAATGACATTGTCATTGTTTTCCTATCTTTTCATGATCTAAATGTTTGTTACAAATAAATGTCCTTTATAAGAAATAAAATAAACTTACTCATCTTACGAAATTGGTAACGTTTGTCTCCTAACTCCTTATAGTTAGAGAGATATGATTTATTAAATTCAACATTGCAAAAGCGTAATTTCGGCAATTCCCGAGTCGGAATATATATATTAACAAATCTGTTAAAATATCTTCAAGTACTTTTAAAATTATACAAAAATCACAATAATTCCTTAATATGTCTAGTTGTTCCAATGTTTACAGTTTTATAATATAGGGTTTATTTTATTTTTAATAAATAAATAAATTCCCCACTATCTAGAACAAGTATAAATCGGGATGTTACTTAAGTTTTTGGTTTATCAGTTTTACATGTTAAGGAATTTATTTTTGATATTTTTACCATTGTAATTAGACTCAAATATATAACTCTATACTTTAGAATCACCGCAATAGGAGCTTCCTTTAAAAAGTTATAATTTTTTGAAAACGGTAGTCATAACGGCTAGTGAGGTACAAGAAGTGTCACTTTAAAATTTTATTAAATCAACTTAGATGTTCTCAAAAAAATACAAAGTTTTTTAACCGAGCTTCTTATGGAGTCTTTAAACTATATAAATTTTTTCATATTTTTTAATCTCATCTTACTTAGTTTCGGGATTTCTCTTTCAAAAATAATTTTAAAAATCAACTAATTATGTCTTTCAATAAAATAAATACTCGGGACTTTGTTTGGTCAATCAAGACACATGGTTCATCATAATGCGAGCCAAGGATCCATCAAGAAGTTTAGTCACGAACACTTCGATCTCCATGTTGTTGGAGAATTTTATTTACGTTCTTTTTAGATTTCTTATATTTAGGAAAACCTTGTATATTTCATTTTGTTCATTACATTTTAATAATCCGATACATGTAAAGCCACTAGATCTAAAGTGTGAATAATAACAATTTTTGTTTCAAGCATGTCTTAGCCCATTCATCACAATATAATCAACTCGGTCAAAAATAATAAAATGAACCGTCTAAGATCGCTAATTAGTGTTGTTGCCAAAATTGAAGTATGACCCATGAATAAGGGATGACGGTAATCATAATTGCCTCCTTGTGATCATCTTAACCTTAATCATGAATGATAACAATTTTTGGCTAAATACCAAATGGCTATTGTTAGACACAACCGTGCATGTCTTGTATTTGTTTGCATGGTTGTCCTTGGGGCCAACATATTCTTCGATGTATGGTCGTGACCTTTCACCAAACTTGAGACCTTAATCGAAATTCGTTCATATCCGATCTTTAGGATGATCCACATTCATTTCAATTCAAACACCCTTCATAATTCCACCATTATCCTAGTGGATTATTTTCATATCGGATATGACCGAATCGCTAATTGTATCTTCTTGCTTGACGACAGGCCATCCGCCGGGATTCTATCTAAATCTTTGAGAACCATTAGCCATAAAACACCAACCCATGAACTCTACGAAAATTCATCCCACTTCATGCCCCAAGGAATTTTTTCTTAGTCGAAATGGGAATGTTAAAAGATCTAATCCTTATACTCATGCCTAGACTTGAGCCGATCGACCTATCCCATCACTTATCACCTTGAGTAATGGAGTTGAAACCCTAAGTAACTCTCTCTATTCACAACCAGATTGACTCGACCATAGGAATGAGTCATCTCTAAAGTCATTTAATATGACCATTAGACAAGAAAATGATCCCTAACCATCCCCAATGGAACTCATAAGAGTTATGACGAAATCCTTGCTAGAACTACGTAGGGTTTTGATCCAAGAGTAAATTCAAGTCCTACGATGATCAATACGTAGAGAAATTTGGCTCTTATCTGAATGCAAACCCGCCATACATCAACAAATATGTTGGCCCTGAGTTTTGCATTCGTGTGCTTGCATGTGTATGCTTACGTGTATAATGATGCACTTTTCTTTTATACTCTTATTTTGTGAATCCATTTTATTTAAACATGTTAATTAATATTTAGGATGTCTAAAAAAAGGATATAACATATTAGTGGGAACCCATTCTTATAACGGAGGAAGTGGCGAGTTCTTGACGTTCGTGCTTCCTAACCAAAACCCCAAACCCAACATCTTAGGTTATCGGATCGAGTCTTTTATATTGTTTTTGCCTTTTGAGCACAAGAGTCAACCTTTTTTTTTCTTTTTGAAAAAGTATAATTTTAAAGCTGTTTTACAAAAACCTCGTTCTTATTTGGGTTATAACAAGGTGGCTACTCTAGTCATCCAAATTTCGAGCGCCACACGCTCCGGAGTGAGGCATATAAAGGCCGAGAGGGATTTGACGAATTATCTTCCCTTTTGTTGCTTCGCGAGATCATCGAGGTATGTGGATAAAGGTCTCATTTGTCTTGCAAAATTGTAGCCATGGCTATATGAGTATTTTCCTCACCTTTCAACCGGTTTAAGGAGTTACCCTTCATTCCCCGCCTCGATATCATGGGCCAAGATCCACCTTCAAGGACCCAAAGCTCATGATCTAGGCTTTTTGAGGTTCGCCCTCAATCATCCGGCTTCGGTACATCACTTTCAAGCTTTAAATTTGAGTAAAAATACACCCAAAAATTCTCTTCCTCACTTGCCTGACTGTTGGCCCGACCCATGGCCTATGGTGGGCCTATGGGCACGACCGCAATGGCGGCGCCGGCCAAAAGTTGGGTGTTTGGTGCCCAATTTGTGCCAATTTTTCTTATCTCTATATGGGTCCTATATGTGCAGGCCAACTTCCTTCGTAGGCCCAACTCCAACTCCCTCAAAGCGTAGGTTTTGCGTGAGAATTGAGTGAGAGGAGGATCTTATTTGAAGTTTCTTTCGGGTTTTTTGGTATCTTGGCAAACGGGTCACGCCTCAAATCTGCTATAACAAGTGGCTTTTGTTTGTTCCTTATGATCCACTACAAACCATATTTTATTTTTCTTCCTTACTCAACATGAGTAGGAAGAAGCAACTACCCAGTATCCTTATAACCAGTTTTGAACTCGCATTCATCCTATGCTTATCACTTAGGGTGGATTATGGTCCGATTGGTGAGTCTTCATCTCTTTCTTCTTTTGTGTGTAGTTGAATTTCTCTTGTGGGAATTAACTTCATCTTTTGTAGCTCATCTCGGAGGACATCTATATCTCGAGCCTTGATTTTGATGTATCCCAACCCGGGAACCCACACGTTATATGAGAATTCCAAAAATTCTCAAAGAGGAGTGTGTAAGACACCTTACGCCTAAAAATTGGCAAGGGGTAACAATTTTATGCTCTTTACTTTTAGTTGTATGCTAAAAGTGTCTTGCTGTACACACCAAAAAAGTGTCATCCCTTATCTCCCTTAATTTGGTAATTTATTTGTCGGCCTAATGATAAAATCTCGAGTCCTGTTTGAGGATTTGGATCATGGACTGAGTTTGATTAGTGTGACGGAAACCAAGTAAACCAAAAAGAACCCCCAACACCACATGAATAGCCTTTTTCCTTGGATCGATCCAAAAATCCCTTTGTCTTTCGGATGGTCCAAGCTCGGCCGAGCCTTCAGAGACAATGGAGTCCAATGCTGTGTACCGGAAAATTCCAGGCTCAAAATTATGCATTTCACTTTTGTCCAATCGGACACGGAGCTAAAGACCTAAAGACGGTGTTAAGCATTGCATTTCATGATCACGAGCATCAAAGTGCTGCATTTAAGCTCCAAGACAGGTTTGCGCGAGACTAGGAGCTTCTCCCTTAAGACGACGTCGTATGGTCGGTCGCCCATTACCTGGATTCTTTAAGTGAAATGTTGCGTTTTTGGCTTGAAGACTCCCTTTTCAGCATGCTAGAGCACGAAACCCTAGGTATCCCTAGGTGGTAGGTGCCCCGATCGGGATCCTATCCAGGTTCTATTCGATCTTATCTCTTTGATTTTGGTGCAATTTTTTTACTTAGCCTTGGACGGCTGGCCAAGAGCAACCCTAGGTCATTTGTAACCTAGGTCTCTCCCTATAAATAGAGAGCCTTGGCTCTCATTTCAACATGACTTTCTCCTATGCGTTATAATGCGGAAAGCTAACCGAAGGCTTATTCCTAATGTGGCTACTGAAATTGAACTAATAGCTACTAAATACTTCTTTTTGTATTATGATCTCTTGGATCCTTTTTAGCTTATTACTACTTGTACTTTTCATTCCAACCCACATATGAACCAGAATAATCCATCAACGATCTTCTTACCTACACTCAAAACTCACGAAAAAGCCCCTTTCGTTGATTCACTGCCGTTGCATCAAGAGATCCAGTGCAGAAATCCAGGTCAACAGGTGGGACAACCTGAGTGCATCAATTCGACCTTTAAATGGTTCTTTATTTTATGATTTTATCGTTTTTGTATTGTGGATCAAAAAGTTGTATTGCTTTTTATTTCCTCCCGCTCGATGTAACCTTTAAAGTTTCTCGCTTTTCTTTTCTTTCGCTTTTATTTTCCTTTATTGCTTTCCTTTTATTTGCTTTTATTGCTTTTGTTCATGTTTTGGTTGCTTTAATTTCGTTTAATATGTTATGTGCTTGTGTTTAGTACTCTATTTTAATGCACTAATCAAGTTAATAATGGTCGTTTCGGACGGGCGGAACGGAAGGGTTTTCCCTATGTTTCGTACCCTCGGCCTCGAATTCAATTATTGGTTTTAAGACCAATGAAGTCACTTTTAGCTTTTTCGGTCTTAGTTTTTCCATACTAAGATCAAAAGAGAAAATTTTCATTTTCATTTTTGTTAGTTTTTCTTTTCTAAAAACTAAATGGCAACTCCTCTCTTTTTGTGTTTTATTTCTATTTAAATTGCATCTCGGTTATTTTGACTGAATGTAAATAAATTTGGGCTCTTGAATCGCCTGTCGGGCCAAAGGTTGCGGTTGATTCCTTTAGTCGTGACTCGTGGCGGTGCCCTCGACCACCGGAGTGCGGCTTCGGTGGTCAATGGTCGTGGCTTCGGTCCGGATTAGTGTCTTCACACTCGATATGGCCTTAAAGCCTCACAACATATTTAATATTCCAAATTTAATTTATTTTTTTCAGTTTAAAAATAACATTTCAAGAATTCGAAAATGATTCCTAAAGTAAAATAATTAATAAAACGCCAATCAATTCAATTTAATCCATCTTCAACTCAATTTAATAAAATTCGAAACTCTAAATGAGAGAGCAATCCCCACTTTCAAAAAGTCATTTCCAAAACCCTAAAATCACTCTTTAAACCAACTTTTAAAAACCCTACGCCAAACCCAATTCGTGAGGAAGCTTGATTTGGTCCGGTCCAGGGCGGGCCACCGGCTGTGGTTCCTATAATGGCGACTCCACTGGGGATATATCACTTATTAAGGGGGCGAAACTTGAAAATTTGAGTAGTATGTTTTAATAATGTATTTGCATTAGGCATCTCACATTTTTAGCAACACTATGAACATAGTTTATTTCTATTATTGGACCATAGGACAAATTTATTTTACCCCCTGTTAAAACTTCGGTAAGAGGGTCCTATTGCGTCCGGGTAGGCCCAATTAGGCTTGATTCCCAACGGAGGCAGTACCTCTTCCCTCATAGCGCGCGCTCTTGATTTATCAAGATGCACCGAGGATTCCGGCCTTTTTCTTGCCATTCCCCACACGGAAGACCAAATACTTGGACTATGAGTCACCATGTATTCGGTCGAGTCTAAACCTCTTTTGACCTTAGATCTTTTGACTATTAGGTGGCACCTTACCTTCATTTGCATGCTTGAATAAGTGTAGTTGCTTTTTAGATTTAATCCTCTCCTTGTGAGCCTTTAGAAATGGGTGGGGAGTGCTTGATTAGCCCTTACATGGGTGCGAATAAAATACCTTAAGAAAATTTCCTAGAGTTGGTCCATTGTGTGCATTTAGCCAAAAGACAAATTGCTTTTTCCTTTTAGGTTAGTCCATTATTTGCACTTCCGAGCCATACTAAAAATTTCTTTAAGCGAGTTTAGGTAGTCACCACCGGTCGGTTCAAAAGGAACCTACCAAGGTTCCCTCTATCCTTTTAGACATAGGTTTCTAGATTGTTTTAGCCTTGTTTTTTTATCTGCATCACTATTTTGAATTTTCGCATTTCATTAGCCAAAAATAAATTCATCCCAATTAAGGTATCCATTCATTTTATTTTTTTGCATTAGCCAAAAATAAAATTCATATCAAATAGGTGAATCCATTTTGCATTAGCCAAAATAAAATTCATCTCAAATTAGGTGAGTCCATGCATTTTATTTAGCTAAAAAAATTCATCTCAAATTAGGTGAGTCCGTTTTGCATTTCATTTAGTTAAAAAAATTCATCTCAAATTAGGTGAGTCCGTTTTGGATTTCATTCAGTCAAAATAAATTCATCTCCAATTAGGTGAGTCCGTTTTGCATTTCATTTAGCCAAATAAATTCATCCCAAATTGGGTGAGTCTATTTTGCCTTCTTGCATTTCATTTAGTAGCAAAAAAAAAAAAAATCATCTCAAATTAGGAGAGTCCGGTTTGACATTACATTTTAGCCAAAGAAAATTCATTCTTAATTTAGGAAAATGCATTATCATGCTTCATTTAGTAAAGATAAATACATCTTCCATTAAGGATTAATTATTCATGTTCCAATTATGCATTAGCCAAATCATAAAAATCATTCCTAATTAGGTCATACACTTCATTTTCTACTTGCATTCTTTATGTGCATCCAAATAAAAGCATGTTGTGTCTCTTCGGGTCTTGCACTTGAGTCCCTTCCTCCCGAAATTGATTTTCTTTCACATGGTCCTAAGCTTGTCCTAAGCTTCATCCTTTGGGCGGCGGTATCGTCGGAATCCGAACTCCAAAAGGTTAGAACGCCTCAACAAGGACCTAGCATGTAACACCCCAAAACACCCCTAGGAGTATTACATCGCGAGTTCCTTACAGGAACTCCCAAGGCTCTATCAGGTGCTAGTTTGGCTCTCTAATCCCAACTTAGAGGTAGCAAAGGTGATTTCCCAAAGGAACTTGAGATAACCTAAAAATTTCGGCAGAGTTACGTTTGTAATATGGACTATCCCATAGGCTTAAAGCCTTAAACCCTGCATAAAAAGCATAATATAACTCAACGAGCCACACGCTCGGAGTATACAACTCAACGGCCACACGCCGAGTCCAACCAATCATGCTATAAAACTTAAAACAATCTCAATGGTTTACGGTACATCGCGTACAACTATATGAATTAAATTACAAATACAACATTTAGAATCATAACAATGCATGTCAATTCCTTGAGTCGCTCTAGCACTCAGCGAGTCAAGGGTTCGGATTGCGCTACGCATAGATCCTACCTTCCGATAATGTACCTGCACACTTTGGGGTGGAAAGGGGGAATTTGTGGGGGTGAGCAATAAACCACGGGCACATTGGAGTCTTATACCCTTAAAATAGAAATTCTTTACACATAATACTCATAATAATGAAATCTGCGAAAGCATAATAGTGTAATACAAATCTATATACTTTTCACTGAAATCTCTTGCAATGAAAAAGATCATGACTCTTTAACCACTTAAAAGCACGGTTTCACATTCATGAATAATTCTTTTGGGGTTGAATCAACTTTTCGGGCCTTTTGAGGACTCGAACTAGAACTTCTTTCATCTCGGGCGTGACCCCGACAAAAAGGCTCCGGGACCTATCTTTAGGAAGTCTCGGGGTGGGCATCCTGCCTCTGTAGGACCCCTGTTAGAACCCTTCCCTCGAAGTTTCTAGCTGGGCGTCCTCCGGTTCGAACCCTTCGGTATGCTAAACGATCCGTAGCTCTGTCGATTCAAAACTCTTTGCACATACTCATTCATCACATTCACTTCATAACTTTCTCAATCGATTTGGTATTAAGAAAGGCATGATACTACGTGTCACCCTTATAAATTCACTTTCTCAAATCTGATTCATTTTCTCAAGCAAGCCTCGCTTCTTTAAAACATAATCACCTTCGAAAGGCACTTCTCAAGAAATTGCATTCAAGAATCATTCACGTAAAATACAAAACTCCTTTCGAAACTATTTTGGAGTATCACGTAAAGCAATCACATAGCACGAATAATCACCATTCAATGCAAGCAATCATTCTCAACTCTTTTCCAACTATGCCTTTCTCAATTCATCGGTTTAGTACGATTGATTCCATTTTACGAGCCACAATAACCACCGAGTAGATATTACCTAATTCAACGTTCTCACTTTTCACAATTCATTGTCTTCACCTCAATTCCTCTTTTATGCCTTTACTTTATAACTTAACTCTTCCCAATTACCATCTTTGTCTCAATACTTTTCGATTACGCTTCCACATTACTCATCAATCTCTTCTTAATCATGCTTAGTTAGGTAGTTCTCGTTCTTACTTTGCTACTAAGATTCCTCTAATTCCCTTCATTACCAAGTGTAATTTGCTCTCATCTTAGATTTCTATCCCAATAATCGTTCTTTCTTGACCAACTCAATCATACACTTCTTAATCTCTTTTTCATCGTTTCACTTTCGCTAGCTCCGCTTATCTTCGCACTTAGTTCAACCTCAAGGATTTATTATCTTTTGAACTCAATTATCCCAATACTCACCCACTTCTCACTCCCATATCTCAATTGTGCACCACTCAATACAATTTCATATTCCTCTCTACACCTCCCTCGTTATTTCCCGATATTAATAATCGTCCCTTAATGTCAGTAAATTCATTCAATCTCTAAGAGTCAATCGAAATATTAATTCACAACTTAGACCCAAACCACACATGCGTATCCCCATCCCCAACTGACTAGATTCCCGATACTACTCATTATACCCAAGCAACCCGACTCAGTCCGAATTTCCCGGTTTCCAATTCAGGCCTAAACAACTTCCAATCCCCTTCACAACTCCTAATTCAACTTTCAGCAACTACTAAACTCATTCAATGGCATACATGTTCAATATTCACAATTACATTCAACAATCGGAATAAACTCATTTGGATTCGAAATTACTAATAGTTTAGAGTATAAGACTACCCACCTCGATTCGGGGATTGACGGTTTGTTGAGGTTCGGGTTTCTGGGTTGGTTCCTCCCTTCCTTTCTCTTCCCCGAGTCCGGTTCGCCGCCTTCCCTTGCTTCGCCGCCGTTGCTTGGTTGCGAGTCCCGCGTCCTCGGTTTCCTCTGGTTCCTGTTCCTCACTTCCTCTGTTTTTGGTTCGTTGTTCTTGGCCTCGGCTATCTCTCGACCAGAGCCATTGCGCGCTCGCCGCCGATCCTCCTCCCTTCTCGCCGCCGCCTTTCCTAGTGTCCGGCCTTTCGGTCCTCACGTCCGTCCCTGCCTCGGGTTACGCTTCCGCCTTCTCTCGCCCCGGTCTCTCGCTCTCTTTTCCTCTTCGCTCGCGCCTACTCGCGTCTTCGACCGCCGCCTCGGTCATACGGTGGTCGCCGGTCCTCCCTCGGTCTCCTCCGCCCGCACGCTTGCCTCCTCCCTCTCTCCCTCTCTCCCTCTCTCCCTCTCTCTTTTCTCGTTCGGTGCTCCTTTACCCCCTCCCCGTTACGCTTCTACGGTTCCGCTTCTTCTTTCTTTGTTTTCTCCCGTGTTCCCCCTCCCTTCGGCCCTTCCTTGTTTTTATTTTTGGCCCAACTCTCATCATCGCTAAACAAAACTTGCCCATTCCTTCTATTGGACCCCAATTACCCTTCTCTATCCCTTTCACCTAAAACAAGCCTATGCCTTTCCCTCTCGTCGTCCTCTTACGTTTTGTCTCCTAATTGATTTTGATGGACCAATTACGACACCGCTTAGCCGCACCGAGGTTCACCTCGGATAAGAAGGGAGACAATTTCCTCGATTTAATTTATTCAACACCAGCCTCCAAAGGGATACTAATGTAATATGTGTGGCCGTAAACAAAATCGAGTCACTCAACCCTCCCTAGCTGCAGGGAATATTACTCAATAATTCTATGCTTTACAAGCTGCTTTTCATTAAAATTACGGGTATTACATAGCATGTCTTCTCCCAGCTTTGCATTACATTCTACTCCGCGGTCTACAATGGTGCGACATATTTCGGTGCACATCACACCGGTTCGATCTACTTCTCGTCGTAAGACAATACTTAGAATGAATTCCCTTCCAATGGATTTAACCCCAAAATAGTCTCCTATTCTCATTTTGCTTAATGAGAACTTAGCCGAGGTGAAAACTAGGATGAATACTCAAGATGAGAAGATAGCATCAATATCAAGTGATCTTAAGGCTATTACGAAAGTTATTGACGATAGTAAGAGAGATGAGGAAGCAAAATGCTTAAGGAGAGGAGGGAGAGTAGGTCCTCCACCTTCACCTAGTTTATCTCCTCCAACCAGTCCGAAACACGAATCCCCTAAACATGAATCCCAACCTCGGCTGATCCACGTGTAGATTCGATAGAACAAATGTTAAAGGAGACATCCATGTTCAGTAATCACTATTTTGACCATAAGGGATTCACTTCAATCCCTAAAGAAAAAACTACCCCTAAGTTTACTATGCCCGATATCAAGTTCGGAGGTTCGAAAATCCCCATCATCATGTTCGCAACTTCTTGGGCGCAATGACTCTTAAGAACATTCCGGAAGACATTTACCACATCATCTTCCCATGGACTTTCGATACTAATGTAATGAATTGGTATATCGCGGTTGACCCACGCAAGGTCGCCAATTGGACATATCCGTGCAAGGAATTCCTATATCAATACTCCTATAACAACTGATCTACCGGTTACTCTTAGAGACTTGGAATTAATCAAACAAGGTGAGAAAGAAAGCTTCACAAACTTTCTCATCGGATGGAGAGCAAAGGCTGGCCACATGTTAGATCGACCCTTCGAGAAGGACCAAGTCGGGATCATCGTGAAAAACCTTCAACCTACTTACAATCGGCATCTCAATTTTTACCAATGATGAACTTCTCAACGAGTTAGAGATGCCGGACTGGCTGATAGAAGAGGAGCTGCCTACCACGACCACAAAACTCATGATGGGGTATAGAAGTAATTATCAATCCAAAGTTAAAAAACCTCCAACACAGGCAATACTAGCAGGGTGCGGATGTCAATGGCCTCAGCAGTTACATCGACTACACTCCTATTGATACCACCCGCTCTTGATCGTCTATCGGCTAAGGGAAAGATATAATTGCCACCCATTAGAGTAGAATCGAAACCATGAAACAGATCTAAAAATTGGGATGCAAGAAAATTTTGCAAAGACCATCGTGCACCGAGGATACGACATCGAGCAATGTTGGACATCCAAGAACAAACTAGAAGGTATGTTTCGAAATGGTCAACTCCCTTTACCTAAGGTTGCCTAAAAACCAAGTAACAACAAAAATCCTATCAGCGGCACCTTAACTATTTTTACTGAACCTAGCCCGAGTCGGTGGGACCCATCTATCTTCATTCAAGACATTGATAAGTCCAAACCACTTCTTAGCTTGCCTCTACTAAATCCGAAGTCCATGGGTTGTGGGTAAGTAATGAAGAAGATGTCTACAAAACAAGAAACAACAGTGACGACAACGACGACTTCTTCGAGGCATACCACCCTTAGAAAAGAAGACTTTTAGGGAGAATCTAAAGGTCCAAAATCCAATTTCTTACTAGATTTGGACGACATAATGCACCCTCGGGTCCATAACGAGACTTAAGAGACCCCAAAAGAAATTGAAACCATTAAAGAAGAAGATCCAATCTTGAAACATCTTCAAAAATTAAAAGGCGATATCTCGGTTCGGAAACTTATATCTGCTTTCCGAAACATAGGCATGCTTTGAGTGACGTGGTTGCAAGATCGAGGTCTCTCTTGAAACCACACTAGAGGAAGTAGTAGGATTGGTTAACGGTGGGGACAGAACTACGCCGAGCACAACAATGCCCTTTATTTAATCGTAACTTGCATCAACAAGTTTGTTCCCTTAACCTTGATAGATAATGGATAAGCTATGAATGTCTATCCCTAGAGAACCACCAAAAGGTTAGGAATTAGAGAGCAACAACTCTCTAAATAGATTGTCCATCTACGAGCTTACGATAATTCTAAGAGAACAATCTTGGGAATATTGACCTTACCAATCAATATAGGGTCGGTAGAAAGGAACATTGAATCCAAGTCCTAGATATCCCAACAACATTCAACCTACTCCTAGGACACCCTTGGTTACATGATCATCAAGCACTACCCTCTACACTTGCATCGGAAAGTTAAGATGATCATCAAAGGTCAAGTTGTAGCTGTCAACGGGGATAATCTTTGTGCTACTATCACCTCTAAGGAATCCGTGGTTGAGATTGAGCATGTTGCCAATGATGAAGAATTATATGGACTATCGCTGCCTTAGACAAGGATAAAGCACCTCTTAATTTCAATCCTTATGGTAACCCTAGCTTTCACTCGATGCTTAGGAAGAAGGGGTACTTTTTAGGTTTAGTTGTAGGAAGAAGGGCATGCCACCCTATCTTTCCACCCCATGAACCCATCAATAATTACAACTTTGGGCTAGGCTATCAACCTACTACTAAGGAAGTAGCCCAAGCCAAGTGGAATGTTCGGACTAAGAGGATTGCACCCCACACAGTCCGTTCTATTAAGCCATTTCCTATACTCTAAACGGGTAATTCTTAAGAAAAGGGGTGACTTTCCTTACTATGGTTTTCCTGAGCCTTATTACCTTAAAGATAATTGCATCTTGGTACTTGGCTTGGAGATTTTAAATGACTTGTTGTATATTAGAAAAGGAAGCATCCTACCTTCTCGAAGAAGGACAGTCCACACTAGACTAGACCAACTCTGGTTGGACATAATCTATTCGATTTCTTGTTCAAGTGAGAGAAGAATCTAAAAGGGAATTCGGTTTCGGTACTATCACGAGCCATGTCGCATCCACGGTTCGATCCGTCCGGATTCATCACTGACGCCGATAATGAAGGGTCCAAGCATGTTACTTGGATTGACGTCGAGGAGGGCCAAGAGTTCATTGTTAGCTTAATAGCGCATTACCTCTTTGAGTCTAGTACAAGGGCTTTTAATTCTTATTATGTTTTTCCAGTTCTTTTCGTAATTCGTTTCGAATTTTGCATCTTCGGTTTCTTAGTCCGATGTACTCGCTTCGTCATTTAATAAAGTAAACCTTTACGCTTACTCTTTACCTCATCTTGTTTTCAATTGTTTTGCCTCTAATGATGAACAGGAAATCCTTAAAGAATTAATAAAATCTATAGAAGATCATGAAAATTGCTCACCAATAATAAAGGAAACAATAACAATTAATCTAGGATCGGTTGATCAACCTCAAGAGGTTAAGATCGGGAAAACGCTAGATCCGGAAGAGTAGAAGCAATTCACTTCGCACCTTACGAGTTCATAGATGTCTTTGCATGATTTTACAAAGACATGTCGGGGATAAATCCAAGCATAGCGGAACATAAAATTCCACTTTAGGAAGATGCTAAGTCTGGTTAAGTTGAAGCTAAGAAGGTTGAAACACGAGTGGGCATTAAAGATTGAGGAGGAGGATCGGAAATAGTTGGAAGTGGGGTTTATCAAGGTAGTTCACTATCCTCGGTGGGTAGAAAATATAGTATTAGTTCCAAAGAAGGACGTGCAGGCTCGGATGTGCGTTGATTTTAGGGATCTTAACAAGGGAAGCACTAAGGACGATGTCCCGTTACCTCATATCGACATCCTTGTAGATAACACATCGGGTCATGCTTTGGTTTCATTCATGGACGGCTACGCTAGGTACAATAGGTGAAGATGGCTAAAGAGGACTAGGAGAAGACGACCTTCATCACTCAACGGGGACGTATTGTTACGTGGTGATGCTATTTGGGCTCAAGAACACCGATGCCACATAATAGAGGATGACCACAACTCTATTGCATGACATGATCCACAAAGAAGTCGAGGTCTATGTGGATGACATGATCATAAAGTTCAAGGATAGGGTAGGGCACCTATGCAACCTAAGAAAGTTCTTCGACAAACTTAGAAAATACAACATGCACCTTAATCCTCAAAAGTGTGCCTTCGGGGTAACATCGGGCAAATTGTTAGGCTATGTTGTTAGTCTTTGAGGAATTGAAGTTGAACCATCCAAGATCAAAGCTATTTAGGAGATCTCATCGCCAAACACCGAGAAAGAGATAAGGGGTTTCCTAGGTCATTTCATATCAAAATTGACTATGGTTTGTGAACCTATTTTTAAGAAGTTGAAGAAAGGATCCGAGCCTATTTGGGATACTGAGTGCCAACAAGCATTCGAGAAGGTTAAGAAATACCTAGCTAACCCTCCGAGTGCTAGTTCCGCCTCAACCAAGGAAACTTTTACTACGTACCTCACCACGATAGAGACAAGTATGGGAACCATGCTAGATCAACGAGATGGGAAAGAACGAGCACGCGATATGTTATCTAAGCAAGAAATTCTTAGATTATGAAACTAGATACATGCCATTAGAGAAGACATCATTGACATTAGTCGGGGTTACCAAAAGCTCAAGCACTACATGTTAGCCCACACGGTACATGTGGTAGCAACGATGGATCCCATTAAATATATGCTTGAGCATCCAACCATTAGTAGCAAGATAGCGAGATGGACTATTATGCTATCGGAATTTGAACTCAAGTATGTCCCTCAAAAGCGATCAAAGGAAAGGTAATGTCGGAATTCCTAGCTGATCTACCCACAACTAAATTGCAACCCAAACACCTTGATTTTTCATACGAAAATATCTTACAAGTAGAGGTGGACGTTTGGACAATGTACTTCAACGGCGCTTCCAATCGAAGGGAATTGGAGTAGGGATTCTTCTAGTCTCACCGGAGGGAGCACATACTCCCATTTCGAGTCAAATTGGATTTTGAGGTCACCAATAACGCCGCGAGTATGAAGCTCGCATCACGAGATTTGAAGGTACTATAGCGATCGGGGTCAAGAACATTAGGGTTTTCGGTGAGTCCAATTTGATCATTAATCAGATTTCGTAAAAAGGAAGGTATGTTGTGAAGCCTTGGCACCCTACCAAGCACATCTAATCAAATTATCAAAACATTTTAAAAGTATTTCTTTCACCTACCTTCCCGGGGATGATAATCGGTTCGCGGATGCATTAGCTAAATTAGCATCCATGATCCATATCCTTAGCGGCATTCATTCAATACCCATCGACATAAAGCGATGGAGTTAGCCGACGCACATTTTTGTGTTAGAAGTGTCTAATACCAAACAAACCAGTTGGTATCACAACATTTACCGAGTACTGTACAAGCAAGAGTACCCATTGGACTCCACACCTAGAGCCTAACGAGCCATCAAGATGTTGGGCTGGCCAATTCTTCATTAATTAAGGGCAGCTGAAGACTTAGGTATAATGAGCCATCATGATCCATATCCTTAGCGGTATTCATTCAATACCCATCAAGATGTTGGCTGCCCAATTCTAATACCAAACAAACTCTCTATCTCTCTTGGGTTTTGATTCTAAGTCTTTTCGAGCCTTATAGAAACCTTTATCTATATTTTCATCCTATTCGACCCGCTCGAAACCAGTCAATCGAGTATAACATTACGAGCCGAGTTTCCGGCTCACTCGTACACAACTCGGAACTATTATATGAGTAAATAATTTCTCTAACACTTTTATTACGAGCACCGACTTCATGTTTTAAGTGAAAAAGAATTACAACGTTAATTCTAATTTCTAAATCGGTTTATCTATGGAGAATTATTTGCTTGATCAAGTTTATGTATCCTGATATTTTATTCTCTCTAACATAATCATTTTAAGGATTGACTCAAAATGGAATCTAAACCTAATGGACATCGGACTTAGAAAATTTCATTCTTTTAGGTTGAACATAATTAAGTGCTTAATTACTTTGATTTTATTATTATCTATGCCTAATCTTAGACTAATGTATTTTTATACTTTGAGTACCAATTTGATTTGCTTTTTAGGTTGATTAAACAAGCATAACCTACTTTTGAATCACAAAAGCAACCTATTTCTAGCCGTTACACACCAGTGACAGAAATTAACCATTTACGAACTTGGCTTAGACACCGCGTTAGGGTTGTTTGTTTCCAAAACTGGAAAACTTCAACTTTGAGTCTAACATTTGTTTCCACCCTAGATTTCAATCACCACTAGAGGGTTGGACTACTTTTGGAGCCAAGAACCATTACGAGAATGTTCACATCTCAACGGATCTTTTTCGAGTGACTCGGACTAGCCATTACAATGGCTATTGAAGCTCACCGGTCCGGAACAAGTCTCAAAGTTCATTCTGCCTTGGTGCTTATAAATAGAGGGGGTTGAATAGGGTGATGGAAGATTTTTGAGAAGTACGAGCTACACCGAAGAGAACATCTCTCGGATGTATGCTCGGTTCATTGAGATTACCAACAATCTCAAATCTCCGGGTCGAAAGATCTCTCATAAAGAAATGGTCGGAAAAATTATGAGAAGTCCGCCAAAGAGGAGATGGGATCCTAAAGTGACAATAATTGAAGAGGCTCAGAATCTTTCTCAATCGAAGCCAAATGAGCTCATTGGGAAGTTACTTACTCATGAGCTACACGTAAAGGAAGAGGATGCAGAGGTCGGCACCAAAAAGAACATTGTAGTGAAGGTCTCAAAAGCGAGACTCCAAAGTTTGAGCTCCTCGGACTCGAAGAGGATTCCATGGCACTTATTGCTCGAGGCTTCAAAAAGATGATGAAGTACAAAAAGTGGCAGAAGAGACCAAAGGAAGAGTTCTACAAGAAAGATAAGAAAGATAACAAAGTTAAATACTCATCTCGCTTCTAAGTTATCTTTATCTAAGAACTCGGCTACTTTGAGTTTGGCAGACAAGGCACACATTGTCCAGGACTATCCAAAGAGGAAGAAGGACAGAAAGAAGAAAAAGGTAATGGTGGGTAACAGGAGTGATGATGAATCCTCCGAAGATGATGATTAAGACAATTCAAAGAGTCTAATGGCACCGACGGACTCGGAAGCTGGATCCGAGTCGAGACAGTGACAACTCGGATAATGAGGAAACAAGTCCTTAGGAGGTAATTGAATACTTCCTTAAGTTTTCCAAAGTTGATCTCGCTAGATATATTTTTACTTTAGAAGAAAAGTCAAATTCTAACTCTTCTTATTTTAAAGAACAACTTGAGTCTCTTACTATTGAGAGTAATGTTTTGAAAAATGAGTTAGAAAACTTGAGACAACATCCGAAAGTACTTGAGACCAATGCTCAAGACAATGAGACTGAGTCTAAGTCTCTCAAAATAGAGAATGAGCAAGCTGAAAAGAAAGCTCATTGAGTCTCAAGAGTTGGTTTAAAAACTCACTCAAGGTTAGAAAAACCTTAATCTTTTACTTGGCTCTATCTTTGTGTCATTTAGAAAAAAGGTCTTCGTTACAATGCTCGAAAAGGAATCTAATTCCTATTTAGATCTTTTCAAAGCCGATTCCAGAACTATAAAGTTCGGGAAGGCTGAGCATGGTCCCATTCAATCGAATGGAAAGAGGATTGAGCACGGACCGGTTTATAGGAAAAGCCTTCTCAATCTGTTTACAAAAAGAAAGGTTTTCAAAGAAAAGAGACACGGACTCGACTTTCTAAAAGGAAGACTCAAAATTAGACCAAACCCAAAATTATTGAAATCTGGGTTCCCAAAAGTGCTCTTCCTCGGAGAAAGACCACGAGTAAAGGCGATTCTTGGGTTTGTAAGAGGAGTGAGAAGGGTTAGTTTGTTTCTATTTTGCAAGTGACTCGAAACGGAAGGGTCACTGGTACTTAGACAGTGGCTTCTCACACTACATATCCGGAGATTCAAGACTCTTCTTAGAGCTAGAATACTTAAAAGGAGGAAAAGTCACATTTGGAGATAATAGGAAAGGTCGGATAGTTGGGATTAACAAGATTGGTCAAGGAAACAACTTAGTCATTCTAGTCTACCTTGTTAAAGGGCTTAAGTACAATCTCCTTAGCATCTCTCAGCTATGTGACAAAGGCCAAGAGGTAAGGTTCACTCGGACCAACTGCTACATTTCGATGCGAGTCACCAAAGAGACAAAGCTCGAGGTCCGAGGTCGGGTAACACTTATACTATTCCTCTTTTAGATTCTAGTCAAAATTTATCTTACTTGAAAGCATCTTTGAATGATGATTCATGGACATGGCATCGTAGACTAGGACATATTACTATCAATAAACTTGCATCTCATGGACTGGTTAGGGGTTTACCTAACTATGCATTTAAGAAAGATAAAATCGTAAAGCATGCACAAAAAGAAAACGAGGTTAGATCATCTTTTAGACCACTCAAAATTGTGTCTACATGCAAAGTGCTTGAATTAGTTCATATGGATTTGTGTGGTGAAATTCCTATGAAAAGCTTAGGAGGTAAATCATATGTGTTAGTTATTGTTGATGACTATTCATGATTTATATGGGTGTGTTTTTGAGGAACAAGAAAGAAGCCTTCAAAGAGTTCACTAAGATCTACAGGAAAATTCAAGTGGAGTCTAAGAATCAAATTATAAGGATTCCAACCAACCATGGAAGGGAGTTTGATTACTTAAAATTTGCAGATTTCTGTGACAAGAATGGCATCTCCCATAACTTCTCTGCACCAAGAACTCCTCAACGGAATGGAGTAGTGGAGAGAAAGAACAAAACTCTTGAAGAAATAGACAGGACCATGATGATTGAAAATGATCTACCTTACTATTTTTGGGTTGAGGTAGTCAACACAGACAAACTACACACTTAACAGATGCCTCATTAGACCCAATCTGAATAAGACACCCTATGAGCTAAACAAGGGAAAGAAACCCAACATTTCCTACCCTAGACCATTCGGATGTAAATTCTTTGTGCATAACAATGGTAAGGAACATCCGACTAAGTTTGATGCTAGATTAGATGAAGGTATATTTACGGGTTACTCATCTCATCATAAAGCTTATCGAATTTTTTAACAAAAGAACTAACAAAATAGAAGAAAGTATCCACGTTGTCTTTGATGAGATTGATCTCGACAGGATAAATGAATCCACCTTTTCGGATCTCAAGCTTAACGGAGATGAAGATGACATTGCTGAAGCTGAGCTTAGAAAGAGTCAAAATAGAAGAACCGAGATAACTCGGAATGAACCAACTCGGAATGTTATGACTCGGAATGAACAAAATCAATAGCCAACTCGGAATGCTTGAAGAACAAGCTAATACGTGAAGCTCGGCAGGAGCAACCAACTGAAGATAAGCCTGTTTAACCAACAAACTTGGTAAATCGGAGGACACGTTGAGCTTTCAAATATGCACCCAGTCACCCACCCGATAACATACTCTCGGTATCAACGAGTGGGGTAAGAACTCGTTCTTCTTTGCAAAATCTGTATTCATTTTCTGCATTCATATCATTAATAGAACCTAAAAATGCACTAGAGGCCTTAAGTGAACTTGAATGGGTAGAGTCCATGCAAGAAGAGCTAAATCAATTTGAAAGAAACCAAGTCCGGATTCGACCAAACGACCTTCCGACCACCCGAGTAATAGGAACCAAATGGATTTTCAAGAACAAACTAGATGAGGAAGGGTTGGTAGTAAAAAATAAGCCCAGATTAGTTGCTCGGGGTATAACCACGAAGAGGGAATTAATTGTGGGGCAACCTTTGCACCTGTTGCTAGGATTGAGGCAATTAGAATTTTCTTAGCATTTGCATCTAGCATGAACATCAAGCTTTATCAAATGGATGTCAAATGTGCATTTCTTAATGATTATATTCAAGAAGAAGTTTATGTTGAGCAACCCCTGGATTTGAAAACTAAGAATTTTAAAATCATGTTTTCAAATTGCAAAAGGCTTTACATGGTCTTAAACAAGCTCCCAAAGCTTGGTATTAAAGAGTAAGTAGTTTCTTGGTTGAAAATGATTTCAAAAGAGGTCAGATTGACAAAACTCTTTTCACAAAAACCAAGGGGAATGATTTTCTTATCATTCATATATATGTTGATGATATTATCTTTGGAGCTACTAATGAAACTCTATGTCAAGAGTTTTACGAGTTAATAAGACAGGAGTTCCAAATGAGAATGATGGGAGAACTCAATTTTTTCCTTGGTCCGCAAATCAAACAAGACAAGGATGGCATCTATGTCCATCAATCTAAGTACACCAAGGAGTTATTTAAGAAATACAAGCTACAAGAAATACAACCTATGAGTAGCAATCGAAAATGAATTCGGATGAGAAAGGTGAAGTTGTAGATTAGAAACTCTACGAGAGGTATGATTGGATCTCTTCTCACATCTAGTAGGCCGGATATCATATTTAGTGTTTGCCTTTGTGCAAGATTTCAAGCTAATCTTAAGGAATCACATCTCAATACGGTGAAGAGAATCTTTAGATATCTTACAAGGACTCAAAATCTTGGTCTATGGTTTTCAAAGAACTCATAAGTGACTCTCACTAGATACTTAGATGCTGACTATGCTTGGATACAAGGTTGATAGAAAGAGCACATCAGGAGCATGCCAATTTCGGGTCAATCACTCATCCCCGGCGCTTAAAGAAGCGGAACTCGGTTGCTCTATCAACTACCGAGGCTGAGTACATTGTAGCTGGAGCTTGCTCGTGCTCGGATTCTCTGGATCAAACAACACTTAAAGGATATAGGATTATCATTCACATCGATTCCAATCAAGTGCGACAATCAAAGTGCAATCAACATCGCTAAGAATCCAGTTCAGCACTTAAAAACAAAGCATATTAAGGTCTGGTATCATTTTCTAACCATTACGAGAAAGGCGATATTAAACTTGAGTTTATTCCTACGAAATTTTAGTGAGCTGATATTTTTACTAAGCCTCTACGTGAAGATCGGTTTTGCTTTATTAGGAACCTAGCATGATTAATGCATGATTATGTGATTTATAGTATGAATTATTCTTTCATGATTGATTGTTATATGCCTTGAGTAGATAACAAATGGATCGATTGACTCGGAATGAGACCGAGCTATGAGTTATAAATTTTCTAAGTCACTCGGACACCTTATTGAGTCGGACTCGGATTATAAGCAAAACGGACATCAAAGTTCTAAGGTCTTCTCTAGATAAATAGAGAATCTCATGAATGAAACTCTTTCTTCTCTCTCTCTTTCTCTCTGTCTCTCTCTGTCTCTCTCTATCAGGCTAACGATCAGTAGAAACTAGCCGTTAGAAGAAAGTCATTGGAGAAACTAGCCTAAATGCACTTGAGAGACTTAATTGTCCGATAACCGTTGCTTGATAACTTAGTCAAAAAGTTGGTTGGAAGCCTTTTCTCGCTATAAATAGCACCACTACACTTTCTTTTCTCTATTTTACCCACTTATTGCTTATACTCTCAATCTCTTTGCTCTCAAAGTTCACTCACTCGCACTTTCTCTCCGATTCTCAATCTTCTCTGTTCTCTACTCTTTCTCTCATTTCTCTTAACCACTCTCTACTCTCTAACCATGCCCACAAGAGGAGCTGCTCTGGAAGGAGGCTCGACAACCAAGAAGGCTAGAACTAAATCCACTCGATTTGAGGCTGCACCAAGCAAAGGCAAAGAGCCTACCTCGGAAGATTCAAAACACTTTGTCGCCTAACACTCCATTACGGACGACAAGTTCTTTCTTAAAACCTCCTTCTCCTAGTTAAATCACATTCTCAAAGCTGCTGTGTACACCTATCTTCGCTTACGTGAGTATATTTACCCGGGCCTTGTGTCCGAGTTCTATATAAACATGTTGATCGGCAACAACATCATTTCTTACGTCGTTCAAGGTAAGATAGTAAGAATTAATCTCTCTTTACTTCATGGACTTTTCCAAGTAAAGTCTCTCTTTCTCAACTCCAATCCTGTTCCTTTTAATGATATCACTGATGATTTCTTTGACAAATACGCTAAAGAGCCTCCTCGAGTCCGGAAAGAACTTTTACGTGACTTTGATGAAGTCAAAAGTTAGGCTTCTATGTTTCATTCGATGAGGACTTTCCCTGTCAAAGGGAACCCCAACTCCAAAGTTCTAAAGGTTCTCTATAACATTCTCGAGGGTTATGAAGTTAACCTCTTCCCTTACATTTTGGAGCAGATGGCATCCGTGCCCTTTGACTCTAAGAAGACGACTCCATATCCCTTCGGAGCTCTTTTGACTTGTTGTTTTAACTCGGTTCCAGGTCCTTCTCCCTTCGACCCAAACTATTGCTTGGAACCTACTTGTTTGTCTTGGTAGGAGTGAACTTATGTGTTTGGGATACTAGGAAGTCAAACACTGGTGTCCGAGTTCATGCGTCCGAGTTACCACCACCTCCTCCTCCACCTCGGACTCGAGACAACTCCGGAGGTTCCACTCCTAGTTGTTGAACGTTCTACTTCTCTGCATGCTCCCTCTGTTGAGCTTCTTGAAAAAGTGGCCAACAAGCTTGCTTCTCTTGCTTGTTGAAATCAACTCCGAGCTCTTTCCGAGGCTTTCATCCCAACTCGACTTTGAAGTAAATCCAGGCTCAAACTCAGTCGAAACAGAGTCTAGATTTGATTTCCGAGCTCAAGGAGGTGATCAAGCAACAACGTGATAAGATTCAGCACCTCCAAGAGAGAAGATCAAAGGCAGCAGAGGACTCAGAATCCTTTGAAAAATCTGAGGAGTCCTCCAACCCTTCTAAGTCTAACTTAGAAGAAGCTAAAAAGGACACAGGGAAGCTTAAGAAGGAGAAGCGAGAGGAAGAAGGCTGTCCAACCCGAGGACAAGGGAAACCCGGACCTTGAGGTGATCTCCTCAAATCACACTCGAGTGCCTTAGAAGAAGCTTTTCGGTCCAAAGCCCCTGCCTCGAGTCTCAGCTAGCGGTAGTCTTTGAGGAAGAATAAGAAGAAGAAGATCCGTTTCGAGCATATTTGTTTCAAAGTACATGTTTTATTTCTTCTTGCTTTGATATTATCTCTTTACTCTTTAGCAATCCCGCTCTCGATTATCTCAAGAAACATGTTCTAAGTTATGTTTTGATCCGAGCTAAACCGAAGCTGAACCGATAATTTATCTTCATTGTACTTATTGCTCCGATTAATATTATAGGCTATGATCAATTCTTTATGAAAACTTAACTCTTTAAACTTACAAGTTTCTATCTTAAGTATGGAATGCCTTTCATAAAAAAAGGGAGATTGAAGACTCGGGTATAACTCTCTATCTCTCTTAGGTTTTGATTCTAAGTCATTTTGAGCCTTATAGAAACCTTTATCTAAGTTTTCATCCTGTTCGACCCGCTTAGAAACTAGTCAATCGAGCATAACATTACGAGTCGAGTTTCGGCCCACACAAACACAACTCATAATTATCGCATGAGTAAATAATTTCTCTAACACTTCTATTATGAGCATTGACTTCATGTTTTAAGTGAGAATGAATTACAATGTTAATTCTAATTTCTAAGTGAATTTATTTATGGAGAATTATTTGCTTGATCAAGTTTATGTATCCTAATATTTTATTCTCTCTAAGTTGATCATTTTTAGCATTCACTCGAGATGGAATCTAAACCTAATGGATATTGGACTCAAAAAATTCCATTCTTTTAGGCTAAAAATAATTAAGTGCTTAATTACTTTGATTTTATTATTATCTATGCCTAATCTTGGACCAAAGTATTTTTATACTTTGAGTACCACTTTCATTTTCTTTTGTAGGTTGATTAAACAAGCATAATCTAATTTTAAATCACAAAAGCAACCGGTTTCTAGCCGTTAAACACTAGCAAACAGAAATTCATTTACGGACATGGCTCGAACACCATGTCGAGTTTGTTTCCAAAGCTGAAAAATTTCAACGTCTAACGGTTGTTTCCACCCCATATTTCAATCACCACCAGAGGGTTGGACTACTTTTGGAGCCAAGAACTATCACGAACGTCCACATCTCAACGGATCTTTTTTGAGTGACTCGGACTAGCCATTACAATGGCTATTGAAGCTCACTAGTCCGGAACAAGTCTCAACAATTATTCTACTTTGGTGCTTATAAGTAGAAGCCACTCTACAAGACTTGAAGATTGCTTGTAATCACTTCTACTCTTGACTTTTTTTCTAGGTCCCTTGACTAAGTTGTAAGGGCTAACTCGGCTTAGTGATCCCTAACTATAAGGGTTATCTCGGTCAAGAAGTACTAAATCGGATAAGAAAACTTCGAGTCTAGGAAAACTTGTAAAGGAATTGTCTAAGGGACCAATTCGGTTAGAGTCGATCCTTTGTAATTAAGGATTCAATTAGTGGATTTGACTTGGTGCTTGGATTAGCACTTGTCCATGGTTTTCTCGCCTTAGGAGGGTTTCTACGTATTTCGAGTGTTTAACTTTTCGAGTCCAATCTAGTCTCGAGTTAGTTTCTATTTCTAATCTGCGCGAAAATTGTTTGTTATTTCTCAAAAATCTTCCATCACCCTATTCACCCTCCCCTCCTCTAAAGTGACTTAACCTCTCCAAGAGCAAACCTTTAACAACTATACAAGAAAACCAACACATGGGCTAGGTTACTTTGTGTTAACCAACATAAAGCAAAGCGCATCATGGATCAGATTCATAATGGGGAATGTGGACCCCGTATGGATGGAAAAATGTTAGTTTTTAGAAGATTAGGAGGCCTGGATATTATTGCTCGACAATGGAAGCAGATCGCCATGAGTTTGTTAAGAAATGTCATAAATGTCAAGTTTGTGCAAATTTACAACACCAACCACCATCATTTCTCACAACACGCGCATCACCCGGGGATTCTCGGTTTAAGGAATTGTCATTATTGGCAAAGTTACTCCTAAAGGAACAGTGATCACGAATTTGTGTTAGTAGCAATTGACTACTTCACCAAGTGGGTAGAAGCGACCTCTTATGCCACTCGACGTCAAAACAGGTAGCTAAGTTCATCACCGGAAACATCATTTCTCGTTATTGGGGTGCCCCACGAGTTAATTAGTGACCATGGTAGTCATTTTAAGAAGGAGGTAGTAGACTTGTTGGATAAATACAAGATCAAGCACCATAACTCTTCTCCCTATTGTCCTCGGACCAACGAGAGCGATCGAGGCTACCAACAAGAACATTTGTAAAATAGTGGACAAAATGGCTATCAGCTATAAGGATTGACTTGATAAGTTACCTATCGCTTTATGGGGCTATCGGACCTCTATAAGGACCTCCACGGGAGCAACACCGTATTCCCTAGAATATGGCATGGAAGCAGATCCTTCTAATGGAGATTTCCATTACGTCGTTAAGAATCACACTGAGAGTCGGATTCGGAGGCGAGTGGGCTAAAGCACGCTATGAAGAGTTAGTGTTCGTTGGATGAAAGGTGCCTCAACACCTTGCATAATGTCCAAATATACCAGGCACATATACCAAGGGCATTTAATAAGAGAGTGAAGCCTCGAGATTCGGTCCTCAAGGAGATCGGAGCACTAATCCAGGATCCACGTGGAAAATTTAGGCCTAATTAGCGAGGCCCATTTGTGCTTAGTCGGATATTACCAGGCGGAGTAGTGAAATTAACTGATTTGGATGGTGAAGAGGTCTTTCAGTATGCAAACTTGGATCAATTGAAAAGATATTACGTTTAGCACGTCCGTAGATGGTGGGCCAAGCCTAGTCTAACTAAGCCACGTCATGGCAAGCATCAACCACCACCCGAACAACGATGGGCTAGCCAGGCCGATTTAATCCCCTTTTAGTTTTACCTCTGTAGTTATTTATTTCGACCGTCTAACCAAATGGTCTTTTTGTTTATTTTTGGACGAGTCCAACCAGGCGGTCCACCTGTGTAACTAATTCTTTGATTATTCCAATTAACTTTAAAGGCGGTCCAATTTGTTTATACCTTTAGGTGAGTGATAAAATAAAATATTAAAAGTATAGCATAATACTTACTTTTATTTAATAAAAGGTAAACCTACTACTTACCCGAGTACATAGCTAATAGATAGGGAAATAAAAAAAAACAAGCACACTACTTGTGAAAAATAAATTGTTCTAAAGAGGAAAATCTAATCCTTCTATTCTTTTATTCCTTCTTAAAATTCATAAAAAAACCTAAGCCCTAGTCTATCTTTACTTTCTTTCCTTTGGGGTCATTAGACTCAACCCCATCATCTTGGGTACACTTGTTCAGCTCTTCAATCCAGTGAGCCCTCCTCTCTTCGGCTTCTTTGGCTTCGATTCTCTTCTACAAACACGTTCAACTAGCCAAGGGTTTTCTTCGCAAATTTAGAGCCGCGTAGCAGCAGGAACGGCTTCTTCGGGATCCATCTCTCGAGCTCTCGGTGCCTTATGTAGTTGGGAGTCCACTTCTATTATCCACTCAAAATAATAGGTAGATACAATAATATTCGGTTTGCTGCAGGTGTCAACGACCTCGGCAGATTCATCCAGATATTTTGGCCACGAATTTGTTCGCCTAGAGTTGCCAAATCCTTCGAATAGTTCGAAGGTAGCAGGCCAGATGCAATCCAACCGAGGCATCACCTTCTCTCTTCCCATTTATTGCAACACACGGTCAAGGAAATAATAAGTGCTAATTTTTAGACGCAGCGAGTGCACAAAAGGATGTTGCTCGATATGTGTCCTAAATTGGGACACTTTCCGAGTGCACGATGTACACGCTATATCATTACTATGATTCCTGAGGTACTCCTCCCACCAGGAAGCGGGGTGATCGATTACCATCTCTTCCCGTTTTCACCGAGAGAAGTGTATCGCTAGGTATGCATCAACATCTACGCGAGCCTAAATAAGTTTTAGATACTTCATCGACCGGATCCGCACATCACGGATAATAAAAAATAAGTATCCTGCATAGTCAAAGTTCAACCTTTATTTAAAGCCCAACAGGAGAAAAATTAAAAAAGAATAGCGAAAGAAGCGAAAATTAGGGACTTTCGGCGTGAACCGGAGGCGTTTTAGCCTCGGTGGCCTCGGACAATCACCTGTGGCCGACATCGCCGACTGTTCCATACTGTTTGGTCTCGTTAGCCATTCTTTGCTTACCTGGAACAATAGGGGACTCCCAGCGAAGTTTTCCTCTGGATTGGCCTCAAGTCGGTCTAAGCCTATTATAGTTTCAAGCAACTATCGGCGCCATCGAGGAACAATAATTATCTAACTGCTCAACTAAGCTTAGTAATGTCGCCAATGCCATATTCCCGTGGCCTCCTATAAGCATATAACCACCTATTAGGCAGGTGATAATGGCTTGTCGTCTCGGTATAATGATCGCCTCGGAAAATGCGTACATCCGCCGATAGTGCTTCATCGAGTTCTTCGATTCACTTGATTTCCAATAAGCCTTAGATTACTATTGCTCAATTTCAATATAAATTTGTACGTCTCGCGTAAATTTTTAGGGCGATTTAGGTAGGACGGATTTCGCACGCCTTTAGATACCCGAGTATAGCGTCAAATTCTTCGAGCATGGGGCGAGTTCCTTATCCCCAAACTTGAAGACGTGGTGATAAGGATCCTAGTAGGCCACAAGCAGCCCTTAACAAAGTCCAATAGACTTTCACTTGGCGAATACTAAATAACGCTGGACCCCACACCAGCGAGAACTAGGCTTGGAGGTGTTAGGCCCCGCTCGAAGTACTCCGACGATGTGCACGTTGTGACAAACACCGTGAAGTACCCGCTCTAGATGTACCACTAGAGGGTGCTTATTATGTAGATTGATGCGCTTGTTCCCCGTGTCTACCAAGGATGCCTCCCGATGAAGATGCTCTAGATCGATGCCTCTGCAAAAGTGAAGGAGCAATTAACACACCCACTAAAAGCTCAATAAAGTTAGCGCATCACTAACTAAAGACTCACTCGAAAAGTTGGGAAAGTTCTCCAAGTAATGAAGTCTCGGATGCCCCTAAGTGAAAATTGAAGCCTAATAGACATGGTTCGGGATTGCTCCTGGTCATACCACACAATTTATTCAATGGTATTAGTAAAACACTTTTAGCATGCAACTAAAGTAAAGAGCATGAAACTCTTACCCCTTACCAGTTTCTAGGAAAAGAATGCCCAACATATTGTTCCTCGGGGATTTCGGGAATTCTTACATAACGAGGAGATTCCCAAGGTTGAATAACATCCATACCAAGACTCGGAACGTGGATATCCTCTCGGAGTAAGCTGCGAAAGCTAAAGTTAATTTTCATACAAGAAATTCAACTACGCAAAAGAGAGAAAGAAGTGGGAAATCATCAATCGAGTTATTATCCGCCTCACATGATGTGCGTAGGACGTGTATAAATTCAAGAATGTGGTCAAGGGATACCCAGTGATAGCCTTGACTTGCTTTTGTTGCGGAAGAGAGTAAAGGTAGAACATTGAAGGTTTGCTCTTGGAGAGGTTAAGTCACCCTAGAGGAGGGGTGAATAGGATGATGGAAGATTTTTGAGAATTAACAACCAATTCGCATAGAAAAGATTTAGAAAAACAATTCTCGGTCTAGATTAGACTCAGAAAGTGCAAGACATACGAAATACGTGGAAACCCTCTTGGGGTATAAAGCCACGGACAATGCTAATCCAAGCACCAAGTTAAATCCACTATTTTGAATCCACAAAATACAAGGATCGACTCTTTATAGAATTGTTCCCTTACACAATTCAATTAAAAGTTTTCCTAGACTTGGAAATTCCCTTAGCTAATCTATTACTTCCTAATTGAGGTAAACTTTACAGTTAGGGACAATTAAGCTGAGTTAACCCTTACAGCTCGATCAAGGGACTTAGTAGAGAATTGAAAATGTAGAAGTGATTACAAGACTTTCTCTTTACGACTCAAAAGTATAAACTTAAGAATGAGAGTTGTAAGTTGAAGATTGAGTAAGTATACACTAAGTGTTTTGCAATGTGTTTAGCAATCTTCAAGTCTTGTTGAGAGGCTTCTATTTATACACAGTAGAGTAGAGTAGCCGTTAAACACCAGCAGATAGAAAAGTAACATTTCCGGACAAGGATCGGACACCATGTTAGGGTTGTTTGTTTCCAAAAGCAAATGAAAGTGGTACTCAAAGTATAAAAATACTTTGGTCCAAGATTAGGTAAAGATAATTAATTCAAAGTAATTAAATACTTAATTACCTTCAGCCTAAATAAATGGAATTTTTGAGTCTAATATTCATTAGGTGCAAATTCCATCTTGAGTCAATCCTTTAAATGATCAAGTCAATAAGAATGAATAATCGGAATGCATAAACTTGACCTAGTAAATAATTTCATTCAATAAGCTGACTTGGAAAAGAGAATTTACGTTGTAATTCATTTTTAGTTTGAACACTAAGTTAGTATTCAGAATATAAAGTGTTTGTGAAATTATTTACTTGTGCAATTGTTCCGAGTTGTGTCCGAGTTGGTAAAAACACGAGTTAAATGCATTATGCTCAATAGGTGGATTCCGAGTGGGTCGACAATATTGAAAACTTAAAGATGAGCTTCTTAAATGCTTAGAATGACTTGAAATCAAAACCTTAAAGAGATAGAGAGTTATACTTGAGTCTTCAATCTCCCCTTTTTGATGAAAGGCATTCCATACTTAAGATAGAAGCTCATAAGTTTAGAGTGTTAAGTTTTCATTGTATTTTGATCATATCAAAAGAAAATATAGAATATTAAACAGACTTAGCTTAGATCATATACAACTCATAGCAAGCTTCTTGAGGTTAACAGAGCATACTTGTCACGGAATTATGAGTAGAGAGAAAATATATCGGACTAAAGAAGTAAGACAGCTCATGTATGCTCAAAAATAAGAAAATTTCATTAAGGGTTAGAGAAACATTACACATAGATAAAAAACCTTAAACAAACAAAAACCTAATAAACTCCCCCTGAACCAAATATCACTATCTTTTCTATCCCCTATGCATTTCATTAAACTAAACAAAAGGGAGGGATGGACAATGAAGTACAAGGATGTTGGACAAAAACAAATTCTGAAATTAGGAAGGAGGAGCAGTTTGAGTGGAAGTAGAAGAACGAGGACCACACCTACGCCTGTAGCCCCGAGTTTATACAGTTGGGCAAAGAGGTGATAAGTGCATGATATGTATTAGTTTCTTAGGCGTTTTGATGCTATTCTTTGGGAAATTCGGTTAATTGGAGTGTGTTTATGCTCCATTTTTGGTTTTACGTTTGTGTTTTGGTGTTTTGAGATGATTGTGCAGATTTGACCGCCAATACTAAGTATTCTTGAGATTATGAGTGTTTTAAGAATTAAGAAGGCCAACACGGTCAAAATGGCCGTTACCCTTGATTTGTCGAAGTTTGCACTTCCAGCAACCAACACGGGCAGCCCGTGTCAGCGGACACGGCCCGTGTGGGAGGTGAACTTGGTCAGAGCCTTTTGAATCAAGAAAGGGCAGCCAGTGTCGATGGACACGACCCATTTTTAGCGTTTCCGTCCAGCTTTGATTATCCAAGTAGCCAAACACGGGCAGCCCGTGTTGGCGGACATGGCCCTTGTTGGAGGTAAATTCTGCAAAGACGATTCGGTTTTGACGGTTTTGACTCTTGATTGCCTCTTAATGGCTTATTTAAGCTGATTTTCGGTTATTTTTAGGCATCCAGTTCAAGTATCCATGCATAGTTCATCCACCACTCATCCATTACCACTATACTTCCTTCATTCATCCACATCAATCCGAATTTTGAAGATCGAAGAAGAAGATCAAGCGGTTGTGGGATTCCATTCAAAGTTGAGAGATTCAAGTGAAGTACTTCAAGTCTATCATCTACTTGTTCGTTTCTTGCTATTTGAGGTTGGATTTCCATGTATTGGATTATTTTTATTAAGCTTTCAATAACGATGTGTGAGTAGTTTAGTTTTTCGGGGATTTGTAATCCGAAACAATGAAGTTTGATTAGCCTTTCATAATTTGTGCTTGAATTCTAATTTTAATCAATAGAAGGTTGTGTTTTTCATGTTCATGAGTGTTTTGAAGGCCTAGAATACTTGTGTTTAGAGATTAATCTATCATGCACTTAAAAGTGAAATAGAATAATGCGACAACCAACCTTTCTACCTAGTTTATGAAATTTGAGAAAAAATAGTAAATTAGGGGATCACTTTGATAATTTGAAATCTTTAACTTTGATTAACTTAAAAAGAATACGAAAGTTGTTTGATAGGTTAATTAGAAAAATTCTATTGAGTATCGAAAGAGCGGCAGAATTTTGTGATTATCGATCCTTGATTTATTTGAAAGAATGGTTGTACAAATTAGGTTTAAATAATCAAACTCATTGTTAGGAAAGCAAATCCCTAGATGTTTTTATCCATTGATTTAAGTCTAGATAAATTTTCATAATTTCAATAGTTAGAACAAGTTTAGAAAGAACAAACTCCAAAAACCAATTTGCTTAGTAATTGAGTAGAGGGCTAGTTTATTGCGTTGCTAGAATGGAGTTCTTTTAGGATCGACTTGACTAGCTACAATCATACACCATGCGCTTACGGCTTGTCAAGTTTTTGATGTCGTTGCTGGGGACTCTATCCTTAGTAGCCATTAGATGAATACTCTCAAATTGACTAAGCCTTTTATTTTCTTTTTCTGTTTTGATTGCGTTGGTAATTTTGTTTTAGTTCTTGCTAGGTTTTCTCTTCTTGTATGCAAAATGCTCAATTCTTCGAGTTGTTCCAGAAGTCGTGCGAACCTTTTGCTTTAGACAGAAGAAGAAAAGGCTAGGGAAGGTTAGGAAGAAGCAAAAGCAGACTCCAAGTAAAAGCCCAAGATGGCCGAGGAACAAAGAAGAACCTTTAGGCAATATGTGACACCCAATGTCACTAATTCACCGACGGCCATCAATGTTCCTAATGTGGTGGCCAAAGATTTTGAGGGGAAGAACTCCCTCGTTAACTTGGTGAGTGATACTCCTTTCCATGGCCTCCTCAATGAAGACCTCAACCAGCACTTCCGCATTTTTGCCAAGCATGTGATATTTTCAAGGCGAATGGAGCTTCACCGTATGCAATCAAGTTGCGATTGTTTCCATTCTCACTTGAAGGAAGGGCATGGGAATGGCTAGATTCTCTTCCAGCGAACACCATCAGCACATTTGATCAACTTGTAAGTATTTTCTTGGCGACATACTTCCCACCAAGCAAGTTCACCGGTTTGAGGAACTAGATTTCCACCTTCGTCCAAGAGCCGGATGAGATGCTATATGAAGCATGGGAGAGGTTCAAGGATTTCCTTTGCCAATGCCCACAACATGGATTTGAGCCATGAGTCCACATTCAAGCTTTTTACGATAGGGTTGATGATCACTACAGAGCCACCATCTTTGCGACGATTGGAGGAAACATCATGAGCAAGTCCGTGGATGAGCTCCACACCTTGATCAAGCAAATGGCGCTAAACAGCTTTCAATGGTCCAAGCCCCACTCCAAGAGAATGGGAGGTAAGCTTAATGTTGATGTAGTTTCTATCCTTTCTACTATGATAGATGCTATAACTCAAAAAATGGACCGATTGAATGTGAATGTTGCACCTCCCCTTCCATGTGCTTCTTGCAATTCTTATAAGCATGGGACTTTTTTTTGTCCACTGGGTATAGCTAGTCGTGAACCAATTGACCAAGCCAATTTTATTGGCAAGCCGAACCCAAGGCCAAACTTTAACCCATTCTCCAACTTGATGTAGTTTTTGGTCTTTCTATTAAGATAGATGCTATAACTAAAAAAATGGACCGATTGAATGTGAATGTTGCCTATCCCCTTCCATGTGCTTCTTGCAATTCTTATAAGCATGAGACTTTGTTTTGTCCAGTGGGTATCGCTAGTAGTGAACCGATCGACCAAGCCAATTTTATTGGCAAACCGAACTCGAGGCAAAACTTTGACCCATTCTCCAGCTTCTATTGAGGTATCACCCTAATTTTTCCTACCGGAACAACAATCCCATGGGTCCACAACAAATTCAAAGACCACCCGCCCCTATATTCCAAAGACCTACCCAACCCCAAGTGCCCCAAAAGTCTAACTTGGAGGTCATGATGGAAAGCATGCTTTTGGCTCAACAAAAGCAAGATGAGGTTATCAAGCAATTGGCTTCAAAATTTGAAATCTTAGCCACTCACAATAAGATGCTTGAAACTAAAATTGCTAGCCAAGCAAGCTATTCCTCTAGCCCTTCGGGTCCTAAGGGTGCTAGTAGTGATCATGTGGTCATTGAGGTGCAATTTGAAAATGTTGTTGAGAATGTTGAGAATGATAAGAATGAGTTGCATGATGTTGTGAATGAGGAGGTGGCTTTACCCTCCAAAGAGTCTTTGGTAGCTGTTATTGTGCGGAATGAGAGTGAGACTCCTAATGGCCGAATAAAAATTCCACAAAGAATCTATACTCTGCCTTTGCCTTTCCTATAAAGAAAATGATAAACAATTTGGGAAGTTTTTAGAGGTCCTAAAGAAGCTCCACATTAATATTCCCTTCACCGATGCTTTGTCTCAAATGCCTTCTTATGCTAAGTTCTTAAAAGAAATTCTATCCAACAAAGAAAGGTAGAAGAGCATGAGACAGTAGCTTTGACTCGAACAGTGTAGTGGCGTATTCCAAATCAAGCTTCCCCTATGTTTAAGGACCCCGATAGTTTCACTATTCTTTATGAGGTAGGAAAGATCTCCATTGACCGTGCTTTGTGTGATTTAGGCTCAAGTGCGAGCATAATGCCCATCTCTTTGTCCCAAAAGCTTGGTATGAGTGAGTTGAAACCCACCACCATTTCCCTCCAATTGACCGATTGTTTGGTCAAGTTCCCCATTAGAATATTAGAGGATGTTCCCATTAAGCTAGGAGGTTTCTTTGTACCTGTTGACTTTGTGATTTTAGAGATGGACGAAGACACCCGTACCCCCATTATTCTTGGGAGGCCTTTCATGGCTACTACTTGGTGTTGCATTGATGTGAAAAATGGGAGAATGTCATTTTGTACAGGAGATGAAAGAGATGAGTTCAATTTGTTTGAAGCTACTAAATTCCCTTCATTTACTGATGATTGTTTTAGAGTGGATATCATTGATTCAATTTTAAAGGAAGATAGTACTAATTTGAGCTCTAACGATCCTCTTGAGTTTTGCTTGCTGAATGATAGTACAACTAGGGGTGTTGATCCCAAAGTTTCCATTTGTGCTAAACTCTTAGAGGCGTCCCCAAAAATCTCACTAAAGCTAGAAAAGGTGGAGAAGTTGTTGAATGGAGGCAAATGCGAGCCAACCATTGATGGGAATGAAGCTCCTATGGTAGAATTGAAACCTCTTCCTTCTTCCCTAAGGTATGAATTTCTTGGACTAAATTCCTCTTATCCTGTGATTGCGAATGCAAACTTGAGTGCTTCGAAATCGATGCTTTGTTGAGAGTCCTTAGATTGCATCGTAAGGCTATTGGCCATACCATAAATGACCTTAAGGGCATTCACCCTTCAGTTTGCATGCATAGAATTTTAATGGAAGATAATTATAAACCCATAATTGAACATCAAAGAAGGTTAAACCCTAACATGAAAGAGGTGGTAAAGAAAGAGGTCTTGAAATTGCTTGAGGTTGGTATCATCAATCCTATCTCTAATAGTGATTAGGTGAGCCTGGTTCATGTTGTGCTTAAGAAGGGGGTGACTGTTGCAAAGAATGAGAACAATGAACTGATTCCCACTAGGACGAGTTACTGAGGTTAGAAAATGTGCATTGATTATCGTACGTTGAATAATGTAACCTGTAAAGATCATTTCCCTCTTCCCTTCATTGACCAAATGCTTGAAAGACTTATAAAGAATTTATACTTTTGTTATCTAGATGGGTATTCCCGGTTTTTCCAAATCCTTATCCACTCTAGTGACCAAGAGAAGACCACCTTTACTTATCCTTATAGAACATTTTCATATAGGAGAATGCCTTTCGGGTTGTGTATTGCACCCGTTACATTTCAACATTACATGATTGCTATTTTCTCTGATTTTATTGAGGATATTATGGAGGTCTTTATGGATGATTTTCATGTCTATGGTACAACATTTGATCATTGTTTGAAAAATCTTTCTAAGTTGTTTTCTAGATGTGAGGAAGTGAATTTGGCCTTGAATTGGGAAAAGTGTCATTTTATGGTATAAGAGGGTGTTGTCCTAGGTCATGTGGTTTCCAATAAAGGCATAGAAGTTGACAAAGCTAAGGTAGAGGTAATTGAGAAATTACGTCCATCTACATCTATTAAGGGTGTGAGGAGTTTTCTTGGACATGTCGGTTTCTACCGGCGGTTCATTAAAGATTTTTGAAAATAGCTCGGCCTCTCACCCAACTGCTTGTCGAAGATATGCCTTTTGAATTTGATGATGTGTGCTTCGAGTGCTTTCAATAGGTTAAAAGAGGCTTTGATTATAGCTCCTACTATGCAAGCCTTGGATTGGAGTCTTCCATTTGAAGTGATGTGTAATGCAAGTGACTTTCCATTGGGAGTCTGTTTTGGGGCAAAATAAGGATGACAAGCCCTATGCTATAAACAATGCAAGCCGAACTCTGGATAAGGCTCAAGTTAACTATGCCACCACGGAGAAGGAGTTCTTGGTAGCTTTGTTCACCTTGGAGAAGTTTCGTTCCTACTTGATTAACTCCAAGGTGATTGTTTGCACCGATCATGCCGCCATGAAGCATCTCATGAGGAAATCGAATTCTAAGCCACACCTTATTCGATGGGTGCTTTTACTCCAAGAGTTCGATTCGTAAAATGTGGTGGTCGACCACCTTTCTCGGTTGGAGGATTTTCCCAAAGGACGTTATCCCCATTGATGATTTGTTTCCGGATGAGCAACTCATGGCTATTGCACCTACTTATGCTCCATGGTATGCTGACTTTATGAACTACATCGTTTGTGGAGTGATGCCATTAGAGTTATTTTTCCAACGAAGGAAGCGGTTCTTATTTGAGGTGAAAAGTTATGTATGGGAAGAGCCTCTCTTTTACAAGTTGTGTGCGAGATGGGGTATATAGAATGTGCATTCCGAATATGAGGTTCAAAGTTGATTACTTATCGAAATGGGTAGAAGCCATTACCTCTCCCACCAATGATTCCAAGGTTGTCATGAAGTTCCTAAAGAAGAAAATTTTTGCTCGATTTGGTACTCCAAGAGCCTTATCGAGTGACAATGGGAGCCACTTTTGCAACCGACCACTTCGGATCCTTTTGAAGAAGTATGGAGTATTCTATAAGGTGGCAATGCCTTATCATCCTCAAAAAAGTTGAAGAGTTGAGATTGCAAGCTTATGAAAGTTCCCGAATCTACAAAGAGAGAACTAAGAGGTGGTATGACAAGCATATTTTGCATAGGAGGTTTGAAGAAGGTGACATGCTACTTTTGTTTAATTCAAGATGGAAATTATTTTCGGGAAAGCTGAGATCCCGATGGTCCGGGTCGTTTCATGTCACTAAGGTAATTCCTCATGGTGCGATTGAGGTGTGGAGTGAGTCCACCGGTTCCTTCAAGATCAATGGTCAATGGCTTAAGCCTTACACTATGGGGTAATCTCAAGAGAAGACCACATATTATGCCCTTACCGAACTAGGTAAGGCATGAGGAATGAGTTGTGTATGGTCAAGCTAACGACCTTAACCAAGTGCTTCTTGGGAGTCACCCCAAGTCATTTTGTATTTTGTTTAGAAAAAAAAATGAGAAAAAAACGAGCAAGGCAGCAACTAAAACGGGCCCCCGTTTCAACGGACATGGCCCGTATTGGATGCTGCCCTAAGTTAGCAGCAGTACACCCGTTTCCAGTGAAAACGGCTGAGTGTGACGCAAGGTGAGCAAGTCGGCACCCAAAAGAGTCACCCGTGTCCGTGGACATGACCCGTATTGGGTGTCTCTCCAAGTAGGGTGCACGACACTCATTTCCGGTGAAATCGGACCGTTTTGGCCCCGCAAAATATCAAGGTAGCGAGTGGTCACGAGCTGCCCGTGTCGGCGGACACAGCCCGTCTAGGCGGTAAGTTTAGCCCGAGTGTGTCTTTTGAGCTCAAAATCCCTTTCTCTCTTGTCACTTTACCTTGCCTCCGCTTCTTCTTGCTCTCTCTCTTGTTTTCAACCCTCCATAGCCAAGCCTCAACTCCTCTCCATTCTATCTCTTTTCTCTCTCAAATCCCTCATAAAGTCCAAATTTTAGACCCACTTCACCGGATATGTTGTTCCTCTTCATCAATTTCGCCATCTCTCTCACTCTCATCTTCTCGTGCTTGCGTTTTTGTTGTTTCTTTCCACTACTCATCGGAAGCTGCTCGTTTCTCTCGCTACTCGCAGGCCTCTTACTTGCATCATCCCTCACGGCCTCACCACTCTCTGCGTGAGTTCTTTTGGTTCTTCCTTGCCCGGAACCCACGCCATTGCTCGACTTCTACACACCGACGCTACGGTCATCGTACCTCTGTCCTTCCTCTCTCGTTTTCCAATCGCTCTCTTTCTTCTTCTCCAACAAAAATCTAAACTTTTCTTCTCCATTCTTCTCCACAAATTTCTACTCCTTCACTTAGTTTAGGTTCTCAAATTTGCTTCAAAAGGCACCCGACTAAGCTCCGCAGCCTAGGCCCGAGCCACTCATCCACCACCCCGAATGTCCATATTCCACGTAACGAGGTAACCCAAACAACCCTCTTAACTTGACTAATACTGAACATATTGAACGTTACAATTCCTTAATTAATTGTGAAATTGTAGCAACCCGTTATTATGATGAGATTAACTTAGAAAAGTTGGGTTTGCTTAAGGATTTTCTTTAGATGGTTGAATGATGTGGTTTGCTAAATTTTGTGAATATTCGATTAAGGACCTATAAAAACCTGACTTTGGAATTTCTAAGCACATTAACTATTGAAATTGGGCGTGGTTCTCATGCCGAGCTTGGCTTAGTTTCCTTTCGCCTGTTGGGGGATACGATGAACTCACTCTTAGTGAGTTTAATGCTTTAGTTACCCTACCTAGAGACCTAAGACTTAGACACCGTGTAGTTCCTCAATTCGATACAATTTTGGAATTTTATCTTTGGTGCGCAAGACTATCATCCTAGTTCGACTAAGGGGACAGGTTGTTAGGAACCCCTGTATTCGATACATTTATCGGGTTTTGGGCCATGGTCTATTTGGGAGGGATGACAGTGGAAATAATATGCGTCTCTCTAAATTGTTTTATTTGTATGTAATATGGACGGGAGACGCATTCGAGCTTAATCTCGGGGCTTATTTAGCTCGTCAATTTGAGAATGCTGCTATTAGTTCCCGGGTAGGATTGTTATTGGGGGTTTAATTACTTCAATTGCGGTATCTTTAGATTGGAACCCCGATGAGCACCATGATGATAGGGTGCGAGGATCTTAAAGAATAGATATTGAGGCTTTGCGGGCTATAGGCATGTGTCGTACAATTTACGGAGAGTTACATTGGTTGTAACCTCATAACTCGTTTGTTGCGTCTCCCTTATCCTAAGTGCACATCCCTTAGGGATGCTACCAACCTCAGATTTCTGCCCAGTGAGGATGAAATCCCTCGCCCTCCGCCCCGTACTCGATGTGGGTGCCTCGACCTCTTCTCTTCCTCCACTCCCATGCATAATGAGCCTAATGTCGATGCATCCGTGCATTCACTTCTCACTGCCATTCATACAGAGCGGGTCTCCTTCGGGGAGTATGTGCATTCTAAGCACGTTGCTCGAGATTTGAGCAAGCCTTACTTAGGGAGTACATCCACTTTGAACATGCCTCTCTTCGATATTATGTTCATTCGAGTGTGAGACCATACAAAATGCCCAAACCGAACTCCGTGACATGCTTGCTAATCAAAACCATTATATGCATATGATAAGAAAATGTTTGACTGCTTGGCATGATTGGCATATTTCTTAGGGTAACCCCAATACCCCTCCTCCTCCTCCTCCATTTGAGTGATTCTTTGTTCTCCCCAATATCCTTTTATTGATTGTGCTTGCATTGTGGCCAATGTTGTGTCCAAGCATGGGGAGAATGTGCCTACTTAGGTTGCCATTGTTGAATAATGTACAGTTGCATTTCATTTAGGTTAGAGCATGTTTTATTTGACATTTTAGCATGTAGTTTTGCATTTGAAAACAAAAAAAAAATTAAAAAAACTTTGCAAAAATTAAAAAAATTGAAAAAACATTGAATAATAAAAAATAAACATTTAGGATTGCATTTTTAGGTAGCATCATATAGACTTACATAAAAAATGTAAAAAAATTAAGAAACTGAAAAAATAAATAAAAAAGAGATGAACCTCCAATGATGATTCCATTTAGGCCAAATAAGTTTTTCGTGGAGAATGATTTCAATGCATAGCCCTAAGCGCAAAAACTTTTGAAAACCAGTTTTTAACTTCAAGATTTTCCAGTTTTGAACTTCAAGATTTTGACCATATTTGATGGATGAAAGTTGATTGCCCTTAATTCTTTGACAAATAGTGTTGGCATGTGAAACTCTTTAAACTAGTTGAGATTGTGGTAGAGACCATGTAGACTTTTGAGTCTTGAAAAGACTAAACATTGCAATTAGTCTCATGTTTTCTTCATGTGTGATTCTCCTCCATGATTGCATCTCTAGAACTTGTTTGAATTCTCTTCAAAATCACATGTATGCATGTTTTGTGACAAAATGATTGATGAATTCTTTGATTTTTGAGCTACATTTGCCAAATTGCCACCTTGTTACATATTATTGACCTTTGATAGCCCTTTGAGCCTAATTGCTAATTTATTTGTTTTGAACCCTCCTAACTAGCCCTTGGCCAAACATATAACCTATTAACTAAGCCAAGTCTAGTGGAGCTTTTTACTCATGTTGTTGGGTCGTTTGGGATCTTTGATATGATTGGTGATGATTTGGATCTTTTGTTAAGTTGAGGGGTTTATTTGTATGGAGTATGAGATGATGACACCTCTTGGTTGTAAGTTGAGTACTTTGATGTTAAATGAGCTTTTTGATTTGTTAGAAATTCCTAATGCCAAGCATAAAAAAAAAAAGGAAACAGAAAATCAAGAAAAGTTTTGAAAAGAAAAAAAATAATAAAAAATAATAAAAAAGAAAAAGAAGTAATCAATAAAATGTTTGGCATTTTGGAATATTTAGTTTGATCTTTATTGGTAAAACTCATTTTCTAAAGTACTTGTCGAGTTAGAGGTTGGGTGTAATGAGTTGTATTGTGTGTTTTTGTTGGTTAGAGTGTTGGAAGCTCCTTGCTAATTGGCTTTTTAGCTCATCATTTTTCCCAAAATGTACAATATCCCTTTCTTACCTATTGCCTAAGCCTTGTTATAACCATATGAAGCCCTCTTGATTGTCATGTTGCATGTTACATTTTAGTGGTGGCAAATAGAGAATTTTACCAAGCTTATAGTAGTTTGCATGATTGTGAGAGAGATTGAGTGAACCATGAATGAACCTAAACACATGAATGGAGTGTTTTCACATTTCCAAAATGAGGTTCTACCGGTCTTTCTAGCTCCATTATTCTACATGTGCCAACATGAATTGTTTAAGTGATGATATGGGTGATTGGTCTAATTTGTCTTATTGGTCTTCAACGTGGTTTTTGAAAATCTTATTTCCATCTAATTATGAAAAGATTTGGTGTGATTATGGGCTGTTATTGAATGGGTTTTTCTTGTGATACTTATAGTTGCCTAGCCTGAGGAGGTTATGATTCTTTTGATGGATTTCATTTTTGCCTTTTGACCTTAATTGAAGGCAAGTAAGGTTTATACATGGGGAATTTGATAAGTGCATGAAATGCGTTATTTTCTTAGGCATTTTGATGCTTTTCTTTGGGAAATTTGGTTAATTGGAGTGTGTTTATGCTCTATTTTCGGTTTTATGCTTGTGTTTTGGTGTTTTGAGATGATTGTGCAGATTTGATCACCAATACCAAGTATTCCCGAGATTAGTGAGTGTTTCAAGCATTAAGAAGACCAACATGGTCAAACTTTGCAGTCAAAACGACTGTTCCCCTTTATTTGTCAAAGTTTGCACTTCTAGTAACCAACACGTGTCGCCCTGTCGATGGACATGACCTGTTTTCAGCGTTTCTATCCAATTTTGATTATTTAGCAGCCAACATGGGCAGCCCATGTCGACGGACACGTTTTGAGGCGATTGCGAGATTCGGTTTTAAAAGTTTCAGCTCTTAATTGCCTCTTAATGGCTTATTTAAGCTGATTTTCGGTTGTTTTTGAGGCATCCATTGTAGTATCCATCCATAGTTCATCCAACACTCATCCATTACCATTATCCTTCCTTCATTCATCCACATGAAACCGAATTTTGAAGATCGAAGAAGAAGACCGAACCGAGTTACGGGATTCCATTCAAAGTCAAGAGATTCAAGTGGAGTACCTCAAGTCTATCATCTACTTGTTCGTTTCTTGCTATTTGTGGTTTGATTTCCATGTATTGGATTATTTTTATTAAGCTTTCAATAACAATGTATGAGTAGTTTAGTTTTTCTAGGGATTTGTAATCCGAAACAATGAAGTTTGATTAGGCTTTCATAATTTCTGTTTGGATTCTGATTTTGATCAATAGAAGCTTGTGTTTTTCATGTTCACAAGTGTTTTGAAGGCCTAGAATACTTGTGTATAGAGATTAATCTATCATGTACTTGAAAAATGAAATAGAATAATCCGACAACCAACTTTTCTACCTAGTTTATGAAATTTGAGAAAAGAATAGTCAATTAAATGATCACTTTGATAATTTCAAATCTTTAACTTTGATTAACTTAAAAGCATACGAAAGTTGTATGATAGTTTAATTAGAGCAATTCAATTAAGCATCGAAAGAGCGGTAGAATTTTGTGCTTATTGATCCTTGACTCATTTGAAAGAATGATTGCACAAATTAGGTTTAAATAATCAAAGTCATTGTTAGGAAAGCTAATCCCTAGATGTTTTTGAGGCATCCAGTGTAGTATCCATCCATAGTTTATCCAACACTCATCCATTACCACTATCCTTCCTTCATTCATCCACATCAAACCGAATTTTGAAGATCGAAAAGAAGACTGAAGCACTTGCAGGATTCCATTCAAAGTCGAGAGATTCAAGTGGAGTACCTCAAGTCTATCATCTACTTGTTCGTTTCTTGCTATTTGAGGTTTGATTTCCATGTATTGGATTATTTATATTAAGCTTTCAATAACAATGTATGAGTAGTTTAGTTTTTCTAGGGATTGTAATTCGAAACAATGAAGTTTTAGGCTTTCATAATTTGTGTTTGAATTATGATTTTGATCATAGAAGCTTGTGTTTTTCATGTTCATGAGTGTTTTGAAGGCCTAGAATACTTGTGTTTAGAGATTAATCTATCATGTACTAAAAAATGAAATAGAATAATCCGACAACCAACTTTTCTACCTAGTTTATGAAATTTGAGAAAAGAATAGTAAATTAGGGGATCACTTTGATAATTTGAAATCTTTAACTTTGATTAACTTAAAAGCATACGAATGTTTTTTGATAGGTTAATTATAGAAATTCAATTAAGCATCGAAAGAGCGGTAGAATTTTGTGATTATCGATCCTTGACTCATTTGAAAGAATGATTGCACAAATTAGGTTTAAATAATCAAAGTCATTGTTAGGAAAGCTAATTCCTAGATGTTTTTGAGGCATCCAGTGTAGTATCCATCCATAGTTCATCTAACACTCATCCATTACCACTATCCTTCCTTCATTCATCCACATCAAACCGAATTTTGAAGATCGAAGAAGAAGATCGAACAAGTTGCGGGATTCCATTCAAAGTCAAGAGATTCAAGTGGAGTACCTCAAGTCTATCATCTACTTATTCGTTTCTTGCTATTGAGGTTTGATTTCCATGTATTGGATTATTTTTATTAAGCTTTCAATAACAATGTATGAGGAGTATAGTTTTTCTAGGGATTTGTAATCCGAAACAATGAAGTTTGATTAGGCTTTCATAATTTGTGTTTGAATTCTTATTTTGATCAATAGAAGCTTGTGTTTTTCATGTTCATAAGTGTTTTGAAGGCCTAGAATGAAGGTTTGCTTGGGGAGAGTCCGAGTCACCTTAGAGGGGGTGAATAGGGAGATAGGAAATTCTCTGCGGAATCACACTCTTTTGCACGAAGTAGAAAGGAAGATAGATTCTGTGTCTACTAACTGGGTCGAAAAGATTGGACTCGAAAGCAATCAATTGGAAAGAACAAGAGCGAGTAAGGCATGTCCGAGTCTAGAATGAACTCGGAAAGATAACACTTAGATTTTACGTGGAAACCCTCCTGGGGCGAGAAAACCACGGATCGTGTCAATCCGGACATGAAGTCAAATCCACTATTTTGAGTCCACAAAATACGGTGAGCTGATCGAACCCGAGTTGCTCCCTTAGACAACTCTATACAAGTTTTCCTAGACTCGAAATTCCCTTTATCCGATCTAGTACTTCCTAGCTGAGATAACCCTTACAGCTAGGGACAACTAAGTCGAGTTAACACTTACGGCTTAGTCAAGGGACCTTACAAAGAATGTAAGAAAGAGTTTGTAGCTGAGTACAAGACCTTACAACTCAAAAAGTAATGAATTACGAGTGGGAGTTGTAAGTAGAAGATTGAAAGTAAATACAATGACTTTTCTCAAGTATGTGTATTAACAATAGATTCGGCAATCTTCAGGTCTTGTGAGGTGGCTTCAATTTATAGGTAACCAGGCAGAGTAGCCGTTATCCACTATTTTGAGTCCACAAAATACCGAGAGTCTTCTGTGACCGTTGATAAAAGCTTTCCGAGTCACTCGGAAAGTATCCGTTACAATGTGAACGTTGGACAACGGTTTATCTCTCTTGGAAGTCCCAAAACCATTGGTAGTGTCTTGAAAGATAAGGTGGAAACCACCGTTAAGCTTAGCGTTTCAGTTTTCCAGATTTGGAAACGGACAACTTCGACACAATCTTCCGGGACTGAAGCAGGGAAGGTGAAAAGCCATGTATGCTTGGTGATTTGATGTTCGAAACCGAGCTACTTTTGTGGTTTGAAAAAGGTGTATCCTCGAATGAATAACCTACAAAAGTAAATCAATTCTGGTTCTCAAAGTATAAAATACTTTGGTCCAAAGTTAGACACGAGATAATAAAATAATTATGATAATTAAGCAATCGATTATCCGAGTCGGAAATGAAATGGAATTTTACGAGTCCAATATCCATGATACTCGGAATTCCATCCGACTTAGTCTAAGCGATAGTATAAGTTCCATAAAGAATATCGAGTGAGATAACTTGATATAGACTAAGTGTGAAACAGACTAAAGATATTGACTCTAATGAAAATAGAGCTTGTAATCGGAAGTAAGATTCTGAGTGAGAGAAAGATGAAACACTAGTCTATTTAAACTGCGACAAATCCGAGTGAAGATGGACTCGGAACAAAGAACCACTTTTCTCGGTCTCAAACAGATAAGCAATAAATGTAATAAGTGAAAGTCGCATCACTCGGAAAAGATACTATTTTACTAAAGGAGGTTTACGCGAAACCGAGAATGCCCTGGAATCAAAACTCTAAAAGCATGGGATTGTTATACATGACTCGTTTAGTGCAACTCGAAGTGCGTTGAAAAATGTCCGAGTCTTCATAGAATACTTGTGTTTAGAGATTAATCTACCATGTACTTGAAAAGTGAAATAGAATAATCGACAACCAACTTTTTTCCTAGTTTATGAAATTTGAGAAAAGAATAGTAAATTAGGGGATCACTTTGATAATTTGAAATCTTTAACTTTGATTAACTTAAAAGCATACGAAAGTTATTTGATAGGTTAATTAGAGCAATTCAATTAAGCATCGAAAGAGCGGTAGAATTTTGTGATTATCGAATCTTGACTCATTTGAAAGAATAATTGCACAAATTAGGTTTAAATAATCAAAGTCATCGTTAGGAAAGCTAATCCCTAGATGTTTTTGAGGCATCCAGTGTAGTATCCATCCATAGTTCATCCAACACTCATCCATTACCACTATCCTTCCTTCATTCATCCATATCAAACCGAATTTTGAAGATCGAAGAAGAAGACTGAACAAGTTGCGGGATTCCATTCAACGCCGAGAGATTCAAGTGGAGTACTGCAAGTCTATCATCTACTTATTCATTTCTTGCTATTTTAGGTTTGATTTCCATCTATTGGATTATTTTTAGTAAGCTTTCAATAACAATGTATGAGGAGTATAGTTTTTCTAGGGATTTGTAATCCGAAACGATGAAGTTTGATTAGGCTTTCTTAATTTGTGTTTGAATTCTTATTTTGATCAATAGAAGCTTGTGTTTTTCACGTTCATAAGTGTTTTGAAGGCCTAGAATACTTGTGTTTAGAGATTAATCTATCATGTACTCGAAAAGTGAAATAGAATAATCCGACAACCAACTTTTTACCTAGTTTATGAAATTTGAGAAAAGAATAGTAAATTAGGGGATCACTTTGATAATTTGAAATCTTTAACTTTGATTAACTTAAAAGCATACGAAATTTGTTTGATAGGTTAATTAGAGAAATTCAATTAAGCATCGAAAGTGCGGTAGAATTTTGTGATTATCGATCCTTGACTCATTTGAAAGAATGATTGCACAAATTAGATTTAAATAATCAAAGTCATTTTTAGGAAAGCTAATCCCTAGATGTTTTTGAGGCATCTAGTGTAGTATCCATCCATAGTTCATCCAACACTCATCCATTACCACCATCCTTCCTTCATTCATCCACATCAAACCAAATTTTGAAGATCGAAGAAGAAGACTCGAACCAATTGCGGGATTCCATTCAAAGTCGAGAGATGCAAGTGGAGTACCTCAAGTCTATCATCTACTTGTTCGTTTCTTGCTATTTGAGGTTTGATTTCTATCTATTGGATTATTTTGATCAAGCTTTCAATAACAATGTATGAGTAGTTTAGTTTTTCTAGGGATTTGTAATCCGAAACAATGAAGTTTGATTAGGCTTTCATAATTTGTGTTTGAATTCTGATTTTGATCAATAGAAGCTTGTGTTTTTCATGTTCATGAGTGTTTTGAATGCCTAAAATACTTGTGCGTAGAGATTAATCTATCATGTACGGAAAAATGAAATAGAATAATCGGACAACCAACTTTTTACCTAGTTTATGAAATTTGAGAAAAGAATAGTAAATTAGGGGATCACTTTGATAATTTGAAAACTTTAACTTTGATTAACTTAAAAGCATACGAAAGTTGTTTGATAGGTTAATTAGAGCAATTCAATTAAGCATCGAAAGAGCGGTAGAATTTTGTGATTATCGATCCTTGACTCATTTGAAAGAATGATTGCACAAATTAGGTTTAAATAATCAAAGTCATTGTTTGGAAAGCTAATCCCTAGATGTTTTTGAGGCATCCAGTGTAGTATCCATCCATAGTTTATCCAACACTCATCCATTACCACTATCCTTCCTTCATTCATCCACATCAAACCGAATTTTGAAGATCGAAGAAGAAGACTGAACAAGTTGCGGGATTCCATTCAAAGTCAAGAGATTCAAGTGGAGTACCTCAAGTCTATCATCTACTTGTTCGTTTCTTGCTATTTGAGGTTTGATTTCCATGTATTGGATTATTTTTAGTAAGCTTTCAATAACAATGTATGAGGAGTATAGTTTTTCTAGGGATTTGTAATCCGAAACGCTGAAGTTTAATTAGGCTTTCATAATTTGTGTTTGAATTCTTATTTTGATCAATAGAAGCTTGTGTTTTTCATGTTCATAAGTGTTTTGAAGGCCTAGAATAATTGTGTTTAGAGATTAATCTATCATGTACTTGAAAAGTTAAATAGAATAATCCGACAACCAACTTTTATACCTAGTTTATGAAATTTGAGAAAAGAATAGTAAATTAGGGGATCACTTTGATAATTTGAAATCTTTAACTTTGATTAACTTAAAAGCATACGAAATTTGTTTGATAGGTTAATTAGAGCAATTCAATTAAGCATCGAAAGAGCGGTAGAATTTTGTGATTATCGATCCTTGACTCATTTGAAAGAATGATTGCACAAATTAGGTTTAAATAATCAAAGTCATCGTTAGGAAAGCTAATCCCTAGATGTTTTTGAGGCATCCAGTGTAGTATCCATCCATAGTTCATCCAACACTCATCCATTACCAGTATCATTCCTTCATTCATCCACATCAAACCGAATTTTGAAGATCGAAGAAGAAGACTGAACAAGTTATGGGATTCAATTCAAAGTCGAGAGATTCAAGTGGAGTACTGCAAGTCTATCATCTACTTGTTCGTTTCTTGCTATTTAAGGTTTGATTTCCATCTATTGGATTATTTTTATTAAGCTTTCAATAACAATGTATGAGGAGTATAGTTTTTCTAGGGATTTGTAATCCGAAACGCTGAAGTTTAATTAGGCTTTCATAATTTGTGTTTGAATTCTTATTTTGATCAATAGAAGCTTGTGTTTTTCATGTTCATATGTGTTTTGAAGGCCTAGAATAATTGTGTTTAGAGATTAATCTATCATGTACTTGAAAAGTTAAATAGAATAATCCGACAACCAACTTTTATACCTAGTTTATGAAATTTGAGAAAAGAATAGTAAATTAGGGGATCACTTTCATAATTTGAAATCTTGAACTTTGATTAACTTAAAAGCATATGAAAGTTGTTTGATAGGTTAATTAGAGCAATTCAATCAAGCATCGAAAGAGCGGTAGAATTTTGTGATTATCGATCCTTGACTCATTTGACAGAATGATTGCCCAAATTAGGTTTAAATAATCAAAGTCATCGTTAGGAAAGCTAATCCCTAGCTGTTTTTGAGGCATCCAGTGTAGTATCCATCCATAGTTCATCCAACACTCATCCATTACCACTATCCTTCCTTCATTCATCCACATCAAACGGAATTTTGAAGATCGAAGAAGAAGATTGAACAAGTTGCGGGATTCCATTCAAAGTCGAGAGATTCAAGTAGAGTACTGCAAGTCTATCATCTACTTGTTCGTTTCTTGCAATTTGAGGTTTGATATCCATCTATTGGATTATTTTTATTAAGCTTTCAATAACAATGTATGAGGAGTATAGTTTTTCTAGGGATTTGTAATCCGAAACGCTGAAGTTTGATTAGGCTTTCATAATTTGTGTTTGAATTCTTATTTTGATCAATAGAAGCTTGTGTTTTTCATGTTCATAGGTGTTTTGAAGGCCTAGAATACTTGTGTTTAGAGATTAATCTATCATGTACTTGAAAGGTGAAATAGAATAATCCGACAACCAACTTTTTACCTAGTTTATGAAATTTGAGAAAAGAATAGTAAATTAGGGGATCACTTTGATAATTTGAAATCTTTACTTTTGATTAACTTAAAAGCATAAGAAATTTGTTTGATAGGTAAAATAGAGAAATTCAATTACGCATCGAAAGAGCGGTAGAATTTTGTGATTATCGATCCTTGACTCATTTGAAAGAATGATTGCACAAATTAGGTTTAAATAATCAAAGTCATTGTTAGGAAAGCTAATCCCTAGATGTTTTTGAGGCATCCAGTGTAGTATCCATCCATAGTTCATCCAACACTCATCCATTACCACTATCCTTCTTTCATTCATCCACATCAAACCAAATTTTGAAGATCGAAGAAGAAGATCGAACCAATTGCGGGATTCCATTCAAAGTCGAGAGATTCAAGTGGAGTACCTCAAGTCTATGATCTACTTGTTCATTTCTTGCTATTTGAGGTTTGATTTCCATCTATTGGATTATTTTTATCAAGCTTTCAATAACAATGTATGAGTAGTTTAGTTTTTCTAGGGATTTGTAATCCGAAACAATGAAGTTTGATTAGGCTTTCATAATTTGTGTTTGAATTCTGATTTTGATCAATAGAAGCTTGTGTTTTTCATGTTCATGAGTGTTTTGAATGCCTAGAATACTTGTGTGTAGAGATTAATCTATCATGTACTTGAAAAATGAAATAGAATAATCCGACAACCAACATTTCTCCCTAGTTTATGAAATTTGAGAAAAGAATAGTAAATTAGGGGATCACTTTGATAATTTGAAATCTTTAACTTTGATTAACTTAAAAGCATACGAAAGTTGTTTGACAGGTTAATTAGAGCAATTCAATTAAGCATCGAAAGAGCGATAGAATTTTTTGATTATCGATCCTTGACTCATTTGAAAGAATGATTGCACAATTAGGTTTAAATAATCAAAGTCATTGTTAGCAAAGCTAATCCCTAGATGTTTTTGAGGCATCCAGTGTAGTATCCATCCATAGTTCATCAACCACTCATCCATTACCACTATCCTTCCTTCATTCATCCACATCAAACCAAATTTTGAAGATCGAAGAAGAAGACTGAACCAATTGCGGGATTCCATTCAAAGTCGAGAGATTCAAGTGGAGTACTGCAAGTCTATCATCTACTTGTTCGTTTCTTGCTATTTAAGGTTTGATTTCCATCTATTGGATTATTTTTATTAAGCTTTCAATAACAATGTATGAGGAGTATAGTTTTTCTAGGGATTTGTAATCCGAAACGTCTGAAGTTTAATTAGGCTTTCATAATTTGTGTTTGAATTCTTATTTTGATCAATAGAAGCTTGTGTTTTTCATGTTCATAAGTGTTTTGAAGGCCTAGAATAATTGTGTTTAGAGATTAATCTATCATGTACTTGAAAAGTTAAATAGAATAATCCGACAACCAACTTTTATACCTAGTTTATGAAATTTGAGAAAAGAATAGTAAATTAGGGGATCACTTTCATAATTTGAAATCTTGAACTTTGATTAACTGAAAAGCATACGAAAGTTGTTTGATAGGTTAATTAGAGCAATTCAATTAAGCATCAAAGGAGCGGTAGAATTTTGTGATTATCGATCCTTGACACATTTGAAAGAATGATTGCACAAATTAGGTTTAAATAATCAAAGTCATTGTTAGGAAAGCTAATTCCTAGATGTTTTTGAGGCATCCAGTGTAGTATGAATCCATAGTTCATCCAACACTCATCCATTACCACTATCCTTCCTTCATTCATCCACATCAAACCAAATTTTGAAGATCGAAGAAGAAGACTGAACCAATTTCGGGATTCCATTCAAAGTCGAGAGATTCAAGTGGAGTACCTCAAGTCTATCATCTACTTGTTCGTTTCTTGCTATTTGAGGTTTGATTTCAATCTATTGGATTATTTTTATTAAGCTTTCAATAACAATGTATGAGTAGTTTAGTTTTTCTAGGGATTTGTAATCCGAAACAATGAAGTTTGATTAGGCTTTCATAATTTGTGTTTGAATTCTTATTTTGATCAATAGAAGCTTGTGTTTTTCATGTTCATAAGTGTTTTGAATGCCTAGAATACTTGTGTGTAGAGATGAATCTATCATGTACTTGAAAAGTGCAATAGAATAATCCGACAACCAACTTTTTACCTAGTTTATGAAATTTGAGAAATGAATAGTAAATTAGGGGATCACTTTGATAATTTGAAATCTTTGACTTTGATTAACATAAAAGCATATGAAAGTTGTTTGATAGGTTAATTACAGCAATTCAATTAAGCATCAAAAGAGCGGTAGAATTTTGTGATTATCGATCCTTGACTCATTTGAAAGAATGATTGCACAAATTAGGTTTAAATAATCAAAGTCATTGTTAAGAAAGCTAATGCCTAGATGTTTTTGAGGCATCCAGTGTAGTATCCATCCATAGTTCATCCAACACTCATCCATTACCACTATCCTTCCTTCATTCATCCACATCAAACCAAATTTTGAAGATCGAAGAAGAAGACTGAACCAATTTCGGGATTCCATTCAAAGTCGAGAGATTCAAGTGGAGTACCTCAAGTCTATCATCTACTTGTTCGTTTCTTGCTATTTGAGGTTTGATTTACACCTATTGGATTATTTTTATTAAGCTTTAAATAACAATGTATGAGTAGTTTAGTTTTTCTAGGGATTTGTAATCCGAAACAATGAAGTTTGATTAGGCTTTCATAATTTGTGTTTGAATTCTGATTTTGATCAATAGAAGCTTGTGTTTTTCATGTTCATGAGTGTTTTGAATGCCTAGAATACTTGTGTGTAGAGATTAATCTATCATGTACTGAAAAATGAAATAGAATAATCCGACAACCAACATTTCTCCCTAGTTTATGAAATTTGAGAAAAGAATAGTAAATTAGGGGATCGCTTTGATAATTTGAAATCTTGAACTTTGATTAATTTAAAAGCATACGAAAGTTGTTTGATAGGTTAATTAGAGCAATTCAATTAAGCATCGAAAGAGCGGTAGAATTTTGTGATTATCGATCCTTGACTCATTTGAAAGAATGATTGCCCAAATTAGGTTTAAATAATCAAAGTCATTGTTAGGAAAGCTAATTCCTAGATGTTTTTGAGGCATCCAGTGTAGTATCCATCCATAGTTCATCCAACACTCATCCATTACCACTATCCTTCCTTCATTCATCCACATTAAACCAAATTTTGAAGATCGAAGAAGAAGAGTCGAACCAGTTGCGCGATTCCATTCAAAGTCAAGAGATTCAAGTGGAGTACTTCAAGTCTATCATCTACTTGTTCGTTTCTTGCTATTTGAGGTTTGATTTCCATGTATTGGATTATTTTTACTAAGCTTTTAATAAAAATGTATGAGGAGTTTAGTTTTTCTAGGGATTTGTAATCCGAAACAATGAAGTTTGATTAGGCTTTCATAATTTGTGTTTGAATTCTGATTTTGATCAATAGAAGCTTGTGTTTTTCATGTTCATAAGTGTTTTGAAGGTCTAGAATACTTGTGTTTAGTGATTAATCTATCATGTACTTGAAAAGTGAAATAGAATAATCCGACAACCAACTTTTCTACCTAGTTTATGAAATTTGAGAAAAGAGTAGTAAATTAGGGGATCACTTTGATAATTTGAAATCTTTAACTTTGATTAAATTAAAAGCATACGAAAGTTGTTTTATAGGTTAATTAGAGCAATTCGATTAAGCATCGAAAGAGCGGTAGAATTTTGTGATTATCGATCCTTGACTCATTTGAAAGAATGATTGCACAAATTAGGTTTAAATAATCAAAGTCATTGTTAGGAAAGCAAATCTCTAGATGTTTTTACCCATTGATTTAAGTCTAGATAAATTTTCTTAATTTTAATTGTTAAAACTAGTTTAGAAAGAACAAATTCCAAAAAACCAATTTGCTTAGCAATTGAGTAGAGGGCTAGTTTATTGCGTTTCTATAATTTAGTCCTTGTGGGATTGACCTTGACTTTGCGGCTTGTTATGTTTTTGGCGTTGTTGCCGTGGACTCTATCCTTAGTAGCCATTAGACGAATACTCTCAAATTGATTAAGCATTTTATTTTCTTTTGCTTTGTTTTGATTGCGTTGGTAGTTTTGTTTTTGTTCTTGCTAGGTTTTCTCTTCTCGTATGCAAAAAGCTCAATTTTTGGAGTTTGATCTAGAAATCAAGCGAACCTTTCACTCTAGATGGAAGAAGCAAAGGCTAGAGAAAGCTAGAAAGAAGAAAAAGCAGACTCCAAGCAAAAGCCCAAGATAGCCTAAACAAAGAAGAACTTTTGGGCATATGTGACACCCAATGTCATTAATCCACCGATGACCATCAATGTTCCTAATGTGGCGGCCAATGATTTTGAGCTAAAGAACTCCCTCATCAACTTGGTGAGAGCCACTCCTTTCCATGGCACTGCCCAACGAAGACCACAACTAGCACCTCCGCATTTTTCACCAAGCATATGATACTTTCAAGGTGAACAGGGCTTCATTGGATGCAATCAAGCTGCGATTGTCCTTGTGCGGGAAGGTCTTCGACCCACTCGGACTGCCGTCCGAGCTGATCACTTCCGGTTGAGCTTTAGGAGGGTTGGGACCCTCGGCTATTACTCCTTGTTCTTCCTTTTATTCCTCCCCTTGGCCGGAAGGAGCTGCCTCGGCCGCAGGCTCCTCGGCTCCGCTTATTCTCGATCTTCTTCTTCATCCTTGCCTCTATCTAAGGAGGTCTTGGCCGGGCTCAAGGACTCTTCGGATGTGTCCGAGTCGCCTTGGTCTCGAGCTGCCTTGGACCGTCTCTCCTAGAGAAGCTCTATCGGCTCCCTCTGTTCCTTCACTGAGCCTTCATCTCAATGAGCGAGTTCTGCTGCTCTCGGATTTGAGACTGGGCGGTTTTCGGTTTATGGTCATAGAGCGAAAGACAGTCTTAAATAACCGGAGTATGTCCTTGAATTCCAAGGACATAGAGCTGATTTTGTCCATAAAGGCGGAGGACAAAATGGAAGTAAGAGACTTAGAAGCACCTGAGGTGGAGGCACCACCAGGTGGGGTAGGAAGAGAAAGGGGGCATCTTTCCGAGTCCGAGGCGAAGAAGATGGCCTCAGCTCGAGCTGTGTACCCGGATACCGGGTTAAGTCTCCTGATATCCATACCCCTGAAGTTCCTTTTGCCGACAACAACGGCAGCCTCGAAACAGACGTTTGGGTCTAAGGAAAGAGGAACTTTGAATTATTTGAAAACAAGGGTGAGAAGAGCACCGAAAGGAAGAGGGGTGTTCTTCTTGTTTTGGAGTTGAGCTGGCACAACCGCCATTTGCTCAATTATAGAGGGAAAGAGGTCTACTTCGTAGCCCTCAAGAATGTCAAACAAAGCTTTGAGGTGCTTGGAGTTGGGATTCTCCTTGCTAGAGTGCCGAGAGAAGAAGGTTCTCATCAGCAGGAAACACGAAGGCGTGCTTCTAACCTCAGCTGAGTCACAGATTGCGTGACCCGGGAATTCTTTGGCATACTTTTCAAAGAAGTCGTCAGCGACCTTAGTGAAAGGAATGGGATTGCGGTTCAAGAAGAGAGAAGAGACCTTGAACAGGACGATGGAGGAGGGAAGTATTTATGCGAACCGTTATGTTCCGCACCTCGGAGGTTAGAACACCTTCGTAGCTGGTGAGATGAGTGTAAAACTCAAATACGAGTTCAGGGTAGATGAACTCAGCTGAAACATAGAAAATTATAAACCCCGGTTGATTGGATGTGAGGCAACCACGAAAATTTGGTGGTTGGAAAGAACTCGCAAGATGCTTTGGGTGACAATAGGTTTAGAATTTGAGGGGCCTTCTTGGCTTTTGGTTCGGGGTTTCTTTGTGGCGGAGTCAAGAAAGTTAGGGTGAGAACCTCTTTTTGTCATCTTTGAGAGAAAAGAGAGAGTAGGAAGGCTTGAGAAGGATGAGGGAAGAAGAACTCGAAGAGAGTAGGAGAGAAAAAGTAAAAGAGTATAAGAAAGAGTTGAGAGTAGACTGAGCTTACTTGAGATGATCTTCACGAAGCTTGAAATTACGAGTAAGTCGCTGTAGACGCAGAGAGCTTGTGCACGAAGTTTTGATTTCGAGAGAGAGAGTAAGTGAAAAGTTAAGTAACGAAATGAAGGAGAATAGTCGCTATTTATAGGAAAATAATCGTCCTTCAGTATCCGTTCGACTCGGCTCTTTCATCACTCACCTCGGACCGGTGTGACGGTTCTCTCCTCAACGGTTAGAATTCCAGCGGTTGTCTCCCAATGGCTAGTTATCCGATAACAGCGCGCGAGAGAGAGAAAAAGATTTTGAAAATAAATTCTGAAATTCTCCACTTATCTAGAGATGATTTTAGAGAATTGATGTCCATTTTTCTAACGTCCGAGTTCGAATCGGCTCGGCTTCGAGTGACTCGAAACTTGAAGCAAAAATAACTATTGGCTCAGTATCATTAAGTCAACTGAACTAATGGTTATCAAATATTTGCAAACACATAACACATAATCATGCAATGATGTTTTCACATAGAAAGCACATAATTATGCATTTAGCATACCAAGCTCATTCCTAATAAAACAAAACTGATCCTCGCTAAGAGGCTTAGTAAAGATCAGGTAGTTGAAGATTGGTAGGAATGAAATTGAGTTCAATATCACCTTTCTCAGAATGGTCTCTTAAGAAACGATACCTGACCTTAATATGCTTTGTCTTTGAGTGCTGAACTGGATTTTTGGTGATGCCGATCGCACTTTGATTGTCACACTTGATTGGAACCGATTTGAAAGAAAGTCCAAGATCTCTCAAGTGTTGCTTTATCCATAAGATCTCGAGCACAGCATGCTCCAGCTGCAATATACTCAGCCTCGGCAGTTGATAGAGCTACTGAGTTTTGCTTCTTTGAGTGCCAAGATATTAAGGATTGACCCGAAATTGGCAAGCTCTTGAAGTGCTCTTTCTATAAACTTTGTATCCAACGTAATCAGCATCTCGAGTATCCAAGTGAGAGTCGGATCCGAGTCTCTTGAGTACCACGGACCTAAATTCCGAGTCCCTGCAAGATATCTAAATATTCTCTTCACCACAGTGAGAGGTGATTCTTTTGGATTAGCTTGAAATCTTACACATAGACAGTACACTAAACATTATGTTTGGTCTACTCAAGTAAGATATAGCAAGGATCCAATCATACCTCGATAGATTTTCTGATCTATTGCTTTACCTTTCTCGTCCGAGTCAAGTTTTATGTCTGCTGCTCATAGGTGTAGCTGCATGCTTTGCATCTTGGAGATTATATTTTTTCAGCAGCTCTTTAGTGTACTTTGATTGATGGACATAGATTCCATCTTTGTCTTGCTTGATTTGTAGACCAAGGAAGAAATTGAGTTCTCCCATCATACTCATTTGGAATTCCTGTCTCATTAACTCGTAAAAGTCTCGACATAGAATTTCATTAGTAGCTCCAAAAATTATATCATCAACATATATCTCGAGCGATAAGGAAATCTTTCCCTTTGGTTTTTATGAAGAGAGTCTTGTCGATCCGACCTCTTCTAAAATCATTTTGAACCAAGAAATTGCTCAGCTCTTTCATACCAAGCTCTGGGAGCTTGTTTAAGACCATAAAGAGCTTTTGAAGTTTGAAAACATGATTTGGAAATTCTGAGTTTTCAAAACCAGGGGGCTGCTCGACATAGACTCCTCTTTGATAAAACCATTGAGAAAGGCACACTTAACATCCATTTGATATAACTTGATATTCATGCTAGATGCAAATGCTAACAGGATTCTAATGGCTTCACTCGGCAACAAGTGCGAAGGTTTCCCCACAATCAATCCCTTCTTCCTAATTGTAGCCTTGAGCCACAACTCTAGCCTTGTTTCGACTACCAACCCACCTTCATCCAGTTTGTTCTTGAAAACGCATTTGGTTCCTATGACTAGGTGGTCGAAGGTCGTTTGGTCAAAGTCCATATTTGGTTTCTTTCAAATTAATTGAGTTCCTCTTGCATGGCCTCGACCTATTCAAGTTCATTTAGGGCCTCCAAGTGCATTTTTGGGTTCGATTAATGAAATGAATGCAGTGAATGCACATAGATTCTAAAGAGAGGAACGAGTTCTTACCCCACTGTTGATATCGGATAATATGTTTTCTAGTGGATGACTAGAAGCATACTTAACTGCTCTACCTATTCTCTCGATTCACTAGATCCGTAGGCTGAACCGCTTGATCTTCGGACGCTTGTTCCGAATGATCTTGTTCTTCGATTGTCCTTCAACATTCCGAGCAGCCTCTTGAGTTGTCTCATTCCGAGTCACTTTCGTTTTGAGTGACTTCATTCCGAGCTAGTTGGGTTTGAATCTCGATAGGCTCAATTTTATCATCATCTTCTCTGCTGAGCTTCGGATCTAAGAAAGATGATTCGCCGGGTTTTTCCTGTTCAATCTCATCAAACACAACGTGGATACTTTCTTCCACTTTGTTAGTTCTCTTATTAAAAATGTGATAAGCCTTACTCGATAGATGAGTAACCCGGAAAAATACCTTCATCCGACCGAGCATCAAACTTGGTCAGGTGATCCTTACCATTGTTATGAACAAAACACTTCCATCCAAAGGGTTTGAAATAAGAAATGTTGGGTTTCTTCCCTTTGTAGAGCTCGTATGGCGTTTTCTTCAAGATGGGTCCGATGAGGCATCTGTTTAATGTGTAGTTGGCCGTGTTGATCGCCTCGGCCCGAAGTAGTAGGGTAGATTGTGCTCAATCATCATTGTCCTAGCTATTTCTTCAAGACTTCTGTTCTTTCTCTCCACTGCTCCATTTTGTTGAGGGGTTCTTGGTGCTGAGAAGTTGTGAGAGATACCATTCTTGTCAAAAACTCCGAGAATTCCGAGTAGTCAAACTCCCTCCCATGGTCGGTTCGAATTCTCTGGATTTAAGTCCGAGACTCAACTTGGATTTTTCTGCAGAGCTTGCCGAACTCCTTGAATGCTTCATTTTTGTGCTTGAGAAAACACACTCGGGTAAATCGTGAATAATCATCAATAATAACAAGTACATATGATTTACCTCCGAGGCTCTTAACGAGGATTTCACCACATAAGTCTATATGTAGCAGCTCAAGCACCTTGGATGTGGAAACTGTCTTCGATGATTTGAATGATGATCCGACTTGTTTCCCTCTTGTGCAAGCTTCACAAAATTTATCTTTCTTGAAAGCACAATCGAGCAATCCTCTAACTAAACCATGAGATGCCAAGTTCTTAATAGTATGCATGCTAACATGGCGTAATCTACGATGCCATTTCCATGAGTCATCATGAAGTGATGCTTTTAAACAAGATAGATTTTGACAAGGGTCGAGAGAGGAATAATGTAAGTGTTACCCGATCTCTTACCCGAGCGTTTGATCTCCTTGGTAATGTCATCGAAATGTAACAGTTGGTTTGAGTGAATCTTACCTCTTGACCTTTATCACATAATTGGGAGATGTTGAGCAGATTGTACTTTAATCCTTTGACAAGGTAAACTGGGCTGACCAGATTGCTTCCCTTTCCAAACTTGCCTATCCTAATTATCTTGCCTTTCTTGTCATCTCCAAATGTGACTTTTCCTCCTTTGTACTCTTCTAACTGAGAAAAGAGTCCCGAGTCTCCCGACATATGGCGTAGCATCCACTGTCAAGGTACCAGTGTCCTTTTGATCTTTTCTAAGTAACCTGCAAAACAGAGACAAACTAACCCTTTTCACTTCCTCTAACGAACCCAAGTAACACTCTTTACTGTGGTCCTTTTTGAGGAAGAAGGTTTTTCGGAACCCGATTTGAATGAATTTGGGTCTAGTCCGATTCCGAGTCTTCTGTTTAGAGAACCGAGTCTCGTGTCTCTTTCTTTTGAAAGATTTTTCTTTTTGAAAATGATGGAGATGGTTTTCTCCTATAAACTAGTCCGGGCTCAGTCCTTTTTCTTTCTTATGAATAGGACCGTGCTCGGCTTTCCTGAACTTTACAGCTTCGGAATCCTTCTTGAAAAGTTCCGAGTAGGAATTTGATTCCTCCTCTTTTTAAAACCAAGACCCTCTTTTCGAAGGAGACACATTGAGATCCCAAGAGCATGTCAAGGTTTTTCTAACCTTGAGTAAACTTTAAAACAATTTCTTGAGACTTATTGAGCTTTTGCTTTAGCTGCTCATTTTCTCTTCGAGTAATTCAAACCCAGTCTCATTGATTTGAGCACTAGTCTTGAGTTCTCCGAGTGTGAGTCTCAGCTTTTCCAACTAATTTTTTAAAGATATGCTCTCGGAGGAAATTGAATCAAGTTGTTCTTTAAAGTGAGAAGAATCGGAATTGGACTTTTCTTCCAAAGTGAAAATATACTTAGCCAAATCAGCTTTGGAAAATTTGAGAAAGTACTTAATTACCTCTTGAGGATTAGCTTCCTCATTGTCTAATAGATCCGAGTCTAACTCTACTTCCGCTTCGAGTCGAAAGTGCCATCGGACACTTTGAGTCATCCGATTCCTCGTCATCTTCCGATGAGTCCTTGTCACTCCATGTGGCCATCATAGCCTTTTTCTTCCTTCTGTCCCTTTTTCTCTTGGGACAGTCCTTGACTATGTGTTCCTTGCTGCCACATTCAAAACATCCAAAGTTCTTAGTCAAAGATAACTTTGAAGGAGAAGAGTATTTACCTTTTCTATCCTTCTTGTCTTTCTTATAGAACTCTTCTTTCGGCTTCTTATCCCATCTCTTGTGCTTCATCATTCTCTTGAAGCCTCTAGCAATAAGTGCCATGGGATCCTCTTCCGAGTCGGAGGAACTCAAATCTTCTTCTCTCGGTTTCGAGGCTTTCAGCGCAATGTTCTTTTTGGTGTTGACCTATGCATCCTCCTCATCCAGGTGGATCTCATGGGTGAGAAGCTTCCCAATGAGTTCGTCCGGCTTCAGTAGAGATAAGTTCCGAGCCTCTTCGATAGCTGTCACCTTGGGACCCCATCTTTTCTTGGGTAGGCTTCGAGTATTTTTCTGCACATTTCTTCGTGGGAGATCTTTTTACCCGGAGATTTGAGATTTTTGGTAATCTCTGTAAATCGAATGAACATCCGAGTGATGTTTTCTTCTGCTCCATCTTGAATAGCTCGTATTTATGAAGATATTGGCTTATCTTCGCTTGTCTAACCTCGGCTTGTACCTTCATAAGTGTTGACCAGTGTGTCCCACACTTCTTTGGCTGTGTCACAGGCGGACACTCGGTTGTATTCTTCCGAGCCGATGGCGCACATCGAATGTTCATTGCCTTGAAGTTCTTTCTAAACTTCTCTGCTTCCTCGGTGGTGTACTCGTGCCTCGATCTTGGGCACGAGTCTTGTTTCTACTCGTCTTCATGGGAAGGTAGTTTCCTTCTTGTATGATGTTCCGGACATCTTCATCATGATCCAGGAGGAAACATTCCATGAGTTTCTTCCAGTGCACGAAGTTGGATCCTTTGAACTTTGGTGGTCTGCTGGAAGATCTTCCTTCATCGAACTCTTCATTGTTCCGAGCCATTTGATCTTCAAACCTTTGGATGGTTAGATCCTTTCGAAAGGCTAGGCTCGATACCAATTGAAAGCTAGCTCTTGGAGAGGCTAAGTCACCCTAGAGGGGGTGAATAGGATGATGATGGAATTTGCTTCGATTAAGGAATAAATTAGTCCGAGTAGAGTTGGATTCAAGGATGAACTCGGAAAAACCCGACTCGAAATCGGTAAAGAATATAGAAGCGAGAATAGACTCAACAAGTAAACAATCCGAGTCTAGAATGTACTCGAAAACTGGTAACACGAAAGTACGTGGAAACCCTCCCTTAGACAACTCCTTACAAGTTTTTCCTAGACTCGAAATTCCCTTATCCGATCTAGTACTTCCTAGCTGAGATAACCCTTACAACTAGGGTCAACTGAGCTGAGTTAACCTTTATAGCTTAGTCAAAGGACCTGACTTAGAGAGTAAGAAGAGAGTTTGTAATCGAGTACAAGACCTTACAACTCGGAATATATGAGATACAAAATTGGAGTTGTAAGTAGAAGATTGAGAGTGAATACAATGACTTTTGATCAAGTATGTATTTTTTCAATTAGTTCAGTAATCTTCAAGTCTTGAGATTGGGCTTCTATTTATAGATGACCAAGTAGCTTAGCCGTTGTGTCCAACTTCTGACTAGAAGTTCCTTTATGACCATTATGTAGGATTTTCCGAGTCACTCGGAAAATATCCGTTAAAATGTGAACGTTAGACAACGGCTCTCGACTCCCTTGGAAGTGCCTAAAACCACTAGCGGTGTCTTCAAAAGTAAGGTGGAAACCATCGTTGAGCTTGGTGTTGTAGATTTCCGGTTTGGAAACAGACAACCCCGACATCTTCATCATGATGTCCCAACATCTTCATCATGATCCAGGAGTAAACTCGGCCTTTGTCTTGGGAACGAGTCTAAATTCTTCTGTCTTCATGGGAATGTAGTTTCCTTGTTGTATGATGTCCCAAACATCTTCATCATGATCCTGGAGGAAACATTCCATGAGTTTCTTCCAAGTGCACGAAGTTGGATCCTTTGAATTTTGGTGGTCTGCTGGAAGATCTTTCTTCATCGAACTCTCCGTTGTTCTAAGCCATTTGATCTTTAGACCTTTGGATGGTTAGATCCTTTCCGAAAGGCTAGGCTCGATACCAATTGAAGGTTTGCTCAAGGAGAGGCTAAGTCACCCTAGAGGGTGGGTGAATAGGGTGATGAAAGATTTTTCGAAAAATCAAACTCTTTTGATTTAAGGACGAGATAGAAGCGATTCCGAGTCTACAATAGGGTCGGAAAAGTATGAACTCGGAATGAAGATGCGAGATAGAACGAAGCTTTAAGACAGTCCGATTCTAAAATGAACTCGGAAAGTGAAGACACAGAAAATACGTGGAAACCCTCCTGGGGTAGAAAACCACGGACCGTGCTAATCCAAGCACGAAGTCAAATCCACTATTTTGAGTCCACAAAATACGATAGGCGATCGACCCCGAGTTGCTCCCTTAGACAACTCTTTACAAGTTTTTCCTAGACTCGAAATTCCCTTATCCGATCTAGTACTTCCTAGCTGAGATAACCCTTACAGCTAGGGACAACCGAGCTGAGTTAACCCTTACAGCTCGATCAAGGGACCTTACTTAGAGAGTAAGAAAAAGTGTTTGTAACTAAGTACAAGACCTTACAACTCGTAATATAATGAATTACAGAGTGGGAGTTGTAAGTAGAAGATTGAGAATGAATACAATGACTATTGCTTAAGTAAGTGTATTGACAATATGTTCGGCAATCTTCAACTCTTGAGAGTTGGCTTCCTTTTATAGATGACCAAGCAGCTTAGCCGTTGAGTCCATCTTCCGACTGGAAGTTCCTTTATGACCGTTGTGAAGGATTTTCTCGAGTCACTCAGAAAGTATCCGTTGAGATATGAACGTTGGGCAACGGTTCTTGACTCCTTTGGAAGTCCCAAAACCACTGGTGGTGTCTCGAAAGATAAGGTGGAAACCATCGTTTAGCTTGGTCTTGCGGATTTATAGGTTTAGAAACAGACGCACCCGACACGGTCTTCTAGGGCTAGGTCGGAGGTGGAAAAAGCCTTGTCTGCTGGTGATTTGACGTTTTGAAGCCGGTTACTTTTGTATTTCAAATATAGGATAACCTCGTTTGAATCACCTATAAAAGTAAATCAATTTAGTTCTCAAAGTATAAAATACTTTGGTCCAAGATTAGACACAAATAATAATATGATTAAGATAATTAAGTGACTAATTATCCGAGTCGGAAAAGGAATGGAATTTTCCGAGTCTAATATCCATGAAACTCAAAATTCCATCCGAGTTAGTCTAGGCGAGAATCAAGTTGAATAAGGAATAACAGAGTGAATAAACTTGATCTAAACTAAAGCATGGTTCGGACTAGAAGCGCCGACTATAACAGAATAACACGTGTCATATGAAGTCGGACCTGAGTGCGATTATACGAATACTAGTCATTTGAACATGCGATAATTCTAAGCGATGAGAGACTCGGAACTTGGTGTACAATATTAAGTACGGATAAGCTTTCCGAGTCTCACAGAGACAAGCACAAATACATGAAATAAATGCTATATCACTTAGAGGAAATACTATATCACTCGGAAAAGTTTCTAAGGTACGAGAGAATGACTTGGAATCAAAACTCTATAAGTGAGAAAGTCTTATACCTGATTGCTTTGATAGAACTCGAAACGTGCGTACTAAAGTCCGAGTCTTCAACGAGTGTCTAGGGCTAGGTCGAAGTGGAAAAGCCTTGTCTGCTGGTAATTTGACGTTTTGAAGCCGGTTACTTTTGTAATTCAAATATAGGATAGCCTTGTTTGAATCACCTACAAAAGTAAATCAATTTGGTTCTCAAAGTATAAAATACATTGGTCCAAGATTAGACACGAGATAATAATATAATTATGATAATTAAGTGACTAATTATCCGGGTCGGAAAAGAAATGGAATTTTCGAGTCTAATATTTATGATACTCAAAATTCCATCCGAGTCGATCCGAAAGAGAATCAAGTCGGATAAAGAATATCGAGTAGACAGACTTGATCTAGACTAAACACAATTCAAACTAAAATAACCTGACTTGAAAAAATGTATTTATCGAATCATGAAGTCGGACTCGAGTTTAAACGCGAAAAGATACTTGTTTGAATGATGCTACATATCCGAGTGTTAGGTGACTCGGAACCGAGTGAAACATGGTAAGTGCGAGATATGCTTTCCGAGTCAAATGCGAGTCATGCATAAATGCATGAGATAAATTCTATAACACTTAGGGAAAATACCATATCACTCGGAAAAGTTTCTAAGGCACGGGAATGACTTGGAATCAAAACTTTATAAGTGAGAAAGTCTTATACCTGATTCCCTTGATAGAACTCGGAAAGGTGAGATGTAAAGTCCGAGTCTTCATAGCGGTTAAACACCAAGCACACAAGTTTTAGCTACTTCGGACATGGCTTAGACATTGTGTCGGGGTTGTTTGTTTCCAAAGCTGGAAAACTCCAACTCTAGACTTAAAGATTGTTTCCACCACAACTTTCAATCACCACCAAGTGATTGGACCATCTTTGGAGCCAAGAGCCGTTGCACAACGTTCACATCCCAACGGATCTTTTCGAGCGACTCGGAAGAGCCGTTACAACGGCTAGTGAAGACTTCGTCCGGAACCAAGACTTAACGATCACTCTGCCTGGGTGGCTATATATAGAAGCCACTTAACAAGACTAGAAGATTGCTGAACACATTCGCTGGAACCGAATCTATTGTTCTCATACATACGCAATCTTCTATTTACAACTCTAAGTCTCGTATTTAATATTTTATGAGTTGTAAAGAAAGTCTTATAATCGGTTACATTCTTTTCTTACTTTGTAAGTAAGGTCCCTTGACTCGAGCTATAAAGGTTAACTCAGCTCGGTTGTCCCCGATTGCAAAGGTTACCTCGGTCAAGAAGTACTACATCGGATAAGGGAACTTCGAGTCTAGGAAAACATTGTAAGGAATTGTTTAAGGGATCAATTCCGGTTGAGTCGATCCTCTCGTATTTTGTGGATTCAAAATAGTGGATTTGACTTGGTGCTTAGACTAGCACTGTCTATGGTTTTATGCCCCAAAAGGGTTTTCACGTATATCCGTATCTTTATTTTGAGTCTAATCTAGACTCGAAACTGCTTATGGTGTGTATTGGTGCAAAAATTATTTAATTTTCTTCATCACCCTATTCACCCCCTTTAGGGTGACTTAGACTCTCTACGAGCAAACCTTCAATTGGAGGTATCAAAGCCTAGCCTTTCAAGAGGATCTCACCATCCAAAGGTATAATGATCGGATGGCTCGGAACGGTGGAGAGTTCAATGAAGAAAGATCATCCACCGGACCACCGAAGTTCAAAGGGTCAAACTTTGCCCATTGGAAGATGATGATGGAATGTTTCTTGATGGACAGCGATGAAGATGTTTGGAACATCATCCAAGCCGGCAACTAAATTCCAATAAAGACGGAGAATGCAACTCTTGTACCTAAAGCCAAATCGGTGTTCACCACTGAGGAGACCGAGAAACTTAGAAAGAATTTCAAAGCTATGAACACACCGATGTGTGCACTAATACTGTAAGAATACAACATGGTCTCATCCTATGACACGGCTAAAGAGGTGTGGGACACTCTTGTCAACACCTATGAAGGAACAAGCCAAGTGAAGCGGCGAAGATAAGTCAATATCTTAATAAGTATGAGTTGTTCAAGATGGAGCCGGAAGAAAACATCACTCGGATGTATGTTCGGTTCATCGAGATTGCTAATAATCTCAAATCTCTGGGTAGAAAGATTTCTCACGAAGATATATCTAGAAAGCTTTTGAGAAGTCTACCAAAGAAGAGATGGGGTTCCAAAGTAACAGCCATTGAAGAAGCTCGGAACCTCTCTCAACTAAGGCCGGACGAGCTTATTGGCAAGCTACTCACTCATGAGATTCATCCGGAGGAAGAGGATGCGAGAGGTCAGCATCGAAAAGAATATTGCGATGAAGGCCTCGGAATGAAAGTCCGAGCTCCTCGGAATCGGAAGAGGACCCTATGACACTCATAGCCCGCAGTTTCAAGAGATACAAGAAATGGGAAAAAGAGGCCCTCCAAGAAAGATAAGAAGGACAGAAAAGGTAAATATTCTTCTCCCTCAAAGTTATCTTTATCAAAGAACTTTGGTTGTTATAAATGTGGCAGCAAGGAGCACATAGTTAGAGATTGTCCCAAGAGAAAGAAGGACAGAAAGAAAAAGGTATGATGGCTACCGGAGTGATGATGACTCATCTAAAGAAGATAACTCGGACGACTCAAAGTGTCTTATGGCACTTACGAGACTTAGAAGCCGAACCTGAGTCAAACAACGAGGACTTAAATATTTGATAAGGTAGTTGAATACTTTCTCAAATTTTCAAAAGTTAATCTAGCACGATATATTTTCACTCTGGAAGAAAAGTCCAATTCGACTTGTTCCAGTACAGTCTCTTACTGATGAGAGAAATGTTTTGAAAAATGAATTGGAAAAGCGAGACAAAATCTGAAAGAACTTAAGACCAATACTTAAGTAAATGAGGCGTATGCGAGTCAATTAGAATAGAGAATGAGCAAGCGAAAAGAAAGCTCAATGAGTCTCAAGAGCTTGTTTTGAAATTCACTCAAGGTTAGAAAAACCTTGATATGCTATTAGGCTCTTAGTGTGTCTCCTTCAGGAAAGAAGGACTTGGTTTCAATGAAGAAGAGGAATCAAAATCCTATTCTAATCTTTTCAAAAGGGATTCCGAACTGTAAAGTTCAAGAAGGCTGAGCATGGTCCCATTCATACAAATGAACAGAGGACTAAGCCTAGACCAACTTACAAGAAAAAGCCTCCTCCAATTTACAAAAGAAAATATTTTCAAAAGAAAGAGATACAAACTCGGTTTTACGGAAGGAAGACTCAATCAAACCAGACCCAAAATTATTCAAATCTGGGTTCCCAAAAGTGTTGTTCCTTGGAAAAGTCACTTTTGGAGATAACAGACAAAGGCAAGATAGTAGGAATTGGAAAAATTGGTGAAGGAAACAACACAGTCAGCCCAGTCTACCTCATCAAAGGACTCAAATACAATCTCCTTAGCATTTCTCAGCTATGTGACAAAGGTCAAGAGGTAATGTTCACTCGGACCAACTGCTACATCTCCGATGCGAGTCACCAAAGAGATTAAGCTATCGAGTCCGAGGTCAGGTAACACTTACATTGTTTCTCTTTCAGATTCAAGTCAAAATTTATCTTGTTTGAAAGCATCTATGAATGATGATTCATGGACATAGCATTGTAGACTAGATCATATCAGCATGCATACAATCAAGAAACGTGCATCTCATAGACGATTAAGGGTTTACCTAATTGTGCTTTTAAGAAAGATAAAATCTGTGAGGCATGCACAAAAGGTAAGCAAGTTAGATCATCTTTCAAGCCACTCAAAATTGTATCTACATCCAAAGTGCTTGAATTGCTTCATATGGATTTGTGTGGTGAAATTCCTTTGAAAAGTCTTGGAGGTAAATCGTATGTACTTATTGTTAATGATGATTTCTCTCGATTTACTTGGGCATGTTTTCTCAAAAACAAGAATGAAGCCTTCAAAGAGTTCACTAAGCTCTGCAGGAAAATTCAAGTATAGTCTCGGACTCATATCGGAAAGATTCGAACCGACCATGGAAGGGAGTTCGACTACTCGGAATTTACGAGATCTCCGTGATAAGAATGGCATCTCTCACAATTTCTCTACACCAAGAACTCCTGAACAAAATGGAGTAGTAAAGAGAAAGAACAGAACTCCCTTAAAGAAATAGGAAGGACTATGATGATTGAAAATGATCGACCTTACTATTTTTGGATTGAGGCGATCAACACGAGATACACAGTCAACGAGATGTCTCATCGGACCCATCTTGAAGAAAACACCCTACGAGCTATACAAAGGAAAGAAACCCAACATCTCCTACTTCAGACCATTTGGATGTAAGTGCTTTGTCCACAACAATGGCAAGGAGCATCCGACTAAGTTTGATGCTAGGTCGGATGAAGGTATATTTACGGGTTATTCATCTCATAGCACGACTTATTGTATTTTTAACAAAAGACCTAACAATGTGGAAGAAAGTATCCATGTTGTTTTTGATGAGATTGATCTTTGCAAGATAAGTAAGTCTACATTCTCCGATCTTAGACTTAACTGAGATGAAGACGACCTTGCTTGAAGCTGAGCTCGAAAGAGTCAAAACAGAATTGCGAGGCAACTCCGAATGTTATGACTCGGGCTGAACAAACTCAAGAGCCGACTTAGAATGCCGAAGAAAAGTCAATGAGACTCAGCAAGATCAACCAATTGAAGATCAGCCTATTCAACCAACAAACTTAGTAAACCAAAGGATAGGTAAAGCCTTTAAATATGCATCCAACCACCCACCTGAAAACATATTAGGCGATATCAACGGTGGGGTAAGAACTCGATCTTCTTTGCATAATCTATATGCATTTTCTGCATTCATATCATTAATAGAACCCAAAAATGCACCGAAGCCCTTAATGAGCCTGAATGGGTAGAGGCCATGCAAGAAGAGCTCAATCAATTTGAAAGAAACCAAGTCTAAACTCGACCGAACGACCATCTAACCACCCAATCATAGGAACCTAATGGGTTTTCAAGAAAAACTGGATGAGGAAGGGTTAGTAGTCAAAAATAAGGCTAGACTTGTTGCCCGGGGTTACAATCAAGAGGAAGGAATTGATTATGGGGAAACCTTTACGCCTGTTGCTAGGATTAAGGCAATTAGAATCCCATTAGCGCTTACATCTAGCATGAATATCAAGCTTTATCAAATGGATGTGAAATGTGCTTTTCGGAATGGTTTCATTCAAGAAGAAGTCTATGTTGAGGAATCCCTGAATTTGAAAATTCAGAATTTCCAAATCATGTTTTCAAATTGCAAAAGGCTTTATATGGTCTTAAACAAGCTCCCGAGCTTGGTATGAAAGACTAAGCGGTTTCTTGGTTGAAAATGATTTCAAACGAGGTCAAATTGACAAAACTCTTTTCATAAAAACCAAGGGGAAAGATTTTCTTATCACTCAAATCTATGTTAATGATATCATTTTTGGAGCTACTAATGAAACTCTATGTCAAGAGTTTTCCGAGTTGATGAGACAAGAGTTCCAAATGAGTATGATGGGAGAACTTAACTTCTTTCTTGGTCTACAAATCAAACAAGACAAGGATGGAATTTATGTCCATCAATCCTAATATACCAAGGAGTTATTGAAGAAGTACAAAGTACAAGATGTGTAGCATACAAGCAACACCTATGAGTAGCGATTTGAAACTGGACTCGGATAAAAAGGTAAAGTTGTAGATCGAAACTCTACAGAGGTATGATTGGATCTCTACTCTATCTCACATCTAGCAAGCCGGATATCATGTTCGATGTCTGCCTTTGTGCAACATTTCAAGCTAATCCAAAAGAATCACATATCACTACGGTGAAGAGAATTTTCGAGATATCTTGCAGGGACTTAGAATCTTGGTAAATGGTTTTCAAAAGACTTAGAACCGATTCTCACTGGATATTCGGATGTTGATTATGCTTGGATACAAGTTGATAGAAAGAGCACATCAGGAGCATGCTAATTTACGGGTTAAGCCCTCTTCTTCCGACACTCAAAGAAACAAAATTCTGTTGCTCTATCAACTACGGAGGCTGAGTACATTGCGGTTGGAGCTTGCCATGCTCATATTCTGTGGATCAAGCAGCACTTGAAGGATCTAGGATTATCATTCACATCTATCCCAATCAAGTGCGACAATCGAGTACAATCGGCATTACCAAGAACTCCGGTTCATCACTCAAAGACAAAGCATATTGAGGTCGGGTATCATTTTCTAAGAGACCACTCGATAAAGGTGATATTAAACTAGAATTCATCGATATTTTCACTAAGCCACTTAGTGAAGATCGGTTTTGCTTTATTGGGAATGAGCTTGGTATGATTAATGCGTGATTATGTGATTTCTAAGTGAATTATCCTTGCATAATTATATGTTATATGTTTTCTTTTGTTTTAATAACAAATGGATCGAGTTGATCGAGTGAGACCGAGCCATGAGTTATTAGCTCTCCGAGTGTTTTAAGTCACTCGGAAAACATATTGACTCGGACTCGATTTTTAAGCAATATAGACATCAAACTTTTGGAATTATCTCTAGATAAATACGGAATTTCATAAATATATTTGAAAAGTCTCTCTTCTCTCTCTCGGACGCGTGTTTCAATCAAAGAATTCTAGCTATTGAAAGAAAGCTGCTGGAATACTAGCCGTTGGAGTGCGGAACATCAAACCCGTGCTGAGACTCGTTGTTTGAACTTTAGGTCGAACCGAAGGCCAATAGTCATTTCGTTTCACTATAAATAGCATCCGTTTGCCTTCTTTTTATTACTTTGCTTTTCGCTCTTCTCTCTTGAAATCTCTGCTCTTTTATATTCACTCTTTGAATTCAAAGCTCTCATTCTCTCTTTGCTCCCTCGTGTCCTCTTTGTTTCTCAAATCACACCATGCCTAAGCGAGGTTCAACGCCTGAGTTGTTGGGATCGGCTACCAAAAGCCCCACGTCAAAACGCTCAAGAAGGAACCTCCAATCCTTCTAAAATCTTTGTCACCTAACATTTCATGTTGGATGATAAATTCTTCCCAACCACCTCTTTTTCGTGGTTGCAGTACATCAAAAGCACTGGGGTGTACAATTATCTATGCTTCGAGTGAATTCATTTACTTGGAACTCGTTGCTTGAGTTCTATTCAAACATGTCCTACTCGAGGGAATCATTACCTCAAGGGTTCAAGAGAAGGTTGTTCGTGTCAACCTCTCTCTTCTTCATAGACTTTTCAAAGTCTCTTCTCTTTTTCTTAACCGGAATCCCATACCATTTATGGAGATTGCTAATGAATTCTTCGAGAAGTATGCCAAGGAAGTTCCAAAGTTATGAAAGAATTTCTCAGTGATCGAGATGAAGACCGAGGCAAGATTGCTCTGTTTCATTTTGATGATAACCTTTTTCTCTCATCATTCCAGCAAAGAGAATCCTAACTCAAAGATTCTTAAAGCTTTATTCGATATCTTATAAGGCTACGATGTAGACCTCTTCCCCTCTATCATTGAGCAAATGGCTTCGTGCCAACTCAATCAAAGAAATCTGCTCTATTCCCCTTTGGAGCCCTTTTGACTGTTATTTTCAAACAGTTTAAAGTCCACCTCCCCTCGAGATCCAAATGTTATTTACGAGGCTGCCATTGTGCATGGCAGAAAAGAGCTTCTTAGGTATGGATACCAAGAAGTTCAACCTAGTGTCTGGGTACATGGGTCCGAGTTGAAACCTCCCCACCCCTTCTAACTCGGACTCGGACTCCTCTAACACTTCCACCTCCCTCTGCTGGTCCCTCTACTTCTTTACCACCTCCTTCGACCTCTGCTGTTATGGTTACCGTGTTGGTAGACAAAATTGCTTACGTGACCGAAGAACTTCGAGACACTCTTCGCTCTCTAAAAATATCCTTCAAAGCCTGGTTATCAACTAGAAGACCGAGCAGTCTCGGATCCAGGAGAACTAGGATCCGTTGATCAAGCTCAAGGCCATCATTAACGAGCAACGCGAGCAGCTCCAACTTCTTCAAGAACGTAGATCGAAAGTTGTTCGGGACTCGGACACAACCGATACTTCGAGGAGTCCCCAGCTCAACTAAGTCTACCTCAACTAAGGTAGAAGAGGAAGCTAAGGAAGTAGTTGAGGAGGAGGTTCGAGCTGAGGAAGAAGAAGGCGAGCGAGAAGAAAGAAGAGGTCATTCAACCTGAGGGCCAAGGTGCAAAAGAACCGGAACTAGAGCTGATCTCCTCGGATCATGCTCCGAGTGAGTCGAGAAGAGGCTAGCGAAGTTGGTCGGTCCAAAGAAGTTGCACCAAAAGCAAGGCCCGCTGGTGTCTTCGAGGAAGACGAGCCTGAGGAGGATGTGCCCTTGGTTCACAAAACCAGCACGGAGCGCATTCCGGATATCCAAGTACTGCAGTCGCCTCGTTCCTCCACTTCTACACAAGTGTACGGGCGTAAGCGCACTGCTCGTCCCTCCTCCTCTCGATAGCAAGCCCCCTCTTCTTAGTTCATTTTTTTCCAATAACAATTGTACTTATTTGCTATTTTCTTTCCTCCTTTTTAATGAAAGGCTAGGGGAGAAAATATAGAAAACTAAATGTTGTGTTTAGGGGAGTTCAACACTCTTTTGAGAATTGAATGTTCTTTTTTTACGAACAGACTTATCTTTGAGTTATATGTTTCGAGTTATACTTTTTCCCGATGCTCAAATATTTAACTCGTGCTATTTTTTTCTTGCTTTTCTACTATCTAACATAATCTGTTCATTTCTTTGCTCTAATTTATTGTCCGCATAACTATTATGAGTGATGATATAATCTAAAATACATTTTATAAATATGGAATGCCTCTCATCCGTCACTCTTTGCTCCGATACGTTCGATCATTGAAAATGAAAACTCATGTTTCACACTAACAAGTTTCTATCTTAAGTATGGAATGTTTTTCATCAAAAAGGAGAGATTGAAGACTTTGTTTTTAACTCTAAGTCATTCCGAGTATTACTTAAAGACTCATGTACAAATCCTATCTCTCTTAAATTTTGATTTCAAGTCATTTTGAGCACCATAGAAACTCTTATCCAAGTTTTCATTCATTTACGAATGACTTAAAAAGCACCTTATTGCATATCTTCTACACTTGGTGTTTCGGACTCACTCACGAGATCACTCGGAACTATCGCATGCTCAAATAATCTTTCGAACACTTTTACTATGAGTATTGATCTGTGTACTTCAACGCAAACAGAATTACAACATTAATTCTCAATTTAAGTCAGTTTATTTCCTTGAGAATTATTTGACCGGATCAAGTACTCGATATTTTTACTCTCTACTTGATCAACTTAGGATTGACTCAAGATGGAATTTGACTATATTGATTATTAGACTTAGAAAATTCCACTCTTTTAGACCAAAGATAATTAAGCATTTAGTTATTCTAATTTAATTATTATTTATGTCTAGTCTTAGATCAAAGTATTTTATACTTTGAGAAGCAATGTGGTTTGCTTTTGTAGGTTATTCAAACGAGGCTAACTTATTTTGAAATACAAAAGCAACCAGCTTCTAGCCATTAAACACCAAGCAAACAAGTTTTAACTACTTCTAGACATGGCTTAGACACCGTGTCGGGGTTATTTGTTTCCAAAGCTGGAAAACTCCAACTCTTAGCTTAACGGTTGTTTCCACAACAACTTTCGGTCAGCACCAAGTGATTAGACCATCTTTTGGAGCCAAGAGCCGTTGCACAACGTTCACATCCCAACGGATCTTTTCGAGCGACTCGGAAGAGGCTATTACAACGGCTAGTGAAGACTTCGTCTAGAACCAAGACTCAACTGTCACTCTGCTCGGTTGGCTATATATAAAAGCCACTTAACAAGACTAGAAGATTGCTTGAACACATTGCTAGAACTGAATCTATTGTTCTCATACTTACTCAATCATCTATCTACAACTCTAAGTACTGTATTTAATATTTTCCGAGTTGTAAAGAAAGTCTTGTAATCAGTTACATTCTTTTCTTACATTTTAAGTAAGGTCCCTTGACTAAGTCTGTAAGGGTTAACTCAGCTCATTTGTCCCCGATTGTAAAGGTTACCTCGGTCAGGAAGTACTAGATCGGATAAGGAAACTTCTAAGTCTAGGAAAACATTGTAAGGAATTGTTTAAGGGAGCAATTCTGGTTGAGTCGATCCTCTATATTTTATAGATTCAAAATAGTGGATTTAACTTGGTGCTTAGATTAGCACTGTCGTGGTTTTCCGCCCCGGGAGGGTTTTCACGTATATCCGTATCTTTATCTTTATTTTTCTAAGTCCAATCTAAACTCAATAAAATGCTTCTAGTGTGTATTGGTGCAAAAATTGTTTAATTTTCTTCATCGCCCTATTCATCCCCCTCTAGGGTGCACTACTAGAAAACTGCCAAATTGCGATGGAAATAGCGATGGAATATCGGCTAATAGCGACGGAATTTCGAACTTAGCGACAGATTTAGCGACGGAAAGATTCCGTCGCTAAAAAGTGGGTCGCTAAATTTCAGCGACGGATATTTTCAAATCCGTCGCTAATTAGCGACGGACCAGCGACGGAAAAAGCTTCCGTAGGCGATCGAAAGCGAGGACGGAAAAGTCATTCCATCGCTGATCGTCGCTAATTAGCGATGGATCGGTGACGGATACTCTTCCGTAGGCTGATGGAAATCAGCGATGGAAAGTCGTTCCATCGGCTGATTTAGCGACGGAAATGTGGGTGTTTCCATCGCTGAATTCCGTTATCGATTGGAACTTTTCCGTCATTGTTCAGTCATTGTTCTATCAAAAATTCTGAATATTATTTTCTAATTATTTGTTACCTTAGTACAAAAAATTGTGAATGGATATACAAATCCAACATTCACATATGTGACACTTACATTTGGCATTTACATATGTCGGCCACAAATAATTCATCAAAGTTGGATATACAAATCCAACTTACATGTTCAACATCATAAACAACCATAACATACTTAAAACAAATTCACAAGTTCAACACAACAAGCAAACAATAGCTCACAAGAAACCTTAAACACATCTAAACAGGTTCGCAAAGTGATGATCACCAATATATACAAAAGTTGACATATGAATTCATGGTCCTCACTCATCCTCTTCCTCATCCTCTTCCTCTTCCTCTTCCTCTTGTGGTTGTGCTTGGTCGACGGTGAGATCCGGATGCTTGCTTGAGACTGCAGAAATTCATTCATACGTGCTATTAGCTCAACGAAGCTGTCGACCTTTTCTTTAAGATGCCTATTTTGCAACTCGAAGCATCCGAGCATGCTCAATCCATTCTTGTAACTCGGAATTTAAAGTATGCACTTGTTGATCTCAATTCGAGTCATCTGCGGTAGAAGGTTTTGGTGATTTGAAGGGCATGGTTGGTTTCAAGTTTCTAGCCTCGGATCTAAGTCCATAAATGCGACCTTTCTTGTTCGCATTGGCTTTGACCCACAACTCATGTTGTGAAGGGGTGGAGACATGATCCTCGGAAGAATTGGGGTCATCATTGGAAATTTGAGTGGGTTAAGTGTTTTGCAACTCTTCCCACTCTTTTGAAACTTGTCCTGAATATAATATAAATATTTGAGGCATGTAAATATCACGAGGTTGTTAACGAAAACAATAGATAGAAAAATATGCGAAATTCATATATATGGTTACTCACGTAAATGGCCTTGGATTTTTATCCACCCATTCGTCCTTTTTTGTTTTGTGCGTTCGTGAAAATAGTTGGGTCGGTAGAGGCTGAACTCCTTTAAGCTCCTTCATCTAAATAAATAACAAGTTAGTAGAGAATCAATTTACTAATATGAACATGTTAATAGTTGCATGCGTAATCAATAAGAAAGGGGTATGTACCAATGGCCGCTTATGCTCCATCATAGGGATTGAGCCACAAGTATGGAGCGATGAACCAAGTCCCCTTGATCGGCATGGCGGTTTTTCGAGCTTGCTCACGGAACTTCTTGTAGTGAGCGGTTTCCCAATATTCGAGCAACTCGCGCCGGTAGTTGTCACCCAACCATTTCGGCTTCTTCTTATTTTTCCTCGCCTTAAGCATGAAGTCCTTTAATCGATCACTTGCCTCTCTTTTCAAAATTTCTTCGATTTGGATTTCATCGGTTGGAGACCAAGTGAAAAATGTCTTTATAAATAAAAAAGTAGTTTATAAGTTATAAAATTATAATATAATGTTCGAACATGCACAATAAGTCATTATGTTATACGAAATTCAGAAAACTAAAGATTTGGGATTACCTTAAACTCATAAAACCACTTGATCACGTTATGATCGAGGGACTTTACCCCATGTAGGCCAAGCTCCGTCGTACTTGCTTTGAAAGATGTCGGAAATCGTACCCACAACTTTGTCAATGGGGAATAACCTAATCAAGAAACATATAAAATAGTTAGTTCTACTAATAACTAATATGCTTAATTTATTTTATTACTTATTATCACACTTACCCTTCACCATCGGCTCAATTCGAATCTTTTCTCAGTTGCTAGCTTTGCTTGAGTCAAGACTAGGATGCTCGTTCCCTGCATCGGTTGGTCCTTCATTTGTAGGCCTTTGTGGTGGCCTTTGTTCGGCACCAACGTGGATGCGTGGTACATTATTTGTACCATATTGGTGATATGCATATGTATTAGACGGGTTTGAGTACATATGGGGTTGCTTGAGAATATGGAGGGTTTAGGAAGAAAGACCCACCCATTGGGTTTTGCATGTGTGGGAAGTTTGGGGGTTGGAAAAAGGAGGGTTGGGAATAAATGACCCCCGATGGAGTTTGGTTGTGAGGGGAGTGTGGAGATAGTGCTCCACCTACGGGAGATTGAAGGTTATGAGGGTTCTGAGAGGGGTAGAAGTGGTCACATCATTACCTTCCCCATCGGTAGTGGTGTTTCTAGCCCTTCCCCGAGTAGGCGATCTTTTGGACACTGCCTCTACCTCTCTCCATTTTTCGAACATAAACAAGTAATTCACACTATTAGTAAACATCCAACGGTTCAAGTGATTTCATATAAAACAACATATAAACAATAGTAAACATATAAACATGTAAGCGTTAGATATAAACATTCTTCTATGAATAAATTACGCTTCAATTGTTTCACCTTCATTACATTAATAAGAATTCATTTGATTACAACATAAATGAAAGTTATACAATATAAAACAAACCAAAAAAAAAACATTATCAACTAGCCATCATCCTCATCATCGGTGTTATCATCATCTTCTTCACTATCCTCTTCGGCATCATTGAATAGGATATGTTCTTCTTCGTCATCGGTGATGTTATCATCATCCCATTCACCTTCTTCATCTTCTTCACCATCCTCCTCTTCACTAACATCCTCAATCTCATCTTCTCGGTTTAGAATAACATCATCAACTAATTCTTCTACTGAGATTGAGTTATCAACCAAAGTGTACGGCAAAGTTTCTATTATTGGATCGATTGTACCCATACTATCCTCTTGGAATGCAAGAGGAATAGTATATTGGTCATCAACTACGGCCCGTGGTTTTGATGCCACTACGACGAACCAATTCGGTTTTCTCTAGGGACCCCTTGTGGATATGACATATAATACACCTGAGTTGCGGTGCTAGCAAATATGAAAGGATCGTACCTACGATAACGCCTTGTACGATGCACTTCAACATACGAACTAAATTTATGGCACCAGAGTTCCCAGAGGACGACTAGGGTCAAACCAATCGCATTTAAACAGCACACACCTTTTTATTGGTTCACCAACATATTCAACTTCAACAACCTCTTGCAAGATGCCGTAGTAATTATTTTGAACATGTCCTCCATCGGTTCCTTTCACACGAGACACCACAATTGAAGGTCATCCTCCCTTCATTTCGAGCCTCGGTATGAAATAACATTCCATTCACCGTGTATGTTGTCCATGTTTTCACTCTCCTTAAAGGACCTTGAGCTAATTGCATCAAGTAAACATGCTTTTCATCATGATATACTTGATAACAATGAATGCTGTGTCAATAACATAGTGTTTGTTTAGTTTATTAAAATGGAACAACCAATACTAATAAATTTGAGGCACGAGCAATAAGTATTAATATATGATACTCACAGCTCCTTTGAACCACTCTTCGAACTCACTTTCCACCATTGCATCAATTGCGGCATCACTAACATCACCATACATAGCTCGTTTTTGGTGTTCGAAGAGGCTGAGTTCAAAGATTTTATTAAGATGACATCATCGTTTTGAATAAAACTATTAAATTATTGAAACGAGTGTTGAATACGACAAGATAAACTCACTCAAGGTAAGGTTTAACTTCGGAACAGTTCGAGTAAAACATGCACATGTGCGGCCGTCTTTTCCTTATCATCAAGGAAACGCGGATTGCACTTCCCAATTGGAGCACCTTACGGTATGAATACTGAAAGAGTAGGATTGTGGTTTGGAACTTCGTTGTCTTCATTTCGTCGACTTCTAGTGCGCATATAAGGCACGTTAGAGCCGAAATAGTAAGATGCAAAATGTGTTTCTTCAAATCGGGCATACTTTTCGGTGATACTCCCTTCGGGCTTCGATTTGTTTCCTATGGATCTCTTGATCGGCCAAAGAACCTCTCAAATGGATACATCCACCGGCATTGTACCGGACCACCCAATGTTGCTTCCTCCGCCAAATGAACCGGCAAGTGTTCCATCACATTAAAGAACCCGGGAGGAAATATTGTTTCCAATTTACAAAGTGTTATTGAAATATTTTGATGCATTTGCTCTAACTCCGCATCCAGTAAAACGAGATAAGCAAAGGTTCTTGAAGAATTCACTAATTTCAATGAGAGGCGCTAAAACCTCGTCCAGGAGTCCACTAAATGCTATTGGAAGAAGGCTCTCCATGAAAACATGACAATCATGACTTTTCATGCTATGGAACTTAGTGGAGTTTGGGTCGACAAGGTATGAAATGTTAGAGCAGGTAATCATCGGCATTTTCAACTCTCTTGCCCATTCACATATTGCCCTCTTACGCTCCAACGTGAACACATATTTTGCCTTCGGTTTGAGAATTTTACCATTGACTCCATGCTTTAAATTCAACTCTACACGATCACACAACTCTTCCAAATCCATTCTTGCCTTGATGTCATCCTTTGTTTTACCGGGAATATCCATAACGAGTGTTAATTATATTCTCAAAAAGTTCTTCTCAATGTGCATCACATCTAAGTTGTGGCGAAGCAATTGATCTTTCCAATATGGAAGCTCCCAAAATATGCTTTGTTTTGTCCAATTATGATCCTTTTTAAACCCCAAAATGTTAATTTCTTGCTCTTACGTTACTTTGGGAAAGCTTTCAACCCATTGTTTTATTTCTTCCCCTGTATAACGACGAGGAGGACTCGAATGTACGATTTTTCCTTTTGTAAACGATGTGCTATTCCTTCGGAACGCGTGACTTCGGGGCAAAAACCGCCGATGGAAATCAAACCATGAAAATTTTCGGCCATTTCTAAGTTTCAATGCTTTTTTTATTCATACATACCGGGCATGACATGGCACCATGCGTACTCCATCCGAGACAACATACCATAGGCCGGGAAATCATTAATGGTCCACATCAACGCAGCCTTCATGAGAAAGTTCTCACCTTTTGCAATATCATATGTTTCAACACCATCTTCCCATAGTGTTTTCAACTCATCAATAAGAGGTTGCAAGTACACATCAATTTTATTTTTCGGATTTGTCGGCCCTGGTATGATACATGTCAAGAACATATAAGGCATCGTCATGCATAACTCCGGTGGTAGATTACAAGGCGTAACAATGACTGTCCAGATTGAATAAGACCTTGCGGAGTTGGCTGAATGGATTAAACCCATCCGCGCACTAAACCAAGTCTTATGTTTTTAGGTTTAGTAGCAAATTCGGGGTGAACTCTATCAAAATGTTTCCATGCTTCACCATCCGAAGGATGACGAGAGGACACCATCCTCTCTTACATTCTCATAATGCCATCTCATGTGCTCTGTCGTGGTTTTTGAAGCAAACAAACGCTGAAGTCTTGGTATTAACGGCAAGTAATGCATCCTTGCAAATGGTGTTCTTTGACTTTTGCCTTGTCTTTCCCTTTGACGCTTCCATCTCGCATGACCACAAAACTTGCATGAATCAAGGTCGCTGTCCTCTTTGTAGAACAACATGCAACCTTGTCGACAACAATCAATTTTTGAACATCCATCCCAAGATTTTTAATGACCTTTTTGCATGATGAATGTCACGAGGAACTCGGTTATCGGGCGGACAAATCTCCTTCATAAGTTGAGCAATTTCATTAAAGCAATTTTAAGACATGTTGTAGTCGGACTTAATGCTCAACATTCTAACGGTGGCGAGACAACTCGGTGTGAGTTTCATTTCCTACCCACAAAGGTCGTTGCGCAGCCTCAACCATATTAAAGAAACTTTGGGCATGGGTATTTGGAGGCTCACTTGTAGAGTTTTGATTTGAGTTCATGGCATACGTGACCATATCATTCATACGGTCGATATTTGTTTCTACATTGCCGTAGTTCATATGATTCGCGCCACTTTCGTCGTTGAATATGTTAGAAACCATTTTTGATCCTCATGTAAATAAGGATCTATTTCTCCATGACTAGTCCAATACCAAAAGTTTGGAAGAAAACCATATTGATAGAGGTGCAACCGAACTTCATCGGGATCCTTATACTTCAGATTTACGCATTTGCGACATGGACACCTATATTGTTGATTATGTACAAATTCTGATTGGCTTCTAGCATGTGCATCAAACTCCTCAACCCCATCTAAAAACTCTTGTCTATACCCGACTCTACTGGGTAATAACCTACGATACATTCATCTATGATGCGTAGGCCCATTCATATATATTCGATTGACATTTAACAATTTATTAAATTATTAGTTAATAATACCAATACATGGAGATGTTATATGATTACATATTTTCTATAACGAACATAATCTATATATAACCATTATGCATCTATATTTTTTTTATTATACATAAATTTCTTTAATTTCTATATTTTACTCGTAAATATTTATATCATAATTAAACTAATCATACCTAATTAGCATAAATAAACTCATATAAATATAATTAAACTAATCATACCTATAATTATACCTAATTAGCACAAACAACCTCACACAAATAAACAACAAACAATTACACATATATAAATCACAAAAACCATTTCCCTCTACTTCAACAATAATGTCCAACAAATCCAACACAATTGCACATTTTTCTATTCAAATTCATCCACAAACAACATTAATTTCCATCAAATTACATATATTCATCAATTTCAAGTTACATTTTTTAAAACCCTAAATTTAACTTCAATAACATTGACTCCATAAACAACACAATTGCACATTTTTCTTCTCAAATTCATTCACAAACAACATTAATTTCCAACAAATTACATATATTCATCAATTTTAATTTCCATTTTATAAAATCATAAATCTAAAAAAATCAACAAAATCATACCTCAAAACTATGGGCGGCACCGGCGGCGGCACGAGCGGCGACGGCGAAGGACGAGTGTGTGGCGGCACGGCGGCGATGCGTCGGCGGCGACCTCCACCCGAGCGGCAGCAGCGGTGGAGGAAGGGCGGGACACGGGTCGAGCGAAACCAAGGAGAACGCTGGTTACTTCGGCCTTCGTGTTCCTCAAGCACCGGAGGAAGGGCGGCGGCCGGCAGCGGGGACGGCCGTGCGGGCGGCGGGCCTAATCGCCGACGGGAGTGGGTGTTGGCGGTGGTGAATTGGCGGGGTTAACGCTCGGCTCGGACCTCGACTCTCTCTCTCTTTTGCGCTGCGATATTCGGTCCGGCCGAAGCCGGATCTCGAATATATTCGTAATTAGCGACGGAACAGTCCGTCACTGTTCCGTCGCTAATTAAAAATTTTCATCGATGACGAACTAGCGACGGAATTACTAAAGTAATTTAATTCTTTTTTTTGGGTTTTGTAATATCCGGAATATGTGGCGACGGCTTAGCGACGGAATATTCCGTCGCTAATCGTCTCGGTGACGGAATATGCCGTCGCGATTCCGTTGCTGATCCCAAAATAGCGACGGATTCCATGTTCCGTCGCTAATTCCGTCGTTGTGCGAAACAGGTGTCATCTTTTGTCAATGTCCGTCGCCGATTCCGTCGCCAATTTCCGTCGCTATTTTACAGCTTTTCTAGTAGTGGTGACTTAGACTCTTTATGAGGAAACCTTCATGGTCCAAGCCCCGTTGTAAGAGAATGGGAGGTCAGCTTAATGTTGATGTAGCTTATGTCCTTTCTACTAAGATAGATGTTATAACTAAAAAATGGACCGATTGAGTGTGAATGTTGCTCCTCCCTTTCCATGTGCTTCTTGCAATTCTTATGAGCATAAGACTTTGTTTTGTCCAGTGGGTATGGCTAGTACTGAACCAACTGACCAAGCCAATTATATTGGCAAACCGAACCCGAGGTAAAACTTTGGCCCATTATCCAATTTCTATAACCGAGGATTGAGGTATCATCCTAATTTTTCCTACCGTAATAACAATCTCATGAGTCCACAACAAATTCAAAGATCACCCTCCCCTAGATTCCAAAGACCTACCCAACCCCAAGTGCCCCAAAAGTCTAACTTGGAGGTCCTGATGGAAAGCATGCTTTTGGCTCAACAAAACCAAGATGAGGTTATCAAGCAATTGGCTTCAAAAGTTGAAATCTTAGCCATTCACAATAAGATGCTTAAAACTCAAATTTCTAGCCAAGCAAGCTCTTCCTCTAGCCCTCCGGGTAAGCTTCCTAGCCAACCAGTGCCTAACCTTAGGGACCAATGTAATGCCATAACTTTAAGGAGTGGGATACAATTGGCGGGGCCTAAGGGTGCTAATAGTGATCATGTGGTCATTAAGATGCAATCGAAAATGTTGTTGAGAATGTTGATAATGATGAGAATGAGTTATATGATGTGGTGAATAAGGAGGTGTCTTTACCCTCCAAACAATCTTTAGTAGCTGTTATTGCGCAGAATGAAAATAAGACTCCTAATGACTGAACAAAAATTCCCCAAAGAATCTATACTCCACCGTTGCCTTTCCCATAAAGAAAATGATAAACAATTTGGGAAGCTTTTAGAGGTCCTTAAGAAGCTCCACATTAATATTCCCTTCACCGATGCTTTATCTCAAATGCCTTCTTATGCTAAGTTCTTGAAAGAAATTATGTCCAACAAAGAAAGTTATAAAAGCATGAGACCGTAGCTTTGATCGAACAACGTAGTGTCGTACTCCAAAACAAGCTTCCCCTAAGCTTAAGGACCTCGGTAGTTTCAGTATTCCTTGTGAGGTAGGAAAAATCTCCATTGACCGTGCTTTATATGATTTAGGCTCAAGTGTGAGCCTAATGCCTCTCTCTTTGCCTCAAAAGCTTGGTATGGGTGAGTTGAAACCCACCACCATTTCCCTCCAATTGGCCGATCGTTCGGTAAAGTTTCCCGTTGGAATATTAGAAGATATTCCCATTAAGTTAGGAGGTTTCTTTGTACCTGTTGAGTTTGTGATTTTATAGATAGAGGAAGACACTCCTACCCCCATTATTCTTGGGAGGCCTTTCATGGCTACTACTGGGTGTTGCATTGATGTGAAAAATGGGAGAATGTCATTTTGTATAGGAGATTAAACAGCTGAGTTAAATTTGTTTATAACTACTAAATTCCCTTCATTTACTGATGATTGTTTTAGAGTGAATATCATGGATTCCATTTTAAAGGAAGATAGTACTAATTTGAGCTCTAACGATCCTCTTGAGTTTTGCTTGTTGAATAATAGTACAACTAGGGATGTTGATCCCGAAGTTTCCATTTGTGCTAAACTCTTAGAGGCGTCCCCAAAAATCTCACGAAAGTCTGGAAAAGGTGGAGAAGTTGTTGAATGAAGGCAAATGCGAGCCAACCATTGATGGGAATGAAGCTCCCATGGTAGAATTGAAACCTCTTCCTTCTTCCCTAAGGTATGAATTTCTTGGACTAAATTCCTCTTATCCTGTGATTGCGAATGCAAACTTGAGTGCTTCGAAATCGATGCTTTGTTGAGAGTTGTTAGATTGCATCGTAAGGCTATTGGTCATACCATAAATGACCTTAATGGCATTCACCCTTCAGTTTGCATGCATAGAATTTTAATGGAAGATAATTATAAACCCACCATTGAACATCAAAGAAGGTTAAACTCTAACATGAAAGAGGTGGTAAAGAAAGAGGTCTTGAAATTGCTTGAGGTCGATATCATCCATCCTATCTCCAATAGTGATTGCGTGAGCCTGGTTCATGTTGTGCGTAAGAAAGGGGGATGACTATTGTAACGAATAAGAACAATGAATTGATTCCCATTAGAACAGATAACGGGTTGGAGAATGTGCATTGATTATCGCAAGTTGAATAATGCAACCCATAAAGATCATTTCCCTCTTCCCTTCATTGACCAAATTCGTGAAAGACTTGCAAAGAATTCATACTTTTGTTATCTAGGTGGGTATTCGGGTTTTTCGAAATCCATATCCACCCTAGTGACCAAGAGAAGACCACCTTTGCTTGTTCTTATTGAACATTTGCATATAGGAGAAAGCCTTTCGGGTTATGTAATGCACCCGCTACATTTCAACATTGCATGATGGCTATTTTCTTTGATTTTATTGAGGATATTATGAAGGTCTTTATGGATGATTTTTCTGTCTATAGTACCACCTTTGATCATTGTTTGAAAAATCTTTCTAAGGTGTTGTCTAGATGTGAGGAAGTGAATTTGGTCTTGAATTGGGAAAAGTGTCATTTTATAGTACAAGAGGGTGTTGTCCTATGTCATGTGGTTTCCAATAAAGGCATAGAAGTTGTCAAAGCTAAGGTAGAGGTAATTGGGAAATTACAATTACCTCCACCTACATCTATTAAGGGTGTGAGGAGTTTTCTTGGACATGTCGGTTTCTATCGGCGGTTCATTAAAGATTTTTGAAAATTGCTCAGCCTCTCACCCAACTGCTTGTCAAAGATATGCCTTTTGTATTTGATGATGTGTGCTTGAGTGCTTTCAACAGGTTAAAAGAGGCTTTGATTACAGCTCCTATTATGCAAGCCCCGGATTGGAGTCTTCCATTTGAAGTGATGTGTGATACATGTGACTTTGCATTGGGGGTTGTTTTGGGGCAAAGGAAGGATGGCAAGCCCTATGCTATAAACTATGCGAGCCGAACTCCGGACGAGGCTCAAGTCAACTATGCCACCATGGAGAAGGAGTTCTTGGTGGTTGTGTTCGCCTTGGAGAAGTTTCGTTCCTACTTGATTAGTCCAAGGTGATAGTTTTCACCGATCATGCCGCCATCAAGCATCTCATGAGGAAATCGGATTCTAAGCCTCGCGTTATCCGATGATTGCTTTTACTCCAAGAGTTCGATTTGGAGATCCTGGACAAGCCTGGATTGCAAAATGTGGTGGTCGACCACCTTCTCGGTTGGAAGATTTGCCCAAGGACGTTATCCCCATTGATGATTCGTTTCCATATGAGCAACTCATAGTCTGTTTCACCTACTTATACTCCATGGTACGCTAACTTTGTGAATTACATCGTTTGTGGAGTGATGCCACCGGAGTTGTCTTTCTAACAAAGGAAGCGGTTCTTATTTGAGGTGAAAAGTTATGTGTGAGAAGAGCCTCTCCTTTACAGGTTGTGTGCAAATGGGGTATATCGAACGTGCATTCCGGAAGATGAGATTCATCACTGTGATTCCACTACTTATGATGGACATTTTAGCCCCAACAAAACCGCTTCCAAGATCTTACAAGCTAGCTTCTATTGGCAAACTCTCACCAAAGATGTAAGTAATTTTGTGGTAGCTTGTGACTCGATGCCAAAGGATGGGAACAATTTCAAGGGGCATGAGACGCCCCAACTGGAATTTTAGAAGATGAGCTTTTCGATGTATAGGGAATTGACTTCATGGGTCATTTTCCTCCCTCTCACAAGAACCTCTATATTCTAATAGCTGTTGATTACATGTCGAAATAGGTGGAAGCCATTGCCTCTCCTACCAACAATTCCAAGGTCGTCATGATGTTCCTAAAGAAGAACATTTTTGCTCGATTTGGTACTCCAAGAGCCTTATTGAGTGACAATGCGAGCCACTTTTGCACCCGACCACTTGAGATCCTTTTGAAGAATTATGGAGTATTCCATAAGGTGGCTACGCCTTATCATCCTCAAACAAGTGGTCAAGTTCGGTTGTCCAACCCGGAGTTGAAGAATATTCTTGAGAGAACAAGTGGATAGATCCCGAAAAGATTTGTCTTTGAAGCTAGATGATGCACTATGGGCATACCGCATCGCTTATAAGACTCCCCTTGGCACTACTCCTTTCTGATTAGTGTACGGGAAGCCTTGTCACTTGCCCGTGAAGATGGAATACAAGGCTTTTGGGCAATCTGGACATTTAATTTTGACACCAAGGCGACCGAGTGAAAGGCGAGTTCTCCAATTGCAAGAACTTGAAGAGTTAAGATTGCAAGCTTATGAAAGTTCTCAAATCTACAAGGAGAGAACTAAGAGGTGGCATGACAAGCATATTCTGCATAGGAGGTTTAAAGAAGGTGACATGATACTTTTGTTCAATTTAAGATTGAAATTATTTCTAGGAAAGTTGAGATCCCGATGGTCCGGGCCGTTTCAAGTCACCAAGGTGTTTCCTCATGGCGCGGTTGAGGTGTGGAGTGAGTCCACTTGTTCCTTCAAGGTCAATGGTCAACGGCTTAAGCCTTACATTGTGGGGCAATCTCAATAAAACACCACATATTATACCCTTACCAACCCGGGTAAGGCATGAGGAATGAGTTGTGTATGGTCAAGCTAACAACCTTAAACAAGCGTTTCTTGGGAGGCAACCCAAGTCATTTTTTTTTCTTTAGAAAAAAAATGAGCGAGGCAGACAACCAAAACGAGCCCCCGTTTCAACGGACACGGCCCTGTCGGATGCTATCTCTAAGTTAGCAGCAGCACATCCGTTTCCAAGAAAACAGGCCAAGTCCGATGCAAGGTGAGTAAGGCGAGCACACAAAACGAGCCGCCCATATCCGTGGACATGACCCGTGTTAGGTGTCTCTCCAAGCAGGTGCGGGGCACCCGTTTCTAGTGAAATTGGGTCGTTTTAGCCGCAAAATATCAAGGCATCAGCCGACATAGGTTGCCCATGTCGGCGGTAAGTTCAAAGCGGGTGTGTCTTTTGAGCTCGAAACCCCTCTCTCTCTCTTGTAACTTTACCCCGCCGCCTTTTCTTCTTGCTTTATCTCTTGCTTTCAGCCTTCCATAGCCAAGCCCCAAGTTCTCTCCATTCCATCTCTTTTCTTTCTCAAATCCCTCATAAAGTCCAAATTTTAGACCCACTTCACCGGATCTGTTGTTCCTCTTCATCAATTTCGCCATCTCTCTCATTCTCCTCTTCTCTTTGCTCGCGTTTTGCTGTTTCTGTCCACTACTCGTCGAAACTGCTCGTTTCTCTACTACTCGCCGGCCTCTTGCTCACACCATCCCTCATGCCCTCACCACTCTCCGAGCGAGTTCTTTTGGTTCTTGCCCGCCCGGAACCCACGACGTTGCCTTCCATTGTTGTTCCTACTCTTGTCGCCGACGCCTAACCGCTAAACGCCCTCACCACTCTTTATCTTCTTCTCCCACAAAAATCCAATTTTTTCTTCCCCATTCTTCTCCAAAAATTACTCCCTCTTCACTTAGTTTAGGTTCTCAAATTTGCTTCAATGGCACCCAAAAGGCGGAACATTACTCAATGGGAGTCCTCCCGACCGAGCTCCGCAGCCCAAGCCCGAGCCACTTGTCCACTAACCCGGAATGTCCGTATTACGCGTAACAGAGGTAACCCAAACAACCCTCTTAACCTGATTAATCCTGAACATATTGAACATTACAATTCCTTGATTAATCGTGAAATTGTAGCAACCTATTATTATGATGAAATTAGCTTAGAAAAGTTGGGTTTGCTTGAGGATTTTCTTTGGATGGTTGAATGATGTGGTTTGCTAAATTTTGTGAATATTCGATTAGGGACCTATAGAAGCCTGACTTTAGAATTTCTAAGCACACACGCCGAGCTCGGCTCGGTTTCCTTTCGCCTGTTAGGGGATACCATGAACTCACTCTTAGTGAGTTTAATGCTTTATTTACACTACCTAGAGACCTAGGACTTGGACACCGTGTAGTTCTTAATTGCTTCAATTCAATATAATTTTGGAATTCTATTTCGGTGAGCAAGACTATCATCCTAGTTTGACTAAGGCGACAACTATTAGAAACCTCTCGTATTCGATACATTCATCATGTTTTGGGCCATAGTCTCTTTGGGAGGGATGACAGTGGCAATAATATGCGTCTCTCGAATTATTTTGTTTGTATGTGATGTGGACGGGAGATGCATATGAGTTTAATCCTAGGGCTTATTTAGCTTCGTCAATTTGCAAATGCTCGCTACTAGTTCTCGGGGAAGGATTGTTATTAGGGGCTTCATTACTGCAATTGTGGTAGCTTTAGGTTGGAACCCCGATGAGCACCATGATGATAGGGTGTGAGGGTTTGAAAGAATAGATATTGAGGCTTCGCGGGCTATGGGCATGTGTCGTCTAAGTTTTGGAGAGTTACACTTGGTTGTATCCTTATAACTATATGTTGTGTCTCCCTTGTCCTGAGCACACACCCCTTAGGAATGCTGCCAACCTCGGATTTTTGCCCGGTGAGGATGAAATCCCTCACCCTCCGCCCCATACTCGATGTGGGTTCCTCTACCTCATCTCTTCCCCGCCCTCGTGCATAATGAGCCTAATGCCGATGCATCTGTGCATTCACTTCTCACTCCCATTCATCAAGAGCAACTCTCCTTCAGGGAGTATGTGCATTCTGAGCACGTTGTTCTAAGATTTGAACAAGCCTCACTTAGGAAATAAATCCACTCGAACATGCCTCTCTTCGAGATTATGTTCATTCAAAGTGTGAGACCATAAAAATGCCCAAACTGAACTCCATGACATGCTTATTGATCGGAACCATTATATGTATATGATGAGTAAATGTTTGACTCGCTTAGCATGATTGGCATATTTCTTAGGATAACCCTAATCCCCTCCTCCTCCCCTCCATTTGAGTGATTGTTTTTTCTCTCCTATCTCATTTTACTAATTGTGCTTGCATTGTGGACAATGCTATGTCCAAGCATTGGGGGAGGGGGATGTGCCTACTTAGGTTACCATTATTGAATAATGTACAATTGCATTTCATTTAGGTTAGCGCATGTTTTATTTGACATTTTAGCATGTAGTTTTGCAGTTGAAAACAAAAACAAAATTGAAAAAACTTTACAAAAATTTTTAAAAAATTAAAATAACATTGAAAAATAAAAAAACATTTAGGATTGCATTTAGAGCATTTAGGTAGCATCATATAGACTTGCATAAAAAAAATGAAAAAATTGAAAAGATTGAAAAATTAAATTAAAAAGTGATGAACCTCTAATGATGATTCCTTTTAGGCCAAATAAGTTTTCCATGGAGAATGATTTCAATGCATAACCCTAAGTGCAGAAATTTTTGGAAACCAGTTTTTGAACTTTAAGATTTTGACCATATTTGATGGATGAAAGTTGATTGCCCTTGATTTCTTGACAAATAGTGTTGGCATGTGAAACTCTTTGAGCTAGTTGAGATTGTGGTAGAGACCATATGAGACTTTTGAGCCTTGAAAAGACTAAACATTACAATTACTCTCATGTTTTCTTCATGTGTGATTCTCCTCCATGATTGCATCTCTAGAACTTGTTTGAATTCTCTTCAAAATCACATGTATGCATGCTTTGTGACAAAATGATTTATGCATTCTTTGATTTTTGAACTTCATTAGCCAAATTGTCACCTTGTTACATATTATTGACCTTTGATAGCCCTTTGAGCCTAATTGCCTAATTTATTTGTTTTGAACCCTCCTAACTAGCCCTTGGCCAAACATATAACCTATTACCTAAGCCAAGTCTAGTGGAGCTTCTTACTCATGTTGTTAGGTCGTTTTTGGTCTTTGATATGATTGGTGATGAGTTGGATCTTTTGTTAAGTTGAGGGGTTTATTTGTATGGAGTATGAGATAATTCCCCTCTTAGTTGTAAGTTGAGTACTTTGATGTTAAATGAGCTTTTTGATTTGTTAGAAATTCCTAATGCCAAGTATAGAAAAAAAAAAAGGAAAGACAAAATCAAGAAAAGTTTTGAAAAGAAAAAAATACTAAAAAATTAATTAAAAAAAGAAAAAGAAGTAATCCATAAAATGTTTGGCATTTTGGAATATTCAGTTTGATCTTTATAGGTAAAACTCATTTTCGAAAGTACTTGTCGGAGTTAGAGGTTGGGTGTAATGAGTTGTATTGTGTGTTTTTGTTGGTCGAGTGTTGGAAGCTCCTTGCCAATTAGCTTTTTAGCTCCTCAATTTCCCAAAATGTACAATATCCTTTTCTTACCGATTGCCTAAGCCCCGTTATAGCCATATGAAGTCTTCTTGATTATCATGTTATATGTTACATTTTAGTGGTGGCGAATAGAGAATTTTACCAAGCTTATGGTAGTTTGCATGATTGTGAGAGAGATTGAGTGAACCATGAATCAACCTAAACACATGAGTGGAGTGTTTTCACATTTTCAAAGTGAGGTTCTACCTGTCTTTCTAGCTCCATTATTCCACAAGTGCCAACATGAATTGTTTAAATGATGATATGGGTGATTGATCTAATTTGTCTTATTGGTCTTCAATGTGGTTTTTGAAAATTTTCTTTCCATCTAATTATGAAAAGATTTGGTGTGATTTTAAGTCTGTTATTGAATGGGTTTCCTTGTGATACTTATAGTTGCCTAGCCTCGAGGAGGTTATGATTCTTTTGCTGGATTTCATTTTTGCTTTTTGACCTTACTTGAAGGCAAGCAAGGTTTAAGCATGGGGAATTTGATAAGTGCATGAAATGCATTAGTTTCTTAGGCGTTTTGATGCTTTTCGTTGGGAAATTCGGTTAATTGGAGTGTGTTTATGCTCCATTTTCGGTTTTACGCTTGTGTTTTGGTGTTTTGAGATGATTGTGCAGATTTGATCAACAATACCAATTATTCCCGAGATTAATGAGTGTTTCAAGCATTAAGAAGGCCAACATGGTCCAACTTTACGATCAAAATTACCGTTCCCCTTAATTTATCAAACTCTGCACTTCCGAAGAACCAACATGGGCAGCCCATGTTAGAGTTGAGCTTGGCCAGGAGCATTTGCATCGAGAACGGGCAGCCCGTGTCGATGGACAAGGCCCGTTTTCAGCATTTTCGTCCAGTTTTAATGATCCAGCAGCCAACACGGGCAGCCCATGTCGGCAAAGACGGCCATTGTTGGAGGTAAATTCGCCGAGATGATTCGCTTTTGACAGTTTCAACTCTTAATTGCCTCTTAATGGCTTATTTAAGCTTATTTTCGACTGTTTTTGAGGCACCCAGTCTAATATCCATCCATAGTTCATCCACCACTCATCCATTACCACTATCCTTCCTTCATTCATCCACATCAAACCGAATTTTGAAGATCGAAGAAGAAGACTGAAGCGATTGCGGAATTCCATTCGAAGTCGAGAGATTTAAGTAGAGTACTTCAAGTCTATCATCTACTTGTTCATTTCTTGCTATTTGAGGTTTGATTTCCATGTATTGGATTATTTTTATTAAGCTTTCAATAATAATGTGTGAGTAGTTTAGTTTTTCTAGGGATTTGTAATCCGAAACAATGAAGTTTGATTAGGCTTTCATAATTTGTGCTTGAATTGTAATTTTTATCAATAGAAGGTTGTATTTTTCATGTTATTGAGTGTTTTGAAGGCCTAGAATAGTTGCGTTTAGAGATTAGCCTATCATGTACTGAAAAGTGAAATAGAATAATCCGACAACCAACCTTTCTACCTAATTTATGAAATTTGAGAAAAGAACAAGTAAATTAGGGGATCACTTTGATAATTTGAAATCTTTAACTTTGATTAACTTAAAAAGCATTCGAAAGTTGTTTGATAGGTTAATTAGAACAATTCTATTAAGCATCGGAAGAGAGGTAGAATTTTGTGATTATCGATCCTTGATTCATTTGAAAGAATGATTGCACTAATTAGGTTTAAATAATCAAACTTATAGTTAGGAAAGCAAATGCCTGGATGTTTTTACCCATTGATTTAAGTCTAGATAAATTTTCGTAATTTTAATAGTTAGAACTAGTTTAGAAAGAACAAATACCAAAACACCAATTTGCTTAGCAATTGAGTAGAGGGCTGGTTTATTGCGTTGCTAGAATTCATTCCTTGTGGAATCGACCTTGACTAGTTACAATCATACATCGTGCGCTTGCCGCCTTTCGGGAGGCAAGAGCAGAGGCAAATCAGGAAGTGGGATGACACGTCTATGAGATAGATGAAGTTCTTCCTCTGGTTCCTCTTCATTTAAGCCTTCACCACTTCGGTTGGTGGTTCTTGAACCGATGAGGGGGCCTTAGACTAGCCTACATCGCTAGCCTCTTCGAGGAAGACCGAGTGTGATCTAAGGAGATCACCACCTCGAGTTCTTTGTCGGGTTGTCCCTCACTGGGGTTGAAGTTCTTCCTCCGGTTCCTCTTCATCTAAGCCTTCAGCCACTTCAGTTGGTGGTTCTTGAACTGATGAGGGGGCCTTAGACTAGCCTACATCGCTAGCCTCTTCGAGGAAGACCGAGTGTGATCTAAGGAGATCACCACCTCAGGTTCTTTGTCGGGTTGTCCCTCAGCTGGGGTTGCTCCAATTTCTTCTTCTTCTTTTAGACTCGGAAGAGCTTGAGGACTCGAAGGTTGTACTTCTTCAAAGGGTTCCGAGTCCTCAGCAGCCTTGGATCGTCTCTCCTATTGGTGGCGAATTTGATCTTCTTGGTGCTTGATCACCTCCTTGAGCTCAGTAACTAAGGCTTGACTCGATATATCCGAGTCTCGAGCCTTGGTCTAGAACCGAGTCGGAATAGGCATGAAAACCTGGAAAGCTACCACAGCTGCTTGCAGCTCTTTTGCTAGGGTAGTAAATTGAATTGCCACCTTCGAAAAGTTCAATAAAAGGGGAAGGTTGAGAAGATAAAGTTCCTACAATGAGAAGAGGGACCTCAAAACCTTTCGAGTCCGAGGTGGAGGAGGAGGAATGAGTTCATAAGTGTGAGCCTAGACACCAACCGTTATTTCCTGGTATTCTAGGCCAATGAGTTCACCTCTGTCGAAACAAATAGCAGGCTCCAAAAATTATTTGGATTAAAAGGGAGAGCCACTTTTAATTAAGCGAAGACTCGCTGAAAGAAGAGCTCTAAAAAGATAAGGAAGCTTCTTCGAGTCGAAGGAACAAAAGGAATCTGCTCCAAAATGAAAAGGAAGAGCTCAACCTCATACCCTTCAAGGATATCATAGAGAACCTTAAGCACTTTGCTATTAGGGTTCTCTTTTGATGGATAGTAGGAGAAGAAGGTTTGCATCAGAATGAAACAAAGAAGTCTTATCTCGGATGTCGTCCGAGTCATAGAAAAGTTTTTTCCGGACTAAGGGATCTCCTTGGAGTATTTATCAAAAAAGTAACCAACGACTTCATTGAAAGGAATATGATTGGAATTGAGAAAGACACTTCACATCGAACAGCTTATGAAGTAGAGAGTGGTTGATACGAATAACTTTCCTTGGACAATGAAGAGATCACGTTATCTCTTACTCGTCATATGAGAATAGAACTCAGTGACGAGTTCTAGGTATATATACTTACAAAAGCATAAGTACTTAAAAGTACATGCTTTGAGGGTGGATTTGATCCAAGTACACGAAGTTTTGGAGAAAAACTTGTCGTCTACGAAAAAGTGCTGAGCCGCCGTAAGTTTTGGATCATCTAAGGCAGGGGCTTTTCCCTTACCTTGGGGATTCTCAAAGCGAGTTGTTTGGTTCTGGCCTTCTTTGTGGCCGAACCTCCTTCCATCATTGAACCTCTTTGAGGCATAGTGAAAGAGAGTGAGAGAGGTTAAGAGTAAGAAAGTGAAGAGTAGAGATAATAGAGCGAGATAAATGAGAAAAAGAGAGAGAGAGAGAGAGAGAGTTAAGTGCGAGAGTGTTTGAGTATGAGAGCAGAGTGAGGGCAACGAGATAGCAAAGTGAATGAAAGAAAATGAAGCGATGTTATTTATAGAACAAACACTTTCACTAAACGAGTGCCTTTCGACTCAACCCTCCAAGCAACGGTTAGCATACCGTTGAGTCTTCCCGAGTATAATGGCTAGTCATGAAACCGCCTCCCTCTAATGGCTAGTTTTCCGATCCGATTACATGCCGAGAGAGAAAAGAGATTTTCAAAAAGATTTCGAGATTCTCCATTGATCTAAAGATGATCCCAAAATTTTGATGTCCATTTTTCTAATAAACTGAGTCCGACTCGGTAAGGTGTCCGAGTGACTCAGGGCACACTCAAAAATTAATAACTCATAACTCAATCTCATTCCGATTCAACGGATCCATTTATTATTCACTCAAAGCATATAATAGTCAATCTTATAATAATTCAAGCAATAAATCGGATGTTTATGCAATTAACATGCCAATTTCATTCCTAATAATGCAAAACTAATCTTCACTCAAAGGTTTAGTGAAAATATCACCTAATTGAAATTTGGTAGGAATAAACTCAAGTACAATATCATCGTTCTTAGAATGGTCTCTAAGAAAATGATACCTGACCTCAATGTGTTTCGTTTTTAAGTGCCGAACTGGATTCTTGGTGATGCTCATTGCACTTTGGTTGCCACACTTGATTGGGATTGATGTGAATGACAGTCCAAGATACTTCAAGTGTTGCTTGATCTAGAAAATCCGAGCACGAGTAACCTCTAGCTGCTATGTACTTAGCCTCGGCAATTGAGAGAGCAACTGAGTTTTTCTTCTTAGAGTGCCAAGAGATGAGTGATTAACCCATAAATTGGCATGCTCCTAATGTGCTCTTTCTATCAAATTTGTATCCATCATAGTCATCATCTCGAGTATCTAGTGAGGGTCGGATATAAGTCTTTCGAATACCGGAGACCAAGTGTCTAAGTCCCTACAATATATCTGAAAATTCTCTTCACCGCAGGTGAGATGTGATTCCTTAAGATTACCTAGAAATCTTGCACAAAGGCAGAAACTAAACATGATATCTGGCCTACTAGATGTGAAATAAAGTAGAGATCCAATCATACCACTCTGTGGAGTTTTTGATCTATAGCTTTACCTTTCTCATTTGAGTCCAGTTTAGTATTGCTACTCATAAGTGTTGCTGCATGCTTCACATCTTGTAACTTGTACTTCTTCAACAACTCCTTGGTGTACTTTGATTGATGGACATAGATGTCATCCTTTTCTTTTTTGATTTGTAGTCCAAGGAAGAAATTGAGTTGATAGAGCAAGATCCTTCAAGTGTTGTTTTATCTAGAGAATCCGAAAGCAACATGCTCCAGCTGCCATGTACCTCAGCCTCAATAGTTGATAGAGCAACCGAGTTTTGCTTCTTTGAATGCCAGGAGATGAGTGATTGACCCAAAAATTAGCATGCTCCTGATGTCTTTTTTTCTATCAACTTCGTATCCAACATAATCATCATCTAAGTATCCAGTGAGGGTCAATTCTAAGTCTTTCGAGTACTAAAGACCAAGATTCCGAGTCCCTACAAGATATCTAAAGATTCTCTTCATTGCAGTAAGATATGATTCTTTAGGATTAGCTTGAAATCTTTAAAATGGTAAACACTAAACATGATATCTGGCCTACTAGATGTGAGATATCTAGCCTACTAGATGTGAGATAGAGTAGAGATCTAATCATACCTCCGTAGAGTTTCGATCTATAGCTTTACCTTTCTTATCCGAGTCCAGTTTTAAACTGCTACTCATCGATGTTGTTACATGCTTCACATCTTGTAACTTGTACTTCTTCAATAACTCCTTGGTGCATTTTGATTGATGGACATAGATGCCCTCCTTTTCTTGCTTGATTTGCAATCCAAGGAAGAAATTGAGTTCTCCCATCATGCTCATTTGGAACTCCTATCTCATTAACTCGGAAAACTCTTGGCATAGAATTTCATTAGTAGCTCCAAATACAATATCATCAACATAAATCTGAATAAGAAAATCATTCCCCTTGGTTTTTGTCAATGAGATCTCTTTTGAAGTCATTTTCAACCAAGAAACTACTTAGTCTTTTATATCAAGGTCCGGGAGCTTGTTTCCGACCATATAAAGCCTTTTATAATTTGAAAACATGATTTGGAAATTAAGAGTTTTCAAATCCAGGGGTTGCTCAACATAAACTTCTTCTTGAATATAACCATTGAGAAATGCACACTTAACATCCATTTGATAAAGTTTAGTGTTCATGCTAGATGCAAATGCTAAGAGAATTTTGATTTCCCCAATCCTAGCAATAGGTGCAAAGGTTTCCCCACAATCAATTCCCTCTTCTTGGTTATATCCCTGAGCAACTAGTCTAGCCTTATTTCGACTACCAACCCTCCCTCATCCAGTTTGTTCTTGAAAACCCATTTGGTTCCTATTACTTGGGTGGTCAAAAGGTCTTTTAGTCAAAGTCGAGACTTGGTTTCTTTAAAATTGAGTTAATTCTTCTTGCATGGCCTCTACCCATTCAGGTTCAAGTAGGGCTTCTAGTACATTTTTAGGTTCAATTAACGATATAAATGTTGATAATAAACATAAATTTTGCAAAGAAGATCGAATTCTTACCCCACTATTGATTTCGAAATAATGTTCTCAAGTGGGTGACTTGGATGCATATTTAAAAGCTTTACCTGTCCTCCGATTTACTAGGTTTGTTGGTTGAATAGTCCGATCTTCAGCTGGTTCGGTTTCTTGAACACCTTCAGCTTTATCTTCGTGATTCTGAGCTGGCTTTTGAACTGGCTCATTCCGAGTTGGTTCATTCCGAGTTGCCTCGGTTCTTTTGTTCGGCTTACTCTAAGCTCGGCTTTAGCAATATCATCTTCATATCTATTGAGCTTGAGATCCGAGAAAGTGGATTCACTTGTCATGCCATGATAAATCTCATCAAAGACAACATGGATATTTTCTTCCACTTTGTTAGTTCTCTTGTTAAAGATTCTATACTCCTTACTATAAGATGAATAACCCATAAATACACCTTCATCTAACCGTGCATCAAACTTAGTCAAATGTTCCTTACCATTGTTATACATATAGCATTTACATCTGAATGGTTTGAAGTAGAAGATGTTGGGCTTCTTTCCCTTGTACAGCTCATAGGGTGTCTTCTTCGGAATGGGTCCGATGAGGCATCCGTTGAGTGTATAATTTGTCTGTGTTGATTGCCTCAGCCCAGAAATAGTAAGGTAGATCTTTTTAATCATCATTGTCCTTCCTATTTCTTCAAGAGTTTTGTTCTTTCACTCCACTACTTCATTCTATGGAGGAGTTCTTAGTGCTTGAGAAGTTGTGAGAAATGTCATTCTTGTCACGTAAGTCCGCAAATTCCGAGTAATCAAACTCCCTTCTATGGTCGGTTCAAATCCTCCTTATCTCGAATCTCAAACTCCACTTGAATTTTCCTGCATATCTTAGTGAAGTCTTTGAAGACTTCATTCTTGTTCTTCGGAAAACACAACCAGGTAAATCGTGAGTAATCATCAACAATAACTAGCACATATGATTTACCTCCTAAGCTTTTAATAGCAATTTCACCACACAAATCCATATGAATCAATTCAAGTACTTTGGACGTAGATATAGTCTTGAGTGGTTTGAAAGATTATCTCACTTGCTTTCCCTAACTAATCCATTAGATGCAAGCTTCTTAATGGTGTGCATGCTGAAACGACCTATTCTACGATACCATGTCCATGAATCATCATTCAAAGATGCTTTTAAACATGATAAATCTTTACTAGAATCTAAAAGAGGAATGGTGTAAGTATTACCTAACCTCGGACTTGAGAGCTTTGTCACTTTGGTGACTACATCATTGAAGGTTTGCTCTTGGAGAGTCTAAGTCACCCTAGAGAGGAGTGAATAGGGTGATGAGGAAATTAAAACAAACTTAGACAATTTTTGCTAAGAAAGAAATCAGTTGCTTGAGTCCGAGTCTAGATTGGACTCGAAATGCAAGCACTCGGAGATACGTGGAAACCCTATCGGGGCAGAAAACCACGGTCAGTGCTAATCCAAGCACCAAGTCAAATCCACTATTTTAACTCCTCAAAATACAAAGGATCGACTCTACCAGAATTGCTCCCTTAAACAATTCCTTATAGTGTTTTCCTAGACTCGAAGTTCTCTTAGCCGATCTAGTGCTTCCCGACGGAGATAATCTTTACAATTAGGGACAACTAAGCTAAGTTAACCCTTACAGGTCAGTCAAGGGACCTTACTCGAAAGTAAGAGAAGTTTGTAACCTATTACAAGACCAACTCAAAAAATATTAAATACGAGGCTTGGAGTTATAAGTAGAAGATTGAGTGAGTAATGCACTAAGAGAATTAGGCAAGTGTATTGATCAATAGTTTCAAGCAATCTTCAAGCCCCGTGAAGTGGCTTTTATTTATAGATTTCCAAGCGAGTAGTCGTTGAGTTTGATTTCGGACTGAAGTCTTTACTAGCCGTTGAAAGGGCTTTTCCGAGTCACTCGAAAAGATCCGTTAGAGTGTGAACGTTGGGCAATGGCTATTTGCTCTAAAAGGTGTTCTAATCAACTGGTGTTGTCTAAAAGCAAGGTGGAAACCACCGTTGAGCCTAGCGTTGGAGTTTTCCAGTTTTGGAAACAGACAGCCACGACACGGTGTCTAAGTCTTGTCCAAAATTGGCTAAAATTGTCTCGCTGGTGTTTAACGACTAGAAGTCGGTTGCGTTTGAGATTCAAAAATAGATTGGCGTTGTTTGAATAACCTACAAAAGCAAACAACATTGGTTCTCAAAGTATAAAATACTTTGGTCCAAGGTTAGGCAAAGATATTAATTAAATTTGAGTAATTAAGAGCGTAATTATCTTGGGCCTAGAAAAGTGGAATATTCCGAGTCTAATATAAAATAGGTTCAAACTCAGCTCGAATATCTCCTAGAAAGATCAAGTTAAAGAGTAAATATCGAGTGAGTGGACTTGATCTAACAAATAATTATCTAAGAAATAAACCGACTTAGAAGATCGAATTAACACTATAATTCGGTTTACCTTAGCAAGCAAAGTCAGTACTCGAAAAAGTGCGTTAAGAGAATTATTTGATCATGCAATGGTTCCAAGTAGATTCCGAGTATACCGGAATACACTGTTAAGTCGTATTTTATACGTATTTTTAGTAGTTATTGAGTTTATATTATATAGTTTATTTTATCTAATTTATTCTATTTTGTCTATTTATAGGTAATTATCGAATAAAGTGGGGAAGAGAAGAAAAGTCGTTAAAAGTGGATTTTTAGCTACCGACAAGCATCCAAGAAAATATATGAAGTCGGTCCATAAATATAATATGTAATAAAATATTTATTTTATGATATTATATTTTAGGAAATCCTAATTGGAATAGAAAAGGAAACTTAGAAGAGAAGAAAGAGAAATAAACCCTAACTCTTTCACCCTATATATACTACTTATTATCATCAAGGAGAGGGAGACCCTAGGAAGCCAGCCACATACATCCCAGCCACCTCACGTTCTCTTGCTCGCATCTGCTGCCGCTGCACCTTGTTGCACTCGCTGCTTGCTGTCCACGGCAGTCACACACCAGCCCACACAAGCAGCCACCCTAGCTGCTGCCTCCTAACGTTCACCAGCCCACTTCACGTTTCCTTGTTGCTACTCCTTGCTGTCCGTCGCTCCTCCCGGCTGCACCGCATCGCTATCTGCTGCTCCTTGCTGGCTGCACCGTGCTGTCCGCTGCCCAGCCAGCCACCATCCATCATCATCTTCTTCATCTTCGCGGGTCAAAGAAACTAATATCGGTAGTATAATTTAGTTTTGTAATTTTTATTAGAAAAGATTGAGTTTTTATTGATAGATTAATACTAAAGATGCTAGTTTTATTTAGTTTACATGTTTTAAATTACATGATGTGTGAGTAGTTTTTCTTATACTTAGTATAATCTCATTGAAGCCATGTTAAATTATTTATTTTGAAACAAAGTTTTGATTTTTATTGTCTTATTGATTTGATCCATGATTCTATGATAATTTGTGTTTAATGTTTATGAATTTATGTCTAATTAATTAGCGTGCACGCTATTTAGTTTTATATAAATTCATGTGATAGTTTAGAGGGTTTAAGTACGTAATTACTTGATCTTTTAGACATAAATATCACCCTAGTTAATCATGGATGGCTCATACCCATCTCTTTTAATTAGGAAATTATCATAGATCCTTCTTAAATCAATTTGCTAGTAGATTGGTTATTAGGTGCTAGATGATGTTTTTCTAATACTTAATGCTCTAATTTGATTAAATTCTAGTGCTAGTGCTAGGGTTATCAATATTAGTAGGGTTTATATTAGGGCTAGGCCTAAGTAAACTAATAACTAAGGAAAAACGGGGAAGATCCGCTAGTGGTTGTCTTCTACAGTTTAGCTCATGGGTAGATCAATTTGTGTGTTAATGATAAATAATAATTTGCATGGTGGATATAGATTATACTAAGTGTTTTTATAAATTTGATATCTTTGATAATTACTTGCTTGCCTTTTAGTTATTTTCTTGAGTTTATTAATTTTTATTCATAAAGTTATAGTCTTTTATTATCAATTTCATTAAACCCCCTAAAGATCAGTATTTTAGGTTAGTTTTAGTAATTTTATTTTAATTTAACTTTGAGTCATTATATATTTTAATTTTCAGATTTAATTTTCTGTTAGTTTTTATTATTTTTGAGTCAGTTTGTTAGAAATTAGTTTTAAAATAGTTTCTTTTGTTATTTTTCGTGTTTTATTTTCTTTTAGGGTTTAGATAGAGTCCTAGTTTGCTGTGATTAAATTTTAGAATTTTTGGAATTAATTTGATATTTTTTCAGATTTAATTCTTGAATTTAATTACTGCAGGTTTTTAATAAAATAAATTCGTAAATTAGATTTTAAATTTTGTTTTTATATTTTTAGGGTCTGGTTAGGTTTAGAAAATTAGTATTATTATTCTGGGTAATTTTAGTATTTATTTTCGTAATTATTTTAGTGCAGAATATTATTTATTTAATTTTCTGTTTTAGAATTTATTTAATTTCTGCTTTAGTTTTTTTTTTAATTATTCTGAAAAATTATAAAAAACATTCCTGGGTTATTACAAGCTTTATATTCTGTCTGGAATATTTATTTATATTATTAGATAATTTTCTGTTATTTTTAGTTATTTAATTCTGAATTATTCTACGTTTTAATTTTCTGTTTAAGTTTTTATTTGATTTTCTGTTTTGATTTTTCCAGAATTAATTAGGATAGTTTTGTTAAATTTAGATTATTAGAATAATAGTGCATAATCTCAGAATTTTTCTTAGAATTAACATTAGAAATTTAGTAGTTAAGTTGATTTGTTTGAATTTTATAAGGTAAATAACTAGAATAGTTAGTTTAATTAGATTGGAAGTTTGATTTTTTTACAGTATCTTTCCTCGTGGATTCGATCCCTACTTGCCCTTACTATATTGTTTATTATAAGCCTAAGTAGTGGTTTAATTTGTTGCTGTACGACAAGCTCAACAATACCTTAATGGAGAAGATATAAAACAAGGTGTTATCTCGAGTCACTCATAACAATGATGAAAACTTAGATATGAGTTTCTTTGTAGCTCAAGCATGACTTGCAATCAAAACTTAAGGGAGATAGAAGTTTATACCTGAGTCTTTCATAAAATATTTAGAGTTAAGATCTCGAGTCTTCAATCTCCCCTTTTTGATGAAAGGCATTCCATTCTTAAGATAGAAACTTATTAGTACAAAATATAAGTTTTCAATGCCAACGATCCGTGTTTTCTTACGTAACTGAGCATGTAGAATATAAAGTTAAGAAGAATTCCATATCAAAGCATGACTTATAAGCGGATATTAGAACAACGCAGATTTTTGAGTAGATAAGATAAATGTTAAAAGGAACTCGGAAAGGATCAAAGCTTAGAAAAGAATAAGAGCTTAGAAAAGATAGACTATAACATTCATTCATAAAAATATGTACAACAAAAAGAGGAGAGAAACTCCCTAAGCACAACATCAAGGTTTCTATATTTTTCTTCCCCTAGCATTTTAGCAAAAAGGAGGGAAGAAAATTTGGAAGTGAATACACTTAATGTTGGACAAAATAAAAATAAAAATAAAAACAAGAAAAGAAATAGATTAGGAAGGTGGAGCTGGTTGGTTGGAGGAGGACGGACGAGCGAGTACGCTTGCGCTGGTATGTCCGGGAGGAGGTTGTAGAGCACGGCAGCGGCAACACGGGGATGTTGAGAAGCGGCTCGGACATGGGTGGTCAAGTCAAGACAATATCATCCTCTCGGCTCATCCTCTTAAAAGATGACAAGGGCTTCGAGTCAACTGGTTTGGACTGTCCAATGTCCCCAGCATCTTCTAACCCACTCGGATCGTGGTCCGAGGAGATCAGCTCAGGTTCGGGCTCCACAGACACACTTGTCTTTTGGTGGAGTGGCCTCATCTTTTGCTCCTTCTTCCTCCATATTCTTCTCTTCGAGGCTAAGCCTTGCTTGCGTTAGCTATGACCTCAGCTTCTTCTTCTTCTTCTACCTCATCGAGGTAGACTTGGCCGAGCCGGAGGGCTCCTCATATGTGTCGAAGGATTCCGAGTCCTACGCAGCCTTCGTCGCGCACTCCCGAAGGAGTTGAAGTTGTTCACGTTGCTCGCCAAGAATGCCCTTGAACTCAAGCATCGTGGATTAACACTCCGGAATATGAGATTGGTCGGTCTTTTGGTTAATGACCATGCCATAGAAAATAGGCTTGAGAGAGCGAACAACCGACCGAAGTTGGTCGGTCGCTGAAGCGAGCCTTTCGACCAAGGCAGCAAATGCTCCACAGAGAGAGGAGGTTGAGAAGAAGAGGGACCGGCTGAAGTGGATGGATGTGCTGGTTGAATCCGAGTGCTGGGAAGAGGAGAGGCGGGTTCCAACTCGGAAGAGTGAACCTATTCACCAGAGTTTAACCTCCTTGTATCCATACTCCGAAGTTCTTTTCGCCAAGAACTATGACCGACTCGAAACAGCGAGTGGGATCCGAGGGAGGGGTGATCTTGAATTGTTTGAAAATAAGAGAGAGAAGGGCTCTAAAAGGGAAAGGAGCAGATTTCTTTGATTGAGCGAGCACTTGAGCCATCTCGCTCGATGATGAAAGGAAAGAGGTCTACATCGTAGCCCTCCATGATATCAAACAGAATTTTGAGAACCCCGGAGTTTGGGTTCTCCTTACTCTAGTAGTGAGCAAAAAAGTCCTCATCGGAATGTAGTAGAGAAATCGACTTCGCTTTTCATTTGAGTCACGGAAAAGTTTTTCCATTGCTCAAGCACTTCTTTGGCGAATTTGTCGAAAAAGTCATTGACAATTTCTAGGAATGAAATATGATTGGGATTGAGAAAAAGAGAGGTGACGTTGAAAAGTTTGTGGAGAAGAGGGAGGTTGATCCTAACAACTGTACCTTGAACGTCCGAGGTGATGACACCCCAGAGAAGGATTTGTTAGCGTAGAACCGAGGAATGAGTTCGGATATATAAAGTCGCTGAAGCATAAATAATTATACACTCCAGTTTCTTAAATGTATTTGAACCAAGAGAAGGAAGTTGTCTTGAAGAATTTTTCATCCAATGAGCCTTCTTGGTTGCAGAACCCATGAGCTCGGATGTAAAACCTCGTTTAGGCATTGCGAGAATGGAGAAATGAGAGGTTACTTGAGAAGAGAGAGAGAGAGAGAGAGAGAGCTTTGAAAGCAAGGAAAGAGTATGAGAGAGAAGAGTATTTCGTGCGAAAAGAATAAGGCCCAAAGTGAAGAAATGAAGACGAATAGATGCTATAAATAGAGAAGACGGAAATGTCCTTCAACCTTCTGTCTTACTTAACGTTCTCTAGGCATTCTCGGACAAACATGACGTACAGCAATCCAACAGCTACAATTCTAATGGTTTGTTGTCTAACGGTTTGAATTCTTTGATAGCGACGGTTGTCGAGAGAGAAAAGAGAGTTTCAAAAAAATCTTTCCGAGATTCTCCATTTATCTAGAGATGATCTCAAAAGTTTGGTGTCCATTTTGCTCAAAAACTAAGTCCGACTCGGTATGGTTTTTGAGCGACTCGTAAAGCAATTAACTTATAACTCAGTCTCATCTTTAAGTCAACTGATCCATTTGTTAAACAAGTATAAACCAAAATTATACAAGTAAAACATGTAATCATGCCAAGCTCATTCCTAATAAAATGAAACTGATCCTCACTAAGTGGCTTAGTGAAAATATCGACTAACCGAAATTTCATAGGAATGAATTCAAGTTCAATATGACCTTTCTCAGAATGGTCTCTCAAAAATAATACCTGAACTCAATATAATTTATCTTTTAGTGCTGAACTGGGCTCTTGGTAATAATGATTGCACTTTGATTGTCACACTTGATTGAACTGGATTCGTGGTAATGCTGATTGCACTCAAAGATACATGGAAACCCTATCGGGGCAGAAAACCACGGTCAATGCTAATCAAAGCACCAAGTCAAATGCACTATTTTAAATCCTCAAAATACAAAGGACTGACTCTACCGGAATCGCTACCTTAAACAATTCCTTATAGTGTTTTCCTAGACTCGAAGTTCCCTTATCTCGATCCGGTACTTCCTGACCGAGATAACCTTTACAATCAGGGACAACTAAGCTAAGTTAACCCTTACAGTCGGTCAAGGGACCTTGCTCGGAAAGTAAGAGAAGTTTGTAACCCATTACAAGACTTTACAACACGTAAAATATTAAGTACAGTGCTCGGAGTTGTAAGTAGAAGATTGAGTGAGTAATGCACTAAGAGAATTAGGCAGTGTATTGATCAATAGTTTCAGCAATCTTCAAGTCCCGTGAAGTGGCTTTTATTTATAGATTTCCAAGCGAGTAGTCGTTGAGTCTGATTTCGGATCGAAGTCTTTACTAGCCGTTGAAAGGGCTTTTCCGAGTCACTCGAAAAGATCCGTTAGAGTGTGAACGTTGGGCAATGGCTATTTGCTCTAAAAGGTGTTCTAATCAATTGGTGTTATCTAAAAAGCAAGGTGGAAACCACCGTTGAGCCTAGCGTTGGAGTTTTCCAGCTTTGGAAACAGACGTACCACGACACGGTGTCTAAGTCTTGTCCAAAATTGGCTAAAATTGTCTCGCTGGTGTTTAACAGCTAGAAGTCGGTTGCGTTTGAGATTCAAAAATAGATTGGCGTTGTTTGAATAACCTACAAAAGCAAACAACATTGGTTCTCAAAGTATAAAATACTTTGGTCCAAGGTTAGGCAAAGATATTAATTAAATTTAAGTAATTAAGAGCGTAATTATCTTGGGCCTAGAGAAGTGGAATATTCTGAGTCTAATATAAAATAGGTTCAAACTCAACTCGGAATATCTCCTAGAAAGATCAAGTTAAAGAGTAAATATCAGAGTTAGTGGACTTGATCTAACAAATAATTATCTAAGAAATAAACTGACTTAGAAGATTAAATTAACACTATAATCCAGTTTACCTTAGCAAGCACAGTCAATACTCGGAAAAAGTGCGTTAAGAGAATTATTTGATCATGTGATGGTTCCAAGTAGATTCCGAGTAGATCGGAATACCTTAGTGGAGAAGATATAAAACAAGGTGTTATCTCGAGTCACTCGGAACAATGATGAAAACTTAGATATGAGTTTCTTTGTAGCTCGGAATGACTTGCAACCAAAACTTAAGAGAGATAGAAGTTTATACCTAAGTCTTTCATAAAATATTTAGAGTTAAGATATGAGTCTTCAATCATAAATGAAGCGAGTTGGTCCGAGTCAATCTTACCTCTTGACCTTTGTCGCATAATTGACAAATGCTCAATAGATTGTATTTGAGCCCCTTGACAAGGTAGACTGGACTGACTGAATTGTCTCCCTAACCAATGCTTCTAATCCCAACTATCTTGCCTTTGCTATTGTATCCAAATGTAACCTTTCCTCCTTTCATTTCTTCTAATTCCGAGAAAAGTCTTAAGTCCCGACACATATGACTTGAGCATCCACTCTCTAAGTATCGGTGACTCTTTTGTTTCGAATGGCCAGCAAAACATAAACAAACTAACCCTTCTTATTTCCTCTTACAAATCCAAGTAATAGCTTTTAGAGTGGTCCTTTTCGAGGAAGAGCACTTTTGGGAACCCAGATTTGAAAAATTTTAGGTTTGGTCTAATTCCGAGTCTTCTTTATAGAAAATTGAGTCTGTGTCTCTTTTCATTGAAAACCTTTTCTTTTGTAAATAGGTTGAGAAGGTTTTCTCATGAAAACCGACATGTGCTTAGTCCCTTTTTCTCGTGAGTGAATGGGACCATGCTCAACCTTCCTAAACTTAATAGTTATGGAATTAGTTTTCAAAAGATTGCTATAAGAGGTATCCTTCTCTTCAGCATTGTAACCAAGACCTTCTTTCCTAAATGAGACACACAAAGCCAAGTAAAAGATCAAGGTTTTTCGACCTTGAGTGAGTTTTAAAACTAACACTTGAGACTCATTGAGCTTCGTTTCAGCTTGCTCATTTTTGTTCCGAGGCACTCTAACCTCATTATCTTGAGTACTGGTCTCAAGCACTTTCGGATTTTGTCTTAATTTTTCTAACTTCTTTTTAAAGTGATGCCCTCAGTAGTAAGAGACTCGTAGTTGCTCTTTGAATTCAAAAGAATCGAATTGGACACTTCTTCCAATGTAAAGATATATCTTGCAAGATTAAGTTTGGAAAACTTGAGGAAATAGTTAATTACCTCCTGAGGATTTGTTTCCTCAGCATCTTAATCATCACTATCTTACTCGGATCCAACTTATGAGTCTGCCGGTGCCATTAGACACTTTGAGTCATCGAGTCATCATCTTCAAAGGAATCATCATCAATCCAGGTAGCCACCATAGCCTTTTTCTTCTTTCTGTCCTTTTTTCTCTATGGAGAGTCTTTGACTATATGCTCATTGTCTGCCACACTCAAAACAGATCGAGTTCTTATTTAAAGACAAATTGGAGGAGGATAAGTATTTACCTTTCTTGTCTTTCTTGTAGAACTCCTTCTTTAGCCTCTTTTGCCACTTTTTGTATTTTATCATCTTCTTGAAACCTCGGGCAATGAGTGTCATGGGATCCTCTTCTAAATCCGAGGAGCTCAAACTTTGTTGTCTATCTTCCGAGGCTTTAAATACAATGTTTCTTTTGGTACTGACCTCAGCTTCCTCTTCTTCTAGGTGTAGCTCATGAATGAGTAGCTTCCTGATAAGCTCATCTATTTTCAGCTTGGAAAGATCTTAAGCTTTTTCAATTGTTGTCACCCCGGGACCCCATATTCTCTTTGGTAGACTTCTCGGAATTTTTCTAACAACTTCTTCATGAGAGATCTTTCTACCTAGAGATTTGAGATTGTTGACAATCTCGAGTAAAGCGATGTACATTTGAGTGATGTTATCCTCGGTCTCCATTTTGAACAGCTTGTACTTGTGCGAGAAACTAACTTATCTTTGCTTGCTTCAATTGGCTGGTTCCTTCATAGGTGTTGACCAATGTATCCCATACCTCCTTAGCTATGTCATATGCGGACACTCTGTTGTATTCTTCCGAGTTGATTGCGCACATCGGATAGTTCATGGCTTTGAAGTTCTTCCTATATTTTTATTCTCTTCAGTGGTGTACTCGACTTCTCCTTGGGTATAGCGCTTGTTCCATCCATCTTTATGGGAGTGTAGTTTCCATGTTTGATGATGTTCCGGACATCCTTATCACAACCCTAGATGAAGCATTATCTTCTTCCGAGTGTACAAAGTTTGAACCTTTGAACTTGGGTGGTTTGGTGAAAGATCTTCCTTCATCGAACTCTCCATTGTTCTAAGCCATCCGATCTTTAGCCTTTGAATTGTGAGATCCTTTTGAAAGGTTAGGCTCTAATACTAATTGAAGGTTTGCTCTTGGAGAAGTTAAGTCATCGTAGAGGGGTATGAATAGGGTGATGGAAGATTTTTAGAATTAACAACTAATTCCGCACATAAAAGACTTAGAAAAACAATTCTAAGTCTAGATTAGACTCGGAAAGTGCAAGACACACATAAATACATGAAAAACCCTCCTGGGGCGGAAAACCACGGACAGTGCTAATCCAAGTACCAAGTCAAATCCATTATTTTGAATTCATAAAATATAAGGACTCGACTCTTTATAGAATTTCTCCCTCACATAATTCAATTATAAGTTTTCCTAGACTTAGAAATTTCCTTATCTCGATCTAGTACTTCCTAACTAAGGTAACCTTTACAGTTAGGGACAACTAAGCCGAGTTAACTCTTACAACTCAGTCAAGGGACCTAGCAGAGAATTGAAAATGTAAAAGTGATTACAATACTTTCTCTTTACAACTCAGAAAATATAAACTTAAGAATTAGAGTTGTAAGTCGAAGATTGAGTAAGTATGCACTAAGTAAGTGTTTTGCAATGTGTTCACCAATCTTCGGGTCTTGTAAAGAGGCTTCTATTTATACACAGCAGAGTAAAGTAGTCGTTTAAGCTTGTTCTGGACTTGTAAGCTCCATTAGCCGTTGTAACGGCTAGTCCGAGTCGCTCGAAGAGGATCCGTTGTAATGTGAACATTGTGCAGTGATCCTTGGCTCAAAAAATGGTCCATTCCACTTGGTTGTGATTGAAATCTGGGTGTAAACAACCGTTACACTCAAAGTACCCGAGCCTTGTCTATAAATATTGTTTTACTGTCCGGTGGTGTTTAACAGTTAGGCAAAGATAATAATTAATTTAAAGTAATTAAACACTTAATTATCTTCAGCCTAAATAAATGGAATTTTCTGAGTCTAATATTCATTATGTGCAAATCCATCTTGAGTCAATCCTTTAAATGATCAAGTTAATAAGAGTGAATAATCGGAATGCATAAACTTGACCTAGTAAATAATTTCATTCAATAAGCTGACTTGGAAAAGAGAATTAACATTGTAATTCATTTTTAGTTTGAACACTAAGTCAATACTCGAATATAAAGTGTTCGTGAAATTATTTACTCATTCATTGTTTTGAGTCGTGTCCGAGTGGGTCGAAACACGAGTTAAATGCATTATGCTCAATAGGTGGTTTCGAGTGGGTCGGACAATATTGAAAACTTAAAGATAATCTTCTTAAATGCTTAGAATGACCTCAAATCAAAACCTTAGAGAGATAGAGAGTTGTACCTGAGTCTTCAAACTTGGTTTATGATGGATCAAGAGGTACAAACGGAGGTCATCTATTGACCCGGATTTGAGGTGTGACTCTCTCACCAAGGTACCAATAAAACCCAAAAGGACCCTCAAATAGGATCCTCCTTTCACTTAACTCTCGCGTTATAATTACACTTGGAGGGAGTTGGACTTGAGCCCAACAATGGAAGTTGGCTTGCACATATAGGATTCATAAGGAAATAACCAAGCAAAAGTGAAAAGCAACAAGAAAACGAGCATAAACCGTGTACAACCAAGGCTAGTGCCAGCCGTAGCCGAGCCCACAAGGTCCACCACAGGCAGTGGGCAGTGGGCAGTGGCAGCCAGCTAATTAATGAAGTTAAAGTTTTCTAGGCACAATTTTGAGGTTAATTTTGAGCCTAAAGTAAACATACCGAAGTTGTGCGGTTGAGGGCAGATCTCAAGAAGCCTATATCATGGATTTTGGGCTATTGAAGGTAAATCCTAGCCTATGATATGGAGGCCGAAAACGTTTGATGATTCATTGACTCGGGATAAAAGGTGTGGGAAGTATTCGTACAACCATGGCTACATTTTGCAAACAAAGTAAGATTTTTATCCATGTAAGATAAAATATATTGAGAATAAATGAAGAATACCTCTAATCTTCCACAAGCCACACAATAGAAGATAGTTGGTTAAGTTTATCTCGGGTTTGGTGTGTCGCACACCGGCACGGAGGCCAATTATGAGGCAAGTGTACGCAAGAGCACCCTGAGTAAAGCTCCTTTATTTTGTCAAGGTTCGCTAAGTTCACCAAATAGTGAACATGAACCTTAGAGGCTTGGTCGAAAAACAGAACTATGCTCAATAAGAGAGCAAGCACGATTCGAACTTGTTGTGTGGAGAATGTCAAGGCGTAACCTAACATCCTCAAAAGCCTCGAAAAAAAAAATGGTGTATTTAAAGAAGTTTTCCCAAGGAAACCTACTAGCCACGGGACCAAAGAGATGATGAAGATAGTCATGATTTTTATACAAACTTCGGTCATAAGCTAGAGACTCCCCGAGAAGCCCAAACCGGATAAAACGGCAAAGTCAAAAGGAGTAATGGTCATTTCCCCAAAGGAAGGTGGAAAGTGTTAGTGGTATCCCAAAAGCACTCACTAGTGTCCCTAATGGGATACCGTTCTCTTTTATCACAAAGATGGTTTAAAGTATGGAAGAGAGAGCCAAACCTAGCATTGTGCATGACATCTTCAAGAGGATAATGCATTTTTCTACATTATGCATGACATTTCCGTTCAACAAAGTTATCTTGGACAAACTTCTCGGATCTTGTCCTCCCGAAGGATGAGCCTTTCTCCTAGAAATTATTTTTAAGAGAAGATTTTGAAAACTAACTAGTTTTCGATAAGAGCAAAGCAAGAATGCACAAGAGCAAGGTAAGAATGTAAGAGGGAGGTAAGTGAAGTGTGTGCAAAATGAACACATCAAGCATCCTTTTATAGGCCATTTGGGTCAAGCCAAGCATGCAAGACAAGAGTTAAAAAGGGCGAGGGAGACCACGAGAATCCGATAGAGCACGTTGGGGCCAAGCCTACCAAAGGGCTGGCCGACGCCAGCCACGAGGCACGGTGGTGTCTCCATAAATTTGGGTATGGCTCCACTACTCCGAATTGAGCCATTCTACAAGACAAAAATCCAACAAGATTTTTAGTAGAAGAACTTCTCTAAATGAGCAAAAGTAGAAGTTTAAGCCAACTAGCTTACCGAAGGAGTAATGGCAAGTGAAGAAACGTGATTTTCAACCTCCACCAAGAGATCGTTTGGATTCCATTCGTTATAAGGACGCCATTCCCATTCAAGGAAGTTATCTTGGACAAACTTCTCAACTCTTGTCCTCCCCGAAGGATGAGCCTTTCTCCTAGATATTTTTTAAGAGAAGATTTTGAAAACCAACTAGTTTTCAATAAGAGTAAAGCAAGAATTCACAAGAGTAAGGCAAGAATGTAAGAGAGAGGTAAGCGAAGTGTATGCAAAATAAACACACCAAGCATCCTTTTATAGGCCCATTCAGTCAAGCCAAGCCAAGCATGCAAGACAAGAGTCAAAAAGGGCAAGGGAGACCACGGGAATCCGGCGGAGCACACCGGGCAAAGCTCGCCAAAGGAGTCGGCCAGCCATGAGGCACGAGTGGTGTCCCTCGATGGCGACTTTACAGCCCTAATCGGTGGCCTAGCTTGTGAAGTCCCATCGGTCGTGGCATGTGCCTTCTTGGCATCATTTGCATGCAAGTGGGAGCTGTTGGACCCACCAAATCAGTTTTTCAAATTAGATTTTTAGTATGTTTTCGACTAAATTATTCAGGTAAAAGCACTAAACTTTCTTCAATATGATTATCTACTAACAAGTGTGTTAGTACAGCAGATTATCAAGTCAAGCTTCAGCATCGAATCCACCAAGCTTTAGGCTCCGATCAAGCCAAGCTTAGGACCATCTTACCGGACTTTAGAATGCATGCATCGCAATCAAGTCCAGGCCCCATCTTGGAGTTCGGGTTCAATAACAACCAATTCCGGATATTACACAATAATCAATATTAAAATCATCATACGGAATTGAGGTAAGTATCCTTTAGTGTCTACTTTGACCCTTCGTATTTCATATTCGATCAAAGTCGGGGCTAACTATAGACACCAAAAAAGTGTCCTCCCTTATCACCTTTAATTCGATAGTTTATTTGTCGACCCGACGATGAAATCCCGAGTCCTGTTTGAGGATTTGGATCACGAACTAAGTTTGATTGGTGCGACGAAAACCAATAAACCACAAAGAACCCACATAAATAGCATTTTGCCTTGGATCAATCCAAAATCCTTTTTTCTTTCAAACGGTCCAAGCCCGGTCAAGCCTCCAGAGACAACGAGTCTGTGTACCAGGAAATTCCAAGCTCGAGTCTGCATTTCACTTTTGTCCAATCCGACACGTAGCTGAAGACCCGAAGACGGTGTTAAGCATTGCATTTCATGATCACGAGCATCAAAATGCTACGTTTAAGCTCCAAAATATTTCGCCCGAGACTAGGAGCTTCTCTCTCAAGACGACGTCGTACGGCCGACACCCTTTACCTGCATTCTTTAAGTGAAACACTAAATTCCGGCTTGAAGATTCCCTTGTCGAGCACGCTAGGGCACGAAGCCCTAGGTATCCCCGGGTGGCCGGTGCCCCGACTCGAGATCTTATCCGGTTCTATCTAGTCTTATCTCTTCGATTTTGGCCTGATTTTTTCTACTTAGCCTTGGACGGCTGGCCGAGAGTAACCCTTGGTTATTTGTGACCTAGGTCTCTCCCTATAGATAGAGAGCCTTGGCTCTCATTTTAGCACGACTTTCTCTTATGCATTATGTTGCGAGAAAAGCTAACCGGAAGGCTTATTCCTAACGTTACATTGCTTGAAATTCGACTAACGACTAATGAATATCTCTTCTTGTATTCCGATCCCTTGGCCACTTTTCAGCTTATTACTACTCATACTTTTTATTCCAACCACATCCGAACCAAAATACTCCATCATCGATCTTCTTACCTACACTCAAAACTCAAAAAAAGCACTCGTCCTTAATTCACCGCTGTCACGTCAACATATCCAATGCTCGAGATCCGGATCAGCAGGTCGGACAACCCGAGGGCATCAATTCGGCCTTCAAATGATTCTTTATTTTATGCTTTTATCGCTTTACGTATTATGGATCGGAAAGTTGTATCGCTTTTATTTCCTCCCGCCCGATGTAACCTTTATAAGTTTCTCGCTTTTCTTTTCTTTCGCTTTAATTTTCCTTTACTACTTTCCTTTTATTTGCTTTCGTTCATGTTTTGGTTGCTTTAATTTCATTTAATATGTTGTGTGCTTGTGTTTAGTATGTTATTTTAATACACTACTCAAACTAGTAATGGTCGTCCTTGGACGAGGCGGAGCGAAAAGGTTTTCCCTATGTTTCGTACCCTCGCCCCGAATCCGATTCTCGGTTATGAGACCAATGGAGTCACTTTTGGCCTTTTTGGTCTCACTAAGATCGAAAGAGCAAATTTTCATTTTTCTTTTTGTTAGTTTTTCTTTCCTAAAACCGACTAGCGACTCCTCTCTTTTTATATTTTGTTTCTATTTAAATTGGATCTCCGGTTTTCTTACTACGAGTAAATAAATTTGGGCTCCCAAATCGCCTGCCAGAGCCAAAGGTTACAGACTGATTCCTTCATTCGTGACTCGTGGCCGGCACCCTTATCGCCGATGTAGGAACCATGACCTAGGCGGACCGGACCGAGCTTCCCCACGTGCTTTTGGCATTCTTGGTTTTGGAAAATGGGGTTTGAAAAGGATTCGAATTTTGAAAGATAAATTTTAGAATATGGGGATTTATCTTTTATTAAGAGTTTCGAATTTTATTAAGTCAAATTAACAATTTAAATCAAATTGAATCGATTGGCGTTTTATTAATCATTTTATTTTATAAGTTATTTTCAGAATTCTCGGGATATTATCTCCTAATTGAAGAACAAATAAAACTTAAAAATTAGGGTTACGTCGTAATAAGGCTTTAGGGGCGGACCGGTAAAACACCGGTCCGGACCCAAGCCTCGGTCGTTGACCACCTACACTCGGCGAGTCACAGGCGCTGCCCTGGGGCTTCAGCTCAAACAGTCAGCCTCGGCTTTTGGCCTAGAAGACAGATCCAGATCTCTTTTTTCATACTATAATTAGAAAATAACTAAGATGCATTTTTAATAAGAATAAAGCAAAAAAGGGAAGTCGCCAATCACTTTTTAGAAACAAAACTAACAAAAACAAAAACGTACTCTTCCAATCTTAGTATGGGAAAACTAAGACTAAAAGAGGCTAAATTGGACTCCATCGATCTTTGAACCGAGAATCGGATCCAAGGGCGAGGGTACGAAATGTACTGGAAAACCCTTCCATTCCGCCCTTTCGAAAACAGATCATTACTAGTTTTAGTATACTAAAATAATGTGCTAAACACAAACATATAACATGCTAAACAATAATAAAAAGCAACCAAATGGAATTAAAGGAAAGTAATAAAGAAAGTAGTAAAGAAAACGATAAAGAAAGAAAAGAGAAAAACTAAAAGATTGAGTGGGGAGGAATTGAAAGAAGTGATTACATCTCTTTAATCCACAATAAGGAAAGTGATAAATAAAACATAAATTAAATAATCGTTTGAAGGCTGAACGATTGCCCTCGAGGTTGTCCCACCTTGCTGATATGGATCTCTACACTGGATCTCTTGATGCGACGACGATAAATAAAAGAAAAGGCTTGTTTTTGTGAATTGTGTAAAAGGTGAATGTGTAAGGAGTAGGAAGGATCGGTTGAATAAGTGCCCAGAGATCAGCATAACTGAATATTCTTTATCTCTTTGCACAAAGTCAACGGGGATAATTAATTTTGGCGAGTAACGTTCGGGTATGACTACTCCGGTTAGCTTTCTGCAACATTACGCATAGGAGAAAGCCATATGGGAATGAGAGCCAAGGCTCTCTATTTATAGGGAGAGACCTAGGTCACAAATAACCTAGGGTTTACACTCGACCAATCATCCAAGCGATCTGCAAATAAACTAGGCGAGAATCTCACAAGATTGTACTGGATGAATCTCACAATATTTTACGAGGATAAAGTAAGGATAAAACCGAATAGAATCCAGTTTGCAGGCGCCGACCACCGGGGCTTGCCTAGGGTTTCGTGCCCTAGGCATGTTTCCAAGGGATTCTCCAAGCCAAAACACGGCCTTTCACTTAAAAGTTCAAGGTTGTAGGCGCCGGCCACGACTTCGTTTTGAGGGGAAAAACTCATAGTCTCGTGTGGACTATTTTATGGAGCTTAAACGTAGAACTTTAATGCTCATGATCATGAAATGCAATGTTTTAATGCCGTCTTCAGGTCTTCAGCTCCTTGTCTTCTTAGACAAAAGAAAAATGTAATATTCTAAACTTGGAATTTCCCGGCACATAGCATTGGACTCCGTTATCTCCGAAGGCTTGGCCCGACTTGGATTGTCCGAAAGAAAGGGGGATTTTTGGATCTACCCAAGGCAAAAGGCTATTTATGTGGTGCTTGGGAGTTCTTTGTGGTTTATCGGCTTCGTCGCACCAATCAAACACAATCCAACATCCAAATCTTCAAACAGGACTCGTGATTACATCATCGGGCCAAAAAGAATAAAATCTAGAATTAAAGAGATAAGAGACGACACTTTTAGGTGTCCACAATTAGCCCCCGCTTTGACCGAGTTTAAAAAGATAAATGGTCAACGTAGACACTAAATGGTACTTACCTCAATTTTTGATATTAGTTATTGTGAAATGCTTAGAATTGGTTATAGTCGAACTTGAATTCCAAAATAGGGCCTGGACTTGATCGCGACGCATGCGTTCGAAGTTCGGTAAGAGGCTCTTAAGCTTAGCTTGATCGAGCCTCGAAGATTGGTATATTTTGATCCCGAAACTTTGATCGTTCTTTTATTTGAAGCTTGGCTAAATGATCTGCTGTACTAACATACTTGTTAATATATAATCAAATTGATGAAAGTTTAGTGTTTTACCCGAATAATTTGTTCGAAAACATATTGAAAAATCTAATCTAAAAAGCTTATTGGTGGGTCCGAAAACTCCCACTTGCATGCACAAGATGCAAAGGAGTCACATACCATGGTTGATGGGACTCTACAAGCTAGGAGGACAGGCTAGAGTTACAAAGTTGTCGTCAATAGGACATCACGCCACCTTGTGGCCGACGTCGTCCCGCCTTTGGCGAGCCTGGCCCCCGGCGTGCTTCTATCAGATTCCCTTGGTCTCCCAAGTACTTGCTTGACTCTTATCTTATAGGGTTGGCTGACTTGACCAAGTTTGCCTACAAAAGAGGGTGCTTGGTGTGTTCATCTTGCACACTTACTCTTCATCTTCTCTTGTATTCTTCTCGTGCTCTCTTACTTTGTTTCTTCTTAAAAAATAGTTGGTTCTCAAAATCTTTTCTTCCAAAATGTCTAGGAGAAAAGCCCATCCTGCAGGGAGATCTAGAGCTGACAAACTTGTTAAAGACAACTTCCTTGAACGGGAATGGCATCTCGCGAACGAGTGGAATCCAAGTGATCTCTTGGTGGAGGCTTAGAGTCATGTTTCTTCGCTTGCTAGCACTCCTTCGGTAAGCTAATTGGTTTAAGTTTCTTCCTTTGCTTATTGAGAGTAGCTCTTTAACTAAAAATCTTCTTGGATTCTTGTCTTGCGAAAGGCTCAATTCGAGTAGTGGAGCTATTCCCAAATTCATGAAGACATGTAGGAGGATGAACTTTCGTCTTAAGGATGTCATGCATAGTGTCGAGTTTGGTCCTCTTTTCCTTACCTTGAACCACCTCACCGATAAAAGGGAGAGGGATCCCATCACGCCCATTAGTGAGCGTTTTGGGGCACTACCAACACTTTTCATCTCCCCTTAGGGAATGAAAATAACGCCTTTGATTTTGCCGTTTTACCCTATTTGGGCTTTTCGGGAGAACCTCTAGCTTATGACCGGAATTTGTATAAAAACCATGACTATCTTCGTCACCTCTTTGGCCCGTAACTAATAGTTTTCCTCGAGAAAATTTCTCTAAATATACCGTTCTTTTTAGGCCTTTGAGGATGTTAGGTTTTGGCCTCGACATTCTTCTCAACAACAAGTCCGAATCGTGCTTGCTCTTCTCTTGAGTACGATTCTTTTTCCGATCAAGCTGCTAAGGTTCATGTTCACTACTTGGTGAACTTAGTGGACCTCGATAAAATAAAGGAGCTCAACTAGGGTGATCCTGCATATACTTGCCTCATTAAGGGCCTCCGTACCGAGTATGCAAGACACAAGACCGGAGTTGGATTCAACCAACCATTTACCGTTGTATGGTTTGTGGAAGATTGTTGAGGGAGTTATGCTTAAATTCTCCTTTTCTCCAAAGTATTTTTCATCTTGTGTGGATAGAAAAAACTTGCTCCATTGTGATCATGCAGCCGTGATTATACTAATATTTCCCATGTCTTTCTCCCGATTCAACGAATCATCCCACATTTTCGGCCTCCAGTATCATGGGCTAAGGTCTATCTTCAACGCCCTAAGATCCATGGAATAGACTTCTTGAGATCAACCCTCAACTGTGTGACCTCGGTATGCCTCTTTAATCTTAAAATTACCTCAAAATATGCTTTAGAGAACTTTTTATCACACTTGTTTAGCTTGTTGCCCTTATCCACAGCCTGTGGGACTGCCCGTGGGCTCGCCTATGGTGGACTCCAACCTTGATAATGCATTGTTTTTCATCCATTTTCTTGCTGCTTTTCGTTCTTGCTTGCTCGTTTCTTGATAAATCTTGAATGTAGGATACTTTTCATCCTTGGTCCAACTCCAACTCCCTCCAAGTAGGGGTGAGCAAAAATTCGGAGTGCCGGTTCCGGACTCGGAACCGGTCTGGACTCGGCGGGTCCGAACCGGACCCGGTTGGACCGGGACCGGGACCGGGTCCAATTTGTAGGACCCGGTTATAACCGGGTCTAGGACCGGGTAGTAAATTCTTGGACCCGGTCCCGGTCCGGCCCAGTTACTCGGTTTTATAAAAAAAAAAAAAATCAAACCCTAACTATACCCGGCCTTCGATCTTTATTTGCTTTGCTCGCTTTCCGTGCGTCTCGCCTCTCCTCTCGCTCCCTTCTCTCCCGTGTCTCCTCCGTCGCCTGCCATCCTCTCGCTCCCTTCTCTTTCTCTCTTCTACGATCCGTCGCCGGCGTTTGCCCCAGAGTTCGCCATTGCCTGGCGTCTGCTGTCGTCTCTCACTCGGTTCGTCGCGGCCGTTCTCGCTCTCTCACCGACTCGCTTGCGCTGCTACGGTACCTCGAGTCCTCTCTCGCCGGCGGTTCTTGCCCCGCCCTCGCCGCTGCTCTCTCTCACTCACTCGGTTATTGCGGTCGCTCTCGCTCTCTCACCGACTCGCTTGTGCTTGCTACAGTTCCTCGCGGTGGTTCTTGCCCTACCCTCGCTCTTTTCCTCCGGCTATTTTCCGGGCACCCAAGCTGTGAGTATTAAGTTTTTGTTGATTTTATATGTTAAAAAACGAACAAGTTCCCGATTTGCTCAATTTTTGTGCGATTGTAGCTAGCCCGTGCCCCCGATTGTTCTTGTTGGTGGTCGTTTCTTCCCCTTAATTCTGCTACATCTCACCATGGTGAGTGTATATAAGGCTTACATCTAGCTGTGGTTTAGTTTTTGTTGATTTTAGATTTGTTAATGTATTCATTGACAATGAGTTTGAGTATGTTTTTCCGATATTTTAGCCAGTAGTGGGCTTTTGGCACCTCGTTTGTGTTGCAAATGTACTCTTTGAATGCAAAATTGTCATAATGATGATAATTTATTCTGTTTTGATCTTCCTTGCAATGAGATGAAATATGAGAAGTTTCGATAGTTTGTTGGTCATAGACTTTACCTTTATCATTGCTCGGACTTGATGTCTGTGCTTTAGAGGTTTTGAGCTTAATTTATAAGAAACATCCAGTCGGAGAATAGCATATGAACAACTAAGACCATGAGTGTTTTGATAGAATCTGTTGTTAATGATGGCCACATGGCTCGTGTATGAGAAGGAAGGCTGATTGATGAACGTGTTTGGTTAATGCATTTCATTACGCTATCTATTCATTTTAATAGGCTTAGATGTTGTTTCATGTTCTTTCATGGGTTCTAGGACTCGATTTTATTCCGCCATATGCACTCGAGAAAAGCTGCGCATATGAGAATTTCTACCCCGACTAAGATCATCTTACAAAGATATTGCTTTTCAATTATTCTCGCAATATAGTACAATGTTAAATTTGTCTCATGCTACATCCGAACCATCCCCCTCTTCCTCTTACTCCCACAAAAAAAACTACTTGTCTTGGTGGGCTCTTGGGTTATAGATTTGGATTTTTGCTACATAGTGGTCGGAATTTTTATCTTCTACGTATACCATTGTGCGTGTATATAATTCACTATTATTAATGTTTGATGAATTAATGACATAATGTTGAAATGGACGACATCGAAGAACATATCAATTTGGAAGACCAAAGTGATGCAATTTACGGTACAGTCAAATCAAAGAAACAGGGTGTGAAAGTTGGTGGCAAGAGGAAATCCCCATATTGGGATCATTTTGAAGACATAATCAGTCCAATAACCAAAAAGATCGAGAAAGCTAAATGCAAGTATTGTGGCAAGGTATTATCTGCCAACCCTAATAATGGGACCTCTACTCTAAGAAAACATTTACAATCATGTCCTAAGTATCCTTTCAATGTGGATAAAAAGCAAAAAAGCTTTCTTTATGTAGAGATCCACAAACCGAGAGTGTTACTCTCTCAAATTGGACATTTGACCTAGAGGCTACTAGACTTGCTGTTGCAAAAATGGTTATTATTGATGAAATGTCTTTTGCATCGGTTGAACGTGAAGGATTTAGGTTGTTTATTAGTGTTGCTGTCCCACAATTTGCAAACAATGTTCCATCTCGCTTCACTGTTGCTAGAGATTGTAAAAAGCTTTATATTTGTGAGAGAGATGCCTTGAAAAGTATTTTAGGAGGTTTGAGATCTAGAATTGCCCTCACAACTGATTGTTGGACTTCAATCCAAAACTTGAATTATCTTTGTTTAATTGCACATTTCATAGATGATGAGTGGAATTTGCACAAGAGGATTTTAAGTTTTAAGTTGATGGATAGTCATAAAGGCAAAGAGATTGGAAAGGTTGTGGAGAGTTGTGTTATTGATCGGGGTATTGAAGACAAACTTTCTTGTTTGACTGTTGATAATGCTAGTTCCAATAATGTGGCAGTTGGTTATTTGAAGGATAATCTTGGTGAGAAACTTGTTTTAAATGGTGATTTTTTCATATGAGATGTGCAGCTCATGTCTTAAATTTGGTTGTGAGGGATGGTTTGGCAAGGGTAAAGGGTTCCATTCATAACATTCGAACTGCAATTAGATACATAAGGAGTTCACCCGGGAGATCTGCATTGTTTGATTCTTGTGCTAAAGTTGTGAAAGTCCCTTGTAAAGGGTCTTTGTGTTTGGATGTGTGCACAAGGTGGAACTCTACTTTCCTTATGTTGAGCATGGCTTTGAAATTTGAAAAGGCTTTTGAAAGGTTTAAAAATGATGATTCCAACTATGAGAATGAACTTGGTGAAAATGTTCCAACGAAAAGGATTGGGAAAATGCTCGAGTTTTGGCAAAGTTTTTGCAACAATTTTATGAAGCTACTAAGAGGATGTCTGGTACTTTGTATGTTACTGCAAATTTGCATTTTCATGACTTGTTGAGCATACTTACTAATTTGTTAGAATGGGAGAAGGATTCTTGCCCTAATCTTCGTGAGATGGCCTTGGCAATGCGTAAGAAATTTGATGATTATTATGGAGATTGGGCAAAGACTAATCTTATGGTCTTAATTGTTGTTGTGTTTGATCCCCGCTACAAATTGAAGTTTGTTAGGTTCTCTTTTAGGAAACTTTTTCCTAATGACTTTGGAAAAGCGGATAAGGTGTATGATCGTCTGCATAATGTGCTTAAAAGCTTGTATGTTTCGTATTCTTCTTCAATGAATATTGAAAATGATGATGTTGATGGTTCTTCTTCCCCCATTCCTGTTGATCATTCAAAGATGTCTTTGAACAATGATACTCTTAAGGAGTTGTATTCTCAATGGAACGATGGTGGGGAAGATGATGTTGAGGTAGTTGAAAGAACAGAGTTGGATGTGTATCTAGATGCCCCTCGAGAAAAGGTGGATGGCACTTTTGATATCTTAAAGTGGTGGAAGAAACATGCCGACACTTATAAGGTGCTAGCTGTGATGGCTAGGGATATTCTAGCTGTGCCTGTTTCTACCGTGTCAAGTGAGTCCGCATTTAGTACATCCGGTAGGGTGCTCGATCGGTTTCGTAGTAGTTTGGGTCCCAAAACTGTAGAGACTTTAATTTGTGCTCAAGATTGGTTGAGGGCATCCAAAGTTTGTATTGATGTTGAACAACTTATGGATGATGTGGAGAAATATGAAGCAGGTAATTATATAACATATGTTACTATATGTATTCTGATTTTGATATTTATAATAATATGTTAAATCATGATTTCTAACCTTATCTTTTTATTTGATATTGAGATTTGGGCGATGGAGATATCACTGAAATTGATAACATTATGAGCGATTGATGAAGACTTCCTCTGTTATTTCATTTTCCTTTGCTTAGGTAAGCTATCATCATAATCATATTATATTTCTCTCATTTCAGTTAGTTTGTATTTTTACTCAAACCTTCTTTCTTATTTTTTGTTTTACTTTGACAGAATCTAGAGTTGAGTAGAGACTCTTTTCTGCTTGGGCACCAAGTTGGGCAACAAGTTGTGGATCGGAGATTCTCTCTTTTCGTTGTTGATGTTGGATTGTTTGATACTTTTTTATGTGTTTTTTTCATGATGTTTTTAAGATTTAAACTTGTAATTTGTTTTGCATGTGGATTTTTAGTGTTAATGTTGGATTATTAGTTATAGTTACAGGGTTCTAAAGCAAATCAAATAGTTAAAATATAGGATAATTATTGGCTAAAATTTTACCAAAAAAATTGTAAAAAGTACAAAAAAAAATGATAATTGAAAAACTAAAAAAAAAAAAAAAAGGGACAAGCAACCGGTACTCGGTCCCGAACCGGTTCCAACCGGTCCCGGACCGGGTCCTGATTTTGGACCCGGTTGCAACCGGGACCGGACCGGGTCCGGCCAAAACAACCGGTACCCGGTCCCGCTCAGCCCTACCTCCAAGTGTCATTGTTGCACGGTAATTGAGCGAGAGGAGAATCTTGTTTGAAGTTCCCTTTGGGTTTTGTTGGTATCTTGGGGAAAGGGTCACACCTCAAATCTGGGTCAACGCGTGTCCTCTCGCTTGTTCCGGTCGATCCACCCCAGCACCATGTTCTACCTTCACTCCCTTCCTCCAAATGAGCAAGCGACTCGCTGTTGTGGGGTATCCTTATACCTCATTCTTAAATTTTCACACTTCCTATGCTTACCATGCGGCGTGGATTGTGACTCAACCGATGAGTTCTCAACTCTTTTCTTATCATAGCTGAATTTCTTGCGTGGAAATTAACCTCATCTTTCGGCAACTCACACCGACGGACATCCATCTTCCAAACCTTGATATGGATGTTGCTCTACCTGGGGACCTCCTCAATACGTAAGAATTCCCGAAATCCCGGAGGAAGAATGTATTGGACATCCTTTCCCTAGGAATTGGCGAGGGGTAAGAGTTTCATGCTCTTCACTTTTAGTTTTATGCTAAAAGTATGTTTAGCTAACATTATAGAATTACTTTTTATAGTATGACCGAGAACAATCTCGGACTATGTCCATTAATCTTCAATCTGCTCTCCGGGAATTCAAAACTTCCTTACTTGGGCAATCCTTCCCAACCTTCTAGGTAAGATCCAAATTAGTGGAGTGCTGATTTTATTAAGCTTTTAGTGAGTATGCTAATTGCTCTTTCATTCTTGAAGAGGCGTCAATCTAGAGCACGTCCCTCCGGAGTCTTCCGAGTGGACCCGAGGCACAAACACATCCATCCAATCAACAAACACCTTCTAATAGTACTGCTAGGTAAGGTTCTTCACGATGTTCTTCATGGCATGCGCACCATCGGAGTGCTTCCGAGGCAGCTTTAGCACTTCGGGCCTAGTACTTCCGGCGCAAGGCCTAGATTTTCGAGAGGAGAGCTTAGACATCTTACCCCTGTAGGCTTTTGATTGTCACGGAAATCCTCTTTATTTCCCTCGGTCTTTGTACAATGGGCACACCCATGAAGCTTCATAATCTTAGGACCATGGAGGGGAATCTTATCAAGGTGATGAAGGTGGTCGGTTCTCCACATCTGTCTTAGAGGACTTCAGGAACTATATCTTTAACGACGATTCCGATGGCGATGATTAGAGGATTCCTTGCCGTTTCCGTCGTTGATGATTAGGGAGTCCCTTATAGGGTGTTTTTTGTTTATTTAATATTTGCTTTGTAATGATAACTCTTATGCAATGGGATCAAATGCAAGATGACTCAGTTCTAAGAAATGCATTCTTTTATTTAATATGATGTACAAAAACTTAGGGAAAAATACAAAGACAAAACGAAAAAAATTGCACTAGCCCCCATTTCCCCAAAAGAAAATAATAAAAAGAAAATAGGAAAATCTCAAGTGTGTGGTCCAAAATATCAAAATGGGTTGCATGCAATGGACTAGGGTAGAAAATAATAAGGTCCAAGGAGTGCTCGGGTCGAAGAAAACCGTAAAACCGGCCTAACCACGGCGGTGTTCGATGCCCGCCACCCGCGAAATCCAGTGGTGCTAGCAAAGTATGCAAGTGGTGGAGGTGTAGTAGGATTGTAAAAGCTCCGTAAAGCTCCTATAAATAGGATTCATGCCGATGCTTAAAAAAAAGGTGCCTAACGCAAAAATCTTCCGCAAAACAAACTAAGAGCATTCTGTGTCTTCTACTTCCTTCCAAAAGATATGAATTTCACAAGTGAGCTAACCCGGTGGATGCATGAGATGAGCAACACGGACAGATTTGGGTTATTAAATTATGGGCTAAATATCCTATTCGAGCATTCGCTAAGTGAAGGTCTACCGAACTTTCTTAAGGGCTGTTGCGGCCTTTTAGGACCCTCACCATCACGTGTTTAGGTTTGGGGATAAGGAACGGTGCCCCTACTTGAAGAATTTGATGCCATACTAGGCGAGTTATAAGCGTACAAAACTAGTTTTACCCAAATTGTCGAAAAACCTCTACGAGACTTACAAATACCTGTTCAAACTTAGCAATAAGAATCTAGGGTGGATTCTTATTAAGAATCGAGTAAATCTAACCAACCTGATGAAACATTATCGGCACATATATGCCTATTCTGAAGCAATCATTATCCCGAGGCGGTGGGCCATTATCACCTGTCCGTAGTTCACGGGGACATGGCACCCGTGGCACTACTAAGTTTAGTTGAACAATTAGAGAATTATTGTTCTCTAACTCCCCTAATAGTTGCTTCGAGACAATCATAGGCTTAGATTGGGTTGAAGCAAATTCTGAGGAAGACTTCTCCGGAGCCCCTCGTTGTTGCAAGGAAGCAAAGAACTGCCGACGAGACCAAACAGCAGTAAGCCGGTCGGCGGCGCCAACCATAGGGCGACAGTCCGGTGCCGCCAAGGCAAACGCGGCCCGGCTTACGTTGAAAGTCTTGATTTTTTATTCTTTTCATTTTTCTCGCCTCTGTTTTGTTTTTTTTATTTTGCTCTTGCTAGGTCTAAAAGATTGGACTTCGATCGTGCAGGACATTTATTTTGATTTTGCATCTCGTGATGTATAGATCCGGTTAATTGAGCACCTAAAGCTAATTCGAGCTCCTTCGAAAATTGATGCGTACTTAGCAAGTACACTTCGCCAACAAAAACAAGAAGAGGTGGTAGCCGATCACCCGGCTTCTTGGTGGGAGTACCTCAGGAATCACGAGAACAATATAGCTTGGTACGTTGTGCATTGGAAGGTGTCCCAATTCAAGACTCATACCTCGCAGTGCCCTTTTATATGCCTGCTGGGCCTAGAAAGCAAGTACCTACTACTTCCCCGACCGTGTGTTGCGGTATATGGGAAGAGAGCAAATGATTCCCTTGTTGGACTGCATTCGGCCTCGCTACCTTTGAATTATTCAAAGGGTTTGGTAATTCTAACCGGACAAAATCGTAGCCCGAATACCGAACGAACTTGCCAAAGTTGTTAACACCTCCGAGCAAACCCAATACTTCGTTTCTTCCTATTATATAGAGTGGATAATAGAAGTGGATCCCCAATGACGTAAGGCGCCGAGAGTCGGAGAAACGAATCCTGAAGAAGTTGTCCCTACTGCCGCCCCTCTCCAAATTCGCGAAATAAACCCTCAAGTGGTTGAAGGTGTCCGTGGAAGAGAAACTTAAGGCAAAGGAGTTGAAGAGAGGGGGCCTGAAGAATTAAGGAACTAAAGGAACGCACCCGGGATTATGAAGTTGAGTTTAGATCTTTTAGATAGAGCTTAGGATAGAATAAAAAAGGAGTTTAGTTTTGTACTTAAGAACAAATTTATTATTGTTATACAAGTAGTGTGCTTGCAATGATTTCTCTTTTATTAGTCGTGTATTCGAGTAAGTAGTAGGCTTACTCGTTATTAAATAAAAGTAATTATTATGCTATATTTTTACATTTTATCGCTCACCTAGAGGTAAAAATAAATTAGATCGCCTAATTGGACCACCCTTAAAATAATAAAAATACACAAACGGACCGCCTAATTGGTCTATCCAAGAAATAAATAACGGAACCATCCAATTAGACAGTCAACAATAAATTACAGAGTTAAAAAGTGATATCTTGACCCGACCAGCCCACCGTTGTCCGGATGGTGGCTAGCGCCTACCATGGCATGGCCTAATTGGGCCGGGCTCGGCCTACTATCTAGGGTCGTGTTAGACATAATACTTATTCAACCGATGCAAATTTGTGTACTCGGAAAATTTCTTCTCCATCCAAATCGATTAATTTCACCACCCCGCGGGTAAGATTTGACTAAGTATAAACGGGCCTTGCCAATTGGGTTTAAATTTCCCTCATGGGTCTTGAATTGGCACCCTTATTTCCTTAAGGACTAAATCTCCAATTTGCAGATTTTGAGGCTTAACTTTCTTATTAAACGCCATGGATATACGCGCTTGGTATAGTTGGACATTGTGCAGGGCGTTGAGGCATCTCTTATCCAATAGTCCTAACTCTTCATAACATGCTCTAGCCCATTCTCGCTTCTTGAATCGGCTTTCAGCAATTATCCTTAATGATGGAATGACAATTTCTATTGGAAGGACTACTTCCATGCCATAAACTAGGGAGTAAGGTGTTGCTCCTGTAGAGATTCTAATAGATGTTCGATAACCCCACAAAGCAAAAGGTAGCTTGTCAAGTCAATCCTTCTAAGTAACTCGCCATCTTGTCCACTATTTTGCAAAACTTTTATTATCGGCTTCAACCGCTTCTGTAGATTTGAGGACGATAGAGGGAAAATTTATGGTATTAAATCTTGCACTTGTCCAAGCAAATCTACTACCTCCTTCTTAAAATGACTACCATGGTCACCAATTAGCTCGTGGGGCACCCCATAACAACAAATGATATTCCGGTAATAAACTTGGCTACCTGTTTCGACGTGAAAGTTACATAAGAGGCCGCCTTTACCTATTTTGTGAAGTAGTCAATTGCTACTAACATGAATTCATGACCACCTGTTCCTTTAGGGGTCACCTTGCCAATAATATCTATTCCCCAAACCGAGAATGGCCGGGGTGAGGCTAGTGTTATGAGGAATGACGGCGGTTGGGGTTGTAAATTTGCATACACCGACATTTATGGCACCTTCTAACAAACTCATGACAGTCTACGACCATGGTCGACCAGTAATATCCAAGTCTCTTAATCTTCTAGACCAACATCTTACCATTCATATGAGGCCCACACTCCCCGCCATGAATCTTATCCATGATGCGCTTTGCTTCATTTTGGTTGACACAAAGTAAGTTAATCCCGAGTTGGTTTTCTTGTATAGCTGCCCTTGATTTATGAAAAATTGGGCAGCCAACATCCTGATGGCTCGTTGGGCTCTAGGTATGGAGTCCAAGGGGTATTCTTGCTTATCTAGGTATTGATAGATGTCATGATTCTAACTAGTGTGGTCAGTATGAGACACTTCTAATATGCAAACGTGTGCGGGGTGACTTTGTCGTTCTATGTGCATGGGCATTGAATGAATGCCGATAGGGATATTGATCATGGATGCTAACTTAGCTAATGCATCCACGAATTGGTTATCATCCCTAGGAAGGTAGGTGAAAGAGATGTTCTCAAAGCGTTTGGATAATTATATCGGACATGCTTGGTAAGGTACCAAGGCTTCACCGTGTACCTTCCACCTTTGTGAAATCTAATTAATGATCAACTTGAGTAACGAGAAAACCCCGATGTTCTTGACCCCAATCTTTAGAGCAGCTTCAAGTCCCGTGATGCAGCTTCGTACTCTGCGGCATTGTTGATGATTTCGAAGTCCAGTTTGATTGAAATGGGAGTATGTGTTCCCTTCGATGAGACTAGAAGAATCCCTACTCCGAAGCCCTTCCGGTTGGAAGAGTCGTCAAAGTACATTGTCCAAACATCCACCTCTACTTATAAGATATCTTCATCCGGAAAGTCAAGGTGTTCGGGTTGCGATTCAGTGCACGGTATATCAGCTAACAATTTTGACACTATCCTCCCTTTAATCACTTTTTTAGGGACAAACTTGAATTCAAATTCTAACAACGATGACAGTCCAACTCACTATCTTGCTACTGATAGTTGGTTGCTCAAGTATGTACTTAATAGGATCCATAGGTGCCACCACATGTATCGTGTAGGCTAACATGTAATGCCTGAGCTTCTTAATAGCCTGGACAAGTGCCAATGATGTCTTCTCTAATGGCATGTTTCTAGTCTCATAATCTAGGAACTTCTTATTTAGGTAGTAAATTGCGTACTCTTCTCTCTGTCTCACTGAGCTAGCATGGCTCCCATAGCCTTTTCCGTTGTGGTGAGATACATAAGCAAAGGTTTCCCTAGTTGGGGTGGAACTAGCATGGGAGGATTAGCTAGGTATTCATTAACCTTCTCAAATGCTTGTTGGCACTCGGCATCCCAAATGGGCTTATATCTTTTCTTCAACTTCTTGAAAATAGGTTCACATACCAGTTAATTTTGATATGAAACAACCGATGTACTGTAAACGTCCTAGGAAACCCCTTATCTCTTTTTACGTGCTTGGTGGAGAGATCTCCTAAATGGCTTTGATCTTGGATGGATCAACTTTAATTCCTCTAAGATCGACAACATAACCTAACAGTTTGCTCGAGGTTACTCCAAAGGCACACTTTTGAGGGTTAAGGCATATGTTGTATTTCCTAAGTCTCCGGAAGAATTTCCTTAGGGCTGGGTAGATACCCTACCCTATCTTTGGACTTTATGAACATGTCATCCATATAAACTTCAGCTTCTTTGTGGATCATGTTGTCCTCGGGTATGCTTGCACCGACTTTCTTGAGCCCAAATGGCATAACCACATTACGAGTATGTCCCTCATTGAGTGATGAAGGTCGTCTTTTCCATATCCTCTTCAACCATCTTCACCTGATTATACCCAGCGTAGCCGTCCATGAACGAAAGCAAAGCCTAACATGTTATGTTATCTATAAGGATGTCGATATGAGGTAGCGATAAATCTTCTTTGGGACCGACTTTATTTAGATCTCCGAAGTCGACACACATACAAACCTCGCTTGTCTTTCTTCGAAACTAGTACTATATTTGCTACCCACCGAGGATAGTGAACTACCTTGATGAACCCGAGCATCTAACTACTTCGGACCTCTTCCTTAATCTTTAAGGCCCACTTAAGTTTTATCCTCCTCGCCTTCGCTTAACCGACTTAGCATCTTCGTAAAGTGTAATTTTATGTTCCGCTATACTCGGATCTATACCGGCATGTCTTTGTAGGATCATGCAAAGACATCTATGAACTCTGTAAGAAGCAAAGTAAATTGCTTCTACTCTTCTGGATCTAATGTTCTTCTTATCTTAACTTCTTGGGGTTAATCAACTAACCCTAGATTGATTGTTACTTGTTTCCTCTATTATTGGTGAGTGATTTTTATGATCTTCCATATCTTTTATTAGTTCTTTAGAGATTTCTTGTTCATCATTAGAGGCAAAACAGTTGAAAGAAAGACAAGGCAAAGAGTGAGCGGAAAGGTTCACTTTATAGAATAAAGGAACAAGTACATCAAACTCAAAAGCGAAGATACGGAACTAGAAGTGACAGAATTAGTAAAAGAATTAGAAATAACAAAAGGAGAAATAAAAGCCCTAGTGCTAGACTTAGAAAGAGGATGCGCTCTTAGATTGACAACAAATTCCTGGCCCTCCTTTACATCAATCCAAGTGACATGCTTGGACCCTTCACTATCAACGTCAATGATGAATCGGATGGATTGAATTGCCGAGTGCAACACAGACTCATGATAGTATCAAGACCAAATTCCCTTTTAGGTTACTCTCTTATCCGAACAGAAGACCAAAAAGATTATCCCATCAAAATTGGTCCAGTTTGGTGTGGACTATCCCTCTTCAAAGAGGTAGGGTGCCTCCTTCTCCATAATATAACAGATCACTGAAAATCTCCAAACCACGTACCAGGATGCCCTTTTCCTTGATATAGTAAGGCTCAAGAAAACCATAATAATAAGGGAAGTCATCTTCTTCTTTTAGGAACTTCCGGTTCAGAGTACAAGGAAAGGGCTTGATAGAGCGGATCGTGTGCGGTGCGGTCCTCTTAGTTTAAACTTCCCACTTAGCTTGGGCTATTTCCTTAGTAGTAAGTTGATAACCTAGCCCGAAGTTGTACTTGTTAGTGGGTTCAAGGGATGGAAAATTATGGTGGTATGCCCTTCGTCTTGCGAGCAAGACCTGGAAAATACCCCTTCTTCCTAGGCATCGAATGGACACTAAGGTTACCATAAGGACTGAAGTTAAGAAGTGCTTCATCCCTTTAAAAGGCAGCGAGAGTCTTGAATCCATACAGTTCCTCATTATTGGCATCGTGCTCGATCTCAACTATGGATTCTTTAAAAGTAATAGTAGCATAAAGACTATCCCCGTTGACGGTTATAAGTTGACCTTTGATGATCATCTTAACTTACTAATACGAGTGTAGAGGGCACCGCTCGATGATCATGTAACCAAGGGCATCCTTGAAGTAAATTGAAGGTAGCTGGGATATCTAGGACTTGGAATTTGATGTTCCTTTCTACTGGCCCTATATTAATTGGCAAGGTCACTGTTCCTAAGACTTGTTCTTTTAGAATTTTCGTAAGCTCGAAGATGGACGATCTGTTTAGAGAGTTGTTGCTCCTTAATTCCTAACCTTCTAGCAGTTCTCCAGGGACACATTTAGTGCTGATCCATTATCTACTAAGGTTAGGGGAACCAACTTGTTGATGAAAGTTATGGTTAAGTAAAGGGCATTGTTGTGTGCAACGCCTTCTTACGGGAGATCCTTTTGATCAAAGGTAATAGTTCCATCCCCACTCGTTAACCAATCCTACCACTTCCTCTAGCGTAGTTTTAGGAGAGACCTCGATCTTACTAAGTACATCAATCAAAGCCTGTCTATGTTTCGGGAAGTAGATATTAATTGCAGATTGAGATATCGGCTTTTTAATTCCTGTAGTTGTTTAAGGATTGGGTCTTCTTCTTTTATAACTTCGAGGCTCTTTTGGGGATTCCCGAGTCTTTTACGGACCCGGGGTGCATGGTGTTGTCCAGATCTAGTATGGAATTGGACTGTAGGACTTTCATTTTTCCCCAAAAGTCTTCTTCTTCTAAGGTGGTGTGCCCCGTAAGTCGTCATTATTGTCATCGGTGTTACTTCTCATTTCGTAGACATCTTCTTCATCACTTACCCATAGCCCTTGGACTTACGGGTCTAAGGGAGGTAAGCTAAGAAGCGGTTTAGACTCGTCAACATCTTGGATAAAAACATACGGGTCCCACTTACCGGAATGGTTCGGTGAAAACGGCTAAGGTGCCACTAAAAGGATTTTTATTATTGTTTGGTTTTGCGCAGCCTTAAGTAAAGGGAGTTGGCCATTTTGAAACATGCTTTCTATTTTGTTCTCAAATGTCCAACACTTGTTCATATCGTGTCCTCGTGTACAATGGTATTTACAAAATTTTCCCGCATCTCGGTTTTGGATCTGTTTCGCGGTTTCTAATTCTTTTCTAACGGGCGAAATTCTATTTTTCCCTTTTCTAAGAGACGGTCAAGTGCTTTAGTGTAGGTAGTATCAATAGGAGTGTAGTCATTATACCTATTAAGGGCATTGACATCTGCACCCCTACTAGTATTGCCTATATTGGAGGTTTTCTTATCTTTAGAATGATAATTACCTCTATACCCGGTCGCGACTTTCGTGGTCGCGGTAGACAACTCTTCTTCTATCAGCAAACCAGCATCTCTAAGGGTTGAAAAATTCATCGTGGGAAGGAATTTGAGGTGCTGATTGTAATCGGGCTGCACGATAATCCTAACTTAGTCCATCTCGGAGGTTCAATCAATCATGCGGCCAGCCTTTGCTCTCCATCCGGCAAGAAAGTATGTGAAGCTCTCCTTCTCACCTTGCTTGATTAACTCTAAGTCTCTCGGAGTAATAGGCATATCGGTGTTATAGGAGTATTGATGTAGGAACTCCTTGCACGGATCAATCCAATTGGCGACCTTAATGGGGTCAACCGCATTGTACCACTTCATTACATCGGTGTCGAAATTCCAGGGAAGATGATGTGGTGAGTGTCTTCGATAATGTTCTTAAGAGTCATTGCTCCTAAGAAGTTGCATACGTGATGATAGGGATTCTCAAAACCTTTGACCTTAATATCAAGCATGGTAAACTTTGGAGGTAGTTTACCCTTAGGGATTGAAGTGAATCCCTTGTGATCAAAGTAATGATTACTGAACATGGATGACTCCCTTAACATCTGTTCTATCCGATCTACACGTGGATCGAGGCTAAGGTTTGGATTCACGCTTAGGGGATTCATGTTTGGGACTATCCGGAGGAGACAAGTTAGGTGGAGGTGACTTTTGGATAAATGCACATAATGGACCGACTCTCGGAAATTTATTAAAGTGTTTTATTTTTACCCATGCAAGGGCTAATCAGCACTTTTCACCTATTCCTAAAGGCTTACAAGTCAAGGACTAAATTTAAAACACACACACTCATTCAAGCATGCAAATGAAGTCAAAGGGACCACCTAATAGTCAAAAGGTTCTATGGTCAAAAGAGGTATATCCGGTAGGATACATGGTGACTCATAGTCCGAGAATTTGGTCCTCCGTGTGGGGCACGGTAGGAGAAAAGGCCAGAATCCTCGGTGCCTCTCGGTGAACCAAACGGTTTGACCCAAGAGAGCGTGCTACGAAGGAAGAGGTACTTGTTTCCTTGGGTAATAAAGCCTAGTTGGGACCACTTAGGATTCGAGTGGGAGCCTCACTCCGGAAGGGTAAATAGGGGGTAGAATAAACTTTTCCTAAAGGTCCAAAATGGTATTTAAACTATGTTCAAAGGTTGCTAAATGCGCGATGCCTAATGCAAACAGATCATAAGAATAAAATACTCAAATTTTCAAGTTTCACCCTCTTAATAAATGAACTATGTTCAAAGGAACCATGACTTGGGCGGACCCGGACCGAGCTTCCCCATGTGCCTTTTGGCATTCTTGGTTTTGGAAAATAGGGTTTGAAAAGGATTCAGGATTTTGAAAGATAAATTTTAAAATATGGAGATTGATCTCTTATCAAGAGTTTCGAATTTTATTAACATATTAAATCGGATTGAATTGATTGGGGTTCTATTAATCATTTTATTTTATAAGTTATTTTCGAATTCCCGGAATATTATCTCCTAATTGAAGAACAAAAAAATTTAGAAATTAGGGTTTTGTTGTGAGGCTTTAGGGACAAACCGGTGTGAAAACACCGGTCCGGACCTAAGCCTCGGTCATTGACCATCGCCTACACTCAACGAGTCATATAGGCACCGACCAAGGACCTGGGCTGAAATAGTCGGCCTCGGCTTTTGGCCAAGTAGACAGATCCGAGATCTCTTTTTTTATACTCGTAATCGAGAAAATAACCAAGATGCATTTTTAATAAGAATAAAGCAAAAAATGGGGAGTGGCTAGTCGGTTTTAGAAAGAAAACTATCAAAAACAAAAACTTGCTCTTTTAATCTTAGTATGGGAAAACTAAGACTAAAAGAGGCTAAAATTGATTCCATCGTTCTTTGAACCGAGAATTAGATACGGGGATAGGGTACGAAATGTAGGGAAAACCCTTCCATTTCGCCTATCCGAAGACGGCCATTACTAGCTTGACTAGTATACTAAAATAATGTGCTAAATACAAACATACAACATGCTAAACGATAATAAAAAGGAACCAAATAGAATTAAAGAAAAGCAATAAAGAAAGCGATAAAGAAAGCGATAAAGAAAGAAAAGAAAAAAACTAAAAGATTACATCGGGCAAGGCGGAATTCAAGAAGTGATTACATCTCTTTAATCCACAATAAGGAAAGCAATAAATAAAACATAAATTAAATAACCGTTTGAAGGTCGAACGATTGCCCTCGAGGTTGTCCTACCTTGCCGATCCGGATCTCTACACTTGGATTTCTTGATGTGACGGCGATAAATCAAATAAAGGGCTTATTTTTGTGAATTGTGTAAAAGGTGAATGTGTAAGGAGTAGGAAGGATCGGTTGAATAAGAGCCTAGAGATCGGAATAACTGAATATTCTTTATCTCTTTACACAAATTCAACGGCGATAAGTAGAAAAGAGAAATTAATTTCGACATAGTAACATTTAGGTATGAGTGCTCCGGTTAGCTTTTCGCATCATTACCCATAGGAGAAAGTTGTATGGGAAGGAGACCTAGAGTTTACACTCAGCCAGCCGTCCAAGCAGCTGTAAACAAACCGAGCCGAGAATCTCACCGGATTGAATCGGATAAAGCAAGGATAAAACCGGATAAAATCCAATCGCGGATGCCGGCCACGGGCTTGCCTAGGGTTTCATGCCCTAAGCGTGTTCGTAAGGGATTCTCCAAGCCAAAACGTGGCATATCACTTAAAATGCGGGGTTACAGGCGTCGACGACAACGTCGTTTTGAGGGGAAAAGCTCTTGTCTCATGTAGACAGTTTTGTAGAGCTTAAACGCAGCACTTTGATGCTCGTGATCATGAAATGCAACGTTTTAACACCATCTTCGAGTATTCGAACTTGGAAATTCCCGACACTTGGCACTTGGACTCCATTATCTCTTAAGGCTTCGCCCGGTTCTTGGATCGTCCGAAAGAAAGGGGGATTTTGGATCGATACAAGGCAAAAGGCTATTCATGTGGTGTTGGGGGATTCTTTATGGTTTATCGGCTTCGTTGCACCAATCAAACACAGTTCGAGATCCAAATCCTCAAACAAGACTCAAGATTACATTATCAAGCCAACAAAATAAAATACGGAATTAAAGAGATAAGAGACAACACTTTTTATGTGTCTACACCCAAATGTTGGCTTCGGCAAGTACCAAGTGGTAAGTGGTCGTGGCTTCGATCAAGATTAGTGTCTTCACATTGATCTAGCCTTAAAGCGTCACGGCATATTTAATATTCCAAATTTAATTTATTTTTCTCGGTTAAGAAATAACATCCCGAGAATTTTGAAAATGATTCCTAAAATAAAATAATTAATAAAACGCCAATCAATTCAATTTATTCCATCTTCAACTCAATTTAATAAAATTCAAAACTCTAAATAAGAGATCAATCCCCACTTTAAAAAGTAATTTCCAAAACCCTAAAATCACTCTTTAAACCAACTTTCAAAAACCCTACTCCAAACCCAATTCGTGTTGAAGCTCGGTTCGGTTCGACCCGGCCCTAGTTCGAGGCGGGCCACCGGTTGTGGTTCCTACACTTGCTAGCACCATAAATCTTGTAGTACGAATGGGAATAATCTCGAACTATGTCTATTAGGTTCCAGTCCGCCCTTAGAGGTATCCGGGATTTATTCACTTGGAAAAAGCTTCCAAACATTTCGGGTGAGTCTTAGTTAGTATAAGTGCTAACTTTATCGAGCTTTTAGTAAATGTTCTAATTGCTCCATCATTTTGTAGAGGCGTCAACTAGATCATCTTTATCAGGAGGCTTCCTTGGTACCTTGGGGACTCAAGACACACCCATCTAGCCAACAAACGCCACTTGGTGTTACGTGCTGGAGCGAGGCACTTCACGACGCTCTTTACATTGTTCCCACCATCGCGGTGCTTCCGAAGCGAGGCCTAGCATATCTTCCTTCGGGCGAGTTCTTTCGGTGTTGGGCCTAGCTTTTTGAGGATTGTATGGACATCTTACTTTTCCAAGCACTTGACCATCACGGTAACCTTATAGATTTCCACCGGATGTCATATGGTGGGCCTTCTCATGGAGCTTCTCAATCTCCTTAGGACCACGGGGCTAAATCTTCACAAGTTGGTGGGGACGGTCGGTTTTCCACATCCATCTTGGAGGATTTTGGCAATTACCTCTTCGATGACGCCTCTAATGACGAAGATTAATATTCACCTTATAGGGTGCTTTTGTTAAATGTTTAATGTTTTGTAATATTTTGGCTCTATGCAAATGGGATGAATACAAAGACTCAATTCTAAAAATGCTTTCTTTTATTAATATGATGCGAAAATTTCTAAGAAAAATTATAAAGATAAATAAAAATAATTACACTAGCCTCCATTCCCCCAAAAGAAATTAACAAAATAGAAAATAGGAAATTGTAAGTACACGGTCCAAAAATAATCTGGCATTGTCGAAATGGGCTCGAAGTAGAAACAGAAAATGGCCCAAGGAGTGCTCGGCCGCAAAAGTAATCGAGACCGGCCGATCTCGCCGGCATCGGCCAAGTGGGTGGCCAAGGCTTTGGAGGTGTTTAGTGGTTTGGCATGGCAGGACTCTAAACTTGGAGATTGAATTGGACCCTCAGCCGGATACCGAAATTACACCTTCTAAACCTTCTTCTACAATTCCTTCAAAAAATCGTTCTTAAGAAATCGCCTCGGTGCCTTGAATTTCCTTTTCACTTTGAAGATGAAATGTATGACTGAATTGTCCAGATTGGATACACGAGATGACGAGATGTTGATAGGGTAGGATTGTCCCAATATGGACTCAATACCTTATTCGAGCATTCGACAGGTTGAAAGCCTATTGGACTTTCCTAAGGGTTGTTGTGGCCTTTTGGGATCCATACTATAACATTTTTATAGATTTAGGGATAAGGAATTGTGTCCCCTTCTTAAGGAGTTTGATGCCATTACTGGGCATTCAACATCGAACTAAACCAGTGATGCCAAAGCCTTTCGCCAACATGCATGAAACCTACAAGTGTCTATTGAAGCTAACCAATAGGAATCTGAGTTGGATTCTTATTAGGGATGAGGTACACTTAATGAAACTACAAAAGCATTATCTTCCCATGCACTCCTCGGGGCCTGCCCACATTTAGAGACGTCGGGCCATAATCACCTGTTTGATAGGTGGTTTCTGTTAGTGGGGAGTTAAAATGTAACGCCCCAAATCACCATTACTTAATAATCCCTTCATTAGGGACTCATTACGTAAGGTCGCAGTGGAAGGTAACAATCGAAGGCATTACCGCCGTCCCAAAAATAGGACAAGGCTAAATAATTGGAATAAAATGAAATAGGTTTGGGCATCCACGGTTATATTTCAAAAATGCTTGTTAGGAGTAACTACTTATTACCCAAGTAGCTATGTCATCCCGAAATACGGTTTACGGGTTTAGCAATATAATATTTATACAACCTAGACTTTTGTTTAATCCACAAAATAATATGCAACGTACGGTAATTCCCAAGGTCATACCTAGACCCTGGTTGAGGGTAAAATCACTGTGAGCGTCTATGTACCTTCGGATTTGCGAATACCACACGGCTGGCTAGGGTTTGCCTTCGTCGGACATAGTAAATGGTTGATTGTTCACCAATGCTTCTTCCTAAAACAAAAACAAGTAAAATGTTTTGAAGAGTGAGTCGAAACTCAGTACGAACATTCCTGCACTTGTAAAACAACTTTGAAACATATTTTAATTGAGCGCGCGCATTTCAATTCATTTTAGTTTGAAATCGGGGGAGAGAATAGAAGTAAAACTTGCTTGCCGATTTTTATCCGAAAGTGGAACCCCTTGATAATTGATACGATCTTAGTAAGGTGCACACCTCCCGGGCCGACCGAGAACCCGAGTTGAAGCCGCGCGGGTTGGGCATAAGCCACGATTATTGATAATTGATGGGCATAAGCCCCGATGATTGATAATTGGGCGGGGACCACTTGATTAGGTGGCAAAACTTGATTTGCAAATAATTCATTATTAGTTATATATCCGAGAAATGTTGAGATTTGATGAAACATGTGAGTTTTCGAAAGGTACGAGCAATGAACGTACTCGAATTAAAGCCTTTGTTTCTCCCCTTTTATAGAAATTTGAGTCAGCGGCTATTCGGCAACGGAAGTGGCCTCGGTTCCGTTTAAGATGGATTTCTAGGGTTAATAATGTTTTCTTGAGTTTTAATGCTTGAATTTGTATAAGCTTTAACAATTTATTTAATTTCCTATATTCGTATGAAAATCAATTAAGCTAATGTTTGTATTACTCAGTTTTACCGCGTTTATTGGATACAATTCATATTAATTAAAGAAGTTGATTAGGCTAACTAAATACCCAATGATGTTGGTGTTATTCGATTTGCTAGTTGACTTGAAAATGGTGTATATATATATACATGCCCAAACACTTATTTTTAATTCATTCCTCACTCCTCCCTTCTCTGCACTCAAATCCCATAGTTACGTAATTAATTAATCCGGTAAATGCCCTTCCATCGGGAGGTTTCACAATTTTGTCGATTCGTCCAAAATTCATATATACATCATTCTAAGTGCCTAAGCGTTATTTCCTCGACAGAACTCGTATTCATAACCAAATTAAGCCTACCAAGTGTTCAAATGTCCCCCATGCCTCTTACACAATCTGTTATCCGACTTCATCCTCCCTGCCTATTTTTCTCTTCCTTTGTGTTCAATTCTAGCTATTTACAAAATGTAACAATTCCACCAAATTGTTCAATTCGATAATAAAACATCCTCAATCTCATTCACTAGTTCATAATTTCCCAAAAGAATCACATTTGTTCATATGCATACACCAATTAATCCATCAACCTGCCACACCTCAATCGTCCACAACAATCCCAATTTTCCAAAATCAATCTTTAAATTCACTCAACAGACATATTTCTAAATCATATGTTTCAGTTTGCAATCACAATTACTTAAATGAATAAGGAACTTGATAACTTAGGGTTTAGTAATTTACCTTCAAATTCACAGAGGAGGATTCAAGAAGGACGAACGGGGGCGGTGGCGCGGCGGCTGCGCCGGCGGCCATTGGACGAGTCGGAGATTGCTCCGGCGAGCTGCTGCGGCTGGGATTGGTTGCTAGGTGGCCGCGGCAGAGGAACCGTGACATAGGGGAGCAGAGCGCAGCAGCGAGAGAGGGAGGTAGCGTGACGAAGGAGGCGCGGAGAGAGACGCCGGGCGTCTTCGCGACGATGCCGGCGTCGGCTCGGCCCGCGTCGGTGGCGCTTGGTGGCCGAGAGCAGGCCGCAGGTGGAGGCGAGGGAGGGAGCGAGAGGCACGCGAGGGACAGAGAGAGCAACAGCGTGAGAGAGGGAAAGAGAAGGCCGGCGGCCTTTGGCCGGCGTTAGCGTCGGCTATAGCCGGCGTTGGCGGTGGCCGGTCGCCGAGCCGGCGTGGCCAAGTGGAGTCGTGGAGAGGCGGGGAAGGGAAAGGGAAGAGGAAGCGAGGGAGAGCCAAACGAAAATGACGAGGAAGAAGCCCGATGGATAATTTGAAGTTGGTTTTTTTTTCTCAAATTCCGAGAAAAATGCGTTTCGGATTTTTCTTTCAAAAATCTGAAAATTTTATTTTTATTTATTTATTTTATTTATTTTGTTTTCTTTTATTGTTACTTTTAATTTTAATTTAATAACGATGTTCACAAATTATAATCTTATTATGAGATTTTTATTAGGGCCACTTCGTCGCCTTAGCCGCATAACACATGTATAAGGATAATGTAAATACAAAATATCGAATTGAAGTGCACACGCTCAATTATATAAATAGTGTAATTAATAAATAATGTGATTTAAAATAAATAATGTGATTTAGGGTCGGGTTGTTACATAAAAGGACATGGCCCCTGTCGCTTTACTCGAGCTTCGTGAAGCAATTGGAAGATCACTCGCTCTCTAACTTCGTTTATCGTTGCTTGAGACTATTATAGGGCTAGGCAGGGCCGAATCAAATCCAAACAAGGATTTTGCTAGCAGCCCCTGTTATTATAGGTAAGAAAAAGCAACATCCAAAAACGAACGACGAGGCTAGGTGGGCGACGCTAGCCAAGGGGTGGCAATCCGACGCCTCCGAGGCTAAAATGCCTCCGGATTTTCCCAAAGTCTCGGTTTTCTGTTTTGTCTTTTTTTATTTTTAAGTTTTCTCCTGTTGCATCGTAAATAAGGATGAATTCGACCATGCGGGACTCCAATAATTTTTTATCCGTTGTCTGCAGATTTGGTTAATGAAGCATCCTTAGGCGATTCAAGCTTCTACGAGATGTGGACATATACCTAGCTACGCAATTACGTCGGCGAAGCTCAAAAGTGTGGTTACTGATCATCTCGCTTCTTAGTGGGAAGCTCGGTTCGAAGCCGATAATCTCATCGAATGGTACATCATACATCGAAAAGTGTCCCTATTTAGGACACACATTAAGCGAGCATCCTTTTGTAAACACCAATACATACTACTTCCCGACCAGTGTATTGCGACAAATAGGACGAGAACAGGTAATCCCTTATTTGGATTGTGTCGGCATGCTACCTTCGAAGCTGTTTACGGGTTTCGGCAGCTCAAGGCGGGTTTCAACATGGCTTGATTATTAAATGAACTCTGCCTAAGTTCGTTGAAACCGAAAGATAAATGTACTACTATAGTTTCTAAATATTATGTGGAATTGATAACGAAGTAGACTCCAAGTGTCGCAAGGCATTGAGGTCTCAAGAATGGGATCCCGGAGGAGTTGATCCTGCTGCAGCACCGCTTTAGATTCGCGAATTAAACCCCCAAATTGATGAACGAGCCCCCGGGAGAGAGGATGAGGCTAAAGAAGCTAGAGAGAGGAGGGCCCACATGATTGAAGAGGTAAAGAAACACACCCGGGAGGATATAGGCTGAGTCTAGCGATCCAAAAGGAAAGAAAGTAAAGATCGACTAGGGCAATATTTTTAGATAGAATTTAAGGAGAAATAAAAATTTAGGAATTTTATTTTTCCTTTTTAGAACAGATTTATTTTCCAACTAGTATGCTAGTTTATTTCCCTTTTATTACTATGTATTCAAGTAAGTAGTAGGCTTACCTTTTTATTAATAAAAGTAAGTTTTATGCTCACTTTTATGCTTCATTTATTTTTGTCGCTCACCTAAAGGAGTAAATGACAATTTTGGACCGCCTAAATTGGACCGCCAAAATAGAATAATAATTAAAGAATTAATTATATAAGTGGACCATCCGATTGGATCGTCAAAATAACGAGTTAAATACAAAATATGGCCAGAGGGGTTGCTTGGCCCGGATTAAACTACGGGTGTGACATAGCTCGAGACAGTACCAAAACCAAATTCCCTCTAGGTTCTTCTTTTGTTCGAACAACGAGACCGAAGATATTGCTCCCGGCCAAATTGGTCCAATCTGGTATGGATTGTCCTTCTTCGAGGAGGTAGGATGCCTCCTTTTCTAGTATATAGCGATCACTAAGGACCTTTAAGCTAGGTACCGGGATGTCCTTCTCCTTGAGGTAATAAGGCTCGGGAAAGTCGTAGTAGGGAAGTCGTCCCCTCGTTTTAGGAAGCCGACCTTTTAGGGTATAAGGAAAAGGCTTGTTGGAGCGGATTTGTGTATGGTGTAGTCCTCCTAGTTTGAATCTCCCACTTAGCTTGGGCTATTTCCTTAACAGTAGGTTGATAGCCTAACCCGAACTTATAATTGTTGGTGGGTTTAAGGGGTGGAAAGTTAGGGCAGTATGCCCTCCCGCTCGCAGCTAGACTTGGAAAATACCCCTTCTTCTTTAGCATCGAGTGGACGCTAGGATTGCCATAAGGAATAAAATTGCAAGGTGCTTCATCTTTGCCCTAAGTAGTGATAGTCTTAAACCCATAAAGCTCCACATCATCGGCGTCGTGTTCAATTTCGACAACAGATTCTTTGGAGGTGATGGTCGCATAAAGATTGTCCCCATTGATGGTTACAACCTGACCTTTGGTGATCATCTTGACTTTCGGTTGCGAGTGTAGAGGGCATTGTCCGATGGTCATGTAACAAAGGACATCCTAAGAGAAGGTTAAAGGTAGTTGGAATGTCTAGGACTTGGAAGTCAATTTTCTTCACTATAGTCCCATATTGATTGGTAAAGTCACCGTCCTCAAGACTGTCCTTTTAGAATTATCATATGCTCGCGAGATGAACAATCTGTTTAAACAGTTATTGCTCTCTAATGCCCAACTTTTTGGTGGTCCTCCGAGGATAAACGTTCACAGCAAATCCGTTGTCTACTAAGGTTAGGGGAACGAACTTGTTGATGCAAGTTATAGTTAAGGACATTGTCATGTGAAATGCCTTCTTCAGGGAGATCTTTCTTGTCAAAGGTAATGGTTCCATCCCCATTATTAACCAATCCTACTACTTCCTCGAGGCATGGTTTCGGAAGAGACCTCTATTTTGCTTAAGGCATGCTTATGCTTTTAGAAAGCGAGATATGAGTTGCCAAATAGAGATATCATCTTTAAGTTTTTGAAGTCTGTTTTAGGATTAGGTCTTCTTCTATAGCAACTTCGGGTTCTTTTGGGGCTTCCTAAGTCTGTTATAGACCCACGAGTGCATTATGTCATCCGGATCGAGTAAGGAATTGGATTTTTGGACTCTTTGGTTCTCTCTAAAAGTCTTCTTCTTCTAAGGGTGGTGTGTCCCAAAAGTTATCATCACTATCATCTTTGGTTTCGTACACGTCTTCTTCATTGCTTACCCACATTCCATGGACTTAAGGTCTAAAGAAGGCAAGTTAGGAAGTGGTTTGGACTCATTGATGTCTTGAATGAAGACAGATGGGTCCCACTGACTGGAATGGGTTCGAGAGAACATATCTAAAGTACCGCTAGAGGGATTCTTATTGTTGCTTAGCTTCTAGGTGACCTTAGGGAGAGGGAGTTGACCACTGGGGAACATGATCTCCAATTTATTCTCGAATGTTCAACATTGCTTGGTGTCGTGTCCTCGTGCACGATGGTATTTCTGAGAATTCTACTGCATCCCAATTTTTTTACTATTTCGCGATTTCGATTCTCGCTCTTACAAGTGGCAATTCTATTTTCTCTTTAGCCAACAGGTAGTCAAGGGCTTGAGCATAAATGGTATCAATTGGAGTGTAGTCATTATACCTGTTAAGGGCATTGACATCTGCACCCCTGCCGATATTGCCTTGGTCGGAGGTTTTCTTATCCTTAGACTTGTAATTGCCTTTGTATCCGATCACGCATTTTGTGGTTGTGCTAGACAATTCTTCTTCTATCATCATGTCGACATCTCTAAGGGCTGAGAAACTCATGAATGGTAGGAATTTGAGATGTTGAAGGTACATCAAGATGATCCGTACTTGATCCTTCTCGGAAGGTCAATCTACCATGTGGGCAACCTTTACCCTCCATCCGGTGAAAAAGTCCGTAAAGCTTTCTTTCTCACCTTGCTTAATCAACTCTAAGTCTCTTAGTGTGACAGTAAATCGGTTTTATAGGAGTATTGGTGTAGGAACTCTTTACACGAATCATTCCAATTGGTGACCTTGCGTGGGTCAACCGCGTCATACCACTTCATTACGTCACTATCGAAAGTCCAAGGAAAGATGATGTGGTGTCTTCGGGTATGTTCTTAAGAGTCATTGCTTCTAAGAAGTTGCGAACATGGTGATGGGGATTCTCGGAACCTCGAAATTGGATGTTGGCCATGGTGAACTTAGGGGGTAGCTTCCTTTGGGGATTGAAGTGAATCCCTTATGATCAAAGTAATGATTGATGAACATGGATGACTCCCTTAACATTTGTTCTATTTGATATATACGTGGATCAAACTTGTGTTTATGTTTGGGACTCGCTCGGAAGAGATGGATTAGGTGGAGGACCTCCTCTTACTTCTTCTTTTCCTTCACCATCATTATTATTATCCTCAATAGTCTTTAGGATAGCTTTAAGAGTGTCTTATATAGATTTTATCTTCTTATCTTGAACCTCAATTCGGGCTTCCAACTTGGTCGAGGATTCATTGAGCAAGGTGACAAAAGGAGATTGTTATGATGTTTTGGTCATTGGAGGGAATTGTTTTTCGGTATTGTCTTACGATGAAAAATGGACTGAACCAGGTGTGGTATACACCGAGGTGGGTCTCACTGGTGTAGACCAGTGATGTAGAACGAGGAGAAGATGTACCGGACTCCTTGCTAAGGCGTTCTAACCTTTTGAAGCTCGGATTATGACGAAAACCAATGGGAGTAGACTTCCCTATTCTACAGCCCAAATGATAATGCTTAGGACCATGTGAAGAAACACCGACTTTTGGGAGGAAGAGGCACAAGCACGAGACCCGAAAGAAACTAAGGGTGTGTTTGGTTGCGAGGAAAATAATTTTCGTGGGAAAATGAATTTCCAAGGAAAATCATTTTCCACCCATATTTTCCTTTGTTTGGTAGAAGAAAAATAATTTTCTCAAATAATTAAATGTAAAAACCAACCATAAAAACTCCATAAATATGAAAAAAAAAGTAAATAACTAATTCAACTTCAAAACCCTTATATATATATATATATATATATATATATATATATATATATATATATATATATATATAGGGAAGGGTTCAAGTAAGCACCCCCTATAGGTAAGCACCAAACAATAGGTAAGCACTTCTAATCTTGACCCTTCAATCTTAATCCAACGGTCGACATTAATCAGCCATTATTAACAATTAAAAAAAAAAGAAAAATATCAAAAAAATTCGGGGGTTAGTTTCAATTTCATCGACATTTCTCATAGTTCCAGTGCACTCTCTCTCTCTCTACCTCTCGCATCCCCTCCCTCTCTCTCTCTACCTCTCGCTGCCGGCGGTAACTTCTCCATCGCCGGCACCCGCCTCCGCTCGCCGCTGGTGACGGTCGTCCACTCACCGGCACCCAATCCGTTGCCCCAACTCCGGCGAGATTTCAGCCCGGGTCACGAGTAACGTAGGTTCCATTGCTCGAAAATTGCGGCCACTTGGACTTGTCATCATGGCTACATTGCACGAAAATTGCAGCACCAACACCGAGGGTCTCACTGTTTTCGCCGGAAAAGAGCTTGCCGACTTCGTCAATGCCGAAACCGAAAGTAAGAATATATTTTTCCTGTAAAAAGTTAAAGTGGGGGTGGGGGGACTTGTGTGTTTTTATTTATATTAATTCAATTGGTTTTATGGATTATTACTTTTGGTTAGTTGAATTGGTTTTATAGATTTAGTGATAGTTAAATAGGTTTTATGGAGATTCAAGCTAATAGTGACTAAGTTGTTAAGTGTAGTTATGGTATATGTTCATCTTCACTCTTGCTTTCACGAGTATTAGTTTGTCATAGTGATTATATTGAGTGATGTTGCTTTTAGATCGGATGTCCTCTATTTGGCAAAATTTAGAGTATATGTTAATTTTGCTCTCTTGCTATAACAATAGATTAGGGACTTTTGTAGATGATATGGAAGCGATGCTGAATTTATAGTGTTAATTTTTAGTTCATTACTTTTGTAGATGATATGGAAGCAACTCGAAAAAGGGTGAACAACATTGCACACCTAAAAATGGAAAAGTCCTACACCTGTAATCAAAGAGTGGATACCCTTATGTGAGGACGAGTTGAAACCGAAGGAAGGATTAGAGTTTGCCAACTTGGAAGAATGTGAGAAATTCTATAAATCTTATGCTCATCGTGTTGGTTTTAGTATTCGGAAATGGTCATCTAAGAAGGATAAGGAAGGTGTTGAAAAGTATAAGTATTTTGTGTGTTCTAAACAAGGTTTTAGAAGAGCTTCTACTAATCCAAATCCCAATCGAAGAATGAAGTTGACTAGGGAAGGATGTAATGCAATGATTGGTTATAAAAGAACAAAAAATGGAGCATATGTGCTTTTTAAGTTTCATGAAGGCCATACACATTTACTTGCCACTCCAAGGAAACATCATATGTTAAATTCTAATAGATGCGTAAATAGTGTGCATAGGACTTTATTCAAGTCACTCACTTGTGCTAATATTGGTCCTTCTAAAGCTCACCGCATCATTAAGGAGCATGTAGGCGGTTTTGAAAATGTTGGATGTAGTAAATAAGATTTGAAAAACTTTCGGACGAGACTTAAAAACATTTATCAAGGATTCCGATGCCCAAATGTTTATTGAGAATTTTAAGAGGAAGCAAGGCATTCATCCATCCTTTTATTTTGCCTATGAGTTAGAAGTTGATGGTACACTCAAACATGTGTTTTGGGCGGATACTATTGCGAGACCGAATTATTCGCTATATGGTAATGTTGTCTCTTTTGATACAACATATGACACTAATCGATACAAAATGATATTTGCCCCATTCACGGGGTTAGATAACCATAGGTTATGTGTTACATTTGGGGCTGCATTCTTGGGGGATGAAAAAGCAGAATCATTTATGTGGTTGTTTGATAAGTTTTTGGATGCAATGGGGGTCACATGCTTGTTTGTATTATTACCGATCAAGATCCTGCAATGAAAGTGGCAATTGAAGCAAAATTCCCTTCAATTACTCATAGATTTTGCATTTGGCATATAATGAGAAAATTGTCCGAGAAGGGGGATTTTCTTTGAATAGTAACAATGATTTTCTTGCTCGATTTAAGTCATGTGTGTACAATTCAGAGAATCCAATAGAATTTGAAGAAAGGTGGCAAATTGTTATTTAAGATTTTGGATTGCAAAATAATACATGGTTGTCTCATTTGTATGATATTCGAGAATGGTGGATATCTGCATATTTTAGGGATTTATTTTTAGGAGAAGTGTTGAGGACAACATCAAGATCCGAAAGTGAATTGATTTTTAGTGATTTCACCAATCCACACTTGAGTTTGGTTGAGTTACGGATGCGATTTGAGAGTGCATTGGAGCTGCAAAGACATGGGCGATTACAGGCGGATAATAATATTTCTACTTAAGTGCCTATATTGAAGACCAACAAAGATTTGGAGAAGCATGCAGGTGAAATCTTTACTTATGCTAATTTTTATAAGTTTCAAGCTTAGTTTTGGAATGCATTTATGGATTGTGAGATTGAGGATAACCAAGTAATGGATGAGGGGCAAATACTTATTATAGCGAGATAATAGTCGAAACAAGGCTTTGAAAAGGCAAGTTATATATGACCCCTCCTCTCATGTGGCATATTGCTCATGTAAGATGTTTAAATGTGGAGGTATTCCTTGTTGCCACATTTTATGTGTTTTGAAGGGAAAGTCCTTGCGTGAATTGCCTTCCTATTATAATTTAAACCGACGGACTAAAATGCCTAGGCAAGCAAACCAAATTTTCATGTGGACGACATCCTTTTACAGGGACACTCTCAAATGGACCGTGAAGATAGGAAAATTTCAAGAAATTGGTTAGATTTATTTGATTGCATGCAAGTTGCTTGGTAGAGACCTTGAAAAGCTCGCAATTGTTGGCAATGGAATTCAAAATATTATGAAGGAGGTGAAGGAGTTGGGTGGTGATACAAGTGAAAGCAAAATAAGTGAGTTGGAATCGTTTATTGGATCAAGTGCTCCCGAGCAAATTGACATTCTTCCGCCTAAATAATGTAACACTAAAGGAAGCGGTAAACGGATTAAAGGTGGAAAAGAGAAGGCAATGGAGCAACAAGCGAAACGATTGAGACTTTGTAAAACTTGTGGACAACACGCTCACCATGATAGTCGTAATTGTCCTACAAGGACATTTTCCTAACTTACGGTAAAAAATCGTTATGTTATTTGTAATCTTTGATAATATAATTTTTCCATACTCTAATTGTTTGAATGTTTTTAAGGTCAACTGAAGATGTGTTGGTGTGTGTGTGTTCGATTACAAGGGGGAACTTTGAAGATTGCCGAAGACTAGTCATGTTCCTTAACTTATAGGTGTATTTTTTTCATTTGATTCGAATGTCAACAATGGTTGATTCAAATGTAATCCTTTTATCATTTGATTCGAATGTAAACAATGTTGTAGCTACTCAATTTTATCTTCTTGAAAATCTTGACTATTTTGCATGAATATTCGAGTCATTTGTTAATGTTTAGCAAAAGTATACAGCCATTATGAACGAATATGCCATATTGAGCTTACTAAATTTGTTTCGGGTAATTTCATGCTATCTTGAGCTTTTTGAATTTTTTCATACCATATTGAGCTTTCGAATTTATTTCGGTGACTCATGAATTTATTTGAAGCTAACAACGTGCGTAAAAGTTGGTGGTAGTTCAACTTGAGGTCGTTAGGGCCTTGGACAAGTGTAATACATAGGCAAGGATGCTAATCAATGAAGAGAATGACTATCCAAGCTTGAACATAAAATTCAGCATATTGAGTTCTTAGTTCCGAGTAGAATTTCTTATTTTTGGAATAATTTTTGTATTTTTATTTGATGTCCGAAGCAAATTATTAGTTGCAAACAGCCCATGTGGGATTCGAACCCACATCTTTGTGTTATTACACATTGCTCTACCTTTAAGCGAATAGGCTTACACATCTATGCACTATTTTACCAGATCGTGTTCAAAAGAATCGAACTTGAAGCTACTAAGGTCTTGGATAAGTGTAATATGTAGGAAAGGATGCTAATCAATAAAGAGAATGACTAGTCAAGCTTGAACATAAAATTTAGTATATTGAGTATATTGAGTTCTTAGTTCCTGCTGAATTTTTTATTTTTGAACAATTTTTGCATTTTTATTTGATGTTTTAAGGAAATTCTTAGTCGAAAATAGCCTATGTGGGATTTGAACCCACATCTTTGTGTTATTACACATTGCTCTACCGATTAAGCTAATAGGCTTGCACATCTATGTGAAAAAAAAAACTTAATTCTACAAATTTATGCCGGTTAGTTTTTATTCCATGTAAATATTTTCACCATTGGTACTGATATGTAATATAGCCAACTCATAATGAACGAAATGTTGTTTGCTTTATGTTGTGAAAAATGTGAAAGTTGGTAAGGAAAGTACAAGGATTAGTTTACTTGGAAAGTCCAGGAAATGGTAGAATCAATAGATTACATTAAGTCTGTTTACTCCATTTTACGTTGCATTGTTTCAATTGTTTGCCTTCTGTTGCATTGTTTTGCCTAACTTCACATAGATGTTATTTCATGTAGGAGATGAGTTTACCTAACTTCAGCTAAGGTCTAACAAGACCATATCATGTAGGAGATGTTATTTGCTCCTGGGACGAGAGGATTAAGAAATAGAGCTCGAGCAGTTTTTGTTGGTCATATTTGAGTTTGCAAGTTAACGAGACCGAAAGATGCTATGGCAAACATACATCAAGAGGGTGTGCAACTTTGTGAATTTTGGCACAAGAGCAAGAACTAAGTTGTTCGTGTTGTTCTTGCACCTGGAAGAAGTGTCGTGCGGTTAGCGAGACGTACACATTAAGCACGCAAAGAAACAAGCGAGATCACAACCACCAGAAAGAATTTGACATAATCTACACCTTTCACGCAGCCTACCACACTCTAAACAAAAGTATAAGCCAACACCATAGATCACAATCATAGCTGAAAACAAGGAGAACTATAGTGCAAAACAATCATCACAATTCGGCATTCGGATGAAACATATATTTACCAAGATAATCACTACAGATTTACGCAATTTGGCATGGTTCAATATACACCCACCAAGCACATCATTTCCTCAATCGAATCTAACGAATCGGGATGATTCCACTTGAAGTAATGTAATCCACTAATCAACTACAAGGCACAAATCAAGATGATTCTCGAACAATACACCGATTCTCGAACAATAAACCGAAGTAGTGCAATCTACAAATCGGGATGATTCCTGAACAGATCGGACTTTATATAAACAAGCACATCATTTCCTCAATTGAATCGACGATGAAATACAACCAATTAGAAATACATGTATGGCAAAAGGTTTGTTGCTCCATTCAATAAAGCTGATTAAATTAGTCGAGAAAAGAGCTCTACAGATCAACCCTACTCTAAGATCAATTCAACCCTAATCAATAAACTTATATGGCTATTGTTTTTAAGGTGATTAATTGAACAATTGTGATTGAAGATGTTCGGAAAAAATTACCTCGACAAAATTGTGGAATTTGGGGAAAAACCCTAATTTCCCCTTCCATTGAAATGGAGAATCGCAGAATGAATTTTCGTCGGAGAATAGTGACATGTTGCTGGTGACGAGAGAAAGGGGAAGGTTTCAGGTGCTGGAGCCGAGGAACAAGAGAGATGGGAGGCACGAGAATCGGAAGCGAGTCCGAGAGAGAAGAGGGAGTCTGCGGCAGATTGTGTGCCACGAGTGGATGCGATTTGGCGGAGTTGGGGCGACATATTGGGTGCCGGCGAGTGGACAAACGTCACCGGCGGCGAGCGGAGGCGGGTGCCGGCGATGGAGAAGTTACCGCCGGCGGTGAGAGGTAGAGAGAGAGAGGAGGGGATGCGAGAGGTAGAGAGAGAGAGAGAGAGAGTGCACTGGAACTATGAGAAATGTCGATGAAATTGAAACCGACCCCCGAATTTTTTTGATATTTTTCCTTTTTTTAATTGTTAATAATGGCTTATTAATGTAGACCGTTGGATTAAGATTGAAGGGTCAAGATTAGAAGTGCTTACCTATTGTTTGGTGCTTACCTATAGGAGGGTGCTTACTTGAAACCTTCCATATATATATATATATATATATATATATATATATAAATGTTGAGCACCTAAATTTGATAAGTTTGTACATCTCCCTATGATCAAACTTTTCCATATATAAAATAATAGAAATTAAAAAAATAAACAAATATTGTAAAAATTATTTTTTATCTATGAACTTTACAACAAAAAAGGAAAAAGACAAGGACAAAACTTGGAAAAAGAAACTGAAGGTTGCAAAGTAAGAGAAGTTTAGAACTTGAACTCCCATTGATAAGACTTTGTTTTCCCTTGATTGAGATAGAGGAAAATTAATTTCCTTCCTCATAAAAAGAAATTTATTTTCCCTTGATTGAGGAAATTATTTTCCCCAGAAAATATTTATCCACCACTTATGCTACCGGACGGCGGAAAATAGAATGATAATTTTCCGAGAATATATTTTCCATTGAAACAAACACATCCTAAGAATGCCTTTTATTTGGATACACATACAAAATGCAAAACAAATGAAATGAAATGTAATGATGCTCATGCCCTAATTTGGGATGATTTTGTTGATTTGGTTAATGCATACTTGGAATGCATAAATGATTATTCCTAATTGAAGAAGGATTTGTTTTTCCTAAATGAAAATGCCAAATGTAAAATCGGACCCACCTAATTTGGGATGCACTTATTTTGGCTAAATGAAAAATGAAAAATGGAAAATGGACTTACCTAATTTGAGATGAATTTATTTTGGCTAAATGAAAAATAAAATTGCAAAATGGACTCACCTTATTGGAGATGAATTTATTTTGGGTAAATGAAAAATAAAATGGACTCACCTAATTTGAGATGAATTTATTTGGCTAAATAAGAAATAAAAAATACAACATCTAATTTGAGATGAATTTATTTTGGCTAATGAAAAATAAAAAATGTAAATGAATTCACCTAATTTTAGATGAATTTATTTTGGCTAATGAAAAATGGAAAAGCAAAATGGAATGTAGAAAATAAAAAGTCAAAATCCTAAAACAGATCGATCGATCGAAGAGATAGAAGGGGTCCTTAGTAGAACTCTTACGGACTGACTGGCGAGTGGCTGCTGAAACCTAGATTGTCTAAACTAAGATGAATTTTAGGATGACTCATAAATGCAATTAATGGACTGACCTAAAAAAAAAAAAAAGAGAAAGGTAATTTTTTGACTTTTGCCTAAAATGCAAATAATGGACCAACTCAAAGAAATTAATTATGGTACTTTATTTGTACCCATGTAAGGGCTAATAAGCACTCCTCACCTAACCTAACCTAACCTAAAGGCTCACAAGTAGAAGATTAAAAACTAAAAATAACCACACTCATCCAAGCATGCAAAATAAAGATACAAGAGACCACCTAAACAACCAAGGGTCTATGGTCAAAAGAGGGATTAAAGTAGGTAGGATACATGGTGTCTCATAGTTCGAGCATTTAGTCCTCCGTGGGGTGCACGATAGGAAAAGCATGAATCCTTAGTGCCAAACAAGAGGGCGAGCTATGAGGTAAGAGGTACCACCTCCACGACAATCGAGCCTAGTTGCGCTCGTCTGAGTTAGCGATTCGAACCTCTTCTAAAAATTGTTCTTAAAAAGGTAAAGTCTAAATGTCAAACAATATTAAAAATAACTATGTTCGAGGTTGCCTAAATGCGGGATGCCTAATGCAAATACATTACGAATACTCACAACTCAAACTTTCAAGTTTCGCCCTCTTAATAAGTGATGATCTCCAATGGAGTCACCACTGTAGGAACCACGGGCCCCGGGCCGAAGCCGAGTCCCGAGCTTCCCCACGAATTGGGCGGGATTTTTCTCTTTTGAAGATGGAAATGATTTGATTTTTGAAAGGTCATAGTTTTTGAAAGTGGGGATGAATCTCTTATTAGGATTTCTAAGTTTTATAATCTAATTTAAAATAAATTAAGTAAAATTAAATGGCGGTTTTATTAATCACTTTATTTTAGGAATTATTTTTAGAAACCCGAATATTATTTCACAACTAAAAATAAAACAAATTAGGGTTAATTTCGTTACGCCATAGGGCTTTTGGGCCAAACCGAGTGTGAAAACACGACTTGGACCGAAACTTCACTATTAACCATCCAAAGCCGGCGAGAGCCTGTCTAGTATGGTGGCGGCGCCGGGCGGGGTTGTGATTGAGGTGATTAATCTCGGTCCTTGGCACTGACTGTCGGATCTAAAAACCCTTTTTTGGTTATTTTTCGATCGGAAAAGGCGAGAAACAAATTAGGAGAAATAAATAAGAAAACAAAGTTGCCGATCGGTTTAAGAACGAAAACTAACAAGAATAAAATAAAGAAATACTCTTCCATATGGGAAAACTAAGCTTGGAAGAGGTCTAAAATTGACTCCATCGGTCTAGAACCAAAAATCCAGATTCGGGGCGATGGTACAAAACGTAGGGATAAGCCCTTCCATTCCGCTCATCAAAAGACGATCTTTACTAATTTGAGAGGTGAGTTTATATAACGCATTAAAAATAGATACACAGCATAATACAATGTGAAATTCAAAGAAATCAAAGCATGCTAACGAAAGCGATAAAAAGAAAACATAAAAGCAATAAACGAAATCAATAAAGAAATGAAAAGAAAAAAAGTAAAAGAAAACGAAAACGGAAATTAAAAATATTACATGGGGCGAGGATGAATTAAACGCCATTGCATCTTTCTCCACAATACTGAAAATGATAAATAATTTAATTAAATACACGATGGTTTGAAGGCCGATTTGGGGCCCTCAAGTTGTCCCACTCTCTGTTTTGGATCTCGAAATGAATCCGAGGACGGTGATTAGATGAGGATTTTTTCGAGTTTTTGTGAAGGTAAGTTGGAAGAAGTGCGTGGTTGATGGAATATTAGGGTTCGGATGCTTGTAGAGTAGGGATGATTAGTCGAAGGGAGACCAAGAGATCGGAATAAGCGAATATTCAATAGCTCTTAATCGGACTTTAGCAAAATAATGAATAGGAAAAAGCCATCTCCCAAATGAGAGTCTAAGCTCTCTATTTATAGGAAATGATTAGGTCACAAATGACATACGGTTTAGGCTTAAACAATTGATCGAAATGAGTAGAAACCAGGTTGAGAAAATCACAAAAATCGAACCAAAATCAAGATTGAATTGGACCCCAGGATTCGAGCCAAGGTGCATAGCGCAGGACACTAAACGGTGTTGTATGGTTCTTCGCTTCCTTATGTGTTGTAGCTAAACTCGAGCAAAAACACCGTTTGGGGAGAATCCCCTCAAACGCGGTGCCGATCATAAGTGACGTCGTTTTTGTAAAAGGAAGCTCTATGTCTTGGCAAGATATTTGGAGCCAAATGTAGCGTTTTGGTGATTCGACCATGAAACGCGGCGCCGGCCACGACGACGTCATACGGATGATTTTAGCTTCATGTCTCGGTTGGATGCCGATGATGAAACGTGGTTTTTTAGCATTGAAAGGCTCGTGTGCGGCGTCGGCCACCGTTGACTCTGGAGCTTTGACCGGGTTTGGACCGTCTCGAAGAAAATGAATTTTGGGTCGACCCAAGGCAAAAAGTTTATTTTTTGGTGCTAAAGGGTTTTTGTGGTTTAATGACTTCCGTCACGCCAATCGTGATACCGTCCATGATCCAAATCCACAAATAGGATTGAGATTTCATCATTAGGCCTATAAAATAAAGTACATAAATAAAAGAGATAAGGATGACACGTTTTAGGTGTCTACAAGAGCATAGAGTGAAGGTGGAAAAACCAGAATTGCTCATGTTATTTTTTGTTTGTTGATCGACTTTTAATTACGGTTCAATGAAAAAGTCATAATAATAGAGCATCTATTACCGCAATTCTTTCATCGTAATTAAAAGTGAACATATCCACTTATAACGACGGATCAATTAAAAAACCGTAATAATAGGTGTAATTAAAAACTTCTTATTTACAAACATGTCACCATCTTATTTTTTATAATTATTTTATTATTAAATTTAAAAAAATCCAAAATAAAATATCATTGTACAAAATTTATAAATCCGTGGTTAGCGGCACAAAAGAAATCTAGGAGAGAGAGTTTGGGCGATACACCTAAAAGAAAAAAAGAAAAAAAAAGGAGTATTTTGTGGGGCCTGAATGTCTAATGTTCTACTCATCACTAGCAGCCGAATCATCACATCAGATTCAGAAGGCTGAGCAGCCGGTGCTATAAATACCCTCCCCTTCAGTTCCTGCCCACGAGAATCCCGACGTCATCTCTCCCTCCCTCCCCACACCTCTCTCCTATCTTAGTCGTACGCTCTTCCAACGGCGGGAAACCGATTGTTTGGGCAAAATCCCAAATTTCCCCTTTCTCTCTCATTCCCAAAAGCCAATCCTCAAAACCCTAGTCTTCAATCACCCCCATCATAGAGAGAGGGAGAGAGAGGAGAGAGAGAGAGAGAGAGAGAGAGAGAGAGAGAGAGAGAGAGAGAGAGAGAGGGAGGGAGGCGTGTCGCGGCGTGGCGTCCTTGTTTGTCTGTTTTTGGGTTTTCTCTCTCCTCCTCCATCAATGGCGATTCCGAGCTCCCAGACCTTGATTGAGGGCAGCCATGGCGACGAAGTTTCAGAAGAGCTTCCAGATTCGCAGAAATCTCAACCTCCTCCTGACGACATCGACGGCCATTACTCCGGTACTCCGGTTAAGTTTCTCCCTCTTCGCCATGTCTATTCCGCCACCTCTCCTTGCGTCAGCGCTAGTGGTTCCTCCAATGTTGTATCCAAGAAGGTCAGGGCTCGAAAGCTCGCCCTAATTGAGACATCTTTGGAGGATTTTCAGCAGGAGGAAGGGCTGGAAGAAGTTGCGGAGGAGAAGAAGAATGGGTCCCACTCGCCTGGGGTTATAAGGGTGTATTCTCGCCGGCGGCAGAAGGAGCCACTTTTCGACTCGTTGGTGGAGAGGTTTGAGGGTGAGGAGGCTGCTAAAGAAGTGGCGGAAGAGGCGGTGAAGCCGGAGCCTGTAGATGAGGGTTTTGTTGTTGGTGGGGAGTTGGGGTTTTCGAACAAGAAGAGGCGAATTGGAAGCTCCGAGCTTGTAAAATTGGGGGTTGATTCCACTGTTCTTTGTTCGCTTAATGGCCCCAGGTTGAGGGAATCACGCTTCCAGTACAATGTGGGTAAGAACAAAGTGGGAAATGGGAAGAAAAAGAAACGTAATTCTTCGGACGATCATTCAAATCGGGATGATTGGCGGGCAAAGAAATGGTTTCAGTACGTCCTCTCCTCTTTGGAAAGTGAAGTTTGGTGAATGTTATCATGTTTCTGGTGGTTTTCGTGTGGGAATGACGTGAATTTCTTTTCTGAATGCAGGTTGGCTTTTGACGGTGTCGATCCAATGTCATTTGCTGGATTGAAATGCAAGGCAAGTTCTTAGTCGGGAATGAACTGTGGTGTTCCTTTGTTGAATCAAATACATCAAACTGTGTTGTTTTAAAACGTAATATTGTGGTAATTGCAGGTTTACTGGCCACTGGACAATGCTTGGTATAAAGCATCCATTATTTCGTACGATTCAGAGTCTAAGCGCCACAGTGTATGGCTTTCTTATTTATTTTTATGCTTTATTGGCTGATTTGTTCATTGGCTCATGCTGTTTCTAAAAACAACTGTAATGAATTGAAATGCAGCTGAAGTACGAAGATGGGGATGAAGAAGAACTCATTTTGTCAGATGAACAAATTAAATTTCATATATCTAACGATGAAATGAAAAAGTTGAACCTCAGAGGTAATACATGTATGAATGATGATCCTGATTATAGTCAGTTGATTGGGCTGGCTGCTACCGTGGATGAAAGCCGAGAACTTGAGCCTGGGGATATCATTTGGGCGAAACTTACTGGTAAATAAGCTCTTGGCTTTTGCTGGGCTGGAAACTTTGGAATGCAAATGTTTGGCAACCGGAATATGAGGTTAAGTGATATAAAGGCAGACAAGTGTGCTTTTGTGTATTTAAGGGGGACTAATGGTTAGAATATGACTTGCTTGCAAATTGAGAGCTTCTATCAATTAGGTGGTTTTTAAATCTTGCCAAAAATAAACGAAGAATACGACTTGGTTTGAAATTATGATTTTAAGCTTGAATTTGAAGTGTGGCATTCTATCATCTGTTACCGGTATCCTCTAAAATTCGATGTGCATGTCACAGTCCTGTCCAGCTTTTTAAAATTTTTTTTTAAATTTTAATAATCAGTTTTGACTAATATGAGTAAACAACTATCTTGTCCAGATAAAAGTTTATGAGTTGCCAAACTAACTGCCATTTGATACTAATGCTGAAGGGCATGCGATGTGGCCAGCAGTTATTATGGATGAATCACTTGTCAGTGACCGGAAAGGATTGAATAAAAACTCTGCGGGCCAGTCAGTTCCTGTGCAGTTCTTTGGAACTCATGATTTTGCAAGGTTGGATTACACCGTAAACTCTAGTGACGAGAATATTCTTTGATTGTTTGTACTTATTTTACACTTTTCTTTGGTGATTTGGTTCAAGACTTGTGCATTCGCTAATTACTTCCTGGAGACATTCAGGATACAGGTCAAACAGATTGTATCTTTTGTGAAAGGATTGGTTTCTTGTTTCCATTTAAAGTGCAAGACCTCAAGGTTCCTACTGAAGCTTAAAAGAAGCGAAAATGTAAGCTTACTTCCATTCCCTGGAGTAGGGATAGCAAAATTCAAATCCGGATTTCTCAGTGTACTTATGGATGATATGTAATTTAAGTTAACAGAAACATATCTCTTTATAAAATAAGGGCCTTTTAGTATTTCTTCCATGAATATCATTTGTCAATAACCCCTGATATTTCCTTATCTTGCTTGGTTGATTTAGATATGTACTCATATTAGTCAACCTTATTTTGCTTACTTGATTTAGATATGTACTGACATTGATCATTCTTCTTCTTCTTTTTTACCCCGCTATACTATCCCGTGTTTGGATTGTACCTTGATTGCATCAATTGATTAGGATGATATAGTTAAGTACAACATTTCACAGTGTGGATCGTACCTTAGCAGGCTAGGAAGGTAAAGGGAGATCGAGATGTAAACGTCTTATTGTTGCAAGGCAGTGGGGGCGATGATAGCTAATTGATCGTTACAACAGTATGAATCCTATCTGCTCGTAAAAAGCACACTGGGAATCCAATGCAAGAACGTTCTTGAACTTTGGTTTAACATTATTATCTGGAATGATAGGTAAACAGAAGATATCAATAATAACAAACCAAAACTAGGGAAGGAAATTCTATCCATAGGTGATGATACCTTCTTCATTGGATTTGAAGTAATGGATGTACTGGAAATGGATATGAGTGGGTATATTGCAAATGATCTTTTATCCATTTATCCACCTAATGCATTTCTATACCCATTTATTTCTAATAATATCATGTGCCTACCTTATTCTCTAGACAAAGAAGCTTGATTCACCAGTAAGATCTCTCATCAAATAGGCATTAAACAACAGTAAATTTCATTGTAACTTGGTTGGATTATGTTCATAGCTTAGTCCTCCTGAAAAGGAAAGAAAAGAAACTTGCATATAATCGTAATTTTAAATATATGAGAAAACTAGTCCGACGTTTAATTATTCCCTCACACGATGGACATAGATGGACGGGATGGATACAAAGTAAACAGACTAGATATTTGCGATCCCTAATCACAATATCTAGCAAGACACTAGAGTTTAGGTGGTAGAGCTCTTACACAATGTGTTTGAGGGAGTTATTTGCGATACATGCCTATGGTCCTATCCTATTGTTGCTACACTGCTACTTCTAGCCCATCACCTAATTTGGATGAGTTAAGGGCACCTCTGACCCATTTTTAGAAATTAATTCATAAATGTGCAAACAGTCTTTACAGTTGGTTTGCAATAAAGATGGGTAAGAAGCGACCCTTGAACCCATCCCACATTGGATTCATGGGCTAGAGGCAGCTTCAGTGGAGGTATAGAGACCCAAAGGCTGACACCACAAATAATTCCCTTGGCCATGTGGTGTAGGAGCTTTCTCACTTAAGCTCCCTCCTGTTGTTGGACTTTTGGTTTGATATGGGTGATGTCATTGAATATCTTTGTTTTCTTAGGGTTAGTATGGCCTTTTGAAATATGGCTTCTGTTTTTGTCTCAACTATTGCCGTCAATAATGGACTTTTCCCTTAGTGCATAGTCAGTTTATGCTTGGGCTAGTTGTCAGCTTTTGAGAGCCGGATCTTGGTTCAGATTACATTTTTGTCTGTTCAGGTTCTCTATTTTTCTTTCCTTTCACAACTCAACTCATGAAACAATTGTTTCACTGTTGGATCTGATAAGGTAACTGAATAATTGGAGGCTGTAACTTTCAACCGGTGTTGTCTTGACGAATTGTGAGACTAAAATCTAATATTTCTTGGAGGGTACAGAATTGGATTCTTTGTGCAATGGCAGCTTTGTGGTTCTGATTTTTGTTCTCTTAGGGTAGATCAATCTGTTGCACATCTTCGACATCTAGAATTGCATAGTGGTTCTTTCACGGATTTTCAGATTTAGCTTTATACAGTCCTGAGCGTCCTTAATTTTGCCAGTAAGTATTTATTCTGTTTAAATACCTCTGTTCTGTCATTGCTCTGTGTATCTATGTCAATAAACATAATTTCTTATTTTATTATTGATTGTTTTGTCTGCTTTATTTATTCTGTGATTGCATTTTCTGGATTTATAAAATCTTATCAGTGAGAAGCCTCTGAACATAATAAGCAGAAACTAGTTATGTTTGGCATGTCTTCGGTGACATCTGAAATTAATATGTACTGTTAGTATCTCTACTTTTTGGATAGCTAAAATACTCATATTCTGGGCTATTTTTCCGACATGGATATTAGTACTATGCTGACTAAGCAAATTGTCTTTTAAACTGTCTTGTGCTTCCTTTGTATGTAGCCCCACACAACTTAGGTGTAAAGGTGCTATATCTACCCCCTGCCCATGGGTGGGATTGGGTTATGGATTTGGATTTGAATGTGTAGCTGTGTGGTGGTAGGAACCAATGCATTTTGTAGAATTGCTAGAAAATTATTGAAGGATAGTGAAATGCAGAGAGGGAAGAATAGTCTTCTGTTGTTTAGTTAAGAATTATTTTGGACATTAACCTTTGTCATTTTGTTTATGTGGACAAATAGTTTGTAAAATGTTTTCCTGTCCTTTGGCTTCACAGAACACATTTGCCCTCTAAAAAGTGTTCTTAGGAATTTCCTCAGGAAAAAAAAGGAAAGAGAACTTATTCGTTTTACAATCTCTTGATAGGGTTTATATCTTTGTGATATATGTTATACTATGTTCTTCCATTTCCCTCCCCCACCCGGTCATGACTCATGGCAGTTCCATGCTGTGGTGTTTGGACTTGCAGCCTTTGTTTGGTGCTCTGCATGTACATTAAAATGATCCTTTGATTTGATGATATCGTTAGCTTTTATATTGATAGGATGGCCTATTTGGGTATATTTTCCTATTGATGTTCCTAAGCTGCAGATCTTTAATCCAGCTTTCGAAAGGTTTCTTAATGCATGTATTCTCGGGACACTTTTCCCCCTACGTGACTGCGTCTCTATTTATTGTCTGGTGATGGATGCTGTCTGACTGTGACTTCTATATTGCTAACTATTGTCTATGTTTTATTGGAATGGATTTTTGTGGCTGTTAGATTTACATCTGTTCTGTGACTGAGATGAAGTACATGTAAATTTAAGATCAAGTACTGTTTTAAATCTGAAATATGTGGACCACCTTAAGATTTTCATGTCATGCTCTTAAGCACTTTTAATACAACTGGATTGTGTTGTTCCCCCCTGCAATTGCATTGAATTTCCTCCCATTAATGAGTACTATTCACAAGGATTGCTCCCTTTCTTCATCATTTTATTGCCTGGTGGCTAGCTTCTATGATCATAACGTATCTTATATGTAAGATCTATGCTAATCTTCCTGTTTTTGTCATTTTATCAGCTACTTGAATGAACAGAAGCTTCCTAAAAGCATGCTGAACAACCAGCAGGCTTGTGAAGATGTTCAGATTATTGATTCAGATGAAACATCACAGAAGAATGAAGTAATTACTGTTACTCCTAAATTCAGTTACCTTAAGCCTTTCAGTTAGCATGTTATGTATGACTTCCTTATGTCGGCTCTGTGGTTCTGTGAGTTGTGTTATATACATTTGAACTGTTCTGCTACAGAGTTAATAGGAAGCTGGCTTGACGTGGGCATACTGGATGCTGGGTTCATACCCATATCCTTTGGTCTCGGGTACAAATGCCTAAGGCATGCATGTGTCCTATGTGTTGGACTTGCCCATTTTCTTAGTTTTTCGTGTTTTGGTATAAATGAAGTGTCAAATTTCCAGCATGTGTAGTACACAATGTGTTAACACAGGCACATGAGCTGAGGTGGAGAGTTCAAGATAATGTCATCCTATGTCAAGATAGTGTCATCCTATGCTTCAACAAGAAAAAGGGGAAAAAAAACTACTATAGAATTTGTGTTGATGCATGTGAATTTTAGTTTTTAGTGGGCTTGATACTTGTTTTTCTTGTGTTGACTGGGCTGTAATATCTTTCATGTCTCATTTATTCATTGACTTGACAGGATTCGTCAAATGTGAATGTTTCAACTAAGGTGTCCGCTCACAAGCTGTTATCTGAAAGATACCAGAATATGCCCAGCGGTTACAGGCCTGTTCGCATTGATTGGAAAGATCTTGATAGATGCAATGTATGCCACATGGATGAGGTAAGAACTAAGAAGCCAAATTCCCACAGTTTCAGTATTCAAATCATATACTGTAGCTTCAGAAAGATGGGCCTATGAGTTATCGGGTTTTTTGCCCCTGTGCATTTTAATATATTTTTTTCAGTGATTACGTTCTCTTTGTTTCCTTTATTTACTGTTGTGCATAAATTAGCTTTTTTTTTTTTTTTCAATTCGTTTATAATTTCATGTCTAGGACTTGTTTGTATTCGGACTAGAAATCTGCTAACTCTGGGTTCTGTTTTCTTTCACAGGAGTACGAGAATAATTTGTTCCTGCAGTGTGATAAATGCAGAATGATGGTGAGGCTCTATCTGTGACAAAGCTTTTCATTGCATGTAACTGGGACAGAGGGTCTTATCTGAAAATTTTCTTTCTGTTTTGCGAAATAGAGAGGTGTATCCTTTATCTGGTTTTTTCTTTTTATTTCCGACTCCCAAGTAACATGATTTTGGTCAAAGGTGTAATACAAATGTAAGATTTCTTCAGGTTCATGCCAGGTGCTACGGTGAGGAGTTTGTTGAGGGGGTACTATGGCTATGCAACTTATGTCGAGTTGGGGCACCTGAGTCTACTCCACCTTGCCATCTTTGCCCTGTCGTAGGTACATATTGCTGCACCCATGACACTTGTATCTGGGTATCTCAAAAACATATAAATACCGTCATTACTACTCATGTAGGTGGAGCTATGAAGCCTACTTCTGATGGTTACTGGGCTCATCTGGCCTGTGCCATCTGGATTCCAGGTTAGTTCGTGCATAATGTAGTCTTGTTGTGTCCTTTTCTCCTTTTTTTTAGTTTGACCATAGAAAAATTATTCCAGAAACTTGTTTATCTGATATCAAGAGGATGGAGCCCATTGATGGTCTGAGCAGGATTAACAAGGTACTTAGAGAACTTCTCCCTTTTCCTTTTTCTTTTGTTTCTTTCCCTCTCTTTCTTTTTTCTTTTTTTTTTTTTGGGGGGTGTTCTGCGAATTGTTTTGACATGGATACAATCCTTTTGTAGTCTTGATCGTCTTTTTGGCTTCTTTCACATAGGACCGTTGGAAGCTTTTATGTAGCATCTGTGGTGTTGCTTACGGAGCTTGCATCCAGGTAGCTCCTGGTTCCTTTCTTATTTTGTTTTTCTTGTGCAGTATTCATTATCCAGGGTCCTGCTTGTGCGAATTGTGTGATGCTGTTTGAATTTAAGATTTGAGTGCCTTCTGTTCTGTTATCGATGCTTCTACATGATAGCAGTGTTATATGAAGTTGCACGTTGAGGATGAAGGGTCTGTTTGAATTTTAGATTTGGGTGCCTTCTGTTCTGTTATTGATGCTTTTACATGATAGCACAGTTATATGAAGTTGCATGTTCTCTAGTTGGAATGGTGGTTTACATGATACAGGGTTTGGCTGCTATTTATTTATTTATTTTTATTTTTGGTTTTTGCTGTTGGCATGAAAATCAGTTGTCTTATTTGATCGATTCATTTTAGTGATTTAGTACAGTGACACTAGAACAAGTGCAGAAAGGAAATCACATGAGCCATTAGAAGGCTTTTCTTACCTGCGCATTTTCCTTGAATATTTTGTTCTTGCTATCAGAACAGGCATGTAGATTCCCTTGAATGAGTGCAGGGTTGAGCAATTCACTTGAGCGGCTAGATTGGAAGGGGCTTTGTTCGACGCTAATTGATTGCACTTCTTGTTGATATCGATTGTGGAAATATATGTAAACAGCTAAACATGCCTTTACAGCAGCAAGAATGAAAACAATAACAGGTTTGGTTGGACAACCAATGTGGATCTCACTTGAGTATGTTTGTAAACGCCAAATTAGGCAGCCCTGTCCTACCCTGTCCGTACAAGCAGAAAAACCAATTCTGAGAAAGCTGATTCCAACTGGCAGATAAATAATGTTGAGGAAAGTCCCTTATTTGTAAGAATTTGAAACTTTTTGTAATAAAAATATCGAAGAAGTAGCAAAAGGAATAAGATATAAAGTATTAGCATGGATTCAAAATGTGGCCATTCCATGATGAAATGGTCAAATTTGAAAGGTTTTTAAGTTTACCCCGCAGCAACTGTGGTATGCTCTGCGATTGCTGTATGAGAGCTATTTTGTGATACCATGACTGAAACCGCAATTGTGAGCTAGACCATATTTTGGATCCTTTCAAGTAATAAATGACACAACTAATAATAATTATGAAGCAAGCTAGACAAAAATAAAATAAAAATAAAATTATGGTTTATACATTCTAATCCTGAATAAAATGTCTAAGGGTTTGAGCATGTGAACTTGGTTGTAATAGTGAAAGTGTGCGACAAGTGTTAAGGAGCAATTACCAAAAGCCTTTTGTCAAATGAAGGATAAACGGCAAGCTTATTTAAGGTTTTTGGCCATAATCCTAGGCCTCTAGAAAACTCCTCTTGGGCCATGTCTTTTGGAAATTGCAACTTCTACTAGATATAGTTCGATAACCTCATTTCACTTCCTCTACCTCATTTACATCCTTGACTGCCAATTCTTGCACTCCTTTGTCACACGTGCATGTATATTCCTTCTCTTAATGTAAGAAATCATCCAAGTATCACTTACTGCATCTTTGCATCATAGCAGGCACTAAAACTTGCCCTTGTCTGATCAAAGCGGGCGTTGTTTTAGCTACTTCAATAAAAGTAATCATATAAAGTTAAGTTATATGTTAAGGGAGTGATAAGCTTTGTAGCATTTGATTTCTGTTGTGTTCTGTGATATCTTGTTGTATGCACAAACTCTCTTAACACTCAAACACACAAATACAGAGAGATTGATAAATTAAGATGTGATTGATGGAAATCTTATGCCTTGTCCTGAAAAGAGATCATGCTAGTGATATCTTGCTTATAGTTTTGGTTAGACTGCAGTGCATACAAAACGAGCTCCTGAATGTTGAACTGGTGCTGAAGATTGCATTTATCTTCAAACACGAGTCAATAGTGACAGTACTACATTTGTTTCTTCTTTGGAATCAGTTGTTTCCTGCACATTCTACCATATCATTTCATGCATCATTTCCCCCTGCCTTTTATGTTTAAAATGGTATGACTTATGAGTGGTAGCCTTACAATATTTAGCATTCAAGGAGACAACTTTTAAATTCAGATAGCTGGGATTTAGTGTTCGGGTTAGTTTGAATTCCATGATATCTAATCTCATCGACCTTATGAATACATCTTGTGGTGTATTTACTAATTCATTAATTGGTCTCGTAAAAATGAAGAGGTACTTCAATTTCTACAACCATAATTGACGAGGGATATAATAATGTTGGTTCCTAACATTGTTCAACTTACAAATTTGAAAACTTGACTTTTACAGGTTTTTTTGTTAAAGTACAGTTTAGTGCATCAAAATGTGAAACATACTGCATTAATTCAACTCGATGCTCTGCTCAACAGAGAATATCTGAGTAGAGATGTTTGATGAAGGGGATAAGAAAGTCCTTAGAACTGATACTTTAACTGATTTTGTGAATAGTGATAAGCAGTTGTGTTTTTGAGGATATGATGATTCATTGGATTATGTTGTCTTACTCGTCTTTGTGGTGCATTATTTGATTCTCATTAGTAGTTCCCCAACTAATAGGAGTACTGGTGCTTCTATTAATTTAATTTGTTGCATTGAATCATCTATCAGGTATTTTCTCCTCTGATGTCGGTGGCACAGACAAGGCCAAAAAAATAAAAAATATTCTGTTTAATGAGCGGCTGCTTTAATTTGCTACATGTTTGTTTTATTCTAGTTTGATTTTCTCCTTCAGCAGGATAATTTGATTTTCTTATTGGCCATTTGATCACAGTGTTCGAATAATTCTTGCCGTGTGGCATATCATCCACTGTGTGCTCGTGCAGCCGGTCTGTGCTTAGAGGTAATTGTTTCTGCAGTACTAGCAGGTTTTTTTTGGTACAAGTGGTTATTAATAACTGCCAAGCAGGACACTATTCAATTGGTTTCACTGACATATTATAGAACTTGTATGATCCTCATTTGCACTTGTTTTTTTAATTTTTATATTTTTTATTTATGTTTCTATAGCTTGAAGATGAAGGGCGACTTCATCTAATTCCTGTGAATGAAGATGAGGAAGAGCAGTGCATTCGTTTAGTTTCCTTCTGTAAGAAACATAAGCAGCCATCTAATGACAGGCCAACTGCGGCTGAGCGAATCGGGAAAAGTGCTTGCCAGTATTCAAGCTATAGCCCATATAATAAATCTGGCTGTGCTCGCTGTGGTATGTTCAGCTGTGGCTTGGCTATATTATAATTTAGGACATTTAGATATTTGTTATTCAGCTTTATGAATTAATAATTATTTGTTCATCTCCTTTTTGGTTCACACATAAATGAGATTTCCAAATTTATAATCTACTGTTAATTTAAATGGATGGAACACACTCCAATTGATGACTTTGGTGACATTAGATTACACTCACTCTTAGATAAGTCGGAAGTGATTTTGATCTTCTCAATTGAACTCATCAAAGGGTACCCTTTGATGGCTGTATCTCCACGTTTGGTTCATTGTCAGTGTCTTTATTTGTCCATTATAGTGCATCTCCTGATGAATAATGTTCTTTAGATTATTTCAGAGTGTAGTTTCATGTGACAGTGTTTTTAGTACACCATCTTCTCCCTAACCTGCTTTTCCATTTATGGACAGAGCCTTATGATTATTCTGCAAGGAGGGGACGTAAAGAACCTGAAGTCCTTGCTGCAGCATCTGTGAAACGTTTGTTTATAGAGAACACACCTTACTTGGTTGGGGGTTACAGTCAACATGATTCTTTGGCTCGCATAGAGGACAAAGTGCCTGTAGGTTCTAAATTCTCTTCGAAGGATCCAAGTAGAACTTCAAATCAGGATCTTTCACAAAACATACTTTCAATGGCTGATAAATATAAATACATGAAGGAGACTGTCAAGAAAAGATTAACATTTGGTAAGGACTTGCTGACTTTCTTTTTCTTTTTGTTTCCTGAACTTCTGCGAGTCAGCAAGGATCATTTAAATGTGATGATGCATGCTTAAATTCCGCCAATCTATAAAGGCTAGTCAATTTCCAAGTTCACATCTACATTCTAGTGTGACAATTTGGCCTTTGTTATATTTGACCCCTGTTTCACCCGATCTTGCTCGAGCTCTCCAAAACTTTTAGACTTGTTAAAAATCCTCGACATGTATCAAGGTTTTCCTAGTATTCTATTAATCACTGAAAGGTGATGTCAGAGATTGATATTCAAGGACCTTGCTCTGCTAATTGGCCAGCCTTGACAAACGCAGGTCTGGCAGCGAAAAGAAAGTTTCAGTGACAGAGATTCCCGAGCTGGAATACGTTATATCAGTGGTTGATTTGGGATTGTGCCTGAGAGGGTTGTGCAATTGTGTCTCTGTGTTTTTGTACATGGATATTCATCAGGAAGAGATATTGGGTTTGTCTTATCTGGTCTGAGCAAGCTACACATCACGCATTGAAAGTCATGCCAAGTCATAGATTGTAATCCATAAACTGCAGTGCTTTCATAAATCTTCAATCATTTCCTAGTTTCTTTGTTCTGGATTTTGGTCATAAACTTATGCAGAAGGTGGCCATCCTATAAATTCCTTCCTATCTTTCTATCCCTTTTATCTTTCTGCAAGATTCAAGGCTCTCCAAAATCTACATTATTTTCTGTTTTACTCCTAGTCTTTGTCACCAACTGTTTCTAGCTTTCATTGCTTTTGACATGGATTGTGGTATGAGTTTGAGTTTAAACTTTCAGGATCTAATTTGACCTTTATTTTTATTTTTAACCCTGTAGGAAAATCTAGAATACATGGAATTGGCATCTTTGCGAAGCAGCCGCATAAAGCCGGAGACATGGTAAGCGTTTTCTCCAGGTTCAGGATGGTTTTCGCATATTGTGTGTTTTTATAAACGTTTTGTCCACCTGTCTACTGACTTCTAAATTTGCTTTAGGTTATTGAATATACGGGTGAAATTGTTAGACCATCAGTGGCTGATCGGAGAGAACACTTAATATACAATTCATTGGTGGTAAGGACCAAAGTATTAATTCCTATGAGTTCATTCAAGGGTTTAAAGGGTAGTTTTGATCACAATTACAGTGATGGGCATGTATTGTTGAATCATGCTAACGCGGCAATCACATAGTGAATCGCAGAGTAATGTTCAAAAAAATGCACCAAACAGTGTTTAGTACTAGTACTTTGAATGATTGACTTTATAATCTTATAATCAGAATGATAAATATAAATGAAACATATCCTACTGGTTATTGAAAAATGAATAAGTTGAAGATACAAATACTGTTCTTATTTTAGAATGATTGCAGAACAGTGGTTGTGCCTAAGATTGCAGCCTTTCTCCATTCTTGTACGGTCATTACGACCTTTCCCAGGTGGAATAGAATAAACAACTAAAAAGAGGTAAAATGCAGTTCACTCAAGCCCAAAACTTTCCCAATGCAGCCATTTCGGTGCAGAATGGCCTCATTTTGAATCCATGAGTTCATATATTAGGAAGATATTATAGTTTGTTGAGATTTGTTGTCTACCATGTTCTAAGATGGTAACTATTAGAGTATGTGGCGGCAGTTTATTGACAACCTTGTGAGTTCTATCATTGATAAATATCAAGTGTTAAAACTCAATATATTATTCACTTACACCAATAGGAAAATTCTTGGCCTTTCTTAATAATGCAGACCTTGCTACATTGTTGTATCCTATGATTTTGCCTGGCAATTTGCTTGACTTATTTTGCAGGGTGCTGGAACCTATATGTTTCGCATAGACGATGAACGTGTCATTGATGCTACCAGGGCAGGGAGTATCGGTCATTTGATCAACCATTCATGTGAAGTAATTTTTTGATCTCTGATATTTTCTACAGCTTATGGAACCCCCTTGCCTTTTGTGATTGGAAAAACAGACTTAGTTTTAGCTTATTCTTTTAGACATGTGATGTTTATTTAGTTTTGATAAGTATCACAAAATATTTATTAAAAGGGGTGTCTCCCTTGTACAAAAGGGAGCAAACACAAAATAATCAAGCTCTCAAGCTTTGGACAGTGATCATATCAACAAATTCCCATAAAGTAGACTTTGTACCATGATTGAGAACTTGACTCGAACTTTACAAAGTTCTCAAAAAGTAAAGCTTGAAATCATCGAGAGGACCTCGCTTTGCCCTCAAAAATCAGCGATTCCTCTCCTTCCATATGCTCCGCCAAATAGCTAACGACATCAACTTCTAAACATGTAGAACCCAACTCTTCTTCAACCTTCTTCTCCATGCCACCAAAACATCTTTAACCATTGAAGGCTTCACCCAACTGACCCCATCAAAGAAAAAGACAAGTGCCATAAAGTGGCGACCCCACTTGTCAATGAACAAAAAGGTGGTCAACAGATTCTTCCTCTCGCTAGACACATCGAACACCTACTAGCCAACTTCAAATTTCTCTTTTTAAGCATGTCTTCAATTGGAATCTTCCCTAAAGTGGCCGCTCGAGCAAGAAAACATGATTTGGTGGGAGCTTTAGACGTCCAAATTGCCTTGTCATGAAAGCAAGAATGATTCGACCCTTCGAAATCTCTTTACACAAGCTCTTAATAGAAAAATGCCCACTCGAATCATGTGACGAAATAATCTTATCATCACCCTCCAAATAAACCTCGGTTATTTGCTAGCAAACTCAACACATTCTCTTCTTCTTAATCATTCGGGCTTCTCAAGAAAATTAAATTCTAATGGTTTTGGGTGCCATTCTAGGAAACTACTTCTTGCATTGTCGCCTCTTTCAAACGGGCCATCTTTAAAAGATATGAGAATTGAATCCGAAGAGGTGGATCTCCGCACCACACATCATTCCCAAACAAAATCTTAGATCTGTTCTTCACCTTAAAACGCACAAGTGAACAAAATTGGTCTAAACCACTTGAAGTAGATTTCCAGCGACCAACTTCATGAGCATGAGAACTCTTTTTGCTCCACCAACCACAATTATTGACTCCATATTTTGTGGCAATCACATCTTTCCATAAAGTGTTCTCTACCTTAGCTAAACTCTAGAGCCACATGGCCTTGAGAGCTTCATTCATTGAGCGGAGAGGTCTAACACCAAGGCCACCCCTATGTTTAGGACGACAAACATCATCCCAACTAATCCAATGAGAAATCCTATTTTCATCATCGGTAGACCAAAGGAAGTCTCTCACGATTTTCTCTAATTGAGTGAAGATATTGGTAGGAATAGTAAACGACGACATGAAATAAAAGGGAGACTCCATAAGGTGCTTTGGAGTAAAGTAAGTTTACCCCCTTTAAAGAACTTACCTTTCCACCTGGCCAATCTCTTTTGGGACCTTTCTACTATTGGTTCCCACACTCTACATTTATAAGAAGCTCCTAGAGGGAGGCAAAGATAGGAAGATGGAAGGAACTCAACCCCACAACCAAAGATATGTGCAAGGTGATGAAGGTTTGGCGCATCTCCAATAGGAATGAGAACACTTTTCAATAAGTTGACTCTCAAACCAGACGAAGCCTCAAATAGCAAAAGAATGCATCGGAAATAACCTAAATTGGTCCCATTGACGGAGTATCATCAAGTGGGAAATCAATGTACTTTCGATCGAGAATTCATCATGTGAAGCCCTTGCAAGATGCCAGCCTCCAAGAGAAGATAATGGGTCACCTTGACGTAGCACCCTCAAGCTAGAGAAAACCCAGGTTGCTCACCATTGACTAAGACCGAAAAGTCGGTGGTGGATATACGAAAGTACATCCAACTCCTCCATCCGCTAGGGAAGCCCATTTTTTCAAGATTAACTATAAGTCCCAAGAGACATGGTCGTAAGCCTTATCAATGTCAAGCTTGCAAAGGACTTGATTGGTTGGATTTGAGATAAGAGTCGATGCATTCATTAGCAATCAAAACCGAATCCAAAATTTGACGACCATGAATGAAAGCATGTTGATTTGGGCTAATGATTTTTCGAACAACCTTCCTTGCTTTTCAAGATTAACCATAAGCGAGGACTTTAGCATGTTGACGTGGTCCGTGATGCCCGTGCCATGAGTGTTGGGTCGTGGAGTAATGCGGCTATCGCCGAGGGCTTACCTATTAACAAATCAACTCTTGATTGGTCATTGACTCCTCTTGATTCAGGGTCTGTTGCATTAGGAACTCCTATCGCCGTGGACTACTCTATTCTTCACAATGCGGTTGAAGATGTTTGGGATGGCACAAATGTTAATTCTGAAAATGTGTCGAAGTGGGTTGGCTCCAAACTAAAAAGCATTGCTGGAGTTCTAGGTGTTGCAGTTTCAGGTTTTGAGAATGAGGTTGTTCAACTTATTTCCAGAATAGAAAGGAAATATGTTATGCCCAAACCAAGCGTGCACTGAGCATCATCAGCACCAACAAGATCGTAAGAAATCCCATGAAGTAAAGACCTTAAAGGATGGTGTTCATGATAAAGGTTTTTGTAGAAACGAACGATTGCGTCTTTCGCAGCATCTCCACCCCATAAACCTGCCCATCCTCTTTAATGCTGTTAATAGCATTGAAATTCCTCCACCTATTAGCCACTCTATGAAAAAACCATACTTTATCCGAGTGTTGCTTATCTCTTTGCCTCCAAAAGACGTCTTTCCCATTACACAACAAAGATAGCTCTTTCTTCACCTCAAGTCTTTGAATTCTATCTGCATGAGTAAGGGCAAGCTGCTGCTCTTTATCGTCCAAAAGCTTAATCTTCTCCGCTAAAATAGCCATCTTATGGTCCAAATGGCCGAAAACATATATTCCAGTCCGTCAACTTCATTTTCAAAAGATTCAAATTTTTGCCAAAATGAAGCTAGAAGAGCTCCTAAAATAGCCATCTTATGGTCCAAATGGCTGAAAACATCCCTATTCTAGTCCTTCAACTTCATTTTCAAAAGATTCAACTTTTTCGCCAAATGAAACTAGAAGAGCCACGAACATTAAATTCATTCCACCAAGCTTTGTCAAGGTTAGAAAACCCTCCCACCTCAAGCCAAACATTTTCAAATTTGAACGGCCTTTTAGCTATAGGAACATCAACAACATAGAGGAGGATTGGAACATGATCAGATTTAATTTTCAGAAGGACAACTTGATGAACCCCCTGAAAATGGTCTTCCCAGGCAGCAGAAAAAGGAATATGCCAATGCGATACAAAATCGGAATCTCCTCATGGCTAGACCACGTGAAATGAGCGCCTTCCAATGGTGGATCAATCAGATTGCAAAAATTAATAAAATCAGAAAAAGAACGTTACATTTAGTCTACATCTGGACGATCTCTCATTTAGAAATCTAACCACATTGAAGTCACTTCCTAAACACCAAGGGATATCCCATAAAGACATGAATGCAATTAGCTCCTCCCATAAACCAACCCATAGGCTATCAGCAATAGGACCATAGATCCCACACAAACCCCAAATAAAATTATCATGAATATACCTCAACTTAAGACATAGAAAAAACACCAACATTAGAGTCAATAACCTCCAAAATCTGAGAATCCCATATGATTGGAATTCCCCCTCAAAGGACGGTAACGAGCCAAAGAACGTTAACCCCAAAGGCTAAGAGCAACATCACAAAAAAACTTAGAAAGCATCGATTTCACACTCCCTTTCTTAATCGGGAGGTTAAGTCCCCTTACATTCCAAGAAATAATCTTCACGAGACGTCCTCATTCGACAACTTCCTTCCCCAACGTCCTTCTTCTCTCGACCTCCATCAAGCTGCGGGATTTGCTCGCTGGTTTCCAAAGAAGAGAAAAATGCCAGCAACTCCACTTCTCGACCTTCAATGACTAACCTCAAAGACTTACAAAAAGGAATAATGTGCTCCAACACCCAAGATGACCCTGTGTCAAAGTTTTTGTACCCTCCTTGGCGATGGGATGGATTTTCATCTAAGACATGCTCTTTGTCTTGTCTAAGCTGGCTCCTCTACCCCGGTAAACAAGCCCCAACACAATCGATCCTCAAGCTTGTATTACATCCCTCCACACATGACCTTTTCCTTCTCATTATCCCGCCTTCGAGAGTACAAAATCGTATTCCTAACTTGCTTGTTTGGAGACAAACAATTGGACTTATCAACTTGAACGGGAGATTCCATCACAAAGGATGGAGAGACAAAATAACCACAAAAAGAAGAACCGAGAGAAAGATGAAGCTGGGACTCGGAATCGGGGTAATTCCCTAATAATCTCTCAAAGCCCGAAACTGATTTGCCTTAGGAGATTGAGTATCTCCCTTTTAGAGAAACATGGAGATTGTTCGTCCCTTCTAGCCCTAGTGATGTATCCAAGCTCACCCTCGATTAAGCTCATCGAAATCAGGTGGAGGTAGCTCAAACTGGCTAGGCAGAAAAATAGCCGAAAAATAGAAAAACTTGGGCTGAATGGACAACTCGAGGGGATAGATCTTGACTGACTTAAGTGATACAGAAACGTCACACCTAGGACAGTTCAAATGCTGGCTGGGTTCCATGAAGCTTGTTTGGATTCAGAAACATCACCAAGCAAACCGACATAGACCTAGCAAAACACCACTTGGATGCCGCTCGAAGATACGACAACTATGATTGAACCTGATTTCCTTGGTGATACATAGAAACAACACCAAGAAAGATTCAGGGGTTGTCCTAAAAGCCCTTGTTGGATACAGAAACACCACTAACAAGAACCTAAAGGACTGAGAAGAACACCACTTGGACAGCCAATCCAAGATACAACAACTAGAGGCTTAAGGGAAGGAAGTTTGAATCCACAACTTTCTGAATTTTTTCATTTCAACTTAGCTGTCTTCACAAACTGAGAAGGGAGGCTTTTTATAGGGCCTTTTCCCTCCGAAAAGTCTTTCCTAGCTGTTAAGGAAAGATTACATTAATCACATTCAATTAGCAGCTAATGGTAGCTAATGACAGTGATTTGAGCTAAGTAAAACTGAAAAAACCGAAAACTGAAAACTGCTGAAAAAGGGAAGTCTTGGACTGGACTTTCAGCCGGTCAAACAGCTGCATATCTGCTACTTTGCTCCTTTTCTTGGCCTGCCAGATTTGCACTTGAAAAGAGTGAGTAATGATGAGGGCCAAGCCACCTAGAGGCCTCCTATTGGACCAAAATCTTGCCGCTGTCTCCCAGGCTGTTTTAGGCTTGCTGAATTGCCTTCTAGCTACCAATGTGCCAACTGATTTTGCTTCTCAAGTTGCTGCATCTGTTGTCCATGTTTTAGGAGTCCTAACATATGTAATTAAGCACTAGCAACATGCTTAATACATGATTGGAGCTGTTTAATCATTACAGACCAAAAATGCAAAAATTGTTCCAAAAAAAAAAATTCTGCTGCAACTTGAGAACTCAGGGTGCTGAATTTAGAACTCTTGTTTGGACAACCTTTCTTTTCGTTGATCTTCATTCTCTACTGGATTTTAGACTTGTCTAAACCCCTGACTGCTCCAAACTGCAGTGTCTCCAAGTTTTGTGCACATCCTTAGCTCCAGCTGATCCTGCACTTCACTTCACTGACTTGGTCTGAAACTTTGAAATTATGCCAACAGCAATTGGAGATGGAATATCTCCATCACAAATTTTCAAAACATAACTAAAAACTGTCCCAATCTATAGTCTTAATTAGTTATGCAATTTTCCCTTCTAGATGCTGTGCAAACTCCAGGTCTAATCTGAAAATCTAAATCTTAAAAGGAAAATGAAGAACAGAAATACTTCCCAGATTTGTATCATTGCCACAATCTATAGATATATGCATGCCCAAGAAATAAAAAAATTCAAGACTTGATTACATACATGGAGTATGATTGCAAGGATGCTTACAAGAAAGACGAATTTATCAGAGAAGAGCCCTGTAACGAAGAAGTAAAGCACTAGTGAGGTTGAAACAGATTTGAATCACATTTGTTGAAGAAAGACTCCATGAAATTCAGATTCACAAAGCTCGTTGATCTGCAAGAAAAGAGACATGGGGAGAGAGCTCCTAGATTGCTGCATCTTTCTCACCACCCAAAAGCACAGTGGCCAACTTCAAAGAGAGAGGATATATCAATTCAGTAGATAATTTGGAGTAGAAAGAAACACTGCCCTATTTCATAGTCATTGCAGTCAATTAATCGAGAGAGGGGAAGCAGCTGATTGAGGGTAAAAGAGGCAGACTTGTTGAGGAGAGAAACTAGGGTTTTAGAAAGCATTTATATCAGGGAGCTCGAGGAATTGTGCTTAGTCCTGCATGCGAAATACTTTCTGCAAGCCACATAAATTTGGACAAGACATCAGGAGTTCTAGACCCGGATCCCCTTTGCAATTGGACTATTTTTGGACCTGGTTTTCCGGGTCAGCCAAAATCAGACAATTGGCTCGGACAAATTACTGCCGTCCCTACATTCTGAGGAGTATCATACTATCATGTTGATTTTAAAATGGTTGCTGTTCCTCCTATTACCTTTGATGAGTCAGCAGATTTTGTGCATGAATTTGGTATATATGTCTCTTGTTGCTGACATCTCATGGCTTGTATTAAGGGATGGTTTGTTGGTTGATTTCTTTGGTAAGTTGAGCATGTAATGTTAATATACATGAAGAGTAATCTACAAATACACATTAAAGTTTCTCATCTCTTTCTTGGAGTTTGATTTGCTGTTGAAATCTCTTTTGTTTAGTTATGCAATAACAGCTGTTTATTCATTTAGTACTACGCTTGAATAAGTGATTCAATCAATTGTGACCGAGCTTCTTATTTCATTCTTGAATTTTGGGCAGCCAAATTGTTACTCAAGGGTTATAACCGTTAGCGGTGATGAGCATATTATAATTTTTGCCAAAAGAGATATTAAACAGTGGGAGGAACTGACATATGACTACAGGTTCGCCTTCCAGGCTTACTTTTGTTACTGTTTGGAATAACTCGCAGTTGCTAATCTTAACCTTGCATCTTTTACAGGTTCTTTTCAATAGATGAACAGCTTTCTTGTTATTGTGGCTTCAAAAGATGTCGAGGAGTAGTTAATGATGTTGAAGCTGAGGAACAGGCTGCTAAGCTCTGCGTTCATCGCCATGAGCTGGTTGACTGCAAAGGGAATAGACCTGTAAGTTAATGCTTATTTCCAAAAGTCTTTCTGCACTTCTGAGCGCTTCTCTGATTGTCAGTCCTGCGGCCTTCCCTTCATAGTCTGTAAGAATTAGACAATAATTTTGCCCTTGGATCTCTAGAAGGAAATTATATCATAGTTAAGTCCTTGAATGTTTGCTAAGGAATTAGATGGTAGTCTTCCCCCTTTTTTCCGGCTTGCAGGAGGGTAAAGTAAGCTGTCTACATCTACATTCGGATGTTGATGAAGATGCATTTGGTAAGTTGAAAAATGTGACAATTAACGTTTGATCACTATCGCCCTATTCTGACAATCTTCATGTTAGAGAGGCCAAATTCTCTTTCATTGGCCCTATGCAATGCAAATGAATGATGGAAAATATGAATCTCAGTCTAAAATAAACGTTTGGGCTGGTTTTCTAGATAGCATTAGCCTCCACAACAAAGTTGTCTGAATGCACCTTTGTTGGCCTGAGACTGCTCTGCCTTCATGCGATCACTTGGAAATTTTTGGGAATAATAGTTGGGCTGTGGGAAGGAACTTCATGTCCATTATTGCCTCACAATGTTTGATCTCCTGTATGCAACCAGGAAGATTAGTTAACTACAATTGTTGAGTACTGTTGATTCAATGCAACTGTGGCAATTGCCTTGCTTGTTTGGTTGAAAGTTGTGTTAGAATTTTTGGCATTCTGCATTTCAAGCCCATGTATAATCTAGTTATGGAGAAAACACCATTGGAGTAATTCATCCCTTTGATGAATTCATGCACATAACCTTCTCCAGGTGCTGTTTGGTCTGCGATACTAAAATTTAGTGCCTTGCCTGTTGCCTTAAAAGTTGTGCTATATGTTCTCGTATGATTTATTAGAAATCTGCCAATTCATTGTGATACTTTATTATCTTCTGGGTCATTTGGAAGATAGGGAAAATGCTTAATACCAGTAATGGTTCAGAGTGCCCGCCCCCCCAACAAGCCACCGTAGACTAAAAAAAGAGAAGAAAAATATGGGAAAACGTGTAAGAAAAGAATATCTGAAGGCTGAGTTTCAATTATCATTGCCTTGTGTTTAGTTTCTTCTAGCTATTACGCCTATTGGGGAACCCCTCATCACCTTCTATGGAAAACAATAATTGTCGAGTCTGTGTACCACCTGAGAATCTACTCGTCATAGCTATTATGACATTATGCTCGAGAAGCTACTGTCATGACTGGGAAGTGCATGTCTAAGAGGTTAAAGATTTCTCTCCCTAAAATAGTATTTTGCCTTGTCGAAGGAACCGACACTAAGTGGTTAAAGATTTAGTATTAGTTTGGCTGAGATAATTTTCACATCTCCGTAAAGAAAGCAACAACGATGAATCCATCGGTAACCGCGTTTATCGGTTAATTCCTGTAGAACTCCTTGTACTCCTTGTAACCGGAATACCATCATGCTTCTCCTGGTACCGGAATACCATCACACTTCTAGTCACCATTACGGGAATACCATCACGCTTCTAGTCATTGGTACCGAAATACCATCATGCTTGTTTACGGAATACCATCACACTTCTAGCGGAAGAAGGAAGAGGAAAACAAAAGAAGCGGAAGAAGGAAGAGGAAAACGAAACAAAAGAAGAAAGGAGGAAAAAGGAAAAAGGAAAACGAAGAAGAAGAAGAAGAAGGAAGAGGAAAACGTAAACAAAAGAAGAAAGGAGGAAAGAGGAAAAAGGAAAAAGAAGAAGAAGAAGAAGGAAGAGGAAAACGTAAACAAAAGAAGAAAGGAGGAAAAGGAAAAAGGAAAAAGAAGAAGAAGAAGAAGAAGAAGAAGAAGAAGAAGAAGAAGAAGAACGAAGAGGAAAAAAGAAGAAGAAAGGAGGAGCATACCTTGTAGTCGGCGAGCAAGGCGCCGGAAAATGCCAAGGGAGTCACCGGAAGCATGGAGCTTAGGAGGAGGATGAAGGAGGAAGAAAGGTCTTGCGAAAGCTAGGGTTTCTTCCTCGGTAGCTATTAGCACAATAGTATCCGGCCTCTAACAAGTCAGGCACGTGGCTTGAGGTAAGTATAAGCCCCCTTATTTTTTATAATCAAGCAAACAGTACCTTCTTCAACCCGAAATCCCGCTCCCCACCCAAAATGCCCCCGACAAAAACCCAAAAGGCACGTGCTTCTTTGGGCTTTTTGGAGGGGCTGTGCTTGAACCTCAAAAAGCCCACAGCGGTGTGCCCGGGCTTTTTGCTCGGGCACGCTTTTTTAAACTAAGATTCCAACTATAAATTTTTAGAAAAATAACTTTAAGCTTTTGGTAATATAAGGCTTTTCCTTCACAAATATACGTACATTCCTAGTAGTTTTAAAAGGCTCCTCACTGCACATGTGATGGTCTTTGATGGGTTGAGATCTTAGTTTAAAACTGGCCGTGCAAAAGTGTGAAGCCCACCCTGTTGCCCGTTGCAAGGGGTCAAGCCAAGCTCCTCCAAAGGGCCTCGGAGTCTACTCACCTTAGCTAGGGTGCGCCTCAATGGGCTGTTTTCTGTTTGTTTGCTATTTCTCTCTCTCTTTCTGTCTCCCCTCTCATTCTCTTGTCTCTGTCGTTAAACCGAGAGGAAGGGGGTAATTTGCCCTATTTTCAGTTTGTGCTATTTTTTTCTTTTTTCTGCTTGCTTTTTGATAAAAATCGTAGCGACTTCTTTGTGTTATCACAATCTAAGACTCTCCGTGGTATTTTTCGTAGTTAGCATGATATCTAGTCACTTATTTGATGTCGAGCATCTAGCATATTTGACCAAAAATATTGCTTGGTAATGATTTTCAAGTATTTTTTAGTAAGTGCACCTTGTTTCAAAAAGCTCGAGCCTACACCTGGAAGCCTGCATTTTTTTTCCTCATTTTTTCTCATTTTTTTCTCAGTTGGTTGTAGACTCTTTTTCTCATCACTAGTGCATTTTTTTGGCTATTATCTTTTAGTTAATAAGCTGTGTTTTCTTATTATTTCTCTCCTTTTCTTTTACAAATATGAGATAATTTATGTCCTTCCAATTATTTAAGCATTATACCAAAATTTTTGAAATGAAATCCTACACTTAACATGCACAGCACATAGCTAATCAAATCTAATATAAATAATAAAAGTTGAGTACATGCTTTGTTTTAATGCCATCTGTCACTATGTGATTGGTTGATTATATTTATTTTAGTTTTCTAAATTTTAAGGTTGAGTTTATTTTATTTTATTTTTTTAAATCTTAAGGTTAAGTGTACTATTCATTGACAAATTTCACTTTTTGATTTACCAACGCAGTTTTTGTGAAGGAATGATTTTGATTACATGTATAATGAAAGCATATTTGTCTTATTTTTAATTTAAATTGTCGTTTTTATAAATAAAAAACCTATTTAACATAAATTAAATGAATACGAGTATGATTACATGACCAATTACCCTTACTTTAGAATTGAATGCGTAGCCACTATATGCATGCACGCATGTTGGATGTTTAGTTAACCTAATTATTAATTATTGGAATTAGATCCATGTGAATCATGGATGGTTTATTAAGGGGCAAAGTGTTACTAGCTAATATATCAACATCATACAGTGAATGACTATTGGAGCAATTGGAATAAATAGATACAATATATTTTGGCAAATTAAAAATGTGTATAAATAAAGCAAAGCTGCTGCATTCTTACAAAAAAATGTTATTATCCTATCTTCTAAAAGACATGGAGTTAGAGGTCTTGCAAGTAAGATTAGTAAATTATTATAAAGTCTACGTTTGATTGAATAGATCTAATATTCTTTTTGTCTATAGTATTATTAAGAAAAGTTCAAAGGGAAGCGCAGCATTATTAGTACTACAGAATGATTTTTGAAGTTTGTGGTTTGTTGAATTGTGCGTGGTAAGTTGATTTTAGTTTGTCATATAGATAGCGGCTAATTAAAGTGGATTGAATATATAATTGCATTATGCATTCTTAACTTATGTTTAAAATATAAATAATTAATTTAGGTTACTATCTTATGAAACATTTACATGTTGAATTATCATATATGTGGTTGCATCACAAAACTAGTGGTCTAAATTAATGTGTATTTTTCATTTATATTTTGTGTTTGTCATTGAATTTTGTATTTTTAAAGAACGTACTGTATTTTTCATTGAATCTTGTATCAAATTCACTATTTGTATTGGACAATGGAGACATTTAAATTTGATTATTGAATATATTTTTCTTATATATCCCATTGCGCTATCACAATGTGACTATAATTTTTCAATTAATTTTTCAATGAATTCAGTTTTAACTGTTAACTTAAAACTAGTAATAATAAAAGTAGAAAGGGAAGCTAGGGGCTTGAGGGTACTTGAGGACCAAGAGTGGACTTTGTGAGGGTGAATGAGGCGGAGGGCATTCCGGCCATTGGATAGTCAGCTAGGGGTGACAGGGGAAGGAGATGGGAGGGTTAGGGATTTTTTTTAGCGAAGTGAAGGGGCTATAATTGTCATTTTTGGACTAAAATATGATAACGTAGCCGTGTGATGTGAGGGTGCCTTATGTGGTCATTGAAACTGCCCTCTAGCTCTATTATGAGCTAGATTGCAAACCTTTTTGTGTTGCTTGCTTGTTATTGATCATTTTATATGCTTTTGGTATGATTATTGCTCTACGTATTGTAGTGTAGATTCATCCCTGTTTCTTTTAGCGGTAAGGAGCTGCAAGGCTGGAAGAAACTCTAAGGAGATGTAAGATAATAGTAATGTTAGTGGTAAAAAGCTGGAAAGGGCTGTAAGGAACTAAGGAGCCTGTAAGGCTGAAAGCTAACACTAAAAAGAACAAGGCTGAGCATAACAGAGGGTGTGACATTTCCTAGCTCTTTGACATGAAGAAAACATGATTCTTGGATACCATGTATGGCCCTTCACTTTTTCTAATGGCATATGGCTGTTCACTTGTGCAAGCAAATGCTGTTCCATGGTCAAATGGAGAGTGATTTTATTCGGACAGCTTGTTGGTTTTGACTGTTGAAGTTGTTGAATCCACATTTTCAGCATATATTAGCTTCATTGCATAACTTAAGTTATGCGACATCTGTATCTACCTTGATTAGGACTGTTTTACTTTTTGGTTGCTCTATTGTCTTCATGAAATAACAGGTGCACTATTCACATTCACCATGGACCTCTTATAAACTAACTCCTGCTTGGTGATTTGTATCAATTCGTAATTGCTTATTTGTAGAAAATGTCATCTCTGATACATTTTTCGCTTTCCCTTGTGCTGAAGATCCCAATCATCAATTGCTCATGTGAGGTTTTAATATTGAGGACAGCATATTCCCCTGACAATTTGCTCATCTGAGGCTATCTTCTTACCTTTCTTTTGGCAAGAAAATACATGGTTCTTTTCAGCTTCTCATTGTGAGAGAAAATATTTCAGATTCTCATACTCAAGAGTTTGGCCCTCCTTAACTTTGTTAACCTGAGGTCAATAAGCAACAATGGACACTTTATATTTCTTCTGTCTTTAGTCATCACCAAGATTTCCATGGCCCTTATTTGTATGTACATGTACGTAACATGACTTTTTCTTGCTTGTTCAACCTGTGAGTCTCTATATCTTGTGCTCCTAGAATAGGCAATGCCATGTAACAATCTTCCTACTCATATAGTGAATCCATATGCCCCCGCCTTATGCATCTTTACCCCTTAATTTATTTCCTCATCTTGGTCCTCCACCAGGCCCTGGTGATGTTTATGTGCTTACAAAGCTGTTATGGTCGAATTGAATATGTGTATCCAACATATCACCCTTCCCGAGCTGATCATACCTGTGTTCCTCTTGTAGCCCAAGTTTTAATTGAGCTTGATCTAGAGAACTAGCAGCTTATGCAATTTCCCCATTTGTGAATGAATCTTTCGAAGTATCACCATTTGTGAATGAATCTTTAAAAGTTAGGCTTTGAGATATTCTATCATCAATTTCCCCATACCTACAGTGTGCTAAATAAATTGGTGACAAAAGCACTTCATTTTGTCTGTGAGTAAAAAGGTGAAAAAAAGGGCCTTTCTGTGGGTGGACTATTACAAAACAGGTACCCAATAATCCGATTGTCAGGTTTTTTCCCTAGTTTTGTTAGTTGTTTCATTGAACTCTCGGAAAATATTAGAAGAGAAATTATCTCCTCATTCAGAATGCATAGGCTTAAGGATCCAAAAATGTGGTTTCAATTGCAATTGCAGTATCATGGAATCACTCTAATGCAGCAATCATGTAGCATATTGCAATTGTTGGAGTGAAAACATGGTTTGCTATATTTAAATCTTACGGGTACGGCCATTTAGTTGAGGAATGACCTCATTTTAAATTTGGAAGTTAATCGCTAATGCCTGAAAATCTTATATTTTTCCAGTTTATCTATGAGGATTTTAGATTATGCTTGTCCAAGATTGTGTATTGCAAATGTATGAACAATGAGTGAGAGAGGGAGACGAAGGCAGGGCACGCCATTGGTCATATTGTGATACTGATGAGAAGTTTAGGTACTTCTGTTCAATTATATATAACAAAGGAGATATTGACAAGGAAATTGTTCACTGAATAAGGGTGAAATGACAGAATTAGAGGAATGCATCTGCAGTAATGTGTGATAAGAAGATCCTATGTAAGACTAAATGTGAGAATACACAATATGGTGGTTTCAGCTCCTTTGTAGAGTTCGTAATTTTTTTTTTGTTTGATGTGGGAAAAAGTTTTGAGCCACTTGTTTTTTAAGTGCTCAATTGAAGGCTCAATCCCATTAAAAAATATAACGCCAACGAAAACTCTCCCATAAAGAATGTTGGAGGATTTAGTTTACCGATTAAGAATCAAGTTCAAAATATGATGGTTGCTGAGATGAGGATGATTTATGTATGGATGCATAAGATTGGGTAGGATAAGAAATTCAATGATTGGAGGGAAGATATGAGTGGCTCCAGTAGAGTAAAGATGCAGGATGCACGACTGAGATGGGTTTGGATGCATCACGAGGAGTCTACATTCATCTATAAGGATGTGTGAGTGGATTTACATTTCGGGGCAAGAGGAAAGAAAGAGAATGAGTTTAAGAAAGTAGATTTGATTTAGTTGAGAATGGATGACTCTAGATAGAAAAGAAAGGGAATGGGGTTATAAAATTAGATTTGGTTTAATTGAGAATAGATGACTCTAGATAGAAATACCTAGAAATTTAGGATTAAGTTTGCATACTGTAGATAAACTTGCTTTTGATCAGAATAAAAGATTGGATGCATATTAAGCATTCTACAAAAGGACTATGTACATCCTAAATAGAACCTATCTACAAAATCAATGTCATCAAAAGAAGTTTGGCAAAGGTTCTTACTATCCCAAAAAATTCTTGGTATGATTATTTTTGATGTGCTGAAGAGGTGTCTCCACTCCCTCAAACACTCTTTTGTTTCTCTCACACCAAATACTCCCTAAAAAAATGCATATGGAATTAACTTGGTGTGCTTCTCTTTGGCTTTCCTATCGAATAAACCCTCCAAAGCTAAAAAAATGGTTCCTCGTGGAGTTTGAAACAACTCAAGAAATTCCAAAGCAAACTCCCAAAAAGCCTTGTAAAATGGCAGTGAAGTAGTAAGTGATTGGTGACTCCAAATCCTCTTTGAACATTAAACATCTAATTGCCAAGATATTTCCCCCTCTTTTCAAGTTGTATTACAGGTAAAAATACTCCTATGAGATGCTTCTCATACAAAAAATGGGCACCTTTAATCTTCCAAGGTACGTGCTCAACCGATCTAGATTCAATATCGAAAGAAGCACAAGATAGAAGCTTTACATAGTGGGATTTAACGGTGAAAGTCCCCTCTAAAGTAGATTTGAGATCCCATGCAACCAAATCAAGTGAAGAGTCCTAAGTATAATCTCATTCATTTCGAAAGACTATCATCATCAACGGAGGCATTACAAATTTAAATTGGAGACCAAACAAACATATGACCCTAATAAGCAACCGTAACATCTCTATTCAGCACAAGCTCATGAAGAAAGGGAAAATATCTTGTAAGGGGCCACTTGTCGCACTAACAATCATGCCAAAACAAAAAAATATGGAAGAACCAACTCCAACCTAGAAAAAAATAGATGGTGATAAAATCTTACCTATGCTTTATAAATGAATGTCCGCAACCTTAGTCCATAAGGTCCATTTGGTTTGGAGGGATACCATCCATAACCATCATCAACATATTTACTTATCACCCTTCTTCATAAGTTGTCTTACATGAAACTCCACAACCACTTGCCATGCAAAGCCTCATTGAAGGCCCTTAAATCTCTCACACCTAATACCCCCATCAGGCACGATATTCTTGATAATATTCCATCTAAGAAGATGATACTTGGAAGTCACTTCCTAAGATCCCCAAAGAAAGTTTCTTTGAATTGTTTCCAACTTGGTTGCCTACGAGGTCTGTTATGGGGATGAGCGAGAGAAAATAAGGGAATACTTGGAAGGAAACTTTTGATAAGAGTCAATCTCCCACCTTTGGAAAGGTATTCCGATTTCAAGATCCTTCTCTTAAACAATAGCACTATGGAGGCGGGAGTCGACAATTTTAATAGTTTGCTTTACTTCATTCGTTCTTTAATAAACTAGGAATACCATGTCAAAAAATAGATAAATTCCGTGTAAATTCATTAACTTCTTCTTTCGTGGATCAGCCTAAGAAGAAAAATCATCATAGCGTTTTACAAAAGAATCTTCCGAAATATATTTTTTATCCATATTGATGAGGTTCTCCATCTCTCTTGGAGAGGCTAAACAGTAACATGTGGCTCACCTTCTCTCTTAATCCCATTTTCACATTACACTTCCAATGGGCTTCAAAATTTACTCGGCTTTTATACAACTTGTTAGTTTGATGAACTATGAAATTAGATATTTATTGAGTGCAGTATAGTTTGACCCACAAGTTTAAGTTGGAGTGGGTCCACTTCATAATACACGTACTTTACCTTCAATAACTTTTGTTGGGTTTAGCTAGTGTGCTGCTTCTTGCAACATTTGGAGATCCTAGGTGCGCTAACTATATCTCTTAAATAGGAGCCCTTCACATAAAGAACATTGATGATTTGATGTAGAGAAAGAGAGTGAAGTACTTCCATTTTGCGTTTGTCAATTTTGATAAGGAGAGTAGAATACTTCCGCTTCATGCTCGATTGTCCAAATTAACATCGATGATCCACCTTTTGCTTTAGAGGCTTGAGATGTAGGGAATATAGATCCTCTAAAAATGCAACTTATTAACCCCCTATTTATGAGTTCATTTTCATAAATGGGACAAGGAAATATTTAACAACGAAGCAGAAAACAATGGTTAGAATTATGGGCTTCTCTTTAATTGATGTGATTCCTCTTTAATCGATTTTCATGGGTTTGGAATGCTTTCTTGTTTTACAAATTTTGAAGGGACTCTCCAAACTCCGTGCGATTGTTGTTCCATATACTTAATTATGATAAATGTTTAGTAAAATTTCCTTGTGATAAGATTTGTCGATTTTTAATGAATTTTGCAAAAACATAGGCTTTCATGATCTTTTCTAATAATGGTTTATTTGATTTATTTCCAAAATTGGAAACCTCCATTTTTTTATTTGCAAACAATTTTGGAGATTATATGAGCTTATTTGTTATGTTTTGACAGGTTTATTTCTATTCAAATCCAAATCTATATCCATACCCCAAAAAATCTCGCATCGATAATGGTGTTCGTGGGGTAGGGTGATATAGCAGCCTTACCTCCTAAATTGCAAAAACTACCAAGAGTTAGACCTTAGATTTAAAAACCGTTGCCTACCTACTACCTAGAAAAAAAGCAGAGGAAGTTTTGTGAGAGATTTTGCTTTAGTCCACTATAATCCAAGCTGAAAAAATTGTTCAAACTTGCATTTATCAGCTATCCAGATCATGGACAGAGATAAATTTCTATTCTTGACTTTTTTTATTAAAAGTAAATAATTTAATCTTATTGATCTTTTGTAGCATAAAGAGCATGATTGATTTTTAGAAGTAAAAATTAAAAACTTTCCACTTCCAAAATTAGATTATAGTGATTTTTACTCCTATAGTTGTGTTTGTTTGCATTTCTTTTCTCATTTTTGTCTTCATTTTGAATGGTAAGTGGCCATCCTTACATGAAGCAAAGACACTCTTTATGACTTGGCGTATGAGTTTCTGACACATGTTGGACATGGCAAGTATTGGACATCAACACTCTTTGAAATGTGTCAGACATGACACATATTGGGCACCAACACTCTTTGCAAACTGTTGGACACTCTTAGATGTATGCCAAGCACACAGGATATTGTGTTTTGCCATATGGCATTTGTTGGATGCAATACTCTTTAGAAATTTGTGATTATTCACATTGAAACATGGCTTTCTCCATTACTACTTAAATGAGATGAACGAAACACAAACAACGAAGTAAATATTTCCTCATTTACACCCCCCAAAATTATGGGTCCTAGCAGGGTTTGGGGTGATCCAGTTGTAAATGTCTTACCCCAACATGGTGAAAGACCATTTCCAAAATACCCACAAAAAGTTTTTTGAGGGAGACTTTTTGGTGAAATAGAGTTTCTTTTTTGATGTATTAAAACCTTTTATACGAACTGCGTTTCTAATAGAGGTTTATACATGTCCATTAAACATGCTGTATCGTAACAGTTTGAGAAATCACAAGTCAGTGTGTTAGCATTGTATCTTGTTTGTGTCTCGTATGTCCATTTCTATTATGTTTGTGTTAGCATTGTATCTTGTTTGTGCTAACTAAGGTAAGCGGTATTGCAGGCCTTGGGGTAGGGAGGGGAGGCACCCATTTCAGACATTTTTAACACTTAGTAACATCGCTCCTTCCAGTATTTTAACCTGGAAGTTGGGGACACAAAGGTCACAACGTGCAGCACAACCAATTGTGCTACAAGTACCTGATTAATTAATGGTCTTATGGTAGGAAATTGTGATCTTGATTCTTTCCTTTCTCGAAAAGGATTATTCTTTTCCTTTTATAGGCAGATTCCTATTATGTTTCATCCTCTAGGTTCAGTGTTCTGTTTTCCGAGGAAACCAACTTATATTTTTATTTCTGAAATTTAAACAAAGTTCTTGTTTTTCTTTGTATTTGCATATTTGATTTTTCCTTTGTGTCTTTGTCTCTGCTTCTCACCTCATCTTTCTCTTTGCTATGCCTTCATATGTTCTAAAATTTCGTTGTCTTATTGCTGGATAGTGTAGTTTAATTCTTTCCTTCAAAAATTCTATTTTCCCCCTCAATAGGCAGATCCTTTACCTTATTTCATACTTTATTTACTCTACATACGCCGCCATCCCCCTCCAAAAAAAAAACAAAAAAAAAAAAAACATTTTCCTGATTGGCATGTATTTATGTCAATATAGGCTTTTCTAATCACATACTTCAGGTAGACTCTGTTATTTTGTTTTCTGAAAGGTTTCCATAATTCAGTTGTTGCGCTTGCTGTCGCACTTAACTCAGGAGAGTTTTCCCCACTTGGGATTGGCCCTTTTGGTTTAGTCTCCCTTTTACAACTTTGACGGTTTTTCACAATCAATGTATATTGTTTTAGGGTTTAAGATTAAAAGCAGAAAGAGTTGATACATGAATTTCTTTTTTCGATAAGGATTTGATACATGATTTTTATTTGATAGCCTTCTATGCTTGTTTTAGTTGGCTCTGGATGAACATCTACCTTTGTACTTTTAAACTTTTACTTGAAATGGTGGAAATTATTCATTTAGTATAAAAATGGAAAACACTTTTCAATGGCACCAACTATAATTTTTCTCTTCAATTTCTTTAAGGAATGAGTCTTACTTCAGTTTGTATATTACAATTATTATAATTGAAACAATTGGTCCTGATTTCACCTTGGCTAGCTTAGATTATTCCGTCTACTGTAGTGTTAATGTAAATTATGATATTTTGTAACAGTGTTATGTGTGTAAATGATAATTTTTTTTGTTTTATGTGATACAGGATAATGTTTTTTGAAATTACAATTTTGGCCATGTACTTGGACTTTCTTTGAGAAAAAGATTTTGCTCATCCTTTTTAGTAATAAGTTGAAGACAGATATGTGATAAAAATATAAAAAGCATTATGAAACAATAATGTTACATGCAATGTATAAATATTGGAGTATGAATGACATAAGACTATTATTATGACAGGATGATGTGAACTATTATGTTTATATAAAGAAAGATATATTTTCTATTTATTTAAATGCATCATTTGTAAAAAGTAACTCCAATAATATTAGCAGACTAATTTTCATATCTAATTATCTCTCATCTCCCCCCTTTGTAGTTGTGGGGTGTGAGGGAGCATTTAAAAGAGCTAATAACAAAATTAGAAGTGTGAAAAAGGCATGTGACAAGCAGTACCCTTACCTTAAATTTTTTATTCAAGTAAAACTGCATTCTACCCTAGAGAAGAGAATCTGAGAGCACGTTGACGTAAATGCCAGAGTGTGAAATCATCTGCTTAAACCTGCAATTTGACTATTTACTTGAAAGCTGGAGATAGAAAGTTTTTTTCTATTCTTATAGTAAATTCAAAACGAATTGTAAGGATTAATTTAATATGTTTTACAATGTAAATATGTAATCTACGTCAACACTTCACTGTTGTAAAACCCTGCAATTCTGTCCCATATTGTAATTCTATGAAGTTGCTTAATAATCAATCAAGCATGGTCATACACGCACTTGTGAATATCCTGTGCCTTAGAACTTTCTCATGCAAGTGTTGGTTAATTGTTCACTATCTAGATTCTAGACCATTGAGGCCAAGGGTTCTCCTTCATTATCTCTGAGGAAAATGGGCATTATCAAATAGATTGCCTATGGTTTTGCTGGAGACGCACATTATATACAGTACACTTCTAGACCTTGAATAAACCTTGCCATTGTACAACAGCGAACTTTTGTCATAAAGTCAGCGGGAATACAAAGCAGCTTCAGGGATATTCAATTTAGCGAAGCTAGTTTTATCTTGTTTACAGTTGCCTCACAAGTCACGCCAGAAGCCATTCCGTGTATTTTTGTGATGCCTTCCTTTTTCATCCATTCCTCTGACGGAAGCCATTACTAAATGATCTTCTACCTCGCTGAGTTTCTTTCTTATTATACCTACACCTATTATTTATGAATTGTGAAATTGTAAGGTCTTTTAAACATGTTTTGGAGCAACTTGATCTATAACACGAGTATTGAAGTAATCCAAGCATTCACCATTTGTGTATGAGGCCATATGTGCCATTTATGTATGAGGCTATTTGTACTAGTTCAGAGCTAAAGGTCAACAATGTAGTGTGTTCTAAAAGGTTCTTAGGGAGAGAGTATGTTTTTTATCGGAAGAGGGTGATTCTGTCTTGCTAGTATCTCTTGTTTTCATGTGATTGAGATGGTTAATGTGTCTTTTTTGTTCTATATCTTTATGTAACCTGGGCTTTTCTGATTGTCTGCTTTTCTTGTCTTGCAGCACCTGGCATAGATTTTTTGTCGATTGATGTTTCCAAATTTGTCAAGGAGCATCTTTTTCCCCAAAAGTATAAGAAAGAGATAGAGCCAATACTTTGCATATATTGTAAGTGCTATGCCCGTGATATGAGATCATGGGCTTCAAGCTTCATTATTTAGCTTGACATTTTTTTGCAAAATATTAGTTGATTTGTCATATTGTCACAACCTTTTCTAAAACTTGCATTGAATGGTGCCTCTCGTGCTTTGCAGAGGATTCTTTCGTATTCTTCATTGAAGCGGCTTGTATTCTAGAGAGTTCCAGTGTAAACCTTGTCATCATTCTTGTAATTTTCGTAGCATCAATTCAGGAGGGCATTTAATGAGTAAAGTGCCAAGTTGTACATTTGAAAGCCTACTCACTTGTAGAACTAACTTATCAATAGAATGAGAAGTAAGCTGATTCATAGCATTTTCCTCCAATAGAACAAGGTATTCGGGTTATAATTTATTTTGGATAGAGAGGCCTATGTCTCCTAGTGGTTCAATGAAATGAACTTGGTTTATCCAATTCATAGATTATTGGAGATCTATCCAACTGTTAAACAGTGAAGCATATCTTCTCCTTCTTTTTTGGTGGGATGGGGAGAGGGAAAGCAGAGGAATTTGAGAATTTCCATTTCTCAAATTTGGACATAGATTTGTTCTTCGGAAATATCAAGGCTATTTACATATACCAGAGTGAGCCAATCATAGTTTCTCAAACTATCTATATCTATCTATCTATCCATCCATCTATATCTATATCTAAATCTATATCTATATCTATATCTATATATATATATATAGATTATGTGTGTTTCCTTCTTATTTCTTAAACAAATATATATTCTGTGTATTCCTTCTTACACAAGTACTCATGAAAGTTAGCTGGAGTCTGCTGATAATCTGTGCACTAGATTGGCTGTCATAGAAGCTTGCTTGGTGAAAGATCTTGGAACTTGTGGCCTGCCAATGTGATCAACTAAGGTTGCGAGAGGTGCAAATCTGAGACTGTAGATAATTTATTTCTTCCTCCTGCTATTTCCAAACTAAACCTGTTATGTCATCCAAAGATTTATGTTGCAGTATGATGCTTATCCATCCTAGGTTCAAGTATTCATAAGAATCTCTTTTGAGAAGCAGCCTGCTAAGATTAGGTGTACATTTGTATCTGCCTCCGTCAATGCAAAATTGCAGGTGGCTTCTTTTTGCCAGGTTCGCCTGCTAAAGCCTGACGTATGTGGAAGGCACCCTCTCAGACTAAGCATATGAAAGATTCATCCAAGCAGTTTTGGATTCTTCATATTCCTCAAAATGAGGAATAACCAGAAAGGAATTTCTGATCGGAAACAACATTTTCAGTGTCCAAGATCTTAATACGTGCACTGTGTGTCACGTAAATGAGGTAAGAAGCCAAATCCCCAAAGTTTCAATGTTCAAATCATATGCTATATCCCTAAAGAGATGGGCCATTTGGTATTTGCTGTTTCCTTTTTAATACTGCACATATTAATTTATTTTGTTTTCTCCTTGTTTCGCTTTTCAGTAACTAGATTTTCGTCAGTTTCTTCATTATCATCATGCATATCAAGTTTTTGCTTACTCTTTTAATATCTTGGATTTGTTTTTTTTTTTTTTGTTTGTTTTGGACTTGGTTGTTGTCAGACTAGAAATATGCCAACAGTAGAAGCTGTTTCCTTCACAGGAATATGACAATTATTTGTACCTGTAGCATTATCTGTGATGAATGCATAGTGAAGGTGAGGCTCTATATCGTAGTTGCATCAGAACTGCTTGTCATTCTGCATTTCTAGCCCATCTATATCTTAGTTTTGCCAAAAACATAGTTGGATTAATGATTCAGTAATTAATGAAGTTTCCTTCAAGCATCTGAACTCTCGGTGCTATTTGGTCAGAGAGAGTGAAATTTAGTGCCCTGCATATTGCCTATGAGAAGTTATGCTGTATCAGATTTTCTTATGTCCATCAGAAATCTGCCAATTTATTGAGATATCTTGTTATCTTATGGATTGTCCCAAAAAGAAAAAGGCAAGCTTAAGATGGAACCATACCCCCAAACTTGAAAAAGTATAGGAAAAGGGGAAGAGAAAGAATATCTGAAGACTGAGTTTCAATTATCATTGCCCTCAGTTTAGTTTCTTGCAGCCATTATGTTTCTCTGATGATGGGAACCCACTCATCACCTTCTGTGGAAAATAAAAATGCTCAAAGTCATGTACCACCTGAGAGGCTACTGTCATAAGTTGAAAGTGCATGCCTGGCTTACCGTAAATGAAGGGTCTCTTCCCTTAAAAAGTGTTTCTTTTCTCAGAGAGAAATGCACTAAATGGTCAAAGAAATCAAATTTAGGTAGCCTTTGGACATTTGTCACATGTTTGTAAAGAAACAAGAACGATGAATCCACTTGGGACCATTAAGTTCCTCATGCTTCTCAGTTTTCTCATAGTAACTATAGTTATTGCATGTAATGATGAATCCACCAAGGACATGCCCTTTGTGTCTTTTAATACAACTTCTGATTACTCATCAAGGGAAAAAATTTCGCACTTGCTGTAGAGGCTTAAACTATTGCTCTGTAGTGTTATGCTGTAGCACTGTTTGAATCTCCTCTCAGTCCATCTTCATGCGGAAAGCAAAACTATCATGCCTATTGGAGTGACCTGGGAAACTTGTTCACTCATCTTTTTAATTCACTTGGTGATTTCTAAAAATTCTCAAAATTTTTTTGTTCCTTCCAGCACTTAATCTGCAGCCCAATGGCAGGCTCATGACCAGTGGCGGAGCCTTGAAGAAGAAAAGGGTGTCCATGGACACCCTTGCCTTAAAAAGAAATTTAAAAAATTAATATTTGGACTAAAAAATTTAAAATTATAAGTAATTGGACACCTTTGAATTTATATCAAAATACATTGGACACCCTTGTTTTAAATTCCCGGGCTCCGCCACTGCTCATGACCTACCCCTCTCCCCCTCCGTGTTGGTAAAAAAATATATCTTTCAGTACCTCATCCGATTCCAACCATACAAGTTTTTGGGAAAGCAAACTTAGCCTTTTGGTATAATAAGGCTTTTCCTTCATTAAAGACCGAGAATTTCTAAAAGTTACAGAAGGTTCCTAAGCATCTTTTCTATTGCACTTGTGATAGTCTTTCACTTGCTGAAATCTCCTCACATAAAAGATCCTTAATGTTCCCAAGCTCACATGATTGATTTGTGATGACTTAGATGGTTAGACCATGGGAGTGAGGCACACAAATTATCCCTAAATAGGTTGATGTTCATCATCAAACTAATGTATGGTCAGTACATATTTCAGATAAACATGGTGAAAGATACTGGGCAATTTTCCAGCTTTGTGTTGCAGAGAACTAAAGCAACTTTTTAATAGTGTCGAGTAGTAGCTAAATCGTTAATTTTTAATTAGTCTTTTAATCAGTCATTTAACTAGCAAGTTCCTGGTGTTTATAATGTCCTATATGTGGAACAGAGGATTCACCTTTAGGTACCTGGAGGCCGAAGCCGAAATTGAGTCTATCTATTACACTCTGAATGTTCTTCATGTCTGAGGATTCCAATATAGTTTTCTTGCTGTCCGTGAACTTACCAGCCAGCTGAATGCCACCTGCACTTTTATTTCCTAATCTTGTTTATTAGAGGAGTTGCTATCAGTGAACTTATCAGCTAGCTCAATGCAACCCTCACTTTAATCAAATCTTGTTTGTTACAGGACCCTTTGATGGACCTTCTGGAGGTTGGTAAGCATGTGAATCAGTGAACAGACCCTCAAGACAAGGGAATTCTTTCTCTCTCAGTATTTCAAGAGCTTCACAAATTTTTGAGATCATACTTGTGTATCTTTGGGATTCTTGTGCTCAAGCTACAAGGTGGTCACAGATATTTCATTACAACAATTGTTTTTTCGAGAGCAACTTGGATAAACTCGTCAACTAAGAGTTGTGCTTTGCCTGTCTTAGAGTCTTCCATGGCTTGTTTTAAATGCAGTTTCATATTTCAGTCAAGACGATAAGATCAGCTAAGACAATGTATAAGCAACCTAGTTTTTGTGGCTCTTCCACTGTGCAATTCTCTGCTTCTAAGGAATTACACGTCAAACATCTTGTATTGGAACACCCCTGCTTAATAAAATTGTAAAAAAGTACACACATTTGCCAGAAACAGCTAGACCAGTTCTCTTTTAAGCTAATTTGCCTCTTTTAGTGAGGAAAGTGCACTTCTACTGGTATCTATCTTATTGACAGGTCCCCTTCACAGTTCAATGGAGAACATGCATTTGGGATGTCCATCGAGTTATTGTAGGCATCAGATGGCAAGTCAACTCCAATTTACAGTTCTCCTTGTGCATCAAGTTAAGAAAATGGCAACCATTATTGTACTTTTTTTTCACACCACAAAAAGTAGAAAGGTTATCATGCTTCTTTAATTAAGGCGGAGAAGAGAGACAATACTTTGAATAATTAGGATCCAATCACATCATAGTGGCTAAAACTTAAAGAACAACTTGAAAACATACTAGTGCTAAAGTAAGTGTTTGTACGCAAAGGATAACTAATTTTTCTTGAAAAACTCAATGACTTTATAGTCATACGCTGAACGTGCAATTCCAGAAACCTTCAAATCCTTCTGCTTTGCCCAAAACCTTAAATTCTAGCTGTCTTTTCTTTGGCATTATGGCCAACCATCATCAGCACATCATAATGGTGCGTCATCCTTGCAATATCTTTAGTTTTTGGTATTTTAGGAAGTAATAATTCACAGGCAATCCCATTATTCGGCAAGGCAGCGTAGCAGCTTTTCATGTATCGTCCCAATTGTGAAAAATATTCTACCATGAGTACATTTACAATTCCACTTGCATTCTTATTTAATCATCATTAACTAGTCAATAATATGCATGATGATATTAGGTCAATTATTCAAAAATTAAGCCTCACGATAATAAAAATAGCATCTACTTGTAGTCTGCTCACAAACACATCTCCTACTCTATATGTCACTCCTAAAAGTTACACAATAATTGTAAGATTCAATGCTTTATTTGAAAAGCTTACTCTATCTAGAATCAGTTGCATAATAAGCATATAGACATGCCATATGACCTTCCAAAATTGCATTCTTTTACATGGTACCTGACACATGTATCTGTGAGTATTTGATTAAATACTTGATCCTACTATTTGTATTTCAATATAAGCAAAAATGGAATACATAGTCCCTTACCAAATCGGGCTGGTTGAACCCATATGTAAGTAACTGATTTAGCAATTCATGGATTGTTAATTTGAATGGCACGCCAAGGCGAGGTGGGCTGATTACAAGTTTGAATAAGTTTAGTTATGGTTAATTACCTAATTTTAAAAATAACTAAATTATTATCCATAGATCTTTAGTAGTTACTATTTTTTCATATTTATATGTATAGATTAAAAAAGTAAACATTTTTTATGCAAAAAAATTTGAAATTTGAAGCTATTTAGACCAATTTTGTATGCTGTTAGGTTTATGGGCCACGCTTGGGCCGATTCATGGTTATGAAATCGTAACACTTGCAACCATCCTAAATTGTTAATATAATAGGCCAACCCGTTTAGCCGATAGGCGGAGTTTAACGGATCTATTTAAAACTTTGTAGTAGGCGATTATGGGAAATGTCCAAGCCCTCCCCCTCCTCTCTCCTACCTCAACTCCTCCCCACCACTTTAGTACAAATTGTATTTTGGTCTAGGTAGACCCCGGTCAATAAAGACTATAATTGCTGCTTACAAATTATATCATAAATTCGATTTCTAAATTCAAGTTGTTATATATGATATTTTATTTAATTATTATAAATACACTTTTTATTTTTAGGGTCTTTGTTTAAAGTTATGTTACTTCCTAAATTATGTCATATCATCGATTTCAGTAGACTCGAATATATGGTACAAGTATTGATGCTTCTCCCACCACACATATTGATGCTGATATGTGGCCTAGGTTCATGAATCTGGGACCAAGATAGGAGTGTTGATCACTTTAGTGCCTACGTAGGTTACGGTCATGGTCGTCCTCAACCCCTCCCCAGTAATTAAGAGAAAAGGGAAGTTATATACTCTATATATTACCAGGACTCCATGTTAACCTTGTCTTGGCACAAAAGAGCTTGAGTTGCCAAGGAGTGGCCATCCTGATCCTTGGTCAAGAACTGGCAAACCAAGGCGAGCCCATATAGCTTTTTGACCCGTAGGGGCCGGAGGAAGCAAGTAAGAATAGAGTGATGGCCAGGAGAGAGAGAGAGAGAATACGTTCCAATAGGTTGGAGCCTCGGGGCTTCTGAGTGGGGAGCTTGGCAGTGATCTCGGCTGGTGAGAGTTGGGCGCCGGGCCTAGCCCCCTTAATGATCTCAAGGACATCTAGCTCAATAACAGTTTTGAGCACCATGAGAAGAGCATCGCGTGGAACCATGCCATGTATTCACTCATTATGTTGCTGCTGCTCTGTTCTATGATGGCTAAAGCCATTCGTGTTTTTTTTTTTTTGGGGGCAGGGGAGTGGGGGTTATTGTGGCTATGGAAACGGGCAAGGAAGTATGGTGTTTATATAGAATATATCAATCTTCCGCTATATTTATAAAAGGTTTTAATTACCTTCCAATTTGGGAAATTAAGGAAGTGACCACAACCAAAATTATATTGAAAGTTGTGTGAATATGGCCTGCTGGAGGCCTTGGACAAATGTTTTAGGCTGGTACATACTTTGTCCTTTTGTTCCTTTTTCCTTTTTCTCTTTCGGTTTGTTCCTCTCTTTCTGTTGCGTTTCTCTTCTTATTGATCATCTTTCTCCTCTTTCTACCTATTTGATCAGTTACATACTAGTGAGACTACTTTACTTTTCTTTCTTTTTTTTTTTTAAAAGAAAAAATTAATTTGAAATGTTCTATCTTTTAACTTTTAATTTTCAATTATCTTTCTTGCCAGCAAATTTTGCATGCACACGCATGTGTGCACACACACGTACGCACGCGCGTACACACATTCTCAATTTCATAATGTCGTATTTTTAAAAGGAAAAATTGAGTTGTAAATCATGATTACCAAATAATGAAAGTGCCCTAAGCTAAAACGAGACACACCTCTAGCATTCACACTTTAATGCTTCAACTTAAATAACCCCTCTTCATTATCTTTCTCTCCTCTCATAACACCAATATTTATTCAAAACGGTTATCTCTCTCATTAGAGAAGCCACGACAGGTCCATTAAAAAACCAGGGTTTGGGGCCCTTCTTCCTTGTCAACAAGGTCAAATCGGTGAGCTATTGGATGTCTTGTGCCAACCATCAGACAATCTCGTTTAGATGGCATGGACTGCAGGTGTTGGTTTTCAAAATAACTAAGTTTGCTTAAATAAATTCATACACTTAACTTATCTTTGCAACTGGCTTGTTTTATATTTCAAATCATAATTATTTTGTTAATTTTGAAATAGCCAGATTCATTTTGTTGAAAGTATGGCAAACACTCGACATATATCTATGTAATTCTTAAACTATTTTATTACTTTAAATATAGATATAAATGGAATTGGAATATATTGAATATTGGACTTAAAATTTTTTATTCAATTAGATTAAGGATTTTCAGTCATTAATTAATTAATTTAATTATAATCCTTGTGTAATCTTAAACCAAAGTATTTTTATACTTTGAGTACCATTTAGATTTTATTTTTTAAGTTTGATTAAAGTTGATTAATCTCAATTCAAAAGCAAAAACAACCGACTTCTTACCGTTTAAACCTGTAGACACCTAAAATATGTCATCCTTTATCTCTTTTATTTCTATATTTTATATTGTTGGGTCAATGATGAGATCCCGAGTCTTGTTTGAGGATATGGATCATGGACGGTATTTGATTGGTGCGACGAAGCCGAGTAAACCACAAAGAACCGCTTAGCACCAAATAAATATCCTTTTGCCTTGGGTTGGTCCAAAAACCCTTTTCTTTTGGACAGTCCAAGCCCGGGTCAAACCTTTAGAGTTAACGGAAGTCCGGTGCCGCGTACAGGGAGATTGCATGCTCAAAACATCGCATTTCACCAACGTCCAACCCGGATACGGAGCTGAAGACACCAAAACGACGTCCGACGCCACGTTTCATGATCACAATCATCAAAATGCCCCATTTTGCTCCAAGACGATCCGCTCGAGACATAGAGCTTCCTCCCCGAACGACGTTGTGTCTAGTGCTGCGTACCGAGTCCATTTTTACCTAAAACATTGTGTTTTGCTTGAGATCCCGTTGCGGCATGTAAGGAGCTCAATACCCCAAAACGACGTCGTATGGCCAGCACCCCCAAGCGAGGGATTGGGTTCTATCCGGTTCAAATTTTCATTTTCTAGCTCGGTTTTTGTGATTTTGCAGCTAGTTTAGGGTTAGCTTTAGACGGCTAGCTGAATTAAAACCCTAGGTCATTTTATAACATAGTCTCTATAAATAGAGAGCTCAAGCTCTCATTTTTAAAACATCTTTTCCTTTGCATCACGCTTCCAAAAAGTAACCGGAACAAGCTGATCCCTTAGCGTTACGGCTGCTGGTACTAGACTAAGAGTTATTGAATGCGCCTTTTAGTATTATGATCTCTTGGTCTCTTTTCAGCCTATTTTCATTGTATTTCCCCATATCCGATCCTCAAACCTCATCGAGTCATACATCGTTATACCTATCTACACTAAAAAAAAATCTTATAAAAAGCCCTTCCCGATTCTCCACGGTCGCATCACCATATCCGGATCCAGAGATCCATATCGGCGAGTGGGACAAGCCGAGGACACCAATTCGGCCTTCACAATGATTATTTATTTTTATGTTTTATCGCTTCTGTATTGTTGAGAAAGATTTGTATCACATTTAATTCTTTTTATTTGCTTTTTATTGCTTTTTTTTTTATCATTTTTTGGTTGCTTTTAATTCGTTATCGCATGTTGTATGTTTGTGTTTAATATGTTATTTAGATTCACTACTCAAACTAGTAATGATCATTGTTTGACGGCGGAACGGAAGGGCTTATCCCTACAATTTGTACTCTCGCTCCCGAATCGATTCTCAATTCCAGGTCGATGGAGTCACTTTTTAGTCTCTTTGAACTTAGTTTTCCCATACTAAGATTGGAAGAGCGTTTATTGTTTATTGTTTTTTAGTTTTTCATTCCTAAAAATTAGCTGACGACTCCTTTTCCGATTTATTTTTCCTAGATTTGCTTCTCGGCTTTTACAGTGAAAAATAAAAAAGAGGTTTTGGATCCGTCGGCTAGGACAGAGGCCGAGGCTGACCACCTCGGTCGTGGCCCCTGGCGGCGCTACCGACCACCGGGTGCTAGCGAAAGCCGGCACCAAGTGATCGGCGAGTGAGGTTTGGGTCCAAACCAATGTTTTTACACCGGTTTGGCCCTAAAACCTCATGGCGATTCAAAACCCTAGGTTTCTTTATTTTTTGATTAAGAAATAATATCACGAGATTTCTAAAAATAACTTCTAAAATAAAATAATTAGTAAAGCGCCACTCAATCTGATGTAATTCGTTTTAACTTAATTTAATAAAATTCGAAAATCTAAATAAGAGGTTCATCCCTACTTTCAAAAATTAATCTTCGAAAGCCAAAAAGAAAAATTTTTAAACCTACCCGCCAATTCGTAGGGAAGCTCGGTCCCGGGGGTCCTACGGCCGTGGTTCCTACAACACCTAATAGATAGAAAAGCACTTTTTGTGAACAGGCTCAGCCGCTTAGACATCGTGTCGGTCTTTGTTTGTTACCATTTACGGTAAACATCGGTCTTTGAGTAACGGTTGTTTCCACCCTAGGTTTCGGATACAACATGTGGGTCGGATTTTTTTGAACCTAGAACCCATGCTCAATGGATACATCCATAACAGTTCACTTTACGAGGACTAAGACTATCCGTTGTAACGACTAGCTATTCCTACGGATCAAGCCAAAGATACAACGACTCTTTGCTCTACTGCTTATAAGTAGAAGCCTCTCTATAAGAATTATAGGCTTGCTGGAACAATACTCTCAACTCTTATACTTATAATTCTAGTATTAAACTCTTATGCTTAGTTTCTCAACTTTACTGTGTTGAACAAGAAAGTATTCTAATCACTTTCAATTACTTTGACTCATTTCTTCTCTATTTTCCTTGAATGACTTATAAGGGTTAACTCAACTCGGTTGTACCTAGGCTGTAAAGGGTTTCTCGGTTAGAAAGTATTACGTAGATAAGGTAGCTTACGTGCCTAGGAAAAATATGTATTGAATAACTTAAGGGAATAACTATGTGAGTTAGTCCTTGTATTTTGTGGATTCAAAATAGTATATTTAACTTGGTATCTCGTATTGATATCGACCGTGGTGCAGGGCTTCCATGTAAAATCAACTGTTTAATTCTTTACGAGTCCAATATATACTCAACTTACTTTTTGTATTCGACTTGAAGCAAAAAGTTGTTATTTTCCAGTAAAATTTCCTTCTCACCCTATTTATCCCCCTCTAGGATGATTCGGAATCTCAAGTTCAAACCTTCAATTGGCATCGGTGCCTAGCCTTTACGAGAGGATCTAACAATTGAAGGTCTAAAGATCGAGATGACTCTTAACTATGGAGTTCGATGAAGGAAGGTCATTCACCGGGCCACCTAAGTTCGAAGGGTCCAACTCTACCATCCGAAAATCATGGAGTGCTTTATCCAAGATGATGATGAAGAAGTCTTGCAAATCATCTCCAACAAAAATTATGTTCCCACCAATGTGAAGTCGGAATTCACAATAGAGGAAAACGAAAAGCACAAAAAGAACTTCAAAGTTAGGAAAATCTTGATGTGTACTATAGGTGCCTTAGAATACAACGAGTATTAGCTTGTAATACTGGTAAAGAGGTGTCGGACACTCTTGTTACCAACTATGAAAGCACCGAGTCAAATGAGGTGGGAGAAAATAAGTCATTATTTCCGTAAGTGTGAAATTTTCAATATGGGGGCTGATGAGAACATAACCCGGATCTATATTAGCTTCACTAAGACTCGTCAACGATCTTAAATCACTTGTGAAGAAGATGTCCAACGAGGAAGTCTTCAGAAAAATTTGGAGGAGTCTTTCGAAGGAAAGATGGGGCCCAAAGGTGACGAGCAATCGAGGAGGCTCAAGACCTCACTAAGTTGAGACCGGATGAACTCATTGGGAAGCTTCTCGCCCATGAGTTACATCAAAAGGAGGAAGAATCTAAGATCAACACCAAGAGAAATATTTCTCTTAAAGACTTTGAAGAAGCTGATCCCGATCCTGAGCTCCTTAGACTCGAACAAGATCCCATGGCGGTTACGGTCGGAGGCTATGAAAGAATGATGAAGTACAATGAAGGTTAGCTCCTTGAGAGGCTAACTCACCCTAAAGGAGGGAGGAAGTGAATAGGGTGATGGAAGATTTTTGAGAAATTACAAACTATTCCGCACAAAATAGACTTAGAAATTAATTATGATTCTATAATGAACTCGAAATAAGTTAAACACATAAATACGTGGAAACCCTCCCGGGCACTGAAAAACACGGACAGTGGTAATCCAAGCACCACGTGAAATCTACTATTTTGAATCCACAATACAAGGACTGACTCTATATATAATTGCTACCTTATACAATTCAATTACAAGTTTTCTTAGACTCGGAAGTTCCCTTATCCGATCTAGTACTTCCTAACCGAGATACCCTTTAAAATTAGGTACAATTGAGCTGAGTTAACCTTACAGCTCAGTCAAGGGACTTAGTAGAGAATAGAAACAGTAGAAGTGATTACAAGACTTTACTTTTACAACTCGGAAAGTAAAAATTATAGATTTGGAGTTGTAAGTCGAAGATTGAGTAAGTATGCACTAAGTAAGTAATAAGCAATGTGTTCAGCAATCTTTCAGTCTTGTAAAGTGGCTTTTATTCATACACAGCAGGGTAGATTAACCATTGAGACTTATTATGGACTGGTGAGCTTCAATAGCCATTGTAATGGCTAGTCCGAGTCACCCGAGAAAAGGATTCATTGTAATATGAACATTGTGTGGTGGTCCTTGGCTAAAAAGTGGTCCATCCCTCTTGTTGTGACTGAATTTTAGGGTGCAAACAACCGTTGGACTCAAAGTTGAAGTTTACCAGATTTGGAAACAAACAACCACGACACGAGTGTATGAGCCATGTCCAGAAATTGTTAATTTACGTCCGATGGTGTTTAATGGCTAGAAACCGGTAACTTTTGCTTTTTTTTTTAAAAATATTTTAAACTAGTTTAATCAACTTGCAAAAGCTAATTAAAGTGGTACTCAAAGTATAAAAATACTTTAGTCCAAGATTAGGCAAAGATAATAATGAATTCAAAGTAGTTAAGCACTTAATTATCTTTAGCCTAAAGGAATGGAATTTTCTTAGTGTATTCATTAGGTTTAAATTCCATCTTGAGTCAATTCTTAAAATGATCAAGCTAATAAGAATAAAGAATCAGAATACATAAACTTGATCAAGTAAATAATTTCATTAAATATGCTGACTTAGAAAGTATAATTAACGTTGTAATTCATTTTCGGTTTGAACACCAAGTCGAGTACTTAGAATTTAAAGTGTTTGTGAAATATTTAGTCATGCCATTGTTCTGCGTTAGTTCGAGTGAGTTAGAAACCCGGTTAAGAGTGATATGCTTGATAGATGGTTTTTGAGTGGGTCGAAAAATAATGAAAACTTAGATATGGGTTTCTTAAAAGCTTAGAATGACTTAGAATCAAAACTATAGAGAGATAGAGAGTTATACACGAGTCTTCAATCTCCCCTTTTGATGAAAGACATTCCATACTTAAGATAGAAACTAATCGGTTCGGAAAGTTAAGTTTTCATTGTATGTTGATCAAAACAAGAAAAATAATAAAGAGTATTAAATATCTCAGCTTAGATCATATAGAACTCGAACATGCTTCTTAGAGTAAACATAGCATACTTATCATAGAATAATGAAAAAATATATCGAGTAAATAAAAAGTCTATTGAGAAGTAGATATGCTCGGAAATAGGCAAATTTCATTAAATAGTAGAAGCAATTACATAGAAACTTAAACAAACTAAGAAATTACTCCCCTAAACCAACCATCTTTATTTTCTATCCTATCTCCCCCTTATGCATTTCAGCAAAAAATAACAAAAAGAGGGAGGAAAGAATAATTAAATACAAAGATGTTGGACAAAATAAAGCAAAGTTTGAAATTAAGAGGGAGGAGGAGCAGTTTAGGGAGAAGTAGAAGAGCGAGGGTTGCACCTGCGCCTGTAGCCTTGAGTAGAGACAACTTGGCGAGGGCCAATAACGAGGTAAATCGGGCAGCGGAATTATACACCTACGAGACACATGAAGAGCTTCCTCTGCTTCTTCTTCTTCCGAAGTTCTTCGCTGTAGGTTGTGGTTACGAGGTAAGGGCCTTAGATTGGCCTACATCGCCAACCTCTTCGAGGCGGATCGAGTGTGATATGAGGAGATCACCTCGGGTTCTTTGTCGTCCTTATCCTCAAATTGAACCGCTTGACTTCCTTTTCTCCTTCTTCTTCGACTTCTTCTTTAGCTTCTCCTTGTCATTCTTTTGCTTGTTTAGGTTCTTCGACTTAGACTCGGAAGAGTTGGAGGACTCCGAAGGTTGTGCTTTTCGCATTTTGTGTCCTCTGTTACCTTGGACCTTCTTTCTTAAAGGTGGCAGATTTGCTATTGTTGTTGCTTGAATAACCTCCTTGAGCTCGGAAACTAGGGCTTGATTCCGATCAATTTAAGTCCGAGCCTTAGTTTGGAACCGAGTCGGTATAGGCATGAAAGCACTGGAAAGCTCGTCATAGCTACTTATAGCTCTTTTGCTAGGGCAGCAAATTGAGTAGCCACCTTACGAAGAAGTTTAATAGAAGGGCGGTAGAGAAGTAGAAGGTCCAGCAGTAAGAAGTGGAACCTCGGAACCGATGCGGGTCTAAGGTGGAGGAGGAGTAGGAGGTGCTAGTTCTAAAGAATTAACCAAGACACCGAGGCTAGATTTCCGATATCCAAGGCCAATAATTTCACCTCTGCCAAAACAGATATAAGGTTCTAGGCATTTGTTTGGGTCGGAAGGAAGTTCAACCCCAAACCGAGTAATAACAAATGAAAGAAGAGCTCCAAAGGGATAAGGAGTCTTCTTACGGTTAGATGGAACAGAAGCACTCTGTTCCGGAATAAATAGAAAGAGGTCAAAATCATACCCGTCTAGAATGTCAAAGAGAAGCTTGAGAACTTTGCTATTCGGGTTCTCTTTTGAGGGATAGTAGGAGAAGAAGGTTCTCATAAGAATGGAGCACGAAGTCTAGCTTCGGAAGTCATCCGAGTCACGAAAAGTTCTTTTTGGATTGAGGGATTTCTTAAGCGTATTTATCAAAGAAGTGATCCGTGACTTCATTGAAGGGGATAGGGTTAGAATTGAGAAAAAGAGACTTCACATCAAAGAGCTTGTGAAGTAGAGCAAGATTGATACAAACCACCTTGCCATGAACGACGGAAGAGATCACGTTATCTCTTGTCTGTCATGTGGGAATAGAACTCAGTAATGAGTTTTGGGTAGATGTAATCACGTAAGCTCGGGTAATTGAAGATACCTGTTTTGATAGAAGGTTTGATCCAGGTGAAAGCGGTTTTGGAGAAGAATTTGTCGTCGATAAAGAAATGTTAAGCGACCAAGACTTTTGAGTCATCCGAGGCGGGGGCTTTTCCCTTTGCTTAGGCGAGCCTCAAATCGAGTTGATTTAGTTCCGGCCTTCTTAGTGGCCGAACCTCCCTCCATAGCTGAACCTTTCTTAGGCATATTGAAAGAGATAGAGAGAGTTTGAGAGTAAAGAGAAAGTGAGTAAAGAGAACATATGAGTGAGAAAGAGGGAGAGATTTTGAGATCGATAGAGATTAAGTGAGAGACCAAAGAAAGCGAGAGCGTGAGCAATAAGTAGGCAAAGTGAACGAATGAAATCAAAGCGGTGCTATTTATAAATGCCTTCATTGAACAACCACCTTTTTGACTCGGCCTACTAAGCAACGGTTATCGGACCGTTGAGTCTCCCGGAGAGTAGCGGTTAGTTTTCCAAGTAGCTTTCTTCTATTAGCTAGTTCTTCTTATCATTCGGGTGACAGAGAGAGAAGAAAAGATTTTTGAAAACATTTATGAGATTCTCCATTGATTTAGAGATGATCCCGGAATTTTAATGTCCATTTTACTTATAAACATAGTTTGACTCAGTGATATGTATGAGTGACTCGGAACACACTAAAAATTAATAACTCACAGCTCGGTCTCATTACGTGTCAATCGATTCATTTGTTATTCACTCAAAGCATATAACAATAAATTAAAGTAGAATAACCTATGCATTACGTCGGATAATCATGCAATTAACTTGCCAAGTTTGTTCTTAATAAAGCAAAACTGATATTCACTCGGAGGTTTAGTGAAAATATCAGCTAATTGAAATTTTGTAGGAATAAACTCAAGTTTAATATCACCTTATTCAGAATGGTCTCTCGGAAAATGATACCTAACCTCAATGTGTTTCATTTTTAGTGTTAAACTGGATTCTTACCGATACTGATTGCACTTTGATTGTCACATTTGATTAGGATAGATGTGAATGATAGTCCTACATCCTTTAAGTGTTTCTTGATCTAGAGAATCTGAGCACAACAATCTCTAGCTACAATGTACTCGGCTTCGGGAGTTGATAGAGCAACCGAGTTCCGCTTCTTTGAATGTCGGGAGATGAGTGATTGACCGGAAATCGGCATGCTCCTGATGTCCTCTTTCTATCAACTTTTTATCCAGCATAGTCAGCATCTTAGTATCCAGTGAGGGTCAGATTTGAGTCTTTTGAATACCGGAGACCAAGTGTCCGAGTGCCTGTAAGATATCTAAAAATTCTCTTCAACGTAGTAAGATGTGATTCCTAAGGATTAGCTTGAAATCTTTCACAAAGGCAGACACTAAACATGATATCCGGCCTACTAGATGTGAGATAAAGTAGAGATCCAATCATACCTCTGTAGAGTTTCGATCTACAACTTTACCTTTCTCATCCGAGTCCAATTTTGTACTCGCTACTCATAGGTGTTGCTGCATGCTTCACATCTTACGGCTTGTACTTGTTCAGTAACTCCTTGGTGTACTTTGATTGATGGACATAGATGCCATCCTTTTCTTGCTTGATTTGCAATCCAAGGAAGAAATTGAGTTCTCTCATCATGCTCATTTGGAACTCCTGTCTCATTAACTTAGAAAACTCTTGGCATAAAGTTTCATTAGTAGCTCCAAATATAATGTCATCAACATAGATCTAAATGATAAGAAAATCATTCCCCTTGGTTTTTGTGAAAAGAATTTTGTTAATAAGACCTCTTTTGAAATAATTTTCAACCAAGAAACTGCCTAGTCTTTCATACCAAGCTCCGGGAGCTTGTTTCGGACCATATAAAGCCTTTTACAACTTGAAAACATGGTTTGGAAATTGAGAGTTTTCAAATCCGAGGAGTTGCTTAACACAAACTTCTTCTTGAATATAACCATTAAGAAATGCACACTTAACATCCATTTGATAAAGCTTGATGTTCATGCTAGATGCAAATGCTAAGAGAATTCCGATTGCCTCAATCCTAGCAATAGGTGCAAAGGTTTCCCCACAATCAATTCCCTTTCTTGGTTATATCCTTAAGCAACTAATCTGGCCTTATTTCGACTACCAAACCTCTCTCATCTAGTTTGTTCTTGAAAACCCATTTAGTTCCTATTACTAGGTGGTCGGAAGGTCGTTTGGTTAGAGTCCGGACTTGGTTTCTTTCAAATTGATTTAATTCTTCTTGCATGGCCTCTACCCATTCAGGTTCCAGTAAGGCTTCTAGTACATTTTTAGGTTCGGTTAATGATATGAATGCTGAAAATGCTCATAGATTTTGCAAAGAAGAACGTGTTCTTACCCCACTTGTTGATATTAGAAAGTATATTTTCAGGTGGGTGATTGGATGCATATTTGAAAGCTCTACATGTCCTTTGATTTACCAAGTTTGTTGGTTGAATGGTCTAATCTTCAGTTGATTGCTCTTACTGAACTTTTGCATTGACTTGTCCTTCGACGATTCGATCTGGATCTTGAACTTGCTCATTCCGAGTCATCTCATTCTGAGTTGGCTCATTCTGAGTTACCTCGGTTCTTTTATTTTGACTCATTTAGAGCTCAACTTCAGCAATATCATCTTCATCTCTGTTGAGCTTGAGATCCGAGAAGGTGGATTGCCGTGCCATGGTCGGTCTCATCAAAGACAACATGGATACTTTCTTCTACTTTGTTAGTTCTCTTGTTAAAAATTCTATAAGCTTTATTATAAGATGAGTAACCCAGAAATATACCTTCGTTTGACCTTGCATCAAACTTTGTAAGATGTTCCTTACCATTGTTATTCACTAGCGTTTACATCCGAAGGGTTTGAAGTAGGAGATGTTAGGCTTCTTTCCCTTGTACAACTCACAGGGTGTATTCTTCATAATGGGTCTAATGAGGCATCCGTTGAGTGTATAATTTGCTTGTGTTGATTGCTTGACCTAGAAATAGTAAGGTAGATCATTTTTAATCATCATTGTCCTTCCTATTTCATTAAGAGTTGTGTTCTTTCTCTCCACTACTCCATCTCGTTGAGGAGTTCTTGGTGTTAAGAAGTTGTGGGAGATGCCATTCTTGTCATAGAAGTCTGCAAATTCCGAGTAATCGAACTCCCTTCCATGGTCAATTCGAATTCTTCGATCCGAGTCTTAGACTCCACTTGAATTTTCGTGAAGATCTTAGTGAACTCTTTGAAGGCTTCATTCTTGTTCTTTAGAAAACACACCCGGGTAAATCGTGAATAGTTATCAACAATAACTAGCACATATGATTTACCTCCTAAGCTTTTCATAGGAATTTCACTACACAAATCCATATGAATCAATTCAAGTACTTTGGATGTAGACAAGGCTTTGAGTGGTTTAAAAGATGATCTGACTTGCTTTCCTTTTGTGCATACCTCACAGATTTTATCTTTCTTAAACGCATAGTTAGATAAACCCCTAACTAATCCAAGAGATGCAAGCTTCTTGATGGTATGCATGCTAATATGACCTAGTTTATGATGCCATGTCCATGAATCATCATTCAAATATGCTTTTAAACATGATAAATTTTGACTAGAATCTAAGAGAGGAATGGTATAGGTGCTACCGACCTCGGACACGAGAGCTTTGTCTCTTTGGCGACTGCATCGAAATGAAGCGAGTTGGTTTGAGTGAATCTTACCTCTTAACCTTTGTCATATAACTGAGATATGCTTAGAAGGTTGTACTTGAGCCCTTTAACAAGGTAGACTGGATTGATTGAGTTGTCTCCTTGACCAATCTTACCAATCCCAACTATCTTGCTTTTGCTATTGTCTCCAAATATGACTTTTCCTCCTTTCATATCTTCTAGCTCGGAGAAGAGTCTTGAATCTCCAAACATATGGCATGAACATCCCACTTGTCTAAGTACCAATGACCCTTTCGTTTCTAACTTACCTGCAAAACAGACAAACTAACCCTTCTCACTTTCTCTTACAAACCTAGTAAGAGTCTTTACTTGTGGTTCTTTTCTAAGGAAGAGCTCTTTTGGGAACCCAAATTTGGATAAGTTTAGGCTTTGTTTGATTACGAGTCGTCCTTTTAGAAAACTAAGTTTGTGTCTCTTTTATTTAAAAACCTTTCTTTTTGTAAATAGGTTGAGAAGCCTTTCTCATGTAAACTAGTCTATGCTCAGTCCCTTTTCTTTATGAATGAATAGGACTATGCTCAACCTTTTTGAACTTATCGATTCCGGAATCGGTTTTGAAAAGATTGTTGTAAGAGTTATCCTTCTCTTAAGCATTGTAACCAAGACCTTCTTTTTAAATGAGACACACCGAGAGCCAAGTAAAAGATCAAGGTTTTTCGACCCTGAGTGAGTTTCTAAACCAACTTATGAGACTTATTGAGCTTCTTTTTTAGTTGCTTATTCTTTGTTCCGAGGCACTCGGACTCGGTCTCATTATCTTGAGTACTGGTCTTAAGCACTTTCAGATTTTATCTCGGTTTTCTAATTCCTTTTTAAAGTGACGCTCTCGGTAGTAAGAGACACTAGTTGTTCTTTGAAATAAGAAGAATCGGAATTGGACTTTTCTTCCAAAGTAAAGATATATCTAGTAAGATCTAGTTTGGAAAACTTAAGGAAATAGTTAATTACCTCCCGAGTATTTGTTTCCTCGGCATTTGAATCATCACTATCCGACTTAGATCCAACTTCTAAATCTGTTAGTGCCATTAGACACTTTGAGTCATCGGAATCATCATCTTCGGAGGAATCATCATTACTCAAGGTAGCCACCATGGCCTTTTTCTTCTTTCTGTCCTTCTTTCTCTTTGGACGAGTCCTTGACTATGTGCTCCTTGCTGCCACACTCAAAATAGCCGAGTTCTTAGTTAAAGACAAATTGGAAGAGGATGAGTATTTACCTTTCTTGTCTTTCTTGTAGAACTCCTACTTTGGCCTCTTTTTGCCACTTTTTGTACTTCATCAACTTTTTAAATTCTCGGGCAATGATAGCCATGGGATCTTCTTCAGAATCTAAGGAGCTTAGATTTTTCGTCCTGTCTTCTAAGGCCTTTAATGTAATTTTCCTTTTGGTGCTGACCTCAACTTCCTCTTAGTCTAGGTGCAGACTTATGAGTGAGTAGCTTTCCAATAAGCTCATTTGGTTTTAGCTTGGAAAGATCTTGAGCTTCTTCAATTGTTGTCACCTTGGGACCCCATCTTTTCTTTGGTAGACTTCTCAAAATTTTTCCGGCAACGCTTCATGAGAGATCTTTCTACCCGGAGATTTTAGATTGTTGACAATTTGAGTGAAGCGAATATACATCCGATGATGTTATCCTCGAGCTCTATTTTGAACAGCTCATACTTGTGAAGAAACTAACGTACTTTAGCTTACTTCACCTGGCTGGTTCCATCATAGGTAATGACCAATATATCCCATACTTCTTTGGTCGTGTCACGGCTGACACTCTATTGTATTCTTCTAAGTTAATACCGCATATCGAGTGTTCATGGCTTTAAAGTACTTCCTGAACTTTTTATTCTATTGAGTGGTATGAGTGTTTTGGTTAGCTTTCTACAAGCATTACGCATAGGAGAAAGTCTGTCCCTGGAATAAGAGCTAAGGATCTCTATTTATAGGGGAGAACCTAGGTCACAAATGACCTATGGTTTGCCTCCAACCTCGCCGTCCAAGCTTTAGAAACAGAATCGGGCCAATATCTCAAGAGATAGAACCAGATAAGGAAGTAATAGAATCATATAGAACCCGGTGCACGCGCTGGCCAACCCCTAGGGTTTCGTGCCCTATCGTATCTCCAATGGATTCTCCAAGCCAAAACGCGAGCATTTCACTAAAATCTTCGGGGTGGCAGGCGTCGGCCATGACGTTGTGAGGGGAAAAGCTCCTAGTCTCATGTGGATTGTCTTATGGAGCTTAAACGTAGCACTTTGAAGCTTGTGATCATGAAATGTAAAGCTTCAACGCCGTCTTCGTGTCTTCGACTCCTTGTCGGATTGGATAAAAGTAAGATTCGATATTCCGAACTTGGAATTTCCCGTACACGACATTGGACTCCGTTGTCTCTGAAGGCTTGGCCCGGTTCTTGGATCACCCGAAAGGAAGGGGATTTGTGTACCGACCCAAGGCAAAAGGCTGTTTATTTGGTATTGGGGGTTCTTTGTGGTTTACTAGCTTATGCCGCACTAATCGATCATAGTCCGAGATCCAAATCCTCAAACAGGACTCGGGATTTTCATCATCGGGCCAACAAATAAAATATGGAAATAAAGACATAAGAGACGACACTTTTTAGATGTCTACAGTTAACCCCCACTTTGACCGAGTATAAAAGGCGAATGGTTTAAGTAGACACTAAAGGATACTGACCTCGGTTTTCGATATAAGTATTGTGGGATGCTTGGAATTGGTTGTAATCGAACCTGAACTCCAAAATGGGGCCTGAACTTGATCGTGGTCCATGAGTTCTAAAGTCCGGTAAGAAGATCCTAAGCTTGGCTTGATCGTAGTCTAGAGCTTGGTATATTTTAATGGTGAAACTTCGATCGTTTTTGATCCGAAGGTTTGCTAAATAATCTCCTGTACTAACATACTTGTTAGTGTATAATAAGACCGATGAAAGTTCGGTGTTTTACCTAAAAATTTGTCAAAAAGAAACTAATAAAACTATTCAGAAAAAGCTAATTAGTGGGCCCGAAATTCCCACTTGCATGCACACGGGGACAAAGGTCACATGCCACGGTTTGATAAGGCTTCATAAGCTAGATGAGTAGGCTAGGCTATAAAGGCTTTTGTCGATGAGACCTCTCGACTCCTTGTGGTCGGCATCGGCTAGCCTTTGGCGAGCGTGGCCCTCGACGTGACCTCGCAGATTCTCTTGGTTTCCCATTACTTGCTTGACCCTTGTCTTGTATGTTTGGTTGTTTTGACCAAATTTTCCTATAAAAGGAGATGTTTGGTGTGTTCATTTGTACACTTACTCCTCTTCTTGCTCTTGTTTTCCTCTTGTGTTTTCTTACTTTGCTCCTTCTTGAAAACTAATTGGTTCTCAAAAAACTCTTCTCTTCAAAATGTCTAGAAGAAAAGCTTATCCTGCTGGAAGAACTAGGGCGAAGAAGCTTACTTATGACACTTTCGTTGAGCGGGAATGGCGCCCACGAGTGAATGGAATCTGAATGATCTCTTAGTCGAGGCCGAGAATCATGTTTCTTCGCTGGCCATTACTCCTTTGATAAGCTAGTTGGCTTAAAGTCCTTTGTTTGCTTATTTAGAGTAGTTCTTCGACTAAAATCTTGTTGGATTTTGGTCTTGCGAAAGGCTCGATTTGGAGTACTGGAGCCATCCCAAAATTCAGGGAGACTTGTAAGAGGATGAACTTTCCTCTTGAAGAAGTCATGCATAATCTTGGGTTTGGACCTCTCTACCTTGTCTGTATTCCACCTTACCTATAAAAGGGAGAGGGATCCCATTAGGACCATTAGTGAGCACTTTTGGGATACTGCCAACACTTTTCATCTTCCCTTTGGTGAGATGATAATATCGCCTTTTGATTTTGCCGTTTTATCCAGGTTTGGGCTTTAGCGGACAGTCTCTAGCCTATGATCGGAACTTGTATAAAAACCGTGACTATCTCCGTCACCTCTTTGGCTCCGTAGTAAATAAGTTTCCTCATAATAATGGCTTTAAGTATACCATCCTCTTTGAGACCTTTGAGGATGTTGGGTTTTGGTCTCAACATTCTCCTCAACAACATGTCCGGATCGTGCTTGCTCTTTTCATGAGTACGATCGTCTACTCGACTAAGCTGCTAAGGTTCATGTTCACTATTTGGTGAACTTAGTGGACCTTGACAAAATAAATGAGCTCAACTAGGGTGCTCCTGCATACACTTGCCTCATTAGGGGTCTCGTGCCTGGTGTGCAACATACTGCGATCTGGAGCCGGGTTCAACCAGTTATCTACCCTTGAATGGCTTATGGAAGATTATTGAGGTATGCTCAAGTTCTTTTGAAATCATATTTTTCATCTTGTATGGATAAAACAATCTCACTTGAGGGATCAAAATGCGATCGTGGTTGTAAGAATATTTCCCACATCTTTCACCCGGTTCAAACAATCGTCCCACATTTCCAGCGTCGAGTATCATGGGCTAAAGTCTACTTTCAACAGCACAACATTCATGGGATAGACTTCCTAAGATCAGCCCTTAACCGTGTGACCTCGGTATGTTCCTTTTATTATGAAATTTTTCCTCAAAACGTGCTTTAGAAGAATTTTTATCATGCTTTGAGCCCTCTCGCCTCTGCCTCTGCCCACGGTCTATGCCACAACCTGTGGGCCTGCCTATGGTGGACCACGGCCTTGAATCTCCACAGACTTTTCATCCGTTTTCTTGTTGCCTTTCGTTCTTGCTAGCTGATTTCTTGATAGCCCTTGTATGTAGGCCAACTTCCTTAGGCACAACTCGAACTTCCTCAAAGTTTCCTTGTGGCACGAGAATTGCGTGAAAGAAGGGTCTTGTTTGAATGTCCTTTTCAATTTTGTTGGTATCTTAGGGATAGGATCGCACCTCAAATCCTGGTCAACACGTGGCCTATGTTTGTTCCGGTCGATCCTCCTTTGACCATGTTCTACTTTTGCTCCCGCCATCTAAATGAGCAAGCGGCTGCTCTTATGGGGTATTTTTTACCTTATTTTTAAACTTAAACACATCCTATGTCCACCATACGACATAGATCATGACCCAATTGGTGAGTTCTCAACTCTTTCCTTATAATAACTTGAATTTCTTGCGTGGAAATTAATCTTCATCTTTTGGCAGCTCACTCCTGTGGACATCCATATCCTTAGTCTTGATGTGGATGTTACTCTCAACAGGGGACCTCCTCGTTTTGTAAGAATTCCTGAAATTTCGGAAGAGGAATGTGTTGGGCATCCCTTCCCTAGGAATTGGCGAGGGGTAAGATTTTATCCTCTTTTCTTTTAGTTGCATGCTAAAAGTATTTTTCTTGTTGATACCATCGAATAAACTTTACAGATACGACAGGGAGCAATCTAGAACGATGTGCATTAGATTTCAATATGCTCTCCGGGTAATCCGTAACTTCCTCACTAGGAGATCTTTCCCTACTTTCCAGGTAAGTTCTTAATTAGTGGAGTGCTAATTTTATTGAGCTTTTAGTGATTTGCTAATCGCTCTATTATTCTTGTAGAGGCACCAATCTAGAGCACTTTCCTTTGGTAGTCTTCTTAGTGGACCCGAGGTACACACACATACAATCGATCAACAAACACCTTCTAGTAGTCATGCTAGACAAGGTTCTTCACGACATTCTTCGCAGTGTGTGTATCATAGAAGTACTTTCGAGGCTTTGTTATGAGATGAATAACCCAGAAAAATACCTTCATCCGACCGAGCATCAAACTTGGTCAGGTGATCCTTACCATTGTTGTGAAAAAACACTTACATCCAAAGGGTTTGAAGTATGAGATGTTGCATTTTTTCCCTTTGTAGAGCTCGTATGGTGTTTTCTTCGAATAAGTCCGATGAGGCATCTGTTTAAAGTGTAATTGGCTGTGTTGACTGCCTCGGCCTAGAAATAGTAGGGTAGATTGTGCTCAATCATCATTGTCCTAGCTATTTCTTCGAGAGTTCTGTTCGTCCTAGCTATTTCTTCAAGAGTTCTATTCTTTCTCTCCACTACTCCATTTTGTTGAGGAGTTCTTGGTGCTAAGAAGTTGTGAGAGATACCATTCTTGTCGCAAAACTCCGAGAATTCTGAGTAGTCGAACTCCCTTCCATGGTCGGTTCGAATTCTCCGGATCCGAGTTTGAGACTCAACTTGGATCTTTCTACAAAGCTTGTTGAACTCTTTGAATGCTTCATTTTTGTGCTTGAGAAAACACACCCGAGTAAATCGTGAGTAATCATCAACAATAACAAGTACATATGATTTACCTCCGAGGCTCTTAACGAGGATTTCACCACATAAGTCCACATGTAGCAATTCAAGCACCTTGGATGTGGAAATTGTCTTCGGGGATTTGAATGACGATCCGACTTGTTTCCCTTTTGTGCAAGCTTCACAAACTTTGTCTTTCTTGAAAGCACAATTAGACAATCCTCCGACTAAACCATGAGATGCCGGTTTCTTGATTGTATGCATGCTAACATGACGTAATCTACGATGCCATGTCCATGAATCACATGAAGTGATGCTTTTAAACAAGATAGATTCTGACTCGGGTCGAAAGAGGAATAATGTACGTATTACCCGATCTCTTACCTGACAGCTTGATTTCTTTGGTAGCTACATCAGATATAATACGGTTAGTCTGTGTGAATCTTACCTCTTGACCTTTATCACACAATTGAGAGATGCTAAGCAACTTGTACTTTAATCCTTTAAGAAGGTATACTTGGGCTGACCAGATTGCCTTCCTTTCCAATCTTGCCTATCCCAATTATCTTGCCTTTGCTATCATCTCCAAATGTGACTTTTCCTCCTTTGTATTCTTCTAACTCGGAAAAGAGTCCCGAGTCTCCGACATGTGGCGTGAGCATCCACTATCCAGTACCAATGTCCGTTTGATCTTTTACGAGTGGCCTACAAAAGTAGAAACAAACTAACCCTTCTCATTCCTCTAGTGAACCCAGTAACACCATTTACTTGTGGTCCTTTTCGAGGAAGAAGGTTTTTCGGAACCTAGATTTGAATGACTTTGGGTCTATTCCGATTCCGAGTCTTCCATTTGGAGAATTGAGTTTGTGTCTCTTTCTTTTGAAAAGCTTTTCTTTTATAAATCGGTGGAGATGGTTTTCTCCTATAAGTTGGTCCAGGCTTAGTCCTTTTATGAATGGGACCGTGCTCGGCTTTCCTGAACTTTATGGTTACGGAATCCTTTTGAAAAGCTCGAGTAGGAATTGGACTCCTCATCTTTGTTAAAACCAAGACCTTCTTTTCGAAGGAGACACATTGAGATCCTAAGAGCATGTCAAGGTTTTTCTAACCTTGAGTAAACTTTAAAACAAGATCTTGAGACTCATTGAGCTTTTGCTTTAGTTGCTCATTCTCTTTTCTGAGAAACTCGGACTCGAGTCTCATTGGATTCGAGCACTAGTCTTGAGTTCTCTCGAGTGTGAGTCTCGGTTTTCCAACTCATTTTTTAAAGAGATGCTCTCGGAGGAAATTGACTCAAGTTGTTCTTTAAAGTGAGAAGAATCAGAATTGGACTTCTCTTCCAAAGTGAAAATATACTTAGCTAAATCAACTTTGGAGAATTTGAGAAAGTATTCGATTACCTCTTGAGTATTTTCTTCCTCATTGTCCGATTGATCCGAGTACGACTCTGTTTATGCTTCGAGTCGAGAAAGTGCCATTAGACACTTTGAGTCATCCGAGTCCTCGTCATCTTCGATGAGTCCTCGTCACTCCATGTGGCCATCATAGCCTTTTTCTTCCTTTTGTCCCTTTTTCTCTTTGGACGAGTCTTTGACTATGTGTTCCTTATTGCCGCATTCAAAACAGACCGAGTTCTTAGACAAAGATAACTTTGAAGGGGAAGAGTACTTGCCTTTTCTATCCTTCTTGTCTTTCTTGTAGAACTCTTCTTTTGGCTTCTTATCCCATATCTTATGCTTCATCATTCTCTTTAAGCCTCTAGCAATAAGTGCCATGGGATCCTCTTTTGAGTCGGAAGAACTCGGATCTGCCTCTCCGGTTTACGAGGCTTTCAGCGCAATGTTCTTTTTGTGCTGATCTCTGCATCCTCCTCTTCCAGTTGGATCTCATGGGTGAGAAGCTTCCCAATGAGTTCGTCTAGCTTCGGTAGAGACAAGTTCCGAGCCTCTTCGATAGTCTGTTACCTTGGGACCCCATCTTTTCTTGGGTAGGCTTCGAGTATCTTTCCGCACATTTCCTCGTGGGAAATCTTTTTACCCGAGGATTTGAGATTGTTGGTAATCTCTGTAAATCGAATGAACATCCGAGTGATGTTTTCTTCGGCTCCATCTTGAACAACTCATATTTATGAAGATATTGGCTTATCTTCGCTTGTCTAACCTGGCTTGTACCTTTATAAGTATTGACCGAGTGTGTCCCACACTTCTTTGGCTGTGTCACTGGCGGACACTCGGTTGTATTCTTACGAGCTGATGGCGCACATCAGAATGTTCATTGCCTTGAAGTTCTTTCTGAACTTCTCCGCTTCATCAGCTGTAAACTCGGCCTTTGTCTTGGGCACGATTCTTGTTTCTTCTGTCTTCATGAGAAGGTAGTTTCCTTCTTGTATGATGTTCCGGACATCTTCATCATGATCCAGCAGGAAACATTCCATGAGTTTCTTATAGTGCACAAAGTTAGATCCTTTGAACTTTGGTAGTCTGTTGGAAGATCTTCCTTCATCGAACTCTCCGTTGTTCTAAACCATTTGATCTTTAGACCTTTGGATGGTTAGATCCTTTTCCGAAAGGCTAGGCTCTTATACCAATTGAAGGTTTGCTCTTGGAGAGTATAAATCACCCTAGAGGGGGTGAATAGGGTGATGAGGAAACTTGCTTGAAAATTAAAGCTAATAAGGATCCGATGTGAGTGAGCGGCAAGGAAACACTCGGAAAAGCATAAACTCGGAATTCGATAAGCGAGTGAAGAAACAGATTCAACAGAATTCAAAGCTGTCCGAGTCTAGAATGTACTTAGAAAAGTAATAACTCGGAAAGTACGTGGAAACCCTCCTGAGGCAGAAAACCACGGACCGTGCTAATCCAAGCACGAAGTCGAATCCACTATTTTGAGTCCACGAAATACGATGAGACTGACTTAACCTGAGTTGCTCCCTTAGACAACTCCTTATAAGTTTTTCCTAAACTCAGAAATTACCTTATCCGATCTAGTACTTCCTAGCTGAGATCACCCTTACGGTTAGGGACAAGCGAGCTGAGTTAACCCTTACAGCTCGGTCAAGGGACCTTACTTAGAGAGTAAGAAAGAAAGTGTTTGTAACGAGTACAAGACCTTACAACTTAGAAAGTTATGAAAAATAGAATTGGAGTTGTAAGTAGAAGATTGAGAATGAATACAATGACTTTTGATTAAGTATGTGTATTAACAATAGATTCGGCAAATCTTCAAGTCTTAAAAGTTGGCTTCTATATATAGATGACCAAGCGAGCTTAGCCGTTGTGTCCATCTTCCGATCTGGAGGTCCTTTATGAGCGTTGTAAAGGATTTTACGAGTCACTCGGAAAATATCCGTTGAGATATGAACGTTGAGCAACGGTTCTTGGCTCCTTTGGAAGTCCCAAAACCATTGGTGGTGTCTTGAAAAATAAGGTGGAAACCACCTTTGAGCTTGGTGTTGCAGATTTTCATTTTTGGAAATCGACAATCTCGACATAGTGTGCGGGGCTAGGTCGGAGGTGGAAAAAGCCTTGTCTGCTTGGTGATTTGACGTTTTGAAGCTCGGTTACTTTTGTGATTCAAATTTAGAAAGCCTCGTTTGAATAACCTACAAAAGTAAATCACTTTGGTTCTCAAAGTATAAAATACTTTGGTCCAAGATTAGGCACATATAATAATATAATTAAAATAATTAAGTGACTAATTATACGAGTCGAAAAAGAAATGAAATTTTTGAGTCCAATATCCATGAAACTCAAATTCCATCTTAGTCGGTCTAGAGGACAATCAAGTCGGATAAAGAATATTAGAGTAAACAGACTAGATCTAGACTAAACACAATTCAAACTAAATATGCTGACTTGGAACAATGTAATTCCTAAATTATGAAGTCGGACTCGAGTTTAAGTGCGGAAAAGATAGTGTTTGAATATGCGATAAATCTGAGTGTTGGGTGACTCGGAGCGAGTGTGAAGTGGCATGTAGAATTATGCTTTTTGAGTCAATCGAGTCATGCGAAAGCAGCATAATAGATTCTATAACACTCGGAGGAAATGTCATATCACTCGGAAAAGTTTATAAAATACATAGAATGACTTGAAATCAAAACCTTATGAGAGAAGAGTTCTTATACCCGATTCTGGATGGATCTCGAAACGTGTAAGTATAGAGTCCGAGTCTTCAGCATGGTTTCACAATAGGCTAGGGTAGGAAATAAAATGGCCTAAGGAATGCTCGGGTTGAAGAAATAATCGTGAAAATAGTGTGACCCATGACGATGGCCTAAGGAGTTCGTGATTGTTACGTGATCGAGTTGCAGTAGGACTTTAAGAACTCCGGAAAAACTCCTATAAATAGGATCCAATTCGGTGCTTAAAAGATGTTAAACGCAAAACCTTTCTGCAAACCAAAGTAAAAGCATTTCGTATCTCTTTCTTCCATTTAAAATAAACATGAATTTTATGACTGAACTCACACGGTGGATGCACGAGATGAGTAACTGGATAGATCCGGGTTAACCAATTGTGGGCTGAATGTCCTTTTCAAGCATTCGCCAAGTCAAAGTCTATTGGACCTTCTTAAGGGCTGCTTTGGCCTACTAGGATCCTCACCACCATGTCTTCGGGTTTGGGGATACTCACCACCATGTCTTCGAGGTTTGGGGATAAGGAACCGAGCCCCTGCTCGAAGAATTCGATGCCATATTAGGTAGTTTTAGGTGAACAAAACTAGCTATACTAAATCTTCAAAAAATCTTCATGAGACTTACAAATATTTGCTGAAAACCGAGCAATAAGAGTCTAGGATGGATCCTTATTGGGAACCGAGTAAATCTGACCAACCTCATGAAACACTATCGAAACATGTTTGCCTACTTGTAATGCCCCGACCTTAATCCAATACATCAACCAAGATTAATAAATATTAATGAGCGCGTGCATTTCAATTCATACTTTTATTCTTCATTATCATGTGTATTATATACTTGTGCAACTAACCATATTATGTGTTGCAAGACTCGGATGATGATAACGACGCTTGGCAAAGAAATAAATAAATGAATGATCAAATAAATTATGCCTTGTGATAATTCATGGAATAATAATAATAATAATAATAATAATAATAATAATAATAATAATAATAATAATAATAATAATAATAATAATAATAATAATAATAATAAGACATTATCAAAGTCATTTATACGCCTAAGGTTTGTAATAATTAGTCAAGTCGGGAATTCCTAAAACCGACATTCTTTTAACTTAGGCTTGGCTATTAGGTTATTTGGGCTTATAGAGAGTGGTGGCCCCAATAACCAATCAAATAGAAATAAAAATAAAATAAAAAGGAAGTTGGAATTCGGATTGAGGAGAGAGAAATTTTTAGGTTTCAAATTTGGCTATTTAAGCCCCGAAAACCTCAAAACCCCAACCTTTATCATTTGTTTCCTTTCCCAAAGAAACCTATCTCCCTCACTTAACCCCTCTCTGCTGCTAGCCCGGCTGCCTGCTGACCACCATTACCAGCAGTGCTGGCCGCCTTCACCTGGAGCAACCCGCCTCCAACTACCGCGAGGTTTCTCCGAGCCTCGCTATCGTTGTGTTGCTGCACTCGCTGCCTGTTTTTGCCATCAGCTGTTGCTGTCAGCCCAGCCACCATCACCGCTCGGTCGCTGCCTGCCCGCCTTCGCCGCCAACCACCATCGGTCATCGGAGCTCCGATCAGCCAACCTTCCACCATAAAAAACCTCATTTTCATGTGGGTTTTGGGTAAAAACCTCAACCTTCAACTAATCAATTCCTTTAATTTTTAGAAATAATTAACTACATGTTGTATGCAAGGGATTATTGTGTAAAATCAGATTTTATGAGATTGTGTGGGTGAAAGAAATAAAAAGGCCTTGAATTAGGTTGTTGGATGTTCATGGAAAAAGGAAAAATTGGAATTGTAAGAATTATTTAAATTTCTTGATTATATTGTATTAGGTCATTGGTTAGATGATTGTGGATTGTAAATTTTGGGAAGAAAATTTGGTTTTCGGAAAATTTTGGAGGAATATGATATTAAGTGAGGATTTAAGAAAGAAATAGGCATGCATGTTGAGTTATGAGCATGTAGATTAAAAATGTGAATTAAAGAGAATAGGTAAGTTGGATGATTTTATAAAATTAAAGCAAATAAGTATTTTTGGGAAGATTAAAGAAAATAAGTCATTTTGGAGGGTTTAAAGAAAATAAATGATTTAGATAATTGAGATAAATTAAAGGATATAAATGATGTTGACAATTTAATAAAATAAGTGACTTTAACGATCCAAAGAAAAATAAAGGATTTTAGTGACTTAAAGGAAATAAGTGAATAAGTAATTGTGGTAGTAGAAAAGAAGCATAATTGATGATGTAAAGAGTTAAAGAATATTAGAGAATTTGATGATTTAAAGAGTTAATGAAAATTAGTGAATTTAATGATTTGAAGAAATTAAAGGAAATGGGTTAACTTAAACGATTTATAAGGATTGAGTTAGGTATTCAAGTGAAGAATTAAGTAACGTTGGAGGATTAAACAATTAGATGAGCAAGAGACTTAATTTGAGAAGTGACCGATTAACACGTTAGGTGTTATGGAGAAACGATCAAGTGAGCCTTATGAGCATATTGTGTGACAAGAGGGGTTGGTTTAGGCTACGAGTATTAATTTAAGACTTCAACCTATTAAATTTAACCAATCGTCTTAATAATCTACTGAAGTGATTTTGTTTTATTTAAATTCATCTAGTCATATGAAGTTACAAAACGAAATAATATAAGTAATAACAGTAGTAATAATAATAGCAAGGATAATAATAAGATAGTGAATTTAATTACTAAAAGTATTGAATGAATTAATGAAACACTTTATTTTGTTAAGGTATCAACGTTGTTCATCGGAGTTAGCAACTCCAAAGGGACCAAAGAAAGGATATCACTCGCGATTTTAAGGTACGTTTATTGCTTGTACCTTACGAAAACCCATATGTTTATGAATAACAATATAAAATGGTTTGCTTAATAAAATGAACCATTTCAAATATTATTTGTCACCTAATTATGTGGCCCGCCCATATCAATCGTACTCAGCTTGATCGGACTCGTGATCATAGCTATATATATATATATATATATATATATAATTGGTCATTATCAACGGATTTTGCCGATCGATCCGGGTATGCGCATATTTATGGAGACCGATGATCATAAGGAGCCACTCGGATAACAAATGAATAATTGTTTTAGTATATATTCTTCCTGTTTGATTTATAAATGAATTGAAATGCATGCGCTCAAATCGTATATCTTAACTTAATTACTTACAGTACATTGATAAGCGTGCTCGAGCTTTGGCTCATTATTTTGAAATGTTTTATTTGTTTTGTTTTAAGTAAAGCTACTCTAGAAGGGAGAAAGAAGTAGGTTGTCTACCGGCCGAAGTGTCTTAGGGGCTCACAGTGGTGGTGACCTGTCATGTCTTGAGTTATTGTGGTTGTGTCTTTAAGTCATTACCCCGATGGCGTGTATTTAATTCTCTCTCGCTTATGTTTCCTTCGTTGGACGTTTTACTTTCGAACTCGGACCTTACCAAGTATTTCATGTAATCTAATTGAATGTTTCCTTGTTCTTTATTTGGAACGGCGGTAACGCCTCTAACCTTTCTTTCCGCTGCGTTAATTACTAGTTAATGAGTCCTTATAGTTAACCCGGTGATTATGGGGTTTGGGGCGTTACAGTTGTGGTATCGGAGCGTAGGTTATTAGGAACACAGTGGAGCTGTATAGGTGTCGTGTGAGTCAAGTTAGGGATAGGATGTGCAACTTTGTGTGATTTGCTTAACATGCCTCTATATGCATTCGTATGAAAGTATTGATTATGAAAATAATGATATCATGTTAAATACTCTAAGCCCTTTTGGTGGTATGATATTGTGGATTAACCTTTGACCTTTGTTGTTTTAGATGTCAATTCCAGGGATATCTATTGACCCATGCTCCCTGGCAATGGTACCGGAACGTTGATACTTGACCATATATCCCACCTTGAGACCTGCATGGTCGTACACATGTAGGATCCCTTCTCGACCTTCCATAGCTCACTTGTTCGAGCTCACTGTCTATTGTGGACCCTACCACTTACCGAGCCATGGAGGAACTTTAAAGTGCGATACCATGTTTTCATCACCACAGAAACCCGGGTCGGATTGGGTTAGATTTCGGGGCCCGGTGCTTGGGCCATCATTACGCATGAGTTGCTCATGCGTGAATGGCTCGAGTACAGGGGGATCACCTCTTAGCTTATTCCTCTCCTTTTCCCCGAGCTCTTCACGCCATCCCCATCCGCACCACCACCCCAAGTTCCACTACCTCACCCCTCCCTAGAGCCGTAACCCGAGCCTCACCTAGCCGACTCTCCTTTAGAGGATCTTAAGGAGGAGAGCGAACCCCTACCATTGACCCCCAACCATTCGGAGGACTCTGGGAAGTCCACATACTTATTGATGTCCCCGACTCACCCGATATTGTGGTGATTGACACCGATGAGGAGGATGCCGTTGTGGAGGACCCTATGGAGGACCCCGAGGAGGATCTTGAGGAGGATGAGGTAGGAATCGTGTACATCAGCTCCGAGTCTAAGGAGGATGACGACCCAACGAACTTTGACCACGATCCCTCTAGGGATAGTTAGGCTTGCATAAGCGTTTATTCTTTTGCCACGGGCCATGATGGCCCGGATGATTTTGTATACTTGGCTAGACTTTTGTCATATGTGTATTTGTGTAGGTGTTAGCATGGATGTATTTATGTATATACTAGCCAAACTAATTAATAATGATGGCTGCCTATGATATTTTTTGGACTTAGGCGGTTTGACCTAGCTCGCCGACCTAGGCTAGCCTCGCGATGAGGTATGTCCTGTAGGAATTAGTGATTGAGGACATAGTGTGGTTTGGGCGTGACCTTCGATGTCACTTACTCACCTTTTCCGTCAAGGGTTTTTTCCTGTTATTTATTTTGTTCCTTTTTAATTATTGTAAGATCTATGTGAGTTTTAGCTACATCGTGATGTAGGTCTTACTTAGGTGAATAAACTAAGAAGAAAACCAATATATTTGTTTTGTAGAATGTCGCAAGACGCAAGTAACAACCAACCCGGGAGTGAAAACCAGGAGGGATCACGAGATAATCATGTGCTTGTTGGACAACTAATGCCACCACTTACCAACACCCAACAACAAACCAACCAACCCCAAACTCACATTTCCATTCACTCCAATCCTAATGACGGTGAAAACCCCGCATATTGGGGAAAGCTTGTTCAGGAGTTATTGAAGAAGATACCTACCCCATAACAATGAAAAGCTGGCCGACGTGAGTAGCTAAGAGAAATCCCAGAGTGTATAATAAGAGGATCGACTCAGTAGAACTAGAGGAATGGATTAGGAATATGGTGAAAATCTTTACGGTAATTGAGGTACCCGAGGATAAGAAGGTGACAATAGGGACATTCGATTTGACTAGAGAAGCCGATATATGGTGGACTACTATCAAAGAGAGGTATCAAGGGCTTGAGTTCACCTGGACCAAATTCTTGGAGGACTTTAGGGCTAAGTTCTACCCCACTTCGGTTCGGCGCTTGAAGGAAAAGGAATTCCTAGAGTTGAGGATGACGGAAAACATGACCGTTATGCAATATACGGCTAAATTCAATGCATAGCCCGTTTTGCTCAAGATTTCGTGGCCACCGAGAGGATGAGAATACTCGAGATATGAAGAAGGCCTTGCTGTCTATATCCGACACCGGTTGGTTGGTCAGCCCAATGAAAACCACCCATGAACTCGTATGAACCCACCGCCGAAGTGGAGAGAATTAAGAAGGAGTTGAGGGCCCATAGCTCGAGAAATCCAAAACGGAAGTTAAATGATTGAGGAAATCGGAGTGAAAACACCACCCCCAAGAAAACTACTCCTGCCCAAACCAAGAATCCTACATCGGTCACCCTTGAACGATGTGCAAAATGTAGGATGACCAATCATACAACAAGTGAGTGCGTGGTCGGAACTAACCGTGTACCTTGTGTGGAAGTGCTGAATATCAAGCATACAACCTGTCCTAAAAGGCTGAAAGCGGTGGAGAAAGGGACAACGAAACCGGTACCTAAGACAATTCTCGGTTCCTCAACGGCCCATCCCGCCATTGTAGGCAAAGCCTATGTGATGAACAAAAGGACGCAGCCGCCACTGGTACAATAGTCACTAGAACCCTCTTTTAAATTCCACTCCATTTTATGCATTATTTGACATTAGAGTATCCTAGTCTTTTATTTCAACCCAAGTTGTGCCTCGACCGAAGTTAGAAAGTAATAGGGCGATAAACAAATACCAAGTCGGCTTGCCTAATGGCCAGGCGGTAGAATGCCCTTATTCTTACCAAAATGTTCCATTGACCATCTCTCGGAGAGAATTTCCCAACCAACCTAATCCAGTTTGACTTAGCCGAGTTCGAAGTGGTGTTAGGAATGGATTGGTTGTCAAAGTTTGGAGTAAAATAGATTGCGAAAATAAAATAGTGGTGTTGAAAAGTAGTCGGGGAGGAAAGGTGTGTTTTCATGGGAATGATAGTACAAAGGAGTGTTCCGTTATATCTTTAATGAAGGCAAGGAAACTCGTACAAAAGGGGTGTCAGGCTTATTTCGTTACATCATTGGGGAAAGTAAAGAAGAATTAAAACTTCAGGATATCCCCGTAGTAAGGGAATTCCCGATGTTTTTACTCGAAGAATTTCTAGGAGTACCACCTAAAAGAGAAATAGATTTCAAGGTTGATTTAATCCCGGGTTGTGACCTATCTCCAAAGCACCTTATAAGATGGCCCCAGCTGAGCTTAAGGAATTGAGAACTCAATTAGAAGAACTTGTGGCAAAAGGTTTCATTAGGTTGAGTACCTCACCTTAGGGAGCACTAGTTTTGTTCGTAAAGAAAAAGGATGGTACGTTAAGGTTGTGCATCAACTTAGGGAGTTGAATAAGATCACGATCAAGAATAAGTATCCCCGCCTCGAATTGATGACCTATTTGATCAATTGTAAGGTGCTGGGATGTTTTAAAAGATAGACTTGAGGTCCGGCTATCACCAACTTCGAATTAAGCCTCGGGACATACCTAAGACTACATTCAGGATAAGGTATGATCACTATGAGTTCATAGTTATGCCATTTGGGTTGACTAACGCAGTTGCAAAGTTTATGGATTTGATGAATAGGATTTTCGGACCTCTATTTAGATAGATTTATGGTGGTATTCATAGACGACATCCTAATATACTCCAAGGATAAGGAAGAACATGTGAGTAATTTGAGAATGGTTTTACAAACCTTGAGAGAAAATCGCTTGTATGCCAAATTGCAAAAATGTGAATTTTGGTTGAGTGAGGTGGCATTTTTAGGTCACGTGGCGTCTAAAGAGGGGATAAAAGTTGATCCACAAAAAGTACAAGCGGTCGGAGAATGGCCAAGGCCGACCAATATCACCGAAGTAAGGAGTTTTCTAGGGTTGGCTGGTTATTATCGAAGGTTCGTTCAACATTTTCGAAAATAGCTCTCCCAATGACAAATCTTCTAAGGAAAACCACCAAGTTTGAATGGACCGATAAGTGTGAAAAAATTTTCGGAGTTGAAAAAGAGATTGACCACAACCCCAGCATCGACCCTACCTAAATAAGGCAAAGAGTACACCATTTATAGTGATGCCTCAAAAACGAGGTTAGGATGTGTATTGATGGAGGATGGTAAGGTTGTAGCATATGCTTCGCGTAAGCTAAAACCGTATGAAAGGAATTATCCCACTCATGACTTGGAATTGGCAACGACTGGTATTCTCTTTGAAAATTCGGAGACATTACCTATATGGAGTATCTTGCAAAATATACACTAACCGTCAAAGTTCAAAGTATGTCTTTACCCGAAAAGAGCTCAACTTAAGGCAGGCGATGGTTAAAACTATTGAAGGATTATGACTTAGAGATCCAATACCACCCCGAAAAAGCGGATGTTGTCGCAGATGCCTTAAGTAGAAAAACTCAGCATAGCTTGAACACTATAGTCATAACCCAATCGACCCTTAGGGTAAATTCCCAGTGTTTATCAAACCTCGGGTAGGTGGAGGGTTGTTAGCTATTTTGGAAGTTAAACCATCAATTTTGAGGAAATCAAGATGGGGCAGGTGAAAGATAAAGAGTTAGTAAAGATCAAGTAGAGCCTAGACAAGGGTAAATTCCCGGGTTTTATGATACACGAGGATGGTAGCTTACGATTTTTGAATCGTTAATGTGTACCCAATCAAGGAGACCTCAAAAAGAGAATTCTAGATGATGCACACACTACCGCATACTCTGTGCATCTTGGGGGAACAAAGATGTATGTGGACTTAAGGCATAATTTTTGGTGGCCTAATATGAAGAGGGAGGTGCCAGAATATGTGGACCGGTGTCTTACCTACCAAAAAGTGAAAGCAGAATATCAATGCCCTATGGGGGAACTACGACCTCTTGAGATACCAACATGGAAGTGGGATTCGATATCCGATGGATTTCATCATGGGACTTCCCATATGCGCCTCTAAGAAGAACGCAATTTGGACCATTGTGGATTGCCTTACCAAGTCTCGCACACTTTATACCCATCCATGATGGTTGAAGAGTGGATAGGCTAGCCCAGTTATATGTGAAGGAAGTTGTAAGGTTGCATGACATTTCGAAGGATATAGTGTTAGATAGGGACACTCGGTTTCAATCGCAATTTTGGGGAGCCTTGTAACAAGCTTTTGGGACTAAGCTAAATTTTAGTAGCTCATATCATCCTCGAGACAGATGGCCAAACCGAGAGGGTTAACCAAATACTAGAGGACATGTTGAGGGCATGTGTTCTTGATTTCCAAGGGAAATGGGAGGATTACCTCGCTCCGGTAGAATTCTCATATAAAAATAGCTACCAAGCCACCATCAAGATGGCTCCATTTAAGGCACTTTATGGGAGGAGGTGCGGAACTCCTTTATGTTGGAACGACCTTGACGAAACGCTCATTGTGGGGCTAGAAATGATACAAGATACCACCGAAAGGATTAGGATGATACAACACGTATCGGGGAAGCTCAACACAGAAAAAGAGTTATGCCGACCAACGAAGGAAATCCTTGGAGTTCCAAGAAGGAGACATGGTGTTCCTAAGAGTTTCCCCAACAAAAGGTGTATAGAGGTTCGGCATTTGAGGGAAATTGAGCCCTATATATAGCGGACCTTACAAGATCGTAAAGAAACTAAACTCTATGACTTATAAACTAGCATTGCCTTCCAATCTTGAACATGTGCATAACGTGTTTCATATATCTCAACTTCGGAAATATGTATCCGACCCAAACCACATCATAGAGCTTGAACCTATTATGGTCGCCCAAAATTTAGCCTACGAAGAACAACCCATATAGATAATGGACCGGAGAATCAAACAACTCCGCAATAAGGCCATCCCATTAGTCAAGGTATTGTGGGCAAACCATACTTCCATGGAAGCCACTTGGGAATTTAAGGAGGATATGAAAAAGAAATACCCTCACCTATTTTAAGGTAACATCGTATTGTCTTACTTGCAAATTTCGGGGACGAAACTTATTTTAAGGGAGGAAGACCGTAATGCCCCGACCTTAACCCAATACAAAGATTAATAAATATTAATGAGCGCGTGCATTTCAATTGACACTTTCATTCTTCATTATCGTGTGTATTATGTACTTGTGCAAGTAACCATATTATGTGTTGCGGGACTCGGATGATGATAGCGACGCTTGGCAAAGAAATAAATAAATGAATGATCGAATAAATTATGCCTTGTGATAATTCACGAATAATAATAATAATAATAATAATAATAATAATAATAATAATAATAATAATAATAATAATAATAATAATAATAATAATAATAATAAGACATTATCAAAGTCATAATAATAATAATTCATACGCGTAAGGTTTGTAATAATTAGTCAAGTCCGAAATTCCTAAAACCGACATTCTTTTAACTTGGGCTTGGCTATTAGGTTATTTGGGCTTGTAGAGAGTGGAGTAATAACCAAACAAATAAAAATAAAAATAAAATAAAAAAGGAAGTCTGGAATTCGGATTGTGGAGAGAGAAATTTTCGGGTTTCAAATTTTGTTATTTAAGCCCCAAAAACCTCAAAAACCAAACCTTCATCATTTGTTTCCTTTCCCAAAGAAAACCATCTCCCTCACTCAACCCCTCTCTGCTGCCAGCCTGGCTGCTCGCCGACCATTGCCACCAGCAGCGCCGGCCGCCGTCATCGAAGCCACTGCCGCCGGCCTACCGCGGGGTTTCTCCGAGCTCGCTATCTGCTGTGTCTGCTGCACCAGCTGCCTGTTGCTACCACCAGCTGCTAGTTCGAGTCCCAAACTCGGGAAGTGATTCACCGAAAGAGATTCATTGAAAATGATTTTTGAGAAGTGATTCAGTAGAAGTGATTGAGTGTCCGATTGAAAGCATTTGAAAGAAAGTGCGGATGAATTCACCTTGTTTAAAGTGATTCAATTCCCAAAATGATTGTAATTCGTGCTTTGAATGATTGAAAAGTTATGATCGTTACGTTGAAAACTATTTCAAGAGATTTCGTTGAAAAGTATATAGATTTGTATTATGTTATTATGCTTTTGTTGATTTCATTATTATGAGTATTATGTGTAAAGAATTTCCATTTTAAGGGTGTAAGACTCCAGTGAGCCCGTGGTTTATTGCTCACCCCCACAAATTTTCCCCCATTCCCGATGATTGCAGGTACATTTCCGGAAAGTATGATCTACACCTAGCTTAGTTCGGACTCCGCTGATTGCTTGTTTGTTGTTTGCTAGCGTCTTGAGTGATTCGAGTCAAGAATATACATTTCTTATATTTCCTAGTATTGTACTTTGTAATTCAGTTCATATAGTTTGTACCCAATGTACCATGAACCATTTAGATCGTTTTAAGTTTGTCGCATGATTGGTTGGACTCCGGCGTGTAGCCGTTGAGTTGTATACTCCGAGCGTGTGGCTCGTTGAGTTTTATTATGCGTTTTATGCGGGGTTTTAGTGCTTTAAGCTTATGGGGTAGTCCACATTACAACCAGAACTCTGCCGAATTTTCTAGGAAATCTCAAATTCTTTTGGAGAACTACCTTTATTATCTTTAAGTTGAGTTTAGACAACCAAACCGACACCGAAAAGAGCCTTGGGAGTTCCTTTAAGGAACTCTAGCGATGTAATACTCCTAGGGGTGTTTTGGGGTGTTACATAAGCATAAAATAAAGGAGTCGCTAGTCGGTTTTGAGATGAAAACTAACAAAAACAAAACTTGCTCTTCCAATCTTAGTATGGGAAAACTAAGACTAAAAGAGGTTAAAATTGACTCGATCGGTCTTTAAACCGAGAATCGGATTTGGGGGCGAGGTGTGAAACATAGGGAAAACCCTTCCGTTTCGCCGATCAGAAGACCGCCATTACTAGTTTGAGTAGTGAATTAAAACAATGTATAACAAACAAGTAAGCGACATGCTACAACAATAAATAAAAGCAACCAAAGGGAATTAAAGGAAAAGCAATAAAGAAAGCGGTAAAGAAAGCGATAAAGAAAAGAAAAGAGAAAAACTAAAAGAATTACATCCGGGGGAGAGGAAGGAATCAAAATAAACGATTACATCTTTTAAACCACAATATATAAAGTGATAAATAAAGCATAAAAATAATAAACCGTTTCAAGGTTTCATAATTGCCCTCGGGTTGTCCCACCTTGTTAATCTGGATCTCTTGATGCAACAGATGACAAACAAAAGGAAAACAGCTCGTTTTCATGAACTGCGTATGGTGTAGTAAAGATCGGTTGAATGAGTGCCCAAAGATAAGAATAACCAAATATTCTTTAGCTCTTTACACGGATTCAACATCGGTAAGTAGAAAAGATGAATGCTTAAGATTGATTTCGGTAGAGTAACGTTTAGGTATGAGTGCTCCGGTTAGCTTTCTACGACGATTAGGTATAGGAGAAAGGCCTCCTTGCAATGAGAGCCAAGGCTCTCTATTTATAGGGGAGAACCTAGGTCACAAATGACTTAGGGTTTGCCTCCTACCTGCAGTCCAAGCAGCAGAAGTAAAACCGGGCCAGTATCTCAAAAGATTGAACCGAATGAAACCCGATTCATGGCACCGGCCAACCGAGCACTCCTGGGGTTTCGTGCCCTACCGTGTCTCCAAGGGATTCTCCAAGCCCAAACGCAATGTTTCACTAAAATCTTCAGGGTTGCGAGTGCCGACCACGACGGTGTTTTTAAGGGAAAAGCTCCTAGTCTCTTGTGGACTGTCTTATGGAGCTTAAATGCAGCACTTTGATGCTTGTGATCATGAAATGCAATGCTTCAATGTTGCCTTCAAGTCTTAAGCTCCTTGTCTAATTGGACAAAAATAAAATGCAGTATTCTAAACTTAGAATTTCTCGGTACACAACATTGGACTCTGTTGTCTCTAAAGGCTTGGCATGGTTCTTGGATCACCCGAAACAAAGGGGGATTTATGGATCGACCCAAGGCAAAAAGCTCTGTATTTAGTGCTGGGGATTCTTTGTGGTTTACTGGCTTATGTCGCACCAATCGATCACAGTATGATATCCAAATCATCAAACGGAACTCGGGATTTTCATCATCGGACTAACAAATAAAATACGGAAATAAAGAGATAAGAGACAACACTTTGTAGGGGTCTAAACTATTCAATACAAATAAAATAGGAAGATCTCCCTTCATCGAACTCTCCAATGTTCTCAGCCATTTGATCTTTAGACCTTTGGATTGTGAGATCCACTTGAAAGGCTAGGGTTTGATACCAATTGAAGGTTAGATATTAGAGAGGCTAAGTCACCTTATAGGGGGTGAATAGGGTGATGGAAGAGTTTTGAGAAATTACAAACTACTTTGTACAAAATAGACTTAGAAAATAATTCTAACTCTAGAATGAATTCAAAAATAAGTTAAACATTGACATACATGGAAACCCTCCTAGGCCATAAACCCATGGACAAGTGTTAATCCAAGCACCAAGTTAGATCCACTATTTTGAATCCATAAAATAGAAGGACTGATTCTATACATAATTGCTCCCTTATACAATTCAATTATAAGTTTTCCTAGACTTAAAAGTTCCCTTATCCGGTCTAGTACTTCCGAACTAAAACACTCTTTATAGTTAGGGACAATCGAGCTGAGTTAACCCTTACAGACTCAATCAAGGGACTGAGTAGTGAATAGAAAGTGTAGAAGTGATTACAAAACTTTTCTTTTACAACTCGAAAGTAAGAATTACATAATTGGAGTTGTTAGTCGAAGATTAAGTAAGTATGCACTAAGTACGTGTTAAGCATTGTGTTCAACAATCTTCAAGTCTTGTATAGTGGCTTCTATTTATACATAGTAGGGCATATTAGCCGTTGAGACTTGTTGAGGACTGGTGAGCTTCAATAGCTGTTGTAACGGCTAGTCCGAGTCACTCGAAAAGGATCCGTTGTAATATGAACGTTGTGTGCTGGTCCTTGGCTCAAAAAGTGGTCCATTCCTCTTGTTGTGACTGAATTTTTGGGAGGAAACAACTATTGGACTCAAAGTTGATGTTTACCGGATTTGACAATAAACAACCCTAACACGGTGTCCGAGCCATGTCTAGAAACTTATTAGGCAAATCAAAGTTGATGTAACTTATTTCTCTTTGCTGGTGTTTAACAACTAGAAACCGGTAGCTTTTGCTTTTGAAAAAAAAAAATAGATTAAACTACTTTAATCAATCTGCAAAAGCAAATCAAAGTGGTACTCAAAGTATAAAAATACTTTGGTCCAATATTAGGCAAAGATAATAGTTAATTCAAAGTAATTAAGCACTTAATTATCTTCAGCCTAAAAGAATGAAATTTTCTAAGTCTAATATTCATTAGGTTAAAATTCTATCTCGAGTCCATCCTTAAAATGATCAAGTTAATAAGAATAAGGAATTAAAATACATAAACTTGATCAAGTAAATAATTTTATTAAATATGCTGACTTAGAAAGTAGAATTAACATTGTAATTCATTTTCATTTTGAACACCAAGTCAGTACTCGGAATTTAAAGTGTTTATGAAATTATTTACTCATGCCATTGTTCTGAATTACATCCGAGTGAGTTAGAAACCCGGTTAAGAGTGACATGCGTGATAGATGGTTTCCGAGCGGGTTAGAAAATAATGAAAACTTAGATGTGAGTTTCTTAAAAGCTTAGAATGAGTTAGAATAAAAACTATAGAGAGATAGAGAGTTAGACATAAGTCTTTATAAAAGAAGTAGCAGAAGAAGTCAAAACACAAGGTCTTAAGTGAGTGCCATGTGCTACAAAATAAGGCACGTGACCTCCTCGAGAAGGAATAGTCCACACAAGATTGGACCAATCTGGTTGTGAGTAATATTTTTGGTTTGATATTTGGATGAGAAAAAGTCTAGAGGGGAACTCGGTTTCGGGGCTGTCCCAAGTTATGTTACACTCGTAGTTGATCCATCCAAGTCCATCACCAACATCGACATCGAAGGATCTAAGCATATCACTTTAATTGATGTTGAGGAAGGCCAAGAATTCCCTATCATTTTAGGAGAGCAGTCTATTGTTGAGTCTAGTGCTAGGGTCGTTGTTTCTATTTCCGATTCCATTAGTTCATCTTCTACAATTTCTGTTTCTTAGTCTAATGTACTCATTTTTTCGTTCAATAAGATAATCTTTCCGCTTACTCTTTGCCTCCTCGTATTCTTAATTGTTTTTCATGTAATGACTAACAAGAAATCCCTAAATAATTAATAAAAGCTATAGAAGATCATGAAAATCGCTCATCAATAATAGAGGAAATAATAACAATTGACTTAGGCTCGGTAGATCAACCCCAAGAAGTCAAAATTGGGAAAACATTATATCCAGAAGAGTAGAGGCAATTCACTTTGCTCCCAACTGAATTCATATATATCTTTGCATGGCCCTACAAAGACATGCCAGGGATAGATCGAAGTATAGCGGAACATAAAATTCCACTCTATAAAGATGTTAAGCCTGTCACGCAAAAACTTGGGAGAATGAAACCTCAGTGGGCATTGAAGATTATGGAGGATGTTCAAAAGTAACTAGAAGTTGGGTTCATCAAAGTGGTGCACTACCCTCATTGGATGGCAAATATAGTGCCGGTTACGAAAAAGGATGGTCGGCTACGAATGTGCGTCAATTTCGGGGATTTGAATAAGGAAAGCCCTAAGGATGACTTCCTGCTGCCTCACATCAACATTTTAGTTGATAACACAACAGGTCATGCCTTACTCTCATTCATGGATGGCTATGCCGGTTACAATCAAGTGAAGATGATCGAAGAAAACATGGATAAAACAACCTTCATCACTTAATGGGGACGTATTGTTATGTAATAATGCCTGTTGGGCTCAAGAATGTCGGAGCCACGTCTCGGACAATGACACGCTGTTGCTACATAAACAAGTTGAATTTTACATAGATGACATGTTCATCAAGTCCAAGGATACGACAGGGCACTTACCTAGCCTTAGAAAATTCTTCGAAAGACTACGAAAATATAACATGCGCCTTAACCCACAAAAGTGTGCCTTTGGGGTAACCCCATGCAAACTACTAGGCTATGTGGTTAGCCTTAGAGGAATTGAAGTCGATCCATCCAAGATCAAAGCCATCCAGGAGATTCCACCGCCAATGACGAAAAGGAGATACAAGGTTTTCGGGAAATTTACGATACATTAGTTGTTTCATATAAAAACTAACTATGGTATGTGAACCCATCTTTAAGAAGCTTAAAAAAGGAGCTAAGCCTATTTGGGATAAAGAATATCGGGGTTTTCGGTAACTCCAGTTTAATCATTAATCGATTTCGCGAACCGAAAGGTACGTAATGAAGCCTTAGCATCCTACTAAGCGCATTTGATTGAATTAGCAAACTATTTCGATAGTATATTGTACACATACCTTCCCGGGGATGACAACCAGTTCGCAGATGCTCTACCCAAGTTAGTATCTATGATCAATATCCCTAGTGCCATTCAATCAATGGTCATTCTAATAGAACGATGAAGTCAACCTACGCATGTATACGCACAAGAAGTGTCTACTATTGACCAAACCAGTTTGTACCATAACATTTATCAGTACTTACAAAACCTAAAATACCCATTGGACTCCACATTTAGAGCCCAATGAGCCATTTGTATGCTAGCAGCACGAGTTCTTCATAAATCAAGGGCATCTGTTGTAATTTCCAAAGCCTAGCCCAACCAGGCCTGGCCTTGGCCGGCACCGGCCACCGTTTGGACATTGGCGAGATGGTCGGGCCAAGAAATCCCTCTAATTGATGTCTTATCTTTGACATTTAATTGTTATTTTTAGGGCGGTCCAATAAGACGATCTAATTAATTAATTTAGGTAGAATATTTTGCATTTAGTTGTTATGTTTTTATGGTAGTCCAATTAGGTGGTCTAATGATTTTCCTTTAAGTGAGTGATAAAATAAATGAAGCATAAAAGTGAGCATATAACTTATTTTTTACTTTATTATTACTAATAAAACGTAAGCCTACCGCTTACCTAAATACATAGCTAAATAAAATGGAAATAAACAAGCATACTACTTGAAAAATAAATTATTCTAAAGAGGCCAAACTAAAATTTCCTAATCCTTATTCTTTCCTTGTCTTAGCCCTCGTCAATTTTCACTTTCTTCCCTTTCGCATCGTTAGACTCGGCTGAAACCTCCCGGGCTCGCTTTTCAGTTCCTCAATCCAACGAGCCCTCCTTTCCTCGGCTTCCTTAGCCTCGGCTTCTCTCCTGCAAGACCGTTCGTCAACTTGTGGGGCCACTTTACGAATCGAAGAGGTGCTACAGTGGGAAAAGCTCCTCTTGGGTCGGTTCTTGAGTTCTCAATGCCTTGCTTCATTTAGGGTTAATTTCTTTTATCCACTCCGGATAAAATCCAATAATTGCGGTGGACTGGTTGTCCACTAATTTTAGCAGCCTTGATAGGTTCGTCTAGTACTCAACCCATGCCAGTACCCACCTCAAGCTATCAAAACCTTCAAAATTTTAAAAAGAAGCAGGCGTCATGCACTCCAAATAAGGGTTCTCGTAGACTCGCCCCATTTGCCGTATTACACTGGTCGGGAAGTAGTACATACTGGTTTCAAGACCCAACAAACATACAAATTGATGCCTTTTGGTATGTGCCCTAAATTAGCACACACTCAAATGTTCGGTGTACCACTCAACGGGGTGCCCAGCTCTAAACCAGGCCTCCTACCAAGAAGCTGCATGATTAGTCAATGCACCCAATCCTTGCCGCCGACAAAACCGTGTAGCCAGGTATTGGTCCGCTTTTGTAGGTCCCTGCATCAATTTAAAGTGCTCCACCAACCAAATCTACACACCACGAGATAGTAAAATTGTTAGGGTCTTGCACAATCAGATTCATAATAATTTACGGTCCAACAAGAGCAAAATCAAAATAAAAAAGTAAAAAGCAAGAATCGGAAAAATCCGAGGACCTTTTATCCTCGCCGGCACCGGACTACCAACTCCTGGCCGGCGCAGCCTCATCTAGACCTATCGGCTAATTCCCGAATATTTTTTCTACTTACCTACAATAACAAGGGGCTACCTACGAAGTCCTCATTTTAGATTTTTACTTCATCCGGGTCCAGCCCTAGGATAGTCTCTACAATGATTAAGGGAGTAAGGGAGCGAGTAATCTTCCAACTGCTTAGTGAAGTCCAAAAGCATAACATATGCAATATCCATATGGCCTCCCACTAATAGGAAGCCACCTATCGGGCAAGTAATTATGGCCCGATGCCTCTAGACATGTACATGTCCCGAAGAATACATCGGGCGAAATTGCGACATCGGGTTCACCAAATGCACTTCGTCCCCGATTAGAATCAAACTCGGATTCACATTACTCGGTTTTAGAAGGCGTTTGTATGCCTCAAACATGTCGGTAGAAGGTGTCGAAACCACAGGTTTGGTCCGACGATGAATGCCTAGGATTTCATCGAATTCTTGAGGAAGGGGACATAATTCTTTATCCCCAAACCTGAAGACATGGTATTTTGGATCCCGAAAGGCCATTACTGACCCTTAATAGAGTCCACGAGATCTTTACCTATCGAATGTTGAATAGGGTATTCAGTCCATAGGGGACAACCCTACTTTATCAACCTTGCTCATCTCGTGCATCCAGCGAGGCAATTCAGTGATGAAGTTCATCTTTGAGAATTCAAGTGATGAAAATACTAGAATTTTTCTTAAGACTTGTTTTTGAAAGAGTTGTAGGGGAGCATTGAAGGTGCAATCTTCGGCGACTAGCCACCGGGTCCTTTTATAGCATATTCTAGGACTAGAGTCCTCCTCCATCACGCTACTATCACCAACTAAGCCCTGGGCCCTACATTGGTAGGTGCTGGCCGGACCGACTTGTCCCTTTATTTTTTTGGTCCGAGTGTTCCTTATACATTCGTCCAGTTTTGGTTTTCGATTATGGCCCATTTCAGCCAAGCCTTTATATTCTCGGACCAGAAATGAAGGTTTGCTCTTAGAGAGGTTAAGTCACCCTAGAGGGAGGTGAATAAGGTGATGAAAGATTTTAGTTAAAAATCAAACTCGTTTCGCACGAAGTGATCGAAGCGATTCTAAGTTTAGATTTGACTCGGAAAGATAGATAAACGAAGTACGTGGAAACCCTCCTGTGTAGAAAACCACGAATAGTGCTAATCCAAGCACCAAGTCAAATCCACTAATTGAATCCTCAATTGCAAAGGACTTACTATAACCAGAATTGCTCTCTTAGACAATTCCTTTACAAGTTTTTCTTAGACTCGAAGTTCCCTTATCCGATCTAGTACTTCCCGATCGAGTTAACCCTTACGGTTAGGGACAACTCAGCTGAGTTAACCTTTATAGCTCGAGTCAAGGGACTTACAAAGATAGTAAGAAAATAATGTAAGTGATTACAAGACATTCTTTACAATTTAGAAAGTAAGAATTACAAATTTGGAGTTGTAAGTAGAAGATTGAGTAAGAATGAAACCAACAATTGGTTCAATAATAATTTCGAAAACGTTCAAGTCTAGTGAGTTGGCTTCTATTTATAATAATCTAGGTAGAATGAGCGTTGATTCTCATTTTAGACTTGTTATCTTCACTAGTCGTTGTAACGGCTATTCCGAGTCACTCGAAAAGATTCGTTAGGATGTGAACGTTGTGTAACGGCTCTTGGCTCCAAAAGATTGTCCAATGATCTGGTGTTGATTAAAAACCGAGGTGGAAGCAATCGTTAGACTCAAAGTTGTAGTTTTTCAGTTCTAGAAACAAACAACCACGACACGAGTGTCCGAGCCATGTCCGAGAAATAGTCTGTTTTCGGTCTATTAGTGTTTAATGGCTAGAAACCGATTGCTTTTGTACTTCAAAAGTAGATTAGGCTTGTTTAAAAAACCTACTAAAGCAAATCACATTGGTACTCAAAGTATTTTATACTTTGGTCCAAGATTAGGCATATATAATAATTAAATCACAGTAATTAAGCACTTAATTATCTTTGGCCTAAAAAAGTGAAATTTTTAGAATTTAATATCCATTAGGTTTAGATTCCATCTTGAGTCAATCCTTAAATGATCAAGTTAGAAAGAATAAAATATCAACATACTACGAGCGTCTTGACTTAATCCATGTTGAGTCCATATTGAGTAAATCTAAGATTAGGTGGAGGAGCGAGCGAGTGCTCCTTTGCCTATATGCTTGTACGGAAGTAGTGGAGCAAGGAGGCTGCAGAGTGGCACATCGGGAAGTATTAATGTCCTGGTTCTAGGAATAAAAGGCATATCATCCTCAACTTCTTCTTCTTCCTCAAAGATATTTGCTAACTGGGCTTCTAAGGCGGGGGCTTTTAATTGACCAACATCGCTAGCCTCTTCGAGCCACATTGAGCATGATCGGAACATATCAACTCGGGCTCTTTGTTGCGTTGATCCTCGGGTTGAGCAACTTCTTCCCCTTCGTTTTCTTCTTCTTTTTCTCCTTCTTTAGCTTCTCCTTCTGTTTTCTCTACATCAACTTCTTCCTCAACTTCTTTCTTGGCTTCAACCTCTTCCCCTGCTTCATCTGCCTTCTCGAGTTCGGTTGAGGTCGACTTAGCAGAGCTGGAGGACTCTTCATAAGTATTAGTGTTTTATGAGTCCCCAGCTGCTTTAAACCTACACTTGTGGAGACATCCGATCCGATCGCGTTGTTCCTTGATGATCTCCTTGAGCTCATAAATAAGTTCTTGGTTCTCACGGAGCTAAGGCCGAGCTCATTTTTGCATCGAGAACCAAGGTTGGAATAAAAGTTTTGAAGATTTTCGAGTTCATTAAAAATCGTTTGTTATAGATGCAAATTTGTTGGCTATTTATACAAATAGCTCAACGAAGGAGCGAGTTAAGAAGCGGAAGGTCTAGAAGGTAGTAGTGGGACCTTGGGAGTTGTGTGAGTCGAAGGAGGAGGAGGAGGTACTCGGACGTATGAATCCAAACACCAGGTTTGACTTCCTAGTATCCTAGCCCCATGAGCTTATTTACGCCCAAACGGACAGCGGGTTCCAAGCAAGCCATGGGGTTAAAGGGGAAGAGGGACCTTAAACTTCTTGAAATTGTTGTTAGAAGTGCCCAGATAGAAAAAGGAGTAGATTTCTTAGAAAGAGCGAGCACGGTTGTAATCTGCTTTAGAATTGAAGGAAAGAGGTCTACTTTGTAGCCCTTGAGAATATCATAGAGGACTTTGAGAAACTTTGAGTTGGGGTTCTCCTTATAAGAATGATGAGAGAAGAAATTTATCATAGAATGAAGCAAAGAAGTTCTCATTAAAAAGGAGCGAGATATTTTAGAACGAGTAGGCACGGTTGCAATCGCTTTAGAATTGAATGATACGAGTCTAGTTCGTAGCCCTCGAGAATGTCATAGAGAACTTTGAGAACCTTTAAGTTGGGGTTCTCCTTATAAGAATGATGAGAGAATAAAGTTATCATAGAATGAAGCAAAGAAGTTCTCATTAAAAAGGAGCAGATTTCTTAGAACAAGCGAGCACGGTTGCAATCTGCTTTAGAATTGAAGGAAAGAGGTCTACTTCGTAGTCGTCGAGAATATCATAGAGAACTTTGAGAACCTTTGAGTTGGGGTTCTCCTTATAAGAATGATGAGAGAAGAAAGTTCTCATTAGAATGAAGCAAAGAAGTCTTGCTTCGACTTCATCCGAGTCATAGAAAATTCTTTCTTGACTTAGGAACTTCTTTAGCGAACTTTTCAAAGAAGTCGTGTGGGACTTCATTGAAGGGAACATGGTTAGAGTTAAGAAAAGAGTCTTTACATCAAAAAGTTTATGAAGTAAAGCAAGGTTGATCCGCACGGTCTTACCCTAGATAACAGAGGTAATGACGCCTTCGTTGGCAGATGATATGAGAATAGAATTCGGACATTAGGTCCGGATAGACATATTTACAAAAACAAACACAGGTTGTACGCACCATTTTTCTTGATGTGTTTCAACCAAGAGAAAGAGGTTGAAGGAATGAATTTGTGGTCTAGAATAAAATGTGGAGCAACAAAGAATTTTGGAGTATCCGAGGCGAGTTCTTTTCCCTTACCTTGCAAAATCTCGGATCGAGTAGACTTAGTTCCGGCCTTCTTAGTAGCCGAACCTCCTTCTTGAGCAGCACCTCTCTTACCCATGTTTGCAAAGAGATTAGAGAGAGTGATTGAGAGAGAATAGAGAATAAAGTGATTTGAGATTCGGAGAGAGAACACGAGTGAGCGAGAGAAAGTTTGAGAGTGAAGAGAGCAAGAGTGCGAGTAATAAGTTTGTAAAGTGAAGAAAAGAAAGTGAAGCGATTCTATCTATAGCAAAAAAGGCTTCCATCCGTCTTTCCGACCCAAATACCTAGTAACGGTTCTCGGATCGTTATGTCGTTACTGCATTGTAATGGCTACTTTTTCAACAACTTTCTTCCAATAACTAGTTTTTGCTTGGCTGTTCGCGTGATAGACAGGACGAGAGAAAAAGAGAGAAGAAAGAGTTTTCGAAAACATTTATGAGATTCTCCATTTATCAAGATATGATTTCAGAATTTTAATATCCATTTTGCTTATAGTATGAGTTTAACACGAGTAAATTTTTCTAAGTGACTAAGAACACTCGGAATACTAATAACTCATAGGTTAGTTTCACTCGAGTGAACTGATCCATTTGTTATCTATTTAAAGCATATAACTCATAATCATGAAAGTATAAATCATGCAATAAATCTCATAATCATGCATTAATAACTCCAACTTCATTCCTAATAAAACAAAACTGATCCTCACTAAGAGGCTTACTAAAAATAAAGCTAACGGAAACTTAGTAGGAATAAATTGAAGCTCAATATCACCTTTCTTAGAATGGTCTCTCGGAAGATGATACCCGACCTCGATATGCTTAGTCTTTTAGTGTTGAACTGGATTCTTAGTGATGTTGATTGCACTTTGATTAGGATGGAAGTGAATGATAGTCTAAGATCCTTCAAGTGCTACTTGATCTATAGAATATAAGCACGATAAGCTCCAAGCGCAATGTACTCAGCCTCAACAGTTGATAGAGCAAGCTGAGTTCTATTTCGTTGAGTGCCGAGGATATGACCGATTGACCCAAAAATTGGCATGCTCCTGAAGTGCTTTCTCTATCAACCTTGTATCCGAGCATAGTCAACATCCGATTATCAAATGAGATTCGGTTACGAGTCTTTTAAAAACCATAGACCAAGATTCCGAGTCCCTGCAAGATATCTAAAAATTACATTCACTTGCAGTGAGATGTGATTCTTTGATATCTCGCCTACTAGATGTGAGATAAAGTGGAGATCCAATCATACCTCTGTAGAGTTTTTGATCTACAGCTTTACCTTTCTCGTCCGAATCCGGTTTCAAGCTGCTACTCATAAGTGTTCTTTGCATGCTTCGAGATCTTGTAGCTTGTATTTCTTCAATAGCTCCTTGGTGTACTTAGATTGATGGACATAGATTCCATCCTTTGTCTTGTTTGATTTGCATACTAAGAAAGAAATTAAGTTCTCACATCATACTCATTTGGAGCTCTGTCTCATCAACTCAAAAACTCTTGGCATAGAGTTTCATTATTAGCTCCAAAGATAATATCATCAACATATATCTATATGATAAGAAAATCACTCCCCTTGGTTTTTGTGGAAAGATTTTTGTCAATCTGACCTCTTTTGAAATCATTTTCAACCAAGAAACTACTTAGTCTTTCACACCAAGCTCACGGGAGCTTGTTTAATACCATATAAAAGTCTTTTGTAACTTGAAAACATGATTTGGAAATTATGAGCCTTACATGTCCTTAGATTTACCAAGTTTGTTGGTTGAATAAGTCGATCTTCGGTTGATTGTGAAGACTCGGACACTGCTCTATATATTTCGAGTCATGCAAAAGAATCGGGTATAACGATGTCATTCATATAGTGTTTTGATTCCAAGGCATTCTCTCGTGTCGTAGAAACTTACTTGAGTGAAATAAGTATCTTTTCTATGCGATTCGGCCTTCACTTATCTCTTTAATCGCTTTTCGGTTAGCGACTCGAAAACTTGTTCTTTATTCCGAGTCCACTCTCTCTCAGAATCGACTTATGTTTATATACTCTATTGTTTGCAAAGTCGGCATTCATAGTTCTTTTCGTGCTTAGTCTACATCAAGTGTTTCCCACTCGATATTTGTTGATAGAACTTGATTCCTTGCTTAAGACTAAGTCTTATGGAATTCCGAGTATCATGGATATTAGACTCGGAAAGTTCCATTTCTTTTCCGACTCGAATAATCTGTTTGTTAATTATCTTGATTATTTTTATTATCTCGTGTCTAACCTTGGACCAAAGTATTTTATACTTTGAGAACCGAAGGTGTTTTACTTTTGTAGGTTATTCAATCGAGGATATCTTTTCAAATTACAAAAGTAGCCGGCTCGTAACATCAAATCACCAGCGAGATATAGCTTTTCACCATCCCTCGCTCTAGTCCCGGAAGATTGTGTCGGAAGCCGTGCGCTTCCATATCCGGAAAACTGGAAGGTCAAGCTTAACGATGGTTTTCACCACACTTTTCAAGACACAACCGATGGTTTTGGGACTTCCAAGAGAGTTAAACCGTTGTCCAACGACCATATTTTCAACGGATACTTTCCGAGTGACTCGGAAAGCCCTTATCAACGGTCACGAGAGGACTCTCGGTCAGCGAGATGAAGATAACGGCTACTCTGCCCGGTTATCTATAAATAGAAGCCACTTCACAAGACTTGAAGATAGCGGAACATATTGTCAATACTCCAACTTTCAATCTTCAACTTACAACTCCCACTCTGTAATTCATTACTTTCGAGTTGTAAGGTCTTGTACTCGATTACAAACACTTCTTACATTCTTTGTAAGGTCCCTTGACTAAGCCGTAAGGGTTAACTCAGCTTAGTTGTCCCTAACTGTAAGGGTTATCTCAGCTAGGAAGTACTAGATCGAGATAAGGGAACTTCGAGTCTAGGAAAACTTGTATAGAGTTGTCCAAGGGAGCAACTCGGGTTCTGTCAAGTTCACGGTATTTTGTGGACTCAAAATAGTGGATTTGACTTCGTGTCCGGATTGACACGGGCCGTGGTTTTCTGCCCCGGGAGGGTTTCCACGTAAATTCTCTCGTGTTCTATTTCCGAGTTCATTCTAGACTCGAGACAGACACTGCTGAACGTGTTTACTCCGATTCATTACATTCCGAGTCCAATATTTTATAACCCCTTGCTTAGACTCGGAATCTGTCTTTGATTCTTCTCTGTCAAAAGGTGTGTGCTTTTACAAAGAATTTTTCATCACCCTATTCACCCCCTCTAGGGTGACTCGGACTCTCCCGAGTAAACCTTCAATTGGTATCGAGCCTAGCCTTTCGTAAAGGATCTAACAGTCCAAAGGTTTAAAGATCGGATGGCTCGTAACACCGGAGAGTTCGACGAAGGTAGATCTTCCAACAGGCCACCAAAATTCAAAGGTTCAAATTTCGGTCACTTGGAAGAAGCCGATGGAATGTTTCCTTATGGATCACGACGAAGAAGTATGGGAAATCATACAACAAGGGAACTACATCCCAACGAAGACAGATGAATTCAGAATTCTTCCAAAGACAAAGGCCGAGTTCACGCCAGCGAGGCGGAGAAGTTCGGAAAGAACATCAAAGCCATGAACATCCTCATGTGCGCCATAAGCTCGGAAGAATATAATCGAGTCTCCGCTCGTGACTCTGCTAAAGAAGTGTGGGACACTCGGTCAACACCTACGAAGGTACAAGTCGGGTGAGACAAGCGAAGATCAGCCAGTATCTTCACAAATATGAGCTTTTCAAAATGGAGCCGAAGAGAACATTACTCGGATGTTCATACACTTCACCGAGATCACCAACAATCTCAAATCTTTGGGAAAGAAAATCTCCCATGAAGAAATGTGCTGGAAAATTCTCGAAGCCTACCCAAGAAACGATGGGGTCCGAAGGTAACTGCCATAGAAGAGGCTCGGAACCTCTCAATCTTGAAGCCGGACGAGCTCATAGGAAAGCTTCGACCCATGAGATACATCCGGAAGAAGAAGAAGCCGAGGGTACTTCCAAAAGGAACATAGCGCTTAAAGCCTCGGAATCCAAAGAAGCAAGTCCAAGCTCCTCCGACTCGAAGATGATCCCATGGCACTCATTGCAAGAGGCTTCAAGAGAATGATGAAGCACAAAAATGGGATAAAAGGCCAAAAGAAGAATTCTACAAAAAGGACAAGAGAGACAGAAAAGGTAAGTTTTCTTCACCCACAAAGTTATCCTTGTCTAAAAATTCTGGATGTTTTGAATGTGGCAGCAAAGACCACATAGTCAAGGACTCGTCCAAAACGAAGAAGGGACAGGAAGAAGAAAAAGGCCATGATGGCAACGTGGAGTGATGAGGATTCATCCGAAGAGGACGAAGACTCGAGATGACTCAAAGTGTCCGATGGCGATCACCGACTCGAACCGAAAGCGGTCGGACTCGGACACGGACTCGGACAATGAGGAAGCCGATCCTCAAGAGGTCACTCGAAAAGATCAAAGGACACTGGTACCTGGACAGCGGATGTTCTCGACATATGTCAGGTGACCAAGGACTCTTTTCCGAGCTGGAATCATATAAAGGAGGAAAGGTGACCTTTGGTGATGACAACGAAGGGCAAGATAGTGGGCATTGGGAAGATTGGTAATGGAAACAATCTGGTGAGCCCAGTCTACCTGGTCAAAGGACTAAAATACAACCTACTTAGCATCTCCCAGCTTTGTGACAAAGGTCAAGAGGTAAGATTCACTCAATCCAAGTGCTACATCACGGATGAGACCACCAAAGAGGTAAAGCTCTCGGGTAAGAGATCGGGTAATACCTACATCATCCCTCTTTCCGATCCAAGTTAGAACTTATCATGTTTAAAAGCATATCTTCAAGATGATTCTTGGATTTAGCATCGTAGATTAGGTCATATTAGCATGCATACTATCAAGAAGCTTGCATCTCTTGGTCCGGTTAGAGGATTACCTAACCGTGCTTTTGAGAAGGATAAAGTATGTGGAGCATGCACCAAAGGGAAACAAGTCGGATCTTCATTCAAATCTCTGAAGATAGTTTCCACATCCAACGTGCTTGAATTACTACACATGGACTTATGTGGTGAAATCCCTGTAAAGAGTCTCGGAGGTAAATCTTACATACTTGTTATTATTGATGATTTTTCAAGATTTACCTGGGTGTGTTTTCTGAAGCATAAGAATGAGGCCTTCAAGGAGTTCAGCAAGCTCGTAGAAAGATTCAAGTTGAGTCTCGGACTCGGATTCAAAAGATTCGAACCGACCATGGAAGGGAGTTCGACTACTCGGAATTCTCGGAGTTTTGTGACAAGAATGGAATTTCTCACAACTTCTCAAGCACCCGGAACTCCTCAACGGAATGGAGTAGTTGAGAGAAAGAACAGAACCCTTGAAGAAATAGCAAGGACGATGATGATTGAACACAACCTCGCCTTACTATTTCTCAGGCGAAGTAGTAAACACAGCCAACTACACTCTCAATCGATGCCTCATCGGACCCATTCTGAAGAAAACACCTTATGAGCTCTACAAAGGAAGGAAGCCAAATATTTCCTATTTCGGATCTTTCGGGTGTAAGTGCTTTGTCCACAACAACGGTAAGGATCATCCGACCAAGTTTGATGCTCTGGTCGGACGAAGGAATCTTTCTAGGTTATTCTTCTCACAAGCAAAGCTTATCGTATATTCAACAAGAGAACTAACAAAGTGGAAGAAAGTATCCACGTAGTGTTTGATGAGCTTGAACAGGGAAAACCAAGTGAATCTTCATACTCGAACCGAAGTTCGAAAGGATGATGACGAAGATGAGTCTATAAAGACTCGTAAGGAGACCACTCGAACGAGGAAGCTCGGAATGAGACAACTCCGGAGGTCGCTCCGAACGAGCAAGTCAATGAAGAGGATCACACAGAACAAGCTTCGAAGATCAAGCAATTCAACCATCAAACCCGGTGAATCAAAGAACTGGTAAAGCATTCAAATTTACTTCCGTGCATCCCCAAGAAAACATTATTTCGATATCAACAGTGGAGTAAGAACTCGCTCTTCTCTTCATAATCTATGTGCATTCACTGCATTCATTTCTCTGATCGAACCCAAAAATGCACTAGAGGCCCTTAATGAACCCGAATGGGTAAAGGCCATGCAAGAAAAGCTAAATCAATTCGAGAGAAACCAAGTCCGGACTCGACCAACCGACCTTCCGACCACCCAGTTATAGGAACCAAATGGGTTTTCAAAAACAAACTGGATGAGGATGGAATAGTTGTCGAAACAAGGCTAGACTTGTAGCTCAGGGTTACAATCAAGAAGAAGGAATTGATTGTGGGGAAACCTTTGCACCGAGTAGCTAGAATTGAAGCCATTAGAATATCTGTTGGCATTTGCATCCCGCATGCATATTAAATTATATCAAATGGATGTTAAGTGTGCCTTTCTCAATGGTTTTATTGAAGAAGAGGTTTATGTCGAGCAGCCTCCCGGTTTTGAAAACTCGGAATTTCCAAATCATGTTTTCAAACTTCAAAAGGCTCTCTATGGTCTTAAACAAGCCCCTAGAGCTTGGTATGAAAGACTCGAGCAGACTTCCTGGTTCAAAATGATTTCAAAAGAGGTCGGATCGACAAGACTCTATTCATAAAGACCAAAGGGAAAGATTTTCTCATTGTTCAAATATATGTTGATGATATTATTTTCGGTGCTACTAATGAATTTCTGTGCCGAGAATTTTCCGAGTTGATGAGCCAAGAGTTCCAAATGAGCATGATGGGAGAACTCAATTTCTTCCTTGGGCTGCAAATCAAACAAAACAAAGATGGAATCTTTGTCCATCAATCAAAGTACACCAAGGAACTCGCTAAAGAAATACAAACTTCAAGATGCAAAGCACGCATCTACTCCTATGAGCAACGAAGATAAAACTTGACTCGGATGAGACAGTAAAGCAAGAGATCGAAACTCTATCGAGGTATGATTGGATCTCTGCTATATCTTACTTCGAGCGCACTGGACATAATGTTCGATGTTTGCTTATGTGCACGATTTCAAGCTAATCCAAAAGAATCACATCTCACTCGCGGTGAAGAGAATATTCGGATATCTTGCAGTGCACTCGTAATCTAGGACTGTGGTACTCCAGAGACTCGGATCCGAGTCCGACTGGGTACTCGGACGCAGACTACGCAGGATACAAAGTAGATCGAAAGAGCACATCCGGAGCTTACCGGCTTCGGGTCAATCCCTAATATCCCGGCACTCAAAGAAGCAAAACTCGGTAGCTCTATCAACCGCGGAAGCTGAATATATTGCCGCTGGAGCTTGTTGCGCTCGGATTCTCTCGGATAAAACAACACTTGAAGGATCTCGGATTATCTCTCAACTCGGCTCCAATCAAGTGTGACAATCAAAGCGCAATCAGTATCACTAAGAATCCTGTCCAAGCACTCAAAAACAAAGCATATTGAAGTCGGTATCATTTCTTACGCGATCACTCGTAAAAGGGTGATATTTTACTTGAATTCATTCCGACTAATCTTCAATTAGCTGATATCTTTACTAAGCCACTTGGTGAAGATCAATTCTGTTTTATTCGGAATGAGCTTGGCATGTTAAATGCTTAGTTTCGTGTTATGATTCTTGCATTTTTCTGTGCTATGTGCTTTAGTTGTCAATAACCATTGGTTCGATTGATCATGTGATACTTGGGCTGATAGTTATTTCGTGTTTCGAGTCACTCGTAAACTTTTCCGAGTCAAATTCAGACGTAGAGAAAAATTTGGACATCAAATTTTCTGAAGCTATCTCTAGAACAATGGAGAGTTTCTGGATTATATTTTCAAACTCTTTTTCTCTCTCTTTCTCGAGCGCCGCGATCGGATCTTAACCGCAGATTTCAAACCGTTGTTATCTCAACCGTTGAAGCGTAACTGTCACACCGGGCATTAATGATCGATGGACGGGTAAGACGGAACGGAGTTACTTAACGGATAGTGAACGGGCGCGCGTATTCTTTATAAATAACGTCTATTCATCTTCCTCTCGGTATTCTCAAACTCCTTCCCTCTCAAACGAAAACCCTCTCGCGGAAAGTTGTCTACGTGAACAAGTGTTCCCTTGATCGTCCGCAAGCGTCGAAGAAGCTCTCTCTCTCTCTCTCGTAAGTTTTCGATCGCTCTCTTCTCATTTTCGTTTTCTTCTCTTCTACACCTCCTTCTCTTTCCTCTTCTCTCGAAAAGTTTCATCTTTTCATCTCTCAAAATGCCTAAAAGAGGAAACCACCCCGACTTTCAGTGTTTCTTCATCCTCAAAGAAACCTCGCTCCAACAAGCCGTAAAGCTCAACCCCTCTAAACCCATTGTCACCCAAAGCATCTTGCGCTGGACGACAAGTTCTTCCCAACAACCAAATTCTCCTGGTTGTCCCATATTCAAACCACCGGAGTCTACCATTTCTTGTGTTTCAGCGAGTTCATCTATCCCGAACTCGTTTCGAGTTCTATACTCACCTCTCTCACTCGAAAATGTTCTAACCTCAAGGGTTCGGAACATTACCGTTCAGTATCAACACCTCTCTCCTTCACGGACTGTTCAAAGTTTCTTCTCTCTTCTTGAACAAGCAACCCTATCCCCTTCATCGAAGTCGCCGACGACTTCTTTGAAAAGTACGCCAAAGAATTCCCCGGGTCCAGAAAGAACTTTTCGTGACTCGCTTGAAGTCGAAGCCAGGCTTCAGTGTTTCCTGCCGATGAGAACCTTCTTCTCACAAGCATTCTAGCAAGGAGAACCCCAACTCCAAGCACCTCAAAGCTCTCTTCGATATCCCGGAGGGATACGAAGTCGACCTCTTCCCCTCCATCATTGAGCAAATGGCCGCTGTGCCAGCTCAACTTCAATCCAAGAAGAACACCTCCCTTCCTTTCGGTGCTCTTCTCACCCTTGTCTTCAAACAATTTCAAGTTCCTCTTCCTCTCGACCCTAACGCGGTGTCCGAGGCGGCCATTGTGGTCGGTAAAAAGGAACTCCAGGGGTACGGATACCGGAAACTAACCCCGGTGTCCGGGTTCACAACTCGGAGCCGAGGCCTCCTTCTCCACCTCGGACTCGAAATCAATCCCTCTCCCTCTTCCCTCTTCACCTGGTGGTGCCTCCACCTCCAAGTGCTTCCAAATCTCTCTCCGCCCTCTTGTCTCCTGTCTTCTTGGACAAGATCACCTCGGTGTCTTCCGATTTCGGAGACATGCTCGGAGGTTTCAAATCTGTCCTTCAGTGGTCCGACCATCAACCAAAAGACCGGTCGGTCCCAGATCCGAGAGCAAGCAGTCTCTTGTTCTTGAGATGAGAGAGCTGGTTAAGGAGCGAAGGAGCTGGCCGAGCTCCTCGAGAGAGACGGTCCAAGGCGGCTCAGGACCCGGAAGACTCGGACCCATCCGAGACGTCTTCGAGCCTGAGCCCGACCTCCTCGGAGAGCGAGGAAGCCGAGGAAGCAGAGGAAGAAGCAGCAGATGCAGCGGAGGACGCCGAGGAACCTGCGACTGAGGCAGCTCCTTCCGGCCAAGGGAAGAAGAGGCCGTGGCAGCTCGCCGAGGGACAACTCCGCTCCTCAAGTTCAAGTTGCTTGTACTCGGCTCGAGACAGCAGTCCGAGTGGGTCGAAGATCTCGCTCCTCCAGCGAGTCGGCCGGAGCAGCCCCTCCAGCCCCGAGGTCCCAAGGGAAGAACCCTCGATCCACTTTCTCCGGGTCGCCCACTCGGAGCCGAGCCCCTACGAATTGTTCCGGCTTCTCCTTCGCCGCGCTCAAGCACATCGTCAAGGTCTTATCAGCGCCGGCGCACCTCCGCCTCCACTCGGAAATCCCTCCCTCCTAGTTGGAGCCATGCACCGAGTCACGATTCCTCAGTGCCTCCGAATTTCGCTTTTCAAAATTTTCTTTTGTCCGGACAATTTCGTGTATTACTTGTACTTTTCTCCCTTCTTTTTGTTTCTTGTTTTTGCTTGAAAGGCAAGGGGAGAAATGTAGTCGAAACTGGTTGTCTTGTCTAGGGGAGTTCTTTCCGCCCTTGTAATATAATTTTTATGAACCGAATGCATTTCATTATTAATTTCGAGTTCTTTCTTTTCGAGTGAATGAGTTCAAGCATACTTTATTTTGCTCCGATATATTGTATATTGCTCCGTTCAATATGTCTTACTTTTATTCGAACTACTCGGAATCAACCTATTTCCCTCTAACAAAGTTTCGTTTAAGTATGGAATGCCTTTCATCAAAAAGGGGAGATTGAAGACTCGGACATCTGCTCTATATATTTCCGAGTCATGCAAAAGAATCGGGTATAACGATGTCATTCATATAGTGTTTTGATTCCAAGGCATTCTCTCGTGTCGTAGAAACTTACTTGAGTGAAATAAGTATCTTTTCTATGCGATTCGGCCTTCACTTATCTCTTTAATCGCTTTCGGTTAGCGACTCGTAAAACTTGTTCTTTATTCCGAGTCCACTCTCTCTCAGAATCGACTTATGTTTATATACTCTATTGTTTGCAAAGTCGGCATTCATAGTTCTTTTCGTGCTTAGTCTACATCAAGTGTTTCCCACTCGATATTTGTTGATAGAACTTGATTCCTTGCTTAAGACTAAGTCTTATGGAATTCCGAGTATCATGGATATTAGACTCGAAAGTTCCATTTCTTTTCGACTCGGATAATCTGTTTGTTAATTATCTTGATTATTTTTATTATCTCGTGTCTAACCTTGGACCAAAGTATTTTATACTTTGAGAACCGAAGGTGTTTTACTTTTGTAGGTTATTCAATCGAGGATATCTTTTCAAATTACAAAAGTAGCCGGCTCGTAACATCAAATCACCGATAGATATAGCTTTTCACCATCCTCGCTCTAGTCCCGGAAGATTGTGTCGGAAGCCGTCCGCTTCCATATCCGGAAACTCGGAAGGTCAAGCTTAACGATGGTTTTCACCACACTTTTCAAGACACAACCGATGGTTTTGGGACTTCCAAGAGAGTTAAACCGTTGTCCAACGACCATATTTTCAACGGATACTTTCCGAGTGACTCGTAAAGCCCTTATCAACGGTCACGAGAGGACTCTCGGTCAGCGAGATGAAGATAACGGCTACTCTGCCCGGTTATCTATAAATAGAAGCCACTTCACAAGACTTGAAGATAGCGGAACATATTGTCAATACTCCAACTTGAACAAAGTTATTGTATTTACTTTCAATCTTCAACTTACAACTCCCACTCGTAATTCAGTACTTTCGAGTTGTAAGGTCTTGTACTCGACTACAAACACTTCTTACATTCTTTGTAAGGTCCCTTGACTAAGCCGTAAGGGTTAACTCAGCTTAGTTGTCCCTAGCTGTAAGGGTTATCTCAGCTAGGAAGTACTAGATCGGATAAGGGAACTTCGAGTCTAGGAAAACTTGTATAGAGTTGTCCAAGGGAGCAACTCGGGTTCTGTCAAGTTCACGGTATTTTGTGGACTCAAAATAGTGGATTTAACTTCGTGTCCGGATTGACACGGGCCGTGGTTTTCTGCCCCGGGAGGGTTTCCACGTAAATTCTCCGTGTTCTATTTCCGAGTTCATTCTAGACTCGGACAAGACCGCTCGAACGTGTTTACTCCGATTCATTACATTCCGAGTCCAATATTTTATAACCCCTTGCTTAGACTCGGAATCTGTCTTTGATTCTTCTCTGTCAAAAGGGTGTGTGCTTTTACAAAGAATTTTTCATCACCCTATTCACCCCCTCTAGGGTGACTCGGACTCTCCCCGAGCAAACCTTCAATTGGTATCGAGCCTAGCCTTTCGTGAAAGGATCTAACAGTCCAAAGGTTTAAAGATCGGATGGCTCGTAACACCGGAGAGTTCGACGAAGGTAGATCTTCCAACGGGCCACCAAAATTCAAAGGTTCAAATTTCGGTCACCTGGAAGAAGCCGATGGAATGTTTCCTTATGGATCACGACGAAGAAGTATGGGAAATCATACAACAAGGGAACTACATCCCAACGAAGATAGATGAATTCGGAATTCTTCCAAAGACAAAGGCCGAGTTCACGCCAGCGAGGCGAGAAGTTCGAAAGAACTTCAAAGCCATGAACATCCTCATGTGCGCCATAAGCTCGGAAGAATATAATCGAGTCTCTGCTCGTGACTCTGCTAAAGAAGTGTGGGACACTCGGTCAACACCTACGAAGGTACAAGTCGGGTGAGACAAGCGAAGATCAGCCAGTATCTTCACAAATATGAGCTTTTCAAAATGGAGCCGGAAGAGAACATTACTCGGATGTTCATACGCTTCACCGAGATCACCAACAATCTCAAATCTTTGGGAAAGAAAATCTCCCATGAAGAAATGTGCCGGAAAATTCTCGAAGCCTACCCAAGAAACGATGGGGTCCGAAGGTAACTCGCCATAGAAGAGGCTCGGAACCTCTCAATCTTGAAGCCGGACGAGCTCATAGGAAAGCTTCGACCCATGAGATACATCTCGGAAGAAGAAGAAGCCGAGGGTACTTCCAAAAGGAACATAGCGCTTAAAGCCTCGGAATCCAAAGAAGCAAGTCCAAGCTCCTCTCGACTCGGAAGATGATCCCATGGCACTCATTGCACGAGGCTTCAAGAGAATGATGAAGCACAAAAGATGGGATAAAAGGCCAAAAGAAGAATTCTACAAAAAGGACAAGAGAGACAGAAAAGGTAAGTTTTCTTCACCCACAAAGTTATCCTTGTCTAAAAATTCTGGATGTTTTGAATGTGGCAGCAAAGACCACATAGTCAAGGACTGTCCAAAACGAAGAAGGGACAGGAAGAAGAAAAAGGCCATGATGGCAACGTGGAGTGATAAGGATTCATCCGAAGAGGACGAAGACTCGGATGACTCAAAGTGTCCGATGGCAGTCATCGACTCGTAACCGAAAGCGATCGGACTCGGACTACGGACTCGGACAATGAGGAAACCGATCCTCAAGAGGTCACTCAGAAAAGATCAAAGGACACTGGTACTGGACAGTGGATGTTCTCGACATATGTCAGGTGACCAAGGACTCTTTTCGAGCTGGAATCATATAAAGGAGGAAAGGTGACCTTTGGTGATGACAAGCAAGGGCAAGATAGTGGGCATTGGGAAGATTGGTAATGGAAACAATCTGGTGAGCCCAGTCTACCTGGTCAAAGGACTAAAATACAACCTACTTAGCATCTCCCGACTTTGTGACAAAGGTCAAGAGGTAAGATTCACTCAATCCAAGTGCTACATCACAGATGAGACCACCAAAGAGGTAAAGCTCTCGGGTAAGAGATCGGGTAATACCTACATCATCCCTCTTTCCGATCCAAGTCAGAACTTATCATGTTTAAAAGCATATCTTCAAGATGATTCTTGGATTTGGCATCGTAGATTAGGTCATATTAGCATGCATACTATCAAGAAGCTTGCATCTCTTGGTCCGGTTAGAGGATTACCTAACCGTGCTTTTGAGAAGGATAAAGTATGTGGAGCATGCACCAAAGGGAAACAAGTCAGATCTTCATTCAAATCTCTCGAAGACAGTTTCCACATCCAACGTGCTTGAATTACTACACATGGACTTATGTGGTGAAATCCTCGTAAAGAGTCTCGGAGGTAAATCTTACATACTTGTTATTATTGATGATTTTTCAAGATTTACCTGGGTGTATTTTCTGAAGCATAAGAATGAGGCCTTCAAGGAGTTCAGCAAGCTCGTAGAAAGATTCAAGTTGAGTCTCGGACTCGGATTCAAAAGATTCGAACCGACCATGGAAGGGAGTTCGACTACTCGAATTCTCGAGTTTTGTGACAAGAATGGAATTTCTCACAACTTCTCAGCACCCGAACTCCTCAACAGAATGGAGTAGTTGAGAGAAAGAACAGAACCCTTGAAGAAATAGCAAGGACGATGATGATTGAACACAACCCGCCTTACTATTTCGGGCGTAAGCGATAAACACAGACCAACTACACTCTCAATCGATGCCTCATGTTAAGCTTGTCGTACAGCAACAAATTAAACCACTACTTAAACTTATAATAAATAATATAGCAAGGGCAAGTAGGGATCGAATCCACGAGGAAAGATATAATAACATGCAAGTTTTAATCTAATTAAATTTACTACTCTTCAAAACAAAACAGAAAATATAAATTAAAATCAATAACTAAAATTCATATAAAATTATCTAATAACTAAATAAATAATTTATACAGAATAATAAAACTACAATAACCCAGAAATATTTTTGTATATTTTTAGAATAATTAAAACAGAAAACTAAAGCAGAAAATAAACAAATTCTAAAACAGAAAATTAAATAAGTAAAATTCTGCACTAAAATAATTACGAAAATAAATATTAAAATTACCCAGAATAATAATACTAATTTTCTAAACCTAACCAGACCCTAAAAATATAAAAACAAAATTTAAAATCTAATTTACGAAATTATTTAACTAAAAACCTGCACTAATTAAATTCAAGAATTAAATCTGAAAAATTATCAAATTAATTCCAAAAATTCTAAAATTTAATCACAGCAAACTAGGACTCTATCTAAACCCTAAATAAAACACAAAAAATAACAAAAGAAACTATTTTTAAACTAATTTCTAACAAACTGACTCAAAAATAATAAAAGCTGACAGAAAATTAATTCTGAAAATTAAATTATGTAAAGACTCAAAATTAAATTAAAATAAAATTACTAAAACTAACCTAAAATACTGATCTTTAGGGGGTTTAATGAAATTGATAATAAAAGACTATAACTTTATAAGTAAAAATTGACAAACTAAAGAAAATAACTAAAAAGCAAACAAATAATTATCAAAGATAGCAAATTTATAAAAACACTTAGTATAATCTATATCCACCATGCAAATTATTATTTATCATTAACACACAAATTGATCTACCCATGAGCTAAACTGTAGAAGACAACCACTAGCGGATCTTCCCCGTTTTTCCTTAGTTATTAGTTTACTTAGGCCTAGCCCTAATATAAACCCTACTAATAATGATAACCCTAGCACTAGCACTAGAATTTAATCAAATTAGAGCATTAAGTATTAGAAAAACATCATCTAGCACCTAATAACCAATCTACTAGCAAATTGATTTAAGAAGGATCTATGATAATTTCCTAATTAAAAGAGATGGGTATGAGCCATCCATGATTAACTAGGGTGATACTTATGTCTAAAAGATCAAGCAATTACGTACTTAAACCCTCTAAACTATCACATGAATTTATATAAAACTAAATAGCGTGCACTCTAATTAATTAGACATAAATTCATAAACATTAAACACAAATTATCATAGAATCATGGATCAAATCAATAAGACAATAAAAATCAAAACTTTGTTTCAAAATAAATAATTTAACATGGCTTCAATGAGATTATACTAAGTATAAGAAAAACTACTCACACATCATGTAATTTAAAACATGTAAACTAAATAAAACTAGCATCTTTAGTATTAATCTATCAATAAAAACTCAATCTTTTCTAATAAAAATTACAAAACTAAATTATACTACCGATATTAGTTTCTTTGACCCGGAAAGATGAAGAAGATGATGATGGATGGTGGCTGGCTGGGCAGCAGAGTGCAGGCGGCAGCAAGCAGTAAGAGGTGGTGATGATGTGTGGGTGCTAGGTCTCCTCTCCATGATGATAATAAGTAGTATATATAGGGTGAAAGAGTTAGGGTTTATTTCTCTTTCTTCTCTTCTAAGTTTCCTTTTCTATTCCAATTAGGATTTCCTAAAATATAATATTCTAAAATAAATATTTTATTACATATTATATTTATGGACCGACTTCATATATTTTCTTGGATGCTTGTCGGTAGCTAAAAATCCACTTTTAACGACTTTTCTTCTCTTTCCCACTTTATTCGATAATTACCTATAAATAGACAAAATAGAATAAATTAGATAAAATAAACTATATAATATAAACTCAATAACTACTAAAAATACGTATAAAATACGACTTAACACCTCATCGGACCCATTCTGAAGAAAACACCTTATGAGCTCTACAAAGGAAGGAAGCCAAATATTTCCTATTTCGGATCTTTCGGTGTAAGTGCTTTGTCCACAACAACGGTAAGGATCATCCGACCAAGTTTGATGCTCGGTCGAGACGAAGGAATCTTTCTAGGTTATTCTTCTCACAGCAAAGCTTATCGTATATTCAACAAGAGAACTAACAAAGTGGAAGAAAGTATCCACGTAGTGTTTGATGAGCTTGAACAGGGAAAACCAAGTGAATCTTCATACTCGGAACCGAAGTTCGAAAGGATGATGACGAAGATGAGTCTATAAAGACTCGAAGGAGACCACTCGAACGAGGAAGCTCGGAATGAGACAACTCCGGAGGTCGCTCCGAACGAGCAAGTCAATGAAGAGGATCACACAGAACAAGCTTCGAAGATCAAGCAATTCAACCATCAAACCTGGTGAATCAAAGAACTGGTAAAGCATTCAAATTTACTTCCGGGCATCCCCAAGAAAACATTATTTCGATATCAACAGTGGAGTAAGAACTCGCTCTTCTCTTCATAATCTATGTGCATTCACTGCATTCATTTCTCCGACTGAACCCAAAAATGCACTAGAGGCCCTTAATGAACCCGAATGGGTAAAGGCCATGCAAGAAAAGCTAAATCAATTCGAGAGAAACCAAGTCCGGACTCGACCAACCGACCTTCCGACCACCCAGTTATAGGAACCAAATGGGTTTTCAAAAACAAACTGGATGAGGATGGAATAGTTGTCGAAACAAGGCTAGACTTGTAGCTCGGGGTTACAATCAAGAAGAAGGAATTGATTGTGGGGAAACCTTTGCACCGATGAGCTAGAATTGAAGCCATTAGAATACTCGTTGGCATTTGCATCCTGCATGCATATTAAATTATATCAAATGGATGTTAAGTGTGCCTTTCTCAATGGTTTTATTGAAGAAGAGGTTTATGTCGAGCAGACCTCCTGGTTTTGAAAACTCGGAATTTCCAAATCATGTTTTCAAACTTCAAAAGGCTCTCTATGGTCTTAAACAAGCCCCTAGAGCTTGGTATGAAAGACTGAGCAGACTTCCTGGTTCAAAATGATTTCAAAAGAGGTCGGATCGACAAGACTCTATTCATAAAGACCAAAGGGAAAGATTTTCTCATTGTTCAAATATATGTTGATGATATTATTTTCGGTGCTACTAATGAATTTACGTGCCGAGAATTTTCCGAGTTGATGAGCCAAGAGTTCCAAATGAGCATGATGGGAGAACTCAATTTCTTCCTTGGGCTGCAAATCAAACAAAACAAAGATGGAATCTTTGTCCATCAATCAAAGTACACCAAGGAACTGCTAAAGAAATACAAACTTCAAGATGCAAAGCACGCATCTACTCCTATGAGCAAGCGAGTATAAAACTTGACTCGGATGAGACAGGTAAAGCGAGTAGATCGAAACTCTATCGAGGTATGATTGGATCTCTGCTATATCTTACTTCGAGCGGACCGGACATAATGTTCGATGTTTGCTTATGTGCACGATTTCAAGCTAATCCAAAAGAATCACATCTCACTGCGGTGAAGAGAATATTCGGATATCTTGCAGGCACTCGGAATCTAGGACTCGTGGTACTCCGGAGACTCGGATCCGAGTCCGATCGGGTACTCGAGACGCGGACTACGCAGGATACAAAGTAGATCGAAAGAGCACATCCGGAGCTTACCGGTTTCGGGTCAATCCCTAATATCCCGGCACTCAAAGAAGCAAAACTCGGTAGCTCTATCAACTGCAGAAGCTGAATATATTGCCACTGGAGCTTGTTGCGCTCGCATTCTCTGGATAAAACAACACTTGAAGGATCTCGGATTATCTCTCAACTCGGTTCCAATCAAGTGTGACAATCAAAGCGCAATCGAGTATCACTAAGAATCCTGTCCAAGCACTCAAAAACAAAGCATATTGAAGTCGGGTATCATTTCTTACGCGATCACTCGGAAAAGGGTGATATTTTACTTGAATTCATTCCGACTAATCTTCAATTAGCTGATATCTTTACTAAGCCACTTGGTGAAGATCAATTCGTTTTATTCGGAATGAGCTTGGCATGTTAAATGCTTAGTTTCGTGTTATGATTCTTGCATTTTTCTCGTGCTATGTGCTTTAGTTGTCAATAACCATTGGTTCGATTGATCATGTGATACTTGGGCTGATAGTTATTTCGTGTTTCGAGTCACTCGAAACTTTTCGAGTCAAATTCGGACGTGAGAAAAATTTGGACATCAAATTTTCTGAAGCTATCTCTAGAACAGTGGAGAGTTTCGGATTATATTTTCAAACTCTTTTTCTCTCTCTTTCTCGAGCGCTGCGATCGGATCTTAACCGCAGATTTCAAACCGTTGTTATCTCAACCGTTGAAGCGGAACTGTCACACCGGGCATTAATGATCGATGGACGGGTAAGACGGAACGGAGTTACTTAACGGATAGTGAACGGGCGCGCGTATTCTTTATAAATAACGTCTATTCATCTTCCTCTCGGTATTCTCAAACTCCTTCCCTCTCAAACGAAAACCCTCTCGCGGAAAGTTGTCTACGTGAACAAGTGTTCCCTTGATCGTCCGCAAGCGTCGAAGAAGCTCTCTCTCTCTCTCTCTCGTAAGTTTTCGATCTGCTCTCTTCTCATTTTCGTTTTCTTCTCTTCTACACCTCCTTCTCTTTCCTCTTCTCTCGAAAAGTTTCATCTTTTCATCTCTCAAAATGCCTAAAAGAGGAAACCACCCCGACTTTCGGGTTTCTTCATCCTCAAAGAAACCTCGCTCCAACAAGCCGTAAAGCTCAACCCCCTCTAAACCCATTGTCACCCAAAGCATCTTGCGCTGGACGACAAGTTCTTCCCAACAACCAAATTCTCCTGGTTGTCCCATATTCAAACCACCGGAGTCTACCATTTCTTGTGTTTCAGTGAGTTCATCTATCCCGAACTCGTTTCGAGTTCTATACTCACCTCTCTCACTCTGAAAATGTTCTAACCTCAAGGGTTCGAACATTACCGTTCAGTATCAACACCTCTCTCCTTCACAGCATCTGTTCAAAGTTTCTTCTCTCTTCTTGAACAGCAACCCTATCCCCTTCATCGAAGTCGCCGACGACTTCTTTGAAAAGTACGCCAAAGAATTCCCCGGGTCCGGAAAGAACTTTTCGTGACTCGCTTGAAGTCGAAGCCAGGCTTCGTGTTTCCTCGCTGATGAGAACCTTCTTCTCACAAGCATTCTAGCAAGGAGAACCCCAACTCCAAGCACCTCAAAGCTCTCTTCGATATCCCGGAGGGATACGAAGTCGACCTCTTCCCCTCCATCATTGAGCAAATGGCCGCTGTGCCAGCTCAACTTCAATCCAAGAAGAACACCTCCCTTCCTTTCGGTGCTCTTCTCACCCTTGTCTTCAAACAATTTCAAGTTCCTCTTCCTCTCGACCCTAACGCGGTGTCCGAGGCGGCCATTGTGGTCGGTAAAAAGGAACTCCGTGGGTACGGATACCAGGAAACTAACCCCGGTGTCCGGGTTCACAACTCGGAGCCGAGGCCTCCTTCTCCACCTCGGACTCGAAATCAATCCCTCTCCCTCTTCCCTCTTCACCTGGTGGTGCCTCCACCTCCAAGTGCTTCCAAATCTCTCTCCGCCCTCTTGTCTCCTCGTCTTCTTGGACAAGATCACCTCGGTGTCTTCGATTTCGGAGACATGCTCGGAGGTTTCAAATCGTCCTTCGTGGTCCGACCATCAACCAAAAGACCGGTCGAGTCCCGGATCCGAGAGCAGCAGTCTCTTGTTCTTGAGATGAGAGAGCTGGTTAAGGAGCGAAGGAGCCGGCCGAGCTCCTCGAGAGAGACGGTCCAAGGCGGCTCAGGACCCGTAAGACTCGGACCCATCTCGAGACGTCTTCGAGCCCGAGCCCGACCTCCTCGGAGAGCGAGGAAGCCGAGGAAGCGAGAGGAAGAAGCGGCAGATGCAGCGGAGGACGCCGAGGAACCCGCAGCTGAGGCAGCTCCTTCCGGCCAAGGGAAGAAGAGGCCGTGGCAGCTCGCCGAGGGACAACTCCGCTCCTCAAGTTCAAGTTGCTTGTACTCAGCTCGCACGGCGAGTCCGAGTGGGTCGAAGATCTCGCTCCTCCAGCCGAGTCAGCCAGAGCAGCCCCTCCAGCCCCCGAGGTCCCAAGGGAAGAACCCTCGATCCACTTTCTCCGGGTCGCCCACTCGGAGCCGAGCCCCTACGAATTGTTCCGGCTTCTCCCTTCGCCGCGCTCAAGCACATCGTCAAGGTCTTATCAGCGCCGGCGCACCTCCGCCTCCACTCGAAATCCCCTCCCTCCTAGTTGGAGCCATGCACCGAGTCACGATTCCTCGGTGCCTCCGAATTTCGCTTTTCAAAATTTTCTTTTGTCCGGACAATTTCGTGTATTACTTGTACTTTTCTCCCTTCTTTTTGTTTCTTGTTTTTCGCTGAAAGGCAAGGGGGAGAAATGTAGTCGAAACCGGTTGTCTTGTCTAGGGGAGTTCTTTCCGCCCTTGTAATATAATTTTTTATGAACTGAATGCATTTCATTATTAATTTCGAGTTCTTTCTTTTTCGAGTGAATGAGTTCAAGCATACTTTATTTTGCTCGATATATTGTATATTGCTCTGTTCAATATGTCTTACTTTTATTCGAACTACTCGGAATCAACCTATTTCCCTCTAACAAAGTTTCTGTTTAAGTATGGAATGCCTTTCATCAAAAAGGGGAGATTGAAGACTCGGACACTCGCTCTATATATTTCGAGTCATGCAAAAAGAATCGGGTATAACGATGTCATTCATATAGTGTTTTGATTCCAAGGCATTCTCTCGTGTCGTAGAAACTTACTTGAGTGAAATAAGTATCTTTTCTATGCGATTCGGCCTTCACTTATCTCTTTAATCGCTTTTCAGCTAGCGACTCGTAAAACTTGTTCTTTATTCCGAGTCCACTCTCTCTCGAATCCGACTTATGTTTATATACTCTATTGTTTGCAAAGTCGGCATTCATAGTTCTTTTCGTGCTTAGTCTACATCAAGTGTTTCCCACTCGATATTTGTTGATAGAACTTGATTCCTTGCTTAAGACTAAGTCTTATGGAATTCCGAGTATCATGGATATTAGACTCGTAAAGTTCCATTTCTTTTCCGACTCGGATAATCTGTTTGTTAATTATCTTGATTATTTTTATTATCTCGTGTCTAACCTTGGACCAAAGTATTTTATACTTTGAGAACCGAAGGTGTTTTACTTTTGTAGGTTATTCAATCGAGGATATCTTTTCAAATTACAAAAGTAGCCGGCTTCGTAACATCAAATCACCAAGCAGATATAGCTTTTCACCATCCCCGCTCTAGTCCCGGAAGATTGTGTCGAAGCCGTCCGCTTCCATATCCGGAAAACTCGGAAGGTCAAGCTTAACGATGGTTTTCACCACACTTTTCAAGACACAACCGATGGTTTTGGGACTTCCAAGAGAGTTAAACCGTTGTCCAACGACCATATTTTCAACGGATACTTTCGAGTGACTCAAAAGCCCTTATCAACGGTCACAGAGGACTCTCGGTCAGCAGATGAAGATAACGGCTACTCTGCTCGGTTATCTATAAATAGAAGCCACTTCACAAGACTTGAAGATAGCGGAACATATTGTCAATACTCCAACTTGAACAAAGTTATTGTATTTACTTTCAATCTTCAACTTACAACTCCCACTCTGTAATTCAGTACTTTCGAGTTGTAAGGTCTTGTACTCGATTACAAACACTTCTTACATTCTTTGTAAGGTCCCTTGACTAAGCCGTAAGGGTTAACTCAGCTTAGTTGTCCCTAGCTGTAAGGGTTATCTCAGCTAGGAAGTACTAGATCAGATAAGGGAACTTCCGAGTCTAGGAAAACTTGTATAGAGTTGTCCAAGGGAGCAACTCGGGTTCCGTCAAGTTCACGGTATTTTGTGGACTCAAAATAGTGGATTTGACTTCGTGTCCGGATTGACACGGGCCGTGGTTTTCTGCCCCAGGAGGGTTTCCACGTAAATTCTCTCGTGTTCTATTTCGAGTTCATTCTAGACTCGGACAAAGACTCGCTGAACGTGTTTACTCCGATTCATTACATTCCGAGTCCAATATTTTATAACCCCTTGCTTAGACTCGGAATCTGTCTTTGATTCTTCTCTCGTCAAAAGGGTGTGTGCTTTTACAAAGAATTTTTCATCACCCTATTCACCCCCTCTAGGGTGACTCGGACTCTCCCCGAGCAAACCTTCAGATTGTTCTTGTTGAGCCTCTGCATTGGCTTGTTCTTCGACGATTCCGAGCTAGCTCCCGAACTTGTTCATTCTAAGTCACAACATTATGAGTTGGCTCATTCCGAGTTTCCTCATTCTCGGTTGCCTCGGTTCTTTTGTGTTGACTCTTTTTGAGCTCAGCTTCAGCAAGGTCATCTTTATTTCGTTAAGCTTGAGATCCGAGAAGGTTGATTCACTTATTCCGCCAAGATCAATCTCGAGCAAAGACAACGTGGATGCTTTCTTCCACTTTGTTAGTCCTTTTGTTAAACACACCATAAGCTTTAATATGAGATGAGTAACCTAGAAATATACTTTCATATGATCTAGCATCAAACTTAGTCAGATGTTGCTTACCATTGTTATACACATAACATTTACATCCAAATGGTTTGAAGTAGGAAACGTTTGGCTTCTTACCTTTGTACAACTCATAGGGTGTATTCTTCAAAATGGGTCCGATGAGGCATCTATTGAGTGTATAGTTTGTTGTGCTAACTCGCCTTATCCCAAAAATAGTAAGGTAGATCATTTTGAATCATCATGGTCCTTCCTATCTTCAAGAGTTCTGTTCTTTCTCTCCACTATTTGTTGTGTAGAGAAGTTGTGGGAGATGCCATTCTTGTCACGTAAGTCTGCAAATTATGAGTAGTCGAATTGTCTTAAATGGTTAGTTCGAATCCTTTTGATATGAGTCTTCGACTCCACTTTAATTTTCCTGCAGATCTTAGTGAACTCTTTGAAGACTTCATTCTTGTTCTTCGGAAAACATACCTATGTAAATTGTGAATAATCATCAACAATGACAAGCACATAAGATTTACCTCCTAAGCTTTTCACAGGAATTTCATCATACAAATCCATATGAACTAACCCAAGCACTTTGGATGTAGACACGGTTTTGAGTGGTTTGAAAGACGATCCGACTTGGTTTCCTTTCGTGCATGCTTCACGATTCTATCTTTCTTAAATGCTCGATTAGGTAGACCCGTAATCAATCTATGAGATGTAAGTTTCTTGATAGTATGCATGCTAATATGACCTAGTCTACGATACCATGTCTATGAATCATCATTCAAAGATGCTTTGAAGCAAGATAAATTCGACTAGAATATGAAAGAGGGATAGTATAAGTGTTACTCGACCTTAGACTGGAGAACTTTGTCTCTTTGGTGATTGCATTAGAAATGTAGCAATTGGTCCGAGTGAACCTTACCTCTTGGCCTTTGTCATATAGCTGAGAAGTGCTAAGGAGATTGTACTTATGCCCTTTGACAAGTTAAACTAGATTGATCGAATTGTTTCCTTGACCAATCTTACCAATCCCCACTATTTTGCCTTTGCTATTGTCTCCAAATGTGACTTTGCCCTATTTTAGATCTTCTAACTCTAGGAAGAGCCTTGAATCACCGGACATATGATGAGGGCAACCACTGTCTAAGTACTAGTGACCCTTTTTGTTTCGAGTCACATGTAAAATAAAAACAAGCTAACCCTTCTCACTTCCTCTTATAAACCCAGTAATTGTCTTTACTTGTGGTCTTTCTCTAAGGAAGAGCACTTTTGGGAACCCAGATTTCAATGATTTTGGGTCCGATCTAATTCGAGTCTTCTTTCTAGGAAACCGAGTCTATGTCTCTTTTCTTTGAAAATCCTACCTTTTGTAAACAGGTGGAGAAGACTTTTTCTTGTAAACTAGTTTGGGCTCAATCCTCTTTTCATGAGATTAAATGGGACCGTTTTCAACCTTCCTGAACTTTACGAGTTCGGAATCTGTTTTGAAAAGACTAGAATAGGAATTAGATTCCTCTTCAGCAATATAACGGAGTCCTTCTTTCCTGAAAGAGACACACCGAGAGCCGAGTAAAAGATCATGGTTTTTCTGACCTTGAGTGAGTTTTAAAACAAGCTCTTGAGACTCATTGAGCTTCTTTTCAGTAGCTCATTCTCTATTCTAAGTGACTCGGACTTAGTCTCATTGTCTTGAGCACTAGTGTCGAGTACTTTCGGATTTTATCTCGGGCTTTCTAATTCATTTTTCAAAACATTGCTCTCAGCAATAAAGACTCAAGTTGTTCTTTGAAATTTTAAGAGTCGAATTGAATTTTTCTTCCAAAGTAAAAATATATTTGGCTAAATCAACTTTGGAGAACTTAAGAAAGTACTCAATTACCTCCTAAGGACTAGTCTCCTTAATATCTGCGTTGTCATCATCCGACACATATTCAACTTCGAGTGCATCGGTGCCATAAGAAACTTTGACTCATCGGAATCATCTTTTTCAAATGAGTCATCATTCCAGGTAGCCATCATAGCCTTTTTATTTTTCTGTCCTTCTTTCTCTTTGGACAATCCTTGACTATGTGCTCCTTGCTGCCACATTCAAAGCAACTAGAGTTCTTAGTTAAAGATAACTTGGAAGGGGATGAGTATCTACCTTTCCTCTCCTTCTTATCTTTCTTGTAGAACTCTTCCTTTGGCCTCTTTTGCCACTTCTTGTACTTATCATCTTTTTGAAGTCTCGGGAATGAGAGCCATGGGATCCTCTTCGATTCCGAGGAGCTCATACTTTGACGTCTTCTTTCGAGGCCTTCAACTCAATGTTCTTTTTCGTGCTGACCTCAGCATCCTCTTCTTCCAAATGAATCTCATGAGTAAGCAGCTTCCCAATCAGCTCATCCGGCTTCGGTTGAGAGAGGTTCCGAGCCATGTCTAGAAATAGTTTTTTTCTGTCTATTGGTGTTTAACGGCTAGAAATCGGTTGCTTTTGTACTTCAAAAGTATATTAGGCTTGTTTAAACAAACTATAGAAACAAATCACATTGGTACTCAAAGTATAAAAATACTTTGGTATAAGATTAGGCACATATAATAATTGAATCAAAGTAATTAAGCACTTAATTATCTTTGGCCTAAAAGAGTGGAATTTTTCGAGTTTAATATCCATTAGGTTTAGATTCCATCTTGAGTCAATCCTTAAATGATCAAGTTAGAAAGAATAAAATTTCAGCATACATGAACTTAATCCAACAAATAATTCTTCAGAAATAAACTGACTTAAAATGAACAATTAACGCTGTAATTCATTTAAACTTAAAGCAAGAAGTCGATGCTTAGAATAAATAAGATAGAGAAATTATTTGTTCATGCGATAGTTTTGAGTGATGTCTAAGTGGGTCCGAAGCACGGTTCGGAGAGATATGCAAGAACGTTCTTTACGAGCGGGCCGTAACGGAATGAAAACTTAGATAGAAGTTTCTTTAAGGCTCGGAATGACTTAGAATCAAAACCCAAAAGAGATAGAGAGTTATACCCGAGTCTTCAATACACTTACTATTTCCAACTTTTTATTTTATTATTTGTTTGGGGGGGATGGGGACTATCTGTAATTCTTTTTCAATTTGTCTTTAAAATTTTTTCACATCATATAAATAAAGAAAGCATTTTACAATAAAGTCTTTGCATTCATCCCATTCCATAGCGTCAAATGATACAAAATACTTACATCAATTTAGCACCATACAAGAATTCTTTATCGTCGGAAGCATCACCAAAGATATAATTGCCAAAATCCTCCATGATCGAAGTGAAAACTTGCCTATCCTCGGTAGCTTGCAAAGAGCTAGCCCCATGGTCCCAAGTCGGTTGAGAGGCCTCATGATAAGGTCCATCTGTACAACATTTGATGAAAATCATACTGATTTCCATAAGGGTTAAGCGCTTACAAAGGGATGACGTCCGGATCGGCCTCGGAAGAGCTAGGCCCAACGCCGGAAGAACTAGGTCCAGGTGCGGAAGTGCTTGGCCTCACATTAGAAGCACTACGCTTGTGAGAGTGCCAAGAGGAACGACGTGAGGAACCAGCTCCGGCAGTGCTACTAGATGGCATCTCGTTGAATAAAGGAGCGTGTCCGAGCTGCGGAGTTGCGAAGGAAACCTCCCGATGGAGGAAACCTCGATTGGCAATCCTAAAAAAATACAGCGATTAGAAAATCTACTAAAAGCTCATGAGTTAGCACTTTAACTAACTAAGCTCACCCGAAATGTTCGGAACGTCCGACGGGTAAACAAGTCCTTGAAAGCTTTTAGGGCGGATCGGAGTTTGATGGACACGGTTCGAGATTGTTCCCGATCATACTGCAAATTCATTATGTTAGCTGTTGAGAGAAATATTATACTGCAAGTGCACGGTGTAGCTGTAGCTAGGAACCGGCAAGTACGGGTCGTGTCCACAAGGAACTTGCTTTCAAATACTAAATCTACCCAAAAACTCTAATCTAGGTAAAAACTCGGTTCGACGAGTGATTTGGTTTTTGGATCAACTAATAACAAAATAACTAAGAGAAACCGATGAATAAAAAGCCTTAGATTGGGATTAATCACACTAATATGCCTGAAACCAGAATCGAATACCGTTTGAGATTTGCCTATGGTAGTAGTTTAGAAGAGGGAGACACCAATTAAGCCTATCTTCGCCTACTTTCGAAGGTCAAAGACTAATCTTGCACAATCCAATCACCTATTTTCATGGGATTAATAAAGGGCAAAATCACAATGAATGCATCTCACAACCCCCAATTAAAACCTTAATTATTTTCATATCAAAGTTCTAATCGTTCACAACGTCATTCTAGGTAAGTTCTCATCTTTCAATGTTCACAAAACCCTAATAAAAGCAAAAGAGTCCTCTTTCAAGGTAATCAATGAAAAAGTGATGAACGAAGTTAATTCTAACCTAACAAACATAGAACAACTCAATTGGTACTCAATTCATGTAGGGATCAATCCCAACCTAAGTAGAGAAATTAGCCCCTAAACATGATACTAAACAATTGACAAGATTTAATGAATATAAACATGAAGACTATAGAAAAATCGCAAAGAGAAAACATAAAGAGAAAGAATTAAGAATTACCGAATAGAAATCCGAATTCTTGAATTCAAATTAATCTTAAACAATTCAAAATATTAACTTTCAATCTAGAGGGATTTGACGGCTGGAAACTACCCTACAAACCCTAAAATTTGATGGAGAAAAGAACTGCAAAAAAAAAAAAAAAAAGACAAAAATCGCTTATAAAGCCGCCGAATCGATGTCGCACGACCGTCCGTAACCGCAAAATTTTCGCACGGCCGTGCGAGAATTTTCGCACGGCCGTGCGAAATGCCCGAACTCTCTCGCCTATTTTGCACTGGCCGTGCAACTTTAGCACGGGGTACCGTGCACGACTTCAACTTCAGTAACTTCTCGCACGGTTGTGCGGGATGCGCACAGGGGCCGTGCAACCTTCCTTGACTTTGGGTCCTTCGCTCGATGATCCGCACGGCTGTGCAGCTTCCTACGATAGGGTCGTGCAACTTCTCTTGATGTGTTTTAGGCTTCTTTCTTGCCTCCTCTTGGGCCCGGACTCTTCTCTTCATCGCTTTTCATCAAATTTACCTCGAATCTCTCAAATTTAAGCCCGAAACCCGTAATAAAGAGATTTACGAGCTTAGGTGATGATAAAGAGAAAAAGAACAAAATCTAACCCAAAACTAAATAAATATCATTGAAATCATCATGAAATTGGGTTAAACAATGCCTTAAAAACCGGCGAAAATGAGGTTTAACATTAGCAAGACACTTTTAGCATTCAACTAAACGTAAAAGAGCATAATACTCTTATTCTTTTCCAGTTTTTGGGAGCAAGTGCCCCACACATTCATCCTCAAGAAGTTCCGGGATGCTAACATAACATGACGACTCTCCGGGTTGAGATAGATCGACATTGACGCTCGAAAAATAGGCTGTCGCCTAGGAGAATGTCTACGAGATAAAGTAAATTTCCCGCAAGAAATTTAATCACCAAAAAGATAGATGAAGACTCACCAATCATGTCATGATTCATCCCAAACATTGAACATAGGACGAATTCATATCCAAGAACTAGGTGTAAAGATACCTAGTTGTTATTTCTCCTCGCTCTTCTTGAGTTATGGAGCGAGAAATAGAACATTATTCGCGGTGGATCTTGGGGAACATAAGGAGGCCATGTATTGTAACGAATCTATTGTATAACCCACTCACTAAGGTACCAACAAAAACCAAACGGACCTTCAAGAAAAGTCCACTTTTCGCTCAATTCCTCGCGCTGTGCCTAGGCTTGGAGGAAGCTGAATTTGGGTCCAAGGGTGGAAATTAGCCTGCACACATAAGGCCTATGAGAAGACAGACAAGAAACCAGCGAAACCGGGTAACAAAAGCCTAGTCATTTGGCCAGCGGCGGCCACCACAAGTCATTCCCACAGGCCCACCACAGGCCTTAGGTTGGGGCAGCAAATTTGTGTTGAAAGCGAGAGAAATTTTTGGGCTATTCTAGCTCAAAATTTAAAGCTTAAAAGTGACATATTGTGGCCACATGCGGACCTTAAAGAGGCAATATCATGATCTTTTCGCTGTTGGGAGTGGACTTTGACCAACGCTACCAAAGTCGTGAAAGAAGGATGGTTCCTTGAACCGAGAGAAAGATGGGGAAAGTACTCGTATAACCACAACTACAAGTCAAAGCAAGTAAGATCCTTATCCATGCAAGAAAAGATATGTCGGAAATTAATAGAAGTGAACGAGCATACCTCAATAACCTTCTACAAGCCACCTAACGGCATGTAATTCAACAAGTCCTTTTCGGTTATTGTGTGCTTAGTGTAACACCCCAAAACATCCCCGGGAGTATTACATTGCCGAGTTCCTTAAAGGAACTCCCAAGGCTCTTTTCGGTGTTGGTTTGGCTGTCTAAACTCAACTTAAAGGTAATACCGGTGGTTTTTCCCAAAAGAATATGAGATTCTCTGGAAATTTCGGTGGAGTTTCGTTTGTAACATGGACTAACCCATAGGCTTAAAGCCTTAAAATCCTGTATAAAAGGCATAGTAAAACTCGACGAGCCACACGCTCGGAGTATACAACTCAACGGCCACACGCCGGAGTTCAACCAATCATGCGGTAAAGCTTAAAACAATCTAAGCTGGGTTACTCGTACATTGGGTACAACTATATGCACTAAATTACAAGTACAATTATTTAGAAACAAGACAATGCATGACGAGTCACTTGGGTCGCTTCAACCGTCAACCCTCGGCAGGAGTCCGAAGCGTGTTAAGTGTGGATTATGCTTCGAAAGTGTACCTGTAACACTCGGGTGGGGACTCGGGCAATTTGTGGGGGTGAGCAATAATCAACGGGCTCACCGGAGTCTTAAACCCTTAAAATGGAAATTCTTTACACATAATACTCATAATAACGAAATTGGCGAAAACATAATAACATTATATGAATCTATATACTTCCAATGAAATCTTTTGCAACGTAAAGTTCAAGACTCTTTAATCACTTAAAAGCACGCATTCACATTCAAGAATACTTCTTTTGGGGTTGAATCAACTTTTCCGGGCCTTCCGAGGACTCGACCTAGCACTTCTTTCATCTCGGGCGCGACCCCGACAAAAAGGCTCCCGGGACCTATCTTCGGGAAGTCTCGGGCGGGCATCCCGCCTCTGCGAGGACCCTTATTAGAATCCTTCCCTCAAAGTTTCTAGCTGGGCGTCCCCGGTTCGAACACTTCGGTATGCTAAATGATCCGTAGCTCGTCGATTCAAAACTCTTTGCACATTCTCATTCATCACATTCACTTCACAACTTTCTCAATCGATTTGGTATCAAGGAAGGCATGACACCACGTGTCACCCTTATAAATTCACTTTCTCAAATCGGCTTTGCTTTCTCAAACAAGTTTCACTTCTTTAAAACAAAATCACGTTTGAAAGACATTTCAAGGAAGTTGCATTCAAGTTTCTCACGTAAAGCACAAAACTCCTTTCAAAACTACTTTGAGCATCACGTAAAGAATCACATAGTACGAATAGCCACCATTCAATGCAAGCATTCATTCTCAACTCTTTTCTAACTATGCTTTCTCAATTCATCGGTTTAGTACGATTGATTCCATTTTCCGAGCCATAATAACCGCAAGTAGATATCACCTAATTCAACGTTCTCACTTTTCACAATTCGTTGTCTTCACCTCAATACCTCATTTCATGACTTCACTTTATAAACCAACCTCTTTTGCCCTCATTCAACCATATACTCTAAAACTTACTTTACCGAGTTTCCTCTATCTCCATTCATCCTTTAATTCGATTCATTCTCAAAGGTCTTAGACATGACTTTGGCTTAGTTCAACCTTACCGTCCCCAGACTTGCTATTTCCCACCTTAATTTCCCATTTAATATCTCTTACCTTATTAATCAATTCTTGTTCGCCCATCCTTAGTTATGTACCTCTTACTTACTTTTAATCATTCAATTCCCGTTACCTTTGCTTATTTTCACGCTCAGTTCAACCTCGAGGATTTAATTACCTATTGAACTCAATTAATCCGACACTCAACCGTCTCTCATTCCTGTGCCTCCACTTGTGAAACATTTGCTATGAACTCACTCCTCTTTTATGCTTAACTCGCTATTCCTCGATATTAGCAATCATCCCTTAATGTCGTAACTTCAATAATCTCTAAGAGTCAATTTGAAATATCAATTCCATAACTTATGCCCAAACTACATGTGTTTATCCCCGTCCCCAATTGACCGATTTCCGATACTCCTCATTATACCGAAGCAACCCAACTCCGTCCGAATTCCCTGGTTTCTAATTCAGGCCTAAACGACTACTAATTCCCATCACGGCTCCTTAATTCAACTTTCAGCAACTACTAAACTTATTCAATGGCATATATGTGTTCAACATTCACAATCACAGTCAACAATCACAATAAACTCATTTGGGTCCGAAATTACTAATAGTTTAGAGTATAAGACTACCTACCTCGATTCGGGGATTGGAGGTTTGTGGTTTGCCGAGGTTCGAGCTCCCCGGTTCGGTTCCTTCTTTCGTTTCTCTTTCCTCGCTGCTAGCCTCGGTTTCTGCTGCCTTCCCTGCGTCGATCGTCGTCGCCGGTTGCGGTCCCGCCTTCCCGGTTGCCCCCGGTTCCCGTTCCTCACTTCCTCTGTTTCGGTTCGTTGTTCTTGGCCTCGGCTATCTCTCGATTAGGCCTGCGCGCTCGTCGCCGGTCTTCCTCCCGAGCGGATGCTACTTTCCCCGTTTCGGCCTCTCGGTGCCTCTTACGACTGTCCCCGCCTCGTGTCCGACTTCCGCCTTCTCTCCGCCCGGTCTCTCGCTCTCTTTTCCTCTTCGCTCGCTCGTACTCGCGTTGCCGACCGCCGCCTCCGGTCCTACGGTGGTCGCCGATCCTCCTCCTCGGTCTCCTTCATCCGTGCGCTCACCTGCTCCCTCTTTCTCTCTCTCATTCCCCGTTCGGTGCTCCTTTCCCCCTCCCCTGTTCCGCCTCTGCGGTTACGCTTCTTCTTTCTTCCTTCCTTTCTTTCTTTGTTTTCTCCCGTGTCCCCCTCCCTTCGGTCCTTCTTTCTTTTATTTTTGCACCTCCTCTCTCCATCGTTTGCCAAAGCCCACCCCTTATTCCCATTGGACCTTCATTACCCTTATTTGTCTCTTCATGGCCAAAGTAATCTTTTCCCACATAAAACAAGTCCGTGCCTATTCCCTCCTCCGTCCTCATATGTTTTGTCTTTTAATTTATTTTGATGCATCAATTAGGACACTGCCTAGCCGCACCGAGTTTTAGCTCAAATAAGAAGGGAAGGTATTTCCTTGATTCGACTTATTTGATAACAGACTCTCGAAGGAATATTGAAGTAATATGTCCGATTGTAAATAAACTCAGTCACTTAACCCCTTAGTCTGCGGGGAATAATACTCCATAATTCTATACTTCCCAGCTACTTTTCTTTAAAATTCCGGGTATTACACTTAGCCCCGAAACGCAAACCCCTTATGAGACAGTAGGTGGGCACACCCCAATTAAGGTCCTTAATTTTGTCCAAGTCCACTAAGTTCACGAAATACTCGGACGTATACTTTGGAAGCTTGGTCCGAAAAGATGGATGTGCTTAACATAAGGGTAAGTAGTACCCGGACTTGTTGTTGTAGAGAGTGTTGAGCCCACAACTCAACATTTTCAAAGGCCTTCAAAAGAAGGGGTGTATTTAGAGAAATTGACCCAAGTTAAACTGGCTAGCAATGGGATCGAACAGGTGATGCAAATGGCCACGATTTTTATACAAATCCTTGTTGTAAACCAAAGGTTCCCCGAGATGCCTAAGCCCAAGAGAACGGCAAAATCAAGAGGTGTGATAGTCATTTCCCCAAACGGGAAATGAAAAGTGTTGGTGGTGTCCTAAAACCTCTCGTTAATGGCTCGGATAGGGTCACGCTCTTTCTAGTCACACAAATTATTCAAAGTAATAAAGAAACCCAATACTTTCTTGTTCTGCTCCTTAAATGTCTTGATGTCCTAAAACCCAGTCACACAAATTAATGAAAAGTGTTGGTGGTGTCCTAAAACCTCTCGTTCATGATTTGTTCTAAGGGGTAATTCCGCTCCTTGAATGTCTCGATGAATTTCCTGATAGCACCGCTACTTGGAAACCCAATACTTTCTTGTTCAACTCGGAAAGTTAAGAAACTAAGTACAAGAGTTGAATATTAGAATTATAAGTATGAGAGTTAAGAGTATTGTTCCAACAAGCCTCTAAGTCTTGTAGAGAAGCTTTTATTTATAAGCAACAGAACACAGAGTGGTTGTGTCTTTGGCTTGATCTTTAGGAACAGCTAGCCTCTATAACGTAAATAGTGTTTTTCTATATGTTTGGTGTAAACGGTAAGAAGCCGGTTGTTTTTTATTTTAAACTAAGATTAATCATCTTTAATCAATCCGTATAAAAATCCAAATGGTACTCAATGTATAAAAAGTACTTTGGTCCAAGATTACACAAGGATTATAATTAAATTAATTAATTAATGATAGAAAATCCTTAATCTAATCAAATGAAAATTTTCGAGTCAAATATTCAATATATTCCAATCCGTTTAGGTCTATATTCAAGTGATAAAATAGTTCAAGAATTGTATAGACATATTTTAGTGTTTTCGATATTAATTAATTTCAACAAAATGAATCGGCTATTTTAGAATTAATGAAGTAATTCTGATTTGAAATATAAAACAAGCCAATTGCAAAGATAAGTTAAGTGTATGAAATTATTTAGGTAAGCTTTTTGTCCGAGTCTATCTTAGCGGGTTAGAAACCTAGAATTAAATGTTCACTAAAAATGGGGCTTTCTGAGTGGGTCAAATGAAAGTGAAAAACTCAAAGAGAATATTTCTAAGTTGTAGGAATGTCTTGAATTAAAAACCATAAACAGAGATACGCTCATACCTAAGTCTTCAATCTCCACCTTTTTGTCGAAAGGCATTCAACACTTAGAAAGATGAGTTCGTATCTTAGAGAAGAAAGACTTAGACAAAATGATATCGGAGGTCAAAGAGCATTATCAAAGCATAGTGTAATAACTATGTATCAAAGTTATGTTGTCAAGTATCCGAGTAGAATGAAATACCAAGTGCGAACTCATAGCTTAATATCAAAGCAAAACATGAGCATTAAAGCATAAACAATATATAAGTCATAGTCTTAAAACAAAAAGATATGAGAATATCAAAGTAAAGTATGCAAGTATTAGAGCAAAATTATAAGTTGTGTTAGAGAGATAATGAATAACTAATGTTGTGATTGAATAAAAGAGCCGATACAAGACAAAAAAAAATTAAACAAATAAACTCCCCTAAACCAATTAACTATTTCTCCCCTAAGCATTTCATCAAAAATAAAGGGAACAGGGAGAAACAAAATGTTGAACAAAACAAGAAAAATAAATTTTAGAAGGAGGCAAAGCGATCCGAGTTGGCTAGATGAAGAGGGTTCCGATTTAGTAGACTAAGCCGGCTACATTCGCTTGCGTCGGATGAGGGGCTGCTCTTCTTCCTCGTCCATATCCGAGCCCTCACTTGGAATAGGCTGAGAAGGTTGTGGTGATGGAGGGGGCACCGAATTACCGACTTTCGCAACTTCCTCGGAAGCTAACTCTATCTCCTTAGAAGAGGAGTCTTCTTGTATTGCAGCTTTTTTGCTTCTTCCTCCGATTTTTAGGAGCTCTTGTCCTCGGACTTATCTACTAGCAGCTCCTGAAGAAGATTAATATGAGTTTCTTGCCTTCGATGGCATCCTAAAGCTCATTAATCGAGTTTTACTCGATCAATTTGCCTCTAAGTCGATGCTTGTATTTGGGTTAGAAGCGGGATTAAGGCTTGGAAGGTGCGCATAGTTGATTGAAACTTTTTGCCGGAGCAACAAATTAAGATGCCATTTGCTTAAAGAAATGAGCAGAGGGTCCCGGCTACACGAGGGACCAAATGCCAGGAGAGATTTTTGTGTACTCTTCTTGGGAGGAGAGGGAAGCAAAATGATCACGAGACGAATGAGTCTAACTGCTTAGTTCGGTTTCCTAATATCCGAGCTTCGAAGCTCATTTTTTCGATAGAGATTATAGGTTCTAAAAATTTAGTTGGATCATTAGGGAGCTCAACCTCGAAGTGAGAAAAGATTTTGGAGAGAATGACTCCAAAGAGAAAGGGGGCTTCTTCGAGTCCGTGTGGATCGAAGATATCTCGCTCAATGATGAAAGGGATGAGGTCAACTTCATACCCTTTAAGAATATCAAATAAAAATTTGAGAACCTTGCAGTTTTGGTTCCTTTGGAGGGTAGAAGGAGAAAATGGTTCTCATAGAAAAGAAATGGATAATTCTAGCCTCGGATTTCAACTCCGTAATAGAGAAGTTTTTGGGAGCCTTACGCTTAGCTCGAGTGTATTTAGAAAAGAATTTGTCAGCGAAATCATTGAATGGGTGAGGATATGTATGAAGAAACAGACATTCAATGTTGAATACTCTATGGAGGAAAGCGAGGTTCGGGACAATTTTCTTGCCTTGAATAGAAGAGAAACGAACATTGTCTAAGGCGAGAAAATTTCTAATAGAATTCCATGACTAGATCCGGGTAGATATAGTCACGAGTAGTAGAAGACTAAAAAGCCTATTTTCTTGAGTTTTTCAACCTAACAAAGTTTGGTGAAAAGGAAGAGTTTGTCGTCTAGGAAATAATGTTGGACGACAATGAGATGTTTGGATTCTTCGAAGGCTAGGGTTTTGCCTTTTAAGGCCTCTTTCTTAGGGTCCTCGAGCTGAGAAGAAGAAATGATTCGGGAGAAGTTTGAGCCTTCTTTGTGGCTGAACCTCTTTTAAGGATTGAACCTCTTTTAGGCATTATGATCGAGACAGAGAGAGAAATTGAGATAAGTAGAAGTGGAAGTAAAAAATATGAAAAAGAAAACGAGTGAGAGAGTAAGAGAGAGAGAGAGAGAGAGAGAGAGAGAGAGAGAGAGATAGAGAGAGAGAGAGAGTAGAAGTGAGAATCCGAGTCTTAGTAAGATTAAATTGAGAGTCCGAGTACATTTAACGGGTTACGAGTGCGAGTTTTAAGGGACGTGAGGGCAAAGTAGCAAAGTATGGGATGAGAATGAACGAGTGATATTTATAGATAGAAGCTCTCAACTGATAAAAATCAACATTGACCTTATTAGCAGTGCAATGGCTAGTTGAATGGTTACAATTCCAATGCATTTAATAAAATTGCTTCCGAATGGCTAGTATTCCGGACAGATTACGTGAGATAGAGAGGAAGAGAAATTTTAAAAAATTTTCTAAGATTCTCTATTAATTAGAGATGACCTCAGAAATTTTGTTGTCCATTTTTCTCAACTAATTCTGACTCGGTTATCTGTTTGAGTGCTTAGAAGCAACCCGAGTTACTCTTAGCTAGAGCTCGGTTTCATAAATTCTCAACTGAACTACTAGTCATTCCGATTTCACTCAACGAAAACAAGTTTGAGCAATATAAACACATAATAAATCATGCAATAAAAAACATGTAATTACGCATTCAACATTACTAAGCTCATTTCTACACTACTACAAGAACCACTTTAAACTACGGTTACAAACAATATTTAACTACGGTTAACCGACGTCATGTATGTGGTCGTTGTTGTATGTAGCATCTTTTATTACGGTTTAAAACCATAGTCATAGGTCAATATATGACGACGGTTTCTTCATTTGAACTGTCGTCATAGGTCATCCTCTGTTATTACAGAGCACCTATGATGACGATTCGGATGAAGGAATCGTCATCATAGATGAGCTTATGACTACGGTTTAGGTGAAGAACCGTAGTCATAGGATCTAACTTGGACCTTTTTACTATGGTTTTGCCTTAAGAACCATAGTAATAAGTATGATTTTTTTAAAATAATTTTTCTCGTGTTTGCTTACCCTTTGTACAATACAAAAAATCATATACAAACACATATATAAATCACAATCCAATACACTCTTCACGAGAATATATACAAAACAACATACTCATCACATTTTGTATATGGTACAAGACAGCGTAAAATATATATACCTATGTACATATATACCTATATAAGCTGTATGACTACTAAAATAAAAAACTTGACCAATCAAATAATGAAGAATAACTGTAAATATATACCTATTTCTTTATACGAGTATATACAAACTCGCCCAACCTTATTTTAACTCGTTGAGCACTTCATCTATATAGGGAGTGGGTGGCTTCTTTCCCATGAAATATTGTAACCAATGCTGTAAAAGACATATTAATTAGGGCAAGTGCAAGTGTTAATCAAGCTGAGAAAAGAATATAATCAATTACAAGTGCAACTATACCTCTTTGGGACTAGCATTTAAATCGAGTTCAATTCGTAATCTCTTTCATGTACTTGGGGAATGTAGAAGTTGCACTCCATGTTCCCCATTTGTTTATGGCACTACAATAATAAAATAGATTCTCAACACATAGAGAATTAACTAGTACTTTATTTAGCTCGCAAGTAATATGAAATCAAAAACAATTAAAAGTAGACTCTAATAACCAAGAGAACCTCACTTTGACGGGCACAATTAGTGATTGTGCTTTCTTCTCATTTGTCTTTGACACCTCCGCCATAATAATAACGAAGTATAGCACTATTTTTCAATCAGGAAAACAAAATTCAAGTTAGACATACCATTGAACAATTACTTAAACACAACGAGCATAAAATGATTAAAAGTATGAACTCACATCTCAACGACGTCCTTGATATCTTCTCTCATGTCACGACCCAAAGGATCATGTCACGACCCAAAGGATCACGTCACGACCCAAAGGATCAAGCTAGTTGGAGATATTAGCCCTTGGATATAGGGCAGCAAGCATCCAATGGTGACTATAGAACCACAAATAACACATTTTTATATAAGTATGTATAACACCGTATAAAAACTTCATCGGTTAATTAGTTCATTATTTGTATACTTACCTCTCATTGAACGCCACCAAGTACCATGTTTAATCCTTGGTAGTATGTTTTATGACGTCGAAGATATATGTGACTCGTTCTTCATGATTCAGTCCAACTCCTTGAATAATGGAATTAGGGTTCGAAACCGAACGAAGTCCTTCCCAATCTCATGCAGCCACCTTACATATTAATTGTATGTAGTTAGAAATTGAATCTAATAGTAAAAAAAAAAAAGAACTAATTATGCATATATTAACTCACATCATGCCAAGTGTAATACCAGATACGCCGATTTCCTTAATGCGCTAAAATTGTAATATGTTGTCCAGGAAGACATAGGTCGGCATATCCTGTTCACGTTGCCCAAACACGTGACCTGGCGCGCTATAAATGAATGGTTCCTATGGTGACAGAATCTCCAACATAACTTTCTAGAGTAGCACACCTATCCGTGTGAGACTCCTTAATGGATTTGAGATGAGACTTCTTTAGAAAACGAACGGGCGCCACCGAACGTTTGCTTGTGCCACTGGCGCCCATCATCCCACTCTCGATTTGTCCCCGATATTGTAGTGAATAATCAATACAAAAATGAGAAATATACACACATGATATTAACAACAGCTAAATCTAATATTTTTAATAAAAATGAATTATCGTAGTAAGGATGACCAAACTCTTGGGCCAACGAAGAAAAGTATTGACTGCTTCGTCAGCAGTATGGAGGTCCGGTCCCCGGATCAACAACTCATACTCGCCTTTCTCATGCATCACCTCTTTTACACCGACCCTCACCTCATCAGCTGCAAGGGGTGTCCCGTGAACGACAATATCCGACCTCCATGGGATAGAAGACCAAACTAAATGCCACAACATGCTCCGGGAGAGGGTGATGAGAAGCTAGCTTGCAATTCGCCGGCTGCATAAGAATAAGTATAACGGTTGTAATCGTGGGATAACCTTTGACATAGAAGTTCAATAACCTAAAAAGCCTAAAAATAAATAGACAGAGTTTCCCCTTAAAAGTATACATTTTCGCTAGATATTGGCCCTATCCGAAACAACAAAAACATACTAATAAATAAGTAATTACTCAACGACCACACGCCGGAGTTAGGAAATAACCACACAATATACACCAATCATTCAATAAGATATACACAAATTAATCAAGTATATAAACATGCATGTAAATAACGACACTCATTCGAAACAACAAAAGCATACTATAAGTAATTATTCAACAAGATTATACATTAATTAGTCAAAATATAAACATGCATATAAATATAATTAGGTTGCAATATCTCGAATTACCTCCGCCGTAACTTCGAATTGGTTAACGGGTGAGCTCGCGTTCATGCTAGCCGGTATGTGGGGTGAGAATGGACGTAGATCATCAAAGTTACAAGGTAACGGTATACCTATGTTGGTGAAGTATGACCTCATCTGGGACTGCATCTCTACCCATATTTGCGCCCTCATCTCTTCCATCTGTGTAGCCATTTGGGATATTTAGGACTGCATTTTGGCCATTTGGGCATCCATATGTGCTTTGCTTTGGAAGAGATGGGGCGCTTCTTCCTAGTCCCAAAGTGCTCAACTATCCCCACCCGCCCAACGACGACTCGAATACGACCGAGATGCTCATCTCTTTATAGGACCAAGGCTAGCTTATCCCTCCTCCCGGTGGTGTCGGTGACTTCGAAGTCGATGTCCGTAACAAAGACTACTGTAAGAAGAAAAAAATATTATCATTTGACAATTCATAAATATTAAAACTGATAAGTTCTCAAAAAATAAAGGAAATAGTAAAAAAACTCATGAGTCGGCGAGAAATAGCTTCTACATCGGCCATAGTGAAGGTTCCACTTTCTTCTTTCTTCTTTCGACCCACAACTCATCCCTATCGACAACGAGCGAGAGAATTATCTGTGGTGGAACCTTCACCGGATGTGGTTTGAAGTTTTTCAAGCTTTTTCTTATGTAACCTCTCCTCCAACTTCGTGTATCACCCACTTGGACATCACATGACGGTATGCATTGCTCTTAATCGTCTTCCGATTTGCTTCACCTATTGTTTACGCATGTAATTAAGACAACAAAAATATTAGTTCCCATCTCATTGTCCTCTACGTCTCGCTCTTCTCAAGTATATCTTACCACTTACATTTATAGAAACCCAACATCACACTATTTTTATATGAGATTGAATATTGAATGAAGTTGCATACTATTCAAACCCTCTATTTTTTCCTTATAGCAACTTATTAACTTTTTTATACAATCATTGATGATGTAGTATCAAAAAAAGGTATCAAACTAATGAAATTACCATGTATTTCAGAAAGGTGACATGTGATTCAAACGATCCGTAGTCCTCTTTGATGATATAATTGTAGAGCTCCTAGGGTCTACCTTCTTGTGTTTATCTCGCCTTGTTTTGTAGACCCATATAGTGGCACTGCGATATTTGAAGTCTCTAAACTTTTCTGCCGCTAACATGAGGGTCTTGTGTTTCACGGAGGAGATCCGAGATTTATTAACATTCAAGTCAAACGTTCTCCGAAACACAAGAACGATATGCATTAGTACATATATATTAACCATTTACAATATAAGTTGCAATACTAATTTGACATGTAGTTCATTTACCTTAACATCATTCCAAAGGTTGTCCTTAATGGAGTTAAGGACATAAGCCCATTTTTGTAGTTGATGTTCACGTGGCAACGGGTTACCGCACCAACGTAGCTCATAAAGGGAGCTTTCTGCTCACCTATAACATTTCCGTGGCTATCAAAATCAATCCATGTAAGGAGAGTTGGAATGTCTCTACTCCGGACCAACTTCTCCTTGTTCGAGCATAGTTCGCCCCCTCGATTTTATTGTACTTTTGGAAGAATCCATATACTGCAAGCAATTATACAAGTCTTGATAAATAAACATGTACAATAATTTTCGGACGGAAACACATAAGTTGGCCTGAGCAACAACTAACACGGGCGGACCATGTAGTCCGACACGACCCTTACCGGCTGCCCGGAACCCCGGTTACTCAATTTTGGCCGTTTTTGTCTCTTCTCTTATTTTTATATTCTATCCATTCATATTCCTTAAATATAAAATTAATCCGCAAATTTTTTCTATAACACCACTAAATATTAAACTCCTAAATTACACTTTCGAGTTTAGATCCGAAATTCGAAAGGACTATATACACTTTTGAGTTTCATGAAGATGCCGAAAATGAAAAGGCAAATAATAACATAATTAATAACCCACAATGGAATTTAGGGCAAAATGCTAAAGATGAAGAGAAAGAGACAAACCTGGTGGTGCCCGGAAAAGGAGTCAACGAGAAAGGTGCATCCATGGGGAGAGAGTGAGGTCGGAAAGAGAAGTCAATGAGAGAGTGGTGCAGCCACAACCGGAAATGTCGAGAGAGTGAGGAGGGGGAAAGCAACCACGACCTGAAATCGAAGTGCAGCAGCGGAAACCACCAAGCAACTACGGAGAGAAGAGCAACCACAATGGAATTTAGGGCAAAATGGTAAAGATGAAGAGAAAGAGACAAACCCGATGTATCTATGACGCCTGATTCAGTAAAAGAACTGTGGTCTACTACAACCTTTAGACAACAATTTTTATATTGAGTCGTCTTCATATATACATCAAAAATCACATTTTTACGAAAATGCCACTGGTCCATTTTTCATGGCGGTTTGTCCTTTTAACTCGTCGTTAAAGACTCGTCGTTAAAAGTGGTTTCTGTAGTAGTGGTAATAAAGAAAAATGGTCCTCACTAAGTGTTTTAGTGAAAATATGAGCCAATTGGAGCTTAGTAGGGATAAATTCAAGGTATAAATAATGATCTCTCGAAAGTGATATCTCACCTTAATGTGCTTAATCTTTGAATGGCAAACTCGGTTCTTCGTGATGCTGATAGCACTTTTACTATCACACTTGATAGGAATAGCTGAGAAAGTTTGTTTTAAATCCTTAAGATATTCCTTGATCCAAAATAACTAAGCACAGTAAGCTCTTGCTACTATGAACTCGGTCTCAATCGTTGATAAGGGAACTGCAGTTTTCTTCTTTGAGTGCCAAGACATGAGTGATTGATCCCGAAATTGACATGCTCTTGAGGTACTCTTCCTATCAACCTTGTACCCAACATAGTCGGCGTACGTGTAGCCACTTAGAGTTAGACTTAAGTCTTTTGAATACTAGAGACCAAGTGTACTGAGTTTTACGCAAGATATCTAAAGATTCTCTTCACCGCAATGAGATGTGATTAATTTGGATTAGCTTAGAATTTTTCATATAGACAGACACTAAACATTATATATGGTCTACTACAAGTAAGATAAAGTGGGGATTCGATCATACCTCTATAAGGGTTGTGTTATGATTACTTACCCTTCTCATTTGAGTCTAGTTTGGTACTACTACCCTTTTGAGTTGTTGCTAGTTTATTAGCATCTTAAAGCTTATACTTCTTGAGTAACCCCTTCACATACTTGGATTGATGAACATAGATTCCATCTTTGTCTTGCTTGATTTGCGGTTCAAGAAAGAAATTCAGTTCTTTCATCATGCTTATTTGGAATTCATGTTTTATAAACTTGGAAATTTCGTGGAATAAAATTTTTCCCCTTAGTTTTTGTAAATAAGGTTTTGTCAATCAATCTCTTTTAAAACTATTTTCAACCAAGAAGTTAATTAACCTTTTGTACCAAGCTCTTGGAGCTTGTTTCAAACCATACAAAGCCTTTTGCGAGTGAAAACATGATTTGGAAATTGTGAGTTTTCAAATCTAGTGGGTTGCTCCACATACACTTCCTCTTGAATAACCATTCAAATATGTACACTTAACATCCATTTGATACAATTTAATGTTTATGCTAGATGCAAATGTTAAAAGAATTTTGGTTGCCTCAATCCTAGCAATAGGTGCAAAGATTTTCCAACAATCTATTCCTTCCTCTTGGTTATACCCTTGGGCAATAAGTCTGGCCTTATTTTTTACTACCAACCCTTCCTTATCTAGTTTTTCTTAAATACCTATTTGGTGGTCAGAAGGCCATTTGGTCAAGGTCCAAACCTGGATTCTTTCAAATTTTGAGAGCTTTTCTTACATGGCCTCTACTCATTCAGGTTCAAGTAGGGCCTCTATTACATTTTTAGGTTCAATTAATGACATGAATGTTAAAAATGCACATAGATTATACAAATAAGAGTACTTGAAAGCTTTACTTGACCTCTGGTTTACCAGCTTGGATGGTTGAGCACTTCTTTCTTCGGTTGTCCGAGCTAGTTGTATCGCACCTTTTTCTTATGCTTCGGTTGTCCGAGTTCGTTCTTGAACCGAGTAATCTTGAGTAGGCTCGGTTCTCTTATTTTCCATCATTCTTAGCTTAGCTTCAACTATGTCATCCTCATTTCTATTTATCTTTAAATATGAGAAGGCATATTCGCTTAACTTATCATTGTCAACTTCGCTTAACTTATCATTGTCAACTTTATCAAAAGTAACGTGGATACTTTCTTCGTATTGTTAGTCCTTTTGTTGAAAATGCGGTAAGCTTTGCTATGTAAAGAATAACCTAGAAAAATACCTTCATCCGACCTAACATTAAACTTAATACAATGATCCTTACCATTATTATGCACGAAACACTTACACCCAAATGGCTTGAAGTATGAGATGTTGGGCTTCTTTCCCTTGTATACCTGATAGGGTTTTCTTTAGAATAGGTTGAATGAGGCATCTATTGTGAGTGTAGTTTGTCTGTGTTCACTTGTCTCAGCCTAGAAATAATAGGGAAGATCATTTTTAATCATCATTGTCATGCCTATTTCTTCAAGAGTTCCATTCTTTCTCTCCACCACTCCATTCCGTTAAAGAGTTCTAGGTGCTAAAAAGTTGTGAAAGATACCATTCTTATCGCATAAGTCTGCAAATTCCGAGTATTGAACTCCCTTTCATGGTCAATTCATATCCTTCTTATATGAGTAGAAAACTTTACTTAAATTTGAGTGCAGGTGAACTCTTTAAAGGCTTCATTCTTGTTCTTTAGAAAACAAACCCATGTAAATTGTGAGAAATCATCAACAATGACAAATACATATGATTTACCTCCTAGGCTTTTAACATGGATTTCACCACATAAATCCATATGAATCAATTCAAGCACTTTCGAGATGGAAGAAGTTTTAAGTGGCTTAAATAAAGATCTTACTTGTTTCCCTTTTGTGCATGCATCATGGAGTTTATCTTTCTTAAAATTACATTTAGGGAATCCTCATACTCACCCTGTAAAGTAAGTTTCTTAATGGTATGCATACTGATATGACCTAATCTATGATGTCATGTCCATGAATCATCATTAAGAGAAGCTTTTAAACATGACAAGTTTTGAGTACAATCATAGAGAGGAATGATATAACCGTTACGTGACCTCGGATTAGAGACCTTTAAAGTAGTATCAATAATGAAGCAATTAGTCCGAGTAAGCCTTACCTTTTGTCCTTTATTACATAAGCTGGGAGATACTCAAAATATTGTACTTGAGTCCCTTGACAAGGTAGATCGGGCTAACTAAGTTGTTACCGTGACCAACTCTTCCAATACCGACATTCTTACCCTTATTGTTATCTCCAAATGTGACCTTTCCTCCTTTCATCTTCTCTAACGTAGAAGAGAGTCTTGAATCTTCGGACATGTGCCTTAAGAAACCATTGTCTACATACTACCAATCTTTCTTTTTCGAGTTGTCTACAACATAGAAACACACTAACCCTTCTCACTTCCTCTTACAAACTCAGTAATCATCCTTATTGAAGTTAGTTTTTAAAGAAGAACACTTATGGGAACCCAGATTTGAATAATTTTTAGCTTAGTCTAATTCTTAGTCTTCTGCAAAGTTCAAGAAGGCTGAACATAGTCCTGCCATGAGAATGAAAGGAGGATTGAGCTCGATCCAGTTCATTGGAGAAAACTATCTCTACCTATTTATAAAAGAAAAGATTTTTAAAAGAAAGAAATATAGACTCAATTTTCTAGAAGGAAGATTAAGAATCGGACCAAACCCAAAGTCATTCAAATCCGGGTTCCCAGGAGTCTTCTTCTTGAGAAAAGGACCAAAGTAAAGGGAGTTACTTGGGTTCGTTAGAGGAAGTAAGAAGGGTTAGCGTGTCTCGACTTGCGGGTAACCCGAGAAAAGAACAAAAGGTCATTGGTACCTAGACGGTGGATGCTCACGCCACATGTCGGGAGATTCAAGACTCTTGTCCGAGTCGGAAGATTACAAAGGAGGCAAAGTCACTTTTGGAGATAACGAGTATGGGCAAGATAGTTGGAATAGGCAAGATTGGGAAAGGAGAAAACCTAGTTAGCCCCAATCTATCTTGTCAAGGGATTAAAGTACAATCTACTCAGCATCTCTTAATTGTGTGACAAAGGTCAAGAGGTAAGATTCACTCATACCAATGGTGATCTTTACGATGCGACCTCCAATGAGGCAAGGCTTTCAGGTAAGAGATCACGTATTACCTACACTATTCCCATTTCTAATCCAAGTCGAATTGATCTTTTTAAAAGCATCATTGCATGATAATTCTTAGACATGGCAACGTAGACTAGGTCATGTTAGCATACACATTATCAAAAAGTTGCATCTTATGGTTTAGTTAGAGGTTTGCCTAACTACGCATTTAAGAAAGCTAAAATCGTGAAGCATGCATGAAAGGGAAACAGGTCGGATCATCCTTCAAACCACTCAAAATTGTTTCCACATCCAAAATGCTTGAAATGCTACATATGGGCTTGAGTGGTGAAATCTCTGTAAAGAGTCTCGGAGGTAAATCATATGTACTTGTGATTATTGATGATATAATTTTTGGAGCTACTAATGAAAATCTCTATCGAGCTTTTTCGAATTGAAGAGACACGAATTCCAAATGAGCATTATGGGAGAGATCAATTTCTTCCTTGGTTTATAAATCAGACAAGAGAAACATGGGATCTATATCCATCATTCCAAGTGTACCAAGGAGTTGCTTGAAGAAGTACAAGCTTGAAGATGCAAAACATACAGCAACACCAATGAGTAGCGAGCATGAAAATGGACTCGGACGACAAAGGTAAACCTTGATATGCTTTTAGGCTCTCAATTTGTCTCCTTTAGAAAAAAAGGACTTGGTTTTAATGATGAGGCGGAATCTAATTCCTACTCAAATCTTTTCAAAACGATTCTAGAACAGTGAAGTTCGGGAGGGCTGAGCATAGTCTTATTCATAAGAATGAAAGGAGGACTGAGCTAAGACCAGATTACAGGAGAAAACCATCTCCACCAATTTATAAAAGAAAAAATTTTCAAAAGAAAGAAACACAAACTCGTTTTCTAGAAGGAAGACCGAGAATCATACCAAACCCAAAGTCATTCAAATCAAGGTTCCCAAGAGTCTTTTTCTTGAGAAAAGGACCAAAGTAAAGGCGGAAACCGGGTTCCTTAGAGGAAGCGAGAATGGTTAGTGTGTCTCTAATTTGATGGTAACTCGAAAAGAACAAAAGGTCATTGGTACCTAGACGGTGGATGCTCACGCCACATGTCAGGAGATTCAAGACTCTTTTCGAGTCGGAAGATTACAAAGGAGGCAAAGTCACTTTTGGATATGACAAGTATGGGCAAGATACTCGGAATAGGCAAGATTGGGAAAGGAGAAAACCCGGTCAGCCCAGTCTATCTTATCAAGGGACTAAAGTACAATCTACTCAGCATCTCTCAATTGTGTGACAAAGGTCAAGAGGTAAGCTTCACTCGGACCAATTGCTATCTTTTTGATACAGACCACCAAAGAGACTAAGCTCTCAAGTAATAGATCATGCAATACCTACACTCCCTCCCTTTCGATCCAAGTTAGAATTTCTCTTCTTTGAAAGCATCATTGCATGATGATTCTTGGACATGGCATCGTAGACTAGATGATGTTAGCATGCACACTATCAAAAACTTGCATCTCATGGTTTAGTTAGGGGTTTGCCTAACTACGCATTTAAGAAAGGTAAAATCTATGAAGCATGCACGAAAGGGAAATAGGTCGGATCATCCTTCAAACCACTCAAAATTGTTTCCACATCCAAAATGCTTGAAATGCTACATATGGGCTTGTGTAGTGAAATCTCTATAAAGAGTGTCGGAGGTAAATTATATGTAATTGTTGAAGACTCGGACACTTGCTCAATACCTTTACGAGTTGTATAAAAGGAATTAGGTATAACAATCTCGTACTTATAGAGTTTTGATTCCAAGGCATTCTCTCGCATCTTAGAAACTTTTCTGAGCTATATGGTATCTTCTCTAAGTGATATAGCTTTTACTTCGTGTATTTCTTGCTTATCCTTGAGTGACTCGGAAAAGCGATATGCTTATCTCACTCGGTTCCGAGTCCCTCATCACTCGGACGTATCGCATGTTGAATAGACTTGTATTTCGACATTTCTCACTCGGATCTAACTTCGATTATAAGCTCTATTATGTTATAGTCGGTATTTTTAGTCTGTTTCATGCTTAGTCTATATCAAGTTATTTCACTCGATATTCGTCATATAACTTGATTCCTCTCTTAGACTAAGTCGGATGAAATTTTGAGCTACATGGTTATTAGACTCAGAAAATTCCATTTCGTTTCTAACTCGGATAATTAGTTGTTTAATTATCATAATTATTTTATTATCTCGTGTCTAATCTTGGACCAAAGTATTTTATACATTGAGAACCAAAATTGATTTACTTTTGTAGGCTATTCAAACGAGGATACACTTTTCAAAGTACAAAAGTAACCGGCTTCAAAATGTCAAATCACCAGCGAGACATGGCTTTTCACCTTCTCTCGCTCCAATCCCGGAAGATTGTGTCGAGGCTGTCTGTTTCCAAATCTGGAAAAGCTGAACGCTAAGCTTAACGGTGGTTTCCACCTTATCTTTCAAGACACCGCCAGTGGTTTTGGGACTTCCAAGAGAGTTTAAACCGTTGTCCAACGTTCACATTACAACGGATACTTTCGAGTGACTCGAAAGCTTCTATCAACGGTCACAAAGAATTCTCGGTCAGCAGATGAAGACAACGGCTACTCTGCCTGGTCATCTATAAATAGAAGCCACCTCACAAGACTTGAAGATTGCCGAACATATTGTTAATACACGAACTTGAGCAAAGTCTTTGTATTCATTCTCAATCTTCTACTTATAACTCCTACTCGTAATTTATTACTTTACGAGTTGTAAGGTCTTGTACTTAGTTACAAACACTTTCTTACTTTCTCTGTAAGGTCCCTTGACTAAGCTGCAAAGGTTAACTCAGCTTAGTTGTCCCTAGTCTGTAAGGGTTATCTCAGCTAGGAAGTACTACATCGAGATAAGGGAATTTCGAGTCTAGGAAAACTTGTAAAGAGTTGTCTAAGGGAGCAACTCAGGTGCGGTCAGTTCACGGTATTTTGTGGACTCAAAATAGTGGATTTGACTTCGTGCTTGGATTAGCACGGTCCAGTGGTTTTCCGCCCTGGGAGGGTTTCCACGTAATCTCTAAGTGTTTACTTTCGAGTTCATTCTAGACTCGGACCATCTCAAAGCCTTTGTTTAATTTACCACTTTACTCTAAGCAACACTTCGAGTCCATACTTTTCCGACTCTGTTTTGACTCAGAACTCACTTCTATATCATATTTGGCAAAAGGAGTTCGAATTTTTAAGAAAATCCTCCATCACCCTATTCACCCCCTCTAGGGTGACTCGAGACTCTCCCGAGCAAACCTTCAATTGGTATCGAGCCTAGCCTTTCGGAAAGGATCTAACCATCCAAAGGTCTAAAGATCAAATGGCTCGGAACAACGGAGAGTTCGACGAAGGAAGATCTTCCAGCAGACCACCAAAATTCAAAGGATCAAACTTCGGCCACTTGGAAGAAACTTATGGAATGTTTCCTTATGGATCATGATGAAGATGTATGGGAAATCATACGACAAGGAAACTACATTCCAATGAAGACAGAGGAATTCATAATCATTCCCAAGACCAAGGCGGAATTTACTCTGGCGAAGTTGAGAAGTTCGGGAAGAACTTCAAGGCAATGAACATTCCGATGTGCGCCATCAGCTCGGAAGAATACAATCGAGTGTCTGCTCGTGACTCAGCAAAAGAAGTTTGGGACACACTTGTCAACACTTACGAAGGGACTAGCCAAGTCGACAAGCAAAGATCAGCCGAGTATCTTCATAAATACGAGCTATTTAAGATAGAGCCGGAAGAAAACATCACTCGGATGTTCATTCAATTTACTGAGATTACCAACAATCTCAAATCACTGGGTAAGCAGATTTCTCACGAGGAAATGTGCAAAAAGATACTTAGAAGTCTACGCAAGAGAAGATGGGGTCCCAAGGTGACTGCCATTGAGGAGGCTCGGAACCTCTCACTCTTAAAGCCGGACGAGCTCATCGGGAAGCTTCTCACTCACGAAATCCATCTAGCGAGAGGAGGATGCTGAAGGCGGTACCAAAAGGAACATAGCACCGAAAGCCTCGGAATCCAAAGAAGCAAATCCGAGCTCTTCGACTTAGAGGACAATCCCATGGCACTCATTGCAAGAGGCTTCAAGAGAATAATGAAGCACAAAAGATGGGATAAAAGGCCAAAGGAAGAATTCTACAAGAAAGACAAGAGGGACGAGAAAAGGTAAGTACTCTTCACCCTCAAAGTTATCTTTATCTAAGAATTCCGGATGTTTTGAGTGCGGTAGCAAAGACCACATAGTCAAAGATTGTCCGAAAAGAAAAAGGGACAGAAAGAAGAAGAAGGCCATGATGGCAACATGGAGCGATGAGGACTTATCGAGAAGATGACGAGGACTCGGACGACTCGAAGTGTCCGATGGCAATCTCGACTCGGAAGTTGAAAGAGAGTCGGACTCGGACTCGGACAATGAGGAAACTAATCCTCAAGAGGTAATTGATTATTTCCTCAAATTCGCCAAAGTCGATTTAGCTAAGTACATTTTTACTTTGGAAGAAAGTCCAATTCGATTCTTCTCAATTCAAAGAACAACTTGAGTCAATTTCTTCTGAGAGCAAGTCTTTGAAAAATGAATTGGAAAAGCTGAGACTCACACTCGAGAGAACTCAAGACTAGTGCTCAATCTAATGAGACCGAGTCCGAGTTACTCGAGAAAGAAAATAAGCAACTTAAGCGAAGCTCATTGAGTCTCAAGATCTGGTTTTAAAGTTTACTCAAGGACAGAAAAACCTTGACATGCTCTTAGGATCACAATGTGTCTCCTTCGGAAAAGAAGGTCTTGGTTTCAACAAAGAGGAGGAATCCAATTCCTACTCGGAACTCGTTTAAAAGATTCCGAACCGTGAAGTTCGGAAAGCTGAGCATGGTCCCATTCACAAAAATGAAGGGAGGACTAAGCCCAGAACTATTTACAAAAAGAAACCATTTTCTTCTGTTTCAAAAGGAAAGGTTTTCAAAAAGAAAGAGACATAGACTCGGTTCTCTTCAAGGAAGACTCAGAATCGGACAAAACCCAAAGTCATTCAAATCTGGGTTCCGAAAAACCTTCTTCCTCGGAAAAGGACCACAGTAAAAATGTTACTCGGGTTCATTAGAGGAAGTGAGAAGGGTTAGATTCTCTCTGTTTTGCGGGTCACTCGGAAGAGAGCAAAAGGACATCGGTACCTTGACAAGTGGATGTTCCCGCCACATGTCGGGAGATGCAAGACTCTTTTCCGAGTTGGAAAACCATAAAGGAGGAAAGGTCACATTTGGAGATGATAGCAAAGGCAAGATAGTTGGGATAGGCAAGATTGGAAAAGGAAGCAATCCGGTCGAGTCCAGTCTACCTTGTCAAATGTTTAAAGTACAATCCGCTCAGCATCTCTCAACTATGTGATAAAGGTCAAGAGGTAAGATTCACTCAAACCAACTGCTACATTTCGATGTCACTACCAAAGAGATCAGGCTTTTAGGTAAGAGATCGGGTAACACCCATATCATTCCTCTTTCGATCCTAGTCGGAATATGTCGTGCTTAAAAGCATCTCTTCAGGATGATTCATGGTCTTGGTATCGTAGATTAGGCCATATTAGCATGCATAATATCAAAAAGTCTGGCATCTCATGGTCCGGTTAGGGGTTTACCTAACCGTGTTTTTGAGAAAGATAAAGTATGTGAAGCATGCACCGAGAGGAAACAAGTCGGATCTTCATTCAAATCTCTGAAGACAGTTTCCACATCCAAAGTGCTTGAGCTATCGCATATGGACTTATGTGGTGAAATCTCTATTAAGAGTCTCGGAGGTAAATCATATATATTTGTTATTATTGATGATTATTCACGATTTACCTAGGTCTGTTTTCTTAAGCACAAGAATGAAGCATTCAAGGAGTTCAGCAAGCTCGTAGAAAAATCCAAGTTGAGTCTCGGACTCGAGATCCGAAGAATTCGAACCGACCATGGAAGGGAGTTCGATTACTCGGAATTCTCGAGTTTTGTGACAAAAATGGCATCTCTCACAACTTCTCAGCACGAAGGACTCCTCAACAAAATGGAGTAGTGGAGAGAAAGAACAGAACCCTTGAAGAAATAGCAAGGACAATGATGATTGAGCACAACTTGCCTTACTATTTCTAGGCTGAGGCGATCAACACAGCCCAACTATACTCGAATAGATGCCTCATCGGACCCATTCGAAGAAAACTCCTTATGAGCTTTACAAAGGGAAGAAGCCAAATATTTCCTATTTCGGACCATTCGGATGTAAGTTCTATGTTCACAACAATGGTAAGGATCACTCGACCAAGTTTGATGCTTGGTCGGATGAAGGTACTTTTCCAGGTTATTCTTCTCACAGACAAAGCTTATCGTATTTTCAATAAGAGAACTAACAAAGTGGAAGAGAGCATCCACGTTGTGTTTGATGAGCTTGAACAGGAGAAACCTAGTGAGTCTTCATACTCGGAATTAAAGCTCGGTAGAGATGATGACGAAGCCAAGCCTACCAAGACTCGACTCAACCCACTCGGAATGAAGTCACTCGGAACGAGGTAACTCGGAATGAGGCAACTCAAGAGCTCGCTCGGAACGAACAAGTCAATGAAGAAGATCGCTTAGAACAAGCTTTTGAAGATTAGCGGCTCAGCCTACAAACCTCGTCAATCAAAGAATTGGTAAAGCATTCAAATTTACTTCCAGTCATCCCCAAGAAAACATAATTTCCGATATCAACGAGTGGGGTAAGAACTTGTTCCTCTCTTCAAAATCTATGTGCATTCAATGCATTCATTTCATTAACTAAACCCAAAAATGCACTAGAGGCCCTTAATGAACCTGAATGGGTAGAGGCCATGCAAGAGGAACTCAATCAATTTGAACTCAATCAAGTTTGGACTCGACCAACGGACCTTCGACCACCCAGTCATAGGAACCAAATGGGTTTTCAAAAACAAACTTGATGAGGGTGGAGTGGTAGTCAGAAATAAGGGTAGACTTGTGGCTCAAGGTTACAATCAAGAAGAAGGAATTGATTGTGGGGAAACCTTTGCACTGTCGCGTGAATCGAAGCTATTAGAATACTCGTTGGCATTTGCATCCAAAGCATGCATATTAAATTATATCAAATGGATGTTAAGTGTGCTTTTCTCAATGGCTTTATTGATGAAGAAGTCTATGTCGAGCAGCCTCCTGGTTTTGAAAACTCAGAATTTCCAAATCATGTTTTCAAACTTCAAAAGGCTCTCTATGGTCTTAAACAAGCTCCGCGAGCTTGGTATGAAAGACTCGAGCAATTTCTTGGTTCAAAATGATTTCAAAAGAGGTCAGATTGAGAAGACTCTCTTCATAAAGACCAAGGGGAAATATTTCCTTATTGTTCAAATCTATGTTGATGATATTATCTTCGGTGCTACTAATGAATTTACGTGCTGAGAATTTTCCGAGTTGATGAGTCAAGAATTCCAAATGAGTATGATGGGAGAACTCAATTTCTTCCTTGGTTTACAAATCAAACAAGAAAAGGATGGGATCTACGTCCATCAATCATAGTATACCAAGGAACTGCTGAAGAAATATAAACTTCAAGATGCAAAGCACGCATCTACACCCATGAGCAAGCGACGATAAAACTTGACTCAGACGAGAAAGGTAAAGCAATAGATTAGAAACTCTATCGAGGTATGATTGGATCTTTGCTATATCTTACTTCCAAGCCGACCGATATAATGTTCGAGTGTTTGCTTATGCGCAAGATTTCAAGCTAATCCAAAAGAATCACATCTCACTGCGGTGAAGAGAATATTCGGATATCTTGTAGGCACTCGGAATTTAGGTCTATGGTATTCCAGAGACTCGGAACCGACTCTCACTCGGATACTTAAACGCAGACTATGCTGGATACAAAGTTGATCGAAAGAGCACTTCCGGAGCTTGCCAATTTCTGGGTCAATCCCTAATATCTTGGCACTCAAAGAAGTAGAACTCGGTAGCTCTATCAACTGCTGAAGCTGAGTATATTGCAGCTGGAGCCTGTTGTGCTCGGATTCTATGGATAAAGCAACACTTGAAAGATCTTGGACTGTCCTTCAAATCGGTTCCAATCAAGTGTAACAATCGGAGTGCGATCAGCATCACCAAGAATCCAGTCCAAGCACTCGAAGACAAAGCATATCGAGGTCGGATATCACTTCCTACGAGACCACTCGAAAAAGGTGATATTGAACTTGAGTTCATTCCTACTAATCTTCAATTGTGATTGTTGATGATATAACTTTTGGAGCTACTAATGAAAACATCTGTCGAGATTTTTCCGAGTTGATGAAACAGGAATTCCAAATGAGCATGATGGGAGAGCTTAATTTCTTCCTTGGTCTACAAATCGGACAAGATAAAAATGGGATCCATGTCCATCAATCTAAGTATACCAAGGACTTGCTGAAGAAATACAAGCTTCAAGATGAAAAAACATGCAGCAACACCAATGAGTAGCAGCATGAAACTGGACTCGGATGACAAAGGTAAACCTTGATATGCTTTTAGGCTCTCAATTTGTTTCCTTTAGAAAAAAAGGACATGGTTTTAATGAAGAGGCTGAATCTAATTCCTACTCAATCTTTTTAAAAAGGATTCCAGAACTACAAAGTTCGGAAAGGCTGAGAATAGTCCTATTCATAAGAATGAAAGGAGGACTGAGCTTAGACCAATTTATAGGAGAAAACCATCTCCACCTGTGTATAAAGGAAAATATTTTAAAAAGAATGAAACACATACTTAGTTTTCTAGAAGGAGGACTCATAATTAGACCAAACCCAAAGTCATGCAAATCCGGGTTCCCAAGAGTCTTCTTCTTGAGAAAAGGACCAAAGTAAAGGCAAGTAATTGGTTTCATTGGAGGAAGTGAGAAGGGTTAGTGTGTCTCTAACTTGCAGGTAATTTAGAAAAGAACAAAAGGTCATCGGTACTTAGACAGTGGATATTCACGCCACATGTCGGGAGATTCAAGACTCTTTTCCGAGTTGGAAGATTACAAAGGAGGAAAAGTCACTTTTGGAGATGACAGTAAGGGCAAGATAGTTGGAATAGGCAAGATTGGGAAAGGAGATAACCTGGTCAGCCCGATCTATCTTGTCAAGGGATTAAAGTACAATCCGCTTAACATCTCTCAATTGTGTGACAAAGGTCAAGAGGTAAGCTTCACTCGGACCAATTGCTATCTTTCCGATACAGACCACCAAAGAGACTAAGCTCTCAAGTAATAGATCATGTAATACGTACACTCTTTCCCTTTCGATCCAAGTTAGGATTTCTCTTGTTTGAAAGTATCATTGCATGATAATTCTTACACATGGCATCGTAGACTAGGTCATGTTAGCATCCACACTATTAAAAAGTTACATCTCATGGTTTAGTTAGGGGTTTGCCTAATTGCGCATTTAAGAAAGATAAAATATGTGAAGCATGCACGAAAGGAAAACAAGTCAGATCATCCTTCAAATCACTTAAAATTGTTTCCACATCCAAAATGCTTGAAATGCTACATATGGGCTTGTGTGGTGAAATCTCCGTAAAGAGTGTCGGAGGTAAATTATATGTACTTATGATTGTTGATGATATAATTTTGGAGCTACTAATGAAAATATCTCGTCGAGATTTTTCCGAGTTGATGAGACAGGAATTCCAAATGGGCATGATAGGAGAGCTCAATTTCTTCCTTGGTCTACAAATCGGACAACATAAAGATGGGATCTATGTCCATCAATCCAAGTATACCAAGGAGTTACTGAAGAAATACAATCTTCAAGATGCAAAACATGCAGCGAACACCATTGAGTAAGCAGCATGAAATTGGACTTAGATGACAAAGGTAAACCTTGATATGCTTTTAGGCTCTCAATTTGTCTCCTTTAGAAAAAAAGGACATGGTTTTAATGAAGATGCAAAATCTAATTCCTACTTAAATCTTTCCAAAAAGGATTCCAGAGCTGCAAAGTTCGGGAAGGCTGGGAATAGTCCTATTCATTAGAATGAAAGGAGGACTCGAGCTCGAGACTAGTTTACAGGAGAAAACCATCTCCGCCTTGTGTATAAAAGAAAATATTTTAAAAAGAAAGAAAGAGATACTTGCTTTTCTAGAAGGAAGACTCAAAATCGAGACCAAACCCAAGGTCATGCAAATCCAGGTTCCCAAGAGTCTTCTTCTTGAGAAAAGGACCAAAGTAAAGGGAGTAACTGGGTTCGTTAGACGAAGTGAGAAGGGTTAGTGTGTCTCTCACTTGCAGGTAACTCGAAAAAAATAAAAGGTCATTGGTACTTAGACGGTGGATGCTCGCGCCACATGTAAGGAGATTCAAGACTCTTTTCTAAGTTGGAAGATTACAAAGGACGCAAAATCACTTTTGTAGAAGACAGATACTGGCAAGATGGTTGGAATAGGCAAGACTGGGAAAGGAGATAACCTGGTTAGCCCGAGTCTACCATGTTAAGGGATTAAATGACAATCTACTCAGCATCTCTCAATTGTGTGACAAAGGTCAAGAGGTAAGCTTCCATTAGACCAATTGCTATCTTTCCGATACTGACCACCAAAGAGACTATGCTCTCAAGCAGTAGATCGGGTAACACCTCCACTATTTCCCTTTCGATCTAAGTCAGAATTTATCTTGTTTAAAAACATCATTGCATGATAATTATTGGACATGACATCGTAGATTAGGTCATGTTAGCATGCACACTATCAAAAAGTTGCATCTCATGGTTTAGTTAGGGGTTTGCCTAACTGCGCATTAAAGAAAAATAAAATCTGTGAAGCATGCACGAAAGGGAAACATGTCGGATCATCCTTCAAACCACTCAAAATTGTTTCCACATCCGAAATGCTTAAAATGCTACATATGGGCTTGTGTGGTGAAATCTCTGTAAAGAGTGTCGGAGGTAAATTATATGTACTTGTGATTGTTGATGATATAATTTTAGACCTACTAATGAAAATATCAGTCGAGATTTTTCCGAGTTGATGAGACAGGAACTCAATTTCTTCTTTGGTCGATAAATCGGACAAGATAAAGATGGGATCTATGTCCATCAATCCAAGTATACCAAGGAGATGCTGAAAAGTACAAGCTCAAGTAATAGATTAGGTAATACCTACACTTGTTTCCCTTTCTAATCTAAGTCAGAATTTATCTTGTCTAAAAGCATCATTGCATGATGATTCTTGGACATAGCATCGTAGACTAGGTCATCTTAGGATGCACACTATCAAAAAGTTACATCTCATGGTTTAGTTAGGCATTTGCCTAACTATGCATTTAAGAAAGACAAAATCTGTGAAGCATGCACAAAGGGAAACATGTCAAATCATCCTTCAAACCTCTCAAAGCTGTTTCCACATCCAAAATGCTTGAAATGCTACATATGGGCTTATGTGGTGAAATCTCTGTAAAGAGTGTCGGAGGTAAATCATATGTACTTGTGATTGTTGATGATATAATTTTTAGAGCTACTATTGAAAATATCTGTTGTGACGTCTCCGAGTTGATGAGAAAGGAATTCCAAATGAGCATGATGGGAGAGCTCAATTTCTTCCTTGGTCTACAAATTAGACAAGATAAAGATGGGATCTATGTCCATCAATCCAAGGATACCAAGGTGTTGTTGAAGAAGTACACGCTTCAAGATGTAAAACATGCAGCAACACCAATAAGTAACGAGCATTGAACTTGACTCGGACGACAAAGGTTGACTTTGATATGCTTTTAGGCTCTCAATGTATATCCTTCAGAAATAAGGACTATGTTTTAACGAAGAGGAGGAATCTAATTCCTACTCAAATCATTTCAAGAAAGATTCCGGAACTGCGAAGTTCAGGAAGCTAAGCATAGTCCTATTCATAAGAATGAAAGGAGGACTGAGCTCAGACCAATTTAAAGGAGAAAACCATCTCCACCTGTTTATAAAAGAAAAAATTATCAAAAGAAAGAAACATAGACTCGGTTTTCTAGAAGGAAGACTCGGAATTAGACCTTACCCAAAGTCTTTCAAATATGGGTTTTCAAGAGTCTTCGCCCTCGAAAAGGAACACGAGTAAAGGGAGATACTAGGTTCGTTAGAAGAAGTGAAAAGGGTTAGGGTGTCTCCGACTTACGGGTAACTCAAAAGAACAAAAGGTCATTAGTACTTAGACGGTGGATGCTCACGCCACATGTCGGGAGATTCAAGACTCTTTTCTAAGTTGGAAGATTACAAAGGAGGCAAAGTCACTTTTGGAGATGAGAGTAAGGGCAAGATAGTTGGAATAGGCATGATTGGGAAAAGATAACTTGGTCGACCCAGTCTATCTTGTCAAGGGATTAAACGACAATCTACTTAGCATCTCTCAATTGTGTGACAAAGGTTAAGAGGTAAGATTCACTCGGACCAATTGCCATTTTTCTTATGTAGCAACCAAAGAGACTAAGCTCTCGGGTAAGAGATCGGGTAATACCCACACTATTCCCCTTTCCGGTCCAAGTCGAATTTATCTTGTTGAAAAGCATCTTTGCATGATGATTCTTGGACATGGCATCGTAGACTAGGTCATGTTAGCATGCACACTATCAAAAAGCTTGCATCTCATGGTTTAGTTAAGGGTTTGGCTAATTGCGTATTTAAGAAGGAAAAAATCGTGAAGCATGCACAAAAGGGAAACAGGTCAAATCATCCTTCAAACCTCTCAAAATTGTTTCCACACCCAAAATGCTTGAAATGTTACATATGGGCTTATGTGGTGAAATCTCTGTAAAAGCTGTCGGAGGTAAATCATATGTACTTGTGATTGTTGATGATAGAAGTTTTGGAGCTACTATTGAAAATATCCGACATGATTTTTCTGAGTTGATGAGACAGGAATTGCAAATGAGCATGATGGGAGAGCTTGATTTCTTCCTTGGTCTACAAATCGGACAAGATAAAGATGGCATCTATGTCCATCAATCCAAGTATACCAAGGTGTTGTTGAAGAAATACAAGCTTAAAGATGCAAAACATGCAGTAACACCAATGAGTAGCAGCATGAAATTGGACTCGGACGACAAAAGTTAACTTTGATATGCTTTTAAGCTCTTAATGTGTATCCTTCGAGAAAATAAGGACTTGGTTTTAACGAAGAGGAGGAATCTAATTCCTACTCAAATCTTTTAAGAAAGATTCCGGAACTGCGAAGTTCGGAAGCTAAGCATAGTTCTATTCATAAGAATGAAAGGAGGATTGAGCTCGAGACCAATTTACGGGAGAAAGAAACACGAGACTTAGTTTTCTAGAAGGAAGACTCGGAACTAGACCAAACCCAAACTCATTCAAATCCGGGTTCCCAACAATCTTCTACCTGAGAAAAGGACCAAAGTAAAGGTAGTTACTTGGGTTCGTTAGAGGAAGTGAGAAGGGTTAGTGTGTCTCGACTTACGGGTAACTTAGAAAAGAACAAAAGGTCATTGGTACTTAGACAGTGGATGCTCATGCCACATGTCGGAAGATTTAAGACTCTTTTCTAAGTTGGAAGATTACAAAGGAGGCAAAGTCACTTTTGGAGATGACGAGTAAGGGCAAGATAGTTGGAATAGGCCAGATTGGGAAAGGTTAGCCCGATCTATCTTGTCAAGGGATTAAAGGACAATCTACTCAGCATCTCTAAATTGTGTGACAAAGGTCAAGAGGTAAGCTTCACTCGGACCAATTGCTATCTTTCCGATGCAGCCACCAAAGAGACTAAGCTCTCAAGTAATAGATCGGGTAATACCTACACTCTTTCCCTTTTGAGCTAAGTCATAATTTCTCTTGTTTAAAAGCATCATTGCACGGTGATTCTTGGACATGGCTTCGTAGACTAGGTCATGTTAGCATGCACACTATGACAAAGCTTGCATCTCATGGTTTAGTTAGGGGTTTGTCTAACTGTGCATTTAAGAAAGATAAAATCGTGAAGCATGCACAAAAGGGAAACAAGTCGGATCATCCTTTAAACCTCTCAAAACTGTTTCCACATCTAAAGTGCTTGAAGTGCTGCATATGGGCTTGTGTGGCGAAATCTCTGCAAAGAGTCTCGGAGGTAAATCATATATACTTGTGATTGAAGACTCGGACTTTGCATGTATAACATTCCGAGTGACAGTCAAGGAATTAGGTATAAACTCCATCTCTCATAAGTTTTGATTACAAGTCATTCTAAGTGATATAGAAACTTTTACGAGTGATACGGAACTTTTCTTAGTGTTACAAAAACTATTGCATAAGTTTTCATTTGTTTTCGAGTGACTTAGAAAGCATACTCTTGCTTATCCTTTCACATCTGTAGTTCCGAGTCACTCGGATAACACTCAGATATATCGGATGTTTAAACACTCGCTCTAACACGTTTAAACATAGTTCGACTTCATATTCCAAGTTCAAGTGAATTAAGGCTTTAGTTAATCTCTTCTAGTCAGCTTGTTTTGTTTGAAACTTATCCGTCTAGTTCAAGTATCCTTTCTCCGATATTCAATATCTAACTTGATCTTTCTCCAAACCGACTCGGATGGAATTTGAGTATAATGAATATTAGACTCAGAAAATTCCATTCCTTTCTGACTCGAGATAATTATGCACTTAATTATCTTAATTAAATTATTATCTGTGTCTAATCTTGGACCAAAGCATTTTGTACTTTAAGAACCAAAATTTGATTTACTTTTGAAAGTTATTTAAACGATGTTATCCTACTTTTGAACTACAAAAGTAACCAGCTTCAAGATGTCAAATTACCAGCAGACAAGGCTTTCTTTACTTCGACTAAGGCCCGAAACCGTGTCGGGGTTGTCCGTTTTCAAAATTGAAAATCTTCAATGCCAAGCTCAAAGGCGGTTTCCACCTTACTTTTCAAACACCACTAGTGGATTGGGACATTCTAAGAAGTCAAGAGCCGTTGCACAACGTTAACAACTCAACGGATCTTTTCTAAGTGACTCGAAAAACCGTTACAGCGGTCACGAGAGGACTTATAATCGGAAGATAGTCACAATGGCTAATCTGCTTGGTCATCTATAAATAAAAGTCAACTCTCAAGACTTGAAGATTGTTAAAATCATTTTTCGATACACATACTTAAGCAAAAGTCTTTGTATTCATATTCAATCTTCCACTTACAACTCCAATTCCGTACTTAACATCTTTCCGAGTTGTAAGGTCTTGTAATCCGTCACAACTTTCATTCTTACTTTCCGAGTAAGGTCCCTTGACTAAGCTATAAGGGTTAACTCATCCTAGTTGTCCTTAAGCTGTAAAGCTTACTGCAATTAGGAAGTACTAGATCAAATAAGGGAATTTTTGAGTCTAGAAAAACTTTGTAAGGAATTGTCTAAGGGAGAGCAATTCTGGTTGAGTCTATCTACTGTATTTTGTGGATACAAAATAGTGGACTTAGATTGCATCAAAGTCACTTTTAGACTTTATTATTCCATTTATTGCTTAAATTTCCTCATCACCTTTTTCACCCCCCTCTAGTGTGACTAATTCTCTCCAAGAGCAAACCTTCAATTGGTATCGAGCTTAACCTTTCAGAAAGGATCTAACCATCAAAAGGTTTAAAGATCAAATGGCTCGGAACAATGGAGAGTTCGATGAAGGAAGATCTTCGAGCAAACCACCAAAGTTTAAAGGATCAAATTTTGTACACTTGAAGAAGCTCATGGAATGCTTTCTACTGGATCATAATGAAGATGTATGGAACCTCATACAAGAAGGCAACTAAATTCCAATGAAGACGGAAGAAACAAGACTCGTGCCTAAAGCAAAGGTGGAGTATACTATCGAAGAAGCGAGAAAAGTTCGAAAGAACTTCAAGGCCATGAACATTCTGATGTGCGCCATCAGCTCGGAGGAATACAACATAGTATCAGCTTGTGACACAGTGAAAGAAGTGTGGGACACTCTTGTCAACACATATGAAGGCACAAGCCAAGTTAGACAAGCAAAAATAAGCCAATATCTTCACAAGTATGAGCTATTCAAGATGGAGCCGAAGAGAACATCACTCGGATGTTCATCCGCTTCACTGAGATTACTAACAATCTTAAATCTCTGGGTCGAAAGATTTCCCATGAGGAAATGTGCGGAAAGATACTAAGAAGCTTGCCCAAGAGAAGATGGGGTCCAAAGGTGGCAGCCATCGAGAAAGCTCGGAACCTCTCTTTATTAAAGCCAGACAAACTCATTAGGAAGCTACTCACCCATGAGATCCATATGGAAGAAGAGGACACCAAGGTCAGCACAAAAAGAATATTTCACTAATGGCCTCATAAAGTAAAGAAGAAAATCCGAGTTCATCGGACTCGGAAGAAGATCCCATGGCACTTATTGCTAGAGGCTTCAAAAGAATGATGAAGCACAAGAGATGGAGATGGGATAAATAGCCAAGAGAAGAGTTTTACAAGAAAGACAAGAAGGACGAGAAAAGGTAAACACTCTTCCCTTCAAAATTATCTTTAACTAAGAACTCTTGCTATTTTGAATATGGTAGCAAGGATCATATAGTCAAAGACTGTCCAAGAAGAAAAAGGGACAAAAAGAAGAAGAAGGCTATGATGGCCACATGGAGTGATAAAGATTCATCTGAAGAAGATGAAGACTCGGATGACTCGAAGTGTCCGATGGCACTATCGGACTCGTAAGTCGAATCGACTCGGATTCCGATCACTTAGACATTGGGGAAACTAATCCTCAAGAGGTAATTGAATATTTCCTCAAGTTTTCCAAAGTTGATTTAGCTAAATACATCTATACTTTGGAAGAGAAGTCCAATTCGACTCTTCTCGGTTTAAAGAATAACTTGAGTCTATTACTTCGAGAGTATTTCTTTGAAAAATGAATTAGAAAAATTAAGACTTACTCTAAGAGAACTCAAGACTAGTGCTCAATCCAATGAGATTGAGTCCGAGTCCCTCATAAGAGAAAATGAGCATCTCAAGAAAAAGCTCAACAAGTCTCAAGAACTTGTTTTGAAATTTACTCAAGGTTAGAAGAACCTTGACATGCTCTTAGGGTCTCAATGTGTCTCCTTAAAAAAGAAGGACTTGGTTTTAACAAGGAGGATGAATCCAATTCCTACTCAAATCTTTTCAAAAATGATTTCGAACTGTGACATTCAAGAAGGCTGAGCATGGTCCCATTCATAAGAATAAAACGAGGACTAAGCCCGGACCAGACTTACAAGAGAAAACCTTCTCCACCGGTTTATAAAAGCAAAGCTTTTCAAAAGAAAGAGACACGAACACGAGTTCTCTAAAAGAAAGACTCGGAATCGAGACCAAACCCAAAGTTATTCAAATATGGGTTCCCAAGAGTCTTCTTCCTCATAAAAGGACCACAGTAAAGGGAGTTATTGGGTTCGTTAAAGGAAATGAGAAAGGTTAGTTTGTTTCGACTTACAGGTGGATCGGAAAAGAACAAAAGGACATTGGTACCGGGACGGTGGATGCTCACGCCACATGTTAGGAAATCGAAGACTCTTTTAGAAGATTACAAGGGAGGCAAAGTCATATTTTGAGATGACAGTAAGGGCCGAGATAATTGGGATAGTCAAGAATTGAAAAGGAGACAATCTAGTCGACTCTGTTTACCCGATCAAAGGATTGAAGTCAAGAGGTAAGATTCACATAGACCAACTGCTATATCTCTCGATGAAACTACCAAGGAGAGTAAGCTCTCAAGTAAGAGGTCAGGTAATACCTACACTATTCCCTTTCTAACCCAAGTCAGAATCTATCTTGTTTAAAAGGATCTTTACATGATGATTCTTGGACATGGCATCGTAGATTAGGTCATGTTAGCATGCATACCATTAAGAAGCTTGTTTCTCATGGTTTACTCGAGAGGATTGCCTAACTGTGCATTTACGAAAGATAAAATTTGTGAAGCATGCACAAAAGGGAAACATGTTAGATCATCTTTCAAACCTCTCAAATCTGTTTCCACATCCAAAGTGCTTGAAATGTTACATATGGACTTATGTGGTGAAATCCCTATCAAAAGTCTCGGAGGTTAATCATATGTGCTTGTAATTGTTGATGACTATTCACGATTTACCTGGGTTTGTTTTCTTAAGCACAAAAATGAAGCATTCAAAGAATTCAGCAAGCTCTGCAGGAAAATTCAAGTTGAGTCTCGGACTCGGATCAAAAGAATTCGAACCGACCATGGAAGGGAGTTTGACTACTCGGAATTTGCAGAGTTCGGTGACAAGAATGGTATCTCCCACAACTTCTCAGCACCAAGAACTCCTCAACAAAATGGAGAAGTGGAGAGAAAGAACAGTACTCTTGAAGAAATAGGAAGGACAATGATGATTGAACATGATCTACCTTACTATTCGGGCTAAGGCGATCAACACAGACAAACTACACATTGAATAGATTCCTCATTCGACCCATTCGAAGAAAACTCCATACGAGCTCTACAAAGGGAAGAAACCCAACATTTCATACTTCAAGCCTTTTGGATGTAAGTGTTATGTCCATAACAATGGTAAGGATCACCTGACCAAGTTTGATGCTCGGTTAGATGAAGGTATTTTTCTTAGTTATTCATCTCATAGTAAAGCTCACCGGATTTTCAATAAAAGAACTAACAAAGGGAAGAAAGCATCCACGTTGTTTTTGATGAGATTGAACAGGGAAAACCAAGTGAGTCAACATTCTCGGATCTGAAGCTCAGCAGAGATGATGATCTTAGTGAAGATGAGCTCGAAAGAGTCAAATTAAAGTCACTCGAACGAAGTGACTCGAATAACCTGACTCGGAATGAAACGACTCAAGAACCCGCTCGGAATGCCGAGGGTCAATCGGATAAACAAGCTCAATCATAACGGACTTCGAAGACCAACAAATTCAACCTACAAATTTGGTAAACCCGAGAACAGGTAGAGTGTTCAAATATGCTTCGAGCCACCCACTTGAAAACATATTGTCCGATATCCGTATAAATAGAAGCCTTCTTACAACACTTGAAGATGGACGAACTTGCAAAAACTATATCATACTCTTTCAATCTTGAGCTTTCAACTCTGTACTTAAGTTCTTACTTTCTAAGTTGTAAAGAGAAAAGGAGCTCTTCTTTCACTTGTTTTTACTCGGTTTGAGGTTGAACTCCCTTTTGACTTAAACAAGTGCCTAGAGCTCGCTATCTCGTTTCGGTAGAGCTGAACTCGGTGGCCTTGGATATTAGGAAATCCGTCGTGGTGTCCGGGTTCATTCCTCAAAACTAGCTCCTTCTCTTCCTCCACCTCGAGACTAAGACTCAAACTGTGGTTCCACTTCTTACTACTTGGACCATCCACTTCTCAACTAGCCCTTCACTTGATTTACTTCATCGGTGGCCACTCAATTTGTCTCTTTGGCTAAAGAGTTGTAAACAACTCTATGAGCCTTCCAAGCTTTCATGCCACTAATGACTTAGTTCCAAAGTCAGGCTCGGACTCGGATTGATCGAGTCAAGCCTTGATTGCCGACCTCAAGGAGGTTATTCAGCGAGTAACAATAGCAAATCATGCGTCCTCCAAGAAAGAAGGTCCAAGGCAGCGGAGGACTCGGAATCCGAAGAAGCACAACCTTCGGTGTCCTCCGGGTCTTCCGAGTTAGAGTCATAAGAAGCGAGGAGAAGCTGAAGGAGATGGAGAAAAGGAGGCTGAAGTAGTTCAATCTAAGGGTAAGGGAGACGAAGAACCCGAGGTGATCTCCTCGTATCAAACTCGATCCGCCTCAAAGGAGGCTGGCGATGTAGGCCAATCTAAGGCCCCTACCTCAAAACCACAGCAGTACGATTGCAGCGAGTTGAGGCCTCGGGAGAAGAAGAAGTAGAGGAAGCTCTTCATTTGTCTTGTAGGCTTATAATTTCACTACCTGATTTACCTTTGTTGTTGCCACCTCACCAACCGGTCTCTACTCAAGGCTACAGGCGTAGCCACAACCCTCGCTCTTCTACTTCTCGCCAAACTCGCTCCTTCTCCCTCTTGATTTCAAACTTTGCTTTGTTTTGTCCAACATCTTTGTACTTAATTGTTCTTTCCTTCCTTTTTTTATTATTTTTTGCTTAAATGAATAGGGGAGAGAAGAGATAGAAAATAGAGATGTTTGGTTTATGGGAAGTTTTTCTTAGTTTCTTTCTTTCTTTGTCTAAGTGTCTAGATAATTGCCTCAACTGAATGCAATTTGCTTATTTACGAGTATATCCATTTATGAGCAGATTTCTTATTGACTCGGTATATTTTTCATTATTATGTGACACATATGCTTTAGTTACTTCAAAATATACGTTCTCACTTGTATATGATCTAAGCTGAGATGTTCAATACTCTTTATTATTTTTCTTAGTATAATCAACATACAATGAAAACTTAACTCTCTAAACCGATTAGTTTTTATCTTAAGTATGGAATGACTTTCATAAAAAGGGGAGTTTGAAGACTCAGTAATAATTCTCTATCTGTCTATAGTTTTGATTCCAAGTCATTCTAGGCTTTTAAGAAACTCATATCTAAGTTTTCATTACTTTCCGACCCACTCGAAACCATCTATCAAGCATTTCACTCTTAAACAGGTTTCATACTCACTCGAAATAACTCGGAACAATAGCATGAGTAAATAATTTCACAAACACTTTATATTCTAGCGTATCGACTTGGTGTTCAAACTAATAATGAATTACAACGTTAATTCTATTTTCTTAGTCAACATACTTAATGAAATTATTTACTTGATCAAGTTTATCTATTCTGATTCTTTATTGTTATTAACTTGATCATTTAAAGGATTGACTCAAAATGGAATGTGAACCTAATGAATATTAGACTCCAAAAATTTCATTCTTTTAGGCTAAAGATAATTAAGTGCTTAATTATTTTGACTTAATTATTATTTTTGCCTAATCTTAAATCAAAGTATTTTTATACTTTGAGTACCACTTTGATTTGCTTTTGCAGGATGATTAAAGTAGTTTAATGTATTTCGACAAGCAAAAGCAACATATTTTTAGCCATTAAACACCAAAGAACAGTAAATCGACCATTTTTGGACATGACTCGGACACCGTGTCGGGCTTGTTTGTTTCCAAAAATGGTAAACTTTTACTTTGAGCCCAATGGTTCTTTCCAACCCAGAATTCAGTCACAACTAGAGGGATGGACTACTTTTTGAGCCAAGGACCACCACACAACATTCATAATACAACGGATCCTTTTCTAAGAGACTCATACAAGCCGTTACAATGGCTATTGGAGCTCACGAGTCTAGAACAAGTTTCATCGGCTAATCTGCCCTGCTTGTGTATAAATAGAATCCTTCATACAAGACTTGAAGATTGTTGAGCACATTGCTTAACACTTACTTAGTGCATACTTACTCAATCTTCGACTTACAACTGCAATTCCGTAATTCTTACTTTTTGAGTTGTAAAGGAAAAGTCTTGTAATCACTTCTACTCTTTCTACATTCTACTAAGTCCCTTGACTAGCTGTAAGGGTTAACTTAGCCCAGTTGTCCCTAACTATAAAGCTTATCTATGTTAGGAAGGAGATCAGATAAGGGAGTTTCGAGTCTAGGAAAACTTGTAATGAATTGTATAAGGGAGCAATTCAGTAAAGAGTGAGTCCTTGTATTTCATGATTCAAAATAGTGGATTTGACTTGGTTCTTGGATTAGCATTGTCCATGATTTTCTGCCTCGGGATGGTTTCCACATGTTTATGGGTTTGTCTTGTTTATGAGTTTATTGTAGACTCGGAATTAATTTCTAAGCCTCTTTTGTGCAGAACATTTTGTAATTTCTCATTAATGTTCCATCACCCTATTCACCCCCTCCCCCCATCTTTGGTGACTTGGCCTCTCCAAGAGCAAGCCTTTAGGGGCCAAGAACATTAGAGTTTATGGTTATTCCAAATCTAATCATTAATCTAACTCACAAAAATGGAAGGTACGAAGAGAAGCCTTGGCACCTAACCAAGCACACTTAGTGGAATTAGCCAAACATGTCAACAATATTTCATATACATACCTTCCTAGAGATATCAATAAGTTACGGACACCTTACCCAAAATGGCATCTATGATCAACATTTCCAGTTGTATTCATTCAATGCCTATTTACATAGAATGGAGGAGTCAACATTCACACATCTATATGATGGAGGTATTTACTATCGACCAAACTAGTTGGTACTTTAATATTTATCGATATCTAGAAAGCCATGAATACCCACTAGACTTCATTCGTAGATCATAGCGAGCAATTTGTATGCTAGTTGCCCAATTGTTTTCTAAGTTAGAAGAAGCTATATAAGAAACCTGACATAGACATGATCTTAGTTTACATCAAGCAACATGAAGTAGAGCACATAACGTTTGGCGTTCATGGCGGATAATGAGGACCTCATATGAATGGAAGAATGTTGGTTTAAAAGATTCTAAGAATAAGGTATTATTGGCCAACAATGAATGCAGATCGTCACGACTTCGTCAAAAGGTGCCACAAGTGTCAAGTATACGCAAATTTACATAATCAACCGCCTTCTTTCCCGACTATGGTAGCATCATCGTTGCCATTCTTAGCTTGGGAAATATGCATTATTGGTAAAATGACTTCTATAGGAATAAGAGGTCGAGAATTGGTATTAGTAGCAACTGACTACTTCATCAAGTGGGTAAAAATTGCATCTTATGCTACCATTACATCAAACCATGTGACAAAGTTTTTGACCCGTAATGTTGTTTTTCGTTATCGTGTATCGCATGAATTAATGAGTGATTATGACAGTCACTTTAAGAAAGAAGTAGCAGACTTATTAGAAAAGTACAAGATCCATCATCATAAGTCTTCACCTAACTGTCCTCGACTAATGGAGTAGTTGAGACAGGTTAAAGAAAAGATTGCTATCACTCGTAAGGATTAGCCTGAAAAATTACAATTTGCTTTGTGGGGTTATCATAATTCAATTAGGACCTCTATAGGAGCAACTCCGTACTCCCTAGTTTACAGACATAGAAGCAGTACTTCCAGTAGAGATTGTTATCCTCTCCTTAACAATTATAGCTGAAAGCCAAATTCGAAAGAAGAGTGAGTGAAAGCTCGATATAAAGAATCGGTACCATTATATGACCGGTGTTTAGGTTCTCTACACAATTTCCAAATATACCAAGCACGAGATATTAAAGACATTCAATAAAAATGTTAGACCGCACAACATGAAAGTAGGTGATATGCTGCTTAAGGAAATCAGAGCACCTACCCAGGATCCAAGAGGTAAATTCGGACCCAAGCAGCAAGAACCATATATCCTCAATCAAATTCCACCAGGACATCACTAAGTAAAATTAGTACTTGAATTGAAGGATGTAGAAGGTAAAGAATTGTTTCCATACACAAATTTGGATCAGTTTAAAGAATATTGTGCTTAGCACATCACTAACTAAAATTAGTACGGAATTGAACCATGCCCATAGTAGGCCAATTTTCGATTGGCGCCGACCCAAACCAGGCCACTTCTCAACCGGGTCTAGCCCACTACGGACAGACCCACCTTATTTCCTTTCGTAATTTTTCATGCATTCCATAAACAGAGCGACAATCCACATTTGTTAAATTCAAGTTTTTCTTTAAGGGCGGTCCATATATATTTTTTTAGGCAACGGTCTACATTTATTATTCAAATCAGTTTATTATTTATTCAAAGGTGGTCCTATTTTATTTTCAAGCAATTAAATTTAAATAAAGCATAAGAGTAAGCATATAACTTGGTTTTTACTTTATTAATAGTAATGATAAGCGTACTACTTATCCTGATATATTTCTAAGGCTAGGGGTATGAGGACTCAAGTATAACTCTCTATCTCTCTATAATTTTGATTCCAAGTCATTCTATACCTTTAAGAAACTCATATCTAAGTTTTCATTATTTTTTGACCCACTCGTAAACCATCCATCAAGCATAACACTCTTGACTGGGTTTCTAACTCACTTAGAAATAACTTAGAACAATGTCATGAGTAAATAATTTCACAAACTCCTTAAATTCTTAATACTAACTTCGTGTGCAAAGTCAAAGTGAATTACATTGTTAATTCTACTTTCTAAGTTAGCTTATTCAATGAAATTTTTATTTGATCAAGTTTATGTACTCGACTCTTTATTTGTTATTAACTTGATCATTTTAAGGATTGACTCAAGATGGAATTTGAATCTACTGAATACTAGACTCGGAAAATTCCATTCTTTTAGGCTAAAGATAATTAAGTGCTTAATTATATTGAATTAATTATTATCTTTACCTAATCTTGAATCAAAGTATTTTTATACTTTGATCTGCCACTTTAATTTGCTTTTTCACATTGATTAAATGAGCCTAATCTATTATTTGAAAAGCAAAAGCAACGGATTTCTAGCCGTTAAAAACCAGCAGACAGAAAATCGGCCATTTACGGACGTGGCATAGACAAGCGTGTCGAGCTTGTTTGTTTCTAAATCCGATAAACTTTAACTTGAGTCCAACGGTTGTTTCCAGCCCAGAATTTAGTCACAACCAAAGGGATGGACTACTTTTTAGCCGAGGACCACAACACAATGTTTATAATACAACAGATCTTTTTCGAGTGACTCATACAAGCCGTTACAATGATTATTGGAGCTCACCGAGTCAGTAACAAGTCGCAACGGCTAATTTGCCGTGCTGTGTATAAATAGAAGCGTTCATACAAGACTTGAAGATTGCTAAACGCATTACTTAACACTTACTTAGTGCATACTTACTCAATTTTCAGCCTACAATTGCAATTCGTAATTCTTACTTTACGAATTGTCATGAAAAAGTCTTGTAATCACTCGCAACTCTAACTGTAAAGGGTATCTCATTTAGGAAGTAGTATATCGGATAATGGAATTTCTAAGTCTAGGAAAACATGTAATTGAATTATATAAGGGAGCAATTCAGTAAAGAGTTTTATCCGTGTATTTTGTGGATTCAAAATAGTGGATTTGATTTGGTGCTTGGATTAGCACTGTCCATGGTTTTACGCCCTTGGAGGGTTTCCACATATTTATGTGTTTGTCTTGTTTCTAAGTTCATTCAAGACTCGGAATTAATTTCTAAGTTTGTTCTATGTAGAAGAGTTTGTAATTTCACATTAATGTTCTATCACCCTATTCACCTCCCCATCTAGGGTGACTTAGCCTCTCCAAGAGCAGACCTTCACGGGCCAAGAACATTAGAGTCTATGGTGGTTTCAAGTCGGATCATTAATCAAACTCACAAAAATGGAAGATATGAAGTGAAGCCTTGTTAACTTACCAAGCACGGTTAGTGGAATTAGCGAAACATGTTGACAATATTTCATATACTTACCTTCCTAGAGATAACAATCAATTACGGATGCCTTACCCAAACTAGCATCCATGATTAACATTCCCAGCGGTATTCATTCAATGCCTATTTGTAAAGAATGGAGGAGTTAACTCTGCACATGTCTATACGATGGAGGTAGTTACTATCGACTAAACTAGTTAGTACTTTGATATCTATCGATATCTAGAAAGCCAAGAATACCCATTGGACTTCACTCCTAGAGCCTAGCGAGTAATCCGTATGCTAGTTACCCAATATTTTCCAAGTTAGAAGATGTTATAAAGGAAACCTGACATAGACATGAGCTTAGTTTGCATCAAGCAACATGAAGTAGAGCACATAACGTTTGGCGTTCATGGTAAAGAATGAGGACCTCATATGAATGGAAGAATGTTGGTTTAAGAGATTCTAAGATTAAGGTATTATTGGCCAACAATGAATGCAGACTGTCACGACTTCATCAAAAGGTGCCACAAGTGTCAAGTATACGCAAATTTACATAATCAACCGCCTTCTTTCCCGACTATAGTAGCATCATCGTTGCCATGCTTAGCTTGGGAAATATGCATTATTGGTAAAATGACTTCTATAGGAATAAGAGGTCGAGAATTGGCATTAGTAGCAACTGACTACTTCATCAAGTGGGTAGAAACTGCATCCTATGCTACCATTACATCAAAGCATGTGACAAAGTTTTTGACCCGTAATATTGTCTTTCGTTATCGGTATCGCATGAACTAATGAGTGACTACGACAGTCACTTTAAGAAAGAAGTAGCGAGACTTATTAGAAAAGTACAAGATCCATCATCATAAGTCTTCACCATATCTTCCTCGGACTAATGGAGTAGTTGTGGCGGTTAATAAGAACATCCACAAGATCATAGAAAAGATGGCTATCGATTGTAAGGATTAGCGTGAAAAATTACAATTTGCCTTGTAGGGTTATTGGATTTCAATTAGAACCACTACAAGAGCAACTCCTTACTCCCTAGTTTACAGCATAGAAGCAGTACTTCCAGTAGATATTGTTATCCCCTCCTTAAGAATTATAGCTGAAAGCCAAATTCGAAAGAAGAGTGAGTGAAAGCTCGATATAAAGAATTAGTACCATAAGATGAGTGGTGTTGAGTTTCTCTACACAATATCTGAATATACGAAGCACGAATATTAAGGACATTCATTAAAATGTTAGACCGCACAACATGAAAGTAGGTGATATGCTCCTTAAGGAAATCGGAGCACCTAGGCAGGATCCAAGAGGTAAATTCGGACCTAAGCGACAAGAACCATTTATCTTCAATCAAATTCTACCAGGACAACAAGTCAAATTGAAGGATTTAGATGGTGAAGAATTATTTCAATACACAAATTTGGATCAGCTTAAAAGAATATAATGCTTAGCACATCAAGTAAAATTAGTACAGAATTAAGCAAGGCCCATACTAGGCCAATTTTCGATCGGTTCCAGCCTAAACCTGGCCGATTATCGACCGGGTCTAGCAAACAACAGGCAACCCACGTTATTTCCTTTCATAATTTTTCATGCATTCCATGAATAGGTGACAATCCACATTTGTTCAATTCAATTTTTTTTCAAGGGCGGTCCATATATGTTTTTTTTAGGCAAAGGTTTACATTTATTATTTAGATAAGTTTATTATTTATTCAATGGTGGTCCTCTTTTATTTTTGTCGATTAAATTTAAATAAAGCATAAGAGTAAGCATATAACTTGTTTTTTACTTTACTAATAATAAGGGTAAGCCTACTACTTATCCTCATACATAGCTAAGGCTAGGGGTGTGAAGACTCGGGTATAACTCTCTATCACTCTATAGCTTTGATTCCAAGTCATTCTACGCTTTTAAGAAACTCATATCTAAGTTTTTATTATTTTCTCATCCACTCATTAACCATCTATCAAGCATAATACTCTTAACTTGGTTTCGATTCACTCGAAATAACTTAGAACAATGTCATGTGTAAATAATTTCACAAACACCTTAAATTATGAGTACCGACTTGGTGTTCAAACCGAAAATGAATTACATCGTTAATTCTACTTTCTAAATTAGTTTATTTAATGAAATTTTTTATTTGATCAAGTTTATGTATTCTGATTCTTTATTTCTTATTAACTGGATCATTTTAAGGATTGACACAAGATGGAATTTGAACCTAAAGAATATTAGACTCAAAAAATTCCATTCTTTTAGGTTAAAGATAATTAAGTGCTTAATTATGTTGAATTAATTTTTATCTTTGCCTAATCTTAGACCAAAGTATTTTAATACTTTAACTACCACATTGATTTGCTTTTGCAGGTTGATTGAACAAGCCTAATCTAGTTTTTGAAAAGCAAAAGCAACCGGTTTTTAGCCGTTAAACACTACTAGATAGAAATCAGCTATTTCTAAACATGGCTCGGACACCTTGTCGGGATTGTTTATTTCCAAATCCGATAAAGTTCAACTTTGAGTCCAATGGTTGTTTCTAGCCCGAATTCAGTCACAGCCGGAGGGATGAACTACTTTTTATCCAAGGTCCACCACACAATGTACATAATACAACGGGTCCTTTTCTCGAGTGACTCATACAAGCTGTTACAATGGTTATTGGAGCTCTCCAGTCCGAACAAGTCTCAACGGCTAATTTTCCCCGATGGGCATAAATAGAAGCCTTTATACAAGACTTGAAGATTGCTTAACACTTACTTAGTGCATACTTACTCAATCTTTAGCTTAAAACTGCAATTCTATAATTTTTACTTTTTGAGTTGTAAAGGAAAAGTCTTGTAATCACTTCTACTCTTTCTATATTCTGCTAAGTCCCTTGACTGAGCTATAAGGTTTAACTTAGCTCAGCTATTCCTAACTGTAATGGGTATCTCGGTTAGGACGTTATAGATCGAGATAAGGGAATTTATGAGTCAAGGAAAAGTTGTAATTGAATTATATAAGGGAGCAATTTCAGTAAAGAGATAGTCCTTGTATTTTGTTGATTCAAAATAGTGGATTTGACTTGGTGCTTGGATTAGGACTGTCCGTGGTTTTCCGCCCCAGGAGGTTTTCCATATATTTATGTGTTTATCTTGTTTCGAGTTCATTGTAGACTCGGAATTAATTTCTAAGTCCGTTACGTGTAGAAGATTTTGTAATTTCTCATTAATGTTCCATCAACCTATCCACCCCCTTATCTAGGTTGACTTAGCCTCTCCAAGAGTAAATCTTCATGGGCCAAGAACATTAGAGTCTATGGTGATTCTAAGTCTGATCATTAATCAAACTCACAAAAATGGAATGTATGAAGTGAAGCCTTGGCACCTTACCAAGCATACTTAGTGGAATTACCGAAACATGTCGACAATATTTCATATACTTACTTGCCCGGAGATAATAATCAGTTATAGACACCTTACCCAAACTAGCATCCATGATCAACATTCCTAGTGGTATTCACTCAATGCCTATGTGCATAGAATGGAGGAGTCAACCCGCAAACGTCTACGCGATGGAAGTATTCACTATCGACCAAACTAGTTGGTACTTTCATATCTATCTAGAAATTCAAGAATACCCACTGAACTTCACTCTTAGAGCCTAGGGAGCAATTTGTATGCTAGGTTCCCAATATTTTCTAAATTAGAAGAAGTTATATAAGAAACCTAACATAGACATGAGCTTAGTTTACGTCAACCAACGCGAAGTAGAGCACATAATGTTTGACGTTCATGGGAGAGAATGAGGACCTCATATGAATGGAAGAATGTTGGTTTAAAAGATTCAAAGTCTAAGGTATTATTGGTCAATAATGACAGCAGATTGTCATGAGTTTGTCAAAAGGCGACACAATTGTTAAGTATATGCAAATTTACAACATCCACCACCTTCTTTCCCGACTATAGTAGCATCACCGCTGCCATTCTTAGATTGGGAAATAGGCATTATTTATAATATGACTTCTATAGGAATGGGATGTCACGAATTAGTATTAGTAGCAATTGACTACTACATCAAATGGGTAGAAATTGCATTCTATGCTACCATTACATCAAAGCATGTGACAAAGTTTTTGACCCGTAATATTATCTGTCATTATCGGGTACCACATGAATTAATCAGTGACCACAACAGTCACTTTAAGAAAGAAGTACCGGACTTATTAGAAAAGTACAAGATCTATCACCATAAGTCTTCACCATATCATCCTCGGACTAACGGAGCGGTTGAGGTACTTAATAAGAACATCCATAAGATCATAGAAAAGATGGCTATCACTTGTAAGGATTAGCAAGTACTACGTAAACAACTTTTAACTACGGTAAAAAATAACCTTTAAGGACGGTTTACAGGCATCGTGTATGTGAGCGTCGTTGTATGTACCACCTTTGACTATGATTTTGAATCGTAGTCATAGGTCCTTATATGACGACTACTCGTAACGCAAAACCGTACTAAAAGGCCATCTATGACGATGGTCTTTTCTTCCGAACGGTCATCATAGTCCATCCCCTGTAGTTGTACGTAACTCCTATTACGATGGTTCGGACGAAAGAACTGTCGTCATAAATGGGCTTTTTACAATGGTTTTGCGTTAAGAACCATCGTCATATGTCGGAATTTATTTTTAATAATTGTTCTCGTGTTTTCTTGCGCTATGTACAGTACAAAAATCATATATACATGTACAAACCACATCAAATACACTCTTCACCGGAACAGATTACAAAACCACATTGGATATAGGGCAGCCAAGCATCCAATGGTGGCTATATAACCATAAATAACACATTTTTATATCTATAACGCCATATAAAACATCGGTTAATAATTCATTATTTTGTATACTTACCTCTCATTGAGCGCCGCCAAGTACCATGTTTTGTCCCCTGAAGTATCTTTCATGATGTCAAAGATATAGGCGACTCGATCATTAGGAGTCCGCCTAACTCTTTGAATAATGGAAGGGTTCAAAAAGTGAATGAAGTCCTTCCCAATCTCGTGCGGTTACATATTAATTGTATGTAGTTAAAAATTGAAATTAATAGTAAAAAAAATAACTGATTATAAACATATTAACTCACATAATGCCAATCGTAATAGCGGATACGCCAATATCCTCCATGTGCAAAAATTATAGTATATAGTCCGGGAAGACATAAAGCGACGTATCCCCTTCACGTTGCCTAAACAAGTGACTCGGCACACTACAAATGATCGGTTCCTCTGTTGACAAAGTCTCGTACATAACTTTCCGAGTAGCATACCAATTTGTGCGGGACTCCTTAATGGATTTGAGAGGAGACTTCTTCGGACAATGAACGGGCGCCACTAAACATTTGCTTGTGCCACCGGCGCCTTCATCCCACACTCGGATCCGTCCCCGATATCCTAGTGAATAATCAATAAAAAATTAGAAATATACATACGTGATATTAACAACGACTAAATTTAATATTTTAAATAAAAATGATATACTCGTAGTGAGGATGACGAAACTCTTAGGCCAACGAAGAAAAGCCTTAATCAAGCGTCGTCGGCAGTGTGGAAATTCGGTCCGCAGATCGGCAATCGAGACTTGCTTTTCCCGTGCATGACCTCTTTGACACTCATCAACTACAAGGGGTGTCCCATGAACGACAATATCTGCCCTACACGTGAAAACAACACCCAATGCCAATACATGCTCTATGGGAGGGTGATGAGAAGCTAGGTTGCAATTCATCGGTTGAATAAGAATAAGTATAACAATTACAATCATGGGATAACCTTTGACATAGAAGTTAAATAACCTAAAAATCCTTAAAATAAATGGACAGAGTTTCGCCCTTAAAAGTAAACATTTTCCTCGGATAACGGCCCTAATCCGAGCCAAAAAAACATAGTAATAAATAAGTAATTACTCAACGGCCACATGCCGGAGTTACGCAACAACCACACAATATACTCCATTCATTGAACAATATTATACACCAATTAGTGAAAAATCAAAACATGCATGTAAATAACAGCACTCATCCGACGCAACAAAAACATGCATGTAAATATAATTAGTTTGTAAAATTTGAATTACGCAGCTCCGCCGTAACTTCGAATTGGTCAATGGGTAAGCTCGCGTTCACGCTGGCCGGTGTGTGGGGAGATAATGGCATGCTCGAGTTGGGGATGAAGTACGAACTCATCCCGGCCTCCATCTTTGCCACCTTTAGAGCCATTTGGCACATTTAGGTCTGTTGGAACTCAATTATGGACTATTAAGACTCTATTTAGGACCTTATTTGGGTCATTTTAGCCTTTATAAACGCTTGGGTGGAAGTGACGGGCCTCCTCTTCCTAGCCCCAAAGTGCTCAACTATCCCTAACCGCCCAATGACGGTTCGAACACGACCGGGATGCTCATCTCTTTGTAGGGCCAAGGCTAACTTGTCCCTCCTCCCGATGGTGTCGGCGAATTCCGAAGTCGATGTCCGTGACAAAGACTCCTGTAAGCAAAAAAATATTATCATTTGACAATTCATAAATATTAAAACTAATAAGTTATCTCAAAATAAATAAAGGAAATAGTAAAAAAACTTACGAGTCGGTGAGAGATATCTTCTATATCGGCCGTAGTGAAGGTTCCATCTTTCTTCTTTCTTCCTTCGAATCACAGACTCATCCCTTTTGACAATGAGCTGTGAAGTATTTATGTTAGAACCTTCACCGGATGTTGTTTGAAGTTATTCAAGCATTTTGTTCTACAACCTCTCCTCAAACGTCGCGAAGTATTTATGTATGGATTGCTCTTAATCCTCTTCCGGATGGCTTCACCGTTGCTCGCACAAGTAATTAAGACAACGAAAATATCGAGTGCATAACACTTGAATGGAAAATAGTTGTATATGTCGCCGACAATTTCTTCCATTTTATATCAATTCGATACCGGTTGTATAATCCTCTTCCGCTCGCTCTTAAATCCTCTATTTTCTCCTTAGAGCTACCATTAAGTTTTTATACAATCATTGATGATGTCGTACTAAAGAAAGGCATGAAAGTAATGAAATTACCATGTATTCCGGAGAGATGGCATGTGCTTAAAACGATCTCTAGTCCTCCTCGGTGATACTATTGTAGACCTCCAAGGGTCTACCTTCTTGTTTTATCTCGCCTTGTTTTGTACACCCATATAGCTGCTATGCCATATTTGAAGTCTTTAAACTTTTCTGCCGCCGACATGAGTATCTTGTGTTTCACGAAGGGGATCTCGGATTTATTAACGTTCAAGTTAAACGTTCTCCGAAACACAAGAAGGGTATGCATTAGTACATATATATTAATCATTTACAACATAAGTTGTAATACTAAGTTGAGATGTACGTAGTTCATTTACTCGAATATCGTTCCAAAGTTTGTCGTTAATGGAATCGGGGATGTTAACCTATTTCCTATAGTTGATGTTCACATAAAAGCATGTTACCGAACCAACGTAGTTCATAAAGGGAGCTTTATGCTCACCTACACCATTTCCGTGGCTATCAAAATCGACCCGTGTAAGGAAAGTTGGATCGTCTTTACTCGGACCAGCCTTCTCCCTGTTCATCATAGCTTATCCCCTCGAGTTTTTTGTACTTTTGGAAGAATCCATTTTATACTCGCAAGCAATTATACGACTTTTGATAAATAAACATGTACAAAAATTTTGGGACGGAAACACATAAGTTTGGCCGGGCTGGTCGTGTAGTATGGCACGGCCCGTGCTAGCTGCCCAAAACCCGGTTTCCTCAATTTTGGCCGTTTTTGTATCTTCTCTTATTTTCACACTATATCCATTCACATTCCTCAAATATAAGTTAATCTACAAATTTTCTCTACAACACCAAAAATTATAATACTCCTAAAATACACTTTCGAGTTTAGAAATTGGAAAGCACCCTTTACACTTTCGGGTTTCATGAAAATGCCGAAAATGACAACACAAACAATAACAGAACTAAAAAACATCAATAAAATTGAGGGCAAAATTGCAAAAGATAAAGAGAAAGAGATAAACCTAATGGTGCCCAAAAAGAGGAGTCGGCAAGAGATGTGTAGCCATACGGAGAAAGAAAAGTCAGCAAGAGAAGTGTAAACACTTGGAGAGAGTGAGATGGGCGAGAGTGAGTCGATAAGAGAGGTGTATCCACGTGGAGGGAGTGAGCTCGGAAAGAGAAGTCGGTGAGAGAGTGGTGCAGCGACAACCGGAAATGTAGAGAAAGTGAGTGGGGTCGGAGCGCAACCACGACCTGAAACCACGAGTAGCACCGGAAACCACCAGCAATAGTAAAGAGAATAGAAACCAAAGCAAGAGAGTGTGGGACTCGAAAAATGAGAGAAATTGTGAGACTCAAAGTCGTGTTTTTGTTCAAGTACATTAGACGACTGGTTCACAACCAAGAATTGTCATCTAATGTACTAAGACTACGATCCAGTAACACAAACCGTCGTCATAGACGAGTTTATAATAACGGTTCGGTAAACGTTTCGTGGTCTAAGTTCTTTAGAAACTTTAGACATCGGTTTTTATGTTTAACTCTAGTCATATATACATTAGAAACTACATTTTTTACGAAAATGCCACTCGTCCATTTTTCATGACAGTTTCTCCTTTTAACCGTCATTAAAGACTCGTCGTTAAAAGTACTTTCTATAGTGGTGTAGCTCGAAAAATTACAAGTTGCCTTGTGGGGTTATCATAATTCAATTAGGACCTCTATCGGAGCAACTCCTTACTCCCCTAGTTTACAACATAGAAGCGAGTACTTCAAGTGGAGATTGTTGTCCTCTCCTTAAGAATTATAGCTGAAAGCCAAATTCGGAAACAGACTAAGCAAAAGCCCGATATAATGAATTAGTACCATTAGATGATCGATGTTTACGTGCTCTACACAATATACAAATATACCAAGCACGGATATTAAGGACATTCAATAAAAATGTTAGAATTTACAACATGAAAGTAAGTGACATGCTTCTTAAGGAAATCGGAGCACCTACCTAGGATCCAAGAGGTAAATTCGGACCCAAGCGGCAAGAACCATATATCCTCAATCAAATTCTACAAGGACGAGCAAGTCAAATTGTAGGATTTAGATGGTGAAGAATTGTTTCCATACACAAATTTAGATCAGTTGAAAGAATATTATGCTTTGCACATCACTAAGTAAAATTAGAACAGAATTGAGCCAGGCCCATACTAGGCAAATTTTCTATCGGCTCCGGCCCAAACCAGGCCTATTCCGAATCGAGTCTAGCCCACAACCGACAGCCCACCTTATTTCCTTCCGTAATTTTTCTTGCATTCAATAAATTTGTTCAATTCAATTTTTTCTTCAAGGGCGGTCCATATATGTTTTTTTAGGCAACAATCTACATTTATTATTCGGTTCAATTTATTATTTATTCAAAGGTGGTCCTATTTTATTTTCGAGCGATTAAATTTAAATAAAGCATAAGAGCAAGCATATAACTTGTTTTTTACTTTATTAATAGTAAGGATAAGCCTGCTACTTATCCCGATAGATATTAAAGGCTAGGGGTGTGAAGACTTAGGTTTAACTCTCTATCTCTCTATAGTTTTGATTCCAAGTCACTCTATGCCTTCAAGAAAATCCTAACTAAGTTTTCATTATTTTCTTACCCACTTAGAAACCATCCATCAAGCATAACACTCTTACCTGGGCTTTTGACTCACTCATAAATAACTCGGAATAATGTCATGAGGAAATAATTTCACGAACACCTTAAATTCTAAGTATTGACTTCGTGTTCAAACCGAAAATGAATTACATCATTAATTCTACTTTCTAAGTTAACTTATTTAATGAAATTCTTTACTTGATCAAGTTTACGTATTCTGATTCTTTATTTCTTATTAACTCGGATCATTTTAAGGATTGACTTAAGATGAAATTTGAACCCAATGAATGTTAGACTTACAAACTTGCATTCTCTTAAGCTAAAGATAATTAAGTGCTTAATTATATTGAATTAATTATTATCTTGGCCTAATCTTGGACCAAAGTATTTTTATATGTTTACTACCGTTTTGATTTGCTTTTACAGAGTTGATTAAACACGCCTAATATATTTTCCGAAAAGCAAAAGCAACCGGTTTCTAACTCGTTAAACACCAGGAGACGAAATCAGCCATCTTTGGATATGGCTCGGACAACGTGTCGGGTTTGTTTGTTTCCTATTTCAGTAAACTTCAACTTTGTATCCAGCGGTTGTTTCCACCCTAGAATTCAGTCACAACCAGAGGGATGGACCGCTTTTTAGCTAAGGACCACCACACAACATTCATATTACAACATATCCTTTTCGAGTGATTCAAACTAGCCGTTACAACGGCTATTAAAGCTAGCTAGTTCAGAACAATTGTCCACGACTAATTTGTCCTCCTATGTATAACTAGAAGCCACTATACAAGACTTGAAGAAGGCTGAACACTTTATTTAAAACTTAGTTCTTACTTGCTCAATGTTCAGACTTACAACTCCAATTCCGTAATTCTTACTTTATGAGTGAGTTTTAAAGAAAAATCTTGTAATCACTTATACTCTTTCTACTTTCTTCTAAGTCCCTTGACTAAGCTATAAGGGTTAACTTAGCTCAGCTTGTCCCTAACCGTAAACGAGTATCTTAGTTAGAAAGTACTTGATTAGATAAGGTAATTTGTAAGTCTAGGAAAATCTATAATTGAATTGTCTAAGGTAGCAATTCTGTAAAGAGTCAGTTCTTGTATTTTGCTGATTCAAAATAGTGGATTTGACTTGGTGCTTGGACTAGCACTGTCCGTGGTTTTTGGCCCCATAAGGGTTTCGACGTATTTCTTTGTGTATTGCACTTTCCGAGTTTATTCTAGACTCGGAATTATTTTCAAAGCTTGTTTTGTGGAAAACAGTTTGTAATTCCTCAAAAATCTTCCATCACCCGATTCACCCCCTCCTCTAGGGTGACATAGCCTTTCCAAGAGAAAATCTTCAATTGGTATCGGTGCCTGGCCTATGAATAGGATCTCTCAATCCAAAGGTAAAAAGATTAGATGGGTTAGAACAATGGAGAGTTCGAGGAAGGAAGATCTTCCCCCACACCACCCAAGTTCAAGGGATCAAACTTTGCACACTGGAAGAAGATGATGGAATGCTTCCTCCAGGATCGTGATCAGGATGTCTAGAACATCATCAAGCATGGAAACTACATTCCTACTAAGATGGAAGGAACAAGAGCTACACCCAAAGAGAAGTTAAAGTACACTACTAAAGAGAATGAAAAGTTCAGGAATAACTTCAAAGCCATAAATGAAGGTTTGCTCGGGGAGAGGCTAAGTCACCCTAGAGGAGGGGTGAATAGGGTGATGATGAAATTTGCTTGAAATTTAATATAGATGTGAATCCGAGGTGAGCAAGAGTCGTGGATGAGCTTAGAAAAGCACTAACTCAGGATTCGAGTGAAGAGTGAAGAAACAGATTAAATAGAAACTGCTCCGAGTCTAGGGTGCACTCGGAAAATTAATAACACGAAAGTACGTGGAAACCCTCCTGGGGCAAAAACCACGGACCGTGCTAATCCAAGCACGAAGTCAAATCCACTATTTCGAGTCCATAAAATACAGTAGATTGACTTCACCTGAGTTGCTCCCTTAGACAACCCCTTACAAGTTTACCTGGACTCGAAAATTCCCTTATCCGATCTAGTACTTCCGACCGAGATAGCCCTTACAATCGGGGACAAGCGAGCTGAGTTAACCCTTACGGCTCGATCAAGGGACCTTACTTAGAGAGTATGAAAAAAATTGTTTGTAATCGAGTACAAGACCTTACAACTCGAAAGTTATGAAATACAGAGTTGGAGTTGTAAGTAGAAGATTGAGAACGAATACAATGACTTTTAATTAAGTACGTATATTAACAATAGATTCGGCAATCTTCAAGTCTTGGAAGTTGGCTTCTATTTATAGATGACCAAGCAGCTTAGCCGTTGTGTCCATCTTCCGATCGGAAGTCCTTTGTTACCGTTATAAAGGATTTTCCGAGTCACTCAGAAAATATCCGTTGAGATATGAACGTTGAGCAACGATTATTGACTCCTTTGGAAGTCCCAAAACCATTGGTGGTGTCTTGAAAAATAATGTGGAAACCACCGTTGAGCTTGGTGTTGCAGATTTCCAGCTTTGAAAACGGACAACCCCGACACAATGTCCGGGGCTAGGTCGAGGTGGAAAAAGCCTTGTCTGCTGGTGATTTGACGTTTTGAAGCCGGTTACTTTTGTAATTCAAATTTAGGATAGCCTCGTTCGAATAACCTACAAAAGCAAATCAATTTAGTTCTCAAAGTATAAAATACTTTGATCCAAGATTAGACACGGATAATATTATAATTAAGTGACTAATTATCCGAGTCGAAAAGAAAAGGAATTTTCTGAGTCTAATATACATGAAACTCAAATTCCATCCTAGTCGAGTCTAGAAGGCAATCAAGTTAGACAAAGAATATTAGAGTAAACAAACTTGATCTAGACTAAACAAAATTTAAACTAAAATATGCTGCCTTGGAATAAAGTAATTTCGAATCACGAAGTCGACCCGAGTTTATTCCGCGAAAAGATAGTGTTTGAATCATGCGATATATCCGAGTGTTGGGTGACTCATAACCGAGTGAGAAGTAGCATATAGAATTATGTTTTCCGAGTCAATCGTAGTAAGGCGAGAACAACGATAATAGATACTATAACAATCGGAAGAATTGTTATATCACTCGTAAAAGTTTCTAAGATGCATGGAATGTCTTGAACTCAAAACCTTATAAGAGATGAAGTCTTATACCCGATTCCTTGATGGAACTCGAAACGAGTACGTGAAAGTCCGAGTCTTCAATACACACTCGATGTACATTATCGACTTAGAAGAATAAAATAGAGTGTCCGCTCGTGACACAGCTAAAGAGGTGTGGGATACATTAGTCAACACCTATGAAGGAACCAGCTCGGTGAAGTAAGATAAAGTTAGTCGGTTTCTTCACAAGTACGAGTTATTCAAAATGGAGCCTCGAGGAGAACATCACTCGGATTTACATTCGGTTCACTAAGATTGTCAACAATCTTAAATCTCTAGGTAGAAAGATCTCACACAAAGCAATTGTCAAAAAAATTCGATAAGTCTACCAAAGAGAAGGTGGGGTCCCAAGGTGACAACAATTGAAGAAGCTCAAGACTTTTCCAAACTTAAACCAGATGAGCTTATTGGGAAGCTACTCACTCATGAGCTACACCTAGAAGAAGAGGAAGCAGAGGTCAGCACCAAAAGGGACATTGCACTTAAGGCCTCATAACTCGGACGACAAAGCCTCGAGCTCCTCAAATTCCGAAGAGGATCCCATGGCACTCATTGCCCCATGCTTCAAAAAGATGATGAAGTACAAAAAGTGGTAAAAGAGGTCAAAGGAAGAGTTCTACAAGAAAGGTTAATACTCACTCTTCCAATTTGTGTTTAACTAAGAACTTTGGTCTGTTTTGAGTGTGGTAGCAAGGAGCACATAGTCTAGGACAAAAAGAAGAAAAAGGCTATGGTGGCTCCATAGAGCAATGATGACTCCTCCGAATATGATGAATTTTATGACTCAAAGTGTCTAATGGCACCGAAAGACTCGAAGTCTGGATTTGAGTCGGACAATGATGATTCAAATGCTGAGGAGACAGATCCTTAGGAGGTAATTAACTACTTCCTTAAGTTTTCCAAACTTGATCTTGCTAGATATATCTTTACTTTGGAAGAAAATCCAATTCTAACTCTTCTAATTTCAAAGAGCTTCCTACTAAGAGTACTTGATTCGAAAAAGGAGTTAGAAAACTTAAGATAAAATCTAAAAGTACTCAAGACCAAGTGCTCAGGACAATGAGACCGAATCTAAATGCCTCGGAACAGAGAATGAGCAACTGAAATAGAGACTCAATGAGTCTCAAGAGGTGGTTTTAAAACTCGCTCAAGGTCGGAAAAACCTTGATCTTTTACTTGGCTCTTAGTGTGTCTCATTTTGCAAAAAGGTCTTGATTATAATGTCTGAAGAAGAATTTAACTCTTATTCCAATCTTTTCAAAACTAATTCCAAAACTATTAAGTGAGAAAGGTTGAACATGGTCCTATTCATTCACAAAGAAAAGGGATTGAGCCCATACCAGTTTTCATGAAAAAGCCTTCTCAACTCTGTTTACAAAAGAAAGGTTTTAAGAGAAAAGTTAGAGACTCAATTTTCTAGAAGGAAGACTTAGAATCGGACCAAGCCTAAAATTATTCAAATCTAGCTTCCTAAAAGTGTTATTCCTCATAAAAGAACCATAGTGAAGACTGTTACAAGGTTTGTAAGAGGAAGTGTTTATTTTGTAGGTAACTCGAAACGAAAGGGTTATTAGTACTTAGATAGTAGATGTTCATACCATATTTCTTGAGACTCGAAGAATCTTCTCCGAGCTAGAAGATACTAAAGAAAGAAAAGTCACATTTGGAGATAATAGCAAAGGAAAGATAGTTGGGATTGGCGAGGATTGGTCAATGAGACAACTCAGTCGATCCAGTCTACCTTTTAAAGGGCTCAAGTACAACGTTCGAGCATATCTCACTAATGTGTCAAAGGTTAAGAGGTAAGATTCACTCGGACCAACTGCTTCATTTCGACGCGAGTCACCAAAGAGATAAAGCTCTCGGGTCCGAGATCGGGTAACACCTATACCATTCCTCTCCCGATTTTAGTCAAAATTTATCTTGTTTAAAAGCATCTTTGAATGATGATTCATGGACATGGCATCGTAGACGAGGTCATATCAGCATGCACACCATCAAGAAACTTGCATCTCATGGATTAGTTAGGGGTTTACCCAATTGTGCATTTAAGAAAGATAAAATCTATGAAACATGCACAAAAGGAAAGCAAGTCGGATCATCCTTCAAACCACTTAAAACTATATCTACATCCAAAGTAGTTGAATTGATTCATATGGATTTGTGTGGTGAAATTCTTGTGAAAAGCTTAGGAGGTAAATCATAGGTGCTAGTTATTGTTGATGACTTTTTATGATTTACCTGGGTGTATTTTCTGAAAAACAAGAATGAAGCTTTCAAAGAGTTCATTGAGATCTACAGGAAAATTTAAGTGGAGTCCGAGATTCGGATTAAAAGAATTCGAACCGACTATAGAAGGGAGTTCAATTACTCGGAATTTACAAACTTCTTTGACAAGAATGACATCTCCCACAACTTCTCAGCACCACGAACTCCTCAACAAAATGGAGTAGTGGAGAGAAAGAACAGAACTCTTGAAGAAAGAGGAAGGACAATGATGATTGAAAATGATCTACCCTACTATTTCTAGCATGAGGCGAGTCAACACAAGTAAATTATACACTCAACAAATGTGTCATCGGACCCATTCTCGAAGAAGACACCCTATAAGTTGTACGAGGGAAAGAATCCCAACATCTCCTACTTCAAACCATTTGGATGTACATGCTATGTGTATAATAATAGTAAGGAACATCCGACTAAGTTTGATGCAAGGTTAGATGAAGGTATATTTATGGGTAACTCATCTCATAGTAAAGCTTATAGAATTTTTAACAAGAGAACTAACAACGTGGAAGAAAGTATCCACGTTGTCTTTGATGAGATTGACCATGACAGGACAAGTGAATCCACCTCTTCGAATCTCAAGCTCAATAGTGATGAAGATGATATTACTGAAGTCGACCTAAGAATGAGTCAAAACAAAAGAACTAAGGTAACTCGGAATGAGCCAACTCGGAATGAAGTGACTCGGAATGAGCAAGTTCAAGAGCCAGCTCGAATCGTCGATGAACAAGCCAATGCAGAAGTTTAGCAAGAGCAACCAGCTGAAGACCAAACCATTGAACCAGTGAATCTGGTAAACCGAGAGGACATGTAGAGCATTTAAATATGCATCCAAATCACCCACCCGAGAACATACTTTCCGATATCAATAGTGGGGTAAGAACTCGCTCTTCTTTGCAAAATCTATGTGCATTTTCAACACTCATATCATTAATTAAACCTAAAAATGTACTAGAAGCTTTACTTGAACCTAAATGGGTAGAGGCCATGCAAGAAGAATTAAATAAATTTGAAAGAAACCAAGTCCGGACTCGACCAAACGATCTTTTGACCTCCAAGTAGTAGGAACCAAATGGGATTTCAAGAACAAACTGGATGTAGGAGGATTGGTAGTAAGAAATAAGGCCGGATCAGTTGATTAGGGATATAACCAAGAAGAGGGAATTGATTGTGGGGAAACCTTTACACCTGTTGTTAGGATTGAGGCAATTAGAATTCTCATAGCATTTGCATCTAGTATAAATATTAAGGTTTATCAAATGGACGTTAAATGCGCATTTCTCAATGGTTATATTCAAGAAGAAGTTTATGTTGAGCAACCCCATGGATTTAAAAACTCTCAATGTCCAAATCACGTTTCTAAGTTGGAAAAGGCTTTCTAGGGTCCGAAACAAGCTCCCATAGCTTGGTATGAAAGATTAAGCAGTTTCTTGGTTGAAAATGACTTCAAAAGAGGTCCGATTGACAAAACTCTTTTAACAAAAACCAAGGGGAATGATTTTCTTATCATTCAATTCTATGTTAATGATATTATATTTGGAGCTACTAATGAAACTCTATGCCAAGAGTTTTTGGAGTTAATGAGATAGGAGTTCCAAATGAATATGATGGGAGGACTCAATTACTTCCTTGAATAGCAAATCAAGCAAGGAAAAAGATGGCATCTATGTCCATAAATCAAAGTACACCAAGGACTTATTGAAGAAGTACAAGCTACAAGATGTGAAACATGCAGCAACACTTATGAGTAGTAGTACAAAACTGGACTCATATAAGAAAGGTAAAAGATGTAGATCGAAACTCGACAGAGGTATGATTGGATCTCTACTTTATCTCACATCTAGTAGGCTAGATATCATGTTTAGTGTTTGCCTTTGTGCAATACTTCAAGCTAATCCTAAGGAATCACATCTCACTCGCTGTGAAGAGAATTTTTAGATATCTTACAGGGACTCGGACACTTGGTCTCTAGTACTCGAAAGACTCGGATCGGATCCTCACCTGGATAGTCGGATGCTGACTATGCTGGATACAAAGTTGATAGAAGGAGCACATTAGGAGCATGCCAATTTCTGGGTCAATCACTCATCTCCTGGCATTCAAAGAAGCAAAACTCATTTGCTCTATCGATCGCTGAGGCTAAGTACATTGCAGCTGGAGCTTATTGTGCTCGGATTCTCTAGATTAAGCAACAGTTGAAGGATCTTGGCCTATCATTTACACCAATCCTAGTCAAGTGTGACAATCGAGTGCAATCAGCATCACTAATAATCTAGTTCAACACTCGAAACGAAACACATTGAGGTTAGGTATCAATTTTTGAGAGACCATTCTGAGAAGGGTGATATTGAACTTGACTTTATTCCTAAAAAATTTCAATTAGCTGATATTCTCATTAAACCTCTTAGTGATGATCAATTTTGCTTTATTAGGAATGAGCTTGGCATTTAAATGCATGATTATATAAGTTATTGCATGAGTTATTCTACTCGGTTGATTGTTATATGCTTTGAGTGATTAAAAAATAGATTAGTTAACATAGAATGAGACCGAGCTATGAGTTATAAATTTTCTAAGTGTGTTCCGAGTCAATCGGACACTTTACTAAGTTAGACTCGGATTATTAACAAAATGGACTTTAAAATTCTTGGATCATCTCTAGATAAATGGAGAATCTCATAAATGTTTTCGAAAATCCTTTCTTTCTTTCTCTCTCTCTCTCTCTCTCTCTCTCTCTCTCTCTCTCTTCTCTCTCTCTATAACATGATCGATCGGAAGAACTAGCCATTGTAAGAAAGTTGTTTGGAAAACTAGTCGTTACTCACAGGGAGACTCGGTGGTATGAGAACCGTTGCTTGGTAAGTCGAGTTAGAAAGGTGGTTTTTCAATGAAAGCATTTATTCTATAAATCACACCGCTTCGTTTTCACTTATTCACTTTATCTACTTACTGCTCACACTCTCACTCTGTTTGCTCTTGCACTCAAACTCTTTCTCTATCTCTGTCTCTCTCTGTCTCTGTCTCGTCTCTGTCTCTCTCTCTCTCTCTCTCGTCTCTCTGTCTCTCTCTCTCTCTTTCTCTCTTTACTCTCAAACACTCTCTATCACTTTCAATATTCCTAGGAGAGGTTCATCCATTGAGGGAGGTTCGGCCACAAAGAAGCCTAGAACCAAGTCAACTCGTTCCGAGGCTCGCTCAAGCAAAGGGTCAAGGCCCCGCCTTAGATGATTCAAAGGTACTTGTCGCTCAAGCACTTCTTTATTGATGACAAAATTCTTCTCCAAAATCTCTTTCTACTCAATCAAATCTTGTTTCCAAACAGGTATCTTTAATTACTTGTGTTTCATTACTAAATCTACACGTAACTCGTTATCGAGTTCTATTTCCACATGACAGAAGAGATAATGTGACACCTTCGTCGTCCAAGGCAAGGTGGTTCGTGTCAACCTTGCTCTACTTCACTAACTCTTTGATGTGAAGTCTCTTTTTCTCTATTCTAACCATATCCCCATTAATGCAATCGTGGATGAATTCTTTGATAAGTATGCTAAAGAAACTCCTTAGTCCAGAAAAGAACATTTATATGACTCGGATGACTTCCAAAGTCGACTTTTGTGCTTCATTCTAATGAGAACATTCTTCTCCTACTTTCCCTCAAAAGGGAACCTAATAGAAACGTTCTCAAGGTTCTCTTTGACATTCTACAGGGGTATGAGGTTGACCTCTTTCCATTCATTCCGGAATAGATTGCTTCTATTCCATCCGACCGTAAGAAGAATCCTTATCCCTTTGGAGCTCTTTTTTCATCTCGTTTTTACTTAGTTTGGGGTCGAACTTCCTTCCGACCCAAACAAATGCTTACAACCTACCGCTTGTTTTGGTAGAGAAGAAATCATTGGCCTTGGATATCAAGAAATCCAACCTGGTGTCTAGGTTTACTCCTCATAACTAGTACCTCCTCCTCTTCTACTTTAGATTCGGACTGGTCTTGAGGTTCCAATTCTTACTCGCTAGATCATCCACCTCTCTGGCTTCCCCTTCTATTGAACTCCTTCGAAAGGTGGCCACTCATTTTGTCTGTCAAGCTAAAAAGTTACAAATAATTCCGAGAGCCTTCCAAGCTTTCTTGCCATTGATGACTCACTACCAAAGTCGGGCTTAAACTCATATTGAGCATACTCAAGCCATGATTGTAGAACTCAAGGAGGTTATTAAGCAACAACAACAAGCAAATCCGCCACCTCCAAGAGCAAAGGTCTAAGATAACAAAGGACTTAGAATTTGAAGAAGAACAACCTACAGAGTCCTCCAGCTTCTTTTGAGTCTTAAGTCAAAAGAAGCTGCAGAAGAAGGACAAGGAGAGACTGAAGGAGAAGCTCAAGAAGAAGGAGAAAAGGAGGCTAAAGCAGTTCAATCTAAGGTTAAGGGCGACAAAGAACCCGAGGTGATCTCTTCTAATCACACTCGGTCTACCTCGGAAGAAGCCGGTGATGTCGTCCAGTCTAAGGCTCCTACCTCATAACCACAGACCTACAGCGAGCATTTGTTGAGGAAGAAGAAGAAGCTGAGGAAGATCTACCGCCGACTCACGGACGAGTCATCCCACTCGCTTGTTCTACCACTACTACGCCCTCGCCAAGTTGTCTTTACTCAAGGCTACAAACGTAGGCGCAACCCTCGCTCTTCTAGTTCTCACCGGACTTCTCCTCTTCCCTCTTAATTTCTAAAAAATTTCTTAATTTTTGTCCAACATCTTTTGTACTTTGTTTCTCTTTCCTCCCTCTTTTTGATATTTTTTGTTGAAATGTATAGGGATTAAGAAAACATAGAAAAGAGAGATGTTTGGTTTAGGGGAGTTTCCTTAGTTGTTTCTAAAGTTGTTAATTTCTTAGTTTGTTTAAATTTCTAGACAATTGCTTCTACTCGATGAATGAAATTTACTTATTTCGAGCATATTTTCTTATCGACTCGATATATTTTTCTTTATTATGTAACAAGTATGCTCGATTACTTCAATAAGCATGCTCCGAGTTGTATATGATCTAAGCTAAGCTTTTTAATATTCGTTATTACTTTTCTTGCTCCGATCAACATACTATGAAAACTTAAACTCTCTAAACCGATTAGTTTCTTTCTTATGTGTGGAATGCCTTTCATCAAAAAGGGGAAATTGAAGACTTAGGTACAACTCACTATCTCTCTACAGTTTTGATTCCAAGTCATTCTATGCCTTTAAGAAACTCGTATGTGAGTTTTCATTATTTTTCGACCACCTTAGAAACCGTCCATCAAGCATAACACTCTTAACCGGGTTTCTAACTCACTAAGAAATAACTCGAAATAATGTCATGAGTAAATAATTTCACAAACACGTTAAACTCTGCGTATCGACTTGGTGCTCAAACCGAAAATGAATTACAACATTAATTCTAATTTCTAAGTTAGCTTATTTAATGAAATTCTTTACTTGATCAAGTTTATGAATTTTGATTCTTTATTTCTTATTAACATGATCATTTTAAGGATTGACTCAAGATGGAATTTGAACCTAATGAATATTAGATTAAGAAGATTCCATTCTTTTAGGCTAAAGATAATTAAGTGCTTAATTATTTTGAATTAATTATTATCTTTACCTAATCTAGGACCAAAGCATTTTTATACTTGAGTACCACTTTGATTTTCTTTTACAGAGTTGATTAAAAATGCCTAATCTATTTTTTGAAAAGCAAAAGCAACCGATATCTAACCGTTAAAGAGCAACGGACATAAATCAACCATTTCCGGACATGGCTCGGAGACCATGTCAAGGTTGTTTGTTTCCAAATTCGGTAAACAGCAGACGACACGCACAACACGGAGGAAATTTGGGTTTTGGAAGTTGGAGTTATTAAAAAAGACCGGGTAGCGAGGTTAACGGGTCTAGGTCCAGGTCCATGTTTTCACTACCCGGTCTTGGGTCCTAAAATTTGGACCCAGTCCGGGCCCAGCTTCTATTAGGTTCGAGTCCGGACTTGCCGGGTCCAGACTGGATCCGAGTCCGGGTATCCGAATTTTTCTCAGCGCTAGCTAAGGCATAACAAGCACACTACTTAAAAATGAAATAAAATACTAGAGGTAAAAGAAATTCAAAAATATCATTCCTAAGTCCAATCCAATTTCTTAATAGCTAATCCCTAGTCAGTCTTCACCTTTATTCCTTTTGGGTCACTCGACTCTCCAACATCTTCTTGCGTTTGCCTTTTCACTTCGCAATTCGGCAAACCCTCCTTTCTTCTTCCTCGTTAGCTTGAATTTGTCTCCTATGAGCCTCCTTGTAGACTTGGGGATCAACTTTGCAGATTTCTAGTGGTGTAGTAGTAGGAGCATCCATCCGTTGTCCACATTCTTTAGCCCTTAGGGTCATATGGTTTACAGGAACAAATTCCTCTATCCACTTCGGATAGAACTCAGTGATGACTGAGAGTTCGCTTCCCTATGCTTCACCAAGTACGGAAGGTTAATCAATACTCACTCTAAGATTGGATTCGACTAGCGGTGTTAGGTTTAAATCATAAAGTAGGTATACGCTATCCATATACGGGATATCTTATATGTAACCCATTGACCACATAACACGATCCGGGAAATAATGCATGCTATACTCAAATCTTAATAGCCGTAAAATGGGACAGGTACCAATGTTTAGTACATCATATTACTTGGAGGGGTGTCATCCAACCATGTTTTCCATCCTATAGGAAACCGCTCGATCATATCAACATGTTGGGGTCTCCGATATAATTGAGTGCCTAAATGTGTGTCATCCCTCGGAGGTGTCAATACTAAACTCAAGTGCTCCACCAGCCAAATCTGCATATACAATTGAAAAATATTAGTGAAATATGGTATCCTACACGATCAAATCAAATCTTGTCGGTGGCCTAATACCCTACCTTTGGTGCCATTGACTTCATCATCTATAGAGCCGGCCCAGTGGCCGACGCCGACCTGATTGGCCGGTCCAATTATTGCTCTCAAACACAACATTTTAAGTATGGGGCCAGATTGATTTTTCAGCCCGTTTTGTTTTCGTAATTCCAGTCAACCGCTCAGGATCGTGCTAATACTTATACATTCCATTTCTCTTTTTATTATTTTCTTTTGGGGAGAATAGAGGCGAGTGCAAATTTTCGCATTTTTTAAAAAATTTTCGCATTATATAAATAAAGAAAGAATTTTGGAATGAGTCTCCTTTACATAAGTCTAACTCATAGTATAAAATATATAATTAATAAAAAAAGCACCTTATAAGAGATTATTTAATAATTATCATCATTAAATTCCACGTCAGGCATCTCCAAAGAAGTAGTTGCCTATATCGTCTGCAAGAGATGTAGAAGCTCACCTATCTTCTAACGTGTGAGAGGAACAAGCTCCAAATGCCCAAAGACGATTGTGAGGCTTCATAATAAGGCCCACTATATCATAATTGGTGAAAGTCATAGGGCATGCCTTTATGGGGCCCCTTTTTCCGGAGGTTTATGGGAGGGAGGCTAAGGTTTACTTATACTTCTTTGGGGACGTTCCTTTTTCGTATTTACGATACAGGAACTCCTTATCAAAGTCTTATCTTATAACAGGGGAACAAGCATGTATGACAGCCACCCCATGGAACACCGAGCTCAGGGAGCGAGGGCTGCCTGCCACTTTGATTCACCTCCCCATATATCACTTATGGGAAGGAAACACTGTCAGCGCTGAAATAGAATAAGTTAGGGCTGGGCTTCTCATCCGGCCCCGGAGGGAAGGCTGCTCCCGGAGGGAGCCTAACTCTAGACGAGCGAGACCCAGTGCCTAGATGAACTAAGCCTAGCTCCTAACAAGCTAGGCCTAGCTTTGCAAGCTTGTATACAAGAATAGCATATGCACGTCGGGAAGTACGTATTTTAAGCAGTATCACTAGATGGTATTTGAGGTTATTTAGGCGCCTCTATAGGAACTCAAGAACCACCAAGATATCCTCCCGAAGGTGGTTATCTAGAACGACGATCCTAAAAGAACTATATAATGGTTAGCACGTAACAAGCTGATGATTAACACTCCAAGTAATCAAAATTACCCAAAATGAGCGGTAAGTACGATGAGTAAGTAGATTCTTAACAACACGAACCGTAGATTGGAATCTAACGGACATGCTACGAGATTGCTCCAAATCATTCTTAAAACTCAGCACAATTAGGAAAGGCGTTCTAACATACAACTAAAGAGGATAATAATCTTACCCCTTTTCCTTAGGAATCGATGACCCACGCACTTCGATTCGGGAATCTCCGAATTGGGATGATGTTTGGGGGTTCTCGGAAAAGAAATATCTATTTCGAGGGGAGGAATGTGAATGTCACCCGAGAGAGTCTATATTACAACAAGGTTAGTTTTTATACAAGAAATAGAACCAATTAGTGATGGACGAAGACATACCATGTTAGTCGTAATCCCCCTAAGTATTAAGGATAAGTCACGATTGGGTGAAAAAAAGTGTATAAGGATACCCTTTCATCGTCTCCTCATATTCCTCATAGGTAACCGAACAAAGGTAAAACATGGTTGGGCGAATCGTTCGATATTAAAGGTGGCCATACATAATATGGAAGTTGGGGCATAAACCACTCACTAAGGTACCGACAAAATCCAAATGGGCCTTCAAAAAGGACTCACCTCTCACATAGATCTTTCTCGACCCGATATCATAAGAGAAGCTGATTGGGATGCCAAAGGTGAAAGTTAGTATGCACCAAGTATAAGAGTTTAGCCAGTAAACATCAAAGCAAGTAATAGCGGACTTAAGTAACTAAGCACAAGCAGTTCAAGAGCAACTATGGGTGGCGTGAGCCCTACCACAGCCCGGACTATGATCCACACCAGACCATGCGCAAGGGCATAAATTGGCAGCTCAAAAATGACTCCATTTTTAGACCGTACTAGTCCGAAATCTAAAATTCGAGAAGAATACCATAGGCACTTTGTTGAGAGATGGACATAAAAAAAGGCATGTCTGGCTTCCCCACATTGATTAAGGTACACTTTCGCCCATTGTAGGAACCACGATCTCCGCGAGGGAGAGGGGCGGCGAACTTCCCTAGGAATGGAAATTATTTGAGTTTGAAAAATTGATTTTTGAAAGTGGAGATGAACCTCTTATTTAGATTACCGAATTTTACAAACTAAATTAAAATGAATTAAATAGGGTTGAATGGTGGTTTTATTAACTTTTTATTTTAGAAATTATTTTTAGAAATCCCAGGAAATTATTTGATAAATAAAACTAAAAATAAATTAGGGTTTAATTGGTTCTCACTGTGAGGCTTTAGAGCCAAACCGGTGTGAAAACACGGGGTTGGACCCAAGCCCCACCCACTAACCACTCGGCGCTGATGAAAACCACCGCCCTATGGTGGCGGCGCCAGCTAAGGGTTGTGGCTAAGATGGTCAGCCTCGGCCTCCGGCCCGGCTGGCAGATCCGAAAAGCTTTTTTTAAAAAACATTTTAGTCGAAATAATCGAGAGACAAATTAAGAGAAATAAATCGAAAATAGGAGTTGCTAGTTAGTTTTAGGAATAAAAACTAAAGTAAATAAAATAAAGAAACACTCTTCCAATCTTAGTATGGGAAAACCGATAATTAGATTCGGGGCGTAGGTACGAAATGTAGGGATAAGCCCTTCTGTTTCGCCCGTCAAACAACGACCTTTACTAGTTTCAAAAGTGAGTCTATATAACATATTAAACACAAGCATATGGCATAATTTGATGTGAAAATAAAGGCAACCAAAGCATGCCAATGAAAGTAGTAAAAGCAAATATGAAAAGTGATAAACGAAAGCAATAAAGAAAGAAAAGAAAAGCGAAAAGAAAGGAAAGCGAGAAATAAAAATTACATCGAGCGGGGAGGAATTAAATACGATAATAATGTTTCTCCACAATATGGAAAGCAGTAGAACATAAAATAAATAAAACATAGTGAAGGCCAAATTAGTTCCCTCGAGGTTGTCCAACCCGCCGATCCGGATCTCGGATCCGGATGTGACAATGCGACGATAGTGAATTCAACGAGCTTTTTGTGAACTTTTTCTATATGTAGGCAGGTAGAAAGATGTGTGATTGATGGAATTTTTGGGTTGAGATCTAGTGAAATGGGGAGTAGAATAGGAAGAGGCTGAAAAGAAACCAAGAGATTAGAATACGAAAAGGAGTATTCTATAGCTCTTAGTTTAGCTTCAACGACGATAACGTTAATGAATATGTTGTTTTTGAAATGAGAGCCTAAGCTCTCTATTTATAGGAAACGAGTAGGTCACAAATGACCTAAGGTTAGGATTTAATCAGCTGTCTAGAAATGAACTCGAACCAACCGAAAAATCACAAAAATCGGACTAAAATCAAAGGATAGAACCGGATCCCGGGATGCGCTACGCCGCCATAAACTACGTCATTTGGTCATCCAGCTTCTTCCATGTTACAACAAGATTCTCTCGCAAAACACAACGTTTTAGGTGAACTGAAGCCTGGACAATAAGCTATGTGTCTTAGTTGGACTATTTGGAGCAAAATGCGAGTGTTTTGGTGATTCTAACTATAAAACGCGGTGCTGACCACAACGTCATTTTGATGTCTTCAACACTTGTTTTGGATTAGACGCTGGTGGTGAAATGCGGTATTTTGAGCCTTGAATCTCCCTATACGCGGTATCGGAGTTCCGTTGACTCTAGAATTTGACCCGGGCTTGGATCGTCCTAAAGAAAAGGATTTTTGGACCAATTCAATGCAAAAGGTCGTTTATTCGGTGCTAAAAGGTTCTTTGTGATTTACTAGCTTCCATCACACCAATCAAATACCGACCCGTGATTTCATCATCGAGCCAACAAAATAAATTACAAAAATAAAAGAGATAAGGATGACATGTTTTAAGTGTCTACGAGTTAACCCCCACTTTAATCGAGTGTGAAAGACGAAGGGTTATACTAGACTCTAAAGGATGCTTATCTCGCTTTAATGCATTGTTTTGAATAATGTTCGTTGTGTAGTGTCTAGAATTGGTTGATGTTGAACTTGAACTCGGAGACGAGGAATGGACTTGATCGCGACATGTGCGTTCGAAGTTCGGTATGAGGATCCCGAGCTTGGCTTGATCTCGAGCCTAAACCTCGATGAACTTTTATGCTGAAACTTTGATCGTTCATTAATCTGATGCCTAGCGTGATAATTTGTTGTACTAACATGCTTGTTAGTGGATAATCATATTGACGAAAGTTCGAGTGTTTCACCTAAATAATTCGATCTAAACATACTGAAAAACTAATATGTAAAAGCTGACATACTCGGGTCCAAGCATCCACTTGCATGCATATGATGCCGAGAAGCCACTTGCCACGCCTAATGGGACTTCACAAGGTAGACCACTAGCTAGGGCTGCAAAGCTATTGCCGATGGGATGTCGTCACGCATCATGGGTGGGAGTGGCTATAGCTTTTGGAAGGCCTGGCCTCGTGTGCTACCGGATTCCCTCTTTGGTCTCCTATTGCTTTTTGACTTTTCTCTTATGTGTTTGGCATGCCTTGACTGAATTTGTGTATAGAAGGAGGAGTTAGAGTGTTCATTTTGCATACTTCACTTACTCCTCTCTTGCTTTCTCTAGCTTTACTCTTATTGTGCTCTTGTTTACTCTTTGAGAAAACTAATTGGTTTTCAAAACACAACTCTCAAAATATGTCTAGAAGAAAAGCTCATCCAACTCGGAAGGACCAGGGCTGAGAATTTGGTTCATGACAACTTCCTATAGCGAGATTAGCTGGATTTTCGTCTTTCGTAAGGGCTCTATTCGGAGTAGCGGGGCTATCCCAAAGTTCATGGAGACATGTAAAGAAAGGAACTACCCTTTGGAAGACATCGTGAATAATGTCGGGTTTGGTTCCCTTTTACAACTTTGACTCATTTATGTTACAAAAAAGAATGTGATCCCATTAGAACTATGAGTGAGCGTTTTGGGACACAACTAATACCTTTCATCATCCTTTCGGGAAATGACCATTACTCCTTTTGATTTTGCCATCTTGTCGGGTTTGAGCTTCTTAGGGGAACCTTTAGTCTAAGACCAAAACTTGTATAAAAACCATGACTATTTACATCACCTATTTGGTCATGTGGCTAGTAGGTTTCCTTGGGAGAAATTCTTTAAATACACCCTTCCTTTTTATGCTTTTGAGAATGTTGAGTTTTGGGCACAACACACACCTCAACAACAAGTTCGAGTCGTGCTTGCGTTATTGCTAAGCACATTAATTTTTTCGACCAAGCTTCAAAGGTGCAGGTTCACTACTTGGTAAACTCAGCGGACCTAGATAGGATTAGAGAGATTAATTGGGGTGCACCCACCTATACTTGCCTCATAAGGGGTCTACGCTCTAGTGTGAGGCATACCAAAGCCAAGAAGGACTTGACAAACTATCTTCCCCTATGTGGCTTGTGTAAGATCATTGAGGTATGCTTTATTTTGTCTTTTATTACCAAAATATTTTTATCTTGTATGGATAAAAGATCTCACTTATCTTGCTAAATTGTAGTCGTGGCTGTATGAGTATTTCTCGCGCCTTTAGCCCGATTGAATGGTTCAACGAATCACCATTCATTCCTCGGCCTCGGTATCATGGCCCAAAATCTATCTTCGACACCCAAAGCTCATGACCTTGGCTTCTTGAGGTCTGCTCTCCACCGTGTGGCTTTGGTATGTCACCTCCAAGCTTTAATTTTGAGTCAAAATATGCCCAAAAAAATTTTGCTTCACCGCCCAACTCGCTGCCCTTGCCCACGGCCTATGGTTGAGCTATGGGCATGGTCGTGGTGGCCGGCGCCTGCCATAGCCGGGCGTTTATGCCTAGCTTTTGTTGTTTTTCGCTTGTCTCCTTATGGGTCTTGTGTGTGCAGGCCAATTCCCATCCATGGGCCTAAATTCAAATCCCTCCAAGTGTAGCCATTGCACAGAATTGAGTGAGAGGGATCTTGTTTGAAGGTCCTTTTGGGTTTTATTGGTACCTTGGCGAGCAGAGTTACGTCTCAAATTCGCTACAACACATGGCCTCCATTTGTCCGTTATGATCCACCCCAGACCATCTTTTATTTTTGCTCCCTTTCTCAACAGCAGAAAGAGGAAGCGACTACCGGGTATCCCTATTCCTAGTTTTTGAATCCGTATACATCCTATACATATTACTTAAGGCGGATTATGACCCGATTGGTGAGCCTTCATCTCTTTCTCCTTTTTGTAGTTGAATTTATTATATGGAAATTAACTACATCTTTTATAACTTCTCTAGGACGTTATCCATATCCCGAGCCTTGATGTAGATGTTTCCTAGCCTGGGAAGCCCTACGTTACATAAGGATTCTAGAAATTGCCCAAGAGTGTCCGGGGCATCCTCTCCCTAAACTGTTAGCTTGTCGTACAGCAACAAATTAAACCATTACTTAGGTTTATAATAAACAATATAGCATATGGAAGTAGGGATCGAATTCACGAGGAAAGATATAATAATATGCAAGCTTAAATATAAATAAATTTACTACTCTTTAAAACAAAACTGAAAATATAAACTAGTAAATTAATAGCTATAAATCACATAAAATTATGCACTAATAAATTAACACTTCATACAGAATATAAAAATTATAATAACCCAAAAATATTTTTGATATTTTTTAGAATAATAAAAACAGAAAACCGAAGCGTAAAATAACAAATTCGAAACAGAAAATTAAATAAATAAAAATCTGCACCAAATTCATTACGAAAATAAATACTAAAATTACCTAGAATATTAACACTAATTTTCTAGACCTAACCAGACCCTAAAAATATAAAAATAAATTTTAAAACTGAATTTACGAATTCATTTAACTAAAAACCTCCACTAAATAAATTCAAGAATTAAATCTGAAAAATTATCCAATATCCTAAAATTCTAAAATTTAATCACATTAAACTAGAACTGTATCTAAACCCTAAAACAAGATAAAACACAAAAAATAATAAAAGAAACTATTTTTAAACTAATTTCTAACAAACCGACTCAAAAATAATAAAACCGACAGAAAAATAATCTAAAAATTAAAATATATAAAGACTCAAAATTAAATTAAAATAAAATTACTAAAACTAACCTAAAATACTGATCTTTAAGGGGGTATAATGAAATTGATAATAAAAGACTATAAATTTATAAATAAAAATTGACAAACTAAAGAAAATGACTAAAAAGTAAACAAATAATTATCAAAGATATCAAATTTATAAAACACTTAGTCTAATCTATATCCACCATGCAAATTATTATTTATCATTAACACACAAATTGATCTACTCATAAGCTAAACTATAGAAGACAACCACTAGCGGATCTTCCCCATTTTTCCTTAGTTATTAGTTCACTTAGGTCTAACCCTAATATAAACCCTACTAATATTGATAACCCTAGCACTAGCACTAGAATTTAATCAAATTAGAGCATTAAGTGTTAGAAAAACATCATCTAGCACCTAATAACCAATCTACTAGCAAATTGATCTAAGAAGGATCTATGATAATTTCCTAATTAAAAGATATGGATATGAGCCATCCATGATTAACTAGGGTGATACTTATGTCTAAAATATCAAGCAATTACGTACTTAAACCCTTTAAACTATCGTATGAATTCATATAAAACTAATTAGTGTGCACTCTAATTAAGTAGACATAAAATCATAAACATTAAAATCAAATTATCATAAAATCATGAATCTAATCAATAAGACAATAAAGATCGAAACTGTGTTTCAAAATAAATAATTTAACATGGTTTCAAGTAGATTATATTAAGTATAAAAAACTACTCAAACATAATCTAATTTAAAACACGTAATTTAAATAAAAATAGCATCTTTAATTTTAATCCAACAATAAAAATTCAATCTTTACTAGTAAAAATTACAATACTAAATAATACTACCGATATATATTTCTTTGGCCACGTGAACGATGACGTTGATGATGATTAACGATGAAGTTGATGGCTGGCCTGTGACGTTGAGGATGATGAAGATTATTATGGGATGGTAATGAGGATTATGATGAAAGTGGGGTAGATAGGCAAGCAGGAGGTGGCAAAGGGGAAAGATGAAGGCTTTGATGATTGATGATTAGCGTGAAATTATTGTGTGTGAGATAAGGGAAGGCGAGAGAGGTTTATGAGTAGCGAGGGAGTTTGATGGGCGACCAGTGTGAGCAAGGGATGAGCAGCGAGGATATGCAAGTGTGTGACGTGATGTCGAGAATGAGCCAGCGTGGGATTAAATAGCTAGTGAGGTTCTTGGTTTGGTTCTTCTTCTTCTTCGATACAATTCTAAGGAGGAGTTCTAGTAGGTTTAGAAGTATGATTATATTCTCTCTCCTCTTCAAATTAAGACTTCAAAAATATAATGTCATAAAATAAATATTTTATGACACATTATTTTTATGGACCGACTTCATTTCTTTTCTTGAACGCTTGTCGGTACCTAAAAATCCGCTTTTAACATCTTTTGTTTTCTTCCCCTCTTTATTTGATAATTACCTATAAATAGACAAAATAGGATAAATTAGATAAAATAAACTATATAATATATACTAAATAACTACTAAAAATATGTATAAAATACAACTTAACAAATTCCCCACACTTAGACTTTGGACGTCCTCGTGCAAAGAAATATGAGACTCGATCTAATATTACGCTTTCTTATAAAGATATATATAAAACATAAAATATATATTAGGGCTGCCTTACTTACAAAACAGTTTGATGAAAATTTGTCTTCCCCAAGCAAGTGAAAAAAGCTAAACATTTCACTATCATCGAGAGCTTATTCATTAGCCTCACAATATCTCTTTCGTTTAAGCAAGAGTCAAAAATTATCCATCTTTTTCAAACATGTAAATCCTGGTCAAGAGGTCTAAAACGTTTTAGGATGGGAAAAATTAAGGTACGAGATGTTTATAGAGACGCTCGAATCAGCAGATAACTCACTAAAAATTGATAATAAACTTGTTTTGCAAACTTTTTTTCTCTTTTCTTTTTAGTTTTTTGTTTTTTTAACTCCATTCAAGCACATATTCAAGGCCCCTATAGGGTCTTAGAAATACAACACTCTTTGTCTCCCATTCACCCAAATAGAGGTGCTGGAGTTAACACTTTACTTTTTTTTTTCGTTAGTATGGTTCGAGCCATTGATCGGCCCAAAAGGGGCATGACTCTCCCAACATGGGTTACTCCATTCATAAGGCTCAACTTGAGACCTAAACTTAAGGGGAAATGGTGCCGAGCCACCAACTCGACCCATGTTGGTAGACTAACATTTTTTTTTAATTAAAAGGCAAGACAAGAAAAATCAAATTTTGAATGAGTCATTCTGCTAAGTTCAGTAGTCTAGGTTAACGGTTTAAGTTAATTTATTACCTCTATCACGGTCATACAACATGATCAAACCGACAGAAAAATTATGATTGTCACTAATTGAAGAAATATATGAGGATCAACTCAAACAACTTTGAATGACAATTAACATGGTTAAATTTCTCACTTACAAAGGGAAAGAAAAATTATAGACAAAAAAATTTTAGCAAGTTAACCTAGCATATATTCATGTTTATGCATATATTCATGTTTATGCATTTCTTCACAAGAAAGACACTAAATTTTTTTTAAAAAATAAGATAAAAATAAATGCATAAAATTAAAATGCAGGATGCACTCCCCCACACCTAATTCATGCATTATCCCCAATGCATGCAAAATAAAAATAATAAAATTAAAGTAAAAATTATAGAAACTTCCCGAAAATGTTGGATTGCCTCCCAACCAGCGTCTTTGTTTACCGTCTTTGGCTCGACACCTCTGCAGGTCAAGTATCATCTAATTGTATTTCCCATACTAAACAGATCCGGTCTCCTGCATACTCGTAATTAGTGGGAAATTTCTTTTGGAAAAGAGCAGATGTATTCTCCCCCACACTTATCTTTTTGTTCCTTTTTAATTTTAATTTGTTCGTGAATAGATCTTTAAGGAACTTAGCATAACAAGGTTCCCGTTTCATGGTATCTAAAAGAGGAATGTTAGTTTTTGTCTTCCTAAATGGTTCTAAGATATCTTCAATTGCCTCGTCTATCTTAGGAGTTGTGCTCATCAATCTAATAGGAAAAGGTGGGATAGGCTTGTAAAGATCTTTCTTATTTTCACCTATTTCCTTAGCATTAGAGGCGTTATCTTTGTTTTGGTCAGGTTCAAATTTCTTAACCTCTAATTTTGGCTCTACCTCTATGTTTTTCCCGGGTTCCTCTAATTCTTTCCCACTATTAAGTGTTTTGACACTCACATTTTCTTTTGGATCTTGGAAAGGTTGAGATTTCATTTGGGCTTGCAGGTTATTAATTATGGTATCATTGGCAGTCCGCCTCTCTTGAACCTCGCTTAATGGTCATTTCTAAGATTTGGAACCTAAGGTCAGTCTCCTTTTTCTCGGTCATCCATCTTCTTAATGATTTGCTATAAAAGATAATTGGTTTTGTCCTCGAGCAATGCATTGATAAAATTCTAGGGGTTTTCTTCAAATCCATACCTAAGGTTAGAGTAATCACTCCATTCATCACAAATGTTCGAGAATGGGTCATGGTTCATTTGACCTTGGTTGGAAAAAATAGCATTCACATGTCCTCTTTTTGTGTAGGGCATGAATTAGCAACATGACCCTCTAAACGGCAAATACTACAAACTACTACTTCTTCTCTCGTGGACCAATTTGTTCAACATAACAGTAAGTTGGGACAATTGAGTATCTATAAATGGACCTAAATTGAACTCATTAACATTCCTAAATTGGGTATCTCCAATTCCAAATTGTTGAGTATTTTACGCCATAATATTAAACAATTCTCTAGCCTCGAGCTGGAGTCTTATTAAAAAGGCCCCTCCACTAGCAACAACTACCATATTTCTATCAATTGGCAATAAACCTTCATAAAAATATTGAATCAATAAATGCTCGAAATTTGATGCTAGGGACAACTAGCAAATAATTTATTAAAACGCTCCCAATATTCAAAAAAGTTCCCCAGTCATCCTGTTTAATGCCACAAGTTTCCTTTCTAATGGACCCTATCCTAGATGCAGGAAAAATTTCTCTAAAAATGCTTTATGAACTTCGGTCCATATAGTGAATGTTGCAGGGGGTAGGTAATAAAACCAATCTTTAGCCTTATGTCTGAAGTGAAAAGGGAAAAGCTCTTAACTTAATTTGATCTTGGGTGATTCCCTCAAGTTGCATAGTGGAACATGTAATAATAAACTCATTGATATGACAATATGGGTCCTCACCAAGCAGTCCATGAAATTTAGGTAACACATTTAAAAATCTGGAGTTCGGCTTTAGTGGTTGGTCCAATGCGGGATATAAGATAGGTGGAAGTGGTGTATCCAAGTTAGGTGCAGCAAGTTCACGTAAAGTAGTCATCTCAATAATTTCGAACTTACAGATACATAATTAGAAACACTTACTTGGCTTTCAACTGCGTCAAATGTATGCTCCTTATCAAAATAAAAAAAACACTAAAAAAACTGTAAAAATAAACTATGAAAGTCAAGAGAAGTAATAAAAGTAGTAAATCTAAATTAAATAAAAACTAACAACTATTATTTTCTCGTCCCAAGCAACGGCGCCAAAATTTGTTAGCTTGTCGTACAGCAACAAATTAAACCACTACTTAGGTTTATAATAAAAAATATAACATACGGAAGTAGCAATCGAATCCATGAGGAAAGATATAATAATATGCAAGCTTAAATCTAATTAGATTTACTACTCTTTAAAACAAAACAGAAAATATAAACTAGTAAATTAATAGCTACAAATCACATAAAATTATGCACTAATAAATTAATACTTTATACAGAATATAAAATTATAATAACCCAAAAATATTTTTGATATATTTTTTAGCATAATTAAAATAGAAAACTGAAGCAGAAAATAACAAATTGTAAAACAGAAAATTAAATAAGTAAAAATCTGCACTAAATTAATTACGAAAATAAATACTAAAATTACCTAGAATATTAACACTAATTTTATAGACCTAACCAGACCCTAAAAATATAAAAATAAAATTTAAAACAGAATTTACGAATTTATTTAACTAAAAACCTGCACTAATTAAATTCAAGAATAAAATCTAAAAAATTATCAAATTAATTCCAAAAATTCTAAAATTTAATCACATCAAACTAGGACTGTATTTAAACCCTAAAACAAGATAAAACACAAAAAATAATAAAATAAACTATTTTTAAAATAATTTCTAACAAACTGACTCAAAAATAATAAAAATTGACAGAAAACTAATCTAAAAATTAAAATATATAAAGACTCAAAATTAAATTAAAATAAAATTACTAAAACTAACCTAAAATACTGATCTTTAAGGAGGATAATGAAATTGATAATAAAAGACTATAAATTTATAAATAAAAATTGACAAACTAAAGAAAATGAAAGCAAACAAATAATTATCAAAGATATCAAATTTATAAAAACACTTAGTATAATCTATATCCACCATGCATATTATTATTTATCATTAACACACAAATTGATCTACCCATGAGCTAAACTGTAGAAGACAACCACTAGCGGATCTTCCCTGTTTTTTCTTAGTTATTAGTTCACTTAGGTCTAACCCTAATATAAACGCTACTAATATTGATAACCCTAGCACTAGCACTAGAATTTAATCAAATTAGAGCATTAAGTATTAGAAAAACATCATCTAGCACCTCATAACCTATCTACTAGCGAATTGATTTAAGAACGACCTATGATAATTTCCTAATTAAAAGAGATGGGTATGAGTCATCCATGATTAACTAGGGTGATACTTATGTCTAAAATATCAAGCGATTACGTACTTAAACCCTTTAAACTATATCGTATGAATTCATATAAAACTTATTAGTGTGCACTCTAATTAATTAGACATAAAGTCATAAACATTAAAATCAAATTACCATAGAATCATGAATATAATCAATAAGACAATAAAGATCGAAACTTTATTTCAAAATAAATAATTTAACATGGTTTCAAGTAGATTATACTAAGTATAAAAAACCTACTCAAACATAATGTAATTTAAAACACGTAATCTAAATAAAAATAGCATCTTTAATTTTAATCCAACAATAAAAATTCAATCTTTACTAGTTTTACAATACTAAATAATACTACCGATATATATTTCTTCGGCCGTGGAATGATGACGTTGATGATTATTAGCGATGAAGTTGATGGCTGGCCTGTGACGTTGAGGATGATGAAGATGATTGTGGGATGGTGATGAGGATTATGATGAAAATGGGGTAGATAGGCAAGCAGGAGGTGGCAAAGGGGAAAGATGAAGGCTTTGATGATTGATGATTAGCGTGAAATTATTGTGCATGAGATAAGGGAAGGCGAGAGAGGTTTATGAGTAGCGAGGGAGTTTGATGGGCGGCCAGCGTGAGCAAAAGATGAGTAGCGATGGATATGCAGGTGTGTGATGTGATGATGCCGAGAATGAGCCAGCGTGGGATTAAATAGCTAATGAGGTTCTTGGTTTAGTTCCTCTTTCTTCTCATACAACTCTAAGGAGCAGTCCTAGTAGGTTTAGAAATATGATTATCTTCTCTCTCCTCTTCAAATTAAAACTTCAAAAATATAATGTCATAAAATAAATATTTTATGACACATTATTTTTATGGACCAACTTCATGTCTTTTCTTGAACACTTGTCGGTACTTAAAAATCTGCTTTTAACATATTTTATTTTCTTCCCCTCTTTATTTGATAATTACCTATAAATAGACAAAATAGGATAAATTAAATAAAATAAACTATATAATATAAACTAAATAACTACTAAAAATACGTATAAATTACAACTTAACATAAAGACTAGCAAGCGGTAAAAGTTTTATGCTCTTTACTTTTAGTTGTGTGCTAAAAGTATCTTGTTAACACCATTAAATCTTGTAGTATGACCGGAGCAATCTCTAACCATGTCCATTAGATTCTAGTCCGCCCATAGGTGTATCCGGGACTTATTCTCCAGGAAGACTTTCAATGAGCTTTTAGTAAGTGTTAACTTTTATTGAGCTTTTATTAAATGTGCCAATTGCTCTATCATTTTGTAGAGGGGTTGATCTAGAACGTCTTCATCAGGAGGCTTCCTCGGTGGCTCAGGGGCTCAAGCGCACTCATCCGGCAAACAAATGCCCTCTGGTGGTATGGCTGGACAGGGCACTTCCCCGCATTCTTCACATCGCTCACACCATTAGAGTGCTTCGAATCAAGGGTTAATTCTCGCGGCTTAGTTCTTCTGCTGCTGGGCCTAGTTTTTCGGAAGATTCTATGGACATCCCACCTCTCCAAGCACTCGGATCGACATGGCAACCCGATTGACTTCCACCGGATGTCATATAGAGGGCCTTCTCATGGAGGTTCTCAATCTCCGTGGGGCGAAAGGGCTAGCTTTTCACAACCTCGGTGGAGACGGTTGGTTTTCCACTTCCATCTTAGAGGACTTCGGCAACTATCTCTTTAATGATACTTATGATGATGAAGATTAGTCAATTCCTTGTAGGGTGCATTTGTTTTTAATGTTTAATGTTTTATAAAATTTTGACTCTATGCAATGAGATGAATGCAAGAACTCAATTCTAAAAATGCTTTCTTTTATTAATATGATGCAAAAAAATTCTAAGGAAAATTACAAAGACAAATCGAGAAAATTTTCACTATCCCCCATTCCCCCAAAAGAAAATAATAAATTAAAAAAGAAGAAATTATAAGTGCACGGTCCAAAATAATAGGACTTAGCTGAAATGGGCCTGGGGTAGAAATAAAAAATGGCCAAGGAGTGCTCGGGCAAAAATAAAGCGGATCGGCTGGTCCGGCCTACGCCTCTGCCGATTTCTAATGGTGTGATGCAGCAGGACTCGAACTTGGAGACTGCAATAAATTAGACCCTCTGTCATCAATTCCCTTCTTTTTCAAAGATGTTGATAGGGTAGGATTGTCCCAATATAGAGCTAAATACCCTATTCAACATTCGGTAGAGTGAGACTATATTGGACTTTCTTAAGGGTCTGCTATGGCCTATTGCGATTCACATTAAACCTATTATGCTCTTTTTAGGGATCAAGTTGACTTAATGAATATGATGAAGCATTATTTCCTTTTCCCGAATATTTTGATGCTATTTTTGGCATCCAATGTCGTATTAAACCTATTATGCTCAAGTCCTCTCGAGAATATGCATGAAACCTACAAACACCTACTGAAGCTAAATAATAGGAATCTTAGTTGCATTCTTATTAGGGATCAAGTTGACTTAATGAATCCGATGAAGCATTACCGGCTTATGTACTGGTCGAGTCCTGTCCTTATTTTGATGCGACAAGCTATAATCACTTTTCCGATAGGTGGTTTCTTGCTGGTAGGAGGCCACATGGATATGGCTCCTGTTGCGCTACCGAGCTTTGTGAAGCAATTGGAGGACTATTGTTCCCTAACTCCGCTGATTGTCGCTGAAACCATTATAGGGCTAGATTGGATCGAAGCCAATCCGGATGAAGACTTTACTGGGAACCCTTTATTATTGCAAGTGAGCAAAAATAACAATCGGGACTAGTTGGTGGGATGAAGTGGACGACACCGGTCAAGGGAAGCGATCCGACTCCACCGAGGCTAAAATGCTTCCGGCTTTGCCCCAAAGTCTCGGTTGTTCGTATTTCATCCTTTTTTTTGATGATTTTTGCTCCTGTTGGGCCGTAGATAAGGTTGAATCCCACCTTGAAGGACTCTTATGATTTTTCTATTTGTTGTATGCAAATTTGGTTGGTGGAGCACCTTCTACTCATTCGAGCTCCTGCAAAAGTGAATTCGTTCTGGCGACACGGTTCTATCAGCGAAGCGATTGGATGTGGTAACCGATCATTCCGCTTCTCGGTGGGAGGCTTGGCTATGAAACCATAGCACTATTGAATGGTTTGCTCGCTAGGTCTAAAAACCATTACATACTACTTCCCTAACCATGTTGCGGCAAATGGGACTAGAGTAGGCGATTCCTTATCCGGAATGTGTCCGGCCTATTATGTTTGAATTATTTGCAGGTCATGGTAGTTCTATGTGATTTTCATCATGGCTTGAGTATTGGATGAACCTACCTAAGTTACTCGAAACTCGTAGATGAAGGAACCATTACGGTTTCGAATATTATTTGGAGTGCATAACAAAAGTAGACCCCAAGCATCGCAAGGAGCCGAGGACTCGAGAACTGGATCCCAAGGGAGGTATTCATGCTACTACACCTCTTCGATTCACGAAATAAATCCCCAAATTGATGAATGAGCCCGCATAAGGGAACCCGAGGCTAAAGAAGCGGAAGAGAGAAGGACCCGCAGGATTAAAGAGCTAAAGAAGCGCACCCTGGATGATGCGGTTGAGTCTAGCAATCCGAAAGTGAAAAAAGTGAAGATAGACTAGGGCTTAATTTTTAGAGAGAATTTTTAGGAGGAATAAAGGAATTTAGGAAGTTTAGTTTTGCCTCTTTAGAACAGTTTATTTTTCAAGTAGTGTGCTTGTTTTGATTTTCCTTTTTATTAGCTATGTATTCGGGTAAGTAGTAGGGTTACCTTTTATTAATAAAAGCAAAAATTAAGTTTTATGCTCACTTTTATACTTTATTTTTTTATACCTCACCTAGAGGAGTAAATAAATTTGGCCGCCTAATAGGACAATCTTTAAAATTAATGGAAGTAATTAAAGAATTAAGTAAACCAATGGACTTCACTAATTGGACCGCCCAAAAAGAATAATAATTAATTAGATAAGAAGATCGTCCGATTGGACTATCAAAACAAATAACTAAAAAACTAAGACCACCTGGATATTGCCCCGCCGACCAGCCTTGTCCGGGTGGTCGCTAGCACCGCCCTTGGCACGGCCTGGTTGGCTCGGGCCTAGCCTATTGTGCCCTTTTGTTTAGTGTCATGCAAAACGTAGTAGTTCTTTAGTTGATCCATGTTTGTATACTCGAAAGATCGCTTCACTGTCCAAATCAGTCAATTTTACTACTCCTCCCGGAAATATTTGACTAAGTACAAATAGGCCTTGTCACTTGGGCCTAAACATTCCTCCGGGATCTTGGATTGGTGTCCTAATCTCTTTTAGGACCAAATCTCCAACTTGCAGATTACGAGGCTGTACTTTCTTATTAAATGCCCTTGATACACGTGCCCGGTATATTTGGACATTATGTAAAGCATTGGGGCACCTTTCACCCCACAATAATAACTCTTCGTAGACTCGTCGTAACCCATTCTCGCTTCGAGAATCTAACTCTTTCCAATGATCCATAGTGAAGGAATGACGATCTCTATTGGAAGGACTGCTTCCATGCCATATACTAGAGAGTAGGGTGTTACTCCTATTGAGGTTCCGATGGAGGTCTCGTAGCCCCATAAAGTGAAGGGCAACTTGTTAGGCCAATCTTTATAGCCGACGACCATCTTCTCCACTATTTTGAGAATGTTTTTGTTGGCGACCTCAACTCGCTCCATTAGTCCGAGGGCGATAAGGATAAGATTTGTAAAGCTTTCTTTCTCATATTGCTTGATCAATTCCAGGTCTCTAAGCGTGATAGGTAGATCGATGTTATAGGAGTATTGATGTAGGAACTCCTTACACGGATCAGTCCAATTGGTGACCTTGCATCGATTAACCGCGTTATACCACTTTATTGCATCGGTGTCAAAAATCCTTGGGAAGATGATATGGTAAGTGTCTTCCGGTATCTTCTTAAGAGTCATTGCTCCTAAGAAGTTGATAACATGATGATACTGGATTCTCGCAACCTCAAAACTTAATGTCGGGCATGGCAAACTTTAGGGGTAGCTTCCCTTTGGGGATTGAAGTGAATCCCTTCTAGTCAAAGTAGTGATTACTAAACATGGATGACTCCCTTAGCATTTGTTCTATCTTATCTATACGTGGATTACGTTTGGATTCATGCTTGGGACTGCTCGGAGGAGATGCATTAGGTGGTGGAGGACTTCCTTTTAACAATTCTTCTTCCTCATCTTTCTTACTATCCTCAATAGCTTTTAGGATAGCTTTGAGAGCTTTTTATATGGACTCTATTTTGTTATCCTAATCCTCAATTAGGACTTCTATTTTAGCTGAGGTTTCAATGTGCAAGGCAAAGATAGGAGACTGTTCTAGTGTTCTATCGATTGGAGGGGAATTCTTCTTAAATATTGTCCTACTATGGAAAATACACTCGAATTGTGCGGTATGCACCAAGGTAGGTCGCACCGATGTAGACCGTGGTGCGGAGCGGGGGAAGATGTGTCGGTCTCCTTGTTGAGGCGTTCTAACTTTTTGGAGCTTGCATTTCGACTATACTCAATTGTAGTAGACTTCACCATTCTATAGCCCAAAGGATGATGTTTACGACCATGTGAAAGAATACCGCTTTTATGGAGGGAGGGGCTTAAGCGCGAGAACTAAAGGAACTAAGAATGCTTTTTATTTGGATGCCCATACGGAATGTAAAACAAATGAAATGTATGCAATGATGCTTATGACTTAAATTGGAATGATTTTGTTATCGAGCTAATGCATAATTGGAATGCATAAATGATTATTCATAATTGAAGATGGATTTTTTTGGCTAAATGAAAAAGAAGAATGTAGAATCAGATCCACCTAATTTGAGATGAATTTATTTTGGCTAAATGAAAAATAAAAATGCAAAAATGGACTCACCTAATTGGAGATGAATTTATGTTGGCTAAATGAAAAAATAAAAATGCAAAATGGACTCACCTAATTTGATATGAGTATAGTTTGGCTAGGTGACGATGAAAATGTAAAATGGACTAACCTAATGAGAGATTAATTTTATTTTGGCTAAATAAAAAATGAAAATATAAAATGAAAATACGGAAAATAAAAAAGATCACAATCTCAAGACCGATCGACTAAAAAGATAGATGCGTCCTTGGTAGGACCCTTCCGGACTAACCGGCGGTGACTACCTGAAACCTAGATTGCCTAAACAAAAAGAAAGAATAATTTTAGGATGACTCGGAAATGCAATTACTAGACCGACCTAAAAGGTAAAGGTAATTTTTGACTTTTGGCTACAAATGCACATAATGGATCGACTCTACGAAATTTAGTATGATATTTTATTTGCACCCATGCAAGGGCTAATCAACACTTCTCACCTATCCCTAACACAAATTCTTATATGAGACCATCTCACATAAAAGTTATTGTAAGATGTAGTGATTTTTTGAACGTTTTAATATGACTAATAACTTATTCTATAGTGATTTTTAATTTAAAAGTGACTAATAATTCATCAAGAGGTGACTTTTAAAGGCTCACAAGTAGATGATTCAATCTAAAAACAATCACACTTATCCAAGCATGCAAATGAAGAGACAAGGTGTCAGCTAACAACCATGGGTCTATGATCAAAAGAGAGTTAAATCTAAGTAGGATACATGGTGTCTCATAGTCCGAGATTCGAGTCCTCCGTGGGGTGCACAACATGAAAAAGCATGAATTCTCGGCGCCTCTTGGTAAGCCAAAAGCGCGTGCTATGAGGGAAGAGAGTACCACCTCCGTCACATTCAAGCCTAGTTAGGCCTGTCTAGGTTAGCGAGTTCGAACCTCCTCCAAAATTTGTTCTTAAAAGGTAAAGCCTAATGGTCTAACAACATAAAAATAAACTATGTTCAAGGTTGCCTAAATGCGGGATGTCTAATGGAACTACATTATTAAAACTCACTACTTAAATTTTTAAGTTTCGCCCTCTTAATAAGTGATTATCCCTAGTGGAGTCGCCATTGTAGGAACCACGGTCCCCGCGGGAGGGCTTGAGCTTCCCCAAGAACTGGCAGGTTTTAAATTTGTCATTTTTGCGGATGGAAATTATTTGAGTTTTAAAGATTGATTTTGGAAAGTGGGGATGAACCTCTTATTTAAATTTCTGAATTATACCAATTAAATAGGGTTGAATGGCGGTTTTATTAATTATTTTATTTTAGAAATTATTTTTAAAAATCTCGGGATATTATTTCATAACTAAAAATAAATTAGGGTTTAATTGGTTCTTCCGTGAGGCATTAGGGCCAAACTAGTGTGAAAACACCAGTTTGGACCCATGCCCCACCCATTGACCACTTGGCGCTCGCAAAACCAGCGCCCTGTGGTGAGCGGCGTTAGCCGGGGCCGTGATCGAGATGGTCCGCCTCGACCTTTGGCCTCGCTAGCGGATCTAGAAAACCTTTGTTTTATTTTTACACAACTACAGGAATCGAGAGCCACTTTTAACTATGGTTAAAAACGACCTTTAACTACAGCTTATCCGGCGTCGTCTATGTGGACGTCGTTGTATTCGACATCTTTGACGATGGTTCAAAACCATAGCCAAATGAGCCCTGTGATGATGGTCTGTCTACAAAACCGTCATCATAGGTCAATGTACGACGACAGTTCGGATGAAGAACCGTCCTTATAAATCTACCTATAATGACGGTTCTTCATCCGAACTGTCGTTATAGCTATAATTATTGAAAAAAATTGAGCTCCTTCAAATCTGAAATTTTCAGATTTAAAGGAGCTCCGGAATTTTGAGATCTAAAAACTAAAAATCAAGGAAGAGAACGAAGAAAATCAAACAAAGAAATGCAACTCAACTCTAAAGGAGTGAAGGAATACCAAACAAAGAAGCATCCATAATACGGATCTACAAACTAAATTCAAACCAATTGTTTCCTCCTCTTCTTTCCATAATACAAAAATAAAGATATAGAAACATCCATAATCCATAATACAAAAACATCCTTCACTCCTTTCCTCTTCTTCATCCTTTTGTCAAACCAAGGAAACAAAATTTAATTTAAATTGTACACTATTTTCGTGCAAGTCTCCGAAAAAACTCACGGAAGAAGGAAATCAAATAATTATCTTTACCTTGTCCGGGATTTTGACTCCAATTCAATCGTCAAGAACCATTGCTCTAATTGTTTCTCTCTCTCCTCAATTCGCTTCTCTTGCCCCTCCAATGCTTTAACATTTTCTAAAATTATGATTCGGGACTTGTAAAATCAAAACCCTAGCCTTCACTTTCGTCGGGACCTTCGCATTCAACCGAAACCTTAGTAGATCAATTTCTCTTTCTCTTTCTATTTCCCTCACTTTCAGATTCAATTGAAACCCTAGGCTTCGCCTTCACCGAGACCTGCAAAATCGTGTTGAAAAAGGAGAAATTAAATGGCATTGCAACCAAATGGAAATCGATGGAAACTCTAGATTCAACCAAAAGAGTAGTTATGCACCTTTAAATTCCTGATGATTGAACTCATAGTTTCCTTTTCGAAAGTGAAACCCATAAACCCTAGCCTTACCCGGAACAGTTCTAAGAAAAATTGCAGAGAAAGAGAGGTAGAAAAGAGAGAGATAAATAGAGTTAGAGAGACGAAAGAGAGTTAGAGAGACAGAAGAGAGGGAGAAAGGTGTACCGGCCGGTGAGGCTCCGGCGATCCGACTGGTGGCAACAGGGGAGAGATCGGAAAGGCGATGAAGGCGAAGCGGGGATAGGGGAGAAAGAGCGAGAGAGGGAGTAGAAGGGAGGTTCCTTTGAGGAGAGAGAATGAAAACAATAGAAGAAGAGAGGAGGGGCTTTTTGAGGGGAGATGAGGGTTCAATGAAAAGATTTAAAAGTCGACGGACTTTTAACTATAGTTCATTGAAAGAACGGTAGTTAAAAGTCAACATGTGATGACGGTTCATTAAAACAGACCGTCTTCATAGATGGTAAACAATGCCGCTTATTTTCAAAAATGCCACTGGTCCATTTTTCATGAAGGTTGGTCCTTTTAACCGTCGTTAAAGACCCGTCGTTAAAAGTAGTTTTTGTAGTAGTGTTAGTCGAATTAACCGAGAGGCGATTAGGAGAAATAAATCAAAAAAAGTCGCCAATCGATTTTAGGAATAAAAACTAACAAAAATAAAATAAAGAAATACTCTTCCAATCTTAGTGTGGGAAAACTAAGCTTTGAAGAGGTTGAAAAATGACTCCATCGGTGTATAGCCGTGAATCATATTCGGGGCGAGGGTATGAAACGTAGGGATAAGCCTTTCCGTTTTGCTCGTCAAATGACGTCCTTTACTAGTTTGAAAAGTGAATTTAGATAACATATTAAACACAAGCACACGACATAGTTAGATGCAAAAATAAAGGCAACAAAAGCATGCTAACAAAAGTAGTAAAAGCAAATATGAAAAGCGATAAACGACAACAATAAAGAAAGAAAACAAAAACTAAAAGAAACAAAAGCGAGAAATAAAAATTACACCGGGAGGGAGGAATTAAATCAAATATAACATTTCTCCACAATACAAAAAGCAGAAAACATAAAATAAAGAAACCGTAGTGAAGGTTGAATTGGTGCCCTCTCGGTTGTCCCACCTACCGATCAGGATCTTAAATGCGAATCGACAGTGCGATGACGGTGAATTGAATAGGCTTTTTGTGAATTTTTTTTTATATATATAAGTGATAGAAAGATGTTGGACAAGTGGAATTTTTGGGTTTAGAGGTAGTGAAATGGGGAGGAGAATAGCAATAGGATGAAAAGAAACCAAGAGATCGGAATACGAAAAGGAGTATTCAATAGCTCTTACTTTAGCTTCAACGACGATAACGTCAAGGAATAAGCCGTTTTCGAACGAGAGCCGAAGCTCTCTATTTATAGGAAATGAGTAGGTCACAAATGACTTAGGGTTAGGATTTAATTAGTCGTCTAGAAATGAATCGAACCAGCTGAAAAATCATTAAAAAAACCGGACCAAAATCAAGGGATAGACCCGGATCCCGGGATGCGGGCGTCGGCCATAAACGGCGTCGTTTGGTCCTCCAGCTTCTTTCGTGTTACAGCAAGACTCTAGGCAAAACGCAACGTTTTAGGTGAACTCGGAACCCCGTGCGTGACACTCGGACATAAATGACATCGTTTTGAGGAGAATAAGCTACGTGTCTTAGTTGGACTGTTTGGAGCAAAACGCAACATTTTAGTGATTCTGACCATGAAACACGAAGCCGGCTACGACGTCTTTTTGACGTCTTCATCTATGTGTTTGGGTTGGACGCTGGTGGTGAAACATGGTGTTTTGAACCTTGAATCTCCGTGTATGTGGCACCGAATTTCGTTGACTCGAAGCTTTGTCCCGGGCTTGAACTATCCGAAAGAAAAGGATTTTTGTACCTACCCAAGGCAAAAGCCTATTTGTTTGGTGCTAAAGAGTTCTTTGTGGTTTACTCGGCTTCCATCACACTAATCAAATACCATCCGTTATCCAAATTTTCAAACAGGACTCGGGATTTCCACATCGGGCAACAAAATAAAATACAGAAATAAAAGAGATAAGGATGACATGTTTTGGGTGTCTACACCCATGCAACTGTCGCTGAAACGTCAGGTGGTTCGTTGAGCCGAGAGAAAATTGAGGGAAATACTCGTACATTCATGGCTGCAAATTTACCGAACAAGTAAATTTTATAACCATACAAGACTCGAAATAAAAGGCTAAAGAAGAGTAAAGCAAACCTTAGTAATCCTCCCAAGTCGATCAAAGGCATATAGCTGATTGAGTCCTTTATTGGAGTATTACGTCGGGCACTTAAGCTCAAACCCCTTATGAAGCAAGCGTATGCGAGCACAACCCAATTCATGTCTTTTATTCAGTCTAAATCCATGAAGTGGACTACTTAATGGAATTGGACAATGAACCCTTGGTTGTAAAATGAGGGGTTAGGCCCTGTACTTATAGAAGGGGATTAGGTCACAAAAATTACCTAAGCAAGAGCAAACAACCGTCCACTACAGACTAAACCGAGCCGAGTCTACGCGGGGATTAAGGGAAAAATCGACAAAATCCTCGTTAAAAGGAAATCCCTTGGGAGGGGCTGAGAAGCGTGAAGCCAGCCTCCCAATGACATCATTTGGGTGAAGTTGAATTTAGTGCCTGGGCTTGATAATGGAGCAAAATACAACGCTTTAGCGTGGAAACCTATGAAACGCGGGGTCGGTCTCAAATGGTGTCGTACGGATGCTCGGAGTTTCGTGCCTCGATTGGTCACTCATTAAAAAAGTGAAACGCTACATTTTTACCCAAATATAGAGCGAGACAAGCGCCAGCCTTGGCAGCTTTCCATTTTGGGAAAGTTTTCATTTTTGGCAACTTTCTATTTTTGGCGGGTTTTATTTTTGTGTAGGTTTAGGTTTCCTGGTAGGGAGCCCGACTCGCGCTTGGTTTGGCCAAAAGAAAATGGGTTTGTAGGCTGGCCTAAGCAAATCGCTAATTTTGTGGTACTAACGGGTTTTTATGGTTTATTGGCTTTCGTCACGCCAATTGGACTACGATCACGATCCGAGTTAGTGAACAGGACTGGGATTTCATCAACGAGCTAAAAACAATAAAAAAGAGAAGGAATGATACTTTTAGGTGTCTATAGTTATCCCCCACTTTGACCGAGTCCGAAAGACGAATGTCAAAGTAACACTAAAGGGTACTAACCTCGCTATTTTGGATGCCCATTGAATCAATATGTCTAGAATTAGTTCTCTTTTGACTTGAACTCTAATAGGGGGACCTAGACTTGACTAATAGAGTCCGAAGTCCGGGTGGCTGATTCTTGAACTTGGCTAATTAAAGATCCGAAGCTTGCTAGGGAGCTTGAACTTGACTCGAGTAGTAAAGTCCGAAGTCCAGTGGGGTGCCTCATCTTGACCACTTCTTAGATTTGAAGTTTGGCTGAAAATTTTTACATTAACAGCTTTGTTAGCTAATAATCGAATGTAAATAAATTTAAGTGTTACCTAAAAATGATATGTAACCGGATCATGTTTCAAATGTGCTTCATTAACTTGGACCTAGGGAGGTCCTGAAGTCTTGGCGTGGTGTTTGAACCCTTGACCACCGTTGAGCCCGAAGTTCGATGGAGGGATGTCCGAACCTTGACCACGGTTGGGTCTAAAGTCTGGATGGGGGTTGTTTAAACCTTAACCTTTGTTGGGTCCGAAACTCAACGGGGTGTGTATGAATCTTGACCGCTATTGCGCTCGGAGCTCGACGAGGATGTCTAAATCTTGACCACTATTGGGCCGAAGCTCGATCGGGTTGTCTAAACCTTGACCGTTGTTGGTCCCGAGGCTCGACCGGAATGTCCGAACCTTGACCGCTGTTGTTGCTTTTGTAGGACCGTGTTGATCATGAGCCCCCACGTTCTACTTCTATGCTTGTGTTTTAGCTCTTCTCAAATGTTGGATAGTTAGCAAGCTTTGATGGAATCCCTTTGAAGGTGGCGGTGCTGGTGACATTCTTGATGTTGACTTTAATGAATGTTGCTTGATTGAATAATCTATTATAGGGTACTTTGTTATTAAGTTTTGTAGTTTGACTCATGCAAAAGAGATGAATGCAAGACTTTATTCTATAAACAAATGCATTCTTTTATTAAGAAGCAAGAAGTTTCAAAAAGACAAACAAAATTACACTTTATCCCTCGGACCCTAAAGTAGAACCTAAAGAATGTGTCGCTTGAACAAGTGAACCGTAGACCTAATGGTTTGGTACGTAATTAGAATTACATACTTCTTAATGATTTTCTACTCCTTTGAGTATGGCAAAGTGACTTTGAATTTGGAAATTACAATTGCAATATTAGGATTACGGCCGAGCTCATGGGCTTCCTACGTATCCGCTATAGTGGAAATCGAGCCTTCGTAGTTAAAAAAGGAATAGTAATTTGTTTTTTTAATAGGAAAAGGAAATAGATCTAGGATGGATCTGAAAAGGGAAATGCATGCTCTATTAGCATTCTTGATGAGTGATAGGCTTATTATAAGATCTTCTAGCTAGTTGAAGCTTTTCGAATGTCTCGCTCCACTTCTATGAGCATGCCAAAGCATCCTAAGTGTTTTAAAGTCCATGAAAGGCAAGAACGTTAAGTGTTGCTGATAAGCATGTTTCACATTTTTTATGATTAATCTAACTTGATCCTTTTCGGAGGGTCAATCAACCAAGTAGGCGGCTTTTGCTTTCCAATGAGTGAAGAAGTCGGTGAATCTTTTATTGTTTCCTTGCTTGATTAATTCTAAGTTTCGAAGAATGACTAGTAAATTAGTATTGTAGGAATATTGATGTATGAACTACCAGTACATTATTTAAGGTCATTGCCCCTATAAAGTTCCTCAATTGGTGGTGAGGGTTTTCGGTCTAGTGGAACTTGATGTCAAGCATGGTGAATTTTAGGGGCAATTTTCCTTTAGGAATCGACGTGAATCCCCGAGTCGGTAGTAGTCATTAAACATTGACGATTTCTACAACAACTTTTCTATCCGATCTATTCACGGATCAGATTGAGGCTTGGGCTCAGGCTAAGGTTTAGGTTGAGGGTTTGTTTCCTCTCCATCCTTCTTTTCTTCATCAGCATTCATGTTGAGGGTTTAGAGTATAAGTCAAGGGTTTACGCCATTGACTCAATATTCTTATCTTGGGCCTCAATCTTAGCTTCTATTTTTGCAACAAACTCCTTGAACAAGGTCATGATTGGGGTTTGCTTTTGCTTGTTGGCCATTTTGGAGGAAGGTTGTGCTTTGACCATGGGCGGCATACTGGTGTTACTAGTAAAGATGTCCGACGTACTGGTGTGGCACGTGCTCGTGTGGGACGTATCAATGTTGATCGTACTAGTGATGAAGTCGACTTCTTATTTCCTAATCGCTTCGTGCTAAGATTCCCGATTTGAGTAGGATTCCCTATGCTCGCATCCTAAAAGAGTAGGTGCTCGGGATTGGTTTGTGAAAAACTTTAGGGAGATGGACTTAAGTGCTTGACCCGAGGAACTTCTCATCCTAAGAGAAAAGAAAATGGTATGCTCTTATTTTTGGATGCACATAAAGAATGCAACTTGGACCAAAATGAATATGCAACGTCGCAAATCGAGTCCCTTAGATTGGGTTGAATTTGATTTGGCTAATGTGTAAACAAAAACTCTCCTAATTTGAGATGAATTTTAATTTGCTTAAATGCAAACAAAGACTCACTTAATTTGAGATGAATTTTACTTTGGCTAAATGCAAATAAAAGACTCTCCTAATTAGAGATGAATTTTAATTTGGCTAAATGCAAACAAAGACTCACCTAATTTGAGATGAATTTTACTTTGGCTAAATGCAAATAAAAGACTCTCCTAATTAGAGATGAATTTTAATTTGGTTAGATGCAAACCAAGACTCATCAAATTTAGAGATGAATTTAAAATTTGGCTAATTGCAAACAAAAGACTCTCATGATTAGAGATGAATTTTAATTTGGCTAGATGCAAACAAAGACTCACCTAACTAAAGATAAATTTGAAATTTGGGTAATGCAAAATGGACTCACCTATTTGAGATGAATTTAAAATTTGGCTAATGCACAAAAAGACTCACCTATTTCAAATGAATTTAAAATTTAGATAAATAAAAATGCAACTATTCAACCAACCTAAAAGGGGAAGACAATTTTGGACTTTTAGCTAAAATGCACAAATTGGACCGGCTCAAGAAGGTTCATTATTTTCTTTTATTGTTGCACCCATACACGGATTATTTAGTGAACCTAACTAAAAAGGTTAAATACCAAAAAACAACCACATACATTTCAAGCATGCAAATGAAGGGGCATAACCTAGACAACCAAGAATCTAGGTCATATACATGGTGTCTCATAGTCCGAGAATATAGTCCTCCATGGGGTGCACGACAGAAATAGCATGAATTCTCGATGCCTCTCGGCATAGACCAAAATAGCGTGCTATGAGTGGAGAGTAACTACCTTCTGAATAATCAAGCCTAGGTGGACCCACGTGGTTGATAGTTTGACCTCTTCTAAAAGATGTTCTTAAGGGAAACGCCTATGTTCGAAATTAAAACCAACCATGTCCAAGGTTGTCTAAATAAATATGCCTAATGGAAAACACATTAAGATAACTCACAACTCAAATTTTCAAATCACACCCTCTTAATAAGTGGTACATCCCCAGTGAAGTCGACACTCGTGGGAACCACGACTCGTCCCCAGTAAGGGAACCAGATTGGAACCGAGTTTCCTTACGAATGTTAGCTCTCTTATTTTTTGAAGATTCTATTTGAAAGTTAGGTTTTTAAAATTTTATTTGGATGTGAGGAGTGTCTCTTATCAAGATTTCTGATTTTTGTAATTTGATTTAAAACAGTTTAAGCAAAGCGGTGATTGGTGATTTTATTAATCATTTATTTTAAAGTTAATTTTAAAAGGTCCGGGCATATTATTTTATAATTTCAGAAAATAGAAGAAATTTAAATCTACATTCTTCCACAAGGCTTTTGGGCCAAAAAAGTGAGAGAACACCGGTTTGCACCAAGAGCCAAGCTCGATCATCGGCCGGTGATCGAGTGCGGCATAGGTCAAGACCGAAAGAGTCGGTCTCGGACCTACAGCCTTGGCTATCAAAGAGTAAATTAAATTTTTCTATTTTTAAATCGAAATGTCGAGATGCTTTTAAGAGACCGAAAAAGCACAAAAGAGAGAGTCGCTAGTTAGTTTTAAAAAGAAAAACTAACAAAAATATAGCAAATACTCTTCCAATCTTAGTACGAAAAACTAAGCTTGAAGGAGGTTTAAAAAGTGACTCCATCGGGCTAGAACCGAGAATCCGGTGTTCGGGTGTGAGGATGTAAAACAAAGAGATAAGCTCTCCATTCCGCCCATCAATAGATGACCTTTATTAGTTTGAATTGTGAGTTAAAAAAAATTTTATCAATCAAGCATACAACATGGGAAGGGCAGAAATTAAATCAACCAAGGCATGGGAGGAAAGCAGCAAAAGAAATTAGGAAATCGATAAAGAAAGTAGTAAAGAAAGCGAAAAGAAAGAAAAAGAAAAGCGAGAAATTAAAAGTTACAACAAAGTGAGGAGTAATAAAATGTGATTACATTTTGATCCACAAATGTGGAAAGCATTAAAGGAATAAATTAAATAAACTATGAAAGAGATTGAAGGTTAAACTAGTGTCCTCAGGTTGTCTCACCAGCTAACTTGGCTCACGAACTAAATCCGATAGCGTAACGGCAGGGTAATGATCTAAAAGAAAGCTATTATGTGGATTTTATGAGGCGAGTTAGTGTGTAATGGTATGGTGAAAATGGAGGTATTAGGAAGTAATAGAAAGAAATGAGGATGTTGTAGCTAAAGATGTAGCTACCTCACAAATTTGGTAGCACTTAGCTTTGGAATCAGCCCTTGCAAAATGAGGGTTTAGGCCCTCTATTCATAGAAAGGGATTAGGTCACAAAAATCACCTAAGAAAGAGCAAACGACCATCCACTGCAGCCTAAACCAAGCCCGATCTATGGTGGGGATTGAGGGAAAAACCGGACAAAGTCTCGCTGAATCGGAAATCCCTTGGGAGGGGTCGAGAAGCGCGGCAGCAACCTCCTAATGGCGTCGTTTGGGTGAACTTGGTTTCCGTGCCTGGGTTGGACACAGGACAAAAATGCAGCGCTTTGGTGTGGAAAGCCATGAAGTGCGCCACCGGCCTCAAAAGTGTCGTATGGACGCCTGGGATTCCATGCCTCGGTTGGTCGCTCGGTTTAAAAAAGCAAAGTGATGTGTTTTTGCCCAAGATGGAGGAGATTTGCGCTGGTCTTGGCAGCTTCCCATTTTTAGAATGTAGGTATTTTTGGTAGGTTTCTATTTTCGCGAGTTATATTTTTGGTGCAGGTTTGAGTTTCCTGGTTGGGAGCCCGACCTTGTCTTGATTTGGCTGAAAGAGAACGGGTTTGTAGGCCGACCCAAGCAAAAAGGCTAATTTTGTGGTGCTAAATGGTCCTTTGTGGTTTATCGGCTTCCGTCATGCAAATCAAACTCTAATCACGATCCGATGTCGCGAATAGAATTGGGATTTCATCAACGGGCTAATAAAAATAAAAGAGAAAAGAGATAAAACTTTTAGGTGTCTACAGTCTTTCAAACATATTATGAAGTTTCTAAATAACACCACACTATTTTTCTTAAGAATTGAAAGACAAGCTCAAGAACAAGCAAGAAGAAGAGGAATTGTGAACTTGTGCAAAATGAAGCATCCAAGTCCTCCCTTTTATAGGCAAACTAGTTGGCATTCAAAAATAAACCAAAAGTCAAGTCATTTTCTTAATGACTCGAATGCACACGCGCTTATCGAGCATCTGCAAAATCCGACTAGAGCCGGTTCATGAGGACCGGCATGGTCGGACTCACGTGCTGCAGACATCGAGCGGCGTGGCCTACAACCGGCATCGATCCTTAGAAGCGTGGCGGACTAGTTGAGCGACTTAGCAAGCACAAGGACTTGTCGAACCCACTAATTTAGCTTTTCCAGTTTACTATTCATTCTTCTTTTGATTGAGTTAGTTAGGTAAAATAACCCGACTTTAGTACATCTTTAACACCCTGAAACTTAATTGTATTTAATTAGTTTAAATTTGTATTTTATCGTTTTAATATTGTTTAAGAGCAGTAAGCCTCGCAAAAAAAACTCATAACCAAAATAAAAGATGCGAACAAATTTTGATAATCGTACATAATAATAGAAAATTTGTACAAATTTACATTTGTGTGAAGAAATGTATATACACTCGAATAATGCAAAATTGTATGTCAAATACGGTTTATTTAAAAGTAAATAATAAGTAAATGAAAAAAAGTTAAAAGAATTGTATAAGCAAATAAAAATGGGCCAAATGGGCGGTTTGGAGTTTAACCAAGTGGTAAGAAGATAAAGGATATTAAAATTAAAAAGATTAAAAAAAAAAGAAAGAAAAGAATGGGGTTAGAAGCATTGGGATATATCAACGAAGAGGGAGGGGGTGTTTGTAAACTAAGCTAACACCATTCATCTTCCATCTCTGTCTCACCTCTCCTTCTTCACTTCCCCTCGTCGCTGCCCCTTGCCACCTCTAACCAGCCATCGCCGGCACCCCGGCCGCCACCTTGCTGCCCATCGGTTTTTCTTTTCCCCTTCCCCTGTCTCGCATCAGCAGAGCAGAACAAACCCTCCACTTGATGTTGCCACTTGGCCGGGACTCGGTGCCACCGTCCGTTGTTCGACGCTGCCATCCAACGCTTGGCACCGCCACCTCGATGCCCCAGCTCCACCACCAAACCTCCACTATCCATTTCCGCCTCTAACCCCTTTTGAGGTATATCTCTAATCCTTAATTTCTAAGTAAATTCTATCACAAATTCATGTTGTAATTGAATAGTTAGACAAGTAAATGTGAGTTTTGAATTGATTTGTGGTGGAATTGGAAAAACCTTGGGAGCAATTGAAATTCGATTTAGGGTTTGTTATGTGTTAAATTGGTATTGGAAATTAATTTGGGTTTATTCACAATTGTGAATATGCTTGTTTAATTTCTATATGAGCATGAATGGATTGCTTAGTTGTGTGAAGATTGTTTACATTATAAAGGCATGCTAGGGAAGTGAATTAATAAAAAATGGGTTATGTTAATCCTTGAAAAAATCGATGAAAATATATTTAAAATTTTAATTGGAATTGGTAGTGGTTTTGTGGAGTTATATTTATAACTAGGAAGAGGATAATTGGATAAGTGGCTAGGAGATGAGAAAACAAGAAAAAAATTTAAAGTGTATCAATTTTGGAGAGAATTGATTTAAGGGGGAAATCGGAGCATTAAAACAAGTTAACGAGTTAGATAACTAAAGTGGCCAAAGTGTAAGTAAATAGAATAGTTTAACAGATATTATAGCTTAGTTAGATAATACATGAGGAGTTAAAGTAGACAAATTTGAAAACTTATCAAAAATAGATACAAGAAAGGCTAATAAGTTTATTAATGTAAAGATTAAATTTCTGTTTGAAAACAAAAAATCAATAGGAACGACTATTCAGGGAAGTAAGTAAAATCAATATTAAAAGGAAACGATCGACCAAGGTATTGTACTACTTGTACCTTTCAAAATAGTTACATTTTGATTGTTATGTAAAACATTAACTTGTTTGTTTTAATTCGGCCTACGACTCTTTTAGGACCCAAATTAATCATTAATCTTTTACTCGTTAACTACTTATAAATGTCTGCTAGCAGTAACTAATCATATTGGGCCTTTCCCGATAATCGGGAACATTAATCGAATTGTGTAATCGAAGTCATCCCTGCAAATGCGTATAAATTGGGGTCCTAGTGTTGGCCGGAAATTAAAATGTTTACGAAATTAAAAACAAAAATTGAAAAGTTTACAACAAAAAAATTTGAGATCAAAGTGCTGATTTTTAAATGAATTTAAAATAGTGCACCCGCTCACTAACTCTTTGAAATTCTTTTATAGTACGAGGGTAACGTATTGAGCCAATCACTCACTTTTCTATCTTATGTTTTAAACTGTTTTAGGGAAAGAGAAACAAATAGAATTTAAACGAAAATTGCACGAGGACAAAGAAACCGAGGAAAAGATTCCCAAGGGACTGATATCGGGCGGTGACTTGCAATGGAATTTTTGTTTGTGTAGAATTGTTTTTGGGTTATGTTTTTAAGAAATGTATGGACTTTTATACTATCTAAGTTTTAAGAATATAGCGTAGAAACCTCCTGACTATTTGTGTAAATATATATATAATACATATAACAACATGTGGAATGTATGAGTATAAGCCTTGTCTCTACTACAAGAGACGATGGTAATGCCCCAACTTAGTATTAACTTCCACTGTCATATATTTCTTAAACTCATTTTGGTTATGAATTAGTCTTATGGGTGATTATAGTTTGGGGCATTACAACATCTGATTATTTACTTACAGAATGTTAGTCCAACATAATTATTTAGCCAAGCTCTATATCAAGAAACAATCAAGCTTCAACATATTGTCGAGCTTCAAGACTTTGATCAAGCCAAGCTCATAATGCTTCTAGTAAGATTTTAGAATATATGTTATGATCCAGTCCAAGCCCCAATTCGTCATAGTTCAGGTCAATAGATCGCCAATTCCAGACCTCTTAATTTAATCGGCATCTAAAGTGATCCTAGATAAATAAGATAAGTACTCTTTAGTGTCTATTTTGACTCCTTGTCTTTTAGACTCGGTCAAAGTGGGGGTTAATCGTAAACACCAAAAAATGTCATCCCTATCTTTTTACTTATTCTATTTATTTTTGTTAGCCGATGATGAAATCCCGGTCTCGTCTCGTAAACTCATATCATAATCGGACTAAAACACCATGACGAAGCCAGTAGCCTACAAAAATCATTCAAGCATCACAAAAATAGCCCATTTCATTTTTATAGGATTTGATGACCCGCAAACCACTTCTTCGACCGACCCAAAACAAGTTTGGACTCCCAAACTAGGATCTGAATTGGAGTCACTTTCCCAAGCTGCTCAAACAAAGTGTTTTATCATTTTTAACGAAGAAACGCGACATGCGCTTCGAACGTTCGCACGATAGCGTTTTCCACTCGGATCCGGTCCGCAGATACCTTGAAACCGTGTCAATTTAACTAAGGAGAATATCCAAACTAGGATCCGAATTGGAGTCTCTATCCTTTTTACGGTGATTTCGAGTCCGGTGTAATCAAAACCTTATGGTCGGAGGCAATTTTAAGGTTTCTTGAAACCCTAAAAATTGGTATAAATATGGGGTCTTCCTATAATACCCCGCTCTCGCCGATGGAGAATCACATCGCCGAGATTCCCCAAAATGAACCCTTAAGGCTAATTATGACTCCCGGGCTGTTTACTATCCTCTACATAAAATAATAGAGGTGATTTTCTATTCTTCTTGAAAGTTTTCCGAAAAATATGGCAATTTCCCCTAGGCTTAAAGCTATAAACTCATACAAAACCACAACAAAACTTAATGAACCACACGCTCGGAGTATTCAACACCCAACTCTATAGCCACATGCTGGAGTACAACCAATATGCAGTAAAACTCAAAACGGTTTTTGGTCTACGACACGGCTATCATAGCTACATGAACTTATTTATGCATATGCAAAGATCAATTAAGTCAAGTACATCAAGGAAAACCATATAGGGGTTTGACAGAAATCTTTTGATATGCTTAGTGCGTACCCAGAGAGGGAAGAGATATATAGGGTGAGAAAACCACAAGCTTAATGAGTAATCTTATCCGAAACTCACACCATTTGCACATTATACATATATACCATCAACAGACATATTAGTAGTTTAATAACATATCCCGTCAACCACTTCCTAACTGCCATCCCTCTTTTCCCTAATTTAATTACAACACACGAGGTGCTTTGCATATTTCTCAATTAACTATTTCTCACATTTCAAAACAACTTAATTGATGAATCGAACCAAACCAAAACAAAGGGTAAAACTTTGTATTCAAACTCACATGTTTACCCAATTTAAATCGAAACCCTTGCGCAACAAGGTTATGCATTCATAAACAATCCTTCAAAAAATTAAGCATCTTTCTAGGGCATTAGACTTGAAGTAGCACAAGATAGTTTTAGGGTGATATGTGAACCCATGACTCGGGCTCTTGCGACCTAGTTCTAGTGAAACTCGTGAAAGGCTTTGCTCTCCTCTTTAGGAAAGAATCAACCTTAGTCCGCAAGGACCCTGTGGTCTTATACGGACGACCACGTCCTTCCACTATGCTGAACAATCCTTAGCCCAAAATCCGTTCAAACAAATGTGAACACATTCATTCATCAAATTTTGTTTAAATCGTAATCTCAAATTAGCTTAACACAATAGAAGACATAACACAATTTGCCACCCTTCAAAACTTAGTTTCACTTTTTGAAACACATTTTTAAGTTTAGAAGTACCCTCATATTTTTTGAAAATTCATTATAAAAATGTATTAGCTTATACTTTGAAGAAGCAAAAAGTTTCAAGCATTCACAAGACATTTTTCACAATAACCACCATCTTAGAACTATAATTCCATTTTGATAAACTAAATAAATCTTTAATCTAAATAGCTATTGGTGGAACCTAGAAAGTGTTGTCCCTTATCTCTTTAATTCTGTATTTTATTTTGTTGGGCCCAATAATGAAATCTCGAGTCCTATTTGAGGATTTGGGTCTCGGATCGTGTTTGTTTGGTGCGACGGAAGCGGGTAAACCACAAAGAACCACATAAATAGACTTTTGCCTAAAATAGTCCACACAGGACTAGGAGCTTTTCCCTCAAAACAACGTCGTGGTCGGCTCCGGGCATCCCACATTTTTAAGTGAAACACTGCGTTTTGGTTGGAGACTCCCTTGGAAGCACGCTAAGGCACAAAACCTTAGGTATTCCCGGTTCGCCGATGCTAGCCATCCCGAATTTACCTGGTGCTATCCGGTTTTATCTCTTCTTTATCTAGTTTAATCTCGGGATATCCGGACTGGTGTTTTCTCGCTGCTTGGACAACTGGCCGAGAGCAACCTTAGGTCATTTGTGACCTAGGTCTCTCCCTATAAATAGAGAGCCTTGGCTGTCATTCCCATATGGCTTTCTCCTATGCGTAATGTTGCGTAAAGCTAATCGAATACACATCCATTAACGTTACTTTGTCGAAATTAATCTCATCATTCCTCTTTTCTACTTATCGTTGTTGAATCTGTGGTAAGAGCTAAAGAATATTCATTTATTCTACTATGTGGGCATTTATTCAACTGATCTTTCCTAATCGTTACACACTCACCTTTCCCACAACTCACAAAAACAAGCCCTTTACTTGGATTCGTCGTTGTCTCATCAAGAGATCTAGTCTAGAGATCCAGATTAGCAGGTGGGACATCCCGAGGGCAATCGTTCAGCCTTTGAATGGTTATTTAATTATGCCTTTTTATCACTTTCTGTATTGTGGATCAAAGAGATGTAATCACATTTTAATTTATCCCCGCCCGATGTAATATTTTAGTTTTCTCGCTTTTCTTTTCCGTTTTCTTTATTGCTTTCTTTATCGCTTTCTTTAATTATGTTTGGTTGCTTTAATTTCTCTTAGCATGTTGTTATGTGCTTGTGTTTATGACCTCCTCAGCCATCGCATCTCGCCGGCGCCGGCCACCACTAGGTGTAGGCCGCCACCTGCATCGAGTGGTCGAGTAGACTAGGTTTCAGCCTAGACCGGTGTTTTCACACCAATCTAGCCCTAAAGCCTCAAGTGGAACCTTAGCTTTATTTATTTTTTTAGTTAAGAAATAATATCCCGAGAATTCTTAAAACAATTGTTAAAATAAAATAATTAATGAAACTGTCATTCAAACTTTGCCTAATTTGCTTTATATTAGATTTAATAAAATTCGAAAATCTTAATAAACGGTTCATCCCCATTTTCTAAATCCATCTTCAAAACCCTAAATCATTCGTTAAAGCTTTCTAAAACCCTACGCCAAACCATTTGTGGGGAAGCTTGGTGTGGTCCGGTTCCGGTTGTGGTTCATACAGATGGCAACCACTAGGGATATAATTTTTTTATTAAGAGGGCGAAACTTGAAAACTTGGGTAGTGTATTTTAATAATGTTCCTACATTAGACATTTTGCATCTAGCAACCTTTGAACATAGTTTAAATATTGTTTTTGGACCCCTAGGAAAAAATTATTTTACCCCTTGTTTAACCTTTCTAGAATGAGGCTCCCACTGGATCCTAGGAGGGCCCAACTAGGTTTGATTGCCCAAGGAAGCAGTGCCTCTTCCCTCGTAGCATGCGCTCTTGGGTCAAACTATTTGGTTCACCGAGAGGCACTAAGGATTCTGGCCTTTTCTCCTGTCGTGCCCAACACGGAGGACTAAATGAGTCACCATGTATACTACCTTATCTAAACCTCTTTGGCCATAGAACTTTTTAACTATTAGGTGGTCCCTTAACTTCATTTACATGCTTGAATGAGTGTGTTTGTTTTATATTTAATCTTCTATTTGTAAGCATTTAGGAATAGGTGAGGAGAGATGGTTAGCCCTTACATGGGTGTAAATAAAATACTTTAATAAATTCCTTAGAGTCATTCCATTACGTGCACTTAGCCAAATGTCAAAATACGTTTCTTATACTAGGGTTAGTCTATTGTCCGCACTTTTGAGTCACACTAAAATCCTCCTGAAGCGGTCTAAGTAGTCATCACTAGTCAATCCAAGAGAGTCTTACCAAAGTTCCCTCAATCTTTAGGTCGGTTTTGACCTCATATTCTCATTTTCATTTCCGTTTCTCATTTTACATTAGCCAAAACAAATCCATCTCAAATTAGGTGAGTTTATTTTACATTTTGCATTAGCCAAAACAAATTCATCTCAAATTAGGTGAGTTCATTTTATATTTTGCATTAGCCAAAACAAATTCATCTCGGATTAGGTGAGTTCATTTTTTTATTCACATATAGCTAAAGTAAAATCATTCTAAGATTACCAAAAAAAAAAAAAAATGCACTCGTCATCCAATCAGGATAGAAGCATCTTTCTATTAAGGACAAAATCATTCATAGTGCATTAGCCAAATCATAGAATCATCCCAACCTAAGTCATATAACACCACATGCACTTCATTTTTCGTTGCATTTATTATGTGCATCCAAATAAAAGCATTCTTAGTCTATTCGGGTCTTGCGCTTAAGTCCCTTCCTCCCAAAAGTTCTCTTCTCTCACATGGTCCTAAACCTTATCCTTTGGGCTGCAGAATAGGGAAGTCTATAGCAATTGTGTATCGTCAAAATCCGAGCTCTAAAAGATTAGAATAACTCACCAAAGACTCGGGCACATCTTCTTTTCTTTCTACTCCATGGTCTACACCGGTGCGACAAGCTTCGGTGCACACCACACTAGTTTAGTCTATTCCTCGTCATAAGACAAGTATCTAGAAAGAATTCTCTTCCAATGGATTTAAACCCAAAGCAGTCTCTTAACCTCAACTTACTTAATGAGCACATAACAAGGGTTGAAACTCGGATGAATGATCAAGAGGAGAAGATATCATTTATATCAAGGGATCTTAAGATCATTTTAAAGGCTATTGAGGACGAGTGAGAGATATGAAGAAGCGAGAAAAGGAGAAAAATTAGGTCCTCCACCTCCACCTAGCTTATCTCCTCCAAACAGTCCCAAACGTGAATCCCCTAAACATGAATCCAAACCTCGGCCTCATCCATGTGTAGATCGGATATTAAGGGAGTCATCCATGTTCGATAATCATTATTTTGATCATAAGGGATTCACTTCAATTCCTAAGGGTAAACTACCTCCAAAGTTTACCATGCTAGACATTAAGTTCAAAGGTTCCAAGAATCCCCACCATGACGTTCGCAACTTCTTAGGAGCGAGTGACTCTTAAGAACATTCCGGAAGATACTTAACATATCAACTTCGCATAGACTTTTGATGTTGATGTAATAAAGTGATATGTGGTCGACCCATGCAAGGTTGCCAAGCTGGACCGATCTGTGGAAGAAGTTCCCACATCAATACTCCTACAACACCGATTTGTCGAGTAACTCTTGGAGACTCGAAATTAATCAAAGGAGGTGAGAAAGAGAGTTTTACTGGACTTCCTCACCGGATGGAGAGAAAGGCTGCCCACATGGTAGACCAACCCTCCGAGAAGGACCAAGTCAAGATCATCATGAAAAACCTCCAACCTAATTATAATCAACATCTCAAATTCTTAAAAAACCTCCAACCTAATTGTAATCAACATCTCATATTCTTACCTATGATGAACCTCTCAACCCAAAGAGTTGCTGGCTTGCTAATAGAAGAGGAGCTATCCACCGCGCCCACAAATGTCACGATGGGGTATAAAGGTAATTATCACTCCAAAGATAAAAATTAAAAATTAAAAAAACCTCCAATATAGGCAATACTAGCGAGGGTGCGAGATGTCACTGCTCTCAATAGATATATTGACTACACTCCTATTGATACTACTTACACTAAAGCCCTTGATCGTCTATTAGAAAAGCGAAAGATAGAATTGCCACCTATCGGAGCGAGATCGAAAGCTGCGAGCGATCGAAAAACTAGGATGCGAGAAAATTTTGCAAATACCATCGTGCATGAGACATGACACCAAATAGTGTTGGACATTCAAGAACAAACTAGAAAGCATGTTTCGAAATGGCCAACTCCCTTTACCCAAGGTTGCTTAAAACCAACTAATACCAAAAATCCTTTTAGTAGTACGTTGGCTATTTTCACTAAACCCACTCCGAGTCAATGGGACCCGTCTAACTTTATTCAAGATGTCGATGAGTCCAAACCACTTCCTAACTTTCCTCCTTTAGATCCGTAAGTCCATGGCCCGTGGGTAAGTGATGAAGAAGATGTCTACGAAATAAAGAGTAACGGTAATGATGATAACTTTTAGTGCACACTACCCTTAGAAGAAGAAAACTTTTGGGGAGAACCTAAAGGTCCAATGATCCAATTCCTTACTAGATCTAGACGACACAATGCACCTTTAGATCCACAACAGCACTCAGGAAGCCCCAAAAGAGCCCGACACTACTAAAGAAGAAGACCCAATCCTTAAACATCTTCGTAAATTAAAGGTTGATATCTCAATCTGGCAAATAATATCCGCTTCTCGGAAACATAGGCAGGCTTTGATTAACACACATAGTAAGATCGAGGTCTCTCCTAAAACCACGCTCGAGGAAGTAGTAGGATTGGTTAGCGAGTAAGGATGAAACTATTACCTTTGATCAAAAGGATCTCCAGGGATAAGGCATTGCACACAACAATGCCCTCTACTTAACTATAACTTGCATTAATAAGTTTGTTTCCTTAACTTTGGTACATAATGGATCAACGAGTGAATGTCCGTCCCTAGAAAACCATCAAAAGGATAGGAATTAGAGAGCAACACTCTCTAAACAAATTGTCCACCTTTGAGCCTACGATAATTCTAAGAGAATAGTTTTGGGAACAATAACCTTTCTAACTAATACAGGGCCAGTAGAAAGGAACATCAATTCCAAGTCCTAGATATCCCTACTATCTTCAATTTACACCTAGGATGCCCTTGGTTGCATGATCATTAAGAAACGCCCTCTACACTATATCGGAAAGTTCAAATGATCAACAAAGGTCAAGTTGTAACTCGTTAAGGTGGATAAGCTCTATGCTACTATCACCTCCAAAGAGTCTCGTGGCTGAGATTGAGTACGCTACCAACAACGAGGAACTCTACAGATGAAGCACCTTTAAACTTAAATCCTTATGGTAACCCTAGCGTCTATTTAACGGTTAGGAAGAAGGGGTACTTTTTCAGGTCTTGCTATAGGCCGCATGGCATACCACCATATCTTTCCACCCCTTGAAGCCACTAGCAACTACAACTTTGGGCTAGGTTATCAATCTATTGCCAAGGAAATAGCCCAAGCCAAGTGGGAAGTTCAGGCTAAGAGGACTACACCTCACACAGTATGCTCGTGTCAGCCCTTTCCTCATACTCCGAATGGACCATTCATAAAAGAAGGAGATGATTTTCCTTATTAGGGCTTTCCTGAGCCCTACTATATTAAGGAAAAGGGCATCCTAGTACCTAGTTTAGAGATTTTCATTGACTACTATATACTAGAGAAGGAGGCACCCTACTTGAGTCTAGTACAATCACGAGATTCTATTATTTCTAGTACCTGGTTTAGAGGTTTTCAGTGATAGTTCACACCAGACTGGACCAATCTTGTTGGGGATAATCTTTTCGATCTTCTTTTCGAATAAGAGAAGAACTTAGAGGGGAATTCAGTCTCGGTACAATCACAAGCCATGTCGCACCCGTAATTCGATTCGTCCAAGTTCATCACCGACATCGTTAATGAAGGCTCCAAGCATATCACTTGGATTGATGCCGAAGAGGGACAAGAATTCACCATCGACTTAGGAGCGCATCCCTTTTCTAAGTCTAGTACTAGGGCTCCTTCCTTTGTTATTTCTAATTTTATTATTCCCGATTCTATATCTTCGGTTTCTAAGTCCGATGTACTTATTTCTTCTTTTAATAAAGTGAATCTTTCCTCTTACTCTTTACCTCCTCTTGCTTTCAATTGTTTTGCCTCTAATAATGAACAAGAAATCCCTAAGGAATTAATAAAAGTTATGGAAGATTATGAAAATTGCTCAACAATAATAGAGGAAACAATAATAATTAATCGAGGATCAGTAGATTAACTTTAGGAGGTGAAGATTGGGAAAACGTTGGATGTAAAAGAGCAAAAGAAATTCACTTTGCTACTTATATAGTTCACGGATGTCCTTGCATGGTCTTACAAAGACATACCGGGATAGATCTAAGTATAATGGAATATAAAATTCCACTTTACGAAGACGCTAAGCCTATTAAGCAGAAATTAAGAAGGCCTAAATGGGCTTTGAAGATTAAGAACGGCAGTTCACTATCCTTAGTGGGTAGCAAATATAGTACCGGCTCCCAAGGACGGCGGGGTCCACTTGTGCGTCGATTTCGGAGATTTGAATAAAGTGAGCCCTAAGGATGCTTTCCCGCTGCCTCGTATCGAGATCATGGCAGATAACACATCAGGTCATGCCTTACTTTCATTTATGGATGGCTACGCTAGGTACAATCAGTGAAGATGGTCGAAGAAGACATGGAAAGATGACCTTCAAGCACTCAATAGGGGACAAATTATTACATGGTGATGCCATGATCGAAAAAGAAGCTGAAGTTTATATGGATGACATGATCATAAAGTCCAAAGACAGGGCGAGGCAATAACTTAGACTAAGAAAATTCTTCCCGAGACTTAGAAAGTACAACATGTGCCTTGACCCTCAAAAGTGTGCGTTCGGGGTAACCTTAGGCATACTGTTAGGCTACATTGTCATTCTTAGAGGAATTGAAGCTTATTCATCCAAGATCAAACCTACTTAGGAGATTTCGATGTCAAATACGAGAGAAAGAAATATGAAGTTTCCTAAGGCGTTTACAGTACATCGATCGTTTCATATCAAAACCGACTATGGTTTGTGAACCTATTTTCAAGAAGTTGAAAAAGCCATTTGGGATGTTGTGTGCCAACAAGCATTCGAGAAGGTTAAATAATTCCTAGCTGACCCTCCGAGTGCTAGTTTCACCCTAACTAGGAAAGCCTTTATTTCTTTACATCACCACAATAGAGACAATTATGGGTGCCATGCTAGCTCAACGAGATGGGAAGAAAGAATGCACGATTTAATATATAAGTATATACTTGTTAGCCCATACGGTACATGTGGTAGCACCAATAGATCCTATTAAGTATATACTTGAGCAATCAACCATCTGCAGCAAGAGAGTAAGATGGACTATCATGCTATCGGAATTCAAACTCAAGTATGTCCTTCAAAAAGCAAGTAAAAGGAAGGGTAGTGTTAGAATTCCTAGCTAATCTTCCTATAACCGAATCGTAACCCGAACATTTTTACTTTCTAGATGGAAATATATCACAACTTGAGGTGGACGTTTGGACAATGTACTTCGACGATGCTTCCAATCAAAAGGGCTTTGGAGTAGGGATTCTACTAGTCTCACCGAGAGGAGCACATACTCCCATTTCGGTCAAGTTAGACTTCGAGGTCACCAACAATTGCCGCAGAATAGGAAGCATGCATTATGGAACTTGAAGCTGCTATAAAGATCGAGGTTAAGAACATTAAGGTTTTCTATTGCTCCAATCGATCATTTATCGGAGTTCTCAAAAATGGAAGGTACGTAGTGAAGCCTTGACATCCTACCGGGCACATCCGATAGAGTTATCAAAACACTTCGAGAACATTTCTTTCACCTACCTTTCTAGGGATGACAACCAATTCGCAGATGCATTAGCTAAATTAGCATCCATGATTAACATCCCTAACGAAATTCATTCCATGCCCGTTCACATAGAGTGATAGAGTCGGCCGAGTGCATGTGTGTACATTATAGGTGTCTAATACTAACCACACTAGTTGTTATCATGACATTTATCAATATTTGGATAAGCAAGAGTATCCGTTGGACTCCACGCCTAGAGCCCAATGAGCCATTAGGATGTTGACTGCCCAATTCTTTATCAATCAAAGGCAATTGTATAAGAAAACCAACACTCGGGATTAGCGTACTTTGTGTCAACCAACATAAAGCAAAGCGCATCATGGATGAGATTCATGGTGGAGTGTGTGAGCCTCACATGAATGGTATGATGTTGGTTCGGAAGATTCAGAGACTTGGTTATTACTAGTCAACCATGGCGGCTAACTACCATGAGTTTGTTAGAAAGTGTCATAAATGTCGGGTGTATGCAAACTTACAGGACCAACCACCTTCATTTCTCACAACATTAGCATCCCCTTGGCCATTCTCGGTTTACTGGAATAGACATTATTGATAAAGTGACTCCTAAAGGAACGGGCGATCGCGAATTTGTGCTCGTAGCAATTGACTACTTCACCAAGTGGGTAGAGGCATCGTCTTATACAACCTTGACATCCACATAGGTAAGTTCATTACCCGTAATATTATTTGTTGTTACAAGGTGCCTCACAAGCTAATTAGTGACCATGGTAGTCATTTCAAGAAGGAAGTAGCAGATTTGTTAGACAAGTACAAAATTAAGCACCATAAGTCGTCTCCTTATCGTCCTCGGACCAATGGAGTAGTCGAGTCCGCTAATAAGAACATTCGTAGAATAGTGGAGAAGATGGCTGTCAACTATAAAGATTGGTCCGATAAATTACCTTTTGCTATATGGGGCTATCGAACATCCATTAGAACCTCTACGGGAGCGATACCTCACTCCCTAATTTATGGCATGGGAGCAGTCCTTCCAATAGAGATTACCATTCCTTCATTGAGAATCATTACTGAAAGTCGATTCTAGAAGTAAAGTGGGCTAAAGCACGCTACAAAGAGCTAGTGTTCGCTGGACGAAAGGTGCCTCAATGCCTTGCATAATGTCCAAATATACCAGGCACATATATTAAAGGCATTCAATGGAAGAGTGAAGCCTCGAAACCTAAAAATTGGAGATTTGGTCCTCAAAGAGATTAGAGCACCAATTCATGATCCATGAGGCAAATTTAAGCCTGATTGGCAAGGCCCATTTGTGCTTAGTCGGCTATTGCTAGGTGGAGCAACAAAACTAACTGATTTAGATGGTGAAGAAATATTTCAATACACAAACCTGAATCAATTTAAAAATATTACTTGTAGCACGACTCTAGACGTCGGGCCGGGCCTAGCCCAACTAGGCTATGCTCTGGCTGGCGCCGGCCAACACCCGGACAATGGTGGGATGGTCGGGCCGAGTATCGCTCTTTATATCTAAATTTGTAATTCATCTTACTCGTCCAACTAGACAGTTCCTTCATTCATTTGTTGGATAGCCCAATTAGGTGGTCCGTATATGTATTTTACTCGTATTATTTATTAAGGGCGGTCCAATTTATTTTACATCTAGGTGAGCAATAAAAACATAAAATATAAAAGTATAGCATAATACTTACTTTTATTAATAAAAGATTTTAGCCAAAAAAAATTTTAATTAGCAATTAGTAGGGAAGATTATATTAATTATCTTTAACATTTTTTTGCTATTATAATGAATAATTTCAGTCAAAATTATTACCTATGTCATGTTTATTGAGTATATTTATTCAAGGTTTTATTATTTATTTTATAAAATTTTGAGTGAATGTCAAGGAATCAGGTATAAACTCCATCTCTTATAAGTTTTGATTACAAGTCATTCTAAGTGATATCGAAACTTTTCCGAGTGATACGTAACCTTTTCGAGTGTTACGTAAACTACTACGTAAGTTTTCATTTGTTTCGAGTTACTCGGAAAGCATACTCTTGCTCATCTTTTCACATCCGTAGTTCCGAGTCACTCACACAACACTAATAGATATCACATGTTCAAACACTCACTCTAATACGCTTAAACATAGGTCCGACTTCATATTCCAAGTTCGGGTGAATTATAGCTTCGGTTAATCTCTTCTAGTCAACTTGTTTTGTTTGAACCTTATCTGTTTAGATCAAGCATTCTTTCTCTGATATTCAATATCTAACTTGATCTTTCTCCAAACAGACTCGAGATGGAATTTGACTATAATGAATATTAGACTCGGAAAATTCCATTCCTTTCCCACTCGGATAATTATGCACTTAATTATCTTAATTAAATTATTATCTCGTGTCTAATCTTGGACCAAAGTATTTTGTACTTTGAGAACCAAAATTTAATTTACTTTTGTAGGTTATTTAAATGAGGTTAACCTACTTTTGAACTACAAAAGTAACCGGCTTTAAGATGTCAAATCACCAACGAGATAAGGCTTTTTCTACTTCGACCAAGGCCTAGAAACCGTGTCGTGGTTGTCCGTTTCCAAAACTTGAAATCTTCAAGGCTAAGCTCAACGGTGGTTTTCACCCTACTTTTCGGACACCACCAGTGGATTGGGACACCCTAAGGAGTCAAGAGCCGTTGCACAACGTTCACAACTCAACGGATCTTTTCCGAGTGGCTCGAAAAACCGTTACAATGGTCACGAGAGGATTTTTAATCGGAAGATAGTCACAACGGCTAATCTGCTTGGTCATCGATATATAAAAGCCAACTCTCAAGACTTGAAGATTGTTGGAACAATTGTCATTACACATACATAAGCAAAAGTCCTTGTATTCATATTCAATCTTCCACTTACAACTCCAATTCCGCACTTAACATCTTTCCGAGTTGTCGGTCACAACTTTCATTCTTACTTTCCGAGTAAGGTCCCTTGACTGAGCTGTAAGGGTTAACTCAGCTCAGTTGTCCCTAGCTGTAAAGGTTACCTCGGTTAGGAAGTACTAGATTAGATAAGGGAATTTCGAGTCTAGGAAAACCTTGTAAGGAATTGTCTAAGGGAGCAATTCTAGTTGAGTCTATCTACTGTATTTTGTGGATTCAAAATAGTGGATATGACTTGGTGCTTGGATTAGCACTGGTCGTGGTTTTCTCGCCCCGGGAGGGTTTTCACGTAATTTCGAGTTATCATTTTTCCGAGTCCAATCTAGACTTAGATTGCATCAAAGTCAGTTTTAGACTTTATTCTTCCATTTATTGCTTAAATTTCCTCATCACCCTATTCACCCCCTCTAGGGTGACTTACTCTCTCCAAGAGCAAATCTTCATACTTGACGGAGATGGATGCAAATGACAGTCCTATATCCTTCAAGTGTTGTATGATTCATAAATTTTGAGTACAACGAGGCTCTAGCTACTACGTACTCTACCTCAATTGTTGATAGAGCTACTAAGTTTTATTTCTTTGAGTGCCAGGAGATGAGTGATTGACCCAAAAATTGACATGCTCTTGATATACTCTTTTCTTTCAACCTTGTATCCAAGCATAGTCAGCATCCGAGTATCCACCGAGGGTCGAATTGAGTCTTTTGAATACCGGAGACCAAGTGTCCGAGTTCCTCCAAGATATCCGAAAATTCTCTTTCCTGCAGGTGAGATGTGATTCTTTTAGATTAGCTTAAAATCTTACACATAGACAGATACTAAACATAATAGCTAGTCTACTAGATGTAAGATAAAGTAGAAAACCAATCATACCTCTGTAGCATTTCCGGTCTATAGCTTTACCTTTTTCATCTAAGTCCAGTTTGATACTGCTACTTATTGGAGTTGTTGCATGTTTGACATCTTGTAGCTTGTACTTCTTGAGTAACTCCTTAGTGTATTTAGAGTGATAAACATAGATGCCATTTTTCTCTTGTTTGATTTGCGATCCAAGAAAGAAGTTAAGTTCTCTCATCATGCTCATTAGGAACTCTTGTCTCATTAACACAAAAACTCTTGACATAGAGTTTCATTAGTAGCTCCAAAAATTATATCATCAACATAGATCTAAATAATGAGAAAATCATTCCCCTAGGTTTTTGTGAAAAGAGTTTTGTCAATAAGACCTTTTTGGAAATCATTTTCAACCAAGAAGTTACTTAACCTTTCATACCAAGTTCGTGGAGCTTGTTCCAAAACCATACAAAGCTTTTTGCAATTTGAAAACATGATTAGGAAATTGAGATTTTTCAAATCTAGGGGGTTGCTTAACATAAAATTCTTCTTGGATATAACCATTGAAGAAAGCACAGCTAACATCCATTTGATATAATTTAATGTTCATGTTGGATGCAAAAGCTAAGAGAATTCCGATTGGCTCATTCCTAGCAATAGCTGCAAAGGCTTCCCCATAATCAATTCCCTCTTCTTGATTATATCCCTAAGCAAATAGTCTAGCTTTATTTCTTACTACTAAGCCTCCCTCATCCACCTTATTTTTTAATACCCATTTGGTTCCTATAACTGGGTGGTCAAAAGGTTGTTTGTTCGGAGTCCAGACTTAGTTTCTTTCAAATTATGAGAGTTCTTCTTGTGTGGCCTTTACCCATTCAGTTTCAAGTAGGCATTCTAGTACATTTTTAGGTTCAATTCATGATATGAATGCAAAATGCACATAAATTTTGCAAAGAAGAACAATTTCTTACCCCAGTATTGATGTCTAACATGATGTTCTCAGGTGGGTGACTAGATGAGTATTTGAAAGTTTTACCTGTCCTCCGGTTTACCAAATTTAATGCTTAAGTACTTTTTTCTTTGGTTGATTAAGCTTGTTGAGCCTTTTCTTATGCTTGTGCTTTAGTGTTATGAGCTTGTTCTTGAACCGGCTCACTCCGAGTTGGCTTAGTTCTCTTGTTGTTGATCATTCCGAGCTTAATTTCCACCAAGTCATCATCATCTCGATCGAGCTTGATGTCTAAGAAAGTGAATTCACTTATCTTGCCATTATCAACCTCATCAAAGATAACATGGAAGATAACATGGATGCTTTCTTCCACTTTGTTAGTTTTCTTGTTGAAAATTTGATAAGCTTTTCTATAAGATGAATAACCAGAAAAATACCTTTATCTAACCTTGCATCAAACTGAGTTAGATGATCCTAACTATTGTTATGCACAAAGCCTTTTTATCCGAATGGTTTAAAGTAGGAAATGTTACGTTTCTTCCCTTTGTATAGCTCATAGGGTGTTTTCTTCAAAGTGGGTTGAATGAGACATCCGTTGAGAGTGTAGTTTCGTTGTGTTCATTGCCTTAGCCGGAAATAGTAAGGTAGATCATTTTCAATCATCATGATCCTTCCAATTTCTTTAAGAGTTCTATTCTTTCTCTCCATTACTCCATTTTGTTGAGGAGTTCTGGGTGCTGAAAAGTTGTGGGAGATGTCATTCTTGTCACGTAAATATGCAAATTCCGAGTAGTCGAACTCCCTTCCATGGTCAATTCGGATTCTCTTAATCTAAGTCTCACACTCCACTTGTATTTTCCTGCAGATCTTAGCGTACTCTTTGAAGGTTTCATTCTTGTTCTTTAAACAACTAACCCATGTAAATCGTGAGTAATCATCAACAATAACTAGTACATATGATTTACCTCATAAGCTTTTAATAGAAATTTCACCACACAAATGTGGAAGCTGTTTTGAGTGGCTTAAATAATTATCCAACTTGCTTTCCTTTTGTGCATGCATCACAAATTTTATCTTTCTTAAATGAGCAGTTAAGCAATCCTCTAACTAACCCATGAGGTGCAAGTTTCTTTATTGTATGCATACTGATATGACCTAATCTACAATGCCATGTCCATGAATCATCATTTACTAAAGCTTTTAGATATGATAAATCTTGATTAGAATTAGAAAGAGGAATAGTATAGGTGTTATCCGACCTCGGACCAAAGAACTTTGTCTCTTTGGTAGCTGCATAAAAATGAAGCAGTTGGTCCGAGTGAACCATACCTCTTGACCTTTGTCACACAGTTGAGAGATACTCGGAAGATTATACTTGAGAGCTACTTGACAAGATACACCGAGCTAACCGAATTGTCTCCTTGACCAATTCTACCAATACCAATGATCTTGCCTTTGCTATTATCTCCAAATGTGACTTTTCCTCCTTTCATATCTTCAAGTTATAAGAAGAATCTTGAATCCCCGGACATGTGGTGTGAACATCCATAATCTAAGTACCAGTGACCATTTTTTTTCTAAGTCAACCGCAAAAGAGAAACAAACTAACCCTTCTCACTTCCTCTTACAAACCCAATAACTGTTTTTACTATGGTCATTTTCTCGAGAAAGAGCACTTTTAGAAACCCAAATTTGAATACTTTTAGGTTTGGTATGATTCTAAGTCTTCTTTCTTGAGAACCGACTCTATGTCTCTTTCTTTTGAAATCCTCTCTTTTGTAAACTGGTTGAGAAGACATTTTCATAAAAGCTGGTATGGGCTCACTCCCTAATTCTTTAAATGAATGTGACCATGCTCATCCTTCCCAAACTTAATCATTTTGGTCAGTTTTGAAAAGATTTTTGTAGAAATTATCTTCATGTTCAGCATCGTAACCAAATACTTCTTTTCAAAATGAGACACACTAAGAACCAAGTAGTAAATCAAGGTTTTTCTAGCCTTGAGTAAGCTTTAAATCCAACTTTTGAGACTTAGTGAGCTTTTGTTTCAATTGCTCATTCCATGTTCCGAGGCAATCGGACAAGTGTCATTATCTTGAGTACAAGTCTCAAGTACCTTCAGGTTTAGTCTCGCTTTTTCTAAATCATTTTTCAAAGAATTGTTCTCAAGACCGAGAGACTTTAATTTCTCTTGAAATTCGAAGAATCGAATTGGACTTCTCCTCCAAAGTAAAAATGTATTTGGCTAGATCATGCTTGGAGAATTTGAGGAAGTAGTTGATTACCTCTTGAGGATCTATTTCCTCAGTATCTAATGCTTCACTTTCTAACTCGGATCTAGCCTCCGAGTTTGACAGAGCCATGAGACACTTTGTGTCATTATCTTTCTCTCGATTCATCATCACTCCGGTGGCTACCACAACCTTTTTCTTCTTTCTGTCCTTTCTCCTTTTTGGACAATCCTTGACTATGTGCTCTTTGCTACCACACTCAAAGCAACCAGAGTTCTTAGTTAAAGTTAAATTTAAATAAGATGATAATTTACCGTTTATGTCCTTCTTGTAGAACTCTTGCTTAGGCTTCTTCCGCCACCTTTTGTATTTCATTATTTTCTTGAATCCTCGGGCTAGAAGTTCCATGGGGTCTTTTTGGAATCGGAGGAGCTCATACTAGGACCAGGTTCTTCCGAGGCTTTAAGAGCAATGTTTCTTTTGGTGCTGACCTTAGATTCTTCTTCCTCTAGATGCAACTCATGGGTGAGTAGTTTCCCAATGAGTTCATCTAGCTTCAATTGAGTAAGGTCCTCGACTTCTCAATAGTAGTTACCTTGGGACTCCATCTTCTCTTTTTAGACTCCTCACAATCTTTTTACAATCTCTTCATGAGATGTCTTCCTTCTAAGAGACTTGAGATTGTTAACAATCTCAGGCAAGTGGATGTATATCTAAGTTATGTTCTCATCAGCCTCCATCTTAAACATCTCATACTTGTGGGGATACCGACTTATCTTTGCTTCACTTGATTGGTACTTTCATAAGTAGTAACCAAGTGTGTTCCAGACTTCCTTGGCAGTATCACAAGCGGATACTCTATTGTATTCTACTCGAGTCAATAGCCCACATCAAGTGTGTTCATTGCCTTGAAGTTCTTTCTATACTTCTCATTCTCCTCAACAGTGAATACTAACTTCACCTTGGCTACTGTATGAGTGCCATCTGTCTTGGTAGGAATATAATTGCCATTGTAGTTCCAGCACATCTCCATTAGAGTCCTGGATGAAGCACTCCATGATCTTCTTCCAAGTGAGCGAAGTTTGATCCCTTAAACTTAGGTGGTCTCGGTGAAAGATCTTCCTTCATTGAACTCTCCATAGTTAAGAACCATATGATCTTTAAATCTTTGATTTTTAGATCCTTTGAGAAGGCTAGGATGTGATACCAATTGAAGGTTTGCTCTTGAGAGTCTGAATCACTCTAAAAGGGGTCAATAGGGTGAGAAGAAAATTTTGTGGAATAAAAGATTTTTGCAAAGATTAATCTCAAAAAGAGGTTCCGAGTCTAGAATGAACTCATAAAGTAATAACACAAAAATATGTGGAAAACCTCCCGAGGCGGAAAACCACGAACAGTGTCAATCCGGATACCAAGTCAAATCCACTATTTTGAATCTACAAAATACAAGGACTTACTCTTACAAAATTTCTCCGTTAGACGATTCAATACAAATTTTCCTAGACATAGATATTCCCTTATTTACCCTACTACTTCCTAACCGAGTTACCCTTTACAGTTAGGGACAATTGAGATGAGTTAACCCTTACAACTCAATCAAGGGATATTATAGAGAAATGAAGTAAAAATAAGACTGATTACAAGATTTCTTCTATTCAACTCGAAGTTGAGAAAAACTTAAGTAAAGACTTGAAAACTAGAAAAGATTGAGAGTATAAGATTAGAGTTCGGTTCCAAGCAATCTCTTCAGTCTTGTAGGATGGCTTTTATTTATAATTAGGAGGGCAGATAGCTGTTGTGACTAATTCTGGACTAGGAAGCTTCACTAGCCATTGTAATGGATAGTTTGAGTACCTTATAAAAAGAACCGTTGTAGATATGAATGTTGTGCTTCGGTCCTTGACTCAAAAGGTGGTCCAATCCACTAGTTGTGACTGAAATCTGGGATGGAAACAACTGTTAGACTCAAAGTTGAACTTTACCGGAAATGGAAACAAACAAACTTGGCATGGTGTCCGAGTCCGACCTAAAGCGATTACTTTTCTGTCTATTGGTATTTAACGATTAAAATGGGGTTGCTTTTGCTTTTTTAATAAGAGATTAAATCACTTTAATCATCCTACAAGAGAAAATCAAAATGGTACTCAAAGTATAAAAATACATTGGTCCAAGATTAGATAAGGATAAAAATTAATTCAAATAATTAAGCACTTAATTATCCTCAACTTAAATAAACGGAATTTTCTCGAGTCCAATATTTAATAATTCTAATTCCATTTTGTGTCTATATTTTAGATGAATGAAAACTTAAAATTGTATAGACACAATACATCAAGTTTGCCAAATAAATAATTTTAGTTAATAAATCGACTAAGAAAAATAAATTAACGCAAGTAATTCCTTTTCAAGCATTTGCAATAAGTTAGAGCTCAAAATAAGTTATGCATGTGAAATTATTTATGTAAGACAACCTGTCTAAGTTGCATCCGATTGGGTCGAAACCCGGAGATAAATGTTTTACTCGAGAGTTGGTTTCGAGTAGGTCGGGCAGATATGAAAACTTAAAGATGAGACTTGAATTGAAAACTATATATGAGAGAGTTATACCTAAGTTTTCACAAACAAAGCATGCTAAGAAAGCGGTAAATAAGCAAAAATGAAAGTGATAAAGAAAGTAATAAAGAAAACGAAAAGAAAGCAAAATGAAATTAAAAGTTACAAGTGGGCGGGAAGGAATTAAAAACGACTACATCTTTTGATCCATAATATGGAAAGCAATAAATAACATAAATAAATAAAAACCGTAGATAAGGTTGAAAGTAGATCCAATGCCCTCAAGTTATCCCACCCGCTGACCTTGGATCACGAACCGAATTCGACAACAGTAGTGGCGGTGGTAGTGAGCTCAAAAGGAGAACAAAGAAGGCTATTTGTGGAGTTTAAGGATTGGGAAAATGTGTAACGATATGGAAAAATAGAGATGGTAGAGTAGGAGAAAATGATAAAAGTATTATGAGCTTAGAGGTGTGTACTAGTTGAAAATTTAGGAGCCCCTAGCTAAAAATCTAGCAGCCACAAATGAGAAAAGTAGCCCTCTATTCATAGAAGAAAATTAGGTCAAAAAGAATAAACTAAATTGCAATTCAGCCAGTCCAAAGCAGCTTGAACTGGGCCCGGCTTGCCGGCAAAGATCACATTAGTGAACCGGATGAAATCCTACTAGACCAAAAAATCCTATGAGGGAAGGTGAGATACACGACGCCGGTTTTAAAACGACGTCGTCCGGACGTCGTGGTTTTCGTGCCTTGAGCCTAAACGCTCGTGTCTTGGCAGTTTGAGCCTAAAATCATGGTGCCAGTCTAAAATGGTATCATACACACATCTTAGGTTCTTTGCCTTGGTTGGTCACTAGGAACTAAACGTTGCGTCCTGGCAAATTAAGCTTGAAAACGCAGTGCCTGGTCTTGACAACGATGTACGGATGCTTGAGTTTTGTGTCACGCTTGAATGTCTGGAAGTGAAATGTTGCGTTTAATGCACAGTGTCTGGCTGAAACACGACGTCGGTTTGGGTTTCCTGGCTGGGAGCCTGAATCGGGCTTGGTTTGGCCGAAAAAGATGGGTTTGTGGGCCGACCAAAGCAAAAAACTGATTTTTGTGAAGCTAATGAGTTTTTTGTAGTTTACTAGCTTTCGTCACGCTGATCATATTCTTTGAACAAAGTCGTGATAGGAGTCCTGTTCGGCTTGTATGCCATATTTGGAGGAAGGATGCAATTTGTCCGTGAGCAATGTACGGGTGTTACTAGTAAGGTGTGGGATGTAATGGTGTGGTACGTGTTGATGTGGGACATATTGGTTTTGAACGTGCTGGTGTTGAAGTAGACTTCTTATTTCCTAACTGTTTCGTGCTAGGATTCCAAATTTAAATAGGATTCCCTAACTTGCATCCCCGAAGAGTAGGTGCTCAAGATTGGTTCGTGAAAAATTTTAGGGAGATAGGGCTTAAGTGCTTGATCCAAGAAGACAACGAACCCCTAAAGAAAAAAAATGATATGCTCTTTTATTTGGATGCACATGAAGAATGCAAATTGACTAAAATGAAATGGAACGATGCCAATGGAGTCCCTTAGATTCGGATGAATTTGATTTTGCGAAGTGAAAACAAAGAGTCTCCTAATTTGAGATGAATTTGATTTAGCTAAATGCAAATAAAATCCTATTTAAAGATGAATTTTAACTTTAGCTAGATGCAAACAAAGACTCACCTAATTTGAGATGAATTTTAATTTGGCTAAATGCGGACAAAGGCTCGCCTACTTTGAGATGAATTTGAATTTGTCTAATGTAAACAAAGAGTCTCCTAGTTGAGATGAAATTTAATTTGGCTAATGCAAACAAAGATTCACCTATTTTGAGATGAATTTAATTTTGGCTAATACAAACAAAGACTCTCCTATTTGACATGAATTTTAATTCGACTAAATGCAAATAAAAGACTCTCTAATAAAAGATGAATTCTAACTCGGCTAAATGCAAATAAAAGACTCTCCTAATTAAGGATGAATCTAGATTTTTGCTAAATGTGATAATAAACTCATCCTAAATTGAGACGAAAGAAAAAAGGATGGATAAAATGCAATTATGCCTAGGAAAATGCAAATAAGAAGACCATCGAAAAGACTAACTCAGTGCACAAAATGGGCTCATCGAAAAGCCCGACCCAATGGGAGGACAGAAAGTCGGCGTTGGTTAGGCCCGTTCTTTTTTGTTTTGGATTGAGATTAGAAGGAATTGGACTAACTCGAAAAATGCAATTAATGGACCAACCTTAAAAGAAAAGGCAAATTTGACTTTTGAATAAAATGCAAAAAATAGACAGACTCAAGAAGGTTTATTATTTTATTTTATTTTTGCACCCATAGAAGGATTATTTGGTGAACCTATCTAAACCGCTAAAAACTCAAGGAAGAGGGTTAAATTTTAAAAGCAACCACATACGTTCAAGCATGCAAATGAAGAAGGGTACAACCTAGACTATCAAAGTTTTATGGTCAAAAAAGGGATAATTCTAGGTCGGATACATGGTGGCTCATAATTTGAAATTTTAGTCCTCCATGGGGTGCACGACGAGACATGAATGACCAGTGTCTCTCGATTAAGAATCGAGAAAAAGTGTATTATGAGTGGAGAGTAACCATCTTCCCAGTCTTAAGCCTAGGTGGGCCCACCGAGTTCGTAGTTCGACCTCTCCGAAAATGTTCACTTAAGGGTGAAGCCTATGGTGGAAAATAAAAGCAGTTATATTTCAAGATGGCCTAAATGTAATATGCCTAATGCAAAACACAATAAGAAAACTCACAACTTAAATTTTCGAGTCTCACCTTCTTAATAAGTGATGTCCCCAACGGAGTCGCCACTGTGGGAACCAATGTCGGCTCTCTTATTTTTATTAAGATTATTTTGAAGGTCGATTTTTGAGAAGTTCATTTGGAAAGTGGGGTACTTATTAAGATTATTAATTTTTTAAATCTAATTAAACAAGTTAAGTAAAAAGAGCGATTGGCGATTTTTATTAATCATTTATATTTTAGAAATTGATTTTAGAGAAACCCCGGGAAGTTATTCCAAGGTTAGGGAAAAAAATTGATCACATGTTTCCGTAAAATCTCTCGGGCCAAATAGATAAATTTGGCTAGGTCGAGAGCTAAGTCCGACCACTAGCCGGCGCCGCCATCAACCAAGCACCAACCGTGAGTCCAAGCATTGGCCGAGGGATAAGATTGAGAAACAATCTCGGCCCTATAGCTTAGGGTGTCAAAATGAAACCCAAATTTAGCTATTTTTAACTTGAAATGCCGAGAACTAGATAGAGAGAAATGAAACAAAAAATAGGAGTCACCAATCAATTTTAAGAATAAAAACTAACAAAAATAAAGAAAATACTCTTCCAATCTTAATATGGGAAGAGTAAGCTTGAAAGAGGTTTTAAAAAGACTCCATAAACCAAGAATTTGGTGTTCGGAGGTGAAGGTACGAAATGAAAAGATAAACTCTCCATTCCGCCGATCAACGCAGACGAACTTTACTAGTTCAAGTTGAGTAAAAACGTGTTTATCAATCAAGCGGACAACATGCTAAGTACTAAAATGAAATCAAAGAAAGCATGCTAAGAAAACGGAGAATAAGCAAATATGAAAGCGATAAAGAAAGCAAGAAAGAAAGCGAAAAGAAGCGAAACAAAATTAAAAGTTACAATGGGATGGGAGGAATTAAAAGCAATTATATCTTTTTGATCCACAATATGGATAGCAATAAATAGCACAAATAAATAAAAAGCTGTAGAGAAGGTTGAAAGTGGACTTGGTGTCCTCGGGTTCTCTCACTCGCGATCTTGGATCGAAACCGAATTTGGCAAGCATAACGAGAGGGTAGAGAACTCAAAAGGAGGACAAAGAAGGTTGTTTGTGGAGTTTAAGGATTGGGGAAATGTGTAACGGTATGGTGAAATGGAAAGGGTAGAGAGTAGGAGAAAATGATATAAGTATTTTCAACTTAGGGGTGTTTGCTAGCTGAAAATTTGGGAGATCCTAACCGAAAATCTAGCAGCCACAAATAAGGAAAGTAGCCCTCTATTTATAGAAAAAAATTAGGCCAAAAAAACCTAAATTGCAATTCGATCGTCCAAAGCAATCGAACCGGGCCCGGTTCATCGGCAAGCATCATGGTAATGAACCGGATGAAATCCTACCGGACCAGTAAAATCCCATACGGGAAGGAGAGATACACAACACCAATTTCAAAACGATGTTGTACGGACGTCTTGGGTTCCGTGCCTCGGTTGGGCGTTGGGGACAAAACGGCTGCGTCATGGCGGCTTGAGCCTAGAAACGCAATGTCGGTATAAAATGATATCGTACACATGTCTTCGGTTTCGTGCCTTGGTTGGTCACTAGGAACAAAATGCTACGTCTTGGCAAATTAAGCCCGAAATCGCGGCCCGGTCTTGACGACGTTGTACAAACGCTTGAGTTCCGTGTCATGCTTGAATGTTGGGAGTGAAACAGCTGCGTTTAATGCGCGAGTCTAATCGAAGGGAGCCCGAACCGAGCTAGGTCCGGCTTCGGTTGGCCCATGCAAAAAGTTGATTTTTGTGGTGCTAATGGGTTTTTTGTGGTTTATCGGCTTCGATCATGCCGATCAAACTCCGACTATGATCTAAGTTCACAAACAGGATTGCAATTTCATCACCGGGTCAACAAATAAAATAAATAGAAAATGGACAACACTATCGTAAAAGGCTTTTTATACATATTTGATAGAGCTTCAATCAACACCTTTGTAGTCTTTTGATCCAAGGCGATGTTCATTGCCGGCGTCAATCTCACCGTCCCCAATGCTTATTGATCAAGGATATCCCAATCCTTTTGATCCGTTGTTTCTGGTTCCTCTCCCAAAAGGTTCATACAACTCCTTCTAGTATCCTTTATTTGTATTTTCCAAAATGTAAAATCCTTACCCTCGAAAGATCTTCACCTTTCCTTCTTCTATTGTTTGATGTGAAATCCTAACCAAACTCTCGCTCCGATACCAATTGAGTGACACTCACAAACAATAAATAAGAAACAACAAGAAAGATACTAGAATTTTTAAATGGAAAAACCCAAACACGGAAAAAAAAAAAAGACCATGAATAATGCGGTAGATTTTGGTAACTTTACAAAGGATTGCATTACACTAGCCATTCTTGCTGCTACATTCAACACTCGGAGGTTCTTAGCCAATAAATAGCAAAACCCTCGAATTAAACACAAGAAAAAAAGCAAAAACGGATAAAAACTTACCGTACCAAAAATTGCCTAGCACGGGCATGCCGGGGACTTGGCATAGTCTTACCACCTTGCATAGTCATGGTCATGCCATGCTTGTCCTTTTTCCTCTTTGTTGTCCCCTTTTTTCACTCTGGCTTGATTATGCCTTTGTTGCACGGTCGTGCCACCTCATACCTACAAATATCCCTAGCCCAAAACTCATTGGGCTCGACAACCCCAACACACCAATCTATTAGATTTCCTTCATCTTATTCTCGTGTTGTAAATCCTACTAATCCTTATCTCAAACAAGTTCAATTCAAATATAACACAATAGCCAAATTGTCACGAGTATATAGGGCTTCTATGGTGTACATCAACGACAATTTACACATTAGTATGGGCTTTTCTTTCATAATAGAAGAAGCTGGATGTTCAATATGTGTATATAGGAATCTAGAAGAAATTAGGGGGCAAAGAATAGAAGATATTGAGAGTTACATATTTTGTTTTACTTTAAGATGTTCAACATTGTAGTGGTTGGTTGGAAGTAAATAACATTGTAACATAAACGAACTTATAATCATGTTTCCGCTACCTTATTTAATTTTACGAGTATGCAATTAAAAAACTACATTGTAATTATGATTACCACAAACTATGGTGCATTACAAGGTCCATTGTGTTGCATTTCTATAGCACTACATCCAACCAAACTCCACATAAGACACTAGAAGTTTAGCTCAATTCTGAAAGCAAGTGAAATGAACCCGCCCAATGGAGAACTTGCTGATCTCAAGTTTACCCTTATCGTTGCATAAGACAACCACCCCCCCAAAAAAAAAAAAAAAAAAAAAAGCTGTTGAGAACCATGTGCTTTGTCCAATTTCATATAGAAGTTAAATATACCTCAATGTTTCCAAGTGAGAACACATTGCTTGATAGGTTGGAGACATCATTGCAGATTGCACATGCTGCTATTTGGCAGAAAACATCAAATAGGAAGATGAAAAGGTTATATATTACAGGAACTATTTACATCCATTAGTGGCTATCTGGATAAACTAAACTGAGGAAAGTTTGGTTTGTATCTCCTCAGAATGGAGACTGAAGGCACCAAAAAACATAGATAAATGAGAAAAAGATAAATAATGAATCGACTGTATGGAGCTTGATGGAATGAGCATGCCGACCAATATGCGCATTTCTCAACAGTTGCATACATAGTTACTGGGAAGAAAACACATCACAATTAGTCATCATTCTTCCTTTACATGTTGAGTTTCTTCACCAGCAGCATCCGCCTGCAAATTCACCCATCCTAGTTTAGGCATTGGAAACAATAGAGCATTCAAACAATGAAATGGGTGGGTGTTTAATAGTTAGCTGTTTGTCCTAAAATTGCAGAGGTGGGATAGTAATCAGTCAAACTTTCAAGAGCATTGCCTAGAGAAGGGGGGATTCACGGATGTAGCAAAAGATAACAGGTAAATAATGCACCCAAGTCTCTAGCCTGTAAATCTGGAATACAGGACGAGGAGCACTGTGAAAAGATCCAACTCCTAAGACGTTGAATTTCAAGCCCTTTCTTATAGAAGTAAATGGTTTGACACAAGACCACGAGTAGGTTATGGAGTACTAGCAGCGAAAAACTCCCACAGAGCATAAGCTTGCCCTATATAAAAATATATTCCCTTCAAAAGCGCCCATAACACAGCTGCTCTCCTGTTGGCGGCTGAGACTTTGAAACTCAACCTTCTTGTTTCTTGCAAAGGAATCCCCCCCTTTTTCTGTCAACACCAAACTTTTCAATGATGACCCTATCTATTAAAACAATATCAGGTGCAAAAGGCATGCGTCCAGAGTGTTGCCTAGAACATTTTACGTTACATCCAAGTAAAAATAATGACCGGAAATGATTCAAGCCCCAACACCAAAGCCCATACCAGCAAATACAATCGTTAATGGTTAGGGATATGACAGAGGATTTCTAAGTAGGTTCACAATTTATTGGTAGAGAGAGAAGCATAATCTGCCGCGAAGCCTTGTCCTTATACATATTGTGTCTATTTAGCACATGACAAGTTCAATGAGGCCTTACGTAGTCACTTTCGTCAAATGATGAAGCCAATGCCAAGTTGGATATTAAAGGCATGTCTTAGATTAGGGCTTCAGGTTTAAACAAAAGCAAAGTGTCTAGAAAGCCATTTGGTGATATTCTGCTATCGTATTGGGGGACTAGGAGTTGTGGGGTTATTGTATCATGGATTCATAATTTATGATAACCAGGAGATTAAAAAGATGTCATGCACTGCATACAAAGTTGTTGGCAAAAATGATGAAGTGACACTGAGAATCGTGAGCAACAGTTAGATTACTCTCAAAACTGCACACCAGCTTCACTTCATGCAGAGTCTAGTACTCGAGTATACATACTTATTGCCTATGTTACATGGACTCAAGACACCGGTGTCGGCTACAGTAAGGATCCAAGTGTCTGATTCGTCAAGTATAAAAACAAAAACTTTAGACATAGGAACAGAGACTTGTAGTTTACACACACACACACACACACACATAGACACATTGAAACTTAAACCAATTCATTAAAAATATGGCCTAGTGTTTTAAATTTTAAATTTTAAATGCAACAGCTGTACTGTTCACAAACCACTACTATTGGGGAATGAGAAAAATGTCAGCCACATGATGACCAACAGGCCCTAACCCCTTAGCTTTCCAAGCTCCAGCCCAATCAAAAGAAACAGAAACTGTTCAAAACTGTTGGGTGTGAGGTAGCCCACAGATTATCAATCATTAAGTGATAAAACATGAAGGCCTTTCAATTTCATCCTTAAAAATCCCTTGAAAACTAGCATTCAGCAGCCTCCGTCTCTCTCTCTCTCTCAACCAAAACGATCTCACTGGACTAGAGAAGACACCTTGGCATTCTACAATAAGGATAACTCAACATCTAGGATCAAGGATCAAATGATATTTGTAAGCAGTAGGTCAGTTTTCTATTATTTTTTTTGGAACTTTTAGGTTCTAATTCATCTGCTTCCTCTGTCCCGAATCCCCCATACTGTCTCATGAACCTGTATGCTGTGTCCGAATCCCTGTCAGGTACTGTCGACAAGGCTAAGACAGGGAAATATGCAGTCCTGATAATATAGCCCACGTATGAATGCCAAGTGCATGATGCATTTATTTGAGGCAAAAAGAAGAGTACATGTAACCTAGCCATTGAGTATTAATAATGAAGTACGCGCATGTCCAAAAGCTTAGAATAGCTGAGATAGGAATGTTATATCATACTAATGGCCATACTAGAGAAGACAAGAGTCAAGTACCATATCTCACCAATACGACACCACCCCTAAAATAAGAAAAAGGGGAAAAAGCATGAAGAAATAAGATTAGAATTGCTACAGAGCATTCACCACTAAAGTATAAGCAAGCCCAAAAGTTCGAGATATGAATGTTATAATGAAAATGTGGTCATGCAACAGATTACACAAGATACCATTAAGCAATATCCATCCCCCCCCAAAAAAAAAAAAAAAAGGAATAAGAATGAATTAGATTTGGCTACAGTAGGAGTTGCAACCATAAAAGAGATGTGGAAAATAAGGCCCGACTGTTAGGATAAGCGAAGGCAAGATACCCTGAGCTAGAAAGTCTTCAAGAATCATCACGAGGTAATAGTACGATACAAATGCAAGCTAGGAGTAATTTTTGGAATTGAAGAAATAAAAGAGACTTCAGCCAAGCTGGATTGTAAGGACGAGGCCCTCGGCTGAAATTTAGGAGCACAGGATTTTTAGATGACTGAATGAGGGGAAATATATCTAGCCATTTCCCTGTGACTTCATTGCCCGCCCTGCCCCCCCAACCCCCCATATTTCCCAGTGACTTCATTACTTTGTTTACCTCCTCATTACCCTTCATCAACCATCTCACTGATTGACAAATCAAACCAGTAGCATAAATTCCCCCATCACATTGCCACAACACCCAAACCAAAACATGGAACACACAACAGTTAACTGAAAGTATCTAGTGTTCCCTTTATATGCCTATTTGTAAAAGCTCTACATAGATCAAGATAAAAAGAAGAGACATAGAAAATCTATCTTCTTCATATGGAGAAATTCCTATACTCCACTGTCCCGCTTCTTCCTAAGCAGAAAACAAAGATTATTAAAGAATAGTCAACAATGTTGAATAATAGCTTAGTTTTACATGAGGAATTATTGGTCTACAATGCATTTAAGTACAGTTTAAAAACAACAAAAAAAGCAAAAAAAACAATAACTAGCAGAGACGATAAGGCCCTGTTTGATTCTAACAAAATATGAAAGAAAGAAAATTTGAAAGTAAAAAAAAATGAAAGGAAAACAAATACAAGAAAAATACATTTTTTTTCATTTGTTTGATCCTCAGGAAACATAAAAATGAAAAATTAATAGGAAAGTTTTTCTCTATCCTCCCTCATCCTTTTCTGACAGCTACCCCTTCATGCCCTAATTGCCCTTCCCACATGATGTGCCAAGATGACGGGCTACAATTTAGACCTCATTTTCTCCCAGATAAGGGGTTTTCTTTGAACAGCTTGCTTCTTCACCAGATTTTTTCCCGCCAGGTCGAGACAAAACCTCTGAGCTTGATAGCAACAAGCTTGACCTTCTTCTCATCCTTCACTTCTTTATAATCAAAGATTGTTTTGTCTGCAACCGGTCAGAAAGTCATCTGGATTAATGCGGCCTGCAAACTTTGGGATTTCAACTTTGAAATTTGAGTTTGGACGAGGCGATTGATGCCTTCTCCCTCTTCTTCCTCTGCTCTCGTGAGATCACCGGAAGAAGCAAAAGGATTGCTCTCTTCCTCATCATCCCCATGTGAGTGGGTATGAGGTGGTGAGTTCGGTAGTGACTCCTGTACCTCATGACGATTCTTCATCATATCTTCCCGCTGCTTTCTCAGGTAGATGTTCTGAGTACGCAACTCATCATAGTTGTTCATGAACATTTCAAAACGCTCTTCCAACGGTATACTTCCACTCATCTTTGATTCATGGGTTCTTTGTGGACTGATGTGTTTGGGCTAAAAGGGTTGAGTTTAGGGTTAAGGAAGCTTAGCCTAGGAAAGGCTCCAAAGCTCTAATAACAAAACTGATGTGCCAAGATGACAGAGCTACACCGATCCCGATACAGAGTAAGAACAAGCGCAGCTTCGAGGGACTCAAAAGGACCGAGAAACGATAACCGTGGAAGTAACTCGATCAAGAACTAAGCTAATCACCCCGAAAATAGATGATTAACAAAGGTAACCAACACTGAAGTAACAAGAACAAGATAGACTAGAAATATCCAGGATACCGATACACCACCAAGGATAAGACTAGGGCGCTAACCACACTTAGAGATTCCGATAACACCACTCTAAGTATAATTAGACTCTTTAGACACGGTCTAATTACGCCACTAACTAGATAAGCAAAAGAGAATTTAGGGTTGAAAGGAGCTCGACTCAACTTTACTTAGCATATAGCCAATGTTCAAAATCGGAGATGCCTCTTACAAGAGAAGATCCATGCATATTTATAGGCCTTAAAGCTAGGCTACATCACTCTAATCCAAGGGTTATAAATCTCCTTTTACAATCAAAGGTTGTGATGCATTCAAGAAAATAAAAGGACAAAAATAGGGACAAAAGTAGAATAATTACAACAAAAAATAAGAGGGAACCACGGAATCAGCCCACGTTAATATACAATTCCGAGGATGGTGATAGCTGCAGATCAATATCACCACATTCTTCCTTAATTATGATCCTTATAGTTTCCCTTTCTAGCTCTGCTGACGATGCCCAAGCTTTAGATATATGAGAGTAGATGCAAAACGGTCCGAGCTCAAAAGCGGCAACTCGGAAAAGATCAACGTAGACTTATTATCTCCGAATATCTACAGACCTTGTCCGGCCCTTTACTCGTGTTTGAGGAGGCGGAACTCCCTTGAAGCTTGTGTCATAAGTGAAGACCCAGCAGTGGATTCTAAGGGCTGAGTAGCGGATTCCGACTCGGAATTCCCGGCTGGCGCTTCCCCTCATCACCACACCCCCTCTATCAAAGTACGAGGGTGACAAGGTAAAAAGGCGGGGAGATGAAACTTGGTGGAAAGGCGGTAGTAGGAAGGATAAGGCTTGAGGGAGGAAAAGATGGGGTCATCCAAGATCGGAGGTGAAAGAGGGGATTCCTCAAAGTTCACCTAACTTCGGAGTGGGTTCGAATGAACAAGGGTGGAAGTTTGGTGGGAGGGAAGACATGGGATTGAATGTGGTTCTGATTTTTGAGAGGGGAATATAAGAGAGATGGATGCATTCAAATTGACAAAAGACCCTTAACAATACCAAGCTTCACATATTTATAGCTAGGTATAGTTAGGGTTCTACATGACTAATTCAAGGGTGAAGATCCCCTACAATCATCCTATGGTCGAGCCCATACAATCATCCTAGGGTCGAGAGTGAGCTCAGCGAAAACCAAAAAGGAACAAAAGGGGAGGGGATGAAAAAGTAGAAAGACAAACAACTTAGTACAAGTGAAAGTGACACCTAACATCGCTTTCACAAATTCCCCCAAATTCAAACTTCCATAACTTTTTCTTCACAACTCCAAATGCAACAAAAATCTTTGTTTGGAAAGCTTGTTGAGAGAGCTTTCCATCTATATGGTGATCGTTGACAAAGTCCTTGTGGATAGAAAGTTATGCAACTAGAGGAAAATTGCTTGACTTGGCTTAAGTGTTGATTAGAGCCTACACAATCATTCTCTCCGCCCGAATGAAAATTCCCATAATCCCTACCGCTTCTGAAGCACTTCCATACAAAATTTGGAGGTCGATTCCTCCTCAAGCATGACTCGATCAAGTAGACAAGCAACCCTTAGCCATGGCTGGTGTGCTTTCCGCACATTGGGAAAAAGCTAAGAGCCCAGCTTCGTCTTGTTTTGGATGGACGTCCCCTTTGGATATGTTGCTCTAAAGGGTGATATTTACATCATCCTCCCTTGTTAAGAAGAATTTGCCCTCAAATTCTCCAAGTGTGTCGTCAACAAGGTAGGGTAATAGGTCGGCAACATTGAACGTGGTTGAAACTCCATATTTCTTGGCAAATCCACCTTGTAGGCGTTGTCATTGATCATCTCAAGAACTTCAAAAAGGCCATCAGCTCTTGGTCTTCCTTTTTGAAGGAAAACACTCTTTCCTCAAGTGTATCCACACAAGATCCAAGGGTTGGGTTTAAAGATCACTTGCTTGTGATGCTTGTTGGCACTAGTCTTGTAAGACATATTTGCTTGCTCAATCCTTGCCCTCACCTTTTCATGCAATATCTGCACTCTTTTGATGGCATCCACATGTGTCTTATCTTCTAAAGCTCCTACAATACAACAATTGGAGAAAGAGGCTCCACACCATAAATCACCTTGAAGGGAGACACATTGGTAGTCTTGCTTGGTACTTGTTGTATGCAAACTCGACATGGAGGGGAGTTGCTCCCAAGCTTTGGCATTAGCTTTGATTAAAGCCCCGACCTCCGTTTGCCGTTTGGGGGTGACAAGTTGTGTTATACTTGAGTTTAGTCACCAACTTCTTCCACAATGTGACCCAAAAGTGACTTAGAAACTTTGCATCTCTACTCGACACCATTGATCTAGGGATCCCATGCAACCTTATTACATCCTTGAAATAAAGATCAACAACAAGTGTAGCATCATTTATCTTTGAGCATGGATTGAGTCCTTTTGTGTCCGAATTAGCCCAAAGGATAAAGTCAAGACTCACATCCACCCATGGTAGGCTTGGAATGGGAAGTGGCATGCAAGGAGAGAATGTCTCTTGGCACAATGTCAAACCGCACAACGCTTGATAATGTCCTCAACATTTTTCTCTATGGCCAAAAATAGTGCTCCTTTGAGCATCATGATTGTCTCTCTCCCAAAGTGACCACCCAAGATCGGCTAATAGCAATGGGAGAACATTTTTCTCTATACTCCAATGACCGAATGATTACATAAAGCCCCGTAATAGTGCTCAAGTATCTAATGAACCGCCTATAGAAGGAGGCAAGTCCATGGAAACTGCGCACATCATGGATACTTCGGGAAGTTGGCCATGACTTAATCGTTTGAATCTTGCTTTCATCCGCCATAATGCCTTCGGCATGACAATATAGCCTAGGAATGTCACTTCTTTGTTGAATGAGCATTTTTGTATGTTGCCATAGAGCCTCTCCTTCTCAAGGAGTTTGATAACTTAGAAAGGTGCTTATAATACTCGCTTTCATTCCAGCCATAGATCAATATGTCATCAAAATAAACCACCATAAAGTGCCCAATAAATGGCCTAAAAACTTGGTTCATCAACCTCATGAATGTGCTTAGAGCATTGGACAAACCGAAAGGCAAGACAAGCCACTCATAGAGCCCTCCCTTAGTCTTAAAAGGGGTCTTCCATTCATCACCTTATCTAATTTTAGACGACACCTTAGATCTTAAAAGGGGTCTTCCATTCATCACCTCATCTAATTTTAAAGGACACCTTAGATCCATGTAGCTCGTCCGACATATCTTCAATACGTGGTATAGGGTGCCTATACTTGATTGTGACTTTGTTGATTGCACGACCATCCACGCACATCCTCATGGCATCCTTTTTGGGCACTAGCAAGGCGGGGACGACACATGGACTCAAGCTCTCTCACACAAGACCCTTGGACACAAACTTCACTTGTCTTTGGACCTCCATGGTGTCCTTAGGATTCGTCCTATAGGCAGGCTTGTTTGGTTGGTTGTTTGGAAGAATGGAACTGGGGATTAAGTGTATGTGATGTTAGATGTTGCATTTAGGGGGTAAGCTAACGGGTATCTCCGTGGGAAAAACATGTTCAAATTGCTCAAGCAAAGCCTTGGCAAGGGAGTGAAGAGGGATGGTAGCCTTGTCTCATCATGAGAATCAACTCCTTCATGGGTTTATGCCCATGTTGAGTAGCCTTAAGGTAAGACTCCCCAAGGGTGAGTAGAAGCTCGGTTTGGTCTTTTGGCTTGTGGGGCTTTTTGTGAGTTGGGAGAGGGCAAGAGGGGCTAAGGTAATCTTTTTGTCATCTTTGGTGAAGGAGTAAATGTTCTTAAACCCATCATGTGTCACCTTCCTATCAAATAACCAAGGGCGGCCCAAAAGGAGGTGACAAGCATCCATTAGTATAACATCACACCATATCTCATTCTTGTATGACTTCCCAATACTAAAGAAGGGTAAACAAGAAGAATTAACTTGGAATCATCTACCTTGACTTAGCCATTAGACATTGTATGGATGAGGGTGAGTTTTGGTTTAAAGGTTGAGCTTACGTATCATGCCAAGCAACGCCACATTGGTACAACTTCTCCCATCGACAATAATGGAGCACATTTTCCCTTGCACCGTCCCTTTAGTGTGAAAAATGTTCTACCATTGCTCTTCCTTAGGGTCCTTAAAACCGCTCAAAGATCTTATGACAAGCAACTCTCCTTCATTGGCCTCTTCAACAATCTCAAGTCCTTCCATATGGCCTCTTCAACAATCTCAAGTCCTTCCATAAGACACAACTCTTTCTCTTGCTCTTCCTCGCCCATAAAGACATCCTCACCCTCGGTCAAGGTGGTCAACCTTCGATTGGGGCACTTAAATGCAATGTGCTCATAGCCTTGACACTAAAACATCTTCTATTGGCATCGTTCCAATTGGGTGGCTTGTTTTGTGGAGTAGTTGGTTTAGGTGGAGTAATAGGGGAGTTGGCCGAGGGTACGGAGGGAAGGGGTGGGAAGCTCCCCTTGTTAAATGGAGAGGTCTTGGGTGGAGGAATTTTTGGAAGCTCTCGCTTGAGGGTCTAGCCTTCGTTTGTTGTTCAAATTTGAGGGCAAGGAGGCACACCTCATCCAAGGTGGAGTATTCTACCATGTTGGAATACTTTGGATCCAACCCCTCCTAAGTACCTCACAACGGTTTAGTCGTTGGGTTCTTGGAGATCACATTTTATCATGAGCCGCTTAAACTCCCTAGAGTATTCCTCTACACTCGTTACACTTTGTTGAAGGTTACATAACTTAGCATAGTTATCTTGAATATAGGTAGGTGGTAGAAACCGGGCTTTCAACTTAGATCTCATTTTCTCCCAAACTCTTGATCTTGGACTTGCATTGGTTGGACCGCTTGCTAATCAAATTTTCCCACCATGTTGAGGCAAAAACCATAAGCTTGATCGCCACAAGCTTAACCTTCTTATCTTCCTTCACTTCCTTGTAGTCAAAAACCCTTTCAACCGTTTGGAGCCAATCCAAAAATTCATCCGAGTTAAGGTGGCCCTCAAACTCGAGAATTTCCACTTTGAAATCGTGGCTTGGTAGGGGTGATTGGCGCCTTCTTCCGTTCCTACTTCTCCTTTGTTCTCACTCACTGAAAGAGGCAAAGTGATTGCTCTCTTTATCATCACCCCGAGAGTGGATTGAGGGGGTGAACTAGGTGGAGAAATCTCTTGTTGGCTTTTGTTCTTCAAGACATCCCCCAAGTTGCTTCCTAAAGTAGGCATTTTGAGTTCTCAACTCATAATTTTTCATTAGCATCTCAAACCGTTCCTCAAGAGGAATGCTTCGACTCATCTCGACTTGGCGGGTTTCAAATTCTTTGTGGACTAAACGTGTTTGGGAGTTTTGGGTTGTGTTTGGGTGAAGGATTTCGGCCTAGGAGGGGCTCCAAGAGCTCTGCTACCACATATGATGGACCTAGAAGCCTTAAAGGGTGAGTGGAAAAACAAGACATGGAAGAAGAGCTTAACCGCAAGCTACTAAACTAGCCGGGTAGTGGTTTTGGGACTTTAGAGGGGTGGAAGGTAAAAAGGTGGGGGAGATGAAAATTGGTGGAAGGGAGTAGGAAGGGTAAGGCTCGAGAGGGGACGAGATGGGGGTACATTCAAGATCGAAGGTGAAGAGAGGGATCCTCCAATCGTGGAGTGGGCTTGGATGAAAAAGGGTGGAAGTTTGGTAGGAGGGGAGAGAAGGGATTGGATGTGGTTCAAATTTTTGAGAGGGGAATATTAGAGAGATAGATGAAGAGGAAGGAGTAGGTTTAATGGTGAGATTTTGGGGGAGTAAAAGGGGATGGAGGAAACTAAGTGTTAAACCTGGTACTAATCCGTCCTTGGATGAGACACACCACTTAAAGGTTGATTAGGGCACCAATCCAAGCCAAAAGATACAGATGCACCACCTTTGGCCGAAATTAAACTCTTAGACACTACTTAATTAAGTCTAATTAAGCTAAGCAAAGAAGTTTTGAGGTTAAGGAGCGTAGCTCAACTTGCATTCAAATTAACAAAAGACCCTTAACAATACCAAGCCTCACATATTTATAGCTAGGTGTAGTGAGGGTTCCACACTATTAATTCAAGGGTCAAGATCCCCATACAATTATCCTAGGGCCGAGAGTAAGCTCAGTAAAAAACAAAAGGATACAAAAGGGTAGGGTACGAAAAAGTAGAAATGTAATCAACTTAGGACAAGGTGAAAGTGACAGCTAATGTCGCTTTCACAGATTCCCCCTCCCCCAGATTCAAACTTCCATAACTTTTCCTTCCCAACTCCAACTGCAACGAAAAAGGTATGTTTGCAAAGCTTGTTGAAAGAGCTTTCCATCCATATGCTAACCATTGACAAAGTCCTTGTAGATAGAAAGTTATGTAGTAAACACTCAGCAGAGGTCAAAACTGGCTGGAAAATTGATGACTTGGCTTAAGTGTTGCATAACTTATTTTCTCCTCCTAGAATGAAAATGGCCATAATCCCCCTGCTAAAGTACACCTTGAAGCAGTTCAATACAAAATTGGAGGCCAGATTCCTCCTCAAGCTTTACTGATGAGGATAAGCAGCCCTTTGTAGCGCCATGGTTGGTCTCCTCTGGTGTCTGCGCATGTTGGGAAAAAGCTAAGGGCCCAGCTTGGTCTTGTTTTGGATGGCCCTCTGCATTGGATATGTTGCTCTCAGGGGTAATGCCTCCATCACTTTCCTCTTTGAAGATGGGCAAAACTTGTTTCTTTTATGCCAGTGCAGGTGAGAGCTTCCTAAGACAATCTGATTGAAGAGGATTTTGGCTCCTCCTATCTATATCCACTGTCACCTAAGCCTCGAGCTTGTTGCCGGCATCGGAGTGGTGAGCAGCCTGGTCTCAAAGTCACTGGATAGAGTGGCTCTATAGTAGGAAGTTGAAATAGTCCCATCGCAATCGCACAGGAAATATTTTCCTTCATTTTCCTCTCAATTTTAGGAGGAAAACATTAATCATCAAATCCGTTAAATTTCCATGGTTTTTCCATCAAATTATTTTTCTTTCAAATTTTCTTTAATTCAAACAAAGGAAAATCTCATTTTCCAAACTTTTTTTCATTCCTTATAATTTTCCCATAATCAAAAGAAGCCTAAAAGAATATGATTTATGTGCATGTGGTAATCCTCCATAGAGTCACTCAGGTATGCAAATGTATGCATGAATTCCTGATGGAAGCAGAATGCCGAAAAACCATATAGCTATGAGACTCACGGGTTTTGGGCTCCTACATATTTGTGCCTGCTGAAAGGGATCCACCGGCCTTTTTCTATGATAAGGATGCATATGTTGTGACCGACAAGGTTGGCGAGAGAGTCTTCTTATTAAGTCCTTTATGCGATTGTAGATACTGCACATCAAACGGGCCATGTTAGCCCATCCACAAGAGAGATTTCAAAAGAAGAAACAATTCAGTTGCACGATGAATTATGTTTATAGCTTATAGTTGTCCACTATAGGCTTCAGGCATTCAATTAAAGATGCAGATGAAAGTATGCTTTCATAAACTAGTGAGGCAAACCCAACTCGATACCAGGTAATTTGACCAATGCAGAAAAAGGGACACAAAACTTCATGGGAGTGCGTTTGCAAAGTGACATTTTTTGCCAGATTGTCCTCCTCATTCCACTTCATACAAATGCATCAAAAATAATTGAAATAACCCTTTTAAGTATCATTCATTTTGATATTGCTAAAAACTCAAAAGTGCCTAAAGTTGGACTCAACGTTACATGGGAATCTACCTCTACCCTTGCATATCTCCATATCAAGAGAAAAAAAAATATGCTAATGATATGGAAATTGAAGTTAGAACATAACTTTATGCCTTTCTATATGTAGTGAAAAATCTTCCATGACATAAACGCAGTCAAGTAGACACATTAGTAGCGATTCGATTGACATTGGGCCTTAGTTTAAAAAAGCACGCAACACAAAAGCCAGAAGCCCACCCTTTTGCATCTTGCAAGGGGTCAAGTCCAGCCCCTCCAAAAGCCCTCTTCAGTCTGCACCTCAGCCAATGCACAGTTGCGCCTCGCATGCCTCACTGGGCTTTTTTCTTTCTTTTTACTATTTTTCTCTCTCTTCCGCCCCCCTCTCTCTCTTGTCTCTATCTTTGTTAGACTATGAGTAGGTGGGTAAGTTGCCCCTTTTTTATCTGTGCTATTTTGTCCTTTTTTCTGCTCGCTGTTTTAGTGAAAATCGTAGTGAATTCATTATGCTACCACAATCTAAGACTCTTTGCGGTATTTTTTGTAGTTACATTGATATCTAATCACTTATTTGATGTCATCATCTAGCATATTAGACCAAAAATATTGTTTGATAATGATTTTCAAGCATTTTTAGTTAGTGCACGTCGTTTCAGGAAGACCGCGCCTTCGCCTCAAAGCCCTCGCCAGGCCCCAGGACCCTTTGCGCTTTTGCACGCCTTGAGTTTTTAAACTAAGCATTGGGCACACCAAGTCTCCTAAAATTGCCACCACCTCATGTATCTTCAGATCAACAATTTCTCTTAAAAAATGAGTCACATCCAAGAACAATATTCTTATCTGCAACCCTATCTTCAAGTCCCAGGTAGTATTGATCCCTTCGCAGGCCCCTCCACCCCCAACCCACCCCCCAAAAAAGGTCCACTATTCCAACCATTGCAAAATAATTGATTTAGTCTAGGACGTGGGGGGGCAGTTCTTCTATTGAACTTCTTTTCTAGCAAGAGGTATGTCTCTCTGCCGTATTTACAGAACACAACCCCTTATCAGGCTCTGGCTGCAGTCTAAACCCTAAATTCAGTACTCTATTTTATTAAGGAGAAGAAAAACAGAACTAAACAAAATGTTACTTTCAGTGACTTTTTTAAAAATATTCTCAGCGGTCAAGCAAACTCCTATACAACCTCAATGTGGCTCCGCTTTATGGCCACTTTTCAACTTTCTACAATTATAAATTCCATGAGCATCATGTACTTTCTGCAAAAAGGAAGACAGGAAGACACACTGTTCTGTGCTCCTTTTTTTCCCATCAAGAAAATAATTAAATCTCTCACCTAAAGTTCACTAACCTTTCTATTTAGAAGAATATCAGATGAAAAGCAGCATGAATGGAAGCATATTGTAAAGAAAACATAACTGGATGGACAGTATGGTTAGATGATTATTAAGGTAGCAATCAAATTGAGAAACTGCATCAGGTTAGATCAATTCGATTAGACTACATGGGCAGAGCTTTAAGCAACTACTGGATTATTTCATTAAAGAACTTTTTGTCTAGCAGAAGTGGAAACAGACAGTGTAAACTGGCTATGAGGCCATAAAACAAGATAAATGCTTCAAGCCCTCTGCATGCTATTTCTCCAGACATAAGGTTCAAGGAGCCAGAAACTTCCATCACAGGACTGATAAACACTTGAGCTGGCAGCAACTGGTGGTTCTTGTTGTCCTTCCATGTAACAATCCAATTTCAATCATGTTATATTAGCATTTCTGATGATTATCTTCCAGCACAAATAATCTTATAATTTCAGATGCTCTGTCCAATATAAAAGCAAAAACTATCAATCCCTTTCACTCAGACCAAATCAGGTTCGCAGGCAATGTATCCTGATTGATGCAATGCTGATACTCAGGCCCATATTCTTTTCCAGTTCACGCATATTATTGCACGCAACCAGAGGAGCTTTCTGTTCTCAACTGCCCCCTCAGAGAAAATCTGTACCCTTCAAATTAAACATCTTGATCACGCAATCAGAAAGCACAATGAATGACCCCCTAATAGTAACTGCATGGCTAACAAGATTTCATATACTTCTAATTTTCCAGCACAGGTAAGCTTCCTTATCGCCCATTCTCTAACTTGAGCAATTTTCTCTGCCAATGCTTGACAAGTGACCCTGTTTATTTCAGTAGTGTCTTAAAGAGAGCCCCATTTTTTAGGGACAATTCCCCTTGCGAGTGAATCCTGTTAGCTGCTCAGGTTGGTTATTTTGGCGGAACACCAACCACCATTGGTTGAGACTATTCAAATATAATCTGAAACAATACTAAAGTATTGCAAATGTTTTATTTTATTTTTTTACTATAAAAACCTAATCTCTACTGTATAAACACATCTGTACAAGAAGCCTTTGCAGATAATGTACTTGGCACAGATCGCTCCCTTGAAAGAATAATAAACAAGAAACTAGAACAAAGCTATGAAATGGTGAAGCACATAAGCACACACAGATATTACCTTAGCCGATGTCTGTTGCAGGTGCCAACGAAATCTACAAAACCATTGAAAATGCTCCTGACAGCACGAAAAACCTAACAAAGGGGTAATAAAAATAGCTGCCACGTGAGAATAAATTAAAAGGGATTAAACAATTCAAATGGAAATCTGAAAAAACTTTCTTGGCTTATCAGACCTTTGAAAACAAGTCATTCCAAAGTGAACGCCACACTGAAACCTCATATGTTGAGGTCGTTACAGTTGCCTCTGTGGCTGAAGCAATACAAAATAGACTACTCACAGTTGACCATAATTCTCCAAGCATTTCGTATCCAAGGTTACAAACAAAAACAATGAGACTAGCCAAAGCAATGAGCAAGCGTACTGGGGTATACACGATTTCCCAGGAGACCCAAAATATTGGCAATATGATGGACAACGCTGCAAAGCACACCAGATAAAACTTGGTGAGAACAGTTAGCTACATAAATCCCAGTGTTACTCAGACTATGGCCAAAGTGCAGAGTAGCTAACAGATGTCTATCAAGTTCAGCTATTTTCATTTTATGGGTTCTTAGTTTAAACAAAGCATGACGTGGCTAAATCATGTCGCTTATTAAGTACCTAGCACTCTAACAGGGGTACTTGATAAGGTCACCCCCACTGAACTGGACCAAACTGGACCTGGCCGGTTTGTCCGGTTCATCTGGGAACCTGACATACACAGACCTTTTTATAAGCAATCCTTCGGGTATCTAGCTAGCTTTAAGATAAGAAAGTATATAAGTTATTTTCTAGTATCCTATCCCATTAAAGTACTGTTTTAAATAAGACACATGACATGAGACTTCCAGGCTCTCCTCTGGAATGCCATGCACATCCAAGTATCATCTATACCAACAAGCTTTTTCAATACTATTTTGTCAAAATTATTACGCAACTCCATTACATTGGTTGATTCTATTCCTTTTTATTCAACTTTTTCCAATCCCACCACTTGCCCACACAACACCTCAAATCACACATCAATATCCCTGTTCTTCATGTTTTTCCCCTTTGAAAAGATTTTTCGTGTATCATAGCAACTTGACACAGATTTACTCTTAGTCAGTAACTATGACGATAATTGTAAACCTAACACACATAAATATACATACAGTATATGTCTACTATAAATATATAGATAACATAAATTGCAGTTAATTTACAGAATTCAGGTCAGACAGTCCAACTTGAGTCAACTAGTTCAATCCTTGACTCCATTGACCCACTACCCAAAACATTTCTATCACCAGTAAGATACTACTGCACTAGTAACCTTGGTATGTTAGACGCGAAAAGAATGACAAACATAAATCCGCATAAGTAATTAACTCAAAGCACTGAGTAACATAATCTAATTGATGGCTTACCAGCAGTCCACACAAGTGATAGGATGAACCAGATCGGCAACAGTATTATCTCAGCTATGCTGCTAACAAGGTTGCAAGACGACCGAAAAATAATCCAGATCAATGAAAAGAAGCTCTCTGCTAATTGAATACACAAATTCCAGAAAGGAAGAAGATATCTGAAAAACTCTATAAGAGGGTCAAGTATTGGCTGAGCAAGAACAGAAAAGAATGATCTGACAGTCCGTGCGATCATCAGAAACCATTTAACAGCCTTCTCTAAGTTATGCAGAAATAGCATTGTTCCCAAACACTTGATCCTTGATACCATCTCCCAAGTTTCTATCCAATCAAAGAGAGGACCAAACAAACGGGACGCTGTTGCCTTTAGAAGAGGGACATTCTTGTACAAATCATAAAATCCAATGACAACAGTAGCAATGGAAATGATCACATACAACGCTCTAGCTAAAGGGCAAATCCATGGCCGATAAATATGACAAAAGACTGGATAGGACTGAAGAAATATCACCCATGATGGAAGCCCAGATTCTAGGAGAGTAAGTAAACGCAGGTCATTTGTGATTATGTCTCTGAGCTTAAATGGAAGATCTCTGTCATCAAATCTAAACAAAATTAAGACATCTCTGTACTCAGTTGTTTCAATTATATTCTCACAATGTTCAAATGGATCAACTGTTCCCTTGGGAGTCTTGGGAGTCTCCTCACTGTAGACACCAACTTCAATTCCAGAACTATTGGATCTAGTGACTTTTCTTCTTTTATAAGGAACATCAGGAGGTGGAGGTGTATGTGATATATTTATATCATTTTCAGAGAACTCAGGATCGATACCATAACCCACCACAACACCACAGGGTGATGCATTCTCCACAGCAACATCATAAAAGCATGGAGGTTCGTCATCTGAGAGATCCTCCTCAGCATCATAGAATATTTCATCTGAACAAGTGGGAAAACAATCAATCAGTTAGAAGACTCATGCAATCAATACAGTAAAAATGCATGCTCAGGACTCAGGATTATACACTACATCTATTATTGGACAAACAAACATGAGTAAAAACTAGTATTTTTTAGCTGGCAAAAAAGACATTAAAGTTAATAACCTCTACAAATCAGAGAAGTTATGACTTGCTTCACTAGTTTCATATGCCATAGAGAACATCAACTTCCTGCTTGGAAAAAACATGACCTTAATGAGTAAAGCAGACAATTACTCCCAGCCAGGCAACTTACTGGTTTGCTTATGGTCATGCTAGAAAATGTATTTGCTTTATCACCAGCGGACACAATCACACACTTTTCCTTGACAAAGTAATAATGTATCATTGGCTTCCCTATTATCCTTCCTCGGTGATTAGCCCCAAAAAATTAAGCGAAACTCTATGAACACACACATGACAACAAGACAAAGGAGAGGATTATTCATGCATTTCCAAATTTGAACCTACAAATGTGAAGTGTGACCCTTTTTGAGAAACAGAAGTAAAAACAAGCAGCGATTAGAAATAGATAAGGAAAGAGGTGGCAACTAGCCAGATTAGTGGTAGATTCAAAAAAATATTAGATTAGCTCAATAGTGTTTCATGGACACAAATACAGCACCTGGTATAGCACAAGGCTTGTAGAATATTGAATTTTTTTTTTTTTTTGTGGGCAGCGGGGTTAAGGTCAAGGCTTCAAGAATATTGAAATTATTAAAAAGCAAGTAGACATAAAAAGAATCCATAACACTGATTAATGAGAAAACAACTAGAGGCTATTGGCACTGCTCAGAGAGAGGTTATATGAAGCATAGGTGCAATCATAAATTTTAGAAAGGCATATGTGTTTGCAATACATGTTATTGTTAAATTGCCTAACCTAGAATATATGGTTAAGGCAGGCACATGTGTTTGCAATACATGTTATTGTTAAATTAGGATGCTTCAAATCAAGGCACCAAGACAGTACTTGCCAAAAGGCAGATTATGTCTGTTTGAATTCAGTAAACATAATCAGGGTCTGTGAAAGAAGACAAACAAGAAGGCTCAGAAAAGAGAGCATTTATTGTCGTCTATATTCAAGTATCAGCAGTTGACAATCCAATGAATCTCAAATGTCATATGCACCATATGAAAAAACTCTCCATACAACTCCATAAAGCTCAATTGAGAACTAAATACATCTTCGTGTAAAAACATCACATTTACCACTTTTACTTCAGTTGTTTAACAAAAAAACATGGGTCAGTGTCCACAGGAAAAGGTTAGGGTTATGCACCAGAGATCCTCCTGTACCTACTACCTAGGATGGCCAATGGGACATTCTAACACATATATCCTCCCTCAACCCTTCCATCAAAAAGAGCAACTACCTAAATGCTGAGGGCTATTGACAGTACTTGCAAACTTAAGGAACAGATGATCTGCTCTCTCCTATTGACATAAATTGCAGCTGCAGTAAACTCCGTATGGATGGAAAGAAACGGAGAGAGTTTTGCACAGAAACAAGGAGATGCTGGTGAGACAAGCTAGAAGATTGAAGACTGAACGTATTATACATTCTAAGGGAAGAAAGGGATTGTTCAAACCTTGGATTGATAGGTTGTAAATATCACTTGTTTATGTTCCTTTGGGAACGCCTAAACTAAGTTGTAAATAACAGTTTTGGATGGAATGAATGGAATTACCATTTTCCCCAAAAAAAGAAAAAGAGGGGGAGCAAAACTACAGCATCTCACTAAATTTATCTTCTCATCTATTTTTAAGTGATCTTTTCACACAACTGCTGATTTTCCAAGGTCAGACATAAACGTGAATGAGGAAGCTTTACTTGAGAAACAAACAGACTCTTACTTAAAACACATTTCGTCGCTAGATTGCATTTGAATGAATCAAATGAGACCACAGTTACCATTCTAAATCAACATTCCGGAATGCAAGAGAGGCAAATGATAAACAGAATGAGGTAATAAAACTGGATTTGGCACATCTGAGACTTGCAAAGGATATGCTTAAGGAGTTTCATTAGGTTTGCATACCTTCAGTATGCTTTCCTTTTATCCTCTTTTGGGCACCAAGAAGCTTAGTTACCTTGAGATTGCTTGACTTGCATACTTAGAGATTATAACTAGCTGTGTTTGTTTGCTACTTGCTAGTGTTATCTTATACCTTCCCTTACTCCAGACTCCTATCTTATGGAAGGTTTTAATTTGTCAAACTAAACAATTTTTACAAATCCAAATCAGCTTCTGAAGTTTCAAAGCGAAAGGGTAAGGTTAGCTATATCTAGATCTCCTTAGACCTGTTCAGGAGGGATCTACGTTGGGAACCGTTGTTGTCGTTGCTGTTAAGACCATAGTTACCGTTGTCCTCTTTTCTCTCTATGTACAATGTATCAATTTATGTTTTCCAGGATCGCATATTCAATAGATAAAGCCTAAAACCCCTTATTGTTTTGGTGTATAATGGCATTCCACATTCCCTGCCTATGGCGACCCGGGAACTATAGTGACCTCAAGTGCTCCAGAATACCTTGCCTAATCTGAAGCGCAGGCACGACATTACATCTATTTGTGTTCACATAACATTTGGCTCAATTAAAGAAAAACCACAAGTAATTGCCAACATTAATTTTCCTTCCCTACAAAGCCACATGGCTGAAAATGTTACCTACAGTAGAAAGCAGATACTCCCTAAGAAGATTCTGCTCATCGTATGTCCCAAAGAACCATGAGCGCATGCAGCATACAGCCTGTATTACACTATCAAATTCCCATCGTCTCATAAATTTTGTTTCTACAGCCAACGATGTATCAGTCTGCATGTAGATACAAATGACAGTTAGTCAATCAAAAAAGCTTCCAACATTTTAACCGTGTAATAAATAGATGGAAATTTGGGTCTGAGCCATAGGCAATTGTGTAGACTGCAGAATAGTACAATTGTAGTTCTGGAACTGAGTCCCATGAAGAAAGGATCTTCTTGTCAAAGTATCTTATTGCACAGGGTTTTAGCAAAAAAAAAAAAAAAAAGGACCAAAACACAGAGATTAGGTTGTGAGAAACATAAAAAAATAAAATAAAATAAAATACAAACCAGAATGAACTTTAAAGTTCAGAGTACTAGGACCGGGGAGAGATAAAATGAAGGCACCCCCCAAACAGGCCAATAAGTAGGGTGCCACGTGGCATTCAAATGCCTGCCACATTCAGCTGCCCAAACCCCTTGACAGGCTCTCCCTTATAATGCAGGCTCACCACCAGTTAAGTCACTGGTAGTAAGGTGGTGGTCCTCACCTGTCTTCCTCCCTTCTTTATGCTTCCTTCCTCCCCTAACCCTTTTTTATCTATCCTCAATTTTCCTCTTCTCCATTCTAACTCCTCAGGTTTGCCTAGATTCCTACCTGATAGACCATGGCAGCAAAGGGGAGAGGAAAGGAAGAGATGGTACCAGCAAGGAGGGACATCAGAGTAGCAATGGACAGGGTGAGGAAGGTGTGTCAGGAGGGTCTGAGTGAGGTGGCAGGTTGGCTAGAGCGAAGAGGCATCAGAGGTGTTGAAAAGATTTGCAGGGAAATGGAGGGGTTGGGGTGGGTGTGAGGTGCCACAAGCCACCCCACAATGGGAACTTTCTTTATATTATTTTCTGGAGGAACAATCTTTATTGTTACTTCTTTTAAGTTTTTATGCTTTAAATGCCATGCTTTGGCCAGTTTTGCACAAAATGTGGCATAGTAAATTGCTCTGAAGGAGTACGCTTCCACCAGTAAAAACTTGGTGCAAACAAAAATATGTTAATAGTTGAGGATGTCATTTGCTAATTCCTCAATACACATAATTTTGCACCAATAAATTGCTTTATTAAACTGATTTTACCTTTCTTAGGGGGAAAAATCAACCAAATAACAGGAAACAGAAGAGGAGGATAACCTGAAGTTCATTCACATAATTGATGCCTCGAACCTCAGTCCATGAAACTTCAAAAATAATCAAACCAAACAATGTCCTGTGCAGTTCATGATTCAACTGCAAGGAGTACTTGAGATTCTTCACTGGTAGCAACGCCCCTTTTTGGATAATGTGGCAGCATCAATCATAGAGAACCATCTTTCAGAAATTTTATACTTTGTGGACTTGGTGCACTTACTAGCATTAGTTCCATTTCCGCAAGCTTTTTTACCTTCTTTTTCTTTAGCAGTCTTCAGCCCTTTTCGAGCTCTAGTGTTTGCAAAAGGGGACAATCTTGACTGCAGCAAAACAGAGATAACTTTGATATATTAGGTCTGCATCTATTGATACAAGCGGAACACAGGGACACATTACCTTGGTAACCATCAATTGCCACAAATGCGCAGGTCGTGATCCTAGACTTTCGAGCCATGGCCGATTGTCCACTAGAATATAGAATTTGTTGCTCTCAGTGGCCAGAAAAAGGTTAATATGGGAACGATAAGACTGCAAGTCCCTGCCGTTTTTCAAAGCCGAAGCATCATTGCATATTAGGTAAGAATCTCTTGGTTGATAGACAAATAAGTGAGCCAGTATACATTATAGCTTGGTTGTTTAAGTCCATTGAAGAAACACAATAGTCGACATGTAAAATGTTTAGGCTACATAGATGGCCTGTATTTGCCCAAAAGAAAAGTACCTCAATGAACCATCGTGCATTTATCTAGTGGCTACTGTTAATGACTTCCAAGTTTGGGGTCCAATTAAACAACCTACTGCACTTGCAATTAAACCGCAATATTAAGGCAACATACATCTACCCCCATCCCTCTCCTGGGAGGCAATAAAGGAGGACTCTGAGACAACAATCTGATTAGGTTTACGTCAGCAGATTTTGAGCTAAAAGAGAAACAAATAGTACTCTTGGTTTGATACTTCCATTATAACATATAATACATAAACTTCTTATTTTCATTAGTAGCACATGCATGAGGAAACACTATATGCACCAGTTTTACGGACACATTTGATTGTATGTTGAGCCACATCCCTTAGAACCAGCACAATGGTACAATGACCGCACACATCACTATGTATCTGGGACATTAGCTTTAAATTTCCTAAAACATGAAGAAATTAGGATGAGCATCAACTGATAGAAACATAATAATAGATCACTTCTTCATACTACAAACATATCCTTTTTCACTTATCTGAAAAAGATGCAACCACTATCGAGCTCTCATATGCAGGGATGTCAAGCTTCAACAAATAAACAGTAATAAATTAAAATCTGAATCAATATCAGCTATAATTTGATTACTCAATTAATAACTTTTCTGTGACTTCACTGACTTCCTTTTCATCACTTTGAAGTAGGGATGGCAACGGGGCGGGTCAGCGCCGGGGACCGCCCTCCCCTTCCCGTCCCCGCTTTGGGGACAAATCTTCACCCGGCCCGACCCCGAGGGGTCCCCAATACTCGGCAGGGAAAATTCCCCGTCCATAAATGTTAAATGAAATCTAAAAAATTAATTTTAAAATAAAAAAATTACATAATCATACAGATCTAAAAGGTTAGAATCCTCAAGAGTGATTTCTACACATATTTGTTTTCAAAATTCAAAAAATACAAAAATTAAAAACAAAATTACCAAATGTTAATACACATCCATGGAGTCGAGGAGGAGCGAGAGCCAGCCAAAGGGAGAGAAGAAGAGAGCAAAAGGTGCCACCGGAGTTGAGGTGGACAGGAGACCGAGCGACTACGGGAGCAAGATGAGAGAAAGATGAAGGCTAGAGAGAGAGAGAAAGAGAGAAAGGTTGGATGTCGACGACGATGTAGAGCGAGAGGAGAGTGATACGACAGCGATTGAGGAAGAGATGAGGCAACTGCCATTCCCATTCAGCGAGAGGAGAGAGTCAGAAGAAGAGAGTGGGGAGGGAAGCTAAGAGGAGATAGAGGAGGGAGGCAAAGAGGAGCTTTTATACTTAGGGTTATAAGGGCAGTGTTATTAAAAAATAACTTTAACAGTTAATTTAAAAAATTTATAAAAAAAAAACAGGGACGCGGAGGGGAACGGGGCCGGAATTTTCCCTGGCCCCGTCCCCGCTAGGGGCAAGATATTTTCCCCACTCCCCGTTCCGGGGGATTTTTCCCGATTCCGGTGGGGCCAGCGGGGCGGGATTCCCGCCCGTTGCCATCCCTACTTGGAAGCTAATATCACTCCCTTTAAACAACCTACTCCAATGCAATCATTTAATCACTAGTCTTCCCGCCCCCTGTTTTTTTCTAATAGGTGAAGGGTTAGCATGTATATTTCATACCACCAGAATCAAAGCTGTACAAGTTTACTCAGGACATAGCCTGAGACATACAACAAAAAAATTGAACCTAGACATTAATTCCTCCAAATCTACTTAAAATCATTCTAACACAGCTAGTAATAAGCTGGAAACAGTCCCTGTCAACCCTGTGAAATACCCTTCTATTCCTCTCCGGCCAACAATTACATACTACAGCAATCAGAGCAACATAAAGCATAGCTCTCTGTTTTGTGGCTACCTCCAGACTGTAATATCTGCTTTCGAGACTCTCCCCGTGCACTATATCCAAGCCATATGTGAAACACATCATCCAAAACTTGATTCCACACTTAGTGAGTATACTCACACTCAAAAAATAAGTGTTGGTGTGATTCACAAAATATTACTCTACGGTACCCTACCCTTGATAGAAACTATTTATAGGAGACATCATTTTCCAAATATATCACAAGGTCCACAATAATTTCAGCAAACAATTAAGGGGATACTTTCTGGTGAATAACATGTAAATTCCAATCAAGTGTAAGACGGAAATTCCCTTAATGAGTTCCCACCAAGTGTAACATTAACTATCTCTCTCTTGCTCCACCACCGTCAACCCTCGCACCCACTGCCTCCCACCACACATCCACCACTTAAATCCTATTCCTCTTGCTACATTAGACACCCCCTAGCTACCATCACCACATAGTAAAAGGGAATGGAGAGAGAAAGAACCAACCGAAAAGAGGTTGAGCCGGAGGAGAAGGGTGAGACTCAAACTTGGTAGAGGCCCCACCTCTTCTTCTCCTTCACCTTCCTCGTATTCTCCGTCCTCCTTTTTTGATTCCACTGGCTCTCCTTCTTCTTCTCCATTTCTTCTCCTTGTTTTTCCTCCTCTTCTCTTCTTATTCTTCTTCATGTGCTGTGGAACCGTTTTAAACCACAATTACACCGCCACTGCCTCAAGATTCAGAGATGCCCAACAAACCATCCCAAACCACCTTGCTACCCAGAAAATCAAATGTTGGCCAGATTTCGTTCAAATTCCTGCAATGGGCCAAAAATTAGGGTTGTCATCCACTCCCAACCCTAGGTCAAAATTAGGGTTGCGATTTGCAGAGGAATTGTCCAGCATGTTCGTCGTGGAGCTAAAATTGTCCACCATTCATGGAGCTTGAAAAGAGAGCAAATGAAGTTGGAGGTTTTGTTCAAGTTGTCTAAGCAATGGGTTTGGTGGTGAAGGGGTCACGACTGGGATGGCATGGTGGGATTGTTGGGGGGGAAGGGGGAAGAGGAGGGTCTTGGATGTTTGATTTTCAATTCCTTTTTTTATTTGATATATTTCCGCTTTGAAGTGAGGGCAAATTTGGTGTTTTCGAGTTTTAAGTCATTTCCGCTTGTTTCGATTAGAAATTACAAGTTATCCACTAGAAAATATCCCCTTAATTGTTTCCTTCCGTGCAACTTGTATTGCAGTCTCAAAATTATTTTCCCTAGAAATAGTTTCCTCAAAATGTAAGGTACCTCAGAGCAATGATTCGTGTGACTTAGGATGTTGTGGACCATATCCTTGGACATAAGCCTCGACGCATCAGTAGCTTGTAACAAAAGCACATCTAGGAAGTCTTATCTTATGTCATACCAAATAATACCACATAACCTTAGAGCCTTTGGTTCAGATCAAATCATAGCCAGAACCTGCAGAATACATGCCATTTGTTAGTAGCATAATCATAACTGCTCCATATTATATCTCTAACCTTCCGGATTTGCCCCTCATTCTATTCAGCCTTTGCACACCTGGATACATGAATGGCAATATCAAGCAACTGCCTCGAAGTAACTTCATCAACCCCAGCAAGCAACATTTGCGAATTATCAAGATTAGCTTCTAAAGCAGAGCAACTAGAGAAGCGGTAGAAAGCATCCATAAAGCATTTGACATTTTCAGGTCTAAGCCTTAATCATATGTGAAGACTCAAGTATGAACTTATCTCTCCTTATGGTTTTGAATTCAAGTCATTCCTACAACTTAGAAATATTCTTTTTGAGATTTTCGCTTGTGTCTGACCCACTTAGACAGCCCTTTTGAGTGATCACTCGGTTCGAGTCGAATTGTGATCACCTAAGACAGACTCACACGAGAAAGTTTGCCTAAATAATTTCACACACCTAACTTATCTTTCCAACCGGCTAGTTTCACATTCCAAATCAAAATTACTCCATTAATTCTAAAATAGCTGGATTCATTTAGTTGAAATTAATTTGATATGGCAAAACACTAAAAATTGTCTATATAATTCTTGAGCTAATTTATCATTTGAATATAGACATAATAGAATTGGAATATATTGAATGTTGGACTTGAAAAATTCAATTGTATTAGATTAAGGATTTTCGATCGTTAATTATTTTATCTAATTATAATCCTTTTCCGATCTTGGACCAAAGTATTTTTATACTTTGAGTACCATTTGGATTTTGTTTTTGAGGTTGATTAAAGCTGATTAATCTCAGTTTAAAAAGAAAAAACAACCGATTTCTTATCGTTCACACCCAGGAGACAAAAAGCACTATTTCCGAGCAAGCTCGTACCCACACGGTGGCAAGGTAGTATCTCTTACCATTTTCGATAAATTTTAGTCTTTGACGATTGTTTCCACCCTGTTTTTAAGATTGAACAAGTGGGTAGGATACATTTCCACCGAGGTTTTCAGATTCAACGAGTGGGTAGGACCGCTTTTTTGCCTAAAGCCGATATGGAATGGATACATCCACATCCGTTCACTTTATGAGGACTTAGACTATCCGTTGTAATGGCTAGCTGTTCCTAAAGATCAAGCCCAAGGCACAGCGAGGCAGAGCTTATAAATAGAAGCCTCTCATTTGCTCAAATACATTCTTAACTCTCGTACTCTTAGCATTCAATTCTTGTACTTAGTTTCTCCACTAAGTTGAACAAGAAAGTCCCGTAATCACTTTCAATTACTTTTACTCATTTCTTCTATATTTCCCTTGACTGAGCTATAAGTACCGAGGTGTAAGGGTTAACAAGTGTAAAGGTATCTCGGAAAGTAATAGGGCTCTATGCTTAGGAAAAATTTGTATTAAATTGTCTAAGGGAATAATTATGTTAGTCGGTCCTTCTATTTTGTGAATTCAAAATAGTGAATTTGACTTGATATTTGGATTGACACCGCCCGGCCGTGGTTTTCTACTCGGAGGGTTTCCACATATCGCTTGCTCATTTCTTTCCGAGTCCAAGACCGTGCTTGTTTAGATTTTTTTCTAAGTTCTAACCTTGAAAAAGTTTTCATTTTACGCAATATTTCCTTCTCACCCTATTCACCCGCCTCTAGGGTGACTCGGACTCTCAAATTCAAACTTTCAAAGTGCATAAAGCTTTGCGGAGTAGAGAAACATCCTGTTCAACTACAACCTTCAAAGATCTAACAGGATACTCCATAACAATTACAAAGTCGGAGGAGAAATAGGGTCTCCCTATTTGTGTCCCCTTTACTCCCAAAATAACCATAACATGTCCCATTCAATGTCACTCGAAAACATGGCCGAATAGATGCATGTTATAATCCACATGACAAATCTAAACCCCATACCAATAATCAAACTCTTAACAAACACCAATTCATTGTATCGTAGGTCTTTTTGAGGTTAACTTTAATGATACACCTTGGAGAAATTCATTTCCTATGATAGAACTTCAAATCCTCACATCATAATATTATATAGGATAGATCTACCTTCAACAAAATCCTATTGAGAAGCATTAACTAGATGGGGTCAAACAACTTTCAACCTTCAGACATATGAGTTTGGTAATAAATTTGTAAATGGTATTCAACAAGCAATAGGTTACATCAGGACATTAGGTTACATAAGTTGTTCAACGGGGTTTGGTATCCCATTTCCTGCTTCTTTCTATCTCCCTAGTTTGCAAATCCGAGTCCCCCAATGCGAGCCTCCCCCGAGTTTGGTAGGAGTCCGAGTTGAAGATAACCAGGTGTAGGTCATCCTCAATTTACACAAAACTTTTTGGTCACACGTTTCATTCCCAATATGAAGCGTGACGAGATATGTTTGCAACAAGAGGTGTAATGTACAACACATGGGAGTTGTTGACTAATCTTTTTTGTAACGTGCACAATTCAAGAGAACCGATTCGAGAGAATCAATTGTTAGTTACAAGAAGAGTTGATTTAGGGAATCATTTACTTCTAATCAGTCATTTAATTATTATTTTTTTCCTAAACTTAAATAGAGGTGTCTCTAATATCTATCCAAATCGAGTGTGACACTTCCGGAAGAAACTCATTCCTCTCTCTATTCTCTCTCACGTATAGACCAGCCATCCTAAGGTCATTGGGTTTGAGAACTTATTGTTTCCGGCGACTCTAGGAGCTGGCGGGAGATCGGTGTGATACTTCCGGAAGAAACTAATCCCTCTCTCTATTCTTTCACATATAGACCAGCCGTCCTAGGGTCATTGGGTTTGAGACGTGATTGTTCCCGCGACTCGATTGCCGTCGGGCACATCGAGCACTCTAGTCTGGTGTTTATGGGTGAATTTGTAACTTCGATGTACAATGCGATTGACGTGTCCATGACTCGGGAATTCGTTTGTGGGCTACCAAACAAATCCGATTGCTTCTGCACTAAGGTCAATCCTTATATTCTCCTACAGCACAAAAGCACAAAACCATGTAGCTCGTGCAAATATCTAACAGCTACTCTACTAAGAATGCTTCTTCAAAAGCATGCTATTTAGAATAGTAACTAATAACCAAAAATAAATAAAAATTGGTGCAACCAAACACCACTTGGGACGTCAATATATTTAGGCAATCTTATTCTTGACAAGGTAGAACCAATCAAAAAGCACTAATCACTACAAATGATAACATCAGAGAACTCAAGTCAAAGATACAAAATTATCGCCATAAGTCAAATTCAACATCCACAAAGCTGGAGAAATCAAGATCAAAGTTGCAAAATACCCGATTTGTAAACTCGTCAAAGGGAAGACCCACCGGACATTGTCATAATTCCCCATCAAAATCAGCATATAATCACCAATTTCTTCTAATTTTCCACCAAAATTCGCCACCTATAACAGCCTAATTCTGCATAATTAGACCAAAGTAATCACCCCCACCCCTGTTTTTGCATAAAGCGGAGTGAACAAAGAAAGAACAAAGACGAACCTGAGAATTGATAGATGGAAAAACATGAGAGATGAGAGACTGAAGTACGAAAGGAATCACCACGACCGAACTTCATGACATAATCACAATAATAATAACAGCAGCAGCAGCAGCAGCAGCAATTCAATTCAAGAGCGCACGCAGATCGTGAAATCAGAACTGAATTTAATTGAATTGAATGAAACTGCATGCCAGAAAATCTAAACAAATTAGCACCATAATTTCCACTCTATTCACAAGAATCACAAGATTCTTCCATTACTTCCAACTAAAGCCAGACCCCCTCAGCTGCGGAATTTATGGGGAAAGAGCAGAAAGCTGATGAGAGAGAGAGAGAGAGAGGAGAGAGAGGTTGCTTGGCTTGGAAGGAGTGCTGATAAGTGATGGAGGAGAGATAAAATGCTGAGCCAGCCAGCCGTCAAGAGGAAGTTATAGAGAAATAGAGATGGAATGAAGGAGGTTGCAGTGAGTTGAAACAGAGCTGACGCCGTTCGGAGAGGAGAGAGAGTCGGGGGTGCAGCGGCGGATATAATAATACTGTAGTACTGTATTATTGATTCGGAGAGAGATCCATTCAGTTTTTCGTGAACATGCGAGTAAAGCTCAGATTGCAAGGAAAAGTGGGGCCCAATTTAGTTTCTGTTCCTTGTCACCGTTCGTCTCACCTCGGTTTGGGATTGCGGAAAAGTGAATGTATGTATAATTTCCGTAAATGGATTCGCTTCCCTTTTTATTCCCTCAGTAGTGGTAGTGGTGAGCACGACTGACGGTGCACTCGAAATCGGATCGGAGCCAGGTCAAACGGGTAAGGTTCAGAGCCGGAATCGGTCAAACGGGTAAGGGTAAGGTTCCTAAAATTTAGGAGCACTCGTCAAATGGGTAAGGGTAAGGTTCCTAAAATGAAACCACTGAGCCGGAACTCGGAACTCGTTTAGACGAGTTCTAGAACCGTGAGCACCCGAATCCGTTACTAAAATTTTCGAATTTTTCAGTTTTGAGGCCCATGAAATTTTTACTTTTGAATTTCTAATGTGTGGCCCAACTTATTAGAAACCCTAATCTCCTTCCTCCTCGTCATTTCGCGTTCCTTTATTTCGCCTCTCTCGCGTTGCTCTGCTCTCTCTCCCTCGCGTTGCTCGCTCTGCTCTCTCTCTCTGCTGGTGCTCGTTGACTCGCATTGCTCTGCTCTCTTTCTCTGCTTCGCTGCTCGTTGACTCGCGTCGTCTGCTTTCTCGACGAATCGAAGTTCATTTCGCGTTGCTCTGCTCTCGCTCCTTCATTTCGTGTTGCTCTGTTTTGCTCCTTCATTTCGCGTTGCTCGCCCTTTCTCTCGCTTACGCTCGTTGACCTCCTCCCGGTCCTCGTCGGCGTTGGTGTCGCCTCCTTCCTTCCTCCTACTCCCAGTCCCAACTCTCCCTTGCGGCTTCATCCTCATCGGTGTTCTCATTACAAAATAGGTAATTTCTTAATATCTTGTTGTAAATAGGGTACCCTGGAATCGGAACCGGAACCCGAGGATAAGGGTAAGGTTCCTAAAATTCGAGAACCGGAACCCGAGGGTAAGGGTAAGGTTCCTAAAATTTAGGAACCAGTCAAACGAGGTAAGGGTAAGGTTCCTAGTTTTGGTATAGAGTACCGGAACCGCTCACCCCTAAGTAGTGGGGTCTATTAAAATTATTTTCAATAGGATCATTTCCATTGAGTTGTTTTTAAGTTAGGAAAATGGGGCTGAAAATTATCATGTACATCTTTGAGTACCGAAGTTTATATATATTTTTTAGTGTATGATAAAATAATGTTTAGTGTTGAGTTTTATATATGTGATTTTTTATTTGTTAGTTTTTACCGTATATTACAACATTATTTAATATATGATAGATCAATATTTAGTGTTGAGCTTTAAATCAACACTATAATAGTTTTAGTTTTAAATTTTTACTTTATATATGTGATATTTTAGTTGTTAGTTTTTACCGTATATTACAACATTATTTAGTTTATGATAGATCAATATTTAGTGTTGAACTTTGAATCAACACTATAGTAGTTTTAATTTTAAATTTTTACTTTTTAGTGTATATTAGAATGTCGTTTAGTGTATGATACATCAATGTTCGAGTGTTGAACATTAAATCTAGAATATTTTGGCTTTAGTTTCTAGTTTATTATAAAATAAGTAAATATTGTAAAAAAAATACAAAGATAATTTTTTTTTTTTGTTGAAAAGAATAGCATTGAAGTTTATATGAGCATTACTATTGTATCAAGTTATAGTTTTTAGTGTATATTATAACATTGTTTAGTGTATGACAGAATAAAGTTTAGTGTTGAGCTTTAAATGGTGATTTTTTAGCTTTTATTTTTAGTTTATATTACAATATTATTTAGTGTATGATAGATCAATATTTAGTGTTAAACTTTATAGTTTTTAGTGTACATTAGGATACTTGTTAAGTGTATGGTAGAATAAAGTTTAATGTTGAGTTTTAACTCTGTAGTTTTATTTTTAATTTTTAATGTATATTAAAACGTTATTTAGTGTATGATATATTAATGTTTAGTGTTGAAGTTTATCTCAAGAACACTATCAAATCAGCTTTAGTTTTTTAGTGTACGTTATAATATTGTTTAGTGTATGATAAAATATTGTTTAGTGTTGAGGTTTATATCAAAATAATTATCAATTTATTAGGTTTAGTCTTTTAGTGTACATCGGAACATTAGTTAATGAATATGATTCAACATTTAGCGTTGAGGTTTATATGAAGAATGATGTTGTTAGTTTTAAATTTCTATTGCAGATTACAACGATGTTTTGTGTAAATACATTAGTTATTAGTGTATAATAGATTAGTGTTTAGTGTTTCGCATTTAGTATATTTTTATGAATATTAAAATAAATTTAAGTGAACATTAGTATATTATTATTGAACACCAAACTAATTTTTAGTAAATATTAGAATTATTTTTTTAGTAAATATTATAAATTTTTTTAGTGAATATTAAAATTTGAATCGAGTAAATTCTTTTTTATAAAAAGTGAACTAAAAAAATGTTGCAAAAAAAACTTCATGTGTGTGGATTTTATTTTCTATACGGATATAGTATATTATTATTTTGTTAAAAAATAAATTAGAAAGTTGCAATGGCCTCGTTAGCGGGAGCGTTGGTCAATATCGGAGAGGTCGATTGTTTGAATCCCTATTTCACCATGTTATGTTTTGGGCTACACATTTTGTGTGTGTGTTGGGTTTGGGCCGCGCGTTTTTTGTGTGTTTGGGTTGGGATGTGTACGGTAAATTTGTACCCAAAGTTGTATCATATAAGAACTGGCTGAGCTGGGTGGGGAGATGTTCCATGAAGAAGTCGGGCGGGGAGGGGTAGAGAACATGGGGGGGCTAGTAGGCAAGAGAAAGAGGAGAAATGGACTATGAGGGAGTCCGTAGAGAGAGAGAGAGAGAAATTATGGAAAATTTACATTGGAAACATATTCTGAATTTATAATTATATTTTAGTCATTACTAGAAAATAAAAAGACAATTGTGCTTTTTCCTTTATCTCTCTTAGCCTCTCTCTCTCTCCTAACCCCTCTCTCTCACTTATATCTCTCTAAAATAGTTTTTAAATAAAAAATAAAAATTTATTTCATTGTTAGAGCATATTATTTTTCAATATACATTTTTCTTTAAATAGAAAATTAATTATTTGTATTATTAAATAATTTTTAAAAAGTTTTTAATAAAGAAATAATTTTATATTTTAAATTTTACTCTTGTTATTCATTTTCAATGAGTTTAGTACCATTATATATTCCTCTTATTATAAATAAATGAACTTATTTTCATCGTCTAATTTTAAGTAAAGTTTTAGTTTTTTGTTATTTCAACTAAATTTATTTTGATTGAAAAAATATGAAAATATTTTTTAAAATTCTAAACCTTAATTACTCAATCCAAACTATTAAATTAATAAAATTAACCATAGGCGAGTCATCCTGGGGTTGAGATAACCTAGAAATTTATCCCAATATAACATCATGGTTAACCCTAGATGACTATCAATGTTATCCTGGGATGACTATTTATGTTATCATAGGATGAGTGTCTATGTTTAGGTTTATTACTTAATATTTTAAGTTGAGTAATTAAGGTTTAGGATTTAGATAATATTTTCATATTTTTTCAATCAAAATAATTTTAATTGAAAGATATGTAAGAGAGAAGAGGGAAGGAGAGAGAGACATACAGAGAAAGGGGGAATGAGAGAGAGAGATTGACAAAGAAAGGGGAGGGAGAGAGAGGAGAAGGGGGAGGAGAGAGAAAAAGAGAGGCTGAGAAAGAGAGAGAGGCTCATAGAGACGGGAGAGAGAAAGAGAGATGTAATTGTGATTTAATGACTTAAATGAAAAAATTATAGCTAACAATATAATTATAAATTAAAATATAACCTAATTGTAAATTCTCCAAAAACTATTATGGAATATAAAATTACTTTAATATAATAATTAAATTTATAAAATATTTTAAGTGGGATCCTCTTATAATATAAATTATTGCAAAATAATTAGAATGAGTTTCTATCATTTATAATAGGAAGTAAAACGAGGCAACTCCTTTATCCATGTAACATTTGGAGCAGTTCCATTGTTGATAGCCTAAATGTTGCGGATGAACACCTTAACTAAGCTAAACAAATACCCTGTTAGGCTTATATACCTGTCACTATTAAATATATGAGTCTTATTTCTATCTCATGTTAACTTGTCTCTTAGTTGTAAAAGGGACAAGTAAAATGGAATGAAGAAAGTATAATGTGAACCTGTTTATTTTAACAATATAAATTAGTAGTTGTTGAATAGTTTATATTTATTAAGATTAGTACTTGAAAGAGATAAATGCATTTGGCTTTGGTGCTTAATAATTTTGACTCTAAAATCAACTTAATGTGTAATCAATTAATAGTATTGAGCCTAGACAATCAATCCATATGATTAAGGTAATGGTAGGCTTACATCATGCTAAAAAGTCACATGGCCTTATGAACTTGAATGGATTTAAATACACAATGAGTCAACATATTGCTTTGATTAGTACAACTGGCCAAGGCTTGTGATACGACTTGAGTTAGGCTTTGGAACAACGAACATAAATTGGGTAGCGATTAACACGGTTGGGCCGTGTTGTTTATCACGACCTGTGTTCGACCCATGATGTTTCTAGTTTGCTCTGTTTTTTGCCTTTTCTTTTTCTTTTATGCCTAGCATAGGTGGAATAAGTCTTGGGTATATCCAAAGGTAGTTTTCCAACCTCATATGGTATAAGATTTAATTGATTAATGAAGACTCACGTGTGACTCGCCTTACTCCTTAAATGTTTTGAATTCAAGTCATTCATTTAAAGTTAGGATTAACTACGATTCATACTAAAAGAAATTCACAAAACTAAGTCACAAGTTATAGCAATCATCAAACTTACTATGACTAACCATGACAAACCCAAAGACTTATGCTATAAAAGAATATATGTCAAAGTCTTATACTCAGTTCTATTTCAAAAGTATAAAACTAACTTAGTCATCAAACTCGATCCGATCGACCCGCTCAATTCTCGTTTATTAACTCGCTGACTCATACATTAAGTTTGCTAAAGTTCTTTCATCTTTAACTTGTCAATTTTATCACGACAATCATCTTAGAATTTTATGAAATTAAATGGGTAATGACTCATACATTAAGTTTAGCAAAGTTCTTTCATCTTTATCTTGTTATAGGAACCACGAGTCCCCTCTAGGGGGCCCCGTGCTTCCCCACAAATTTGCGGGTTTTTAAAATTTTCCTTTTGAAGATGGAAACGATTTAGGGTTTTGAAGATTGATTTTTGAAAGTGGGGATGAACATCTTATTTAGATTTTCGAATTTTATAAACTAAGTTAAATAAATTAAATAGGATTAAATGGCGATTTCATTAATTGTTTTATTTTAGAAATTATTTTTAGAAATCTCGAGATATTATTTCACAATAAAAAATAAAAATAAATTAGGGCCAAACCGGTGTGAAAGCACCGGTTTGGACTCGAGCCTCGGCTCATCGACCATTCGGCGCCGGCGAAAGCCATCATCGTGTAGTCGGCGGCGCCACTAAGGGCCGCGATTGAGGTGGTCAGCCTCAACCTCCGGCCTGGTTGGAAAATCCAGAAAACCCCTTTTTATTCTTAGTCGAAATAACCGAGACATAGATTAAGAAAAATAAATCGGAAATAGGAATCGCCGATCGGTTTTAGGAATAAAAGCTGACGAAAATAAAATAAAGAAATATTTTCGATCTTAGTATGGAAAAACTAAACTTAGAAAAGATTAAAAAATGACCTAATCAGTCTAGAGCCGAGAATCGGATTCGAGGCGAGGGTATGAAACGTAGGGAGAAGCCCTTCCGTTCGCTCGTTAAACGACAACCTTTACTAGTTTGAGTAGTGAATTTAAAATAACATATTAAACACAAGCACACAAACATAATTAGATGCGAAAATTAGGGCAAACAAAGCATGCTAACGAAAACAATAGAAGAAAATATGAAAAGCAATGAACGAAAGCAATGAAGAATGAAAAGAAAAGCGAAAAGAAACGAAAGCGAGGAAATAAAAAATTACATCGGGCGGGGATGAATTAAATGTGATACAACGTTTCTCCACAATATGGAGAGTAGAAAAATATAAAGTAAATAAACCGTATCGAAAACCAAATTATTATCCTCGGGTTGTCCCACCTACCGATCCGGATCTCGGATCTAGATCCGACCATGCGATGATAGTGAATTGAATAGGCTTTTTGTAAACTCCGAGTGTAGGTAAGGAAAAAGTTATATGCGATCAATGGAGGATTAGGGTCCAAATATATGAAGTATGATGAGGGTAGGCTGAAAAGAAACCAAGAGATCATAATATAAACGAGTGCATTCGAGTAGCTTTTAATTAGGTTTCAAGAGCGTAATGCTTAGGAATGACCCTCTTCAAAATGAGAGCCTCAGCTCTCTATTTATAGGAGAGGGTTAGGTCACAAAATGACCTAGGGTTTTCATTTAATAAGCCGTCTAGGATAAGGCATGAAACGGCTGGAGAATCACAAAAATCGGACCAAAAATCAAAGGATAAAACGGAATCCCGGGATGGGCAATGCCGGCCAAAACAGCGTCGTTTTGGGTCCTTTAGATTCTTTTGTGTTGCAGCAAGACTTTGGGCAAAATGCAGCGGTTTAGGTGAAATGGAACTCGATGCGCGGCGCTGGACATAAACATCGCTGTCTTGAGGAAGTATGCTTTGTATCTCGGGTGGACTATTTTGGAGCAAAATGCGGCGTTTTAATGCTTTTGATCATGAAACGCGGCGCCGGACATGACGTTGTTTTGATGTCTTCGGCTCCATGTCCGGAATTGGTTGTTGTCAAACCTGAACTCCGAGATACGGCCCGTAATTGATCGCGATGCGTGTGTTTAGAAGTTCGGTAAGAGGATCCCGAGCTTGGCTTGATCAAATCCTAAAGCTCAGTGAACTTTTTATGCTGAAACTTTGATTGTTCTTTAATCCGAAGCTTGGCCTAATAATCTATTGTACTAATATGCTTATTAGTAGATAATCATATTTATGAAAGTTCAGTATTTTACGTGAATAATTCGATAAAAAACGGACTAAAAATTTAATCTGGAAAAGATGACATGGTGGGTCCGGAAGCTCCACTTGCATGCACATGTTGCCAAACATCCACTTGTCACGCCTGATGGAACTTCACAAGCTAGACCACTAGCTAGGCCTCGCAAAGCTGCCATCGAGGAGATGCCACCAAGCCTCATGACCGGCGTCATCCAGCCATTGGCGAGCCTAGCTCCCGGCGTGCTGCCGCATTCCCTTCTTGGTCTCCTCTAGCTTTTTTACTTTTTTCTTATGTGTTTGGCATGTTTTGGCCGAGTTTATGTATAAAAGGGGAGTTAGTGTGTTCATTTTGCACACTTCACTTACTCTTCTCTTGCTTTCTCAAGTTTTGCTCTTGTTAATTGCTATTGAATCTTATAGTATGACCGGTAGCAATCTCAAACCATGTCCATCGATTCCGGTTCGCCCTTAGGGGTATCTAGGACTTATTCTCTAGGAAGACTTTCCAAACATTCCGGGTGAGTCTTAGTTAGTGTAAATGCTAACTTTTACTAAGCTTTTAGTAAATGTACTAATTGCTCTATCATTTTGTAGAGGCGTCAATCTAGAACGTCTTCATCATGAGGCTTCCTTGGTGGCTCGGAGGCTCAAGCACACTCATCCGGCCAACAAATGCCCTCTCGTTGGTGCGGCTAGAGCGAGCACTTCCCGATGCTCTTCATGTTTCTCACATCATCGAAGTGCTTCTAAAGTGGGGCATAGTTCCTCCGGGCCTAGTTCTTCCGGCGTTGGGCCTAGCTTTTTGTGAAGAATGTATGAACATCCCGCCTCTCCAAGCACTTATCGTTATAGAAACCCGATTGACTTCCACCGGATGTCCTATAGCGAGCATTCCCATGGAACTTCTCAATCTCCTTGGGGTCATGGGGCCAGTTCTTCATAAGTCTGGTAGAGAAGGTTGGTTTCCACATCCATCTAGGAGGACTTCGGCAACTATCTCTTTGATGATGCTTCCGGATAACGAAGATAAGTAAATCCCTTGTAGGGTGCTTTTGTTTTTAATGTTTAATATTTTGTAAACTTTTGACTCTATGCAATGAGATGAATGCAAGGACTAAGTTCTAGATATACTCTCTTTTATTAATATGATGCGAAAAATTCTAAGGAAAATTACAAAGACAAATCGAAAAAATTGCACTAGTCCCCATTCCCGAAAAAGAAAATAGCAAAATGAAAAATGGAAACTTGTACGTGCATGGTCCGAAATAATAAGGCTTATCCGAAATGGGCCGATTGCAGAAACAAATAATGTCCCAAAGAGTGCTCGGGCTGGAAAAATAAGGCGGATCGGTCGGTTTGACTGTGAAGGTTAGCTCTTGGAGAGTCTTAGTCACCCTAGAGGGGGTGAATAGGATGATAAGGAAATTTTATCAAACTTGGAAGATTTAAGCTTGAAAAGAATGAACAAGACAATCCGAGTCTAGATTGGACTCGGAAAAGTGTAAACTTAGAGATATGTGGAAACCCTCCTGGGGCAGAAAACCACGGACAGTGCTAGTCCAAGCACCAAGTCAAATCCACTATTTTGAATACACAAAATACAACAGATCGACTCAACTAGAATTGCTCCCTTAAACAATTCCTTACAGAGTTTTCCTAGACTTAGAAATTCCCTTATCCGATCTAGTACTTCCTAACCGAGGTAACCTTTACAGTTAGGGACAACCGAGCCGAGTTAACCCTTACAGCTCAGTCAAGAGACCTTACTCGAAAGTAAGAAGAGTATGTAACCGATTACAATACTTTACAACTTAGAAAGTATGAATTACTGAGTGGGAGTTGTAAATAGAAGATTAAATATGAATACAATGAATTTTTCTTAATTAATATGTTTCAACAAATAATTCCAAGCAATCTTCAAGTCTTAAGAGGTGGCTTCTATTTATAGATGACCAAGCGGACTAGCCGTTGTGTCCGATTTCCGAACCGAAGCCTTCTTGACCGTTGTAATGGTTCTTCCGAGTCGCTAAAAAATATCCGTTGGGATGTGAACGTTGGGCAATGGTTCTTGGCTCCTAATGGTGCTCCAGTCAACTGGTGTTGTCCGAAAAGTAAGCTGGAAACCACCGTTGAGCTTAGCGTTGAAGTTTTCCAGTTTAGAAGCAGACAACCCCGACACAACGTCCGAGCCTTGTTTAGAAGTAGAAAAGCCTTGTCTGCTAGTGATTGACGACTTAAAGCCGGTTACTTTTGTATATTAAAAATGAGATAACCTTGGTTAGAGAACCTACAAAAGTAAACAATTTTGGTTCTCAAAGTATAAAATACTTTGGTCCAAGATTAGGCAAATATAATAATTTTATTAAGATAAATAAGTGCATAATTATCTTAAGCCTAGAAGAGTGGAATTTTTGAGTCTAATATTCATTATACTCAAATTCCATCGGAGTCGATCCTAAGAAATATCAAGTTATAAGAGTGAAAACATCGGAGTATATGTAACGCCCCAAACCCATAATCACCGGTTTTAGACTAAGCAAGCCGCTAGCCGATGATTAGCGCAGCGGAAAGTAGGTCGAGGGCATTACGCCGCCCTTACCGAGAGGAAAGGACAAGGTTATAATAATAGATACGTTTCTAACTCCGGTTACTTGCTTTTGTCACTAACAGCAAGTGTCTCATGATAAGGCATAAAATTTAACTTGTACGAAGATTAAGCATAAGTATAGACTACGATCCGGTAAACTACGACAACGGCACTTAACCCTTGATACTCCAACTAGGTTGTCACTGCGAGCCTCTAAGTCCTTAACGGACCTTTGCTTCAAATCTTCCATACCTTTACCTAAAACAAAACAAGAAAACATTTTCGAAATGTGAGCCGAAGCTCAATACGTTCACTATCATGCAAGTAAAATAATAGTTATGAAGTAATTGAGTTGAGCGCATGCATTTCAATTCATTTGTAAATGAGGGGAGTGGATAATGTAAAACTGTTGCTGATTAATTATCCGAATGGATCCCTTTACGATCATCGGGTTTCCCTAAACGCATGTGCACACACCCGGACCGATCGGATAGTCTAGTTGAAGGCGGTTAACGATTACGGTGTTACCAACCTGAATATTGGGCGTACCAAATAATGGCACTTGATGGGCGGGTCCATATTAATGATAGCAAATATTATTTGCAAACAATTTTTATTGTTGTTAATGGCGGCCATATCCGGCCTTGATTTGTAAATAAAACACTCGAAGGGCACGATCACCGAACGTACCTTACCGACGCTCCTCCTTCTTTTTCTTTATGGGAGGAATCCGGATGAACGCACGATGCTGGTGTTTGATGACCTTAATTAAGGACATAAGAGTTTTATTAATAAACTGAATTTTTATGGCTTATTTATTTATTAAATCATTTTAAAATCGTTTGAAATGAAAACTAATAAGGTTAGCTTCTACTAAAGGATATTAAGGTTATCTTTAATTTATATGATTGATTATCTTATTTTATACAATGCAAGCATAACTAAATATATATGCATCTGTTTACAACACTTTAAAGTATACGTATGACTTTCTTCTAAACACATACATAAATATATGTACACACTTATATATATATATATATATATATATATATATATATATATATATATATATATATATATATATATATATATATATATATATATATATATATATATATATATATGTGTGTGTGTGTGTGTGTGTGTGTGTGTGTGTGTGTGTGTGTGTGTGGTAACCTCAAATATACATAATTCTCTTCTAAATGATGCATTGAACACTAACTCCATTAGTTATCTTATTACATAAATATCTTCATTCATTCTTTTATATACTTATTTTCTAATCTTTCTAACCTTATTTTATTTTATAAGGGCATACTAATTCCCCAAAGATGTCCATTCCTCACATTTCGGTTTCATAACCGCCCATAATTAGTTATCATCCTCATCCTCAATCTGTCCTTTAATCTTTTCATTAGGTTAAATAACCATGTAAACTAATCAAAAGTAATTCCTAACTCGAATTACTTCCGAGTGTCCTTTATACGGAAATTGTCCATAAATACCCTTCATATAGGGATTTGTCCATAAATGTCCTTCATACAGGTATTGTCTATGGTTCTTCTTCAATTTTCAGTATATCCAGATCTCGACCAATTTTTCCATGCATCATTTACATACATACCATAATCAAATTTAATCTCCAAACAGAAAATGAATAACTAATTACAACTTAAATGCTTAAATTAAAAGAATGAAGAACTGAATCTGAAAAATTAACCTAAGAATTTAATTAAACGAACTCGAAACTGAAATTTGCCCTAAGAAATTAAATTAAAAGCTGAAAAATTACCCAAAACCAAAGTGAACGGGGGTTAATTTTTTTGAGGGTTTTTGAGGTGGTTGAAGATGGTGGTGGAAGATCGGGAAGAACCGAAACAGAGCAGCGAGTCGGCGGTCGGAGCGGTTGCCGGGAGTAGCACGCGGCGTCGGTGCTCGGTCAAGGTGGCGGTAGCCGGACAGGTCCGAAACCGGGAACCGAGACCAACTAAAGGCACCGTGACTGGATTAGGGCAAGCTCGGGCGAGGTAGGCGAAAACCCGAGCGAGATGTGGGAGTAAGGATGGCGGTGTGCTGGTGTTTGGTGGTTAGGGCGGCGACAGCGCAACGTGAAGGTAGTAGCGGCGGCTGTCGGTGTGTCGTGGTGGTGTTTCCGGTGGCTGAAACAAGCGGAAAGAGGGAGGCGGAGGAGGCTGCGAAGGGAAGGATGAATTGCTAGGTGTTTGCTGAGGAACCCGGTGAAGATGATTGTGGTGGCATTGGTGGCTAGCTGGCGGCGACCGTCGGCGTGGCCGCAGGGCCGCCGATGCCGTCGGTTGGTGGTGAAAACGGGAGGGGCGCAGAGAGTAGGGCAGGCGGACGATGGCTGGAGAGGGGAGAGAGAGAGTGATTTGTGGGTTTAACTAGTTTTAGGTTTAGGATAATGAGGCTCTAGGTTACCTCATTACTTTTATACTCCCTCTTACCTTCTCCTATAATGGGCCGACCGACCTAACTCATTTTTCTTCTAGCCCAATTCCCGTTAGCATCTAATTTAATCCAACTTGCTCATCCTAACTATTTTCTTAATCTTCTAAACTTTTTATTATTTTGCTCATTAAACTTATCTTAATCTAAGAATTTTATTTTTAGTAATATTAAGTTTACAAAAATTATATTAATTTCATTTGTTTAAGGATTTTTAGAATTCAAAATAAATTAGCTACACAATAATGTTAATTATCTTATGAGTCATGAAAATTTATAAAATATATTCATGCGTCGTCGTTGTCATCATCCGGTTCCTGCATTTTAAACAACATTGACATATATATTTATATATATATACACATACGTATATACACATGAGTAATATGAAAATATTTGAAATTTGAAATGCACGCGCTCGAGCTTATCTTAAGCCTAGAAGAGTAGAATTGTCCGAGTCTAATATTCATTATACTCAAATCCATCGAGTCGATCCTATGAAAGATCAAGTTATAAGAGTGAAAACATCATAGTATACGGACTTGATTTGGGCAAATAACTCACAAATAAATACCGTGACTTAGAAATAGGAATTAACACTCGTAATTCACTGTGCTTTGAAATATACAGATCGAACTCGGATAAGAAGTGTTAGAGAGATTATTTAAACGTGCAATAAATCGAGTGATGTCCGAGTGACTCGAAACATCAATGTGAAAAGATAAACAAGAATGTGTTTTCCGAGTCAGTCGAATCGAATGAAAACTTATACAGGAGTTTCTATAATGATCATAATGACTTGTAATCAAAACTTAGGAGGGATGAGGTTTATACCGAGTCTTTATGTGATACTCTGAATGATCTAGTCTTAGAGTATGAGTCTTCGGACCGGTCCGGCCGGTGCTAGCCGTGTAGGAGACCGAGGCGCCGGTGGTCTCCAGTAGTGTGGTGCGAGTAGGACTTTGAACTCGGAAACTACTATAAATTGGACCCTCGGTGGATACATAAAATCATTCCTTCTAAACCTTTTCCGCAATTCCCTCGAAAAACAGATCCTAAGAAAATTCCCAGTGCCTTCAAATCTTTTATACATTCAAAGATGAATTATATGACTGAGTTGTCCCATTGGATGCACGAGATAATAGATGTTGATAGGGTGGGATTCTCCTAATATGGACTAAATACCCTATTCAAGCATTCGATAAGTGAAAGTCTATTGGACTTTCCTAAGGGCTGTTGTAGCCTAATAGGACTCACATTACCACGTTTTTAGGTTTGGGGACAAGAATTGTGTCCCCGCTGAAAAGTTTGATGCCATTCCGGCATTCAACACCGTACGAAACCCGTTATGCCCAAGTGCTAAGAGAATATGCATAAGAACTATAAGCGCCTTCGTAGCCGAACAATAGGAATCTAAGTTGGATTTTTATCGGGGATCGGGTAGATTTAATGAATCTAATGAAGCATTCGCTCGATGTACTCATCGGAGTCCATCCTTATTCCGAGAAGTCGAGCTATCATTACTCGTCCGATAGGTGGTTTTCTATCGGCGGAGGCCGCATGGATATGGCTCCTCGCTGTGTTACTAAGCTTTATGGAGTACTTAGACGACTCATCGCTCCTGCCGATTGTCGCTGAAACTATTATATAGCTCCACCGGGTCGAAGCCAATCCGGACGAAGACTTCACCGAAGCCCCTATTATTGCAGGTGACCAGAAAAATAATAATAGGGACTATTTGGTGAGACGCGGTCGGCAACGCCGACCACGGGCGACGATCCGGAGCCACCGAGGCTTAAAAGCCTCCGGCTTTGCCCCAAAATCTTGATTTTTTGTTTTTCGTCCTCTTCTTTTTTTTTCATTTATTTTTGCTCTTGTTGGGCCATGAATAATGTTGAATTCGACCATGTAGGAGTTTTATGATTTTTTTATCTATTGTATGTAGATTTGGTTGATGGAGCACCTACAACCGATTCGAGCTCCTACAAAAGTGGAGTCGTACCTAGAAACACATTTACGTCGGCGAAGTGATTGGATGTGGTAACCGATCATCCCGCTTCTGGTGGGAGGCTTGGCTTAAAAACCATAATACCATTGAATGGTACATTAATTACTCGGAAAGTGTCCCAATTTAGGACACATACCAACCAGCAGACCCTTTGGACGCCGATTGGGTCTAAAAACAAGTACATACTACTTCCCCGATTGTGTTTTGCGCTGAATGGGACCAAAGCAGGGATCCCTTATCCGGACTGTGTTTGGTATGCTACCTTTGAACTGTTTGCAAGTCATGGAACTTCTAGACAAGTTACTTCATGCCTTGAGTATTGGATGAACTGCCGAAGCTACTAAAACTTGTAGATGAACGTACCACTACAGGTTTCTAAAGATTATCCGAGTGGATAATAGAAGTGGACCCCAAAAGTCGCAAGGCACTAAGGACTCAAGAACGGGATCCAAAAGGAGTTGTTCCTGCTGTTGCATCTCTTCGGATACGTGAAGTAAACCCCTAAATAGATGAACAAGCCCACATAAGGGAATGCGAGGCTAAGGAAGTTGAAGAGAGGAAGGCCCGTAGGATTAAAGAGCTCAAGAAGCACAACCATGATGATGCAGTGAGTGTAGCGATCCGAAAGGGAAGAAAGTGAAGATGGACTAGGGCTTAAGTTTTAGAGAGAATATTTAGGAAGAATAAAATAATTTAGGAAGTTTAGTTTTTCCTCTTTAGAATAAATTATTTTCCTAGTATGCTTATTTTTCCCTTTTATTAGCTATGTATTTAGGTAAGTAGTAGGCTTAACTTTTTATTAATAAAAGTAAGTGTTATGCTCTCTTTTATACTATATTTTTTTTTATTGCTCACCTAGAGGAGTAAATAAATTGGACCATCCTTAAAATTAATGAAAGCAATAAAAAATAATTAAATCAATGGACCATCTAGTTGGACCACCCAAAATAACAATTAATTAGATAAATGGACCGTTTGATTGGAAGTTCAAAACAAAGAATTACAAACAATAAAACCAGGGAGATTGCCCGATCGGAAAGCCCACCGTTTTCCTAGTGGTGGCCGACGCTACCCATGGCGAGGCCTGGTTTGGTCGAGCTTGGCCCGTTACACCATATGTTTTGTGTCATGCTAAATGTAGTATTTCTTCGATTGATCCAAGTTTGTGGACTGAAAAATCTCTGCACCATTTAAATCGATCAATTTCATTGCTCCTCCCAATAGTATTTAACTAAGTACAAATAGGTTTTGCCAGTTGGGCCTAAACTTTCTTCGAGGACGACCCTAGATGGGTGCTCTAATATCCTTTTGGACCAAATCTCTAACTTGTAGATTACGAGGCTTTACTTTATGTGCCCTTGATATATGTGCCTGGTATATTTGGACATTATGTAAAGCATTCAATCGTCTTTTATTCAGCAACACTAACTCTTCATAGCGTGCCTTAGCCCATTCTACTACGGGAATATGACTCTCAGCAATGATTCGTAATGAAGGAATGCCAATTTTTATTGGAAAGACCGCTTTCATGCCATATACGAGGGAGTAAGGTGTTGCTCCTGTTGAGATCCTAATGGAGGTTCGATAGCCCCATAAAACAAAAAGGCAACTTGGGCCAATCCTTATAGCCGATAGCCATCTTTTCCACTATTTTGTGAATGTTTTTGTTGGTGGCCTCGATCGCTCCATTGGTCCGAGGGCGATATGGAGAAAATTTGTGGTGTTTGATCTTGTACTTGTCCAGTAGGTCCGCTACTTCCTTCTTGAAGTGACTACCATGGTCATCGATCAATTCATGGGGCACCCCACACCTTCAAATGATATTACGAGTGATGAACTTAGCTACGTGTTTTGACGTCAAGGTTGCATAAGAGGTTGCTTCTACCTACTTAGTAAAGTAGTCAATTATTACTAACAAAAATTCGTGATCTGCCCGTTCCTAGGGGTCACTTTGCCAATGATATCAATTCCCCAAACTAAGAATGGCCGGGGTGATGCATGTGTCGTGAAAGACGATGGTGGTTGGTGTTGTAGATTTGCATACACCGACACTTGTGGCACCTTTAACGAATTCATGCCGATCTATTGCCATGGTCGACCATTCAATAACCTTTGAATTTTCAGAATCAACATCCTTCCATTCATGTGGGGTCCATGTTCCCCACTATGAATTTCATCCATGATGCGCTCTACTTCGTGTTAGTTGACATAAAGTAAGCTAATTCCTGTGTTGGTTTTCTTGTACAACTGTCCTTGGTTGATAAAAGACTAAGCTGCTAGCAACCTCGATGGCTCGTTGGGCTCTAGGTGTGGAGTCCAATGGATATTCTTGTTTATCTAGATACTCGATAGATGTTATAGTACCAACTAGTTTGGTCGGTAGTAGACACTTTGAGTGCGTATACATGCACGAGCTGACTCTGTCACTCTACATGGATGGGCATTGAATGAATGCCACTAGGGATATTGATCATGGATGCTAATTTAGCTAAAGTATCTCGCAAATTGGTTGTCGTCCCTAGGAAGGTATGTGTATGAAATGCTTTCAAAATGTTTTGCTAATTCAATCAGGTGTGCACGGTAGGGTGCCAAGGCTTCACTACGTACCTTCCATTTATGTGAGATCCGATTGATGATAAGACTGGAGTCACCGAAAACCACGATGCTCTTGGCTCCGATCTCTATGGCGGCTTGAAGTCCCGTGATGTATGCCTCATAATCCGTGGTGTTGTTGGTGACCTCAAAATCAAGCTGGACTAAAATGGGAGTATGTGCTCCCTCGGGTGAGACTAGAAATATCCCAACTCGAAGCCCTCCGATTAGAAGCCCCGTCATAGTACATGGTCCATATATCCACCTCCACTTGTAAGATATTTTTGTCCGAAAAGTCAAGTTGTTCGGGTTGCGATTCGGTTATAGACAGATTGGTTAGGAATTCGACACTACTTTTCATTTCATGCTTTCTAAGGAACATACTTGAGTTCAAATTTTGATAGCATGACAGTCCATCAAGCTATTTTGCTGCTGATGGTTAGTTGCTCAAGAATGTACTTAATGGGATCCATCGGTGCCACTACATGTACCGTGCAAGCCAACAAGTAGTGCCCGAGTTTCTTGGTAGCTCTGGACTAATGCCAACGATGTCTCCTCTAATGGCGTGTATCTAGTCTCATAATCCAAGAATTTCTTTCTTAGATAATATATCGAGTGCTCTTCCTTTCCATCCCGTTGAGCTAGCATGGCTCCCATTGCGGTTTCGTTGTGGCGAGGTATAAGAGTAAAGGTTTCCTTGGTTAGGGCGGCACTAATACTCGGAGGTTAGCCGGATATTACTTAACCTTATCGAATGCTTTTTGGAACTCATCATCCCAAATAGGCTCGGACCCTTTCTTCAATTTTTTGAAAATGGGTTCACAAACCATAGTCGGTTTTGATATGAAATGACTAATGTACTCGTACACGTCCTAAGAAACCTCGTATCTCCTTTTACGTGTTTGATGACGGAATTTCCTGAATAGCTTTGATCTTGGATGGATCAACTTCGATTCCTCTAAGACTAATAACATAACCTAATAGTTTGCTTGAGGTTACCTCAAAGGCACACTTTTGACGGTTAAGGCGCATATTGTACTTTCTTAGTCTTTCGAAGAATTTTCTAAGGTTAGGGTAGTGCCGTACCCTTTCCTTGGAATTGATGATCATGTCAACCACATAGACCTCGATTTCCTTGTGAATCATGTCGTTTAATAATGTCGTAGTTGTCCTCCGATATGTTGTGCCATCATTCTTAAGCCTAAGTGGCATCACCACATAACAATACGTCCCCTATTGAGTGATGAAAGCTATCTTCTCCATGTCTTCTTTGACCATATTCACTTGATTGTACCCAACATAGCAATCCGGAAACGAGAGAAAGGCATGTCCCGCTATGTTATCTACAAGGATGTTGATATAGTGTAGCTGGAAGTCATCTTTAGGGCTTGCCTTATTCGGATCCCTAAAGTTGATGAACATCCAAGCCTTGTTGTCTTTCTTCGGGACCGGTACTATGTTTGTTAACCACTAAGGGTAGTGAACTACTTTGATCAACGCAACCTCTAATTGCTTCCGGACCTCTTCCTTAATTTTCGGTACCCATTCGAGTTTCATCTTTACGAGCCTCTATTTAACTAGCTTGGCATCTTCGTAAAGTGGAATTATGTGTTCTGCTATATTTGGATCTATCCCCGACATGTCTTTGTAGGACCACACAAAGACATCTATGAACTCTATAAGGAGTGAAGTAAACCGCTTCTACTCTTCCGGATCCAACGTTTTTCCAATTTTCACCTCTTGGGGTCGATCAACCGATCTTAGATTAATTGTTATTGTTTCCTCTATCATTGATGAGCGATTTTCATGATTTTTCATAGATTTTATTAATTCTTTTGGGATTTCTTATTCATCATTAGAGGCAAAACAATTAAAAATAGGAGAAGGCAAAGAGTAAGCGAAAGGTTCATCTTATTGAATGAAGAAATGAGTACATCAAACTTGACAACTAAAATTGCGGACTTAAAAACAACAAAACTAGAAGATGAACTAACGAAACAAGAATAGAAATAAAGGCCCTAGTGCTAGACTCAAGAATGGGATGCTCTCCTAAGCTAGTAATGAATTCTTGGCCCCGCTCAGTATCGATCCATGTAATATGCTTTGACCCTTTAGTGTCAACGTCCGTGATGAATCCGGACGGATCAAACTGCAGTGCGACATGGCTCGAGACAGATCTGCAGGGAAAATGGACGACGCCCGGGGCCCCGGGCCGAGTTTCCCTACTTGTGGGTCGGGTCTCTCTCTTTAAAGATTGATTTTGGAGATGGTTTTGAAAGTTGGTTTTAGAATGTGGGGATGAACCTTTTATTAAGATTTTTGAATTTTATTAAATCAAGTTAAAATAAATTAAATCGGATTTGATTGGTGTTTTCTTAATTATTTTAATTTTATAAATTATTTTCAGAATTCTCGAGATATTATTTCCTAATTAAAGGATATCTAAAATTAGAAACTAAGGTTTATGCCATGAGGCTTCAGGTGCGACAGGTGTGAAAACACAAGTTTGGACCCAAGCCTCGGCCAGTTGACCGAGCACTCGGCGGTCACCGGTGCCGACCATAGGCCTAGGCCGATACGAGTCAACCTCGGCCTCCGGCCCGGCAGGTAGATCCAAGTCCTTTTTAAAATCCCGCAATCGAGAAAATAACCGAGATGCAAATTTGATAAGAATAAAGCATAAGAAAGGGAGTTGCCGATCGGTTTTTAGGATGAAAAACTAACAAAAACAAAGAATTTCTCTTTCAATCTTAGTATGGGAAAACTAAGACTAAAAGAGGCTAAAAGTGACTCCATCGGTCTTTGAATCGAGAACCCGATTCGGGGCGAGTGCACGAAACATAGGAAAAACCCTTCCATTCCGTCCATCCGAAGACGACCATGCTAAAACGAATTAAAAGAATGATTACATCTCTTTAATCCGCAATAAGGAAAGCGGTAAAAGCATACAAATAAAATAAACCATTTGAAGGCTGAACGATTGCCCTTAGGTTGTCCCACCTTACTAATATGGATCTCTATGCTTGGATCTCTTGATGTGATGACGACAAAATTAAAGAAAAAGGGCTTGTTTTGTGAACGACGTATGCAGGGAATATGAATGATCGATTGAATAAGTGCCCGAGAGAGTAGAATAACCGAATATTCTTTAGCTCTTTACATGAATTTAATGGTTATAAGTAGAGAAAATATGGATGGTTAATAGTAATTTTGACAGAGTAATGTTTAGGTATGAGTGCTCTGGTTAGCTTTCTGCAGACATTACGCTTAGGAGAAAGTGGTATGGTAATGAGAGCCAAGGCTCTCTATTTATAGGGAAGAACCTAGGTCACAAATGACCTAGGGTTTGCATGCAGCCTGCCGTCTAAAACAAGCGAGAACCAAAATCGAGCCAATAAATCAAGAGATTGAACCGGATAGAAAGGATAGAAGCGGATAGAACCCGGTTGGCTGGCGCCGTCCACCCCGGTGCTCCTAGGGTTTCGTGCCACACCGTGTATCCAAAGGATTCTCCAAGCCAAAATACAACATTTCACTTAAAACTCCACGGTCGCGAGCGCCGGCCACGGCGTCGTTTTGAGGGGAAAAGCTCCTAGTCTCGTGTGGATTGTTTTGGAGCTTAAACGCAACACTTTGATGCTCATGATCGTAAAATGCAATGCTTTAATGCCGTCTTTAGGTCTTTCGCTCCTTATCTAATTGGACAAAAGAAAAATGCGATATTTTAAACTTGGAATTTCCCGGGACACAGACACTAGACTCCATTGTCCTTGAAGGCTTGGCCCGATTCTTGGATCGCCCGAATGAAAAAGGGATTTGTGGACCAACCCATGGCAAAAGGTTGTTTATTCGGTGTTGGGAGTTGTTTGTGGTTTACTAGCTTATGTTGCACCAATCGATGACAGTCCGAGATCCAAATCCTCAAGCAGGACTCGGGATTTCATCAGCGGGCTAAGAGACTAAAATACGGAATTAAAAAGGTAAGGGATGACACTTTTTAGGTGTCTACAAGTACCGAAATCAAATTCCCCTCTAGGTCCTTCTTCTATCCAAACAACGAGACCTAAGATGTTACTCTCGACCAAATTGGTCCGATCTGGTATGGATCTGTCCTCTTTGAGGAGGTCGAGTGCCTCCTTTTCTAATATGTAGAAGTTATTAAAGATCTCCAAACCAGGGACCAAGATGCCCTTCTCTTTGAGGTAGTAAGCCTTAGGGAAGCCGTAGTAGAGGAAGTCATCCCCTTCTTTTAGAAGCTGCTCTTTTAGGGTATGAGGAAAAGATTTGATGGAACGGACTGTGTATGGTGCGGACCTCCTAGCTTGAACTTCCCACTTGGCTTGGGCTATTTCCTTGGTGGTAGGTTGATAGCCTAACCAAAACTTGTAGTTGTTAGAGGGTTCAAGGGGTAGAAAGATAGGGTGGTATGCCCTCCGTACGGCGAGTTAGGCGTGAAAAATACCCCTTCTTCGTCGAGCATTGAGTGGGTGTTAGGGTTACCATTAGGATTGAAGTTTATAGGTGCTTCATCCTTGTGTAAAGCAGATGATGGTCTCAAACCCATAAAGCTCCTCATCATTGGCGTCGTGCTCAATTTCGACAATCGATTCTTTGGAGGTGATAGTAGTACGGAGATTGTCCCTATTGATGGTTACAACTTGACCTTTGATGATCATTTTAACCTTCCGGTGCGAGTGTAGAGGCACCGCTTGATGCCATGTAACTAAGGACGTCCTAGGACTTAGAATTCGATGTTCTTCACTACCGGCCCCACATTAACTGGTAAGGTCACCATTCCCAAAAGTGTCCTTTTAGAATTATCATAGGCTCGGAGGTGAACAGTCTATTTAAAGAGTTGTTGCTCTCTAATACCCAACCTTCCGGCGGTCCTCCAGGGACAAACGTTCACGAGCTGATCCGTTATCTATTAATGTTTGGGGAATGAACTTCTTAAGGCAAGTTATGGTTAAGTAAAGGAAATTGTTGTGTGTAATGCCTTCTTCGGAGAGATCTTTCCGGTCAAAGGTAATGGTTCCGTCCCTACTATTGACCCATCCTACTACTTCCTTAAGCATGGTTTCGGGAGAGACCTCAATTTCGCTAAGTGCGTCAATTTAGGCCCGCTTCGTGTTTTGGGAAGTATATATGAGTTACTAGATAGAGATGTCAACTTTTAATTTTGGAAGTCTGTTTCAAGATTGGATCTTCTTCTTTAACAACTTCGAGTTCTTTTGGGGCTTCTTGAGTCTATTGTGGACGTACGAGTGCATTATGTCATCCATATCTAGTAAGGAATTGTATTTCGGATTCTTTCGTTCTCCCTAAAAGTCTTCTTCTTCTAAGGGTGGTGTGCCCCAAAAGTCGTCGTCATTGTCATCTTTGGTTTCGTACACGTCTTCTTCATCACTTACCCACAATCGATGGACTTACGGGTCTAGAGAAGGCAAGTTAAGAAGTGGTTTGAATGCATTGATGTCTTGAAATGAAGACGAGATGGGTCCCATTGACCTAGAATGGGTTAAGAGAATATGGCTAAGGTATCGCTGAAAGGATTTTTGTTGTTGCTTGGTTTCGAGTGACCTTAGGGAGATGGAGTTGACCATTGCGAAACATGCTCTCTAGCTTGTTCTTGAACATCCAGCATTACTCGGTATCGTGTCCTCATGCACGATGATATATGCGAAATTTTCTACGTCCTAGGGTTTAGATCTGTTTTGCGGTTTCGATTCTACTCTTGTAGGTGGCAATTCTATTTTTCCTTTAGCTAATAGGCGATCAAGGGCTTAAGCATATGTGGTATCAATTGGAGTGTAGTCATTATACCTATTGAGGGCATTGACATCCGCACCCTCGCTAGTATTGCCTTGGTTGGACGTTTTCTTATCTTTAGACTGATAATTACCTCTATGCCCAGTCATGACTTTTATGGTCGTGGTAGATAGTTCTTCTTCTATCAGCATGCCAGCATCTCTAAGGGCTAAGAAACTCATGAAAGGTAGAAATTTGAAGTGCTTGATTGTAGGAAGGTTGAAGGTTCTTCACAATGATCCGTATTTGGTCCTTTTAGGAAGGTCGAACTACTATGTGGGCAGCCTTTGCCCTCCATCCGGTGAGAAAGTCTATAAAGCTTTCTTTCTCTCCTTGCTTGATCAACTCCAAATCTCTAAGTGTAATAGGTAGTTTAATCTTATAGGAGTATTTGTGTAGAAACTCCTTACACGGATCGAGGCCAATTGGTGACCTTGAGCGGGTCAATTGCGTTATACCACTTCATTACGTCGGTGTCAAAGGTTCATGAAAAGATGATGTGGTAAGTGTCTTTTGGTATGTTCTTAAGAGTCATTGCTCCTATGAAGTTGCGAACATGGTGATGGGGATTCTCGGAACCTGAAAATTTTATGTCGGGCATTGTGAACTTAGGGGTAGCTTCCCTTTGGGGATGGAAGTGAATCCCTTATGGTCAAAGTAGTGATTGCTGAACATGGATGACTACCTTAACATTGTTCCGTCCGATCTATACTTAGATCATGCTTTGATTCATGCTTGGGACTGCCTAGAGGAGATGGACTAGGTGGAGGTGGAGGACCTCCTCCTCATAACTATTCTTCTTCCTCATCTTTCTTATTATCCTCAATAACTTTTAGGATAGCTTTGAGAGTGTCCGATATGAACTCTATTTTCTTATCCCAAGCCTTAATCCGAGGTTTCATTTTGGTCGAGGTTTCATTGAGCAAGGCAAGGATAGAAGATTGTTCCGGTGTTCTGTCCATTAGAGGGGAGTTCTTTTTAGGTATTGTCCTACGACGGAAAATAGATCGAACTAGTGTGCTATGCACCAAGGTAAGTTGCACTTGGTGTAGATCGTGGTATAGAACAAGGTGCAAAGCGGGGAAAGATTTGCTGGACACCTTGTTGAGTCATTCTAACCTTTTGGAGCTCGGGTTCGATGATACTCAATTATAGTAGACTTCCCTATTTTGCAGCCCAAAGGATGAGGCTTACGACCATGTAAAGGAATACCACTTTTGGGAGGAAGGGGCTTAAGCGCGAGACCTGAAGGAACTAGGAATGCTTTTTATTTTGGATGCACATAAAGAATGTAGAAACAAATGTAATGCAATGATGCTTATGATTAATTTGGAATGTTTTTGTGATTTGGTTAATGCATAATTTGAATGCATAAATGATTGTTCCTAATTGAAGATAAATTTGTTTTGGTTAAATGAAAAAGAAAAATGCAAGTGGACCCACCTAACTTGGGATGAATTATATTTTTGCTAAATGCGAAATACACTCACCTAATTTGAATATAGATTTATTTTGGCTAAATGAAAAATGAAAAATGCAAATTGACTCACCTAATTTAAAATGAATTTTGTTTTGGCTAAATGAAAAATGAAAAATGAAAAATGAAAAATACAGAGTGGACTCACCTAATTTGAGATGAATTTTATTTTGGCTAAATGAAAGAAGAAAATGCAAAATGGACTCAACTAATTTGAGATGAATTTTATTTTGACTAAATAAAAAATCAAAAATACAAAATGGACTCACCTAATTTGACATGAATTTTATTTTGGCTAAATAAAAGATGAAAATGCAAAATGGAAATAAAGAAAATAAAAAGGTTAAAAATCAAAAGACTGACTGACCGAAGAGAAAGAGGGGTTCTTGGTAGGACGCTTCAGGCTAACCTACAATAACCGCCTAGACTTCGATTGCCTAAAGAAAGAAAGATTTTACGATGACTCGGAAATGCAATTAATGGACCAACCTAAAAGGGAAAGGTAGTTTTTGGCTTTTGGCTACAATGTACATAATGGACCGACTTTAGAAAATTTATTATGATATTTTATTTGCACCCATGCAACGGCTAATCAACACTCATCTCCTATTCCTAAAGGCTCACAAGTAGATGATTAAACCTAAAAATAATCACAGTCATCCAAGAATGCAAATGAAGGAACAAGGTGCCACCTAACAACCAAGGGTCTATGGTCAAAAGAGGGTTAAAATCTAGGTAGGACACATGATGTCTCATAGTCCGAGAATTTAGTCCTCCGTGGCATACACAACAAGAAAAAGCATAAATTCTCGGTGCCTCTTGGTAAGCCAAGAGCTCGTGCTATGAGGGAAGATGTACCGCCTTCCACGACAATCAATCCTAGTTGGGCCCATCCGGGTTAGTAGTTCGAACCCCTTCAAAAATTTTCTTAAAATCTAAAGCCCGATGGTCTAACAACATAAAAATAAACTATGTCCAAGGTTACCTAAATGCGGGATGCCTAATGCAAATATATTATGAAAACTCACTACTCAAATTTTCAAGTTTTTCCCTCTTAATAAGTAATTATTCCCAGTGGAGTCACCATAGTAGGAACCACGGCCCCCTTGGGGGCCCCGAGCTTCCCGTGAATTGGCGGGTTTTTAAATTTTTCTTTTGAAGATGGGAATGATTTAGGGTTTTGAAGATTGACTTTTGAAAGTGGGGATGAACCTCTTATTTAGATTTCCGAATTTTACAAACTAAGTTAGAATAAATTAAATAGGATTAAATGGTGATTTTATTAATTATTTTATATTAGAAATTATTTTCAAAAATCTCAGGATATTATTTCACAACTAAAACTAAAAATAAATTAGGGTTTGATTGGCTCTGCCGTGAGGCTTTAGGGCCAAGCCGGTGTGAAAATCACCGGTTTGGACCCAAACCTCACTTACCGACCACTCGGCGCCGGCGAAAGCCAGCACCGTGTGGTCTGCGACGTCGCCAAGGGCCATGACCGAGGTGGTCACCCTCGACCTCTAGCCTGGTTGGCAAATCTAGAAAACCCTCCCTTTTTTATTCTTAGTCAAAAATAAGCGAGAGGCGATTAAGAAAAATCAATGAAAAATAGGAGTCGCTAGTCGGTTTTAGGAATAAAAACTAACAAAAATAAAATAAAAAAATACTCTTCCATTATTAGTATGGGAAAACTAAACTTGGAAGAGATTAAAAATAACTCCATTGGTCTAGAACCGAGAATTGGATTCGGGGCGAGGGACGTAACGTAGGGATAAGCCCTTCCGTTCGCCTATCAAACGACGACTTTTACTAGTTTGAGTAGTGAATTTAAATGATATATTAAACACAAGCGCACAACATAATTAGATGTGAAAATAAAGGCAACCAAAGCATGCTAACGAAAGCGATGAAAGAAAATATAAAAGCGATAAACGAAAGCGATGAAGAAAGAAAAGAAAAGCGAAAAGAAACGAAAGCGAGGAAATAAAAAATTACATCGGGTGGGGACGAATTAAATGCAATACAAAGTTTCTGCATAATATAGGAAGCAGTAAAAACATAAAATAAATAAACCGTAGCAAAAGCCGGATTAGTGCCCTTAGGTTGTCTCACCTTTTGATCTAGATCTAACCGTGCGACAATGGTGAATTGAATAGGCTTTTTGTGAACTCCGAGTGTAGGTAAGGAAAAAGTTATATGTGATCAATGGAGGATTAGAGTTCAAATGTAGGAAGTATGATGAAGTTAGGATGAAAAGAAATCAAGATATCGGAATGCGGACGGGTGTATTCGGTAGCTCTTAATTAGGTTTCGAGAACGTAGAGCTTAGGAATGAACCTCTTCAAAATAAGAGCATAAGATCTCTATTTATATGAGAGGGTTAGGTCACAAAATGACCTACGGTTTTTCATTTAATCGGTCGTCAGAATAAGGCATGAACCGGTTGGAGAATCACAAAAACCGAACCAAAAATCAAAGGATAGAACCGGATCCGGGATGGGCTGCTTCGCCAAGACGACATCATTTTGGGTCCTCGAGCTTCTTCCGTGTTGCAGCAAGACTCCGGATAAAACACGAGTGCTTTATGTGAAATGGAGCCCGGTGCGCGACATCAAACATAAACATCGCCTTTTGAGGAAGTAGGCTCCATGTCTCGGGTGGACTGTTTTGGAGAAATATGCAGCGTTTTGATGCTTTTGATCATCAAACACGGCGCCGAACATGACATCGTTTTGATGTCTTCACTCCGTGTTTGAGTTGGACGCCGGTGTTGAAACGCGGTGTTTTGAGCCTAGAATCTCCTTGTATGCGGCGCCGGACTTCCGTTCACTCTAGAGGTTTGACCCGGGCATGGATCGTCCGAAAGAAAAGGATTTTGGACCGAACCAAGGCAAAAGGCTATTTATTTGGGGCTAAAGGTTTTTGTGGTTTATCGGCTTCCGTCACACCAATCGAATACCATCCGTGATCCAAATCCTCAAGCGGGACTCGGGATTTCATCATCGGGCCCACAAAATAAATTACAAAAATAAAAGAGATAAGGATAACACATTTTAGGTGTCTACACTTGTCAAGTTTATTATGGCAATCATCATGAGAAGATATGAAATTAAAAGGGTAAGTAATAATTAAAACCCGAAACATTATGATGTAATTTGTCTTGTCTGCGTAATTAAAAAATATCTTAGTATATCATAAACTCATTCATTTTAAACATATTGCATATTTTATATGAGTTTTGACATATCCGGAATATGAATATATTGAATATTAGACTTTAAAAATTTTAAATTAATAGATTAAGCATAATTGGTCTCAAACGCTTTATTTAGACTAATCCCTAATCTAATTATGGAACAAAGTATTTTTATACTTTTAGAACCATTTTATATATTGTTTTTGCATGTGTTTTTAAAGTTAATTATTTAAAAAAATCCAAAAACAAAGGCTTCATTGTTATGGTTGAAGTCCGCAGACGGAAAAGCCAAAAGGCTTGAAATTGCCTAGAACTAACTCACGACTATTTTTGTTCCTATTTTGGGTAATGTATTGTTTCGAGTCTAATGATTTTTTCTATATGAAATTCTAGTGTAAAGAGTTGGTAAAAGAGTTGTTAGAAGCTAGGACTAAGATACAACTACTATTTCAAGATGTTAAAAAACCGAGCCCTCATATTATCCATTACAACGACTAAGTGACTCAGTCTTAGATGCTCCAGTTGAAAGATGTTGAAGACTCAATAACTACTTCTCAAGGGCGGACTATTGAAGGAAGCCTTAGCACAAGTTTCAACACACAAGAGAGTTGATTATATCATACAAATCTCTATCATACAACTCCTACTTCTTATTCTTATTTTATGAGTTGTAATTTTAAGTGAGAAATCTTGTAATTAATTCTTTACTTCTCTAAACGCTATTTCTCTTGACTGAGTTGTTAAGGGAACTTTAACTCAGTTATCCCAAGTTGATAGATAAGTTCAACTTCCAAGTACTGGGTCGGATAAGGAAACTTCGAGCTTGGAAAAATTGTATTAGATTTGTTGGGGAACAAATCGGGTAGTTAAATTCATTGAAATTGTGGGTTCAATTAGTGGATTTGACTAAGTACTTGGATTAAGCACTATCCGAGGTTTTCTCGCCCCAAGATGGTTTTCGTGTAAAATCTTTCTGTCTTATTTTCTCTATGTGTCCGAGTCACTCCGGATCGATCCCATCTTCAAAATGAGCTAACGCTTGAACTCTTCTTAACTTTTTGAGTACTCAGTTCACAAGAACTCAATTTCTGCTAAATTTTCAAAACACCCTATTCACCCTCACCCTCTATGGCGATTTACTTCTCCATATTGAATTTTCAATTAGTATCGGAATCGAAGGTATAAAGATCATAGTTTAACAAAATGGAGAACTCGATGAAGGAAGATCTTTCACAAGGCCACCCAAGTTAAAGGTCTCAGCCTGGGACACAACAAAATAAGTATGGGACACCTTGGTGACCACATACGAAGGTACAAGCCAAGTTAGGTAGATCGGGATCAACCAATATCTACATAAATACAAACTATTCATGATGGAGCTTGATGAGAGCATCACCAAGATGTACGTTAGGTTTACTGAGATTGTAAACAATCTCAAATCTCTCGGTGTAACACCCCGTCCCTAAGAAAATAATTAACTTAAATACATTCAAGATTAGCATGAGCGCGTGCATTTCAAATTCCAAATATTTTCATATTACACATGTGTGTGTACATATGTATATATATATATCTGTCAATGCTGTTTAAAATGCAGGAACCGGATGATGACAACGACGACGCACAAACATACTCTATAAATTTCAATGATTTAAAAGATAATTAACACTATTACGTGACTAATTTATTTTGGGTTCTAAAAATTCTTAAATAAATAAAACTAATATAATTTCTATAAACTTAATAGTGCTAAAAATAAAATTCCTAGATTAGAATAAGTTTATTGAGCAAGATAATAATAAGTTTGGAGGATTAGGAAGTAGATGAGGATTAGAAATTGGATTAGGATCCTAACTGGGCCAGGAAATTAAGCCGGGTCGGATGGCCCATTGCAAGAGGAGACACAAGGGAGTATAAAACCTTAAGAGAAACCTAAGGCTTCATTTCTTAAACCTAATTACTCGACTCACAACCTCCCTCTCCTCTCTCCAGCCCCGACACCCGCACGCAGGACCTTCTCCCCATCTCCACCGTCACCGCCACCGCCTGCTGCCCACCGCGGCGACCTTGCTCCGGCCACCCCGAGTTCAACGCCACCATCAACACCACCTGTCATCACCAAGAACCCGAACTGCCAACCACCACCACGATACTCCTATACTCCTCTCGGTATCCTGTTCGGTCGCCGCCCAACGCCAGCGAACCACCGCTCGCCACCGTCGGCTCACGCCTTAACCGCCACCTTGTCACCGTCCCAGCCATCAAACCCTAGTACACCATCGTCCCTACTCCCCTCTCTGCCCGAGTTTGCGCCTGTTCTACCGGTTTCGCCTAGTGGTCGCGGCTTCTCCGGCCTGTAGCCCTGTCCGGCCTCGGCCGCTCTGCCGGCCACCGGCGCCATTCGTCACTCCTGGCCGACCGCTGGCCGCGGCCGACTGCTCGGTTTCATTAGCCCGGGTCTTCAACTCTCCAACCTTCAAACATCACAAAAACCCCTCTTAAACTAACCTCCTCCATCTAAATCGGCTAGGGTAAAATTTCCAAATTCAGTTTTGTTAATTAAATTTCTTAGGATAATTTTTCGATTCAGTTCTTCATTCTTTTAATTTAAGCATTTAAGTTGTAATTAGTTATTCATTTTCTGTTTGGAGATTAAATTTGATTATGGTATGTATGTAAATGATGCATGGAAAAATTGGTCAAATTTGGATATACTGAAAATTGAAGAACCATGGACAATACCCGTATGAAGGACATTTATGGACAAATCCCTGTATGAAGGGTATTTATGGACAATTTCGTGTAAAGGACACTCAGGAAGTAATTCTGAGTTAGGAATTACTTTTGATTAGTTTACATGGTTATTTAACTTAATGAAGAGATTAAAAGACAGATTGAGGATGAGGATGATAACTAATTATGGGCGGTTTATGAAACCGAAATGTGAGGAATGGACATCTTTGGGGAATTAGTATGCCCTTATAAAATAAAATAAGGTTAGAAAGCTTAGAAAACAAGTATATAAAAGAATGAATGAAGATATTTATGTAATAAGATAACTAATGGAGTTAGTGTTCAATGCATCATTTAGATGAGAATTATGTATATTTGAGGTTACCACATATACATATATATATATATATATATATATATATATATATATATATATATATATATATATATATATAAAGTGTGTAAATATATTTATGTATGTGTTTAGAAGAAAGCCATACGTATACTTTAAAGTGTTGTAAATAGATGCATACATATATAGTTATGCTTGCATTGTACAAAATAAGATAATCAGTCATATAAATTAAAGATAATCTTAATATACTTTAGTAGAAGCTAACCTTATTAGTTTTCATTTCAAACGATTTTGAAATGATTTAATAAATAAGCCATAAAAATTTAGTTTAATAATAATAAAACTTTTTATCCTTAATTAAGGTCATCAAGCATCAGCGTCGTGCGTTCATCCGGATTCCGCCCATAAAGAAAAAGAAGAAGGGATATCAACTCAAGGTACGTTCATTGATCGTGCCCTTCAATGTTTTATTTACAAATCAAGGCCGGATATGGCCGTCATTAACAACAATAAAGAATTGTTTGCAAATAATATTGCCATCATTAATATGGACCCGCCCATCAAGTGCCATTATTTGGTACGCCCAATATCCAGGTTGGTAACCCCGTAACGGTTAACCGCCTTCAACCGGACTATCCGATCGGTCCGGGTGTGTGCACATGCGTTTAGGGAAACCCGATGATCGTAAAGGGATCCATTCAGATAATCAATTAGCAACAATTTTACATTGTTCACTCTCCCTCATTTACAAATGAATTGAAATGCATGCGCTCAACTCAATTACTTCATAACTATTATTTTACCGCATGATAGTGAACGTATTGAGCTTCGGCTCACATTTCGAAAATGTTTTCTTGTTTTGTTTTAGGTAAAGGTGTGGAAGATTTGAAGCAAAGGTCCGTTAAGGACTTAGAGGCTCGCAAGTGACAACCTAGTTGGAGTATCAAGGGTTAAGTGCCGTTGTCGTAGTTTACCGGATCGTAGTCTATACTTATGCTTAATCTTCGTACAAGTTAAAGTTTATGCTTTATGTTAGTGGCAAAAGCAAGTAACCAGGGTTAGAAACGTATCTATTATTATAGCCTTGCCCTTTCCTCTCGGTAAGGGCGGCGGTAATGCCCCGACCTACTTTCCGCTGCGCTAATCATCGGCTAGCGTCTTGCTTAGTCTAAAACCGGTGATTATGGGTTTGGGGCGTTACACTCGGTAAGAAGATGTCAATGAAGAAGTGGTAAGGAAGCTTCTAAGGTACCTACCCAAGAAAAAATGGAGTCCAAAAGTGAAAGCAATTGAAGAAGCACAAGACCTTGGCAAACTAAAGCTAGATGAGGTTATTGAGAACTTATGAACCATGAGCTAAAATCTCCAACAAGAGGAGACTAAGGTCGGTTCAAGAAGAAATGTCACTTTAATGGCCTCGGAAGAAGCTGGACCGAGTCCTAGTAGCTCGACTCGAAGAGGACCCAACGGTACTAATTGCCGGAGGCTTTAAGAAGACGATGAAGTGCAAAAATGGCACAAAAGCCTAAACCTAAGGTTCTTAGATGAGACGAGAAAAGGTAAAAGCAACTTTCTCTCCTAATTCTTCTTCTAGTAAAAATTACGAGTGGTTTGAATGTGGTAGCAAGGAACACATATCAAAGACTACCCGAAAAGGAAAAGAGACTACATGAAGAAGAAGGCCATGGTGGCTACATGGAGTGAAAATGAGTCAAAAGACGAAGAAGACACCGAGGATGAGTCTAAGTGTCCAATGGCGATGACTAATTTAGACTCGAAACTAAGTAAGAAGAAGGCTCATCAGATATTGCGAAGCTGATCCTCTGGATGTAATTAACTACTTTCTTTTTTTTTTTTTTTTTAAAGAAGATCTTGCCAAGTATAGTTTCATATTAAAGGAAAAGTCTAATTTTGCTTCTACGCTCTTTCAAGAAAAATATGAGTCTTTAGAAACCGAGAATGTATTTTTAAAAAATGATTTGGAAAAACCGATACTCGGTATCAAGGTACTTAAGACCAACTCATAAGATAATTAGGCTGAGTTTGAAAACCTGAAATTCGAGAATGAGCTTTTGAAGAAAAAGTTGGAAGAGTCTCAAAATTCGATTTTGAAACTTACTCAAGGTTAGAAAACTTTGATCTTTTCTAGGAACTCATTGTTTCTCATTTTGAAAAGAAGGTTTGGGATTTAACTCTGAACATGAGCATAAATCTTATAAAAGTCTTTCCAAAAGGATTGAAGAAAAATTTCTTTAAGAAAATTTTCTTTTGGAAAAGCTGAGCCCAGTCCAACTCTATAAGTGAGAAAGAGGACTGAGCCCGGAAAGACTTTTCAAAAGCAAGTGTCCACAAACTCTTTACAAAAGAAAAGATTTTAACAAACTCGAGACTTAGTTTACAAAAAGGAAGAGTTAGAAGCATAGTTGTCGTAAAATTATTCAAAGTTGGGTTCCCAATGAAGACTCGGGTATAACAATCTATCTCTCTATGGTTTTGAATTCAAGTCATTCTCACTCTTTAAGAAGCTCATCTTTAAGTTTTCAATACTTGTCTAACCTAGTTAGAGGACATTCCTTGTGTAAGACACTTATCTCCGGGTTTCGACAACTTCAATATAACTTAGAACTTATTGAATATTAGACTTCGAAAATTCCATTTATTCAAGTTAAGAATAATTAAGTGCTTAATTATTTGACTTAATTTTTTATCCTTTTCCAATCTTGGACCAAAGTATTCTTATACTTTGAGTACCATTTTGATTTGCTTTTACATGTTGATTAAAGTATTGTAATCTCATTTTAAAAAGTAAAAGCAACCAGACTTCTAACCGTTAAACACCAGGAGACGAAAAGTACTTGCTTTTGGACATGCTTAGACACCATGTCAAGGTTGTTTGTTTCTAAATCCAAGTAAACTTCAACTTTCAGCCTAATAGCTATTTCCACCCCATATTTTAGTCACAACTAGTGGGTTGGACCACCTTTTGAGTCAAGGACCAAAGCACAACATTCATATCTACAATGACTGGACTCGGACTATCCGTTACAATGGCTAGTGAGGCTTCCCAGTCTAGATTCGATCACAACGACTACTATGCCTTGCTGTGTGTAAATGGAAGTTGTCCTACAAGACTTTAAGATTGACGAACAAATTGCTAAACACTTATTCGGATCTCACTCAATCTTTAGCTTTCAAATCAGTACTTAAGTTTTCTTACTTTCCGAGTTGAAAAGAAGAAGTCTTGTAATCACTCTTACTTCAACTCTTTGTAACATCCCTTGACTGAGCTGTCGGGGTTAACACAACTTAGTTGTCCCTAGCTATAAAGGTTATCTCAGTTAGGAAGTATTAAAACAAATAAGGGAATTTCTATGTCTAGGAAAATCTATATTGAATTGTTTAAGGGAGTAATTTTGAAAGAGTCATTCCTTGTGTTTTGTGGATTCAAAATAGTGGATTTGACTTGGTGTCCGGATTGATATTGTCCATGGTTTTATGCCCCATGAGGGTTTCCACGTATTTTATGTGTTTTGTCTTTCCGAGTTCATTCTAGACTCGAAGCTGTTTTTCCGAGCTTAAACATTGCGGAAAAATCTCTTATTTTGTAAAATTTCCTTCTCACCCTATTCATCCCCTCTAGGGTGATTTAGACTCTTAAGAGAAAATCTTCAATTGGTATAAGATCATAGCCTTCTCAAAGGAACTAATAATCCACGGTTTAAAGATCGATTGCTCTTAACTATGGAGAATTCAATTAAGGAAGATCTTTCACCGGACCACCCAAGTGCAAGGGATCAAACTTCGCTCATCTGGAAGAAGATAATGGAGTGCTTCATCCAGGATTATGATGAAGATGTCCGGAACATCATCTACAATGGGAACTACATTCCTACCAAGATAGAAGGCACTCACACAATAGCCAAGGTGAAGTTTGAGTTAACTATCGAAGAAAACGAGAAATACGAAAAAACTTCAAGGCAATGAACACACTCGATGTATGTGCAATTGACTCGATAGAATACAACCGATTATCTACTTGTCATATTGCCAAAGAAGTCTGGGACACACTGGTTACTACTTATGAAGGTACTAGCCAAGTGAAGCAAGCCAAGATAAGTCGAGTATCTCCACAAGTATATGTAGGAACCACGGTCGGCGAGACCACCCCGGCGACCGAACCGAGCTTCCCACGGTTGCTTGGTGTAGGTTTTAGAAAGTTGGAAAGAATGGTTTTAGGGTTTTGAAAGATGAATTTTTGAAAGTGGTGATTGATATTTTATTAAGAGTTCCAAAAATTTTATTAAGTCAAATTAATAGATTAAATTAGATTGAATTGATTGGCGTTTTATTTTATAAATTATTTTTAAGAATTCCCGAGATATTATTTCCTAATTAAAGAATAAAATAACTACAAAATTAGGGTTCCGCCATGAGGCTTTAGGGACAGACCGATGTGAAAACATCTGATCCGGACCCAAGCCTCGGCCGTTGACCACCCAAGTGCGAGCAACATCCCGCACTTGGCGATCACAGTGCCGACCGGGGCTTGGGTTGACACGGTTAGCCTCGGCCTCCGGCCAGGCAGGCAGATCCAAATCTCCTTTTTTTAATCCTACAATCAGAAAATAACCGAGATGCAATGCGGTAGAAATGAATTGAAGAGAGGGAGTCGCCGAGTGAGTTTTAGGAGAGAAAAACTAACAAAAACAAAAATAAAATTTTCTTTTCAAATCTTAGTAGGGGAAAACTAAGACTAGAAAAGGCTAAAAATGACTCCATCAGTCTTTGAACCAAGAATTAGATTTGGGGGTCGAGGTACGAAACGTAGGGAACACCCTTTCATTCCGCCCGTCCGAGGACGACCATTACTAGTTTGAGTAGTATACTAAAAGAATGTCCTAAACACAAACATACAACATGCTAAATGATAATAAAAGCAATGAAACAGAATCAAAGCAAAGTGATAAAGAAAGCAATAAAGAAAGCGATAAAGAAAGAAAAGAAGAAAACTAAAAGATTACATCGGGCGGGAAGGAATTGAAAAACGATTACATATGTTTGATCCACAATACGAAAAACAATAAATAAAACATAAATAATATAATTGTTTGAAGACAAAATGATTGCCCTCAGGTTGTCCCACCTTGCTAATTTGGATCTCTACACTCGGATATATTGATGTGATGATAACAAATCAAAGAAAAGGGGTTGTTTTTGAGAATTGTAGAAAGGGTGAGTGTATAAGGCGTATGAATGATCGAGTTGAATAAATGCCCGGAGATCGGAATAACTAAATATTCTTTAGCTCTTCGTATAAATTCAACGGTGATAAGTAGAAAAGAAGAATGTTTAAGATTAATTTCGGAGACTAACGTTAATGGATGTCTATTCTACTTAGCTTTCTGCAAGCATAACATTTAGGAGAAAGCCATATGGTAATGAGGGCCAAGGCTCTCTATTTATAGGAAAAGACCTCGGTCACAAATGACCTAGCGTTGCTCTCGGCTAGTCGTCCAAATAGCTAAAAATAAATCGGGCCGAATATCTTGAGATTGAACCGGATAAAGCAAGGATAAAGCTGGATAGAATTCGGTTCGCGGGCGCCGACCACCTGAGTGTGCCTAGGGTTTCGTGCCATAGTGTGTTTCCAAGGGAGTCTCCAAGACAAGACGCAGCATTTCACTTAAAAATCCAGGGTTGCGGGCGCTAGCCACTGCGTCGTTTTAAAGGAAAAGCACATTGTCTAGTGTGGACTGCTTTATAGAGCTTAAACGCAGCACTTTGATGCTTGTGGTCATGAAGTGCAAAGTTTCAACACTTGTCTTCGTGTCTTCAACTCCTTGTCCGATTGGACAAAAGTAAAATGCAATATTACAAACTTAGAATTTAGTGGTGCACATCACTTGACTCCATTGTGTCCGGAAGCCTGGCCCGGTTCTTGGATCGTCCGAAAGAAAAAGGGATTTTTGGATTGACCCAAGGTAAAAGGCTACTTATTTAGTGCTGGGGGTTCTTTGTGGTTTATCGGCTTACGTCGCACCAATCGAACACGGTTCGAGATCCAAATCCTCAAATAGGACTCGGGATTTCATCATCGGGCCAATAGAATAAAATATAAAATGGAAAAGATAAGAGACGACACTTTTTAGGTGTCTACACTTAGCCTCCACTTTGAACGAGTCTAAGAAGACGAATGGTCAAAGTAGACACTAAAGGGTACTTACCTCGAATTTTGATATTAATTATTATGTAATGCTTGGAATTGGTTGTAGTTGAACTCGAACTCCAAAATAAGACCTAGACTTGACCGCAATGCATGCGTTTTGAAGTCTTGTAAGAGAGTCCTAAGCTTGGCTTGATCGAGCCTGAAGCTTGGTATATTTTGATGTTGAAACTTTGATCGATCTTCGATATGAAGCTTGGCTAAATAATTTATTGTACTAATATACTTGTTAGTCACTACGATAAGAACCACTTTTAACTACGGTTAAAAACGACATTTAACTACGGTTAACCGGTGTCGTGTATGTGGGCATCGTTGTATGTACCACCTTTGACTATGGTTCAAAACCGTGGTTGTAGGTCACTATATGACGACGGTTCAAATGGAAAAGTTATAGTCATAGGTCTATCTATAATGGCGGTTTCTTCATGTGAATCATCATCATATGCCTTCCTCTATAGTTGAAAAAATTATTACAAAGCACCTATGATGATGGTTCGGATGAATGAATCGTCATCATAGATAAGCCTATGACTACGGTTCAGGTGAAGAACCATAGTCATAGGCTCTAACCCGGACAATTTTATTACGGTTCTCGCCTTAAGAACCGTAGTAATAAGTTTGATTTTTAAAATAATTTTTCTCGTGTTTGCTTGCCCTCTCTACAGTAGAAAAATCATATACAAACAGATATACAAACCACAATCCAAGTACACTCTTCACCAAAATATGTACAAAACAACATACTCATCACATTATGTGTATGGTACATGACAAGTGTAAAAATATATATACCTATGCACATATATACCTATAATTGTATGACTACTAAAATCACAAACTTAACCAATCGAAGGTTTTCTCTTGGAGAGTCTAAGTCACCCTAGAGAGGGAGTGAATAGGGTGACGAAGAAATTTTAAGAAACTAGAAACTTTAAGCTTGAAAAGAATGAACAAGAGAATCCGAGTCTAGATTGGACTCGGACAAGTATACTGACAGAGATACGTGGAAACTCTCCTGGGCGAGAAAACCACGGAAAGTGCTGATCCAAGCACCAAGTCAAATCCACTATTTTGAATCCTTAAAATACAACGGACTGACTTAAGCAAAATTGCTCCCTTAGACAATTCCTTATAATGTTTTCCTAGACTCGAAGTTCCCTTATCTAATCTAGTACTTCCTAACGGAGATAACCTTTACAGACTAGGGATAACCGAGCTGAGTTAACCCTTAAAACTCAATCAAGGGACATTACTCGAAAGTAAGAAAAGTATGTGACTCGATTACAAGACTTTACAACTCGAAAAGTATTAAGTACGGACTTGGAGTTGTAAGAAGAAGATTGATTGAGTAATGTACTAAGAGAGATAGTTTCAAGCAATGCATTCAATAATCGTCAAGTCTTGTGAAGTGGCTTCTATTTATAGATGACCAAGCGAGTGACCGTTGTGTCTTGGTTTTGAACATAAGTCTTTACTGGCCGTTGTAACGGCTCTTTTAAGTCGCTTAGAAAAGATCCGTTGGGATGTGAACGTTGTGCAACGGCTCTTGGCTTATAAAGATGCTCCAGTCAACTGGTGATGTCCGAAAAGCAAGGTGGAAGCCACCGTTGAGCTTAGCATTGAAGTTGTCCAGTTTTGGAAATAGAGAACCCCGACATGGTGCCTAAGCCTTGTTTAGAAGTAGATAAGGCTTTGTTGGTGATTGACGACTTGAAGCCGCCTACTTTTGTAATTCAAAAATGAGATAACCTCGTTTGGATAACCTACAAAAGTAAACCACTTTGGTTCTCAAAGTATAAAATACTTTGGTCTAAGATTAGGCACAAATAATAATTGAATTAAGACAATTAAGTGCATAATTATCTTAGGCCTAGAAGAATGGAATTTTGTGAGTTTAATATTCAATATACTCAAATTCCATTAGAGTCGATCCTAAGAAAGATCAAGTTAAAAAGAGTAAAAATCATCGAGTATAAAGACTTGATCCGGACAAACAATTCTCAAATAAACAAACCGACTTAGAAAGAGGAATTAACACTATAATTCACTTTGCGTTGAAATACGCAGTTAGAACTCGGAATAGATGTGTTAGAGAAATTATTTGAACATGTGATAGATCTAAGTGCCGTCTCGAGTGAGTTAGAAACACCAATGCGTAAGATATACAAAAATGTGTTTTCCGAGTCGGTTATAAATGAATGAAAAACTTATACAGGAGTTTCTATAATACTCGGAATGACTTGTAATCAAACCTTAGGAGGGATGAGGTTTATACCCGAGTCTTCATTTAGTACTCGGAATATCTTAGAGTTAGAGTATGAGTCTTCAATCTCCCCTTTTTGGTGGAAGGCATTCCTCACTCGAGATAGAAACTTGTTAGAGTAAAACATGAGTTTTCATTCTAACTTAGTAGAACATATCAGAATAAGAAGTAGTGAGTGAAGTATTTCATACTCGGAAAATGTATTGCGGATACTATCAGTACTTATAACATTTATGCGGATAACACATTTAGCAAAAAAATGAACAAATATATCAGAGCAAAAAAAATAAAATGAGAAATCTAACTCGGAAAGAGTTAACTTAGAAATGATTCTGCTCAAAGAAAGAAAATTCATTCATATATACAAAAAAGAAAAAAATACAAAAAGAGGGTGGGCTCCCCTAAACATAACAACATCAATTTTTCTATTTTTCTCGCCCTTGCATTTTATCAAAAATAGGGAAGAAAACATCGGATAAAGGACACTTGATGTTGGACAAAAAAATAAAAATAAAAACAAAACTAAAGAAAAGAAATTAAGACGAGGGTGGTGGTGGTGCTGAGGTGGAGGAGCGAGCAATGCGCCGGTGCCTGGTAAGCTTGTGATGATGTGGAAGACCATGGCGGTGGCAACACAGGGATGTCCGGCAGTGGCTCGGTTCTTGTTGGTTGACCCGAACTATGTTATCCTCTCGGCTCATCCTCCCGGAAAACATCGGAGGGAGGTGCTTCTTCCGTTTTGACCATTGTGGACTCGACCAACGTCCGCGAGGTCTTCGACCCACCGAAACCGTCGTCCGAGCTTATCGGCTCCAGTTCGGGGACTATAGCACCTTGTCCCTTTGGCTGAGCCGCTTCAACCGCAACTTCTTCTTCTTCCGCCTTTGGGAAGGGGGACTTGGCGAGACTACTCATCGAAGTGTCCGAGCTTTCGGGTCCTGAGCAGCCTTAGATCTCCTTTCTTGCGGGAGTTGAAGTTGCTCGTTCTGCTCCTAGATAAGTCCTTTCATCTCGAGGAGCAGATCCTAGTGCTCCCAGATCCGAGATTGAGCCATCTTCTAGTTGATGATCAGAATCGAAAGACATTTTTGAGGGATTGGAGAATGCCCCGAAATTCTTCGGTCATTGAGGAGAGTTTTTCTACCAAGACTGTAGATAAGGCAGCAGATTGCTTGCAGAAGGTGGTTCCGAGGTGGATGCACCACCTGGTGGAGGAGGGAGAGATAGGGAGTCCGAGTTTGAGTCCGAGTGAGAGGAGGTGAGGGAGGCTTCGACTCGGATCCATGGACCCGGACACCGGGCTTGATTTCCTAGTACCTGTAGCCCAAAAGTTCCTTCATGCCTACTACAATGGCAGCCTTAGATGATGATCTAGCTAATGAATGACTAATCCTTAAAGAAAAGATGATTTTTATTCTAACTAAATGATAATGCATTTTCTTGTATTTGAAATGAATTTGCTTTGGCTAGATGTAAAAAATGGACTTCCTTAATTTGAGATGGATTTGATTTGGCTAATGCAAATGCAAAATGGACTCACCTAATATGAAACGAATTTGATTTGGCTAATGCAAATTCTAAATGGACTCACCTAATATGAGATGAATTCGATTTGGCTTATACAAATGCAAAATGAACTCCCTAATTTGAGATGAATTTGATTTGGTTAATACAAATGCAAAAATGGGAATGTGAAAGCAAAAAAGTAAAGTAAAGAAAAATAACTAACCAAAGAGAAAGGGGACCTTTGGTAAGACTCTTTTGGACTGACGGATGGTGACTACTTTGACCGCTTAAAGAAAATTTTAGTATAACTCGGAAGTGTAAATAATGGACTAAACCTAGTAGGAAAAGGGGTATTTTGACTTTTGGCTAAATGCACATAATGGATTGACTCTAGGAAATTTATTAAAGTGTTTTATTTTCACCCATGTAAGGGCTAATCAGCACTCCTCACCTATTCCTAAAGGCTCACAAGTAAAGGATTAAATTTAAAAAACAAACACACTCATCTAAGCATGCAAATGAACTCAAAGGGACCACCTCATAGTCAAAAAGTTCTATGGTCAAAAGAGGTCTATACTAGGTAGGATACATGGTGACTCATAGTCGGAGAATTCGGTCCTCCGTGTGGGGCACGATAGGAGAAAAGGCCGGAATCCTCGATGCCTCTTGGTGAACCAAACGATTTGACCCAAGAGCATGTGCTATGAGGGAAGAGGTACTGTTTCCTTGGGCAATCAAGCCTAGTCGGGCTCACCAAGGATTTAGTGGGAGCCTCGATCAAGAAGGGTAAGTAGGGGATAAAATAAATTTTTCCTAGAGGTCCAAACAAGTATTTAAACTATATTCAAAGGTTGCTAAATGCGGGATGAGTAATGCAAGCACATTATAAAAATACACTACTCAAATTTTCAAGTATTGCCCTCTTAATAAAAAAATTATCCCTAGTGGAGTCGCCACTATAGGAACCATGGCCGGCGGGACCACCCGGGCAATTGGACCGAGCTTTCCCATGATTGCTTGGATTAGGTTTTAGAAAGTTGGAAAAAATGATTTTAGGGTTTTGAAAGATGAATTTTTAAAAGTGGGGATTAATCTTTTATTAAGATTTTCGAATTTTACTAAGTCAAATTAATATATTAAATCGATTGAATTGATTGGCATTTTATTGACCGCTTTATTTTATAAATTATTTTTAAGAATTCACGGGATATTATTTCCTAATTAAAGAATAAAATAACTAGAAAATTAGGGTTCTACCGTGAGGCTTTAGGGATAGACCGATGTGAAAAAACCGGTTTGGACTAAGGGTGAGCGGTTCCAGTTACCTCGTCCCAAAATTAGGGACCTTACCCTTACCTCGTTTGACTGGTTCCTAAATTTTAGGAACCTTACCCTTACCCTCAGGTTTCGGTTCCTAAATTTTAGGAACCTTAACCTTACCCTTAGGTTCCGGTTCCGATTCCGAGGTACCCTGTTTACAACAAGATATTAAGAAATTACCTATTTCGTAATGAGAGCATCGATGAGGACGAAGCCGCAAGGGAGAGTTGGGATTGGGACTGGGAGGAAAGAAGGAGGCGACGCCAACACCAATGAGGACTCGGGAGGAGGTCAATGAGCAGCAGACACGAGAGAGAGCAGAGCAACGCGAAATGAAGGAGCAGAACAGAGCAACGCGAAATGAAGGAGCAGAGCAGAGCAACGCAAAATGAAGGAGCAAAGCAAAGTAACACGAAACAAAGTTCGATTCGTCGAGAGAGCGGATAACGCGAGTCAACGAGCAGGAGCAGAGAGAGAGTAAAGCAACACGAGGGGAGAGAGAGCAGAGCAACGCGAGAGAGGCGAAATGAAGGAACGCGAAATGGAGCAACGCTAAATGACGAGGAGGAAGGAGATTAGGGTTTCTAATAAGTTGGGCCACACATTAGAAATTCAAAATTAAAAATTTCATGGGCCTTAAAACTGAAAATTTCTGAAAATTTTAGTAACGGGTTCGGGTACCCACGGCTCTAGGTTCCGAGTTCCGGCCCGGAGCTCGAACCCGTCTAAACAGGTTCCGAGTTCCGGTTCCAGTGGTTTGATTTTAGGAACCTTACCCTTACTCGTTTGACGAGTTCCTAAATTTTAGGAACCTTACCCTTACCCATTTGACCGGTTCCGATTCCGTAACCGTACCCGTTGACCGGTTCCGGTCCGGTTCGAGGTACCCGTCGGTCGTGCTCACCCCTAGTTTGGACCCAAGCCTCGGCCTTTGACTACCCAATGCGAGCAACATCCCGCACTTGATGGTTACAGGCGTCGGCCAAGGGCATAGGCTGACATAGTCGGCCTTGGCCTCCGGCGAGCAGCCGGATCCAAATCTCCTTTTTTAAATTTTTTTATCCCGAAATAAGAAAATAACCGAGATGAAATGCAGTAGAAATAAATTGAAGAGAGGGAGTTGCCGATCGGTTTTAGGAGAGAAAAGCTGACAAAAATAAAAATAAAATTGGCTCTTCCAATCTTAGTATGGGACAATTAAGGCTAAAAAGGCTAAAAATGACTCCATCGATCTTTGAACCGAGAATCAAATTCGGGGCGAGGGTATGAAACGTAGGGAAAACCCTTCCATTCCGCCCATCCGAGGATGACCATTACTAGTTTGAGTAGTATACTAAAAGAATGTGCTCAACACAAACATATAACATGCTAAATGATAATAAAAGTAACCAAACAAAATTAAAGGAAAGCGATAAAGAAAGCGATGAAGAAAGAAAAACAGAAAACTAAAAGATTACATCGGGCGAGGAAGAATTGAAAAATGATTACATCTCTTCGCTCCACAATACGTAAAGCGATAAATAAAACATAAATTAAATAACTGTTTGAAGCTTGAATGATTGCCCTCAGGTTGTCCAACCTCGCCGATTTGGATCTCTACACGAGAACTCTTCATGTGACGGCGACAAATCAAAGAAAAGGCTTATTTTTGTTAATTAATAGAAAGGATGAGTGTGTAACGAGTAGGAATGATGAGTTGAATAAATTCTCATAGATTAGAATAACTAAATATTCTTTATCTCTTTGCACAGATTCTACGACGATAAGTAGAAAGAAGGAATGTTTAAGATTAATTTCAGCAGAGTAACGTTAATAAATGTATATTCCGCTTAGCTTTTGGAGCATAACGCATAGGAGAAAGTCGTATGGGAATGAGAGCCAAGGCTCCCTATTTATAGGGAGAGACCTAGGTCACAAATGACCTAGGGTTGCTCTCGACCAGCTGTCTAAACAGCTGAAAATAAACCGAGCTAGAATATCTTGAGATTGAACCGGATAAAGTAAGGACAAAACTGGATAGAATCCGGTTCGCGGGCACCGACTACCCGTGTATGTGTAGGGTTTCGTGCCCTAGCGTGTTTCTAAGGGAGTCTCCAAGCCAAAGTGCAGTGTTTCACTTAAAAATCCAAGGTTTCGGGCACCGGCCGCGACATCATTTTGAGGTTAAAGCTCCTAGTCTCGTGTGGATGTTTTATGGAGCTTAAACGTAGCACTTTGATGCTTGTGATCATGAAATGCAACGTTTTAACGCTATATTCAGGTCTTCAGCTCCTTGTTTGATTGGACAAAAGTAAAATGTAGTATTCGAACTTGGAATTTTGCGGTACACAACACTTGGACTCCGTTGTCTCTGGAAGCCTAGCCCGGTTCTTGGATCGTTCGAAAGAAAGGGGGATTTTTGGATCGACCTAAGGCAAAAGGCTATTTATTTAGTGTTGGGAGTTCTTTATGTTTTATTGGCTTATGTCGCACCAATCAAACACGAGTCTAAGATCCAAATCCTCAAGCAGGACTCGGAATTTCATCATCGAGCCAACAAAATAAAATATAGAATTAAAGAGATAAGAGCCGACACTTTTTAGCTATCTACATTATGAGATGTTCAAGATGGAGGCTGATGAAACATAACTTAGATGTGCATTCGCTTCATTAAGATTGTCAACAATCTCAAGTCCCTTTGAAAGAAGATGTCTCATGAAGAAATCGTCGGAAAGGTTTTGAGGAGTCTACCAAAGAGAAGATAGGGTCCTAAGGTGACAGCTATAAAGGAAGCTTAGGATCTCTCTCAACCGAAGCCACATGAGCTTATTGGGAAATTACTCACCCATGAGTTGCATCTAAAGGAAGAAGTTTCTAAGGTTAGTACCAAAAGAAACATTGCTTTCAAGGCCTCGGAGGAACTAGGTCCAAGTATGAGCTCCTCATATTCTGAAGACACTTCTAGTCCGAGGATTCAAGAAAATTATGAAATACAAAAAGTGTCGGGAGATGCCTAAGCAAGAGTTCTACAAGAAGGACAGAAAAGGTAAATTCTCATCCTCTTCAAATTTATCCTTAACTAAGAACTCTGGCTGTTTTGAGTGTGGCAAGCAAAGAGCACATAGTCAAAGGTTTTCCGAAGAGGAAGAAGCACATAAAGAAGAAAAAGCTATGGTATCCACCTGGAGTGATGATGAATCCGAAGAAGATGATGACATGGATGATGAATCAAAGTTGTCTCATGGCTCTATCGGACTCAAAAGCTGGATCCGAGTTAGCAAGTGAAGCATCGGATACCGAGGAAACATATCTCATGTGGTAATCAATTACTTTCTCAAATTCTCTAAGCATGATCTTGCTAGATATACTTTTACTTTGGAGGAGAAGTCAAATTTTGAATCTTCGAATTTAAAAAGAAGTTAAAGTCTCTTAATGCTGAGAATAATTCTTTGGAAAATAATTTAGAAAAATTGAGACGAGAACCTAAAGGTGCTTGAGACTAGTATTCAAGATAATGAAACCGAGTCCGAATGCCTTAGAACAGAGAATGAGCAATTAAAACAAAAGCTCATGAAGTCTCGGGGTTGGTTTTAAAGCTTACTCAAAGTAAAAAAACCTTGGTTTATAACTTGGTTCTCAGTGTGTCTCTTTTCAAAAAGAAGGACTTAGTTACAATGCTGAAGAGGAAGACAATTCCTACAAAAGTCTTTTCAAAACCGACTCCATAACTATTAAGTTCAGGAAGACCGAGCATGGTCCCATTTATTTAAAAAGGAAAGGGACTGAGCCCGGACCACCTTTTATGAAAAAGTATTCTCCACTAGTTTATAAAAAGAGAGGATTTCAAAAGAAAGAGACACGAGTCAGTTCTTAAGAAAGAAGACTCCAAATTAGACCAAACCCAAAATTATTCAAATCTGGGTTCCGAAAATTGCTCTTCCTCGAAAAGGACTCGCAATAAAGATAGTTACTCGGGTTTGTGGGTTTGTAAGAGGAAGTAAGAAGGGTTAGTTTGTTTCTGTTTTACAGGTAACTCAGAAACAAAAAGGTTACTGGTACTTAGACAGTGGGTGTTCATGCCATATGTCCGGAGATTCAAGACTCTTCTCGAACTTGAGAATATGAAAGGAGGAAAAGTCACTTTTGGAGATAACAAGCAAGGGCAAGATAGTCCAAATTGGCAGAATTGGTCGAGGAGACAGTTAGGTTAGTCCAAGTGTATCTTATCCAAGGGCTCAAGTACAATCTTCGAGTATCTCTCAACTGTGTGAAAAAGGTTAAGAGGTAAGATTCACTCGGACCAACTACTTCATTTATGATGTAGCTACCAAAGAGACAAAGCTCTCAAGTCTAAGGTCAGGTAACACCTATACTATTCCTCTTTTTGATTCTAATCAAGATTTATCATGTTTAAAAGCTTTATTGAATGATGATTTGTGGACATGGCATCATAGATTAGGTCACATCAGCATGCATACTATCAAAAAACTTGCATCTCATGGATTAGTGAGAGGACTGCATAATTGTTCATTTAAGAAAGATAAAATTTGTGATGCATACACAAAAGGAAAACAGGTTAGATCAGCATTTAAGCCAATCAAGACAGTATTTACATCCAAAGTGCTTGAATTGATACATATGAATTTATGTGGTGAAATTTTTGTTAAAAACCTAGGAGGTAAATCATATGTGCTAGTTATTGTTGATGATTACTCACTGTTTACATGGGTTTGTTTTCTAAAGAAAAAAAAAAAAGCCTTCAAAGAGTTCACTAAGATCTGATGGAAAATACAAGTGGAGTCTAAAGACTCGGATCAAGAGAATTCGAACCGACTATGGAAGGGAGTTCGATTAGTCGAATTTGCAGACTTTTGTGACAAGAGTGACATCTCCCACAACTTTTCTACACCCAGAACTCCTCAAAAGAATGGAGCAATGGAGAGAAAGAACTTAACTCTTGAAGAAATAAGGACAATGATGATTGAAAATGATCTACCTTACTATTTCGGGCTAAGCCGATAAATACAGACAAACTACACTCTCAACGGATGCCTCATTCGACCATTCTGATGAAAAAACTCTACGAGCTATACAAAGGGAAGGAGCCTAACATTTCCTACTTCAAATCATTCGAATGTAAATGCTTTATGCATAATAATGGTAAGGAACATCTGACCAAATTTGATGCTAGGTCGGATAAAGGTATTTTTCTTGGTTATCATTCTCATAGCAAGGATTATCGAATTTTTAACAAGAGAACTAACAAAGTGAAGGAAAACATCCATGTTATCTTTGATGAGGTTGATAATGGTAGGCTAATTGAATCTACTTTCTCATACCTCAAGCTCAATCGAGATGAAAATGACATAGTGGAGGCTCATAATGAATAACAACAAGAGAACCGAGCCCACTCGGAATGAGCCGGTTCAAGAACAAGTTCAAACCATTGAAGGACAAGTTGAAGAAGGGAATTAACAAGTTGAACTAGCTGAAGAACAAACCATTCAACCATCAATTTGGTAAACTAGAGGACAGGTAGAGCTTTCAAATATGAATCTAGTCACCCACCCGAGAACATTATCTCGGACATCAATATCGGGGTAAGAACTCGTTTTTCAAGTGCAAAACTTATGTGCATTTTTAGCATTCATTTCATTAATTGAACCTAAAAATATACTAGAAGCCCTACTTGAACCTAAATGGGCAGAGGGCATGCAAGAAGAACTATCTCAATTTAAAAGAAACCAAGTCTCGGACTCGACCAAACAACCTTCGACCACCCAGTTATAGGAACCAAATGAGTATTAAAAAGAAATTGGATGAGGGAGGATTAGTAGTCAGAAACAAAACTAGATTAGTTGCTCAAGGATATAACCAAGAAGAGGGAATTGATTATGGGGAAACCTTTGCACCTTTTGTTAGGATTGAGGCAATCGAAATTCTCTTAGCTTTTGCATCCAACAAGAACATCAAATTATATCAAATGGATGTTAAATGTGCATTTCTTAATGGTTATATTCAAGAAGAAGTTTATGTTGAGCAACCTCTTGGATTTGAAAACTCTCAATTTCCTGATCATGTTTTCAAATTACAAAAGGCTTTGTATGGTTTGAAACAAGCTCCAAGAGCTTGGTATGAAAGGTTAAGTAGCTTCTTCGTTAAAAATGATTTCGAAAGAGGTGTTATTGACAAAACTCTTTTCACAAAAACGAAAGGGAATGATTTTCTCATTATTCAGATTTATGTTGATAATATTATATTTGGAGCTACTAATGAAACTCTGTGTCAAGAGTGTTCTAAGTTGATGAGACAGGAGTTCCAAATGAGTATGATGAGAGAACTCAATTTCTTTCTTGGACTCGCAAATCAAATAAGAGAAAAATGGTATCTATGTTCATCAGTCTAAATACACCAAGGAATTACTCAAGAAGTATAGGTTACAAGATGTCAAACATGCAGCAACACCAATGAGTAGCAATATTAAACTGGACACAAATGAGAAAAAGTAAAAGTGTAGATTAGAAACTTTACAAAGGTATGGATCTCTACTTTATCTCACATCTAATAGGCCAAAGATTATGTTTACTATTTATGTGTAAGATTTCAAGCTAATCCAAAAGAATCACATCTCACTAGGTGAAGAGAATTTTTAGATATGTTGTAGGAACTCGGACACTTGGTCTCTAGTATTCAAAGGATTCAAGTCTCGACTCTCGGTGGATACTCGGATGCTGACTATGATGGATACAAAGTTGTTAGGAAGTGTACATCAGGAGCATGTCAATTTCTAGGTCAATCACTCATCTCTTGGCACTCAAAGAAGCAAAATTCAGTTGCTCTATCAACGATCGAGGTAGAGTACATAGTAGTTGGAGCCTCGCTGTGCTTTATGGATCAAGTAACAGTTGAAGGATCTAGGACTGTCATTCACATCCATTCCTATGAAGTGTAATAATCAAAGTGTCATCAGCATCACAAAGAATCCAATTCAGCATTCAAAGACAAATCATATTGAGACTAGATATCATTTTCCGAGAGACCACTCGAAAAAGGTGATATTGAACTTGAATTTATTTCTAATAAATTTTAATTAGTCGATATCTTCTCGTAACCTCCGAGTGAAGATCGGTTCCGCTTTATTAGGAATGAACTTGGAATGATGAATGGTTGATTAATTGAGTGATTACATGAGAATTTATGTGTTTAATTGTTTATTACATGTTATAAGAAAATAGCTAGTGGTTCAGTTGAAATACCATGAAACCGAGCTACAAGTTATTAAGTTTCTCGGTGTATTCGAGTACCTCGGACACTCTTCCAGGTTAGACTCGGTTATGACAAAAATGGACATTAAAATTCTGAGATAATCTTTAATTCAATATAGAATCTTGGAAATATTTTCGAAAATCTCTCTTTCTCTCTTTGTCATGCGAACGGTTAAGAAACTAGCCGTTAGAAGGAATTAGTTTTAAGAAGTAACCATTAGACACTTGGAATGCCCAACGATCGGCTAGTCGTTACTCCGAAAACTTAGTCGATAAGGCCTTTGTTCCTTGAGAGCTTTTGATCTATAAATAGCATCTGTTCATCCTCATTTATTCACTTTGCTATCCTTCACTCTCTCACCTTATCTCTCGAACCTAGAATCCTTACTCATGCACTCTTCGGACTCAAATTCTCTACTCTCACATTTCTACTCTCTTACTCGTCATTCTCACTTGTTCACTCTTTCACTCTTTCTCCTTTTCAAGTCAAATTTTCTCTTTCTCTCAAAATACCAAAGAGATAGAGCGCGGTTGAAGGAGGGTCAGCCACTAAAAAGGTTAGAACCCAAACCTCCTAGCCCGAGGATCAACAAAAGGATATCTCTAAAGGCAAGGCTCTCACCTTTGACTTGCTAAAGAATCTGATTGTTGCCCCACACTACTTCAAAGAAAAATTCTTCTTATCTACTAAAATCTCGTGGGTAAAACCACTTCTCAATACATGGGCTTTTAAGTACCTGCGTTTACGTGATTATATCTACCCCGAGCTAGTGTTGAAATTCTACTCCAACCACACCGCAAAAGAGAATTTGGTTTACTCTCTGGTTTAGGGAAGAACATCACCATTAACCTTCCTCTTCTTCACAAACTCTTTGAGGTTCGGACTCTTTTTAAACTCAAATCCTTCCTTTCACTAAAATCATTGATGATTTCTTTGATAAGTATGCCGGAGTCATTCCCAAGTCTAGAAAGAACTTTTTGTGACGGATGAAGTCCGAAGTCGAACTATTATGCTTTTTTTTTTATAAGAACCGTGTTCTCATTCTCGTCCATCTAAGGAGAACCCCAGTAGCAAGGTTCTCAAGGTTCTGCATGATATTCTAGAGGGATATGAGGTTGACCTTTTCTCTTTCATCATTTAGCAAATCACTTCGTTCCCTCATATCGAAGAAACCTCCTACCTTTCGGAGCTCTACTTTTTGCCATTTTTTCTCATTTCCAAGTAAGGCTTCCTAATGATCCACATAAATTTCTTGAGCCAGCCGTCCGCATAGGTAAGGTTTAGCTAGTTAGTCCGGGATACCAGGAAACTTCACTTGGTGTTTGGATCTACTCTTCGAGCTTCCACCACCTCCTCCTCGATTCGGAAGAGTTCGAAACTCTTCTTCTAACAACCTGGTCTGTCTTTTCTCAGCTTACCCTTTCTATTGATTTACTTCACAAGGTGGCTTCACAATTTGCTGCTCTCGCCAAAGAATTACAATAAACTCTTGGTGCAATTCAGGCTTTTATGCCTATTTTAACACAACTTCGAGCACAACTCGAAGCGGATAGATTAGAGTCAAGCTCTGGTCACTAAGCTGAACGAAGTCATCAAGAGGCAGCCGGACTCGCATCAATTGTCTCCAAGAGCGCAGATCCAAGGCCGTTGAGGACTCAAAATCGCTTGCTCGACTCAAAATCGTCCTCGGAATCTTCTAGTTCTTCCGACTTAGAGTTAGAGGAAGAAAAAGAAGGACAAGAAGAAGAAGAAGTTGGAGTAGGCCAAGATGAAAAGGAACTTGAGGTTATCTCCTCGGAGCACACTAAGTCAGCCTCGGAAGAGGTTGGGGATGTTGGTTAGTCCCAAGCTCAATCCTTTACGCAGCCTATCCAAGCCGAGGAAGCTACATGCTCGAAGAGGAAAAAGAGGAAGCGGGTCCTCTAGTTTGAAGGTCTACACAACAAGTACAAGCACCTCCTCTCCTCCTGCTGCCCATTGCACAGCCAAGCAGCCTCATCTCAACATTACATGCGCAGACGAGGGTCCTCATTCCTCCTCCTCCACTCGCACCGCTGCTCGCCCTCTTAATCTTAATTTTCTAATTTTTTTCCAACATTTTTGTATCTCCTCTATTCCCTACTTACTTTTTATGTTTTGATGAAATGAATCATTACAAGAAATAATGTTTTCTGCTATGCTTAAGATGGACTTTGCCCATGCATATATCTCGTAACAAAGCTTTCTCCCCACGCTTAGATATCTATGGTTTGTGGAACTGTGGGGAAAATTTCGTCATGCTTATTTTGTGCGGCAACTGAAAATTTGGCCTTGCTTGTATGTGTTAAGAGTGAAGTGATCGACCACGCTAATAAGTGCAGTTAATTTGCCCACGCATGTACACATGGTATATTGACAAGTTAATCTAATTTTCATACCCCATGTGCCCACGCATATAGGTGTTGCAATACTTTTGGCATGGATTTTTTTAATAGAATATTAAGTGAGTTAATCATAAAAGATAAAATATTTTTAAATCTCTAACAATCTTTAATACTAAGTGATGTGCATATAGATTATATTAACTAGCTTCTTAAGCCCACAAAAACTATGAAAGTGAAAATTGATGCAAAAAGTATTATAATGATAAACTGTACAACTTTTTGTCATGATCAAGAGTTGACAAAATATTCTAGCTACAAATGAAAAGGTATATATTCAAATTGTTTTATCATTATGATTTTTACATATATGAGCCTCGACTCCCTGACTCTTCATCCCTGCCTTGAATCCATGACTCTTCATCGTTTGTATATCATATCGTACAACCCATTAATATAGCCTAAAAATAAAAAACAAAAAATTAGAAATTAAATTATGAACCAGATAATGTTATACGAATTTGACAATAACATCTAAGAAAAATGAAAATGAGGCTAAAAATTAAAGAAAATAAAATGAATTATATCAAAGAAAATATGCCATTCTTCCCATCAATCTCTTGCTTAAAGGCAATTGTAGAAACTCAAGAGTAATATACCAAAGAAAATTAAAGGAAGAAAAATTGATTTATGTTAAAGGAACCAAATAATAGCTACGTTAGGCACTTAATATACAGAGAGAGAGAGAGAGAGAGAGGGCTCTTACTCCTGTCAATCGACGAAATTTAGGCATTTAACGAGGACCCAAAACCGAAGATAACCAGTAAATACAATACCAACTTCTGTCTCATTGAATTGAGTGGCTTTCATGGAAAAATGCTCAAGATCACATTATAAGTTCAATTCGTAATATCACACAAAATGAGTTTTCAAGAATCAAGGGGAGTCAAAATATTCGAAAAATGTACCTAAACACTAAATGTAGCTTGGTTGAAGCCCTCTGGGGTGAAGCCATATCTTTTCCAAACACTATAGAAGGCAGCATGTGTACGAATAGCCGGGGATATAACCTTTTACATGTAAATTAGATCAGCTCCTCTTGCCATTTGACCAATACAGTTTCCAGTTGGAGAAGGATAACTCCGCTTTGTTATCAGTAACTGAATCTTAATTTCGTAAGAAAATAGCATTTTACCTGTAAAATAGACCAAAATGCCTGCAAACTATTGAACATTGGTCAGACAATAGCTGCAGAGTCCATATTCACTTTTACATACCCAAAGGGATGTCCATCTAGTCAAGAAATTCTTGCAAAGTCTTTACGGGATAAAAACATATATGAAAAAATAAAAGCCCACAGATGTGGTTATTAGCATACTGAGAACAATAATCTACTAGGGATCCGTAAAAAGATAATGCAGTGCAACCCCATAAGCTTCTTGGAAGATGAAAAGATACTCCTCATCTCGGAAGAATAAGAAAGCCTACCGAATAGATGGCCAGGTGTAAACACCTAAAATGTGTGATCCTTACCTCTTTTATTTCTGTATTTTATTTTATTGGTCCAATGATTAAATCCTAATCCTGTTTATGGATTTGGATCACTGGACGATATTTGATTGGTGTGACGAAAGCCAGTAAACCATAAAAACCCTTCAACACCAAATAAAAGAAACTTTTGCCTTGGGTCGGTCCAAAAATCATTTTTTTCCTTTCGGATGGTCCAAGCCCGGGTCCACCCTACAGAGTCAACGATGACCGGTGCCGCGTACAAGGCTTTACTACACTCGAAACGATGTGTTTTTTCGTCATCATCCAATGAAGACATGGAACTAAAGTCATCCGTACGACGTTGTATGGCCGGTGTCACGTTTCATGATAAGAACCATCAAAATGCTACGTTTTGCTCCAAGTAGTCCAACCGAGTTACTGAGCCGATCTTCACAAAACGACGTCATTGAGTCCGATGTCGCGCACAAGACCCAACTACACCTAAAACGCTGCGTTTCGCTAAGAGTTTAGCTGCAACACGGAAGAAGCCGAAGGATCATACGAAGCTGTTTAGGTCGGGCGCCGCGCACCACGGCTCAAATCTCGGGATCCGGTTCAATCCTCGTTTTTTTGTCCAATTTTTTATGATTTTCTTCAGCCGGTTTAGGCCCATTTTGGACAGCTGGTTAAGCCTTAACCTAGGTTATTTGTGACCTCACCATTCCCTATAAATAGAGAGCTTAAGCTCTCATTTGATGACCGACTTTTTCCTATGCGTTATATTGTCGAAGTTTGATTAAGAGCTACCGAATATTAACGTATTCCGATCTCTTGCTATTATTTCACCTAATCCTTCCCCTACTTCCTACATTTGAATCCTAATCCTTTGTTAATTGCATACAATTTTATTTCTACCTACACTCAAAAGTCATAAAAAGCCCCTTTCAAATCACCACCGTCGCATTTTCAAATCCAGTTTAAGATCCAGATTAGCAAGTGGAACAACCTCGAGGACGCCTTTTCAGCCTTCACCATGGTTTATTTAATTCTATTTATTTGATTTGGTATTGTGGAGAAGAGATGTATTGTATTTAAATTCCTCCCCGCCCGATATAATATTTTTATTTTCGCTTTCGTTTATTTTTGCTTTTCTCTTTATTTCTCTATTGCTTTCGTTTACCGCTTTTCATATCTCGCTTATAATGATTTTATTAGCATGCTTTGTTTGCTTTAAAATTCGTATCTTATTATGCTGTGTGCCTGTTTTAATGCGTTATCTAAAATCACTTCTCAAACTAGTAAATGACGTCTTTTGATGGGCGGAACGGACGGGCTTATCCCTACGTTTCGTACCTTCCTCCCCGAATCTGAATTCTCGATTCTACACCGATGGAGTTAATTTTTAACCTCTTTCAAGCTTAGTTTTCCCATACTAAAATTGGAAGAATATTTATTTATTTTATTTTTGTTAGTTTTTTCTCTTAAAGCGGATTGCCGACTCCTTTTCTCGCTTTTTTTCTCTTAATTTGCTTCTCGAGTTTTTCAACTTAAAATAAAAAAAGGGTTTCTTTGGATCTCGCCAACCAGGCCAAAGGTCAAGACTCGATCACCTCATTCACAGCCCTGGCCGTGCTGGCTTTCGCCGGCACCGGACGACCAATGGGTAGGGCTTCGGTCCATGCCGGTGTTTTCACACCGGTTTGGCCCTAAAGCCCTACGACAAAACCTAATTAACCTAATTAATTTTATTTTTAGTTGTGAAATAATATCTCGAGATTTCTAAAAATTATTCCTAAAATAAATTGATTAATTAAAGCGTCATTCAACTTAATTTATTTTAAATCAAAGTACAAAACTCGGAAATTTTAATAAGAGATTCATCCCCACTTTTAAAATCTAATCATTTCCATATTTAAAAAGAATACCCCACCAATTCATGGGAAAGCTCGGGGCCCCTTGTGTTTGGTTCCCGTGGTTCTTACGAGTGGCGACTCACTGGGGAATATCACTTATTAAGAGGGCAAAACTTGAAAGTTTGAGTTGTGAGTTTTCATAATGTATTTGCATTAGGCATCCTGGATTTTGGCAACCTCGAAAAAATGGTTTTGTTTTATGTTATTGGACCATTAGGCTTTCCCTTTTTAAGAATAATTTTTAGAAGAGGTTTGAACCGCTACCCCGCACGGGCCCAACTATGCTTGATTGTCGTGGAGGTGGTACCTCTTCCCTCATAGCACGCTCTCTTCGGAGACACCAAGGGTTCATGGTTTACCTATTGTGCACCTCATGGAGGATTAAATGCTCGGGCTATGAGACACCATGTATCCTACCTAGATTTATCCCTCTTTTGACCATAGATCCTTGGGTTTTTAGGTGGAACCTTGTCGCTTCATTTATATGCTTGGATGAGTGTGGTTGCTTTTACTTTTAATCTTATACTTGTGAGCCTTTAAGGTTAGGTGAGGAGTGCCGATTAGCCCTTGCATGGTACGAATAAATTATCATAATAAAATTTTTCAAGTTGGTTCATTATGTGCATTTTTAGCTGAAAGTCAAAAATTGTGTTTCTCTTTTTAGGTTGGTCCATTGATTACATTTTCGAGTCATCCTAAAATCCATCTTAGTTTAAGCGGTCTAGGTTTCGAGCAGCCACCGCTAGTCGAGTTCAAAAGGGTCCTATCGGGGACCCCCTATCTCTTCGATCAGTTTGTCTTAAAAAATTTCAACCTTTTTATTTTTTACATTTCCATTTTCATTTTTTTTCAATTAGCTAAATGCATCTCAATTTAGAAGAGTCCATTTTGCATTTTCATTTTTTTAATTCATCTCAAATTAGGTGAGTCCATTTTCATTTTCATTTTTTCATTTAGCCAAAATAAAATTCATCTCCAATTAGGTGAATCCATTTTTTATTTTTATTGTTTTTATTTAGCCAAAATAAAATTCATCTCAAATTAGGTGAGTACATTTGCATTTTTTATTTCCATTTAGCGAAAATAAATGCATCTCAAATTAGGTGGATCCGATTTTGCATTTTTATTTAGCCAAAACAAATTCATCTTTAATTGGGAATAATCATTTATGCATTGCGGTTATGCTTTAGCCAAATCACAAAATCATCCCAAGTTAAGTCACAAGCATCATTGCATTTATTTAATTTGTTTTGCATTCCTTATGTGCATCTAAATAAAAGGCACTCTTGGTTCCTTTGGGTCTCGTGCTTTAGCCTCTTCCTCCCAAAAGTGGTATTCCTTTACATGGTCCTAAGCATTATCCTTTGGGCTACAAAATAGGGAAGTCTACTACCATTGGTTATCATTGCAATCCGAACTCCAAAAGGTTAGAACGCCTTAACCAGGAGTCCGACACATCTTTCCCTCGCTCCGCACCATGCTCTACACCGTGATCTACACCAGTGCGACCTACCCCGGTACATACCACACCGGTTCAGCTTTATTTTTTGTTGTAGGATAGTATCTAAGAAGAATTTCCCTCCAATGGATGGAACACTAGAGCCATCTCCCATTATCACCTTGCTCAATGAAAACTCAGCCAAGATGGAATCTCGAATTGAGGCTCACGATAAGAAGATAGAATCCATGTTAGACATTCTCAAAGCTATCCTAAAAGCTATTGAGGATAGTAAGAAAGACGATGAAGAAGAAGAATTAGTAGGAGGAGGTCCTCCACCTGATCTATCTCCTCCGGATAGTCCCAAACATGAACCCAAATCTGATCCACATATAGATCGGATTGAACAAATGTGAAGGGAGTCATCCATGTTCAAGCAATCACTACTTTGATCATAAGGGATTCACATCAATCCCCAAAGGGAAGCTACCCCCTAGGTTCATCATGCCCGACATCAAGTTTCGAGGTTACAAGAATCCCCATCATGATGTTCACAACTTCTTAGGAGCAATTACCCTTAAGAGCATACCGGAAGACACTTACCATATTTTCTTCCCGCGGACTTTCGACAATGATGTAATGAAGTGGTATAACGCAGCTTGATCTACACAGGGTCACCAATTGTAATGATCATTGTAAGGAGTTCTTACACCAATACTCCTGTAACATTGATATACCTGTCATTCTAAGAGTCTTGGAGTTAATCAAGAAAGGTAAGAAATAAGCCACTCCACAAGACTTGAAGATTGTTGGAATTGAAATTATTGTTGAATTAACTACTGTTATCATCCTTACTCAATCTTCTACTTACAACTCCAACTCTGTATTTAATATTCTCTAAATTGTAAAGAATGTCTTGTAATCAGTTACATACTTTTCTTACTTTCTTAGTAAGTCCCTTGATTGAGCTGCAAGGGTAACTCAGCTCGCTTGTCCCTTATTGTAAAGGTTATCTCATTCAAGAAGTACTAGATTAGATAAGGGAACTTCGAGTCTAGGAAAACTTTGTAAGGAATTGTAGAAGGGAATAACTATAGTTGAGTCGATCCTGTGTATTTTGTGGATTCAAAATAATGGATTTAACTTGGTACTTGGATTAGCACTATTTGTGGTTTTCTCGCCTCAGGAGGGTTTCCACGTATATCTCGTGTATTTATGTTTCGAGTCGAATCTAGACTCGGAATCCGCTTTATCTAAGTGTTTGTGCAAAAAGTGTTTAAATTTCCTCATCACCCTATTCACTCCCCTCTAGGGTGACTTAGACTCTCCAAGAGCAAACCTTCAATTGGTATCGAGCCTAGTCTATCAAAAGGAACTCACCATCCAAAGGTGTAAAGATTGGATAGCTCAAAATAATGGAGAGTTTGATGAAGGAAGATCATCCACCGGACCACTAGAGTTCAAAAGGTCAAACTTTGCACATTGGAAGAAGATGATGGAGTGCTTTCTAATGGACAACGACGAAGAAGTCTCGGGATATCATTCAAGGAGGCAACTACATCCCAATGAAGACGAAGAGCGGAACTACTGTGCCTAAGGCAAAATCTGAATTCACTATCGAAGAGACCGATAAGTTCGAAAGAACATCAAAGCTATGAACACACTAATGTGTGCCATTAGCATAGAAGAATACAACAAAGTCTCAGCTCGTGACATAGCCAAAGAGGTGTAGGACACCCTTGTTAACACCTACTAAGGAACAAGTCAAGTGAAATAGGCAAAGATAAGTCAATATCTTCATAAGTACGAGATGGACCCAAAAGAGAACATCACTCGGATGTATGTTCGGTTCACAGAGATTACTAACAATATCAATCTCTGGGTAGAAAGATCTCTCAAGAGGAAATGTGCAGAAAAATTCTAAGAAGTCTCGCCAAAGAGAAGTGGGTTCCCAAGGTGATAGCCATTCGCGAAGTTCGGAACCTCTCTCAACTAAGGCCGACGAGCTTATTTGGAAGTTATTGACTCATGAGATTCATCTCGGAAGAAGAGGATACCAAGGTCAGCACCTGAAAGAACATTGTGCTAAAGGCCTCGAAAAACAAACGTGAAAGTCGAGCTCCTTGGAATAAAAAGAGCATCCTATGGCACTCATTGCCCGCAGCTTCAAGAGAATGATGAAGTACAAAAAGTGGGAAAAAGAGGCCAAATGCAGAGTTCTACAAGAAAGATAAGAAGGACAGAAAAGGTAGATACTCATCTCCTTCAAAGTTATCTTTAACTAAGAACTCTGGTTGCTTTGAATGTGGCAGCAAGGAGCACATAGTCAAAGATTGTTCTAAAAGAAAGAAGGATAGAAAGAAGAAGGCTATGACGGCTACCTGGAGTGATGATGAGTCATCCGAAGAAGATGATTCCGATGATTCAAAGTGTCTTATGGCACCGATGCACTCAAAAGTTGAATCTAAGTCGGATAATGAGAGTTTAGATATTGAGGAGGTAGTTGAATACTTTCTCAAGTTCTCCAAAGTTGATTTAGCCGGATATATTTATACTTTGGAAGAAAAGTCCAATTATGACTCTTCACAATTCAAAGAAAAACTTGAGTCTCTTATCGCTGAGAGCGATGTTTTGAAAAATGAGTTAGAAAACCTAAGATAAAATCTGAAGGTACTTAAGACCAGAGTGCTCAAGAAAATAAGACCGAGTTTGAGTCACTCAAAACAAAGAATGAGCAACTAAAAAGGAAGCTGAATGAGTCTCAAGAGCTTGTTTTGAAACTCACTAAAGGTCGAAAAACCTTGATCTTTTACTTGGCTCTCGGTATGTCTCATTTAGGAAAGAAGGACTGGGTTACAATGCTCAAGAGGAATCTAATACCTATTCCAGTCTTTTCAAAATAGATTCCTGAACTGTAAAGTTCAGGAAGGCTGAGCATGGTCCCATTCATAAGAATGAAAAGAGGACTGAGCCTGCACCAGCTTAGAGGAAAAAGCCTTCTCTACCTGTCTACAAAAGAAAGGATTTTCAAAAGAAAGAGACACGGACTTAGTTTTCTAGAAAGAAGACTTAGAATCAAACCGGACTCCAAAATCATTCAAATCTGGGTTCCCAAGAGTGCTTTTCCTTAGAGAAAGACCACGATAAATACAGATTACTTGGTTTATAAGAGGAAGTGAGAAGGGTTAGTTCGTGTCGAATTTATCTTATTTGAAGGCATCTTTGAATGATGATTCCTGGACTTGGCATCATAGACTAGGTCATATTAGCATGCATACTATTAAGAAACTTGCATCTCATGGATTGGTTAGGGGATTACCTAATTGTGCATTTAAGAAAGATAAAATCTGTGAAGCATGCACAAAAGGGAAGCAAGTCGGATCATCTTTCAAACCACTTAAAACTGTGTCTTCATCTAAAGTGCTTAAATTGGTCCATATGGATTTGTGTGGTGAAATTCTCGTAAAAAACCTTGGAGGTAAATCATATGCAGTTGTCATTGTTGATGATTTTTCACGATTTACTTGGGTTTGTCTCAAGAACAAGAATGAAGCTTTCAAAGTGTTCACTAAGATCTGCAGGAAAATTCAAGTGGAGTCTCGGCCTCGGATCAAAAGGATTCGAACCGACCATGGAAGGGAGTTCAACTACTAAGAATTTGCAGATTTTTATGACAAGAATGACATCTCCCACAACTTCTCTAAACCAAGAACTCCTCAACAGAATGGAGTAGTAGAGAGAAAGAACATAACTCTTCAAGAAATAGGAAGGACTATGATGATTGAAAATGATCTATCTTACTATTTCGGGCCGAGGCGACCAACACAACAAATTACACACTCAATAGATGCCTCATCGGACCCATCTTGAAGAAGACTCCCTACAAGCTATACCAGGGAAAGAAACCCAACATCTCCTAATTCGGACCATTTGGGTGTAAATGCTATGTTCACAATAATGGTAAGGAGCATCCGACTAAGTTTTATGCTAGGTCGGATGAAGGTATATTGTCGGGTTACTTATCTCATAGCAAAGCTTGTCATGTTTTTAATAAGAGAACTAATAAAGTGGAAGAAATTATCCACGTTGTTTTTTATGAGATTGATCTTGGCAGGATAAGTGAATCCACATACTCGGATCTCGAGCTTAACAGAGATGAGGACGACCTTGCTAAAGCCGAGCTCGAAAGAGTCAAAACAAAAGAACCGAGGAAACTCCGAATGAGGCAACTCGGAATGTTGTGACTCGGATCGAACAAGTACACGAGGCAACGTAGAATGCTGAAGAACAAGCCAATATAGAGACTTAGCAAGATCAACCAACCGAAGATCATCCTGCTCAACCAACAAACTTGGTAAATTGGAGGACAAGTAAAGCTTTCAAATATGCATCCAATTACCCACCGTGAAAACATATTCTCTAACATCGCTAGTAGGGTAAGAACTCGATCTTCTTCGCATGATCTATGTGCATTTTCTGCATTTATATCATTAACGTAACCTAAAAATGCACTAGAGGCCCTAAATGAACCTGAATGGGTAGAGGCCATGCAAGAAGAGCTTAATCAATTTGAAAGAAACCAAGTCTAGACCTTAACCAAACGACCTTTTGACGAACACCCGATCATAGGAACCAAATGGGTTTTCAAGAAAATGAGGAAGGGTTGGTAGTCGGAATAAAGCTAGACTTGTTGCTCAGGGTTACAATCAAGAGGAAGAAATTGATTATGGGGAAACCTTTGCACTGTTGCTAGGATTGAGGCAATCGGAATCCTATTAGCATTTGCATCTAGCATGAATGTCAAGCTTTATCAAATGGATGTGAAATGTGCTTTTTTGAATGGTTTCATTCAAGAAGAAGTTTATGTTGAGCAATCCCTTGGATTTGAAAACTTAGAATTTCCAAATCATATTTTCAAATTACAAAAGGCTTTATATGGTCTTAAACAGGGTCCCGTGAGCTTGGTATGAAAGATCGAGCAATTTCTTAGTTGAAAATAATTTCAAAAGAGGTCAGATTGATAAAACTCTTTTCATAAAAACCAAGGGGAAAGATTTTGTTATCATTCAGACATATGTTGATGATATCAAACTCTATGTCAAGAGTTTTCCGAGTTAATGAGACAGGAGTTCTAAATGATTATGATGGGAGAACTTAACTTGTTTCTTGGTCTACAAATCAAACAAGACAAGGATGGCATTTATGTTCATCAATATAAGTATACTAAGGAGTTGAAGAAGTACAAGCTACAAGATGTGAAGCATGCAACAACAATTATGAGTAGCGAGTTTGAAATTGGACTCATACGAGAAAGGTAAAGTCGTAGATTAGAAACTCTACAGAGGTACGATTGGATCTCTACTTTATCTCACATCTAGTAAGCCGGATATTATGTTCAGTGTCTGCCTTTGTGCAAGATTTCAAGCTAATCTAAAAGAATCACATCTCACTACGGTGAAGAGAATTTTCAAATATCTTGTACGGACTCGGAATCTTGGTTTATGGTTTTCAAAAGACTCGTAACTTACTCTCACCTGGATACTCGGATGCTCGCTTATGCTGGATACAAAGTTGATAGAAAGAGCACACCAGGAGCATGTCAATTTCTGGGTCAATCCCTCATATCCCGGCATTCAAAGAAATAGAACTCAATTGCTTTATCAACTGCTGAGGCTGAGTACATTGCAGCTGGAGCTTGTCTGTGCTTAGATTATGTGGATCAAGCAAGCACTTGAAGGATCTTGGACTATCATTCACATCTATACCAATCAAGTGTGATAATTAGAGTGCAATCAATATCACTCGGAATCCAGTCCAAGCACTTAAAGACAATGCATATTGAGGTCGGTATCATTTCCGAGAGACCATTTTGAGAAAGGTGATATTGAGCTTGAATTCATTCCTACAAAATTTCAGTTAGCTGATATTTTCACTAAGCCTCTTAGTGAGGATCAATTTTGCTTTATTAGGAATGAGTTTGGCATGATTAACACATGATTATGTGAGTTATTACATGAATTATCATTGTATAATTATGTGTTATATTTTTTAATAACAAATGCATCGATTGACTCGTAATGAGACCGAGTTGTGAGTTATTAGTTGTCCGAGACTCGGAATTAATACCGTGTCGGACTCGGCTTTATGATCAAAATGGACATCAAACTTCTTAGATCATCTTTAGATAAATGGAGAATTTCATAAATCTTTTCGAAAAATCTTTCTTCTCTCTCTCGCCATGCGTTTTAATAAGAAGAAACAAGTATTTAGAAGAAAGTCGCTGGAATTCTAGCCGTTGGAGTGCAAAACGTCACACCGGTCCGAGTGTTGCTTGGTTTTGGATCAGAACAAAGGTTGAAGGTCATTCCTTTTCGCTATAAATAGCACCCCTTTACCTTGTTTTCTTTACATTGCCCATTGATTACTTGCTCTCGTTTTCTCGATACTTCTACTCACTCGTATTCTCTCTCTCGCTCTCCGATTTCTAAAGCTTTCCTTTCTCTCTCTCTCTCTCTCTCTTCATTTCAATTCTCTTTACTCTCTCTACTTTTTCTTTCTCTCTCTCTCAATCTCAATCTTCAAACCCTCCTCAAGCACTTCGTTATCCAACACCTAACGTTGGATGATAAATTCTTTCCAACCACCTCTTTCTTGTGGTTGCACAATATCAAAACTATAGGGGTATACAATTATTTAGTCTTCCGTAAGCATATCTATCCTAAACTCATTGTCGAGTTCTATGTAAATATGACTTTCGCTTAGGGTGTGATAACCTAAAAGTTCAGTGGTACGGTTGTATGAATTAACCTCACCCTTCTTCACAAACTCTTCAAAGTCACATCTTTATTTCTTAACTCCAACCCTATACCTTTCATGAAAGTTGCAGATGAATTCTTTGAAAAGTATGTAAAAGAAGTATGTGAGTCACGAAAGAACTTCTTCGTCGCTCGGATGAAATCTAAGGCAAGGTCGCTTCTGTTTCATTCCGATGAGAACCTTCTTTTCTCATCATTCTAGCAAGGAGAATCCAAACTCCAAGATTCTCAAAGCCTTGTTTGACATTCTAGAGGGCTACGACATAGACCTCTTCCCAGCCTATTCTTGAGCAAATGGCTTCGTGCTAGCTCACTCAAAGAAATCCGCTCCTTGTCCTTTTGGAGCTCTCGTGATCGGTTATCTTCAAACAGCTCAAAGTTCCCCAACCCATAGATCCAAATGTTGTCTTTGAAGCCGCCATTTGTATTAGCGTAAAGGAGCGTTTAGGGTACCGATGACGGGGAGGTCAAGCTTGATGTGTGGGTTCAAGGGTTTGAGTCGACACTTCCTCCTTCTCCACCCCCTCGGACTCGGATCGCACCAGCTCTTCCACCTCCTTCCGGTGGTCCTTCTACTTCTCAACCTTGTCTCTCTCGTTGCTCTGTTTGCCGATATGGTAAACAAATTTACTTATGTGTTTGAAGAGTTTCGGACTACTCTCCGCTCCTTTAATAATGTTCTTCAAAACCTAGTTATCCACCGTAAAACCGCTCGGCCTCGGATCCGAGAGAACCAGGATTTCATGTTTGAGCTCAAGGAGATTATCAAAGAACAGATGCGAGAAGCTTCGTTTCCTCCAAGAACGTAGATGAAAAGCGGCTGAGGGCTCGGACACATCTAATACTTCGAGGAGTCCTCCAGCTCAACTAAGTCAACCTTAGCTAAGGTTGAAGAAGTAGTTGACAAGGCAACCGAGGAAGAAGCTCAAGCTGTAGAAGGAGAAGCCGAGGAGAAGGAAGAAGAAGCGACTGCTCCACTTAAGAGCTAGGGTGCAAAGGAACCGAAGTGATCTCTTCGGATCATGTTCCGAGTGGCTCGAAGAGGCTAGTGATGTCGGTCAATCAAAAGCACCCGCCTCGAAGCTCCTCCCACGCTTGTCTTCCAGGAAGAAGAGCCTCGAGGATGATGTTTCCTCGGTTCACGTGAACCGGGATCGAGCGGATCCTCGATATTCTAGTGCTACAGCCTCCCCGTTCATCAACTTCCACACAAGCATACGAGTCTAGACGCACCGCTGGTCCCTCCTCCTCCGCACAACCTACCACCTCTTCTTAGTTTATCGTTTCTCTTTTCAGCTTTATTTCGTTGTCCAACATCCATTGTACTTTTCTCGCTATTTTCTTCGCTACTTTTGATGAAATGCACAAGGGAGAAAAATAGAAAACTTGGATGTTTGGTTTAGGGGAGTTTGCCCCTTCTTTGTCTAAGTTCTCTTTTTTTTTTTTTAAATGTTTCTTTTTCTAAGCAGTGAATGACTTGGATGTTTGGTTTAGGGGAGTTTGCTCCTTCTTTGTCTAAGTTCTCTCTTTTTTTTTTTAAGCTCTGTACATGTTTCTTTTTCCGAGCAAGTGAATGAATTTTTCTTTCTATGAGCATACTTGTTTCGAGTTACATACTTTTTTTTTTTTTTTTTGCTCGATACTTAACTCTTTAACATATCTCGCTCTAGTTACAATTTCTTTCTTTCTTTGCTCGATCAATTATCTGTAAATCTGTTTTGAGTTATGTTATGATCTCGTGTTGTACTTTATAAGTATCTCAAGTCTTACTTAAGAGAACATTATTTCCTACTCGATCATTTGCAATGAAATTTTTTTAACTAACAAATTTCTATCTTAAGTATGGAATGCCTTTCATCAAAAAGGGGAGACTGAAGACTCAAGTATAACTCTCTATCTCTCTTATGTTTTGATTCTAAGTCATTCTAAGCTTTATTGAAACTCATATCTAAGTTTTCATTCTCGTTCGATCGACTCGAAAGCGCTTTACTCGTATAATCTCTTACTTGTGTTTATGATTCAGTCGGACATCATTCATAATCATCGCATGCTCAAATAATTTCTCTAATACACTTATTCTCGAGTGTTAACTTTTTTTCCAAGGCAAAATGAATTACAACATTAATTCTTTATTTCAAGTCAGTTTATATCCTGGAGAATTATTTAATTGTATGAAGTTCATGCTTCTTGATAATTTAATATCTAACTTAACTCGTGTTTAAGATTGACTCTAGATGGAATCTGAATCTATTGTATATTAGACTCAGAAAATTCCATTCTTTTAGGCTTAAGATAATTAAGCTTTAAGCTCTTAATTACTCTGTTTTAATTATTATCTGCGCTTAATCTTGAATCAAAGTATTTTATACTTTGCGAACCAATGTGGTTTGCTTTTGTAGGTTATTAAAAAAGGCTATAATCTATTTTTTAAATTTCAAAAGCAATTGGCTTCTAATAGTTAAACACCAAGCAGACAAGCTTTAGCAACTTCGGACATAGTTCGGACACCGTGTCGTGGTTGTTTGTTTCCAAAACTGGAAAACTCCAACTCTAGGCCTAACGGTTATTCCCACCTCGCTTTCAGACACTACCAAGTGATTGGACCATCTTTTGGAGCCAAGAGCCATTGCACAACGTTCATATCCCAACGGATCTTTTCTAAGCGACTCGGAATAGTCGTTGCAATGGCTAGTGAAGATTTCAGTTCGGAACCAAGACTCAATGGTCATTCTGGCTAGTTAACTATAAATAGAAGCCACTCCATAAAACTTGAAGATTGCTGGAATTAAAATTATTGTTGAACTAATTATCGTTATCATCCTTACTCAATCTTCTACAACTCCAACTCTGCATTTAATATTCTCTCGAGTTGTCATGAATTTCTTGTAAATAGTTACATATTTCTCTTGCTTTCTTAGTCAGTCCCTTGACTAAGCCGTAAGGGTTAACTCAGCTCGCTTGTCCCTAATTGTAAAGGTTATCTCGGTCAAGAAGTACTAGATCGGATAAGGGAACTTCGAGTCTAGGAAAACTTTGTAAGGAATTGTATAAGGCAGCAATTCTGGTTGAGTCGATCCTGTGTATTTTGTTGATTCAAAATAGTGGATTTGACTATGGTGCATGGATTAGCACTGTCCGTGGTTTTTTGCCCCAGGAGGGTTCCCCTGTATATCTCGTGTATTTATGTTTCGAGTCGAATCTAGACTCAAAATATGCTTTATCTAAGTGTTTATACAAAAAGTGTTTAATTTCCCGATCACCCTATTCACCCCCTTTGGATTGACTTAGACCCTCCAAGAGTAAACCTTCAAAAGAGTTTTGTGAATAAGAACACTTTTGAAATTATTTTCAACCAAGAAACCACTTAGTCTTTTATACCGAGCTTTGGGAGCTTGTTTCAGCACCATAAAAAACTTTTTGCAATTTGAAAACGTGATTTGGAAATTAAGAGTTTTCAAATCCAATGAGGTTGCTCAACATAAACTTCTTCTTGAATATAACCATTGAGAAATGCACACTTAATATCCATTTAATAAAGCTACATTTCCATGTTAGATGCAAATGCAAAGAGAATTCCGATTACCTTAATCCTAGCAACAGTGTAAAGGTTTCCCGCAATTAATTCCCTCTTCTTGGTTATATCCTTGAGTCAAGAATCTGGCTTTGTTTCGACTACTAACCCTCCCTCATCTAGTTTGTTCTTGAAAACCCATTTGGTTCCTATAATTGGGTGGTCGAAGGTTGTTTGGTATAAGTCCATACTTGATTTCATTCAAATTGAGTTAGTTCTTCTTGTATGGCCTCTACCCATTCAGGTTCAAGTAGGGCTTCTAGTACATTTTAGGTTTGATTAATGAGATGAATGCTATAAATGCACATAGATTTTGCAAAGAAGAACAAGTTCTTACCCCATTGTTGATGTCGAAATGATGTTCTCGGTGGGTGCCTAGATGCATATTTGAAAGCTTTACCTGTCCTCTTATTTACCAAGTTGGTTGGTTGAATGTTTTGATCTTCAGCTAGTTTAGCTTGTTGATCTTCTTCATTCACTTGACCTTCAATAATCCGAGCTAGTATTTGAACTGGCTCATTCCGAGTTGACTCGGTTCCTTTGTTTTGGTTTATTTTGAGCTCAACCTTTGCTATGTCATCTTCATCTTGGTTGAGCTTGAGATATGAGAAAATGGATTCACTTATCCTTCCATGATCAATTTCATTAAAGATAACGTGGATACTTTCTTCCACTTTGTTAGTTTTTTTGTTGAAGATTCTATAAGCTTTGCTATGTGAAGAATAACCAAGGAAAATACCTTCATCCGCCCTTGCATCAAATTTGGTCGGATGTTCCCTACTATTGTTATACGCAAAGCATTTACATCCGAATGGTTTGATGTAGGAAATGTTATGCTTCTTTCCTTTGTACAACTCATAGGGGTTTTCTTAAGAATGGGTCGAATGAGGCATCCGTTGAGCATGTAGTTTGTTGTGTTGACTACCTCAACCCGTAAATAGTAAGGTAAATTATTTTCAATCATCATTGTCCTTCGTATTTCTTCGAGTGTCATGTTCTTTCCCTCCACTACTCCATTCTCGTTAAGGAGTTCTTGGAGCCGAGAAGTTGTGGGAGATGCCATTCTTGTCATAGAAGTTTGCAAATTCTAAGTAACATAACTCTCTTCCATAGTCGACTTTAAATTTCTTGATATGAGTCTCATACTCCACTTTTATTTTCCTGCAAATCTTAGTGAACACTTTGAAAGCTTCATTTTTGTTCTTCGTAAAACACACCCAGGTAAATCGTGAGTAATCATCAACAATAACTAGAACATATGATTTACCTCCTAAGCTTTTGACAGAATTTCACCACATAAATCCATATGTATCACTTTAAGAACTTTGGATATGGATACTATTTTAAGTGGCTTAGAAGATGATCCGACTTGTTTTCCATTTGCTCATGCATCATAGATTTTATCTTTCTTAAAAGAACAGATTAGGTAAGCCTCTAACTAATCCATGAGATGTAAGTTTCCCGAGAGTATGCATGCTGATATGTCCTAGCCTACGATGCCATGTCCATCAATTATCATTCAAAGATTCTTTTAAACATGATAAATCTTGACTAGAATCGAGATAGAGGAATAGTGTATGCGTTACCTAACCTCGGACTTGAGAGTTTTGTCTCTTTGGTGACTACATTAGAAATGAAGTAGTTGGTCCGAGTGAATCTTACCGCTTGACCTTTGTCACATAATTGAGAAATGCTCGAAGATTGTATTTGAGCCCTTTGACAAGGTAAACTAGACCGACCGAGTTGTCTCCCTAACCAATTCCGCCAATCCCAACTATCTTACCTTTGCTATTGTCTCCAAATGTGACTTTTCCTCCTTCCATCACGTCTAATTCGAGAAGAGTCTTAAGTCTCCGGACATGTGACATAAACATCCATTGTCTAGGTATCAATGACCCTTTCATTTTTAAGTAACCTATAAAGCGTAAACAAACTAACCCTTCTCACTTCCTCTTATAAACCCAAGAATAGCTTTTACTGTCGTCCTTTTATGAGGAAGAACGCTTTGGGAACCCATATTTGAATGATTTTGGGTTTGGTATGAGTCTTCTTTCTTGAGAACCGACTCTATGTCTCTTTCCTTTGAAAACCTCTCTTTTTGTAAACAGAGTTGAGAAGACTTTTTCATGAACACTAGTATGGGCTGAGTCCCTTTTCTTTGTGAATGAATGGGATCATAATCAGCCTTCCCGAACTTAATAGTTCTGGAGTCGGTTTTGAAAAGATTTTTACAGGAAATATCTTCCTCCTTAGCATTATATCCAAGACCTTCTTTTCAAAATGAGACACACCGAGAACCAAGCAATAAATCAAGGTTTTCTTGTCCTTGAGTGAGTTTTAAAACAAACTTTTAAGACTCGTTGAGCTTCTGTTTCAATTGCTCATTCTTTGTTCTCGAGGCACTCGGACTCGGTCTCATTATCTTGAGTACTAGTCTCAAGTACTTTCGGATATTGCCTCGGGTTTTCTAAATCATTGTTGTTCTCAACATTAAGAGATTCCAATTTCTCTTTGAATTTAGAAGATTAGAATTGGACTTTTCTTCAAAAGTAAAAATATATCTCGCAAGATCAAGCTTGGAAAATATAAGGAAGTAGTTGATTACCTCCTAAGGATCTGTTTCCTCGCATTCGATTCATTGTCTGCTCGACTCGGATCCAGCTTCCGAGTTTAATAGGGTCATTAGACACTTTGATTCATCATCAGTGTCATCATCTTCTTTTACTCATCATTGCTTCAAGTAGCCACCATAGACTTTTTCTTCTTTCTGTCCTTCTTTCTATTTGGACGAGTCTTTAATTATGTGCTCCTTGTCGCCACACTCAAAACAAGCATGAGTTCTTAGTTAAAGATAAATTTGAAGAGGATGGGAATTTACCTTTCTTGTCTTTCTTATAGAACTCTTGCTTAGGCCTCCTCTACCATCTTTTGTATTTCATCATTTGAAACCTCGGGCTAGAAGTGCCATGCGGTCTTCTTCGGAATCCGAGGAGCTCGGACTTGGACTCCTTTCTTCTTAGGCCTTGAGAGCAATGTTTCTTTTGGTGCTGAGCACAACTTCCTCTTCTTCTACATGCAACTCATGGGTGAGTAATTTGCCAATGATCTCATCTAGCCTGGGTTGAGACAGGTTTTGAGCTTCCTCTATGGCTGTCACCTTGTGTAACACCCCGAAATTTAATCATATTTAATTAATTTAAATTTGTATTTTATCGTCTTAATATTGTATAAGAGATGTAAGACGCGCGTAAAAAAAAAAATAATTTTGAAACTGAAATAAAAGATGTGAACATATTAGATAACCACAAATAATAATGAGTAATCAATTCAAATTTACGTCTGTCAAAAAAAATGTATATACTTTTGAATAATGCAAAATTTTAGTCCGAACCCGAATAATTTAAAATAATAAGAAAAAATAAAATAATGTATAAATTATTATCACAATAAATAAAATTTAGCCAAATGTGTGAGTAGACATTTAACTATGTGGTAAAACTAATAGTAAAAAAATAGAAAGGTAATTAAAATTTTAAAGACAAAAAAAAGGGGGGAGAGTTGCTAGAAGTATCGGGAATCAGTAGAAAAATTTAGAATGCAAGCCTAACACATTCATTTTCCATCTCTCTCTCCTCTCCTTCCTCTCATCCCCTTCCGCCCTTGCTGCTGCTCGTTCGTCGCCGGCCAGCCATCGGCCGGACTTGCAGCCTCCACGGGCTAGCCTCCGCCGCCAGCCGCCTCGGCCGCCATCGCTGCTGCCGCCGACAACCTCTTTCTCTCTCTGTTTTCCTCTGTTCGTGACAGTAGGGCGGAACAGTGCAGGCAGTGCCTCCGCCGCTGCCTGGCCGGGGTTGGCGCCGCCCCGGCTACTCTCCGACGCCCGACGTTGCCGACCTATGCCCATTACCGCCGCTCGAGCCACCAGGTCTCCACCACCGAGCCACCACCATTCAATTCCACCTCTAACTCATTTTGAGGTATATCTCCAATCCTTAATTTCTAAGCAAATTTTATTATAAACTCATGTTGTAATTGAATAAGTAGACAAATAAATGTGAGTTTTAAATTGGTTGTGGTGGATTTGGATGAACTTTAGGGAGTAATTGAAATATGGATATGTGAAATTGGATTTAGGGTTTCTTATGTGTTAAATTAGTATTGAAAATTAATTTGGGATTATTTATAATTGTGAATGTGCTTGTTAAACTTCTATATGAGTATGTATGAATTATTTGGTTGTGGAAGAATTGGAGGAAAGATATTGAGGATGATTGAAGTATGAGTATGAATACATTGTTGTGAGTTGATTTTGAGGATGTGTGATTGGAGATTGATGGAAGATTGAATTTATTTCTGTATGTGTGCTAAACTTGAGCAAATTAATGTGATTGAATATTGGTTTAGTTAAGCAAGAGTGAATCAATTTAAAAGAGGAAATTTGATAGAGTATCTCGTATATTAATGTGCGTGAATTGAATAGAAATTGGGTATGCTAAGTTTGAATTGAAAATATGAAATAAATGTAAATTAGCCGATGAAGTGGAAGGTTTTATTGGAATTAACCGAGGTCTTATTGAAGTAAGTTGGGATGAGGTGAAAAATAAGGCCATGACTCGCTTAGATTATGATGAAACATGAATGACTAAGTGAGGGATGATCTTAAAGAAGATTTGGGGATATTATTGAAAGAGAGATTAGGATTGAAAAGAAATTCAGAATGTTGAATCGAGTTGAGAAGGGAGGAAGAATAGATCTTTATAAAATTGTGAGTCTTAAGCTTAAATGAACTTTGAGCGACAAGTCGAAATTAAAAGAAACCAAACGTAAGAGTTTACAAAAGAAAGAAAAGAAAAGTAGTATGACAATCTCAATAGAGACCTAACTTATCGAATCAAATTACTTTATGAAAACAGAAAAGCGACTGAAACGACATGTTCGAAGAAAAGAACGAAAACGATATTTAAAGGAAAACAAACAACTACCTCGGGTACTTTACTCGTTTGCACTTTTCAAAATATTTAAATGTTAACATGTTAAAATATTGATGAGTTTCACTATTCTGTCTATGACCCACTAAATCATTAACCGATTATTGGTACTATTCATAAAGGAATTAATCGTATGGAGCCATTTCCCGATAATCGGGATTTTTTATGATTAAATTGCTTAACCGAAGCCTTAACTATAAATATATATGGATGAAGGTTCTTGTCTTGATCACACATCGAAAGGTTCATGAGCACAAGAAAATGAGAATATTGACGAGATCGTAACTTGACTTATATACTGGTTTGAAACATGGTTTTTGTGGTTGTAAATATACTCCGGCGTGTGACCGTTGAGGCGTGTACTCGAGCGTGTGGCTCGTTGAGTTTTATTGTGAATTTTATGCAGGTTTTAAGGCTTTTAGCCTAATGGTTAGGTCATATTTCAAACGGAACCTTGCCGAAATTTTTAGAAAATTAGAAAACTAAATCGACACCTTAAGTAGGGGATGTAGACTATTGATTGTCGGTGTAAAAGCATTAAAGCAACAAAGTATATAATATAACTTAGATTGTGAAAGGAAATTGAAGTGATTATAGGGCGATTATTCCAAGTGTGATAGTGGTGCCAATAAGAATTCATTAACTGGGTGAACTTGGATTACATCGATGAAATGAATTGGTGGTGGTTTTGAAGTAATTAATCTTATAAATGACTAAGCACGTAAGGAAGTTAAGGTATTTAGATTAGCCAAGTCAAGGAGCCAATTGGTGGGAAGTAGGAAGTATATTTGGTTTATTGAGCATACTAGATCAAACTTGAGTTTTATTAAAAGAATGAAGAATTAAATTCATCAATTGTTATATACAAATTCAAACTATATCATCAATAGTTTATTTCTGGGAAATGTATGAATATCGAGATCAAAAGGAAACAATATGGATAGGTGCGCGAAAAGTAAAAGTTTAGTGATCCTAAATGCATATAAATATTGTTAAAAGATTAGTAATCTACAAAAGTAGATTCGTTTTGGAAACGTAAATCAAATTGAAATTGTGTTGTAGAGATAATCAGCAATTTGAGGTGTTCGGCACGCCGAGGTACATTATTGCGTTTACATTTATACCGAAAGTAAAAGTTTTACAGATTAATAGTTGGTGCTTACAATTCATTGCATTTATAAATAAGTTTTCACAATTTATCATGATTCGGCCATGCAAAGGACCCATTAATCATTATGACGGTCCATGAATGAATGTGATAGTAATTGTAATCGTAATTGTAAATGGTTGATCCGGGGACGCTCGAACAACGTTGCTCGCTAGCTGAGCATTTAACCGTTAATTGTTCAATTATTCACGTAATCGTTAATCGTTTAATTGTTCATAAAATCGTTAATCGTTCAATTGTTCACGTAATCGTTAATCGTTCAATTGTTCACGTAAGCATTAATCGTTCAATTGTTCACGTAATCATTAATCGTTCAATTGTTTACGTAATCATTAATCGTTCAATTGTTAACCGTTTAATCGTTTAATCGTTCAATTGTTCACAGCCGATCGCCTCGGGGTTCAATGAACCTAGGAGTCGGATTCTATGATTGATTGTTTCACGATAAGGGTCCTAAGTTTGGCTAATTCGAAAAAGCAAATCGGCAATTGACAAGTTTGCAAACCGATTATTCAAGAAAAATGATTTAAGATATGCATGATTTAAGAGCACCTAAATTATAGTTTTATTTTATAACGGTAATGAAGACTCGGACACTACTCAACGCATTTCGAGTTACATTACATGAATCAGGAATAACCATCTCGTATTTATAGAGTTTTGATTCCAAGGCATTCTCTGTGTTTTAGAAACTTTTCCGAATGAAATGGTATCTTCTCTAAGTACTACAACTTGCACTTCATGTGTTTATTGTGCTTCTTTAAGTGACTCGAAAACCGATTCTTTGTTCCGAGTCCAAGCATCACTCGATTTATCGTAGATTGAGTGGACTAGTGTTTCACCTTCTCTCACTCGAATTTGGCTTCGATTGTAAGCTCTATTTCATTAGAGTCGGTACCTCTAGTCTGTTTCATACTTAGCCTATATCAAGTTATCTCACTCGATATTCTTTACTTATCTTGACCTATCGCTTAGACTAAGTCGGATGGAATTTTGAGTTATATAGTTATTGGACTCGAGAAAATTCCACTTCTCTTCGACTCGGATAATTAGTTGATTAATTATCATAATTATTTTATTATCTCTGTCTAATCTTGGACCAAAGTATTTCATACTTTGAGAACCAAAATTGCTTTACTTTTGTAGGTTATTCAAACAAGGATACACTTTTCAAATCACAAAAGTAACCGGCTTCAAAACGTCAAATCACCAGCAGACATGGCTTTTCACCTTCTCTGCTCCAGTCCCAAAAGATAGTGTCGAGCTGTCTGCATTTCGAAATATGGAAAACCGAGACACCAAGCTTAACGGTGGTTTTTACCTTATCTCTCAAGACACCGCTAGTAGTTTTAGGACTTCCAAGAGAGTTAAACCGTTGTCCAACGTTCACATTACAACGGATACTTTCCGAGTGACTCAAAAGCGTCTATCAACGGTCACGAGAGGACTCTCGGTCAGCGAGATGAAGATAACGGCTACTCTGCCTGGTCATCTATAAATAGAAGCTACTTCACAAGACTTGAAGATTGCCGAACTTATTATTAATATACGTACTTGTGCAAAGTCTTTGTATTCATTCTCAATCTTCTACTTACAACTCCTATTCCGTAATTCATTACCTTCCGAGTTGTAAGGTCTTGTACTCGATTACAAACTCTTTCTTACTTTCTTTGTAAGGTCCCTTGACTAAGCTGTAAGGGCGAACTCGGCTTAAGTTGTCCCTAGCTGTAAGGGTTATCTCGGCTAGGAAGTACTAGTTCGAGATAAGGGAATTTCGAGTCTAGGAAAACTTGTAAAGAGTTGTCTAAGGGAGCAACTCAGGTTCGATCGGTTCATGGTATTTTGTGGACTCAAAATAGTGGATTTTACTTCGTGTCCGGATTGACACGATCCGTGGTTTTCTGCCCCGGGAGGGTTTCCACATAATCTCTAAGTGTTTACTTTACGAGTTCATTCTAGACTCGGACTGTCTTAAAGCATTTGCTTTTCTTGCCATTTCTATCTATCCAGCCTTTCTAAGTCTCTACTTTTCGACTCTGTTTTGACTCGGAAGCGCATTACTGTATTTTACCTGGCAAAAGAGTTTGAATTTCCATAAGATTTCCTCCTCACCCTATTCACCCCCTCTAGGGTGACTCGGACTCTCCCGAGCAAACTTTCGGGTAATGTACTCGAGCTTCTAGCTCACACGCCTATTGTTTTATGTTTTAAAATTTTTAGGAAGTCGAGCGCATGACGACTATTCACAATCACACCTAAAGTTTAAAGAGGAAGAAAAGATAAAGCTTGTTAGGAGAAGTGATGTAACTCGCTCATCTTGACCCCATGCATGCTAGTCCCTCCCTTGGTCTCTTGGCTCATGATTCCTCTCCAACCGATCCTCGAGATTTTGAAGATTTCATTTTCTCGTGAAGAAAATTTGGATTGGATTGTTACATAAATTGTTTGAATAATTAAATTGTTCAAATGAATTTGCCTTGTTTTCATTTTGAAAATGGTGGTAACGTCTCCCAATTTACAAGTCTTCCGCTGTTAATTACTTATTTATGTGGTTACGTATTAGGGCGTTACACCTTAGGACAACATGTTCTCTTGGGTAGAATCCTCGGAATCATTCTAACGACTTCTTCAGGAGCCATTTTCTTTCCAAGAGACTTGAGGTTGTTGACAATCTCAATGAAGCACATGTACATTTGAGTTATGTTTTCCTCAAGCTCCATCTTGAATAGGTCACACTTGTGATTGATCTTGGGTTGCTTTACTTGGCTAATTCCTTCATATGTAGTGACCAGTGTATCCCACACTTCTTTGGCTGTGTCACATGCAAATACTCGTTGTCTTTTGCTGCACCAATTGCATACATCGGTGTGTTCATTGCCTTGAAATTCTTTCTATACTTCTTACTTTCTTCAAGTATGAACTCGGACTTCACTTTGGGCACAACTTGTGTTCCTTCCATCTTCATGCGAGTACGAGTTGCCATTGCAGATATTGCGCCGGACTACATCATCATAACCTTAGATGAAGCACTCCATTATGTTTGTAGTGTGCGAAGTTAGATTCCTTGAACTTGGGTGGTCCGGTGAATGATCTTCCTTCATCGAACTCTCTATAGTTTAGAGCCATCTGATCTTTAGACCTTGGATTTTTAGATCGTTTGAGAAGGCTAGGCTCGATAGCTATTGAAGGTTTGCTTTTGGAGAGGTTAAGTCACCCTAGGGGGTGAATAGGTTGATGGAAGATTTTTACTTGAATAAAAGATTTCTGCAAAGAAAAGACTTAGAAAACTATTCTAAGTCTAGATTAGACTTAGAAATGAAAAACGAGAGAATATACGTGGAAACCCTCCTGGGGCGGAAAACAATGAGCAGTGCTTATCCAAGCACTAAGTCAAATCCACTATTTTGAATCCACAAAAGACAAGGATCGACTCTTACGGAATTGTTCCCTTAGACAATTCACTTATAAGTTTTTCCTAGTCACGAAGTTCCGTTATCCGTTCTAGTACTTCCTAACCGAGACGACATTTACAGCTAGGGGCAACCGAGCTGAGTTAACTCTTACAGCTCGGTCAAGGGACTTCATAGAGAATTAAAAATGTAAGAGTGGTCACAAAAATTTTCTCTTTACAACCGGAAAGTATAAACTTAAGAATGGAGTTGTAAAATTTGAGAAGATTGAGAGAGAGTAAGTTTAATTCAGCTCTAGCAATGCTCAACAACAATCTTTATGTAATACCCGGAATTTTAAAGAAAAGCAGTTGAAAAGCATAGAATTATCGAATATTATTCCCCATGACTAGGGGGTTGAGTAGCTGATTTTATTTACGGCCGGACATATTACATTAGTATCCCTTGGAGGCTGGTGTTGAATAAATTAAATCAAAGAAATTGCCTTCCTTTTTCATCCGAGCTAAAGCTGTTGGGTGATTAGGAATTGTCGTGGGCGGCGTATTAAAATAAGTTAGGATGCAGCAACATAAAGAGGACGGAAGGGAGGAGATATGGACTTGTGGTATATGGGCCGGTGATTACTTTGGTTGAACTACGAAGAGATGAGAAAGATAAATCGTGGGTTTAATTATGATTACATTTAAAAAGAGAAAAAGGAAAAAAGATGAATAAAAAGGAAATGAAGAGGTAGGTTTTAGTTTAAGTGGAGAAATGAGATAAAAATCAATTTGGGGTCCAATAAGGATCACTAACCGCCAATTAAGCGGTGGAGAGAGATAGGTAGAGAGGGGGCCTTGGAGGCCCGAGCAGAGGAAAAAGGAAAGAGAAACGCGGGAGGGGAACACACACAGAGAGAGGGAGAGCGAGCGGGAGCGACGGAAACGTTGGAAACCGGCAGCCAAGGGTACGGCGAGCCCGAGGACAGGGGCGGACGAAGGAAAAAGAAAAGAGGGGGCCGAAAGAAAGAAGGAGCGAGAACCGGAACGGGAAAGCGAGAGAAGGGAGGGCGAGCGAGAGAAAGGGAGGAGGTCGAAGGTGAGCGCGGCGAGCAAGAGAATGGCGACCGGCGAGCCGAGGTACACGGCGAGTGAAAAGGGGCCGGCGACGAGACATCAATGGCGGAGCGAGAACCCGAGCAAAACCCAAGCAGAGACGAGAGGAGGTGAGAACTAGAGGCAAAAGGGGCGGCGGTGAAGGAGAAAGACCGGCGGCGAGCCGCGAGGACCAGACCGAGGGGAAGTGGGAACTCGAGACATTGAACCGGAAGCAAGAGGGAGCGAGGGTCCCCGAAACCAAACACAACCGAGTACGGAATACGGACAACGGGCAATTCAATCGATTCCAAACCGTAAAAATTCGAGGTGGGTAGTCTTATACTCTAAACTATTAGTAATTTCAAACCCAAATGAGTTTATTGTGATTGTTGAATGTGATTGTGAATATTGAACACATATATATCATTGAATAAGTTTAGTAGTTGCTAAAAATTGAATTAGGAGCCGTGATGGGAATTGGTAGTCGTTTAGGCCTGAATTGGAAACCGGGAAATTCGGACGGAGTTGGGTTGCTTGGGTATAATGAGTAGTATCGGGAATCCGGTCGGTTGGGGACGGGGATAAGCACTTGTGGTTTGGGCATAAGTTATGAAATTGATATTTCGGATTGACTCTTAGAGATTTATTGAATTTACGACATTAAGGGATGATTGCTAATATTGGGAAATAGTGAGTTAAGCATAAAAGGGAGTGAGTTCATAGCAAATGTTTCACAGTTGAGGCATGGGAGTGAGAGACGGTTGATTGTCCAATTAATTGAGTTCAAAAGGTAATTAAATCCTCGAGGTTGAATTGAGCGTGAAAGTAAGTAGCTAATGGGAATTGAATAATGGAAAGTAAGTAAGAGGTACATAATTAAGGATGGGCGAACCAGGATCGATTAATAAAGTAAGAGATATTAAATGGGAAATTGAGGTTGGGTAATAGCAAGTCGGGGACGGTAAAGTTGAACTAAGCCAAAGTCATGTCTAAGACTTTTGAGAATGAATTGAATTTAAAGGTGAATGGAGATAGAGGAAACTCGGTAAAGTAAGTTTAAGGATATATGGTCGAATGAGGGCAAAAGAGATTGGTTTATAAAGTGTGGTCATGAAGTGGGGAATTGAAGTAAAGACAATGAATTGTGAGAAGTTCGGACGTCGAATTAGGTGGTGTCCGCTTGTGGTTATTGTGGCTCGGAAAATGGAAATTAATCGTATTAGAATGGTGGATTGAGAAAGGTATAGTTGGAAAGAGTTGAGAATGATTGCATGCATTGAATGGTGACTATTCGTGTTATGTGATTTCTTTACGTGATGCTCAAAAGTAGTTTTGAAACGAGTTTTGTATTTTACGCCGAGATGATCCTTGAATGCAACTTCTTGGGAAACGTCTTTCAAATGTGATTCTGTTTCTAAAGAAGCAAATATGATTTGCGAAAGTGAATTTATATGGGTGACACGTGGTGTCATGCCTTCCTTGATATTAAATTGATCGAGAAAGCTATAAAGTGAATGTGATGAATGAGTATGTGCAAATTATTTTGAATCGACCGCTACGGATCGTTTAGCATACCGAAGGGTTCGAATCGGGAACGCCCAGCTAGAGACTTCGAGGGAAGGGTTCTAACAGGGTCCTGTAGAGGCGGGATGCCCGCTCCGAGACTTCCTAGAAGATAGGTCCCGGGAGCCTTTTTGTCGGGGTCGTGCCCTGAATTAAAGAAGTGCTAGTTCGAGTCCTTAGAAGGCCTAGAATGTTGATTCAATCTCAAAAGAATTGTTTATGAATGTGAAATTGCGCTTTTAAGTGATTAAAGAGTCATGATCTTTTTCATTGCAAGAGATTTCGAGTGAAAAGTATATAGATTTGTATTACACTATTATGCTTTTATGCGGGGTTTTAAGGCTTTAAGCCTATGGGATAGTCCATATTACAAACGGAACTCTGCCGAAATTTTTAGTAAATCTCATATACTTTTGGGAAACGTCCCTTATTATCCTTAAGTTGAGTTTAAACGACCAAACCGACACCGAGAAAGAGCCTTGGGATTCCTTTAAGGAACTCGGCGATGTAATACTCCTGGGGGTGTTTTGGGTGTTACGGTTTAAGTCTTGTGTGAAGGCTTCTATTTATACTCACCAGGGCGGAATAGCCGTTGTGGCTGATTCTCGGACTTGAGAGCTTCACTAGCCGATGTAATAGATAGTCCGAGTGTAACACTCCGAAACCCACCCTAGGAGCATTACATGCCGGGGTCCCCGAGAGGCATCCCTAATGCTACTTATGATCTCAACCGGGGTTAATAGTTTTCTCTTAGATTGGCGGAAGCGCGTTTCTAGGTTTTCAAAGGTTTTTCGAAAATTTCGGTAGAGTTTCCTCTGTAATATGGATAATCCCATAGGCTTGAAGCATTAACTTTGCACGAAGCACATTCATAAACTTAACGAGCCATACGCTTGGAGCATCCACAACATAAATCAACGAGCCACATGCTTGGATTATTCACATAGGACTTTTATATTCATAGTCAAAACTTAAGTTCACATACAATCGATCTTTACAAACATCTTCACAGCCAAGAAAACAGAAAAACATGTAGTAAGTTCGGCATCTCCTATTCGTCTGCTATTTCGAAAGCCAAAAGCCACTCCCGAGAGTCTTACTTTTGTACCCGAAATGTTGGTGAGGTAATGAGCTCCACGAGCCCGGTGAATAACCCAAACCCAACCCCTGGTTTCACTTTGCACATTAATTCATTGACAAACACACGTAAGTTCACTATTCATTCATAACATGCGATTCGGATCATACATGCTTAATATATGCAAGTTACTAAACTTATCAACTTACCGAGCAGTACATATGACATTAATTACTCATGAATTCAATAGAACATACTTCATTCTTCTTTCTACGCAAGTACATCATAGAATCATTCATCACGTAAGGCATTCATCACGTAAATCATATCTTACTTCTTATCGTATCAATTTCTTATGAAATCAGGATTTGTTCTTCTTCTCATTCTTCTTCTTGAGTTCAATTATGCATTTCATAAATCATTGCTTCTTTCTTTCTTATTCATCATGCATAATCATTCGTTTCTTCATATCATAATTCTTAAGTATTCTAAGTTTCAAATGGAAAGAAGATTTATGTTCGCTTTGACGACCCCGTTCTTGGAGCCAAAATAATTTATGGGCTTAGTTCTTGGAGGCAAAATAATTCGTGGCCTCGAGGCTTGACGCGGACTCGAAGGACACATACTCGTCAATAATTTGTGAAAGTAAAATAATTCGTGGCTTCGGTTAACGAGACACTTCTATGGCCATAGCTTCAAAGGGTTCTTTAATTCGTGGGGTCTTAGATCAATAACACAATCCTTTTTCCCTTCTTTAGTTCTTTATATTTCTTATTTGCTTACTATTTTCTTATTACGTCAACAAGATACACGTAATTCATATAATTCATGCTCAATACTTTCATACATAAAATCTTCACAACTAATAATTCACATAAGCAAGTTCCAACTCAAGTATAATCAATTCAACTCATATAGACATGCTTATATCACTTATAATCAATATACTTTAAGACAAACACGCTATAACATAAACATATCAATTAGAATTTCTAATTAACGAACTTATCGTTTTCATGATTGCCTATTATCGCGCATTCGTGGTTTAGGGTTCCTTAACCTTTCTAAACTATCACACACTTCCTAAACTATCAAAACAACTTCTTAAATTCCAATTCCTTACTCAATTACCCAATTAGTTCCAATTTTGCGCAAAACAGCACATTTTCACTCAAAAATCCATAGCTTCCAATCTACTCATCCAACGCATACCAAAATTTGCAGTAAATTCTCATAAATCATCAGGAAGTTATAGTAAAAGTTTCAGGAATTTTGGGCTACACATGAATTCACAATAATTCGGACACTAGGATAGATTACTTGAAAAATCTGCACCTAAACCATGAATTCAATTTTCTGATTTTTCACACTAATTCTATTCAAGCTATTTTTATTAAATTCTCAATCATACAGCTCAATGATCATGCTCAACAATACTAAAATATCATTCAATTCATGAACTAGGCATAAATCGCAACATACTCTTCAATCTATGGGTTGCTTAAATTCGTGAATTTAGGCTTCTAACTTCTTCAATTAATTTAGGGTTTCCAATTTCATGAATCAATTTCGAATTTAATCCACCTAATTTGTTTTATTTTTAGAGGATGAATTTGAATTACTCACCTTGGATTCTTAGTGATTCTAAGAATTTTAGTTTGAAAATTTTGAATTGGGTTTCGATTTCGTTTTGGCTTTCCCTTTCTTCCTCTCGGTTTCCCCTTCATTCCTCTCTCCCAACCCTCTACTTCTTTGTTCCGTTTCTCTTGCCTAAGCCTCTCGGGCTCTTACTCTTTCGGTCTCTCGCTACCCTTTTGGTCTAGTTCCACTTCTCGGTCTCTCGATTTCTCGCTTTTCTTGCTCAATCCCTCGCCATCTCTCTGTCTCTTCTTCCGTCGTGGTTCTCACTTCCTCAATCTTCTCGCCCCTGGTCTCGGTTCTGTCTGGTTTCGCTGCCTATCCTCCTCTCGCTTGCCGGCCGTCGTTCTTTTGCTTGCCGGCCAGGCAAGCACGCCGTGCCTCCTCTTCCTCTCTCGCTCCCCTTCGGTCTCTCTTTCGCTCTCGCTCTCGGCTCTCTCGCTTCGGGTCCCGATCCCTCTCACTCTTCCTCTCAATCTCTCGTTCTTCCTCTGTCTCTCCTCTCGCTTTCCTCTCGCTTCTACTTCCCTCGAACTCTCTTTCGTTCCCTCTGTTTCTTCGTTCCCTTTTCTCCTCTTACGTGTTTCTCGCTTCTTTCGTTTCCGTTCTATTGTTCTCAATCTCACTCTCTGTCCTTTTTCCCGATTACACATAATTAATTTTGCTGCCCAATTTTAATTGGACGTCATCTTTTCTCTCTCTTGCATATTTACTGCCACTAAATGCCACTAATCCTCCTGTCTTTTAAACTCCTCTAAATCCAGACCACCCAACCTTCCCATTTCTCATTCCTTTTTCCTTTTTATTTAATTTTTCGGGTTTGGGCTTTTATGTGAATTGGGCTCAAAATATTTCACAAGCCTATTTTAGGCAGCCTATGCTCGGGTTTCAATTCTTGGGGTTTTAATTTCGACTCGGGAAAATTATAATTCAACTAATTCAATCATTTAAATTTAATCACTTAATTCCTTACTAAGCAAGCACCTGAAATTTTTGGGTATTACACCGAGTCACTAAGAAAAGGAGCCGTTTCAAATATGAACATTGTGGTTAGGTCCTTGGCTTGAAAAGTAGTCCATACCACTAGCTATAATCGAAATCCGAGGTGGAAACAACCACTAGACTAAAAGTTGAAGTTTACCGGATTTGGCAACAAACAACCCCGACACGGTGTTTGAGCCTTGTGTTGAAACAATGCTTTTCCATATGCTTGGTGGTTAATGATTAGAAGCCAGTTGCTTTTGCTTTTCAAAATAAGATTAAAATACTTTAATCAACCTGCAAAAGCAAATCAAAGTGGTACTCAAAGTATAAGAATACTTTGGTCAAAGATTAGGTAAGGATAATAATTAATTCATAATAATTAAGCACTTAATTATCCTTAACCCGAAAGAATGGAATGTTTTGAGTCTAATATTCAATAGGTTCAAATTCCATCTTGTATCTATCCTTAAATAATTAAGTTGTTAAGCATATATAGACACCATGCATCAAATTGATAAGGTGAATAATTTCTTTCAATAAACCGACTAGAAATGAGAATTAGCGTAGTAATTCATTTTTAGTTAACTCATGAAGTCAATGCCAAGAATAAGATATGTTCGTGAAATTATTTACTCATGGAAACTATCCGAGTTGCATGTGAGTGGGTCAAAAAGCTCGTGAAGTGTGTTCTACTCAAGAGATGATTTTTGAGTAGGTGAAACAAGTATTGAAAACTTAAAGATAAGCTTCTTAAAGACTAAGAATGACTAAAAATCAAAACCATATAGTGATAGAGAATTATACTCGAGTCTTCAAAACATAGTGCCGGTTTGAAGAAGGATGGCAGACGTCGGAATATGTGTAGACTTCGGGGATTTGAATAAGGTGAGTCCTAAGATGATTTCTCGGTACGCCATATCAATATCCTTGTGGACAATACAGCGGTACACGCCTTACTCTCATTTATGGACGGTTACGCCGGGTATAATCAGGTGAAGATGGCCAAAGAAGGCATGGAGAAGACAACCTTCATCACTCAATGGGGATGTACTTGTTATGTGGCAATGTTGTTTGGACTCAAGAATGCAGGAGCCATATATCAAAGAATGGCCCCAACATTACTACACAACATGACCCATAAGGAAGTCGAGGTATACGTGGATGACATGATCATTAAGTCCAAAGATAGGGCAGCGCACTTACGCAACCTTAGAAAATTTTTCGAAAGACTAAGAAAGTATAACATGCGCTTTAACCCTCAAAAGTGTGCCTTTGGAGTAACTTCGGGCAAACTACTAGGCTATGCTCGTTAGTCTCAGGGGAATCAAAGTTGATCTTTCCAAGATCAAAAGCTATCCAGGAGATTCGGCACCAAAGACGAAGAAGGAGATACAAGGTTTCTTAGGATGTTTACAATACATTAGTCGTTTCATATCAAAATTGACTATGGTCCGTGAACCCATCTTCAATAAGTTAAAGAAAGGTTCCGAGCCTATTTGGGATGATAAATGCCAAAAAGTATTCGAAAAGGTTAAGGAATATCCGGCCAACCCTCCGAGTGCTATTTCAGCCTCAACCAAGGAAGCCTTTACTTTTATAACTCGCTACAACGAAATCGTGATGGGAGCCATACTAGGTCAACGTGATGGAAAGGAAGAGTACACAATATATTATCTAAGCAAGGAATTCTTTGATTATGAGACTAGATACACATCATTAGGCAAGATATCATTGGCATTAGTTTGGGTTACTAAGAAACTCAAGCACTACATGTTAGCTAACACGGTACATGTGGTAGCATCAATGGATCCCATTAAGTACATTCTTGAGCAGCCAACCATTAGCAGCAAGATAGCTAGATGGACGAGTAATGCTATCGGAATTCAAACTCAAGTATGTTACTAAGAAAGCAATCAAAGGAAGAGTAGAATCGGAATTCTAAGTCGATCTACACATGAATCGAATCGCAACTAGAACACCTCTTATGCATGCCGATATGTCCTACTTTACAATGCTATGTCAATCAATCATCATTCAAAGATGCTTTAAAACATGATAAATCTTGACTAGAATCGAGATAGAGGAATAGTGTTGGTGTTGCCTCGACCTCGGACACCGAGAGTTTTGTCTATTTGGTGGCTGGATTAGAAATGAAGCACTTGGTTTAAATAAATCTTACCTCTTAACCTTTTTACACAATTGAGAAATGCTTAGAAAATTGTATTTAAGTCCTTGGACAAGGTAAACTGGATTGACAAAGTTGTCTCCCCGACCAATTTTGCCAATCCCAACTATCTTGTCTTTGCTATTGTCTCCAAATGTGAATTTTCCTCCTTTCATTTCTTCTAATTCCGAGAAGAGCCTTGAGTCTCTAGACATGTGAAATGAACATTCACTGTCTAGGTACCAACGACCCTTTCGTTTTTGAGTAACCTGCAAAATAGAAACATACTAGCCCTTCTCACTTCCTCTTACAATCCCAATAATAGTTTTTACTGTAGTTCTTTTATGAGGAAGAAAACTTTTGGGAAATCAAATTTGAATGATTTTGGGTTTGGCCTAATTTTGAGTCCTCTTTCTTGAGAACCGACTCTATGTCTCTTTCCTTAAAAGCCTCTCCTTTTGTAAACAGAGTTGCGAAGACTTTTTCATGAACACTGTCCTGGCCGAGTCCTTATTCTTTGTGAATGAATGGGACCATGCTCAAACTTCCTGAACTTAATAGTTCTCGAGTTAGTTTTGAAAAGATTGTTTTAGGAATTATCTTCTTCGTCAACATTATATCCAAGACCTTCTTTTCAAAATGAGACACACTGAGAACCAAGCAATAAATAAAGGTTTTTTGTCTTCTTGTAGAACTCTTACTTCAACCTCTTCTGCCACCTTTTGTATTCCATGATTTTCTTGAAACCTCGGGCTATAAGTGCCATGGGGTCTTCTTCAGAATATGAGGAGCCCAGACTTGGACTCCATTCTTCCGAGGCCTTGAGAGCAATGTTTCTTTTGGTGCTGACCTTAGCTTCCTCTTCTTTTAGATGCAACTAATGGGTGAATAATTTCCCAATGATCTTATTTGGCCTGGGTTGAGACAGGTTCTTAGCTTCCCTATAGCTGTCACCTTGGGACCCCATCTTCTCTTGGGTAGACTCCTCGAGTCATTCCGACAACTTCTTAACGAGACATTTTCTTTCCAAGAGACTTGAGATTTCATCATCGGGCCAACCGAATAAAATACAAAATTAAAGAGATAAGAGACGACACTTTTAGGTGTCTATAGTTAGCCCCTACTTTGACATAGTCTAAAAGAGACGAATGGTCAAAGTAGACACTAAAAGGTAACTTACGTCGATTTTTGATATTAGTTATGGTATAATGCTTGGAATTGGTTGTAGCAAAACCTAAACTCCAACTTGATTGCGATGTATCCGTTCGAAGTCCGATAAGAGGGTCCTAAGCTTGACTTGATTAGAGCCCGAAGCTTGGTATATTTTGATGCTAAAACTTCGATCGATCTTTGATCCGAAGCTTGGTTGAAAAATTTGTTGTACTAACATAATTGTTAGTGTATAATCAAATTGACGAAATTTCGAGTGTTTTACCCGAGTAATTCAGTCCAAACAGATTGAAAAATATGATATGAAAAAGCTAATTGGTGGGTCCGAGAATTCCCACTTGCATGCACAAAGTGACAAGGAGTCATATGCCGGAGTTGATGAGACTCCACAAGGTAGGTGGACAGAGCTAGGACGACAAACTTGCTCCCGGCGCCTCATGTTGGAGTTCGGGTTTGACTATGGCGCCTCATGGCCGGCGTCGGCCGAGCTTTGGCGAGCTGGCCCTCGGCGTGCTTTTGCCGGATTCCGTTAATCTCCCGCTACTTGTTTGAATCTTGTCTTGTATGGTTGGCTTACTTGACCGATTGTACCTATAAAAAGAGGTGCTTGGTGTGTTAATTTCACAAACTTGCTCCTTCTCTTACTCTTGTATTCTTTTTGTGCTCTCCTACTTTGCTTCTTCCGGAAAACTAGTTGGTTTCTAAAGTCCGTTTTTCCAAAAATGTCTAGGAGAAGAGCCTATCCTGTCGGGAGGTCTAAAGCAGAAAACTTTGTCGAAGACAACTTCCTTGAACCGGAATGTAGTCTGCGAATGAGTGGAACCCAAGTGTGAAGACTCGGACTATATACTTACCCTTTTTTGAGTTCCATGGAGGAATCAGGTATAAGACATCTTCTACTTTAGAGTTTTGATTCCAAGGTATTCCATGTGCCTTAGAAACTTTTCTGAGTGATATAACATTCTATCCGAGTGTTATAGAATCTACTATATATGTTTCCGATTGATTCGACTGATCGATCGACTTAAAAGCTTACGTCTACATGCCTCTTCACACTCGGTTCCGAGTCACTCAACACTCAGGTAAATTCCATGTTCAAACACTTTATTCCACGCACATAAACTCAAGTCCGACTTCGTGTTCCAAGAATTACCTTGTTAATTCATTCTTCTAAGTCAAGCATATTTTGTTTGAACTTTATCTAGTCTAGATCAAGTTTGTTAACTTTGATATTCTTTATCTAACTTGATTCTCTTTTAGACTCGACTCGGATGGAATTTTGAGTATCATAGATATTAGACTTAGAAAATTTCATTCCTTTTCGACTCGGATAATTAGTCATTTAATTATCTTAATTATGTTATTATCTCGTGTCTAATCTTGGACCAAAGTATTTTATACTTTGAGAACCAAATTGATTTACTTTTATAGGTTATTCAAACGAGGCTATCCTATTTTTGAATTGCAAAAGTAACCGGCTTCAAAACATCAAATCACCAAGCGGACAAGGGTTTTTCTACCTCGACCTAGCCCTAGACATCGTGTCGTGGTTGTCTGTTTCCAAAGCTGGAAAACCGCAACACCAAGGTCAACGGTGGTTTCCACCTTATTTTTTAAAGACACCATCGAGTGGTTTTGGGACTTCCAAAAGAGTCAAGAACCGTTGCCCAACGTTCATATCTCAACGGATATTTTCCGAGTGATTCGAAAATCCATTACAACGGTCACATGGGACTTCTAGTCGAAGATGGACACAACGGCTAAGCCGCTTGCTCATCCGCAAATAGAAGCCAACTTCCAAGACTTAAAGATTGCTCGAACCAAATTGTTAATACACATACTTGAGCAAAAGTCATTGTATTCATTCTCAATCTTCTACTTACAACTCCAATTCTCGTATTTAATAATTTTCTCGAGTTGTAAGGTCTTATACTTAGTTACAAACACTCTCTCTCTTACTCTCTAAGTAAGGTCCCTTGACCGAGCCGTAACGGTTAACTCAGCTCGCTTGTCCCTAATCGTAAGGGTGATCTCGGTTAGGAAGTACTAGATCGGATAAGGTAATTTCTAAGTCTACGAAAAACTTGTAAGGAGTTGTCCAAGGGAACAACTCGGGTTGAGTTAGTCTACCGTATTTTGTGGACTGAAAATAGTGGATTTGACTTCGTGCTTGGATTAGCACGGTCCGTGGTTTTCTCGCCCCAGGAGGGTTTCCACGTATCTTCCGAGTTATTACTTTTCTAAGTGCATTTTAGACTCAGACTATTTCAAAGTTCTCGCTTAATCTGTTTCTTCACTCTTCACTGAATTCCGAGTTAGCACTTTTCCGAGTTCATCCTTGACTCTCGCTCACCTCGGATTCATATCTATTTTAAATTCAAGCAAATTCCTTCATCACCCTATTCACCCCCTCTAGGGTGACTTAGCCTCTCTCAGAGCAAACCTTCAAAGTGACCTATTGGTGGAGGCTGAAAGTCATGTTTCTTCACTTGCTATCACTCCTTCGGTAAGCTAATTTGCTTAAGTTTCTTCCTTTGCTCTTTTAGAGTAGCTCTTCAACTAAAATCTTGTTGATTTTTGTCTTATAGAAAGGCTCAATTCAAAGTAGTGGAGCTATCCCCAAGTTTATGGAGACATGTAGGAAGATGAACTTTCCTCTTGAAGATGTCATGTATATTCCTGGGTTTGGTCCTCTTTTCCTTGCCTTGAACCACCTCATTGACAAAAGGGAGAGGGATGCCATTAGGGCTATTAGCGAGCGTTTTGGGACACCACCAACACTTTTTACCTTGACTATAACTCCTTTTGATTTTGTCTGTTTTATACGGTTTGGGCTTTTCGGGAGAGCCTCTAGGTTATGACCAGAGTTTGTACAAAATATGTGACTATCTTTGTCATCTTTTTGGCCCCATAGCTAATAAGTTTCCAAAAGAAAATTTCTTCAACTATACCATTTTTTTAGGCCCTTGAGGATGTTAGGTTTTGGCCTCGACATTCTCCACAACAACAAGTCCAAATCATGCTTGCTCTTTTCTTGAGCATGGTTCTTTTTCCCATCAAGCTGCTAAGGTTCATGTTCACTATTTGGTGAATTTAGTGGACCTCGACCAAATAGAGGATCTCAACTGGGGTGCTCTGGTGTATACTTGCCTCATTAGGGGCCTCCGTGTCGTTGTGCGACATACAAAACCGGAGTTGGATTCGACCAACTATTTACCGTTGTATGGTTTATGGAAGATTGTTGAGGTATGCTCGAAGTTCTCCTTTTCTCCAAAGTATTTTTCATCTTGTGTAGATAAAAAATTTACTCAATTGTGATCATGCAGCCGTGGTTATACGAATATTTCCGCATCTTTCTCCCAGCTTGTTTCTTCATAAACCTTGAATGTAGGCTAATTTTCATCATTGGCCCAACTCCAACTCCCTCCGAGTGTCATTGTTGCAAAAGAATTAAGTGAGTGGAGGATCTTGTTTGAAAGCCCCTTTGGATTTTGTTGGTATCTTGAGGAGAGGTTCACACCTCAAATCTAGGTCAATATGTGGCCTTCGCTTGTTCCGGTCGATCCACCCCGGATCATGTTCTACTTTTACTCCCTTTCTCTAAATGAGCAAGCTACTCGTTGTTGTGGGGTATCCTTATACCTCATTCTTAAACTTTCACACATTCTATGCTCATCATGTGGTTCGGACTATGACTCAACCGGTGAGTTCTCCCCTCTTTTCTTATCATAGTTGAATTTCTTGTACGGAAATTAACTTCATCTTTTGATAGCTCACACCGGCGAACATCCATATTCTAAGCCTTGATGTGGATGTTACTCTACTTGGGGACCATGTCCATCAATCTTCAATCTACTTTCCGGGAATTCAAAACTTCCTTACTCGGGCGATCTTTCTCAACCTTCCGAGTAAGTGCCTAATTAGTAGAGTGCTAATCTTGTTGAGATTTTAACGATTGTACTAATTGCTCTTTTATTCTTGTAGAGGCATCGATCTAGAGCACCTTCCTCCGGGAGTCTTCCTAGTGGACCCGAGGCACAAAAACATTCATCCCGCCAACAAACATCTTCTAATAATATTGCTAAACAAGGTTCTTCACGAGTGCTTTTGAGGTAGGACCCAAGTACTTTCGGGAGTAGTCTTTCGGTGCAGGACCTAGCTTTTCAAAGCGGAGCTTAGATATCTTGCCCTTGCAGGCTTTCGATCATTACAAAAATCCTCTTTATTTCCCTCGGACTACGTACGAAGGCCATCCCACGAAGCTTTGCAATCTTAGGACCACGGAGGTAGGTCCTATCAAGGTGATGAAGGTGGTCGATTCTCCACATATGTCTTGGGACTTTGGGAATTACATCTTTGACGATGATTCCGATGGTGACGATTAAAGAATTCCTTATCACTCCCGATGTTAATGATTAGGGAATCCCTTGTAGGGTGTTTATTGTTTGCTTAATATTTGCTTTGTAATGGCGATTCTTATGCAATGGGATGGAATGCAAAGTTACTAAATTCTAAGAAATGCATTCTTTTATTTAATATGATACAAAAGACTTAGGGAAACCTACACGGACGAATCGAAAAAAATTGCACTGGCCCTAATTCCCCCAAAAGAATATGATAAAAATAAAAATGAAAAATATTAAGTGCATGGTCCAAAATAACAATACAACATGCACACAATGGGCTAGGGCCGAAAAGAGTATGGCCAAAGGAGTGCTCAGGCTAACAAAAACCGCGGAACAAGCCCGACCATGATGGTGTCTTGCACCCTCCACTCGTGAAGTTTAGGGCGGTGGCGAATAAAACTTTAAAAACTCCGGAAAGCTCCTATAAATAGGATCCGTGTCGGTGCTTAAAAAATGTGCCTAATGTAAAAAAAACTTTCTGTGAATAAATCTACAAACATCTTGTGACTTTTACTCTCCTCCAAAAGATATGAATTTTATGATTGAGCTAACCCGGTGGATGCATGAGATGAGTAATACGGATAGATTCAGGTTATCAAATTATGGGCTGAGTATTCTATTTAGCATTTGCCTAGTGAAGGTCTATTGGACTTTTTAAGGGCTGGTGTGGCTGTTTAGGACCCTCACCATCACGTCTTCAAGTTTGGGGATAAGGAACTGTGCCCTCGCTCGAAGAATTTGATGCCATATTAGGCGAGTCATCGGCATACGAAACCAATTCTCCCAAATCTTCGGAAAATCTCCGTGAGACATACAAATACCTCCTGAAACTAAGCAATAAGAATCTAGGGTGGATTCTTATTGGGAATCAGTAAATCTGACTAACCTCGATGAAACTTAATCGAAACATGTACACCTATTCTGAAGCAATCGTTATTCCGAGGTGACGAGCCATTATCACCTGTTTGATAGGTGGATTCATGGTGGTAGGAGGTCACGGGGATATGGCACCAGCGAAGCACTACTGAGTTTAGTTGCACAATTAGAGAATTATTGTTCTCTAACACCCCTAATAGTTGCTAAAACAATCATAGGCTTAGATCGGGTTGAAGCAAATTCGAGGAAGACTTCTCCAGGAGCCCTCTCGTTGTTCCACGTAAGCAAATAATCACTAACGACACCAAAAGGCTTAAGCCGGTCGCCGAAGCCGGCCATAGGGTTGTAGTCTGCTACTCGCCAAGGCTAGTCGCCTCTAGCTTATGCCGAAAGTCTCGGTTTTTATCATTTTCGGTTTTTTCGCCTCTTTTTTTTTTATTTTGCTCCTATTGGGCCTAAAGAGATTGAATTGAGACGGTGCAGAAACGTTTTTATTTTGCATATGTAATGTGCAGATCTCGGTTAATGGAGCACCTAAAGCTAATTCAAGCTCCTGTAGAAACCGATGTGTACTTAGCAATACATTTCGTCAGCATAGCGAGAAGAGGTGGTAATCGATCACTCGATTTCTTGGTGGGAGAAGTACCTCGAAATCACAAGCAACGATATAGCCCGGTACGTTGAGCATAGGGAGGTGTCCGAATTCAAAACTCAAACCTTACAGCTCCCTTTGTACACCTGCTCGGGCCTAGAAAATAGTACCTACTACTTCCCTAATCGTGTGTTCCGTCGATTAGAAGAGAACAAATTTTTCCTTTGTTGGATCGTATCCGGCCCGCTTCCTTAAATTATTCAAAGGGTTTGGTAACTCTAACAAAATAAAATCGTGGCTCGAATATTAGACGAACCCGCCAAAGCCGTTGACACCTCTTGGCAAACCGAATACTTCTATCTCCACCTATTATCTAGAGTGGATAACGGATATGGATCCCCAATGTCGCAAGGCACCGAGAGCTAGAGAGATGGATCCTCGAAGAAGTTGTCCCTGCTGTTGCCCCTATCCAGATTCGCGAAATAAACCCTCGGGTGGTTTAATGCGTCCATCGAAGAGAAACTAAAGCTAAAGGAGTGGAAGAGAATAGGGCCTGCATAGTCGAGGAATTGAAGAAACGCACCCAGGATGAAAAGGGTTAGTCTAGTGACCACAAAGGAAAGAAAGTAAAGATACACTAGGGCTTTGAATGTTTTAGATAGAATTTAGGAAAGAATAAAAGAAAAGGAGGTTTAGTTTTACCTGTTTAGAATCGATTTATTATTTTTTGTACAAGTAATGAGCTTGCATTAATTTCCCTTTTATTAGCTATGTACTCAAGTAAGTGGTAGACTTACCTTTTTTTATTAAATAAAAGTACGTATTATGCTACACTTCTATGTTTTATCGCTCACATAGAGGGACAAATAAATTGGACCACCTAATTGGACTGCCCCAAAATAAAGAAACAATATAATTGGAAGGTTAATAGCTTACAGAGTCAACATGAAGAAAAGAAAAACAAACTCCCCGGTCGGCTCACCGTTGTCCGGGTGTTGGCCGGTGGCCGGCGCTCGCCATAGCTTGGCCTAGTTGGCCAACTGTCTAAAGTCATGTTAGACGTAATGCTTCTTCAACCGATCCAAATTCGTGTACTGAAAAAGTTCCTCTCCATCGAAATCATTCAATTTCATTGCCTCGCCAGGTAAGATCCGACTACGTATAAATGGGCCTTGCCAATTGGGTTTAAATTTCCCTCGTGGGTCCTGAATTAGCACTCCTATTTCCTTAAGGACTAAATCTCCATTTTTAGATTTCCATGCTTAACTTTCTTATTAAATGCCTTGGATAAACACGCTTGATATATTTCGACATTGTGCATGGCGTTGAGGCGCATCTCATCCAAGAGTACTAACTCTTCATAGTGTGCTCTAGCCCATTCTACTTCGGAATCGGCTTTCAGCAATGATTCTTAATAAGGGAATGACAATTTCTACTCGGAAGGATTGCTTCTATCCCATAAACTAGACAAGTAAATTGTTGCTCCCGTAAAGGCTCTAATAGATATTCAATAACCCCATAAAGCAAAAGGTAGCTTGTCGGGCCAATCCTTATAATTAATTGTCATCTTCTCCTCTATTTTACGAATGTTTTTATTAGTGGCTTCGACGGCTCTGTTGGTATGATGACGGTAGGGGAAGATTTATGGTGTTGGAACTTGTACTTGCCCAATAGTTTTGCTACCTCCTTCTTAAAATGACTACCATGGTTAGTGGTTAGCTCGTGGGGCACCCCATAACAACGAGATAATATTCCGGGTAATGAACTTAGCTACCTGTTTTGACGTCAAAGTTGCATAAGAGGCCGCCTCTACCCATTTTGTGTAGTAGTCGATTGCTACTAACACGAATTCATGACCACCTGTTCCTTTAGGGGTAACCTTGCCAATAATGTATATTCCCCAAACCGAGAATGGCCGAGTGAAGCTAATGTCATGAGAATGACGGTGGTTGGTGTTGTAAATTTGTATGCACTTGACATTTATGACACCTTCTAACAACTCATAACAGCTTTTCCGCCATGGTCGACGGTAATATTTGAGTCTCCGAATCTTCCGGGACCAATATCTTACCATTCATATGAGGTTCACACTCCCCACCATGAATCTCATCCATGATGTGCTTTGCTTTGTGTTGGTTGACACAAAGTAAGCTAATCCACGATTGGTTTTCTTTTATAGTTGCCGTTGATTAATGAAAAATTGGGCAAGCAGCACCCCGATGGCTCGTTTCGCTCTTGGTGTGGAGTCCAAGGAATATTCTTTTTATCTAGATATTCATAAATGTCATGATACCAACTCGCTGTGGTCAGTATTAGAAACTTCTAATGTGCGGAATGAATGCCATTAGGTATATTGATCATGGATGATAATTTAGCTAATGCATCAGCGAATTGGTTATCATCCCCGGGAAGGTAGGTGAAAGAGATGTTTTTAAAACGTTTGGATTATTCTATCGGACATGCTTGGTAGGGTTCGAAGGCTTCGCTACGTACCTTCCATTTTTGTGAAATCGATTAATGATTAGACTGAGTCACCGAAAGCCCCGATATTCTTTACCCCGATCTCTATAGTAGCTTCAAGTCCTCCGATGCAAGCTTTGTACTCTATGGCATTGTTGGTGACTTTAAAGTCTAGTTTGATCGAAATGGGAGTATGTGCTCCGTCCAGTTAGGCTAAAAGAATCCCTACTCCAAAGCCCTTTCGGTTGGAAGTGCCATCGAAGTACATTATCCAAACGTCCACCTCTACTTGTAAGATATCTTCATCTAGAAAGTCAAGGTATTCGGGTTCCGATTCAGGTATGGGTAGATCAGCTAAGCATTATGACAGTATCCTTCCTTTGATCGCTTTTGAGGGACAAACTTGAGTTCGAATTCGGACAGACATTTTAGTCCGCCTTGCTATGTTGCTGCTGATGGTTGGTTTCTCAAGTACGTACTTAATAGGATCCACGAGTGCTACCACATGTACCTTGTTGGCTAACATGTAGTGCCTGAGCTTGGTAGCCCAAACTAGTGCCAATGATGTCTTCTTTGATTGCATGTATCTAGTCTCACAATCTAGGAACTTCTTACTCGGGTAGTAAATCACGCACTCTTCTTTCCTGTCTAGTTGAGCTAGCATTACTCCCATATCTATTTCCATCATGGTGAGATACGAAGTAGAGGTTTCCCTGGTTGGGTGGAACTAGCATTGGAGGCCTTAACCTTCTCCAATGATTGTTGGAACTCAAGCATCCCAAATGGGCTTGGATCCTTTCTTCAACTTTTGTAAAATAGCTTCATAGACCATAGTTAGTTTTGATATGAAATGATTAATGTACTTGTAACATCCCGGGAAACCCTTTATCTCTTTTTCTATTCTTGGTGGAGGGATCTTTTGAATGGATTTGATCTTAGATGTATTAGTTTCAATTCGTCTAAGATTGACAACATAACCTAACAGTTTGCCTAAGGTTACTCTATAGGCACACTTTTGAGGGTTGAGGCACAATTTGTATTTTCTAAGTCTCGTGAAAGAATTTCCTTAGGCTGGCTAGGTGCCATGCCCTATCTTTTGACTTTATGATTATGTCATCCACATAGACTTCAACTTCTTTGTGGATCATGTCATGCAATAAGGTTGTAGTTTTCCTCCGGTATGTTGCACCGATGTTCTTAAGCCCAAATTGCACCACCACGTAATAGTATGTCCCTCGTTGAGTGAAGAAGGTCATCTTTTCCATATCCTCTTTAGCCATCTTCACCTGATTATACCTAGCGTAGTCGTCCATGAAAGAAAAGCACGACCCGTTATGTTATCTACAAGGATGTCAATAGGAGGTAGCGGAAATCGTCTTTGGGACTAGCCTTATTCGGATCTCTGAAGTCGACACAAATACGAACCTTGCCATCTTTCTTCGGAACCAAGTACTATATTTGATACCCACCGAGGATAGTGAACTACCTTGAAGAAGGACCTCTTCCTTAATCTTCAAAGTGAAGTCAAGTTTCATCCTCCTCAACTTCTCGCTTAACTAACTAAGCATCTTCATAAACCGGGATTTCGTGTTCCTCTATACTTGGATCTATACCCGACATGTCATTGTAGGACCATGCAAAGACATCTATGAACTCTAAGGAGTGAAGTAAATTACTTCGCTCTTCTCGGATCTAGTGTTCTCCCGATCTTAACATCTTGGGGTTGATTAACTTACCCTAGATTAATTGTTACCATTTCCTCTATTATTGGTGAGATTTCATGATTTTCCATAGCTTTAATTAGTTCTTTAAGGATTTCATGTTCATCACTAGAGGAAAAACAATCGAAAGTAAGAGGAGGTAAAGAGTAAGTGGAAAGGTTCACTTTATTTAATGAAGCAACGAGTACATCAAACTTAGAAACCGAAGATACGGAACTAGAAGTTGAAGGTTTGCTCCTGGAGAGTCTTAGTCACCCTAGAGGGGGGATGAATAGGTGATGAGGAAATTTTGTCAAACTTGGAAGATTAAAGCTTGAAAGATGTAATCAAGACAATTTGAGTCTAGATTGGACTCGGAAAAGTGTGAACTCGGATATACGTGGAAACCCTCCCAGGGCGGAAAACCACGACCACTACTACTTAGATCTAGATTTACTCGGAGTAATACTTGTCACTGGTAAGTTATCCTCGCCGTTGTTCCTCTTGTTGTTCAATGTTTCATTTCACTCACTATATCCTCTCGGTTCTCCTCTTTCTTGTAGCTATCTTCTCTTGCTTTTTATTTGAGTCGGTGGCTATATGTGTTTCGCCGTGAATCCTCTCGCTCACTCACGTCATTGTTTTCCTCGATCTTACGGTATGAATTGCTATTATTTCTTATTTTTCGCTTTAAGATGTTTACAAGATTTATATGGTAAAATGTTGAATGTATTTGGGGTAATTATGTAAATGTTGAGAATGTGGGTAATGTTTGAGATTGTTGAAATGTTGAATCATTTATTGAGAATGTAGGTAACATTTGTTTTAGTTTATTAAGTTGAAAATTCGTGAAATGTTTGAGATTTTCAGAAATGGGTTTAGGAGTTTAGGATTTAATTAATGTAGGCTTATGGAAATAGAATGATTGTTAGGATGGTAAATCGAAGGAGTGTATACAAATTTGTTCATGGTTTAGAGAAATAGAAACATAATTTGGATATAGAGTCATCCCCAAAAAACTTGTCATAAAGATAAATTTGTATACAAATTTACTTATTTTGATGAGGTGATGTTGGGGTGAACTTATTTATCCAATTATCGAAATTGGTATCCAAATATGGTTAGAGTTTAGAGAAATACAAATATTTATGGTTTAGGGTTTGGGGAAATAGAAAAATTTGTGGTTGAGAATTTAAGGATCAAAAGGGAGAAAATATAAATGTGAAAATGTAAAAATTTGGGAAGGTATTTGGATATAGGGATCTCCCCAAAAACTTTTCATAAAGATAAATTTGTTATCAAATTTATTTATTTTAATAAGTTGATGTTGGGGATGGACTAATTTATCTAATTATCTAAATTTCCAGTTTCTTTTTTGGTTGCAAGTTTCTTGTATTATACATGATTGTAAACTAGTACATGGTTTTTTGAAGTTTACGTAGTGCATAAGACAATAATGAATATCAATGAAATGTTGACGCCATCCATTTAGTTTGCTTTAACTACCCCAAGACAAAACTAAAATGGGAGTTCTCATAACCCTTGTTTACTTTAGCAATGAGGTCAGATTCACTAGGTAAGACATAAAGTATATGTACAGCATGGGTTGGCCCACGAAGACAGAGAAAAGGGATAAACGCTTTAATGGAGAAAAAGGTGATAAAGAATATGAAATTATTACTAGTTTTGTGATTGTTTACCGCCTTTATCCCTTTTCTCTCACTTTGTGGACCGACCCACGCTGCACATATACTTTATGTAACACCCCAAAACACCCCCTAAGAGTATTACATCGCCGAGTTCCTTACAGGAACTCCCAAGGCTCTATCAGTGCCGGTTTGGCTCTTTAATCCCAACTTAGAGGTAACACAAGTGATTTCCCGAAGGAACTTGAGATATCCTAAAAATTTCGACAGAGTTCTGTTTGTAATATGGACTATCGCATAGGCTTAAAGCCTTAAACCCTGCATAAAAAGCATAATATAACTCAACGTGCCACACGCTCGGAGTATACAACTTCACGGCCACACGCCGGAATCCAACCAATTATGTCTGTAAAACTTAAAACAATCTAAATGGTTTACGGTACATCGGGTACAACTATATGAACTAAATTACAAATACAACATTTAGATTCATAACAATGCATGTCGGTTCCTTGAGTCGCTCTAGCACTTAATAGTCAAGGGTCCGGATTGCGCTACGCTTACATCCTACCTTCTAATAATGTACCTGCACACTCGGGGTGAAAAGGGGAATTTGTTGGGGTGAGCAATAAACCACGGGCTCACTCGGAGTCTTATACCCTTAAAATGGAAATTCTTGACACATAATACTCATAATAATGAAATCTGCGAAAGCATAATAGTGTAATACAAATCTATATACTTTTTACTGAAATCTCTTGCAATGAAAAAGATCATGACTCTTCAACCACTTAAAAGCACAATTTCACGTTCATGAACAATTCTTTTGGGGTTGAATCAACTTTTCCGGGCCTTCGAGGACTCGAACTAGCACTTCTTTAATTCGAGCGCAACCCCGACAAAAGGCTCCCGGGACCTATCTTCTAGGAAGTCTCGGGCGGGCATCCCGCCTCTGCGGGACCCTTGTTAGAACCCTTCCCTCGAAGTCTCTAGCTGGGTGTTCCCAGTTCGAACCCTTCGGTATGCTAAACGATCCGTAGCTCTGTCGATTCAAAACTCTTTGCACATACTCACTCATTACATTCACTTCACAACTTTCTCAATCGATTTGGTATTGAGGAAGGCATGACACTACGTGTCACCCTTATAAATTCACTTTCTCAAATCTGATTCATTTTCTCAAGCAAGTCTCGCTTCTTTAAAACATAATCACTTTCGAAAGGCAGTTCTCAAGAAATTGCATTCAAGAATCATTCACGTAAAATACAAAACTCCTTTCGAAACTATTTTTGAGTATCACGTAAAGCAATCACATAGCACGAATAATCACCATTCAATGCAAGCAATCATTCTCAACTCCTTTCTAACTATGCCTTTCTCAATTCATCGGTTTAATACGATTGATTCCATTTTCTAAGCCACAATAACCACAAGTAAAATTTATCTAATTCAACGTTCTCACTTTTCACAATTTATTGTCTTCACCTCAATTCCTCTTTTATGCCTTTACTTTATAACTTAACTCTTCCCAGTTACCATCTTTGTTTCAATACTTTTCGATTACGCTTCCATATTACTCATCAATCTCTTCTTAATCACGCTTAGTCGGGTAGTTCTCATTCTTACTTCGCTACTAAAATTCCTCTAATTCCCTTCATTACCAAGTGTAATTTGCTCTCATCTTAGGTTTCTATCCCATTAATCGTTCTTTCTTGACCAACTCAATCATACACTTCTTAATCCCCTTTTTTTCATCACTCCACTTTCGCTAGCTTCGCTTATCTTCGCATTTAGTTCAACCTCAAGGACTTAATTATCTTTTGAACTTAATTATCCAAATACTCACCCACTTCTCACTCCCGTACCTCAATTGTGCAGCATTTACTATGAACTCACACTTCTCTTTTATGCTTAATTCGCTATTTCCGATATTATCAATCATCCCTTAATGTCGTAAATTCAACCAATCTCTAAGAGTCAATTTGAAATATTAATTCACAACTTATACCCAAACCACACGTGCGTATCCCCATCCCCAACCGACCAGATTCCCGATACTACTCATTATACCCAAGCAACCTAACTCCGTCTCGAATTCCCTGGTTTCCAATTTAGGCCTAAACAACTTCCAATCCCCTTCACAACTCCTAATTCAACTTTCAGCAACTACTAAACTCATTCAATGGCATACATGTTCAATATTCACAATTACATTCAACAATCGCAATAAACTCATTTGGATTCAAAATTACTAATAGTTTAAAGTATAAGACTACCCACCTCGATTTAGGGATTGACAGTTTGTTGAGGTTCGGGTTTCTGGGTTGGTTCCTCCCTTCCTTTCTCTTCCCGAGTCCCGATTTTGCCGCCTTCCCTGCGTCCGCCACTGTCGCCGGTTGCGGTCTCGCGTCCCCGGTTGCCTCTTGTTCCCGTTCCTCACTTCCTCTGTTTTTGGTTCGTTGTTCTTGGCCTCGCCTATCTCTCGACCGGGCCCTCGCACGCTCGCCACCGATCCTCCTCCCTTCTCGCCACCGCCTTTCCTAGTGTCCGGCCTCTCGGTCCTTGCGTCCGTCCCCGCCTTGGGTCCCGCTTCCGCCTTCTCTCTGCCTCGGTCTCTCGCTCTCTTTTCCTCTTCGCTCTCGCCTACTTGCGTCGCCGACTCGCCGCCTCCGGTCCTACTATGGCCGTCGGTCCTCCCCTCGGTCTCTTCCGCCCACGCGCTCGCCTTCTCCATCTCCCCTCTCTTTTTCCCGTTTGGTGCTCCTTTCCCCCTGTTACGCTTCTGCGGTTCCGCTTTTCTTTCTTTGTTTTCTCCTGTGTTCCCCCTTCCTTCCGCCCTTCCTTGCTTTTATTTTTAGCCCAACTCTCACCACCGCTAAACAAAACTTGCCCCTTCTTTCTATTAGACTCCAATTACCCTTCTTTATCCCTTTCATCTAAAACAAGCCTATGCCTTTCCCTCTCGTCGTCCTCTTCCGTTTTGTCTCCTAATTAATTTTGATGCACCAATTACGGCACCGCTTAGCCGCACCGAGGTTCACCTCGGATAAGAAGGGAGGCAATTTCCTCGATTTAATTTATTCAACACCAGCCTCCAAAGGGATACTAACGTAATATGTGTGGCCGTAAACAAAATCAGTCACTCAACCCCCTAGCTGCCGGGAATATTACTCAATAGTTCTATGCTTTACAACTGTTTTTCATTAAAATTATGGGTATTACACTTTATGCCTTGTTTTTGAACCCGATCTCATTGTTAAAGACAACAAGCGTTATGGGAACCCCGGTTGTGGTTATGTCTTGGGTTTGTTAAAGCAAATTAAAGGGATTGCCTCAATATTTTATTCATATTAATTGTACTATGCATTATGTAAAACTTCAAAAAAAATTATGTCTAGTTTATGATAAAGATAAATTTGTTGTCAAATTTTTTTATTTTGATGAGTTGATGTTGTGGGTGGACTAATTTATCTAATTACCTAAATTTTCGGTTTACTTTTTGGGTGCAAGTTTGTTTTATTATACATGATCGTAAACTAGGGTACATGATTTTTTTGAATTTTACGTAATGCATAAGACAATAATGAATATTAATGAAATGTTGACGTCATCCATTTAGTTTGCTTGAATAACTCAAAACATAATGGGAACCGAAATTTCCTTATTGTGATTAACAATGAGGTCGGGTTTACAAGACAAAACATGGTGTGTACATGCGAGATAGGTCGATGCACGAAAAAGGGCAGAAGGGTAGAGGAGTCAAATGGAAACAAATGTGATAAACAATAAGAAACTATTAATAATTCACTATTGTGTATCATCTTTTATTTTCATTTGACTCCTCTACCATTCTGCCTTTCTTTGTGGGTCGGCCTATGTTACATGTACACTCCATATTTTATCTTATAAAACCTACCTCATTGTTAATCACAACAAGGGAATTCCGATTCCCATTATGTGTTCGGTTGTTAAAGGAAATCAAAGGGATAACCTCAACATTTTATTCATATTTAATTGTCTTATGCATTAAGTAAAACTTGAAAAAAATAATGCCTAGTTTTATGATAAATGTATAATACATCAAATTTGACGCAAAAGGGAAACGATATATTATATATACATGTTTTTTGTATTTTAAAAAGAGAAATTTAACCACTACAAAAAATAACAAGTTACAATAATTGTCCGTGTTAGGAATATATACTAAGTAAGATCATCTTTTTGGTTTCCATATAATTTGATTAATGGCATGCTTAATTGTGTATAATTGTGCTTATTTTGCTTACCAATCTATGCTTTTCATTAAATTATTATATGCATTTCATAAACTTAGAGAACCCGTTTAAAAATGTGTACGTAAAAAGTTATCCTAGGTCGCAAGTACATGCATAAATGTGGGTATAGCGCTTAGGGTATTAGCTTTGTATGTATAGGTTTTTGAATTGTCCATGTAGGACAGTTTGAGAATAATATGAAAATAGGTTGTGTGGCTATTATAATCTTATCATAAATTTGACAAGATATCATGGTGCTCGGTTCCCCTATCATTCTTCGAGTGAAATTATAATGACGATAGGTTTGATGTATGTATGTTTATTTATGTTACCATACAATTAAGTAAAGATATACACATTAGCCACTTCGTTTTCATATGTTGTACTTGAAGGACTAAGGGGAAATGCTACCAGAATTTTGTCAAATGTATAATAAGATTTTGCTACACGGTCTAGGGTCATTATTCTTGAATGGGTTTAGGACCATCTATCCCAGTAGAAGGATATTAGGCTCATGTCATATTATTTATGCGTAAGTACATATTTCTTGAACTATATGTGGTGAATTGCTTCTCATGTTTATGGGTAAGGTATAGATAGAGCGTGGGTTTATAGCAATAGGAGGAGTGTAGAATATCGTGATGGTGTTAACAACTTTCTAGAGATTGTCGTTGAGCATTTAACTCGAAGACTTAGACTCTGCATTTATATCATTCCGAGTACTATCAAGGAATCAGATAAAAACCTCATCCTTTCTAGGTTTTGATTATATGTCATTCCGAGTGTTATAGAAACTGTCCCGAGTGTTATAGAAACTATTATGAGAGTTATAGAAACTATTCCGAGAGTTATAGAAACTATTCTGAATGGTACGTAAACTATTGCATATGTTTTCATTTGATTCCGATCGACTCGGAAGGCATACTCTTAGTCATCAATTCACACTAATGCTTATGAGCCACTCGGATATCACTCGGACTTATTGTATGTTCAAACAATCTCACTAACACTTTCAAACTAAGTTTTGACTTCATATTCCAAGTTAAAGTGAATTACGACGTTAATTCAACTCTCTAAGTCAGCATGTTTATTTGAACTGCTTTTGTCTAGATCAAGTACTCATACTCGATATGCTCTTTATTACTTGATCTTTCCTTAGATCGACTCGAGATGGAATTTGAGTATAATCAATATTAGACTCGGAAAATTCCACTCTTCTAGGACTCGGATAATTATGCTCTTAATTATCTTAATTAAATTATTATTTGTGCCTAATTAAATTATTAGACTTAGAAAATTCCACTCTTCTAGGACTTAGAAAATTCCACTCTTCTAGGACTCAAAACCAAAATTTGTTTACTTTTGCAGGTTATCCAAACGAGGTTATCCTATTTTTGAATTACAAAAGGACCGGCTTTAAGTTGTTAATCACCAGCGAGACAAGGCTTTTCTACTTCTAAACCAGGCCCAGTACATCGTGTCAGGTTTGTCTGTTTCCAAAACTGGAAATCTTCAATGCTAAGCTTAACGGTGGTTTCTACCCTACTTTTCGGACACCACCAGTGGATTGGGACATCCTAAGGAGTCAAGAGCCGTTGTAAAACGTTCACATCTCAACGGATCTTTTCTAAGTGACTCGAAGAACCATTACAACCGGTCACAAAGGACTTCTAATGAGAAGATAGTCACAACAGACTAATCTCCTTGGTCATCTATAAATAGGAGCCACTTCGCAAGACTTGAAGATTGATGAACATTGCTGAAATTATATCTCGTTTGTATAATACTTATTCAATCTTCCTACTTACAACTCCAAGTCCTGTATCGAAGACTTTTCCGAGTTTTAAAGTCTTGTAATCAGTCACAAACTCTTTCTTACTTTCCGAGTAAGGTCCCTTGACTAAGTTGTAAGAGTTAACTCAGCTCGGTTGTCCCTAGCTGTAAAGGTCACCTCGGTTAAGAAGTACTAGATCGGATAAGGGAACTTCGAGTCTAGGAAAACTTTGTTAGGAATTGTTTAAGGGAGCAATTCTGGTTGATTCAGTTCATTGTATTTTGTGGATTCAAAATAGTGGATTTAACTTGGTGCTTGGAATAGCACTGGCCTTGGTTTTCCGCCCTAGGAGGGTTTCCACGTAATTCTAAGTTTATACTTTTCCGAGTCCAGTCTAGACTCACATTATCTTTATTATTCAGTTTAAACATTAACCCTTCCATTTTGTTAAAATTTCCTCATCACCCTATTCACCCCCTCTAGGGTGACTTAGACTCTTCAGGAGCAAACCTTCACAGCTAAATTCGGAGAATAGTCCATATTCATTCCGTGTTTAAGGTGTTTTAACTTCTCAAGATTGCACCCTAATGTTGTGAAAGGTCACTTGTATCGGCGTAGGCTTGACACAACTTATAAGGTGTGGGTATGGCATAGGGAAGAGGAGTCTTTTAACAATGGCATATGAGAGGAAGATGAAGGGTATGATGAAAATGAAGCCAACAATAGTATGAATTAGAATATCGACCTAATGATCTAGTTCGTGGAGTAGAAAATGATTTAGTCGATCAACCACACATATTGGAGCAATTGTTAGCATTCGGAGAAGCCTCTTGACCCAGGGTGTGATAAATATACCCATTTATCAGCTATGTTAAGGTTGATAAACTTGAAAATGGCTAATGGCTAGAGTGACAAAAGCTTAATAGACTTACTGAGTGTGCTCAAAGATATACTCCCAAAACACAATGTTCGTCCCCGCCATACATATGAGGTGAAGAGGATGTTGTGTCCTATGGGCATGGGTTATAAGAAGATGCAGGCTTGCCCCAACGATTGCATATTGTACCAAAAAGAACATGCACATAGACGCGAATGTCCTAAGTGTGGTGTACCTCAATACAAAATAAAAAACATCGATAAAAAGAGTGTTGAGGGACCTCCCGCAAAGGTGTTGTGGTACTTGCCGATCATACCGAGGTTTAAGTGCTTTTTTCAAGTGCAATTGATGCCAAGAACTTGACGTGGCATGCAGACGGAAGAGTTTGTGATGACAAGCTACATCACCCTGCCGATTCTCCGCAATAGAAGAAGATCAATTCATTGTTCCCGAATTTGGTAGGGAAGCACGGAATCTACGTCCGAATCTTTGTAAGGATGGAATAAACCCTCATGGTGACCTCGTAGCAAGTACAGTAGTTGCCCCGTTCTTTTGGTTATCTACAACCTACCATCGTCGTTGTGGATGAAGCGCAAGTACATTATGTTGTCAATGCTCATTTCCGGGCCTAAACAGCTGGGAAATGATATAGATGTGTACTTGGTGCCTTTTGTTGAAGATTTCAAACTTTTATGGGATGAAGGTGTTTCAGTTTATGATGCATACCGTCAATAGCAATTTACATTGCGAGCTATGATCTTCACCACAATAAATGACTTTCCCACTTACGAAAACTTGTTCGGATACACCGTCAAAGGCCAAGAGGCATGCCCCATTTATGCAGAGGGTACTTGCTCCTATCAACTTAAGCACGGAAAAAGATTGCATATCTCGGACGCCAAAGTTTCTTCCCTTTTCCCATCAATATCGTAAGAAAAGGAAGGCTTTCAATGGTAAAACCGAGATAGATTATGGTCCAACTCCATTAACAGGACATCAAACATATGAGCAAGTGAAGGATCTTGATGTGAGTTTGGTAAGCCATACTGATGTCAATCCGAAAACATTGTATGGAAAAAGAGATCAATATTTTTTGATCTTCCATATTGGAATGAGTTGTATGTAAGACATACTCTTAATGTAATGCGTATAGAGAAAAAAATATGTGAAAGTCTCATTGGCACTCTTCCGAACATATCGGGGAAGACTAAGGACGGAGAGAAAGCATGACATGATATGTGTGAAATGGGAATATGGGAGGAATTAGCACCTCAACCAAAGGGGAAGATAACATATTTGCCTCCAAGTGTCTTACATATTGAGTAGAAGGGAAAAACAACGTTAGTGTGAGACCTTGATGAAACTCAAAGTGCCACGAGGATATTCTTCAAACTTCAGTACACTCATTTTGATGTCCGATTACAGACTAATCGGTCTTAATATCACGATTGTCATACTTTGATGCAACAAATACTGCCGATTGCTATCCGAGTCGTGACGCCAAAACATGTCATACGTGCAATCACAAGACTTTGCTTCTTCTTCAATGCCATATGCAGCAAAGTCGTTGATTTAGAGAAATTGGATGATCTTCGAGTGCGACGTGATCGTTACATTATGCCAACTTGAGATGTACTTCCCACCATCTTTTTTGGTATCATGCTACACCTAGTTGTCTATTTGGTGAGAGAAGTACGATTATATGGCCCAGGTTTTTACCGAATAGAGGTACTCTTTTAAAAGTTTTATGAAAATTCTCAAAAGGTATGTTAGAAATCGGTAGCGACTACAAGCGTGCATTGTTAAGGCATACACAGCTAAGGAGTGTGTCCAGTTCTACTGCGAATACTACCCCCAAATGGAAGAAGTTGGTATTCCAAAACATGGATTTATGGGGAAAATCGTGGGCAAGGGAAACTGGGGCCGATGGTTCTAACAATAAGTCGGAATATGAGGGAACAAAACAACGATGAAGTGCAATCATTTATTGATGAGCACAAATCCCTCATAAGGAGAGAGTACCGAGGAAAAAATAAGATGTGGGTACTGACCCATCATAATCGCCCATTTGTCAACTGGTTTCGGAGATAGAGTGATCACTAGCCAATTGGAAGAATCATGAGAACGTATGTCGTAAACATTAGTAAGCTTGGCTGGAGGGTTGCAGTTGGAAGTCATATCTTACCGTGGGTATGAGATCAATGGATGCTCTTTCTACACAAAGAGCCAGGATAATAGGAGGACCTCACAAAATAGTGGGGTCACATTAGAGGCTCATGCAGTTCATGTTTCCATCTCCAAGGACAAAAATCCCGTTGTAGCTAAAATGTCATATTACTGAGTCATTAAGGAGATATGGGAGCTAGACTATGTTGACTTCCATGAGCCCGTTTTAATGGTTTAACAATAACAATAGTGTTCGAGTTGATAAGATGGGATTCACGATGGTCAATCTCACAAGAGAAGGGCCTAAAGGGGATCAATTCATTATGGCATCCCAAGCAAGACAAGTGTTCTACGTTGAGGACCCAGCCAATGATAAGTGGAATATTATTCTTCAAGGGAAGAGGTACATCGTTGGTAGGGATGGTAAAGATGTGTGTGAGTTTGTTGAGGAGGACCCATCCTTCTCTTTGAGAATGCCTGTCGAAAATGAGGATCCAAATTTTAAAGATTTTTATTTAAGGGTTGACCATCAAGAGGGCATATATATTAAAGATAAGTCCAAAGGAGGGGGAAAAAGGCATAAACCACATTGTAGGAACCACAGCCCTACGAGCCCACATTGGGACCGGGCCGAGCTTCCCCACGATTGTCGCTTTTGGCGATTAGGGTTTTTGAAGAGTTGGAAAGAATGATTTTAGGGTTTTTGAAGATGCATTTTAAAAAGTGAGGATGAACCTTTTATTAAAATTTTTGAGTTTTATTAAATCTGCTTAGTCAAAGTATGAATGGTGGTTTTATTAATTATTTTATTTTAGAAATTAATTTTAGAATTCGTGGGATCTTATTTTCTAATTAAGGAATAAATAATACTAGGGTTTTGGTCTCGCCGTGAGGCTTTGGGGCCGATTAGTGTGAAAACACGAATCTAGGCTGAAGCCTTACTCTCCGACCCCACGGTGATGGGAGTGGCCTACACCTAGGGATGGCCGGCGCCGGCCAGAGGCCGTGGCTGGTGAAACCAGCCTCGGTCTTTACCCAATGGGCAGATCCAAAACCTAACATTATCATTCATGTAACCAGAAAACACGGAGATGCAAATTGAATAGAACAAAGCATAAAATAAAGGAGTCACCAGTCAATTTTTAAGAAAGAAAAACTAACAAAAAACAAAATTTGCTGTTCCAATCTTAGTATGAGAAAACTAAGACTAAAAGAGGCTAAAATGACTCCATCGGTCTTTGAACCAAGAATAGGATTCGGGGCGAGGGTACGAAACATAGGGAAAACCCTTCCGTTCCGCCCGTCCGAAGACAACCATTACTAATTCAAGTAGTGTATTAAAAATGATGTTAGACAAAGAAGCAAACGACAACATGCTAAGCGAAATTAAAGCAACCAAACATAATAAATAAAGCGATAAAGAAAGCAGCAAAGAAAGCAATAAAGAAAATAAAAGCAAGAAATAAAATAATTACATCGGTCGTGGAGAAATTTAAAAAGAGCGATTACATCTCTTAAACCAAAATACAAAAAGCGATAAAAACATAAATAAATAAACTGTTTGGAGGCCGAATAGTTTCCCTCGAGTTGTCCCACCTTGCTGATATGGATCTCCATACTCGGATCTCTCGATGCAACGGTGAGAATTCAAAAGAAAAAGGCTTATTTTGTGAATTGTGTATAGCGTATAGTAATGATAAGTTGAATGAGTGCCCAGAGATCAAAATAACTAAATATTCTTTAGCTCTTTGCACGGATTCAATAGTAGCAAGTAAAAAGGATGAATGCTTTATGGAAATTTCAACGAGTAATGTTTAGATGAGAGGATTCTAGTTATCATTCTGCAACGTGATGCTAAGGTCGAAGCCGTCCTTAGCATGAGAGCTAGGGCTCTTTATTTATAGGAGAAGACCTAGGGTTTGTCTCTATCCAGCCGACCAAGCAGCTGAAAATAAACCGAGCCAAATCCTAAGAGATAGAACCGGATGAGGTAGGGATAAAATCGGATTGAAGCGGTAAGGCAAGCACCGGCCAACCGGGCGCCCTAGGGTTTCGTGCCCTAGTTGTGTCTCCAAAGGATTCTCCAAGCCAAAATGCAGCGTTCCACTTAGTGCTTCTAGAAGGTAGGCGTCAGCCACAACGTCGTTTTGAGGGGAGAAGCTTCTAGCCTCGTGTGGGCTGTTTTGTGAAGCTTAAATGCAACCATTTGATGCTCCCGATCATGAAATACAACGCTTTAATGCCGTCTTCAAGTCTTCAGCTCATTGTCTAATTGGGATAAAAGTAGAATGCAGTATTTCGAACTTGGAATTTCCCGACACGAGCATGGGACTCCACAATCTGTGATGGCTCGGCCTGGTTCTTAGACTGTCCGAAAGAAACGAGGATTTGTGGATCGTCCCAAAGCAAAAGGCTATTTTTGGTGCTGGGGGTTGTTTGTGGTTTACTAGCTTATGTTGCACCAATCGATCACAGTCCGAGATCCAAATCCATAAACAGGACTCGAGATTTCATCATTGGGCCACCAAAACAACACGTAAATAAAGAGATAAAAGATGACACTTTTTAGGTGTCCACGAGATAACCCCCACTTTGATCGAGTCTAAAAAGACGAAGGGTCAAAGCAGACACTAAAGGGTACTTACCTCAATTTTTATTATAAGATATTGTGTGATGATTGGAATTGGTTGTAATCAAACATGAACTCTAAAGCGGAACCTCAACATGATCGCGATGAATGAGTTTTGAAGTATGGTAAAAGGATCCTAAGCTTGGCTTGATCGGAGCCTCGAAGCTTGGCATATTTTGGTGCTGAAACTTAGATCATCCTTTGATCTGAAGCTTGGCTAAATAATTTGTTGTGCTAGCATAATTGTTACTGCATAATTGAATTGACAAACGTTCGGTGTTTTACCTAAGTAATTTAATTGGAAACAGATCGATAAAACTGTTCTAGAAAATTTGATTAGTGGGCCCGGAAGCTCCCACTTGCAAGCACAAGGGACAAAGGCCACATGCTTCGAGAAGACAAGGCTGTATAGACTAGGGAAGTAGGCTAGGCTGCAAAGGGTGTACCACCTATTAGACTTCTCGATACCTCGTGGCCGAAGCCGGCCCAGCCTTTGGCAAGGGTGGCCCCTAGCGAGTCTAGCCGGATTCCCTTGGTTCCCTACTAATTTCTTGACTCTTGTCTTATGTGCTTGGATGCCTTGACTAAATTTGCCTATAATAGGAGGTGCATGGTGTGTTTTATTTTGCACACCAACTCTTGTTATTCTGTTGTGTTTCCTTTCTTTGCTCCTTCTTGAAAACTAGTTGGTTCTCAAGAATTCCTTATCTTCAAAATGCCTGGAAGAAAAGATCATCCTGCAGGAAGAACTAGAGGAGAGAGTCTTACTCAAGACTCTTTCCTTGAGCGAGAATGGTGTCCTTAAAGTGAATGGAACTCTAGCGATGTTCTGGTTGAAGCTGAAAACCATGTTTTTCACTTGCCATTTCTTTTTTGGTAAGCTAATTGGCTTAAACCTTTTCATTTGTTCATTTAGAGTAACTCTTTAACCAAAATCTTATTGGATTTTGTCTTGTAGAAAGGCTTAATTCGAAGTAGTGGAGCCATTCCTAAATTTATGGAGACATGCGAGAGGATGCACTTTCCTCTTAAGAATATCATGTACAATTCCGGGTTAGGAGCTCTCTACATTGATTAAATAACCTTACTAATAGGAGGGAGAAAGATCCCATTAGACCATTAGTGAGCGCTTTTGGGACAATACCAACACGTTCCACCTTCCCTTCGGTGAGCTGACAATAACTCCTTTTGATTTTGTCTGTTTTATCCAGTTTGGACTTTTCGGGGAACCTTTAGCCTACGACCGGAATTTGTATAAGAATTGTGACTATCTCCGTCACCTTTTCGATCCCGTAGTAGATAGATTTCCAATAGCAATCACTTTAAGTATATCGTTCTTTTTAGGCTCTTGAGGATGCTTTTTTCTAGCCTTAACATTCTCCTCAGCAACAAATTAGGATCTTGCTTACTCTTCTCTCGAGTACGGTGCTCTTTTCTAACCAGGCCACTAAGGTTCATGTTCACTATTTGGTGAACTTAGTGGACCTTGATAAAATAAAGGAGGTCAACTGGGGTGGTCCTGCATACACTTGCCTCATGAGGGGCCTTCGTGCCGATGTGTGGCATACAAAACTAGAGCCAGACTCCACCAATTATCTTCCTTTGAATGGCTTATGGAAGATCATTGAGGTATGCTCAAGTTCTTCTTTCTTCAAAATTTCCTTTTCATCTTGTGTGGATAAAACACCTTACTTGATTTGTCAAAATGTAGCCGTGGTTGTATGGATAATTCCCACATCTCTCTCCCGAGTTCAACAAATCGACCTGTATTCCCGGCATTTGTATCATGAGCTAAAGTCTATCTTGAACGTCCCAAGATATATGGAATAGACTTCTTGAGATCAGGCCCCAACCATGTAAACTCGGTATGCTGCTTCTATTCTCAAAAACTTTCTCCGAAATATGCTTAAAAGAGCTTTTAACCACGGTTTTAGCATTCTGGTCATGCTCACAGCCTGCACTACTACCTGTGGGGCGGCCCGTGGTGTGCTCCAGCCCTCTATATTCACTATTTTTCGTCTATTTTCTTATTGGCTTTCATTCTTGCTAGCTAATTTCTTGATAATTCTTGCATGTAGGCCAACTACCACCCTTGGGCCCAACTTCAACTTCCTCAAAATGTCCTTGTGGCTCGGGAATTAAGTGAAAGAAGGATCTTGTTTGAAGGTCCTTTTGGGTTTTGTTGATATCTTGGCGAGAGGGTCACTCCTCAAGTTCGAGTCAACATGTGGCATCCATTTATTCCAATCGATCCACCTCTGACCATGTTCTATTTTCGTTCTCTCCCTCCAAATGATCAAGCGGCGACCATAGTGAGGTATTCTTTTACCTCACTTATGAATTTGAATACATCTTACGCCCATCATGCATCATGTATTATGACCTAATTGGTGAGCTCTCAACTTTTCCCTTATAACTTTAATTTCTTTTATGGAAATTAATCCTTCTCTTTGGCAGCTCACTCCTACTGATATCCATATCCCGAGTATCGATGTGGATGTTAACTTTCGTGGGGGATCTCCTGGTTTCGTGAGAATTCCTGTAATCCTGGAAGAGGAATGTGTTGGGCATCCCATTCCTAAGAATTGGCGAGGGTAAGAGTTATATGCTCTCTTCCATTTGTTTGTATACTAAAGGTATCTTCTTTGCTAATACCATCAAATAAACTTTGTAATACAACCGGGAGCAATCGAGAGCCATGTCTATATGGTTTCGGTCAGCTCTCCGGGAATGCAAAACTTCTTGACTGGATGATCCTTCCCTAATTTCCGGGTAAATCCCTGATTAGTGTAGTGCTAATCTCATCAAACTTTTAATGCTTTTAGTGATTTGCTAATCACTTCCTTTGGTCTTGTAGAGGCGATAATCTAGAGCACCTCCTTCTAGTAGTCTTCCTAGTGCACCCGGGACACCATCCAAGCTCTCGAGCAACAAACGCCTTCTAGTAGTAATGCTAGACAAGGCTCGTCACATCGTTCTTTGTGGCGTGCTCATCATAGGAGTGCGTCCAAGGCATGACCTAGCACTTCCGGGTCTAGTGCTTCCAATGCGGGACCTAGCTATTCCGAGGAAAGCTTGAACATCCTTCCCTTGCAGGCCCTCGATCATCACAGGAACCCTCTTTATTTCCCTCAGTCTTACATTAAAAAATACAACCATGAATTACATGATTGAGTTAACCCGGTGGATGCATGAGATGAGTATCATGGACAAATACAAATACCCACTGAAATTAAGTAATAAGAATTTAGGATGGCTTCTTATTGGGAACCGGGTAAGCTTGACCAATCTGATGAAGCACTACCGCAGCATGTATGCCTATGTTGATCCCATTATCATCCAAAGACGGCGAACCATTATCACTTGCATGATAGGTGGATTCCTGCTAGTGGGGGTCACCAGGACTTGGCACCAACGGCTCTACCAAGCTCTGTTGGAACAGCTTAGAGAATTATTATTCCCTAACTCCACTAATAGTGGTTGAAACAATAATTGGCTTAGACCAAGTTGAAGCCAACGCTGACAGAACTTCCGTGGTAGCCCCTTGTTATTGCAGGTAAGCATAAAACAACAAATAGAAGCAAACAACCGTGAACCGGTTGGCGGCGCCGGCCATAAGGCAGCGGTGCTGGGCCGACCGGACGGCCACGGAGCCTCCGGTTTATGCCGAATACTTAACTTTCGTTCCTCCTTTTTATGTCACTATTCATTATTATTCCGATTTTACTCCTGTTAGGCCGAAAGAGTTAAATTTTGACAGTGAAGGACACTAATATTTAATTTTACATCTATGATGTGCAAATCTAGTTAATGGAACATCTAAGGCTCATTGATACTTCTTCGAAGTTGGATACATACCTAGCGACTTACTTCTGCCAAGCAAAACGAAAATCGGTGGTTGCTGATTACCCAGCCTCCTAATGGGAAAAGTATCTTAGAAATCGCACCGACGATCTCCTATGGTATGTTAAACATTGGAGGGTGTCCTAGTTCAAAACACATACTGCACAGACACCCGTACATAAGTCAACTACACTAAGTATCCGGGCCACAACCTTTGACTTGTTCAAAGGGCATGGTAGCTCCAAACGGACCGGGTTATGACTCGAATACTGGAAAGGTCTGCCAAAACTAATGACTCTTATAGACTTATTGACACTTGACGGAGTTGCGAACACTCACTGTTTCACCCTATCATCCGGAGTGGATAATAAAAGTAGATCTCGAATGACTAAAGACACTCGGACTCGGAGAGATGAATCCGGAAGAAGCCATTCCTGCTGCCGCCCCTCTGCAAATTTGTTAAATAAACCTTCGGATGGTTGCACGCACCTGTCGAAGAGAAACCGAAGCTAAAGAAATCGATAAAACGAGGGCCTGCCGAGTCCAAGAACTAAAGAAACCCACTCGAGATGAAGGAGCTGAGTCTAGCGATCCTATAGGAAAGAAAGTAAAAATAGACTAGGGATTAGACCCTTAGGATAGAATAAAAGAAAGGAGGATAAGTTTTGCCTCTTTAGAACAGTGTTTACTTTTATTTTACAAGTAGTATGCTTGCAAATAAATTCATTATATTAGCTATGTATTAAGGTAAGTAGTAGGCTTACCTTTTATTGAATAAAAGTAAGTATTATGCTATACTTTCGTAATTTCATAGCTCACTTAGAGGTAAAAAATGGATAAACTAGACCGCCTAATTGGGCCATCCGTCAAATAAATGAACCAGGGAAAATCAAAATAAAAGGAGAAAACCGTTGCCCAGCTGGCCCATCATTGACCAAATGGTGGTCGACGCCTGCCTTGGCGTGGCCTCGATTAGGCTAGGCTCAACCTACTACCTAAGAGTATGCTAGGCGTGATACTTCTTCAACTCGATCTAAATTGGTTTACTTGGAAAATCTCTTCTCCGTCCAAATCGGTTAATTTTACTACTCCACCAGGTAAAATCTGATTAAGTATAAATGGGCCTTGCCGATTGGGCTTAAACTTTCCTTACGGGTCCCGAATTGGCGCTCTTACCTCTTTAAGGACCAAATCCCTAATTTGCAAGTTTCGAGGCTTAACTTTCTTATTAAACACTCTGGATATACGAACTTTGTATATTTGGACATTATGTAAGGCACCGAGGCGCCTCTCATCCAATAATACTAACTCCTCATAACATGCTTTGGCCCATTCAACTTCTTGAATTTGATTCTCGGTAATTATCCTTAAAGAAGGAATGGCAATCTCAATTGGAAGGACTGCTTCCATGCCATAAACTAAAGAATAAGGCGTTGCTCCCGTAGAGGCTCTAATAGAAGTTCTATAACCCCACAAAGCGAAAGGCAATTTATCTAGCCAATCCTTATAAGTAACTGTCATTTTCTCCACTATCTTCCGAATATTCTTATTAGTGGCCTCAACTCGCTCTATTGGTTTGAGGGAGATATGGGGAAGATTTGTGACGCTAGATCTTATACTTATCCAATAAATCTGCAATCACTACCATGATCACTTATTAACTCGTACGGTACCCCATAACGGCAAATAATATTCCAGGGGATGAATTTGGCTACTTGTTTCGACATTAAAGTTGCATAGGAAGCTGCCTCTACCCATTTGGTGAAGTAGTCGATTGCTACCAACACAAATTCATAACCACCTGTTCCTTTGGGAGTTACCTTGCCGATAATGTCTATTCCCCAACCGAAAATGGTCGGGGTGAAGATAGTGTAGTAAGAAATGACGGGGTTGGTGTTGTAGATTTGCATACACTTGACACTTATGGCATCTCCTAACAAAGTCATGACAGTCCGATGCCATGGTAGACCGAGTAATAACCAAGCCTCCGAGCCTTCTTCACTAACATCCTACCATTCATATGATATCCGTACTCCCCACCATGAATCTCTTGCATAATGCACTTTGCTTCATGTTGATTAACATAAAGTAAGTTAATCCCAAAGTTAGTTTTCTTAAACAATTGCCCCTGATTGATGAAGAATTGAGCAACCAACATCCTCATGGCTTGCTCGGGCTCTAGGTGTGGAGTCTAATGGATATTCTTACTTGTCCAAATACTGATAAATATCATGATATCTACTTCTATGGTCAGTATTAGACACTTCTAATGTGCGGACGTGCGCAGTCGACGTCATTGCTCAATGTGAATGGCCATTGAATGAATGCCAGTAAGGATATTGATCATGGATGCTAATTTAGCTAATGCATCCGTAAATTGATTATCATCCCTAGGAAGGTAAGTGAAAGAGATACCCTCAAAGTGTTTAGATAATTCCGCCAAGTATGCTTGGTACGGTGCCAAGGCTTCACTACGTACCTTCCACCTTTGTGAAATTTGGTTGATGATAAGATTGCAATCACCAAAAATCCCGATATTCTTGACCCCAATCTCTGTTGCAGCTTCAATTCCCGTGATACAAGCTTTCTACTCTGCAGCGTTATTGGTGACCTCGAAGTCTAGTTTGACTAAAATGGGAGTATGTGCTCCCTCCAAGCGAGACTAAACGAATCCCTACTCCAAAACTCTTCTAGTTGGAAGCGCCATCGAAGTACGTTGTCCAAATGTCCACCTCCACTTGTAAGATATCTTCATATGGAAAGTCAAGGTGTTTGGGTTGTGATTCAGGTATAGGTAGATATAGAAATAAAGGTTTCCCTAATTGGGGTAGAACTAACACTAGAGAATTAACCGAGTATTCTTTAACCTTCTCGAATGCTTGTTGGCACTTCGTATCCCAAATAGGCTCGGATCCTTTCTTTAACTTCTTGAAAATGGGTTCACAAACCATAGTTAGTTTTGATATAAAACGACTAATGTATTGTAAACGTCCTAGGAAACCCCTTATCTCTTTCTCCTTGCTTGGTGGAGGGATCTCCTAGATGGCCTTGATCTTAGATGGATCAACTTCAATTCCTTTAAGATTGATACGATAGCCTAACAATTTACCAGAGGTTATTCCAAAGGCACACTTTTAAGGATTAAGGAGAATGTTGTACTTCCCGAGTCTATGGAAGAATTTTCTCAGTCGGGTAAGTGCCCCGACCTATCTTTGGACTTTATGATCATATCATCTACGTACACTTCGACTTCTTTATGGATCATATCATGCAGTAGTGTCGTTGTTGTCCTCTAATATGTTGCACCAGGATTCATGAGCCTAAATGGCATCACCATATAGTAGTAAGTCCCCTATTGAGTGATCAAGGTTGTCTTCTCCATATCTTCATCAGCCATCTTCACCTGATCATATCCAAGCATAACCGTGCATGAACGAGAGTAGAACATGACCCGCTGTATTAGCTACCGTAAGTTCAATACAAGGTAAGGGGAAATCGTCCTTAGGACTGGCCTTATTTAAATCCCCGAAGTCGATGTACACACGAACCCCGCCATCTTTCTTTAGGACTAGAACTACATTTGCTATCCACCGAGGACAAGTGAACTACCTTAATGAACCCAACCTCCAACTACTTCGAACTTCTTCCTTAATCTTCAAGGCCTATTCTGGTTTCATCCTCCCGAACTTCTACTTAACCGGCTTAGCATCCTCATAAAGCATAATTTTGTGTTCTGCTATACTTGGATCTATACCCGGCGTGTCTTTATAAGACCATGCAAAGACATCGATAAATTCTCGCAAAGAGCGAAGTGAATTGCTTCGCTCTTCTCGGATCCAAACTTTTCCCTATCTTAACCTAGGGTTGATCAATTGACCCCAGATTAATTATTATTGTTTCCTCTATTATTCGTGCACGATTTTCATGATCTTCCATAGCTTTTATTAATTTTTTAGGAATTTCTTGTTCATTATTAGAGGCAAAACAATTAAGAGCAAGAGGAGGCAAGGAGTAAGCAGAAAGGTTCACTTTATTGAATGAAGCATCGAGTACATGAGACTCGTAAATAGAATTGGAAATGATAGAATTAGGAAAAGAACTAGAAACAATAGAAGAAGTACAAGTCCTAGCACTAGACCTAGAGAGAGGATGCGCTCCTAGGCCGACAAGCAAATTCCTGGCTCTCCTCATCATCAATCCAAGTGACATGCTTGGACCCTTCTATTTCAGTGTCATTGAGGAACCCGGACGGATAAAACTATGGGTGCGAAATAGCCCGCGATAGTACCCTGACTGAGTTCCCTTCTAGATTACCCTCTTGTCCAAACAAAAGATCGTAAAGGTTATTTCCGGTGAGATTAGTCCGATCTGTTGTGGATTGTCCCTCTTTGAGGAGGTAAGGTGCCTTCTTTTCCAGAATATAACAATCATTAAAAATCTCTGGACCAGGTACTAGGATATCTTTTTACTTGATGTAACAGGGCTCGAAAAACCATAATAAGGGAAGTTGTCTCCTTCTCTCGAAACTGCCCATTCGAGTGTATAGCGAAAAGGCTTAATAGAACCGACCGTGTGTAGTACAGTCCTCTTCACATGGATTTCCCATTTGGCTTGAGTTATTTCCTTAATAGTAGGTTGATAGCCTAGTCCAAAGTTGTAATTATTAGTGGGTTCAAAGGGTGGAAAAATAGGGTGGTATGCCTTTCAGCCATTAGCAAAACCAAGAAAATACCCCCTTTTTCCTAAGCATCGAATGGATACTAGGGTTGCCATAAGGGTTGAAGGTAAAAGGTGCTTCATCCCTTTCTAAGGCAGCGACAATTTCAAATTCGTAAAGTTCTTCATCTTAGCATCATGCTCAATGTCCACTATGGACTCTTTCGTAGTGATAGTAGCACAAAGATTATCCCCGTTGACAATTATAACTTGACCTTTAATGATCATCTTGACCTTCGATGTAGTGTAGAGGGCACTCGTTCGATGATCATGCAACCCAGGGTGTCCTAGAAGCAAATTGAAAGTAGCTGGGATATTTAGGACTTGGAATTCGATATTCCTCTCTACTGGCCCTGTATTGATTGGCAAGGTCACCGTTCCTAAGATTGTTCTTCTAGAATTATCATAAGCTCGAAGATGAATAGTCCGCTTAGAGAGTTGGTGCTCCCTAATTCCTAATCTTTTAGCAGTTCTCCAGGGACATATGTTCACTCGCTGATATATTGTCTACAAGGTTAAAGGAACAAACTTGTTAATGCAAGTTATAGTTAAATAAAGGGGCATTGTTGTGTGCAACGCCTTCTTCCGGGAGATCCTTCGATCAAAGGAAATGGTTCTGTTCCACTCGTTGACCAATCCAACTACCTCCTTTGGCATGGTGTTAGGAGAATTTTTGATCCTGTTAAGTGCATCGATTAAGGCTTGCCTATGTTTTTGGGAAGCGGATATTAATTGCCAGATTAAAATGTCAGCCTTTAATTTCTAGAGTTGCTTAAGGATTGGGTTTTCTTCCTATGTTGCTTCCGGCTCTTTTGGGGCTTCCTGAGTTAGTTGTGGACCCAAGGGTGCATTGTGTCATCCTGATCTAGTAAGAAACCGAATTGCAGTAGGTGGTGTGCCCTAGAAGTCATCACTATTATTGTTGCTATCACTTTTTGTTTCATAAACATCTTCATCATCACTTACACACATCCCTTGGAATTTTGGATCTAACGGAGGTAGGTTAAGAAGTGGTTTTGACTCGTTAATATCTCGAATAAAAATAGACGAATCCCATTAACCTGGTGTAGATTAAGTGAAGATGGCTAAGGTGCTGCTAAAAGGGTTTTTATTGTTGCTTGGTTTCAGGCCGCCTTAGGCAAGGGTAATTGGCCATTTCGAAACATGCTTTCTAGTTTTTCTTGAGTGTCCAACACTATTCGGTATCATGTCCTCGTGCACGATGGTATTTGGAAAATTTTCCCGCGTCCTAATTTTTGGATTGTTTTGTGGTTTCGATTCTACTCTAATAGGTGGCAATTCTATTTTCCCTTTTTCCAAGAGACGGTCAAGGGCCTTGGTGTTAGTAGTATCAATAGGAATGTAGTCAGTATACATGTTGAGGGCATTGACATCCGTGCCCCTGGTAGCATTGCCAACACCTGCAGGTTTTCTTACCTTTGGAATGATAATTACCTCTATAGCCGGTCACGACTTTTGTGATTGCGGTGGATAACTCTTCCTCTATCAGCAAACCAACATTTGTGAGGGTTAAAAAGTTTATCATGGGTAGGAATTTGACGTGCTGATTACAATTGGATTGAAGGTTCTTTACGATGATTCGAACTTGATCCTTCTCGGAATGTCGATCAACCATATGGGCTGCTTTTGCTCTCCACCTGGTAAGGAAATCCGTGAAGCTCTCCTTCTCGACTTGCTTGATTATTTCCAAGTCTCTAAGAGTGACAGGTACATCGGTGTTATAAGAGTATTAATGAAGGAACTCCTTGCACAAATCTGTCCTATTAGCAACCTCGCGTAGGTCAACCACATTATACAACTTCATTACATCAGTATCAAATGTCCAAGGGAAGATGATGTGGTAAGTGTCTTCAGGAATGTTCTTAAGAGTCATTGGTCCTAAGAAGTTGCGTACATGATGATACGGATTCTAGGAACCTTTGAACTTAATATCGGGCATGGTAAACTTAGGAGGTAGTTTACCCTTAGGGATTAAAGTGAATCCCTTATGATCAAAGTAATGATTACTCCCTCAACATCCATTCTATCTAATCTATATGGGAATCAAATTGAGATTTGGATTCAGCCTTAGGGGATTCACGTTTGGGACTGCCCGGAGGAAACTGGATAGGTGTGGGTGGCAAAAATCAAAGGTGTTTCCCTTCTCAAACGTTCAGCCTTCTTCGGCCTTTTCCCTTTCCAAATGTTCAACTTCCTTATCTCTCTTACTAGCCTCAATAGCCCTTATGATAGTCTTAAGATCCCTTGATATAGATGATATCTATTCTTCTTTATCATTCAACCTAGTATCCACCTTAGCTATATTCTCATTAAGTAGACTGAGGTTAAGATATTGTTCCGGGTTGGGATCCATTGGAAGGGAACTCATTTTAGATAGTGTCTTCGAACAAGGTATAGGTTGTGACGGTGTAGTATGCACTAAAGCTTGTCGCACCGCTGCAGACCACTGAGTAGAAAGAAAAGACGATGTGCAAGACTCCTTAATGAGACGTTCTAATCTCTTAAAGCTTGGATTTCGACGATACTTGATTTCCGTAGACTTCCCTATTGTGTAGCCTAAAGGATGAGGTTTAGGAATCATGTGAGAGAAGATCGCTTTCAGGAGGGAAGGACTCAAGCGCAAGACCCGAAGAGACTAAGGTTGCTTTTATTTTGATGCACATAAAGAATGCGATGATGATATGATGCATGGCTTAATTGAGACGGACATATGATTCTTAGAGAAAAGATGCTTCTTATATGATAATGCATTTTCCTATTTGAGATGAATTTTGGACTAAATGCAAAATGAGAAGAACAAACTCACCTATCTTAATATGAAATGATTTTATTTGGCTAATGCAAATGGATTCACCTAATATGAGATGATCTTATTTGACTAATGCAAATGGACTCACGCAATAGACTTACCTTATATGAGATGATTTTATTTGGCTAATGCAAATGGACTCACCTAATATGAGATGATTTTATTTGGCTAATGTAAATGGACTCACCAAATATGAAATGATTTTATTTGGCTAATGCAAATGGACTCACCTAATATGAGATGATTTTATTTGGCTAATGCAAATGGATTCACTTAATATGAGATGATTTTATTTGGCTAATGCAAATGGACTCACCTAATATGAGATGATTTTGTTTGGCTAATGCAAATAGACTCACTTAATATGAGATGATTTTGTTTGACTAATGCAAATAGACTCACCTAATATGAGATGATTTTATTTGGCTAATGTAGATAGAAAGTGAAAATGCAAAAGAAAAAAGACTAGAGAATAAGAGAAGGGGACTTTCGGGAAGACCTTTTCGCAAATAGCAACTACCTAGGCTATTAAGAGGATAATTTTCAGATGACATGGAAAGTGTGGACAATAGACCAACACTAATATGAAAAAGGTATTTTGACTTTTAGCTAAATGCACATAACGAGACCGACTATAAGAAATTCATTAAAGTGTTTTATTTTCACCCATGCGAGGGTCTAATCAGCTCTCCTCTCCTATTCCTAAAGACTCACAAATAGAAGATTAAATCTAAAAACACACACATTCATTCAATCATGCACATGAAGTTTGGGTGACACCTAAAAGTCCAAGAGTTTTATGGCTTAAGAGTTCAAGAGTTTGGATACATGGTGACACGTCGTTCAAAAATTTGGTCCCCCATGGGTTGAACAGGATAAGGATACCAACCAGAATTCTTAGTGCCTCTCGGTGAACCAAAGAGGTTTAGCCTAAGATGGCGTGCTACAAGGGAGGAGGTACCATTTCCTCGGGGCAAGCAAGCCTAGTTGGGCCCACCTAAAGGAACCGGTAGGAGCCTCTCTCCGGAAAGGTAAACAAGGGGTATAAGAAAGTTTTCCTAGTGGTCCAAAATAATATTTAAACTAGTTTAAAAGTTGCTAAATGCAGGATGTCTAATGCAAGCACATCATTAAAACACATAACTTAAATTTTCAAGTTTCACCCTCTTAATAAATGTTTTATTCTTAGTGGAGTTGCCATTGTAGGAACCACGACCTACGAGCCCGCACCGGGACCGGACCGAGCTTCCCTCACAATTGCCCCTTTTGGCGTTTAGATTTTTGAAGAGTTGGAAAGAACGAATTTACCGTTTTTGAAGATGCATTTTGAAAAGTTGGGATTAACCTTTTATTAAGATTTTTCGAGTTTTATTAAATCTCATTAGTCAAAGTTTGAATGGCAGTTTTATTAATTTTTTTATTTTAGAAATTATTTTCAAAAATCCTCGGGATCTTATTTTCTAATTAAGGATTAAATAATATTAGGGTTTTGGTCCTACCATGAGGCTTTAGGGCCAAATTATTGTGGAAACACCAATCTGGACCGAAGCCTTACTCGGTTGACCTCACGGTGCTGGCGAGTGGCCTGCACCTAGGGGTGGCCGGCGTCAACCGGAGGTCGTGGCTGGTGAAACCAGCCTCGGTCTCTGCCTAATGGGCAGATCCAACACCTAACATTATCATTCCTGCAACTAGAAAACATCAAGATGCAAATTGAATAGAACAAAGCATAAAATAAAGGAGTCGTCGGTTAGTTTTTAAGAAAGAAAAACTAATAAAAAACAAAATTTGCTCTTCCAATCTTAGTATGAGAAAACTAAGACTAAAAGAGGCTAAAATGACTCCATCGGTCTTTAAACCGAGAATCGGATTCGGGGACGAGTGTATGAAACGTACGGAAAACCCTTCCATTCCTCCCGTCCGAAGACGACCATTACTAATTCAAGAAGTGTATTAAAATGATGTAAGACAAACAAGCAAACGACAACATGTTAAGAGAAATTAAAGCAACCGAACATAATAAATAAAGCGATAAAGAAAGCGGTAAAGGAAGAAGTAAAGAAAATAAAAGTGAGAAATAAAATAATTACATCGGTCGGGAGGAATTTAAAAAGAGCGACTACATCTCTTAAACCACAATGCGGAAAGCGATAAAAATAGAAATAAATAAACCATTCGGAGGCTGAATAGTTTCCCTCAGGTTGTCCCACCTTGTTGATCCGGATCTCCACACTTGGATCTCTCGATGCAACGGGCTTGTTTTGTGAATTGTGTATAGGGTATGGTAATGATCAGTTGAATGAGTGCCTAGATATCAAAATAACTGGATATTCTTTACCTCATTGCACGATTCGATTGTCGGTAAGTAAAAAGGATGAATGCTTTATGGAAATTTTAGTATAGTAATGTTTACATGAGAGGATTCAGGTTAGCTTTCTGCAGCGTGATGCTAAGGTCGAAGCCGTCTTTAGCATGAGAGCCAAGGGTCTTTATTTATAGGAGAAGACCAAGGTCACAAATGACCTAGGGTTTGCCTTCGTCAAGTCGTCTAAGTAGCTGAAAATAAATCGAGCCAAATCCTAAGAGATAGAACTGGATTAGAAAGGGATAAAATCAGATTGAACCGGGAAGGCGGATGCCTACCAACCGGGCGCCCTAGGGTTTCGTGCCCTAGTTGTGTCTCCAAAGGATTCTCCAAGGGTTTCTAGAAGGCGGACGCCGGCCACGTCGTCATTTTAAGGGAGAAGCTTCTAGCCTCATGTGAGTTGTCTTCACTACTACAAAAACGTTATATAGGGATGGAAACCAGCGATGGAATACAAGTCTATCACTAACTAGTGATGGAAACAACGACGGAAACTAACATTTATCACATAAAACTTAGTTAGCGACGGAAAAAAATTCGTCGCTATTTTACTCATTAGAGACGGACCCAACGACGGAAATGGAAAAATTAGCGATGGATTTCGAAATAAATTTTTTAAAATTTTAATTTTTTTGTATTTAGCGAAAGAATTAGTCCGTCGCTGATTCCGTCGCTAAATCTAATTTTTAATTTTTTCAGTAGCTATGGAATTCGTCTGTCGCTAATTCCGGTCACTAATTCAAAATTTTAAAAATTTTAAATTTGCTTGCCTATTTTAATTAGAAAAATATAAAATTTTTCAAATTTAAATTAGTGACGGAATTTGTCCGTTGCTAATTCCATTGCTAATCCAAAAATTTTTAAATTTAAATTTGCCGCCTATTTTAATTTTTCAAATATATAAAATTTTTCAAATTTTTAGTTAGCGACGGATTGGTCCGTCATCGATTCCGTCGCTAACTAAAAATTTGAAAAATTTTACGTTGTGGGGCTATTAAATTTTCTCCAGTTTTGAAATTTTATAATTTTTTAATTAGCGAAGGACTCGATTCCGTCGCTAATTAAATTTTTTAAATAGCGACGGATTGCGTGCGTTGCCGATCCGTCTTTATGTTGGAAATAAAACTCGACTTCAGTGATGCCCCGCAAACCATAAGGAGAGATAAATTGAGAATTAGAGAGAAGTGAGAGTGTGAGAGAGCAAGGGGCTGAAAACCTTTCCTCCTTTCGTAGCATCGTCTACCACCGTTGTTCACCGCCGCTGTCGTTGCCACCGTCACCGCCGTACACGCCACCAACTAACCACCTTTAACCTCTTGTAGGTGTGCTTTCTCCATCCTCCTTCATTGTTGGTTTTATGTATAGTTTACTTTGTTTACTATAAAATTTGAGATTTTAGAGGATTTGATGTAACTTATTTTGATAGGCATGGTTGGAATGAAAATAAGGTAAAAAGGTGATGAAGATAATGAGGAAGAGGAAGAAGAAGAGGAAAACGAAGATGAAGAACATAACTTGTGTTTGTAAACAATGTAATACTCTTGTTTTTTTTTTTTTTCAATAGTTTTTATGGATGCTGCTGAATGGAAGTTGGATTATTTATGACATTTGTGTTTGTATATGACTTTTGTGTTTGAACTAAAGTTAAATTTGATGTTGTTACGCTGCCAGATTATTTGGATTTATATTTCGTTCTAGATTTTTTGTATTAAGCACTCAAAAACACATAATTTGATAATTGTTTTTTAAAAAATTGGTGATGAAATAATGATCGAATTGATTGTTCCGTAGCCGATCGTAACGATGGAATTTCTTGTTCCGTCGCTGATTTTGCTAGCTACGGAATAAAATTTCATCGCTAATCAATGACGGAATCATAGAATTCCGTCGCTGATTTTTAGCGATGCGAAACTCAGCGACGGAATTTTTCCGGCGCTAATTGTGAAATTCGTCGCTAAATGACGTTTTTCCATCCCTCGTTTCCGTCACTATATGGCGATTTTCTAGTAGTGCTTGTGAAGCTTAAACATAGCACTTTGATGCTCCCGATCATGAAATGTAACACTTTAATGTCGTTTTAGGTCTTCATCTTCTTGTCCGATTTGGACAAAAGTAGAATGCGGTACTCCGAACTTGGAATATCTCGGCACACGGCATGGGACTCCACAATCTCTAAAGGCTCGACCCGGTTATTGGACGGTTTGAAAGAAAAGAGGATTTGTAGACCGACCCAAGGCAAAAGGCTATTTTTGGTGCTTGGGGTTTTTTTGTGGTTTTCTAGCTTATGTTGCACCAATCGATCACAGTCCGAGACCCAAATCTACAAACAAGACTCAAGATTTTATCATCGGGCCAAAAAACAACACAATAATAAAGAGATAAGACATGACACTTTTTAGGTGTCTACACATATAATTATATCAACTCGGCAAGAACATTATTGTATAACAATATTTTATTCTGGAGGATATCCAATATTGTTGCTTGTTTTGGTATTTCTTGTGGATTATTGTTGCTTAACGCTTTTCTCGGTTTTGATTGCTAATCTCGGCTCCGACTTAATATTTTCCTCGGTTTTATGTTGTCCACCTCTACCACTGTACGAATTCCAAGCAAGCAAAATAAGGACTAAGCTCTCCAATGGAAGGGTAGAAGATCATCATTCGATGAGGGTCCAAAGGACTAAGCTTTTGAGGTATTGATTCTTATGGATATTTCTTGTGGATAATTGTTGCTTAACGCTTTTCTCGGTTTTGGTTGCTATTCTCGGCTCCCACTTAATGTTTTCCTTAGTTTTTAAGTTTTCCACCTCGACCCCTACACGAACTCGAAGCAAGCAATACATAAGAGGAGCATTACTTTAGGACAATGACTAATGAAATAGAGATTGCTAGTGAGATGTCCTGTTTGTGTATTCCTTTTCAAGTACTTATGTCAAAAAGTCCATCTTTTTCTCTTGAAACTTTGTGATTTAAATAATTTCAATATTTATATCAAATGGTTCATCTCTATTTTCCCAAAGTGATGCTTTTTAGTAGATTGAGTTATGTGCATGTCTTTATAATTATATTGCTTGCTTGGAGTTCGTGCGGAGGTAGGGTGGACAGCGAATATGATGTATATATGTTGTCCAGGCTACCTCTGCAACAACTCTAAGCAAGCAATATCGTCATAAAGACAATCACATAACTAAATCTACTACAAAAGCATATCCTTTGGGAAAATAGAGATTTTCCTTGGGGCAAAAACATTGAAATCAGTTTATACCACAAAGTTTTAAGATGAGAGATGAACTTTTTGCACACAAATACTAAAAGAAGAGTACTCTATGTATTATATTTCACATCCTTGTAATATATTCTTTGCTGGAGCTTATTGTGAAATATGGAATTGTGTTGTCGAACTTGTTAAAAATGAAACTTGCTATGGTTGTAGTAATGTGGGAAATTTTTGCAATAATTTTAGAACACTTGAGGCTCGTTGGTTGTTGTCTGTGTGAGTTGTGACATATTTTGTTCTCGTATTTTGTACGGGGGTAAGGAAAAATTTAAAAAACTATATAAAAAAATTCAGACCTATGACGACGGTTCTTACATTAAAACCGTCGTCATGTGTCCCCGCCTAAAAATTTTGGGATTTTTGTGCGGGACCGACAACGATTCTAATTAATGTAAGAATCTGTCATCATAGGTCACTATAGGACGACGGTTCTTTTGGAAAACGTTGTCATAGAGTGACCTATGACTATGGTTTTCCATCCGAACTGTCGTCATATAGTGACCTATTACTACGGTTTTGAACCGTAGTCAAAGATGCTACATACAATGACAACCACATAGACGATGTTGGTTAACTGAAGTTAAATGTCATTTTTAGTCATAGTTAAAAGTCGTTCCCGTAGTCGTGAGAGGAATAGTGTAGGTGTTACTAACCTTAGACCTGAGAGTTTTGTGTATTTGGTGACTGCATAAGAAATGAAGCGGTTAGTCCGAGTGAATCTTACCTCTTGACCTTTATCACACACTTGAGAAATGCTCAAAATATTGTATTTGAGCGCTTTGGCAAGGTAAATAGGATTGACTAAGTTCTCTCCTCGACCATTCCGCCAATCCCAACTGTCTTGCCTTTGCTATTGTCTCCAAATGTGACTTTTCCTCCTTTCATTCCTTCTAATTCGAGAAGAGTCTTGAGTCTCCGGACATGTAATGTGAACATCCACTATCTAGGTACCAATGACCCTTTCGTTTTTGAGTAACCTGCAAAATAGAACAAACTAACCCTTCTCATTTCCTCTTACAAACCCAATAATAGTTTTAAATGTGGTCCTTTTCTAAGGAAGAACACTTTTGGGAACCCGATTTGAATGATTTTGGGTTTGGTTTGATTTTGAGTATTTTTCTTGAGAACCGACTCGTGTCTCTTTCCTTTGGTAATCTGTTCTTTTGTAAATAGGTTGAGAAGACTTTTCATGAACACTGGTCTAGGCTAAGTCCCATTTTTTGTAAATGAATGGGGCCATGCTCGACCTTCCCGAACTTAATCGTTCGCAGTTAGTTTTGAAAAGATTATTATAGGAATTATCTTCCTCTTCAGACATTATATCCAAGACCTTCTTTTCAAAATGAGGCACATTGAGAACCAAGCAATAAATGAAGGTTTTTTGTCCTTGAATGAGTTTTAAAACCAACTCTTAAGACTCATTGAGCTTCGATTCAATTGCTCATTCTCTCGTTCCGAGGCACTCGGACTCGGTCTCATTATCTTGAGTACTTGTCTCAAGTACTTTCGGATTTTGCCTCAAGTTTTCTAAATCATTTTTCAAAATGTTGTTCTCAACATTGAGAGATTCCAGTTTCTTTTTGAATTCAAATTATTTACAATTGGACTTTTCTTTCAAAGTAAAAATATATCTAGCAATATCAAGCTTGGAAAATTTAAGGAAGTAGTTGATTACCTCCTAATGATCTGTTTCCTCGATATCGATGCATCGTTGTCCGAGTCGGACCTAACTTCGAGTCCGATAGAGCCATTAGACACTTTGATTCATCATCATTGTCATTATCTTCTTCTAACACATCATCGCTCGAAGTAGCCACCATAGCCTTTTTCTTCTTTATGTCCTTCTTTCTCTTTGGACAGTCTTTTACTATGGGCTCCTTGTCTGCAACACTCAAAACAACCAGAGTTCTTAATTAAAGATAAATTTAAAGAGGATGAAAATTTACCTTTCTTATATTTCTTGTAGAACTCTTGCTTGGGCCTCTTCCGCCACTTTTTGTATTTCACTCTTTTCTTGAAACCTTGGGCTAGAAGTGGCAAGGGGTCTTCTTAGAATCCGAGGAGCTCGGACTTAGACTCTTTTCTTCGAGGCCTTGAGAGCCCATCTTCTCTTGGGTAGACTCCTCACAATCTTTCCGACGACTTCTTCATGAGATATTTTCTTTCTAAGAGACTTGAGATTGTTGACAATCTTAGTGAAGCACATGAGCGTTTGAGTTATGTTGTCCTCAAGCTCCATCTTGAGCAGCTCATACTTATGACTAATCTTGGCTTGCTTCACTTGGCTGGTTCCTTCATATGTAGTGAACAGTGTATCCCACACTTCTTTGACTATGTCACATGCGGATACTCGTTGTATTATGTTACGTCAATTGCACACATCAATGTGTTCATTGCCTTGAAGTTCTTTATGTACTTCTCATTTTCTTCAGTGTGAAATCCAAGTTCACTTTAGGCATAGCTTGTGTTCCTTCCATCTTCGTAGGAGTGTAGTTGTATTGTAGATAATGCTCCGGACCTCCTCATCATAACCTTGGATGAAGCGTTCCATTATATTCCTGTGTGCTAAGTTTGATCCCTTGAACTTCGGTGGTGCTGGTGAATGATCTTCCTTCATCAAACTCTCCATAGTTTAGAGCCGTATGATCTTTAGACCTTGGATTTGTTAGATCCTTTGAGAAGGCTAGGCTTTGATACCAATTGAAGGTTTGCTCTTAGAGAGGTTAGGTCACCCTAGAGGGGGATGAATAGGGTGATGGAAGATTTTTACTTGGATAAAAGATTTACGTAGAGAAAAGACTTAGAAAACTATTATGAGTTTAGATTGGACTTAGAAATACAGAACAAAGAATATATGTGGAAATCCTCCTAAAGCAGAAAACCATGGACGAGTGCTTATCCATGTACTAAGTCGAATCCACTATTTTGAATCCACAAAATACAAGGGCTAACTCTAACGGAATTGTTCCCTTAGACAATTCACTTATAAGTTTTTCCTAGACAGAGAAGTTCCCTTATCCGTTCTATTACTTCCTAATCGAGATGACCCTTACAGGTAGGGAGAGCTGAGTTAACCCTTACAACTCGGTCAAGGGACTTTACAGAGAATTGAAAATGTAAGAGTAGTTACAAGACTTTTCTCTTTACAACTTAGAAAGTATAAACTTAAGGATGGAGTTGTAAAAGCTAGAAGATTAAGAGAGGGTAAGTTTAATTAAGCTCTAACAATGTTCAACAGCAATCTTCAAGTCTTGTATGATAGCTTCTATTTATACTTAGCAGGACGAGTAGCCGTTGTGACTTATTATGGACGTGAGAACCTCATAAGCGGTTGTAACGAATAGTCTAACTCACTCGAAAAGGAGTCGTTACAAATGTGAATGTTATGCTTAGGTCCTTGGCTCGAAAAGTAGTCCATTCCATAGGTTGTGACTGAAATTTGGGGTGGAAACAAGCTGTTAGACTCAAAGTTGAAGTTTACCGGATTTGGTAACAAACAACCTTGACACGGTGTCCGAGCCTTGTCTTGAAACGAGTGCTTTTCTATCTGCTGGGTGTTTAACGGTTAGAAGCCGGTTGCTTTTGCTTTTTAAAATAAGATTAAAATACTTTAATCAACCTGCAAAAGGAAATCAAACCGGTACTCAAAGTATAAGAATGCTTTGGTCCAAGAGTAGGTAAGGATAATAATTATTACAACTAAGCACTTAATTATCTTTAACTTGAAAGAATGGAACTTTCCGAGTCTAATATTCAAAAGTTTAAAATTCCATTTTGTGGCTATCCTTAAATAATTAAGTTGTCAAGCATATATAGACACCATACATCAAATTTATTAGGGAAATAATTTTGTTCAATAAACTTACTTACAAATGAGAATTAGTATAGTAATTCATTTTCAGTTAACTTATGAAGTCAATGCTCGGAATAAGATATGTTCATGAAATTATTTACTCATGACAATTTTCCGAGTTGCATGTGAGTAGGTCGAAACCCAGGTAAAGTGTGTTCTACTCCGGAGGTAATTTATGAGTAGGTCTAACAGTATTGAAAACTTAAAAATAAGCTTTTTAAAGACTAAGAGTGACTTAAAATCAAAACCATAGAAAGATAGAGAGTTATACACGAGTTTTCAAAACATAGTGCCAGTTTCGAAGAAGGATTGCAACATCCGAATATGTGTAGACTTCAGGGATTTGAATAAGGTGAGTCGTAAAGATGATTTTCCACTACCCCATATCGATATCCTCGTAAACAATACAGCGAGACACGCCTTACTCTCGTTTGTGGACGGTTATGCCGGGTATAATCAGGTGAAGATGGCCGAAGAAGACATAGAGAAGAGGACCTTCATCACTTAATGGGGACGTACGGCTATGTGGTAATGTTATTTGGACTCAAGAATGCAGGAGCCACATACCAAAGGACGACCTCAACATTATTACACGACATGATCCATAAGGAAGCCGAGGTCTACATGGACGACATGATCATTAAGTCCGAGAGATAGAGCGAGGCACTTATCCAACCTTAGAAAAATTTTTGAAAGACTAAGAATGTACAACATGGGCCTTAACCATCAAAAGTGTGCCTTTCGAGTAACTTTAGGCAAACTACTAGGATATGTTGTTACTCTAAGGGGAATTGAAGTTGATCCATCTAAGATCAAAAGCTATCCATGAGATTTCGTCACCGAAGACGAAGAAGGAGATACGAGGTTTACGAGGACGTTTCCGAGTACATTAGTCGTTTCCTATCAAAATTGACTATGGTCCGTGAACCCATATTTAAGAAGTTAAAGAAAGGTTTTGAGCCTATTTGGGATGATTAATGCCAAAATGCATTCGACAAGGTTAAGGAATATCCGGCCAACCCTCCAAGTGCTAGTTTTACCCTAACCAAGGAAGCATTTACTTTTATACCTCACCACAATATAAATCGCAATGGGAGCCATGCTAGCTCAACGGGATGGAAAGGAAGAGCATACAGTATATCATCTAAGCAAGAAATTCTTAGATTCCGAGACTAGATACAAGCTATTAGACAAGACATCACCGGCATTAGTCCGGGCTACCAAGAAACTCAGGAACTACATGTTGGTCGAGCACGTTACATGTTATAGCACCAGCGGATCCCATTAAGTACATTCTTGAGCAGCCAACCATTAGCACCAAGATAGCTAGATGGACGAGTAACGCTATCGAATTCGAACTCAAGTATGTTCCTCGAAAGCGATAAAAGGAAGAGAAGTGTCAAAATTCCTAGCCGATCTACTCGTAATCGAATCGCAACCCAAACATCGACTTCCCGGATGAGAACATTTTATAAGTAGAGGTCGATATGTGGAGTATGTACTTTGACGATGTTGCCAATCGAAGGGCTTTGGAGTAGGGATTCTTCTAGTCTTGCAAGAGGGAGCACATACTCCCACTTTAGTCAAGCTAGATTTTGAGGTCACTAACAACGCCGCGGAATATGAAGCATGCATAATGGGACTTCAAGTAGCTATAGAGATTGGAGCCAAGAACATTAGGATTTTTGGTGACTCCAGTCTTATCATTAATCAGATCTCACGAGAGGTGGAAGATACGCGGTGAAGCCTTGGCACCCTACCAAGCACACTTGATAGAATTAGCAAAACACTTTGACAAAGCATATCGTATACCTACCTTCTTAGGGATGACAACCAATTTGCAGATGCCTTGGCTAAATTGGCATACTTGATTAATATCCCTAGCGGTTTTTATTCAATGCCCATCCATATAAAATGACAGAGTCAGCCTATGCACATATACGCACTCAAAGTGTCTAGTATCGACCAAACCAGTTGGTACCATGACATTTATCAATACCTAGAAAACTAAGAATACCCATTAGATTCTACACCTAGTGCCCAACGAGCCATCCAGATGCTAGTAGCTCAATTCTTCATTAACCAAGGACAATTGTACAAGAAAACCAACATAGGAATTAACTTACTTTGTGACAATTAACATGAAGCAGAGCACATTGTGACAGAAATTCATGGCGGGGAATGTGGACCTCATATGAATAGAAGAATGTTGGTTTAGAAAATCTAGAGGTTAAGATACACCTAGTTGACCGGATCAGCAGACTACCATGAAATTGTTAGAGATACCACAAGTGTCGGTGTGTGCAAACAAGCAGCACCAGCCACCATCTTTTCTCAAGACACTTGTATCGCCACGACCATTCTCCGTTTGTGGAATTGTCATCATCGGCAAAGTGACCCCTAAAGGAACGGGAGTCAAGAATTTGTGTTAGTAGCAATTGACTATGAAGGTTTGCTCTTGGAGAGTCTTAGTCACCCTAGAGGGGGTGAATAGGGTGATGAGGAAATTTTAACAAACTTAGAAACTTTTAAGCTTGAAAAGAACGAACAAGATAATTTGAGTGTAGATTGGACTCGGAAAAGTGTATACTTAGAGATACATGGAAATTTTAACAAACTTAGAAACTTTTAAGCTTGAAAAGAACGAACAAGATATTTTGAGTGTAGATTGCACTCAGAAAAGTGTATACTCGAGAGATACATGGAAACCCTCCCGAGGCGGAAAACCATGGACAGTGCTAATCCAAGCACCAAGTCAAATCCACTATTTTGAATTCTCAAAATACAACGGATCGGCTCAACCAAAATTGCTCCCTTAGACAATTCCTTACAGAGTTTTCCTAGACTCGAAGTTCCCTTATCCGATCTAGTACTTCCTAACTAAGGTAACCTTTACAGACTAGGGACAACCGAGCTGAGTTAACCCATACAACTTAATCAAGGGACCTTACTCGGAAAGTAAGAAGAGTATGTAACTGATTACAAGACTTTACAACTCGGAAAAGTATTAAGTACGGACTTGGAGTTGTAAGAAGAAGATTGAATGTTAATGTACTAAGAGATATAGTTTCAGCAATGTGTTCAGCAATCTTTAAGTCTTGTGAAGTAGCTGTTATTTATAAATGACCAAGTAGAGTGACCGTTGTGTCTTGGTTCCGAACAAAAGTCTTTATCGGCCGTTATAACGGCTCTTCCGAGTCACTAAGAAATGATCCGTTGAGATGTGAACGTTGTGCAACGGCTCTTGGCTCCTAAAGGTGCTCCACTTAAGTGGTGATGTCTGAAAAGTAAGGTGGACACCACCGTTGAGCTTAGCGTTGAAGTTGTCCAGTTTTGGAAACAGACAACCCTAACACGGCGTCCGAGCCTTGCTTAGTAGTAGATAAGCCTTGTGTACTAGTGATTGACAACCTAAAGTTGGTTACTTTTGTAATTCAAAAATGAGATAACCTCGTTTAGATAACATACAAAAGTAAACCACTTTGGTTCTCAAAGTATAAAATACTTTGGTCCAAGATTAGACACGAGATAATAACTTAATTAAGGCAATTAAGTACATAATTATCTTAGGCCTTGAAGAGTGGAATTTTCTTAGTCTAATATTCAATATACTCAAATTCCATCGAGTCAGTCCTAAGAAAGATCAAGTTAAAAGAGTGAAATACATTAGAGTATAAGTACTTGATTCGGACAAATAACTCTCAACAAGCAAACCGACATAGAAAGAGGAATTAACACTCGTAATTCACTTTCTTTAGGCACGAATCTTATTCCTTCTATCTTCATTGGAATATAATTGCCTTCTTGGATGATGTTCTAAACATCTTTATCGTTGTCCAGCAGAAAGCATTCCATTAGTTGCTTCCGGTGCGCGAAGTTTGATCCTTTGAACTTTGGTCGTCCGGTGGAAGATATTCCCTCATTGAACTTTACGATGTTATGAGCCATCTAATCTTTAGAACTTTGGATTGTTAAATCCTTTTTGAACGGCTAGGCTCTTGTAATTCCCGACCTTAATCCAATACATCAACAAAGATTAATAAATATTAATGAGCGCGTACACTTCAATTCACACTTTCATTCATCATTATCATATGTATTATATACTTGTGCCGAGTAACCATATTATGTGTTGCGGGACTCGGATGATGATAGCGATGCTTGGCAAAGAAATAAATAAATGGTCAAATAAATTATGCCTTGTGATAATTCAAGGAATAATAATAATAATAATAATAATATTAATAATAATAATAATAATAATAATAATAATAATAATAATAATAATAATAATAATAATAATAATAATAATAATAATAATAATAATAATATGTAACACCCCAAACCCACCCTAGGAGTATTACACCGCCGAGTTCCTCAAAGGAACTCCCAAGGCTCACTCGGTGTTGACTTAGCTATCTTAATCCAACTTAAGGGTTCGAATTGGAATTCTCCCCAACGGTTAGAAGTTTCCTAAAAATTTCGGCAGAGTTCCGTTTGAACTATGGTCCAACCCGTAGGCTAAAAGCCTTAAAACCTGCATAAAATTCACAATAAAACTCAACGAGCCACACGCTCGGAGTACACAGACTCAACGGCCACACGCCATAGTATATTCACAACCACAAAGCTTACATTGCGAACTAGATTACAACCCAAGTCATGAATTCAGCAAAAACCAGATTTACAACCACTTAAGATCAAAATCGCCAGAGAAAGAAATCTCCGGCTTGTCGAGCTACTAGTTCGGTCTCCATACATACGTCTAACTTACTATACATTATTGTCTATTTACATAAGTAGCCGAATAGATACAATATGCCAAACATGAACGTATAGACTGGACTACAACCATAATCGCCACCAAAGACAAGCATCCGGCCATTTGCCTCGGGGGTACCTGCAATTGGGAGGGAGCGGGGCAATTTGTGGGGGTGAGCAATAAACCACGGGCTCACCGGAGTCATTCACCCTTAAAAAAAGAAATTCTTTATACATCATACACATAATAATGAAATTGGCGAAAACATAATAACGTATTACAAATCTATATACTTGCAATGAAATCTCTTGCAGCGTAAAGATCAAGACTCTTTAAATCATTTAAAACACGGTTTCACATTCATCACAATTCTCTTTCGGAATTGAATCAACATTCTAGGCCTTCCGAGGATTCGAACTAGCACTTCTTTTCTCATAATTTCTCTTAGTCTCTCCGATTTCTCTTATTTCGTTGGGGCGCGACCCCAAATAAAAGGCTCCGGGACCTATCTTCTAGGAAGTCTCGGGTCGTGCATCCCGCCACTGCAGGACCCCTGTTAGAAACCTTCCCTCGAAGTTTCTAGTTGGGTGTCCCCGGTTCGAACCCTTCGGTATGCTAAACGATCCGTAGCCAGTTGATTCAAAACAATTTGCACGTATTCATTTATCACGTTCACTTCACAACTTTCTCAATCGATTTAGTATCAAGGAAGGCATGACACCACGTGTCACCCTTATAAATTCACTTTCTCAAATCAGATTTGCTTCTTTAGAATAGAATCACATTTGAAAGACATTTCGCAGAAATCGCATTCAAGGGTCATTTCACGTAAAACACAAAACTTCTTTCGAAACTACTTTTGAGCATCACATAAAGCAAACACATAGCACGAACAGTCACCATTCAATGCAAGCAATAATTCCCAACTCTTTTCCAACTGTGCCTTTCTCAATTCATCGGTTTAATACGATTATTTCCATTTTACGGGCCATAATAACCAAAAGTACATATCACTCAATTCAACATTCTTACTTTTCATTGCCTTTTTGCCTCACTTGCTCATTTTACGCTTCTACCTTATAACTCAACTTCCTCTACCCGTATTCAGCCACCCGACTCTTGCTCTCACTTTATCGCTTAAGTCCCTTTCGCTGTGCTTAACTTCAAACTTAATTTCATCCCAAGGACTGAGGTACGTTCTAAACTTATTTCAACCTTAGAATTTCCAATCTCTATTTCCTACCTCAATTATGCGTCAATCAAAATGATGTCGTGTCCCTCCTTTATACTCAAATCATTGGTTCCCAATATGCATCGTTATCTTCCAGCGCAAGAACTTAGAAAGTCTGTATGGTTTAAGCTGAAACATCAATTCACAATTTACCACTTCTTGTCCCTAAGTGCCATTAGAGATCGTCACCATATTTTTTATACCTACGCAGCCTAATATTTTCAGCATCTCATCTTAGCCCTAACTAACTACTAAGCTCCTTCCAGTTTCTCTTCCAAACTCAAATAGTTCCAATCGATTTACTCATAATCTACTTCGGTTCTAACAGTTTCCTAGCTTCGTTCTATCGGATAAACATTCAATAATCACAACAAACTCTTTTGGGTTTTGAAATTACTAATAGTTTAGAGTGTAAGGCTACCCACCTCGATTCGGGGATTGCGGAGTCCGAGATTCGAGCTCCCTGGTTCCCTTCCTTCTTTCGTTCCTTTTTCCTGCCGCTAGCCCCGGGTTCCGCTGCCCTCCTCTGCGCCTGGCACCTGTCGCCGATCGCGGTCCCGCGCTCACCGACTGCCTCCCTCGGCCTTCGCGTTCGCTTCCTCTTTCTTGGCCTCGGTTTCGCCCTCTTTCGCCCTGGCCGTTTCCTCGCACTCGCCGGCCGCTCCACTGCCGCTCGCCGGTCCCGGCCTCTCGCCTCGCCTTCGCTCTCGCTCGCCCTCTCGGTCTCGCTCTAGCTCTCCCGCTCGGCCTCTCCCTCTCCCTCTCGGTTCCCGATTCTGCTCGGTCCCCCTCCCTTTCTTTCCTTTTCCTCTCCTTTTTCTTTCTCTTTTCGGTGGCTACATCAGGTGCAGCCAGCACCTGCTGCGAAGCACACTAATCCTCCCACCATTAAACTTCTTTTCTTCCTTTTTTTTTTTTTGACCTAAGTTTGCCCGGGATTCTATCTCAAATAGCGATGAACAAGCAATTACTTTTACTAATTAGGCTATATAAACACACAAGCACATATCAAGCACATAAAATAAATTACTTAAAAAATACTAAGCTTAATTTAACTATAAAATTAATCTACTCAAAATTCCGGGTCTCACATTCCTTCCCTCCTTTAAAAAATTTTGCCCTCGAAATTTAGATACCGATGCAAACAAAGAGGGGTATTTCTCCCATATCTCATGTTTTGGCTCCCATGTCGCTTCAGCTAGCTTATGGTGTTTCCAGAGCACTTTGACATACGGGATGGTTTTAGTCCTAAGCTTCCGTTCTTGTCTTTGTAGGATGCGGATCGGTTCTTCCTCAAATGTAAGGTTCTCCTTAACCTTCAAGGGCTCATGCTTGACGATGTGCTCTGGATTCGGTACGTATTTACGGAGGTTAGATACATGGAAGACCTCATGAATGCCTTGAAAGGCGGGTGGTAAAGCCAATCTGTAAGCCACCGGACCAATCCTTTGCAAGATTTGAAAGGGTCCCATGTATCTAGGGCTAAGTTTACCTTTCTGCCCAAATCTCGGGTTCCCTTTCGGTGGAGAGACTTTTAAGAACACGTGATCCCCAACTTGGAACTCTAAGGGTCTCCGCTTTAGGTCCGCATAACCTTTTTGTCTGTCTTGGGCTACCTGTAACCTTTTTCGTATTATTTTGACTGCCTCGTGGCTTGATCTATCATTTCAACCTTAGAGGGTATTCTTTCTCCCACCTCATTCCAACACACGGGTGTTCGACACCGACGACCATACAATGCTTCGAACGGAGCCATATTTAGACTTGCATGGTAGCTGTTATTGTAGGCAAATTCAACTAATGGCAGGTTGTTATCCCAGGTACCCATAAAATCCATGGCACATGCTCTCAACATGTCTTCTAGAGTCTGAATTGTACGTTACGTCCGCCCATCGGACTCGGGTGGAAAGTCTGTGCTTATGTGGAGACTTGTACCCATTGCCTCTTGAAATCCATGCCAAAACTTGGCAATAAACTTACTTGTCCCGATCTGACACGAGGCTGAGAGGAACACCGTGAAGCCTTACTATCTCAGCTATATAGAGGTCGGCTAGTTGTTGAGACATGAAAGTCCTCTTGATTGCAAGGAAATGGGCTGACTTGGTCAATCTATCGATCACCACCCATATGCAATCATGTTGCTTCGAGTTTTGGGTAATCTCGTGATAAGATCCATGCTGATACCCTCTCACTTCCATTCAGGTATTGGTAAAGGTTGTAATAGCCCTCCCGGTCTTTGGTGTTCCGTTTTTACTTGCTGGCACGTGAGACAATGAGCTACAAATTCTGCTATGTCCCTTTTCATTCCTATCCACTAGAAATGACTCTTTAGGTCATGGTACATTTTTGTACTTCCAGGATGCATTGTGAATGTCGAATTATGAGCTTCTTTCATTAATTCTCCTTTTAGCTCACCGACATTAGGCACACATAACCTTCCTTTATACCAGAGCGTCTCGTTCTCAATGTTAAATTCCTTAATCTGATCCTCCTTTACACCCTTCTTGATTTTCATCAATTACGGATCCAAGCTTTGAAGTTGTTTGATTTTCTCTACCAAGGGAAACTCCAATTGTATAGCTGCTATATAACCTTGGTCGCTTGGTAGTACCACCTCAACCTCAAACTTTTCTAACTCCCTAATGAGTTGATCCTTACTTGGTGAGTAAACAAGCTATCGACCCTGTTCTTCTGCTGAGGGCATCCGCCACCACATTTGCTTGACCCGGATGGTATTTGATTTCCATATCGTAATCCTTTAAGAGCTCTAGCCATCTCCGCTGCCTCATGTTTAATTCCTTTTGCGTAAAGATGTACTTGAGGCTCTTGTGATCCGTATAAATCTCACACCTTACACCATATAAATAGTGTCTCCAAATTTTTAGCGCAAAGATTACTGCGGCTAACTCCAAGTCATGAGTTGGGTAATTTTCTTCATATGTCTTAAGCTGTCGTGATGCACAGGCAATCACTTTACCCCTCTGCATCGATGCGCAACCGAGTCCTTTTCTGAAGCATCACTTGTACACAACAAATCCTTCGGTTCCCTTGGGGATTGCTAAAGCGGGGCCGATACTAGCCATCTCTTTAGCTCTTGGAAGCTATCCTCACACTTCTTAGTCCACTCGAATTTGTTACCTTTGCGTGTTAGCAAAGTGAGAGGAAGAGAAGTTACGGAAAAGTTTTCTACAAAATTACGGTAATAGCCCGCCATACCTAGGAAACTTCTTACTTCAAATACGCTCGTGGGCCTTGGCCAATCCACTATGGCTTCTATTTTAGCTGGGTCCACGGATATGCCTTCTCTAGACACTACATGCCCCAAAAAGTGGACTTTCTTTAGCCAAAACTCACATTTCTTGAGTTTGGCGTATAATTGATGCTTTTGCAAGGTCCGAAGTACCGCCCTCGGGTGTTCTTCATGTTCCTTTCTATTTTTGGAGTATATGAGGATATCGTCAATAAAGACCACCACGAACTTGTCGAGGAAAGGGTGGAACACTCTATTCATTAAGTCCATGAAGAAGGCAGGGGCATTAGTAAGCCCAAATGGAAGGACTAGGAACTCATAGTGACCATACCGTGTTCTAAAAGCACTCTTAGGGATATCTTCTTTCTTGATTCTCAACTGGTGGTAGCCCGACCTTAAGTCAATCTTTGAGAACACAGATGAGCCTCCAAGGTGATCAAAGAGATCATCTATTCCTGGGAGTGGATACTTATTCTTAATGGTCACTTTGTTCAATTCTCTGTAGTCAATACACAGCCTTAGGCTACCGTCTTTCTTTTTCACAAAGAGTACGGGTGCTCCCAAGGTGAAACACTTGGGTCGGATTAGTCCTTTATCCAGTAGCTCTTGCAATTGGACCTTTAACTCGGCCAACTCCACCGGTGCCATTCTATACGGTGTCTTAGATATGGGTATAGTGCCTGGCACTAAGTCTATGGTGAACTCCACTTCCCGTTACGGGGTAACCCCGGCACCTCTTTGAATATTTCTTCAAATTCTCTCACTATGGGAATACTTTCAACAGGGATTTCTTCCAATTCGGCTAGTTCCACAGCACGTAGGTACCCTTGACATCCCCTTTTAGCATTTTGCACGCTTGTACCGCGGAAACGAGATGAGTCATCCTCTTAAGGCTATTCCCTCTAAACTCCAACCTTTCTCCCTCGGGGGTTAGCATGGATACTCCTATGCTTTGACAACCAATCCATCCCAAGGATAATATCAAAATCTCGTATCTCCAATTCCATCAAATCTGCAGAAATGATCTTGCCATTTATACTTAATGGGCAATCCCTATACATCACATCAGTTTGGGCTACTCGATCCTACTGGGGTTGATATGCGAAGTCTAGCATTCACCATCACAGGTTTACACGGCAACTTTTTAGCAAATCCAGAATTCACAAATGAATGGGTTGCTCCTGAATCAAACAAAACATAGACATATAAGTTGTCGAGGAGTACCGTACCTGCCACTACGTCGCTGGGGTTTTCCATTTCCTCATCGGCGATACCAACGCTGTTAAGGATACCCGCGTCGTTGTTGAGGTCCTCCGTTCCTTCTTCTTCGATCAAGCTGTAGACTCTTCCACCGACTCGGGGTTTCTTCCCTTCTTTCCCGCTCCTGGTGGAAGGTTGGCCTTGTTGTAAGGAGGGTTAAGGTTTATACTTGTTGTCTTTGCCCTTGCTCGATACCCTGATTGGTCCCAGTTCCTTGGGGGCAATGCGATATAAAGTGTCCATATCTTCCGCACCCAAAGCATGGCCCCTTTACTCCTATGCATGCTCCTGAGTGACGGCGACCACAGCTTCTACTGAGCTCAAGATCCTCCTTCTTGAAGGGTTGTCAACCTTGGGAGGGATTACCTCGCTTATTGAATCTTTTGCAGCTTGGCCCAATTGAGAGTCGATATCCCCATATCCCAACCTCCTTTTGATTTGGAGTTGGGCCATTTTTAGCGCTGCACTTTCACTTAACGCCCTTTCGATTTTGAAGGCCCTCTGGTACATCTCCTGGAAGTTTGTGAAGACAAGGCCCACCACTTTATTCTTCAGCTTCGGCCTTAGCCCGTGTTCAAACCTATCCATTCGCATCTCCTCGGTCGCCACTTGGGATGGTGCGAATCGACTCAACTCATTGAACTTGGCAGCGTATTCCACCACACTCATGTTTTCTCCTTGCTCGAGTTGGAGGAACTCCTGCTCCTTACTCCATTTGACAGCTTTTGGGTAGTACTTAGCCTCCGAGTAAGGCCTTAAGTTCTAGCCAGTTTAATGCAAACCCTTCCTCACCAGGCTTAACCGTATGCCACCAGAATCGGGCTTCGCTTTCAAACCGATAGGTGGCCAGTTGCACCTTAAACCGTTCCGGGCACTCCATCACCTCGAATAGACCTTCCATGGTCAGTATCCATTCCTCGTATACCAGCGGGTCTGTTCCTCCGGCAAATTTAGGAGGTCTCAACTTCTGGAACTGGAAAACCATCTCCATTGCTGTGGGCCCCGGAGGTGGAGGGGTGGAGGTGGAACTTGTTCTCTTCGCGGAGGCATCTAGAGTGATAAAAACAAAACGATGCCTCAACTAAGTGCATGATTGCTATAAAAACCTAATAGAGGGATGCCTATCTCAATGCGTGATTGCAAATAACGATCAAAAAATAAGTAAAGCAGCAAACAATACACGTAATCACATATAGCACACATATCCTATGCTTTAAGACATGAAACCTAATCGGAGCTAAATTGGGTGATCCTAATGCTCGATACCATAAAATGTAACACCCTAAAACCCACCCTAGGAGTATTACACCGCCAGAGTTCCTCAAAGGAACTCCCAAGGCTCACTCCGGTGTTGACTTAGCTATCTTAATACAACTTAAGGGTTCGAATTGGAATTCTCCCCAAAGGTTAGAAGTTTCCTAAAAATTTCGGCAGAGTTCCGTTTGAACTATGGTCCAACTCATAGGCTAAAAGCCTTAAAACCTGCATAAAATTCACAATAAAACTCAACGAGCCACACGCCATAGTATATTCACAACCACAAAGCTTACATTGCGAACTAGATTACAACCCAAGTCATGAATTCAACAAAAAACCAGATTTACAACCACTTAAGATCAAAATCGCCAGAGAAAGAAATCTCCGGCTTGTTAGAGCTACTAGTTCGGTCTCCATACATACGTCTAACTTACTATACATTATTGTCTATTTACATAAGTAGCCGAATAGATACAATATGCTAAACATGAACGTATAGACTGGACTGCAACCATAATCGCCACCAAAGACAAGCATCCGGCCATTCGCCTTAGAGGGTACCTGCAACTGGGAGGAGCGGGGCAATTTGTGCGGGTGAGCAATAAACCACGGGCTCACCGGAGTCATTCACCCTTAAAAAAGAAATTCTTTATACATCATACACATAATAATGAAATTGGCGAAAACATAATAACGTATTACAAATCTATATACTTGCAATGAAATCTCTTGCAGCGTAAAGATCAAGACTCTTTAAATCATTTAAAACACGGTTTCACATTCATCACAATTCTCTTTCGGAATTGAATCAACATTCTAGGCCTTCCGAGGATTCGAACTAGCACTTCTTTTCTCATAATTTCTCTTAGTCTCTCTGATTTCTCTTATTTCGTTGGGGCGCGACCCCAAATAAAAGGCTCCCGGGACCTATCTTCTAGGAAGTCTCAGGTCGTGCATCCTGCCACTGCAGGACCCCTGTTAGAAACCTTCCTCGAAGTTTCTAGCTGGGTGTCCCCAGTTCGAACCCTTCGGTATGCTAAACGATCCGTAGCCAGTTGATTCAAAACAATTTGCACGTATTCATTTATCACGTTCACTTCACAACTTTCTCAATCGATTTAGTATCAAGGAAGGCATGACACCACGTGTCACCCTTATAAATTCACTTTCTCAAATCAGATTTGCTTCTTTAGAATAGAATCACATTTGAAAGACATTTCGCAGGAAATCGCATTCAAGGGTCATTTCACGTAAAACACAAAACTTCTTTCGAAACTACTTTTGAGCATCACATAAAGCAAACACATAGCACGAACAGTCACCATTCAATGCAAGCAATAATTCCCAACTCTTTTCCAACTGTGCCTTTCTCAATTCATCGGTTTAATACGATTATTTCCATTTTCTGGGCCACAATAACCACAAGTACATATCACTCAATTCAACATTCTTACTTTTCATTGCCTTTTTGCCTCACTTGCTCATTTTACGCTTCTACCTTATAACTCAACTTCCTCTGCCCGTATTCAGCCACCCGACTCTTGCTCTCACTTTATCGCTTAAGTCCCTTTTGCTGTGCTTAACTTCAAACTTAATTTCATCCCAAGGACTAAGGTACGTTCTAAACTTATTTCAACCTTAGAATTTCCAATCTCTATTTCCTACCTCAATTATGCGCCAATCAAAATGAAGTCGTGTCCCTCCTTTATACTCAAATCATTGGTTCCCAATATGCATCGTTATCTTCCAGCGCAAGAACTTAGAAAGTCTCTATTGTTTAACTGAAACATCGATTCACAATTTACTCCCAATTTACCACTTCTTGTCCGTAAGTGCCATTAGAGATTGTCACCATATTATTTATACCTACGCAGCCTAATATTTTCAGCATCTCATCTCAGCCCTAACTAACTACTAAGCTCCTTCCAGTTTCTGTTCCAAACTCAAATAGTTCCAATCGATTTACTCATAATCTACTTCAGTTCTAACAGTTTCCTAGCTTCGTTCTATCACATAAACATTCAATAATCACAACAAACTCTTTTGGGTTTCGAAATTACTAATAGTTTAGAGTGTAAGGCTACCCGCCTCGATTCAGGGATTGCAGGTCCGAGATTCAGGCTCCCTGGTTCCCTTCCTTCTTTCGTTCCTTTTTCCTGCCGCTAGCCCTGGGTTCCGCCGCCCTTCTCTGCACCTGGCACCGTCGCCGATCGCGGTCCCGAGCTCACCGGCTGCCTCCCTCAGCCTTCGCATTCGCTTCCTCTTTCTTGGCCTCGGTTTTGCCCTCTTTCGCCCCTGGCCGTTTCCTCGCACTCGCCGGCCGCTCCACTGCCGCTCGCCGGTCCCCGGCCTCTCTCCCTCGCCTTCGCTCTCGCTCGCCCTCGCAGTCTCGCTCTAGCTCTCCCGCTCGGCCTCTCCCTCTCCCTCTGGTTCCTGATTCTGCTCGGTCCCCCTCCCCTTCTTTCCTTTTCCTCTCCTCTTTTCTTTCTCTTTTTCGGTGGCTACATCAGGTGCAGCCAGCACCTGCTGCAGAAGCACACTAATCCTCCCACAATTAAACTTCTTTTCTTCCTTTTTTTTTTTTGACCTAAGTTTGCCCGGGATTCTATCTCAAATAGCGACGAACGAGCAATTACTTTTACTAATTAGGCTATATAAACACACAAGCACATATCCAGCACATAAAATAAATTACTTAAAAAATACTAAGCTTAATTTAACTATAAAATTAATCTACTCAAAATTCGGGTCTCACATAATAATAATAATAATAATAATAATAATAATAATAATAATAATAATAATAATAATAATAATCATAATAATAATTCATACGCCTAAAATTTGTAATAATTGTTCAAGTTGGGAATTCCTAAAAACGACATTCTTTTAACTTGGGTTTGGCTATTAGAATATTTGGGCTTGTAGAGAGTAGAAGGCCCAATAACCAAGCAAATAACAATAAAAATAAAATAAAAAAGGGGCTGGATTCAGATTTGAGGAGAGAGAAAATTCATATTCAAAATTTGCCTATTTAAACCCCAAAAATCTCAAAAACCCCCACATTCACCATTTGCTCTTCTTTCCAAAGAAACTCATCTCTCTCACTCAATCCCTTCTATTACCCAGTCAGGCTGACCACCACCACCACCACCAACTCCTCTGTTCGCCGTCACCGAAGCCACCAACCGCCGGCCATTGCAAAGCCAGCCACGGCAGGTTTTTTTTTGCTGCTGCCCTGCTGTTGTGTCTGCTATAGCTGCTGCTGCCTGCTGACTGCCACTAATCGTCGCCGGTCGCCGCCTGCTGCCGCCGCCAGTTGTCGCCGCCAACCACCGTAGCCACAGGAGCTCCGATCAGCCACCCCTTCCACCATAAAAACCCTCATTTTTCTTATGGGTTTTGGGTAAAAACTTCAACCTTCAACTAATCAATTTGTTTAATTTTTAGAAATAATTAGTTACATGTTGCATGCAAGGGATTATTGTGTAAAATCAGATTGCATAGCCAGCATTATGCTTTTGGGGATCGTTGATTGGCAACGTTAACTCGAGTTGCCCAAATCTTGGTATGAGAAGTAATCATCTTGCATGTGCTTTTAATGAGTTTTAGTGAGCTAAAATGATACTTACAATGATGGAAAATTTATAAGATAAACCTTTCATAAATATCTCACAAAGACAAAATATGTAGAGCATAAGAAAGTGGAGTTTGGAAGACTCTGCCACCCACCACGGGTGCCCCCACAGCCTGTGGGGCAGGCTGTGGTGGCCAGCAGCGAGTTAATTGACCCAAAATACCCACCACGGGTGCTCCCACCGGCCGTGGGGTAACCCGTGGTGGCCACCAGAAGTCCCCACTGACCGTGGGAAGGCCCTTGGTGACCTCTAGAGCCAACCATTGACCCCCACTGGCCGTGGTGAGGTCCGTGGTGGCTTCGAAAGCAAAGGAAATTTGGTTTTCGTGACGATTCAAGTTATTAGAAAATTTTGGAGGAAGAGATTAACTAAAATGAGCATGCATGTAAAAAAATTAAAATAAAACTTTAAAAGAATATAATAGTATGTGAGGATTTAAGAAAGAAAATAGACATGCTTGTTAAATTATGAGCATGTGGATTAAATATGTGAATTAAACAGAATAGGTAAGTTGGATGATTTTAAGAATTTAAAGCAAATAAGTAGTTTTGGGAAGATTAAAGAAATTAAGTCATTTTGGAGGTTTAAAGAAAATTAAGTGATTTGGATGATTGAGATAAATTAAAAGGAAATAAGTGATGTTGACAATTTAAGAAAATAAGTGACTTTAATGAGCCAAAAGAAAATAAAGGATTTTAGTGACTTAACGGAAATAAGTGAATAAGTAATTGTGGTAGTAGAAAAGAAGCAATTTGACAATTTAAAGTGTTAAAGAAAATTAGTGAATTTGATGATGTGAAGAAATTAAAGGTAATGGGTTAGCTTAGATGATTTATAAGAATTGGGTTAGTATGCAAGTGAAGAATTAAGCATCGTTGGATGATTAAACAATTAGATGAGCAAGATTCTTAAATTTGAAAAGTGACCGATTAACACGTTAGGTGTTTTATGGAGAATCAATCAAGGGAACTTTATGAGCATATTGCGTGACAAGAGGGGTTGGTATAAGCTACGAGTGTTACTTTAGAACTTCAACATATAAAATTTAACCAACCGCTTTAACAATGTACGAAGTGATTTTGTTTTATTTTAAATTCATCTAGTCATAGGAAGTTACAATAAGGAAATAATATAAGTAATAACAGTAGTAATAATAATAGCACTGATAATAATAAGATAGTAAATTTAGTTACTAAAAGTATTAAATATATTAATGAAACACTTTATTTTGTTAAGGCATCATCGTCGTTCATCCGAGTCAACAATTCCAAAGGGACTAAAGGAAGGATATCACTACGATTTCAAGGTACGTTTATTGCTTGTACCTTACGAAAACCCATATGTTTATACATAACAATATCAAATGGTTTTCTTAATGAAATGAACCATTTCAAATATTATTTATCACCTAATTATGTGGCCTGCCCATATCAATCATACCAGTGTGATCAGACTTGTGATCACACCCATATATATATTTGGCAATTATCAACCAGACTTTGCCGATTGGTCTGGGTATGCACATATTTAGGGAAACCGATGATCGTAAGGATCCACTCAAATAATAAATAAATAATTGTTTTACTATATTCTTCCTGTCTGTTTTATAAATGAATTGAAATGCATGCGCTTAAATCAATATATTTTCACATAAATTATTTACAGTATAGGGATAGACGTGCTGAGCTCCGGCTCATTATTTCGAAATGTTTTTCTCTATTTTGTTTTAGGTAAGGCTAATGTAGAGGAAAACAGACAAGTTCATTTTGGTCATCAAGACTTAGAGGCTCACAGTGATAATCAAGAACGTGATGTGTGGGAGTCGTGTATGCTTTGGTTAATAAGTTACAGTCATGATGGCGCACGATAACTTTTTTCCCGTTATGTTGTTATAAGTTGGGCGTCGTACGTATTATGAACCTCAACCTACTAAGTTATGTTTGTATGTTAATTAGGTAGTTGCCTTGCTCTTGTTAAAGATCAGCGGTAGCACTTCTAATTCTCATTTCCGCTGCGCTAATTACTAGTTAGTCAGTCATTATGACTAAACTGGTGATTAGGGGTTTTGGGGTATTACAGCTGTGATACCAATTGAAGGTTTGCTCTTGGAGAGTCTTAGTCACCCTAGAGGGGGGTGAATAGGGTGATGAGAAAAATTTTAACAAACTTAGAAACTTTTAAGCTTGAAAAGAATGAACAAGATAATTTCAGTCTAGATTGGACTCGGAAAAGTGTATACTCGGAGATACGTGGAAACCCTCCTGGGGTAGAAAACCACGAACAGTGCTAATCTGAGCACCAAGTCAAATCCACTATTTTGAATCCTCAAAATACAACGAACTGACTCAACCAGAATTGCTCCCTTAGACAATTCCTTACAGAGTTTTCCTAGACTCAGAAGTTCCCTTATCTGATCTAGTACTTCCTAACTACGGTAACCTTTACAGCTAGGGAAAACTGAGCTGAGTAACCCATACAACTAAGTCAAGGGACCTTACTCAGAAAGTAAGAAGAGTGTGTAACTGATTACAAGACTTTACAACTCAGAAAAGTATTAAGTACAGACTTGGAGTTGTAAAAAGAAGATTGAATGAGTAATGTACTAAGAAATATAGTTTCAGCAATGTGTTCAGCAATCTTCAAGTCTTGTGAAGTGGCTTCTATTTATAGATGACCAAGCAGAGTGACCGTTGTCTCTTGGTTCTGAACAAAAGTCTTTACTGGCCATTGTAATGGCTTTCTAAATCGCTCAGAAAAGATCCGTTGGGATGTGAACATTGTGCAACGACTCTTGGCCCCTACAGGTGCTCCAGTCAACTGGTGATGTCTGAAAAGTAAGGTGGAAACCACAGTTGAGCTTAGCGTTGAAGTTTTCCAATTTTGGAAACAGACAACCCTAACACGAGTGTCCGAGCCTTATTCGAAGTAGATAAGCCATGTCTGCTAGTGATTGACAACCTAAAGCCGGTAAGTTTTGTAATTTAAAAATGAGATAACCTCGTTTGGATAACCTACAAAAGTAAACCACTTTGGTTCTCAAAGTATAAAATACTTTGGTCCAAGATTAGGCACAGATAATAACTTAATTAAGACAATTAAGTGCATAATTATCTTAGGCCTAGAAGAGTGAAATTTTATGAGTCTAATATTCAATATACTCAAGTTCCATCAGAGTCGGTCCTAAGAAAGATCAAGTTAAAAGAGTGATATACATTAGAGTATAAGGACTTTCCGGACAAATAACTCTCAAAAAAGCAAATTGACTTAGAAAGAGGAATTAACATTGTAATTCACTTTGCGTTGAAATATGCAGTCAGAACTCGGATAAAAAGTGTTAAAGAGATTATTTGAGCATGTGATAGATCTCAGTGCTGTCCGAGTGAGTCGAAACACTAATGCGAAGATATATAATAATGTGTTTTCCGAGTCGATCGAAACAAATGAAAACTTATACAGGAGTTTCTATAACATTCAAAATGACTTGTAACAAAAACTTAGGGAGCATGAGGTTTATACCCGAGTCTTTATGTAGAACTCAGAATGGTTTAGATTTAGAGTCTTCGGTCTTCGGACTACTTCACCAAGTGGGTAGAAGCAGGCTCCTATGCAATCTTAATGTCAAAACACGAGGCTAAGTTCATTGCTCGAAATATCATTTCTCGATATGGGGTACCCCATGAACCGATCAATGACCATGGTGAAGGTTTGCTCTTGGAGAGTCTTAGTCACCCTAGAGGGGGTGTGAATAGGGTGATGAGGAAATTTCAACAAACTTAGAATCTTTTTGCTTGAAAAGGATAAGCAGTTGATTCCGAGTCTAGATTGGACTTAGAAAAGTATGAACTCAGAATTACGTGGAAACCCTCCTGGGCCAGAAAACTACGGCCAGTGCTAATCCAACCACCAAGTCAAATCCACTATTTTGAATCCACAAAATACAGTAGACAAACTTAACCAGAATTGCTCCCTTAGACAATTCCTTACAAGATGTTCCTAAACTCAGAAATTCCGTTATCCGATCTAGTACTTCCTAACTTAGGTAACCTTTACAGCTAGGGACAACTGAGCTGAGTTAACCTTTATAGCTCATTCAAGGGACCTTACTCAGAATGTAAGAAAGAGAATTTGTAACTGATTACAAGACCTTACAACTCGGAAAGATGTTAAGTACATACTTGGAGTTGTAAGTAGAAGATTGAATGAGTATTATACAAAGAGATATAATTTCATCAATGGGTTCAGCAATCTTCAAGTCTTGTGAAGTAGCTTATATTTATAGATGACTAAGCAGATTAGCCGTTGTAACTATCTTCTGAATAGAAGTCCTCTATGACCGTTGTAACGGTTTTTCGAGTCGCTCGAAAAGATCCGTTGAGATGTGAACGTTGTGCAACGGCTCTTGGCTCCTTAGGATGTCCTACTCTATTGGTGGTGTCTGAAAAGTAAGGTGGAAACCACCGTTGAGCTTAGCATTGAAGATTTCTAGTTTTGGAAACAGACAACCCCGACACGATTGTCCGGGCCTTGGTCAAAAGTAGAAAAGCTTTGTCTGTCGACGACTTGACATCTTGAAGCCGATTACTTTTGTAATTCAAAAGTAGGATAAGCTCGTTTAGATAACCTACAAAAGTAAACCAATTTCGGTTCACAAAGTATAAAATACTTTGGTCCAAGATTGGACACAGATAATAATTTAATTAAGATAATTAAGAACATAATTATCCGACTCATAGAGGAATGAAATTTTCTGAGTCTAATATTCATCATACTCAAATTCCATTTAAGTCAGTCTAGAGAAAGATAAAATTAGACAGAGAATATCGGAGAAGGATTACTTGATCTAGACAAATATAGTTCAAACAAAGCATGTTGACTTAGAGAGTTGAATTAACGCTCGTAATTCATTTGAACTTAGAATATGAAGTCGGACCTGAGTTTGAAAGTGTTAGTGAAATTGTTTGAACATGCGATAAGTCTAAGTGTTGTCCGAGTGACTCGGAACCATCGGTGTGAAATGATGAGCAAGAGTATGCTTTCTAAGTCGATCGAAACGAATGAAAACATATGCAATAGTATCTATAAAACTCAGAAAAGTTTCTATACCACATAGAGCAATTTCTAGAGTACTCATAATGACTTGTAATCAAAACTTAGAATAGATGAAGTTTGTATCTGATTCTTTTGTAGTACTTAGAATGATATACATGCAAAGTCCGAGTCTTCACATGGTAGTCACTTCAAGAAGGAATTAGTAGACCTACATGACAAGTACAAGATTAAACACCACTAATCTTCTCCTTATCGCCCTCGGACCAACGGAGCAGCTTGAAGCCGCCAACAAAAATATTCGCCAAATAGTAGAGAAGATGGTTGTCAGCTATAATGATTGGCCTAACAAGTTGCCCTTCGCTGTATGGGGTTGCCGGACCTCTATTAGGTTCTTAACGGGAGCAACACCTTACTCCCTTGTGTAAGGCATAAAAGCAGTCCTTCCAATAGAAATCGCCATTCCTTGTTGCGAATCATTGCAGAAAGTCAGAATGTTGAAGTAGAATGGGCTAAGGCACGCTACGAAGAGTTAGTGTTGCTGGATGAAACATGCCTAACCGCCTTACACAATGTCCGAATATACCAAGCACGTATATCAAGGGTATTTAATAAGAAAGTGAAGCCTTGTAATCTAAAGGTTGGGGATCTGGTCCTTAAGGAGATTAGAGCACCAATTCAGAATCCTCGAGGAAAATTTTGGCCCAACTGGCAAGGCCCATTAGTACTTAGTCAAATACTACCACGAGGAGCGAGTTAAACCGATAGATTTATACGGTGAAGAGATTTTTTAGTACACAAACTTGGATCAACTAAAGAAATACTACGTTTTAGCATGACACTAAACAATCCTTGGAATGGGTTAAGCTTGGCCCAACCAGGCCATGCTGTAGGCGGCGTTAGCCACCTCTTGGACAACATCGAGTTGGCCGAGCCAAGCATTCCCCCATGGCCATATTGTTGTAATTATTTGTTTTTACGGTCCAATTAGACGGTCCGCTTATCTAATTAATTGTTCTTCCATTTTGACGGTCCAATTAGATGGTCCACATGTTTAGTTAATTCTTTAATTATTTTAATTAATTTTACGGACGGTCCAATTAGGCGTCCAAATTTCTTTATTACTCAAGGTGAGCGATAAATATAAATGAAGCATAAAAGTGAGCATAAAACTTACTTTTTACTTTTATTAATGAAAGATAAGCCTACTACTTAGCTAAATACATAGCTAACAAAAGGGAAACAAAACAAGCATATTACTTGATAAATAAATTGTTCTAAATAGGAAAAACTAAAATTCGTTAAATTTTATTTCTTCCTAAATTCTCGCCTAAGATTTTCAGTCCTAGTCGATCTTCACCTTCTTCCCTTTCGGATCGCTAGATTTAGCCGCATCATCCTGGATGCGCTTCTTTAGGTCTCTAATCCCGTGGACCCTCCTCTCTTCATCTTCTATGGCCTCAGCCTCTCTCTTATGGGCTCGTTCATCAATCTAAGGGTTTATTTCGTGAATCGAAGTGGTGCTCGCAATAGGAAAAGCTCATCCGGGATCCTCTTCTCGAGCCCTCGGTGCCTTACGGTGCTTGGAGTCTACCTCGGCTATCCATTCCGGATAATATTCAGAAACTATAGCAATTCGCTCATCTACCAGTTTCAGCAACTTCAATAGGTTCATCCAATTCTCAAGCTATGTCGAAACCCGCCTGGAGCTACCAAAACCTGCGAACAATTCAAAAGTAGCGAGCCGGACATGATCAAAATATGGATTGCCTATTGTCGTCCTATTTGCTGCAATACAAGGTCAGGGAAATAGTACGTACTGGTTTTTAGCCCCAACAAACGTACAAACGGATGCTACTTAGTGTTTGTCCTAAATTGGCACACTTTCCAATACTTAATATACTATTCAATAGTATTATAATTTGTAAGCCAAGCCTCCCACCGAGAAGCGGGATGATCGGTAACCACACTCACTCGCTTTTGCTGATTGCCAGGTACAAGTCTACATCTCGTAGGAGCCTCGAATCAATTGAAAATGCTTCATCAACCACATTTGCATACAACAAATAGAAAAATATAAGAGTCCCTGCACGATCCAATAGGAGCAACCTTATTTATGCCCTTATTCACGAGAAGTAGGATTTAAACCTTATTTATGGCCCAACAAGAGCAAAATGAAAAAAAGAATAAAACATGAAAAACAAAAACCGAGACTTTGGGCGGAACCGGAGGCTTTTTAGCCTTGGGGGCCCCGGACTACTACCCTTTGGCTGGCGCCGCCCACCTAGTCTCGTCACACTATTTTCGGATGTTATTTTCTCGCTTACCTGTAATAAAAGGGGCTGCCAATGAAATCGTCATCTCAATTTTCTTTGACCCGGTCCAGCCCTATGATAGTCTCAAAGCAACGATCAGTGGGGTTAAGGAGCAATGATCCTCTCGATTGCTCTACGAAGCTTAGCAAGTGCAGCATGAGCCATATCTCCGTGGCCTCTTACTAATAAGAAACCACCTATCGGATAGGTGATTATCGCTCGAAGTCCGTAAATGTGGGCAGGCCCCGAGGAATACATAGGACGATAGTGCTTCAGCAGGTTCATTAAGTGCACCTTGTCCCTAATAAGAATCCAACTCAGATTCGTATCGGTTAGCTTCAACATGCGCTTCTAGGTTTCAAGTATATTGGTGGAAGGCTTCGGCATCCCAGTGTTTCGTTCGACGTTGAATGCCTAGAATGACATCAAATTCTTCAGGCAGGGGACACAATTCCTTATCCCCAAACCTAAAAACATGATAATGAGGATCCCGAGAAGGCCACAATGACCCTTAAGAAACTCCAATAGACTTTCACCTACCCTATCAACATCCGTCATTTCTTGCATCTAATGAGACAACTCAGTCATATAATTCATATTCGGAGTGAAAGAGAAAATTAAAGGCACTCGGGTAATTTCTTAGGAACTATTTTTCCGAGGAACTTACAAAAGAAGGTTTAGAAGGTGTAATTTTTTTTTTCGATACGACTTTGTAACTTTCCTTAGAATATTTCACATCATATTAATAAAAGAAAGTATTTTTCGAATTACGTCCTTGCATTCATCTCATGTTGCATAGAGTCAAAATATTACGAAACATTAAACATTAAGCAAAAGTACCTTAAAAGGTGAAGATCAATCTTCATCATTGGAAGCATCATCGAAGAGATAATTACCGAAGTCCTCCAAGATGGATGTGGAAAATCGTCCTTCCCCACCAACCTCGTGAAGGGCCAGCCGCAATGTCCTAAGAAGATTGAGAATCTCCATGAGAAGGCATACCATAGGACATCCGGTGAAAATCAATTGGATTTCCGAGATGATCAAGTGCTTGGAGAGGTAAGATGTCCATACAATATTCGAAAAGGTTAGGCCCAAGCATCGGAAGAATTAGTCCTAGAGGCAGATGTGCTAGGCCCCAATGTCCCAAGAACTACGATGGTGTGCACGCCGTGTAGAGCGCCGGGAAGTACCCGCTCTAGCCGTACCAGCAGGTGGCATTTGGTTACTAGATGGGCGTGTTTGAGCTCCCGAGCCACCTGGGAAGCCTCTTGACGAAGACGATCTCGATCAATGCCTCTATGAGAGGAGGGAGCAATTAGCACATTGGCTAAAAGCTCAGTAAAGTTAGCACTTGCACTAAATAGACTCACCCCGAAATGTTTGGAAGGTTTTTCCAGTGAATAAATCTTGTATACCTTTGACGGCGAACCGGAACCCGATAGACATAGTTCGAGATTGTTCCCCGATCGTACTACAAGATTTATGGTGTTCGCAAGACATTTTTAACATGTAAATAAAAGAAAAGAGTATAAAAGTCTTACCCCTTGCCATTTATTAGGCAAAGGGTGCCCCACACACTCCTCCGGAATTTCCGGAACTCTCAAGTAACGTGGGGATTCCCGTGGCTGGGATACACCAACGTCAAGGCTCGGGATATGGATTTCCTTAGGCATGAGCTACAAAAATGAATTTAATTTCCACACAAGAAATTGAACTACCAAAAAAGGAGAAAAAGATGAAGGCTCACCAATCCGATCATAATCGCCCTAAGTGATAAGCATAGGACGAATGTAGGTTTAAACACTAGGTATAAGTATACTTGGTAGTCGCTTCTTCCGACTCCTATTGATTAAGGGAGTGAAAATAAAACATGGACCGTGGTAGATCATAAGGAACGAACAGAGGCCCTATGTTATAGCAAATTTGAGGCGTGACTCTGTTCGCCAAGATACCAATAAAACCCGAAAGGACATTCAAATAAGATCCTCCTCTCGCTCCATTCCCGTGCAACACCTAAGCTTGGAGGGAGTTGAAGTTGGGCTCATAGATGAAAATTGGCATACACATACAGAACCCATCAGGAGACAAATAAAATGGAAAATATTGGGCAAAAACGCACGACTTTTTGGCCGGCGTTGGCCACCACGGCCGTGCCCACAGGCCCACCACAAGCTGTTGGGATAACAACTGGGCACTAAGGAAGAAAGTTTTCTGGAGGCATTTTGACTCAAATTTAAAGCTTGAAAGTGACATACCGAAGCCACGCAGTTGAGAGCGGACCTCAAGAAACCAAGGTCATGACCATTGGGTCGTTGAAGGTGGATCTTGGCCCATGATACCAAGGCCGGGAATGAAGGGTGATTTCTTGAACCGGGCGAAAAGTGAGGAAAATACTCATGTAGCTTCGGTTACAATTTTGCAAGACAAGTGAGACTTTTATCCACACAAGATAAAGTATTTTGGCAATAAAAGAAGAAATGGAGCATACCTCGATGGTCTTCCACAAGCCACACAAGGGAAGATAATTCGTCAAATCCCTCTCGGCCTTGGTATGCCTTATACCAAAGCGTAAACCCCTTATGAGGCCAGTATAAGCAGGTACACCCCAGCTTAAGATCTCTAACCTTGTCCAAATCCGTTAGGTTAACCAAATAGTGAACATGCACCTTTGTAGCTTGGTCAGAGAAGATCGATGTGCTTAGCAAGAGAGCAAACATGACCCGTATCTATTGTTAAGGGGTATGTTGAGCCCAAAACTCAACATTCTCAAAAGCCTAAAAAGAAGAGTATATTTAAAGAAATTTTCCCGAGGAAACCTACTAGCCACGGACCAAAAAGGTGATGCAAATAGTCACGATTTTTTAAACAAATATTGGTCATAGACTAAAAGCTCCCGAGAAGCCCAAGCCGGAGAGGATAGCAAAGTCGGAAGGAGTAATAGTCACCTCCTTAAAAGGAAGATGAAATGTATTTGTTGTGTTCTAAAAGCGCTCACTAATGGCTCGAATGGGATTACGCTCTTTTTATCACACAAATGACTTAAAGCAACATAAAGGGGACCAAACCCAACACCATTCATGATGTCATCCAAGGGGTAGTTCCTTTCTCTAAATGTCTCCATGAACATCAGGATAGCCCCACTACTTGAAGGGAACCCTTCTACAAGATGAAAATCTAAAAAGATTTTTAGTAGAAGTATTACCCTAAGTGAGCAAAGAAAGAAGCTTAAGCCAACCAGCTTACCGATGGAGAAATGGCAAGTGAAGAAACATAGTTCACGGCTTCCACTAAGAGATTGTTTGAGCTCCATTCATCATGAGGATGCCATTCTCGTTCTAGGAAGTTGTCATGAACTAACTTCTTAGCCCTTGTCCTTCCAATAGGATGTGCACAATGAAATGTCGAATACACTACTCGAAGAGAATGACAAGTTTAGGAAGAACTTCAAAGTTATGAACTTCAAAGTTAGGAAGAATACAATAGAGTGTCAGCCTCGACACGGCTAAAGAGGTGTGGGATACACTTGGTCAACACGTGAATGAACTAGCCAAGTGAAGCGGGCAAAGATAAGTCAATACCTTCACAAGTGTGAGCTGTTCATAATTGTGCTCGAGGAGAACAACGATCGGATGTACATTCGGTTCATTGAGGTTACCAACAATCTCAAATCTCTGGATGGAAAGATCTCTCACGAAGAAATGGTTAGAAAAATCCCGAGAAGTCTACCAAAGAAGAGATGGGGTTCCAAGGTGACAACAATCGAAGAAGCTCGGAATCTCTCTCAATTGAAGCCGGATGAGCTCATTGGGAAGCTACTTACTCACGAGATGCACCTAGAAGAAGAGGATGCCAAGGGCAGCACCAAAAAAACATTGTGATGAAGGCCTCGTAAAGCATACGACAAAGTCCGAGCTCCTCGGATTCAGAAAAGGATCCCATAGCACTCATTGCTCGAGGCTTCAAAAAGCCGATGAAGTACAAAAAGTGGCAAAAGAGGCCAAAGGAGGAGTTCTTCAAGAGAGACAAGAAAGGTAAATACTCATCCCCTTCGAGTCAAATAGTGACAACTAAGATGCTGAGGAAACTAGTCCTCGGGAGGTAATTGAATACTTCCCAAAGTTTTCTAAACTTGATCTTGCTAGATATATCTTTACTTTGGAAGAAAAGTCAAATTCGACTCTTTTGATTTCAAAGAACAACTTAATTCTCTTATTGAGAGTATTGTTTTGAAAAAGGAATTATAAAACTTGAGACAAAATCTGAAAGTACTTGAGACCGAGTGCTCAAGACCAATGCCTTAGAAAAGAGAATGAGCAATTGAAACAAAAGCTCAATGAGTCTTATGAGTTGGTTTTAAAACTCACTCAAGGTCGAAAAACCTTGATCTTTTACTTAGCTCTCAGTGTGTCTCATTTAAAAAAAAAAGGTCTTGGTTACAATGCTAAATAGAAGGATAACTCTTACAACAATCTTTTCAAAACCGATTCCCGAAGCTGTTAAGTTCGGGAAGGCTGAAGATGGTCCCATTCACTCAAATGGAAAAGGGACTAACCACATACCATTTTATAGGAAAAAACCTTCTCAACCTATTTATAAAAAGAAAGGTTTTCAAAGAAAAGAGACACAAGCTCAATTTTCTAAAAGAAAGACTCAGATTATGCCAAACCTAAAATTATTCAAATATGGGTTCCCAAAATTTCTCTTCCTTAGAAAAAGACCACAATAAAGATAGTTACTTGGGTTTGTGAGAGGAAGTGACGAGGGTTGGTTTATTTACGTGTGACTCGAAACGAAAGGGTCACTGGTACTTAGACGGTGGCTGCTCACGCCATATGTGAGGAGATTGAAAACTCTTATATGAGTTAGAAGATATGAAGGAAAAGTCACATTTGGAGACAATAGCGAAGGCAAGATATTTAGGATTAGTAAGATTGGTCAAGGAAATAAGCTGAGTCAGTCCAATCTACCTTGTTAAAGGGCTCAAGTACAATCTCCTAAGCATATCTCACCTATGTGACAAAGTTCAAGAGGTAAGATTCACTCATACCAACTGCTTCACTTCGATGCGAGGCACCAAAGAGACAAAGCTCTCAGTGTCCGAGGTCGGGTACAATTATATTCCTCTCTCGGATTCTAATCGGAATTTATCATGTTTGAAAGCATCCTTGAATGATGAACCATGGACATGGCACCGTAGACTAAGTCATATTAGCATGCATACTATCAAAAAACTTACATCTCATGGTTTGATTACAGGCTTACCGCATTTAAGAAAGATAAAATTTGTTAAGCATGCACATAAGGGAAAGAAGTCGGATCATCTTTTCAAACCACTCAAAACTATGTCTACATCCAAAATACTTGAATTGGTTCATATGGATTTGTGTGGTAAAATTCCTATGAAAAGCTTAGAAGGTAAATCATATGTGCTAATTATTGTTGATGATTATTCACGATTTACCTGGGTGTATTTTCTAAAGAACAAGAATGAAGCATTCAAAGAGTTCACTAAGATCTGCAGGAAAATTCAAATGGAGTCCGAGACTCGGATCAAAAGAATTCGAACCGACCATGGAAGGGAGTTCCTTTACTCAGAATTTACTGAGACTTTTGTGACAAGAATAACATCTCCCATAACTTCGTATACCAAGAACTCCTCAACAAAATGGAGTAGTTGAGAGAAAGAACAAAACTCTTGAAGAAATAAAAAGGACAATGATGATTGAAAATAATCTACCTTATTATTTTTAGGCTGAGACAGTCAACACAGACAAACTATACACTCAACGGATGCCTAACATCTCCTACTTCAAACCATTCGGATCTAAATGCTATGTGCATAACAATAGTTAGGAACATCCGACTAAGTTTAATGCAAGGTCAGATGAAGGTATATTTCTGGGTTACTCATCTCATAGTCAAGCTTATAGAGTTTTTAACAAAAGAACTAACAAAGTGGAAGAAAGCATCCACGTTATCTTTGATGTGATTGACCTTGGCGAGGATAAGTGAATCCTCCTTCTCGGATCTCAAGCTTAACAAAGATGAAGATGATATTGCTAAAGCTGAGCTCGGAATGAGTCAAAACAAAAGATCCGAGGTAACTTAGAATGGGCCAACTCGGAATGAAATGACTCGGTATGAACAAGTTCAAGAGCCAGCTCACAATGCTTGAAGAACAAGCCAATATAGAAGCTCAGCAAGAGCAATCAAATGAAGATTAGTCTATTTAACGAACAAACTTAGTAAACTGGAGGGCAGGTAGAGCTTTTAAATATGCATCTAGTCACCCACTTAAGAACATACTTTCGATACCAACAGTGGGGTAAGAACTCATTCTTTTTGTAAAATTTATGTGCATTTTCAGCATTCATATCAATAACTCGAACCTAAAAATGTACTAGAAGCCTTAACCGAGCTTGAATGGGTAGAGACCATGAAAGAGGAACTGAATCAATTTGAAAGCAACCAAGTCCGGACTCGACCAAATGACCTTCTCACCACCCGAGTTATAGGAACTAAATGGGTTTTCAAGAACAAACTCGATGAGGGAGGGTTGGTGTCGAAATAAGGCCGGATTAGTTGCTTAGGCGTATAACCAAGAAAAGGTAATTAATTGTGGGGAAACCTTTGCACCTATTGCTAGAATTGAGGCAATCAGAATTCTCTTAGCATTTGCATCTAGCATGAACATCAAGCTTTATTAAATGGATGTTAAGTGTGCATTTCTCAATGACTATATTCAAGAAGAAGTTTATGTTGAGCAACCGCTTGGATTTGAAAACTCTCAATTTTTAAATCATGTTTTCGAGTTGCAAAAAGCTTTATATGGTCCGAAACAAGCTCCTAGAGCTTGGTATGAAAGACTAAGCAGTTTCTTAGTCGAAAATGATTTCAAAAGAGGTCAGATTGACAAAACTCTTTTCACAAAAACCAAAGGGAATGATTTTCTTATCATTCGGATCAATGTTGATGATATTATCTTTAAGCTACTAATAAAACTCTATGCCAAGAGTTTTCTAAGTTAATGAGATAAGAGTTCCAAATGAGCATGATGATAGAACTCAATTTCTTCCTTGGACTACAAATAAAGCAAGAAAAGGATGGCATCTATGTCCATCAATCAAAATACACCACGAGTTATTGACGAAGCATAAGCTACAAGATGTGAAGTATGCAGCAACAACTATGAGTAGTAGTTTAAAACTGGACTCAAATTAGAAAGGTAGAGTTGTAGATCAGAAACTCTACGAGAGATATGATTGAATCTCTACTTTATCTCACATTTAGTTGGTCGGATATCATGTTTAGTGTTTGCCTTTGTGTAAGATTTCAAGCTAATCCTAAGGAATCACATCTCACTACAGTGAAGAGAGTTTTTAGATATCTTGTAGGGACTCGGAATCTTAGTCTCTAGTATTCAAAGAACTCAGATTTGACTCTCACTTGGATACTCGGATGCTAACTATGTTGGATATAAGGTTGATAGAAAGATCACATCAAGAGCATGTCAATTTATGGGTCAATCACTCATCTCCTGGCACTCAAAGAAGTATAACTCGGTTGCTTTATCAACTGCTGAGGCTGAGTACATTGTAGCTGGAGCTTGTTGTGCTCGGATTCTCTAAGTCAAGCAGCACTTGAAGGATCTTGGACTATCCTTCACATCTATTCCAATCAAGTGTGACAACCAAAGTGCAATCAGCATCAACAAGAATCTAATTCTGCACTCAAAGGCTGAGTACATTATGAGAAAGATGATATTAAACTTCAGTTTATTCCTATAAAATCTCAAATTAGCTGATATTTTCACTAAGCCTCTACGTGAAGATCGGTTTTGCTTTATTAGGAATAAGCTTGGCATGTCAAATGCATGACTATCTAAGTTATTGCATGAGTTTTTCTACTATGACTGATTGTTATATGTTAGTAGATAAAAAATAGATCACTTGAGACAGAATTAAAATTAAGCTATGAATTATAAATTTTCCGAGTGTGTTCTAAGTCACTTAGACACATTACTGAGTAAAACTCGATTATTAGCAAAATGGACATAAAAAAAATTTGGGATAATCTCCGGATAAATAGAGATCTCATAAATGTTTTCAAAAATCTTCTTTCTTTCTCTGTCACCCGAACAGTCAACAAAACTAGTCTGTTGGAAAAAGCTATTGGAAAACTAGCCGTTATACACTCGAGAGACTCAACGATCCGATAACCATTGCTTGGTAACTAAGTCGAAAGGCGGTTGAAAGCTTTTAGTCTCTATAAATAGCACCGCTTTATTTTCTCTTTTACATTACCTACTTATTGCTTGCTCTCTCACTCCCTTTTCTCTCGAATGCATTCACTCTCGAACTCAAACTCTCTCTGTTTCTCAATCTTCCGTGTTCTCTACTCTCTCTCTCTCTCGTTTCTCTCAAACACTATCTAATCTCTCAAATATGCCTCAAAAAGGTTCAGCCATAGAGGGAGGTTCAGCCACAAAGAAGGTCGAACCAAAACCACTTGGTCTAAGGTTGCATAACGAAAAGGGAAATCCTCTCGCCTCCGAAGACCCAAAGCTCTTTTTGCCCAACACTTCTTCCTAGATGACTATTTCTTCCCAAAAACTTCTTTTTCTTCATTGAAATACATAGTCAAAATTGGTGTGTGCAACTATCTCGTTGTTCAAGTCAAGACTGTTCGAATCAATCTTGTTTTACTTCACAAAATTTTTGATGTGAAGTCTATCTTCCCAACTCCAATCCTATCCCTTTCAATGAAGTTGCAAATGACTTCTTTGATAGGTATGCCAAAGAGCCTCCTCAGTCCAAAAAGAACTTTTCGTGACTTAGATGACCTCGAAGCCATACTTATGTGTTTCATTCTCATGAGGACTTTCTTTTCTTACTATCCGTCAAAAGAGAACACCAATTCTAAAGTTCTCAAATTTCCATATGACATTCTGGAGGGCTACAATGTAGACCTCTTTCCATTCATTTTAGAATAGATTGCTTCTATTCCATCTGACCAGAAGAAGACTTCATATCTCTTCGGAGCCCTTCTTTCTCATTGTTTTTGCTAAGTTTGAGGTCCCTCTCCCTTCGACCCAAACTCTTTCTTAAAGCCTGCCATTTGTTTTGGAAAAGGTGAACTCATAGGTCTTAGATATCAGGAAATCAAACCCGAGTGTCTAGGTTCACTTGTCCGAGTTAGCACCTCCTCCTCTTTCACCTCAAACTCGGACTTAGACTGGTCCTAAGGTCCCCCTTCTCATTGTTGGACCATCCACTTCTCTGCCAGCCCCTTCTATTGAGCTTCTTCGGATGGTGGTCAAAAACTTGCTTCTCTGGTCTGTAGAGTTAAAATCAGCTCTAAGAGCCTTCCGGGCTTTCATCCCCAATTGACTCATATGTAAAGCCAGGCTCAAACTCAGCTTCAATAGAGTCAACCATTGATTTCGAGCTGAAGGAGGTGATTAAGGACCAAAAGGAACAAATTCACCACCTCCAAGAGAGAAGGTCCAAGCCAGCAAAGAACTCGGAGGAGTCCTCCAAGTCCGAATCGGAAGAAGCCGAGGAAGAAGCAGAAGAAGGCTAAGGAGAGGCTGAAAGAGGAGATGAAGAAGGAGAAAAGGAGGATGAAGCAATCCAACCCGAGGACGAGGGCAACAAAAACCTGAGGTGATATCTTCTTATCACACTCGGAGTGCCTCAAAAGAAGCCGGTGAAGTCGGCCGGTCTAAGACCTCTCGCCTCGGAATCTCAACCTCCAGCAGCGTTCACTAAAGAAGAACAAGGAGAGGAAGATCTAACTTTAGTTCATAGAACCAGGATCATTCCACTACCAGATAGACCACTACGGTTCCCACCTCGCCCAGTCACTTCGTTCAAGGATGTAGGCATAGGCACACCACTCGGTCTTCCACTTCCCGCCGACTCCCCTCCTTCCTGATTTCAAAGTTTTTTTGTCCAACATCTTTTCTATTTTGTTTTTCTTTCCCCCCTCTTTCTTTTATGTTTTGTTAAAATGCATAGGGGAGAGAAAGGATAAAAAAATAGATGTTTGGTTTAAGGGAAATTTTTCCCTTAGTTGTTTTCTAAGTTTATTTTTTGAAGCCCTTGTATAAATGATTCTTTAAATGAATGAAACTTATTTATTTCTGAGCATATTTGTTTCTGAGTATATGTTTCATACTTACTCTGATATATTATTCCTTATTCTATAATAAATTTTCTCCGATTATTTGAAGAAACATGTTCGAGTTATATTTAATCCGAGTTGAACTATTATATATCCATCATTATTATTCTTGCTCCGATCAACTCTCAATGAAAACTTAACTCTTTAAACCGATTAGTTTCTATCTTAAGTATGGAATGCCATTCATCAAAAAGGAAGAGATTGAAGACTCAGATATAACTCTTTATCTCTCTATGGTTTGGATTCTAAGTCATTCTAAGCTTTTACGAAACTCATATCTAAGTTTTCACTATGTTCGACTCACTCAAAAACCATTCATCAAGCATAACATTCTTAATTTTGTTTCGACTCACTCAAACACAACTCAGAACAATGGCAAGAGTAAATAACTTCTCAAACACTTTTATTCTAAGCACTGACTTCTTGTTTCAAGTGAAAATGAATTACGACATTAGTTCCACTTTATAAGTCGAGTTTATTTATTGAAATTATTTACTTGATCAAGTTTATGTAGTATGATGTTTTATTCTTTTTAACTTGATTATTTTAAGGATTGACTTAAGATGGAATTTTAACCTATTGAATATTAGAAATAGAAAATTCCATTCTTTTAGACTAAATAAAATTAAGTGCTTAATTACTTTGAATTAATTATTATCTTTACCTAATCTTGGACCAAAGTATTTTTATACTTTGAGTATCACTTTCATTTGGTTTTGTAGGTTGATTAAACAAGTCTAATCTACTTTTTGAAATACAAAGCAGCCGGTTTCTAGCTGTCAAATACCAGTAGACACAAATCAACCATTTCTAGACATTGCTCGATACACCGTGTCATGGTTGTTTGTTTCCAAATCCGGCAACCTTCAAATTTGTGTCCAACGGTTGTTTCCACCCTATATTTCAATCACAACCCCAAGGATGGACCACATTTTAAGCTAAGGACCACCACACAACGTTCACATCTCAACGGATCCTTTTCGAGTTACTCGGACTAGCCGTTACAATGGTTGTTGAAGTTCACCGATCGAGAACAAGTCTCAACAATTATTCTGCCCTACTGTATATAAATAGAAGCCAATTCACAAGACTTGACAATTGTTGAACACATTTCTTAACACTTACTTAGTGCTTAGTTACTCAATCTTCAGCTTACAACTCCTAATTTGTAATTCTTACTTTCGAGTTGTATAGAAAGTCGTGTAATCACTTCTACTCTTCTTATTTTCCCTAAGGCCCTTAACTGAGCTGTAAGGGTTAACTCAGCTTAGGAAGCACTAGATTAGATAAGGGAACTTCTAAGTCTAGGAAAACTTGTAAGGGAATTGTCTAAGGGAGCAATTTTGTAAAGAGTCGGTTCTTGTAATTGTGGATTCAATTAGTGGATTTGAATTTGTGCTTGCATTAGCACTCTCTATGGTTTTCTGCCTAGAAGGGTTTCCACCTACTTCGTGTGTATTTCACTTTCTGAGTCCAATCTAGACTCGGAATCTCTCTCTAAGTTTGTTCTATGTAAACTAGTTTCTATTTTTCAGTAAAATCTTCCATCACCCTATTCACCCCTAGGGTGACTTAGCCTATCCAAGAGCAAACCTTCAAAATTGATCGGCAACTCCTTTTTCGCTTTATTTCTCTTAATCTACTTCTCGATTTTTCCAACTGAAAATAAAGAAAGGGATTTTTTTGGATCTGCTACCCGGGCGGAGGCCGAGACCGATCACCTCAATCATAACCCCTAGTCGGCGCAACCTACCGCATCTGTGCTGACTTTCACCGAATCGGACGGTCGGTGGGTAAGGCTTTGGTCCAAGCCGGTGTTTTCATATTGTTTTGGCCCTAAAGCCTTATGGCATAACCTAATTAACCTAATTATTCCTAAAATAAATTGATTAATAAAATCGCCATTCAACTTTACTTAGTTTATTCTAAATCAAATTATAAAACTCGGAAATTTTAATAAGAGATTCATCCCTACATTCAAAAATCAAATCATATCCATATTTAAAAAGAAAATCCCGACAATTCGTGGGAAGCTCGGGGTCCCCGGTGGGCGGTTCCCGTGGTTCCTACATCAGGTATTAGAGCATTTCGCTTAGCACCAATTTCAAAAAGTTCTAGCATCCCATCGATTAATGAGATTATAGTGAAACTATCAATATCTTCGAGACAACTTTCTTTTTTTTTTTTTCTTTGAAAAGGATTATCTACGATTGTATTTCGGTGGTAAATATACACATAATTCTTTTCCATTAGAAATTAGCAATTTAAGATTAAATAACATCACCTACACACAGCCCCATTACATAGATTGGTTAACATTAGATTATAGAATCCAATACACTATAGACTAGACCCAACCTTTTGTCAAAGATGATGAGGAAGGGAAGATAAATATTTATTTCATAGCTGGCGGGAGACATTAAGTTTGTCTCGATCCGAGAGCCTATGAGGCTAAGTATTTTTCACATCGGCAAGGAAAGTTATGTTGGACTACGTTTTACCTTAAAAAACATAAAATACCTAAATTACATACTTGTAAACCTCAATTCGAAAGAAACATGAAAAAGTTTCAGCAATGTACTTGAATCATATCTTTGACCTCTAATCCAAAATAAGATAGGACATAGCCGAAGGGATTATCAAGCTAGGTTGTCTCCTCCAAACTTGGTTCGAAAACTGCACACTCCCGCAATGACATAAACTAGACAAAAAAGAAAACAAATTCCCAGTCCATTAAGACTATGATATTCTGACGATCGATTTTTGATGTTCCTACCCCAATCCTTTCAGTATTGGCATACTTCAAAGTAATTAAATCTAGCTACATATTCGGTTATTCATGCAAACTTTTATGTCACAAGTTCACTTTTTCAGCTTTGGACACCCCAGGGTCCTTCTCCACTTTTCTTTTGTTGGGGTAGGGGTGATTGTAAAACAGAAGAATAGAACCAAAAAAGAAAACACTGCAAACTTTAACAACTCTACATACTTAATTTCAGCACCAAAAACTTGGAACACATAGTTGATACAACGAAAGCATAGTTAGGTACAATGTTAATGACCCAACATTCAAACAAACATCCAATTTGTCACAATCATGAAGTTACAAGGGTTACACATTATTAACCGGACCAAGAACACCAATGTAACCTAAATCACCTCATACGGAATTGTCACAAGAGTAGGAGGTGATTTTAATAACATAACAGAGCTACTTAGTTTCGTACCATTCTGTTTCGGGTTCCAGTTCTTCTTAAATAAAGCTTAGGTTAGGTTCGTAATAGAGAAACAAACATGAGACTAAAATAGAACCAACCAACATATACGAGTCCTGCCTTGCCCTAAACTGCAACACAACGAGTACTTTCTTATCCATATTTGACCATCCCTAATCTAATTTAACTGAAAGCACAACAACAAGCATGAACACTCCTATACACTCACAAGCACAATGAGATCGGACCCCCAACATGCAATTTCACACAAACAAATGGTCCGACTCTTGCTAACTATTATAAGCTTCTATTGATAATGAACCCGTTTAGATTCTAATCTTTACTTTCCTAATTAAGTTTAGGAAATTTAGAGTGAGTGAAATAAGAGATTACTGACCTCAATTTTAGGATTTGCACAATTGATTTGGGATTGTCGCTTTCCTTTTCTTCCTCGGAGCTCCTTCCTCCTCTCGCTCTATCTCTGTCGCTCTCTCGCTCTCCTTGCTTCTACTTCCAATACTTGCTCCCTCTTGCTTTGATCCCTTTGCTCAGTCTCTCCTTCCTCCTCTTTGTTGCTTCTTTGGCTCGTTTCCTCTTTCATTTATTCCCTTTTTCACTACTCGTGTTCTCTCCTCATCTTCTTCGTTGTTTTCGGTCTCTACTGTCGCCTTCTATCTCGTCTGCTGGTTCTCGGCTCCAATCTCTTGGCCTCTCTTTTTCTGCTTGCTCTCGCTATTACTTTCCTCTTCTCCCTATTTGATTTGCTTATTGCATCCCTCTCGCTCCATCGGTTTCTGTCTCGCTTTCTCTGCGCTCTTTCTAGTCTATGGCCTCGCTCTTGTTGTTCGTCTTCCCAGTTCTTCTCCTCCCTCTTTGCTCAACCGTCGTCCCCTCTCCTAGTCTCTTCTCTCTCTCTCTCTCTCTCTCTCTCTCTCTCTCTCTCTCTCTCTCTCTCTCTCTCTCTCTATGTGGATTCCCTTTTCTCTCTCTCATGACATAACCTAATTTTCATCTCTTTTCCTTTTCATCTCTTTTCCTCCTCCCTTTTTAGTCTAATTGCCGCTTTTCCTTTTCATCTCTTTTCCTCCTCCCTTTTTAATTTTCATTTTATGTTATGGATTAGTTAGTAATTAGGCTCAAAATAATTTTACGAGACCCATTCTAATTAATTCATGCTCGGGTTTTCAATTTTAGGATTTTCAATTTCGACTACGAAAAATCGTTATTCAAATTATTCAAACATATTTAAATATAATCACATATATTATAATTTAATTGACCTAATTTATTTAATTAAATTAATTAATTAATTTAACTCATGTGTTACATTACAAAAGAAGTAAAGGATACAAGCAACACAATGTATGTAAAACACCATACAGTTCATTTGTGAAAAGGGAAAAAGAAAAGTAAATAGAATTTAAACATGTTAAGCAATAGCGAGGTCATTTGACTTGATTATAACCAGTTTACACCATAGACAATCAAATATATAGCCATGAAAGCGAAGCATAGGGCATAGTCTAAGGGATTGACAAGTTAGCTTGTCTCCTTCACATCCATATGAGCAACACCCGCACTTAGTTTAATGAGCTTTTGAGCACTTCAAAAGCTGGACTAAATCATTACTGCCTTGATCGGCAAAGATCACCAATGACTGCTTTGCCTTCTAACAACTCTACTTTGAACAGAAGGTCTTGGCTATCATGCTTGAACAGGACAACTCTTACAAAAATCTGTCCAAAACTAATTCCAAAACAAACAAGTTTAGAAAGGCTAAGTATGGTCCTATTCAGTCAAAGAAGAAAGGGATTGAGCCTAGACCAGACATTTAAGAAAAAGTCTTCACAGCTTGTTTACAAAAAGAAAGAATTTCAAAAGAAGGAGACCCGGACTCGGTTTCCTAAGAAGAAGACTCAGAATCGGACTAATCCCAAAATTGTCTAAATATGGGTTCCCAAAAGTGTTCTTCCTCAAAGAATGACCACAGTAAGAACGAGTTACTAGGTTTATAAGAGAAAGTGATAAGGGTTAGTTTGTTTCTATTTTGCAAGCAACTCGGAACGGGAGAGATCACTGGTAGTTACAAAGTGGTTGCTTTCGTCACATAACTAGAGACTCAAGACTCCTCTCGGAACAAGAACAGATAAAAAGGAGGAAAGGTCACATTTGGAGATAACAGCAAGGGTAAGATTATAGGTATTGGTAGAGTTGGTTATGCTTGACGACTCAATCGAGTCCAATCTATCTTGTCAAAGGACTCAAATATAATTTACTGAGTATCTTTCAAATGTGTGACAAAGGTCAGGAGGTAAGATTCACTTGGACAAATTGTTTCATTTCTGATGCTACCACAAATGAGACAAAGGTCTCTGGTATAAGATGAGGTAACACCTATACCATTCCTCTTTCTAGGTCTACTAAAAACTTTCATGTTTTAAAGCTTTAGTTAATGATGATTCGTGGGCATCGCATCATAGATTAGGTTATATTAGCATGCATACTATTAAGAAACTTACATCTCAAGGATTAATCATAGGGCTACGTAAGTGCAACTTTAAGAAAGATAAAATATGTGATGCTTGCACAAAAGGAAAATAAGTCGGATCATCATTTAAGCCACTCAAAATTGTTCCTGCATCAAAAGTGCTTGAATTAATTCATATGAATTTGTGGGATAAAATCCATGTTAAAAGCATAGGAGGTAAATCATATGTACCAGCCATTGTTGATGATTTTTCACTATTTACCTAGGTTTGTTTTCTAAAGAACAAGAATAAAGCCTTTGAACAATTCACTAATATCTGCGAGGAAAATTCAAGTGGAATATCATACTCGGATTGGAACAGATCTGAGCCGATCATGGAAGAGAGTTTGATTACTCATAATTTGCGAGACATCTTCGACAAGAATAACGTCGCCCACAATTTCTTAGCACCAAGCACTCCTCAACAAAATAGAGTAGTGGAGAGAAAGAATACAACCTTGAAGAAATAGGAAAGACATGATGATCGAAAACAATCTTCCCTACTATTTCTAGGCTGAGGTAGTGAACACAACAAATTACACATTCAATAGATGCCTCATTCGACTCATCTTGAAGAAAACACCCTAGGAGGTCTACAAGGGAAAGAAGCCTAACATTTCTTACTTCAAACCATTCGGGTCTAAATGCTTTGTGCATAACAACGGTAAGGATCATTTGACCAAGTTCGAAGCAAGGCCAAATGAAGGTATATTTATTGTTTACTCTTCAAGTAGCAAAGCTTATCGCATTTTCAACAAAAGAACTAACAAAGTGGAAAAGAGCATCCACGTTATCTTTGATGAAGTTGACAATGGCAGGATAAGTGAGTCTACTTTCTCATATCTTAAGCTCAACCGAAATGATGATGACTTAATGGAAGCTGAGCTCAAAATGATTAATTACATGCGAGCCGAGCCAACTTAGAATGAGTCGGCTCAAGAACTAGCTCTAGCCACAAAAGCACAAGAAGAGGAAGAGATACAATCAGATGAACCAGCTAAAGAACCTACCACTCAACATCAAATCCGGTAAACCGAGAGAACATGTAAAGCTTTCAAATATGCATCAAGTCACCCACCTGATGACATCATCTCAAACACTAACTCGGGGTAAGAACTCGTTCTTCTTTGCATAACTTGTGTGCATTCTCTGCATTTAACTCATTGATTCAACCTAAAAATGTGTTAGAATCCCTACTTAAACCTAAATGGGTAGAGGCCATGCAAGAAATACTCTCACAATTTGAAAGAAACCAAGTTTTAACCTTCACTAAACAACCTTCTAACTACCCAGTTATAGGAACCGAGTGGGTATTTAAGACCAGACTTGGATGAGGGACGTTTGATAGTTAGAAATAAGGCCAGATTTGTTACTGAGGGATATAATTAGGAAGAAGGAATTAATTGTGGGGAAACATTTGAACCAGGTGTTAGGATTGAGGAAATTAGAATTCTCTTAGCATTTGCATCCAACATGAACATTAAATTATATTAAATGGATGTCAAGTGTGCATTCCTTAATGGTTTTATTAAAGAGGAAGTCTATGTTAAGCAATCCCCTACATTTGAAAACTCCCAATTTCCCAATAATGTTTTCAAGTTGCAAAAAGCTTTCTGTGGATTGAAACAAGCTCCAAGAGCTTAATATGAAAGATTAAGTAGCTTTTTGGTTGCAAATAGTTTCAAAAGAGGTCCGGTTGACAAAACTATCTTTACAAAACCAAGGGGAATGACTTTCTTATAATTTAGATTTATGTTAATGACATAATTTTTGCTACTACTAATGAAATTCTATGTCGAAAGCTTTCGAGCTTATGAGACAGGAATTTCAAATAAGTATGATGGGTGAACACTCGGGTATAACTCTCTATCTCTCTATTGTTTTAAATTCAAGTCATTCTCAATCATTAAGGAGCTATTAATGAAGTTTTCAATACTATCTGACCTACTTAGACAACTAGATGCAACTCGAGACAGTTATCATGAGTAAATAATTTGACATGCATATATTATTATGAGCACTGACTTTATGAGTTAACTGAAAATGAATTACTATGTTAATTATTATTTCTAAGTCGATTTATTAAAAGAAATTATTTAGCTTATCAATTTGATGCATGGTGTCTATATAATCTCAATCTTTTGATGATTTAAAGATAGACACAAGATGGAATTAGAACATATTGAATATTAAACTCAGAAAATTTCATTCTCTCGGGTTAAGGATAATTAAGTGCTTAATTATTATGAATTAATTAATATCATTGCCTAATCTTGGACCTAAGTATTTTTATACTTTGAGCACCACTTTAATTTGCTTTTGCAGGTTTGAAGACTCATGTATAATACTCTATCTCTCTTGGTTTTGATTCTAAGTCATTATGAGCTTTATAGAAGCCATTACCCAAGTTTTCGTCTCGTTCCGACCCGCTCATAATCCAGTCTTTTAGCATAACATTCTTAACTATGTTTCTAACCAAGTCGAGAACTATCGCGTGAGTAAATAATCTCTCCAACACTTTTATTTTGAGCATTGACTTCATGTTTTATGTGAAAATGAATTACAATGTCAATTTTAATTTCTAAGTCAATTCATCCATAGAGAATTATTTTCTTGATCAAGTTTATGCATCCCGATATCTTATTCTTTCTAACTTGATCATTTTATGGATTGACTCAAGATGGAATCTAAACCTAATGAATTTTAGACTCGAAAAATTCCACTCTTTTAGGTTGAAGATACTTAAATGCTTAATTACTTGTGATGTAATTATTATTTGTGCCTAATTTTAGACCAAAGTATTTTTATACTTTAACTACCACTTTGATTTTCTTTTGTAGATTGCTCAAACAAGCCTAATTTAATTTTGAATAACAAAAGCAATCGATTTCTAGTCGTTAAACACCAGCGAGACAAAGATTAACCATATTTTCGACATGGCTCGGACAACTGCGTCGGGGTTGTTTGTTTCCAAAGCTGGAAAACTGCAGCTTTGAGTCTAATGGTTGTTTCCACCCCAAATTTCAATCACCACCAGATGATTGGACAATCTTTTCAGCCAAGGATCACTACACAACATTCACATCTTAACGGATCTTTTTCGAGTAACTCGGACTAGCCGTTACAATGGCTAATGAAGCTCACCAGTCTAGAACGAGTCTCAATGGTCATTCTCGCCTTGGTGCTTATAAATAGATGCCACTTCACAAGACTTCAAAATTGCAGAACACATTGCTTAACACTTACTTAGTGCATTCTTACTCAATCTTCGACTTGCAACTCGAATCTGTATTTTCTTACTTTTTGAGTTGTAAAGAAAGTCTTCTAATCACTTCTACTCTTCACTTTCTTTCTAAGTCCCTTGACTGAGCTGTAAGGGCTAACTCAGCTGTGTTGCCCCTTGCTGTAAGGGTTATCTTAGTTAGGAAGTACTAGATCGAGATAAGGGAGCAATTCTAGTTAGAGTTAGTCCTCTGTAATTGAGGATTCAATTAGTGGATTTGACTTAGTGGTTGGATTAGCACTGTCCGTGTTTTTCTACCCAAGGAGGGTTTTTATGTATTTTTGAGTGTTTTAACTTTCCGAGACTAATATAGACTCAAAATCTATTTCTTATTCTATTATGTGCAAAAGAGTTTGATTTTTCTCAAAAATCTTTCATCACCATATTCACCCCCTCTAGGATGACTTAACCTCTCCAAAAGCAAACCTTCAATTGGTATAAGAGCCTAGCCTTTCAAGAGGATCTCACAATCCAAAGTTGTAAAGATCAAATAGCTAAGAACAATGGAGAGTTCGATGAAGGAAAATCATCCACTAGACCACCCAAGTTCAAGGGGTCAAACTTTGCACACTCGGAAGAAGATGATGGAATGCTTTGTACTTGGATAATGACAAAGAGGTATGGAACATCATCCAAAATGGAAACTTCATTCCAATGAAGATGGAAGGTGTCAGATCTATGCCTAAAGAAAAGGCAGAGTACACTTCGAAGTGAACGAGAAGTTTAGAAAGAACTTCAAAGCCATGAACACACCGATGTGTGCCATCAACTCGGAAGAGTACAACAGAGTGTCAGCTCGTGACACGGCTAAAGAGGTGTGGGATACACTTGTAAACACCTATGAAAGAACCAGTCAAGTGAAGCAGGTGAAGATAAGTCAATATCTTCACAAGTACGAGCTGTTTAGAATGGAGCTAGAAGAGAACATCTCTCGGATGTATGCTCGATTCACCGAGATCACCAACAATCTCAAATCTCCGGGTAGAAAGATCTCTCATGAGGAAATGGTCAGAAAAATTATGAGAAGTCTACCAAAGAGAAGATAGGGTCCCAAGGTGATAGCCATTGAAGAGGCTTCGAATCTCTCTCAACTAAAGCTTGACAAGCTTATTAGCAAGCTACTTACTCATGACCTGCACCTAGAAGAAAAGGATGCCGAGCTCAGCACCAAAAAGAACATTGCACTTAAGGCCTAAGAAAGTAGACAACAAAGTCTTAGCTCCTCGGACTCGGAAGAGGATCCCATGGCACTCATTGCCCGAGGCGTCAAAACGATGATGAAGCACAAAAGTGGCAAAAGAGGCCAAAGGAAGAGTTCTACAAGAAAGGCAAATACTCATCTCGCTTCTAATTGTCTTTAACTAAGAACTTTGGTTGCTTTAAATGTGACAACAAAGACAACATAGTCAAGGACTATTTAAAGAGAAAGATGGACAGAAAGAAGAAAAAGGATTTGATGGCAAGCTGGAGCAATGATGACTCATCCGAAGAAGAACACTCTTATTACTCGAAGTGTCTTATGGCACTCGCCGGACTCGAAGTTGGATCCGAGTCGAGACAGTGACAACTCGGATATTAAGGAAACAAGTCCTCGGTTCGTAATTGAATACTTCCTTAAGTTTTCCAAAGTTGATCTTGCTAGATATATTTTTACTTTGGAAGAAAAGTCTAATTCTAACTCTTCTGATTTTAAAGAACAATTTGAGTCTCTTACTCGCTGAGAGTAACTTTTTCAAAAATGAGTTAGGAAACTTAAAACAAAATCTGAAAGTACTTAAGACCAGCGCTCAAGACAATGACACTGAGTCCGAGTGACTCATAATAGAGAATGAGCAACCAAAAAGGAAGCCCAATAAGTCTCAAGAGTTAGTTTTAAAGCTCACTCAATGTTAGAAAAATCTTGATCTTTTACTAGGCTTTCGGTGTGTCTCATTCGAAAAAGAAGGTCTTAGTTACAATGTCTGGAGAGGAATCTAATTCCTACTCGGATCTTTTCAAAGCTGATTCTAGAACTGTAAAGTTTTGGAAGGCTGAGCATGGTCTCATTCAATGGAATGAAAAGAGGACTCGAGCACAGCCAAGTTTACAGGAAAAGACTTTTTCACCTATTTACAAAAGAAAAGAGACACGGACTAAGTTTTCTAGAAAGAATACTCGGAATCACACCAAACCCAAAAATTATTCAAATCTAGGTTCCCAAAAGTGCTCTTCCTTAGAGAGAGACCACAATAAAGACAGTTACTTGGTTTGTAAGAGGAATTAAGAAGGGTTAGTTTGTTTCTGTTTTGCAGGTGATGAAGACTCAAACGCCGCCCAACACATTTTTGAGTTGTATCGAAGGAATCGAGTCTAAGAACTTCTTCGAGTATAGAGTTTTGATTCTAAGGCATTCTTTGATCCTTAGAAACTTTTATGAAGTAATAAAGCATATTTTCTAAGTGATATAGCATTTACTTCTTGTATTCTTGCTTGTCTCTGTGTGACTCGGAAAACATATATGCATGTCTCACTCGGTTCGAGTCCCTCATCACTTAAATATATCGCATTTTGAATTGATTAGTATTTCGTTTAATCGCGCTCGGATCTGACTTCATGTTTTAAGTTCTACTTTGTTGGAGTCGGTAATTCTAGTCCGATTCGTGCTTAGTCTATATCAAGTTATTTCACTCGATATTCGTTATGCAACTTGATTCTTCGCTTAGACTAACTCGATGGAATTTTGAGTTTCATGGATATTAGACTCGGAAAATTCCACTCACTTTCCGACTCGGATAATTAGTTACTTAATTATCTTAATTATTTTATTATCTCGTGTCTAATCGTGGACCAAAGTATTTTATACTTTGAGAACCAAAATTTGATTTACTTTTGTAGGTTATTCAAACGAGGATACACTTTTTGAATTACAAAAGTAACCGGCTTCAAAACGTCAAATCACCAGCAGACATGGCTTTTCCTCTTCTCTGTTCCAGTCCCAGAAGATTGTGTTAGGGCTGTCTGTTTCCAAATCTGGAAAACTGAAACGCCAAGCTTAACGGTGGTTTCCACCTTATCCTTCAAGACACCGCCGAGTGGTTTTCGGACTTCCAAGAGAGTTAAACCGTTACCCAACGTTCATATCACAACGGATACATTCCGAGTGACTCGAAACTCCTTATCAACGGTCACAAAGGACTCTCGGTCGGCAGAAGGAGATAACGGCTACTCGCCTGGTTATCTATAAATAGAAGCCGACTTTCAAGACTTGAAGATTGCCGAACCTATTGTTAATACACCTACTTGAGCAAAGTCATTGTATTTACTCTCAATCCTCTACTTACAACTCCCGCTCTGTAATTCATTACTTTACGAGTTTTAAGGTCTTGTACTTAGTTACAAACACTTTCTTACTTTCTAAGTAAGGTCCCTTGACTAAGTCTGTAAAGGTTAACTCAGCTTAGTTGTCCCTAGCTATAAGGGTTATCTTAGCTAGGAAGTACTAGATCGAGATAAGGAAATTTACGTGTCTAAGAAAACTTGTAAAGAGTTGTCTAAGGGAGCAACTCAGGTGAAGTCGATCTACTGTATTTTATGGACTTGAAATAGTGGATTTGACTTCGTGCTTGGACTAGCACGGTCCGTGGTTTTCTGCCCCATGAGGGTTTCCACATAATCTCTCGAGTGTTCACTTTCCGAGTTCATTATAGACTCGAGACGGCCTCAAAGCTTTAGCTTAATTTGGTTCTATACTCTTTACAACATTTACGAGTCCATACCTTTCGACTAAACTTTTGACTCGGAATCTGTTTTTGTCTTTACTTTTGTAAAAGAGTTTGGATTTCTACGAAAATTCTCCATCACCCTATTCACCCCCACTCTAGGGTGACTCGGACTCTCCCGAGCAAACCTTCAATTGGTATCGAGCCTAGCCTTTCAGAAAGGATCTAACCATCCAAAGGTCTAAAGATCAAATGGCTCGGAACAATGGAGAGTTCGACGAAGGAAGATCTTCCAGCAGACCACCAAAATTCAAGGGATCAAACCTCGGGCACTCGAAGAAACTTATGGAATGTTTCCTTATGGATCATGATGAAGATGTATGGGAAATCATACAACAAGGTAACTACATTCCAATGAAGACAGAAGAATTCAGAATCATTCCCAAGACAAAGGCGAGTTTACTCCAGGAGAAGCGAGAGAAGTTCGGGAAGAACTTCAAGGTAATGAACATTCTGATAGTGCGCCATTAGCTCGGAAGAATACAATCGGGTGTCCGCTCGTGACTCAGCAAAAGAAGTGTGGGACACACTTGTCAACACTTACGAAGGCACTAGCCAGGTTAGACAAGCATAGATCAACCAGTATCTTCATAAATACGAGCTATTCAAGATGGAGCCGGAAGAAAATATCACTCGAGATGTTCATTCGATTTACTAAGATTACCAACAATCTCAAATCATCTGGGTAAGAAGATTTCCCACGAGGAAATGTGCAGAAAGATACTCGAAGTCTACCCAAGAGAAGATGGGGTCCCAAGGTGACTGCCATAGAGGAAGCTCGGAACCTGTCACTTTGAAAGCCGGACGAGCTCATCGGAAAGCTTCTTACTCACGAAATCCACTTAGAAGAGAAGGATGCCGAGGGCGTACCAAAATGAACATAGCACTGAAAGCCTCGGAATCCGAGAGAAGCAAATCTGAGTTCCTCTGACTCGAAGAGGATCCCATGGCACTCATTGCAAGAGGCTTCAAGAGAATAATGAAGCACAAAAGATGGGACAAAAGACCAAAAGAAGAATTCTACAAGAAAGATAGGAGGGACAGAAAAGGTAAGTATTCTTCTCCCTCAAAGTTATCTTTATCTAAGAATTCCGGATGTTTTGAGTGTGGCAGCAAAGACCACATCGTCAAAGACTGTCCAAAGAGAAAAAGGGATAGAAAGAAGAAAAATGCTATGATGGCAACATGGAGCGATGAGGACTCATCGGAAGATGACGAGGACTCGGACGACTCGAAATGTCCGATGGCAATCTCGACTCGAAGCTAAAAGAGAGTCGGACTCGAGACTCGAACAATGAGGAAACTAATCCTCAAAAGGTAATTGAATACTTTCTCAAATTCTCCAAAGTTGATCTAGCTGAATACATTTTTACTTTGGAAGAAAAGTCCAATTCCAAAGTCCAATTCGACTCCTCTCAATTCAAAGAACAACTTGAGTCAATTTCTTCCGAGAGCATATCTTTTGAAAACGAATTGGAAAAGCTGAGACTTACACTCGAGAGAACTCAAGGCTAGTACTCAATCCAATGAGACCGAGTCCGAGTTACTCGAAAAAGAAAATGAGCAACTAAAGCGTAAGCTCATTGAGTCTCAAGATCTAGTCTTAAAATTTACTCAAGGTTAGAAAAACCTTGACATGCTCTTAGGATCACAATGTGTCTCCTTCAGGAAAGAAGGTCTTGGTTTTAACAAAGAGGAGGAATCCAATTCCTACTCGGAACTATTCAAAAAGGATTCCGGAATTGTGAAGTTCGGGAAAGTTGAGCATGGTCCCATTCACATAAATGTAGGAAGGACTAAGCCCAGAAGCATGTTTACAAAAAGAAACCATTTTCTCCAGTTTCAAAAGGAAAGGTTTTCAAAAAAAGAGACACGGACTCGGTTCTCTGCAAGAAAGACTCGAGAATCGGACTAAACCCAAAGTCATTCAAATCTGGGTTATGAAAAACCTTCTTCCTCAAAAAAGGACCACAGTAAAGAATGTTACTGGGTTCGTTAGAGGGAGTGAGAAGGGTTAGACTGTTTATGTCTTGCGGGTCACTCGGAAGAGATTAAAAGGTCACTGGTACCTTGACGGTGGGTGCTCACGCCACATGTCCGGAGACGCAAGACTCTTTTCCGAGTTGGAAAAACATAAAGGAGGAAAGGTCATGTTTGGAGATGATAGCAAAGGAAAGATAGTTGGGATAGGCAAGATTGGAAAAGGATGCAATCCGGTCGATCCAGTTTATCTGTTCAAAGGATTAAAGTACAATCCGCTCAACATCGCTCAACTGTGCGATAAAGGTCAAGAGGTAAGATTCACTCGGACCAACTACTACATTTCGGATGTTACAACCAAAGAGATCAAGCTTTCGGGTAAAAGATCGGGTAACACTTATGTTATTCCTCTTTCGACTCGAGTCAGAATTTATCTTGCTTAAAAGCATCTCTTCATGATGACTCATGGACATGGCATCGAAGATTAGGCCATATTAGCATGCATACTATCAAAAAGTTGGCGTCTCATGGTGCTGGTTAGGGGTTTACCTAACTGTGCTTTTGAGAAGAATAAAGTTTGTGAAGCATGCACAAGAGGGAAACAAGTCGGATCCTCATTCAAATCTCTCGAAGATAGTTTCCACATCCAAAGTGCTTGAGCTACTGCATATGGACTTATGTGGTGAAATCCCTATTAAAAGTCTCGGAGGTCAATCATATATCTTTGTTATTATTGATGATTATTCACGATTTACACGGGTGTGTTTTCTTAAGCACAAAAATGAAGCATTCAAGGAGTTCAGCAAGCTCGTAGAAAAATCCAAGTTGAGTCTCGGACTCGGATTCGGAGAATCGAACCGACCATAGAAGAGAGTTTGATTACTCGGAATTCTTAGAGTTTTGTGACAAAAATGGCATCTCTCATAACTTCTCAGCACCAAGAACTCCTCAACAAAATGGAGTAATGGAGAGAAAGAACCGAACCCTTGAAGAAATAGCAAGGACTATGATGATTGAGCACAACTTGCCTTACTATTTACAGGCGGAGGCGGTCAACACGACCAACTACACTTTGAATAGATGCCTCATCGGACCCATATTGAAGAAAACACCTTATGAGCTCTACAAGGGAAGAAACCAAATATTTCCTATTTCGGACCATTTAGATGTAAGTGTTTCGTTCACAACAATGGTAAGGATCACTCGACCAAGTTTGATGCTCGGTCGGATGAATGTATTTTTCTAGGCTACACTTCTCATAGCAAAGCTTATCGTAGTTTCAATAAGAAGACTAACAAAGTGGAAGAGAGCATCCACGTTATGTTTAATGAGCTTGAACAAGAAAAACCAAGCGAGTCTTCTTACTCGGAGTTGAAGCTCAGCAGAGAAGATGATGAAACCGAGTCTACAAAGACTCAAACTCAACCAGCTCGGAATGAAGTCACTCGGAATGAAGTGACTCGGAATGAGACAACTCAAGAGCTCACTCGGAATGAACAAGCTAATGAAGAAGATCACTCGGAACAAGCCTCCGAAGATCGGGTAGCTCAGCCCACAAATCTTGTGAATCGGAGAACTGGTAAAGCATTCAAGTTTATTTCTAGTCACCCACTAGAAAACATAATATCCGATATCAACGAGTGGGGTAAGAACTCGTTCCTCTCTTCAAAATCTATGTGCATTCACTGCATTCATTTCATTAACTCGAACCCAAAAATGCACTAGAGGCCCTAAATGAACCTGAATGGGTAGAGGCCATGCAAGAGGAACTCAATCAATTTGAAAGAAACCAAGTCCGGACTCGACCAACCGACCTATCGACCACCCAGTTATAAGAACCAAATGGGTTTTCAAAAACAAACTAGATGAGGGTGGAGTGGTAGTCGAAACAAGGCTAGACTTGTGGCTCAAGGTTACAATCAAGAAGAAGGAATTGATTATGGGGAAACCTTTGCACTTGTTGCCGGAATCGAAGCTATTAGAATATTGTTGGCATTTGCATCTAGCATGCATATTAAATTATATCAAATGGATGTTAAGTGTGCATTTCTCAATGGTTTTATTGAAGAGGAAGTCTATGTCGAGCAGACCTCCGGGTTTTGAAAACTCGGAATTTCCAGATCATGTTTTCAAACTTCAAAAGGCTCTCTATGGTCTTAAACAAGCTCCTCGAGCTTGGTATGAAAGACCGAGAAATTTCTTGGTTCAAAATGATTTCAAAAGAGGTCAGCTCGACAAGACCCTCTTTATAAGAACGAAGGGGAAAGATTTCCTTATTATTCAAATCTATGTTGATGATATTATCTTCGGAGCTACTAATGAATATCTCGTGTCGAGAATTTTCCGAGTTGATGAGTCAAGAATTCCAAATAAGTATGATGGGAGAACTCAATTTCTTCCTTGGTTTACAAATCAAACAAGATAAAGATGGGATCTACGTCCATCAATCTAAGTATACCAAGGAGCTGCTGAAGAAATACAAACTTCAAGATGCAAAGCACGCATCTACACCCATGAGCAAGCAGTATAAAGCTTGATTCGGACGAGAAAGGTAAAGCAATAGATCGAAACTCTATCGAGGTATGATTGGATCGTTGCTATATCTTACTTCCAGCCGGCCAGATATAATGTTCGGTGTTTATTTATACGCAAGATTTCACGCTAATCCGAAAGAATCACATCTCACTGCGGTGAAGAGAATATTTAGATATCTTGCGAGAACTCGGAACTTAGGTCTTTGGTACTCAAGAGACTCGAACCGACTCTCACCTGGATACTCGGATGCGGACTATGCTGGATATAAAGTTGATCGAAAGAGCACTTCCGGAGCTTGTCAATTTCGGGTCAATCCCTAATTTCTTGGCACTCAAAGAAGCGTAACTCGGTAGCTCTATCAACCGCTGAAGCTGAGTATATTGCAGCTGGAGCGTGTTGCTCTCAGATTCTCTGGATAAAGCAACACTTGAGAGATCTTGGACTTTCTTTCAAATTTGTTCCAATCAAGTGTGACAATTAGAGTGCAATAAGCATCACCAAGAATCCAGTTCAAGCACTCGAAGACAAAACATATTGAGGTCGGTATCATTTCTTAAGAGACCATTCCGAGAAAGGTGATATTGAACTTGAATTCATTCCTACTAATCTTCAACTAGCTAATATCTTTACTAAGCCTCTTGGTGAAGATCGGTTTTGTTTTATTTGGAATGAGCTTGGTATGTTAAATGCATAACCGAGAGCTATCTTTGTGATAATCTTACTACTTGATTATGTGTTATGTGTTTTCAATTTATTAATAACCATTAGCTCAATTGATCTAGTGATACTGGGTTAGTAGTTATTAATTCTTTCTAGTTTCGAGTCACTCGAAACCATTCCGAGTCATACTCGGACATTGAGAAAATTTGGACTTCAAATTTTCGAATTCTTCTTTAGATCGGTGGAGAAGTTCGGAATATATTTTTCAAAATATTTTTCTCTCTCTCTCTTGGGTGTTGTGATCGAACGCTAGCCGTGGATCTCAAACTGTTAGAATCTTAACCGTTGAGAAGAGAACCGTCACACCGGTCTACGATGACCGATGGACAAGCCGAGTCGAACGGAGTTATACTTAACGGATAGTTGACGGGCGTGTATTTCTTCTATAAATAGCGCCTATTCATCTTCGTCTCGATACTCTACATTTCATCTCTTTCTCAAACGAAACTTTTCGCGAAAGCTTTCTACGTACACAGTGATCTTTGAACTTCTTCAAGCGACGTAAGAGTTCATCTCAAGTAAGTTCAACTCGCTCTCATCTCTTTCTTCTACTCCTTTTCTTTTGCTCTCGTCTACCTACTCTTCTCTTCTCTTTCTCGTAAAGTTTCATCTTTCTTTCTCATACTCAAAATTCCTAAGAGAGGTAATCATCCGGACTTTCGGGTCTCTTCCTCCTCCAAAAATTCTCGCACCAAAACCCGAAAGCTCAACCCCCTCTAAACCCATCGTCACCCAAGCATCTCACGCTGGACGACAAGTTCTTCCCTACAACCAAATTTTGTTGGTTGGCTCACATTCAAACCACTCGTGGCGTATAACTTTCTTTGTTTCAGCGAGTTCATTTATCTCGAACTCGTTTCGAGTTTTACACTCACCTCACTCACTCGAAGGTGTCCTAACCTCCAGAGTTAAGAATGTGATCTGTTCGTATCAACACCTCTCCCCTCCACCGCCTCGTTCAAGGTTTCCTCTCTTTTCTTGAACAACAACCCCATTCCTATCACCGAAGTCGCCGACGACTTCTTTGAAAAATACGCTAAAGAGTTCCCCGAGTCACGAAAAACTTTTCGGTGACTCGGTTGAAGTCGAAGCACGCCTTCGTGCTTTCTGCCGATGAGAGCCTTTTTCTCTCGAAGCATTCCAGCAAGGAGAACCCCAACTCCAAGCACCTCAAATCCCTTTTTGACATTCTTGAGGGCTATGAATTAGACCTCTTCCCCTCTATAATTGAGCGGATGGCAGCTGTGCCAGCTCAACTCCAAAACAAGAAGAACACCTCTCTTCCCTTCGATGCTCTTCTCACCCTTGTCTTCAAACAATTCAAGGTTCCTCTTCCCTCGGACCCCGCTGCGTGTCCGAGGCCGCTATTGTTGTTGGCAAGAAGGAAATCCAGGAGTACGGATACCGGGAAACTCAACCTCGTCGTCCGGGTGCACAACTCGGAGCCGAGGCCTCCTTCCCCACCTCGGACTCGAAAGAGACCCCCTCTCTCTCCCTGCCCCACCTGTTGTTGTTTCCAGCTCAGGTGCCTCCAAATCTCTCTCCGTTATTTTATCCCCTATTTTCTTGGACAAAATCAGCTCCGTGTCCTCCGAATTCAAGACACTTGCTCGGCTCACTCAACTCTATCTATCATTCCTTGTTCCTCCACCAAAACCGCCCAATCCCAAATCCGAGAGCACCAAACAATGGTTCTTGAGATGAAGGAGCTGGTGAAGGAGTAGAAGGAGCTGGTCGAGCGTCTCGGAGAGAGAAGGTCTAAGGCGGCTCAGGACCGTGGCGACTCGGACGCGTCCGAAACATCTTCGAGCCCAGGCCCGACCTCCTCGGACAGCGGGGAAGAAGAAGAAGAAGGCTGCAGACAATGAAGCGGCAGACGCCGAGGAGACTACGGCCGAGGCAGCTCCATCCGGGCAAGGGGTGGACCATAACGAAGAGGCAGCGGAACTGCTGAAGGTCGAGCTGCTCCTTAAGCTCAAATAGTAGTACTCGGCTTAGACAACGATCCGAGAGGGTCGAAGACCTCGCTGCACCAGCAGGTCGGACCGAGCGGACCCCTCCAGCCTACCGAGGTCCACAGGGAGGAAACTCTAGATCCTCTCGTTCCGGGTCAGCCACTCGGAGCTCAGCCCTTAACGGCAATCCCGGTTTCCCTCCGCCGCGCTCAAGCACATCGTCAAGATCCTACCAGCGCCGGCGTACCTCCAAGCCCTCCGCTTCCACTCAAGCATCCCCCTCTTCCTCGTAGGCACCATGCACCGAGTCACAATTCCACGATCCGCTAGATTCTTCTTCTTCCCGAGAGATTTTTACTTCTTTCTTTTGTCAAGACATCAAACTTGTACTAATTGTTCTTTTCTTCCCACTTTCTTTATTGTTTTTGCTGAAAGGCAAGGGGGAGACACAGAGTCACAAAAACTTGTTATCTTGTTTAGGGGAGCTTTCCCTCTCAATCTGTGTACTCTATTTAATTTCAATGAATTAATGCTTTCTCTTCAATTCTATCCGTGTTTACAGCAACCATTTCGAGTTAACATTATTTCATTGTTAAGCATATTTTTTTTGCTCGATACAATAAGCTTGCTTTTTCACTAACAAAGTTTCTGTCTAAGTATGGAATGCCTTTCATCAAAAAGGGGAGATTGAAGACTCGGACATCGCCCAACACATTTCGAGTTGTATCGAATGAATCAAGTATAAGAACTTCTTCGATATAGAGTTTTGATTCCAAGGCATTCTCTCGATCCTTAGAAACATTTATGAAGTAATAAAGCATATTTTCTAAGTGATATAACATTTACTTCTCGTATTCTTGCTTGTCTCTGTGGGACTCGGAAAACATATATGCGTGTCTCACTCGGTTCCGAGTACCTCATCACTTAAATATATCGCACGTTGAATTGACTAGTATTTCGTTTAATCGCGCTCGGATCCGACTTCATGTTTTAAGTTCTACTTTGTTGGAGTCGGTAATTCTAGTCTGATTTGTGCTTAGTCTATATCAAGTTATTTCACTCGATATTCGTTATGCAACTTGATTCTTCGCTTAGACTAACTCGATGGAATTTTGAGTTTCATAGATATTAGACTCGGAAAATTCCACTCACTTTCCGACTCGGATAATTAGTTACTTAATTATCTTAATTATTTTATTATCTCGTGTCTAATCTAGGACCAAAGTATTTTATACTTTGAGAACCAAAATTTGATTTACTTTTGTAGGTTATTCAAACGAGGATACACTTTTTGAATTACAAAAGTAACCGAGCTTCAAAACGTCAAATCACCAGCAGACATGGCTTTTCCTCTTCTCTCGTTCCAGTCCCGGAAGATTGTGTCGTGGCTGTCTGTTTCCAAATCTAGAAAATTGAAACGCCAAGTTTAACGGTGGTTTCCACCTTATCCTTCAAGACACCGCCGAGTGGTTTTCGGACTTCCAAGAGAGTTAAACCGTTACCCAACGTTCATATCACAACGGATACATTCCGAGTGACTCGAAACTCCTTATCAACGGTCACAAAGGACTCTCGGTCAGCAGAAGGAGATAACGGCTACTCTGCCTGGTTATCTATAAATAGAAGCCGACTTTCAAGACTTGAAGATTGCCGAACCTATTGTTAATACACGTACTTCGAGCAAAGTCATTGTATTTACTCTCAATCTTCTACTTACAACTCCCACTCGTAATTCATTACTTTACGAGTTGTAAGGTCTTGTACTTAGTTACAAACACTTTCTTACTTTCTAAGTAAGGTCCCTTGACTAAGTCTGTAAAGGTTAACTCAACTTAGTTGTCCCTAGTCTGTAAGGGTTAGGAAGTACTAGATCGGATAAGGGAATTTCTAAGTCTAGGAAAACTTGTAAAGAGTTGTCTAAGGGAGCAACTCGAGTTCGATCAGTCTACGGTATTTTGTGGACTCAAAATAGCGGATTTGACTTCGTGCTTGGACTAGCACGGTCCGTGGTTTTCTGCCCCGGGAGGGTTTCAACGTAATCTCCGAGTGTTCACTTTCCGAGTTCATTTTAGACTCAAACAGACCTCAAAGCTTTAGCTTAATTTGGTTCTCGTACTCTTACAGACATTTCGAGTCCATACCTTTCGACTAAACTTTTGACTCGGAATCTATTTCTGTCTTTACTTTTGTAAAAGAGTTTGGATTTCTACGAAAATCCTCCATCACCCTATTCACCCCCTCTAGGGTGACTCGGACTCTCCCCGAGCAAACCTTCGGGTGACTCGAAATGGAAGGGTTACTGGTACTTAGACAGGTGGTCGCTCATGCCATATGTCTCAAGATTCAAAACTCTTCTCAAAGTTAGAAGATCCGAAGGGAGGAAATGTCACATTTGGAGATAACAACTAAGGCAAGATAGTTGGGATTGGCAAGATTGGTGAACGAAACAACTCGGTCAGCCTACTCTACCTTGTCAAAGGGCTTAAGTACAATATCCTTGGCATCTCTCAGCTACGTGACAAAGGTCAAGAGGTAAGGTTCACTCGGACCAACTGCTACATTTATGATGCAACCATCAAAGAGACAAAGCTCTCATGTTTGAGGTCAGGTAACACTTATACTATCCCTCTTTCGCATTCTAGTCAAAATTTATCATGCTTGAAAGAATATTTGAATGATGATTCATGGACATGGCATCATAGACTAGGTTATATTAGCATGTATACCACGAAGAATCTTATATCTCATGGATTGGTTAGGGGTTTACCTAATTATGCATTTAAGAAATATAAAATCCATGATGCATGCACAAAAGAAAAATAGGTCGGATCATCTTTCAAACCACTTAAAATTGTGTCTACATCTAAAGTGCTTAACTTAGTTCATATGGATTTTTGTGGTGAGATTCCTGCAAAAGCTTAGGAGGTAAATCATATGTGCTTATTATTATTGATGACTATTCATGATTTACCTGGGTGTGTTTTCTAAGGAACAAAAATGAAGCCTTCAAAAAGTTTACTAAGATCCGTAGGAAAATTCAAGTGGAGTCTTAGACTCATATCGAAGGATTCAAATTGACCATAGAAGGGAGTTCGTTTGCTCGGAATTTGGAGATTTCTATGACAAGAATGGCATCTCCCAGAACTTCTTTGCACCAAGAACTCCTCAATAGATTGGAGTAGTGGAGAAAAAGAATCGAACTCTTGAAAAAATAGGAAGGACCATGATGATTGAAAGTGATCTACCTTACTATTTCGGGCTAAGGCAATCAACACAAAGCAAATTATACACTCAACAAATGCCTAATCGGACCCATCCCGAAGAAGACACCCTATAAGCTATACAAGGGAAAGAAACCCAACATCTCCTACTTCAGACCATTCATATGTAAATGCTTTGTGCATAACAATGGTAAGGAACATCCGACTAAGTTTGATGCTAGATTAGATGAAGGTATACTTCGGGTTACTCATCTCATAGTAAAGCTTATCGTATTTTTAACAAAAGGACTAACAAAGTGGATCCACGTTGTCTTTAATGAGATTGATCTTGGCAGGATAAGTAAATCCACCTTCTCAAATCTAAAGCTTAACAGAGATAAAAATGGCACTCGTTGAAGCCGAGCTCGGAAAGAGTCAAAATAGAAGAACCGAGACAACTCAAAATGAACAAAATCAAGAGCCAACTCAAAATGCGGAAGACCAAGCCAATGTAGAGATTCAGCAGGAGCAAAAACTCAAGATGAGCCTCGTTCAACCAACAAATTTGGTAAACCGGAGGGCATGTAGAGCTTTCAAATATACATCTAGCCACCCACCTGAGAACATACTTTCGATATCAACAATGGGTAAGAACTTGTTCTTCTTTGCAAAATTTGTGTGCATTTTCTACATTCATATCATTAACGGAACCTAAAAATGCACTAGAACCCTTAACCGAACCTGAATGGATAGAGGCCATGCAAGAAGAGCTAAATTAATTTGAAAGAAACCAAGTCTGGATTCTCGACCAAATGACCTTCTAACCACCTAGTAAAAGGAACGAAATGGGTTTTCAAGAACAAACTGGATGAGAAAGGGTTGGTGGTCGAAATAGGGCTAGACTAGTTGCTTATAGGTATAACTAAGAAGAGGGAATTGATTGTTGGGAAACCTTTGCACCTTTTGCTAGGAGTAAGGCAATTAGAATTATCTTAGCATTTGCATCTAACATGAAGATTGAGCTTTATCAATTGGATGTCAAATGTGCATTTCTCAACGGTTTTATTCAAGAAGTTTATGTTGAGCTACCCTCCCAGATTTGAAAACTCAAAATTTCCAAATCATGTTTTCAAATTGCAAAAGGCTTTATATGGTCTTAAACAAGCTCCCGGAGCATCGTATGAAAGACTAAGTAGTTTCTTGGTTGAAAATGATTTCAAAAGAGGTTAGATTGATAAAAATCTTTTCACAAAAACCAAGGGGAATGATTTTCTTATCGTTAAGATATATGTTGATGATATCATCTTTGGAGCTACTAATGAAACTCTATGTCAAGAGTTTTCTGAGTTAATGAGATAGGAGCTCCAAATGAGCATGATGGGAGAACTCAATTTCTTTCTTGGTTTACAAATCAAATAAGACAAGGATGGCATCTATGTCCATCAATCTAAGTACACCAAGGATTTACTAAAGAAATACAAGCTATAAGATTTGAAGCATGCAAGCAACACCTATGAGTAACAGTTTGAAACTAGACTCGGACAAGAAAGGTAAAGTCGTAGATCGAAACTCTACAGATGTATGATATGACCTTTGCTTTATCTCACATTTAGTAGGCTAGATATCATGTTTAGTGTTTCCCTTTGTGTAAGATTTCAAGCGAATCCTAAGGAATCACATCTCACTACGGTTAGGAGAATCTTTAGATATCTTGTAGGGACTCATAATCTTGGTCTACGGTTTTCAAAGAACTCAGAACCGACTCTCACAAGATACTCGGATGCCGACTATGCTTAATACTAGGTTGATAGAAAGAGCACATCAGGAGCATGCCAATTTCTGTCAATCCCTTATCTTGTGGCACTCAAAGAAGTAGAACTCGGTTGTTCTATGAACTTCTAAGGCTAAGTACATTGTAGCTGGAGCTTGTTGTGCTAAGATTCTCTGGATCAAGCAACACTTGAACGATCTTGGATTATCATTCATAACTATTCCAATCAAGTGTGACAATCAAACTACAATCAGCATCACCAAGAATCTAGTTCAACACTCAAAGACAAAGCATATTGAGGTCAGGTATCATTTTCTAAGAAATCATTCAGACAAACGTGATGTTGGACTTGAGTTCTCCAAGCATGATCTTGTTAGATATATTTTTACTTTTGGGGAGAAGTCCAATTCTGAATCTTTCGAATTTAAAGAGAACCTAAAATCTCTTAACGCTGAGAACACCTCTTTGAAAAACGATTTTGAAAAATTGAGACAGAATCCGAAAGTACTTTAGACCAAGTAGTCAAGAAAATGAGACCGAGTCCGAGTTCCTCACAACAGAGAATGAGCAATTGAAACAAAAGCTCAATGAGTCTCAAGAGTTGGTTTTAAAACTCACTCAAGGTCAGGAAAACCTTGATTTATTACTTGGTCCTCGGTGTGTCTCATTTCGACAAGAATGTCTTGGATACAATGCTGAAGAGGAAGACAATTCCTACAAAAATCTTTTTTAAAAAAGGGACATTTCTACAACTATTAAGTTCATGAAGGCTAAGCATGGTCCTATTCATTCAAAAACAAAAGGGAATAAACACAGACAAATTTTTATGAAAAAGCCTTCTCAACCTATTTATAAAAAGAGAGGTTTTCAAAAGAAAGAGACACAGAGTCGGTTCTCAAGAAGAAGATTCAGAATTAGACCAAACCCAAAATCATTCAAATCTGGTTCCCAAAAGTGCTCTTCCTCGAAAAGAAAAGGACTACGAGTAAAGACAGCTACTAGGTTTGTAAGAGGAAGTGAGAAGGGTTAGTTTATTTCTGTTTTTGTGGGTAACTTAGAAACAAAAAGGTCATTGGTACTTAGATAGTGGATGCTCATACAACATGTCCGGAGATTCAAGACTCTTATCGAACTTTAAGAGAAGAAAGGAGGAAAATTCATAGTTGGAGATAATCGCAAGGGCAAGATAGTTGGTATCGGCGGAATTGGTCAAGGAGATAACTCGGTCAAGTATAGTTTACCTTGTCATAGGGCTCAAATATAATCTTTTGAGTATCTCTTAACCGTGTGACAAAGGTTAAGAAGTAAGGTTCACTTAGACCAACCTGCTTCATTTTTTATATAGTCACCAAAGAGACAAAGCTCTTAGGTCCGAGGCCAAGTAACACCTACACTATTCGTCTTTCCGATTCTAGTCAAGATTTATCATGTTTAAAAGCTTCTTTAAATGATGATGATTCATGGACATGGCATCGTAGACTAGGTCACATTAGTATGCATACTATAAAGAAACTTGCATCTCATAGAACAATCGGAGGATTGCCTAATTGTTCATTTAAGAAAGATAAAATCTGTGATGCATGCACAAAAAGAAAACAAGTTAGATCATCCTTTAAGTCACTCAAGACAAGTATCTACATCCAAAGAGCTTGAATTGATACATATGGATCCGTGTGGTGAAATTCTTGTTAAATCTTAGAAGGTCAATCATATGTGCTAGTTATTGTTGATGATTACTCACGATTTACTCGAGTGTGTTTTTCGAAGAACAAAAATGAAACATTCAAACAGATTTACTAAGATCAGCAAGGAAATACAAGTGGAGTTTGAGATTTAGACTAGGAGAAGTCAAACCGACCATAGAAGGGAGTTCGATTACTCGGAATTTGCAGCCTTTTGTTACAAGATTGACATCGCCCACAACTTCTCAAGCACCAAGAACTCCTCAACTAAATGGATAGTGTGTTCTTCGAATGCGTCAAATACAAGTGGAGTTCGAGATTTTGACCAGGAGAATTCGAACCGACCATAGAAGGGAGTTCGATTACTCGGAATTCGCTGCCTTACGTGACAAGAATCACATCGCCCGCAACTTATTAGCACCAAGAACTCCTCAACGGAATGGATAGGGGAAAGAAAGAGCGGAACACTTGAAGAAATAGGAAGTAAAATGATGATTGAAAATGATCTATCTTACTATTTATGGGTTGAGGCGATAAACACAACAAACTACACTCTCAACAAATGCCTCATTTGACGCATTCGAAGAACACACCCTACAATCTATACAAAGGAAAGAAGCCTAACACTTCTTACTTCAAATCATTTGGATGTAAATGCTTTGTGCATAACAATGGTAAGGAACATCTAACCTGATTTGACGCTAGGTCAAATGAAGGTATTTTTCTTGGTTATTCTTTACATAGAAAAGCTTATAAAACCTTTAACAAGAGAACTAACAAAGTGGAAGAAAGTATCCACGTTATCTTTTATGAAATTGATAATGGCAGGATAAGTGAATCCACTTTCTCATATCTCAAGCTCAATTGAGATGAAGTTGACATTGTAGAGGCTCGAGCATAGAATGAACAAAAATTAAGGAACCGAGCCAACTCAAAATGAGCCAGTTCAAGAACCAAGTTAGACTACTAATTATCAAGTCAATGAAGAAAGTCAACAAAGCCGAACCAGGTGAAGATCGGAACATTCAACCAATAAATCGGTAAATCGGAGGACATGCAAAGCTTTTAAATATGCATCAAGTCACCCACCTCGTAACATCATTTCGACATCAATAGTGGGGTAAGAACTCATTCTTCTCTCCAAAACTTATTTTACACTTTCAACATTCATCTCATTAATTAAATCTAAAAATGTACTAGAAGGCCTATTTGAACGTGAATGGGTAGAGGTCATGCAAGAAGAATTAACTCAATTTGAAAGAAGCCAAGTCCGGGCTCTAACTAAATGACCTTCCGACCACCCAGTTATAGGAACCAAATGGGTATTCAAAAACAAACTTGACGAGGGAGGGTTGGTAGTCGGAAATAAAGCATGATTAGTTGCTCAAGGATATAACCAAGAAGAGGAAATAGTTTGTCGGGAAACCTTTGCACCTGTTGCTAGGATTCGAGCAATAACAATTGCATCTAGCATGAACATTAAGTTATATCATATTGATGTAAAGTGTGCATTTCTTAATGGTTATATTCAAGAAGAAGTTTATGTTGAGCAACCCCCTGGATTTGAAAACTCTCAATTTCCAAATCATGTTTTCGAATTGCAAAAAGCTTTATATGGTCCGAAACAAGCTCCCAGAGCTTGGTATGAAACACTGAGTAGTTTCTTGGTTGAAAATGATTTCAAAGGAGCTCTTATTGATAAAACTCTTTCCACAAAAACCCGGGGAATGAGTTTCTAATTATTCAGATTTATATTGATGACATTATCTTTTGAGCTACTAATAAAACTCTATGCCAAGAGTTTTTTAGTCGATGAGAAAGGAGTTCCAAATGAATATGATGGGAGAACTCAATTTCTTTCTTGGATTACAAATTAAGCAAGAAAAGGATGACATCTATGTTTATCAATGAAAATACACCAAGGAGTTACTGAAGATGTACTAGCTATAAGATGTAAAACATGCAGCAACACCACTCGAGTAAGCAGTACCAATGGACTCGGATGAGAAAGGTAAAGCTGTAGATCGAAACTTGACAAAGGTATGATTGGATCTCTACTTTATCTTACATGTAGTAGGCCACATATTATGTTTAGTGTCTATTTGTGTGCAAGATTTCAAGCTAATCCAAAAGAATCACATCTCACTGCGGTGAAGAGAATTTTTAGATATCTTGCAGGAACTCGGACACTCGATCTCTCGGTATTCAAAGAACTCAATTCGACTCTCACTAGATACTTAGATGTTGATTATGCTCTATCAACAGATGAGGCAGAGTACGTAGCAGTTGGAGCTGGTTGTGCTAAGATTTTATGGATTAAGCAACACTTGAAGGATCTAGGATTGTCATTCACATCTATCCCAAGCAAGTGTGATAATCAAAGTGCCATCAAGCATTACTAAGAATGCGAGTTCAAGCATTCAAAACCAAAGCACATTCAGGTCGGATATCATTATCCGGGAGAACACTTTGAAAAAAGTGATATTGCACTTGAGTCTATTCCTACCAAGTTTTAATTAGCTGGTATTTTCACAAAACCTTTGAGTGAAGATTAGTTTTGCTTTATTAGGAATGAACTTGGCATGATGATTGCATGATTAGTTGATTGATTTTTGAGAATTTATGAGTTTGATTATTTATTATGTGTTTTGAGTGAATAACTAGAGGATCGGTTGAAATATGATTAAACCGAGCTACAAGTTATTAAGTTTCGAGTGTGTTCTTAGTACCTCGGATACAAGACTGAAGTTAGACTCGGTTTTGAGAAACATGGACATCAAAATTCTAAAATCATCTCTAAATCAATGGAGAATGGTGGAAATGTTTTAGAAAACTTCATTTTCTCTCTCGTCATACAAATCAGGAAACTAGCCATTAGAAGGAAGCGGTTTCAAGAAATAACCATTAGTCAAGAAAATGAGATCGAGTCTAAGTTCCTCGAACGAGAGAATGGGTAATTGAAACAAAAGCTCGATGAGTCTCAAGAGTTGGTTTTAAAACTCACTCAAGGTCCGAAAAACCTTGATTTATTACTTCGTCCTCGGTGTGTCTCAATTCGACTAGAATGTCTTGGATACAATGTCTGAAGAGGAAGACAATTCCTATAAAAATCTTGAAGACTCGGACTTTATATTTACACTTTTCGAGCTCCATCCAGGAATCGGTTATAAGATCTCTTCTCTCATAGGGTTTTGATTTCAAGTCATTCTATGTACCTTAGAAAGTTTTCCGAGTTTTTAGAAATTATCTCATATGTTTTTGTGTAACTCGAACCGACTCGGAAAGCATACTTGTACTAACTCGGTTTTGAGTTACTTAACACTCAGAATTATTGTATGTGCAAACACTCATATTCACACTCATAAACTCAGGTCCGACTTCATGTTCCAGGAATTACAATGTTAATTTTCTATTCTAAGTCGACTTGTGTTGTTTGAACCTTCTTTAGTCTAGATCAAGTTTGTTTACTCCGATCTTCTACTTGACTTGATCATCTTCTAGACCGACTCGGATGGAATTTTGAGTATCATGGATATGAGACTCAGAATTTTTCATTCCTTTTCCGACTTAGATAATTAGTCATTTAATTATCTTAATTGTATTATTATTTATGTCTAATCTTGGACCAAAGTATTCTATACTTTGAGAACCAAATTAATTTACTTTTGTAGGTTATTCAAACAAGGCTATCCCGATTTTAAACTACAAAAGTAACAGACTTCAAAACGTCAAATCACCAGCGAGACAAGGCTTTTTCCACCTCCGACCTAGCCCCGGACAATCGTGTCGAGATTGTCCGTTTTCCAAAATTGGAAATCTGCAACACTAAGCTCAACGGTGGTTTTCACCTTATTTTTAAAGACACTACCAAGTGGTTTTGGGACATCCAAAGGAGTCAAGAACCGTTGCTTAACGTTCATATCTCAACGGATATTTTCCGAGTGACTCGAAATTCCTTTACAACGGTCACAAGGGACTTCCAGTCGAAGATGGACACAACGGCTAAGCTACTTGGTCATCTATAAACGAAGCCAACTTTCAAGACATGAAGATTGCCAAATCTATTGTTAATACATATACTTGAGCAAAAAGTCATTGTATTCATTCTCATTCTTCTGCTTACAACTCCAATTCCGTATTTCATAACTTTCTATGTTGTGAGGTCTTGTACTCACTTACAAACACTTTCTTTCTTACTCTCTAAGTAAGGTCCCTTGACCGAGCTGTAAGGGGTAACTCAGCTCAATTATCCCTAACTCGTAAGGGTGATCTCGGTTAGGAAGTACTAGATCAGATAAGGTAATTTCTAAGTCTAGGAAAAACTTGTAAGGAGTAATCTAAGGGAGCAACTCAGAGTTGAGTCAATCTACTGTATTTTGTGGACTCAAAATAGTGGATTCGACTTCGTGCTTGGATTAGCACGGTCCGTGGTTTTCTGCCCCATGAGGGTTTCCACGTATTTTCTAAGTTATCACTTTTCCGAGTACATTCTAGACTAAGACAGTTTCAGAATTCGTTTAATCTGTTTCTTCACTACTTACTGAAATATGAGTTTATGCTTTTATAAGTTTAACCTTGCTTCACGCTCACCTCGGATTCATATCTATTTTAAATTCAAGCAAGTTTCCTCATCACCCTATTCACCCCCTCTAGGGTGACTTATACTCTCCAACAATGAAACCTTCAATTGGTATCGAGCCTAGACTTTCGAAATAATCTAACCATCCAAAGGTTTAAAGATCAAATGGCTAAAAACAATGGAGAGTTCGATGAAGGAAGATCTTCCAACAGACCACCAAAGTTCAAAGGATCCAACTTCGTGCACTCGGGAGAAACTCATGGAATGTTTCCTACTTGGATCATGATGAGGATGTCCGGAACATCATACAAGTGGGAAACTACATTCCCATGAAGATAAAAGAAACAAGAATCGTGCCCAAGACAAAGGCCGAGTTCACAATCGATGAAGCGTAAAAGTTCGGAAAGAACTTTAAGGCGATGAACATTCTAATGTGTGCCATCAGCTCGGAAGAATACAATCGAGTGTCAGCCTGTGACACAGTCAAAGAAGTGTGGGACACACTGGTCAATACTTATGAAGGCACAAGCTAGGTCGGACAAGCGAAGATAAGCCAATATCTCCATAAATATGAGATGTTCAAGATGGAGCTAGAAGAAAATATCACTCGGATGTTCATTCGATTCACTGAGATTACCAACAATCTCAAATCTCCGGGTAAAAAGATCTCCCACGAAGAAATGTCCAGAAAGATACTCGAAGCCTACCCAAGAAAAGATGGGGTCCCAAAGTGACAGCTATCGAAGAGGCTTAGAACTTGTCTCTACTAAAGCCAAACGAACTCATTGGGAAGCTTCTAACCCATGAGATCCACCGGAAGAAGAGGATGCAGAGGTCAGCACCAAAAAGAACATTGCACTGAAAGCCTCGAAACTAGAGAAGTAGATCCGAGTTCTTCCGACTCGAAGAGGATCCCAAGGCACTTATCGCTAGAGGCTTCAAGAGAATGATGAAGCACAAGAGATGGGATAAGAAGCCAAAAGAAGAGTTCTACAAGAAGGATAGAAAAGGTAAATACTCTTCTCCTTCAAAGTTATCTTTGCCTAAGAACTCTAGCTATTTTGAATGTGGCAGACAAGGAACACATAGTCAAAGACTGTCCAAAGAGAAAAAGGGATAGAAAGAAGAAAAAGGCTACGATGGCCACATGGAGTGATGAGGACTCATCGGAAGATGACGAGGACTCGGATGAATCAAAGTGTCCGATGGCACTTTCCGACTCGTAAGCGGAAATAGAGTCGGACACGGATCAATTAGACAATGAGGAAGCAAATCCTCAAAAGGTAATTGAATACTTTCTCAAATTCTCCAAAGTTGAATTAGCGAAGCATATTTTCACTTTGGAAGAGAAGTCTAATTCCGATTCTTCTCATTTTAGAGAACAACTTGAGTCAATTTCTTCGAGAGCATTTCTTTAAAAATGAGTTAGAAAAGCCGAGACTCACACTCGAGAGAACTCAAGACTAGTGCTCAAACCAATGAGACCGAGTCCGAGTTACTCGTAAAAGAAAATGAGCAACTAAAGCAAAAGCTCAACGAGTCTCAAGATCTTGTTTTAAAGTTTACTCAAGGTCGGAAAAACTTTGATATGCTCTTGGGATCTCAATGTGTCTCCTTCGAAAAGAAGGTCTTGGTTTTAACAAAGAGGAGGAATCCAATTCCTACTCGAGCTTTTCAAATAGGATTCCAAAACCGTAGAGTTCGGGAAAGCCGAGCACGGTCCCATTCATAAAAATGAAAGAAGGACTGGACCCGGACCAATTTATAGGAGAAAACCATCCCCACCGATTTCTAAAAGAAAAGCCTTTCAAAAGAAAAAGACACGGACTCAGTTCTCTAAACGGAAGACTCGGAATCGGACCAGCACCCAAAGTCATTCAAATCTGGGTTCCGAAAAACCTTCTTCCTCGAAAAGGACCACGGTAAAGGGTGTTACTCGGGTTCGTTAGAGGAAGTGAGAAGGGTTAGTCTATTTCTATTTTGCGAGCCACTCGAAAAAGATCAAAAGGGCATTAGTAGCTAGACGGTGGATGCTCACGCCACATGTCGGGAGATTCAGGACTCTTTTCCGAGTTAGAAGAGTACAAAGGAGGAAAAGTTACATTTGGAGATGACAGCAAAGGCAAGATAATTGGGATAGGAAAGATTGGAAAGGAAGCCAATCTGGACAGCCCAAGTATACCTTGTCAAAGGATTAAAGTACAACCCGCTTAGCATCTCTCAATTGTGTGATAAAGGTCAAGAGGTAAGATTCACACGAGACCAACCGTATTATATCCGATGTTGCTACCAAAGAAATCAAGTTGTCGGGTAAGAGATCGGGTAATGCGTACATTATTCCTCTTTCGACCCAAGACAGAATTTATCTTGTTTGAAAGCATCACTTCATGATGACTCATGGACATGGCATCGCAGATTAGGCCATGTTAGCATGCATACTATTATGAAACCGGCATCTCATGGCTTAGTCGGAGGTTTGCCTAATTGTGCTTTTGAGAAAGATAAGATTTGTAAAGCTTACACAAAAGGGAAACAAGTCGGATCATCATTCAAATCTCTCGAAGACAGTTTCCACATCCAAGGTGCTTGAAATGCTACATATGGACTTATGTGGTGAAATCCTCGTTAAGAGTCTTGGAGGTAAATCATATGTACTTGTTATTGTTGATGATCACTCGCGATTTACCCGGGTGTGTTTTCTTAAGCACAAAAATGAAGCATTCAAAAAGTTCAACAAGCTCTGCAGGAAAATCCAAGTTGAGTCTCGGACTCGGATTCAAAGAATTCGAACTAACCTCGAAAGGGAGTTCGACTACTCGGAATTTGCAGGGTTTTGTGACAAGAATGGCATCTCCCACAACTTCTCAGCACCAAGAACGCCTCAACAGAATGGAGTAGTGGAGAGAAAGAACAGAACTCTTTAAGAAATAGCTAGGACAATGATGATTGAACACAATCTACCCTACTATTTACAGGCTGAGGCGATTATCACCGCAAATTACACCTTGAACAGATGCCTCATCGGACCCATTCTAAAGAAAACATCGTACGAGCTCTATAAAGGGAAGAAACCCAACATTTCATACTTTAAATCCTTTGGATGTAAATGTTTTGTTCACAACAATGCTAAGGATCACCGACCAAGTTTGATGCTAGGTCGGATAAAGGTATTTTTCTGGGTTAATCTTCTCATAGTAAAGCTTATCACATTTTCAATAAAAGAACTAACAAAGTGGAAGAAAGCATCCACGTTGTGTTTGATGAGCTTGAACAGGAAAAACCGAGTCAACATTCTCGGACCTAAAACTCGGCAGAAGTGATGATCATGATGAAAACAAGCCTATCGGAAAGCAAACCCAACCAGCTCGGAATGAAGTTACTCGGAGCGAAGTGCCTCGAGAATGAGACAATTCAAGAATTCGCTCGGAATGATGAAGGACAATCTGATGAACAGAATCATTCGGAACAAGCTTCGAAGATCAAGCAGTTCAACCAACGGATCCGGTGAATCGGAGAACAGGTAGAGCATTCAAGTATGCTTCTAGTCATCCACTAGAAAACATATTATCCGATATCAACAGTGGGGTAAGAACTCATTCCTCTCTTCAGAATTTATGTGCATTCACCGCATTCATTTCATTAACTCGAACCTAAAAATGCACTAGACGCCCTCAATGAACCCGAATGGGTAGAGGCCATACAAGAGGAACTCAATCAATTTGACAGAAACCAAGTTTGGACTTTGACCAAACGACCTTCGACCACCCAGTCATAGGTACCAAATGGGTTTTCAAGAACAAACTGGATGAAGGTGGGTTGGTAGTCGAAATAAGGCTAGACTTGTGGCTCAAGGTTACAATCGGGAAGAAGGGATTGATTGTGGGGAAACCTTTGCACCTGTTGCCGAATTGAAGTCATTAGAATTCCGTTAGCATTTGCATCTAGCATGAATATCAAGTTATATCAAATGGATGTTAAGTTCGCATTTCTTAATGGTTTTATCGAAGACGAAGTCTATGTTGAGCAACCCCCTGGATTTGAAAACTCATATTTTCCAAATCATGTTTTCAAACTTCAAAAGCTCTTTATGGTCTTAAACGAGCACCCAAAGCTTGGTATGAAAGACTAAGCAATTTCTTGGTTCAAAAAGATTTTAGAAGAGGTCAGATCGACAAGACTCTCTTCATAAAAACCAAGGGAAAGATTTCCTTATTGCTCGGATATATGTTGATGACATAATTTTTGGAGCTACTAATGAAATTCACGTGTCGAGATTTTTCTGAGTTAATGAGACAGGAATTTCAAATGAGTATGATGGGATAACTCAATTTATTCCTTGGTCTACAAATCAAGCAAGACAAAAATGAAATCTATGTCCATCAATCAAAGTACACCAAGGAGCTACTGAAAAAGTATAAACTTCATGATGCGAAGCATCCAAGCAACACCTATGAGCGGTAGCTTGAAACTGGACTCGGACGATAAAGGTAAAGCAATAGATCGAAACTCTATCGAGGTATGATTGGATCTTTGCTATATCTTATTCCAGTAGACCGAGATATAATGTTTAGTGTCTGTCTATGCGCAAGATTCCAAGCTAATCCCAAAGAATCACATCACACTCGTAGTGAAGAGAATATTCGGATATCTTGCAATGACTAAGAATTTAGGTCTATGGTACTCCCGAGACTCGAACCGACTCTTATTGGATACTCGGATGCTGATTACGCGGGATATAAAGTTGATAAAAAGAGCACCTCGAGGAGCTTGCCAATTTCTGGGTCAATCATTAATATCTTGGCACTCAATGAAGCAAAACTCAATAGCTCTATCAACTGCCTAGGCTGAGTATATTGCGACTGGAGCATGTTGTGCACGGATTTTATGGATCAAACAACAGTTGAAAGATCTTGGACTCTCTTTCAAATCATTTCCAATCAAGTGTGATAATAAAAGTGCAATCGGCATTATCAAGAATCTAGTTCGAGCACTCAAAGACGAAACACATTGAGGTCGGGTATCATTTCCTACGAGACCGTTCGGAGAAAGGAGATATTGAACTTGAATTCTACCAATCTTCAATTAGCTGATATCTTTACTAAACCACTTAGTAAGGATCAGCTTTGCTTTATTAGGAATGAACTTGGCATGCTAAATGCATAATTATTTGCTTTCTATGTGAATTTTTTTTTTTGCATGATTATGTATTATGTGCTTTTATCTCTTAAATAACCATTAGTTCAGTTGATTTAGTGATACTTGAGTCGATAGTTATTATTTATTTCCAGTTTCGAGTCACTCGAAACCTAGCTAAGTCGGACTCGGACTTTGAGAGAAATCGACATCAAACTTCGAAATCATCTCTAGATAAGTGGAGAATTTCGGAATTTGTTTTCAAAATCTTTCTTTTTCTCTCTCTTGCTCTCGCGCGCCGTGATCGGACAACTAGCCGTTGGGAAACAAACCGCTGGAATTCTAACCATTGAAGAAGAGAACAGTCACATCGGTCCGAGGTGGCCGCTGAAAGAATTGAGTCGAACGGATACTGAAGGACGTTTATTTTTCTTATAAATAGCGCCTATCCTCCTTCATTTCTTTACTTTACTCTACACTTACTCTCTCTCTCAAAATCAAATCCTCGTGACCACGATCTCGGTGACTAAAAGCAACATACTGAGCTCTCATGCTTCGTGAAGAACATCTCAAGTAAGCTCCGTTGCTCTCGAAACTCATTCCTCTTCTACTTTTTCTTTTTATCTTTCACTCTCTTCGAGTCTTCTTCTCTTCTACTCTCTCTCAAGTTTACCTTCTCTCTTTTCACATCAAAATGCCGAAAAGAGGTTCTCATCCTAATTTTCTTGGTTCTGCCACCAAGAAACCTCGCACCAAAAGCCAAGAAGGCCCCTCAAATTCTAAACCCCTTGTCACCCGAGTATCTTGCGCTGGATGATAAATTCTTCCCAACCACAAAATTTTCGTGGTTACCTCACATACAATCGACCGGGGTCTACAATTTTCTTTGCTTCAGCGAGTTCATCTATCCTGAACTCGTTTCGAGTTTTACACTCATCTTTCCAGCTCCGAAGGTATTCTCACCTCCGGGGTTCGAACATAACTGTTCGAATCAATACTTCCCTCTTCCATCGTCTCGTTGAAAGTTTCCTCTCTTTTCTTAAACAGCAATCCAATACCTTTCAATGAGGTCGCTGACGATTTCTTTGAAAAGTATGCAAAAGAGTTCCCAGGTCACGCAAAAATTTTCTCGTGACTCGGCTAAAGTCTGAAGCCCGTCTTCTATGTTTCTTGCTCGATGAGAACTTTCTTCTCACAGCACTCTAGCAAGGAGAACCCCAACTCCAAGCACCTCAAAGCACTTTTTGATATTCTAGAGGGCTACAAAGTAGATCTATTTCCTATTATTATTGAGCAAATGGCAGTTGTGCTAGCTCAAACTCGGACCAAGAAGAACACCCTTCTCCCTTTCGGTGCTCTTCTCACGCTCATTTTCAAACAATTCAATATTCCTCTTCCCTTAGATCTGACCACGAGTTTCGAGGCTGCCATTGTAGTTGGCAAAAAGGAACTTCGGGGTATGGATACCGAGAAACCGAACCCGGTGTCCGGGTTCACAGCTTCGAGTTGAGGCCACCTTCTCCGCCTCGGACTCGGAAAGACGCCCTCTTTCTCTTCCTCGCTCCACCTAGTGGTGCCTCCACCTCGAGTGCTTTTAAAACTCTCTCTTCCATTTTATCCACAACTTTCATGGACAAAATCTCCGCTGTGGCCTTGGAACTCAAGTACCTCCTCCGGTCATTCAAGACTGTCTTCTAGTCTATGACCATCAACAAGAAAACCACCCATTCTCAACTCCGAGAGCAATAGGACGTGCTCCTCGAGATGAAGGCTCAGTAAAGGAGCGAGAGGGAGCTAATCGAGCTTCTCGGGAGAGACGATCCAAGGCAGCCCAGGATCAAGGAGACTCGGACACTTCCGAGGAATCCTCGAGCCCTACCAAGTCCTTCTCCGACAAAGGAGAGGGTGAAGAAGAAGATCAAGAAGAAGCGGAAGAGCTCGCGGGCGATGCAGCTCTTTCGAGTATGGTGATCCGAAAGCCAAGGAAACCAAGAAGGACAAGGAGGGACAAGCGAGGGTTCGGGTGCCCCTAAGCGCGACCGAAGTGATCGGCTCGGACAGCGATCCGAGTGGGTCGAGCGAACCTGCCGATCAAGGACAATCGGCAGCAGGTCAACTCGAGCACACCCCTCCGTTGTTCGGTTCCAAGTGGACGAGCCTCCGGACGACCTAGTTCTGCGTCGGCCACTCGGAACCGAGCCAATGCCGGAGATCCCTGTACTCCCTTCGCCACGCTCAAGCACATCGTCAAGATCCTATTAGCGCCAGGCACACCACTCGTCCTTCCTCCTCAACTCGGACTAATCCATCCCCTCCTTAATTTCTTAGTCTTTTATTTACGAGTGTTTCTTTTTTTTTTTTGTCCGGACATCAACTATGTACTTCTTGTTGTATTCTTCCCATTTTTTTTTTTTTGTTTTTGCTGAAAGGCAAGGGAGAGAATAGATAGAAAAAAATTTGTTGTCTTGTTTAGGGGAGTCTCTCTCACCTTGTGTAAATATTTCTTTTCGTTAAATTAATGAAAACTGCATTTCATTAATAATCTCAAGTTTCCTACTACGATATGTTAATAAATCTATCTGCTTTTACTTTGTTTCTTACTACGATATGATAGCTCTTGTTATGAAATCTTAAGTTATTTTATGAGTAAATTTGCAATATCACTTACAAAATTTATGTCTAAGTATGGAATGCCTTTCATCAAAAGGGGAGATTGAAGACTCGGACTTTATACTTACACTTTTCCGAGCTCCATCCGAGAATCGGTTATAAGATCTCCTCTCTCATAGGGTTTTGATTTCAAGTCATTCTATGTACCTTAGAAAGTTTTCTGAGTTTTCTAGAAATTATCTCATATGTTTTTGTGTAACTCGAACCGACTCAAAAGCGGACTTGTACTAACTCGGTTTTGAGTTACTCAACACTCAGAATTATTGCATGTTCAAACACTCGTATTCACACTCATAAACTCAGGTCCGACTTCATGTTCCAGGAATTACAATGTTAATTTTCTATTCTAAGTCGGCTTGTGTTGTTTGAACCTTCTTTAGTCTAGATCAAGTTTGTTTACTCCGATCTTCTACTTGACTTGATCATCTTCTAGACTCGACTTAGATGGAATTTTGAGTATCATGGATATTAGACTCAGAATTTTCCATTCCTTTTCGACTCGGATAATTAGTCATTTAATTATCTTAATTATATTATTATTTGTGTCTAATCTTGGACCAAAGTATTCTATTCTTTGAGAACCAAATTAATTTACTTTTGTAGGTTATTCAAACGAGGCTATCCTAATTTTGAACTACAAAAGTAACCGGCTTCAAAAGGTCAAATCACCAGCGAGACAAGGCTTTTTCCACCTCGGACCTAGCCCCAAACACCGTGTCGGGATTGTCTGTTTTCCAAAATTGGAAATCTACAACACTAAGCTCAACGGTTGTTTCCACCTTATTTTTAAAGACACTACCAGTGGTTTTGGGACATCCAAAGGAGTCAAGAACCGTTGCTCAATGTTCATATCTCAACGGATATTTTCCGAGTGACTCGGAAAATCCTTTACAACGGTCACAAGGGACTTCTAGTCAGAAGATGGACACAACGGCTAAGCTACTTGGTCATCTATAAACATAAGCCAACTTTCAAGACTTGAAGATTGCCGAATCTATTGTTAATCCATATACTTTAGCAAAAAGTCATTGTATTCATTCTCATTCTTCTACTTACAACTCCAATTCCGTATTTCATAACTTTCTATGTTGTAAGGTCTTGTACTCGATTACAAACACTTTCTTTCTTACTCTCTAAATTAGGTCCCTTGACTGAGCTGTAAGGGTTAACTCAACTCGGTTATCCCTAACTGTAAGGGTGATCTCGGTTAGGAAGTACTAGATCGAGATAAGGTAATTTCGAGTGTAGGAAAAACTTGTAAGGAGTTGTCTAAGGGAGCAACTCAGGTTGAGTCAATCTACTGTATTTTGTGGACTCAAAATAATGGATTCGACTTCGTGCTTGGATTAGCACGGTCCGTGGTTTTCTGCCCGGGAGGATTTCCACGTATTTTCCGAGTTATCACTTTTCTAAGTACGTACTAGCATCGAGACAGTTTCGAATTCGTTTAATCTGTTTCTTCACTACTTACTGAAATCTGCGTTTATGCTTTTCCGAGTTTAACCTTGCTTCACGCTCACCTCGGATTCATATCTATTTTAAATTCAAGCAAGTTTCCTCATCACCCTATTCACCCCCTCTAGGGAGACTTATACTCTCCAACAACAAACCTTCAAATCTTTTTAAAAACAAAAGGGACATTTCCGAACTATTAAGTGCATGAAGGCTGAGCATGGTCCCATTCATTCAAAAACAAAAGGGACTAAACACGGACCAATTTTTATGAAAAAGCCTTCTCAACCTATTTATAAAAGAGAGGTTTTCAAAAGAAAGAGACACAGAGTCGGTTCTCAAGAAGAAGATTCAGAATCAGGCCAAACCCAAAATCATTCAAATCTGGTTCCCAAAAGTGCTCTTCCTCGAAAAGAAAAGGACCACAAGTAAAGACAGTTACTAGGTTTGTAAGAGGAAGTGAGAAGGGTTAGTTTATTTCTGTTTTTTAGGTAACTTAGAAACAAAAAGGTCATTGGTACTTAGATAGTGGATGCTCATGCAACATGTCCGGAGATTCAAGACTCTTATCGGAACTTTAAGAGAAGAAAGGAGGAAAATTCACGAGTTGGAGATAATCACAAAGGCCGGATAGTTGGTATCGGCATAATTGGTCAAGGAGATAACTCGGTCAGTATAGTTTACCTTGTGGGCTCAAATATAATCTTTTGAGTATCTCTTAACCGTGTGACAAAGGTCAAGAAGTAAGGTTCACTTATACCAACTACTTCATATTTTATATAGTCACCAAAGAGACAAAGCTCTTAGGTCCGAGGCCAAGTAACACCTACACTATTCCTCTTTCTAATTCCAGTCAAGATTTATCATGTTTCAAAGCTTCTTTGAATGATGATGATTCACGGACATGGCATCGTAAACTAGGTCACATTAGTATACATACTATAAAAAAACTTGCATCTCATGGAACAATCGGAGGATTTCCTAATGTTCATTTAAGAAAGATAAAATTTGTGATGCATGCACAAAAAGAAAACAAGTTAGATCATCCTTTAAGTCACTCAAGATAGTATCTACATCCAAAGTGGTTGAATTGATACATATGGATTTGTGTGGTGAAATTCTTATTAAATCTTAGGAGGTAAATCATATGTGCTAGTTATTGTCAATGATTACTCACGATTTACCCGAGTGTGTTTTCTGAAGAAGAAAAATGAAACATTCAAACAGTTTACTAAGATCAGCGAGGAAATACAAGTGGAGTTTGAGATTTAGACTAGGAGAATTCAAATTGACCATAGAAGGGAGTTCGATTACTCGGAATTTGCAGCCTTCTATGACAAGAATGACATCGCCCATAACTTCTCAGCACCAAGAACTCCTCAACAGAATGGATAGTGTGTTTTTCGGAATGCGTCAAATACAAATGGAATTTGATATTTTGACCAGGAGAATTCAAACCGACCATAGAAGGGAGTTCGATTACTCGGAATTTGCAGCCTTGTGTGACAAGAATGACATCGCCGCAACTTCTCAGCACCAAAAACTCCTCAACAGAATGGATAGTGGATAGAAAGAGCAGAACACTTGAAGAAATAGAAAGGAAAATGATGATTGAAATGATCTACCTTACTATTTACGGGCTGAGGCGATAAACACAGCAAAATACACTCTTAACAAATGCCTCATTCGACACATTCACGAAGAACACAGTCTACAAGCTATACAAAGGAAAGAAGCCTAACACTTCTTACTTCAAATCATTTCGATGTAAATGCTTTGTGCATAACAATGGTAAGGAACATCTGACTAGATTTAACGCTAGGTCAAATGAAGGTATTTTTCTTGGTTATTCTTTACATAGAAAAGCTTATAGAACCTTTAACAAGAGAACTAACAAAGTGGAAGAAATTATCCACGTTATCTTTTATGAAATTGATAATGGCAGGATAAGTGAATCCACTTTCTCATCTCTCAAGCTCAATTAAGATGAAGTTGACATTGTAGAGCCTAAGCATAGAATGAACAAAAACAAAGGAACTGAGCCAACTCAAAATGAGCCATTTCAAGAACCAACTTAGACTACTAATCATCAAGTCAATGAAGAAAGTCAACAAACTTAACCAGGTGAAGATCGGAACATTCAACCAATAAATCTGGTAAATCGGAGGACATGCAAAGCTTTTAAATATGCATCAAGTCACCCACCTCGGAACATCATTTCGACATCAATAGTGGGGTAAGAACTCATTCTTCTCTCCAAAACTTATTTTACACTTTCAACATTCATCTCATTAATTAAATCTAAAAATGTACTAGAAGGCCTATTTGAACGTGAATGGGTAGAGGTCATGCAAGAAGAATTAAGCAAGAAAAGGATGACATCTATGTTTATCGGTGAAAATACACCAAGGAGTTACTCAAGAAGTACTAGCTATAAGATGTAAAACATGCAACAACATCAATGAGTAGCAGTACCAATGGACTCGGATGAGAAAGGTAAAGTTGTAGATCGAAACTCTACAAAGGTATGATTGGATCTCTACTTTGTCTTACATGTAGTAGGCCACATATTATGAGTTAGTGTCTATTTGTGTGCAAGATGTAAAACATGCAACAACATCAATGAGTAGCGAGTACCAATGGACTCGGATGAGAAAGGTAAAGTTGTAGATCGAAACTTTACAAAGGTATGATTGGATCTCTACTTTGTCTTACATGTAGTAGGCCACATATTATGTGTTAGTGTGTATTTGTGTGCAAGATTTCAGGCTAATCCAAAAGAATCACATCTCACTCTGCGGTGAAGAGAATTTTTAGATATCTTGCAGGAACTCGGACACTCGGTCTCCGGTATTCGAAGAACTCAATTCGACTCTCACTAGATACTTAGATGCTAATTATGCTCTATCAACAGCTGAGGCAAAGTACGTAGCAGTTGGAGCTGGTTGTGCTAAGATTCTATGGATTAAGCAACACTTGAAGGATCTAGGATTGTCATTCACATCTATCCCAAGCAAATGTGATAATCAAAGTGCCATCAGCATTACTAAGAATGCAGTTCGAGCATTACTAAGAATGCGGTTCGAGCATTCAAAACCAAAGCACATTCGAGTCGGATATCATTTTCCAGGAGACCACTTTAAAAAAGTGATATTGCACTTGAGTCTATTCCTACCAAGTTTTAATTAGCTGGTATTTTCACAAAACCTTTGAGTGAAGATTAGTTTTGCTTTATTAGGAATGAACTTGGCATGATGATTGCATGATTAGTTGATTGATTTTATGAGAATTTATAAGTTTGATTATTTATTGTGTGTTTTGAGTGAATAACTAGAGGATCAGTTGAAATATGATTAAACCGAGCTACAAGTTATTAAGTTTCGAGTGTGTTCCGAGTACCTCGGATATAGCACTAAGTTAGACTCGGTTTTGAGAAACATGGACATCAAAATTCTAAAATCATCTCTAAATCAATGGAGAATGGTGGAAATGTTTTAGAAAACTTCTTTTCTCTCTCTATCATGCAAATCAGGAAACTAGCCATTAGAAGGAAGCAGTTTCAAGAAGTAACCAATGCTCACTGGAATGCCAAACGATCTTATAGTCATTACTCCGAATGCTTGAGTGAGTAAGGCTTTTTGTTCTTTGACAATTGTTGTTCTATAAACAGCACTCGTTGACCCTTGTTCATCCACTTTCTATCTCTCACTCTCTCATTCTTTACACTCAAACTCGGAATTCTTTGCTCGGACACTCTTCAATTTCAAACTCTCAATTCTATACTCTTTCTCATTTAAATCCAGGCGGTTGCTCGAGCATAGACTTCCTCTTGAATGAAACCATTCGAGTAAAGCACATTTGACATCCATTTGGTACAACTTAATATTCATGCTTGATGCAAATGCCAAGAGGATCCTAATTACTTCTATCCTAGCAACTGGTGCTAAGGTTTCCCCACAATCAATCCCTTCTTCTTGATTGTAACCTTGAGCCACAAGTCTAGCCTTATTTCGGACTACCAACTCATCCTCATCCAGTTTGTTCTTGAAAACCCATTTGGTTCACGTAACACCCCGAAACTTAATCGTAATTAATTATTGTAAATTTGCATTTTATCGTCTTAATATTGTTTTAAGAGCAGTGGGTCGCGCACAGTACAAAATCGAAATAAAGGATGCAAACAAAGTTGATAATCGTAAATAATATGGGTAATTCGTACAAATTTACGTTTTTACTACGAAATGTATATATGTTTGAATAATTTCATTTCGAATCCGAATAATGTAAATTAATAAGTAAAAAGAAATAAAATAAAACAATATGTAAAATTTAAATTATTATAACAGCAAATAAAATTTAGCCAAATATGTGATATATATTTAACCATGTGATAATAGAAATAGTAAAAATATAAGAAATATTAAGATTTATCACAACAAAAAAAAGAGGGAAGATGGTGCTAGAAGTATCGGGCATAATAAATCGGTGAAGGGAGCAAGCCTAACACATTCCTCTTCTTCCTCTCATCTCTCGTTCCTCACTTTCCCCTCCTCGCTATCTGCTGCCACTGCTGGCGGACCTCGCCGGCCGCCATCGCTACCACCCGGCCCGTCGCCGGTCTTCGCTGTCGTCCCCTCTCTACCGCCAGCGCCTTATTCTCTCCCCTCTTCCCTCTATTTCACATCAAGCGGGGCTGCCTCGCCTCGCCAGCTGCTGCGCTTGGTCGAGACAGACGCCGCCTCCCCGGCCGCTCTCCGGCTGCCGACCGACTCTGCGCCTCCAACCAACACATTACGCCGCTGCACGAGCCACCGGGTCTCCACCACCGCCACCACCATCCCAATCTCACATCTAACCCACTTTGAGGTATATCTCTAATCCTTAATTTCTAAGCAAATTTTAATCACGAATTTATGTTGTTATTGAATAATTAGACAAGTAGATGTGAGTTGTGAATTGATTATGGTGGAATTGAAGGAATTGTGGAAGAAAACGAAATTGGATTTAGGGTTTATTATGTGTTGTTATGGAATTGGAAATCAATTAGGAGTTTCTTTGTAATTGTAAATGTACTTGTTTAATTTTTTTGATTATAAATGAATTGTTTGGTTGGGGTAGAATTGGATGAACTTTGGAAAGTAGTGAAATGTGGGGATATATGTGAAATTGGATTTTTGGGTTGTTAGGTGCTAAATCGGTATTGGAGATAAATTTGGGATATTCATAATTGTGAATATTCTTGTTTGATTTCCTACATGAGCATGAACGGATTGATTGGGTGTGTGAAATTGTTTATGTTACGAGGCTATGCTAGGGAGGTGAATTAATCAAACCGGGTTATGTTAATCTTTGAAAAACAAAAAAATGGATGAAAATATGTTTGGAGGTTCCTATAGAATTGGAAGTGATTTTTGTGAAGTTGAAAATTGTAATTTGGAAGTTGATAAATGAGTTAGTGGTTAGGAAGTATATATAATTAAAAGTATAACGAGTTTTGAAGAGAATTGATTTGAGGAAATTGGAGCTTTAAACCCATGAGTGGTTTAGATAATTGAATTGGTCGAAATGTAAAGTACATAGATACAAGAAAGGCTCATAAGTTTATTAATGCAAATATTAAATTTCTATTTGAAAACAAGAATTCAATAGGAACGGCTATTCGGAGAAGCAAAGAAAATAAAAATTAAAAACAAACGATCGACCGAGGTACGTTATGCTTGTACCCTTCTAAGATAGTTAAATTTTAATTGTTTTGTAAAACGTTATCTGTGTTTGTTTTTATTTTGGCCTACAATTCTTTAGGACCCAAGTAATCGTTAAACGTTAATCGTAATCATTAATCGTTAATCGTTAATCATTAATCGTTAATCGTTAATTGTTAATCGTTCATAAATGTCTACTAGCAAAATTAATCGTATTGGGCCCTTCCCGACAAACGGGAACTTGAACCGAATCGTTTAATCGAAGCCATGGCTGCAAATGCATGTAAATTAGGGTCCTAGTGATGGCCGGAAACTAAAACGTTTGAGAAGTTGAAAATAAAATTGAGAAGTTTATAGGAAACACAAACTGTGCATTTTGCTTAAATGTTTGAGTTTTAAATGAATTTAAAATCGCGCGCGTGCTCACCGACTTTTCGAAATTATTTTATAGTGCAAGGGTAACGTATTGAGCCAACCGCTCATTTTATGTTTTATGTTTTATATTTTATGTTTTAAACTCTTTTAGGGAAAGAGAAACAACCGATGTTTAAACGAGGAACTGCATGAGGAGAAGGAAACAGATGAAAAAGAATCCTAAAAGGTCTGGTATCGGGCGGTGACTTGCGCGTTGTGTTTTGATGATTAATGTATTTTGGATGATGTGTTAACCAACGAGACGGACTTTTGTACTATCTAAGTTTGAGTATATAATGTATAAACCTTGTGATCTGCTTGTACAGATAAGTATAATATATATATCAATATGTGAAATATATGGGTATAGGCCTTGTCTCTATTATAAGAGATGGCGGTAATGCCCTAACTTTTATTAGCTTCCGTTGCCAAATAATTCTTAAATTTGATTGGGGTATGCCATGAATTAGTTTTATGGATAATTATAGTCCGAGGCGTTACAGGTTCCTATAATCGGGTGGTCGGAAGATCGTTTGGTCAAAGTCCGGACTTGGTTTCTCACAAATTGATTAAGTTCTTCTTGCATGGCCTCTATCCATTCATGTTTATTTAGGGCCTCTAGTGCACTTCGGGTTTAATTAATGATATAAATGTAGTGAATGCACATAGATTTTGCAAACAAGAGCGAGTCCTTACCCCACTATTGATGTCGGACAAAATATTCTCAAGTGGGTGGCTCGAAGCATATTTGAATGCTCTACTGTTCTCCGGTTTACCAGATTTGTTGGTTGTATTGGTTGATCTTCGGTGGTCCGATCTGGCTGAGTTTGCTCATCTCGCTTGTCCTTCAGCATTCCGAGCTTGCTCCTATGCTTGGTTCGATCCGAGTCATTATGTTACGAGCTGCCTTATTATGAGCTGCTTTCTTTTGACTCTATCTAAGCTCGGCTTCGGTAAGATCATCTACATCTCGGTTGAGTTTCGGATCCGAGAACGTTGACTCACTTGGTTTTCCCTAATCAATCTCATCAAACACAATGTCGATGCTTTCTTCCACTGTGTTAGTTCTTTTATTGAAAACACGATATGCTTTACTATGAGATGAATAACCCAAAAAGATACCTTCATCTGACCGAGCATCAAACTTGGTCGAGTGATCCTTACCATTATTGTGAACATAGCACTTACAACCAAAGGGATTGAAGTATGAGCTGTTAGGTTTCTTTCCCTTATAGAACTCATATGGAGTTTTCTTCAAGATGGGTCCGATGAGGCATCCGTTCGGTGTGTAGTTTGTCTGTGTTAAGGTTTGCTCCTAGAGAGTCTAAGTCACCCTAGAGGGGGTGAATAGGGTGTTGGAAGATTATTTAGACAATTAAACTCTTTTGCACGAGAATAGAGACAGAAATAGATTCAAAGTCTAGATTGGACTTAGAAAAGTATCAACTCGAATTACGTGGAAACCCTCCTGGGCGAGAAAACCACGGCCGGTGCTAGTCCAAGCACCAAGTCAAATCCACTATTTTGAAAACACAAAATACGGTAGGTCGACTCAACCGAATTGCTCCCTCGGACAATTCATAACAAAGTTTTCCTAGACTTAGAAGTTCCCTTATCCGATCTAGTATTTCCTAACCGAGGTAACCATTACAACTAGGGACAAGTGAGCTAAGTTAACCCTTACAGCTCGGTCAAGGGATCTTACTTAGAGAGTAAGAAACGAGTTTGTAACTAATTACAAGACTTTACAACTTAGAAAGATGTTAAGTACAAACTTAGAGTTGTAAGTAGAAGATTGAATGAGTATTATACAGAGAAATATAATTTCAGCAATGGGTTCAAGCAATCTTCGGGTCTTATGAAGTGGCTTCTATTTAAAGATGACCAAGCAGATTAGCCGTTGAGACTATCTTCGATTAAAAGCCCTCAATCCGTTGTAACGGTTCTTCCGAGTCGCTCGAAAAGACCCGTTGAGATGTGAACGTTGTGCAACGGCTCTTGAATCCTTAGGATGTCCCAATCCACTGGTGGTGTCCGAAAAGTAGGGTGGACACCACTTGTTGAGCTTAGCGTTGAAGATTTCCAGTTTTGGAAACACACTACCCTAAGACAGTAGTCCGGACCTTGGTCGAAGTAGATAAAGCCTTGTCTGCTGGCGATTTGACATCTTGAAGGCGGTTACTTTTGTAATTCAAAAGTAGGATAACCTCGTTTAGATAACCTACAAAAGTAAACCAATTTCGGTTCTCAAAGTATAAAATACTTTGGTCCAAGATTAAGCACGAGATAATAATTTAATTAAGATAATTAAGGGCATAATTATCTTAGTCCTAAAAGAGTGGAATTTTCTGAGTCTAATATTCATTATACTCAAATTCCATCTGAGTTAGTCTAGAGAAAGATCAAGTTAGATAGAGAATATCGAGTAAGAGTACATGATCTAGACAAATATACTTCAAACAAAACATGCTGACTTAGAAAGATGAATTAACGTTGTAATTCACTTTAACTTAGAATATGAAGTCGAACTTAGTTTGAAAGAGTTAGAGTGAATGTTTGATAATGCGATAAATGCGAGTGATGTCCGAGTGACTCGGAACCGTCGAGTGAATTGATGAACACGAGTTTGTTTTCTAAGTCGATCGAATTAGATGAAAACATTATGTAACACTCGAAAAGTTTCTATAACACTCAGAATAGTTTTTATAATACTCGAATAACTTGTAATCAAAACTTAGAAGGGATGAAGTTCGTACTGGTTCCTTGATAGTACTCAGAATGATATACATGTAGAATCCGAGTCTTTAATCTCCCCTTTGTGATGAAAGGCATTCCATAATCAGATAGAAACTTTGTTAGTGAAACAATCCTGATTTTTCATTCTTTCTCAAAGAGTATATCGAGTTTAGAGATAGAATCGCAAACTTAGATCATTTCGGAGCTATTATACTTATGTTTCGTTAGAGCAAAAAATGAAATATCGTATAGAAATCAATGAAGTGTTGCGAGACTTAGAATATTGCTTATATCGAGTAGAGATAAATAAATGAGTGGATATATCATATCAAGATACAATAAGAAATTAAAACTTAAAAAGAAGTTAAACTTAGCAATAAATAAGCACGAAATCGAAACTTCATTCATATAAACTTAGAAAATATATACAAAAAGGGTGAAAGAACTTCCCTAAACAAGACAATAATTTTCTAAATATTCTCCCCCTTGCCTTTCAGCAAAAACAAAAAGAGGAACAATGTATCAAGTAGATATAATTTGTGTGTCCGGACAAAAAAAATAAAAACAGAAAAAGAAAACTAAAAGGGTGGAGTGGGAGTTGTGCGGGTTGAAGCGGATGAACGTGTCATGCACCTGCGCTGGTATGAGCATGAAGACGTTGAAGATCTTGGCGGGGCAACACTAGCAACTCTAGGATGGGCTCAACTCGAGTGGCCGACTCGGAACAAGGTCGTCCAAAGGTTCATCCTCTTGGAACTCGAAGGAGGGAGGTGCTTGTTGAGGCTCGATCGCTATCGGCCGACGTTTGTCGGCGAGGTCTTCGACTCACTCAAACTACTGTCCGAGCTAATCGGTTCCGGTTGAAGAGCGGGAGCACCTTGTCCCTCGGCTTCTTCCTTTTCTACTCCTTCTTCCTCTATCTCTTCTTCTTCCTTCTCCCCTTCTTCCTTCTCCTCGGAAGGAGCTGCCTCAGCCGCTGACCTCCTCTTCTTCTTATTCCGCCTCTCCGGAAGGAGATTTGGCAAGGCTCGAGGACTCTTCGGATGTGTCCGAGCCGACCGGGTCCTGAGCTGCTTTGGAGCGCTTTTCTTGGAGGAGCTTAATCAACTCATGCTACTCCTTTACCAGTGCCTTCATCTCAAGGAGCACGTCCTGCTGCTCTCGGATTTGAGATTGGGCAGGTTTTTATTTTATGGTCATAGGCGAAGGACGAGTCTTGAATGACCGGAGAGTGTCCTTGATTTCGAGGACACGAGGAGAGCTTGTCTATCACGTCGGTAGACAAAGCGAGACCGGGTTGAAGTGGAGGGCCTGAGGTGGAGACCGATAAGTGCCATTTTTGCATTAGATTTCATAGGAAGTTGCTTGTCATTTTTGGGGATTTATGTTCATATTTATGTACTTTATGCCCCATTTATGCTTTTCACTTGGGCTTTGCATTTTTGGTCTATTTCTATAGTTTCCTAATGATTTGGACCTGATTTTAGTCATATATCAATCCAAAGCTATTTTGAATCTATGTTTCTAACTTTCTTATTGAAAGAGCTTTCTAATGACATATTTTAAGCTTAATTACGTTGAGGAACGGAAAAGATATGAGCTGGAAAGTAAGAAGAGTGCGATAATGGACACTTCTTTACTCTCTGAATTATGTTTTTCCCACACTTATGAAGCAAGCATAATGATGAAAGAATTAGAAACTAGACTCAATGAGCTTTCCGGAAAATTAAGAATCGCATCATTTGGGCATCGGACGAGGAAGTTATGATCGAATCAATTTGACGCATCGTTCTAGCAACCAACACGGGCAGCCCGTGTCGGTGGACACGACCCATTTTCAGCGTCCCCGTCCAGTTTTGCCGTGCCAGCAGCCAACACGGTCAGCTCGTGTCGGAGGACACGGCCCATGTTGGAGGTAAAATATGCCGAGACGCTTCGATTTTGACAGTTTCGGCTCTTGATTGCTTCTTAATGGCTTATTTAAGCTGCTTTTCGGCAATTCCTATATAAATCCAGCCTAGAATCCTCCATAGTTCATCCTCCATTTTCCCTTCCTCCATTTCTTCACATCGGACCAAAAACTTTGAAGATCGAAGAAGAAGATTGAAGCGATTGCAGTCCATTTGAAGTCGAGAGATTCAAGTGGAGCACTTCAAGCCTATCATCTACTTATTCATTTCTTGCTGTTTGAGGTTTGATTTCAATGTATTGGATTTTAGTTAAGCTTTCAATAAACATGTGTGAGTAGTTTAGTTTTTCTAGGGATTTGTAATCCGAAACAATGTAGGTTGATTAGTTTTCTATGATTTGTGCTTGAATTCCGATTTTGATTCAATAGAAGGTTGTGTTCATCATGTTCATGAGGTTTTGAAGGCCTAGAATACTTATGTTTAGAGATTAATCTATCATGTACTCGAAAGGTGAAATAGAATAATCCGACAACCAACCTTTCTACCTAATTTATGAAATTTGAGAAAAGAATAGTAAATTAGGGGATCACTTTGATAATTTGAAATCCTTAACTTTGATTAACTTAAAGGCTTACGAAAGTTGTTTGATAGGTTAATTGGAGCAATTCTATGAAGCATCGAAAGAGCGAGTAGAATTTTATGATTATCGATCCTTGGTTTATTTGAATGAATGATTGCGCAAATTATGTTTAAATAATCAAACTCATTGTTAAGAAAGCAAATCCCTAGATATTTTTAACCATTGATTTAAGTCTAGATTAATTTTCTCAATTTTAATAGTTAGAACTAGTTTAGAAAAAACCAACTTTAAAAATCTGATTTGCTTAGCAATTGAGTAGAGGGCTAGTTTAGTGCGTTGCTAGATCGAGTCCTTGTGGGATCGACCTTGACTAGCTATAATTTAAACACCGTGCGCTTGCGGCCTATCAAGTTTTGGTGCTGCTGCCGGGGACTCTATTTTTAGTAGCCATTAGACGAATACTCTCAAATTGACTAAGTGTTTATTTTCTTTTTCTGTTTTGATTGCGTTGGTAGTTTTGTTTTTGTTCTTGCTAGGTACTCTCTCCTTACATGCAAAAAGCTCAATTATTTGTGTTTGATCCAGAAATTGAGCAAACCTTCCGCTCTAGATGGAAGAAGCAAAGGCTAGAGAAGGCTAGGAAGAAGCAAGAAGAAAACTCCAAGCAAAAGCCCAAGATGGCCGGTGAAGAAAGAAGAACTTTTGGGCAATATGTGACACCCAATGTCACTAATCCACCGTCGACCATCAATGTCCCAAGTGTTACGGCGAATGACTTTGAGTTGAAGAATTCGCTCATCAACTTGGTGAGGGCCACTCCTTTACATGGCCTCCCCAATGAAGACCCCAACCGGCACCTCCGCATTTTTCGCCAAGCATGTGATACTTTCAAGGCGAACGGGGCTTCACCGGATGCAATCAAGCTGCGATTGTTTCCGTTCTTGCTTGAAGGAAGGGCATGGGAGTGGCTAGATTCTCTTCCGGTGAACTCCATCAGCACATTTGATCAACTTGCAAGTGCCTTCTTGGCAAAATACTTCCCACCAAGCAAGTTAACCGAGTTTGAGGAACCAAATTTCCACCTTTGTTCAAGAGCCGGAGGAGACGTTGTATGAAGCATGGGAACGGTTCAAGGATCTCCTTCGCCAATGCCCCCAACATAGATTTGAGCCATGGGTCCCCATTCAAGCTTTCTACAATGGGGTAGAGGATCACTTGAGAGCCACCATTCTTGCGGTGGCGGGAGGAAACATTATGAGCAAGTCCGTCGATGAGCTCCACACCTTGATTAAGCGAGATGGCGCTCAATAGTTTTCAATGGTCCAAGCCCCGTTCCAAGAGAACGGGAGGTAAGCTTGATGTTGATGTAGTTTCTGTTCTTTCTGCTAAGATAGATGCTATAACTCAAAAAATGGACTGTCCGAATGTGAATGTTGCCCCTCCCCTTCTATGTGCATCATGTAGTTCTTATGAGCATGAGAGCTGTCCCGTGGGTATGGACCAACCGACCAAGCCAATTTTATTGGCAACCGAATCCAAGGCCAAACTTTGACCCATTCTCCAATTTCTATAACCCGGGATTGAGGTATCACCCTAATTTTTCCTACCGGAACAACAATCCTATGGGTCCACAACAAGCCTAAAGACCACCCGCCCATGGATTCCGAAGACCTACCCAACCCCAAGTGCCCCAAAAGTCTAACTTGGAGGTCATGATGGAAATCATGCTTTTGGCTCAACAAAAGCAAGATGAGATTATCAAGCAATTGGCTTCTAAAGTTGAAATCTTAGCCACTCATAATAAAATGCTTGAAACTCAAATTGCTAGCCAAGCTAGCTCTTCCTCTAGCCTTCCGGGTAAGCTTCTTAGCTAACCCGAGATCAACCCTAGGAAACAATGCAATGCCATAACTTTGAGGAGTGGGACATAATTGGCGGGGCCTAGGGGTGATAGGAGTGAGCATGTGGCCATTGACATGCAAAATGTGAATGATGTTGTGAATGAGGAGGTGTCTTTACCCTCAAAAGAACCCTTAGTTGATGTTGTTATGCAAAATGAGAAGGAGACTCCTAATGACCGACCAAAAACTCCTGAAAGAATTTACACTCCGCGTTGACCATTCCCACAAAGAATAGTTAAGGCTAAGCTCGATATGCAATTTGGGAAGTTTTTGGAGATGCTTAAGAAATGTAATATGAACATTCCATTCATTGATGCTTTGACTCAAATGCCTTTGCATACTAAATTTTTGAAAGAGATCCTCTCCAAAAAGAGGACATTGAATGAGCATGAGACCTTTGCATTGAGTGAGGAGTGTAGTGCGGTAGTCCAAAATAAGCTTCCTAAAAGCTTAAAGACCCAGGTAGTTTTTCCATCCCATGTCCGATTGGGAATGTGTCCATAGATCGAGCCTTATGTGATTTGGGGTCAAGTGTGAGCTTGATGCCCTATTCTCTGTATAAGAATTTGGACATAGGTAAGTTAAGGTCCACCACCATTTCTCTTCAATTAGCGAGATAGTTACGTGACATATCCTTTAGGTATTTTAGAGGACATTCCCAGTCAAAATTGGTGATTTTTTGTGCTCGTGGACTTTTTAGTTCTTGATATGGCTGAGTATACCCGCACCCAAATCATTCTTGAGAGGCCTTTTTGGCTACTGCTGGGTGTAAGATTGATGTGAAAGAGGGAAAATTGACCTTTGATGTGGGGAGCATCACGCTGAATTTGAATTTTTAAGAAATATGATGTTTCCCTATTTCTGCTGAATGTTATAGTGTTGAGATAACTAATAAAGTGACATGTGATAAACCTTTGCATGAAGGGCATGAACTTGTCAATGCTAAGGTGGTGGAGGTTGACAAATTTCTTCCGCCAATGTTTGGCAAGGGCATGTCCTATGTGTTTAATGAAGTTTGCCTCAATGAGTGTAATAGGTTGAAGCTTGCTTTGGTTGAAGCTCCACGCATTGGAGCTCTTGATTTGGACCTCAACTGGAAGGTCAAATGTGATGGTGGCCCGTCTAATGGTTATCGCCCACGACAAAGAGTAATTCTTGATAAGGCTATTTGGAGGCAGATGATTGGAGTTGGGTCTAGCTAATGACCTTAAAGAAGCGCTGCTTGGGAGGCAACCCAAGGTGATTTTTTTCTTTTTAATTTTTAGGTAGTTTGCATTTTTCATAAAAGTTATCACTATATGCACTTGAAGAGTGATTGTTCTTTCTCCTTCCATCACATTGATTCTTAATTGCATTGAGGACAATGCTTTGTCCTAGCATGGGGGAAGGATTGCATTCATGTGATGCATGAAGAATAATGTATATAGTACATTTGCATCCATATAGTTGCATATAGTTTCTTGTACTTTACTTTAGTTTAGTGTTCTTAGTTTTCTTTTATTTGTCTTTTGTTTTTAGTTTCTTTTTTTAATTTATAGGTTTTGCAGTTGCATTTAGGTTGCATATAAGGGTAGTTTTTATGGCTTTCATTAAAAAATCAGAAAAAAAATTAAAGAATATGAAAAAAAAGAAAAAAATTAAAAAAAATTAGGCTAGTGAATAAATCCTCTGGTGATGATTCTTAGGCTAGGTAGTTTTTCTTTTGACTTTGTTTAATCTTGTATAGCCCGTTTGTGAATAAAAGTTTTTAAAAAAAGTTTGTAAGGGAATCTTGGTTTAGAATTCCACTTTGATAGAGATGATTGATTACCCTTCTTGATCTTTTGATGTGAGATTGGCATGTGGAACATCTTAAATTAGAATTGATTGTTGAGCCTTAACCCGTGAGACCACTAAGCCTTAAAAGACTAATCATTTTTCTTAGTCTCATGTTTTCCATGTGTGACTCTATCTTGGTTGCAATCTCAAGAACTTGCTTTGAATCTCTTCGAAACCGTAATTTGTATTTGCATTGACAATGTGATAGAGGCATTCAATTGTTGATTTTGTCGGCTACATGAGCCAAAAAGCCACCCTTTTCTTGTATGAATTACCACTTTAGCCCTTTTCTAGCCTTTGACCACTCTTTTTTATTGAACCTATATTAACAAGCCTTGGCCAAATACATTTATCCTACCCTTAAGTCATTGCTTGGAGTGTTTTGAGTGTGATATGGGTTGATTGTGGTAAATTTTGTGGTTTGGTGGATGGGGATTAGTTTTGAAATTCAATTCTTAAACTTGTCTCCACTTGTGTAGTCTCATTTGGGTTGAAAATTGGAAACTTGCCTAGTATTATAAATTTGTTGCTTTGCCATTCAAAAAAAAATGAATGAAAAAAAAGAGAAAAGATGAAAAAACAATCGAAACATGAAATAGAAGAAAATAAAAAAATAGAAAAAGAATAAAGTGTTTTGGCATTAGCTTGTGTAGATTTAAGGTGGTTTCCAATGGGTTTTTCCGGGTTTGTTTTGAATGTTTATGAATGGGTAGTATTGTATATGTGAGATATTTGATGAGTTAGCTCCAAGTTTGGCTTTTAGCTCCTCATTACTCAAATAATTTTCCACTCCTACCCTTAACCCCTAGCCCTGTTACAACCCTTGAAAAGACCTCTTGATTGTCATTTGCACTTTCATACTCGTGGTGGAGAGTTGAGATTTTTAGCAAGCATATGGTAAATTGTTTCTTTGGTGAGAGTATTGAGAGAACCTTCATTGTTATATATTTTCAAACACATGAGAGGAGTGTTTTCACTTCCCTAAAGTGAGGTTTGTTCTCAATCTTTCTAGTTTTATGCTTATACATGTGCCAATTTGCTATCATTGGAGATTAAGGGTGATTGATTTGATCTTGATTGTGTGATTCATAGAAATCTTTTTGAAAACTTCCCTCTTACTTGCGCTTGATGGTTTTCATCACTTTCGGGCTATTCTTGGTTAAACTTAGTTGTTAGAGAATTCTACCGATGCTTACATGAGGAGGGTGTGTAAATAAATTTTTCTTTTTCATCTTGAGTCCTTTTATTTTCTTTTTAATTTTGTTTTTGTTTGAGTCTTGTATTTACTTGGGGACAAGCAAGGTTTAAGCATGGGAGAGTTTGATATGTGCCATTTTTGCATTAGATTTTATAGCAAGTTGCTTGTCATTTTTGGGGATTTATGTTCATATTTATGTACTTTATGCCCCATTTATGCTTTTCACTTGGGTTTTGCGTTTTTGGTCTATTTCTATAGTTTCCTAATGATTTGAACTTGATTTTAGTCATATTTCAGTCCAAAGCTATTTTGAATCTATGTTTCTAACTTCCTTATTGAAAGAGCTTTCCAATGACATATTATAAGCTTAATTACGTTGAGGAACGGAAAAGATATTAGCTGGAAAGTAAGAAGGGTGCGATAACGGACACTTCTTTACTCTCTGAATTATGTTTTTCCCACACTTATGAAGCAAGCATAACGATGAAAGAATTAGAAACTAGACTCAATGAGCTTTCCAGAAAATCAAGAATCGCATCATTTGGACATCGGACTAGGAAGTTATGATTGAATCAATTTGACGCATCCTTCCAGCAACCAACACGGGCAGCTCGTTTCGGACGAAACGGCCCGTGTTGGAGGTCACGAGCATTTTACATCGAGAACGGGCAGCCCATGTCGGTGGACACGACCCGTTTCAGCGTCCCCGTCCGGTTTTGACGTGCCGGCAGCCATCACGGGCAGCCCGTGTCGGAGGATACGGCCGTGTTGGAGGTAAAATATATCGAGACGCTTCGGTTTTGACGGTTTCGGCTCTCGATTGCTTCTTAATGGCTTATTTAAGCTGCTTTTCGGCAATTCCTACATAAATCCAGCCCAGAATCCTCCATAGTTCATCCTCCATTTTCCCTTCCTCCATTCCTTCACATCAAACCAAAAACTTTGAAGATCGAAGAAGAAGATTGAAGCGATTGCGGGGTTCCATTTGAAGTCGAGAGATTCAAGTGGAGCACTTCAAGCCTATCATCTACTTATTCATTTTTTGCTGTTTGAGGTTTGATTTCAATGTATTGGATTTTAGTTAAGCTTGCAATAAACATATGTGAGTAGTTTAGTTTTTCTAGCGATTCGTAATCGAAATAATGTAGTTTGATTAGTTTTCTATGATTTGTGCTTGAATTCTGATTTTGATTCAATAGAAGGTTGTGTTCATCATGTTCATGAGTGTTTTGAAGGCCTAGAATACTTATGTTTAGAGATTAATCTATCATGTACTGAAAGGTGAAATAGAATAATCCGACAACCAACCTTTCTACCTAATTTATGAAATTTGAGAAAAGAATAGTAAATTAGGGGATCACTTTGATAATTTGAAATCCTTAACTTTGATTAACTTAAAGGCATACGAAAGTTGTTTGATAGTTTAATTAGAGCAATTCTATTAAGCATCGAAATAGCGGTAGAATTTTGTGATTATCGATCCTTGATTTATTTGAATGAATGATTGCGCAAATTATGTTTAAATAATCAAACTCATTGTTAGGAAAGCAAATCCCTAGATATATTTACCCATTGATTTAAGTCTAGATTAATTTTCTTAATTTTAATAGTTAGAACTAGTTTAGAAAGAACCAACTTTAAAAATCTAATTTGCTTAGCAATTGAGTAGAGGGCTAGTTTAGTGCGTTGCTAGATCGAGTCCTTGTGGGATCGACCTTGACTAGCTACAATTTAAACACCGTGCGCTTGCGGCTGTCGGAGACACCTCCAGGTGGAGGAGGAAGAGACAGTGGAATCGCGAGTCCGAGTCCGAGTCCGAGGCGGAGAAGAAGGTTGCCTCGGTTCGAGTCGTAGACCCGGACACCCGGTTTGGTCTCCTAGTATCCATAGCCAAGAAGCTCTTTTCCGCCAATTACTATGGCAACCTCGAAACAGACATTAGGTTCCGAGGAGAGCGGGACCTTAAACTGTTTGAAAGTGAAGGTAAGAAGAGCCCCAAAAGGAAGAGGGGTGGATTTCTTTGTCCGAGCTGGCACAGAGGCCATCTACTCAATGATAGTTAGGAAAAGGTCTACTTTACAGCCCTCTAGAATGTTAAAGAGAGTTTTGAGAATCTTAGAGTTTGGATTCTCTTTGCTCGAATGCTTGAGAGAAGAAGGTTCTCATCGGCAGGAAATAAAGACGACGAGCTTCGGACTTCATCCGAGTCACTGAAAAGTTTTTACGTGACTCGGGGATTTCTTTGCGTACTTCTCGAAGAATTCATCAGCAACCTCATTGAAAGGAATAGGGTTGCTATTGAGGAAAAGAGAAGACACTTTGAATAAGCGGTGGAGGAAAGAGACGTTGATTTGAACAACGATATCTTGAACTCTGGAGGTGAGGATCCCCTCGAGCTAGAAAGATTTTAATAGAACTCAGAAAAATTGTAAACCCCTATGGTTTTGATATGGTTCAATCACGAAAATTTTGTGGTTGGGAAGAAATTGTCATCCAACCGTCGGGTGTTGGGCGACAAGGATTTTAGAGGGGTTGGAAGGACCCTCTTAGCTTTTGGTTCTAGGTTTCTTGGTTGCGGAACCAAGAAAGTCCGGGTGAGAACCTCTTTTAGGTATGGTTGTGGAGTTTTTTCGAAGAGAGGAGATGAGCTTTGAGAGAGAGAGAGCGAGAGAAGACGGCTTGAAGAGAGAGAGTGTGTGTGTAAAAAGAAAATAAGAGAGTAGAGAGAGAGAGCTGAGAGCTTTCGGTGCTTACTTGAGATGATTTCTTGCTTTGCTTGAGATAGAGAAGGTTTGCTCTTCGAAAACACCGAACTTGCTTGTGAGGTTGTATACGAGAGAGTGAGTGAGTAAAGAGTAAAGTAAGCGAAATGAAGGAGAATGGATGTTATTTATAGCAAAAGAATTATCCTTCGGTTTTCATTCGACCCAACTCTCCAACAGTCGCCTTAGACCGATGCGACTGTTACGCTCTCCAACGGTTAGAATTCTAGTGTTTGTCCGCTAAGGGCTAGTTCTCTTATTGATACACACAGAGAGAGAGAGAGAGAGAGAGAGAGAGAGAGAAATTTTAAAAGAAATTTTTGAAATTCTCCACTAATCTAGAGATGATTTCGAAGTTTGATGTCCATCTTTCTCAAAAACCGAGTCCGACTTGGTAGAGTTTCGAGTGACTCGAAACTACAAGCAAGCAATAACTCACAACTCAGTATCACTGGGTCAACTGAACTAATAGTTATTAAAGCATAGAAAATAAACATTTAACACATAATCATGCAAAGTAGTTTCACTTAGAAAAGCACATAATCATGCATTAATCATGCTAAGTTCATTCCTAATAAAGCAAAACTGATCCTCACTAAGTGGCTTAGTAAAGATATTAGCTAGTTGAAGTTTGGTAGGAATGAATTCAAGTTCAATATCACCTTTCTCATAATGGTCTCTTAGAAAATGATACCTGACCTCAATATGCTTTGTCTTTGAGTGCTGAACTGGATTCTTAGTGATGTTAATCGCACTTTGATTGACACACTTGATTGGAATTGATTTGAATGACAGTCCAAAAACTCTTAAGTGGTGGTTGATCCATAAAATCTGACCACAACATGCTCCAGCTACAATGTACTCAGCTTCAGCAGTTGATAGAGCTACCGAGTCCCGCTTCTTTGAGTGCCAAGATATAAGGGATTAACCCAGAAATTGGCATGCTCCTGAGGTGCTTTTTCTATCAACCTTGTATCCAAGCATAGTCAACATCCGAGTATCTAGTGAGAGTCGGTTATGAGTCTCTTGAGTACCATAGACCCGGATTCCGATCCCTGCAAGATATCTCGAAAATTCTCTTCACCGCAGTGAGATGTGGTTCCTTTGGATTTGCTTGAAATCTTGCACACGGACATACAATAAACATTATGTCTTGCCTACTGGAAGTAAGATATAGCAGAGATCCGATCATACCTCGATAGAGTTTCGATCTACTACTTTACCTTTTACGTCCGAGTCCAGCTTTATACTGCTCGCTCATTGGTGTTGCTGCATGTTTTGCATCTTGAAGTTTGTATTTCTTCAACAACTCCTTGGTATACTTTGATTGATGGACATAGATGCCATCTTTGTCGTGCTTGATTTGTAACCCAAGGAAGAAATTGAGTTCTCCCATCATGCTCATTTGAAATTCCTATCTCATTAACTCAAAAAATCTCGACAGAGATTTTCATTAGTTGTTCCAAATATTATATCATCATCATAGATCCGAGCAATAAGAAAGTCTTTCCCCTTGGTTTTTATAAAAAGAGTCTTGTCAATCTGACCTCTTCTAAAATCATTTTCAACCAAGAAATTACTTAGTCTTTTCATACCAAGCTCTGGGAGCTTGTTTGAGACCACAAAGAGCTTTTTGCAACTTGAAAACATGATTTGGAAATTTTGATTTTTCAAATCCAGGGGGTTGCTCAACATAGACTTCCTCTTGAATGAAACCATTAAGGAAAGCACATTTAACATCCATTTGATACAATTTGATATTCATGCTTGATGCAACCGCCAATAGGATTCTAATAGCTTCAATCCTAGCCATTGGTGCAAAGGTTTCCCCATAATCAATTCCTTCTTCTTGATTGTAACCTTGAGCCACAAGTCTAGCCTTGTTTCTAATTACCAACCCACTTTCATCCAGCTTGTTTTTTAAAACCCATTTGGTTCCTATGACTGGGTGGTCGAAGGTCGTTTGGTCGAGTCCGGACTTGCTTTCTTTCGAATTGATTAAGTTCCTCTTGTATAGCCTCTACCCATTCAGGTTCATTAAGGGCTTCTAGTGCATTTCTGGGTTCGAGTTAATGATATGAATGTAGTGAATGCACATAGATTTTGTAGAGAGGAACGAGTTCTTAACCCACTGTTGATGTCGGACAGGATATTTTTCGAGTGGATGGCTCGATGCATATTTGAAAGCTCTACCTGTTCTCCGGTTCACCAGATTTGTAGGTTGAATTGGTTGATCTTCAGTGGTCCGATCCGATTGAGCTTGCTTATCCGGCCGACTTTCAGCGATTCCGAGCTGGCTCTTGAGTTGATTCATTCCGAGTCGATTGTTCCGAGTTGCTTCATTCTAAGTTGCTTTTCCTTGACTCTGTCTGAGTTCATCTTTCGCAAGATCATCATCTCGACCGAGCTTCGGATCCGAGAATGTTGACTTACTTGGTTTTCCCCGATCAATCTCATCAAAAACAACGTGGATGCTTTCTTCCACTTTGTTAGTTCTTTTATTGAAAATGCGATATGCTTTACCATGAGATGAATAACCAAGAAAGATACTTCATCCGACCGAGCATTAAACTTAGTTAGGTGATCCTTACAATTGTTGTGAACAAAGCACTTACATCCAAAGGGTTTGAAGTATGAAATGTTAGGTTTCTTCCCTTTGTAAAGCTCGTATGGAGTTTCTTCGGGATGGGTCCGATGAGGCATCTATTCAATATGTAGTTTGCTGTGTTGATCGCCTCAGCCCAGTAAATAGTGAGGTAGATCATGTTCAATCATCATTGTCCTTCCTATTTCTTCAAGAGTTCGGTTCTTTCTTTCCACTACTCCATTCTATTGAAGGGTTCTGGGTGTTGAGAAGTTGTGAGAAATATCATTCTTATCACATAACTCTACAAATTCCGAGTAATCGAACTCCCTTCCATGATCGGTTTGAATTCTTCCGATATGAGTCCGAGACTCGACTTGAATTTTCCTGCAGAGCTTGCGGAACTCTTTAGAAGCTTCATTTTTGTGCTTAACAAAACAAACCCGGTAAATCGTGAGTAGTTATCAACAATCACAAGTACATATGATTTACTTCCGAGATTCTTTACGAGAATTTGACCACATAAGTCCATATGCAACAATTCAAGTACTTTAGATGTGGAAACAGCTTTGAGAGATTTGAAAGATGATCCGACCTATTTCCCTTTTGTGCATGCTTCACATATTTTATCTTTCTTAAATGCACAATTAGGCAAACCTTTGACTAAACCATGAGATGCAAGCTTTTTAATGATGTGCATGCTAACATGACCTAATCTACGATGCCATGACCAGGAATCATCATGTAGAGATTCTTTCAAACAAGATAAATTCGACTAGGGTTAGAGAGAGGAATAGTGTAGGTATGACCTGATCTCTTACCCGGGAGCTTAGTCTCCTTGGTGGTTTCATCAGAAATATAACAATTGGTCCGAGTGAACCTTACCTCTTGACCTTTGTCACACAATTGAGAGATGCTGAGTAGATTGTACTTTAATCCCTTGACAAGGTAGACTGGGTCGACCAGATTGTCTCCTTTTCCAATCTTGACTATCCCAACTATCTTGCCCTTACTATCATCTCCAAAAGTGACTTTGCCTCCCTTGTATTCTTCTAACTCGAAAAAGAGTCTTAAATCTCCCGACATGTGGCGTGAGCATCCACCGTCCAGGTACCAATGACCTTTTGTCTTTTCTCGAGCTACCTACAAGTCGAAACAAACTAACCCTTCTCACTTCCTATAACGAATCCAAGTAACTCCCTTTACTATGGTTCTTTTCTAAGGAAGAAGACTCTTGGGAACCCAGCACTTGAATAACTTTGGGTTAGGTTTGATTCTGAGTCCTCTTTTTGAAAACCGAGTTTGTGTCTCTTTCTTTTGAAAGTCTTTTCTTTTATAAATCGGTGGAGAAGGCATTCTCCTATAAACTGGTCCAGGCTCAGTCCTCCTTTCATTCTTATGAATGGGACCGTGCTCAGCCTTCCCGAACTTCACAGCTTCGGAACCCTTTTGAAAAGATCCGAGTAGGAATTAGATTCCTCCTCTTTGTTAAAACCAAGACCTTCTTTTCCGAAGGAGACACATTGAGAGCCTAAGAGCATGTCAAGGTTTTTCCGACCTTGAGTAAACATTAAAACAAGTTCTTGAGACACATTGAGCTTTTTCTTCAAATGCTGATTTTCTCTTTGAGTGACTCGGACTCAGTCTCATTAACTTGAGTACTAGGCTTAAGCTCTCTTAGAGGAAGTCTCAGGTTTTCTAATTCATTTTTCAAAGAGATGGTCGCGAAGTGATAGACTCAAGTTGTTCTTTAAATTGAGAGGAGTCGAATTGGACTTTTCTTCCAAAGTATAAATATATTTAGCTAAATCAACTTTGGAAAACTTGAGGAAATATTCAATTATCTCCTGAGGATTCATTTCCTCATGGTCCGAGTGGTCGAGTCTAACTCAGATTCAGCTTCGAGTCCGATAGAGCCATCGGACACTTTGAATCGTCAAAGTCTTCATCTTCTTTAGATGAATCTTCATCACTCCATGTGGCCATCATAGCCTTCTTCTTCTTTCTGTCCCTCTTTCTCCTTGGACAATCTTTAACTATGTGATCTTGGCTGCCACATTCAAAACAGACTAGAGTTCTTAGTTAATGATAACTTTGAAGGGGAAGAGTGTTTACCTTTTCTATCCTTCTTATCTTTCTTGTACAACTCATCTCTTGGCCTTTTCTCCCATCTCTTGTGCTTCATCATTCTTTTGAAGCCTCGAGCGATAAGTGCCATGGAATCTTCTTCGAGTCCGACGAACTCATATTTTCTTCTCTCGCTTTCGAGGCGTTGAGCTCAATATTCTTTTTAGTGCTGACCTCGGCGTCCTCTTCTTCCAAGTGAATCTCATGGGTGAGTAGCTTCCCAATAAGTTCATTTGGCGTTAATAAGGAGAGGTTCTGAGCTTCCTCGATGGTTGTCACCTTGTGACCCCATCTTCTCTTGGGTAGACTTCTCATAATCTTTCTCGCACATTTCTTCGTGGAAATCTTTCTACCCAAAGATTTGAGATTGTTAGTAATCTCAGTGAAGCGGATAAACATCCGATTGATGTTTTCTTCGGCTCTATCTTGAACAGACTCGTATTTGTGAAGATATTGGCTTATCTTTGCTTGTCCGACTTGACTGGTGCCTTCATATGTGTTGACTAGAGTATCCCACACTTCTTTTGCTATGTCACAAGCTAACACTCGTCGTATTCTTATAAGCCGATGGCGCATATCGGAATGTCCATTGCTTTAAAGTTTTGTCCGAACTTTTCCGCCTCTTCGGTGGTGTACTCTATCTTTGCTTTAGGCACAAGTCTTATTTCCTCCATCTTCATTGGAATGTAGTTGCCTTCTTTTATGATGTTCCATATATCTTCATCGTGATCCAAGTAGAAAGCATTCCATAAACTTCTTCCAAGTGTACAAAATTTGATCCATTAAACTTTGGTGGTCTGCTACAAGATCTTCCTTCATCGAACTCTCCATTGTTCTCAGCCAATTGATCTTTAAACCTTTGGATGGTTAGATCCTTTCGAAAGGCTAGGCTCTCATACCAATTGAAGGTTTGCTCCTAAAGCCTAAGTCACCCTAGAGGGGGTGAATAGGGTGTTGGAAGATTTTTAGAGAATTAAACTCTTTTGCACGTAATAGAGACGAAATGCATTCTAAGTCTATATTGGACTCGGAAAAGCATCAACTCGAATTACGTGGAAACCCTCCTTGGGTAGAAAACCACGGCCGGTGCTAGTCTAAGCACCAAGTCAAATCCACTATTTTGAAACCACAAAATACAGTAGACTAACTCAACCGAATTGCTCCCTCGGACAATTCCTTACAAAGTTTTCCTAGACTCGAAGTTCCCTTATCCGATCTAGTACTTCCTAACTAAGGTAACCTTTACAGCTAGGGACAACTTAGCTGAGTTAACCCTTATAGCTCAGTCAAGGGATCTTACTTAGAGAGTAAGAAAGAGAGTTTGTAACTACTTGTAAGACTTTACAACTCGAAATATGTTAAGTACAAACTTTGAGTTGTAAGTAGAAGATTGAATGAGTATTATACAGAGAAATATAATTTCAGCAATAGGTTCAAGCAATCTTCAGGTCTTGTGAAGTGGCTTCTATTTATAGATGACCAAGTAGATTAGCCGTTGAGACTATCTTCCGATTAAAAGCCCTTAATGACCGTTGTAACGATTCTTCCGAGTCGCTCGGAGAACACCGGTTGAGATGTGAACGTTGTGCAACGGCTCTTGACTCCTTAGGATGTCCCAATCCACTCGGTGGTGTCTCGAAAAGTAGGGTGGACACCACCGTTGAGCTTAGCATTGAAGATTTCTAGTTTTAGAAACATACAACCCTAACACGGTATCCGGACCTTGGTCGAAGTAGAAATAGCCTTGCTCGTCGGCGATTTGACATCTTGAAGCCGGTTAGTTTTGTAATTCAAAAGTAGGATAACCTCATTTAGATAACCTACAAAAGTAAACCAATTTTGGTTCTCAATATATAAAATACTTTGGTCCAAGATTAGGCACGGATAATAATTTAATTAAGATAATTAAGAGCATAATTATCTCGAGTCCTAAAAGAGTGAAATTTTCCGAGTCTAATATTCATTATACTCAAATTCCATCCGAATCAGTCTAGAGAAAGATCAAGTTAGACAGAGAATATCGAGTAAAAGTACTTGAACTAAACAAATATACTTCAAACAAAACATGCTAACTTAGAAAGATGAATTAACACCGTAATTCACTTTAACTTAGAATATGAAGTCGAACTTAGTTTGAAAGAGTTAGAGTGAATGTTTGATCATGCGATAAATTTGAGTGATGTTTGAGTGACTCGGAACCATCGAGTGAATTGATGAAGACAAGTGTGTTTTCCGAGTCAGTCGAATTAAATGAAAACATTATGTAAGACTCGTAAAAGTTTCTATAACACTCGTAATAGTTTCTATAATACTCGGAATAACTTGTAATTAAAACTTAAAAGAGATGAAGTTGGTACCTGATTCCTTGATAGTACTTAGAATGATATATATGTAGAATCCGAGTCTTCACTATGTTGACAACCTCATCCCGTAAATAGTAAGGTATATCGTGTTCAATCATCATCGTCCTTCTTATTTCTTCAAAAGTTTGATTCTTTCTCTCCACTATCCCATTCTGTTGAGGGGTTCTAGGTGCTGAGAAGTTGTGAGAAATACCATTCTAATCACGGAACTCTGTAAATTCCGAGTAATCGAACTCCCTTCCATGGTCGGTTCGAATTCTTCCGATCTAAGTCTCGAGACTCGACTTGAATTTTCCTGCAGAGCTTGGTGAACTCTTTGAAAGCTTCATTTTTGGGCTTAAGAAAACAAACTAAGGTAAATCATGAGTAGTCATCAACAATCAAAAGTACATATGATTTACCTCCGATACTCTTTACAGGGATTTCACCACATAAATCCATATGCAACATTTCAAGCACTTTGGATGTGGAAACAGTTTTGAGAGATTTGAAAGATGATCGGCTCTGTTACCCCATTGTTGATGTCGGACAAAATATTCTCAAGTGGGTGGCTCAAAGCATATTTGAATGCTCTACTCTTTCTCTAGTTTACCAGATTTGTTGGTTGTATTAGCCGATCTTCGGTGGTCCGATCTCGCCGAGTTCGATCATCTACTTGTCCTTCATCATTCCGAGCTCGCTCCCGAGCTGGTTCGATCCGAGTCATGATGTTCCGAGTTGCCTCATTCTAAGTTGCTTTCTTTTAACTCTGTCTAAGCTCAGCTTCAGTAAGATCATCTACATCTCAACTGAGTTTCGGATCCGAGAACGTTGACTCACTTGGTTTTCCCTTATCAATCTCATCAAACACAACGTGGATGATTTCTTCCACTTTTTGGTTCTTTTATTGAAAACACGATATGCTTTACTATGAGATGAATAACCCAGAAAGATACCTTCATCTAACTGAGCATCAAACTTAGTCGAGTGATCATTACCATTATTGTGAACATAGCACTTACAACCAAAGGGTTTGAAGTATGAGATGTTAGGTTTCTTTCACTTGTAGGGCTCAAATGGAGTTTTCTTCAAGATCGGTCTAATGAGGCATCTGTTCAATGTGTAGTTTGTTGTATTGAATGCCTCAGCTCGAAATAGTAAGGTAAATCGTGTTCAATCATCATCGTCCTTCCTATTTCTTCAAGAGTTCGATTTTTTCTCTCCACTACCCCATTCCGTTAAGGGGTTCCGACTGCTGAGAAGTTGTGAGAAATACAATTCTTATCACGTAACTCTGCAAATTAGCAAAGAGTGGAAGGTTTTGGGCTCTCCACTACCCCATTCTGTTTAGGGGTTCGTGCGAGCAACAACAGCGAGAAGGAAAGTTTGAAGATGGCTATGGTTTCTTTGGGATTTGATGGGTAGTGAATGGAAGAGGGAGAGCATGAGGGAACCGAAGATTGGCTTGGTTTGGGTCATCAGCAATAAGATAGGGAAGGGAGTTTAAGTGAGGAAAGGGGGAAGTCATGTACATTAGCAAAGAGTGGAAGGTTTTGGGCTCGGTTTGGGGAACAAAAATAAACTCGTGGCCCAATTCTTCAATTATCACCTTTTTATTATTTTTCTGATTTCTCGAATTTCCTACAAAAGGAAAATAAAGTATAATTAAAATTTCTAATTTAATAATTATTATGAACAAAATTAGATGTAGAAGGAATAAAATTTCTAATTTAATAATTTAATAAAGTAAAACAAGTGGACGAGTAAGATCTTGTGAGGGTTTATAACGGAGATACCCACAAAATCTAAGGAATAAAAGGAAAGTAGAAGGAAAAATAAAAACTGAAAAGGTTTTACAAAAATATTTACAATAGGGAAAAAGTATACACATCCTAGTCAATCATATCACCCTTGAAACTCACTTGTCAACTTATGTATAGGTGCACTCGTATATATCAAACCTCTTACCCTCTTTTGAAGACAACCATACATCAATGTTTTCATTATTCCATTAAGAATATTGAATCTGACCTAATGCATGATGTGCAAGTGTATCATTACTCCCTTAGTTTAGGCCTACCACAACCGACTCAACCCACTTGACTAGTACTTTGTTTATACTTCATTTGGGAAGCAAGCCTTGCCCAAGTAGCAAATATTGCCTCAAAGGGTAACACCCAGTAGCGCATGCCTCAAAAAGGGTTCTTGTCATTCCCTACTTTAATCTTTTTTGTTTTTTTTTTCTTTTCTCTCTTTTTTCTCTTTTTATTCTTTCTTTCTTTTCAATACAAAATAGAACAACATGAAGTTTACTTTTGTACAAAAGACAAGTGGGTGAATTAATCAATGACAGCTTTAGACCTAAGAGCAAATGACTTTTACAAAAGTAGGTGCAAACTTTATAAATTCGAACATAGTATGGCAAGGTTTAAAAAATGATGCTAGAATTGTCATACTAAGAGGTGAGTGTCATCATGTATATTTCCTTTTTACAACCTAATAGCTAAGTCACAATGATTCAAAAATCAATTAGAATATATATACAATATCTCCCAAAATTTTTAAAATAAATCTTTTTTAAGTTTTGATCAATTTTAATGAAGGATTTTCCCACCCGCACTTAAACTTGACAATGTCCTCATTGTGATTGTTAAGGAACCACACAAAAAAACTAAAACTAAAACTAAAATGCGCAACATATATACCAAGAAAGAAAAATAAAAAGAAAATAGAAAGGACAACACTCTAAACTTAAAAGGAATTAACAAAAATAAAATTATATACACAAGAGAAAATTCAAAATAACATCAAATATTTACAAAAGAAAATAAAATAAAAGCATAATAGAGAGAGGAACAATTATACCAAGTTAGGTATTTGGCACGTCTAAGCTAAAACCTCTTGAAATCGGTTCAAATGGAGACACATGGAGCATCAGCCACTCCATATCAACTAAAGTTACTATCTCAAATTAAATCTCATTAAAGCACGTAGCAATTTATCAAATCTGCATGAAGAGCTCTCAACCAAATAAAGGTAAACATTTAGAAAGATAACCACCCCGACACATAGAGTACTCTATCATGATCCTAGTCTGTTGGTCAAGTCCCTTGTAAACAATTTGACAAAGATGCCACTGTTCTAAACCGTGGTGGGGGCATTGGGCTAACAAATTCTTAAATCTTTCAAAGTAATTCCAAAATGGTGCGTTATCCATCTGAATAAATTGATTGATTTCATTCCTTAACTTCACAGCTTTTCCATTAAGAAAATATGTTCCAAAACACTTTAACAAAATCATCCCAAGTGGAAATAGAGTTAGCAGTTAAGTTAAACATTTATCTTTTAGCAGCATCTTTTAAAGCGAAGGAATTAATCTCATTTCTTATTTCATCATCACATTAGGAAAATACACCATACAAATCACTTCATCAAATTCCATCGAAACATATATGCATCTTTAAAACCATGAAATTTTGGGAGCATCTTAATATAGTGTGGCCTAATCCAAAGAATCACATCATATCCCAAATTAGGCAAGTTAAAACATAAAGAGGTAAAGCTCCTCGGAGGATAAAAGATATCACTCAAGGTTCTCTCGTATGGTCCAAATCCAATCATTTTCTCTTGTTTAAGTTAGGGTTTTGTTTTAATTGGAAATTCAATCCTAACAAGTCTTCTTCTTTAAGGATCCCTAACCTAACAACTCATGCACTAAACAACCCCACAAATGTGTTTTGGTGTTTTTTGTTTTTTCTATTTTTTTCAGATTTTAATCAAAATAAAAAAAAATAGAAAACAGAAAAAATAAAAACAAAAATAAGACACAATAATCAAAACAGAAAAACACACTAAAAATAAAAACAATAACTAAAATCAGAAAAATATGAGCCAAAAATTCAGGAAAACAATAAGGATTAAAAACATTTTTTTCCAATTTTTCTGACCTAATGCTGAAAAAAATTAAAAAAAATTGCACCTAATTATCATCTCGCAAATTGCAGAAAATTCTAAAAATTTCAAAAAATTCACGAAAATTACCCTAGACTCTAAACAGCCCTAGAAACATGCAAAAATTATTGAAACATAAAACTAAAACCAAATCAACTCAAGAAAAATCAAAATAGAAAATCAGAAAAAAAAATGTGCACGGAAAATTTATCCACAACTTTTTTCTCTCGTTTTCTGCCCTTAATCGAACATCAACTACAACAAAAAAAAATTTCCTCATTTTTTAGTTTTCCAAATGGCAATAGCAAGTACCAACAACTAACTCAAAACAAAAAATTAAACTAAACTAAACTAGAGGGCTAAACAGAAAATCAAAAACAAAAACCCGAACATATGCACTAGCAAGCACTAATCTTCACTCCACTAATAGAAAAGGATCATTCTTCCATAGTTGAAAAAGTTTTCAACTATCATAGTTGAATTATCATAGTTGAATTAAATTACGAGTCGTTAGATTTTTTTATCACTAACCATAGTTAATTTATTTTTTTAATTTTGTTGAAATTCAATCTCTCTCCTCACGCTTTTTCACTCTCCCTCCCTAACGCTTGCTATTAGGGGTGTGCGAAAAAACCGAAACTGAAAAATCGACCCGAGAAACCGAAAACCGATCAAAAAATCGGTTAACCGAATAAATTTTGTCAAAATATCGGTTCGGTTAACTCAACCGATTTTTTTTCAGTTCGCGAATTGGTTACGGAACGGAATCTAAAAATTTCAATTAACCGGTGGTTAACCGAACCGATTTTTTCAAAAAAAATCCTATATAAGCTAAAAACTTTAAAAACCCTAATTTGTTTGCCAATGGCCCCTTCCCCTTTTGCCAGTGGCCCCTTCCCCTTTTCACGTTGCTTTACTCTCTCTCTCTCTCTCGCTGCAATTGGAACAACAATTGAATTGAAGGCGCCCTTGTTATTGCTCTTGCTTTTTATTCATATACAATTTGTGTGCTGCGTTGCTATGTGCCCTCTTCTTCTCACCTCTTCGAAAATTTCAGCTTTAGATCTAAAATTTCATTTTTGACTCAGGAAATGCCTCCCTTTCTCTCTCCCCTCTCCCCTCTCCCCTCTCCCCTTCCCTCTTCGAGGTCGCCCACCTTTCGCCTACTACTATTGTTGTTGCCGCCGCCGACACTATCGGGTGTTGTTATCGCCGGCGACAATCTTCTTCTTCAAATTTCTCATACTCTCTCAATCTCTCATTGGTTTTTGAGGTGGGCGGTTCACGGTTAACCGTAAAACCAAACCGAAAAGTCGGTTAGCTGGAACTTTCGGTTCGGTTACGGATCGAGATTTAGCCGATCCTCAAACTCGGTTAACCGAAAAATTGGATCGGTTACGGATCGAAATTTTAACTATCCGAAAGTTGGGTTAACCAAAATTGGTTAACCGAAAGTTCGGTTAATCGATTTTGCACAGACCCTACTCGCTATCGAGTCACTCCTCCTCAATCACCATAACCGCCACCGTCAGCAACACTCACAATCACTCGTCACCGGCTTCGCTCCACCCTCCTCATCACCGGGACTACCACAACCATCGTCGAGGCCGGCCATCGGTCCCGAATTTTTGTACTGTGGGCCTCTCAGCCACTCGCCCACACAGGGGACAATAATTGACACCGGAGCCACTACCCACCATCACTCGTCACCGAGGTTTCCGCCGGAACCCAACATCCTCGTCCATCGTAACTTCCACTTCCACTTCCACTGCCACCATCATCGTCAACGATGGCCATCGTTCGTTATATTCCGGGTAAGTTTGCAATGAATCTCACATTTTATGATTGTCAATTTCGGGCATCATTCCTTGAATAATTTGGAAGTGGCAAGTAGCAAACAAATGTAATAGATGAGTACAAATCACTTAAAGACCTTTCTATTTAGACTTGTTACGAAATTGATTGAAGTGAGTCCGGTGATCATGGTAAGTTGCTGAAAATTGCTCAGCCTAATTGAGCAGGATAGGGGGAACAGCTTATTTGAGATAGGGCAATAAAATTTTTCCCAACCCAAAAACCAGGAGTGCCCTAAACACCCTCATTTTGCAGCTTTGTTTGTTAAGCTTTTCGAACTGGAAATGAAGGGATGTAACTTGTCAACACACATAAAGAAGCTAAACAACATGACAATCTCCGGAAAAGGTCAAGTCTAACCTTAGGTTGTATACACACACCAAATAGGGTCCAAGTGGAAAGAGCAAGAAAGCTAATGCCAAATAGAATCACTAACGTAATCGGAACACTCCAACATAAGAAATAGTAAAGTCATGGACAAGTACATCAATGTATAATAATAAAGAAGCGGACATTTTCTGACATGGAAGAAGGCTTGCATACGGAAACCCTCAGCAAAACTTGAGAGAACCCCCTTCTTCCCCCAAAGAGAGAGATAGAGATAGAGAGAGAGAAACTAGGTTATGATGTTGTATTCAAAGAATTTTATAACCCAAAGAGATCCTAAGTGATGTGCTCTATTTCAATTGAAATGAAGTATCATTATTTAATCATCACAATGGATATCAAAAATCACATTTTTCCAAATCACTCGAGATCCCTTTGGGATGCAAATTTTTAGGGCATCTAGCACAGACTCATATGTAATAAATAATAACAATCATTAAGAATCGAGTATAACCATTATGCAAATTGTTGGAAAAGAAAGGCAATCAACATATGCATTCAATTTTTAAGTCGAGTTGTGGGCAGTTGTTCATCTCATATACCTCCTTCACAAGCTCCCTTTGTCAACGATAAAATTTTTCATTTTACCCCAATTTTCTTTTGTGATTCTAGGTGTCCGTGTCATATGCATTCAATTGTTCTTTTGGTGTCTTATTGTTTGCGTGGTGGTTGTGTTTATCTTGTTTAAGATTCCTCCCTTTCATTATATTACAAAGGTCATATGTCCTAAGTAAGGCTACTCAATCATCGTGGAAATATTTCTTAATCTCACCTTGATATTGGTTGGGCTTTGGTTAGTTGTCCCTACAACTTTCAAATATTGATGGTCATTTGTCCTACGAGATGGATCATGTAGAAGTGGTGTAGATATTGTTCATATTAAAGTGGTTAGGAGAACTTTTAACTTCACATGTAACTAAGCACTAACAAGATGCCTAAAACATGTTTAAACCGTTTAAGCATTAAATGGAAAAATGCAAAAATTATCCCAAAAATAAATTCTACTGCAAGCTTAAAAGTCAAGGGGATGAATTTGGAAATCTTATTTGGACAACCCTTTTCTTCATTGATTCTCATTCTCTATTAGATTTCACACTTGTCCAAGACCTTAAATGCTCCAAATTGCACTATCACCAAGTTTCGCGCACATAAATTGTCCCAAAAATAAAAAAGTTATACTGCAAGCTTAGAATTCAAGGTGTTGAATTTAGAAATCTTGTTTGATAACCCTTTTCTTCATTGATTCTCATTCTCTATTATATTTTACACTTGTTCCAGCACCTTAAATGCTCCAGACCGCACTATCACCAAATTTTACGCACATAAATTGTTCAAAAATCACAAAAATTCTGATCCAAGCTTAGAACTCAAGGTGCTCAATTTGGAATTCTTGTTTGGACAACTCTTTTCTTCATTGGTTCTCATTCTATGCTAGACTTTATACTTGTCCAAGACCTTAAATGCTCCAAACTGCACTATCACCAAGTTTCACGCACATAAATTGTTCCAAAATATATAAATTCTTCTTGAAGCTTAGAAGTAAAGGTGCTCAATTTGGATTTTTGTTTGGACAACCCTTCTCTTCATTGATTCTCATTCTATACTGGATTTTACACTTGTCGAAGACCTTAAATGCTCCAAACTACACTACCACTAAGTTTTACGCACATAAATTGTTCCAAAATATTTTTAAAAAAATCTGCTCCAAGCTTAGAACTCAAGGTGATTAATTTGGAATTCTTGTTTGGACAACCCTTTTCTTCATTGATTCTCATTCTATATTGACCTTAAATGCTCCAAACTCCACGCACATAAATTGTTCCAAAAATAAAAAATAAAAAATTCCGCTCCAAGCTTAGAACTCAAGGTGCTCAATTTGGATTTCTTGTTTGAACAACTCTTTTCTTCATTGATTCTCATTCTATATTGGATGTTACATTTTTCCAAGACCTAAATGCTCCAAACTCTAGTATCATTAAGTTTCACGCACATAAATTGTTCCAAAAATGAAAAAGTTTTGCTTCGAGCTTAGAACTCAAGGTGCTCAATTTGGAATTCTTGTTCGGACAACCCTTTTCTTCACTGGTTCTCATTATCTACTAGATTTTACACTTGTCCAAAACCTTAAATGCTCCAAACTGCACTATCACCAAGTTTCACGCACATAAATTGTCCAAAAAATATAAAAAGTTTGCTGCAACCATAGAACTCAAGGTGTTGCATTGGAAATCTTATTTGGACAACCCTTTTCTTCATTAATTCTCATTCTATACTAGATTTTAGACTTGTCCAACACCTTAAATGCTTCAAATTGCGCTATCACCAAGCTTTTAGGTGTAATTTTTCTTGGGATACGAGTAATTAGCTTTGGCTAGGCATGTAAATGTGTATAAGTGCAAGTTGGATCATGTCTTGCCATTTTGAATATTATATTACTAGATTTAATGTTGTCTCTCTTAATTGAAGGCTTGATTTTACAAACAGAAAATTATTCCATAGTTGAAAGAATAATATTTCTAGTTGAAAAAAATTAGTACCTTAAGTTGATTAGTTTCGCTTAATTAAAGGCTTGCATTTAATTTAATTAGCCAATTTGACTTGTTCAGAGTAAAAAATGAACGAAGAAATGGATAACAAACCTTTTTGCCTCCACGAAAAAATTCATAACAAACCTTGTCTCCACGAACAAATTCGAGTTTGGATACTATGCATGACAAAATGGTTGATGACAAGCAAAGAGGAAGGAGTGATGGTAACTATGAAATGAGCTCCAATTTAATGGAGAAGAGGCTTGATGAGCTTAATGAAACTTATATGAAGATGTTAAGTTTTATAACATCGAAGAGTGTCAATTGTTCTACTTTAGCTATGCCAAATCGGTTGGATTTGGAGTGAGAAAAGAGGCACCGCAAATTAATCGTCATGGTGTAGTAACCTCGTTGCGGTTTTATTGTGAAAGGGAGGGTATTCGATCTAATCGAATTGGGATCCTCAAAATAAACAGAGGAAGGCAAGAGATGAAACAAGGTGCTTTTCCGAGGCTTTTATCGGTTTTAAATATGTGAAAGAAACGTCTCGATATATAATAAAAGAGTTTCGTAACGAACACAATCATGATCTTGTTTCACCCGAACAAGTGAATTTGATTCAAGCTTTTAGGGAGTAGATGGAGTTACTAAAGTTCAAGTTGGTGAGATGTATGATCCGGGGATAAGTCGAAACAAATTTACACCAAAATTGTACATGATGTTGGCAGCCAAGAGTATTTTGGTTGTACATGGAAAGATGTGTACAATGATGTGGATCAACACCGTAGGGAGCTAGAGAATTATGCAGAAGTTGTTTAGTTATTTAAATGGAAACAGGAGATAGATCCACGACTTCTTTAAATGGAATATAGGAGATAGATCCACTATTCTTTATAAGTTTTACTCGTTGATAAGGAGGAGAAATTGGAGAAATTATTTTGGTGTGATGGTAGGTCTCAAATTGACTATGGTCATTTTGGACATACTTTGGCATTTGACACAACTTATAAGTCAAATAAATATAATAAACCATTTACCACTTTTGTTAGGGTACATCACCATTTGCAAACCATCCCATTTGGATGTGTCTGTTCTCCTTGATGAAACCAAGGACTCATACATTTAGGTTTTGAATCGGTTGGTGAAAGCAATGGATGGAAAGAAACCTACAACAATTATGACCGACAGAGATCTTGCAATGACATATGCAATCGGAGAAGTTATGCCAAATGCATGTCATCGCATATGCTTGTCGCACTCAATGAAAAATGTGGTTACACATGCTAATAAAAGATTTGCGAATGATTTAATGAAATGTGTTGACAAGTATAGAAGGCCCGATGATTTTGAAAAAGGCTGGCATGAGCTACTAGAGCAACACAATATTGATATGAAGGAACATAAATGGGCTATGATATGTATTACACAAAGGAAAAGTAGGTTGAAGCTTATCTGCAAGGTCATTTTTCTGCTGGAATGAGAAGTATACAATGATGTGAATCCACGAAAAGAACAAGTGAAGACGTTTGTGAACAAGAAGGTAAAGTTCTTATGAATTTGTTAAGAGTAATCGAGAGGGGTGGATGAAATTCGATACCAAGAGTTCCAATTTGATTTTAACTCAAAATTCAGTGTTCCAGTAAATTCACCCTCCCCTTCTAAATATTAAAACAGATGTCTCCCAACTATATACGAGAAGAGCATACAATAAGTTTTATCGAGAGCTATTATTTGAGTCATCGTATGTAGTAAAAGAACAACAAGATACGGATGGATGTACATTTTATAGGAATGTATCTTCATAGTAAAATATAAGATTTGTCCGAATAAACTAGTGGAGTTAATCTTTGATACCAAATGCAGAGTTAAAAGAGTCCGATAAGAAATACTCCACATACATTGTGGTATATGTTTCTTTCAATGACTATGCATTGTTGCTGCATGAAGTTGGAGTCTCGTGGGTTTTCCATGTCGGCATATGATTGTAGTTATGAAACTTGATCAATTTGATCGAATCCCAAGAGGTTGTATCATGAAGAGATGGACGATTTATGCAAAGTCGGATATCAATGTAAATGAGCCTCCACTGGTTTTTAATGAACATATAACCAATTCAAGATATGCGTATCTTATGTCCCTTTTATTCCTTTATGTATCATGGCATCTAAGAATGACGTTGATTGCGAGGAGTCTTTGGATCATATTCAAAAACTTCGGCTCAAGTACAAACATGCGAGAGAATAAAGGGAAAACCAATGACATTGTCAATCCATTAAAGTTCAAAGGAATTCGAGATCCCGATGTTGTATCTACAAAAGGGCGAAGTAAGAAATGCAATTCTAGAAAATGCTGGCATTGTGTTGTCCGAGGGCACAATAAGCGTACATTTTCTCAATTACAATGTGGGAATGGAAAATATGGTGATGCATTCAAACACCAATTTCATCGGACACCCTTATCAACACATAATGCATCAAAACATGATGTACCTAGCAGATTAAGCTTCAAAACTTGATACATCTTTTGATCTAAATAAAAGGCTAGATTCTCCATAAATGAGTGTGGTAGCACAAATTTGGAAAGCTCTTCGTCATCTTCTCAACAAGCTTCAATGGAGCAAATGGAGGCACCAAATTCAAATGGATTAATGCGAGTGCATGCCGACTTTGTATATAGAGGGAGAGACATCAATGGTAAACATTCTTGTCTTGTTAGTTACATTATTAGATATATGTCAAAACTATGTTTATAATTACCATGTATTTCCCCTTTTGTACTATCAATTTGAATAAATTGTATTACAATCACAGACTACATATCATGCGCACATGGACATGGACAAATTAGATGATGATACCGTTGTGGTCGATTGGATTCCATATTTGAATTGGTAGTGGTATGTGAATACGTTGTTCATATATTGTTATTAAACTCTTTTTCATCTTCAATATCATAAATTGTTCTGCTAGTGCCTTGTTGTTTGGGTGTTGGTTGTGTTTATCTTATTCAAGATTCCTCCCTTTCATTATGCTACAAAGGTCATTTGGCCTAAGTAAGGCTATTCAATCATAAGGGAAATATTGTTTAAGCTCACCTTGATGTTGGTTTGGCTTTGGTTAGTTGACCCTACAACTTTCAAATATTGATGGTCATTTATCCTACAAGATGGATCATGTAGAAGTGGTCTAGCTATTGTTCATATTATGGTGGTTACGAGAACTGTTAATTTCACATTTTGGATGTGTGACACATGTAACTAAGCACTAACAACATGCCTAAGACATGCTTAAAGCCGTTTAATCATTACATGGAAAAATGCAAAGATTTTCCCAAAAATAAAAAATTTGCTCCAACCTTAGAACTCAAGGTACTCAAAATGGAAATCTTGCTTGGACAACCCTTTTCTTAATTGATTCTCATTCTCTATTGCAATTTATACTTGTCCGAAAAACAAAAAAATTATGCTGCAAGCATAGAACTGAAGCTGCTGAATTTGGAATTCTTGTTTGGACAATGCTTTACTTAATTGATTCTCATTTTCCACTAGATTTTACACTTGTTCAAGACCTTAGATGCTCTATATCGTACTTTCACCAAGTTTTATGCACATTCTTAAGTCCAATTGATCTTGCATTTCCCTAAAATGGTCTGAAAGGATTTTTAATCTTGGTGGTATTAACTAAAAATGGATTATCCCCATGACAAGTGTTTTATGATTACTTGAGGTAGAAATTTTCTAATAAAGTCACTAATAGTGGTGTTGCTGTGCAAGAGGATGCTCGGATGCAAATGCAAAATTACATGAATTCAGCTAGAGTTGTGATTTGGTACATTGACAAGTTCTTCATCACAAAAGGATTAGGAATAGATTGGTGACTTTGGAGGGTATGAAGCCCCTACGTATGGACCATGTATTAGTATAGAATTGATTAGATTAACAAAAGTTTTGTTTGACTTGATTGAATGCTGGCTTGATCCACATGATATATTGATGATGCACTAACTTTTATGTCACTTATGTTTTATTCAAACACTTAAACATGTATAAATGTTTGACACCATGAATCTACTTTTTATATTCGAAGCAACCTTTATTGTATAGGAACTTGTGCTCATTCAAAGATGGCAAGTCCCATCATTTTCATATGATGACCTAAAAAATATGTCTTGTCACATTGATTTCAAGCAACAATAACAGGGACATGAGATACAAGGTTCGTGAGATACTCGGGCCAAAGACCACGGGTCGACTATTGGGCCTTTTGGTACCTACCAGGGGTTGCCACACAGCTTGTGGGAGCACCCCGATGGGTGTTTGGGAGGTTTTCACCCATTGCCTTTGACCATGGTTTGGCCCACTGCTAGTGGGGTTGCCTCTGGTTGAGGGCAGCAGACTTGTCGGTTTTTTTCCTTCCCTTTTTGCATTTTTTTCATGGTTTATCAATGGGAGGTTTGTTTATTGAAATTTTCAGCCTTCTAAGTATCACACTAACAGCTTAAGCAAAATCGTTACATATTCATGGACGATCATAAGATTCTCAAACAACAATTGAGCAGACTCTAGGTACAATTTTCATTCATAATTTATTAAAAATACCACATCGAGCATATATCTTTAGCCTACTTCCTAACCACTAGAAAATCATAATTTGACAATTATCTAAACATGTTTGGCACACTTATGTGTATGCATGAAAATAACAACAATAAAGAGAAACTCAAATATATGTATTGTTCACATGAAAATCCGCCTACTACCAACAATCAAATGTATTCTTCACGTTGTTCCAATATGCAGCTATCTTCTTCCGTTCTTCTTGCATGCACTACAATGATTACAAGAATGTATATGACATTCAATATTTAATTAATCAAAGTACCAAAGTAGAATCATTATTCTTTCATAGTGATTACTTTAAGTCATTGTTGTCATTAGTCCAAAGAGCAACTAATGTCTTTATCTGCTCCTTTTCCATGTCCTGCATTAATAACAATGTAAACTTATAATAACCGCATAATTTGACTTGTAAAAAGGGGATGGGGTGAAATCCTACTATGCCATTTTTTACCTTAAATGGTGAAAACCATTCATTCTCATACTCGCTTCCATGTATTTAATGACATGCATTCCACAATCATTTGACCTAATATTTTGTGAAACCATAAAATTTATGTGTGTTTATATATATATAAATATATATATATAGTTTGGTCAATTAACTAAGTACAGGGTATAATACAAACCTGTCTACTTGTATCGGCACCATTTGAACTTGTATCGGAAAATTGGATGCGTAAGAACATAAATGATACAAGTTGGGAGAATTTATAGAGTACTTGACTGAATCTCTCAGCTATTCAAATAAAAATATATTAGTTGATTTATCGTTATTAGTATAATCTCATAAAAAAAATGACAAGTACGTAATTCTTACCAAATCTCTACTTAAAGTACACCTTGCATCATTACTTATACTCAATGGTAATGAGTCCGGAAGGGCTACATGTTTATTTTTGAAATCAACTACAATTAAGGATCAATGAACTCCATTATGATTAATAGGGATGTCCACCTAAACAATAATTAACACACTTGTTAATTTCATAGCATAGTTCCATACATAATCAATAATCCTAATTTAGAAAAAGATCATGATTTCATAGCATATTTCCCAATGTAATCAATTAATCATATTAATAAGTGCACATTTTCACATTGACCAACGTCATGTGGAACCATATTGGAGATTAGTTTCTCCCCGAATTTGCGAACACCATTACTAGAAACTAAACCTTCTTGCTTCCAAGTTAGTACCATTGTCTAAATACAATATGCAAGTTAGTTAAACTTCCAAATTTGTTCACAAATATCCACTTAGTTAAACTAGTTGTACCTAAAAATGAGTAGGCAAATAAACTCGCCTATTTCCTTCCGTACGAGCTTTAATAGTGAGCTCAACAGCAACCAAATTAATTATCTACAAATTCATTTACAAACTATAAATACCTAATCAAAAAACATAATATTGAATTTCACTTAGAATTGGGAGTGTGACCATACCGTGTCACATATGCATTCCTTTGGTAAAAGGCTTAAAAACTCATATGAAAAATGCATTGAATCTGATTTCTTCATTGTGATAAACGATATTATGAGACTAATCGGACATAATAACTTCCCAACAATGATTGCAAACTGCTTTCTCCTTATTTGTCAATGAATGGACTATCTCTTTCGGAAAGCGAATATATTTTCCATATATTATAGTATGGATATCCTAAAAAATATAAAGATTTCATAATATTAATATCAAACATAAGTGATTAACAACAAGTTCGTAGGATAGACAACAAGTGAACCAAATATAAGTACTAAAAATCACCACCTTATACCTTATCCAAATTAACTTCCTTTGTCTCCCTCTGCGTGACATCCATCCTCGCCTATACCACGTGACTACATCACATTTGAAAATAAAAGTATAATGATATTAATAATTTGTAATAACAATTTATTTTAAATAAGAAAGAAAAACAGTATTTCAACCAAATTATTATCACAAATGAAAGTCATATTACCTTTTGGCGATTTCTTTCGTGATATCATATCTTCCTTTGAGAATTCTTGTTCAGGCGTAGTCCTTTTCTTTTGTTTGGTGGAATGATTTGGCTTTGAGGTAGTACTTTTGTGCTACTCTCGCCGAGGATATGATGCACACTTCAATGTAGACTTTAGTGGATGTTGATCAACAAGCTGGACTCGTGTGTAAATTTAGTAGATTCGGTCGTATAGGTTTACTCATATCAAATTCAAATCCCTTAACAAATGGGATTTAAAATTTTTGAGACATCCTATCAGTTGTACTACATGTCATAGACTCATCGGTTGTCAACACACTTGTTTTTTGTACTTGAATTGGTGTGCTTTCCTCAAACATGTCATCAAATTCTTTGAATTTTAATGATGAATCTAAAAGTTTAATAGGATTCGACGAATGACCAATGTATGGCGTACCGGATGCATCATTAATGTCGTTATTTGATTTATTGTCTTCTTTGTCAACCAATGGCTTGACAAGTCTTTCAATGTTAGCACTAACCAAATCAATTTTCTAATTGGTTTCATCGATAGCACTCCTAATTGAAAGTATCTCACTTGCAACTTTAATAATTAGATTCTCAATCCTGTTAATTCGATGCTCAACTGAATTTAACCTTCATAATCAGATCTGTCCATTTTGTTCCTCTAAGAATTTACCAAACACTTTTATTTTCCGTAGATTGTCCATCACCTTCAAAATTAAACAAAATTGTCATTAATTAACTTTATTCACAGAAAAACAACTATATATTTGCGTAACTAATTAACATATATAATGGAGTTCTTTATTTTATATATCATTCAACCATGGACTCATTAACAATAGAGAATAGACCTTTCTAGAAAATTTCACCTGTCATCATTGAAGAGGTCATGGAGTCTGTTGTTATTACAAAATTTGACAGATTATTATCAGTACACAATAGACATTTCTAGGAAATTGGAATAGACCTTTATTTCATTGAAATGTTGTTTTCAATGATTTGGACAATTTTAGCTTTATTTTTAAAAATTTCGATGGATAAAATCCATCTCCATTTGATGCCACCCCGATTGGAAACATTTAAACTAACTTAGTCAAGCATAGGTTCAGGTAAAAGTAAAAGATGGGCATAAAACTAAGTGACAAGTATAGTTTGGGGAAGCTAGGGCTTTGGACAAGTCAAAAATACACTAAAGGAATGTGATCAATGATGAAAAACACTCGTCCCTGCATGTGAACCAAATTTAGCAGAGCATTAGTTAGTAGTTTTGAGCATGATTTTTTACTTTTGAAAAAATTTTAACATGTTTTGTTCTTTAATAAGTTAGGAAGTTTTTAGTCACGTTTTAAACATCTTGTGAAGGATACTTTCCCTCCCAAGTTGCTGCAAATAGGGTTTCCCATCCTTCGCTTTAGTGCAAACAAGAGTTGCAAGCAAGAAATATGCATAGAAGATGATGGAAGTGCAGAATAGGGATGAAGGTTTGCTCTTGGAGACTATAAATCACCCTAGAGGGGGTGAATAGGGTGATGAGGAAAGTTGATTGAAAATTAAAGCAAATAAGGATATGATGTGAGTGAGCGGCAAGGATACACTCGGAAAAGCATAAACTCATAATTCGAGTAGCGGTGAAGAAACAGATTAAACGAATTCAAACTGTCTGAGTCTAGAATGTACTTAGAAAAGTAATAACTCAAAAAGTACGTGGAAACCATCCTGGGGCAGAAAACCACGGACCGTGCTAATCAAGGCCCGAAGTCGAATCCACTATTTTGAGTCCACAAAATACAGTAGACCGACTTAACCTGAGTTGCTCCCTTAGACAACTCCTTAAAAGGTTTTCCTAGACTCAAAAATTACCTTATCTCGATATAGTACTTCCTAACCGAGATCACCCTTACGAGTTAGGGACAACTAAGCTGAGTTAACCCTAACGACTCGGTCAAGGGACCTTACTTAGAGAGTAAGAAAGAAAGTGTTTGTAACTAAGTACAAGACCTTACAACTCGGAAAGTTATGAAATACAAAATTGGAGTTGTAAGTAGAAGATTGAGAATGAATACAATGACTTTTGATCAAGTATACGTATTAACAATAGATTCGGCAATCTTCAAGTCTTGAGAGTTGGCTTCTATATATAGATGACCAAGCAGCTTAGACGTTGTGTCCATCTTCCGACTCGGAGGTCCTTTGTGACCGTTGTAAAGGATTTTCCGAGTCACTCAGAAAATATCCATTGAGATATGAACGTTGAGCAACGGTTCTTGACTCCTTTGGAAGTCCCAAAACCACTCGGGGTGTCTTGAAAAATAAGGTGGAAACCACCGTTGAGCTTGGTGTTGCAGATTTCCAGCTTTGAAAACGGACAATCCCGACACGCAGTCCGGGGCTAGGTCGGAGGTGGAAAAAGCCTTGTCTACTGGTGATTTGACGTTTTGAAGCCGATTACTTTTGTGATTCAAATTTAGGATAGCCTCGTTTGAATAACCTACAAAAGTAAATCAATTTGGTTCTCAAAGTATAAAATACTTTGAGTTAGAAATAATTAAGTGACTAATTATCCGAGTCGGAAAAGAAATGGAATTTTCGAGTCTAATATCCATGAAACTCAAATTCCATCTTAGTCGGTCTAGAGGACAATAAAGTCGGATAAAGAATATCGAGTAAACAGAGTTGATCTAGACTAAACACAATTCAAACTAAATATGCTGACTTGGAACAATGTGATTCCTGAACCATGAAGTCGACCCGAGTTTAAGCGCGGAAAAGATAGTGTTTGAATATGCGATATATCTTAGTGTTGGGTGACTCGGAACCGAGTGTGAAGAGGCATGTAGAAATATGCTTTACGAGTCGATCGAGTCGGCGAAAACAACGATAATAGATTCTATAACACTCGGAGGAAATGTTATATCACTCGGAAAAGTTTATAAGATACATAGAATGACTTGAAATCAAAACCCTATGAGAGAAGAGTTCTTATACCGATTCCTGGATGGAACTCGAAACGTGTAAGTATAAAGTCCGAGTCTTCAATCTCCCCTTTTGATGAAAGGCATTCCATACTTAGACAAAAACTTTGTTAGTGATATAAGTCCGATTTTGTAAACTTGCTTAGAAAATAACTTAGGATTTCATAGCTATCGAGCAAGAAAAGAAATAAATCCGGATAGACAATAATTGTTAATGAAATGCATTGATTTTAATGATGATGCTAAGCAAAAAAACATATTTGATGGAAACTCATAAATACTTGCATTAATCATCGAACTCATAAAATTGTAACGAAATACATTAATTCATTGAATTTAAAGACAATATTTACAACGGGTGAGAGAGACTCCCCTAAACAAGATAACAAATTTTTTCTATCTATTTTCCCCTTGCCTTTCAGCAAAAACAAAAAAATGGGATGAATACAACGAGAGAAGTACATATTTGATGTCCGGACAAAAGAGAAAAAAATAAACCACTCGTAAACAAAATACTAAGAAATTAAGGAGGGGATGGGTTAGTCCGAGTGGAGGAGGAAGGACAAGTGGTGCGCCGGCGCTAATAAGATCTTGACGATGTGCTTGAGGGAGGCGAGAGGAACTACGGGGATCTCTCGGCATCGGCTCGGTCCGAGTGGCCGACCCGGAACTAGTTCATCCGGATGCTCGTCCTCTTGGAACCGCACGACCGGAGGGGTGTGCTCGAGTTGACCTACTGCCGACCGTCCTTGATCGGCGGGTTCTTTTGATCCACTCGGACTCGCCATGCCGAGCTGATCACTGCAGTATCGCTTTAGCAGCACTCGGACCCCCGGTTGTTGCTCCTTGTCCTTCTTGGTCTCCTTGGCCTTCGGCTCACCATGCTCGAAAGAGCCGCATCAGCCCGCAGGCTCTTCCGCTTCTTCTTGATCTTCTTCTTCATCTTCTCCTCTCGTCCGAGGAGGACTTGGCAGACTCGAGGATTCCTCGGAGGTGTCCGAGTCTCCTTGATCCCGAGCTACCTTGGAGTGTCTCTTCGAAGAAGCTCGATCGGCTCCTCTCGCTCCTTCACCGAGCCTTCATCTCGAGGAGCGCGTCCCGTTGCTCTCGAAGTTGAGATTGGGCGGTTTTCGGTTGATGGTCATAGACTGGAAGACAGTCTTGAATGACCGGAGGAGGTCCTTGAGTTCCAAAGCCACAGAGGAAATTTTATCCATGAAAGCAAGTGGACAAAATAGAAGAGAGAGTTTTAGAAGCACCCGAGATGGAGTCATCACCAGGTGGAGCGAGAAGAGAAAGAGGGGTGTCCTTCCGAGTCCGAGGTGGCGAAGGTGGCCTCGGCTACGAGCTGTGAACCCGGACACTGGGTTGGGTTTCCTGGTATCCATACCCCGAAGTTCCTTTTTACCAACTATAATGGCAGCCTCGAAACTGCGGTCGGATCCGAGGGAAGAGGAACTTTGAATTGTTTGAAGATGAGAGTGAGAAGAGCACCGAAAGGAAGAGGGGTGTTCTTCTTGGTTTGAGTTTGAGCTGGCACAACTGCCATTTGCTCAATAATAGTAGGAAAGAGGTCTACTTCATAGCCCTCTAGAATATCAAAGAGCGCTTTGAGGTGCTTGGAGTTGGGGTTCTCCTAGCTAGAGTGTTGTGAGAAGAAAGTTCTCATCGGGAAGAAACACGGAAGACGAGCTTCGACTTTAGCCGAGTCACGTAAAAATTTTTGCATGACCCAGGAACTCTTTTGCATACTTTTCAAAGAAGTCGTCAATGACCTCATTGAAAGGAATTGGATTGTTGTTTAAGAAAAGAGAAGAAACTTTAAACGAGACGATGGAGGAGGGAAGTATTGATTCGAACGAGTTATATTCGAACTCTGGAGGTGAGAATACCTCCGAGCTAGAAAGATGAGTATAAAACTCGAAACGAGTTCAGGATAGATGAACTCGCTGAAGCAAAGAAAGTTATACACCCCGGTCAATTGTATGTGAGGCAACCATGAAAATTTTGTGGTTAGGAAGAATTTATCATCCAAGTGCAAGGTGCTCGGGTGACAAGGGGTTCAGAATTTGAGGGGCCTTCTTGGCTTTTGGTGCGAGGTTTCTTGGTGGCGGAACCAAGAAAATCAAGGTGAGAACCTCTTTTCGGCATTTTGGTGAGAAAAGAGAGAAGGTAAACTTGAGAGAGAGTAGAAGAGAAGAAGACTCAAAAGCGTGAAAGATAAAAGGAAAAAGTAGAAGAGAAATGAGTTTGAGAGCAACGGAGCTTACTTGAGATGATCTTCACGAAGCTTGAGAGCACTAGGTGTCGCGTTTAGTCACCGAGATTGTGGCCGCAAGGAGTTGATTTCGAGAGAGAGAGTAAGTGTAGAGTAAAGTAAGGAAATGAAGGAGAATAGGCGCTATTTATAAGAAAAATAAACTTCCTTCAAGTATCCATTCCGACTCAGCTCTTTCAGCAGTCACCTTAGACCGGTGTGACGGTTCTCTCCTCAACGGTTAGAATTCCAGCGATTTGTCTCTCAACGGCTAGTTGTCCGATCATGGCGCGCGAGAGAGAAAGAGAAAGAGAAAGATTTTGAAAACAAATTCCGAAATTCTCCACTTGTCTAGAGATGATTTTAGAAGTTTGATGTCCATTTTTCTCAAAGTTTGAGTCCGACTCAGCCTAGGTTTCGAGTAACTCGAAATTGGAAATAAATAATAACTATCGGCTTAGTATCATTGAATCAACTGAACTAATGGTTATTAACGAATTGTAAACACATAACACATAATCATGCAATCAGATTCTCATATAGAAAACACATAATTATGCATTTAACATACCAAGCTCATTCCTAATGAAGCAAAACTGATCCTCACTAAGTGGCTTAATAAAGATATCAGCTAATTGAAGATTGGTAGGAATGAATTCGAGTTCAATATCTCCTTTCTCATAATGGTCTCTTAAGAAATGATACATGACCTCAATGTGTTTCGTTTTTGAGTGCTCGAACTGGATTTTTGGTGATGCTGATTGCACTCGATTATCACACTTGATTGGCACTGATTTGAAAGAAAGTCCAAGGTCCTTCCAAGTGTTGCTTTATCCATAAAATCCGAGCACAACATGCTCCAGCTGCAATATACTCAGCTTCGGCAGTTGATAGAGCTACCGAGTTTTGCTTCTTTGACTGCCAAGATATTAAGGATTGACCTGAAATTGGCACGCCCCTGAAGTGCTCTTTCTATCAACTTTGTATCCAGTGTAATCAGCATCCGAGTATCCGGTGAGAGTCGGTTCCGAGTCTCCGGAGTACCATAGACCTAAATTCTAAGTCCCCGCAAAATATCTCGAATATTCTCTTCACCGCAGTGAGATGTGATTCTTTTGGATTAGCTTGGAATCTTGCGCATAGACGGACACTAAACATTATATCTGGTCTACTGGATGTAAGATATATCAAAGATCCAATCATAACTTGATAGAGTTTCTAATCTATTGCTTTACCTTTTTCGTCCGAGTCCAATTTCATGCTATCGCTCATGGGTGTTCGCTGCATGCTTCGCATCTTGAAGTTTATACTTTTTCAGCAGCTCCTTGGTGTACTTTGATTGATGGACATAGATTCCATTTTTGTCTTGCTTGATTTGTAGACTAAGGAAGAAATTGAGTTCTCCCATCATACTCATTTGAAATTCCTGTCTCATTAACTCGAAAAATCTCGACATATAATTTCATTAGTAGCTCCAAAAATTATGTCATCAACATATATCCGAGCGATAAGGAAATCTTTCCCTTGATTTTTATAAAGAGAGTCTTATCGATTTGACCTCTTCTAAAATCATTTTGAACCAAGAAATTGCTCAATCTTTCATACCAAGTTCTTGGAGCTTGTTTAAGACCATAAAAAGCTTTTTGAAGTTTGAAAACATGATTTGGAAATTCCGAGTTTTCAAATCCAGGGGCTGCTCAACATAGACTTCCTCTTCGATAAAGCCATTAAGAAAAGTGCACTTAACATCCATTTGATATAAACTTGATATTCATGCTAGATGCAAATGCTAACAGGATTCTAATGGCTTCAATTCGACAACAAGTGCGAAGGTTTCCCCACAATCAATCCCTTCTTCCTGATTGTATCCTTAAGCCACAAGTCTAGCCTTGTTTCTTACTACCAACCCACCTTCATCCAGCTTTGTTCTTGAAAACCCATTTGGTTCCTATGACTGGGTGGTCGGAAGGTTGTTTGGTCAAAGTCCGAACTTGGTTTCTTTCGAATTGATTGAGTTCCTCTTGCATGGCCTCTACCCATTCAGGTTCATTTAGGGCCTCTAGTGCATTTTTGGGTTCAGTTAATGAAATGAATGCAGTGAATGCATATTCTGAAGAGAGGAACGAGTTCTTACCCCACTGTTGATATCGGATAATATGTTTTCTAGTGGATGACTAGAAGCATACTTGAATGCTCTACCTGTTCTCTTATTCACCGGATCCGTAGGCTGAATTGGTTGATCTTCAGAGGTTTGTTCTGAGTGAACTTGTTCATCGGTTTGTCCTTCATCATTCTGATCGGATTCTTGAGTTGTCTCATTCCGAGTCACTAAGTTCCGAGTGACTTCATTCCGAGCTAGTTGGGTTTAATTCCCGATAAGCTCATTTTCATCATGATCATCACTTCGCTGAGCTTTAGGTCCGAGAATGTTGACTCACTTGGTTTTTCCTGTTCAAGCTCATCAAACACAACGTGGATGCTTTCTTCCACTTTGTTAGTTCTCTTATTAAAAATGCGATAAGCTTTACTATGAGATGAATAACCCGTAAAAATACCTTCATCCGATTGAGCATCAAACTTGGTCGAGTGATCCTTACCATTGTTGTGAACAAAACACTTACATCCAAAGGGTTTGAAGTATGAGATGTTGGGTTTCCTCCCTTTGTAGAGCTCGTACGCTGTTTTCTTCGAATGGGTCCGATGAGGCATCTGTTCAAAGTGTAGTTGGTCGTGTTGATCGCCTCAGCCCTGAAATAGTAGGGTAGATTGTGCTTAATCATAATTGTCCTAGCTATTTCTTCGAGAGTTCTGTTCTTTCTCTCCACTACTCCATTTTGTTGAGGAGTTCTTGGTGCTGAGAAGTTGTGAGAGATACCAGTCTTGTCGCAAAACTCCGAGAATTCTAAGTAGTCAAACTCCCTTCCATGGTAAGTTCGAATTCTCTAGAACTAAGTCTCGAGACTCAACTTGGATCTTTCTGCAGAGCTTGCTGAACTCTTTGAATGCTTCATTTTTGTGCTTGAGAAAACACACCCGGGTAAATCGTGAGTAATCATCAACAATAACAAGTACATATGATTTACCTTCGAGGCTCTTAATAGGGATTTCACCACATAAGTCCATATGTAGCAATTCAAGCACCTTGGATTTGGAAACTGTCTTCGGGGATTTGAATGACGATCCGATTTGTTTCCCTTTTGTGCAAGCTTCATAAACCTTGTCTTTCTTGAAAGCACAATTAGACAATCCTCCGACTAAACCATGAGATGTCGGTTTCTTGATTGTATGCATGCTAACATGACCTAATCTACGATGCCATGTCCATGAATCATCATGAAGTGATGCTTTTAAACAAGATAAATTCTGAATCGGGTCGAAAGAGGAATAATGTACGTATTACCCGATCTCTTACCGCATGACTTGATTTCTTTGGTAGCTACATCGGATATAATACGGTTGGTCCGTGTGAATCTTACCTCTTGACCTTTATCACACAATTGAGAGATGCTAAGCAGGTTATACTTTAATTCTTTGACAAGGTATGCTTGGGCTGACCAGATTGCCTTCCTTTCCAATCTTGCCTATCCCAATTATCTTGCCTTTGCTATCATCTCCAAATGTGACTTTTCCTCCTTTGTACTCTTCTAACTCATAAAAGAGTCCCGAGTCTCCCGACATGTGGCGTGAGCATCCACCGTCCAGGTACCAATGTCCTTTTGATCTTTTCGAGTGGCCTCTTGAGTATTTGCTTCCTCATTGTCCGATTGATCCGAGTCCGACTCTGTTTCCGCTTCGAGTCGAAAGTGCCATAGACACTTTGAGTCATCCGAGTCCTCGTCATCTTCCGATGAGTCCTCGTCACTCCATGTCGCCATCATAGCCTTTTTCTTCCTTCTGTCCCTTTTTCTCTTTAGACAGTCTTTGACTATGTGTTCCTTGCTGCCGCATTCAAAACAACCGAGTTCTTAGACAAAGATAACTTTGAAGGGGAAGAGTACTTACCTTTTCTATCCTTCTTGTCTTTCTTGTAGAACTCTTCTTTTGGCTGCTTATCCCATCTCTTGTGCTTCATCATTCTCTTGAAGCCTCTAGCAATAAGTGCCATAGGATCCTCTTCGAGTCGAAGAACTCAGATCTGCCTCTCTGGTTTTGAGGCTTTCAGCACAATGTTCTTTTTGGTGCTAACCTCTACATCCTCCTCTTCCAGGTGGATCTCATGGGTGAGAAGCTTCCCAATGAGTTCGTCCGGCTTCGATAGAGACAAGTTCTGAGCCTCTTCGATAGCTGTTACCTTGGGTCACCATCTTTTCTTGTGTAGGCTTCGAGTATCTTTCTGCACATTTCCTCGGAGAAATCTTTTTACCCAAAGATTTAAGATTGTTGGTAATCTCTGTAAATCGAATGAACATTTGAGTGATGTTTTCTTCCGGCTCCATCTTGAACAGCTCATATTTATGAAGATATTGGCTTATCTTCGCTTGTCCGACCTGGCTTGTACCTTCATAAGTGTTGACCGAGTGTGTCCCACACTTCTTTGGCCGTGTCACGGATAGACACTTGGTTGTATTCTTCCGAGCCGATGGCGCACATCGGAATGTTCATTGCCTTGAAGTTCTTTCGAACTTCTCTGCTTCATCAACTGTGAACTCGACCTTTGTCTTGGGCACGATTCTTATTTCTTCTGTCTTCATAGGAAGGTAGTTTCCTTCTTGTATGATGTTCCGGACATCTTCATCATGATCCAGACAGGAAACATTCCATGAGTTTCTTCCGAGTGCACAAAGTTAGATCCTTTGAACTTTGGTGGTCTCGCTGGAAGACCTTCCTTCATTGAACTCTCCGTTGTCCTGAGCCATTTGATCTTTAGACCTTTGGATGGTTAGATCCTTTCCGAAAGGCTAGGCTCGATACCAATTGAAGATTTGCTCTTGGAGAGTATAAATCACCCTAGAGGGGGTGAATAGGGTGATGAGGAAACTTGCTTGAAAATTAAAGCAAATAAAGATCTGATGTGAGTGAGCGAGCAAGGATACACTCGGAAAATCATAAACTCATAATTCAAGTAAGCAGTGAAGAAACAGATTAAACGAATTCGAACTCGTCCGAGTCTAGAATGTACTCGGAAAAGTAATAACTTAGAAAGTACGTGGAAACCCTCCTGGGGCGAAAACCATGGACCGTGCTAATCCAAGCACGAAGTCGAATCCATTATTTTGAGTCCACAAAATACAGTAGAGCTGACTTAACCTAAGTTGCTCCCTTAGACAACTCCTTAAAAGGTTTTCCTAGACTCGAAATTACCTTATCTCGATCTAGTACTTCCTAACCGAGATCACCCTTACAGTTAGGGACAATTGAGCTGAGTTAACCCTTACAGCTCAATCAAGGGACCTTACTTAGAGAGTAAGAAAGAAAGTGTTTGTAATCGAGTACAAGACCTTACAACTCGGAAAGTTATGAAATACAAAATTGGAGTTATAAGTAGAAGATTGAGAATGAATACAATGACTTTTGATCAAGAATGTGTATTAACAATAGAATCGGCAATCTTCAAGTCTTGAAAGTTGGCTTCTATATATAGATGACCAAGTAGCTTAGCTCGTTGTGTCCATCTTCCGACTAGAGGTCCTTTGTGACCATTGTAAAGGATTTTCTAAGTCACTCGGAAAATATCCATTGAGATAAGAACGTTGAGCAACGGTTCTTGACTCCTTTGGAAGTCCCAAAACCACTCGGTGGTGTCTTGAAAAATAAGGTGGAAACCACCGCTGAGCTTGGTGTTACAGATTTCCAGTCTTGGAAACGGACAATCCCGACACGATTGTCCGGGGCTAGGTCGGAGGTGGAAAAAGCCTTGTCTCGCTGGTGATTTGACGTTTGAAGCTAGGTTACTTTTGTGATTCAAATTTAGGATAGCCTCGTTTGAATAACCTACAAAAGTAAATCAATTTGGTTCTCAAAGTATAAAGTACTTTGGTCCAAGATTAGGCACGAGATAATAATATAATTAAAATAATTAAGTGACTAATTATCCGAGTCGGAAAAGAAATGGAATTTTACGAGTCTAATATCCATGAAACTCAAATTCCATCTTAGTCGGTCTAGAGGACAATCAAGTCGGATAAAGATTATCGAGTAAATAGAGTTGATCTAGACTAAACACAATTCAAGCTAAATATGCTGACTTGGAACAATGTAATTCCTGAACCATGAAGTCGGACCTAAGTTTAAGCGCGGAAAAGATAGTGTTTGAATATGCGATATATCCGAGTGTTGGGTGACTCGGAACCGAGTGTGAAGAGGCATGTAGAAGTATGCTTTTTGAGTCGAGTCAAAGTCGGCGAAAGCAAGCATAATAGATTATATAACACTCGGAGTAAATGTTATATCACTCGAAAAGTTTATAAGATACATAGAATGACTTGAAATCAAAACCCTATGAGAGAAGAGTTCTTATACCCGATTCCTGGATGGAACTTAGAAACGTGTAAGTATAAAGTCCGAGTCTTCAAGGGAAGTTTTGGCTTTGAGCAAGTTAGGCATGCAGGAAATGATGCAATTCTATGAAGGAAATAACTCGTCCAAGTTTGACTTCTAAAATCACCACCTTCAGTTCTTCATCCACATCAATTTTTTTTTAATTTTTGGGTATTTTTGGCAATTTGGGATATAATTGTAATTAAGATGTAATCTTATTTTAGGCATAATGTTAGTACTTAGTTACATATGTTAGGAATCTTAAACACATTCTTAGCTACATTTGAACATTTTGTGATGGAGAAAATCCATATTCGAGTTGCTAGCACCATGATTGCAAACCTTCGGACTAAGTGAAGCATAAGTTCAACTACAAGCAAAAGATGTGCATAAAACTTGGTGGCAGTGTAGTTTGGGGAATCCAGGGCTTTGGACAAGTAAAAAATACAGTAAAGGAATGTGATCAATGATGAAAAACACTTTTCCTGCATGTGAACTAAATTTAGCACCCTTAGTAGTTTTGAACATGATTTTTTACTTTTGAAAAAATTTTAACATTTTTGCTCTTTAATAAGTTAGGAAGTTTTTATTCATGTTTTAGACATCTTGTGAAGGATACTTTCCCTCCCAAGTTGCTGCAAGTAGGGTTTTCCATCCTTCGGTTTAGTGCGGACAAGAGTTGCAAGCAAGAAATATGCATAGAAGTTGATGGAAGTGCGGAATAGGGAAGTTTTGGCTTTGAGCAAGTTAGGCATGTAGGAAATGATGCAATTCTATGAAGGAAATGACTATCCAAGTTTGATTTCCAAACTCACCGCCTTCAGTATCCACATCAATTTTTTTTTATTTTTGGGTATTTTTGCCATTTTGGGATATAATGGTTATTCGGATGTAATCTTACTACTTAGTTACATATGTTAGGACTCTTTAAACATTTTTATCTATATTTTGAACACTTTGTGATGGAGAAAATCCATATTCAATTGCTACCACCATGATTACAAACATTCAAACTAATTAAGTGAACTAATTCTCATTATTTAAAGTAGCAAAATTTTTGGGATTACCAGCAAGGTAGGGATGAGCGTTGTGTGTTGGTACTTGAGGAAGCTGTGCAAAATCAAGGAAGTAGCCAGGCCATTGATTTAGGCAATGTATGGTCTAAAGCTGAAAATTTTAATATTGGTGCATTTTATCGAAACTCAAAGGGAAACACCAAAACAAATATGATGCAAGTATGTATGGCATACTAGCATACTCCCCAAGCATAGATTTGTGTTGTGGCTACTGATTTAGAGCAAGATCCCCACCAGAAAGAATCTGACAAAATTCACGACACAAATAGATACCTCATGTGGTATTAGTGGTAGTAGTGAAGAAACATTCACAATCACCTCATTAATAGCCAAATTATTAAAGGACATGCTAATTTCTAAATAGAACAACAAATTTTATGGCTCATAACAAGAATGCATTGTTAGGTAGAAATCATCCATTGTTAGACATTAATATTCTGGTGAATCAAGGATTGGACAACTCTAGACAATGCATAGCAAGAGAATTATCTAAGTCTCGGAAATTAAGGTGAATCCAATTGATCGTTTCAAAGATAATGCACACACAATATTAGCTGCTAGATTGGAAAGCAAAAATTTGGAGAAATGATAAGTTTGAGTGTTGTATCAAAACAATTTTTTAAATTATAAAATCAAAAGAAGAGGGAAACAGAGTTTTATTATGATTGAAATTTTTATTTTTTCAAATTTAACTTGATTAACAAAATAAAAATTACATTTAAATAAGAAAATATTTACATTAAATTTATGAGAAATTTATAATGAAGCTTGTTGAATATCATGTATACTACATGGTTTGGTATTGGACCGAGCCATCATTTGAAAATTTTGTATTAACAGACCTAAAAAGAGGATTCAAATGTCCATGTCCTTTTTTTATTATGAAATATCCAAGTATCGGTTTCGAGATGAAATGAAGAGGTGATCTACATGGTTACGATTTATGGTGTCACTTAATTACTAAAAATAGTTTTTTATAATTATGATTCTAACAACATAGTTTACCCAACAGTTAAGGTACGGTTCGAATTTTTATTTATTAAATTTATATAGTTTTCTTCTAAATTAATTCATGATTGCAATATAAAAAAATAATAAATAATAAAAAACGTTTTAATATATAAAACAAATGTTAAGTTGTAAACTATAGTTAAGTAACAATGATATCCATCATTATATTGATTGAGTTTAAAAAATTTCCTTATTGATATTGTCATTTTTTACATTCCTTTTGGCAAAGTCTCTGTACAAAGTAAACCTAAAATATCATATAATTATTTACTAAATTGTGCCTAATTCCTGTTATTTATTAAATTTTGCCAATCAAATGGGACCTAGCAAAGCAACACCTTTTGAATTTTGGTGCCTGCACAAGAATACTTTTTCCATCAACCATACATTTGCCTTCGTTATATCATGTTTTTCATTAGATACCAAGAGTCCTATAATATGTAGTTATAATGTTACACCAATATATCATGTTTTTCACTAAATAGCAAGATTCCCATAATATATTCTTTTTACATATGTAGGAGGTAACATATATACATTTCATTGTGCTTGCATCAAATTTCGGGCATTCACATCCTCTAAGGATGACATCAAATTTCAAATAAACATAACCGCACTATATAATACTAGTAATAAACTACCAAACACCACTCGACAAACCTAGAACATCAACTTTAATTTGAAAAATTCTAATTTTTTTTTCTATTATGGGGAGGGGGACTCTACGCAAGATTTCTCGTGGCGACTAAGGCTGCAAGCTCATCGGCTTCCTTGTACTTTGTTTGAGCAAACAACTCCTTATGCTTTGTTTGGGCAAACAACTTCGGAAGCAGATGAACAACCTGAATTGTACAAAAAAATCACCATTCCATAAGCTATTACACAATATAAACCTGCCTTAAACATCGAAAACAAATGCTTTGTTTCTCATGAGATATCCAAAATTTTCGGTCCCAATAACCGCCCCCTCAAAAAAGCCAAATAAATACAAGAAATACAAATTAAAACAAAATTAGAAGGAAAAAAGCAAGAACAAAATTTGCATACAAAAGCCGGGGCACTTACGGGGTAGTCTCTCCCTTTACACAAAACAAATAACGAGTATACAAATAACACAACACACCCCTTATCAAGGAGGGTAAGGGGATAAATACAACACAAGGAATGCACGGAACCGATAATATTGTTCAAAGCTTTGCAATCTTATCGAGATATAGAATTTGTAAATCTTATTCACTCTTAATTAAATACGGGGACGAGTAGAGGAGGCTAGTGGCGTGGTGGCCACTAGCTCTATCCTCCACCCGGCCCACCCGGGTTCGAATGCGGGTGGGAGCAATATTCCTCAATTGTGAGGATATTGTATGGTGCGGAGTTAATGGGCTTGACACTCCCCTATCCCCCGGCTCGTTAAGCTTGTTCGGCTTTCCCCGAGATAGGGGTCCAACAAGTGGCCCACTTACCCAAAAAAAAAATTAAATACGGGGACAAGATGCTCCATTAGTATTCGTTCTTTTCTTCCATAACAACAAGCGAAGCTGAATATAAGAATTCCCATGGCCTCCTCCTGCCCAAAGCAGTCAAACTTCAACTTTCAACTGTAGTAGGAAGAAAGACTACGAAAGTGGTCCAACAAGGCCTTATGCCTTACAAGCCACATATCACATGTAAGACAGAATATGCCTAAAAGAATGGGCGGGGTTGTAAAAGGACATCAAAAAACTAATCAAGAGTCGATGAGTGAGATACTTACATTATACAAATCAATTAAAAATCTTATACAATTTTCACATTAGATAAAACGGTTCGCATTCAAATCTTGTGAAGGTTCGAGTCCTCAAGTCTATAAAGTCAACCCTTTCATAATTCATTTTTTTTACAAACAAGCGGAAAAAAATTATATAACACAAGCATATGGAAAGGCAAAGAGATCCATTTTTAGGTGGGAAGGGTGGGGGATTACGATGCTGAGATAAACTAATGTAACAAGAACACTATAAGCACTACAACAATCTAAACTTCGACCAAAGCAAGTTCCAAAATTAGGGGGAATCAACAAATTCAAATATATCTATTCTTTTACAAGTAAGAAATGTTGATTAGTTTCAAGCTCATTTTGTCAATCTTGACTACATATTTTGGTTTTACTTTCCCTCTCACAACAAATGCCCGAATCTGTCATTGCTTAACCAATATAGCTTGGCATTCAAGAGAACAAATTCATTCCTATCATGGAATCGACTATGGGTTTCCATGACCTAAGAAGACCTTTTCAATATCTTTGCTAAGATTGATTTCAATATCGGTGAAATTACTCCCTAAAGTTTCGTTTGTCATTTGTCAAAATTTCAAGTTTCGTAAGATTACCCGAACTTCATAAATTGAGCACATCTATTTCATTCCGAGTAGTTTTTCATTCCAAAGCGGTTTTCCATCTCCATCTCAATCGCGCTTCAATGAATTCCGAGAGGGCATGCGTGAGAGAGCAATATTACTCCAACCAAATTCAATCTTGATCTAACACTTCAACAACCCCCACTCCACAACCGAACACACCGCTTACTCTCCCCTTTAGCGAGAGGTAGGATGGGAGAGAGGGAGGAGAGCCAAAGGCACCCCACGAATGAGGGAGGATGAGAGAAAGGAATGCGACAGTGAGAGAGAGAGAGAGAGCGAGAGGGAGGTTGTTCCGGGCATGGATGAAGGAGAGCGACAGGGATGGGTGCTTTGGGCATGGATGGGGAAGAGCGAAGGAAGGTCATGCCTAGAGAGAAAAGGCCGCGAGAGTGACGGGGATGGTTGCTCCGAGAACAATGCATCCGTTCGCAGAGATAGACGAGAATAGAATCGGTTTACAAGGGAGAGAAAATAACAATTAACTATGATTAAAATAAATCAACAATGTAGATCTGCCTTTTTTTTAATAAACGGTCTAGATTTGTCAACTATTATAGTTGAAAATTTTTCAAATTATGGTAGAATTTTCAAATAGAAAATTCAGCAACATAATTTTTTTTTTTTTGTTTTTGGACAACAACAAAATAACTAAAACCAAGCCAAAATAATAAACAAGAAACTGAAACTAAGACCTGATTTCAAAACAAAAAAACAGAAACAAACACTGAAATAACAACGACTATCACTAGCAAAAACACTGACTCAAGTCGGTAACCAAAACCAGAAAACAAAAAGTGAGACTTAAACAGAAAATTAACGACTCGATTTGCAACCTAATTTCAATTATCGTCGTCCCGGCAACGGTGCCATTTTGTTGGAGTGAAATTTAGGAGTACGGTATTTTTGTCAAACCACAGGGATGAAACCAAATCAAAATCAGATTGCAAAACGAGACTAACAAGACACTAAACTCACAAACATCAGAAACTCATCACCAACTCAATCATACCAACAGTGACTTAATCAGTAACTAAATTAAACAACCAAAAGAAAAATTGAACATCAGAAAAACAAAGTGCAGGAATCCAATAATTATATCTAAACAGAAAATCGAACCAACAGAGAATCAAAAGTGCGAGAATTAGGAACTATACTAGCAAAATCGAATACCCAAGTTTGAGTGCATATCAGAATTGAAACTCAGAATGTGAATGTCCATATTCGAACTACACAAATCCTCAAATCCAAATTCCAATCTCCACTCATACAAATTCAATACCCAGAAAGAAAATTATTACTCGAATTTAACTTTGCATATAAATTGAACTATCCTCAATTGAAATCTAAAGCTGAAAAACGAAACTTAAAACTGAAATTGGGAGCTCAACTACAAATTTGAAGAACTAAAACCTAAAAATTGCGGCTCGCCATGCTCAGCGTCCGCCCCCTTTGTTCTCGCCATGCTTGCTCCTTAAATGCTTCGCCCAGGTCCAGCTTGAACTGCCGAATCTTCGTTGTGGATAGAGAAAGTGATAGAGTTGGAGGAGGAAAGGGGTCTTGGCTGGCTTGCATGAAGGGATAGACCGAAGAGAAGAGAGAGGGATAGTCCAGATGGGGTTCGTGCGGCAGCAGCAGCAGCGAGAAGGAGAGTTTGAGGACGGCTACGGTTTCTTCGGGTTTTGCCGGGTTGTGAAACAAAGAAGAAGAGCGTGAGGGAACTGAAGATGGGCTTGGTTTGGGTCATCAGCGAAGGACGGGAAAGGGAGTTTAAGTGATGGAAGGGGGAAGTCACGCGCAGCAACGAGTGGATGGTTTTGGGCTCGGTTTGGGGAGAAAAAAATGAATTTGTGGCTCAATTCTTCAATTATTACTTTTTATTTATTTTTCTGATTTCTCAAATTTCCTACAAAAAGAAAATAAAGTACAATTAAAATTTCTAATTTAATAATTGTTATGAACAAAATAAGATGTAGAAAGATAACAAAAACATCATTTTTAGACTCAACAAGTACATAGCGAGTAGGAGCTTGTTGTGCTCAATTGTTATGGATCAAACAACATTTGAAGGATCTAGGATTGAGCTTTTCGACAATACATATCAAATGTGATGAGCAAAGTGCAATCAACATAATCAAGAACCCAGTTCGAGTACTCCAAAGCGAAACACACTCGAGATCGGGTATTATTTTCTTAAAGATCATGCTTGAGAAATGTCATATTGAGTTAAAATTTATTCTTATTAAGTTTCAATTAACTAATATTTTCGCTAAACCCTTAGGTAAAGATCGGTTCTGTTTAATTACGGATGAGCTTGGTATGTTAAATTATTGATTGTGTGCTTACTTGAGTGATTTGTTATGTGTTTATGTGTGATTGAACATGTTTTCTATGTGAGAGATCCGATGGACCGATAGTACAATTGAAAATTAATGAAAAACTAAGCCTCAATTATTGATTGTCTAAGTTATTTATGAGCACTTAGACGACTAAGCTGAGTCATATTTATTTGAAATTGAAACGAAATTCAAATATCTAAAGTCATCTCTAATTAATAAAGAATATTAGATAAAGTTTTCACGAGATAAATTCTTTTTCTTTCCCACATGTTACGATCACAAAACTAGTTGTTGGAAATCACCGACTCATTAAGATGTTGGAAACTAGTCTGTTGGAATTCTAGCAGTTGGAATGCACTAGAACTTAGTCTTGCTTTTCTAGCCATTTGAGAGTGTTTCTTCTATAAATGCTCCTCATTTTCATACATTTCATACTTTGCACTCTTACTCTCAAACACTCTAAGTCTCTCTCAACCAACTTAGACTTCTTTCAAATCCTACTCAAGCTCTCTCGGCCTTCTAAGTTTCACTCTCTCAATCACTCGGAATCGGGTTTCTTATTCTCTCTCTCTCTCCTCTCTCTCTCTCTCTCTCTCTCTCTCTCTCTCTCTCTCTCTCTCTCTCTCTCTCTCTCTCAATATTTACTTAATCCTCTTTCTTTTACTTCTATTTCCACTTCTACTTCTACCTCTACTCTTTTCATTCTTTTCCCTCTCTAAGTCATAAAAAATGATGAAGAGAAACCCGAAGTTGAGGCGGCTTCAACCAGTAAGAAAAAGCCAAGAACTTATTCTCACCTTACCGTCCAAATTTTCAAGCCTGAGGCCCCGAAAAGGAGTCCTCGAAACCAAAGATGGATCCCCTCTCAAACTAGGAGAATCCAAATCCCCTCTCGTCGCTCCATATTACGGTTTGGACGATAAATTCTTATTATCCACCAAGGTTTGGTTGGTTCACAAGCTGAATTGCACTAAATTTTTTGATCATCGTTGTTTTTATGACTATGTCTACCCGGACTTAGTCATTGAATTCTATTAGAACCTCTCTTTAACATATTCTATTCTTATTTCTTCCGTTCAAGGGAAGAAGATTATAATCAATCTTTCCCTTCTCCACAAACTCTTCAATATTGAATGTCTGTTTCTAAACTGTAACACTCAAAATTTTTTGATGTTGCGGAAGATTTTTATTCTAATTACTTTAGAGTCAAAACCAAATTTCGAAAGAACTTTTCCACAACTCAGCTGAAGTCCGAACACGGAATTCTTTATTTCTTTCTTATGAGAACTTTTTTCTCCTTCTATCCTTCTAAGGAGAACCCAAACAACAAGGTTCTCAAAGTCATTTACGACACCATGGAGGGGTATAACTTGGATCTCTTCCCCTTCATCATTAAACAAATTGTTGTGGTCCCTTCGAGCACAAAGAATCTTTTGCCCGCCCCGCTTTGGAGCTTTACTTTCTTGGGTTTTTGCCCATTCCAAGCTCGATCTTCCTAAGGTAAAAATTTTTACTCCCACTATTTCAATTAGGAAGGAAGATTTGATAGGCCTAGGCTAGCAGGAAACATCACACGGGATCCGGACTCACTCATCCGACATTATTCGACCCCCTACTCCTACTCCCGAGTCCTCTTCATCTCGCTCCTTCCGAGCCGGGTCCTTCGACTTAAAATTTTGAGCAACTCTCTTCTCATTTCTCCTCCTTAGCCAAAGAGTTCAATGAAAATCTAGCTACTTTTCGAGCTACATTCCTTTTCTTCTCCGGATGCAATCCACTACTCAAAAGCAAATTGATTAGAGTAAAACTCGATTATCGAGCTCAAAGAAATGCTCGGAGGAAATGAAATTGCCTTCAAGCAGCCATCGCTAGAGCAAAAGCAATAAGAAGAAGCAACAGATTTAGAGGAGGAGTCCTTAGAATAGGAAGAAGAAGATTTGTCCGATGAATCTTTAGAAGAGGTGGGTACATTTGAAAGGCAACCTTAGTAACTTTCGCTAAAGGCTATTTAACCTATTTAGGCTTTGGGATCGGATGTTCAAGAAGAAAAAGAATAACCTCATATAGTTCGTTACAAACGAACACGGACTTCCAAGCCAACATCTTCTTCTCAACCTCTTCCCTCTTAATTCTTTTTTTTTTTCCGTCTCCGACATTCTTCTTACTCATTTTATTTATTTTTGATGAAATGCATTGGGGGAGAAGAATATGTTTAGTTTTTGAGTGAACTTAGGGGCTCCGACATTTTTCTTACTCATTTTGTTTATTTTTCATGAAATGCATTGGGGGAGAAGAATATGTTTAGTTTTTGAGTGAACTTAGGGAGTTCATTAATTTAGAGGTAGTAGCTAATTTTTTATGTAAATTTGTTATTTTTATGTGTATATATGTGTTCTTCAATCAATGAAATTCTCATTTTCTTTGATACTTGGTTCCGATACATAACTTATATCATTGATTTAATATTTCATTATTGCTCCGATATTTCAACTTATCTTTAGTCTTATGAGGCTCATCCTTATTTACATTTTGCATTTATAGTTTGCTTTGATACTTAGAATTACATTCATTTTGCTCTTATATTGTACAAATAATTTTAATTTCTATCATTTGATAAATTTCTTCGATTCGTGATTTTAAAATAAATGTCTTTCATTGAAAATGGGAAGTGAATATTCAGGTATAACTAATCGACCCCTTAATTGATTTTGAGTTAAGTCATTCTTCTAGACTTAGGACTAATCAAGATGCATTCTTTTGTCAAAAAAAAAAACATGCATTCTAAAAGAAATTAACAAGAACATGCTGATTAGTAGATGACTGACATAAGACTTTGTACTCGAAGATTCTCTTTTAAAATTCTAAGGACTCGATTCTACTTTAAAAAGTAAAAAACTAACCTAGTCACTAAAAATGAGTCCGATTGAGCCACTCGGTTGTAGAAAACTGACCAACTTAATATGTCTCGGACATCAAGTTTTCCCTAAATATATTCACATTTATAACTTATCTTTTTAACTGGTATGCTTCATAAATTAAACCATAATTACTTGCGTTAATTCTACTTTGGCTAGATTTATTACGCGAAACTTTATTAAGTTGACAAATATTGAGATATGTCTAAATAACTCTTTGAACTCATCTTTACTAATATTATTATTTGAGTTAAGAGATACATGGAATTTGAACATATTGAATTTTAGACTTGAAAAACTCAAATTAATTAGTCATTAAATATTTAATTTAGACTAATCCTTATCTAATCTTAGACCAAAGTATTTTTTTACTTTGAGTACCAATCTCTAATTTGTTTTTGCGAGATTATTAAAGCAGATTAATCATAAAGAAAAGTAAAAACAATGGCTTCTTTACTATTTGACTTACTACAAACAAAAAGTCGAATTTCAAGGGCGGACTCAGTGACAAGGCTATTTGTTACCGTTTCGGGTAACTTCTCACTTATGAGTCTAACATTCTTTTCTACCCTATCTTTCAGATATCTAGAGTTGGTAAAACAGATTTTGGAAGCTAGGAACTAAGATCAACGACTAAATCAACAACGCTCCCAAAATGAAGTCCTCAAACGATCCGTTGTAACGGCTAGCTAACCTAGTTCTTCCAACTAAACACAACGATTTTCTTCTATTTAGCTTATAAATAAAAGTTTGGCTTCAAGACTTATAAGATTGTTAGAACCAAGAGCTTAACTTACTCATTCTCTCTTCTAACTTACAACACTTACTTGTATTCTCATATCTTTATAAGTTGTAACTTTTGTAAAGAAAAGTCTTGTAATCTCTCTTCTATTAAACTCTTATGGCTAGATAACGAGGACTGAACAATTCTTATATGGTGCTTTGTTCATTAAATGTATATATGTGGAAATTTATCCTCATGTAAGGAAGTTTTATGCAAGACTTGTTCTAAAAATGCAATTTTGTTCTACATCTATTCCTTTGGCGCAGGATGCACTATAAAAATCGTCATAGGCGATAATCGTAGAATGCATCAAAGAGAACCTATTCCGAAAAGGAAACTCCCGACAACTTCTACATCTATTCCTTATTCATCAACCATGAATTTTATTGCGGAGCTTGCTCAATGGATACAAGAATTGAGGTCCGAGGAGCGGGATAATATATCGGGGTAACAACTTAATACCCTTTTTAGCATACGCCATGTTAGGATCCATGGGATCTTCCTTAGGGCTATAGTGTCCTACTAGGACCCTATGATGCACATTTTCAGATTAGGGGTTGGGGTCTTATACCCTCTTGTGGAGGAATTTGAAGTGACTCTCGGGTGTTCTCCTCAAAATCATCCTGTCATGCCTACCTCTTATAGGAACATAACAGGTGCTTATAAGCAAGCTCGCTGCGTCTAAAGTGGAAGGATCCGTAGTGGATCCTTGTAAGTAAGCGAGTGAATTTGACGGATTTGTTGTTACAATTCTATCCTATATACAGGTCGGTGTTAACAGGGATCTACAAGCATAGGGTTGTTACGCTTTGTATGATCGAAAGTTTCCGCTAGTTGGAGGTCACACGAACTAGGCTCCGGCATCTCTATCGAATGTAGTGGAGCAACTCGGGGATGATTTCTCCTCGGTTCCGATGATTTTGGTGAAAGCCATCCCAAGCTTAGATCGCATGCATGTCAACCCGTTTTATGAGTTGTTCGCTTTTACTACAAGTAAATGATCTTGTTCCCAAGAAATACTATCTATCAACTGGTATGGTGGGTAGGCTCTAGCCCGAAGTGACGATTGTCCGGCATCGGCCGAGGCGATGGTTTTGTCATTGTCATTATGTTGTAATTATTTTTATTTGATTTTACACCTATTGGGTCGCCGACCGGATTCGAGTGGTTTTGTTTTTTCCTCGAATGCTCCATTAGTGTGAGATCGGTATTAGGAGGACTTATGATGCGAATTTTGCACTTATCCGAGTAGATTTGCAACTTCTTTCTTAAAGTGACTGTCATGTTCACTTATGAGTTCATGTGTTACCCTATAACGGTAGATGATGTTATTGGTAAAAAACTTAACCACATGTTTGGATGTGATGGTGGCGTCGGATACGACCTTCACCCACTTCATAAAGTAGTCGATTGCTACTAATACAAACTTGTGTCCTCCTGCACCTTTAGGAGTCATTTTTCCTATAATGTTTACTCCTCCTGCTGAGAAGGGTCAAGGTGATGCACGAGTGGTTAGAAAGGAAGGTGGTTGGTGCCAGTAGATTCACGTGTACATGGCATTTGTAGCATCTCTTAACAAAATCATGGCAATCTGTCATCGTGGTTGACCAGTAATATCCTAGTCTTCACGCCTTTTGAACCAACAATTTTTCATTCATGTGAGGTCTACATTCTCTTTTGTGGACTTCGGACATTATGTGCTTTGCATTGTTTGATTAATGCAAAGTAAGTTGATGCCTATGTTGGTTTTCTTATACAACTTTTCTTTATCTATGAAGTATTGGGCTTCTAATATACAAACTGCTCATTGGGCTCTAGGTGAAGAACCTTGTAGGATTCCTAGCTTTCCGGATACTCGATAAATGTCGAAGTACCAACTGGTTTGGTCGACACTAAATACCTCTAGAGTGTAGACATATGCGGGTTGATTCCTTCGCGCTATACAAATGGGCAATAAGTGAATGCCTCTCGGAATGTTAACCATTGACACTAGTTTAGCTAGGGCATCAACAAATTGATTGTCATCTTGTGGAAGGTAGATGTAAGATATATCATCGAAGTGTTTTATTAATTCTAATAAATGTGCTTGATAGGGTGATAAAGCTTCACTCTTTACCTTCCTTTTTGCGAAATTTGATTGATGATCGGACTCTAATATCTCGTATACCTAAATATTTTAAAATCCTATTTCTATTGCAGTTTGTAATCATGTGATGCATGCTTCATACTCTATGATGTTGTCGGTTATCTCAAAGTTCAATTTAACTGAGATAGGAGTATGTGCTCCTTCCGACAAGACCAATAAAATTCCTACTCGAAGCCTTTTTTTTAGAAGTGTCGCCGAAGCACATGATCGACATATCAACCTCTACTTATAGTATCTGTTTATCTAGGAAGTTGAATTCTTCCAGTCGTTCTTCCTTTATTGGTAGTTTTTCTAGGAATTCCGAGATAGCTATCCCCTTAATCGCCTTTTGTGGGACATATTTGAGCTCAAATTCCGATTACATTACTCGTCCATCGAGCCATTTTATTACCGATCGATGGTTGCTTTAGGACGTACTTAATCAAATCCATTAACGCTACTACTTGCGAGAATGGGTTCGCATGTAGTGTCTTAAGTTTTCCAGGTGGCCTAAACTAATTCCAAAGATGTTTTTTTTCGAGTACACCGAGTTTTGTGTTTTAAGAATTTCCCGCTTAGATAGTACATTGTTCTTTCTTCCTTCTTATCCCGTTGAGCTAGCATGGCTCCCATTACGGTTTACGTATGACAACAATGGTTTTCCGGGCTATAGTAGAGCCGAGACCAGAAGATTTTCCAAGTACGCTTTTACCTTCTCAAACGATGCTTGGCATTCCTCATACCAAATTGGCTTTGCTTTCTTCTTAAGCTTCTTGAATACCGGTTCGCAAACCATAGTCGGTTAATTTGATATGAAACGATTAATATACTCGGAGACATCCCACGAAAGCTCGCCTATTTCTCGGTCTTTGGTGTACATCTATTGAATAGCTTTGATCTTGGATGGATCAACTTCAATTCCTCCTAAACCAACCACAAAATCCGATAGTTTGTGTGACGTTACTTCGAAGGCATATTTATGAGGCTTTAGGCGCATATTGTAGTTCCCGAGTCTCATGAAGAATATCCTAAGGCTAGGTAAGTTCTCGGCTCTATCCTTGGATTTAATAATCATGTCATCCTTGTAGACCTTAGCTTCCTTATGAATCATGTGGTGCAGTAGGGTCATAGATGTTCTTTGATACATGGCTCCAACGTTCTTCAATTCAAACAAGCAGCACCACATAGTAGTCGAGTCTCCTATTAAGTGATGAAGGTGGTCTTCTCCATGTCTTCCTCTGCCATTTTAACTTGGTTATAGCCAACATAACCATTTACAAAAGAGAGTAAGGCATGGCCTGCTGTGTTATCGACCAATATGTCTATGTGAGGTAGAGGGAAATCATCCTTTAGGCTCACCTTATTTAGATCCCTAAAGTTGACAAACATCCTGACCTATACATCCTTCTTAGGAACTCGTAACAACACTTGCTACCCACTAAGGGTAGTGCTACTCTAATAAACCCATGTCCAATCTGTTTCGAACTTCCTCCTTTATTTTTAGAGCTCACTCTGGTTTCATCCTACGAAGTGTCTATTTGACTCGGCTTAGCATGCTCATAGAGCGAAATTTTGTGTTCCGCTATGCTTCGATCTATCCCAGGCATATCTCTATACGACCACGCAAAGACACCGATAAATTCTTTTAAGAGTGAAGTAAAATGCTTCTTCTCTTCTAGAGATATAGACTTTTCAATCTTGCCTTCCTCGAGCTACTCGAGGGTTCTTAAGTTAACGGTAATAGTATCCTCAATAACCCAAGAGCGATTTTCATAACCCTCTACAACTTTTACTAGTTTTTTAGGAAATTTTTATTCATTATTAGAGATAAAACAAATAAGAATAGGATAGGGCAACAAGTGAGCAGAAAGGGTCATTTTATTTAATGAAGAAATAAGTATATTGGAATTGGACTCGGACGATGAAACAATAAAATTGAAAGAAGTCACATTAGCTGAATTTGAAAAAGATAAACTTTCCCCAGTCCTAATAAGGTTTGATGATGGATCGAACTATTAATGGTGCAACTATTCTGGCTTGAATCTCCCATTTGTCTTTAAGTATCCCTTTAGCGGTTAGGTTGTAGCCTAGGTCAAACGAGATAATTGTTTTTGGGAGTTTAAGGAGGATTGCCCTCCGGCCTATGGCCAATCCAAGAAAATAACCCTTCTTCTTAAGCATCCCATGGATGTTGGGGTTGGAGTAAGGATCAAAGTCAAAAGGTCCTTTGTCATTTTTAAGGTAGCCATAGTTTCGAAAGCATATATTTTCTCTTTGTTGGCATCATGCTCAATCTCAACGACTACTTGCCTTATTGGTGATTGTGGCATATAGCTCATCTCAATCTATGGTGACCACTTGTTCCTTAATGAACATTATGACTTTTTGATGCAGTGTAGAGGGCACTTGCTTGATGATGATGGAGCTAAGAACGTCCCAAAAGAAAGTTCAAGGTAGGGGGAATATCAAGGACTTGAAAGTCTACATTTTAGGCTACTAATCCTATATTTATTAGAAGAGTTTCTATTCCTAGGACCATTCTCTTAGAGTTATCATATACACTCGAGATGTAATGTTTTGTTAGAGAGTTAATGTTCTCTTATCCCTAACCTCTTAGCAGTCCTCCAGGGTCATACATTAACGAGATGAACCGTTGTCTAGTAGAGTCAAAGTTATAAACTCGTTTGTGCAAGTTAGTGTTAAATATAGGGCATTATTATGTACAACGGCCTCTTAGGTAAATTATTTTTTACTAAAGGAGATGGTTCTTTCTTCAATGTTGACCATGCCCACTACTTCTTCTAGTGAGGTCTCGGGTGACACCTTGATTTCGCTTAGTGCGTCAATTAAAGCTTGTGTGCATTTCTATGATGCAAGCTGTTAACTGTTAAATTGACAAGTCATCTTTGACCTTGTGGAGTTGTTTGAGGATAGGGTCCTCCTCGTTTGTTGTTTCATTCTCTTTTGGTACTTCTTGAGTCTACTGTAGACCCATCGGAGGATTATGTTGTCCATAATCGCACATCGGATGTCTTTAATTCTTCCCGAAGTCACTATCTTACGTGGATTGTGTGCTCCAAAGTCATCCTCACTCACAACTTTTGGTGTGGTGAGCTACGGTTGTTACCTAGTATACATCTTCTTTTTCACTAGCATATAACCCATATACTTTTGGGTCAACTAGAGGAAGGCTAGTTTGGAATTCTGGATCCCCAATATCTTGAATGAAGACATAAGGGTCCCATTGGCCTAAGATGAGCTCGGACAAAGTAGCTAAAGTTCCACTGAACGGGTTCCTATTGTTATTTGGTTTTTAGGCAGCCTTAGGTAAAGGTAATTGTCCATTGTGGAACATATTTTTTAGCTTATTTTTTAATGTCCAGCACTATTCGGTGTTGCGTCGTCTTACACGATGGTATTTGCAAAATTTCCCAGCATCCCGGTTTTAGACTATTTTGCGGTTTTTGATTATTCCCTAATAGGCGGGAGTTTGATCTTGCCTTTGGAAAGAAGGTGATCTAGTGCATGGGCATAAGAGGTGTCCACTAGGTAATCGGTATACCTATTCAAGGCATTGACATGTGTACCCCTACTAGTAATACCGAGTATTAGAGTCTTTTTATCTTTGTTTTGGTAGCTACTTATGTAACTTCCTATGGCTTTTGTGGTTGTGGTAGAAAACTATTCCTCGATTGACATACCATCATCTCTAAGGGAAGTAAAGCTCATAAAAGGCAAGAACTTCGGATGTTGGTTACGGGATAGTCACAAATTCTTTACGATAATCCTCACTTGATATTTCTCGGAAGGTCCGTCTACCATGTGAGCGGCCTTTGCTTCCAATGAGTGAGGAAGTCGATGAAGCTTTCTGTTTCTTCCTATTTGATCAATTCAATGTCCTGAAGAGTGACAAGTACATTAGTATTGTAGGAGCATTGATGTAAGAACTCCTTACGAAGATCTATTAAATTCTCACCTTGCGAGCGAGCATTGTACCATTTCATGGTGTCCTTATTAAACGTCCATGGAAAGATGACGTGTTATGTGTCTTCCGGTACATATTTCAACGTCATTTCTCCTATGAAGTTTCTTACATAGTGATGGGATTTTTCTGAACCATGAAATTTAATGTGAGACATACTTGAACTTAGGAGGCAATTTTCCTTTCGATATTGAAGTGAATCACGTGAGGTTATTGTAGTGGCTTTTAAATATGGAGGACTCTTGCAACATCTTCTCTATATGATCCAATCATGGATCGGATCACGGTTAGGGACTTCTTCCTCATCTTCCTTTTCTTCATCATCTTTCTTCCCTTATATCTCCATCCGACTCGACATTATGATTTAATGTCATGAGTACGAGGTCGAGGGTTTCGAGATATGGATTCAATCATCTTATGCTAAGTCCGAGTTTTAGCGTCCATCTTTGTAGCAAACTCATTGATCAAGGACACAAAAAGAGATGCTTGTGGTTTGTCGGACATTATTGGAAGAGGGTTGTGTTTCGGTACTATCCGTGGGTGACGTATCGATCACGATCATATTGGCGTGGATCGTATTAATGTTTAGGTGCACCGACGTTGTATGCGCTGGGATTGAATTTACTTGGAGTTGAAGCTGACTCTTTACCCAATAACCGCTTGGTACCCGAATTCGACCGATACCCAATTCCAAAAGGCTTCTCTATCATGCTGCCCACAAAAACAGGTACTCAAGACTCGACTCGAGGAAATAATTATGGGGAGATAGGACTTAAGTGGTAAGCCCTAGGAAGTAACAAATCCCAAAAAGAAGCATGCTCTCCCCTTCTTTTTTGGCTAAATGTAAAACAAATAGACTCATCTAAAATAAGATGATTGTTTTGGGGCTAAATGCAAAACAAATGAACTCACTTAACATGAGATGATTTTTTTGGCTAAATGCAAAACAAAATGGACTCAAACAAACTAAACAATAAATGGGTTCTAGCCGGAGGACCCAACTCGAGGGAGGGACCGGGCGAGCCGGCACTCGGGCTAAGGCTCGCCTGGATTTTGCCCACTTTGTTTTACTAATATATGGGAAGAGGGATGGACCGACCTATATAAGAAAATTTTTGACTCGAGAAAATGCAAACATGGATCGACCTAAAGGGGAAGAAAGAAAAATTTTAAATTAACTAAAATGTACAAAGGGAGCGACTCGAGTTTTATTATATATATTCTTTTTGCACTAATGTTCGAATTATTAAGTTAGTTTGAGTTGGCTCTAAATTGCTAAAGGCTCAAAGAAAAGGATTAGAAAAATAAAAAACAACCACACAAATTCATGCATGCAAATGAAGTTTCAACCTAAACCACAAAAGTTCTATGTTTGCAAGGAATTTCTAGGTCGAATAAACATGCTTTGGCTCATAGTTTGAAATTTTCATTTCCTATGTTATTTATAGTGAGACTCGAATAATCAATGCTTCTCGATTAGGAATCAAAAAAGTTTGCTATGAGTTGGAAAGTAATCACACCACTATTTGAAGTTATGTGGATCCACCAAGATCATGATTCAACTTCCTCAAAAAAAATGTACTTAAGGGTTGAATCCTATACGGTTACATCATCTATGTTCAAAGTTGTCTAATGCAAAGATGCCTAATGCGGACGCAATAAAAACTCACAAATTCAATGTTCGAATCTCACCCTCTTAATAAGTGTCCTTAGTGGAGTTGCCATCTGTAAGAACCACGCCGCGTTTTCCTACAAATGTCGGCTTCATGTGAGGTGTGCTTATAAGAGATAATAAGGCTTTTGATTTTTTTAAAGGGTTGATTGGTGATTTGAAAATCACTTTATTTTCAGTAAACGATTTTAGAAGTCATGGGATGTATTTTAAATAGAAAAGATAATTTTGGAATGAATCGCCACCAAACTCAACTTGACCGGTACCCAAAACTTCATAGGCCGAGAGATGAGCCTAGACAACAATATGGGGGCCGAGGCCAGCCCATTAGAATTGTTGTCCGGTCCTAGCCATTTGGCCTACACTTGCTCGAGTAGTCTCGGTTAGATGACTTTGGATTGCCGAGTCAAATTCTATGAAAAAACCGAGAAGTAATTTTTGAATAGAAAGATTAAAAAGAGATTCGCCGATCGGTTTTGAAAGAAAAACTAACAAAAATAAAGATTTACATTCCTAATATTGAGTGTACTGAAGGGACGAGTGAAAGGGACAAAACTCAAAATTAAGAAAGGTTTTTAAAACGGATTCCATTAGCTTTAAATGTATGATACAATGTTTGGCCAAAGGTACGAAATAAAGAGAGATGTTCCTCATTTCACTCTGTCATAAAGACAACCTCTATTAATTGCATAAGTGAGTAGACTCACGTAAAAGAAAACAAGCATGCAACATGAAAAATGCAAAATTAAGGGCAATTAAAACATAATGTAAAGTGGTAAATGAAAGCAATTAAGGAAAAAATTAGGTAAGGCGGGGTGGAAGCTAAATGAAATTATATCCTTAAAACATAATAAAGAAATTAAAAGACTCAAATATAAGGAAACAAAACAAAATTAAACTTGGATGATCGGATTAGCGCCTTACGATAGACCCACTGTTAGACTCGGATCTTGACCGGATTTCGATAGGGTAACGGTAGATTAGAGTGAGAAAAAGAGATAAAAATGAAGGCCTTTACGTGAGGTTTAGAAAAGGGAATTTGAAGTGTAAGTGACCGAGAGTAGAGAGAAGAGTGTGGGAGAGAATTTCAGCAGAGTGGGGGCTATTTAGTCTGCTAAAATTGATGTATGGAATGGGGGTGGGGGTGACCCTCTATTTAATAGCAAAATTTAGGACTTAAGACACGCTATATTCGGCTCCCGACCGCCGGTTAATTGGATAAACTCGGCCGAAAATTTTCGGAAATGGATAAAGAAAAATCTAAAAATTAAACCAGTCCAAATGACATCGTTCAAAGAGTCCTGTGGACAGGTGTCGGAAGAATCGACTACGCTCAGTGGTGCGGGGAAGCGCACCAAGCTTGGACACTAAAAAGAGGTCAAAATGTTGCATTTTCGTTTAGTGGTTTGGTGTCGATTTAGAGCTAGGCTTGGGAGCCTAAACACTGGTTAGACCGACCGAAAAAAATTATTGTGGAATTGTCTAGCCCAAAGAAATGCACTTTGGGCTTTTTTTTGGGCATTGATTGGCTTTTTGTGAGCTACACTTGGATTTTGTCACTCTACTTTTCTCTAATCTCGACTAGAGCATACAAACGAGGCCGAATTTTCATCACCGTACTTACAAAAATAAATAAAATACATAAAATAAAAAAAGACGACACTTTTTAGTTTTGTATCATACTAAGCAAATATAAAATGAGCCAATTCAAAATGACTTTTTATCCACTAAAATAAACCATCAGTTGACGAACTCTCCCAATTGATTAATCATGACTGTTATAAATCTACAAAAATAAAAATGCTCATCATAAAATAAAAATTTTAAAAATTGACTTTTTGGTAACCCAAAATATGGTGAATAAGTATTGTAGACCCTACTCTTTTGTATGAATTGTTAGTAACTTTGTTCTCTCACCTAAGTATTTCGAAAGTGTAGCAAATGGTTCAAACTTCAAACTCAAATTTTGCATTCAATAACTCTAGCACCCTTACTTTTTGCACTGTCGCTAACTGCACGAATTGTTGCCAAAAATGAAAATTTTTTTTGAAAGTTTAGCTAAAGAAGTAGCCATAGGTGTCCAAGATGCTTAGTGAATTCATGCTCTATCTTTTAGGACTTTATCTATAAAGAAAGTGATAAGGCTTGGAATGTAAAAGTTGAAGGTTAACAACTGACATGACTGAAGAATTGTAAAAGATTACATGGTTAAAAAGAGTAGCAGATTGCGAGACTACTTGCATATACAGAGGCATAACACAACAATGCTCAAGTTGTTCTTCACAAATTTACCATAAGATATGTACGTTACAATGACAGACGGTTTGAAACAGGAAACTGTTCCTCTGACACCATTTTCGTTTTGTTTGCTTATCACTCACCAATCTCCTCAGTGCAGGTGAAAGTGCAAGCCTTGGCCGGTAATAGTAGAGTTGATTGACGTTGTCATTCTTCAATCTCCCTGAGTATGCCATCCTTGAAGGGGCCAGACTCACGTAGTACCTTCATCACCAGCCTCATCTGACAGGGGCACAACACAACAAAAGTAACTAAGTCTGGATGTCAATTACAGTGGTTGATGAATTCTGGGAATCAACTATAAAAAAGATCAGGATCAGAAGGCCCAAAATAATTTTTGTACAAAAAGCTGGAAAAAGAAAAATCAAAAAGTCTTCTTGAGAGGTCAATGTTCATTTACGTTGAATAACAGGAGGGAAGAAGAGGGACCTCCAGAAAAGAATTGCTCAGGTCAAGATTCCAACCTAATGTTTGGTTGGACGTAATGAAATGGCAATGTAATGCAATCAAGAGTACATAGTTTGTGGTAATCACAATTACAAGGTAGTTTTCGATTGCGATACATCATCATGACTGAACAAAGTAAAGGAAGCAAATTACAAACTTATTTGTATTACAAAGTCGAATACATTCAAGTAAACATTATAGAAGAGGCAAGCAGACAAACCTTGATATTTGTTTTTATACTTCCAAAGCCAACTTAATACCAGTTCATCATTGAAAACAATTGACATATGCAAAAATGACATGCCCCGTCAAAATCCTACAAGGAAATTATAAATTCCCTTGAAAGATACCAAGGTGAGTGATCGGTCATTCTATTAATTTTCCCATCAATTAACTGCTAAAACAACCCAAGACTGTTCTTAACTGAAGGGGAAGAGCCAATCCCAGTGAATTTTTTTTCTTTTCCAAGGAAATTATTAAAAACCAAAGAACACATTTTATCTTTCTGGCACAAGTAGAACCATTGTTCCACTCCCACCCTCTTTTTCCAATTTTCTCAGAGCAAGTTGACAACAATATCCACCCCTCCCTAGCTATACAAGCAAGGGACTCCCCTGATCTTTCCAACAAAAAATTACTTAGAATGCTACCCCTCTCTGTTTCTACAAAACTAAACAATGTTTATATGTACCTAATCAACTAAAAGAGTCTTCCACCTGCCTTTCAAGCTAGACTAATAACAGTTGGATTTTCACATAATCTTCTGCTAATCATCTCCTGTTTTCTTTGGGATATGCATCATTGTCTATTTCTGGTAGATACTTCAATGATAAAATGAGCTTAAAATTGCCACACATGATGCAGGATCCAGGAGAAAGGACCATCTCCTCCTTCAGCCAGCATCTTGTCATCCACTCCACTTTTTTGTGAAAAAACCCAAGGGAAGGGGAGCATACAGCAAAAAATGGACATTCATGCGCCTAAATTGCCATGAAAACGAGCATCATGATGTGGCCTTTGAACACCTATATCACCTTCCATGATTGTGCTTAAAAAGCAACTTGGAGAGGGGCAGTGAAACGAGCTGGCATGAGTTGTTAAACCTAATATTAGTACGAATACTGCAGTTTTCAAAAGGATATTATAGCCCATAGGACGAGTACCTGAACTGCTTCTCGTGCTAGAAAATCTTCTATTGCTTGCCTAAAAGCTTCATCAACAATGTAATGGCAACTGTAAGTTGTCACGGGGAGATAACCTCGCTGGATTTTGTGCTCACCTTGAGCTCCTGCTTCCACCTTGTTCAAATTAAACTCAATAGCAGCTTCTATTGCCTACAATAGAGTAAAAAGCCCAAACAAATGAATCCTGATTTCTAAACCTGAAGTAATAAGGAAACATTTTTTTCAAATGACAACATACAATCTTAAGCATACAGTTAGACCATCATAAGAAAATACAATTGACCTCCTTAAATCAGAAAGCTTATAATCGAGCTGCTTAAATCCGAAAGAGCTTTTAGGCAAGCAATAGAAGATTTCTGGATCGGTCTGCTAAGAAGTAAGAAGAGGGTTGGCAGAGGGGAAGGGGGAAAGAGATACATATGGCAAGTGGACAAGGTGTAATTGCAAGTGGATTGGATTTTGACTACAAGAAGAAATGCAGTCAGAATTGTTTAGTGGCACATCAGGTAATTGTAATTACATAGGCATACATAAATGTTATTACAATGTATACTTAATTATATTCCTCAATTGTAACCAAATATGGGAATAAAATCACCATTATCATTTAGATCACATTACCATGTTAATTATGCCTAACCAAACAAGCCATAAATATATTAGAAATTTCAAACTCAGATTTCAAGTTTTTCTTCATTATCATTGTCATTTCACTATAATAATTTATTGGAGTTTCATCTTCATTATCCATGTCCTCATTTGTTACTGCCTACCTGTCCTTTTATAGCTTTTACGTTCATTGTTTAAATTTGTTCTCAAATTCTAACACAACTTCCATTCAAATAAATATTTTAGTTGGTGTTTTTGGAGCATCTCTCTGCTCACCAAGGGTATGCATCTGCACTTCCTGTGCCCCCATTTCATGAAATCTATATTATGGCTTTATTGATGTTTTGGAGCCAAATCCAAAGTTGGGATATATTCAGAGGATATAATCATAACCCAAATCGTTAACAGAAGCTGAATGGATAAACAATTATATTCAATATTGTCAAAACCAAAGTGGACAGTACATCAGTAAAAGTAGCAGGTCAATCAGAATGAGACTGACTTGAAGTTGACACAAATTTACAAATGCTGGGCTATTTTATGCTTGGTGTACTTTCTTTCTTTTTTCTATTTTCAAACTTGGTATATGTGTACATTTAGATATTAAGCTGAAAACTTAAAGTTAGTGCTATTTATGCTTAATTTTTAAATTTAATCCAACCACTATACTTTATTAAGACAAATATCCAAATGACTACACTATAGGAATGAGGAAGAATAAAATTAGTTCGTACAAGGGAAACTAACGACAAAGTAATATTTTCTTCCTTTTCCAGGCACCTCACTAATTTTTATAATAAAAGTAACCCAATGACACTTCTCATTTCCATTTTCATGATTTCTTGGAAATGCTATTGACTAGCCTGCTTTAGTAGTACAATGAAAGAGACTTGTTAAGCTTGCAAACTTGGCCTAGCAGCTTTGTTGTAACCAATAAGACACAATTAGAAACTGTTTCGGGACAAAACTTGCAAGGTGTGATGTAGATGAAGAGTCGAGAAAATGGATTTATTGTCCGGCCTTCGGCGGATGGACTCAAATCATCGGGCTCCAAGGCCTACCTTGGGGTCGGATCCCGGGAACGCCCCTTCCGATGCTCAAGTTAGTTGATGGAAGTGGGAAAGTCGAGGAGAATCTTCCTTGAAGTGCGGGGAGGAGGGTTTTCAAGGATTTGTGTGGTTTTCACCAATGTGGCAAGTAAACTTTACGGGAGTAGAGAGGACCAAGAGTAGTATGGCTTTGTTGGGAGTTGTGATATGAATGAGATTTGTGCCAAAGTTTGGGGAGTATTTATAGAAGAAATGAATGAGGGGTAAGATAATCTTTTAACATAATCGAGATAGGAACCCCTAACGCTAATGGGCTTGCGCCGACCTAGCCTCGTGTAGACGAGGGATTAGACCGATGAGGGCTTAAAAGTGACATTGTGTTGATATTGCTGATTAGGGGAGGTTGTAGAGGGACATGGTAGTTGAGCTAGAATAAGTTGGCGTTGATCTTTGAGTGTCCACTTTCTCACTTTTTGTCGTAAGATTTTGCCGATGAAACAAGATTAGGACCTTGCGGGGGCTTCAGTAGACCAAGGAGTATGAGATGGACGACCCTTTAGCTCCTTGGGGTTGAAAGTGTGTTGGGGGTGTGTTCTCCTTTGAAGAAAGGTCTTCCGTAGACCAAGGAGTATGAGATGCACGGGCTGAAGTGGGCTGAAAGTGTGTTGGGGGTGTGTTCTCCAAGGGCACTTCCCTTTGAAGACATTGAATGTGCGACACTTAGTGCTTGGCGGGACAAAAGTATGCAAGGATGGAGACCCCCTAAGTCCTTCGGGTAAAAGGAAACATCCAGCAAAAGTTTGTGGCTTTTTGGCTCTCGTAAGCTAAAAGCATGAATTACAACAATATCGTTGTGGGTCTATACGTGATCTTTCAAGCTCCTGTACGTTTGAAAATGTATGACTCTCATTAGGGAACATCCCACGGAGAGCATGACGTCCTAACCTCTAAGAGTGCCCGTGGTGGTGCCTTTGAGTGTCTCTACACAACCTTCTAGCTAGGGAACATTACACCGAGAGAGCGACCCCTAACCTCCAATTAGGAGTGCAAGTTGCCTATGATCGTGCCATTGTGGGTCTATACGCGACCTTTCACCTTCGGCAAGCTTGCACTTAGTACAACTTAGTACAAGCTGTGCCATTGCGGGTCTATACGCGCCTTTCACCTCGCGTAGGCTTGAAAGTACAAATTTTGCACGTGGGCGGTCTTCGAGGAACATCCCTTTGTGGAGGCAAAAAGCGATTCCTATAAGCTAATTTGTCGATGGACGTCAATCTATGAGGAGCGTCCCTTTGTGGAGGTAAAAATGTGACATTTTAGCTCTCAAAGACTAATTTTAGATGTTTGCGATTTTATTATTATTTTACGATTTTTTAACGATTTTGTTCGACGACCTCCGCACCGGACCTCGACTCCCGGTCCCCATCTCCCGACTCAAAAGAAGAATTACCTGACGTAAGACCCAAATACCCAACCCCAAATTTCCCCTTCCCCCCAATTTTCCCGGACTCCCCGACCCCTTACCCCCACCCCAATCGAATCCCTCCCCCCATTTTTCTCGTTTCATGATCCCCCTCACCAAAAATACCCAAACCCCCATTTTCCTGAATCCCACGCCACGTTTCCCGAGTCCCCAATCTCCCTCATGTGAACAACCCCCTCCCCCAAATTTTCTCTCCTCCCCCATCTCCCCCACTTCACCCTCGAATTCTCTCCTCTTAACCCCCTCCCCAAATTATAACACCAATTATTTTTACTTTAAATTTTGTAATGACACATATTTGGGGAAACATTTCGGACCAATTTTATGCATAAAGTGATTGAGTCTAAGCGAGTCGAAAAATATTGAAGTCATTGAAGTTGTCATTTTTTTACAATGGTAAGGTGGGCTACCCAACCGGGCCCCTATCTCAAGGGTAAATCCAGTTGGGCTTACAAGCCTAGGGGAGGGGTAAGAATACCAAGCATGCTCAAAGCCTAAGCCTACAACACATCCTAACTTCTTTGCAAACCTAGGAAGGAAATTGTCTCCACCAAGTTTTGAACCCTGGTGGAGAGAATGAAAGTGTGGAGTGCTTACCACTAGGGTAACACTCACCGGATAAGCCGACGTCGTTATTGAGCGAAAGACCATCGTCCTAATTTTGGGCGTGAAAAACACGAGACTCCTTTGGATATAAAATGTTGACCCATTTTGGAGTGAGAAAATGTCGACTCCATTGGATCAAAAATACCGACCCATTTTGCGGTGAAAATATTACGAGTCCTTTGGATCAAACATACCTAACCATTTTGGAGCGAAAAAATTACCGACTCCTTTGGAACAACAACATTCCTGTTTCGGAGCGAATAAATGGAGACTCCCTTTGGATGAGAATATGTCCACTCCTAGGGTCAAAATTACCAACCCATTTCGAGTGAAAAAATGACGACTTCAACTCCTTTGGGGCGAAAAATATTAGCCTTTCTTTAATAGAGAAAAGTCGAACACACTTTGGGTGATAATGTGTTGACTCCACATTGGTTGGGTTGAAAGATGGTAAGCATCTTCTTCTTCAATTTGCGAACAATCACTTCTTTTATTTTGGACAAAAATATGGGCGCCCGTTGAGGAGTTCAAAGAGAGCAATAGTATATTGAATCTACGTAGGCATGACATGCCAACCCGAGGTTTCTTCCGGTATAACTTCGGGTCTATTTCCCACGACCCAATTCTTCAAAGGCATTGACCTTGTGCATTTTTTCCCGGTGGCTTAATGCTTAAATGATTTCCCTGAAGGGGTCTTCTTTTGATGGGTATATGCACCTTAGGACCATGACCAATCTCTTGGAAATATGATCATCTATCAAAGCTTTGTTTTTGATAGACGTCCCCTTTGGATCTCTCTCAATATCCTTATCCATTGCGTTTGATATGTGAGCTCTTCATGAAGGAGAATGGGGAGGAGGATGTTAAGGATAAAGAGATGACCACAATAATGGGTAGACTCTATGTCTTTATACTCCATTCATTTGCTAGTCTTCTTTTTTCATGGGCTTGATACTTTATCCGTATGTCATTATCATTGCTTATCTTCATGCTTGACGTTCACTTATCTCTTGCTTGGCTCTTGCTTGCTTTGGTTTGCCATATACTTCTTGCCTTAACTTGATTTATGCATCATTAGCTTCTTCTCACACATTTTTAGTTGTTGGTCACCATTGGGGTTCGTGTTATCCCCTTACTTTGATTGTGCAAGTAGGTCATCCCAAACCCTAGCTTTTGAGCCTTGACATTATTTCAATAGGGGAATCATTTACATGAATTATGTAAACGCATACTCATTGTAATAACGAGGAAAAATTGAAGTCTACACAAAAGGAGGAATTTATGCCCCCATTGAGCACTTTCGAAAAGATGACTCAAGCATGGGGGATTCCTTTACAAAATTGGTTCTTACTTAAAGAAGAGAAGTACATGCCAAGTAATGACCTTCCATGGCGCTAATACTAGAAATAGAGATAGTGAGTTCTTAGAGAGGTGAACTCCTATTTACAAAGGTGCCAAAAACACTTAGGCGAAGTACCTCCCGAGGTTGTCACTTTGTCCGGAAAAATGCTTCTTTGGGACAGGCCCGCACTTGTCTCATTTCCTTATCTTGCTCATTGCATCTTTCCTTAGAAGGGCCAATGATACCTTGTGCGGAGTGTGACAACAATTCCTTCATTAATTTCCCGAGCGCTTTTCCTCCCTCTTTCATGGTCTTCGTTGTAGCAAAGCATACCATCATGGTCTTAAAGCCTTTGGTTAGAACTTCCACCTTAGGTCGCTTTCCCTTTGGGTCATCTTGGGTCTTCCTTGCGTCTTTTTGCCATTCAACTAAGGGTCGAAGGCTTACATAGTAGCATTCTCGTGCGGTCTTAGATCTTGCCCACGGTATTGTCATCAAGCTCGTATTGCATGAGCAAGAGGCATGGCGCGATGACAGCTTCGACCTTGTGAAGGGTTGGATGTCCTATGTCGATAGAACGTCCACAAATAGGAAGTCCACTTCCATATTTCTAGCCTTATATTTTTTCCAATTCGAACAAGGAGGCTTATTATTCTTATGAGATGGATTGTTTGCCCCTCGAATACGAGATTGACAAAGGGAACAAGACATTGAGAGGCTGGCTCAAACATTTCATGATGATAATATCCACTCGAACTCCCTGTGTCCACAAAGATCCTTGTTACTTATAGCGTTGAAATCTTAAACTTGAAGACCATTAGGTTGTCATGGGGGTGGCTATTTCCTTTAAGTTTCGCTCACTAAGGGTCGGTTTTCATCCAAGCCACTCTCCAAAATGCCTCCGCGAAGGTGCATATCTTATGCTCGATCAACGAGCTTGATTAACGAGAATTTGAATCTTCCACCCTTGAGCCCATTAAGGAAGGTCATATGGGCTACTTTATTTTGTAAGTCCGGGATAAGGAAAACTTCTCCATGGAACCTTCGGACATAGTACTTAAGGGGTTCATTCCTTCTTTACTTTGGAGGGATGGATGCTCATTCTCTTTTGCGCGCAATGAATTGTCTCACAAACTTCTTGCACAATTCTTTAAATGAAGTAAAGCTCAAGACGAGGTGACAGGTGGTCAATGGAGTGATGCGATGACTCCACGTCCTCTCGCTGGAGGAACATCGCGAGGATTGTACCCCGTAGGCAAGGAATGAAGAGGAAGAGGTGGATCGGCTGCGAGCGTCCCTTGTCATTCGGGAAAGTGATCGAATTCCATTAGCAACCATGAACTACCTCTCCCATGAGACGACAACGAAACTTGTGAGGTGTGATGTGGATGATGAGTTAGGAGAGAATGAATTTACTATCCGAGGCCTCCAACGGATGGACTCGAATCATCAAGCTCCTTTTGGCGCTCGCCTCATCCCGCAAAGAGGGCGTAGAAATGGCTCTCAACGATCTGTTATTCGTATTAACGGCTACTATAGGGATCCCAAGAAACGCCCTTTAACGGGTCGACAACGATAGGAAAGTCGAGAAGAATCCTCCTCGAAGTGCATAAAGGAGGTTTTTTAGGGATTTGTGTGGTTTTTACCAATATGGCAAGACGTCTTGTCTTTGTTGGGAGTAGAGAGGACCAAGATTAGTATGGCTTTGTTGGGAGTTATAATATGATATGAGATTTGTGACAAAGTTTGGTGAGTATTTATAAAAGAAACAAATGAGGGGTAAGATAATCATTTATAATAATCACGTAGGAAACCCTAACCCTAATGGAATGACCAGGAAATGGCCACATCAAAATCCTAAGGCAATTAGTCGAGTAGTAGGGCAACAGCCACTCCTCTCCCCCGGCTCTTTTCTCCTCCGCTCCAACTCCCTTATAAGCTCATCCTCAATTTCTCATCAAACCCATAGGAGAACATGGATGAACACCTAACTATATCATAACAGCAGAAATATAATATGGTAAATCGTAGGTTCCATTTGTGCTTTAAATTGAATTCTTTTAACTCAAATCTCCACCCATTCATTCCCAACTCACGTAGAAGCAAGCCACTAGTCTAAACTCGCACTAGGGACAAATGCAAGCTTCAACACTAATTGAAAACAATAGAAAGACAAGAAAAGAGATTGTGAACCAGTCCAAACTGATCCAAAACCGAGCAGCCTGGTTGAATCTGTTCTTGACCTATTTGAAAGTAATCCTAGTTGAAGGGTGATGTCGGACTGGACCATGTCCTAGTTTGTGGTTGAACCAGTTGAAGTCGGTGCAGTCTGGTTCTTCTAACCTCTATTGTATTTTAATTTTCTTATAGCTTGACTTGATATAATGAGAAGGAATTCCAACATGCCAAAAGCACTTTAAGCTAACCTGGTAATAACATGCTTCAAAATGTAAACTTGGGTAGTAAGATTGCGGGAGACATCCCCGAGTCTTCCATATAACGTATCACCTCCAATAAGATTAAGGGCTCCTGCGACTAGTTCACCCTGTTCTTCAGCAACTACAAGCAGCACTTGATCTCCCATCTTTGAAGCCATATTGTGGAAGAAATCCCTTGTCAAGTAAGGAGTACCCCATCTACACATCTCAATAACAGGATATGTCTGGCTTTAAATCCTAGTCATTTCTTCAAAAGTACGAACTCATTAAAGCAAACTGATTCTTAATGATAAAAAAATGACAAATGTTGTAGAAACTATACGAGTTGGAAGGAGCTCTACTTGTTGTCGGTGGTATTCCTGTAGAACTCATAAAAGGTATCCCAGTGATTTGCCTGCCACATAAAGATTTCATAAATCAGGGCCAAGTCAATTAAAGCAATAGTTTTTAATTACACTAATAATTAACCTAAATAAATAGAAAGACCCCCCCGACCCTGCACGATACACAACAAAAAGGAACCCTCAAAATACAATATATAAGAAATGTCAATACCTTTATCTCGTATCCTCTAAGCCGCTTCATAGTTAAGTTTTGCGTAGAAATCTGTAAAAAGAAATGAAATCAGAAATTATATGCAGCCATGTATTCCCCCTCCCCTCCTTTGTTTATTCTGGTGATGGAGACCCTCAGCAGGCAGGCTGGTGAATAAACCTATTGAAGGTGGCACCTTAGAAGGTTTTCACATCATTGACTCGATTCTAAGTTAGGGAGTATGTTGATTTCCCACTTACTTTTTACCGATGACACTGTTTTTTGTGAAAACCTGAGGATAGCTTGGGTATATTGAGATGCCTTCTGCTGTTATACGAGGCAATGTCTGGACTTATAGTCAACAACCTATCAGAAAGTATTCTCATTCCTATTGGCGAGGTGCCGAGCTTCATCACTTAACTCAGTTCTTTGGTTGTGGGGTTGAGTATCTTTCATCTACCTTACTTGGTCTTCAGCTAGGAGCTCCTAACAAGTGCAAAGCTATTTGGGAATCAATTGTGGAAAGGTTCCACAAAAGACTAGCTGGATGGAAATCTAAGCTACCGTGTCGAAGGAATAGACTAGCTTTGTTGGAAAGCACCTTATGGAGTGTCCCTATTTATTTGATGTCTTTATTTACCATTCCGGTTAGCATTGTCACCCAATTAGGGAAAATCACGAGAGATTTTCTTTGTTCTAACGAAGACTCTAATAATGGTTTTCATTAGTGAAGACTCATACTTTACGTCTCACCTTTCCGAGTTCTATCAAGGGAATCGGGTATAAGACTTTCCGACTTATATAAAGTTTTGATTCCAAGTCATTCCTTGTGTCTTAGAAACTTTTCCGAGTGATATGGTATTTTCTCTAAGTGTTATAGAAATTATCTCGTGCATTTATACATGACTCTGTATGACTCGTAAAGCATATCTCGCACTTACCATGTTTCACTCGGTTCGGGTCACTCAACACTCGAAATATCGCATTATTCAAACACTATCTTTTCGCGCTCTAACTCTGGTATTTTTGTTTGAATTCATGCTCGGTCTAGATCAAGTTTATTTCCTCCGATATTCTTTAGTTAACTTGATTCTCTTTTAGACTTACTCAAATGAAATTTTGAGTATCATGAATATTAGACTCGAGAAAATTACATTCCTTTTCGAACCAGTCAATTAGTCGCGTAATTATCTTAATCATATTATTATCCGTGTCTAATCTTGGACCAAAGCATTTTATACTTTGAGAACCAAATTGATTTACTTTTGTAAGTGATTCAAACGAGGCTATCCTATATTTGAAATACGAAAGTAACCGGCTTCAAAACGTCAAATTACCAGCGAGACAAGGCTTTTCCACCTCGACCTAGCCTCGGACACTATGTCGGGGTTGTACTGTTTCTAGAAATGGAAATCTGCAACACTAAGCTCAACGGTGGTTTCCACCTTACTTTTGAAGACACCGCCGGTGGTTTTAGGCACTTCCAAGGGATTCAAGAGCCGTTGTCTAACGCTCATATTTCAACGGATATTTTCCGAGTGACTCGGAAAATCCTTTACAACGGTCATAAAGGAACTTCCAGTCGGAAGATGGACACAACGGCTAAGTCGCTTGGTCATCTATAAATAGAAGCCAACTCTCAAGACTTGAAGATTGCCGAATCTATTATTAATACACATACTTGATCAAAAGCCATTGTATTCATTCTCAATCTTCTACTTAGGGGTGAGCACGACCGACGGGTACCACTGAACCGGACCGGAACCGGTCAAACGGGTAAGGTTCTAGGACTGGAACCGGTCAAACGGGTAAGGGTAAGGTTCCTAAAATTTAGGAACTTGTCAAACGGGTAAGGGTAAGGTTCCTAAAATCAAACCACGGAACCGGAACCTGGAACCTGTTTAGATAGGTTAAGGTTCCAGTACCCGAACGTGGAACCTAGAACCGTGGGTACCCGAACCCGTTACTAAAATTTTCGAAATTTTCAATTTTGAGGCCCATGAAATTTTTAATTTTGAATTTCTAATGTGTGGCCCAACTTATTAGAAACCCTAATCTCCTTCCTCCTCGTCATTTCGCGTTGCTCCATTTCGCGTTCCTTCATTTCGCCTCTCTCGCGTTGCTCGCTCTCTCTCCCCTCGCGTTGCTCTGCTCTCTCTCCCCTCGCGTTGCTCTGCTCTCGCTCGTTGACTCGCGTTGCTCTGCTCTCTCTCTCTGCTGCTACTCGTTGACTCGCGTTGTCCGCTCTCTCGACGAATCGAACTTCATTTCGCGTTGCTCCGTTCTCGCCCCTTCATTTCGCGTTGCTCTGCTCTCTCTCTCTGCTGCTGCTCGCTCGTTGACCTCCTCCCAGCTCTGTTCGGCGTTGGCGTCACCTCCTTCCTTCCTCCCGGTCCCAGTCCCAACTCTTCCTTCCGGCTTCGTCCTCATCGGTGCTCTCATTACGAAATAGGTAATCTCTTAATATCTTGTTGTAAACAGGGTACCCTGAAACCGGAACCGGAACCCGAGGGTAGGGGTAAGGTTCCTAAAATTCGAGAACCGGAACTCGAGGGTAAGGGTAAGGTTCCTAAAATTCAGGAATCGGTCAAACAGGGTAAGGGTAAGGTTCCTAGTTTTAGTACAGGGTACCGAAACCGCTCACCCCTTCTACTTACAACTCCAATTCCGTAATTCATTATATTACGAGTTGTAAGGTCTTATACTCGATTACAAACACTCTCTTTCTTACTCTCTAAGTAAGGTCCCTTGACCGAGCCGTAAGGGTTAACTCAGCTCGGTTGTCCCTACCTGTAAGGGCTATCTCGGGTAGGAAGTAGTAGATCGAGATAAGGAAATTTCGAGTCTAGGAAAACTTATAAGGAGTTGTCTAAGGGAGCAACTCGGGGTTGAGTCGATCTACTGTATTTTGTGGACTCAAAATAGTGGATTTGACTTCGTGCTTGAATTAGCACTGTCCGTGGTTTTCTCCCGGGAGGGTTTCCACATACTTTACGAGTTATTACTTTTCCGAGTCTATTCTAGACTCGGACGGTTTCAAAATTACGTTTAATCTGTTTCTTCAATCATCTCCGAATTCCGAGTTAGCTCATTTTCCGAGTTCATCTTTGACTCTCACTCTCCTTAGAGTCATATCTATTTCAAATTTCACGCAAATTTCATCACCCTATTCACCCGCCCTCTAGGATGACTTAGCCTCTCCCTAAGCAAACCTTCAATTAGGTCAATCTGGGATGATGTTTGCCATCTAAACATGTGGGTGGCCATGACATTAGATGTCTTGATGAAATGAATGAAGCTCTCGAGTCCAAGTGGGTCTTAGACATTTTCCAAGAGGGTGCTATGTGGAGAAATGTGATTGATAATTTTAGTCTGTTGGAGTAAGAGTTCTTATAGGTCTTGTTTTTGGCATGGCGTATGGTGCACGAGATCAAGCTCTTCGGTTTGAACTTCCGGGTCTTTATAGGATGACAAGATTGGAGGCGGCTATGCAAGATGTGGTCTCTTCGAATGGCGATCAAAACCACTAGAATACAACTTTTTGATAAGTCATATGATTGGGAAGAAGAGGGTCCGCTTAGTCTCTTGGCTTTGCTTGGCTCCTTACTAATACAAAAGTTGCTTTTGCGGTCGATAATTCTTTAGCCCCGTGATCTACGTAGGCAATTCACCAGTCAATAGTTACTCAATAGTTACGGCAGTGACTAGTAAGATGTTTAAAGGTCCGACTTGACTAGATTTTTCAATTCGAGCAATTAGGAAGTCTAAACCTCCTACACGAGCATGCTTTCTTGTTCGGACGGCCACCAAAGGAAAGATTCCGACAGAGATATGCTCAAAAGGAGAAACTTTAAGTTGTCCGGCAGGTGTAGTGTTTTAGGGAGGAAGAGAACACCTTTTTCTCCATTGTCGGTGGGTTTCCGCATTATGGCATTTATCGGTATAATTGAGGGGGCTAGGTGGTTGCAGACCTCAAACTGGAAAAGAAGTTTTGGTGCCTTGGAGAAGAAGGTTAAAGAAGAGTTTGGAAGTCGATTCCTTTGGTCGTTTGGTGGCACACTTGGAAGGAGAGGAATTGCCGAATTTTGAGGGCAACGTTAGGTCTAATTAAGATTTCAAACTTTAATTCTTGAGACTTTGCATAGTTGGAGTCAAGTTCTCAATTATGGTACAAAGTTGACTTTTTTGGATTTTGTTGATATGATTATTTTAGGGATCTTGAGGGCATAATGTCCTTTGTGATTGCCTCCTTTTATACATAGGTGACATCTCCTTGGTGTCTTCTAATATTCTAATACAAATTTTTCGATTACTCTTCAAAAATCGAAATATCATTCAACGAGACACAACCACAATGAATCGGAACTATTTCTAAAGGGTAAAAATATTAAAGAATAAACATGAATAGAATAAGGGTCTGTTTGTTTTGGATGTTATTTGGTTGTTAAAAACTAGTTGCCAACTGTTACGAGCTATTATGAGTTATTACTCGTTACGAGTTCTTATGCGCGGTTATGAATTTTTAATATGCTATTAGTGATATTATTCATTGTATATTTCCCAACCACGAATATTGGTCAATAACGAATATTTGAAAAATATATTTTCTTTTTGCTAATCGATTTAATTTTTATTCGATCGAAATTCATCTATGTTTTTGCCAATCATATTTTATCTTTCTATGAATGTCTTTTGGAAAAAATCAGCTCCCAATAATACCTATCCCAAAAAAGTTAAAAAATGCAATTACAAAATTTAACAAAAAAGCCCAAAAATTATGCAATTAAGGAATTTAGCGAAAAAACCCAAACAAAATTTAACAAAAAATTCCAATAATCCCTTTTATCCCAAAAAAATAAATAAAAATTATACCTATCCGAAAATCAAAGGCTCCAATCCTATCTTCCCCGCTCTCAATTTCTCTCTCTGCTCTCTTGTTGCTCCAACCCGAGTGCCCATAGAGTAGAAGTATTGTATATGTTTCCAAACCAATATAGAATTGTCGTAACAATAACAATAACTATGACGATGACGACGATGACAAATAATAATAATAATAATAATAATAATAATAATAATAATAATAATAATAATAATAATAATAATCTCTCTCTCTCTCTCTCCCCATGGCAAGGAGAGGGGAGAGGGCGACCTACTGAAGTGACATGCTTCCTTGAGCTCACAACAATCTGGGTCACTAAATCACACAATCGCCGATGGTTAATGACTCGATTGATCGGATCGATAATGAATCGAGTAACTCTAGAAATGGCAAACGAAATCATTTCTCAAATCAATGGAACAAGTAATCATTGAAAATGGGAGAGAAAGTGTGATCTCCGGAACGGTCGATCATAGCAGAGTACAAAGAGGATTTCAAATCACTCGGATTGGACATGAATATGATTCATGGGTTCAAGAAGATGCTCAAATGGTAAACCTTAACTCTAGTACTACTTATGCACATCCGGTTAATATGGGTGAATCTCTTGAATTCATACCATGTGTGGATTATAATGGCACTAAATGTGAAAAAATTGTGGATGATGATTTACACTATATGAGGTTGATCTTTGGAAATTTGCATTTGTGTGTTGTGTGGTGGGGGCAAGTCCACCATTATTTCTTATGGTGGGTTTCTTTAAACGAGTAAGGGGAAAACATGATGTGGAACGTCTCGTAGCTTTGAAAAGAGGCTTGTTTATGGTCAGATTTGAAACAAAGGAGGAACAAGACATTGTTTGTAATACTCCTATTTTCTTTGATAAAAAGCCCGTTGTTGTTAAAGCTTGGTCCCTTAATTTGGTGCTGGACAGGAAAGCAATCTAGTAGCTCCCAATTTGAATACAATTTCCAGGGTTGGAGGCATTGGATGCAAAGTATTGGAGTGCAAGTAGCCTAAGTAACCTGTAAGCTAGGAAGTATGGTGGGGAAACCTATTAAGATGGAAAAAACAACCATGAAGAAGGATAAACTGGCTTTTGCTAGAATACTAGTTGAAGTGCATGTGGATGGACCACTCCCTGATGAGCTAGAGTTTGTCAATGAAAGGGTAGTCATGAATCAGATGGTGGCAGTAAAGTGTACCCATTGTCAACTATTTGGGCATGATATGCAAGACTACAGGAAGAAGAAAACAACCAAGGTGTGGAGACCTCTTCAGAATGTTGGAATTCAACCTTCTGAACCAGGGAGTCAGGGGGACAGGCAGGGATTGTGGTTGACACAACCAAGCCCACTGATGAAGAAAGATTCACTAAAGTCATAACTAGAAGAAGCCCCTCACAGCAAGTATTGCCAAATGCTTGAACGCATTCCATATTTTGTCACCAACTACTACTGTCATTGAGGAAATAGTACCACATGATGGAGAAACAACTATCAATCGATAGTCTCATACGCTGGAATGTACGAGGCGTGAATGGGTCAGGGAAAAATTAGACTTGGTAAATTTTGTTGTGAAAAATAAGGTGGGTTCTCTAGCAATGACTGAAACCAAGATTAGAGACAGTAGTTATGCTTCTATGCTTCTGCTTACAATAAACTCTTTCAAGATTGAGGTAGTTTTATCAACAATCCCACCATCGAGAGGTAGAATATGGATTGTATGGAGATTGACTGAATTCAGGGTGGATATTCTAGACTAATCTGATCACATAGTTCATTGTAGAATGCATATCATTCAGTCAAAGCACACTTGTCAAAGCACATTTTCCTAATTGCAATGGTTTATGCGCATAACAGAGATGAACAAAGAACCAGTTTATGGACCACCTTAGACAAGTGGCTCAGAATTGCAATGGAGCTTGGGTAATGATGGGGGATTTAAATGCTGTGCTTGATGAGCAGGACAGGATAGGAGGTAATCTTGTCCAATTTTCAGAAATCAAACCTTTTTGAGGATTTTACGATGGAGTGTGATTTGCATGAGATGAAAAGCTGTGGAGCTTATTTATTATTCATGGTCTAACAAACAAGAAAATGGGGACAGAGGTTACTCTAGAATTGATAGAGTCCTCCATAACACTAAATGGCTGCTACAATTTGAAAAAGTAATGGTGGAGCACCTTAGCTGATCATTGCTCACTACAACTCAAGTTTAAGCCTAATAGGAGGGTCCAACCCAGTTTAAGTTATTTGAAATGCGGTTATCTGCCCCTGAATTCTATGATATACTGCATTAGAGAAACTACCACAGGGCACTCATATGTACAAAGTGGTTCAAATCATGAAAACCATGTAGAAACCTCTTCAAAAGCTGAGCAAACAAAGATTTTGTGATGCCCACAACCGCAAGGAGATAGTTAGAATCCAGCTGGGTGACATTCGAAAGGCTCTACATGAAGACCCTATGAACCTAAACCTACAGTCTCCGGAGAAGTCTCAGGAGAAGATAGGTAGGGAAAAGTATATAGAAATGATTAATGCGTCCCTAAGCTTGATGAAACAACAGAGTAAGTGCAATTGGACAAACATGAGGGAACAGTGAACAAGATATTTTTCAGAAAGGTGAAGCAAAGGAAATTGGCCACTTATGTACACCAACTGAGAACTGAGAATGGAAGACAGATGGCTGAAATTATGCACAAGTATGTGAAGCTACTTGGGGTCAGGTCACAAAGATCCACATGTGAAAGCCATATTTTCCAAGCTGAAATGTTTTAACTGAGAAAAAACAATTGCAGCAGCAGCCAGCCATTTACTGATACTGAGATTGATCAGGCTATGTTCTCCAACCCAAATAGCTACGTTCTCCAACCGAAATAGCAAGTCACCAAGCCTGGTTGGTTTCCTTAGTAGATTTTCAAGGCCACATGGAAGGATACTAGAGCATTGATCTCCAAAGCCATTCAGGACTTTTTCGACTGGGAAATTGGGAACTGATGAAGTCTGTATGTAGAACTAGAATGGTGTTGATCCCAAACGTTACAAGTCCTACTCATCCTACTGAATTCAGACCTATAGGATGTTGTAATGTGCTTTGCAAATGCATCACTAAGCTTCTCTATCAAAGGATCTCTGAAGTATTACCAACTAGTATATCTCAAGCACAATGTGCATTTGTCAAAGGAAGATTGTTAGTCCACAATGTGATGAAGTGTTAGGAACTTACAAGAGGGTATTTCAGGAAAACAATCTGCGCAAGGTGTATCATTAAGATAGACATGGAAAAGGCCTATGACTCTGTACATTGGAACTTTTTGGAGGAGGTTTTGACTGGTCTAAATTTCCCTCAAAAAATGATCAATTGGATACTGACTTGTGTTAGATCAGCGACTTATTCCCTACAATTCAATGGTAGTCTTCTTCCTGATTTCAATGGGGACACAGGAGTCATACAGGGGGATCCCCTTCCCCTTATTGTTTGTCATAGCCACGGAGAACCTATCTACAACGCTCACAGTTATGGCTACCTCTACTGATTTTGATTTCCATCCAAGACGCAAGTGTGAGAAACCCACTCATTTGATGTTTGTCGATGACTTAGTCTTGTTTGCTCAAGCAGATGAAAATTCCATCAAAGGCTTGATTGGAGCTCTAACGGTGTATTTGAACCTAGAAAAATAGCTTGGAAAGAAAAAAATAGAAAATTACTTTTCTTCTTTTGTTCGGAGTAAAAAAAAGAGAGAAAAAGTTTTAACAGGAAAATATGGGAAAAAGTTGGGGAAAGTTAGTGTAAAAGATTTTCTCTACTAAAACATGAGGAAACCAGCTGGAAAATGAATTGAGGGCCTCCTCAAGCCCCTTGCCTTTTGATCTTCGCTCATCTCTCCTCTTCTCGCTCCACCCGCTGGTGTTCTTCTTTGCCGCCGTTAAGGAGGGCCTTCCTGAGCCCCGTGCCTCTCACTCTTCGCTCTCCTCAACCGAACTCTCTCCTCTCCTCGGGCTCTCTCTCGCTCTCCTCGCGCTCTTCTCTCGTCGCCATTCTTCTTTGCCGGTGATCTCTCTCCACGGTTGTCTCTTTCCTCTACTTTGCTAAATCTATCACTCTCTCTCTCTCTCTCTCTCTCTCTTGTGGTAACCCATCCCCTTCTCATATGTCGAAAACTAGGGTTTTAGGGTTCAATCTGGATTAAAGCGTTTGGGGTTCATTTTGACAAATTATATGAATTTGTGGGTACTTGATGTTGTGTGTTTGTGATTGATCTGGATTTATCCATCCGGGATGGTTTCAATTGAATTTTTGTGGCACTAATTGTACAGTATTTGCTCTAGTTTTTCTTGTTCCTAAACTTGTTACTTTGGTCCGTTTCCGTTAAATTGAACTTTTTGGCTCGAGCCTATGATTTTGATGAATGGCCATCTTTAGTGAAGCTTGACTGGATGGGAAATAGATGGGTTTAACATGCAAAAGTTGCCCACTTTGTAAATTGAAGTTTGTAGTTTGTCTTTGTTCTAGTTGATGGTGATTTTCAACATCGCCCCCACAAGCCGTATTCTCTTGCTGGTTTGGGATGGCTTCCCAAAGTACAACCGATGTTACAATTTCATTTTTCGAGATTTGTACACGGTTCCTAAGTCACCCACTCAACCCTTAGATTATTCTGTGTGTAGTAGTACATTACTACACTACATTGACATCATTTAGGCATTTATATCCATGCAAGTGTGCAAGCATTGAGACTTTAGTACTAGAGTTATTGTTTTTCCTTCTCTGTTTTTTATAAGAGCATTTTGTCAACAAGTTAACAGAATGATCTGGAAAAGGCTAATTGTATGTGGAGGAGAGGCATTGTGATGTTACCCCCTATATCAATACTTCACCACCTCTGGTTGATTTTTCTTTTTTACTTGGTAACAATAAGAAAATAAATACCGAAGTTCAAAGCCAAGAGTTGGATAAATATTCTATCAAAGAAAAAACGAGTTGCATAAATGTATATCATGTACTACTAAAGATAGCTAGTCATAGCAATTATCGAAGCACATATTGCCTAGTGTGCTATAGTTTGATACCTTTACCTCCTCTCCTCATTTTAATGACAATGTAGTCCATTTATGAGTCTTTAATACCTACTGAAAAAATTATATATTATATACATTTATAACTCGTGTGATTATTTTTCTATGCTACGGTTTTGGTGATGATTCATGTGTTTTTGTAGTTTAATCGTCAATGACATCAAACAAAATGAGAAACACTTCACCCCCACAAGTGAATCGCCCCAAGTTGCCCTCCGGCTCCTCCCTCAAGCACTCAACTTCCGAGGAATCATTTGATAAGAAGAAATTCAAAGCGTCCAGCTCTCGAATCGTCTCATATTAGGGATGACATCGAAGATCAAGATGCAATTTTCAGACTGTGGCAAAGTTTGTCTAATCGGACGAGATAATGCCAATGATGAATCTAAGGAAGTACTCTCCTCTAGATTTCTATAGATTATTATATACTCTCATGTGTAAATAGTATTTTCTAGCTGATAATATGCTTTATGTTATTGTTGGTAGTAGGTTTTCCTGATGAATTATGTTTAGTTTCTGCCTATTCTACCTATGTTTAGACATAATCTTTTTTAACAAGGATGGGTATAGTAGCTTAACTAACAAGCCAATAGTGTTAAATTTGCAATTCTTTTCATTTATTTTTCCCTCAATAATTTCATAAATGTTATATCATCTCTGTAAGTCAAAAGGACTACAAATTTGAAGTAGCACTTCTTAAAGTTCCTTTTCTTATCTAACTTCTCTTTTACATTGGTGGAAGAAAGGGCAGTTGATTTTACTTGTTCTAGTGCAATGCTTCATTTTCTATGAATTTGATTGCTTGCATGATATTTGAGCTATCATTCATCTATGGTTCCCTGTTTGTTGTTTGTTTGTTAAGACATACCTGCATAGTTTAGAGTTCTAAAATTTTTCATTTAATTTATGCCACCATTAAATTATCTCATGCTAGTTAGCGGATAGGAATGGTGCGAGGACCATAATGTAATTTCCTTGTTAATTATGTTTTAGTGAGTTAAATTTCTAATAAGATAGAACGTTCTTTTTATTTGCAACTAATGTTTCCATTTGTCTTAAGGGCAGTTTGGTGGTGTGAGTAACTGTTGTGTCTACATTTTTTCTATTGTGATTGTTTCTATAGATAAGATAGAACGTTATTTTTTATTTGCAACTAATGTTTCCATTTGTCTTAAGGGCAATGTGGTGGTGTGAGTAAGCTGTTGTGTCTACATTTTTTCTATTGTGATTTTTTCTATAGATTGATGAGTGGGAGAAACTTAGAAAATGGGCTAGAGCTAGGATTGTTGTTTATGGTGCATTTGTAGCTAGCCTAATATCCATTTTCGTGTAAAAGCACAGAGTGACGTTGTTCAAAGATATCGAAGACGGAAGCAATACCCTACCATCAATATTCTTGCACCTTGTGGTTTTGATTTGAAGTTTAATTATGTGTTATTTGGTTGGGAAGGGTCAGCTTGTGATTCTATAGTTTTAAACAGTGCGCTAGATAATGGGATTGACAGGCTTGAAGTGCCTAGTGGAAAGTATTATTTGGTTGATTCAGGATATCAATTAAGAAGTGGATTCTTAACTCCCTATTGAAAAACACGTTATCATGTGAAAGAATATGGTGTCCTTGCTCCTCAAAATGCTAAAGACATATTCAACCATAGGCATTCTTCTCTTCGAAATACAATAGAAAGAGCTTTTGGTGTTCTAAAAAGAAATTTGCAATGTAATAAGCCTTTCTACTCCGTACGGACAAATGCAGATATTGTGCTTGCAGGATGCATTTTGCACAACTATTTGATGGATATTGATCCAGATATGGAGCTCATAGAAGAAGTTGACCGTGAATTTATTAACGAGCCATATGGTGGTTGCCTTCCAAATTCAACAAGTGAGAATAGAGAAATGGAAGAATTAAGAGATAAGTTGACTAATGAGATTTGGAGAGATTATAATAATGGTCGTCATACTAGGTATGTCAATATTTTTATTGCTTGTTTCTATCTAACCAACCATATGTTGTAGCTTTAGTTAATGTTTTAGTTTGTTGTTTTGGTTTATATTTCAGTTTCTATTTATTTCTATTTCACCAATCTGGAATTGTTTTAATTTAAATTTCAGTCTGCAATTGTTTTAATCTCTGGTTTACTGTTCTTTCAGTTTCATGTTCTTTCAGTTTCAGTTTCTTTGTTTTGTTTTCTCTTATCCATTTTCATAATTGTTTGCTTTGGTTACAGGATGAATGTAAGCTCCAGGAGGACGAGAGCATTGCAACCGAGAAAAGGAACTTGACATGGACTGTAGATGCATTGTTGGATCAAATGGAGAAGGGTTAAAAAATCGGTAGTACATTCACTAGCTTTGCATTTACTAGTGTGGCTGAGTTGGTTGGCTCTAAATTCCGAAAGTTGGGTTTTTCTGTTTCAAATGTAAAAAATAGATTAGAACTTTGAATAAAAAGCATACTGATCCTTATAAAGTTCTATCACAAAGTGGGTTTGGCTACATGTGTGGCAAACCTACATTGTGGTAAAATTATATCTCTAAACTTATGTTATTCGTCTTGCTATCGTATTAAATTATATTTCTAATTTCATTGCCCTTGTAGGCAAATCCAAGAGCAAATAGTTTTCGCTACAAGCGTGTGACGAACTTCTACGATAGAGCAACTGGAAGTAATGTTGCTGGACCGAAAGAAAGGGCATCAATGGACAGCAAGCTCAAGTGATAATGTTGTGATGCTAGCTTCCTATGGACTTCCACCAAAAGACCAACTAGAGGCCAAGAAAACAAAGAATAAAGCAATTGAACTTTGTGTGTGAGGAGCTGAGATCGCTTATATTGGGTATGGATGATGTAGCTGCGGCTCTTCAAAAAGACAACTTAAGAAACTATACTGAAGAGCAACTTTACAGTGAAATTACAAAGGTAAGCAATCTCTGTCTTCTGTCTTTTTGTCTTTTTTTCTGGTACTGCAACCTCTCTGTCTTCTATCTTTTTTAGTGTTGGAAGTTCATGAATCTCTCTGTGTTCTTGTCTCTTTTTTTGGTGCTAGAAGTTCATGAGACTCCTCAACAATCTCTGTGGCTTGTCTTTTTTTTTCAGTGTTGGAAGTTCATGAATCTCTCTGCCTTCTTGTCCTTTTTTTTTTTTTTGGTGCTGGAATTGCTCTGTCTTCTGTTTTTTTTTTTCGGTGCTGGAGAAGTTCATGAACGCGTATTTTGTGAAGATTCTGTTTATGTTTCAATTTCTGTTTTGGTGCTAGAAGTTCATGAACTCCTCTCCATTTCTGTTTTGGTGCTGGAAGTTCATGAACTCCTCTCCAATATCTCTGCCTTCTGGCGTTTTTGGTGCTGGAAAATTATTGACACTTACTATTGATCAGAGAAATGTTTGGTTTGTTGGTGATAGAATAGCTAATGATGGTTGGTTCAAATAATAAGCTTGATTTTGCAGAAAACTCACTAGTTGGTTATGTTGGTTGGTTGGTTAGAATATATGGTGCATCTTAAATTTGATTTATTTCATTTGAACCAACTTTCATGGTTAGATCTTCCAGCTTGTGACATGATTCTATCTATGGTTCCCCTTTTTCATTTTCAGGAGAAAACCGTAGTGAGTTGGTAAAATCAGATCACTAGATCAAGTGTAGTCTTCGCTTCTATTTTCACTTTCATGGTTAGAGCTTCCCGCTTGTAACATGATTCTGTCTATAATTTTGTTTCTAATGCTTTCTTGGGTTAATAGGTTGATGGTTTGAGCGATACATTACAAATGAAGGTGTATCAATCTCTTTCTGCCGACCCAATTCAGTAGAGCTTTCCTTGACTGCCAAGTGCTCGTCATGCATTGTGGTTGAAAGTGCTCGTCATGCAGTGTGGCTGAAAGTGAAGTTCGGTAATGATGTTATCTAATAGTGTTAATTTTGAGATTATTAGGGATTCAATTCTAGCATTTGGTTTTTGATGACAATGTTAAAAACGGTTATGAGCTCCCTGTCAAATTTGGTTTTTGATGACAATGTTAAAGCAGTTATGAGCTCGTTGTCAAATTTGGTTTTTGATTTTTTCAACGTGATGATAATTTTTTATTGATTATTATATGTAGCAAATGATTGGTTCAGTCATGGCTAACTTACATAACTGATACAAGAGCTTGCATACAATGGTTTAATGAAGTTAGAAATTTGCTAGGTTAGGTTTTTTATTTACCCAATCAATTTTCCTATTTCCTATTTTCCTTTAGTTTTTTCTCTAATCCAAACAAGGGAAAAAATAAGTTTCTCTAAACTTTTTTTCCTTCTCATTTTTTTCCTCTGCATTTTCTTTCCTAGGTCCAAACAGGGCCTAAAGCAATTTGTAAAGGTCAGGTGAGTCATAAGAAGACTCAGATAGTTATAGGAGGTGTTAGTTCTCAGAGCTGAGCTCATCCACCTGAGGGGGTTTACTTCTAAAGTGAGAGCGTGGAGCAGCAGACACTTGCCTTATGCAGGGAGAATTGTCCTTATCAATTCAGTACTCACGGGAGTTATAGGGTATTGGTCCAGCATTTTTATCTTGCCCAAGCAAGTGCTAAAAAACATTGAAGCTATCTCCAGGAAGTTCTTATGGGGAGGAACTGAAAATAACAAGAGGATACCTTTAGTGGCTTGGGACACAACATGCCTACCTAAGAAGTTGGGAGGGTAAGGATTGAGGAATATTCAGTCATGGAAAAAAGCACTTATTGCCAAACATGTATGGGATGTAGCCAGCAAAGAAGATGTGGACATGGCAACAAAATGCACGGCTGATGAGTACAAAGCTTGTTAAATGGGCCAAAGTAGTGTGGAATAGAGCTAATATTCCTAAACATTCATCCATCGGATGGATTTTGTTTAAAGAAAAACAGCCTCAAGATTAGCTAAGTTCATGAATAAGACCGATACCTGCTCTCCTTTATGCAACAGGGAAGAGGGAACTATTGACCATCTTTTTGGCATTGCTCATATCAAGGAAGGTTAGAACACTCTTAAATTGGGTGAAGCAAGGAAGGTTAGAACAGCACTCTTAAATTGGGTGAATTGTAATTATGTTGCAAGAGGCTTACAGGATGGACATGAATGGCTTATGCCTGAAAGGGAGAAAACTTCATCAACAACTATTCTATTTTATGCCACTTATATGGCTAGACAATATGCAATCTAGGGTGAGAGAAACAATAGAAGGTTCGAGGGAAGCAAGAAGAATGCAACTATGATTCTTATGGAGGTTCAGTAGGAGATTTTTGTTAGATTCCAATATATAGCACATGGGCCTAATTTTATCATAAAAAAATGAATTTGTAAGGATGTAATCTGGTGTATCCATCTTGAAACTGAAGTTTTTCTTGAATGATAGTAATACAATCCTTTCCTGATTTCAAAAACAAACATCAATAATAATAATAATAATAATAATAATAATAATAATAATAAAATATGAGATTATGATTAGTGGTTATAGCGCTTATAGCTGTTATAGCATTTACAAGCTATCATGAGTCGTTACGAACTGTTATGGTTATGGTTAGCGTTTAGGTGTTACTTGTTAGTTGTCATAAACATCAAAATGAAGAGGCCCTAAGAATGAAATGATAACTGTCTTCCCAAGAAAATTTTACAAGGGAACACAAGGAACTCGTTAATTTCTTTCCAGGGTGGATCGTTTAGCTTTGGAATATTTGTTGAAACATCCCAAACACAAAACCCTTTCGATCCCATAGGATATGCACGATCAGATAAATTGGGAAAAAAATATTTTGCAATGGAGCATAAAAAGCCACTCTTTTCGAGGCCAACTATATTTCGCAACAGCCAAGCACCGGGAAATGAATGCATGAACCAACGACTTTAGTTCACTTCAATCCCATTCCCAGATATAAAGGAAGGGGGGAATGGTAAGGAAAAGGCTTGACCAGAAAGAAAAGAAAAAAAAATTGATCATTTTTACATGTCAAGAAAACAGAACATTTTCCAATTTCATCATAAGTAAAAATCAAGCAGGCTAATTGGATGATGCATACTAGCATAAAGAATGTTCCCAAGGAATAAACATCCTACATGAGATACAATAATACCCAGTAAAAGCAATCCACTTTCATTTTCATCTATCAACTCGTAAAAGATGGATGACTTGCCCTTTTGATAGATCCACCAAACCCTAACAGCATGTTCAATATTATTCTAACTTCTAGCTCTAAGACATCATACTATTCTTTTCTTTTTTCTATTTTGATTAGCAATCAATATATTGTATGAAAAGGACACTAAGGGAATGCCACCTATAAAATCCAAACAGGTCAAATGTCGTCCGCTACTCAGCACAAGACTCGACCTATATAAGGTTATCAAAAAATAGTCTAAGCTCCTGAATTCCAGATGACATGAGCTTGCACTAAAAACTATACCAATTCCTTTCTTTCCAAATACTTCAGAACAACTCATCTTCATCCTTCTTTTCCAATTGACCAAAACATCTTTGGTAGTTCCTAAGCTAAACCCAACAAACCCCATATGAGAGGATGATGGGGAAATTACAGCAGTTAGACCCTTGGTGTATGGAAGTGCTGGGAGAAGAAAGAAGTTCCTATTGCGCATATCAGAGTTATTAAAGATATGTGCGAGGACGTAAGGACAAGTGTTAGACCTCTGGCGGGATACAAATGCCTTTCACATTAATGTTCGGCTCCATCAAGGGTCAGCACTAAATCCTTTTCTTTTCACTATTTTTATGCATGAGCTTACCAGAGGGATTCAAGATGACATACCTTGGTGTATGCTCTTTGCTGATGATATTGTTCTCATCGATGAGATTAGGATTGGAGTTAACAACAGGTTGGAGTGATGGAGAGACCTTAGAATCTAAAGGTTTTAAATGGAGCAGGTAGAAGGATCAATACTTGAGTTGTATATTTAGTGGAAGGGAAGGAGATCGACAAGAAGCAATTAACATTGGTGACGCGGCAATACTGACAGTAGAGAAATTCATATAGTTGGGCTCGATCATTCAAGAAAAAGAGGATGTTGATGAAGACATTAGCCAACGTATAGCGGGAAGGCAAAAATGAAAGAATGCTTCGGGAGTGTTGTGTGATAAGAAGATTCCAATAGAATTAGAGGGAAAAGTTTAGCTGGTTTGGACATGTTAAGAGAAGGAGCATTAATGCTCCTGTGAGGAGATGTGAAAGGATTAACCTTCCAGAGTATAGAAGAAGCCATGGGAGACAACGGAAAAGTTGGGAGGAAGTCATTAGACATGATATGTACTATTTAGGATTAATGGAGGACATAGCTCAAACTAGGAGTATGTGGTGGTCTAGGACTAGGGCTTTAGACCTTAAGTAGCTTGCTTCTTGCACATCTTTTGGCAAAAATGCATAATGATTGTTGCGTCGTTGTTTCAGTTTTTGTTTTATCTTGTGTCCCCCATAATTTTTTATGATAGTAGTATTTTGTTCTCTGCACATGTATATATCTAGACATTTATTATTTTGTAGCATGAACTTACATTTCTTTACATATTTTATTACTTGGTATTTGTAGTTAGGGCTTTAGCTACTAGTTCTGTTTCAAAGAATTTCTATTCAAAAATGTTTTTTCCAAAGTTTTTAATATGGGTCTTTTGGAATCAGTCTCTCTATCAGTAGAAATGCTTGCCTACATCTAGAAGACCGCACTCAAGTGGGACCCACAATTTGAGACCCTTCCACAAGCCTATCATAAGAAGTCTTAACAGTAAAGACCTCGAAACATCATAGGCCAACCCATCATCTTAACATTGCCATCCGGCACAGTATTCATATCGGCAAGTGAAGCCAATAAGCTGAAGACAATTTCCTCTTTCCAATCATTCAGATTTCCGACAATTTCCTCTTTCCAATCATTCAGATTTCTCAAGAAGCTTAAAGTTCCAATGCTTTTGGTTTGATATTCTAAGCAACCAACTCACACACTCTTGCCTCCTTAAAGTAAAGCATTTGAACGAGATACAGCCCACTCTAATTGCTCACGACTAGCATTCCTTTTCAATGATATGAGTCATAATTAGTTTCACACTCCAATGACTAGCAACAGCACACAAAATAGTCTCAGATACTGACCCCACAAGTGGTTGAACCGTGCGATTAATACCTATAACAAGTGTACCAATGAGAAACACACAAATCGAAATCCATAGGTGAGGAGATCTCAATTCGAATCAATAATCCTCAACATGCTAAAATACCTAATTACAAACTAATTGCTTAAAATTTAGATCTATTATTCCTGAATTCACCGGACACTACTAGGCTAATATAGTGTCAGATTGGAATTAATAGCCTTAGGTGCCACAGTATAGTCATTTGTCTCCAAATTGCGATAAAAAATTAGAAAAGAGCTTTAAAACATATGACAGTTAGGGAAGGATCTGATGTTGAGAATCTATATATGGAAATTGAAATGCATTACTCGTGAAATCATTCCTGAAATATGTCATCCCCACAAATAGAAACACCTAACAAACTAAATCTAATTAAATATCGTCAAATAATTTAAATCTAATTCAGACTTAGTAAAGGAAGTAACAAAAATCCATAGGCAAAAAGTTCATGAAACTCACAGACTGCAAGCGATGCTCCATAGTAGACTAATAGCTCACTAAATAACCATAATTAGATTTTCGAAAGAGCTGAGTGACAACTTCCAGGAACACTACTCTCCTGGACCGGAAATCCTAAGAGTTCCCATCAATAATCCGAACAATTTTCCCTAATTTTCTCAATCAGCTTTTCATTAATTGTACCATTAACTTCAGCTAAGCCACACAGTTTCAGGTTCAGTATCTCTGCAGTTTCGACAGTAAGCATCTGTTCAGGTGGAAAACTTCAAATCTAACTTGAACCGCTATCGAAAGACTTAGCCCTGGAAAGTCTGAAGCTAAGCAGCCTGGATTCGTATACATGATAAGGTCACACATTGATGTGTGATTTTTGAAAAAACAGGGATACGAGTGCGACATGTAAGCCGACACATTTTAAAAATTCAAATATATTTTTCATATAAATTGAAAATTTGGCAACAAATTTTAGACTTGAAGCTAGAAAAGCAGTGGGAAAAAGTTGTCTCATGCCTTGACAGCCTTGTTACTATCAATGCATCACTACATCCCACCCCCCCACTCTTGACAAGCAGTAAAGAAGACACGACACTCTGTCAGCATCTGTTCAGGTGGAAAACATCAAATTAACTTGGACCGCTATCGAAAGACTTAGCCCTGGAAAGTCTGAAGCTAAGCAGCCCGGATTCGTATACATAATAAGATCACACATTGATGTGTGATTTTTGAAAAACAGGGATACGAGTGTGACATGTAAGCCGACACATTTTAAACATTCAAATCTATGTTTTATATAAATTGAAAATTTGGCAACAAATTTTAGACTTAAAGATAAAAAAGCAGCGGGAAAAAGTTGTCTCATGCCTTGACAGCCTTGTTACTATCAATGCATCACTACATCCCCCCTCTCTTGACAAGCAGTAGAGAAGACACGACACTGTCAACTCCCTGCCCTTTCCAATTATCTCATAAAAACCTAATATGGAATCCATCGCAATCTTAAAACTGTGAGACTAACCTTTCCAATTATCTCATAGAACCTAATGTGGAATCAATATCAATCTTAAAACTGTGAGACTAATAAAAGAGCATAGATATGATGAGAGATGGTGGATAGCCATTTTGAGAATCAGAGTATCTTAGGAGAAGCACCGAATAATGCTAGAGTCGGTGGGAGGATTGTAGTGCAAGGGGCGATCTCTTCTTAGTAACAACCACAAGTCATTGTATTGCTGGAGGAAGCTGTGAAATGAAGCAGCCCACACATGTTGCGAGTGAAATTCCCACGTCCGACATGAAACTCCACGGCTTACAAACATTATGTCTCTCCTTTAAGAGAACTATGCATCAAAGCCGATCTTTTGTAAAAGCTTTCCTCTCTTTTTTCATTTGAGCAATTACTAAAATTAAGAGATTCTTGATCAATTATGAATTCACATAATTCTGAACAATCGAAAGATGTCGGTTTCTTGAAGAACTAGCCCACATGTGACACTCTCAATTTTGACAGCAATATTGCAAGAGCCTAGCCCAACACAAATAACACACTGAAATAACTATGGACACTCAAATACTAAAATAACTTCTCTTTTTAGAGGCAACTTATTAGTAGGCATCACATCACAATAGCTTCAATTACCTATTCTACTCTTCTTATTTCAACTTTATTCACACATCACTTTTAGCAAATAGCATTAACTTCATTTCCGTCGCATTAGGTTCATAACTTGTCCAGAACTGCTTCCAATCAAGCATTTATTGATAGCAGAAATGCAAATAGATCAGCAACTCTTAAGTGCCTATATCAATAACTTTACCATGGACAAAGTATAATCATCTGCTAAGAGAATGTCAGGTGACAGTTCCTCCAATAGATTGTTTCCCGACTTATACATCTGTTATAGTTACACAAAGAGGCCCGAGTTTAAGATCACTTCAAAGCCTGACCTTTTGCGTTCTTGACGAATATTTTTCCTTTTATTCTGCTTCAAATCCATCAAGAATTCATCAAAACTGTGCCACAGAAACACAGCACATGTATAAGATGAACCACATTGGACAGCTAAAAGGAACTCAGAAACATAAAATTATAGTATAAATAAGAAACTGAAATATCCAGGGAGTTACAGGATTCATTAATATTTATGTGTCTCTGCAGTAGAAACTACCTTGGTCTTAGGATCACCAAAATTTTCTTATTCTAAACGCATAATCATGTCGTTTATCAAAGTTAAATTTTTACTATATGATGTCCCAATAATCTAAGGTTTTTCTCAAACTTCCCCTTCCCATCCCATTTCCTTTGCCTAACTCAAAAGATATTTAGCCAAAATCATTATCTTGGCACATCTATGATTCCTCCATTAGTAGAACTACTAAAATAAATAAAAATGTTCTAGGTTGCTCCTCCCTTCCACTGCACAAGAGACTTGAAAAGCGTTTCAAATGGCATAAGATTTTGGCATCAATGTGGCTCTTTACATGCTCCACCAACCAGTTTCAGAAGGAGAAATCTATTGCCTTCTCATATGTATGATTTCCTTAACTTTCAGTTCCTATGACATGTGTACTAAACTAATTACTAGTGCAAGCAAAAACCACTAATAACCTAATTGCAACTGTCAGGGTAAGGGCTCTTTGAGTAGGCACCTTCGGTTGTCAATGAACCACCTTTCAGAGGCCCACAGCACATTCAACTCATATTGGTTCACATAATTTCTCAATCATGATTCTTATCATCCATATTTTAGGCTCCTACCCCTAAAATAGACAAGATAGAGTAGGAAAAGGCAATCATTATCAGTCTGCAGACCACCTGATATAATAATTGACAATGGACGTTAACAATTAACCAAGTGGCTGAAACATGCAAGCATAAGCAAAGCAGACGTTGGACTTTTCTCAGTTCATCGTTAGCTTGTTCACAATATCAATGTCTTTAAAAAATCTGGCAATCCAGACAGTAAAATTCCAATTCCTCATGCAAAGGATTTACAAGAAATGAAATAACTGGTGGTTTAAGATCTGACAGTTCAACACACAATTGGCTCCAATTTAACACCCAATGCATTATTAGAATGAGTTTATTAGTTGTAAGATAAAGTTCTATCAATATAATTCTTCATCATAGTTTTACAGGATATCTTACCATGATACTGGATCTTCATTCTCAACGACAACTTATTAATGATGAAGAACCCAGTATATTGTAAGAACACTAGATTCCTGAGCAGCTGCAATCATGTTCAATCATTTCCAAAAGACGCAATGCACCCGTACCACGTGTACAATCAAGGGATCCGTAGTTTTAGGGGCTTGATGATGCCTTTCATTGAGACCATTTTGCAGTCATAGTACAAAGCCATAGAGTGCACCCATGAAACAAGGAAATCTTGCTTTCTTCTTACCCTAATCTCTGACAAGGAGTTCTTTCCTATATTATGATCTCTCATACAGTACATATTTCTATCTTATACAAAATGGGGACTCAAGAAGTCATATATAGACCCTTTGGAGCCCTTTTTTTCATCAAAGGATATGGCTTCTCCCCTAAAACACGAGTGTGGAACATGCCTCTTTTCAAGATAATTTCCCCTTCAACATGCCTTTTCCTAAAAGGCATACCCTTTCCCATACCCCTTTATTATTGTTTTCTAATATCTTGGAAATATTCCACCATATTATAGCCTATATAACTATTGCTCTTATAATAGAATTGTAGTTCATATGTGAGAAATGACATTGGGTTTGAATTAAGTAAAAATTTGAGGAAGTCAGAGCTTTTCCATTGATCCTTCCATGAGACTTTGTCCAAAATTTAGTCCCCTTGATCAAATAGTCAGCTAGACATACAGTGACCAGGCCAGGTAGGAGCCAGAACGTTGCTTTCATGCCCCTTGCTAACTGACACCAAAATACATATGGGTTCTTTTTTCAGGCACTCCCTAAAATGCCATACGTGAAAATTTTAAGCATATTCATCGATCGAAAAATGCCATGAATAAATATATGACATCTCCTTCCCTTAAAATTTCCATCAGATCAACTAATGCTATGAAGAAATAATAAATATACAAATGTATCAATTTTAGAGTGACAGATCAACTTACTTCCTGTAATTGCGGTTCATCCAGTGGTATTGCATTCCTATTCTCTGAAGAAAACCCTTCTCTTTCATTCCATGCCACTCAGTTTCAGATGGAAATGTAACATGCAGTGATGAGACCTGGAACTGGAACAAGACAAATAAACCTACTCATTCTCATATGTTTGCACACTAAAATTAATATCTTCAATACATTGCACTGGCATGTCCATAATTTGGATAGCTGAAAATGCAGGTTTCGACTATTTTTTCCTGGCTTGGATTATACTCTCTCTGTCCCACCAAGATTGCCATAGTTGAAAAAACCCACATTTTAAAAAGTGCATTTATTGCTTTAAATTACCCATAACAAAAATATTATTCCCAAATTAACCTTATCATCTCTACAATTTCTGACGCCAAGAAAGCAATAATTGATGTCTAACTATTTAATCATAAAGGTTAAAATTGTCAAACTATTTAATTTTCTAATTTAAGTCATTAATATGACAATCTTTTGGGACAGACCAAAATTGAAACTCGACAATCATAGTGCGACGGAGGGAGTAGTGGACTAAAACATTACGCCGAAAATAAGTAAAAGGTAAAGCCCAGATATTCCATAAAAAGGACAATTCGCGGTTGCTAGGCAAACAACTTTTTGAAGAGCTTTTTGGACTCAAATTAGCTATTTGACCTAGCCCGAAAGCTAATTTAGGTGTTTGGTGAATTAGCTTTTTGGAATTAGCTTTTTGAGAATTAGCTTTTTTGTCTTGCAACTTTGTCATAAATAGCTAATTTTTACCAAACCCTTTTTTCTTAAAAGGCCTAATAACTAACATCTAATACAACCAGCTAACAACCGATCGCCGGACAAGGCCAAAATCTCTTCTTCAACGAGTCAAATGAAAATATGATGGGAAGAACTAAGGTGTAAAATGAAAAAACAATGAGGAAAGTCAACAAACAAATCAACTTCCAACTTCTATTTGATGTAGCAAAGTTATAGTCTCACAGAGAAAATATTAAGCAAATAAAGGGATCACACCCACGAATTATGTGCATTAATTCCACTGATCACATGAATGGTGTGAGTTTATAGGCAGCAGGATTCACAAAGATCAAGATATATCAGTTATCACTATAACTTTTATCCAAGCAAACTTGGGAATACCATGTCATAAGACCAGCTCTTATGGGGATCATCAGGGAATGGCCAATACCAGATTTTTGTATTGTTCCAGATTTGCGGTTTTAACAATATTAGAAAATTCTTAAATATTTAAGATTAGAATATCTTTGTCCACAATTAACCAATAGTATGCCAGAAAAGGCTGGTATCAGCCAATAGAGTCTGGTATGGACAAGGATTCACCAATACTTGAATAATACAGAACTGGAAAGCAGTACAAGATATTGACCGGAAGGTCCACACAACCTAAAAATGCAGAATGCAAATAAGCAGACAAACAAATACAAGAGGCCAATAAGATCCATACGGTTGGGAATGTCCATGATTGACAAGCTCCCAAACTATTACAGACCCTTCATCCGTAAAGGAGAATGCAATGAGATAGAGGGAAGCATAGTTCATCAACATGATAAAATACCTGCATATTCATTGGGTCCCACTCGGACACAAACTCACACCAACATGGAATCAAAAGTTGCTACTATAGCTAAAGGATAGGTACATTTGGAAGTTATTTTGCTAGGGGAAAAAGTTTCAAGCCTTTCAACCATTTGGATGCCAATCCAAATCAGGCAAAACTTGTACCTTTGAAAATCATAATAGATCCCAAGTTTTTGACTAACAGTTGTACAAATCTAGCTAAATCTCTAATTTGGGTAACTGAGTACATTCTCAAAATACAGAACCACCAGCAGTAACAATAGGATGGTCTGTGCCAAATCAGCCAATGAAGCAGATGGAGACGCCAATATAGGTAACAGTATGTTTTTATATGTTTGCTAGCCACAGGTATAAAGATGTTTTAAGGGATGTGAGTATCAATTGAATAGACTTGTTACCAAGAACTTGAGTTGGAATCCTTCCTAGTCCTACATCAGTCTTTACAACTCATTTGCACCCCAAAGACAGGGCAGAAGAAGAGGATCTTCAAAGGAAAAGCACACAACACACATGATGGAGATCCACTCCGTTACAACTCAATTTTATTCCATACTCAACTCTAAAAATGAAACAGCATTAAAGAGTATTTATAGTCTAAAACACCTAATAATGAAACTAACCTAATATCCTAATATAACTTAAAGACTACTTCCCTAAACAAAGATAAAGCTTAATATCTTATCTACTACCTTAAAAATACCCCCCAAAAAACAATTTTAATCTAAAATTATATATATATATATATATATATATATATATATATATATATATATATATATATATATATATATATATATATATATATATATATATATATATATATATATATGTGTGTGTGTGTGTGTGTGTGTGTATATTATATATATATGCAATGATTTCATAATATTGTCAAATTTATACCATTAACCAGGAATATTTTATCTTCTTTCCTCATCAACTGCATCAACCCGAGAGGTTAACAAATAGTAAGAACTTTTAGACCCACACTAAACTATCCGATTTCAATTAATTATAAACAGTATTTTTATTTTTATTTTTATAGGGGTGGTGTATATTCATTCTAACTAAGTGCACAATAACTTAGTAATTCTAGTGTACAGCAAATTTTTCCATTTAACGAATAAAAATATAAACCTAAGAACATTATTTATGACTACTATGGTATGAGCACATGAATCAACAATAACCTTACAACACAGCAAGTAAATCAACAGTAACCTGACAACACAGCAAGTAAACATGCTTAGAATACATGTGTCCAAACCGCAAAACCGCAAGCTTTGTAACTAAATTAGTGCGGAGGTTTAGCACAACAGATAAACACATACCTTATGCGTCAAATCCTTGAGTGCGGATACTACTATATCAAAGACCTCATCTTTGTTGGTCGTGTTACTGCGAGTAAGATTCTTGGACCAATGAATCGGAGTGAAAGGTACACAACTTTGTAATTTGGGATAATATCTCGAACCATAACCGTAGTAGGCATCGACCCATGCATGATCGAAAACATATTCTCCATAGGAGTGACTCGCATTCAATTTAAGCAACAATAAGGAAAAGTTAAGGTTAGTCAAACAAGATAGTCTTTGCATGAAACAATCTGTATCTAGAACAGGATCACATATATCAAACCTTTTAAGATAGAGAGGAACTACAGCAATGAGTTTGTTAGCTTCATCTTTTGCAATTACATGCCTTGGTATCCATCCCGTTTCCTGGAGCAATTAGAGACCCAGGTTGTCAATGAGATATCACATGTTCACATATACTAGAAGTGATATAAGATAAATTAGTTAACGCGTGGAGAAAGATAGCTAGAGGGTGAGGAGGATGCTTAGAAGTTATTACTGCAACTAACCAACCAGACACAAGAAAGACACAAAACTCAAAGGAATCATGCCATTGGTAGGGGTTAAGGCACATCAAAATGTATGCAAAGTCCTTGCTTCAAGGCTAAGGAAGGTTGTCGGAAAAATTATTAGCCCAAATCAACATACTTTCATTCATGGTCGTCAAATTTTGGATGCAATTTTGATTGCTAATGAGTGCATTGAATCTTATCCCAAATCCAATCAATCAAGAGTACTTTGCAAGCTTGACATTGAAAAATCTTACGAGCATGTCTCTTGGGATTTCCTTATGGCTACTCTTGAAAAAATGGGTTTCCCTAGCACGGAGGAGTTGGATATACTTTTGTACATCCACCATTCACTTTTCGGTCTTAGTCAATGGTAAAGCAACTGGGTTTCTCTCTAGCTCGAGGGGGCTATATCAAGGTGACCCATTATCTCCCCTTTTATTTATTTTGGTGATGGAGACTTTCTGCAGATTGGTGAATACAGCAGCAGAGGTTGGAATCTTGGAAGGGTTTCACATAATGAATTCTCAGTCAGAAAGTATATGTATTTCCCACTTGCTTTTTGCTGATAATACTCTTTTTTTTTTACAAACCTGAGGAGACCAATTTTGGTTATTTGCACTGTATTCTTCTGCTTTTTGAGGCTTTGTTTGCTTTGAGAGTCAACTTATCAAAAAGTGTTCTCACTCCTATTGGAGATGTGCCAAATCTTCATCACCTTGCCTAGTTCTTTGGTTGTGGGATGGAGTTCCTTCCATTTTCCTACTTTGGCCTCCCTCTTGCAGCTTCTTATAAATGTAAAGGAGTGTGGGAACCAATAGTAGAAAGGTTTTAAAAGAGTTATGGTGAGTGGAAAGCTAAGTTGTTGTCTAAAGGAGGTAAACTTACTTTACTACAAAACACCTTATGGAGCCTCCCTGTTTACTTCATGTTTTTGTTTACCATTCATGGAGCCTCCCTGTTTATTTCATGTATTTGTTTACCACTCCTGCCAGTATCACAACTAAATTAGAGAAAATCATGCAAGACTTCCTTTGGTCTAATAATGATGTTAAAGAAGTTTTCATTGGATTAGTTGGGATGATGTTTGTCATCCTAAACATAGAGGTGGCCTTGGTGTTAGACCTCTCTGCTCAATGAACGAAGCTCTTAAGGCCAAGAGGCTCGAAGGTTTGCTAAGGGAGAGAACACTTTATGGAAACATGTGATTGTCACATAGAATCTATAGAAGAAGTTTGGACTCTTTTTTCTGGGTATCCACCATTTCTAGAGGTCAAATATCTTCTCAAAATATGGAGTTGACAATTCCGGTTGGTGGAGCAAAAAGAGGACTTATGCTCATGGAATTGGTTGTTGGAAATCTATTTCAAGCGGTTTGGACCGATTTCGTTTCTTTTGTGTTTTAAGGTGAAAAACAGATCTAAGATTTTGTTTTGGTATGATGTGTGGTGAGGAGATCAACCTCTCGGATTCAATTCCCACATCTTTTTAGGATGGCTCATTTGAAAGAGGCAACAATGCAAGAAGTAGTTTCTTGGAATGGCAACCAAATTCATTGGAATTTAAATTTCTTGAGAAGGCTGAATGATTCGGAAGAAGAGAGTGTGTTGAGTTTGCTAGCTCGCTTGCAAATACTAAGGTTTATTTGGAGGGTGATGATGAGATTTGTTGGCCACATGATTCAAGTGGGCAATTTTCTCGTAAAGAGGTTTTTGAAGGTTTGAATCATTTTTGTTTTCCGGATGAAGCAATTTGGAAGTCTAAAGCTCCCACCAAAGCATGTTTTCTTGCTTGTGCAGCCACTTTAGGGAAGAATCCAACTAAAGACATGCTTAAAAAGAGAAATTTTAAGTTGACTAGTAGATGCGCGATGTGTTTAGCGGAGGAAGAATCTGTTGACCACCTTTTTGTTTATGGAAATTGTCCTATTCTTTGATGGAGGTTAGTTGGGTGCAGCCTTTAACGGTAAAAGATGTTTTGGTGGCATGGCGAAGAAGGTAGAAGAAGAGTTGGGTTCTAGGTGTTTGGAAGTTGATGTCGTTCGCTATTTGGTGGAGCACATAGAAAGAGAGGAATTGCCAGATTTTTAGGGCAACGCAAGGTCCTTCAATGATTTCAAGCTTTACTTTTTGAGAACTTTCTACGGTTGGAGTCGGGTTCTCGATCATGGTACAAAGTTTACATTTTGGGAATTTGTTGATACGATTACTATCCAGAGCTTGAGGGCTTAATTATTTTGTATTTGCCCCCATTTTTACATGGGTGACACCCCTTGGTGTCTTTTAATACATATTTTGTGATTACTTATCAATAAAAAAATGTACACAACCCAAAGCCCAAACCACCAAGATTGGTAGAGGGTGCTTCCAAAAGATCCGTTCAAACAACTTCGCAAAGATCAACAAGAAAGTTCAAAAAGACATAATTGAGAACTATGAAACAAAAAGTTAAGTCCCTCTGCTTGTAAGGGTAAGGTTATTTACATGTACATCTCCCTATACCCTCTCTAAGTCCCTAGACAAGATCCAAACTAGGTCATGGTGGCAGCGGCGGTGGTATAGTATTCTATTTACTAATAGAAAAACAACTACCAGTCTTTCTTTTTGTTTTCGAAATGAATAGTCCATAATTGAAGATATTGAAGACCAAAAACCCATGACTATCCCAAAACTACTACCAAAATTGAACAAAAGAATACATGTAGACAGAGTGACAAGATCAAAGGCAAGAAAAAAAGAAGGCAAAGGTTGAAAAGGCATACGATACGATTCCCAAGGAATCAACTTTTGAACGAGAGGAGGATGAACTAACCACTAGTGAGTGGTGAAGATAATCCAAAATTCCACTAATGAGGGGCTAGATTAAGAAGGAACAGCTCCTGAATTAGTGAAAAGGGAGAAATCTATAGAGTAGAGAGAGAGAGAGATAGAGAGAGGAGGGATGTCAGTATTTCATTCATGATTCTCTCTCCTTCAAAACATGTATTTATATAGAACATTCATCCACCGTTTACAACTAATTCCTCCTTGGATTCTAGAGAGTACTAAGCATAAAATAACAAATGACTAAATGACAAAAGGATAGTATCAATGGTGCCTGCTAGCGGAATTGTTTATTGTCCCCAGCGGTAAAATTTTCATTGAACCGTTGAGAATGTTGATTGACCTTCCTGCCCTTGCTTGCTTACCTTACCCACCTGATTAGCACATGGCTATTTTACCAGTGATATTATATCATTGGTATGGAGCCTGAAGCATCCTCCTAGAGACTCAACCAAAAGCTAGGCAGTAGAAATGGTCAACCACTAGGAATGAGCAACATTGCAATGGATTTCATTGACGGGCTTCCAAAATCTAATGGGAAGGAGGTGATACTTGTGATTTTAGATAGGTTGCGCAAGTATGCTCACTTATTGCATTGTCACATCCTCACAGAACTACTGAGGTTGCTCAAGTTTTTTGGACCATGTATACAAATTGCATGGATTCCCTAAAAGCATAGTCTCAAATAGGGACAAAATTTTTCTAAGTATCTTGTGGACAGAACTTATGATAGTTACAGGGGTGGATCAGCTTTTATCTACTGCCTATCATCTCTTAATGGATGGATAATCTGAAATCCTAAATAAGTGTCTTGAAGCCTATTTGAGGTGTATGTGTAACGAGCTCCTACCCAATCGATCAAATCGTTACCTTCGGTGGAAAACTGGTACAACACCAATTATCATACAGCCGCACAAACTATACCATATGAAATTCCGTATGGACAGCCATCTGCCCTAAACCTTCCTTATTTGCCTGGAGTGAGTAAGGTGCCAGCAGTAGATCAGAGTATGACATCTACAAGACGCTATTAATGTCCTCAACTATCACCTCTCAAGGGAGCAGAACAGGACGAAGCAATTAGCCGACTAAAGGAGACCTGATAGACAGTTTGAGGAAGGGGATTATGTGTATCTAGATATTCAGGCCCTTATCAAAATTTTGGAAAAAGTTGGATCTGTGGCTTATAAATTGGAACTGCCTCCGGGATCTCTTGTGCATCCAGTCTTTCATGTTTCCTTACTCAAGAAGCAGAACGGGACACTCCCTGCTAACTCACACACATTGCAAGCTCACACTTAACCTATCCACAAAAACTCCAGAGTATATCTTTGACAAAAGGATTGTCAAGAAGCAGAACGGTGTTGAAACTCAATGGCTGATCAAATGGTCACATGGCTAGAGAAAGATGCCACTTGGGAAGCAGGATGGAGAATTGAGCAACAATTTCCTTCTTTTAATCCTTGGGGACAAGGATCCTTTGAAGGACGGGATGTGGATATCACTGGGATACAGCCACGTGCCAATCAGGTGGGGACGTTAAGCAAAAAGGGCTGGAGGGTCAATCAACATTCTCAATGATTAAATGAAAATTTTACAGCTGGGAACAATAAACAATTCTACTCCCAGGCGCCATTTTCATATTATCCTTTTATCATTTAGTCTTTTGTTATTTTATGCATAGTACTCTCTAGAATCCAAGGAGGAATTAGCTATAAAGGGTGGAGAAATATGCTACATAAATGCATGTACTGCAGGAGAGAGGATAATGAATGAAATACCAAAATCCCTCCTCTCTCTCTCTCTCTCTCTCTACTCTATAGATTTATCCTTTTCACTCATCCAAGACCTATTGCTTCTTAATCTAGCCCCTCATTAGTGGAATTTTGGATAATCTTCACCACAATACTAGTGGTTTGATCATCCTCCTCTCACTCAAAAGTTGGTTCCTTTGGGATCATATCATAATAATGCAAAAATGGAAAAACACACAAAATGTAAGAGGAACAGAAGGACCATGCGACCTGGAATGACCATGAGTGAGAGAGAGAGAGAGAGAGAGAGGAAGCACAAGAGGAGGAAAGGGAGGGGACCCGTACGTAGTGTAGAGCTGGGAAAAGCTTACCCGACATGAATCCGGCAAGAAGTTAAGCGGGTTTGGGTAGAGATTTTCAATCCTTTTACTTAAATGGGTTGACATGTTCAACCCATTTAATTAATGGGTTAGCTTCAGGTTGAGATTCTCGACACGACAATAACACGTTTATCGGTTTATTTTAAAAATCAAAATAAAAAAGTATTATGTGATTTTTAAAAATGGAGGGAATTGAAAATTAAAGGGGTAGGGATCATTAAGGGAAATAAAAATGTGAAATGAAAGCTTCTTACATATTCATGGCAGAGGTATATATGTTTTTAGAGTTATAAAACATGCATAATGGTCTTGTGATGGTGAACGAGATTCAAATACTATTTCTTATACTAATGATTTTAATATAATTGATTATCTTCAAAGGTAAAATATGTATTTAGGTAGTCTAAACTTAAAGTAAAATGGGTCCCGTTTAAAGAATAAACAGGTACACGTTAGAATTTTCCACCCGTTGAATAAACGGGTTAGATTCGAGTTGGCATTTTTTCAATCCGTTTAAGTTTGACACGAACACGAACCCAACCCCACCTTACCCGACCTATTTGCAAGATCTAACGTACACTAAGTAGCATGATTCATGAATCATATCACGCAAAAGGTCCACGTCCAGGGCCATATCCCGGTAAGACATAGATGGGCAAAATTGTGTCACATCTCCCCTCCCCTTCAAAAAAATCCCCGTATTCTTAATCCTTACTTTATTCACCTTGAATCTATGATATTGATCATCTTGCATCTTCTCACTATGGAAACGGGAATCCTCTCTTAACATATCCGGAGGCCTAATAGGCCAAAACTTGTAATGCTTTCTTCAATGAGGATCACTAGCATCTTAAACCAAATCATTTCATTCTTGATTTTATCTTCCCGAGTATTACCGCTTATACAAACCATTCTCATTGCCACTAGCACGAACTTCAAACATGGGTACACGTAACAAGACAACAGGTGAGCTAGCCCACTAGCTACCAATTCCTAGCTACCAACTCTTAAATCCTAGAGGAATTTTCTGATTACGAACAATTCTTGTATTATTCCCCCATCTCACCACTCAAGTCTTCACACAATCTGTGATATCTTCCTTGATCTCTCCAGCTAAGCACCATATCTGAAACTTTCCCTCCTTGCAACTAAAGTGTTAAGCCACATGTCATGAAAGAAAAGGAACATAAGATCAAAACCACCAAAAAATATGATGCAGAAACAATATTGAAACAGAAAAATGTGAAAAAATACAGTTTGCCACACCATCAGTCAAGTACAGAAATTCCGAGAAAATAAGAAATATATGACATAAAAGTTGTTCAAAACTTGGTCAAAATTTAGCACAGATTCAAGTTTCACCGCATATCACAATCACATCTGGCCAATGCTTTCACCAGTCCTGCCGGCTGCTGCTAACCAATTCATCACCGTCCCACTAGATTAACAGGTACTAAGCTCCATCACCTCTCAACAGCTTCCAAAAGAAAATAGAGACCAAAAGGGGGAAAAAGAACAGAAAAGAATATCCTTCTTCCTTGTTATATACCTAGATGGTGCCTACAAATAGTATTGCCAAGTGCCAGAACATGATAACATATGCAGGTTGAGTGCAAGAAGCAACTGCTATTGTTTTAGCGCCACAAATGATTTTCTACTACCAACTTGGTAAGGAATATTCCTTTGATTCTGGCATATTAATCTTCAAATAAACATAAAGACAAGAGGTACTGGTGAGAGCATGGTAACTTAAACAACATTCAATTTTGTAGAGTTTAGTTACTTGCCTCAGTGTCAGCAAGATCATAAACTTCAACCGTTATTACACTGAAAAGGACAATGTAAAACAAGGCTTAGGTAGAAAGGCTTGTTTTTTGTCCAAATGTTCTGCAGATCTGTTTTGCCTTCATTCATTTTCCCCACTGCAATCAAATTTCATGATTTCCTCAGTGGCTTTCCTTTCACATTGACAATGTTTTGTCCTCCCTCCCCAGCTATAACTATAAGCACAGCAGATATACTTTGGGAACCCACTTACAAGGCAAAGATAAAAGCAACAATTGACTTCAACAAGGATCAAATCATGCTAAAGCAGGCAGAACAAATTCAACACATTTGCTCGTGTAAAGAGTACTTGGCATTGTACTGTAGTATTTCATTGGGTCCTGCCAATGATAGCTAACAAATTGTTTACATAGCACATTAGCATGGTAGAAGCCAATTGACAAGTCAAAGCAAATATCACCGAGACTTGAAAACAGACATCACAACACTGACTGAAGCGCAGAATTCAAACCTTTACAGCACAACCAGATTCCTCCAAGCTTGAGAGAAAACCATGAGTAAGAAAGGGATTGAACTTTTCAGGACCACTGGAATCTAGAGCACATGCATCCCATTCATCTGATGGAACCTCTGATATTGATGAAATAACTGAAATTGAAACTTTCCTACATGAAGATGGTTTTGCTGCAGCTTCCTGTTAGCAATAAAAAGAATAAGCTACGAATTCTTAGCTAGGTATTGATACTATACATTGCAATGAGAAATTAAAAGAACTCTGGTAATATAAGGATAGAAGACCAATCAACGAAACACCTCTGAGCCTGACCCTGTCAAAGTGAAATCCCCTAGCGAAAGAGGTGTATCAGGTGGCTCCACAGTCTTCCTAGATCCCCAACCCCAAAATAATGCTCTAATTCTGGATCTGCATCTATTGCTCCATGCAACATGTTGAAATGGTACTCTTGGCTGAATTTGCATTCAAAATCACAGCCAAATGGCATCTTAGAATGGTAATTGAGAAGCACCATTGACATAATACAGCTGAATAAATGCAATACCAAGGAAATCAGACAAAGGCTTCTTATTCCACAATGTCGAAAGCACTTGTTCAGAATACAGATATATAGAAAATGTGCAGTGAGGGGTCTTTTGTTCCCATGCCCTTGGTTATAACAATCCCATGGGTGATTTCCGACCAGTCTTTCTTCTTTTTCAAGCAAAAAGCATAACTCCAAAAAACTTTAACCAAAAAATAGGTAAAAATTTTTGGAACATAGAAATAGATATGATACCAACACGCACTACCCATATCAATTGTTGCAATTTCTTAAATTGCATACCTATGCAAGGCTTTGAGTTTTGATCGATATTTGCAGAATTGATTATCCTTCTCGAAAACAAATATTTGAAGTGGTGTATAATTTATAAGTACTCTTTTCTTTTGCCCATTCAAATGTAAAAACAAGTACAGACAAAGTAACACAAATATCTCCAATAGACTGTCTATTTCCATGGGCCGGCCGGTGGGGGCAAGAGGGATATGCTTTGTGTCTCTTCCAATAACACGAGAGATGATGAAGACTTGAGAATACCCATTACTTTTGAAAGGAAGTGGACAATGATCCAGCAAACATTCATTAGTACATATTCAAAAGACTGAATTTCATTCTACATGTCATGGAAATGCACATTGAACTGAAGATTCTCTTAATCACAGAAAATCAAAGGACGATGCTTGAATTTTCATCTCGATCTCTTCAGAGGCAAGTACTTCTCTGCCCTATATATATAGTTTCTCCGTTTTCTAGGACCATTTCAACTTCCACAAAGTAAGATGGAGAAAAGAATAATTTCTATGCAGACGGGAAATAACTGTTTACCCTTAAGCCCTGTCAAACATATACATTCATACACTTACCAACATAAGCTTCTTTTTTCTGGGTTTCATCCCTCTCTGATCAAGGTAACGAATTGTTGTTACACCCTTGGGATTATAACTATTGAAAAAATTCCTCAAATGACTTTTGTATCTTTTATATGAATAACGCTTCAAATGATGATTCACCAATCAAGGTTTCCAATGTGTTAAGTGCTAGTTGTGTACAATGAACCCTCTATATCCTGCCAGAGGCAAATACACTAGGCAGTAGGGCAGCTCATTATCAATTTCATTTTTGAGTCCAACTGTTTCAACAGAGAAAATGGAGGATCATCTACAAAATGAATTGAATTAGACCAGACCATGAAACTCCAAATCAACTACCTAATACTCAATCAAATGGCGGGAAAAAGACTCAAATCAGATTCAACAATCAGAGAAATCACAAATACATGAACATTGAATTATTAAAAAGGGGGGTCAAAAAGGAGTTCAATTGGGCTTACAGGAAAAGATTGGAATTGAACCAGGAATGGCGATGATTTGAGGTCAGGTGGGCAGTAGCAGCATACTACTGCCATGGCCGCCAATGCGCCGTCGCGGCTTCAGAAACAGCAATGCAATACCATGTATTTTAAAACGAACAGCAATGGAGAAAGGCGGATGAGGGAGAAAGAAGACAAAGGTGTTAGTAGTACTCACTAGTAGAGGAGGAGAAGCTTAGACTGACGTGTGGCAATATCTAAGCCGGCAATTCGAACCTCGTCGGATCCATGCATTGGCGTTTGCTCTTCCACAATTTATTTTTTTCTTTCTTTGCGTAATGGGAGAAAGACTAAAGAACTAAAGATGGAAAAATGCTATAAATTATTATGCTTTTAAGAGTACATGCCCCTAGGTGTCATATTATAAAATAATTTTTAACTCATTATCTTTTAATTTTTATGATATTATCTATTAAGATAAAAAATAAATAAATTATTTTTTGTAACCAACTCTAACTTATTATAACTTATTGGATAAAAAAATTAATTTACGATCGGTTTCATCTCACGTTCAATGCTCAAAGCAATTATTAATTTTTTAAAATTAATTGGTTATTGATTGTATGTAGCAATGGTAGTTGAAAATATTTTTTCTTACCATTGTGCGTCGCAGGGTTTATCTATCACGTGAACGTTTCTTCTTTAATTGTTCATATGACAATATTAAATTGTTCACAAATCTTTATGTATTTGTTCACACGAGTATATTCAAATTGTTCATTAGTAATTCATATTCGGTCAATGTGATTTTTTTTTTGTTTCTTGCCATTGTTCGTTGCGGGGTTTATATATCACGTGAACATTTCTTCTTTAATTGTTCATGTGGCGGTGTTAAATTGTTCGCAAATCTTTATGTATTTGTTCACATAGCATGTTCAAATTGTACATTGGTAATTGTTATTCGGTCAATGTGATTTTTTTTTGATAATGATCGAGTGTAATTTTAATCAAATATATTGTGGCTATATAATGCATATACTCTTAATGAACAAATATATTATTTCGGTGAACAACCGATCATAATACCATGAACAATTATGTTGTGTCGGTTAACAAATATACCCATATAATTAATATAATGTATCACTTAAATGAACAAAGAGGTAGAATAGTATGAATAAATTGTAGTACAAATGAACAAATTGTCGGTTTCCTTGGTTCAACCTCCCGATGAAGTTTCTTCCTTTTTAAAGGATGGAGAGCTTTTGTAAAGACAATAGTTGCTCCTCATTGCAATCTTCTTCAATTGCGTGCGAGTCCCTACTAACGATTTTAATTTCGAGTATACTCACGTTACGTTTCTAAAGTTCATTCTCTACTGCAAATAAAGATTTAGAAATTAGTGTCATGAACAATTAAACAACTATATTCGTGAACAAAACAGTCCAAATAATTAATAAACTATTTTATTATAGTGAATAAATAAACATTATGACCAATCGCATCAAAATATTTAGATACCTAATGAACAAATATACAATATGCCAAATAAACAAATGAATATTTAAAAATTAACAAATAAGCAATATACAATGAAAAAAATTATCTACTGATGACGAACAACTATATTTTTGTAATGAACAAATATTTTGACATTATTAAACAAATAGTTTGACATCCATGAACAAATAATTTAATATCCTTGAACAACGACGACATACATATTTACAAATGGGTACGATAATTATGAACAAACTATTCAAGTTCAATAAACAAATAAATATTATAGCCAATCATATCGTATATTTCTATTCCTAATGGACCAATCTACAATATTCTAAAGCAATACGATAATCACCATGAACAAATTATTCCATTTACGTAAACAAATAAACATTACCCATGGATAAATATATATTATATATTCACATGAACGAATGCGAAATAGCACGAAATCAATCGGCAATGATAAAAGACACCTTACAATGTAAATATAATCGAAATTATCCCATTTTATCGGTGCAAATTCACTAATGTTGTAGTATAATTCACCACACAATAAAACATGCATTTTCTTCCTGATGTAACATATTGTTTTCATTTTTCTTACTTCCTACATAACTAATTATCACAAGATGAACGAAACGGTCAACGTTGTTTGCGTGATTTATTGATGACTACTATAAGGCCCGTAATTTTGGGTTAGGTAGTTATATGAGTTAAATTAATTATTTAGCCTTAATTAGTTAAAGTGGGTCAAGTAACTAAGATATCTACGCGGTTAGATATTCGTAAATTTACTTGAGCGAATTATTATTAATTTGTGTAGCTATTATTAGTAGAGCATGTTATTTCCGTCCTCCTAATTTTCCACCCGGCTTGGCTAAATAAAGACCCAAAACCGCTTATAGTACTCATTTGGGTTTAATCTAGATACTCGCCAAAAAAAAAAAAAAAAAGAAAGGAAAAGGGGAAGGATTAAGGGAGGCAATTAGGTGTTAAGATAAGGAAGGGAATTAGTGTAATAAGAGGGGTGTGCTTGGCAAGTGGTGAAGCGACCACGAGCAAAAGGGAAGGAAAAAGGAATTAAGAAAAAAGAAAAAGAAAAAGAAGAAGAGGTAGGGTAAAAGGAGAAGCGAGAAACGGGAGCGGGGGACTAAAGAAGAGAGCGAGAGGGAGAATAGAGATGGAGGATGAGGGAGGCAAAGATGGAGGACGAGGGAGCCGGGGAATGAATGCCCAAAAGAAGAGGAACCGAAACGAAGCGGGGGAAAGGGAGGGCGAGCGAGAGGGAGAACATAGAGAGAGAGTGAGCGACTGCGATGGCTAAAGAGAGAGGAAGAGGAGGGCGGTGGCATGCCCGAACGGCGGCGACCGGTGAGCGGAAAGTGAAAGCGAGACGGGCGAGAGCCGTTGAGCGAACGAGGGTCATGGGGAAGTAGAGAAAGCGAGAGCAATTGGTCGAGCGAGGAAGAGGAATTGCAGCAGCGACGACCGACAGAGAGGGCGGCTGGCGAGGAAGGGTACACGGCGAGCGAAGAAGGGGCCGACGACGAGACAGCGGTGGCGAGCGAGAAACGGGAGGGAAACCCGAGCAGAGACGAGAGGAGGTGAGAACCGAGAGGCAAAAGGGCGAGAATGAAGCAAAGGGTTGAAGTGAAGAACCTGGAGAGAGACCGAGGGCGAGTGGTAGAGGAAGAAATGAGGAAGAAAAAGGAAAAGGCGGACAAAAGCAATTGTCCAAACCTAGAATTGGAGGTTGGTAGTCTTATACTCTAAATTAATCGTAATTTTGTTGTGAATGTTGAATATTGATGCGATTATTGAATGTTTGTGCTATAGAATGAATTTAGGAGGTAGTTAGAAGCTGAGTTGGGATATGAGTGAATCCGATTATGTTGTTGAGACTGAATTGGGAACCTGAAAATTTGATGGAGTTGGGTTATTTAGGTCGAAGGAGTAATATGGAAAATTAAGTTAGCAATTAGAGATGAAGAAGTTATGATTTGGGTGCAAATTATGAGTTAATCGAGCCTTAGGGATTTCCTGGATTCTTTTCGTTGGGAGATAACTATTGATATTGGGAAACAACTTGGAGTATAAAGAGAGAGTATGAGTTCATATTGATTAATACACAAGTGTGGCATGGAAGTGAGAAGTGGGTAATTGTCGGGTTAATTGAGTTCAAAATATATTTAAATCCTTGAGGTTGAACTAAACTTGAAGATAAGTGGAGCAAGCGGAACTTGAGTAAGGAAAGGAAATTAAGAGTTATATGATTAAGTATGAGTGAGAAAGAGTTGATTAATAAGGTAGAAATCTAAGATGAGAATTTGAGGTAAAGATGGCAATTTGTGAGAAGTTGGGCCGTTGGAGTTAAATGGTAATTACTTGTGGTTATTGTGGCTCAAAAAGCTTAGTTCCTAAACTCATTAGGTGAAAGTGAATTAAGTAAGTGCAATGGACCTTGGGATATAGAGGAGGAATGGAAATTGGAGTATCAAGGGAATATGTATGTGTGTGGATTGAATTGTGGCACTGAAAACAGAGTAAGACGAGGATTACTTGTATGGGAATAAGAGACTCATGCTTGAATACAATATGGATGAATACGAGTAGATGCTAAGCACTTGGGAGAATCCTTGAGCAGAAATGGTAGCTTGGGATGCTAAGCCTTAGTACGAAATGCTTGACCCTTGAAGTGACTTGATTCTAAAATAATGCTCAAAGATCAATTTTGAAAAGAGTCCAAATGCTTATGCAAAATGCTACTTAAGTATGATTCTTGAGAAATGCTTTTCGAACGTGAATATGTTTTAAAGAAGCGAAACTTATTTGAGAAAGTGAATCGGATTTGAGAAAGTGAATTTATAAGGGTGACACATGGTGTCATGCCTTTCATTGTATTAAACTGATTTGACAAAGTCTGTTTGAAGCGTAGTGATGAATCATGTGTAAATTGTTTTGAATCAACTAGCTAGGATCGTTTAGCATACCAAAGGATTCAAACGGAGTCCTCATTCGTGAGGATGCCCGGCTATAAACTTCGAAGTAAAGATTCTAGCTAGGGGTCCTGGTGTATAGGATGCCCGATTGGAATCTTCTTAGAAGATAGGTCCCGGGAGCCTTTTGTTCGGGGTCGCGCCTTGGAAATTATGAAGTGCTAGTTCGAGTCCCTTGAAAGCTAGAAAGTTGATTCAGTTCTAAAAGAATTGTTAATGAGTGTGAAACCGCATTTTGAATGATTAAAGTGTTGTGATCCATGTTTGACAAATAATTCCAAGGGATTTCATTAAAAAGTATATAGATTTGTATTATGTATTATGTTTTCATCGATTTCATTATTATGATTAGTATGTGTAAAGAATTTCCGTTTTAAGAGAGTAAGACTCTCCGGTGAGGGCTTGGTTTGCTCACCCCACAAAATCTCCCTTTTCCCCTCCCGAGTGTTGCAGGTACACTCTCGGAATATGTGCGCGGTACTTAGCCTCTCGGAATATGTGCGCGGTACTTAGCATATCCTGGACTCCTGCTGATTTCGTTTGCTATGTGCTAAGTGATCCAAGTGGCGGACGTGCATTTCTTATGTTTCTAAGTATCCTAGTTTGTAACTTAGTTCATATAGTTTGTACCGGATGTATTATGAACCATTTAGATTGTTTTAAGTTTATCGCATGATTGGTTGGACTCCGACGTGTGGCCGTTGAGTTGTATACTCGAGCGTGTGGCTCGTCGAGCTATATTATGATTTTTGTGCAGGGTTTTAAGGCTTTAAGCTTAGGGGATAGTTTATATTATAAACAGAACTTTGCCGAAATTTTTAGAAAATTTCAAACTCTTTTGGAAAATTACCTCTATTGCCTTAAGTTTGGAATTAGAAAGCCAAACCAACACCGGAAAGAACCTTGGGAGTTCCTTTGAGGAACTCTAATGATATAATACTCCCGGAGGGTGTTTTGGGATGTTACAACTACGCTTGACTCGGAGATAATTAAATTTCTCTTCTTTTTTTTTTTGTCTTCTTCTTATGTTCTTCTTCTTCTTCAATGGGTTCGTCTTCTTCTTCTTCTATTCTTCTTCTTCTTCTGTTCTTCTTCTTCGATGAGTATGAGAGATAAGCGACTGTGAGGATGATTGACGGCGAGGATAACTGGATGTCAAACAGAAAACGGTGAAAGAGAAACCGACGAGAGAGAAACCGACGAGAAAGAAAATGACAAGGGAAGTTGAAGAGTTTGAAGTGAGAGAGAGTCATAGGAAAGCAGGAAATGATTTTGGAAAGAACGTGGAGAGAATCCTAACGGTACCCAAATTAAGGTAGTTAATATCTAAAATTACTCTATTAATAAAAAAATTCCACATATTAAATTTTATCGGTTCTAAATGCGAGCCCCACTCTCTCTCTCTCTCTCTCCTCTGCTCGAGTTCGCTGCATTTTCTCGAACAATTTCGCATACAATCAACGAAATTCGCTGCCGAAATTTGCAAATATTAGTGGAAATCAAGCTTCATTGTTTGAATATTCACTAAAGATCAATCTACAATGAAGACATACATTAGACAAAGCAAAAAAAAAAGTAAGAAAAATTCTATAGACGAAAGGTATTTTCTAGGTTTAGCTTCGGTAGTAAATTTTGTACTCGATTTTACTTGATAATTGATTATCTAATCACCTAAAATCAAGAGCATTTTAGTGTTATATTAGATTTTACTGATTTTACTTAGTCGTACAGAATGATCATTCGTTTTTGAAAAAATATTAATCACGTTTAGGTTTAGTGTTATACGGCATTTACTTGAATCTTGAAATTTTGTAGTTTTTACGAGATGCTTTCTTCATTTAATATAAATGGCAATGAGGTCTGTATTAGTCCAAAGAATATTCAACGAAATTAGTGTCATTTAGAACACATTTTAGTGTTGTTTAGCATGTGTTTTAGTGTAAAATAAGGATGTGTTGAATTTTCAATATTGTTGTCACAAGTTTGTGGTGATTCCTAGATCGGTTACCTTTCCCGAATCAATAGCCAAATATTTTGTAGTTATAACTTAGTATTTTGTGCATACTCTTGAATATGTTAGTGTTCCTCAGGACATTATTTAGTGTCTATTCGATAAAATTAACTGTTTTAGTAGTGGTTACTTGTTTTAGTAATCGTTAGCCGTTTTATTAGCGATTAGTTATTATTGACTAGTGGTTAGTGGTTAGATGTGTAACTAGTGATTTAAGATAAGTGTGCTTGGTAATATTAGTTGTTTAAGTAGCAGATTTGTATAAAATGACTTAAAAGGATATAATTGATAAAAACTTTTAGAAAATAAAAAGGAGAATTTCGAAAATATATGTGCAACCACTACGTAGTGTTTTTGAAAACGTTACTTTGTGTAATTTTTCGAAAACACTACCTAAAACTCTAATCACTATGTCAAACACTTATATTTTTAGATAAATAGTGTTTTACCTTATCCAAAACACTAACTACTAACTCAAAAGTTAGTGCCAAACATACTCTTGATGTTTATAGGAGTAACATGTAGTGTTTTTAAATAAGTGTCCTCCCTCGATATTCTTGCTCCATAAAACACTAAATATTACTTTATAAAACACTAATAATTTGATATTTTGCAGGTATAACTTAGTGTTTTTTAATAACATAATCAAAATCATATAAACATGCTCTTGAATAGGTTAATGTTATTCAGGACATTATTTAGTGTTTCTAGGAGTGCTTGTGCTCTTAATATTATTGTGAAAAACACTAGAAAATGCTCTACAAAACACTAAATGTCATTCTATAAAACACTAATAATTTAATGTTTTTGCAGCCATACTTAGTATTTCTAAATAAACATTATGAAAATCATATGTGCATACTCTTGAATAAGTTAGTGATCCTTGAAAGTACTAAACAATATTCTATAAAAAACTAAGATGACAATTAGAAAACACTAAAATTATAACTAGGAAACACTAAAATTATAACTAGGAAATACTAAACTTTACTATATATAAAACACTAAGGGAATGTTTGGTTAGATGTAATCAAAGTGGTAATGGTGATTACATTAACATATTTAGTTACAATTTTGTAATGCAATTAAAATTACATTATAATCACATTAACCTTTACCTATGCAATTACAATTACTTAGACATTTACTAAACAATCATCATTACATCCATCTTTGTGATCAAATTTTAATACGCTTGTAATAATTTTTTTCTCTCTCTCTATTCCATATCATTTTTCTCTCTCCTCCTTGACAAGCAAAAAATTCATCCATTTGAGAATGAGCTTGATTTTATTTCTTCTATTATATTAATATATGAAATTATCTTTATCAAATATATATATATGAAATGATCAGTTGGTTATTAAGAAAAAATTTAATTTTTATATTTTAGATTAAAAATTTAACTATTTAATTAAAAAGATAAAATAAGCTTAAAATGAAAATTTTTAGATCAAAATTTTTTACTTGTCAACATTTATCTTTAATTTAATAAATATTTATTATCAATAAAATAATTTCAGTTGGTATTTTTATCAATGAAAAAAATCAAAACTTAATTATATGATAGAAGAGATTAAAAAAGCTCAAATATAAATGTAGAGTTTAAAAAATCTCAAATATGATTTTGAATTTAAAATGTTTTCATATGGATAATATTTATCTCTATTACGATATTTATTACCATTAGAATAACACGATTGATATTTGCCACAAAAGAAATAAAACTTGATTATTTGATAGAAAATATTTTTAAAAAGTTTAAATCTAAATATGCAACTTAAATTTTTATGCAGATAATATTTATCTCTACTACAATAATTTAACCACTATTTTTTTCCATTGAAATAATCCATTACCTTTGTGATTATATAACACTTTTTACATAACCAAACATGGTAATGTAATTGTTGTCCCACTACATTGCATACTTAATTACATTACATAGTTGATTATATTACACCTCTATTACATTATATCCAACCAAACGCCACAAAAAAGGGTACTACAAAACACCGAAAAGGTACTACAAAAACACTAAAAAGATTTGTCTTGAATGAATGTACTCTTGATACATGTAATATCATTGGTAATTAAGTTATTGTCTATCCTATTGTAATTAAGTTTTGGAACATCACTTAGTATTCTTAAGAAGATCATTTAGTTTTACTTAATATATATTCATTGAAACACTAAACAATGTTCTATAAAACACTCAAAAAAAAATTAGAAAACACTAAGATGATAACTAGGAAACACTAAACAATGATGTATAAAACACTAAATATTAGTCTCGTAAACACTAATAATGTTCTATAAAAACACTAATCATATGCCTATGATTAAGTTATCTTGTTATTAAGTTTTGAAATATCACTTAGTGTTACTCAAAAGATCATTTAATTTTACTTAATATATATTTATTGAAAACACTAAACAATGTTCTATAAAACACTAAAATGAAAACTAGAAAACACTAAGATGATAACTAGGAAACATTAAACAATAATTTATAAAACACTAAATATTATTCTGCAAAACACAAATAATGTTCTATAAAACACTAGTTAGATGCCTATAATTACTAACCTTGTTTGCTTGTTTAATTTTGTAGATCTGTGGTGGATGAATGCAATCAAATTGTTGAATATATAATGGCTGCAATCAACACGAGAAAACAGTCCCAAAAGAAGGAAGGAATGTGTATCCTACGACAGTGGACTAAAAGTGAAACATTCAGCCTCAAAAGGTAGCGCAGAAAAGAGTCCTTCAAAAGAACAAGGACAAAAAAGGGGACATTTACTAATTAAGATGTTGTTGCAATGAGTGAAAAACAAAGGTCTCCAAGAGAAGAACAAGAACAACCTCAGGAGCAAAAACAAAACATTTCAAGTACTCAACGATCTCGAAAAACATCAATCAAAATATTGAGGGGAGAGAAAATAAAGATCAACAGCAAAAGAAGCGAGAAAAGAAAGAAAAATACATAAAAATATGACAATCAACCAAAGCCTGTTCAAAGAAAAAGAATAGATAAGACAATGATGTTTGAAACCGAGCAATCTCTTGATGAAACAAAGGAGAAGAAAAAGAAAAAGTTTATGAAAAGCACTTCCCCACACGCATGTCCCCGGTGGATTTTAAAAGATGCGTGAGAGGTTCAATGATGCTTAAAGACAAGCCATAAAAGAAATGGGCTTTGGGGGTTCCTGCATTTAGAACGGAACAAAATCCTTGGGAAATTCGCTGGATGGTTAGTGGATAGATTTGACCCATATGGAGTTTGTTTCAAACTCACTAAAACAAAGGAAATAGAGATAAGTGAAACGGATGTTCACTCGACATTTAAATTGCCAATGGTAGGAAAGGAAGTGGTTGAAGTGGGCAAGGACTGCCCGGATGATGATTTTGGAAGAGTCTTGCATGACCTAATTGATGACTGGTCCCTCAAGAGTGGCACACCCGTTCTAGCCAAGATGCCCGAGTTTACACTATGGCAGCTAGACGATGGTGCAAGATTTTGGAGGAACTTTATTACGTACATGGTTGTCATGCTCTTTCGTGGTCAACAACAATATTGTTCCTCAATGTTAATTTTAAAAATCTTTGTGATCTTAGTCACATATCATCGTACAATTAGTCCAAGTACATGTTGGATTGCTTCATTGATGCAAAAAGAAGACAAATGTGCAGTTTTTTGAAGGCTCATTCACCTTTTCTAATGATAAGTGTATTTGATTGTCTTGTTAATTTCTGTTAAACACTAAATATGTACCTATAAAACACTAACTAGTTAGGTTTTTATTTGTGTTATTTTTAAAATAAGATATTCTACTTGGATAGAGTAATCTTAAGTAGAAGAATCGTGCCGAGAGTGTTCCCAATAATAACTAGTTGGACATCACAAGAGGCCATGGAAAGGGTAGCTGAAGAAAGCAAGGTGGGATTTGGCAGGGGTAAGATTGAAGCCCCTCTAAAAATCCCAAAGATTGACCTTAGAGCAAGTCAAACACGAGTAAGTCGAAGAAGCTCCGTAAGCAGTCATGTCTTGACAGAAATGGAGGTGAGAATACTTGAATTATATCTAATATATTCATTTATGCTTTTTTACATTATAGATAACAATAACATCATTATATGTTCAAATTTAGAAAACACTAAGATGATAACTAGGAAACACTAAAATCATAGCAAGCAAACACTAAAATGATAACTAGGAAGCACTAAACTAAAAACTATAAAACACTAATATGATAACTAGGAAACACTAATATGATAACTAGAAAACACTAAAATGAAAACTAGGAAACACTAAAATGAAAACTAGAAAACACTACAATAATAATAAGATAATAACTAGAAAATACTAAAATGATAACTTTGAAACGCTAAAATGATAATAAGACGATAACTACAAAACACCAAGATTACAACTAGGAAACATTAAAATGAAAACTAGAAACCACTAGGAAACACGAAAATGATAACAACCAAACACTAAAATGAAAACTATAAAACACTAATATAATAATTAGGTAACACTAATATGATAACTAGAAAACACTAAAATGAAAACTAGGAAATACTAAAATAATAATTAGGAAATACTAAAATTAAAACTAGGAAACACTAAACTTTATTATATAAAACATTAAAAGGGTACTACAAAAATATTGAAAAGGTACTATCAAAACACTAAAAAGGTACTTTTAAAACACTAAATAAAATAATGTTTAATACAACATGAACTAAACTATTCTAACATCATTTATGTTTTTTTCCAACTATGTGTAGAAAGATTTTGAGGGTCCGATTACTCATGCAAAGAACTGCATTAGTGCATGTTCCGAATACTGTTATGAAGTACATGATTGAAACATATAAAAAGAATCAACAAATCTGAAAAATCCATAACTTATCCATAGAAATGTTTTCGAATTTTGTGATTACGATACGGAAGATTTCAAAACTCCAACTGAACTAGAGAGAAGGAATCAATGGGTGCAAATGAAGAAAGTGCTACCTTGAAAGAGGATAATGATGAAGAATTCTAGAGCAAACCTTCGATTGTAGAAGAATTGATCGACATTATTTCAAAATTAGAGAAGACAACACAACCGAAGAAGAGAAAAATAAAAGATCCAGAAATCCTTTCATTCAAATTGATTCCGGACTCTCAAAGTCCCGACATTAGCCCTCATTGTACAGGAGGAAAAGAGGTTAAGAGTGTGAAAACAATTATTGAGGAGATGGTGAGAACAAAGAGAAAACACCCAACTCTACCAAAAAGAAACAAATCACCTTTTCAAACACGTTCAACTCTATTAACTTTTGATCTTTCCGATGAAGAAAGGTTGATAACCGAATATGCCTTTAATGTTTCGAAAAAATTGACAACTTGTATATACTTGTTTGAATTTAAAGACACTAACACCATTTTTTATATTTTTATTGATGCATGCCCCGATTTTGGTCTGTTATTTTTTAATTTTAGTGAACCAATGTTTGATGCATGCGGCTGAGTCGACAATCGCAACGAATTTTAATCTCTCACCCTGGAAAAGAACTCAACTCCAACATTTTAACAATTTGGTGTGCAATGCTCAACAACAAAGAACATTATAGTAATTTGTTGTCCGATGCACCATTTCAAGATTTTTCCTTACAATGGAAGTTCTTGTACGTATTCACTTATATTCCTTATTTACTTAATATATATTCATTGCAAACACTAAATAATGTTCTATAAAACACTAAAAGTAAAACCAGGAAACACTAACATGATAGCTAGGAAATACTAAACTGATAGCTTGGAAACACTAAAATGATAACTAGCAAACACTAAACAATGTTCTATAAAACACTAAAAGTAAAACTAGAAACACTACCATGATAACTAGGAACAATAAACCGATAGCTAGGAACACTAAAATGATAACTAACAAACACTAAATAATGGTCTATAAAACACTAAAAGTAAAATTAGGAAACACTAACATGATAACTAGGAAACACTAAACTGATAGTTAGGAAACACTAAACCGATAGCTAGGAAACACTAAATAATGTTCTATAAAGCACTAAAAGTAAAACTAAACAAATTTGTCTTTTTTATAATGTCTCATGTTGTGTATATATCCTATAAAACACTAGCATGTTTTAACTTTTGCGAGATCACAAATAGTTCTTTGAGCTTTCCAAACAACACGAGTTGAAGGAAGATACAAACATTCAACAACATCCTGGATAGTGAGTTGGAGATATGCAAATGGATTGACATAAAAAAGTGGACATGGTAAAAATGATTAATTTTACTTTTATTCATTGGAAAATACAACCAAGTTTTTTATTTTACTTTTTTATACTGATATTAACTATGGTGTTTTTTGAATTGTCTTAATAGGTGGTGGCTCCAATATGGCACAAACAACACTTTTTGTGTATGTTTTTAATCTCAAGTACAAAAATATGAAATCATTGACAATATCTTGACGAAACGAATTATGCCAATGATTATGGTCCTTCACATACTTGAAATGGTAAATCCTAGTATTATTTTTTATGTTTATGATTTAAATTTAATGATATTATCAAAACTAAATTATACCTATAATAAATATCATGTGTAGTAATTCTCCATATGCAAATTTTTGAAAAAACAAAGGCTCACATTCTTAAAAACACTGGAACCACAATGATTAAAGATGAGATGGAGAACAACATCAAATGTTGTACATTGTGGTATTTTTGTATGGAGCATATGGAAACATATTTTGGGGATAATTAAAATTATTAAGTTATAACTTTTGATTTATTTTGCTTTATTAATTTTTGTAGTAATTAAGGTCTGAATAGTTTATCGAGTCAAATATTGGCATGACATCCTAATGGCCAAGGATAACAAATTATGGCAAGCCATTATGAAGAAAGCAACTGAACTCCATGAAAACATCTTGCAATTGTTGTCACTCGTTGAACCTCAAATGTAAATTAACCGACATATTTTAATATTTTGGTAGATTGAATGCATAAAATTGTTGGTTGTAAAAAATTAGATTAGTGTTTTTTCGGACACTATTTAGTATTTTTCATAACAACATTTAGTGTTTTACTACTTGTGCTGCTTGTAAATACCATGACTTTAGTAATCTTTCTCAAAGGAAAGTGTTAATACTAAATGTCGAAATTTTTATTATATGTTCAAATCTAGTAGGTTAAAAATTAATCTGAAACAAACACTAAAAATGTTTGTTCTCTAAACACTAATAACTATGAAATACTAAAGTGACTTCTAGAAAACACTAAAGTTTATTTTGTAAAAACTAAAATAATACTATAAAAACACTAAACAGAGTATTGTTTACTTATGTGCTCCTTGTTGGGAAACACTAAAAACATTATGAGGAAACACTAAATTTTCTTGTGTAAAACACTAAAAAGTGCTGTAAAACACTAAATTAGTGTTCTCTAAACACTAAAAGCATTACTAGGAAACACTAAACTGGATACAAGGGAACACTAAAATGATAACTAGCAAACACTAAAATTGTTTCTCAAAAAACACTAAACATATTAGTGTTTACTACTGTGTTTTTTGTTAAAAAGCATGAACTAACTATGCTAGTTTTGGCAATGTAAAATGTAAAATGTATTGATTACTAGTATGTTTAAATATAACATGTCAAAAATCATCTGAAGTAAAAAACACATAAATGATTGCCAGAACTAAGTTTATCACTGGTAAACACTCAAAAGTGTTCTAAAAAACACTAAAAAGGAAATATGAAACACTAAACTTGGTTTTATAAAACACTAAAAGGATACAATTACTATATAGATGAATGTTAATCTTGATCATAACACTAAAAAAAGACCTAGGAAACACTAAAAATATATTGAGAAACAATAGTGTAGACAAATACAAAACGAGTGCTAGGTGGTAGTATAAACACTAAACAATATTGGTTTATAACTAGTTTAATAAAATCATGGTAAGTTCAATCAATAGTATTGATCCTTTCCGGCGTGCTTAATGCCTTGACTTGTCCTTCTTCATGCAACATGCTCAACAATCTATACACTCCACTTAGATTTGCAATGCTTGTGTTAATATATGAAGTCTGAAGTGACTCGTTGCATTAATATGTGAAGATGAAGTGAATGCTTCATTGTGTCTGTATATATAAAAAAAAAGATAACACAAATTATTGAAGGAGTAGATGCGGGGAAATATAAATGTCTTGATTACTAGCATGTATTAATACTAAATGTCATGATTCCTAGTATGTTCAAATATAGCATGTCAAAATAATAATCCGAACCACGGACATTGAAATGATTGCCAAGAAATACTAAATTGCTTACTAATAAACACTAAAATCCGTTTTAAAAAACACTAAAAAGGAACTATAAAAACACTAAACTTTGTTCTTTAAAAATAACTTTTAAAAAGAAAAAATAAAATAGCACACTTGTTTACTGAACCGAACTAGAATTTTTGTTGTTAGGCATTTTGAATTTTCTTGACCTAACTTGGTTGAAAATTTTCTCAACGGCACCTTTTCTTCTCATATTCCTTTCTCCTTTTTTCCTTTGACTAACATAGTTGCAAACCACCTCATTATTAGTACTTCTTTGCTCTTCTTTATCAGCAACAACATCCACGAGTAGAAACATTCTTGATTGACAATTCTTCTTTGAACTTCCGGAATGCTTTTTAAAATTCCGCATTGAATTAACATTTCCCTCGGTAGCTAACAGTAGATGATCAAATTGTTTGAGAAGTTCACTTCTCCAAATTGATGAAGGTAAAATTATATGTGGAGTCTTCAAGGTGCAATATGTTGCAGGTCCCGCTTCCCTTGTCCACCTTTTTATTATATACTTGTTAGGAATTTTTCTAACACACTTCACATTAAATATCCTCAAAGCATGGCGATATAATATACCAACTTCGAGTAAATTTGTTGCAATCACAAGAGATGGTGTGATCTCTAATATCAAAAGTGACACAAAATGTCCACTCGATTATCTTCGCGATTCACTATCATATGATACACCTCAATAGTGCTTGAAACACTTTCCTCAAATATGCGAAGATATTTCCAAGCAACCTTCTCCCAAGATATACTCATCTTGAAAAACCTTATACATGTTTATTGTATAGGTCCGATTAGCTTGCTGTAAAATGGCAACGTGAGGTAAGTACATATCACAATGTCCTTCCTTGTTGTTGACATTATTATCCCTCTCCGTTTTCCTCCAATCACTAACAACATCGGAGAAAATGTTGTAAAAATCAAACAACCCGGCTAATTTGTTCAAGCGCCTTGATAATGAAGAGTTTGTACTCTCACTCTTTTGAGAGGACAAAACTCCTCCTAAAAAACGATTCTCCAAAAGTGCAGGACATGATTTTGTCTTGATATTGTACTTGCCTTACCATCCAAGGATGATCAACACAATTAAACTTAGTCATTAATCTACATAAAAAACAGGCAAAACTTTAGTGTAGAATTACATAAGGTTTAGTGTAGTTTACTTATTTGTTTAGTGCTTTTTAGCTTTTCTAACAAAGATCAAACTCTTCAAGCTGTGTCACATCTAAACAGAATATGATCAAACTTTTTTCTAAAACAAGCCAACATTCTCAAGTTGTTAATGTGACACATTGAGTTCTCTTGAATATGCCAACAACAAAGTCTATGATGAGATGTTGGAAAAACTTCGACTATTGAATTAGCCATTTAAGCAGTTTGGTCAATTATGATTGTCTTTGGAGCAATGTCATCCATAAATTGGAGGAATGTCTTGAATAATTAGATGAAACTCTCGATTTTTTCATTCAATAAAAACCCATATCCAACTATTGTATTTCTTGCATGGTGGTTTATACAAACAAAGGGCACACAAATTATAGTGTACTTGTTTGTGTGGTATGTAGTGTCAAACACTAACAAATCCCCAAAAAGAAAATAATCGCCTTTCATTTGAGAATCCCTGCAGAAAAAGCTCACCAAATGGTTGTTGGCATCCAACTCAATAGCATAAAAAAATATTTCTACTTAAGAACTCTCTTCGGAGAATGTATCTACCAAATGTTTGACATCTCCAACTTGCAAATTCTTCCTATCCTCCTTTGCCAAATTGTTATAAAAATTTCTCTTAGTAAATCCAAGGGTACGAGACCCTAAAGTATCATTTTTCAAAACACAGAAAACTTGTGCCGATATCAACCCATTTTTCCTCATTTTTCTAAAAAAATCAACACGAGCTTTCTCCATTTTCCTACGAGACCTATGCAAAAACACTTCATAACTTGACATGAAGGCATGGTTGTGCTTTATCACATGATTGGTGCATACCGAATTGTCAAACTTATCAAGACGGAAAACAACCTTTACTTGCACAATCACTTCGAGTGTTTCTCTTTGAATATTTTTTACCTTCTTTTGCAAGTCGCTTAATTCCTCACCTAGAGCAATACATGTGTCTCTCTCTTAGAACATGAGTTTTCCCTTTATACTTAAAAATCCTAAGATGCACGCCAAAACCAATTTTGAATGCATATTCACTATAAATTTTCAGTATCTTCCAATGACTTAAAATTCTTACCAAGCAACTCTAACTCAATCTGCTTCGTAGAGTTACCATTTTAAAGAAAATGTAACATAAGTAATTGATAGAAAAAATTTAACATTGTACTAAAAAACACTAAATATTGTAATAAAAAATACTAAACATTATGCAACAATACACTAACAATGTAGATCATTAAAAAAAAAAAAAAAGGCGTAATACTAAACATTATATTGAGAAACACTAAACACTATTCTACCATACACTACGAGTGCTTGAAAGAAAACACTAACATTGTACTAAAAAACACTAAACATTCTAACAAAAGTAATTCACAGAAAGCACTAAACATTGTACTAAAAAACACAAAATATTATACTAAAAACACTAAATACCGTGTGACAATATAGTAACAATATAGATCATTAAAAACAGAATAGGTGTAACACTAAATATTATACTCGAGAAACACTAAATACTATTCTACCATACACTAAAATGCATCTCAATGGAAAATGTAACATTAGTGATTGATTGATGAAGGTTTGCTCGGGGAGAGTCCGAGTCACCCTAGAGGGGGTGAATAGGGTGATAGAAGTTTTTCGTGGAAACTTTAGCTCTTCTATCAGAAACAAGACAGAGACAGATTCCGAGTCTATCAACGAGGTCGGAAAAGACTGGACTCGAAGGCTATTAAGCGGAATGAGCAAGAGCCGAAAAGCTGTCCGAGTCTAGAATGAACTAAAAAAGATAACACTTAGAGATTACGTGGAAACCCTCCTGGGGCAGAAAACCACGGACCGTGTCAATCCGGACACAAAGTCAAATTCACTATTTTGAGTCCACAAAATACCGTGAACCGATTGAACCCGAGTTGCTCCCTTAGACAACTCTATACAAGTTTTCCTAGACTCGAAATTCCCTTATCCGATCTAGTACTTCCTAGCTGAGATAACCCTTACAGCTAGGGACAACTAAGCTGAGTTAACCCTTACAGACTTAGTCAAGGGACCTTACAGAGAATGTAAGAAAGAGTTTGTAATCGAGTACAAGACCTTACAACTCGAAAGTAATGAATTACGAGTGGGAGTTGTAAGTAGAAGATTGAAAGTAAATACAATGACTTTGAGCAAGTATGTGTATTAACAATATGTTCGGCAATCTTCAAGTCTTGTGAAGTGACTTCTATTTATAGATGACCGGGCAGAGTAGCCGTTATCTTCATCTGCGATTGAGAGTCCTCTGTGACCGTTGATAGAAGCTTTACGAGTCACTCGAAAGTATCCGTTGTAATGTGAACATTGGACAACGGTTTAACTCTCTTGGAAGTCCCAAAACCATTGGCGGTGTCTAGAAGGATAAGGTGGAAACCACCTTTAAGTTTGACGTTCTAGTTTCCCATATTTGGAAACAGACGGCTCGACACTATCTTTTGGGACTCGGAGCGAGAGAAGGTGAAAAACCATGTCTGCTGGTGATTTGACGTTCGAAGTCGGTTACTTTTGTGGTTTGAAAAAGGTGTATCCTCGATTGAATAACCTACAAAAGTAAATCAATTTTGGTTCTCAAAGTATAAAATACTTTGGTCCAAGGTTAGACACGAGATAATAAAATAATTATGATGATTAAATGACTAATTATCCGAGTCGGAAGACAAGTGGAATTTTACGAGTCTAATAACAATGATACTCGGAATTCCATCGGACTTAGTCTAAGCGATAGATCAAGTTCCGTAAAGAATATCAAAGTGAGATAACTTGATATAGACTAAGTATGAAACAGACTAGAGGTATCGACTCTAACGAAATAGAGCTTATAATCGAAGTAAGATTCCGAGTGAGAAAAGACGAAATACTAGTCTATTCAATCTGCGATAAATCGAGTGATGCTTGGACTCGGAACAAAGAATCAATTTTTCGAGTCACTTACGGAAAAGAAAGAAATATAAGAAGTAAAAGCTGTATCACTTAGAGAAGATACCATTTTACTCAAAGAAGTTTACGTGATACGAGAGAATGCCTTGGAGTCAAAACTTTATAAGTATAAGATGGTTATACCTGATTCATTTAATGCAACTCGAAATGCATTGAGAAGCGTCCGAGTCTTCAATTGATAAAGTAAGCCAAAATTGTATAATATTGGAAACACTAAACACTATTCAACAAAGTAGGTCATTAAAGACAGAATAGGTGTAATACTAAAAATTATCCCGATAAACACTAAACATTATCCTAGCATGCATTAAAAGTTCATCTCATTGAAAAAATGTACCATACACTAAAGGCAAACTGGTATAATATGAAAACACTAAACATTGTACTTGTAAAAACACTAAAAACTTTGCAATAATACACTAAAAACGTAGCTCATTAAAAATAGAATAGGTTTAATAGTAAACATTATTCGAGAAACACTAAACATTATGCTAGCATACACTAAATATTATGCTAAGAAACACTACATACTATTCTAAATATATAGTGAAGTGCATTTTATTGAGAAATAGAATATAGCTAATAGAAAAAATAACGACAAATACAACTGAAATTTGAACAAAACATCTTCACAAACATGAAAACTTCATCAAATCAAAAAGACATCAATGAACGAGAGAGAAGAAAACAAAATTGAAGTACCTAAAAAACATGTTCATGACCAATGGCGGAATTCTCTCGATCATCAATGGTAGGAATTGATGACGACAACATGTTATGTTAATCAATGGCGTAAATCAAGCTTCCTTCGCATTCAATGAGGGAATTATATGGCAAGATTCATAGTTCATCTTGTAGTTGTGGCTTATTACTCGCATAAATCAATGAATAATCCATATTGCCTTCGTTATCGATCAAGAATGGCGAGATATCAATGAAAATCACGATTAGATTTCTTCGAACAATCACGAAAGAATGAGGATGGACGATGGTGATGGTGATGATCGTTGCAACATTACTGTTATGTTTTAGCAAGGTAATAAAAAAAGGGAAACGGGGAAAGAAAACAAAAGTGCATACGAACAAAACATAAAGAAAAGAAAAATGCGGCGTGTACTGCACTATGCGTAACGGCGAAGGTGTGCACAAGACAGTTGTGCCCAAGGTTGTACGTAATAATTTTTTGGGGGAGGTTTCAATTAGTGCTCTCTCTCCTCCAACCTACAATCTCTTCTCCTCTCGCTATTCTCTATGCTCCCTCCCTCCTCTCGTCGACTCTCTCTCTCTCTCTCTCTCTCTCTCGTCAAAATCTCTCTCTCAACCGTCTCTCGATCCACCGATCCCATCCAACCCTTTCCCCACCTGAATCCATGACTTCATCATCTCCCTCTTCCCCTCTATTTTCCTTCAAACTCTAGCTTAGCAACCTCTCTGCCTCTCTCTCCTTCCTTGTATTCTCAACTATCTTTGTCTCCTACCTCGTTGAGGAGTACCACCCCATCGAAAATGGCAAATAAGAGTTTCAATTAAATCTAGGTTTGCAATTCTTCTATGTCTCTAAATCCCTTCTTTGTCTCCGCTCTCTCTGCTCTCTCTCTCTCTCTCTAGCCACAACCATTGTCCTCCCCCAGCTGGCTACCACCACCGAAATAGAAGCCGGAGTCATCCCGCGTCGTATACGTTTTCGGGTACGTTTTCTTGCTCATCTTATTTATGTTTTGTCTTGAATTTATGGATTAGAATGCTTTTAGTTGTTTGTTTACATATTTACATTTAATACTTATGATTAATTTCGACATCTATATTATTAAAGATTTAGTTTAGAGGTTGTAATTGAATGGGGATGGTTATGTGAATTAAACCCACCGGCTTAGCCTTGTTCCTTTTAGCTTCCCGATGTATTTAACATTGTAATATGTATTGGTGCCTTGTGTTTTGTATCTAAATGCCTACTGTGGGATTTAGCTTAAGATGGAGTGGCTGAGTTCAAATAAAGATTCCAACTCATGGTGTATGATTTTAGTTGTCTTTACTTGTTAAACTTTAGTTGGGACAAAGACTCTAGTAATGAATTGCTCGGTTTTGCTTATTGTGGATTTTGGACACTTGAATTGAGTGTTGAAGTTTATATATGGTTTCTTAGGTATTAGGAATTTTTATGTAACTTATTTAGCTCAAAGGAAGAGTATTTGTGTAAAAAACACAAAAGGTGTAGGTTCAATTCCTACATAAGCTTTGTTTATGTTCGGTTTAGCTCGAGAGGAGAATGCACATGTGAGTTTGAACCCAATCAACTTATGTACAAGATGCACTATGCCTTATGCCCTTCATTTCCTGGAGCAGGGAAGACACTATCTTTTTTCCATTTTAGCTTTAAGAACTAGTGGCTGGGCTTGGATAAATTTGCCCTATTGCTTAAAACATAAGGCAATATACTTCAACGTGGGGTTTAGGAATGATAACACATGAAGTTGCATAATATTTTTGCGAATAAACAATTAAGGGAAATAGGTTTACATAGTTCAATTTGGGAGATACTGTTCTCTATCATTTCATTTTACGAGTATAAAGAAAGATGCTTTTGAATTTATATAAACTAGGTAAATGTTAGACAATTTTTTAGGTTAACAATTTTTTCATCTTCGAGTATCTTCATTTTTGCTATTGATTTAGTTGAAACTCGATATTACTTTATGAATTCTATACAAGGAATTTGGAGAACCGACCTATGTTACTGCTAAACCGGGGTGATCGTTTTCAGGCATCCAACCTTGTTCGAAATCCATCAGCCATAATTTCACAATGCACAAGATATATTATGGTATCATAATCCACAAAGCATGATTCTTATGGCTAACTAATATTAGGGGATATCATAACATCGAGTGAACAGAAAAAAGTCACTAATGGTAGTAATTTATTAGGGGATATATATATATATATATATATATATATATATATATATATATATATATATATATATATATGGTTTTGAAATTGAATTTAGACGATGCATTAAAGTTGCTATTTATTTTTTCTTTTTATATTTTTTGATTTTATGGTTGATTTTTGCATTGAAATAGTTACTTTTCTCTTTTATTTTTTAATTTGATAAACTAAGGTAGAGCTTATTCATGAGAAAGTAAATAATTAATTAGTAAAAGACTATTGTAGGAACCTCGCGGCCCTGCGGGCCTGAAGAGGCGGGTCGGTGACACAAGAACCGGGGTTTCCTCACGAAGCCTCAACTCTAAAGGTTTGCTTTTAAGAGTCCGAATCACTCTTGGGGGGAGGAGGGGTGAATAGGGTGAGAAAGAAATTTTGCGGATTAAAAGAATTTTCTGCAAAGTATGAACTCGGAAAAGCAATTCCGAGTCTAAAATGAACTCGAAACGAGATATGAGTTTAGAGCAACTCAGCCGAAGTTAAGTTCTAAAGTTTAGAGAACTAAGAACTCAGAATATTAAGAGAATATTGTGTCTAAACTCGGTGAAGGCCGGAGCCGAGTCCGAGTGATTCGGACGAGAGAAGAGAGAAAAAATATGACAAGTCGAACTACGTGGAAACCCTCCAAGGGCGAGAAAACCACGGACAATGTCAATCCGGACACCAAGTCAAATCCACTAATTGAATCCTCAATGACAATGAATATGACTACCCAGATTTGTTCCCAAATAAATCTATTACAAATTCCCAGGCTCGAATTTACCTTATCCGATCGACCTAATACTTCCAAGTTGAATTTACCTTATCAATTTGGGGTCCTCTAAGTTGAAGTTCCCTTATCAACTCCGGACACGAATTTTCCCAAGGTTAGAAGTTCCTTTATCTAAACCGGTACTTCTAAACTAAGGTGACCTTTACAGTTTGCGACAATTGAGTTGAGGTAACCTTTATAACTCAGTCAAACAGGAGTAGAAGAGAGTAACAAGAACTACAATACAACCGATCGAGAAGAATACAACTTAGAATATTAGAATTATTGTTTCGGAGTTGTAAGCTAGCGAATATGTCCAATATGGTCTTTCCTTTTCTTCCATTTGTTAGTTGAAATATTGTGCTTAGGCTTCTATAAATAGTATGCCTTGAAGAGATAGTCGTTAATTCTTCAACATCTTTCTGCTGAAGTCGTCCGAGTCGACTAGTCTGTTGTAACGGATAGTCCGAGTCCTTAAGATTTCTGGACCTTCTTGAAATAGTCGTTGTGTCTCAGCCCTAGCTTCCAACAACTCTTTTTCCAACTTTTGTAAACTGGAAATACAAAAAGAAAAGATCGTTAGACTTAGAATTAAAATATTACCCAAAACGAGTAATAGACAAAGCTATTAGTCGGTTCCGAACTTTTCCGGAAATTCCAACTTTTTGTCCGGCGAGTGCTTTAACGATCGAAGCATTTTATTTTTCTTTTTCTTCGGATAATTGACATTAGAAAAACCTGCAAAAACATTAAGTACAATATATTTTGGTCCATAATTAGATAAGAATTAGTCTAAATAAAGCATTTAATAACTAATTATCCTTAATCTAATAATCTGGAATATTTCAAATCTAATATTCAATATGTTCCGATTCCTGATATGTCAAAGCTCATGAATCAATCATTCATTCTTAATGGGGTCATGAGTTACTTAGGCATTTCATAATCACGCATGATTAAACGAATGATAGTGTAAATTTTTGGGTTAAAGCATGATTCAAATAATTAAATTCCGGATCGAATCATGATGTTTGCCATGATAAAATTGGACATATTGAATGTGAAATAACTTACGCAAACTTAAATGTCCGAGTTTGACTGAGTAGGTCGATTTTGAGAATTGAGTCGCTCGATCCGAGTTAGTTTATCATGACTAGCTCATATTCTACTTTCTAAGTCTTTGACTTAGTAAGATGTACTTAATATACTTAAGTCTTGAGTTCAATAATGAACAAGTCATTTTGAAATGACGAATTATAAAGCATATGACTTAGTTAAATGAATTCTTTTAGGATGCTTCTTGTTTTATTTTAAATTTAGATGAATGCATGAAATCAAAACACATTTAAGGGGCCAGTCAGTCATACTCGAGTCTTCAATCTTTCCCTTATTGATGAAAGATGTTCAACTAAATAATGACTCAAAGAAATTCATCGAATTATCAAGCATAATTAAAATGGCATGAGGAGCATTTTAAATTTGTGAAATTTTTATAATTCTCTCCCCTAAACCATTGAACTCCCTTAAGTTCAATATTCGCATTATTTTATCCCGCTAAGCGGATGAATCCACAAAGTTCATTATTTTCTCCCCAAATGCATTTCATAAAAAATAAACAATGAGAGAACGAGATGTTGAACATAAGAATTTTAGATTAATGAGTAAGGAGAGAAAGACTTATTGGATAAATGATACCAATTAAAAATTATAAAGTTAAACATGAATGATATCCATCATACCAATTGAATGTAATGATATGTAAGGTCTATCATACGTTGATTGATGTTAGAAATGATATTATCAAGGAAATGACTTGACTTTTATGTGAGTTCTTTTTCAAATCTTTGGCTTACCAAGTTAAAATTCTGAGTACTCTCGAGGGTCAAACTTGAGTCTTCCTTTGCTTTGTAGTGTACGTGCAAAATAAAAACAAACTAACCCATCTCGCTTACTCTAACGAATCCCAGTAACTATTCTTACCGAGGTTAGTTTTGGAGGAAGGGCACTTTTGGGAACCCAAATTTGAATAATCTTAGGAAGGGTCCGATTCTAAGTCTTCCTTTTTGAAAACCGAGTTTCGGGTTTGGTAAATTGTATTCTTTTGTAAAAAGTCCGTGCGGACTTCTTTTGATAAGTCTTTCCGAGCTCGGTTCTCTTTCTCACTGTCCGAGTTGAACTGGACTTAGATTTTCCGAAAAGATTTTTCGAAAATCCTTCTTGAAATGCTTTTATAGGAGTTATCTTCCTTTTCGAATTAAAACCCAAACCTTGTTTTAAAAAAGAAACACATTGAGAACTAAGAAGGAGATCAAGGTTTTTCTAACCTTTCGTGAGTTTTAAAATCAAATTATGAGACTCATCCAACTTTTTCTTTAAAAGCTCATTCGCAGATTTGAGGTACTCGGACTCGATCTCATTATCATGTGAGCTAGTCTCAAGTACCTTTAAGCCGAGTCTCGGTTTTTCTAGACAATTTTTAGAAAATTGTTCTTAGTTTCAAGAGATTCAAGTTTTTCTTGAAAGAGGGAAGAATCAGAATTAGACTTTTCCTCTAAAGAAAAAATGTACTTTGCAATCTTATAAAACTTAAGATAGTGATTGATTACCCCTTGAGGATCAGTTTCCTCAAAATCGGATGAGTCTTATTCGACTCACTTTCTATGTCCGAGTTAGTTGTTACTATTAGACACCTGGACTCATCCTCAGTGTCTTCTTCTTCTTATGACTCATCCTCACTATAAGTGATGATCTTCTTCTTTTGTAATCTCTCTTCCTTTTCGGGCAAAATTTTATGGTGTGTTCCTTGCTATCACACTCAAAGCATCCAGGATAACTAGTAGAAAAAGAATTTACAGAGTGAGAGAGTTTAACCTTTTCTTTCTCATCTAAGGACCTCGGATTTATTATTGTTTTCCAATTTGTGATGCTTCATCATCTTTTTGAAGCCTTTTACAATTTGCTCTATTGGGTCCTCTTCCGAGTCGGAACTACTTGAACTTAGTTTAGCTTCTTCTAAGGCTTTTGATGCAATATTCCTTCTTGGGCTAGCCTCAGAATCCTCCTCTTGGAGATGTAGCTTATGAGTAAGAAGTTTTTGTATGAGCTCATCTAACTTCGGTTTGCTGAGGTCCTCTGCTTCTTCGATGACAATCACCTTTGGACCCCATTTATTTTTGGTAAACATCTTAGAAGTTTTCTGACAACTTCTTTATTAAGCATCTTCTTATCAAGAGATTTAAGATTATTAACAATCTCTCGTGAATCGGATGTACATCTCACTCGATGCTCTCATCTTCCTCTATTTTGAATAGCTCGTACTTATAGAGGTACTGATTGATCTTGGTCTGCCTGACTTGGCTTGTTCCCTTGTATGTGGTGACTAGAGTGTCCCACACTTCCTTTGTAGTGTCGCAGGTTAAGACCCATTGAATTTTGACGAGTTCAAGGTACACATGAAAATGTTCATCGCTCTAAAGTGCTTCTTGTGCCTTTCCTTATCTTCGGTGATAAATTCCGACTTCCTTTTTCCACTTGTTTGGTTGCCAACTTGCTTTGTGGGAATATAGTTTCCTTTCGGTGATGGCCTCCCACACTTGTTCATCAAGATCTTGAATGAAGTATTGCATCAACTTCTTCCAATGTGCAAAGTTTCAGCCTTTGAACTTAGGTGGCCTCAAGATAGATCTTCCTTCTTTGAATTCTCCAATAGGATGATGAGCCATGATCTTTAAACCTTTAGATTTTGAGATCCTTTTGTGAAAGGCTAGGCTCTAATAACAATTGAAGGTTTGCTCTTGAGAGTCTCGAATCACCCTACAGGGGAGGGGTAAATAGGGTGAGAAGGAAATTTTGTGGAATAAAAGAATTTTCTGCAAAGTATGAACTAAAAAAATCAATTCTATGTCTAGAATGAACTCATAAATAGATATGAGTTTAAAGAAACTCAGACAAAAGTGAAGTTTTGAAGTTAAGAGAACTGAGCACTCGGAATACTAAGAGAATATTGTGTTTGAGCTCAATAAAGGCCAAAACCGAGTTTGAGTGACTCGGATAGAGGAGAGAGAAAAAATATGACAAGTCGAATTACGTGAAAACCCTCTTGGGGCGGAAAACGATGGACAACGTCAATCTAGACACCAAGTCAAATCCAATAATTGAATCCTCAATTACAATGAATATGACTACCCAGATTTGTTTCCAAACAAATGTATTACAATTTTTCCCAAGCTCCGAATTCACCTTATCCGACCGACCTAATACTTCCAAGTTGAAGTTACCTTATCAACTTGGGGTCCTCTCGAGTTGAAGTTCCTTTATCAACTCCAGTCACAAATTTTCCAAGGTTAGAAGTTCCCTTATCTAAATTGGTACTTCCAAACTGAGGTGACCTTTACAGTTTGGGACAACTGAGTTAAGGTAACCTTTACAACTCAGTCGGATAGTAGTAGAAGAGAGTAACAAGAATTACGATACAACCGAGCGAGAAGAATACAACTCGGAATATTAGAATTATTGTTTGGGAGTTGTAAGCTAGAGAATATGTTCAATATGGTATTTCTTTTTCTTCCATTCATCGGTTGAAATATCGTGCTTAGGCTTCTATAAATAGTCTACCTTGAAGAGATAGTCGTTGAGTCTTCAACGTCTTTCTACTCGAAGCTGTCTAAGTCGACTATCGGTTGTAATAGATAGTCCGAGTCCCTAAGATTTCCGGACCTTCTTGAAATAATCGTTATGCCTCGATCCTAGCTTCAAAAACTTCTTTTCCAGCCTTTGTAAACTGGAAATGCAAAAAGAAAAGACCGTTAGACTCATAAATAAAATATTGCCCACAACGATAATAGACAAAGTCGTCGATCGGTTCCGAGCTTTTCCAGAAATTCTAACTTTTTGTCCGGCGAGTGCTTTAACGATAAAAAGTCCTTTGTTTTTTCTTTTTCTTCAGATAATTAATATTAGAAAAACCTTTAAAAACAATAAGCACAGTGGTTCTCAAAGTATAGAAATACTTTGGTCCATAATTAGATAAGAATTAGTTTAAATAAAGCATTTAATATCTAATTATCCTTAATCTAATAATCTGGAATGTTTCAAGTTTAGTATTCAATATGTTCAGATTCCGGATATGTCAAAACTCATAGATAAATGATTCATTCTGAATGGGCTCATGAGTTACTTAAAAATTTAATAATTACACATGATTAAACAAATGATCACGTAAATTTCTGGGTTAAATTATGATTCAAATAATTCAATTCCAGATCAAATCATGAAGTTCGCCATGATAAAATAGACATGTTGAATGTTAAATAACTTAGACAAACTTAAATATCCGAGTCCGACTGAGTAGGTCATATTCTAAGAACCGAGTCGCTTAGCCCGAGTAAGTTTGTCATGACTAACTCAAATTCTACTTTCTAAATCTTAGACTTAGTAAGATATACTTAATATACTTAAGTCTCGAGTTCAATAAAATAAGTCATATTGAAATGATGAATTATAAAGCATATGACTTAGTTAAATGAATTTCTTTTAGGATGCTTCTTGTTTTACCCTAAATTTAGAAGTATAAAAACAAAAAAATATGCTTTTTGTTTTATCTAAATTTAGATGAATGCATGAAATCAGAATACAATCAAGGGGTCGGTTGGTCATACCTGTGTCTTCAAGCTCTTTGGGTTTTTTAAGATGAGTTTTGAAAGTGTGGTATGCCACTTATTAAGATTGTCGATTTTTGTAATTTGACTTTTAAAATGGTTTAGGTGAAATGGTGATTGGAGATTTTATTATTTATTTTAGAAATTAGTTTTAAGAAGTATCGGGATATTATTTCATGATTTAGGAAAACAGAAAAATGAAAAACTACTTTCTGCGGCAAAACTTCCGCGTCAAAATGGTGAAATAAACCGATTTGGACAGAGAACCAAGCCCGATTATCAGCTAGCACCGATGAGAGCCAGCGATGACCGGTAATTGGCTTCAGCTATAGGCCGAGACTGAGTAATCAACCTCGACTGTCAGAAAATATATTAATTTTTCCTTTTAAAATTTGAAATATCAAGAAGCAATTAGGAGGAATAAAAAAAAAAAGAAAGAGTTGCCAGCCAGTTTTAGAAAATAAAAACTAACAAAAATAAGGAAAAACTAAGCTTGAAAGAGTTTTAAAAAGTGACTACATCAATTTAAAATCAAGAATACGGTATTTGGGGTGAAGGTACGAAATGAAGAGATAAGTTCCGAGTTACGTCACGTCAACAGACGATCTTTACTAGTTCGAATTATGAGTTAAAAGAACGTGTTTATCAGTCAAGCATACAACATGTGAAGTGGAAAAATTAAATCAACCAAAGCATGCTAGAAAAGTAGTAAATAGCAAGTAGGAAAGCAATAAAGGAAAGCAATAAAGGAAAGGGAAAAGAAATAGAAATTACAGCAGGTGGGAAGGAATTTAAGAGCGATTACTTCCTTGATCCATAATACGAAAATCATTAAAAAGCATAAATAAATAAAACCATAAGAAGTGAAGGTTGATTTGATACCCTCAGGTTGTCCCACCTACTGACCTTGGATCACGAACTGAATCGGCAACATAACAACATGGTAGTGAACTTGGAAAAGCGGACGAAGAAGGCCATTTTGTGAAGTTTTAGGAGTGGGAGATATATATGACGGTATGGTAAAAATGGCGAGATTAGGAACTAGAAGAGAGTAACAAGAATTTTTCTAGATGAAAATGTAGTAGTACTTAGCTCAAAATTAAGCCAAGAGATCAAAATGCAGCCTCTAGCTTCAAAATCAGCCAAAAGCTTAACATTCATCAACTCTTAGCTCAAAGTTCAGTAGCCAAAAATGAGGGATGTGACCCCTATTTATTGAAGAGAATTAGGTCACAAAAAATGACCTAAACCCACTTCAATGTTCTAGAATAGCTAAACTAGGCCCGATCTGCTGGCATGAATCAATTGAATAAACTGGAAATCCAGCTGGACTAGAAATCCCATGGAGGAAGGCGATATACACGACGCTAGTCTCAATGACGTTGTACGGACGTCTCGGGGTTTCGTGCCTTGGATGGGCACTAGGGTCAAATGTAGTGTTTTGGCAAGTTAACGCTGAAAACGCAACGTCGATTACAAATGACGACGTACGGTTCCTTTGGGTTCCATGCCTCGGTTGGTCACTGGGAACAAAACACAACATTTTAGTGAGTTAAGGCTAAAAATGTGGCGCTGGCGTACATGACGTCATATAGACGTTTGATTTCCATGTTACGCTAGAACGCTGCATTTAATGCGCAAGTTTGACTGAAACACGACGCCGACTTGGGTTTCTCGATTGGAAGCCTAAATCGGGCCTGGTTCTGCTGAAAGAAAATGGGTTTGTGGGTTGGCCTAAGCAAAAAGGCTAATTTTTTGGTGCTAATGGGTTTTTTTTTTGTGGTTACTCGGTTTCGTCACGCCTATCGGACTTCGACTATGATACAAATTCGCAAATAGGACTGGGATTTCATCGATTGACCAAAAAATAAATAATAGAAATAAAAGAGATAAGGGTGACACGTTTTCGATGTCTACAGTTAGCCCTCACTTTGACCGAGACTAAAAGACGAAGGGTTAAAGTAGACACTAAAAGGGTACTTATCTCCCTTTACGGAATCACTTCGAATGTTAATCCGATCAAGGTGTACGGAATTGGCTGCCATTGAACTTGAACTCGAGGCAAGGGTCTCGGACCTAACCGTGATTCATGCATTCGAAATCCGGCTAAACAGTCTTGAGCTCGGCTTGATCAAAGTCATAAAGCTCGGTAATTTTGCTGAAGCTTGATCGTTTCTTCATCTAAAGCTTGGCTTAATAATTCCATTGTACTAGCATACTGTCGATAAATAATCGTATTTATAAAATTTTAGTATTTCGACTCGAATAATTTAGTTAAACTAAACTGGGAAGAATCGACAAAAATAAAATAGTGGGCCCCATGAACTCACTTGCATGCATGGGCTGTAAAGCTGGTTGGCCATGCTTAATGGGAGACGACGCCCGTTAAGCCCAGGCTTACACCTGCAAAGCTGCTGCAAGCTGACTCCGATTAGGATTCGATAGCCGGTATCGGCCAGGCTTCGAGCGAGAGGGTTGTCTCGGCACATGTATTTGGTCCTTTAATGTTTGGTCTTCTTGTTTCCTTTTGAATTTGAAATGTTAGGCAAGTTTTCCTATAAATAAGGGAGCCTTGTGTGTTCATTTTGTGCTCTTCACTTGCTCTTTTCTTTAGTTCTTCTTGTTTGCTCTAGCCTCGCTCTATTCTTACTCTAGCTTACTCCAATTTTTCTTTGAGAAAACTGGAGTGTTTTTCTTGAAAATCTCCACAAACATGTCTCGAAGGCTTGTTCATTATGTGAGAAGGACAAGAGTCGAGGGCCTAACTAAAGACAACTTCCTAGAGCGGGAGTGGCGCCCTCACCATGAGTGGACCCCCAATGACCTCTTTGTGGAAGTCGAGAGCCACGTTTCTTCATTGGCGATAGGTGCTATGGTAAGTACCTTGACTTGAATTTCTTCTTTTGTATGCTAGTTTGGCATTTTTAGCTAAGATATTTAGTTGAATTTCCATTTTTGTAGAGGGACACCATTCATAGTAGTGGCACCATCACAAAATTCTTCGACGCCTTAAGGGAGCAAAACTACCCTTTAGAGCAAGTCATGACTAATGTAGGGTTTGGTTCCCTTTATCTCACTTTAAGCCATATGTGTGACCGTATGGAACGACACATAGACCATTTGTGAACAATTTTGGGACATAACAAACACCTTCAGTCTCCAATTTAGGGAGATGATTATTACTCCTCTAGAATTCTCCATCCTAACGGGTTTAGATTTCTCGGGGGAACCCTTAGTTTATGACCGGGACTTAAACAAAAACCATGACTATCTTCGTCACTTTTTTGGTCCTATTGGCACTTGATTTCCCCAAGCTAATTACTTCAAGTATTCTATCCTTTTTGAGGCTTTTGAAGCTGTCGAGTTGTAGGTTTAACATAGTTTGCAACAACAAGTCGGCACGAGTGATTTCCCTTATGCTATGCACACCCATTTTTTGATCAAGGCTCAAAAGTGCATGTCCACTATTTAGCTGACTTGATGGACTTAGATAAAATCAAGGACCTTAATTAGGAGGCACCTTCATACACTTGTTTGATGAGGGGCTTACCTGTTGGGGTTAGGCGTACTACTTTTGAGAAGGATTCGGACAACTACATGCCCCTATGTGGCCTATAGAAGCACATCAAGGTATGCTGATCCTTCTTACTCTTTGAACATTTATCTTGAATGGATAAAAGATTTACTTATGTGGTAAATTTGCAGTTGTGGTTATATGAGTATCTTCCCGGTTTTCACCCGGTTCGAGGAATCATCCATCCTTCCAGGCATCGTTGGCATGGGCAAAGGTCCATTTTAGGCGGCGAAAGCGCTTGGGATTGCATTTTTGCCCTCAACAATGTGACCACAGTATGTCATTTTACAAATCAAATTTCAAGCTACTTTATAGGTCATGTATGGAAGCATGCCAACTTTCATCATTAGTCTCAAAGTCGGCTCCCTCCAAGGTTTCGAGTCACGAGGGGTTGAGTAAAAGACGAATTCTGTTTGAAGGTTCGTTCAACTTTTGTTGGTACCTTGGTGAACAGGTTACCCCTCAAATCCGCTACAACACGTGGCCGCCTTTTGTCCCTTAGAACCCGCCACAAACTATGTTTTACTTCCACTCAATCACCAAGGAAGAGCGAGAAGAAATGATCACCAGTACCCTTATTCACATTTCTTAGATACGAGTTCATCCTATGCACTTTACTTAGGAAGGATCATGACCTGAATGGTAAGCCTTTGTTTACTTGTTTGCTTGATTATATTTCTAGTATAGAAGTTAACCTCATATTGATGCGAGATTCTCCCGGGTGATATCCACATTCCAAGTCTTAAGGTTGACGTATCTCAACTCGAAGAACCCCCACGTATTGTCGGAATTCCGAACTTCTCGAGTCGGCATGCACGGGTCATCTATTCCCTAGGAACTGGAAAGGGGTAAGAGTATTATGCTCTTTTGATTTTAGTTTTTGCTAAAAGAAATGCTTTTTAACGTGATAAAATTACATTATGATCGGGAACACTCTCAAACTATATCCATTTGATTCCAGTCCGCCCTCCATGTAATCAAGGATTTCTTCTCTAGGCTTACATTCCGATCATTTCGGATAAGCCTCGTTAGTTAAGTGCTGACTCATGAGTTCTTAGTTTATGTGCTAATCACTCTTTTGCTATTATAGGATCGTCATTCTAGGTTTCCTTGGAAGTTCTTAGACTCATGCTCACACTACAAGTCAACATTAGATGCCGTCTAGTAGCACTTGTTGAGCTGGAACTTCATGGCGTTCATCCGGGCATTCCCATGGGAGTAGTGCTTATGAAGCTAGGCCGAGTTCTTTTACACCTAGGCTAGTTCCTTTGATGCTTGGACCTAGTGCATCTTCAGCCAGTATGGATGTCATCCCTTTGCGGGCTCTTAACCCTTATGAAAACCGGTAGGATTTTCATCGAATGTCCTATAATGGGCCTTATTATGAGGCCTCACAACCAACCTAGGGCTATGGGGCTAGCTCTTCTCATGTGGCAAAGGATAGGGGAGCTTCGACATAAATCCTAGAGGACATGGGCAATTACATCTTTGGCGAAGTTGGCGACGATGATGATGAAGATTGAATAGCCACTTGTAGGTTGCTTTGTAATTTAATATTAATGTATTTTGAACTGTTATTAGACGCTATGCAATGAGATGAATGCAAAAACTCGATCTAGAAATGCTTGCTTTATTTATATGATGCGAAAAATTGCAAAGACAAATTCGAAAAAATGCACATTGCTCCCATTCCCCAAAAGAAAATAATAAAAATGAAAATGGGAAATGTAAGTTGCATAAACATGGTCCTAAGTAACTAGGCTGCAAATTACAAAAGACGGGCCACTAGCAGGACCCAATCTGAAAAGGCACGCTAATCGAGAAAGAGCGACGAACTGGCCAGCTAAACCATTGGAGATTTAGGGCTTGGTGCGGGCCTAAAAAGCTGCTAATAAGAAAATCGCGACAAGATTACAAAAATATACTTTCGGAACTTAAAAGGCATTCTTGAAAGCAAATCCCAAAATACCTTACAATTTTCTATTTCTATTCCCCAAAAATAAACCTCATCATTGAGCTAACTCTGCTTGGATGCACGACATGAATGATGTCGATAAGCTAGGGTTATCCAACTACGAGGCTTAATGCCTTATTCAACATTGTAGACACCTAAAAGTGTCGTCATTTATCTCGTTATTTACGTGTTTTCTTTTGTTGGCCCGATGATGATGATCCCGAGTCTTGTTTGTGGATTTGGATTTCGGATGTGATCGATCGGTGCAATATAAGCCGATAAACCACAAAGAACCCCCAGCACCACTTAAATAGCCTTTTTCCTTGGGTCGGTCCACAAATCCTCTTTTCTTTCGGACCAGTCCAAGAGTCGGGCTGAGCCTTTAGAGATTGAGGAGTCCTATGATGTGTGCCTGGGAAATTCTAAATACAGAATACCACATTCTACTTCTGTCCAAGTCGGACAAGGAGCTGAAGACCTAAAGACGACATTGAAGCGTTGCATTTCATGATCGGGAGCATCAAAGTGCTTGCGTTTTAAGCTTCACAAGACAGTCCACACGAGGCTAGAAGCTTTCCCTTCTAAACGACGTCGTGGCCGGCGCCCGCCTTCTAGAAGCATGATGGAATGCTGCATTTTGAGCTCGAGAGAGTCCTTGGAGACACAACTAGGGCACAAAGCCCTAGGAGGGTTCGGTTGGCCGGCGCCTGCCTCCTCTCTTTTAGCCTAGGTTCTATCCGGTTTTATCATTTTCTCGTTCTATCTCTTCAGGAATGACCCCGTTTTATTTCAGTTGTTTGGATGGTTGATAAGAGGAAAACTCTAGGTCATTTGTGACCTAGGTCCTCTCCTATAAATAGAGAGCCTTGGCTTTCATGCCGTTACTGACTTCCTGCCTTAGCATCACCATGCTTTGAAAGGCAACTTGAATGCTCTCATATAACCATTACTCTACCGAATTTTCTATAAACATTCATCTTTCACCATTGAATCTATGCAAAGAGCTAAAGAATGTTTAAATATTCTAATCTTTGGGCACTCATTCAACTAATCACTGCCATACCCTAGACACAATTAACAAAACTAGCCTTTTTTGGATTGTCGCCATTGCATTGAGAGATCCAGTGTGGAGATCCGGATCAACAAGGTGGGACAACATGAGGGCCATATATGAGCCTTCGAACGGTTATATTTATTTTTGTTTTATATTCTTTCAGTATTGTGGTTTAATAGATGTAATCGCTTTAATTTCCTCCTCGACCGATGTAATCTTTTATTTTCCACTCTTACTGTCTTTTATCGCTTTTCTTCATCTTTTTCCTTGTTATGTTTTGGTTACGTTAATTTTGTTTTGCATGTTGTATGCTTGTTTTCTTACATCTTTATTAATACACTACTTGAACTAGTAATGACCGTCTTCGGATGAGTGGAATGGAGGGATTTATCCCTACGTTTTGTACCCTCGCCCCGAATCTGTTTCTCGGTTCAAGACTCGATGGAGTCAATTTTTGTAGTCTTTTTCAATCTTAGTTTTTCCTATACTAAGATCGAGGGAGAAAGTCTTATTTTTGTGTTTTTGTTATTTTTTCCTTCTTAGAAAACTCATTGGTGACTCCCTTATTTTATGTCTTATTACGTGCAAAATCGCATCTTGGTGTTTTCTAGTTGCGGGAAAAATGACCTTAGGTTCTAGATCTACTTACTAGGTAGAGATCGAGGCTGGTTTTACCAGCCACGACCTTTGGCCGACGCCCGCCTTCCCCGAGTGCGAGGCTACGACCATCACCGTGGGGGTAGCGATGGTGGCTTCGGTCCGGAGCAGGTGTTTTCACACCAATCTGGCCCTAAAGCCCCACGGCAGAATTATGACCCTAATATTATTTAGTCCTTAATTAGAAAATAAGATCTCGGGACTTCTAAAATAATTGCTAATATAAAACGATTAATAAAGCTGCCAATTAAATCTGATTTAATTCATTTCAACTTAGATTTAATAAAATTCGGAAATCTTAATAAAAGGTTCATCCCCACATTCCAAAATCGACTTTCTAAAACTATCTTCAAAATCAATCCTTAAAAAGAGATCCGAGCGAGTGGGAAAGCTCGGTAGGGCCCCGGCGGTCGTGGTTCCTACGAGTGGCGACTCCACTGGGGATTAACTTTTTATTAAGAGGGAGAAACTTGAAAATTTGAGTAATGTGTTTTTAATGATGTGCTTGCATTAGACATCCCGTGAGTTAGCAACTTTCGAACTAGTTTAAATACTATTTTGGACCACTAGGAAAACTTTATTGTAGCCTTTGTTTACCCTTTATGGAGAGAGGCTCCCACCGATTCCTGTAGGCGAGGCCCAACTAGGCTTGATTGCCCGAGGAAACGGTACCTCCTCCCTCGTAGCACACCATCTTGGGCTAAACCTTTTTGGTTCACCGAGAGGCACCATAATTCTAGTTGGTATCCTTATCCGTACAACCCATAGGCACTAAATTTTAGACTACGTGTCACCATGTATCCAAACTCCTGCGCCATAGAACTTTTGGACTTCTAGGTTTTCCCTCGGACTTCATTTGCATGCTTGGATGAACACGTTTGTTTTAGATTTAATCTTTTGCTTATGAGCCTTTAGGTATACGTGAGGAGTGCTTTATTTAGACCCTTGCATGGGTGAGAATAAAACACTTTAACAAATTTCCTAGAGTCGGTCCGTTATGTGCATTTAGCCAAAAGTCAAAATGCCTTTTCCCTAATAGCATTGGTCCATTGTTTGCATTTTTCCGTGTCATTTCGAAATTATCTTTCTAATAGCCTAAGTAGTTGCTATTTGTGAAAGGGTCTTACCGGAAGTTCCCTTTTCTTATTTTCCAGTCCTTTTATTTTCTTTTGTATTGTCACATTTCATTTTGCATCATCTCATATTAGGTGAGTCCATTTGCATTAGCCAAATAAAATCATCTCATATTAGGTGAGTCCATTTGCATTAGCTAAACAAAATCATCTCATATTAGGTAAGTTCATTTGCATTAGCCAAGAAAGAAAAATCGTTTCATATTAGGATAGGAAGGTTTATCTCTCTCATTTTGCATCTAGTCTAAAGTTCATCTCAAATAAGGAAATGCATTATCATAGAGGCAGCATTTTATTAAGTTATTCATCATATCATATCATCATTGCATTCTCTATGTGCATCCAAATAAAAGCATCCTTAGTCTCTCCGGGTCTTGCGCTTCAGTCCCTTCCTCCCGAAAGTGATCTTCTCTCACATGGTCCTAAACCTCATCCTTTGGGCTACAGAATAGGGAAGTCTATGGCAAACGAGTGTCGTCGGAATCCGAGCTCCGAAAGATTAGAATGTCTAGCCAAGGAGTTCAGCACATCATCATTTCTTTCTACTTTGCAATCTACATCGGTGCGACAAGCTTCGGTGCATACTACACCATCACAATCCACTCCTTGTTATAAGACAACACCTAAAAAGAGTTCCCTTCCATGGATCCCAATCCCGAACAAGTATCTTGACCTAAGTATGCTTAATGAGAATATAGCTAAGGTGGAAACCAGGTTAAGTGATTAAGAGGAACATATATCCTCTAGAGATCTTAAGGAAACCATAAGGGCTATTGAGGCTAGTAAGAGAGATGAGGAAGCTAAATGTGGGAGAAAAGAAGAGGCCGAAGAAGCTAAGCGTGTGAAAAGGGAAATGGCTTTGGTTATACCACCTCCATCCATCCAATCTTATCCAGATAGTCCTAAACATGAATCCCCTAAGCCTGAATCCAAAACTCGGTCCGATTCTTGTATAGATTAGATAGAACGGATGTTAAGGGAATCATCCATGTTCAGCAATCATTATTTCGATCATAAGGGATTCACTTCAATTCCTAAGGGTAAACTACTTCCTAAGTTTACCATGCTTGACATTAAGTTTAAATGTTCCGAGAATCCCCATCATCATGTATGCAACTTCTTGGGAGCAAGACACTTACCACATCATCTTCCCTGGACATTTAATAGTGACGTCATAAAGTGGTATAATGCGGTTGACCCACGCAAGGTTGCCAATTGGACATATTTGTGCAAGGAGTTCCTCTATCAATACTCTTATAACACAAATCTACCTGTTACTCTTAGAGACTTGGAATTAATCAAGTAAGGTGAGAAGGAGAGCTTCACCGATTTCTGACCGGATGGAGAGCAAAGGCAGCCCACATGGTTGGTCGACCCTCCGAGAAAGATAAATTCCACATCATCTTGAAGAACCTTCAAACCAATTATAAACAACACCTTAAATTCCTAACCATGATAAACTTTTCAACTCTTAGAGATGCTGGCTTGCTGATAGAAGAAGCTGTCCACTGCGACCACAAAAGTAGCGACCAGGATATAGAGGTAATTATCATTCCAAAGATAAGAAAACCTCTAATGCTAGCAATGCTACCAGGAGTGCGGATGTCAATGCCCTCAACAGGTATACGACTACACTCCTATGGATACTATTATGCTCAAGCCCTTGACTATCTCTTAGAGAAAGGGAAAATAGAATTGCCACCTATTAAAGCGAGAATCGAAATCGCAAAACAGTCTAAAATTGGGACGCAGAAAAATTTTGCAAATACCATCGTGCATGAGGACACGATATCGAACGGTGTTGGACATTTCAGAACAAACTAGAAGATATGTTTCAAAATGGCCAATTACCCCTGCTTAAGGCTGCCCGAAACCGAGTAATAACAAAAACCCTTTTAGCGGCACCTTAGCCATCTTTACTCGAACCCACACTAGGTCGGTGGGATCCTTCTATCTTTATCCAAGGTATTGGTGAGTCATAGCTACTTCTTAATCTACCGTCATTGGATCCGAAGTCCAGGGGCTATGGGTAAGTGATGAAGAAGATGACTACGAAACGAGAGATGATGACAACAATAGTGACGACTTCGGGGCACACTACCATTAGAAGAAGACTTTTGGGGAAACACTAAGAGCCCTGCCGTTCGGTTTCTTACTAGATAAGGACGGCACAATGCGCCTCTGGGTCCACAACAGACTTAGGAAGCCACAAAAGAACCTAAAGCTACAAAGGAAGAAGACCCAATCCTTAAGCAACTCCAGAAATTAAAAGCCGACATTTCTATCCGGCAATTAATATCTGCTTCCCGAAACATAGACAAGCTTTAATCGATGCACTAAACCACGCCATAAGAAGTAGTAGGATTGGTTAACAGTGGGGATGGAACCATTACTTTTGATCGAAGGATCTCCCGGAAGAAGGCATTGCACACAACAATGCCCTTTATTTAATTGTAACTTGCATTAACAAATTTGTTCCCTTAACCTTAGTAGACAACGGATCGGCGGTTAACGTGTATCCCTAGCAAACTACTAAGAGGTTAGGAATTAGGGAGCAACAACTCTCTAAGAAAACTGTTCATCTCCGAGCATATGATAATTCTAGAAGAACAATCTTGGGAACAATGACCTTATCAATCAATATAGGGCCAGCGGAGAGGAATATTAAATTCCAAGTCTTAGATATTCCAGCTACTTTTAATCGCTTCTAGGATGCCCATGGTTACATAATCATTGAGTAGTACCCTCTACACTTGCATCGGAAGGTAAAAATGATCATTAAAGGTTAGGTCATAACTGTTAATCGGGGATAATCTTTGTGCTACTATCACTTCCAAAGACTCCGTATTGGAGATCGAGCACGATGCTAATGATGAAGAATTGTACGGATTTGAAGTCATCGCTTCCTTAGAAAGGGATGAAGCACCTTTTACCTTTAACCCATATGGCAACCCTAATGTCCAATCGATGCTTAGGAAGAAGGGGTATTTTCCAGGTCTTGTTGCAGGCCGACAGGCATACCACCCTAATTTTCCACCCCTTGAACCCACTAACAACTACAACTTTAGGCTAGGCTATCAACCTACCACTAAGGAAATAACTCAAGCTAAGTGGGAAATCCAGGTAAAGAGGACTGCCCCACACATAGTCCGCTCTATTAGGCCCTTTCCTTATACCTTGAATGGACGATTTCTAAGAAAAGGAGACAACCTTATTATGGTTTTCCTAAGCCCTATTACATCAAGGAGAGGGGTATCCTAGTACCTGGTTTGGAAATCTTCAATCACCACTATATTTTAGAGGAGGAGGCACCTCACCTCCTCAAAAGGGACAATCCACATCGGACTAGACCAATCTCGCCGGAAATAATCTTTTCGGCCTTACGTTCGGTCAAGAGGGTAATCTAGAAGGGAAATCTAGAAGGGAAATCTGTCTCGATCTGTCGCGAGCTATGTCGCATCCGTAGTTTGATCCATCCAGGTTCATCACCGATGCTGATATAGAAGGGTCTAAGCGTATTACTTAGATTGATCGCTGAGGAAGGCCAAGAATTTCGTCGTTAGCCTAGGAGCGCACCCTCCTTCCGAGTCTAGTGTTAGGGCTTGTATTTCTTCTTCTTCTGTTGTTTTTAGTTCTAATTCTGTCATGTCCAATTCCGCTTCTAAGTTTGATGTAATCATTTCCTCATTAAATAAAGTGAATCTTTTTGCTTACTCCTTGCCTCCTCTTGCTCTTAATTGTTTTGCCTCTAATGATGAACAAGAAATTCCTAAAGAATTAATAAAAGCTATGGAAGATCATGAAAATCGCTCACCAATAATAGAGGAAACAATAACAATCAATCTGTAGTCAACCAATCAACCCTAAGAAGTTAAGATTGGAAAAACTTTGGATGCGGAAGAGCAGAAGCAATTCACTTCACTCCTCACGAGTTCATCGATGTTTTTACATGCTCCTGCAAAGACATGTCGGGTATAGATCCGAGTATAGCAGAACACAAAATTTTGCTTTATGAAGATGTTAAGCCAATTAAGCAAAAGTTGAGAAGGATGAAGCTGGAATGGGCCTTGAAGATTAAGGAAGAGGGTAAGAAATAGTTGGAGGTTGGGTTTATTAAGGTAGTTCACTATTGTCAATGGGTAGCAAATATAGTTCCAGATCCCGAAGAAAGATGGCAAGGTTCGTATGTGCATTAACTTCGGGGATTTAAATAAGGCCAGTCCCAAGGATGATTTCCCGTTACCTCATATCGATCTTCCGGTTGATAATACAACGAGTCATGCTTTGCTCTCGTTCATGGATGGTTAAGCTTGGTATAATCAAGTGAAGAATGGTCGAAGAAGACATGGAAAAGACAACCTTCATCACTCAATGGGGGACTTACTGTTATGTGGTGATTCCATTTGGGCTCAAAAATAAGGGTGCAACGTATTAGAGGACAACGACACTACTGCATGATATGATCCATAAAGAAGTTGAAGTATACGTAGATGACATGATCATAAAATCCAAGGATAGGGCAGGGCACTTATCCAGCTTGAGAAAGTTCTTCCATAGACTTAGAAAGTACAACATGCGCTTTAATCCTCAAAAGTGTGCCTTTAGAGTAACTTCTAGTAAACAGTTAGGCTATGCTTGTCGGTCTTAGAGGAATTGAAATTAATCCATCAAAGATCAAGGCTATTCAGGAAATCCCTCTACCAAGTACGGAGAAGGAGATAAGGGGTTTCCTAGGATGTTTGCAGTACATCAATCGTTTCATATCAAAATTGACTATGGTATGTGAACCCATTTTCAAGAAGTTAAAGAAAGGATCCGAGCCCGTTTGGGATACCGAGAGCCAACAAGCATTCGAGAAGGTTAAGGAATACTTGGCTAATCCTCCGAGTGTTAGTTCCAACCCAATTAGGGAAACCTTTACTTTTATATCTCACCACAATGGAAACTGCTATGGGAGCCATGCTAGCTTAACAAGATGGAAAACAAGAACGTGCGATCTACTATCTTAGCAAGAAGTTCCTGGACTACGAGACTAGATATACACTTGTTAGAAAAGACATCTTTGGCTTTAGTTTGGGCTACCAAGAAGCTCGGACACTATATGTTAGCTCACACGGTACATGTGGTAGCACTTATGAATCCTATTAAGTACATATTTTAGCAACCGACTATCGGGAGTAAGATAGCGTGATGGACTGTCATGCTATCGGAATTCAAACTCAAGTTTGTTCCTCAAAAGCGATCAAAGAAAGGATAGTGTCGGAATTCTTAGCTGATCTATCCGTGCCTGTATTGCAACCCGAACACCTTAACTTTCCGGATGAAGATATTTTACAAGTAGAGGTGGACGTTTGGACAATGTACTTCGATGTCGCTTCCAATCGAAGGGCTTTGGAGTAGGGATTCTTTTAGTCTCGCCGGAGGGAGCACATACTCCCATTTCGGTTAAGCTAGACTTCAAGGCCGTAATAATGCTTGCAGAGTACGAAGCTTGTATCGGAGGACTTGAAGCCGCAACAGAGATCGAGGTCAAGAATATCGGGGTTTTCGGTGATTCCGGTCGATCATAAACCAAATTTCACAAAGGTGGAAGGTATATAGTGAAGCCTTGCCACCCTACCAAGCATATTTAACGAATTGTCTAAACACTTTGAGAAGATCTCTTTCACCTACCTTCCGAGGGATGATAATCAATTTGCGGATGCACTAGCTCGGTTAGCATCCATGATCAATATTCCTATTGGCATTTACCCAATGCCTGTTCTCATCGAGCGTCGGAGTCGATCCGCACACGTCTACGCCTTAAAAGTATCTAATATCGACCATACTAGTTGGTATCATGATATTTATCAGTACTTGTATAAGCAAGAGTAACCTTTGGACTCCACCCCTAGAGTCCAATGAGCCATCATGATGTTGGCTGCACGATTCTTCATCAATCAAGGACAATTGTTCAAGAAAACTAACTCCGGGATCAACTTACTTTGTGTCAATCATCATGAAACAAAGCACATCATGAAAGAGATTCATGGAGAAGAATGCGGACCTCATATGAACGGTAGCATGTTGGTCCGGAAGGTTCAAAGACTTGGTTATTACTAGTCAACTATGGCAGCGGACTATCACGACTTTGTTAGAAGATGCCATAAATGTCAGTGTATGCAAACTTACAACACCAACCTCTATCATTTCTCACTACACTATCCTCACCCTAGCCATTTTCAGTTTGGGGTATAGACATTATCGGCAAGGTAACTCCTAAAGAAACAGGTGGTCACAAATTTGTGTTAGTAGCAATCGACTACTTCACCAAATGGGTAGAAGCAACTTCCTATGCAACCTTAACGTCAAAACAAGTAGCCAAATTCAACACTCAAAATATGATCTCGTCATTATAGAGTGCCCCACAAGATTATAAGTGATCATAGTAGTCATTTCAAGAAGGAAGTAGCGGATTTGTTGGATAAGTATAAAATTCGGCATCACAAATCTTCCCCATATCATCCTCGGACAAATAGAGTAGTTAAAGTCGCTAATGAGAATATCTAGAGAATAGTGGAGAAAATGGCGAGTTACTTATAAGTATTGGCTAGATAAATTACCTTTCGCTTTGTGGGGTTATAGAACTTCTATTAGATCCTCCACGGGAGCAACGCCTTACTCTCTAGTCTATGACATGGAAGTAGTCCTTCTAGTTAAAATTGCCATTCCTTCGTTAAGGATAATTGCTGAGAGTCGATTCTAGAGGCTGAGTGGGCTAAAGCACGTTATGAGGAATTAGTATTATTGGATGAGAGGCGCCTCAATGCCTTGCATAATGTCTAAATATACCAAGCTCATATATCCAGGGCATCAATAAGAAGGTTAATCCTCGCAACTTGAAAATTAGGGATTTGGTCCTTAGAGAGGTAAGAGCTCCAATTTAGGACCCACGAGGGAAACTTAAGCCCAATCGGCGGGGCCCATTCATACTTAATCATATTTTATCCGGCGGAGCAGATAAAGTTAAGCGATTTAGAAGGAGAAGAGATTTTTAGTACACCAATCTGGATCGGTTAAAGAAGTACTACGCCTAGCATATCCCTAGGTTGTGGGCCTAGCCCAGCCCAACTAGGCTTAGCCAAGGCGAGCGTCGGCCACCACCCGGTCAATGGTGGATCGGCTAGGCCATGGTTTTCCCTTTTTCTAGTTTTCTTTGGTTCGTTTAATGTATATTGGATTTTCTTTATTATTATTATTCTACCTCCGAGTGAGCAATAAAGATATGAAAGTATAGCATAATACTTACTTTTATTCAATAAAGGTAAGCCTAATACTTACCCGAATACATAGTTAATAAAAGGAATTTAATTGCAAGCATATAACTTGTAAAATAAAAATAACACTATTTTAAAGAGGTAAAGCTAATCCTCCTTTTATTCTATGTCAAATTTCTAAGAATTCGAGTCCTAGTCTATTTTCACTTTCTTTCCTTTAGGATCGCTAGACTCAACTTTCTCGTCTCGGGTGTGTTCCTTTAGTTCTTGGATTCGGCGAGCTCTCATTTCTTCATTTTCTTTAGCTTCGGTTTGTTTTTGACGAGCGTGTGCAGCCATCCAAGGGTTTACTTCATGGATTTGCAGAGAGGCAGCAGCAAGAATGACTTCTTCGGGGTTTAACTCTTTAAGTCTCGGCGCTTTTCATCACTCGAGGTCGACTTCTATTATCCAATCTAGATAATAGGGAGAAACAACGAGTATTTGCAACTCCGGCGAGTGCCAGCAAGGCCGCAGGAGTCAACAATTTCGGAAGACCTTTCCATTGTTCGGGCCATGACCCAGTCCGTCTAGAGCTACTATGTCCTCTAAACAAGTCAAAAGTTGCGGGCCGGATACAATCCAGTGACGGTATTACTTGTTCTTTATCCATTTGCCACAACACATGGCTCGAAAGTAATATCTCGCTCTCTTCTAGGCCTAATAGGCGAATGTATGGATCTTTGTGCGGTATGCGTTTTGAACTGGGAGACCTTCCAATGCTTAACATACCATAAGGGGTCATTGCTTGTGATTTTTGAGATATTCCTCCCATCGAGAAGTTGGATGATCGATTATCACTAATGTTTGTTTTACTGGCGGAAGTGAGTTGCTAGGTACTTGTCCAACTGTGGAGGAGCTTTGATGAGTTTCGGATGTTCTAGTAGCCAAATCTACACATCACGGATGCAAAGTCAAATATTAGTGTCCTGCACGGTCAAAGTCTAACTTTTTAGGCCCAACGAGGAGCAAAATCTAAATAATAAAAATAGTGACGGCACAAGCGAGAACGAAAGTTAGGCTTTTGGTATAAGTTAAAGGCCCCTTGGCCTCCGGCCGGCGCCGGACTGCCACCTTATGGCCGACACCGTCGCCCGATTTACTTGTTGTTTGCTTCCGTTTGTTTTAGTACTTACCTGCAATAATAGGGGGCTACCGCGGAAATCCTGTTCGAGCATTGGCTTCAACTCGGTCTAAGCCAATTATTGTTTTAGCAACTATTAGTGGAGTTAGGGAACAATAATCCTCCGATTGTTCCACTAGGCTTAGCAAAGACGCCGGTGCCAAGTCCTCGTGACCCCTACTAGAAGAAATCCCCTATCATGTAAGTAATTATGGCTCGCCGTCTTGGGATGATGATGGACTCAAGCATAAGCATACATGTTGCGGTAATGCTTCATTAAATTGGTTAAGCTAACCCGATTCCCAATAAGGATCCACCCTAGATACTTTTTACTCGGTTTTAGTAGATATTGGTACTTTTCATGGAGATTTTTGAAGATTTGGGAACAAGCTGGTTTTGTTCGCCTAAAACTGCCTAGTTTGGCATCAAACTCTTCGAGCAAGGGGCACGAGTTCCTTATCCACGAACCTAAAGACATGGTGATGGTGATCCCAATAAGCTACGACGACCCTTAAGAAAGCCCAATAGATTTTCACCGATGAATGCTAAAGAGGACATTTAGCCCATAATTGGGTAACCACGACCTATCCATGTTGTTCATCTCATGCATCCACCGAGTTAATTCAGTCATGAAGTCCATGGTTCTATGTGTGGACGTAAGAAGAGGATATATTGCGGCTAGGTGAAGGCTTTGGTTCCTGTATTTCTTGTTCAGCCGACCGATCATATTTATAGGCGTTTCCTTGAGTTCTTCGAATCCTACAATGATTAGAACAACAAGGCACTACGGTCCCTTCAGGACTCATGCATGGCCGATGCCGGCCTCACCTCGAGCCCAACCTCGTTTCATGCTTTCTTGCGGGCTCGAGCGATCCTTGGTTATTTTTGTTTCTTGTCCTTGCTCACAGAGCGCACCTTACTTGGACTATGCACTTCGATTTTCTATTTCTCTTTTTATTATTTCCTTTTAGGGGGAATGGGGCTAGTCCTCATTTTTTAAAAAAAATTGTCTTTGTATTTTTCCTAAGTTTTGTGCATCATGTTAAATAAAAGAACGCATTTTTAGAATCGAGTCTTGCATTTCATCTCATTGCATAAGAGTCTTCTTTACAAAATAAATAACATATTAACAAAACAAACAACCTACAAGAGGTCCATGAATCGACAAGCGATGGAAGCGATGAGGAATCATCTATGCATCGTCATTGGAGTCCTCATCAAAGATGTAATTCCCAAAGTCCTCCAAGACAGACATAGAGAATTAGCCACCTCCTTGGCCTTGATGCGAGCTACCTCCTTAGTTCCAAGATTGAGGAGCCTCATGTGATGTTCCGCTATAGGAAGGCCGAGGAAGTAAAGAGGGTTCCCGTGTCAATCGAAGGCCTGTAAGGGTAAGATGTTCAAACCCTCCTCGGAATGGTTGGGTCCCACATAAGAGGTATTAGGCCCGAAGGCGCTAGGTCCTACCTCGACACACTCCTATGATAAGTACGTTGCGAAGAATGCCATGACTAGCCTTGTCTAGCATTACTATTAGAAGGCATTTCGTTGCTCGGAAGCTTGGGATGATGTCTCGGGAGCACCAGGTAGATTGCCGGAAGGAGTTGCTATAGATTGACGTCTTTACAAGATCAAGGAAGCAATTACCAAATCACTAAAAGGTCAAAGAATTTAGCACTACACTAATTGAGGACTTACTCGAGAAGTAGAGAAAGATCGTTCGGTAAAGAAATTTTGGATTCCACAAAGAGCCGACTGAAATTTGATAGATATGGACCTAGATTGCTCCCAGTCGTCATCGTAAAGTTTATTTGGTGTTATCAATGAGACAAATGCTTTTAGCACGCCACTAAAATTAAAAGAGCACATAACTCTTACCCCTCGCCAATTTCTAGGAAAAGGATGCTCGAGACATTCCTCTTTCGGGATTTCGGGAATGGTGACGAAATGAGGAGGTCCCCTAGGCATGGTAACATCCACGTTGAGACTCGGGATGTGAATGTTAGCAGGATTGAGCTGCCAAGGAAGAGAAGATGACGATTAATTTCCATACAAGAAATTCAAAGTTATAAGAGAGGAGTTGAGCACTCACTAGTTGGCTCATGATTCGAGATGCATGATGGGCGTAGGAGGTGTGTAAATTCAAAAGTGAGGTAAACGGATACCCCACCATGGCCGCTGCTTGCTCGTCCGGAGAAAAAGAATGAAAATAGAACATGGTCGATGGAGGGTCGACCGGAACAAATGGAGGCCACGTGTTAACTCAAATCGAGGAGTAACCCTCTCCCCAAGATACCAACAAAACTCAAAAGGACCTTCAAACAAGATCCTTTTCTCACTTAATCCCAGGCCATACGGACATTTTGGGAAGTTGGAGTTGGGCCCAAGGAAGGAAATTGGCCTACACACAAGAATTACCAAGAAATTAGCAAGCAAGAATGAAAAACAACTAGAAAATGGACAAAAATCGTGAATATAAGGGGCCGGACTACACCACGGGCAACCCCACATATAGTGGTCCAGGCCATGGGCCCGACCAAAATGCTAAAAGTGTGTTGAAAGGATCGTTTAGGCCTATTTTGGAGCAAATTTTGAAAGTAGAAATAACATACCGAGTTAATGCGGTTTAGGGCTAACCTCAAAAAGCCTATCTCATGTATTTTAGCTTACTCAAGATTTATTCTAGCCCATGATACAAACACCGGGAATGCAGGCGATTCGTTGAATCGGGAGAGAGATGTGGAATCCGATTCGGCCGTGTATGCCGCACACCATGAGGAAAGTATATGAGGGAGCACCCCAATTGAGCTCCTTTATTCTATCAAGATCTACTACTTTCACCAAGTAGTGAACATGAATCTTAGTGGCCTAATTGGAGAAGAGGATCGTGCTTAAAAGAAGAGCAAGCACGACCTTAACTTATTGTTGAGGAGAGTGTTGGGGCTAGAAAACTTCATCCTCAAAAGCCTAAAAAAGAATGGTATATTTGAAGTAGTTATTATATGGAAATCTCTCTACTAGGGGACCAAAAAGTGACAGAGGTAGTCACGATTTTTGTACAAATTCTGGTCATAAGCTAAAGGTTCCCTAAAAAGCCTAGATCAAATAAAACAACAAATGTAGGTTTGCTCTTGGAGAGTCTAAGTCACCCTAGAGGGGGGAATAAGGTGTTGGAAGATTTTTAGAGAATTAAACTCTTTTGCACGGAATAGAGACAAAATGCATTCCGAGTCTAGATTAGACTCGGACAAGTATCAACTCGAATTACGTGGAAACCCTCCTCGGGTAGAAAACCACGGCCAGTGCTAGTCCAAGCACCAAGTCAAATCCACTATTTTGAATCCACAAAATGCGGTAGATTGACTCAACCGAATTGCTCCATTAGACAATTCCTTACAAAGTTTTCCTAGACTTAGAAGTTCCCTTATCTCGATCTAGTACTTCTAACCGAGGTAACCTTTACAGACTAGGGACAACCGAGTTGAGTTAACCCTTACGGCTCGGTCAAGGGACCTTACTTAGAGAGTAAGAAAGAGAGTTTGTAAATAATTACAAGACTTTATAACTCGGAAAGATGTTAAGTATAGACTTGGTGTTGTAAGTAGAAGATTGAATGAGTATTATACGGAGAAATATAATTTCAGCAATGGGTTCAGCAATCTTCGGATCTTGTGAAGTGGCTTCTATTTATAGATGACCAAGCGGATTAGCCATTGTGACTATCTTCTAATTAGAAGTCCTCAGTGATCGTTGTAACGGTTCTTCCGAGTCGCTCGAAAAGACCCGTTGAGATGTGAACTTCTTGACTCCTTAGGATGTCCCAATCCATTGGTGGTGTCCGAAAAGTAGGGTGGAAACCACCGTTGAGCTTAGCGTTGAAGATTTCCAGCTTTGGAAACAGACAACCACGACACGATGTCCGGACCTTGGTCGAAGTAGAAAAAGCCTTGTCTGCTGGCAATTTGACATCTTGAAGCCGGTTACTTTTGTAATTCAAAAGAGAGGAGATGAGCTTTGAGAGACAGAGCGAGAGAAGACGGTTCGAACAGAGAGAGAGAGAGTGTGTAAAAAGAAAATAAGAGAGTAGAGAGAGAGAGCTGAGAGCTTTCGGTGCTTACTTGAGATGATTTCTTGCTTTGCTTAAGATAGAGAAGGTTTGCTCTTCGAAAACACTAAACTTGCTTGTGAGGTCTGTATACGAGAGAGTGAGTGAGTAAAGAGTAAGTAGCGAAATGAAGGAGAATGGATGCTACTTATAGCGAAAGAATTATCCTTCGATATTCGTTCTAACTCGACTCTCCAACGGTTGCCTCGGACCGGTGTGACTATTCTCGCTCTTTAACGGTTAGAACTCCAGTGTTTGTCCGCCAACGGCTAGTTCTCTAATTGATGTGCGAGAGAGAGAGAGAGAGAGAGAAAGAGAAATTTTAAAAGAAATTTATGAAATTCTCCAATAATCTAGAGATGATTTTAGAAGTTTGATGTCTATCTTTCTCAAAAGCTGAGTCCGACTTAATAGAGTTTCGAGTGACTCGAAACTACAAGCAAGCAATAACTCACAGCTCGAGTATCATTGGGTCAACCGAACTAATAGTTATTAAAGCACGGAAAAGAAACATTTAACACATAATCATGCAAAGTAGTTTCACTTAGAAAAGCACATAATCATGCATTAATCATGCTAAGTTCATTCCTAATAAAGCAAACCTGATCCTCACTAAGTGGCTTAGTAAAGATATTAGCTTATTGAAGTTTGGTAGGAATGAATTCAAGTTCAATATCACCTTTCTCGGAATGGTCTCTTAGAAAATGATACCCGACCTCAATATGCTTTGTCTTTCAATGCTCGAACTCGATTCTTAGTGATGCTGATTGTAGTTTGATTGTCACATTTGATTGGAATTAATTTGAATGGTAGTCCAAGATCTCTCAAGTGTTGCTTGATCCATAAAATCTGAGCATAACATGCTCCAACTGCAATGTACTTAGCTTCAGCAATTGATAGAGCTACTGAGTTCCGCTTCTTTGAGTGCCAAGATATAAGGGATTGACACAGAAATCGGCATGCTCCTGAGGTGCTTTTTCTATCAACCTTGTATCCAACATAGTCAGCATCTTAGTATCCAGTGAGAGTCGGTTCCGAGTCTCTTGAGTACCATAGACCTAGATTCTAAGTCCCTGTAAGATATCTGAAAATTCTCTTCACCGTAGTTGTGATTCCTTTGGATTAGCTTGAAATCTTGCACATAGACATACACTAAACATTATGTCCGGCCTACTGGAAGTATGATACAGCAGAGATACAATCATACCTCGATAGAGTTTCGATCTACTGACTTTACCTTTTTCATCCGAGTCTAGTTTTATACTCCTGCTCATTGGTGTTCTCTGTATGTTTTGCATCTTGAAGTTTGTAATTCTTCAACAACTCCTTGGTATGCTTTGATTGATGGACATAGATGTCATCTTTGTCTTGCTTGATTTGTAAACCAAGGAAGAAATTGAGTTCTCCCATCATGCTCATTTGGAATTCTGTCTCATTAACTCGGAAAAATCTCGACAGAGATTTTCATTAGTTGCTCCAAATATTATATCATCAACATAGATCCGAGCAATAAGAAAGTCTCTCCCCTTGGTTTTTATAAAAAGAGTCTTTTCAATCTGACCTCTTCTAAAATCATTTTCAACCAAGAAATTACTAAATCTTTCATACCAAGCTCCGGGAGCTTGTTTGAGACCATAAAGAGCTTTTTGGAACTTGAAAACATAATTTGGAAATTGTGAGTTTTCAAATCCAAGGGGTTGCTCAACGTAGACTTCCTCTTGAATGAAACCATTAAGGAAAGAACATTTAACATCCATTTGATACAATTTGATATTCATGCTTGATGCAAATGCCAATAGGATTCTAATAGCTTCAATCCTAGCCATCTGGTGCAAAGGTTTCCCCATAATCAATTCCTTCTTCTTGATTGTAACCTTGAGCCAGAAGTCGAGCCTTATTTATGACTACCAACCCACTTTCATCCAGCTTGTTCTTGAAAACCCATTTGGTTCCTATGACTGGATGGTCGGAAGGTCGTTTGGTTAGAGTCCGGACTTGGTTTCTTTTGAATTAATTAAGTTCCTCTTGCATGGCCTCTACCCATTTAGGTTCATTAAGGGCTTCTAGTGCATTTCGGGTTCGAGTTAATGATATGAATGCAGTGAATGCACATAGATTTTGTAGAGAGGGACGAGTTCTTACATCACTGTTGATGTCGGACAGGATATTTTCGAGTGGATGGCTCGATGCATATTTGAAAGCTCTACCTGTTCTCTGGTTCACCAGATTTATAGGTTGAATTGTTGATCTTCAATGGTCCGATCCGATCAAGCTTGCTCATCTGGTTGACCTTTTGCATTCCGAGCCGGCTCTTGAGTCGATTCATTCCGAGTCGATTGTTCCGAGTTGCTTCATTCTCGGTTGCTTTTCGTTGACTCTGTCCGAGTTCATCTTCAGCAGGATCATCATCTCGACCGAGCTTCAGATCCGAGAATGTTGACTCACTTTATTAGTTCTTTTATTGAAAATGCGATATGATTTACTATGAGATGAATAACCAAGAAAGATACCTTCATATGACCGAGCATCAAACTTGGTCGGTGATCCTTACCATTGTTGTGAACAAAGCACTTACATCTAAAGGGTTTGAAGTATAAAATGTTAGGTTTCTTCCCTTTGTAAAGCTCGTATGGAGTTTTCTTTAGGATGGGTCCGATGAGGCATCTCTTCGAGTATGTAGTTTCGTTGTGTTGATTGCCTCGGCCCAGAAATAGTAAGGTAGATCATGTTCAATCATCATTGTCCTTCCTATTTCTTCAAGAGTTCAGTTCTTTCTCTCCACTACTCCATTTTGTTGAGGAGTTCTTGGTGCTGATAAGTTGTGGGAGATACCATTCTTATCACGGAACTCTGCAAATTCCGAGTAATCGAACTCCCTTCCATGGTTAGTTCGAAGTCTTTTGATCTTAGTCCGAGACTCAACTTGGATTTTCCTGTAGAGCTTGCTGAACTCTTTGAATGCTTCATTTTTATGCTTAAGAAAACAAACCCAGGTAAATTGTGAGTAGTCATCAACAATCACAAGTACATATGATTTACCTCCGAGACTCTTTACAAGAATTTCACCACATAATTCTATATACAACAATTCAAGTACTTTGGATGTGGAAATAGTTTTGAGAGATTTGAAAGATGATCTCACCTGTTTCCCTTTTATGCATGCTTCACATATTTTATCTTTCTTAAATATACAATTAGGCAAACCTCGACTAAATTATGAGATGCAAGCTTTTTAATGGTGTGCATGCTAACATGACCTAATCTACGATGCTATGACCAGGAATCATCATGTAGAGATACTTTCAAACAAGATAAATTCTGACTAGGGTAAGAGAGAGGAATAGTGTGGGTATTACCTGATCTCTTACCCGAGAGCTTAGTCTCCTTTACAGTTTCATCAGAAATATAGCAATTGGTCCGAGTGAACCTTACCTCTTGACCTTTGTCATACAATTGAGAGATGCTTGAGCATATTGTACTTTAATCCCTTGACAAGGTAGATCGGGCTGACCAGATTGTCTCCTTTTCCAATCTTGCCTATCCCAATTATCTTGCCCTTGTTATCGTCTCCAAATGTGACTTTGCCTCCCTTGTACTCTTCTAACTCATAAAAGAGTTTTGAATCTCCTGACATGTGGTGTGAGCATCCACTGTCCACGTACCAATGCCCTTTTGTTCTTTTCGAGCTACCTACAAGTCGAAACAAACTAACCTTTCTCACTTCCTCTAACAAACCCAGTAACTCCCTTTACTTGTGGTCCTTTTCGAGGAAGAAGACTCTTGGGAACCAAGATTTGAATAACTTTGGGTTTGGTTTGATTACGGGTCCTCCTTTTTGAAAACTGTGTATGTGTCTCTTTATTTTGAAAGTCTTTTCTTTTATAAACAGGTGGAGAAAGCTTTCTCCTATAAAGCTGGTCCGTGCTCAGTCTTCCTTTCATTCTTATGAATGGGACCGTGCTCGACCTTCCTGAACTTCATAGTTCGGAACCCTTTTGAAAAATCCGAGTAGGAATTAGATTCCTCCTCTTTATTAAAACCAAGACCTTCTTTTCGAAGGAGACACATTGAGAGCCTAAGAACACGTCAAGGTTTTTCTTACCTTGAGTAAACTTTAAAACAAGTTCTTGAGACTCATTGAGCTTTTGCTTCAAATGCTCATTTTCTTTTCCGAGTGACTCGAGACTCAATCTCATTAACTTGAGTACCAGTCTTAGGCTCTCTTAGAGAAAGTCTCAAGTTTTCTAATTCATTTTTCAAAGAGAGGCTCTAAGAAGTGATAGACTCAAGTTGTTGTTTAAATCGAGAGGAGTCGAATTGGACTTTTCTTCCAAAGTATAAATGTATTTAGCTAAATCAACTTTGAAAAACTTGAGGAAATATTCAATTACCTCCTAAGGATTCGTTTCCTCATGGTCCGAGTGGTCGAGTCCGACTCGGATTCGGCTTTTGAGTCCGGTAGAGCCATCGGACACTTTGAATCGTCGAGTCTTCATCTTCTTCAGATGAATCTTCATCACTCCATGTGGCCATCATAGCCTTCTTCTTCTTTCTATCCCTCTTTCTCCTGTGACAGTTTATTACTATGTGATCTTTCTTGCCACATTTAAAACAGATTAGAGTTCTTAGTTAAAGATAACTTTGAAGGGGAAGAGTGTTTACCCTTTCTATCCTTCTTATCTTTCTTGTAGAACTCATCACTTGGCCTTTTCTCCCATCTCTTGTGCTTCATCATTCTTTTGAAGCCTCGAGCGATAAGTGCCATGGGATCTTCTTTTGAGTCCGACGAACTCGGATTTTCTTCTCTGCTTTACGAGGCCTTCGGCGTAATATTCTTTTTAGTGCCGACCTCAACGTCCTCTTCTTGTAGGTGAATCTCATGGGTGAGTAGCTTCCTAATAAGTTCGTCCGGCTTTAATAAGGAGAGGTTCCGAGCTTCCTCCATGGCTGTCACCTTGGGACCCCATCTTCTCTTGGGTAGACTTCTCATAATCTTTCTGCACATTTCTTCGTGGGAAATCTTTCTACCCAGAGATTTGAGATTGTTAGTAATCTCGGTGAAGCGAATGAACATCCGAGTGATGTTTTCTTCTAGCTCCATCTTGAACAGCTCGTATTTGTGAAGATATTGGCTTATCTTCGCTTGTGTGACTTGACTGGTGCCTTCATATGTGTTGACCGGAGAATCCTACCCTTTTCTCCCTCTTCGAGTGGTGTACTCGATCTTTGCTTTAGGTACGAGTCTTGTTTCCTCCATATTCATTGGAATGTAGTTGCCTTCTTTTATGATATTCCATACGTCTTCATCGTGATCCAGAGAAAGCATTCCATGAGCTTCTTCCAGAGTGTACGAAATTCGATCCCTTAAACTTTGGTGGTCTCGCTGAAAGATCTTCCTTCATCGAACTCTCTATTGTTCGAGCCATTTGATCTTTAAACCTTTGGATGGTTATATCCTTTCGAAAGGCTAGGCTCGATACCAATTGAAGGTTTTCTCGCTGGAGAGTCTAAGTCAACCTAGAGGGGGTGAATAGGGTGTTGGAAGATTTTTAGAGAATTAAACTCTTTTGCACGTAATAGAGACAGAAACATATTCTAAGTCTAGATTGGACTCGAAAAGTATCAACTAAGAATTACGTGGAAACCCTCCTCGGGGCAGAAAACCACGGCCAGTGCTAGTCCAAGCACTAAGTCAAATCCACTATTTTGAATCCACAAAATACAGTAGATCGACTCAACTAGAATTGCTCCCTTAGACAATTCCTTACAAAGTTTTCCTAAACTCGAATTTCCCTTATCTCGATCTAGTACTTCCTAACCGAGGTAACCTTTACAGACTAGGGACAACTCGAACAGCTCAGTCGAGAGACCTTACTTACGAGTAAGAAAGAGAGTTTGTAACTAATTAAAAGACTTTACAACTCGGAAAGATGTTAAGTACGAGACTTGGAGTTGTAAGTAGAAGATTGAATGAGTATTATACGAGAAATATAATTTCAAGCAATGGCGTCGAGCAATCTTTAGATCTTGTGAAATGACTTCTATTTACAGATGACCAAGCAGATTAGCCGTTGTGACTATCATCCGATTAGAAGTCCTCGGCGATCGTTGTAATCGGTTCTGCTGAGTCGCTCGAAAAAGACCCGTGGAGATGTGAACGTTGTGGAACGGCTCTTGACTCCTTAGGATGTCCCAATCCACTGGTGGTGTCCGAAAAGTAGGGTGGAAACCACTATTGAGCTTAGTGTTGAAGATTCCCAATTTTGGAAACAGACAACCCTAACAGAGTGTCCGGACCTTGGTCGAAGTAGAAAAAGCCTTGTCTGCTGGCGATTTGACATCTTGAAGCCGGTTACTTTTGTAATTCAAAAGTAGGATAACCTTGTTTAGATAACCTACAAAAGTAAACCAATTTTGGTTCTCAAAGTATAAAATACTTTGGTCCAAGATTAGGCACGAGATAATAATTTAATTAAGATAATTAAGAGCATAATTATCTAAGTCCTAAAAGAGTGGAATTTTCTGAGACTAATATTCATATACTCAAATTCCATCCGAGTCGGTCTAGAGAAAGATCAAGTTAGACAGAGAATATCGAGTAAGTGTACTTGATCTAGACAAATATACTTCAAACAAAACAAGCGAGACTTAAAAAGATGAATTAATGTTGTAATTCGCTTTAACTTAGAATATGACGTCGAACTTAGTTTGAAAGATTTAGAGTGAATGTTTTGATCATGCGATAAATCTGAGTGATGTTTGAGTGACTCAAAACCGTCGAGTGAATTGATGAACACGAGTGTGCTTTCTAAGTCGGTCAAAATAGTTTCTATAATACTCGAATGACTTGTAATCAAAACTTAGAAGGGATGAAGTTGGTACCGATTCCTTGATAGTACTCGGAATGATATACATGTAGAATCCGAGTCTTCAAGCAAAGTCAAAAGGAGTTATTGTCATCTCACCAAAGGGAAGATGGAATGTGTTGGTGGTGTCCCAAAATTACTCACTGATGACTCTAATAGGATTTCTCTCCCTCCTATCAATGAGATGGCGTAAAGCGATGTAGAGAGGTCCGAACCCAAGCATTGTACATGACATTCTCGAGAGGAAAGTGCATCTTTTGCATGTCTCTATAAACTTTGGGATGGCTCCACTACTCCGAATTGAGCCTTTCTACAAAACAAAATCCAACAAGATTTTGGTTAAAACTTTACTCTAAATGAGCAAACGAAGAGGTTTAAGCCAATTAACTTACCGAAGAGGAGATGGCAAGGGAAGAAACATGGCTTTCAGCTTTAACTAAAAGATCACTTGGATCCCATTCGTTTTGCGGATGCCATTCGCGCTCTCGATCCTAGTTCTACAGGGTGAGCTTTTCTTCTAGGCATTTTGGAGAAAAATAACTCTTGAGAACCAACTAGCTTTCAAATAGGAGCAAAACAAGGAAATACAAGAAGATAACAAGATTAAGATGAAGAGTTGGTATGCAAAATGAAACACACCATGCACCCTTTATGTAGGCAAACCGGTCAAGACATCTAAGCATATAAAACAATGGTCAAACAAAGAAGGAATCCGGCCAGGCACGCCAGGGGCCACACTTGCCAAAGGCTGGCCGGTGTCGGCCATAGGGCGCCGTTGTGTCCAATCGGCGACAGCTTTTGCAGCCTAGCCCACTTCCCTAATCCGAGAAGCTTTGTCCTCTTGGAGCATATGATTTTCGTCCCTTATGCTTGTAAGTGGGAGCTTCGGGCCCACTGATCAGCATTTTCGAACAATTTTATTAGTCTGTTTCGACTAAATTATTCAGAGTTAAAATACTAAGCTTTTGTCAATTCAGTTATACACTAACAAGTGTGCTAGCATAACAGATTATTCAGCCAAGCTTCGGATCAAAAGATGATCGAAGTTTCAACATCAAAATATACCAAGCTTCGAGCTCGATCAAGCCAAGCTTAGGATCCTTTTACCGAACTTCAAAACGCATACATCACGATCAAGTTCAGGTCTCACTTTGGAGTTCGGGTTTGATTACAACCAATTCCAAGCATCATCTAATGTCTTATAGAAATCGAGGTAAGTACCCTTTAGTGTATACTTTGACCCTTCGTCTTTCTAGACTCGGTCAAAGTGGGGTTAACTGTAGACACCTAAAAAGTGTCGTCCTTTATCTCGTTATTTCGTGTTTTGTTTTGTTAGCCCGATGATGATAATCTTGAGTCATGTTTGTGGATTTAGATTTTGGATTGTGATCGATCGGTGCAACATAACCCTATAAACCATAAAGAACCCCAAGCACCACTTAAATAGTCTTTTGCCTTGGGTCGGTCCACAAATCCTCTTTTCTTTTGGACCGTCCAAGAGTCAGCCCAAGTCTTTAGAGATTGGGGAGTCCTATAATGTGTGCCGGGAAATTCCAATTACAAAATACTGCATTCTACTTTTATCCAAGTCGGACAAGGAGTTGAAGAACCGAAGACGATGTTGAAGCGTTGCATTTTGTGATCGGGAGCATCAAAGTGTTGTGTTTTAAGCTTCACAAGATAGTCCACACGAGGCTAGAAGCTTTCCCCTTTAAACGATGTCATGGCTAGCGCTCGCCTTCTAGAAGCACGGTGGAACGTTGCGTTTTGAGCTCAAAGAATCCTTGGAGACACAACTAGGGCACGAAACCGTAGGAGGGTCCCGTTGGCGGTGCCCGCCTCCTCTCTTTTAACCTAGGTTTTATCCGATTTTATCATCTTCCGATCCAGCTTCTATCTCTTAAGGAATGGCCTGGTTTTATTTCAACTTTTTGGATGGCTTGGCTGATAAGAGGCAAACCCTAGGTCATTTGTGACCTAGGTCATCTCTTATAAATAGAGAGCCTTGGCTCTCATTTCGATACGACTTTCTTCCTTAGCATCATGCTGCTGAAAGCCAACTTGAATACTCTCATCTAACCATTACCCTCGCTGAATTTTCTATAAACATTGATCTTTCACCGTTGAATCCGTGCAAAGAGCTAAAGAATATTTGATTGTTCCGATATCTAGGCGCTCATTCAACCGATCACTTCCATACCCTAGACACAATTCACAAAACTAGCCATTTTCTTTGGATTGTCGCCATTGCATCAAGAGATCCGGTGTGGAGATCCGGATCAGCAAGGTAGGACAACCCGAGGGCCATATTTCAGCCTTCAAACGGTTATAATTATTTCTGTTTTACTTGGTTTTACGTATTGTGGTTTAAGAGATGCAATCGCTTTAATTTCTTCCCCATCCGATGTAATCTTTTCTTTCTTACTTTTCTTTCTTTTATCGCTTTCTTTATCGCTTTTCTTTATCATTTTCCTTGTTATGTTTTGGTTGCTTTAATTTTGTTTCGCATGTTGTATGCTTGTTTTGTTACATCTTTATTAATACACTACTTGAACTAGTAATGGTCGTCTTCGAACGGGCGGAATGGAGGGATTTATCACTACGTTTTGTACCCTCGCCCCGAATCCAATTCTCGGTTCAAGACCGATGGAGTCAATTTTTTAGTCTTTTTGGTCTTAGTTTTTCCCATACTAGGATCGAGGGAGCAAGTCTTCTTTTGTGTTTTTGTTAGTTTTTCCTTCTTAAAAACTCGATCGGCGACTCCCTTATTTAACATTTTGTTCTGCGCAAAATCGCATCTCAATGTTTTCTAGTTGCGGGAAAAATGACCTTAGGTTCTGGATATGCCTATCGGCCGGAGATCGAGGCTGGTTTCACTCGCCATGGCCTCCGGCCGGCATCCGCCTTCCCCTGGTTCAGGCTACGGCCAACACCGTGGGGCAGCGGTGGTGACTTCGGTCCGAGCCGGTGTTTTCACACCAATCGACCCTAAAGCCCCACGGAAGAATCATAACCCTATTATCATTTAGTCCTTATTTAGAAAATAAGATCCCGGGACTTCTAAAATAATTACTAAAATAAAACGATTAATAAAATCGACACTCAAATCTAATTTAATTCATTTCAACTTAGATTTACTAAAATTCGAAAATCTTAATAAAAGGTTCATCCCCACGTTCCAAAATCAACTTTCTAAAACTATCTTCAAAATCAATCCTTAAAAACGAGACCCGACACAAGTGGGGAAGCTCGGTAGGGCCCCGGCCGCCGTGGTTCTTCCAAGCATCAAGCATGTTAGAATTCACTTGGACACTACTAAGGGATGTAGTGTCTTTCTCGGATCTTGAGCATCATGTGTTTAGGTTCGGGGACAAAGAACTGTTCTTCCTCCTAAAGAGTTCAACACCATTCTTGGCAATCATCTCGAATTAGGCCCACATTTCCTATGCTAAAAACTAATATGGAAAGAACCTACAAACGATTACTAGGCCCTGAACAATAAGAACCTAAGGTGGATTCTAAATGGAGATGAAGTAAATTTAGCCAATCCGACGTTACACTTTCGTCGTATGTATAGTTCAGGTCCGATGCTTATCTAGAGACGTCGGGCCATTAGGGACATGGCCCTTGCTGCGCTATCGACTGTGACTAAACAATTGGGGGACTACCGTTCATTGACCCCGCTGATTGTTGCGAAACCATCCTTGCGTTAGACCGGGTAGAGGCAAATCCAAACGGGGACTTCACGAGTAGCCCCTGTTGTTGCGAGTGAGCAATTCTAAAACGATCGAGAGCTCATCGTCCGTGTCGGAAGGTGGTGCCGGACAGCCCAAAATTTATTTATTTTAATTTTTTCTCCTGTTGGGTTGTAAATAAGGATGAATTCGCCGAGTGTAGGACATTTCTAATTTTTGCATCCGTTGTTTGCAGATCCGACTCATTGAACATTTTAAGCTAGTGCGAGGACTCGTGAAGGTGGATTAATACTTGGCGACCTAGTTCCGCAACCGCAACACCTTCCGATATTGACCGATCGGGCGGCATCCTGGTAGAAGTCCTAGTTTAAGGACGGCGTTCTATCAAGTGGTACATCGAACACTAGAGGGTGACCCAATTTAGGACACATACCGCGAGGCACCCATTTGTATGTTTTCCGGGTTCGGAATTAGTACGTACTATTTTTCCGACATTGTCATGCGGGTGCAAGTGTAGGAACCATGACCTATCCCCCATAGGGAAGTAGCAGGACCGAGTTTCCCCACAAATGTCGACTCTCTTTGGTTTTTGAAGATTATTTTGAAAGTTAATTTTTGAAAGTTTATTTAGAAAGTGGGCTACGCCTCTTATTAAGATTATTTCTTTTAAAATATAATTTTGAAACAGTTTAAGTAAAAGTGATTAGTGATTTTTATTAATCATTTTAATTTTAGAAATTGATTTTAGGGAAGGTCTCGGGATGTTATTTCGAGGCTAAAGGAACAGAGAAATTAAGATCACATTTTGCCACAAAGCTCTCGGGCCAAACAGATAAACCCGACTAAGCCGAGAGTTGAGCCCAACATTTAGCCGGCGCAAGTGTCGCCTAGCACCAATTGGAGTCCGGCGCCAGCTATAGGATTAAGATTGAGAAATAAATATCGGGCCTATAGCTTAGGCTATCAAAATGAAACCAAATTTAGCTATTTTCAACCTAAAATTCGGAGAAGCGAGATAAAAAGAAATGAAAGCTAAAAATAGGGAGTCGTTAGTAAATTTTAGGAAGTAAAAAATAACAAAAATAAAGAAATTATTCTTCCAATCTTAGTATGGAACAACTAAGCATGAAAGAGGTTTTTAAAAGAGTGACTCCATTGGTTTAAAACCAAGAATTCGACGTTTTGTGTGTCGGTCTCCTGGCATTGTCCTATACACGTCTCGAGTTTCGTGTTTTGATTGGCTTCCATGAATAAAACATTGCGTTTTGCAATTTAGGTTAAAAACGCAGTCGTCGGTCTACATATGACATTATACGAACATCTCGGGTTGCATGTCTCGCTTGGCCGGTGTAAAGTGAAACATTATGTTTTTGCGCGAGTCTAGTGGAAACTGGCGCCGGTTTTGGGACTTTTCATTTTTGAAAACTTTCTATTTTTGAAATTTTTATTTTTAGAAGGTTTATATTTTTGGAAGGTTTTTTATTGTTGGTGTGGGTTTGGGTTTCCTAGTTGGGAGCTTGAACCGAGGCTTGGTTCGGTCTAAAGAAAATGGGTTTGTGGGCTAGCCCAGGAAAAAGCTTATTTTTGTGGTGGTAATGGGTTTTTGTGGTTTATTGGCTTTCGTCACACCGATCGGACTTTGATCATGATTTGAGTTCGCAAACAGGATCGAAATTTCATCACCGGGCCAATAGAAATAAATAATGGATATAAAAGAGATAAGGGAGACATTTTTAAGGTGTCTACATTTAGCCTCTAGTTTGATCAAGTCTAAAAGACAAAGGTCAAAGTAGACACTAAAGGGTACTTACTTGTTGCTTCGGATGCCGATTGAATCAATGCATCTCGAATTAGTTGTCTTTTAATTGGAACTCTAACAAGGGAACTTGGACTTGACTAGTAGAGTCTAAAGTCCGGTTGGCTGATTCTTGAACTTGGCTAATTAAAGTCCTAAAGCTCGGATTGGTGTGCCTAAGCTTGATCGCATGCTTAGTCCGAAGCTTGGCGAGGGCCTTGAACTTGACTCGGGTAGTAAAGCCTGAAGTCCAGCCGAGTGCCCGAACTTGACCACTTCTTGGATCCGAAGTTTAGCGGAGTATCTTGAGCTTGACTTGATTATTGTCCTCAAGCTCGGATGAGGGGCCTAAACTTGACCGTTTCTTGGTTTGAAGATTGGCCGAAATGATCTCGTAGCCGGATCATGTTTGAAATGTGTTGCCTTGAATTGGCCATGGAGTGGTCTTGAAGTCTTGGCTTGGTGTCCGAACCTTGACCGCTGTGGGTCCGAAGTTCGATGGGTGTGTCCGAACCTTAACCACTGTTAGGTTTGAAGCTCAATGAAACGTCCGAACCTTGACTCGCTGTTGGGTCTTAAGCTCAACTGGATTGTCCGAACCTTGTCGCTGTTGGGCCTAAGACTCAATTAGGGATATCTAAACCTTAATCGTTGTTGGGCTCGAAACTCGGCGTAGATGTCGGAACCATAATCGCTGTTAGGCCTAAAGCTCAACGATGATGTCCGAACCTTAACCATTGTTGGTTTGGGACTTGACCGGGGTGTGTGAACCTTGACTATTGTTGGGCCCGAAGGTCGACGAGGGTGTTTAAACCTGGACCGCTCCGAGGCCCGAAGCTCGACGGTGATGTTTGAACCTTGACCGTTGTTGGGTTTAAGACTCGACTGGGTGTTTGAACCTTGACCGTTGTTGAGCCCGAAGCTCGACGTCTATCCACTTTTATGGGAATAGGGAAGGATACTAGAATTATTTGAAAATATGAAGTTCCATAAGGTTATGTGCCTCATTATAGTTTTGAGCGTTTTAGTCTATGTGCTAATAGCTCTTTTGTTTGTGTGCCATAACATTTATGCCTCTTTCCGAGTATTTTTAGAGTTGTATGACCCTTTTGATCGTGAGCCCCCACGTTCTTCTTGGGTGCTTGCGTCTAGCTTTTCTCAAATGTTGGAGAAATGGTGAGCTTCGATTGGTTGATGACAAGGGAGATTCCCTTTGAAGGTGGTGATGCCGGTGACCTTCTTAATTTTGACCTGATATATAATGCTTGATTGAATAATTCCTTGTAGGGTGCTTTGTTATTAATTTTTGAATTTTAAGGATTTTGATTGACGCAAAGAGATGAATTCAAGACTCTACTCTAAGAACAAATGCATTGTTTCATTAATATGATGCGAAAATTCAAAAAGACAAAGACAAAAATTGCATTTTTAGCCCCACTTCGCAAAGTAAAGCAAGAAATGAGCCTCTTGAACCCTTGTGGATTCAAAATAGTGGATTTGACTTCGTGCTTCGATTAGCACGGTCCGTGGTTTTCTGCCCCGGGAGGGTTTCCACGTAATTTCGAGTTGATACTTTTCCGAGTCCAATCTAGACTCGGATAGATTTAAAGTTCTCGTCCAATCTGTATCTTCATCTTCCACTTATTTACGAGTCGGTGTTTTTCGAGTTCGTTCTTGACTCACACTCTCCTCCGAATCATATCAAGTGTTTAACTCAAGCGAATTTCCTCATCACCCTATTCACCCCCTCTAGGGTGACTTAACTTCTCCGAGAGCAAAGCTTCAATTGGTATCGAGCCTAGCCTTCCGGAAAGGATCTAACCATCCAAAGGTTTAAAGATCAAATGGCTCGGAACAACGGAGAGTTCGATGAAGGAAGATCTTCTAGTAGACCACCAAAGTTCAAAGGATCTAACTTCGTGCACTCGGAAGAAGCTCATGGAATGTTTCTGCTAGATCATGATGAGGATGTTTGGAACATCATACAAGTAGGCAACTACATTCCCATGAAGACAGAAGAAACAAGACTCGTGCCCAAGACAAAGGCCGAGTTCGTCTGCTGAAGAAATAGAAAAGTTCGGAAAGAACTTTAAGGCGATGAACATTCCGATGTGCGCCATCGGCTCGAAGAGTACAACCGAGTGTTTGCTCGTGACACAGCCAAAGAAGTATGGGACACACTGGTCAATACTTATGAAGGCACAAGCCAAGTCGGACTAGTGAAGATAAGCCAATATCTTCACAAGTATGAGCTGTTCAAGATGGAGCCGAAGAAAACATCACTCAAATGTTCATCCGCTTCACTGAGATTACCAACAATCTCAAATCTCTGGGTAAAAAGATTTCCCATGAGGAAATGTGCGGAAAGATACTTAGAAGTCTATCCAAGAGAAGATAGGGTCCCAAGGTAACCGCTATCGAAGAGGCTTAGAACTTATCTCTACCGAAGCCGGACGAACTCATTGGGAAGCTTCTCACCCATGAGATCCACCTGGAAGAGGAGGATGCAGATGTCGGCACCAAAAAGAACATTGCGCTGAAAGCCTCGGAAACTGGAGAAGCAAATCTAAGTTCCTCCGACTCGGAAGAGGATCCCATGGCACTTATAGCTAGAGGCTTCAAGAGAATAATGAAGCACAAAAGATGGGATAAGAAGCCAAGAGAAGAGTTCTATAAGAAAGACAAGAAGGATAGAAAAGGTAAACACTCTTCCCCTTCAAAGTTATCTTTGACTAAGAACTCTAGCTATTTTGAATGTGGCAGCAAGGAACACATAGTCAAGGACTGCCCCAAGAGAAAGAGGGACAGAAGAAAGAAAAAGGCTATGATGGCCACATGGAGTGATGAAGACTCATCGGAAGACGATGAAGACTCGGATGACTTAAAATGTCCGATGGCACTCTCTAACTCGTAAGTCGAAACAGAGTCGATTTAGATCACTCGAGACAGTGAGGAAACAAATCCTCAAGAGGTAATTGAATACTTTCTCAAGTTTTCCAAAGTTGATTTAGCTAAGTATATTTTCACTTTGGAAGAAAAGTCTAATTCGACTCTTTTCTCTTTAAAGAACAACTTAAGTCAATCAATTATGAGAGTATCTCTTTAAAAATGAATTGGAAAAACTGAGACTTACTCTAAGAGAACTTAAGACTAGTGCTCAATCTAATGAGACCGAGTCCGAGTTACTCGGAAGGAAAAATGAGCAACTAAAGAAAAAGCTTAACGAGTCTCAAGATCTTGTTTTAAAGTTTACTCAAGGTCAGAAAAACCTTGATATGCTCCTAGGGTCCCAATGTGTCTCCTTCAGAAAAGAAGGTCTTGGTTTTAACAAAGAGGAGGAATCCAATTCCTACTCGAACTTTTCAAAAAGGATTCCGGAACTGTAAAGTTCGAAAGGCTGAGCACGGTCCTATTCATAAGAATGAAAGGAGGACTCGAGCCTAGACCAGCTTACAAGAGAAAGCCTTCTCCATTGGTTTATAAAAGAAAAGTTTCTCAAAAGAAAGAGACACAGACTCAATTCTCTAAACGGAAGACTCATAATCGGACAAAACCCAAAGTCATTCAAATCTAGGTTCCAAAAAGTCTTCTTCCTCGAAAAGGACCACAAGTAAAGGGTGTTACTCGGGTTCGTTAGAGGAAGTGAGAAGGGTTAGTTTGTTTCTAACTTGCAGGTAACTCGAAAAGAACAAAAGGGCATTGGTACCTAGACAGCGGATGCTCACACCATATGTTAGGAGATTCAAGACTCTTTTATGAGTTAGAGGACTACAAAGGAGGAAAAGTCACGTTTGGGGATGATAGCAAAGGCAAGATAATTAGGATTGGCAAGATTGGGAAAGGAAGCAATCTGGTCAGCCCAAGTATACCTTGTTAAAGGGTTAAAGTATAACTTGCTAAGCATCTCTCAGCTATGTGATAAAGGTCAAGAGGTAAGATTTACTCAGACCAATTGCTATATTTCTTATGATGCTACCAAAGAGATCAAGCTCTCAGGTAAGAGATCAGGTAACACTTACACTATTCCCCTTTCGACCCGAGTCGAACTTATCATGTTTAAAAGCATCTCTTCATGATGATTCATATGCATGGCATCGTAGACTAGGTCATGTTAGCATGCACACCATTAAGAAACTTGCATCCCATGGTTTAGTCAGAGGATTGCCTAATTGTGCATTTAAGAAAGATATAATTTGTGAAGTATGCGCAAAAGGGAAACAAGTCAGATCATCCTTCAAATCTCCGAAAAATGTTTCCACATCCAAGGTGCTTGAAATGTTGCATATGGATTTATGTGGTGAAATCCCTGTCAAGAGTCTCGGAGGTCAATCATATGTGCTTGTTATTGTTGATAATTACTCACGATTTACCCGGGTATGTTTTCTTAAGCATAAACATGAAGCCTTCAAAGAGTTCAGCAAGCTCTGCAGGAAAATTCAAGTTGAGTCTCGGACTCGGATCTAGAGAATTTGAACCGTATATAGAAGGGAATTTGACTACTCGGAGTTTGCAGAGTTTTGTGATAAGAACGGCATCTCTCACAACTTCTCAGCACCAAGAACCCCTCAACAATATGGAGTGGTGGAGAGAAAGAATAGAGCTCTTGAAGAAATAGCAAGGACTATGATGATTGAACACAACCTACCCTACTATTTTTGGGCTGAGGCAATCAACACAGCTAACTACACTTTGAACAGATGCCTCATCGGACCCATCCTAAAGAAAACTCCATATGAACTCTACAAAGGGAAGAAAACCAATATTTCATACTTCAGACCCTTTGGATGTAAGTGCTTTGTTCACAACAATGGTAAGGATCACCTGACCAAGTTTGATGCTCGATCAAATGAAGGTATTTTTCTTGGTTATTCATCTCATAGCAAAGCTTATCGCATTTTCAATAAAAGAACTAACAAAGTGGAAGAAAGCATCCACGTTGTGTTTGATGAGATTGAACAGGAAAAACCGAGTCATCATTCTCGGACCTAAAGCTCAGTAGAGATGATGATCGTGATGAAAATGATCTTATCAAGAATCAAATCCATGACACTCGGAATGAAGTGACTCGGAACGAAGTGACTCGGAATGAGATAACTCAAGAACCAGCTCGGAATGTTGAAGGACAATCTGATGAACAAGCTCACTCATAACGGACTTCGTAGATCAACCAATTCAACCACCGGATCCGGTGAACCAAAGAACAGGTAGAGCTTTCAAGTATGCTTCTAGCCACCCACTAGAAAAGATCATATCCGACATCAACAGTGGGGTAAGAACTCGTTCCTCTCTTCAAAATCGATGTGCATTCACCGCAATTAACTAAACCCAGAAATGCACTAGAGGCCTTTAATGAACCTGAATGGGTAGAGGCCATGCAAGAGGAACTCAATCAATTTGAAAGAAACCAAGTCCGGACTCGACCAAATGACCTTCCGGCCACCCAGTCATAGGAACCAAATGGGTTTTCAAGAACAAACTGGATGAAGGTGGGTTGGTAGTCAAAAATAAGGCTAGACTTGTGGCTCAAGGTTATAATTAAGAAGAAGGGATTGATTGTGGGGAAACCTTTACACCTATAGCCGAATTGAAGCCATTAGAATTTTATTAGCATTTGCATCTAGCATGAATATCAAATTGTATCAAATGGATGTCAAATGTGCATTTCTCAATGGTTTTATTGAAGAGGAAGTCTATGTTGAGCAACCCCTAGATTTGAAAACTCTGAATTTCCAAATCATGTTTTCAAACTGCAAAAAGCTCTCTATGGTCTTAAATAAGCTCCTAGAGCTTGGTATGAAAGACTCGAGCAATTTCTTAGTTCAAAATGATTTTAGGAGAGGTCAGATTGACAAGACTCTCTTTATAAAAACCAAGGGGAAAGACTTTCTGATTGCTCGGATATATGTTGATGACATAATCTTTGGAGCTACTAATGAAATTCTCGTGTCGAGAATTTTCCGAGTTAATGAGACAGGAATTTCAAATGAGTATGATAGGAGAACTCAATTTCTTCCTTGGCCTACAAATCAAGCAAGACAGAGATGGAATATATGTCCATCAATCAAAGTACACCAAGGAGCTGCTAAAGAAGTACAAACTTCAAGATGCAAAGCATGCAGCGAACCCTCATGAGTAGCGAAGATAAAACTGGACTCGGATCTGAAAAGGTAAAGTAGTAGATCGGAAAATCTATCAAGGTATGATGATATGATTGGATCTTTGCTATATCTTACTTCCAGTAGGCCAGACATAATGTTTAGTGTCTGTCTGTGTGCAAGATTTCAAGTTAATCCAAAAGAATGACATCTCACTGCGGTGAAGAGAATTTTCGGATATCTTGTAGGGACTCGGAATTTAGGTCTATGGTACTCTAGAGACTCGGAATTGACTCTCACTGGATACTCGGATACTGATTATGCTGGGTACAAAGTTGATAGGAAAAGCACCTCAAGAGCCTCGCTAGTTTCGGGTTAATCCCCGATATCTTGATACTCAAAGAAGCAAAGTTCGAGTAGCTCTATCAACCGCCGAAGCTGAGTATATTGTAGTTGGGGCATGCTGTGCTCAGATTTTATGGATAAACCAACACTTGAGAGATCTTGGCCTAACATTCAAATCAATTCCAATCAAGTGTGATAATCAGAGTGCAATCAGCATCACCAAGAATCCAGTTCAGCGAGTCAAAGACAAAACATATTGAGGTCAGGTATCATTTCTTAAGAGACCATTCCGAGAAAGGTGATATTGAACTCGAATTCATTCCTACTAATCTTCAATTAGCTGATACCTTTACTAAGCCACTTAGTGAGGATCAATTTTGTTTTATTAGGAAGGAGCTAGGTATGTTAAACTCATGATTATGTTTTTTTTGTGTGAAAATTTTTCGCATAATTATGTGTTACGTGAATTCTTTCTTTAATAAGTTATTCGTTCGATTGAACCAGTGATACCGAACTAAGAGATATTATTTTCTTGCGGTTTCTAAGTCACTCGAAACTTAGCTAAGTCGGACTTAGATTTTGAAAAAAACATGGACATCAAACTTCGGAATCATCTCTAGACAAGTGGAGACTTTCGAAATTTATTTTCAAAATCTTTCTTTTTCTCTCTCCCTCTCCCACACCGAGATAAGACAACTAGCTATTGGGAGACAAGCTGCTGGAATTCTAACCGTCGGAAGAGAGAACGAGTCACATCGGTCGAGGTGACCGCCGAAGAGCCGAGTTAGAACGGATATCGAAGGACGCTTACTTCTCTATAAATAGCGCTTATTTTCATTCATTTCGTTACTTTACCATTCGCTTACTTTCTCTCTCGCAACTAAATCTTCGTGAACAAGCTCTCTACTATCAAAGCAACACTCGGTGATCTCAAGCTTCGGGAAGAACATCTCAAGTAAGCTCTGTTGCTCTCAGCTTTGTCTTCTTCTACTCTTTTATTTTCTTCGAGCCTTCTCTCTCTATCTCTCTCGAAAGATCATTCTCTTTCTCTTTTCTACACCAAAATGTCGAAAAGAGGTTCTCACTCCGATTTTCTTGGTTACGCCACCAAGAAGCCTCGCACAAAAGCCAGGAAGGTCCCTCTACTCCTTCCAAACCTCCTGTCACCCGAAGCATCTCGTGCTGGATGATAAATTCTTTCCAACCACAAAGTTTTCGTGGTTGCCTCACATCCAATCCACCGGGTCTATAATTTGCTTTGTTTCAGCGAGTTCATTTATTCCGAACTTGTCTTTGATTATTTCCGATGAAATGCATAGGGGAGAAATAATTAGTTGGCTTAGGGAGTATCATTTATTTATTTTTTTGTATCGGTTTCATACCTAAATGAAATCTTAGTTATTTGCTATATCTCCGGTACACTTTATCTCTACCAATTATTCATCTTCTCCGATGCATTCATATTTATATTTGCTTTGATACTCGGACTTATATATTCCTTGCTCGATGGGTAGATTGTGTTCTAATACTATGTTATGAGTTCACGCTTTGCTTTTCATTATACTTTAATACATAGTTACATAGATGTCATGCATAGCTTTTTATACTATGCTCTAATAATATTCTTTAAGCTCTAATATCATTCTGTCTATGTCCTACTACTCTAAGATACTAACTCATCTTTCTAAGTTGTGAATGCCTTTCATCAAAAAGGGGAGATTGAAGACCGAGGTATGAACTTATCTCTCTTTTTGGTTTTGAATTCAAGTCATTCCTACAAAACATAGAAATATTATGTATAAGTTATCACTTATGTCCGATCAACTTAAAAAGCATTTATGAGAATTGAATAAGCACTCCGTTCAAGGTGTCTAACCCACTAAGACTCGACTCGAAAGAAATTTTGCCTAAATAATTTCACACACTTAACTTATCTTTTCAGTTGGCTTGTTTCACATTTCAAAATAAAATTATTGTGTTAATCCTAAAATAGCCGATTTATTTAGTTGAAATTAATTTGGTTTGGAAAATATTGAAATATGTCTATACAATTCTTAAACTCATTTATTATTTGAATATAGACATAAATGGAATTGGAATATATTGAATATTGAACTCAAAAATTCTATTTTATTATATTAAGAATTTTCATTCGTTAATTAATTTATTTTGAGTACCATTTGGATTTTTTTTACAGGTTGATTAAAGATGATTAATCTTAGTTTAAAAGGTAAAAACAATTGAATTCTTATCGTTTGCACACAGCGAGAAAGACAAGCACTATTTTCGAGCGAGACTTACACACCGTGTCACGACCATTTGTTGCAATTTCCGGTAAACTTCAGTCTTTGAGTCTAGTGATTGTTTCTACCATGGTTTTTAGATAGATAGGACCAATTTTTTAGCCTAGGAACAATACACAATAGATACAACCACAATGGTTCATTTTTTGAGGACTCGACAATCTATTGTAACGGCTAACTAATCCTAAAACTCAAGCCCAAGGAACAATGATTGTCTACTATGCTACTTATAAATAGAAGCCTGTCTACAAGACTTACAAGCTTGCTGGAACTACATTCTTAACTCTCATATTTATGCTTCTAGCATTCAACTCTTGTACTTAACTCTTCAACTTTTTGTATTGAACAACAAAGTTTTGTAATCACTTTAACTTTCTTAGACACCTTTCTTATGTATTCCCTTGACCGAGCTATAAGGGTTAACTCAGCTCGGTTGTGCCTAACTATAAGGGTTATCTCCGTTAGGAAGTATTAGAACAGATAAGGTAGCTTCGTGCCTAAGAAAAAAATCTATATTGAATTGTCTAAGGGAATAATTTTGTGAGTCGAGTCTTTGTATTTTACGGATTCAAAATAGTCGATTTGACTTGATGTTAGGATTGACACCGGCCGTGGTTTTCTACCCCGGAGGGTTTCCATAGAAAATTGCATGTGTGTTTCTTTCCGAGTCCAATCTAGACTCAACTTCGTTTCTAAGTTTCGATCTTACTTCAAAGATTTTCAAATTCCGTAGAATTTTCTTCTCACCCTATTCATCCCTTCTAGGGTGATGCGGACTCTCTAAACCTTCACTATAGGTTTTAACTCATATGAATGCTTTCATGGGGAGGTCAAATCATTATCTTGGTGGGTGTAGGAACCATGGCCAAAGGACCCCACCGAGCTTCCTCACAAACTCGGCGTTCTTGGAGTTTTTTTTTAAGGGGGACTGAAAATGATTACGGTTTTGAAAGATAAATTTTAGAAAGTGGGGATTGACCTCTTATTATGATTTCCAAATTTTATTAAGTTGAATTAAAGATGAATTAAATTAAATTGATTGGCATTTTATTAATTATTTTAATTTAGGAGTTATTTTTAAAATTCTCGGGATGTTATTTCTTAATTGAATAAGATACAAAAAATTAGGGATTAATGTCTCACTCGAGGCTTTAGGGTCGATTAGTGTAAAAACACCAATCAAGACTGAAGCCACGGCCATTTACCACCGGTGTTACCCAAAACCAACACCTAACGGTCGGGGCGCCGACCATAGGTCACGGCTGAAGGAATCAGCCGCGGCCTTTGGCCTGGCGAGCAAATCAAGAGACCCTAAATTACGTACTGCAATGTGAAAAAATAAAGATACAATTTCGGATAGAAATAAAGCAAAAGAAGGAGTCGCTAGTCGGTTTTAGGAAAGAAAAACTAACAAAAACAAAAGTATAAAAACTTTGCTCTTCCAATCTTAGTATGGGAAAACTAAGACCGAAGAAGGATAAAATGACTCCATCGGTCTTAGAACCGAGAATCGAATTCGGGGCGAGGGTACAAAATGTAGAGAAACCCCTTCCATTCCACCCGTCCTAAGACAGACATTACTAATTTGAGTAGCAAATTTAAATGACGTACTAAACACAAGCACACAACATGCTAAGCGAAATTAAAAGCAACCAAACATGAACGAAAAGCAAGAAAAGAAAATAAGGAAAAGCGGTAAATTAAAAGAAAAACCAAATGAAAAGAAAAGCAAGAAAGAAAAGAAAGAGAAAACTTTATAGGTTACATCGGGAGGGAAGAATTAAAATGCGATACAACTTCGATCCACAATACGGAATGTGATAAATAAAAACGTAAAAAAATAAAGAACCGTTCGAAGGCCGAACCGGTGCCCTCAAGTTGTCCCACCTGCTGATCCGGATCTACGCACTGGATCTCTTGATGCAACAGCGGCATAAAAGAAAAGGACTTCTTTTTATGAGTTTTGTGAGGGTGAATTTATGAGGAATAGGAAAGATCAACCGAATGAATACCAAGATATTGGAATAACCGAATATTCGTTAGTTTTAGTAAGGATTCAGCAGAGATGTTTAGGAAAAGGAGTATTTGAAGTTACTTTTAAACAAAATATGTTTAGAGAAAGACTGTTTGTGGTTAGCTTTCTACAGCATAATGCATAGGAGAAAGTCATGCTGAAATAAGAGCCAAGACTCTCTATTTATAGGGAGAGATCCTAGGTCACAAACGACCACTCTCGGCCGATCGTCCAAAGTTGAGCGAAAAAACCAGGCCATTAAATCAAAAGATTGAACCGGATAGAATAGGATAAAGCTGGATAGAATTTTGGCCGGGGCTGCCCGGGGTTTTGTGCCCTAGAGTGTTGAACAAGGAGTCTCCAAGCCAAAACGCAGCGTTTCACTTAAAATATCCAGGGTAGGGGCACCAGCCACGATGTCTGTTTTGAGGGGAGAAGCTCCTACTCTCTCGATGGACTGTCTTGGAGCTTAAACGCAACACTTTGATGCTCCCGATCATGAAATGCAGCGCTTAACACCATCTTCAAGTCTTCGACTTCGTGTCTAACCGAACAAAAGTGAAATACGGAATTCTAAGCCTAAAATTTCCCGATATACAACACTCGTACTTTGTTGTCTCTGGAGGCTTGGCTCAAGCTTGGACCGTCCGAAGGAAAAGGGGATTTTTGGATCGATCCAAGGCAAAAGGCTATTTATTTGTTGTTGGGGGTTCTTTGTGGTTTACCGGCTTTCGTCGCACTAATTAAACTCAACCCATGATCCAAATCCTCAAACAGGTGTCTATAGTTAGCCCTCACTTTGACCAAGTCCGAAAGATGAAGGGTCAAAGTAGATACTAAAGGATACTTATATCAATTCCGTGTGGTGATTTTAATATTAATTGTGGTGTAATATCTAGAATTGGTTGATGTCGAACTCGAACTCCAAATAGGGCTAGGAATTTATCGCGATGCATGCATCTAAAGTCCGGTAAAATGGTCCTAAGCTTGGCTTGATCGGAGCCTAAAGCTTGGTGAATTTTGAAGTTGAAACTTCGATCATGTCTAATCTGAATCTTGGCTCGATAATCTGTTGTACTAACACGCTTTTTAGTGGATAATCATATTAACGAAAGTTTAGTGTTTTACCTAAATAACTCGAGTTGAAAATAGACTAAAAAATTTGATATGAAAAAGCTAATTTTACGGGTCCAAGAGTTCCCACTTGCATGCACATGATGCCAAGAAATCACATGCCATGGCCAATGGGGCTTCACAAGCTAGGCCACCAGCCCGTGGCTGCAAAGCTGCCATTGAAAGGACACCACCGTGCCCTATGGCCGACGCCGGCCAGCCTTTGGCGAGCCTAGCCCCTAGCGTGCTCTGTCAGATTCCCTTGGTCTCATTTGCCCTTTTTTACTCTTGTCTTGTATGCTTGGTTGGCTTGACCGAATGGGTCTTTAAAAGGGTACTTGGTGTATTCACTTTGCACACTTGCTCCTCTCTTGCACTCTTATCTTGCTCTTATACATGCTTGTTTTCTCTCCTTCAAAACTAGTTGGTTTCCAAAGTCTTTTCTTCAAAAATGTCTAGGAGAAAGGCTCATCCTACCAGGAGGTCAAGAGCTGAAAAACTTGTTTACGATAACTTCCTTAAACCGGAATGGCGCCCTCATAACGAATGGAATCCAAGGGAGCTCTTAGTGGATGATGAAAATCATGTTTCTTTGCTCGCCATTACTCCTTCGATAAGCTAGTTGGCTTAAATTTCTTCATTTGCTCATTTAGGCTAGTTCTTCTACTGAAGATCTTGTTGGATTTTTGTCTTACGGGATGGCTCGATTCGGAGTAGTGGAGTCATACCTAAATTTATGTAGACATGCGGAAAGATGAATTATCCTCTTGAAGATGTCATGCACAATGTTAGGTCCGGTTCTCTCTTCCATACTTTGTGATAAAAGAGAGCGGGATCCCATTAAGGCCATTAGTGAGTGCTTTTGGGATACCACTAACACTTTCCACCTTCCCTTCGAGAATTGACCATAACTCCTTTTGATTTTGCTATTTTGTCCGGTTTGGGCTTCTCGGGAGAGCCTCTAGCTTATGACTGGAATTTGTACAAAGATCATAGTTACCTTCGTCATCTCTTCGGTCCCATAGCTAGTATGTTCATTCATGAAAATTTTTTAAAGTATACCATTCTTTTTGAGGCTTTTGAGCATGTTATATTTTGGCCTCGACATTCTTCACAACAACGAGATCCGGATCGTGCTTGCTCTTTTGTTGAGCACGATTCTCTTTTTCGACCAAGCCTCTAAGGTTCATGTTCACTATTTGGTGAACTTAGCAAACCTTGACCAGATAAAGGAGCCTAACTGGGTACTCCCGCGTACACTTGCCTCATAAGGGGCCTTCGTGCCGGTGTGCGGCACACAAAACCCGAGAAAGACTTGACCAACTATCTTCCCTTGTTGGGCTTGCGGAAGATCATTGAGGTATGCTCTAATTCTTCATGTATTCTCAATATGTTTCTATCTTGAGTGGATAAAAATCTTACTAGATTTTGCAAAGAAGAGCGAGTTCTTACCCCACTTGTTGATGTCGGACAAGATGTTTTCGAGTGGTTGGCTCGAAGCATATTTGAATGCTCCACCTGTTCTCTAGTTCGCTAGATTTGAGGGTTGAACTGGTTGATCTTCGATGATTTGATCTAATTGAGCTTACTCATCTATTTGACTTTTAGCATTCCGAGCTGGCTCTTGAGCTGGTTCGATCCGAGTCATCATATTCGAGCTGCCTCATTCTAAGATGCTTTCTTTTGACTCTGTCTTCGGTGAGATCATCTTCATCTCGACTAAGTTTCAAGTCTAAGAATGTTGACTCGCTTGGTTTTCCCTGATCAATCTCATCAAAAACAACGTGGATGCTTTCTTCCACTTTGTTAGTTCTTTTATTGAAAATGCGATATGCTTTACTATAAGATGAATAACCAAGAAAAATACCTTCATCTCGACCAAGCATCAAATTTGGTCAGGTGATCCTTACCAATGTTGTGAAAATAGCACTTACATCCGAAGGGTTTGAAGTATGAGATGTTAGGTTTCTTTCCCTTGTAGAGTTTATATGGAGTTTTCTTCAAAATGGGTTTGATGCGGCATACTGTTCGGTGTGTAGTTTGTCTGTGTTGACTGCCTCAGCCTAGAAATAGTAAGGTAAATCATGTTTAATCATTATTGGCCTTCCTATTTCTTTAAGAGTTCTGTTCTTTCTCTCCACTACCCCATTCTATTGAGGAGTTCTGGGTGCTAAGAAGGTTTGGGAGATACCATTCTTATCGTAGAACTCTGTAAATTCCGAGTAGTTGAACTCCCTTCCATGTTTAGTTCGAATTCTTTTAATCCGAGTTTGAGACTCTACTTGAATTTTCCTCCAGACCTTGCTGAACTCTTTGAAGGCTTCATTTTTGTGCTTAAGAAAATAAACCCGAGTAAATCGTGAGTAGTCATCAACAACCACAAGTACATAAGATTTACCTCCGAGACTCTTTACGAGGATTTCACCACATAAATCCATATGCGGCATTTCAAGCACTTTGGATGTAGAAACAGTTTTGAGAGATTTGAAAGATGATCCGACTGTTTCCCTTTTGTGAATGCTTCACGATTTTATCTTTCTTAAAGGAACAGTTAGATAAACCTTTGACTAAACCATGAGATGTAAGCTTTTGACAGTATGCATACTAACATGACCTAGTCTACGATGCCATGCCCAAGAATCACCATCCAGTGATGCTTTTAAACAGGATAAATTCTGACTTGGATCGAAAGAGGAATAGTGTAGGTATTACCCGATCTCTCACCCGAGAGCTTAGTCTCTTTGGTGGTTGCATAAAAATATAGCAATTTGTCCGAGTGAACCTTACCTCTTCACCTTTGTCACACAGTTGAGAAATGCTTAGTAGATTGTAGTTTAATCCCTTGACAAGATAGACTGGGCTGACCGGGTTGTCCCCTTTTCCAATCTTGCCTATTCCAACTATCTTGCCTTTACTGTCATCTCCAAAAGCCACTTTGCCTCCTTTGTAATCTTCTAACTCGGAAAAGAGTGTTGAATCTCCTGACATGTGGTGTGAGCATCCACTGTCTAAGTACCAATGTCCTTTTGTCCTTTTCTGAGTTACCTACAAGTCGAAACACACTAACCCTTCTCACTTCCTCCGATGAACCCAGTAACTTCCTTTACTGTGGTCCTTTTCTAAGGAAGAAGACTCTTGGGGACCCAGATTTGAATTACTTTGGGTTTGGTTTGATTCTAAGTCTTACTAAGTCTTTTGGAAATCTTTTCTTTTATAAGCAAGTGGAGAAGACTGTTTCTTATAGGCTGGTCCGGGCTTAGTCCTCCTTTCATTTTTATGAATGCGACCATGCTTAGCCTTCCTGAACTTCACCGTTCTGGAATCCTTTTTGAAAAGATCTAAGTAGGAATTAGATTCCTCCTCTTTGTTAAAACTAAGTCCTTCCTTTCGAAGGAGACATATTGAGAGCCTAATAGCATGTCAAGGTTTTTCTAACCTTGAGCAAATATTAAAACAAGCTCTTGAGACTCATTGAGCTTTTGTTTCGGATGCTCATTTTTCTTCTAAGTTTCTCAAACTCAGTCTCATTAGCTTGAGTACTAGTCTTGAGTTCTCTTAGAGTAAGTCTCAGCTTTTCTAATTCATTTTTCAAACCAATGCTCTCGAAGTGAAAGACTCAAGTTGTTCTTTGAATTAAGAAGAATCGAATTAGACTTTTCTTCTAAAGTGTAAATATATTAAGCCAAATCAACTTTGGAGAACTTAAGAAAGTATTCTATTACCTCCTAAGGATTTGTCCCCTCGAGTCCGAGTTGTCGGACTCGACTCGGATTCAGCTTCGAGTCCGATAGTGCCATCGGACACTTTGAGTTGTCCGAGTCTTCATCTTCTTCGGATGAATCTTCATCACTCCATGCGGCCATCATAGCCTTCTTCTTCTTTCTGTCCCTTTTTCTCCTTGGATAGTCTTTGGCTATGTGATCTTTGCAGCCGCATTCAAAACAACCTGAGTTCTTAGTTAAAGATAACTTTGAAGGGGAGGAGTGTTTACCTTTTCTCGTCCTTCTTATCTTTATTGTAGAACTCTTCTCTTGGCCTTTTCTACCATTTCTTGTGCTTCATCATTCTTTTGAAGCCTCGAGCAATGACTTCCATGGGATCTTCCGGATGGATTTCATGGGTAAGTAGCTTCCCAATTAGTTCGTCCGGCTTTAGTTGAGAGAGGTTCCGAGCTTCCTCGATGGCTGTCACCTTGGGACCCCATCTTCACTTGGGTAGGCTTCTTAGAATTTTTCTGCACATTTCTTCATGGGAAATCTTTCTACCCGGAGATTTGAGATTGTTGGTAATCTCGGTGAAGTGCATAAACATCCGAGTGATGTTTTCTTCTAGCTCCATCTTGAACAACTCATATTTGTGAAGATATTGACTTATCTTAGCTTGTCTTACTTGGTTTGTTCCTTCATAAGTGTTAACAAGAGTGTCCCACACATCTTTAGTTGTGTCACAGGCCGACACTCTGTTGTATTCTTTTGAGCTGATGGCGCACATCGGAATGTTCATTGCTTTAAAGTTCTTTCCGAACTTTTCCGCCTCTTTAGTGGTGTACTCGAACTTTGCTTTAGGCACGGGTCTTGTATCTTCCATGTTTATTGGAATGTAATTGCCTTCTTGTATGATGTTCCATACATCTTCATCGTGATCTAGTAGAAAGAATTCCATTAACTTCTTCCAAGTGCACGAAATTTGATCATTTGAACTTAGGTGGTCTCGTTGGAAGATCTTCCTTCATCGAACTCTCCATTATTCCGAGCCATCCGATCTTTAGACCTTTAGGTTGTTAGACCCTTTTGAAAGGCTAGACTCGATACCAATTGGAGGTTTGCTCATGGAGAGTCTTAGTCACCCTAGGGGGTGCATAATGAGGAAATTTTAGAAGAACTTGGAAGATTTACACTTGAAAAGAGTAACCAAGACAGTCCGAGTCTAGATTGGAATCGAGATAAGTATGAACTCGGATATACGTGGAAACCCTCCTGGGGCGGAAAACCACGGCCAGTGCTAGTCCAAGCACCAAGTCAAATCCACTATTTTGAATCTATAAAATACAGCAGATCGACTCAACCAGAATTGCTCCCTTAAACAATTCCTTACGAGTTTTTCTAGACTTAGAAATTCCCTTATCCGATCTAATACTTCCTAACCGAGATAACCTTTACAGTTAGGGACAACTAAGCTGAGTTAACCTTCACAGCTCAGTCAAGGAACCTTACTCGAAAGTAAGAAAGAGTATGTAACTAATTACAAGACTTTACAACTCGGAAAGTATGAATTACAAGCTGGGAGTTGCAAATAGAAGATTGAGTATGAATACAATGACTTTTGCGTAAGTAATGTGTATTTACAATAATTCCAAGCAAATCTTCAAGTCTTGAGAGTTGGCTTCTATTTATAGATGACCAAGCGGATGAGCCGTTGTGACTAGTTTACGAACGAAGTGCTTTGTGACCGTTGTAACGGTTCTTCCGAGTGACTCGAAAAGATCCGTTGAGATGTGAACATTGTACAATGGCTTTTGACTCCTAACGATGCTCCAATCAGCTGGTGGTGTCCGAAAAGTAAGGTGGAAACCACCATTGAGCTTAGTGTTGAAGATTTCCAGTTTTGGAAACAGACAATCCCGACACAACGTCTAAGCCTTGTTTAGAAGTAGAAAAGCCTTGTCTCGCTGGTGATTGATAGCTTGAAGCCGGTTACTTTTATAATTCAAAAATAAGATAACCTCGTTTGGATAACCTACAAAAGTAAATAATTTTGGTTCTCAAAGTATAAAATACTTTGGTCCAAGATTAGGCACGAGATAATAATTTAATTAGGATAATTAAGTTCATAATTATCTTAGGCCTAGAAGAGTGGAATTTTCCGAGTCTAGTATTCATTATACTCAAATTCCATCGAGTCGAGTCTTAAGAAAGATCAAGTTATAAGAGTGAAACCATAAGAGTATAGGTACTTGATCTAAGCAAATAATTCTCAAACAAATATGCTTGATTTAGAAATGCGAATTAACGCTGTAATTCACTTTACTTCAAGATATGCAGTCGAACATAGATATAAAGTGTTAGAGAGATTATTTGAATATGCTATAAATCCGATTAGTGTCGAGTGACTCGAAACATCGGTGTGAGATGATAGATGAAAATGAGTTTTCCGAGTCGGTCGGAATCGAATGAAAACATATGCAATAGTTTCTATGATACTCGGAATGACTTGTAATCAAAACATAGCAGGGAATAGGTTTGTACCTGTCTTTGGTAGTACTCAGAGTGGTCTAGTTTCCGAGTCCGAGTCTTGACTAAAGAATGGAAAATGATATGCTCTTATTTTTAGATGCACATAAAAACGTCGTGCAACAAAATGTAAAAAAGATGGTCCTTAAAAATGAATGTATTTTATTTTTGACTAAGCACGCCAAAAATGGACCGACCTAAGAAAGAAATGCAAAATGAACTCACTTAAAATGACATGATATTTATTTGGCTAAAGCAATTGGACTCACCTTAATTGAGATGATTCTTATTTAGCTAATACAAAAATGGTTTCACCTTAATTGAGATATTTTTATTTGGCTAATGCAAAAATGAACTCACGTAATCGAGATAATTTTTATTTAGTTAATGCAAAAATAGACTCATCTTAATTGAGATTATTTTTGTTTGGATGATGCAAAAAAATGGACTCACTTTAATTGAGATTATTTTTATTTAATTAATGCAAAAATGGGCTCACCTTAATTGAGATGATTTTTTATTTGGCTAATGCAAAAATAAACTCACCTCAATTGAGATGATTTTTATTTAGCTAAATGCAAAACAAATGCAGAAACTAAGCATGGACCAACAACTACTGAAACAAGAAATGGGTCTAGCGAAAGGACCTAGCTTGAGGAAGACAAGGTGGGTCGGCGCCAGCCTACGGCCTACCCAGATTTTACCCACTTTCGTTTTTTATTGAGATTGGGAAAGAAACGAATGGACCGACCTCTAATAGAAACTTTTGACTCAAAAAATGCTAATATGGACCAACCTAAAAGGAAAGGGAAAAATATAACTTTGCCTAAAAATGCACAAAAATTGACCAACTAAAAAGGTTTATTATTATATTTTACTTTTGCACCCATGCAATTTATCATACTTAACCTGGCTAAACTGCTAAGCTAAAGGCTCAAGACAAGGGGTTAAATAACAAACAACCACAAAGATTTAAGCATGCAAAGGAAAGGGTCCAACCTAAACCACAAAGATTCTATGATCACAAGGTGATTCTAGGTCGGATAAACATGATGTCTCATAGTCCGAAAATTTTATCTTCTATGCGATGCTTAGTGGGACTTGATTAATCGGTGCCTATCGATCGGGAATCAAAAAGCTTACCATGAGTAGGACAGTCATCACATCTCATTGTTAAGTCGATTGGAACCACTAAGACAATGATTTGACCCGTCCCAAAAAAGGTTTTTGTGGATCAAAACCTATGTATATGTAGACATCGAAAATGTGCCACCCTTATCTCCTTTATTTCTGTTATTTTATTTTGTCGCCTGGTGATGAAATCCAATTCCTGTTTGCAAACTCGGATCACGGTCGGAGTTTGATTAGTGTGATGGAAGCTAGTAAACCACAAAGAACCCATTAGCACCACAAAAATCAACTTTATTTGCTTTGAGCTGGCCCACAAACCCATTTTCTTTCGGTCGAACCAAGCCTAGGTCAAGGCTCATAATCGAGGAGAAGGCTGGCGTCGTGTTTCGGGCTTTGCTATTCACTAAACGCAATCTTTCATACTTAGCATCCCAACGTAACACGGAGCTTCGAGTGTCCAAATGACGTTGTTTGAGGCCGGCGCCGCACTTCATGAAATTCATATCAGCAAAGCGCTATGTTTTTCTCCAAGCGCCCAACCGAGGCGCAAAAGTCAAGTTCACCAAACGGAATCATTTGAGGTCGGTGTTGTGCTTCATGGTTCACATCACCAAAGCGTTGTGTTTTGCTCCAGTTTTCAGTCGAGGCACGAAATGTAAGTTTTCCAAACGATGCCATTTTGAGGTTAGGGTCGCGCTTCTCAACACCTCTTGTGGGATTCCCGATCCAGGCTAATTTTATCCGGTTATTAACCTAGCTAATGAAATTTTAAGGCTATTGATTATTACCTAGCTACTGAAAGTTGTTGAATGTTAACGTGAGAGGTCAATACCCTAGCTATATGTTGCTTGAAATTAAGCTAAGAGCTACTAAATGCTACATCGGTATTCTGATCTCTTGGCTCATTTTCATCTAACCATTACTCTACCAAACACCTTTATCATTTTTCTACACTACTCTACCTCCACAAATTCCATAAAATAGCCTACTTCAATCTTGTTTATCCACCATCACGCTTCCGGATCCGGTTTGCGATCCAAGATTAGCAGGTGGGACAACCTAAGGGCACTCAATCCACTCTTAATCACCTAACAGTTTATTTAATTTATGCCTTTAATTCTTTCCTTATTGTGGATCAAGATGTAATTATTTTTAAATTCCTCCCCACCTGCTGTAATTTTATTTTTCTCGCTTTTCTTTTCACTTTCTTTTATCGCTTTCTTAATTGCTTTTATTGCTTTCTTCGCATGTTTTGGTTGGTTAATTTTTGTATTCATATGTTGTATGCTTGATTGAAAATAATGTTATTTTAACTCACAATTCGAATTAGTAAAGGTCATCTATTGATGGGCGGAATGGAGGACTTATCCCTATATTTCATACCTTCACTCCCGAACTCTGGATTCTTGGTTCTATATCGATGGAGTCATTTTCAAATCTCTTTCAAGATTAGTTTCCCCATACTAATATTGGATAAGTATTTCTTTTATTTTGTTTAGTTTTTATTCTTAAAAGCTGATCGGCGACTCTCCCTTTTCTATTTATTTCTCCTAAATTGCATCTTGGTATTTCCAATAAAAATGGACTAAAATGACTCACTTTTTAACGGACAAGGCCATGGACCGAGGCTCGACCCCTCGGTCTCGACCTATGGTCGGCACTGGTGATCCGACGATGCTGGCTTTCTCTAGCACCGCCTAGCCACCGGGCTTGGTTTTTAGTCTAAATCGGTGTTATCACACATTTTTGGCCCAAAAGCCTTTGCGACGTAACGTGAATTATATATTTTCTATTTTGTTTTGAAGACTCAAACTCTAATACTAGATCTTTCGAGTATCACATAAAGACTCAAGTACAAACCTCATCCTTCCTAATTTTTTATTACTAGTCATTCGATCTGTGATAGAAAGTCTTGCATAAGTTTTCATTCGATTCGACTCACTCGGAAAACACATCACTCAAATTTATCGCATGTTCAAATAATCTCTCTAACACTTCTTATCTAAGTTCGATTGCATATTTCAAAGCAAAGTGAATTACGAGTGTTAATTCCTATTTCTAAGTGAGGGTATTTGTTTGAGAGTTATTTGCCCGAGATCAAGTCCGTATACTACGATGTTTTCACTCTTATAACTTGATCTTTCTTAGGATTGCCTCCGATGGAATTTGAGTATAATGAATATTAGACTCGGAAAATTCCACTCTTCTAAGCTTAAGATAATTATGCACTTAATTATCTTAATTAAATTATTATCTGTACCTAATCTTGGACCAAAGTATTTTATACTTTGAGAACCAAATTTGTTTACTTTTGTAGGTTATCTAACCGAGGTTTTCTCATTTTTGAATTACAAAAGTAACCGGCTTCAAGTTGTCAATCACCGACGAGACAAGGCTTTTCTACTTCGAACAAGGCTCGGACGTTGTGTCGGGGTTGTCTGTTTCCAAAGCTGGAACGCTAAGCTCACCGAGTGGTTTCCACCTTACTTTTTAGACAACACCGGTTAACTGGAGCACCTTTAGGAGCCAAGAGCCGTTGCCCAATGTTCACATCCCAACGGATATTTTACGAGCGACTTAGAAGAACCGATACAACGGTCAAGAAGGCTCCAATTCATAAATTAGACACAACGGCTAGTATGCTTTGTCATCTATAAATAGAAGCCACCTCTCAAGACTTAAAGATTGCTGGAATTATTTGTTAAAACACATTACTTAAGCAAAAGTCATTGTATTCATATTCAATCTTCTATTTACAACTCCCGGCTTGTAATTCATACTTTTTGAGTTGTAAAGTCTTGTTATCAGTTACATCTCTTCTTACTTTCTGAGTAAGGTCCCTTGACTGAGTTGTAAGGGTTAACTCAACTCATTTGTCCCTAGCTGTAAAGGTTACCTCGGTTAGGAAGTACTAAATCGAGATAAGGGAATTTACGAGTCTAGGAAAACTCTGCAAGGAATTGTTTAAGTGAGCAATTTTGGTTGAGTCGATCTGCTTGTATTTTGTTGATTCAAAATAGTGGATTTGACTTGGTGCTTAGGCTAGCACTGTCCGTGGTTTTCTGCCCTAGGAGGGTTTCTACATATCTCTGAGTTTACACTTTTACGAGTCCAATCTAGACTCAGATTGTCTTGTTCATTCCTTTCAAGCTTAAAGTTTCTAAGTTTGCTAAAATTTCGTCATCACCCTATTCACCCCCTCTAGGGTGACTAAGACTTTCCAAGAGCAAACCTTCATTGTTGAATTGTGAAATAATATCCCAAGACTTTCTAAAAGTAATTTCTAAAATAAATGATTAATAAAAATTGTCAATCATTACTCGGCTTAAACTGTTTCAAATTAAAATTACAAAAATCGAAATCTCAATAATGAGCACACCCCACTTTCAAAAATCATTTTCAAGACCCTAAAACCAAAAGAGAGCTATCGCCGCTCCGTGGGGAAACTTCATTCTGGTTTCGCCCCGGCCTCTGTCCAGGAGAGGGAACGCGCGGGGACCGCTGGTTCCTATAAGGTCCAAAAAACATCTATGTTCAAAGTCGTCTAAAAGCATGCAAAAATTCCTAATGCAAATGCGATAAAGACTCACAAACTTAAATAAAATTGTTGCATAGCTCGCATTAAAGCGAGTTTTACGTGTCACAACCAAACCGCATTTTGAATTCTTGCTCCAAACATACTGTGAATCAGATTTAGTAATAGCCTTTTCTCCATCCCCCATAAGGTGTAGGTAAGCACAAAAAATCTAGCATGAACAAATTACATATACCTCCGAATTAGATTCACCCGAACAAATCCACAAAACCACAAAAATCGAAATAAATTGGCTTCAACACCAGCATAGATAGGAAAAACAGGACAAATTCATACTAATCTTTTGTGCTAATGTGCGCTTTTAAGTGAATTTAACAAATGAGCCAGGAAAACAGGGAAATCAATCAAATTCTCGGATTAAATGTTCTACCAATTTACGTCAACTAAAATGAGCCAAATCAATTGCATTAAACAAAATTCCAGTGACAAAACGCTATTTTTCCGTGACAAATTCGTACTACAATCACCACATCATACTCTCGAAGAACACTCAAACTAACACCTCGATTTGAGGCTTGAATTGAAGCAAGGAAATGGACCGGCAAAATTGAAGAAACAATGGAGGAGAGAGAGAAAAGAGATTCATACCTAGCATGGATAATTCTTGGAGGAGAGAGAAATGGAGGCAGGAGACGCCGGAGACGTAGCCACATACCGAAAATTGGCAAGACGAGGTGACTAAGGAAGGGAAGTAGCCAAAGAAGTTTGCTGGTGAGGGAGGAGATGGATGCCGATGACGAGGGGGACAGACGCCGGAGAAGCGGGGGCGACGCCGGAGAAGGAGGGAGGTAGTAGGGATGAGAGAGTAAAAGCAATTTTAGGGATTGAGGGCTTGAATACACGGCCCCCTTTTTTCCAACCTTAAATTGGGTATTACCGTCGGAATTTTGGTTTGACTCTAAAATCGACGCTAATAGCGTCTCTTTTCTACTTCGATGCTAATATCCAACGCTAATAGCGTCTTTCTATTTTTTCGATGCGAGATAGCATCTTCTTCTACATCTAATGCGAAATAGGTCCCTACTAGTGTCGGATTTTTAGGTTGTCTCTAAATTTGGACCCTAATAGTCAGTTTTTTGTAGTGTCAAGACATGCTTAAAAGTGATAAATAAAAGAAATAAAAGAAAACAACAAAGAAAGCAATAAAAGAAAGTTATAAAAAAGTAATAAAAGAAAGTGATAAATAAAAATTTACATCGGGCGGCGGTGGAAAGTAATGCGATTACAACTTCAAACCATAAATTGAAAGAGATAAATACGAAAACTAAACAATACTTTAAATAACAAACTCCAATATGGTTGAAGAATGCTCTCAGGTTGACCCAACTACCAAGCTTGAATCATGATCAAATTTCGGCAGGCGAAACGAAATAGAAAAGCAGCAAAAGAGGCGGAAAAAGAGTGCTTGTTGAGTAGGTTTATAAAAGGAATTTTGAGAAAGAGAGAGGGGAGTAAAAAGAATAGAATGGGAAGGAATTTCAGCATAAATGAGGTAATTTTTAGCTAAACTTGGTGCGTGAAATGAACAGGGGGAGACAGAGAGGCCCTCTATTTATCGAAAATTTTAGGGTTTAGAAAACTCTAAAATGAGCCTCTAGCCATTCAATAAACATCGAACCGGGCTTGAAATTACCGGAAACGAATAAATAAAAAGTCGAGAAGCTGAACTAGTCAAAACAACATCATTTAAAGGAATCCATTAGTCAAAGCTAGTCCCAAATAACGATGTTTAGTCGCACGGGACAGTGGCAGGTGAAAGAAAGCAAAATGCTTTACTTTGGCAGACTTCGTGGTCCAGTGTGGGTTCGGGACTAGGCTTGGAGTCCCAACCTGGATGGACCGTCTAAAAGTAAATTAAAATGGATTCGATCCGGCCCACAAAAAGCAAATCGGGCTATTTTGCGGTGCTAGATGGCTTTTTGTGGGGTAAGCCGACTTTCGACATTCTACTTTAGTCCGATCTTGACCCGAGCTTGCAAATGAGAACATACTTTCATTATTAGGTTAACAAAAATTTTAAAAATAAATAAAGAAATAAGGACGAGACATTTTATGTATCTACAAATACTAGCAAACACCCATACTTTTTTGTACAACAATAATGGTATGGACAGGGTACCTTGAAGCTGGATCCGACCCTAACCCATTAGTTCGGATTTAGGTTCCTGAAATTCAAGAACCGATCAAACAAGTTCCAGTTTTGGTTCCTAAAATTCAGGAACCGATCAAACGAGTTCAAGTTCGAGTTCGAGTTCCTAGTTTTGGGATAGGGTACTCAAAACTACTCATCCCTAGTAATAGTTCATAACAACTCATAATAATTCGTAACAAGTAACAATTATTTTTAAGGCCACTTTGTTTTCGTTTTTATAATAGCTCATAACAATTAAACACTAACCATAACAGTGCGTAACAACTCATGACAGTTTGTAATAGTTCGTAATTACAACTCCTAACAATTAAACAATAACAGATTAGTTTCACTTGATCATGGCCACTTATAACATTTCATAATTACAGCTAATAGTAACAACTCATAACAACTTGTAACAACTAATAATTAGTTTTTAACAACTAAGACAAACAGAACTCTTATATTCCAACTATAAGCCCATTAATCTTTGCTTTACTTCATGTTTTTCTTAGTATTTTCCGTACAAATAAATTTATCTTTCTTTATTTTCAATAGTTTCCTTGTGTCTTCTTTCGGTGAGTAGTATTATCTCTAACTTTTTAAAAAATACATCAATTTAGTTGCAATCTTTCTTGTATACTGAGATCAAATTATTAATTAATTTAAAATTTGGACACCAATAGAACGTAATTTTCTCACCGAGAAAATTGTACAAGTTTGTTCAATTTCCTTGTGAAATAGTGTATTATGAAACAATACAATTAAATATAATAGGAGGGTTAAGAAGTGTAGCAATTAATTTTCTTGTATGGATAATTTATTTTGTTATTGTAATAGAGTATTTATTTAAATTTAAAATTCACCACAAATATTAGATGACTTTCAATTAATAAATTTACTCTTTAATTAAAAAGGGGCAACTTTGTCAAAAACAAAACTATTTTCCATGGGTGAGCTGAGTTAATACATGGATTTATCTCAAAATATTGGCAATGAGGCAAAGTTGCTCCCCATGGAGCAATTTTACAGAGCAATTCTTCTAAATTGCCACACACACACACACACACACACACACACAGAGGACAGAGGAAATTCATAAAAATAAATTATTGTAGAGTAATTATGATGAGGGGCTCCGTTACTAAGAGCATTAGCAATAAAACATCTACACTACTCCTACTTATTCCACTTCATCAAATATATCAATAAAAATGAAATATTGGACGAGAATAATACAAATATTGGGGGTATTGGTCAAATTTAATATGAACAATTTTCTTGGTCGCGAATAGAACCAACTTTGAGGTTATTTTCCAATATCAGAATGCCATTAAGTTTTATGAGCGGAGACTCGTCGGGAAAGTGACGTGGCAAATTTTTGGACACGTGTACGGTGGAATCAATTTTTGACTAGATTTGTGAGATTTTAAATTTCTTCTCTCTCTCTCTTAATTCTTGCTGTAAAATTGAGTCGTGGGTCTCTATCTCACCTCACCAAATCTTCAATGGCTTCCTCTCTCTCTCCCTTAATTCTTCCATGGCTTCCTCTCTCTCACGCTCTCTTTCCTCTTCCGCGGCGCTCCCCACCAAGCATGTCGTCGATGGGGACAACGCCGGCTCCGCAACGCATTTGATGGCGACAATGCCACAAGATCTATTCCAAACTTGTCTCCTTTATGGTTCTCTTTCCCTGCCACGGATGAATTTGGTTTAGCAAACATGGATGTGGATTTAACGGAATTCTAATCCCGGGATTCTATTTTTTGTTTTGAGATGAAGAAAGTTCCTCCATTTTTGTTTTATTTGTGCCCTCACCGAACCATCTTTCGCCCGAATTCATCCACCAACGGCGGCTTTGCATCCGAGGTGATGTCGTTCGCCATCGTCAACAACTTGGCATCCTGTACAACACCGATGATCTGCTGGTCTTCCCTGTGCTCAACGTTGGCGCCTCCGCTGTTTAATTTTCCACGGGGTTTCTCCTCTTCGAGGTAACGATGGTCAAAGGAGAAGCAAAGGATTACGAATTCGAAGTAGAAGGCTCATGGAGACTCGAATTAGACGAATCACAAGCTGAATTCTACTTGGAATTGTGTCTAACACCTATTTTCAAAGCAAGATGCGGAAGTCTTTGAATAGCACATAAATTCCGATTTTTTTAACTCTTTTATTTATCCAAAAATTATCAAACTTGAAGGGATAAAACTTCGGTGTTTGTAACCGATTGGGAATGTAAAACTTGTGGTTGTGGAATGGCTATATAAATGAGTGTAGATGTTGTTGGTCATTCATCCCATGCCTCTGTTCTTCTCCTTCCCTTGTGCTTCGAATTTTCGTTTAATTTTCATCTCCGATTTTCAAAATTTGAAGGTTTTTCTTTCCGGATTTATGAAGTTTGAAAGTTCTTTTCTTTACTTGTTCTTCAACTAGAAATTTTCCCTTATTCTTCAATTTGAAAATTTCCCCTTACTCTTCAACTAAACTTTCTATGGTGGAAAGTTTGGTGTATTCAGATCTGCAACTCTTTTTTTTTTATTTTTATGACTGAAGTTCCAAAGCATGGGGAAGAGAGAAAGGGAGGAGAGCAAGGAAGAGGATGAGCGAGAGACGGAGGAGAGGGGTTTGAAAGCAAGGGAAGAGAGAGAGAGCGAGAGAGAGAAGGGGAAGAGAGAGAGAGAGAGAGAAGCAAAGTTAAAATCTCACAAATCTAATCAAAAAATTGACTCCGCCGTTCACGTGTCCCAAAAATTTGCCACGTCACTTTTCCAACAAGTCGTCGCCCATAAAACTTGGTGAAGGTTTGCTCGGAGAGAGTCCGAGTCACCCTAGAGGGGGTGAATAGGGTGATGGAAAAATCTTTGCAAAAACACACACTTTTGTGCATAAAAGTGACCAAGACAGAATCCGAGTCTAAACAAGGGGTCGAAAAGATTGGACTCGAAAGCAATGAATCGAAGAAGTAGGAGCACTAAAGTCGTGTCGAGTCTAGAATGAACTCGAAAGAGAACACAGAAATATTTACGTGGAAACCCTCCTGGGGCAGAAAACCACGGCCCGTGTCAATCCAGGACACGAAGTCAAATCCACTATTTTGAGTCCACAAAATACCGTGAACTTGACGTAACCCGAGTTGCTCCCTTAGACAACTCTATACAGATTTTCCTAGACTCGAAGTTACCTTATCCGATCTAGTACTTCCTAGCTGAGAAAACCCTTACAGCTAGGGACAACTAAGCTGAGTTAACCTTTACAGACTTAGTCAAGGGACCTTACAAAGAATGTAAGAAGAGTTTGTAACGAAGTACAAGACCTTACAACTCGTAAAGTAATGAATTACAGAGTGGGAGTTGTAAGTTGAAGATTGAGAGTAAAAATACAATAACTTTGAACAAGTAAGTGTATAGACAATATGTTCCGCAACCTTCAAGTCTTGTGAAGTGGCTTCTTCTTATAGATAAGACCAAGCAGAGTAGCCGTTATTTCCATCTCGCCGACCGAGAGTCCTCTCGTGACCGTTGAGAAAGGCTTTCCGAGTCACTCGAAAGTATCCGTTGACATATGAACGTTGGACAACGGTTTAACTCTCTTGGAAGTCCCAAAACCATCGGTTGTGTCTTGAAAACCGAGGTGAAAACCACTCGTTAGACTTGGCGTTCCAGTTTTCCGGATATTGAAGCGACATGACTTCGACACAATCTTCCGAGACTAAAGCGAGGAAGGTGAAAAGCCATATCTCGTCGGTGATTTGACGTTCGAAGCCGGCTACTTTTGTAGTTTTGAAAAGATATCCTCAATTGAATAACCTACAAAAGTAAAACAACTTTGGTTCTCAAAGTATAAAATACTTTGGTCCAAGGTTAGACACGAGATAACAAAATAATCTTTAGAAATTACGTAATTGATTATCTCGAGTCGAAAGGAAATGGAATATTCTCGAGTCTAATATCCATGATACTCGGAATTCCATATGACTTAGTCTTAAGAAAAGAAATACGTTCTACAAGCAAATATCAAAGTGAGAAAGAACTTGATATAGACTAAGCATGAAATGAGCTATGAATGCCGACTATGCAAACGATAGAGTAAATAGTCACAAGTCGATTCTGAGTGAGAAAGGACTCGGAATAAAGAACAACTTTTCCGAGTCGCTAACAAAAAACGATTAAAGAGATATGTGAAGGCCGAATCGCATAGGAAGGATACTATTTAATTCAAGTATGTTTCTAAGACACGGAGAATGCCTTGGAATCAAAACTCTATATGAATGACATCGTTATACCCGATTCCTTTTGCATGACTCGGAAAGATAGAGAGCAAGTGTCCGAGTCTTCAATCTCCCCTTTTTGATGAAAGGCATTCCAAACTTAAACAGAAACTTTGTTAGAAGAAAATAGATTGATTCTGAGTAGTTTGATAAAGCGATAAGGCATATTGAATAGATCGAGTGATATACAAGATATCGAGCAAGATAAAGTATGCTTTAACTCATTAACTCGTAAAAGAAAGAACTCGAAATAATGAAATGCATTAATCCATTAAAAAATTTACAAGGGCAAGTAAAAAGACTCCCCTAAACAAGACAACCAGTTTCGACTACATTTTCTCCCCCTTGCCTTTCAGCAAAAACAAGAACCAAAAAGAAAGGAGAAAAGAACAAGTAATACACATAAGTTGTCCGGACAAAAAGAAAATTTTGAAGCGAAATTCGGAGACACCGAGGAATCGTGACTCGGTGCATGGCTCCAACTAGGAAGGTGGGGATTTCGAGTAGAGGCGGAGGTGCGAGGCTTCTTAGAGGATGAAGAAACCTGAAAGTCGGGATGGTTTCCTCTTTTAGGCATGGTGAGAGATGAAAATATGAAACTTTTCGAGAGAAAAAGGAAAGAGAAGGAGGTGTAGAAGAGAAAAAACAAAAATGGTAGAAGAAAGAGAGAAGAGCAGTTGAAAAACTTACGAGAGAGAGAGAGAGAGCTTCTTCGACGTCTCGCGGACGATCGGGGACACTATTCACGTAGTATGCTTCCGCGAGAGGGTTTCGTTTGAGAGGGAAGGAGTTTTAGAATACCGAGATGAAGACGGATAGTCATTATTTATAGTGAGTACGCGCGCCCGTTCACTATCCGTTAAGTAACTCCGTTCCGACTCAGCCCGTCCATCGATAATTAATGCCCGGTGTGACGGTTCTTCTTCAACGGTTGAGATACCAGTGGTTTAAAATCTGCGGTTAAGATCCGATCGCAGCGCTCGAGAAAGAGAGAGAAAACGGGTTTGAAATTTTAATCCGAAACTCTCCACTGTTCTAGAGATAGCTTCGTAAAATTTGATGTCCAAATGTCTCTTACGTCCGAGTTTGACTCGTAAAAGTTTCGAGTGACTCGAAACACAGAAATAACGATCAGCCCAAGTATCACGTGATCAATCGAACCGATGGTTATTAACAACGAAAGCACAAGGCACGTAAATATTCACGAATCATAACACAAAACTAAGCATTTAACATACCAAGCTCATTCCGAATAAAATGTAATTGATCTTCACCAAGAGGCTTAGTAAAGATATCAGCTAATTGAAGATTAGTAGGAATGAACTCAAGTGTAATATCACCCTTTTCCGAGTGATCGCGTAAGAAGTGATACCCGACTTCAATATGCTTTGTTTTTGAGTGCTGGACAGATTCTTAGTGATACCGATTGCGCTTTGATTATCACACTTGATTGGGACTGAGTTGAGAGATAGTCCAAGGTCCTTCAAGTGTTGTTTTATCCAGAGAATCCGAGCGCAACAAGCTCCAGCGGCAATATATTCAGCTTCTGCAGTTGATAGAGCTACTGAGTTTTGCTTCTTTGAGTGCCAGGATACTAGGGATTGACCCGTAAATTGGCAAGCTCCGGATGTGCTCTTTCGATCAACATTGTATCCTCGCATAGTCCGCTTCCGAGTACCCGGTCGAGTCGGCTTCGAGTCTCCGGAGTACCATAGTCCTAGATTCCGAGTGCCCGCAAGATATCTAAACATTCTCTTCACCGCAGATGAGATGTGATTCTTTTGGATTAGCTTGAAATCGTGCACATAAGCAAACACCGAACATTATATCCGGTCCGCTTGAAGTAAGATATAGCAGTGATCCAATCATACCCCGATAGAGTTTCGATCTATCGCTTTACCTCGTCTCATCCGAGTCGAGCTTTATACTCGTCGCTCATAGGAGTAGATGCGTGCTTTGCATCTTGAAGCTTATATTTCTTCAGCAGTTCCTTGGTGTATTTTGATTGATGAACAAAGATTTCATTTTTGTCTTGTTTGATTTGCAATCCAAGGAAGAAGTTGAGTTCTCCCATCATACTCATTTGGAACTCTTGACTCATCAACTCGGAAAATTCTCAGCACGTAAATTCATTAGTAGCACCGAAAATAATATCATCAACATATATTTGAACAATGAGAAAATCTTTCCCTTTGGTCTTTATGAATAAAGTCTTGTCGATCTGTCCTCTTTTAAAATTATTTTGAACCAGGAAGCTGCTCAATCTTTCATACCAAGCTCTAGGGGCTTGCTTAAGACCATAGAGAGCCTTTTGAAGTTTGAAAACATGATTTGGAAATTCCGAGTTTTCAAAACCAGGAGGCTGCTCGACATAGACCTCTTCTTCAATAAAACCATTAAGAAAGGCACACTTAACATCCATTTGATATAATTTAATATGCATGCAGGATGCAAATGCCAACAAGTATTCTAATGGCTTCAATTCTAGCTCACTGGGGCAAAGGTTTCCCCACAATCAATTCCTTCTTCTTGATTGTAACCTTGAGCTACAAGTCTAGCTTTGTTTCTGACAACTATTCCACCCTCATCCAGCTTTGTTTTTGAAAACCCATTTGGTTCCTATAACCGGGTGGTCGAAGGTCGGTTGGTCGAGTCCGGACTTGGTTTCTTTCAAATTGATTCAGCTCTTCTTGCATGGCCTCTACCCATTCGGGTTCATTAAGAGCTTCTAGTGCATTTTTGGGTTCAGTTAGTGAAATGAATGCAGTGAATGCACATAGATTATGAAGAGAAGAACGAGTTCTTACCCCACTCGTTGATATCGAAATTATGTTTTCTTGGGGATGACTGGAAGTAAATTTGAACGCTTTACCAGCTTCTTTGATTCACCAGGTTTGTGGGCTGAATAGCTTGATCTTCGAAGCTTGTTCCGAGTGATCGGCTCCATTGACTTGCTCGCTCCGAGCGACTTCTTGAGTTATTTCATTCTCGTACTTCCTCGTTCGAGTGATCTCCTTCGAGTCTTTGAAAGCTCATCTTCATCATCATCCTTTCGAGCTTCAGCTTCCGAGTATGAAGATTCACTTGGTTTTTCCTGTTCAAGCTCATCAAACACTACGTGGATACTTTCTTCCACTTTGTTAGTTCTTTTGTTGAAGATACGGTAAGCTTTGCTATGAGAAGAGTAACCTAGAAAAATTCCTTCGTCTCGACCGAGTATCAAACTTGGTCGATGATCCTTACCATTGTTGTGGACAAAACACTTACATCCAAAAGGTCCGAAATAGGAAATGTTTGGCTTCCTCCCTTTGTAGAGTTCGTAAGGTGTTTTCTTCGTAATGGGTCCGATGAGGCATCGATTGAGAGTGTAGTTGGTCGTGTTTATCGCTTCGCCCGTAAATAGTAAGGCAAGTTGTGTTCAATCATCATCGTCCTTGCTATTTCTTCAAGGGTTCTGTTCTTTCTCTCAACTACTCCATTCTCGTTGGGGAGTTCTGGGTGCCGAGAAGTTGTGGGAAATTCCATTCTTGTCACAAAACTCGAGAATTCCGAGTAATCGAACTCCCTTCCATGGTCGGCTCGAATCTTTTGAATCCGAGTCCGGGACTCCACTTGAATCTTTCTACGAGCTTACTGAATTCCTTGAAGGCTTCATTCTTATGCTTGAGAAAACACACCTGGTAAATCTTGAAAAATCATCAATGATAACAAGTATGTAAGATTTACCTCCGAGACTCTTTACAGAATTTCGCCACATAGATCCATATGCGTAATTCAAACACGTTGGATGTGGAAACTGTCTTCAGAGATTTGAATAAAGATCTGACTTGTTTCCTCTCGGTGCATGCTTCACATACTTTATCCTTCTCGAACGTACAGCTAGGTAATCCTCTAACTAGATGATGAGATGCAAGCTTTTTGATAGTATGCATGCTAATATGACCTAATCTACGATGCCAAGTCCAAGAATCATCTTGAAGAGATGCTTTCAAACAGGATAAATTCTGACTTGGGTCGAAAGAGGGATGATGTAGGTATTACCCGATCTCTTACCCGAAAGTTTTATCTCTTTGGTGATCTCATCCGTGATGTAGCACTTGGATTGAGTGAATTTTACCTCTTGTCCTTTGTCACAAAGTCTGGGAGATGCTAAGTAAGTTGTACTTTAGTCCTTTGACAAGGTAGACTGGGCTCACCAAATCTGTTTCCATTACCAATCTTCCCAATGCCCACTATCTTGCCCTTGCTCGTCATCACCAAAGGTCACCTTTCCTCCTTTATATGACTCCAACTCGTAAAAGAGTCCTTGGTCACCTGTCATATGTCGTGAGCATCCACCGTCCAGGTACCAATGTCCTTTTGATCTTGTCCGAGTGACTCGCAAAACAGAGATAATCTAACCCTTCTCACTTCCTCTAACGAACCCAAGTAACATTTCTTACTGTGGTCCTTTTCTAAGGAAGAAGGTGCTTTGGAACCCGATTTGAATGACTTTGGGTTTAGTCTCGATTCTCGAGTCTTCTTCTTAGAGAACCGAGTCCGTGTCTCTTTCCTTTTAAAAACCTTTTCTTTTGAAACAGGAGAAAATGGTTTCCTTTTGTAGATAGGTCTCGGGTTTAGTCCTCCTTTCATTTTTGTGAATGGGACCATGCTCAGCCTTTTGAACTTAACAGCTTCGGAATCCTTTTGAACAAATCCGAGTAAGAATTAGATTCTTCCTCCTTGTTGAACCCAAGACCTTCTTTTCTAAAAGAGACACATTGTGAGCCTAAGAGCATATCAAGGTTCTTCTGTCTTTGAGTAAATTTTAAAACCAGATCTTGAGACTCAGTAAGCTTCTGTTTCAGCTTGCTCATTTTCTTTTCGAGTAACTCGGACTCAGCCTCATTAGTTTGAGCACTTGTCTTGAGTTCTCTCGAGTGTGAGTCTCAGCTTTTCCAATTCATTTTTTAAAGAAGTGCTCTTAGAGGTGATTGACTCAAGTTGCTCCTTGAAATGAGAAGAATCGAATTGGACTTTTCTTCCAAAGTAAAGATGTATTTAGCTAAATCAACTTTGGAGAATTTGAGGAAGTAGTTTATTACCTCTTGAGGATCGGCTTCCTCATTATCTCGAGTTCAGTGTCCGAGTCCGACTCTTCTTCGGCTTCCGAGTCGGTGATTGCCATTAGACACTTTGAGTCATCTCGAATCCTCGTCGTCTTCGGATGATTCCTCATCGCTCCAAGTTGCCATCATGGCCTTTTTCTTCTTCCCTGTCCCTTCTACGTTTTGGACAGTCCTTGACTATGTGGTCTTTGCTGCCACATTCAAAACATCCAGAATTCTTAGACAAAGATAACTTTGAGGGTGAAGAAAACTTACCTTTTCTCGTCTCTCTTGTCCTTTTTGTAGAATTCTTCTTTTGGTCTTTTGTCCCATCTTTTGTGCTTCATCATTTTCTTGAAGCCTCTTGCAATGAGTGCCATGGGATCATCTTCCGAGTCAGAGGAGCTTGGACTTGCTTCTTTGGATTCTCGAGGCTTTAAGTGCGACGTTCCTTTTGGAAGTACCCTCAGCATCTTCTTCTTCCGGATGTATCTCATGAGTCGAAGCTTTCCAATGAGCTCGTCCGGTTTCAAGAGTGAGAGGTTCCGAGCTTCTTCTATGGCGAGTCACCTTAGGACCCCATCGTCTCTTGGGTAGGCTTCGAGAATTTTTCGGCACATTTCTTCATGGGAGATCTTCTTTCCCGGAGATTTGAGATTGTTGGTGATCTCGGTGAAGCGAATGAACATCCGAGTAATGTTCTCTTCCGGCTCCATTTTGAAAAGCTTATATTTGTGAAGATACTCGGCTGATCTTTGCTTGTCTCACCCGACTTGTACCTTCATAGGTGTTGACCAGAGTGTCCCACACCTCTTTAGCAGAGTCACAGGCAGAGACTCGATTATATTCTTCTCGAGCTTATGGCGCACATGAGGATGTTCATGGCTTTGAAGTTCTTTCGAACTTCTCGCCTCGTTGGCGTGAACTCGCCTTTGTCTTTGGAAGGATTCTGAATTCATCTCGTCTTTGTTGGAATGTAGTTTCCTTGTTGTATGATTTCCCAAACTTCTTCATCGTGATCCATAAGGAAACATTCCATGAGCTTCTTCCAAGTGACCGAAATTTGAACCTTTGAATTTTGGTGGCCTCGTTGGAAGATCTACCTTCGTCGAACTCTCCGTGTTCTCGAGCCATCCGATCTTTAAACCTTTGGACTGTTAGATCCTTTCCGAAAGGCTAGGCTCGATACCAATTGAAGGTTTGCTCGGGAGAGTCTCGAGTCACCCTAGAGGGGGTGAATAGGGTGATGGAAAAATCTTTGCAAAAACACACACTTTTGTGCATAAAAGTGACCAAGACAGAATCCGAGTCTAAACAAGGGGTCGAAAAGATTGGACTCGAAAGCAATGAATCGAAGAAGTAGGAGCACTAAAGCCGTCTCGAGTCTAGAATGAACTCGGAAAGAGAACACGAAATATTTACGTGGAAACCCTCCCGGGCAGAAAACCACGGCCCGTGTCAATCCAGACACGAAGTCAAATCCACTATTTTGAGTCCACAAAATACCGTGAACTTGACAGTAACCCGAGTTGCTCCCTTAGACAACTCTATACAGATTTTCCTAGACTCGAAGTTACCTTATCTCGATCTAGTACTTCCTAGCTGAGATAACCCTTACAGCTAGGGACAACTAAGCTGAGTTAACCTTTACAGACTTAGTCAAGGGACCTTACAAAGAATGTAAGAAGAGTTTGTAACGAAGTACAAGACCTTACAACTCGTAAAGTAATGAATTACAGAGTGGGAGTTGTAAGTTGAAGATTGAGAGTAAAAATACAATAACTTTGAACAAGTAAGTGTATAGACAATATGTTCCGCAACCTTCAAGTCTTGTGAAGTGGCTTCTTCTTATAGATAAGACCAGCAGAGTAGCCGTTATTTCCATCTCGCTGACCGAGAGTCCTCTCGTGACCGTTGAGAAAGGCTTTCCGAGTCACTCGGAAAGTATCCGTTGACATATGAACGTTGGACAACGGTTTAACTCTCTTGGAAGTCCCAAAACCATCGGTTGTGTCTTGAAAACCGAGGTGAAAACCACTCGTTAGACTTGGCGTTCCAGCTTTCCGGATATTGAAGCGCATGCCTTCGACACAATCTTCTCGAGACTAAAGCGGGGAAGGTGAAAAGCCATATCTCGCTGGTGATTTGACGTTCGAAGCCGGCTACTTTTGTAGTTTTGAAAAGATATCCTCGATTGAATAACCTACAAAAGTAAAACAACTTTGGTTCTCAAAGTATAAAATACTTTGGTCCAAGGTTAGACACAGTATAACAAAATAATCTTTAGAAATTACGCAATTGATTATCTCGAGTCGAAAGGAAATGGAATATTCTGAGTCTAATATCCATGATACTCGGAATTCCATATGACTTAGTCTTAAGAAAAGAAATACGTTCTACAACGAAATATCAAAGTGAGAAAGAACTTGATATAGACTAAGCATGAAATGAGCTATGAATGCCGACTATGCAAACGATAGAGTAAATAGTCACAAGTCGATTCTGAGTGAGAAAGGACTCGGAATAAAGAACAACTTTTCCGAGTCGCTAACAAAAAACGATTAAAGAGATATGTGAAGGCCAAATCGCATAGGAAGAATACTATTTAATTCAAGTATGTTTCTAAGACACGGAGAATGCCTTGGAATCAAAACTCTATATGAATGACATCGTTATACCCGATTCCTTTTGCATGACTCGGAAAGATAGAGAGCAAGTGTCCGAGTCTTCACTTGGTGGCGTTCGATATTGGAAAATACCCCCAAAGTTGGCTTTGTTCGCAACCAAGGAAATTGTTCGTATTAAATTTGGCCAATACCCCCAATGTTTGTATTATTCGCATCCAATAACCCTAAAAAATTAAAGAAGAATTAGTACCTAAAATTAAACAAAATTCCATAATAAGGAGGATAAATTTTGGACATTTCATATTTACTTGGACAATTGTAACTCGGCTCACTTGAGATATTAGGGACATCCCACATTTGATTTCAAATTTGAGTTTTCATTCCCCACTTTTGATTTTATACAATTTAGTATAATTGTCCACTTGGCTTTTTACATTTAGGTGGACTAATGCGAAACCTTATTGTGAATGTTCTAACGGAAAACTTTATCGAGCACTTTTGTTACCTATGTGGCATTGGAGCAACTCATTTGAGTTGTTCCCATTAAAATAGCGTTAGCCCCATGAACTACTGAAAATTATATTGTACACCATCGGGTACAAAAGCATAGTACGCTCTTCGAGCAATTCCTGATTTTAACCTTAAAGAGGTCAAGGGTTTTAATCTCTTTTCCAACATCTTCTCACTTGTGTACTGTTATTTGTTCACTTAGTTTCATGTAACAATTTTTTTAATAATTTTAACTTTTAATTTTAAGTCATTTTCGACTCTTACTATATTGAACAACATTGAACATTAACAAATACTTTTAGCATATTAAATATATAAGGTATTTTATATTATATATATAAGGTATTTTATTAAAAACTTTAGTATTATATATTTCTTTCTAATTTTTAATTTTTTTATTTTAAAAATTGTGTAATATTGCAAATAAAATAAGTAAACATTGTAAAAAAATTAAAAATAGAAAGATATTTTCTTTATTAAAAAATGAGAGTGAGGTATATCAACATTATTGTTGTATCAAGTTATAATTTTTAGTGCAAATTATAATATTATTTAGTATATGGCAGAACAAAATTTATTGTTGAGCTTTAGATATGTGATTGTAGATTTTAGTTTTTAGTGTATATGACAACATTATTTAGTGTATGATAGATCAATATTTAGTATTGAACTTTAGATTAGCACTATAATGGTTTTAGTTTTTAATTTTTACCTTTTAGTGTATATTAGAATGTTGTTTAGTGTATTTAGCGTTGAGCTCTAAATCTAGAGCATTGTGGTTTTAGTGTTTAGTGTATATTAGAACATTATTTGGTGTACTATAGATTAGTATTTAGCGATTCATAATAATTTTAAGTGAACCTTAATTTAGTATTTATTAAAAGAATATTCTAATGCTAGATAATTTTTAATGCATTAATTAAAAAATTAAAATTTGAATAATAGAATATGTTTTACAGAGACACTAACAAGTAAATATTGCAAAAGAAACAAAGTACATAGAATATATTTATATTGAACATAATAGTGTTATTAAATAATTTTTTGATGAACTATAAGTTAATAAAAAAATTTGCTAGATAAAATTTAATTGAAATCAAACTTTAACTGATAGAAATGTTTTTAAAAAACAAAGCTGATGTTGAAAAAGAAAAAAATGATTGGAAGGTAAAAAATATAAATATTAAAATAAATTTAAGTGAACATTGGTATATTTTTATTGAACACCAAACTAATTTTTAGTAAACATTTGATTTATTCTTTTAGCAAATATTATACTTTTTAGTGAACATTAAAATATATTTTAGTGAACACGAGAATAATTTTTAATGTATAAATTAAATTTTGGCTGATAGAATATATTTAAGACTGAGTAGATACTATACATTAAACATTAAAGGATATGAAGGTACAATATATAAAAAAAAAATTGTGACAATTTTTTTATCAACAAAAGTATACTGAAAATTAACTTTAACTAATAGAATATACTATTTTCTCATAGATGTTTGCCATGTTATTAAGACTATCCCCGTCGCTTTTCATGACATTGAGGATTCCGTTTGTTGGGGATTGTCTAACAACGAAAAGTTTACTACTAAGTCTGCCACTTGGAATGCCCATAATATTCCCACTAATTCACCATCGTGGGATTTTGCATGAATTTGGAAAATGGATTTGATGCCTATGTTAAAATTATTTATGTGGCAAATTGGTCACAATGCGTTATCAACACGGGATAACCTAGCCAAAAGAAGGTTGAACATTGACACTATTTGTTCGCTTTGTCAAGACCATTGTGAGTCAATTGACCATATTTTCTCACAATGTACTTGTGTCATGGACATATGGGATACAGACTTTTCGACATAAGTGGCTAGAGGTGAATCTAAGCCAGCTGCAGAATCCCCCTCGAATCATATTATCTATACACTCAAAAGGTTGAAAAAACATCTCGGATGACCCGTTTGATTCGTTTGTTATGGAGTATTTGGAAAAGCAGAAATGACAAAGTCTTCAACAATGGAACTTTCAATTCCATTGCTACAATCCTTCGAGCCAAATCATCTTGGGTTGAATGGCGATCTAGGAGCAGGCTGGATCAATATTTCACAACCCATCCTCACCTTCTCCCTTACTACGTGCCAACACTTCTAACCATCTGATTTGTTGGCACAAACCACCCGGAGGTTTTATCAAAGTCAACTTTGACGGTTTAAGGTCTTCTTCAGCGGCGACGGGAGGCTTCGTCATCGGAAGTTGGGATGACAGGTTTCTTCAAGCAGGAGCAACAAATTTGGCATCATCCTCGGTTTTTTAGCAGAGGCTACTGCCATGAGAAATGGTGTCAAAGTGGCAGTTCAAGAGGGATTTCGTTCTATCATTTTGGAAGGAGATAACCTAACGGTCATTAAAGCAATTAAAGGAGAAATCCAGGTTCCTTAGGAAATCCAGATGTCTGGTTCAAGACACTCATCATTTTCTTCGGATGTGCAACCAAGTTTTTATTCATCACACATTTAGAGAAGGGAATTGGGCTGTTGACTGGGTAGCCAAGTTTGATCAATGTATTTTTCTACTTTAGTTTGGTTTTTATCCTCTCTTCTTCTTTTCTCTCCATTTTAATGGAGGATAACTTAGGTATAACCCTTACGAGAAGAGCTACCTATTAGTTGTTATACTTACCCATTCAAAAAAAAAAACTATTTTCTAAGACAATTACCCTCTGTTTGGATTGGGGGAGAGGGGAAAGGGAGGGGGTAAATGTTATTAAAATCCCTTATTTGGGATAAATCACTCGGGGTGACGGTGGGGAAATAATAAAATAAATAAATAATTATTTTAATTATATTTTATTTTATCTTATTATCACGTTATTTTTTTACTTCCCTCTAATTTTTTTAATTTTCCATATATATATATATATATATATATATCAACATTAGGGTTAAACTCTTATTATATTTTACAGATTGTCATTCGAGGTTAGTACTTCTTCACCTTTTTTTTCTTCTCCTTTTAGTTATGTAACTAATCTAATTCATATCTATCAATAATAGGGTTATATTGCTACTCTAATTCGAAGTTCTTGCTTGCACTATCCAGTTTAGTACCCTCTAACTCTTTATTAACATGATGTTTGTCTTTTTCATAGATTGTTCATAATTTTATAGAATTAACCATTAACTATGATATATAATAAATGATAAAAACATAAACTTTTGAAAAATTAACAATAATCGTAACAGTTTATAACAACTTGTAATAATTAATAACTAAAAATATTGTCCGAGTAACGATCGGCTTGTAAGGCCATTGCCAAGGCTGTATATAGCAGCAGATCATATCGGAGAGAGAATGGCAGAGAGTGAGAGAGGAAGAGACATGATCAATTTCCATCACTTTTTAATTATTTTAATCATAAATATATTGCTTTTTCTCACTTGGATCCAACATGCAAAATTGTCTTTAATCTCCCTCTTCTGCTGCACAAACTCCATCTCTTTACACTTGTTTTTGTTGGTGTGAAATTTCATCATTACCTACTTAATTAATGAATTAATACTCCAACTAATTATTCTTTAATCTCCCTCTTCTGCTGCACAAACTCTAGCCTTCCTCTTACAATTACTCACGGTAATTAGTGATTTATTTTCTAACATGTTTTTTCTTTTTAAAATTTGGTTGAAAATTGACCCATAAAATTATAGGGCCCATTAATTGATTTATTGCTAGCTAGTATATCTTCTAGATTATCAATTACATGAACTACCGTATATATATGTATATTGGTTGAAATGCTACCGGTTTCATAAGAATATTCTTACTTTTCGGGAGTTCTATGGCCAATATGAACCCCTTGACATAATATATTGCATATCACATACTAATTTTTTTAACATAATTGCATAGATGGATGGAGAAAAAAATAGAAGAAAAGTTTTATTAAAGGCACAAACTTTACTTTGCACAACCGCAACACAAGTTGTTAGTTTAGTAGCTCATTGGTGGATGTTGAGACGACAATTGAAGTTTAGATCCCTTGTCCCTCGAGAAATTACGGAAGAGAGAAACCAAGCACGAGCAACAAATATGAGAGATATTCTCCTTAATTTTAGATGTCGTGAACTCTTACGAATGGGTGCACCCGATTTCATGAATTTATGTAATATATTACAAAGAGAAGGCGGGTTGCAACCAGCAAGACGAGTAAGTGTAGAAAAGCAAGTTACTAAATTCCTCTATATAGTGGGACAAAATGGAAGAAATCGTGCTACCAAAGCTTATTTCCAACGATCCGGAGAAACTATGAGTCGTCATTTCCATAGTGTGTTAAAGGGTATTATACAACTTGAAGAGAAATATATGACACAACCCGATGGCCAACAAACTCCATCAAAGATCCTTAATTCCAGTAGATTTTACCCTTACTTTAAGGTAATAATTAATTATTTTGTGATAAATATATCTCAAAGTGTTCTTTCGAAATAATATTAAGTAATATATTGAATGTCGGGATTGTGTAGGAGCTATTGATGGGACACATATACGAGCAAAGGTTTCTCCTATAGATGCCCCTAGATATCTTGGTAAAAAGAGTATCCTACACAAAATGTATTGGCTGCATGTACTTTTGATTTAAAATTCACCTATGTCTTACCTGGTTGGGAAGGTTCGGCATCGATTCCAGAATTCTAAAAGATGCATTAAGACGACGATATCCATTAAAAATTCCAAAAGGTAAACTATATATATATATATATATATATATATATATATATATATATATAAAAGCATAAACTCCAAATACGATATTATTATTGATAATAATAATTTTCATCTTATAGGAAAATTCTACCTAGTTGATGCTAGTTTCATGACTAAGAGTGCATTAATTACACCTTATAGAGGCGTACGCTATCACTTAAAGGAGTACTCAAGAAACTCACCACGAAATTCTTGAGAATTGTTCAATCTTCGACATGCCTCACTACACAATGCAATTGAAAGATGTTTTGGAATTTTGAAAAAGCATTTTGCTACATTAGAAAGTGGAGCTGAACCTAGATTTAACGTTCAAGTACAAAAACAAATCATAATAACTTGCTGTATTATACACAATTATTTAATGGGTGTGGATCCAGATTTAGATCTTATCGAGGAAATAGACAATGAGCTTGCAAACCAAGACGATCACATAGTTGAGTACCACGAAGATATAGAAAATAATGAAGAAACAAGAAGTGGTGAATGGACAAGAGATTGCATTTCAGTAGCAATGTGGAGGGATTACACTAGTTTGTCTTAAGTTATGAGTTGCTAGGGTTGTTTTTATTTTATATTTTGATCTTTAATGTTTTAGCATATTTGTGTGAACTTCTTCATTTCATTATCCATCTATGAATGTTTCTATCTTACGTCGTAGTTTTAAAATTTCACCTTGATATTAACTTATTTTTGTCTTTGTGATGTAAAGCATGGCAAAAAGAAAGAATGCAACACTTGCACTGCTTCAGCTGATTCTAGTGCTTGCTATGAAGTCTAATTGTATGCTAACATGGTCAATCTGCTATGAATGATGCCCTTATAGATGCCTTGTTACGTGAACAAGAAATGGGAAATAGGGTTAATGGAAATTTTACATCCGATGCTTATAAGAATATTGTCATGGGAATGAGAGAAACATTCCCTGGAAAAGTGTTCAACAAAGAAAAATTAAAAATTGATGGAAGCACATTAAAAATACATTTTCAAGGGTGGATTGAGAGGTTTTGCTTTTAACTCTCAAACTTTAACCTGAGAAGTTGAGAATGAAGTTTGGGAAGAGTTAATTAAGGTACATTCCTTATTTATTTGATTTTGAATTTTTTTTCATCCGATTGACGAAGAGATGCTAATTACTCATATGTATATTTTTTTTCTATTACTTTAGGATAAGCCTCATCACTGTCGATTTACGAGGAAAGGCAATCCGTAATTATTACAAGTTGGTTACACTTTATGGGCAAGGAAGAGCAACTGGAGATGGAGCTGAAACAGCTGTTGAAATGAGAGAGAGGCTTGATACTGAGACAAATATTTATACAATTGATGAGATTGACCATCTTGTATCTCAAGATGACATTATACTTGGAGAATGTGGATAACTTTAACAAGTGGACATGATGGAGGGACTAACTTACCTCATGAAAAATATATAGAAGGTGAACCTTCATATAAAAGGATGAAAGGAAAAGGAAAATTATCTAGAGAAGATGAGGTTATAATGATGAAGGAAGGGTTAGACAATGTTGCTGATGCAATTAAGGTGTGTGCTTGCGTAGATAGGAAAAATTAATCGAAGCCAATATCATAATATGGGATTTGGAATATGTTGGGTGAATTGGATATTCGAGGCGAAGCAATGGGTACAACATATCTTTTCCTCGTGAAGAATCCAAATATGCTACAAGCTTTGCTTGGATGCCCAATTGAAAATCGCAAGGATCTTTTATATCATATGCTCGCCTACTTGTTTTTGGTCCAAATTATTAACTTATCTTTTTTGAATTCGTAGTTATGATGAATAAAGTAGATGATATATATGTGGACATTAATATCTTTGTCATTCTCCTACTTTTTATTATTATTTTTCTTATATTTTGGGTGTTTATATTATTTGATTTGTTTATTTTATTTTACTTTGGGTAATAACTTATAAATAGAAAAAATAATAATAAAAAAATAATTTTTTGGGTGGAACGTTGTTAGAGAAAATGAGTTCCTTATACTTTTAAATTTAAAGTGGTGGTGATAATAATAATAATAATAATAATAATAATAATATATGTTCCTTCTCCTCCCTTCCCCTTCTATTTTTTAATCCAAACAAGGAAATATTAGTAATCTTCATTCCCCTCCGTTTTAAATCCAAACAAGGGGAATGTATCTCCCCTCCCTTCCCTTCCCCTCCCTTCTATTTCCTTCCCCTTGATTAACCTCCCTCCCCTCCCCTCTTATATCCAAACAGAGGCTTAAGTAAATATTTAAACAAAAATTTAAGTAAAAAAATAAAAAGATAAATACTTTTTTTTAAATACACGACAATTTATTGTTGATGGGTTTTCAACATCGGAGATTGAAACCATAAACTAAGCTAATGCTTTACCTGTTGGGCTGCAACGCGTGGGACGTATAGAAATAGTGTAGGGTGTGTACCATGGATTTACAATATAAGAACTGTGTGAACTATACTGCAAGAAAAACACGAAAACTAATCTGCAGGAAAATTATTTGAATTTTGAAGTTGAAATTACGTCGTTTATGGACAGATCAAATCCCAGTCAAATTACTTGGATTTGGAATATCGGGGCTTCCAAGAATCGACATATAGTAGTAGAACACAACCAACGGAAGTGACACCCCTTACGAATTGTCTTTCTCTCTCTCTCTCTCTCTCGTTCGTTTGAGCGACAATCATGGTGGGATGATGGTGACTTAGTCGAATTTCGCGAAAATCGATTTTCATTTCTTTGCATTAGGTTCGGTTTGAAGAATTGAAAGATCCGGGGGAAAGTTCGACTTCTTAGGGTTCCGGCTTTGCCGACATCGGTTTAAGACGTGTAGAAGAGAGAGAATATGTCGACGGGCAACGATAATTCATCGTCATGGGTCGGGAAGAAGCTGTTGAGACGTGTTGGTGGCATGTCCGATGCCCTTGCCATTGCTTCGATCTTGGCTTCCATGTCGCTCCTCCTCCTCGAGTTCCTTTTCCTAGAGATTTCCTTCCCTCTTTTAAACTGCCCCTTTTGACTATTTCTCATTACATTTCAGGAATTTCTATTTAAATATGAGCTTACGCTTCGTGTTGAATTTCTTTTTTTTTCTTTTGTTTTTGGTGTTTTGATTAGCGTCGATTCACGTGTCATGTTTTTTGTATATTTACTATCAATTGTTCACTATTGCGTGAAATTAATTACGAGTGGCATTAGTGGTTAATAGATAATTGGATCAACTTCTTATGTGGGGTTTTCCAGTTTGATGTTTATTGTACATTAAGCATTTGTAAATTCTCTGTCCCCTTAACTTTCTGTTTTTTACTAGGGTATTTCTTTTTTAATTTATGATTTTTGAACAAAATTGTGGCCCAAATGCTAGTGATACATATCGTGGGATATTCAATCACGGAATGGAATTTGCCTAGGTGATCTTCAATTATTTTAGCTATATTCTTGGCCTTCATCTACATAGAATTTTGGAACGCTATGGTTCTTATAGGTAAACAATGACTGTTTTACATGTGTAAACATTGCCCACCTCTGGCAAGACTGCAGCAGTTCAAGCTGTACGAGTATTTTTCCTATCGCAATTTCACATGAATGGAGCTAAAGCTTACCATCTGCCCGTGTTGTCCGGTGGGCAACCAGTCGCTGTTCTCATGTAAAAGTTCAAAAGTTTTTGGGTCAAGAAGTTATCCGACCTTACTTGACTGTAATGTACTGTTAATTCCTCTTGGCGGTTGGGCCATGAATTTGTTTTTTGTCCGTGTTGTTAGTTATACAAGAACCCAACCTAGTTATGGACTTTTAGAGGGTTCTTTCTTTCGATGTTTTTGAGATGGTTAGCTCTGGTTCACCTTCACTTCATTCTAATTATTGCTCCGGCACTTTGGCTCTGCCTTTATCATCAATTGTGGTGAAGCAAAACACTTACTTGTTAGGCATAAACTTTTTCTTGTATGGTTACCATCCTCTTGTTTAGGAGTAGCTCCAAAATCCATCCATTATTGGGGAAAAAAGTGATGATCCGGTAAGGGTTTTAAGAGATCTTACAGACAGTTCAGAGGAAAATTGCAGACTTAGAAGTCGAACTGCGAGGCGAAAGGTAATTGTCTGTACATGTACTCCTTATGCTATTAAAACATATTGACCGAAAGTTTAGACAATTGCTTGGGTGTTACTTTTGTAGATGGAATCATGAGTGTGATGTTAGTTTTCGGAGGCCATCTTTAGCTTAATATAGGCTGAAAATGTAGTTCATTGTCTTGCTTGGGGAAGATTTAAATTCGATATTATTGTCCACCTTTAATATAAACTCGGAAAACAATATGGAAGTTATTTCTTTGTCTTTATTTGATGGTTATTTCTTGCTTCCATGATTATTTCATTCCATTTGCAAGTTTCCCATCTGTACATGCATGTGTGTGAATATTCATATGCTTTTAGAAAGCTGAATTTGGTTGTCAATTGAACAAGTAGTGTTTGGGCATGATGATAAAAATGTAGCTTATTTGACACATGTGAGTGAAATGCAGAAGAAGATTGAGACATTAGCTAGAATTACTACTATATTGAAGGATGTAATCCATAATAAGGTGCTTTACATCTCCGATTTGTCCTCATTTCCTAGCTGCACTTTTTCTTGAAACGGTCTAATCATGTATGACCTATCATAGTGCAGCATTAGTTCAAGGTGAATATTATTATCCTTTATTGTGAAATCTGAGCACAAATTAAGTGATTTATCATGACATATCAGTGCTATTAAGCTCCAAATCGGGGTTTGTAGGTTACTGCAAGTAGGAAGAGACAATTGCATACTAGATCAATGACCATTAGTATTGAGATGTCCTAGGATTTTGACATTTCAAATTAGTGATAGTTTCTCATATTTCTGATTGGACTATGTTTTGCGTTGGGTTCATTGGACTCATTCTATCTATTCTATACTTATCCTGCTTTTCATCTTATGAAGAAAGGGCCTATTGCTTGATACATCTAGAAAAATGGCGGTTAGATTTTCCATGGTCAAAGTAGGTGAAGAATTTGTATGAGGCATTTGGGCAAACCCAACATAGATTAGTAAGAGCTATTTTGGTAGACACTTTTTATATAAAAATCTTGAAAATCATTCGCAACCCATATTTTGATAAAGAAGTAGATAACACATCAATAAGTATTTAGACATCATTTTAACTACGAAAAGCACCACATATAGTCTTAAGAACTGGAATCTAACATTAAAATATCTCAAATAAATTATTTTTATTGCTTTCATCTTGCGTGCCATACTTCTACGGTTTAAAGCTTTAGAGGAGGAGATTGAACCCAAACCTCGTAGGAGTACAGGTTGCACCCTCCATTCAAATCCAAATAGCCAATAATCAACACAATTCACTACAATTATCACAATAAAAACAATTAACACATAATCAACTTTGTACTTATCTACTAATATCTTAGTTAAATTAGAAACAAAGAATCAATATATATTTAGAGTGGAGACCAAAGAAAAAAAGGAAAAGAGACACACTCGCAAAGTTATAAACAAAATAAGAAGAAAAAAAAAGAGAAAGGGACCTAACGACGATGAAGAAGTCGGAAGAGGAGGAAGAAGGCGAAGAAGAAAAGGAAGAACCCGAAAACAAGAGGAGGAAAAAGAAGAAGGAAACCCGAGAAGAAGAAATAGGGAAAAAGAAGGAAGAGGGAAAAAGAAGCGAGAGAGGAAAAAGGAAAAGGAAGGAGCAGATATACTGGGCTTCGGGGTTGTGGCGTCGGAAAACACCACAAGAGTAGCCGGAAGGGTGGAGCCAAGGATGAGAGTGAAGGACGAAGCTCCTGGGGTTTCTTTCTTCTTCTTACAAGAGTGTCCCAGTGTCTCACACAATTCACTTAGGCAGGCATTTTGAGGTAAGTATTCAGTTTTTTTTAATCAAGCAAACGAGTACCTTGTACGTAGGAAGCCCGCTCCCGGATGCTTTTCTAGAGGGGTTGTGCTTGACCCTGTAACTTTTTGTGCCTAGGCGTGCCCGAGCGCGCTTTTATAAACTAAGGGAGGAAGTATGGGGAGAAAGTTGTCTAATGAGGATGTTTGGGAAGATTATCTCTTGGAATGTGAGGGGACTAAATTGTCCCGTTAAGAGAGGAAGTGTAAAATCGGTGCTTCGTAGGTTTTCTTGTGATGTTGCCATTCTTCTTGAGTTCAAGTTGGAAAAGGTCGATCAGCCAATTGCTCTTACCTTTAGGGTCGGCGTTGTTTGGATTGGCGTTGCCGTCCTTTTGTTGGTCGTTTAGGGGAATTTTAGTCATATGGGACTCTCAAACTTTGGAGGTTATTGAATCTAAGGTTGTGCGTTTTTTCGTGTCTCAAATTGAGGTCTATTTATGATAATTTTGTTTGGGGTTTGTGTGGGATATATGGTCCTTTTGATGATAGTCTGCATGTTGGTTTAGGGGAGGAGTTGATCCCATTCATGTCTCTATGGGATATCCCTTGGTGTTTAGGAGGGAACTTCACTGTGCTTAGATTTCCAAATGAGAGATCCTCTAGAGGTAGACTAACTACAACTATGAGTGAATTTTTTTAATTTTATTAAGATCCACCATTGGAAGGTGCTCGTTTCATATGGTCTAGCCATGAAGAGATTCCAGTTTTGTATTGACAAATTCCTTTTTGTGCTTGCTCGAGATGATCATGTTCCAATGGTTCTCTATGTTTTTAATGTTCTTGTAGCTAAAAGGTCTGTTTAAATTTGAAAACGTGTGGCTTGATTGGAAGGGTTTTCCGACCTTGTGAAAGCTGGTGGAATGAGTTTAAGGTTTGTGGCTCCTCTAGCTTCATTTTAGCAAAAAAGTTGAATCTTTTGAAAATGAAGTTGAAAGACCGGAATAGAGATGTTTTCGGCGACTTGGAACATAAGATGGCACTTGTGGAGGAGAAGATTTATGAGAAGGAATTTCAATGAATGAGAAAAAGCAACAACTTGCTTGCCCTTGCCCTTGCCCTTACTCTCGCCTATAATCATGGAGATAAAATTGAAAGATTCGAGGTGAAGAAAGAGCTATCTTTGTTGTGTAATTGGAATGAAATTTTTAGAGGCAAAGAGCTAAGCAACATTGGATAAAATATGGTGATCATAATAACAGGAGGAAGTTGAATGCCATTAACAACATTAAAGTGGATGGGAAGGTTTATGAGGAAGAGTTTGTCGGAAAAAGGCTATTGTTCGTTTCTACAAGAGCCTTTATCATGAACACCATTCTTTAAGGCCTTTACTTGGGATTTCTTACGATCTTGTCGATGATTGTGATGCTTTGGATCTTGAATTGAACTTCACATGAAGAGGAAGTGTGGAATGCAATCATGGACTTAGGGAAAGAGAAAGCTCTTGGACCCTAATGATTTCAATATTGCTTTTTTTAGCATTGTTGGAGTATTGTAGGGGGACATTATGGGTTTCTTTGCTGATTTTTATGCAAGGGGTGTTTTTGAAAAAGCCTTAATGCAACGTTTATCAGCTTGGTCCCTAAAATGGCTAGCATACGACATTAAGAAGTTTAAGCCTATTAGCCAGGTAGGGAGTGTTTATAAAATCTGAGCTAAGGTCCTTGCTTCAAGGCTAAGGAAGGTTGTCGGAAAATTTTTAGCCCAAATTAACATGCTTTCATTCATGGTCATCAAATTTGGATGTAGTTTTGACTTTGCTAACGAGTGCATTGACTCTTATCTCAAATCCAACCAATTAGGAGTCCTTTGCCACTGCCATTGAAAAGGCTTACGACCATGTTTCTTGGGACTTCCTTATGGTTACGACCATGTTTCTTGGGACTTCCTTATGGTTACTTTTGAAAAAATGGGCTTCTCTAGCAAATGGAAGAGTTGGATGTTCTTTTGTATAGCCACGGAGGAGTTGGATGTACATTTGTATATCCACCATCACTTTTCGATCTTAGTTAATGGTGAAGCGATTGTGTTTTTGCTCTAGCTCGAGGGGGCTACGTCAAGGTGACCCATTATCTCCTCTTTTATCCATTTTGGTGATGGAGACTCTCAGCACATTGGAATGAATACAATATAGCAGCACAGTGGAGTGAATACAATACAACAGTGAAGGTTGGCATCTTTGAAGGGTTTCACATAACGAATTCTCGGTTAGAAAGTATATTGGTTTCCCACTTGCTTTTTACCGACGATAATAATTTGATGATACTTTGCAAACCTTAGGAGACCAATTTGGGAATAGTACTAGTTTAGGCTTTGTGTAGTTTGAGAGTCATCTTATCGAAAAGTGTTCTCATTCCTATTGGAGATGTGCCGAACCTTCATCACCTTGCACAACTCTTTGGTTATGGGGTTGAGTTCCTTCCATCTTCCTATCTTGGTCTTCCTCTTGGAGCTTCTTATAAATGCAAAGGAGTGTGGGAACCAATAGTAGAAAGGTTTCATAAGAGATTGGCTAGGTGGAAATCTAAGTTGGTGTCTAAAGGGGCACCTTATGGAGTCTCCCTGTTTATTTCATGTCTTTGTTTACCATTTGTGGTAGTATTGCCACTCAATTAGAGAAAATCACGGGACTTGCTTTGGTCTACTAATGATGAAAATAGGAGTTTTCATTGGATAAGTGTTGATGATGTTTGTCGTCCTAAACACGAGGGTGCCTTGGTCGTTAGACCTCTCCGCTCAATGAACGAAGCTCTCAAGGCCAAGTGGCGTTGGATGTTTGCTAAGGGAAAGAACACTTTATGGAAAGATGTGATTGCCACAAAATATGGGGTCGATAATTCTAAGTTGGTGGAGCAAAAAAAGTCGCCAAAAATCTATTTCAAGTGGTTTGTACTAGTTTCATTCTCGTGTGCATTTTAAGGTGAAAAACGGGTCAAAGGTTTTGTTTTGGCATGATGTGTGGTGTGGAGATCAATCTCTTAGGATTCAATTCCTGGATCTTTTTAGGATGGCTCGATTAAAAGAGGGTACACCTCAAGGAAAGACAATATAGCCATTGGAATTTAACTTTTTTGAGAAGCCCAAATGATTGGATAGAAGAGAGTGCTGCTGAGCATGTTGGCTTTGCTTGCAAATATAGAGGTTTATTTTGAGGGTAATGATGAGATTATTTGGCCACATGATTCGAGTGGGCTGGTAAGAGTTTCCGTAAAGAGGTTTTTGAAGGGTCGAATCATCCTTACTCTCTAGATGAGGCAATTCGGAAGTTTAAAGCTCCCACCAAAGCATGCTATCTTGCTTGTGCGGCCACTTTGAGGACATGCTTAGAAAGAGAAATTTTTGAGTTGGCTAGTAGGTGTCCGATGTGCCTGTTGACCGCCTTTATGTTACCCCTTATCTTGTTATTAGGTCCCCGCTTTGTGGCATTTATCTCTTTGATGGGGGTTAGTTGGGTACAATCTTTAGCGGTAAAAGATGTTTTGGTGGTGTGGAGAAGAAGGTTGAAGAAGAGCTCAGTTGTAGGAGTTTGAAAGTTGATGCCATTAGCTATTTGGTGTAGTACTTGGAAGGAGAGGAATTGCCAGATTTTTAGGGTACGACAAGGTCCTTTGATGATTCAAGCCTTACTTTTTGAGAACTTTGTATAGTTGGAGTCAAGTTTTCGATCATGGTACAAAGTTTACATTTTGGGATTTGTTGATATAATTACTCGTTAGAGCTTAAGGGCTTGATTATTTTGTGTTTGCTCCCTTTTGTACATGGGTGATACCCCTTGGTGTCTTTTAATACATATTTCATGGTTACTCATCAAAATATAATTGTCTTTATTTATTTTTTCAGTTAAATAATTCATGCTTCTCTATTGTATTTTCTGGAGGCTTTTTTCTTAAGAGCCATGCCTTTTGGTAAAATTATATTGGATATATTAGAGTAAATATTATTCTAAATTGCTTGAGACAAACTCTTGAGGCCAGCTTGTTTTCTTCTCGATCCTTCCATCAAAAAGTTGATGGTGGTAGGATCTAATCTCTTAGGTATATTAGAGCAAATCATGGTTTAGGCCTTGTTCCATTTAGCTTTAGCTTACAATCTTATAACTCCTTACAACATGTTGTTGCAACTACATATTATTTTTCACATCGAAATTTATTGTTAATTTATTTTTCTACCGTGAATGAATTTTTTTTGTCGGTGAGTATTTATGTATGTGAAGGTGTCTACTAGGATAGTTGAGGAATATGTACGTGACAAATATATCTATACTCACACCTTATTTTCCCCTTGGACCTTGCGACTCAACGTAGCATCAAACTGCATATCCTATGTTTAGAATTCACTATGAGTCCTAATGTGCATAATTGCTGCCCTTTCGGTAGATTGGTTACATTCTATTCTTTCCTTGTAGACTTTTCCGTGATGTGGGTAGTTGAAGAAACCAAGTTTGGACTACTTTCTCTGCTCGAATTATAGTGCATTAAAACAAAAAGGCTCCCTAAAACATACTTTACTTCTTTTCTATGAAGTAGTAGGTAGTCATGGTTTTTAGATCTAGGGTCTAATGGAACCCAATCTGATGCAAATCTCAATGAAGGAAATCATAATTTTATCAATTTTGGTATAAACATATTAGGATTAGGAAATTATTGTATTTTGATATATTGAATTGTATTTTCGGATTTGATTTTAGGGGTATTATTAGGATATTAGGTTTCAAGTTATTATCTTTATTATTATCTAGGAAAGTAGTATTTTAATTATATTATGATATTAGGTTAGTTTCATTATCTTGTTAGTAGTTTTAGGTTATAAATTCCCCTTTAATGTCTGTTTTATTTTTGAAGCTGAGTATGGAATAATATTGAGTTTTTAGCTTTGGAGTGAATCTCCATCACAATCTCTTTGAAGTTTTGCAATTAAGAGGTAAGCTCCTATCGGACCCCCGACTTGTCCGTGGGACTTTTGGGCTATGGATTTTGTTTTGGATTACAGGACTTTTGTCGGCAATGCTTGCTTAAGCTCATTTCTTTATGAACTGACACATGGAAGAAACTAACCTGCTAAATATCTTTTGAAAGTCTATATCTTTTGAGCAGAGCATGCATTTCATTTTAGAGCATGTCGCCCTTCTCAATTATTCTTTTCGTGAATGAAGTGCAGTTATTTATCTTGTTAAAACATAATTGTTTCTATCAGCTAGTAATGTGCCTTAGAGGGGGTGTTCTTTTAGTTTTTTCATAAATATTCATCTTCGGTATTGCATTTGTAGACCATGTCACCCTTCTCAATTATTCTTTTCGTGAATGACGTGCAGCTATTTATCTTGTTAAAACTTAACTGTTTCTATCAGATAGAAATGTGCCTGAGAGGGGGTGTTCTTCTTTTAGTTTTTTCATAAATATTCATCTTGACCATTCTCGGGATCGCATTATTGCACGCCTTCAACAACCATATTCATTGGACTGCATTCCAGTGGAAGTAGAATACCAGGTTGGTACCTATGAGTATATTTCTACTATATAATATATTTCAGGAAGTTTTTGATAAATAATGCAAATTACTTCGTTGTTGATATAAGACATTCAGTGTATCATGTTTTTATGTGTTTGATTCAGGAAAAATAATTTGCATTCATCTTATTTAAACTAAGCTCCCTTCTTCAAATGCTACTCCACACTTGGTTTAGCGACTTATGCTTTAAATTTCTGGTCGCTCTTTGATTCAATTCACTCGTCCTACGATTAAACTAGAATCCGTGGAAATATTGGTCAACTGGCTTAATCAATGGACTTAGAACTTTTGTGGCCTTCTTAAATTTCTGAGTTGAACTTCTACTGTTCCTTTTTGATTATAGATAGTACGTTTTGAAGTTAAAGAGACTCAAACCTTTGTAGTGCTTGGTCTTCCTTGCAACAATTTTAAAGGAATGAAAGGAAGTCACATAGCTTTTGTGTGTAATTTCAGTGGCTCTTTTAACTTTAGTTAGGGAATAGAAAATAGTTTAACTACATGCATGATATCCTTGCCATTTTACGAGAAATAAATTATTGTCTTATTGGTCCTGTTCATTGCGAGGAGCAATCTCGAGATACTCCCTCTATATTAAAGATCGACCTAGGCTGAGTTGCTGCTGGAAGTTGTTGGAGGAAACGATTAAATTTTTATAAATAGCTGTAAGTAGCCTGAGGAGTTATGTGTTCAAAGCTGAAAAGAATGGGACCAACTGTAAGGAAGTATAAATAGTTGCAAGTTTAAAGCAAAAAGAATATTTTTGGCGGTCGAAAGCATAGTGTTTTGTAAGGAGTGTGAAATATCGATCTATGCAAGATGTTCATTTTCAAATGAATTGGACAAAATCCAAGGCACTTAGAGTGGGAATTTGTAAACGAAGAAGCTAGTGTTTGATACTTCGAAGTGCGGCCTCACACTAAATGCAAAAAGTGTAATTAAAACAAAAAAATAACAAAGTTCCAGACCAAAGTGGTGATGACATGTTGCCTCGACATCAATTATGGACAAAATAATTTTTTTATTTATAAGAAAAACACAAAGTAGGTGAAAACCGACTTACCAATCTCTTAATGTTGAGAGAAAGTGATTCATTATCACCCAAAAGATATTATAGGAATATCTATTCCAGGAAAATAGGAAATCTAGAAATTTAGGAATTTTTATTTAGCGAGAATTGTATCTTCTAGTTATCTCCTTATTATTTTAGTTAACAAACATAATCTCGTGGATTTTATTATCTTTTAGTTTCCTTATTGTTTTAGGGCTCTTCGCTATTTAAACTCGGCCTTATGCTTTAGAAAGGCGGACTTGAGTAATATTGAATTGAATTTTCTGATTTTATTGTGAGTTTTCTTCGATGTAGGAATTGCTCTCGAGCATCCTACATCAAATTTGGAAATCCTGCCGTGATCCTTAGTTTCTCCTCTATTTTTCCTTTTTCCAAATTCTCGCAGAAAAAAAAAAGATAGCAAAACTATTGTGAGTTTCCTTCGCTCACAACCAAGCCTTCCGCGAGGGGCAACCGTCTGTCCCCTCACCACCCCACCACCACTGCTAACCACCTCCCACCCTTCCACCACTACAAGTCGACCACCACCCAACCTCCACCACCAGCCACCCACCGGAAACCTAACCTCCATCCCTATAAACCCTAATCTGCGAAATTCCCCAATTGCAAAATTCAACAACCTAAAATCACCTTTGCTCCATCCAATTCAGCCCAATTGCCTTGTCTCCACTCCCCACGCAATTTCTCACCAAACCCCTCCATCAATTGAAGAAAATCACTTCAACTCAGCTGCCAATTATTCGGTTACCTCGTGTGAGAAACCCTAACTCGCTATTCCCTTTATCATCAATTATTCTTTAGGATTTGAACTTTCGGTCCCTAACCGAGGGGTTCGACTATCGCTCCTTATTCCCCGACCTCGATCGCTTGTCTGAATATCTCGCCGGAGCCACTTGGTGCTGCCACTATTTGTTCGTGACTATTAGTGATCGGTGTGCGTGACTATTAGTGATTGGTGTGCTGTCTGTAGTTGCCATACTACCATGAAGTGCTCGGTACGGCCTTTTCCGGTTCACAATATACCACTTGGAGGTTGTCGGTTCATCTTCCTTCGCCTCGATACAGTAGTGGGAAGGTACGAATCTTAGACTAGTCAACGTAGGCCACTAGAAGGTATGAGGATCTTGATTTACTTTAGTGTTGGTTTGATTTTGTGTTGGGAAATTGGATTGATATTTGATTAATTGGTTTTTTCAAGTCCTTGCTTAGATCCCGATTGTTATATATTGTCCGTCCCTTATTACATTTGAGTCAACAATAATCCATCTCCATTTGAGTCAACAATAATCCATCTCCATTTTTTGTACTTTATCGTGCGCGAATCGTGGTCGTTTATTGTTGTTATTACTCTTGCAATTTGGCTAACCTCGGTGCTACATTTGCATTCATTCAAGCATGTCATCCTCATCCTCACCTGCAGACCTTATGTCATAACTTAGACACCTTCTCCGCTAGACTTGACCGTCACGAAGATAGGTTTGACAACCTCGAATCTAAAATTGACCATCTCACCCGAGCCTTTGAAAAGTCCATTAGGTATGATCGACCCACGACTCCCGCCAAAGTTTATGTGGTAGGAGGTAGTGATCGTCGTAAGTGGCTCATTTATAAGACAGGACAAGGAGACGAGGAGACGAGTCTAAAGGAGGGAGAGTGAACATTTGTCTCGCTCCAACCCTCACATGGAGGAGCGCGGGAATGACTTTAGGGTTTGTCAAGGGAATAGTTTGGGGTCTAGACGTGGGCAAGACGAGCATATAGATGATCGTCGTCGTGACGATCGACGGCTTCATGATCGCCATGATGGTCGTTGGGAAGATGACTTTAGGGACCGTAGGCTTGATAGTCCTAGAGCCGATAGATGGGCTGACAACTACCGGGATCATAGATTTGTGGACCTCGAGTTTGATCGTATGCCCAACCAGGAGAGGTATAGGGAAAGGTATAGGGACTGCGAGTTTCATGATAGAAGAGTCGGTAGGAATTTTCCTTAGAATTTCGACATTACCCGTAAGATTAAGGTTGATGTACCCACTTATGATGGTAAGATAGATGCTACCACCTTTTCCGATTGGATAGTTGCCATGGAGGATTACTTTGACCGGTATGGGATGTCCGATATTGAGCGCGTTAGGTTTAGTAAGATGAAACTAGTTGACCAACTAGGAAGTTACGGCGGTCTCAACTTGAGCGTATGCGACAACCTCCTATTGCCCAATGGGCAATCATGTGGGAAAAAGAAAAGTACCTTCCTTCTTTTCATAAGGCCCACCTTGGTGACCAAATGCTTTAATTGTTAAGGGAGAGACCATTATGCTTCGAGTGACCCCATCGTACTCTTCTTTATAACATGTATCAAGTGAGCCTATTACCTTTGAGGAAGAGATTGTTGAACTTGAGGGCAACTATGAGGACCTTCTTGATATTGAAAACAACCTTCTTGAGGTAGATTCCCATCTCGGTGTTTTTAGGTGTCTCTTGTGTAACCCAACTATGAGTGATGAGTGGAAACGAACTACTATCTTTGACACGCTAGTTAAATGTGGAGACACTTTGATGAAGTTAATCATAGATGGAGGGAGCACCATAAATGTTGTAGCCCAGTCCACTATTAAGCGTTATTAAGCGTTGTCATCTAAAAGATGATCCACACCCTAATCCTTTTAGGGTGGCCTCAAAGTTACTCATAGGTGTAAGGTCCCTATCCAAATTGGAGGCTATACGGATGAGATTTTATGTGATGTCCTTCCCATGAATGTAGCTCACATCTTGCTAGGCCGACCTTGACAATATCATTTGAGTGTCACTCATCAAGGTAAAAAGAACACTTATACCTTTAGGTTTGAGCACAAGCACATCACTCCGAACCCTTGTCGTCCTAAAGAGTTACTTCCTTCTCTTGGACTAAAACCATCTCCGACCTTGTCTTCCGGTATTCCGGTCATGGGAACAATTTCCCTTGTACATCCTAAACCCTTTGAGAGATTGCACAACACTAATAGGTAGAGTTTTGGCAAGGAACTTGTCTTCTGACCATATTGAAGGGACCCACCTTCCGAGGTCCCTCCCATAGAGATGGCCTATTTGAGTGGTGGTTAGTCATGCCTTTTGGGTTATCTAATGTTCCCACCACTTTTATGAGACTTATGACCCATCTCTTGCGGCCAATCCTAGGAAAGTTTTTGGTTGTTTATTTTGATGACATACTAGTGTATAGCAAGTGTACAGAGGAACACATTGAGCATCATAAGCGAGCACCATTTTTCGGGATGCTAAACTCTTTGCTAACCTCAAAAAGTGTGTCTTCTTACAATCCCATGTTTTTTCCTAGGATACATTGTATCTTCCCAATGTTGATCCTAACAAAGTTAGATCCATTAAAGGATGGCCTGAACCCACATCTCTCTCGATTGAAGCAAGGAACTTTCATGGTCTTGTCTCCTTTAATAGGAGATTCATCTAAGATTTTAGCTCTATCATGGCTTCCATTACGGACCCTCTAAAGAAAGGACCATTTCAATGGATTTCAAAAGCAAGCTCAGCGTTTAGGGAGATCAAAGAGAGAATGACCTTAGCCCAATCCTTAGACACCAAGATTTTTGCAAAGTCTTTGAAGTTGCTTTATGATGCTTCGGATTTGGGATTGGGGTCCTTTTTGGTGAGAAACTCAATGATTACCGCAGAGTCAAGTATAACACATTCGAAAAGATTTGTATGCCTTACTTCAATCCCCGCATCACCTGGAGGCCTCATGAATTTGTCTTATAATGTGACCATGAAGCTCTTAAGTATTGGAAGTCTCAAGATCATGTTAATCCTAAGCATGCAAGGTGGGTTGAGTACATTAGTGAGTATCTTTTGTTCTTAAGCATAAATTAGGGGAGAACGAGGTTGCTAATGCCCTAAGTCGTATTGGATACCTCTTGTAGAGATTCTCGCTGGAAGATGCTTATTTGTTGTTCCGATTTTTCCCTTATTTGCACATAACTCTTGGGAGGAAACTGTAGAGACTATGTTGACTTTTTCCTCCGGGATGGATACCCATTTAGGGGTTCCAAGTTATACATCCCTAGGACGTCTTTTCGAGATTTCTTGGTTTGGGAGATGCATGCCGGGGGTGTTTAGCCACTCATTTGAGTAAGGATAGATTTGTCACACTTGTAGAGGATCGCTGCCATTGGCCCTCACCGAAGAGGGATGTTTCTCGTATCGTGTCTCAATGTTGCGGATGTCGGTTAGCCAAAGCCAAAAGGCACAACACTCGGGCTAATACACCCTCTCCCTATCCTCCATGCTCCTTGGAAAGATATTAGTATGGATTTCGTACTATGTCCGCCTAGGACTTCTCGTGATCATGGCTCCATTCTAGTTGTGGTCGATAGATTTTCATGGCCCATTTCATTCCGTGTAGCAAGATTGATGATGTGACACGTGTTGCTAAGTTAGCCTTTTGTGAAATTGTTAGGCTCCATGGTCTCCCTGCTTGTCAATTGTGTCGAGATAGGGATGTCAAGTTTATGAGCTATTTTAAAGTTTATCCCGAGCCTTCCATCCTCAAATGGATGGCCAAACTAAGGTTGTTAATCGTAGCCTTAGATGTGTTGTTGGGGAGAAACAAGGGGCTTGGGATTTAACCTTACCCATTGCTGAGTTTGCATATAAAAATGCGGTGTTATTCTCCACGCACCCGGCCGACCATATTCCCCTTCCCCGGATGTTCGTGCTTCCTAGTCTGCAGCCACATTAGCCACATTAGCCACATTTGCACAGACATATTCATGACTTGTATGCTGAGATTCGACGTAAGATTGCTTTGAGTAATGACAGCTTATATAAGCTTTAAGCTTTCCACCGATGCACATTGTAGGAGGGCTTTGAATTTTGAAGTAGGTGATTTTGCTGCACATTTGCACAACATATTCATGACTTACATGCTGAGATTCAATGTAAGATTGCTTTGAGTAATGACAATTATATAAGCTTTAAATGCACATTGTAGGAGGGCTTTAAATTTTGAAGTAGGTGATTTGGTTATGGCTCATATCAACCTGAATGTTTCCCAAACACTCCAACAAAAAGCTCCATGCTCGAGCCATGGTACCTTACAAGATTATAAAAAATTGGGATCTAATGCATATGTACTTGATCTTCTTGATAATTTCGGTATTAGTCCTATTTTCAATGTGGAGGATCTCACTCTTCATCGAGCTACCTTTGAGCCTCGTCTTCCTTTTAGTGCTTTTGGAGGTACTTAGGTCCCTAGACTCCGTACTTTCCCACGACAACGTCATCGAGAGGCTGCGTTGGATGATGAGATCGTGTCATCTTCTCGTGGTGGTTTTGGTCGATACTTGGTGTAATGGTCAGGCCCATAATGCGATGCCACTTGGATCACCGAAGAATAGTTTCGCACTTACAATCCTACTCTCTCGGAATGGTACCTTCAGGACAATTCGTCGAAGTCGAGTTCCTTTTCGGTAGGGGAGAATGATGCATTATCTCCCAAAAGATATTATGGGAATATCTATTCTAGGAAAAATAGGAAATTTAGAAATTTAGGAATTTTTATTTAGGGAGAATTCTATCTTCTAGTTATTTCCTTATTATATTAGTTAACAAACATTATCTCGTGGATTTTATTATCTTTTAGTTTCGTTATTGTTTTAGGACTATTTGCTATTTAAACTTGGCCATATCCTTTAGAAAGGCAGTCTTAAATAATATTGAATTGAATTTTCTGTGTTTATTGTGAGTTTTCTTCGGTGTAGGAGTTGCTCTCGGAGCGTCCTACATCGGAAAGCAATAGTCATATTTTCTATCATACTGTGTCTATAATCTATAATGTCTATATACTGTATAATCACTTGCTTTGAAGTGCATAACTTCTTCCATCAGTCATCAATGGTAAATAGATCTGGTAACATTCCAAAGCAAAGTGGATGGCAATTATTGTTTAAAGGGTTGATTCAATTGACTAACAAGTAATTGGCAAAGAAACCACAACCAGGCTTAATTGGATACTGTTGTTTATCACAGAAATGCTCAATTGGATTCAGAATTATTCCTTTGAACCTTAGGAGCTCCTTTCAGCCCATCATTACTCTCCATCCAAGATAATTATTGTACTTCCTGTTTTGGCATGTCCTCAAAATCCTTCTTTTCCTTTTTCTTATTGAACTGCTTATTTAGTTTACTCTTAAAATTATGCATAATAGCGAAAGCCACTTGAAAATTGGTTCTTCCAGAAGTGAAGACATTGAACTTTTTGTCTTGTAATGCACCCAGATATAGCTATGTTTTGGAATGTCCCTCTGGATCAATTTATCTGCTCCTTAGACATTTTGGTTAGCATGTGATAGTGTCTGCTAATTGTGCCTTTAAATTTCTGTTGATGATTACAGAAACAATTCTCAGAATTACTAATGAAGGCTGCGAGTGATTATGGTTCATTGACTGCATCAGTTTTAGATTTTCAATGGAGCCAGAATTTCAAGGAACCACCTTCAGTTTGGGCTGTAAGTCCTAGCAAGCTTTTTTCTTTAATTTTTCTTATTACATGAATGTACATCATTTATAGTCACAAGCTACTTCAGTATTACCTCAAGTGCGACTGCCTTTTATGTGCCAGAGGCCCAGCATAAAACTTGTGCTTTCCATTGAGGACTCTTCCAAAAATATAATTTCACTCTTGCTCTTTTCCAGTCTATTTGGAGTTTTTTGTTTTCTTTAATTGTTGGTGTTTGGGAACGTGAGATTTGGTTGGGACGGAGATGTAGCCACATGGGCAAACCATTTCCCCCTTATTTTCCTTTTTCCTTGGGTAGGAGGGACATATTCGCACTAAGCAATGTTAAGAGAACCGACCAGGCCATACGGTTCGCCCGGGAACTGGTCCTATCCGGACAAGCATGTCAATCCGTTGAACATTTGAAGCAGATGAAACCGGCCAAAACTGCTTGACCCGGCTGTGTCATTGGCGAACCGGGATTTTGCTACTTAACATTAAAAAAGGCATAAACATTAGATCTTCAATCATGCAGTTTATGATTCACAGTTCCGTTGAACAATTTAAGTATTTCAGGGTCCATTTTGATATTTCACAGGGATTCTCGCTAGTATCTGATACGTACATGAAGAAATAAGGGTAGAAGAAGTGAGTAAATGGACAAAGAAAGACATCAGTCACAAGCTTAGAAATGGGAGTGAGATGGGGAGGGGGAGAGAGAGAGAGAGGTAATAGGGAAGTGGAGGCTTTTGTCAATGTGCAGTGTGGGTTGATTTTATAGCTCAACCTTTTTCCTTTTTAGTTTTTGGTTGGCCCATTTCTTGAAATGGGCTGTGATGCACGGGCTTTTACAATTTGGGCTCCATAATCTGACTCAGTTGATTTATTTAATTATTTTACACCCTTTTTTAAAGCAAGGTAAATAACGAAGATAACAATATATAAATGATAATATTAATTGTTTATTTTATAAATATAGACAAAATTTAACCAAGTTTTGACATGGTTATGCCGGTCCAACCTGGTTTGATGGTCAGCGGGGTCAATTGGTCCAACCTGGTTTGATGGTCGACGGGGTCAATTGGTCCAACTCCGGTCCAAATGGTTCGACTAGGTGACCCGTACCCACTTCCCTAGTGGGTTCATTCACTAGGGTCGATTCTCTTGACATTGGTTGTAAGTACTTGTAACCTTGTAGATTTGGTCGCTTATTTGATCGATCAAAAAACATCTAATACTATAATTGAAATGTTTTTTTTTTTGAATTGTTACTTGCACCACATTGAATCCCTCTTAAATAACCCCTCTCAAATTGCTTCCCTCCTTTTTCTATTATTTTGAATTCAAACTAAATTATTTTTATTTTATCAAAAATATCCGAAATATAATTTATGGAAAGATTCTCCCTCTCACTCTTTATATATATATATATATATATATATATATATATATATTACTAAGCATTTTTTAGTACACTTTTACTAAATATTATTATAAATATTTATTTATAAAATACTAACCATTAAAAATATTATATGGCTAGCAATAATTATGCGGTTATCAAGTGTAAATTATCATTCAAATAAAAGTAAATCTAACTTAAAAATTAGTCCTTGATAAAAAGAAATTTAAAAATTTCTTCCTTAACAAATATATAACATAGATAATCTTTCCCTCTAATTAGCTCTTAAATTCCATTTTTCTTCCAAATTAATTCTTTTACTTAAATTGGTTCTCCCTTTAAATATATAAGTATAATCACATTCATCTCTTACTCTCTATATATTAATTAGGCTATTATTGGATGGAATCTCTTTATGCGTACAAATTTATTTTAACTCAACCATATTGTTTTAGTTAGAAGCTATTATATCTTTTAATACTACTTGAATTATGATCTTTTTTTTTTTATATATTTCATATCATTATCATGCCATGACAACAACCCCACAAGACAAGTATTTAAGTGGGTATAAAATTTCTCATAAATATGATCATGATGTTGTATATTGGCTCATCAATATATTTGAATATTTCAATTTTATAAGTGAATATTTTGAATTAATTTTTTTATTTCCAATTTTTTGTTTTTTTGTGAGTATTTCCAACTTTTGATATACTTTTATATTCTAAAAACGTAATATTACTTATATTTCTCTCCAAATAAATCAATGGATATAAAAAGAAAATTGCTAATGAGTCATTATTGTCTAATCTTTAGTTCATAATTGACATTTATCAATGTGTGTGTGTGTGTGTGTTTTTTTTTTTTTGTTTGGCCGAGGGTATAATCCGTTTTAGGCCACAAGTTTTTATCAATGTATGATTATATTATAATATTATTTATTATCAATTTTAATTACCAATAAAAATATAAGTCTTTAAACTTTATTTTAGATTTTAAATAATTGAATTTTATGATAGTTGAATTATATGTACTCCTTAAAGTTTTTTTATTTTTTACAATGTTGGAAGATTACATTCATTTGAATTAGACTACCAAGGTATAATATTTATATGTATGAAAACTTTAATAGAAATGTACTCCTTTATGTGTTAATATAAATTATATGCTTATAAATTTTATAATTTTAAATAGATTATTTTCAAGGTAAATATCTATTCGTCTTATTCCGAGGGTAGAAGTGGAGTTTTGTGTGTTAGTATTATAATGATATATGTTAGCCAATTATTGATAATTTATACCCATATGTATAGGCATTTTAATAATGGTTATTAAACTCCGATACTGAATGTAACAATCTTACGATTCTACGATTCATTGGAATCTTATGATCCTAATTTAATTAAAAATGTATGGTAGAATTATAAAATGATTTTATGATTCTATGACCCTCGATTCATTAGAATTTAATGAAGGTTTGCTCGGGAGAGTCCGAGTCACCCTAGAGGGGGTGAATAGGGTGATAGAAAATTCTTTACGGAATCAAACTCTTTTGCGCGTAAAAGAGATCGGAGACAAATTCCGAGTCTATCAACATGGTCGAAAAGATTGGACTCGAAGGCGATCAATCGGAAAGAACAAGAGCGAGAAAGTTGTCCGAGTCTAGAATAAACTCGAATGATAACACTTAGAATTTACGTGGAAACCCTCCCGGGCGAGAAAACCACGGACCGTGTCAATCCGGACACGAAGTCAAATTCACTATTTTGAGTCCACAAAATACCGTGAACCGATCGAACCCGAGTTGCTCCCTTAGACAACTCTATACAAGTTTTCCTAGACTCGTAAATTCCCTTATCCGATCTAGTACTTCCTAGCTGAGATAACCCTTATAGCTAGGTACAACTAAGTCGAGTTAACCCTTACAGCTTAGTCAAGGGACCTTACAAAGAATGTAAGAAAGAGTTTGTAATTGAGTACAAGACCTTACAACTCGAAAGTAATGAATTATAGAGTAGGAGTTGTAAGTTGAAGATTGAAAGTAAATACAATAACTTTGAGCAAGTATGTGTATAAACAATATGTTCGGCAACCTTCAAGTCTTGTGAGATGGCTTCTATTTATAGATGACTAGGCAGAGTAGCCGTTATCTTCATCTCGCTGATCGAGAGTCCTCTCGTGACCGTTGATAGAAACTTTCCGAGTCACTTAGAAAGTATCCATTGTAATGTGAACGTTGGACAACGGTTTAACTCTCTTGGAAGTCCCAAAACCATTAGCGGTGTCTTGAAAGATAAGGTAGAAACCACCGTTAAGCTTGGCGTTCCAGTTTTCCAGATTTGGAAACAGACATGCCACGACACAATCTACTGGACTCGGAGCAGAGAAGGTGAAGAGCCATGTCTGCTGGTGATTTGACGTTACGAAGCCGTTTACTTTTGTAGTTTGAAAAGTGTATCCTCGATTGAATAACCTACAAAAGTAAATCAATTTTGGTTCTCAAAGTATAAACTACTTTGGCCCAAGATTAGACACAAATAATAAAATAATTACGATAAATAAACCAACCGATTATCTCGAGTCGAAATGAAATGGAATTTTACGAGTCCAATATCCATGATACTCGGAATTCCATCCGACTTAGTCTAAGCAAAGAATCAAGTTCAATAAAGAATATTAGAGAGGATTAACTTGATATAGACTAAACATGAAATAAGCTAAGAATGCTGACTATAAGAAGATAGGACTTATAACCACAAGTCGGATTATGAGTGAGAAAAGATGAAATACTTGGTATATTCAATCTGCGATTAATCTGAGTGAAGTTGGACTCGGAACAAAGAACCGGTTTTCGAGTCGACTACGGATAAGCAATAAATATAATAAGTAAGAGCTGTGTCACTTAGAGAAGATAAGTTTATGAGATACGAGAGAATGCCTTGGAATCAAAACTCTATATGTATGAAATTGTTATACCTAATTCCTTTTATATAACTCGGAAAAGTATTGAGCGAGTGTCCGAGTCTTCAATCTCCCCTTTTTGATGAAAGGCATTCCATACTTAAACGAAACTTTGTTAGAGGAAAAATTGATTCCGAGTAGTTTGCGCATGAGTAAGACATAGTCAATGGATCGGAGCAATACTTAATATATCGAGCAAAAAAAAATAAAGTATGCTTTAAGTTATTAACATTAACTCGGAAAAGACATGCTAGCAATAATGAACTCGAAGTTAATAATGAAATGCATTAATCCATTAAAATTCAAAAGGGCGGAAAAACTCCCCTAAACAAGACAACGAAGTTTCGACTCTATGTCTCTATTTCTCCCCCTTGCCTTTCAACAAAAAAGAAAAAGAAGGGAAGAAAATAGCAAATAGTACAACTTAGATGTCCGGACCAAAAAAAAAAATTTAGAAAGAAGAAAATTCAGCGGAGCGAGGAATTGTGACTCGGTGCATGGCTCCTACGAGGGAGAGGGAGATTTCGAGTGGAGGCGGAGGGAGCGGAGGTGCGCCGGCGCTGATATGACCTTGACGATGTGCTTGAGCGCGGCGAAGGGAGAACCGGGATTATCGTTAGGGGCTCGGCTCCGAGTGGTCGACCGGAGAGAGTGGATCGAGGGTTCTTCCCTTGGGACCTCGGTAGGCTGGAGGGGCTGCTCTGTCCGGCCCGTTGGAGTAGCTAGGTCGCTCGACCCACCCAGGCTCGCTGTCCGAGCCGAGTACTGACTATTTGAGCTTGTGGAGCAGTTTGACCCTCGGCAGTTCCCACTCGCTTCTTCTTTGTGTTCCTCCCCTTGCCCGGAAGGACTCGCCTCGGCCGCACGTTCCTCGGCGTCTGCAGCTTCTTCTTCTTCTTCTTCTTCTTCGCTGTCCGAGGAGGTCGGACACGGGCTCAAAGACGCTTCGGATGCGTCCGAGTCATCATGGTCCTGAGCCGCCTTAGACCGTCTCTCTCCGAGGAGCTCGACCAGCTCCTTCTACTCCTTTACCAGTTCCCTCATCTCAAGAACTAGAGATTGCTTGCTCTCGGATTTGGGATTGACCGGTCTTTTGGTTGATGGTCGGATTTTGGAGAACAGATTTGAAAGCTCGGAGCATGTCTCCGAAATCGAAGACACGGAGCCGATCTTGTCCATAAAAACAGGGGACAAGAGAGCAGAGAGAGATTTTGAGGCACCTGAGGTAGAGGCACCACCAGGTGGAGAGGGGAGAGAAAGAGGGGTTGATTTCGAGTCCGAGGTGGAGAAGGAGGCCTCGGCTCCGAGTTGTGAACCCGGACACCGGGGTCGGTTTCCGGTATCCGTACCCCTGCAATTCCTTTTGCCGACAACAACGGCAGCTTCGGACACAGCATTTGGGTCCGAGGGGAGAGGAACTTGGAATTGTTTAAAAACAAGGGTCGAAGAGCACCGAAAGGAAGGGAGGTGTTCTTCTTGGATTGGAGTTGAGCTGGCACAGCGGCCATCCGCTCAATGATGGAGGGGAAGAGGTCTACTTCGTATCCCTCAAGGATGTCGAAGAGAGCTTTGAGATGCTTGGAGTTGGGGTACTCCTTGCTTGGAATGCTTGTGAGAAAAAGGTTCTCATCGGCGAGAGCACGTAAGACGAGCTTCGACTTTAACCGAGTCACGAAAAGTTTTTCGGGACTCGGGGAACTCTTTGGCGTATTTTTCAAAGAAGTCGTCGGCGACTTTAGTGAAAGGAATGGGGTTGCTGTTTAAGAAGAGAGAGGAGACCTTGAACAGGCAGTGGAGGAGAGAGGTGTTTAGACGAACGGTGATGTTCCGAACCCAAGAGGTTAGAACATTTTCGGAGTGAGTGAGGTGAGTGTAGAACTTAGAAACGAGTTCGGGATAGATGAACTCGCTGAAGCACATAAAGTTGTATGCTCCGGTGGTTTGAATGTGGGACAACCAAGAAAATTTGGTTGTAGGAAAGAACTTGTCGTCCAGCACAAGGTCGTTGGGTGACAATGGGTTTGGAAGGGGTTGAGCTTTACGGCTTATTGGTGCGAGGCTTTTGGAAGATGAAGAGACTCGGAAGTCGGGATGGCTTCCTCTTTTAGGCATTTTGAGAGAGGGAAGGCAAGATGAAGCTTTTCGGGTAGGAAAGAGAAGGAGATGTAGAATAGAAGAAAAGAAAATGTAGAAGAAAGAGATGAGAGCGAGTCGAAACTTACGAGAGAGGGCTTCTTCGTCGCTCGCGAGCGATCAAGGGTGACTGTTCACGTAGTAATCTTCTACGAGAGGTTTCGTTTGAGAGAGATGGAGGTTAGAGTACCGAGATGAAGATGGATAGACGTTATTTATAGAAATAAACGCGCCCGTCAACTATCCGTTAAGTATAACTCCGTTCGACTCGGCTTGTCCATCAATCACCAAAGACCGGTGTGACGGTTCTCTTTAACGGTTAAGATTCCAGCGGTTAGAAATCCACGACTAATATCCGATTGCAACGCTCGAGAGAGAAAGAAAAAGATTTTTAAAAAAATGATCCGAAACTCTCCACCGATCTAGAGATAGTTTCGGAAAAATTTGAAGTCCAAGTTTCTCTACGTCCGAGTTTGACTCGAAAGGTTTCGAGTGACTCGAAACGCGAAATAACTATCAGCCCAAGTATCACTGAATCAATTGAACTAATGGTTATTAACGGTGAAAGCACATAACACATAATTATGCAATGAATAAGAATAGCATATAATTAGGCATTTAACATACCAAGCTCATTCCGAATAAAGCAAAACTAATCTTCACCAAGAGGCTTAGTAAAGATATCAGCTAATTGAAGATTAGTAGGAATGAACTCAAGTTCAATATCACCTTTTCCGAGTGATCGCGTAGGAAGTGATATCCGACCTCGATATGCTTTGTTTTCGAATGCTTTGGACGGGGTTCTTGGTGATGCTAATTGCGCTTTGGTTGTCACACTTGATAGGTTCTGATTTGAATGATAGTCCAAGATCTCTCAAGTGTTGCTTTATCCAAAGAATCCGAGCGCAACAAGCTCCAGCGGCAATATACTCGGCTTCAGCGGTTGATAGAGCTACGGAGTTACGCTTCTTTGAGTGCCAAGATATTAGGGATTGACCCGAAATTGGCAAGCTCCGGATGTGCTCTTTCGATCAACTTTGTATCCTGCGTAGTCCGCGTCCGAGTATCCGAGTAAGAGTTAGTTCCGAGTCTCCGGAATACCATAGACCTAAATTCCGAGTGCTCGCAAGATATCCGAATATTCTCTTCACCGCAGTGAGATGTGATTCTTTTGGATTAGCTTGAAATCTTGCGCATAGACAAACACTCGAACATTATATCCGGCCTACTGGAAGTAAGGTATAGCAAAGATCCAATCATACGTCGATAAAGTTTCGATCTATTGCTTTACCTTTCTCATCCGAGTCAAGCTTTATACTCGCTCGCTCATAGGGGTTGATGCGTGCTTTGCATCTTGAAGTTTGTATTTCTTTAGCAGTTCCTTGGTGTACTTTGATTGATGAGCAAAGATTCCATCTTTGTCTTGTTTGATTTGTAACCCAAGGAAGAAATTGAGTTCTCCCATCATACTCATTTGGAATTCTTGACTCATCAACTCGGAAAATTCTCGGCACGTAAACTCATTAGTAGCACCGAAAATAATATCATCAACATAGATTTGAACAATAAGGAAATCTTTCCCTTTGGTCTTTATGAAGAGAGTCTTGTCGATCCGACCTCTTTTAAAATCATTTTGAACCAAGAAGCTACTCAGTCTTTCATACCAAGCTCGAGGTGCTTGTTTAAGACCATAGAGAGCCTTTTGAAGTTTGAAAACATGATTTGGAAATTCTGAGTTTTCAAAACCAGGAAGTCTGCTCAACATAGACTTCTTCTTCAATAACACCATTGAGAAAAGCACACTTAACATCCATTTGATATAATTTAATATGCATGCTTGGATGCAAATGCCAACGAGTATTCTAATGGCCTCAATTCAGCTACTGGTGTAAAGGTTTCCCCACAATCAATTCCTTCTTCTTGATTATATCCCCGAGCCACATGTCTAGCCTTATTTCGACTATTACACCCTCCTCATCCAGTTTGTTTTTGAAAACCAACTTGGTTCTCGTAATCGGGTGGTCGAAGGTCGGTTGGTCAAAGTCCGGACTTGGTTTCTCTTGAATTGATTGAGTTCCTCTTGCATGGCCTCTACCCATTCAGGTTCATTAAGGGCCTCTAGTGCATTTTTGGGTTCGATTAATGAAATGAATGCGGTGAATGCACATAGATTATGTAGAGAGGAACGAGTTCTTACCCCACTTGTTGATATCGAAATGATGTTTTCTTGGGGATGACTGGAAGTAAATTTGAATGCTTTACCAGTCCTCGGATTCACGAGATTTGTGGTTTGAACCACTTGATCTTGTTGTGTTTGATCTTCTTCATTGGTTTGTTCGATCCGAGTGAGCTCTTGAGTTGTCGCATTCCGAGTTTCCTCATTCCGAGTGGCCTCATTTTGAGCGGAGTTGAGTCCGAGTCTTTGTAATCTCGGCTTCATCATCATCCCTACCGAGCTTCGGTTCGAGTATGATAATTCACTTGGCTTCTCCTGTTCACACTCATCAAACACTACGTGGATGCTTTCTTCCACTTTGTTAGTTCTTTTGTTAAAGACACGATAAGCTTTACTATGAGAAGAGTAACCTGAAAAGTACCTTCATCCGACCTAGCATCAAACTTGGTCGAGTGATTCTTACCATTATTGTGAATAAAACACTTGCAACCAAAGGGCTTAAAGTATGAGATGTTTGGCTTCTTCCCTTTGTAGAGCTCGTAGGGTGTTTTCTTTAGAATGGGTCCGATGAGACATCTCCGAGGCTCTTTATCGGGATTTCACCACATAGATCCATATGTAGCAGTTCAAGCACCTTTGATGTCGAAACAGTCTTGAGAGACTTGAATGAGGATCCGACTCGTTTCCCCTTATACATGCTTCACAAACTTTATCTTTCTCAAAGACACAGCTTAGGTAAACCTCTAATCGGACTATGAGATGCCAGCTTTTTGATAGTATGCATGCTAATATGATCTAATCTACGATGCCAAGACCATGAATCATCATGAAGAGATGCTTTTAAACAGGATAAATTCTGGCTTGGGTCGAAAAAGGAATGATATAAGTGTTACCGGATCTCTTACCCGAGAGCTTTATCTCTTTGGTGGTCTCATCTAAGATGTAGCACTTAGATTGAGTGAATCTTACCTCCCGACCTTTGTCGCAAAGCCGGGAGATGCTAAGTAGGTTGTATTTTAGTCCTTTGACAAGGTAAACCGGGCTCACCAGATTGTTTCCATTTCCAATCTTGCCAATACCCACAATCTTGCCTTTGCTTGTCATCTCCAAAAGTCACTTTTCCTCCTTTGTATGATTCTAGCTCGGAAAAGAGTCCTTGGTCACCCGACATGTGTCGTGAACATCCGCTGTCCAGTACCAATGTCCTTTTGATCTTTTCGAGTGACTGCGAAACAGAGAGAATCTAACCCTTCTCACTTCCTCTAACGAACCCAGTACCATTCCTTACTCGTGGTCCTTTTCGGAGGAAGAAGGTGTTTTGGAACCCAGATTTGAATGACTTTGGGTTTTGTCGGATTCCGAGTCTTCTTCTCGGAGAACCGAGTCCGTGTCTCTTTCTTTTTGAAAACCTTTCCTTTTGAAATAGTAGAGAATGGTTTCTTTTTGTAAATAGTTCCGGGCTTAGTCCTCCTTTCATTTATGTGAATGGGACCATGCTCGGCTTTCCTGAACTTTACTGTTCGGAATCCTTTTGAACAATTCTAAGTAGGAATTAGATTCTTCCTCTTTGTTGAAACCAAGACCTTCTTTTCGAAAAGAGACACATTGTGATCCTAAGAGCATGTCAAGGTTCTTCGACCTTGAGTAAACTTTAAAACCAGATCTTGAGACTCAATGAGCTTTCTTTTTAGTTGCTCATTTTCTTTCCTGAGCAGCTCGGACTCAGTCTCATTAGATTGAGCACTAGTCTTGAGTTCTCCGAATGAGAGTCTCGGTTTTTCTAATTCGTTTTTCAAAGAAGTGCTCTCGAAGTGATTGACTCAAGTTGTTCTTTGAATTGAGAGGAATCGAATTGGACTTTTCTTCCAAAGTAAAAATATACTTAGCTAAATCAACTTTGGAGAATTTAAGAAAGTATTCAATTACCTCCCGAGGATTTGTTTCCTCATTGTTTGAGTCCGAGTCCGAGTCCGACTCTGTTCACCTTCCGAATCGAAATTGCCATCGGACATTTCGAGTCATCCGAGTCCTCATCATCTTCTGATGAATCCTCATCGCTCCATGTTGCCATCATGGCTTTCTTCTTCTTTCTATCCCTTTTCCTTTTGGGACAGTCCTTGACTATGTGGTCTTTGCTGCCACATTCGAAACAACCAGTAATTCTTAGTCAAAGAAAATTTAGAAGGAGAAGTAAACTTACCTTTTCTGTCTTTCTTATCTTTCTTGTAGAATTCTTCTTTTGGCCTTTTGTCCCATCTTTTGTGCATCATCATTCTCTTGAAGCCTCTTGCAATGAGTGCCATGGGATCGTCTTCCGAGTCGGAAGAGCTCGGATTTGCTTCTTTGGATTCCGAGGCTTTCAGTGCTAAGTTTCTTTTGGTACGCCTCGGCATCCTCTTCTTCTAGATGTATCTCATGAGTTAGAAGCTTTCCGATGAGCTCGTCCGGCTTTAAGAGTGAAAGGTTCCGAGCCTCTTCTATGGCAGTCACCTTCGGACCCCATCGTCTCTTGGGTAGGCTTCGAGAATTTTCCGGCACATTTCTTCATGGGAAATTTTCTTTCCCGGAGATTTGAGATTGTTGGTAATCTCAGTGAAGCGAATGAACATCCGAGTAATGTTCTCCTCTCGGCTCCATTTTGAAAAGCTCATATTTATGAAGATACTGACCGATCTTCGCTTATCTTACCTAACTTGTACCTTCGTAGGTGTTGACTAAAGTATCCCACACCTCTTTAGCAGAGTCACGAGCAAAGACTCGATTATATTCTTCGAGCTTATGGCGCACACAAGGATGTTCATTGCTTTGAAATTCTTTCCGAACTTCTCTGCTTCTCTGGTGTGAACTCGGCCTTTGTCTTGGGAAGGATTCTGAATTCATCTGTCTTCATTGGAATGTAGTTTCCTTGTTGTATGATTTCCCATACCTCTTCATCATGATCCATAAGAAAACATTCCATAAGCTTCTTCCGAGTGCCCAAAGTTTGATCCTTTGAATTTTGGTGGCTCGTTGGAAGATCTTCCTTCGTCGAACTCTCCGGTGTTCCGAGCCATTTGATCTTTAAACCTTTGGATTGTTAGATCCTTTCCGAAAGGCTAGGCTCGATACCAATTGAAGGTTTGCTCGGGAGAGTCTAAGTCACCCAAGAGGGGGTGAATAGGGTGATAGAAAATTCTTTCTCGGAATCAAACTCTTTTGCGCGAAGAGAGACGGAGATAGATTCCGAGTCTATCAACAGGGTCGAAAAGATTGGACTCGAAGGCGATCAATCGAAAGAACAAGAGCGAGAAAGTTGTCCGAGTCTAGAATGAACTCGGAATGACAACACTTAGAATTTATGTGGAAACCCTCCTGGGGCAGAAAACCACTGGATCGTGTCAATCCAGCACACGAAATCAAATTCACTATTTTGAGTCCACAAAATATCGTGAACCGATCGAACCCGAGTTGCTCCCTTAGACAACTCTATACAAGTTTTCCTAGACTCGAAATTCCCTTATCCGATCTAGTACTTCCTAGCTGAGATAACCCCGACAGCTAGGTACAACTAAGCTGAGTTAACCCTTACGACTTAGTCAAGGGACCTTACAAATAATGTAAGAAAGAGTTTGTAATCGAGTACAAGACCTTATAACTCGTAAAGTAATGAATTATAGAGTAGGAGTTGTAAGTTGAAGATTGAAAGTAAATACAATAACTTTGAGCAAGTATGTGTATAAACAACATGTTCGGCAACCTTCAAGTCTTGTGAGATGGCTTCTATTTATAGATGACCGAGCAGAGTAGCCGTTATCTTCATCTCGCGACCGAGAGTCCTCTCGTGACCGTTGATAGAAACTTTCGAGTCACTTAGAAAGTATCCGTTGTAATGTGAACGTTGGACAACGGTTTAACTCTCTTGGAAGTCCCAAAACCATTAGCGGTGTCTTGAAAGATAAGGTAGAAACCACCGTTAAGCTTGGCGTTCCAGTTTTCCAGATTTAGAAATAGACGACCTTGACACAATCTACTCGGGCTGGAGCGAGAGAAGGTGAAGAGCCATGTCTCGCTGGTGATTTGACGTTCGAAGCCGGTTACTTTTGTAGTTTGAAAAGTGTATCCTCGATTGAATAACCTACAAAAGTAAATCAATTTTGGTTCTCAAAGTATAAAATACTTTGGCCCAAGATTAGACACAAATAATAAAATAATTACGATAAATAAACCAACCGATTATCTCGAGTCGAAATGAAATGGAATTTTCCGAGTCCAATATCCATGATACTCGGAATTCCATCCGACTTAGTCTAAGTAAAGAATCAAGTTCGAGAAAGAATATCGAGAGGATTAACTTGATATAGACCAAGTATGAAATAAGCTAAGAATACCGACTATAACAAGATAGGACTTATAACCACAAGTCGGATTCCGAGTGAGGAAAGACGAAATACTCGGTATATTCAATCCGCGATTAATCGAGTGAAGCTGGACTCGGAACAAAGAACCGGTTTTCGAGTCGCTACGGATAAGCAATAAATATAATAAGTAAGAGCTGTGTCACTTAGAAAAGATAAGTTTCGAGATACGGAGAATGCCTTGGAATCAAAACTCTATATGTATGAAATTGTTATACCCGATTCCTTTTATATAACTCGTAAAAGTATTGAGCAGATGTATCGAGTCTTCATTTAATTTCGTGATTCTAAATAAAATTCATAAAGTAGGTACAAATAATATATTTTATATCAAAATTTTCCACAAAGTATAGTTGCACTAGATTTTTATAAATCTTTATAAATGTTACAAATATTTTTATTTTTATGAAAAAATAATCTTATTATTACAAACAAATATTAGAATCGTACGATCATCAATTCAATTCTATGATTCTGATTCTAATCCCACCCCCTCTAATTCAACTTTAACTAGGATATCAATTCTAACAACTTTGATTTTAATAGATTATAATATATATACTATGTGACGATTAGATTTTTGGTTTATGTATATAAGTATTTTAATACGTTATAATATATATAGTTAGCCGATTAGATTTTTGGCTCATATCATGAGATTTTTTTCCCTAAATATTTTTTTACATTATTGAGCATTATTTTTTATAAAATAAATACTATGCATTCTATTATGAGTTATAGAATAAATAGCAATAATTTTGAGACGATATTTTATTACTTTATTCATAATTAGGATTTACGTAATTTTTTATTTCTGAAATTATTTTTAAAAAGTATTATTACAAAATATTTTTGTCATTTAGAATTTATTTTTTGATATAACAATTATCATTGAAATTTCGCCTATTAAATGATAAATATTTTTTAATATTTCTACATATTAATATATCTCGTGCTTTAGCGCGAGCAAAAACTAGTAGGGATATGAATGTGATTGCACGCTGTAAGAACTTCATTTATTGGGCATCATGTTGAAACCGACTGTCAAACCTTTGTTTTGTCATATTCCACTCTCATATTCGATCGTCAAACCGACTATCAAACTAAATTAAAGTGGCCTATGCCCCTTGAGCTTTTTAAACTAAGAGCTAGCATATTCGACTCTCGGGTTGGGTATGGTTGGGTATGGATGTGGAGTTCTCAGGTTAGTTTTGTCAAGTTTGATAATGAATACTTCTAGTAGTCGAGTGACACAAGTTGGATTTCGAGAGAAGGCAGAGAACAATTCAGCCTTCGAGAGAGACATCTTATTCTTTTGCCATGTGAAATTGTGTTTCCTTGGGCGGCAAGAGAGGGGGTCTCTTAATCATGTTCATGCTTGTTACTTTTTCTTTTTTTCTTGTTTTGTTTTTCCGTATTTGTCCGAGTCTTTTGAAATTGGTCTCTTTGCATACAAAAACGTAAGCATGGGTAAAGCTCCTTACAATGCGATCTACCCGGATCCTGTGAAAACATGACCCACATTGGGAATGTCGTAATAGCATTTATGTCTTGCCTTATGTAGGAGTTCAATTATTGCCATGTTTCACAATCTTATTCTTCTTCTAGGTGCAATATATATATACATAATATGAGTATATCTTAGTATTTTAATTTCGTAGTTTCCGTATTGTTTTACGATTAAAGTTTTCGAACTTTGCTTTCCTAATTATGCTCCGGTGTTGAAAAAGGACCTTATGCTTTGCTTCTTTTATAATATATGAAATTGGAGTATTTATTTACTTTCTTAATGGAAATTATCCTACTCTCTATCAGGGTTTCTAGGGTTTGGCTAATGCCTTTGTGAGGAATAAAGGTGTTTTGTGTTTCGGGGTAGCTAAAAGATTCCATATTGGGCCTTTTTTTTGTTTTTGGATTTTAGATAACTATAGTCTAAAAGAAAATGCCTCATCATGTTGTTTGTACTTCTTGTGCACTTAGGATATGTTTGGTTGAATATAATCAAAGTAATATAATTAAATTGGTAATGGTCATTACATTACCATGTTTGGTTATAATTTTGTAATGCGATCAAAATTACATTGGAATCACATTAACCTCTACCTATGTAATTACAATTACTTAGACATTTACTAAATAATCATGATTACATCCATCCTTGTGATCAAATTTTAATACATTTGCAATAATTATTTCTCTTTCTCCCTTTTTCTCTATTTCATATCATTTTTCTCCCTCCTCCTCGACAAATAAAAAATCCATCAATTTGAAAAGAAACTTGATTTTCTTTATTCTATTATCTTAAGATATAATATGATTAATTGGTCATTAACAGAAAAATTCAACTTCAACATTTTGGATTCAAAATTTAACTATTCAATTAAAAAGATAAAAGAAGCTTAAATTAAAATTTTTAGATCAAAATTTTTTACTTGTTAGCAATTATCTTTAATTCAATAAATATTGATCATGACTAAAATAATTTCAGTTGGTATTTTTTATTAAGGAAAAAAATTCAAAACTTAATTATATGATAGAAGAGATTAAAAAAATCTCAAATATAAATTTAGAGTTTAAAATTTTGTTATTTGGATAATATTTATCTTCACTACGACAAACATTTATCGGCACTAAAATAATTCATTTGATCTTTTTTGCCACAAAAAATTTAAAATTAAGAATATGATAGAAAAAATTAAAAAAATCTCAAATATGATTCCGAATTTAAAATGTCTCCATTACGATATTTTTATTGCCATTAGAATAATATACTTGATATTTTTCACAAAAGAAATAAAACTTGATTATTTGATAGAAAATATTTTAAAAAGCTCAAAACTAAATTTATAGCTCAAATTTTTATTTAGATAATATTTATCTCCACTGCAACAATTTAATTACCATTTTTTGTCATTGAAATAATCCATCACCTTTGTGGTTACATTATACTTTTTATATAACTAAATATTGGAATATAATTATTGTTCCATTAAATTACATACCTAATTACATTACATAGTTAATTACATTACACTCCTATTCCATTACATCCAACCAAACGCTACATTAAAGTCTGTTTGCAATTAAAGTCATTACATTAGCAAACTCAACATCTTTTGAATCAATGGTCCGAGCAAAGTAGCCTGTTTGCAATTTGATTGTAGGGTTAAGGTTACGTTCATTCGATCTCCACAAACCATACAACCCTAGGTTTCAGCTTGGTTTGTCTGTTTTGGTTTGGCTTGGTTTGATTTGGTTTGATCTTGTTTTGTTTGTGCAAAATTAAAGTCGAATGTTCAGTACTGACTAATATTTTTAAAGCATCTGTTTTGGAGTGAGTTTGTATCTGCAATGCGGACTAATGAGATGAGTGGTGGCCTTGTTTTTTCTTTCTAAAAAATCTTTTTGGCTCCTTACTGGTTTCTCTATTTCTCCTTTGTTGATGTAGGAGATGCTACGTGCAATTCCTGTAGCTTTAGCATCCTGCACTCGCTTTTTTGAAGCCATGTCAACCATGAGGGAATCATTTGCAACCCTCCAAAAGCTGAGGATGGGAGATTCCACTACTTCACTGCCCTTGGCGCCTGCCAAGGATCCATCTGAGACTGGAACAAGGGAATCCAGAGCTTAAGGCGGCAAGGAGTAGATTTGCATAAAGAGGACTATGATGAAGCAACCGACCACAGGAGATTATCTCCTGGTAAAGCAAATGGCTTGTAATGTCATTAGTTGAATATAGTTTGATTTGTGTGTTCCTTAGCTTTGAGTGTAGCTTGATACTCGTATTTATTTACCTACACGAGTTTAACCACCATCCTTATTTATTTTGGCCTTCGGAGAAATCAAGCTTTGATAATTTAGCAATCAAGAGCAGAAGGCGGCGAAGGATTGTGTTGCTTGATACAGTAAAAAATTGGTGGATCAGTTTAATCACAACCACACTAATTGGTATTGGTGGATGCACTCATTATTTTCTTTCTTGCAAGGATTAATCCCAAATATTTGTTGGAAGCAGTGGCTGACCGAGCAGTGTATATTTTAGTTCTCGAGTGTCAAATCTTGTCTGTGATTTGGCAACAATAGATATGCGTACTTTTGTTGACAATTAGTTAATATAGCACAATTTTACATTTGATGATAAAAAAAAAAATACTCCCTCCGTTTTGTAAAACTTGTCAAAATATACATTTTTTAATGTTCCAAAATACTTGTCAAAGTTAACATGAGAATTGCATAATAATTTATTGCTTTCTTGAAATTACAATTTTCATATTCCCAATACTATTAATATACATTACTTGTATTTTTTTAGGTGTAATATCAACAATTATTGAAATAAAAAGTTTGTGGAGTAATTGAGAGCAATGATAATAGGACTTATTGACAAGACTTATTGATGATATTGTTTGCGGCAAAGCTTGGCCAAATTCAATTCAGAGTCTCTTTTTGTTTTTTTCTTGAAAATATTGTTGGATAATAGGACTTATTGATGATTTCAATGTGTGTAGTAATTAGAGACAAGAATTCTTTATTTTTGTCTACTCTCTATATTTGACAATTTTTACGAAACTTAGGGAGTACAAAGGTACACATATCTATTGTTGTCAAATTACGGACAAGATTCGACACTCCTTCCTCTCATATCATTTCAATGAAATTAAAAGGTTGGAAGTGAGCTATAGTATGAGCTATTGAATTATAATTCATTCGACCAAAATTCCAAGAAATAAACTCAAAAGAAGAATTTAAAGAGAATTTCGAAATAAAAAACCAAAGCACAATGTTGGGACAATCTTTCCGCTTAAGCTTTAGGATTAGTGTTTGAGAATCTCCCTCAATGACAATGCGATGGACTCCCTAGTTGTTGCATGTTTGAGAGCGAAGATACATGCCCGTGCTTCTTCCAATTTAGCTCCCAACCTCTCTCTCTCTCTCCTCTAACGATCATTATTTCACTCTCCTCTAAAGCTTAGTGACCAAAGCGCTGCCTAGGAGAAAGGAGAGAGTAGGCGGACAAGCACCATCGGTCGACCACCAAACAGAGGGCACGAGGCGGAGGGCTCAAGAGAGGAGAGAGAGAGAGGCGGACAACAAAACATGGTCAAACTACGGTCAAGGCATGTTCAAGCGAGTTGAACAAGTCGTCCGGTTCGGACCAATTTTTTCAGGTCAATTGTCCGAACGAGCCAAATCATTAACTCAACCGCTAAAGAGACCGGTTTGACCGGCTGGTCCTGGTTCTCTTAACATAACTTGGAAGTCGGGACGTTGCTCAACACCCGCCAATGCCACTTCACATGTACTTCCGAATCACGAAGCCACACCCCCGCCCCTCACCAACTCTACCAAGCATCAAAATTCACTTTGAACAATAGCAACCCATTTTAGCAGCTCTCACCATTGTCCCCATTACTTCTCGCACAACTCTAAAATTAAGCACAAACAACTCAGCTCATCCGGCCACATTAGAGTGGTTCCCCTCCCTCTTCCCAAAAATGAAACGATTGCGTGAGTTACAAAACTCCCACATAACCCCTAAGAAGACCCCGAGTCGATCTCTAGACAATATTGTTGAAGCTCGTAGCAGTACCTCCATATATGTCCACTTCACAGCTCCTCATCAAAGTCACTTCCCATCCAAATTTCCAATGTAAGGGGACATGAAAATAGGGAGTGAATATCGACTCCTCCACCACTCCATAAATTTCACAATGCATACTAATGCTTGGGATATGCTTGGCCATGCTTGCCCGTGTCACTAAAGCTCGATATCCACCTTCCTACCGAAAAGCTTTATATGAGCTGGCACCTCTAGCTTCCATATCAATTTTCAACTTGGCCGATTACCCACACCACTCAAAGACGCCTACTCTGTCATCCCAGTCCTTGTGAGGTAATAGGCGGATTTAATTGAGAGCTCCCCATTTAAAGTAAAATGCCATATGAGCTTGTCATTTGGCCCCGACAAACATAAGGGCAATTGTAGTATAAGCTCGTCATCACAAGCTAGGAATTTGTCCTGGATAAATCCTTCCCTCCACATGCCTAAATTCTCATCAATTAGGTCAGCCACAACTAGGTTTGGATTAGCTCCATTTGGGGCACAAATAGGCTTGAATAAATAGGGTCTAGAGATCCACCGAGAGGACCACACATAAACAACTTCTCCATTGCCTATTATCCATCTTGAGCCTTGACAGATAAGGTGTTTAGATCCCCAAAGACTCCTCCATGTGAAAATAGGTTTGTTCCCCAAAGTCGTCGCAAGAATGTCATAATTGGGAAAGTAGTGTGCCTTAAGCGAGACGAGACACCAAAGATTGATCATTTTGAACAAGTTGCCGACTTGTTCAGCAAGCATGACATCATTAAAGGTCGTCAAGTCTCAAAAACCCAATCCTCCATCTTCTTTTCTATCACACAAATGAGAGCTATTAACCAACCGAACCTTTCTTTTCTAGGATCGTTGCTCCACCAAAGCAATTGATAACAGTTGAATGGAATTGGTTAGTTCCTTAGGAAGCTTGAAGACGCTCATCGCATATGTCGGAATTGCTTGGGTAACAACCTTTATTAGCACTTCCTAACCTGCCCAAAAACTATCTATCCATCCACCTTGATAATCTCTTCCCAATTCCATTGTTTAAAAACAAAAAGTTTTCTTTTTAGATCATCCCACAATCGAAGGAAGTCCTAGGTATTTTTCATGGGAAACTACTTCTCAAATATCAAGCACGATTAAAATTGCCGCCCTCCGAGCTGTAGGGACACCCTTTTCAAGCACCACACTCGACTTGTGAAAGTTAACGACTTGCCTTGATCTCTCATAAGTCCCCAACATTGTTTTGATCACTTCCGCCCGATCAACGGTTGGCCCACTGAAGAGAATTTAATGGAGCATTTGTATATTTGGGAATAATCGAATAAGAGCAAATCCCACAATATTAAGTCCAATCATGTATTCATGTTTCCTTTGGACTAAATAGAAAAGCATCAGCATCTTGTGCTTCGAGAATGTTGAGAAGGCAATGCACGGATCGAACAATAACTTCTTTTCGTTTATTTTTTTGAGAATAATACATAAATTTTATTAATTGAAAGTCATACGACATTTATAATAAAAATTAAAATCAAATAAATTCATAACTAAAATAACAAAATAAATCTTTCAATTGAAAAAACTAATTAAACTCTTCTAAACGCTCTTCTTCCACTTGATCATAGTTTCATCATACAGCCTCTAACGAGGATCTCCATAAATCTTGTATAACCTTCCAGTCGAATAAATTTATTTGTTGTAATAGTCTCGAATTTGAAAAATTGATTCTCGTTGCAGAATGAGCTAACAATCAATCAACAATTTAACCACATACATCCATAATACTATGAAAACAAATAGATAGAATTGTTTCAAATAAACTTTTTTAGTTTATTTGATTATAAGAAAATAAGTTAGAAAGAATTTATTTTTATTCACTTGTTTGGACTATGGAAAAATATACAAGAAAAAAAAAAGAGTTCTCGAGGAACTTTTTCTTTGTTTGAAAAGAATAAAATGGATAAAGGAAATAAAAATGCCCATAATGAAACATTCATTAAGACATCTACCTTTTTTAGCATCATCATGCAATTCTTATTTTCTTTGTCAAAGCCTAACCAATCAAATCTTGTTGAATCCATTAATGAAGAGGCATCAAGGATGCTGGTGTTATTTTCTCTCCTCTAATTCTCTTCCAAATCGTAAACAATAAAATCTATTTTCTCTCCCTAATTCTCTTTCAAATACTAAACAATCAAATCTTGCTAAATCCATTAATGAAGAGGCATCGATGATGTTGGAGGAGCCTCACCAGCAATCTAACATCCTCTCGTAATAGGGTAGTATTAGGGATATAATGTAATTTTATCTTGTATCAAACTCTTGTATTTATTTCATTAAACGGACAATACTTGGAGGCTCCTAGATTAGATAAGCCACCACATCACCATAATCATTCACATGGTATTAAAGCCTAGGCTCTCTCTCTCTGGTCTCCCTTGAAAACTCGGGTATGATTAATCGACCCCTAATTAATTTTGAGTTAAAGTCATTCATCTAAACTTAGGACTAATCAAGATGCATTCTAAAAGAAATTCATAAGATGAAGTCAACTTAAAGATGAGTAACCTAAGACTTTGTACGTAGAAGTTTTCCTCTTAAAAGTCTACGGACTCAATTCTACTTTAGAAAGTAAAAATTGACCTTGTCACTTTAACCGAGCTTGACCGGACCACTCGGTTCCTATAAATTGACCAACTCAGTATGTCTCGGTCATCAAGTTTACCTAAATAATATGACATTTATAGCTTCTCTTTTCAACAATGTTTCATGAATTGAACTAAAATTACTTGTCTTAATTTTATCTTAACCAGATTTATAATGCGTAATTAAGTTAACTTGGCAAACACTCGAAATATGTCTAAATAAATCCTAAACTCATCTTTACTATGTATCTTATTTTAGTTAAAACTTATCCGGAATTTGAACATATTGAATATTAGACTTGAAAATTTTCAAATTAATAGATTACTGAGAATAAGTCTTTAAATGCTTTATTTAGACTAATCCTAATCTAATCTTGGATCAAGGTATATATATTTGGAGTACCATTCTCTAATTTGTTTTTGTAGGGTTTCTAAAAGAAGATTAATCGTAAAGAAAAGCAAAAACAATGGCTTCTTTACTTGTTGATAGATTGCGAGATAGAAAAGTCGAAAATTACGGGTAGACTCGGACTAAGTTAACGAGACTTGTTTGTTCGTTGTTTTGGGTAATTTCTTATTTTTGAGTCTAACTTTTTTGCTACCCTATCTTTCAGATGTTTGGAGTTGGTAGAACAACCTTGGAAGCTAGGGCCTAAGCACAACAACTAATTCAACAACGGTCACAAAGCCGAGTCCTCGGACTATCCGTCACAATGAATAGTTGGCCCAGTGCTTCCAAGCTCATAGACTCAACGACTTTCTTCCAAGTAGTCTACAAATAGTTACAAGATTGTTGGAACCAAGAGCTTAACTTACTTATTCACTTTTCTAGCTTACAACTCTTACTTGTATTTTTCTTAATCTTCTTGAGTTGTAACTCTTGTTAGAGAAGTCATGTAATCTCTTTTCATTCCATACACTTCTCTAAGTTATTCCTTGACTGAGTTGAGAAGGTTACTTTAACTTAATTGCCCCAAGTTGTAAAACTTGGAAATACGAGGATAGATAAAGGACCTTCGGGCTTGGAAAAATTTGTAAGAGATTTGTCTAAGGGAGAAAATCTAGGTAGTCATTAACTTTGTATTTGTGGATTCAAATAGTGGAGTTTAACTTTATACTTGGATTAGAACAATTCGAGGTTGTCATCTCCAAGAGGGTTTCCTCGTAAAACAACGGTCTTCATTATTTTTGATTACTAAGTCAATCTAGACTCAGTTTCTTTGTCTAAGCTACTATCTCGGTTTTAGAACTTCAAATTTCCGCAAGTCTCTTTCATCACCCTATTCACCCCCTTGAAGGTGATTATCCTCTCCAAGTAAACTTTCAATCGGTTTCACAGACCTAACCTTTCTAAAAAGAAACTAACATTCCAAAGGTCTAAAGATCATAGCTCATCAAAATGGAGAGTTCGATGAAGGAATGTCATTCACTATACCACCAAAGTTCAAGGGCTCCAACTTTGCCCATTGGAAGAAGTTGATACAATGCTTCATTTAAGATCAAGAGGAGAAAGTATGGGTGATCACCACGGACGGAAACTATATTCCCATGAAGCAAGTAGGCATTGAAACTGTGCCAAAGTTGAAGACATAATTTAGAACCTATCACAAGGAAAAACACAAGAAGAGTTATACTTGTTATGAACATTTTTCTGTGCACCTTAAACTCATTTGAGTGCAATAGAGTCTCAACATGATACGATAAAAAAGGTTGGGACACCTTGGTAACCACTTATGAAGGAACAAGCTAAGTGAGATAGACCAAGATCAACCAATACCTACACATATATGAATTATTCAATATAAAGGCTGATGAGAACATCATTGAGATATATATAAAGTTCACCGAGATTGAAAATGATCTAAATCTTTTGGTAAGAAGATGTCCAATGAAGAAGTTGTCAGAAAACTTCTAAGGTGTCTTCCAAAGAAGAAATGGGGTCCAAAAGTGATGGCTATCGAAGAAGCCCGGGACCTCAAGCAAGCTCAAACTAGATAAGCTCATTGGGAAGCTAATGACCCATGAGTTACATCTTTAAAAAGAAGAATCTGAGGCTAGCACGAGAAGAACATTACTTTGAAAGCCTCGGAGGAAGTTGGGCTACGTTTGAGTAGCTCGGACTCATAAGAAGATCCAATGGTGCTTCTTACCAGGGGTTTTAAGAAAATGATGAAACACAAAAAGTGGCGAAGTAGCTCGAAATGAGGTCTTCGAGAAAGAAAAGAAGGGTATATCCTCTTCCCCTTCAAATTCCCTTTAACTAAAAACTATGGTTGCTTTGAGTGTGGCAGCAAAGAGCATATTGTCAAATATTGCCCAAAGAGGAAAAAGGACTAGAAAAATAAGAAAGCCATGGAGGCTACATGGAGTCGGGAGAAATCGGAGGATGATGATGACACCGAGGACGAATCAAAGTGTCTAATGGCTATGACCGATTCGGAGGAAGAAACCGAGTCGAATAAGAATTGTTTAATTATGAGGAAACAGATCCTCAAGAGGTAATTGACTATTTTCAAAAATTTTCAAAGAAAGATTTTGCTAAGTATATTTATACTTTAGAGGAAAAGTCTAATTATGATTTTTCTTTATTTGAAGAAAAATTTGAGTCTCTTGAAATTGAGAACAAAGTTTTAAAAGCTGATTTAGAAAAATTGAGACTCATTTTAAAGTTACTTGAGATCAACTCACAGGATAATAAGAGTGAGTCCGAGGGCCTAAAAACTTAGAATAAACTCTTTAAGAAAAAGCTTGAAGGGTCTCATAATCTTATTTTAAAACTTCCTCAAGGGCAGAAAAACCTTAATTTACTTCTTGGTTCTCAAATCGTGTCTTTTAGAAAAGAGGGTCTATATTTCAATTCTAAATAGGAGGACAAACCTATAAGAGTTTTTTTAATAAAGATTTATGAAAAAATCATTTTTGAAAAGTTGAGCATGGTCCCATTTATCCAATGAGAAAAGGAACTAAGCACATGAAAGTTTACAAGAAAAATTCTCCCCGGACTCAAGCATAAAAGAAAAGTTTTTAACAAAACCGAGACTTATTTTCTAAAGAACAAGAGTAAGAATAAGACCAAACAAAAAATTATTCTAACCTGGGTTCCTAAGAGTGCCCTTCCTCCAAAACCGACCTCGGTAAGGATAGTTACTAGATTTGTTAGAGGAAGTGAGAAAGGTTAGTGTGTTTTATTTTGTAGAAATGACACTCAAGTACAATCTTTCAAGTATATCTTAACTCTTTGACAAAGGCTAAGAGGTAAGGTTTTACTTATACAAATTGTTTCATCTCGGATGCAACAATAAATGAAACAAAACTCTCTCGGTCCGAGGTTAGGTAATACCTCACTATCCCTTTAAATGATTCAGCCCAAAATGTATCATGTTTAAAGGCAATAGTTAATGATGGTTTTTGGACATGGCATTGTAGATTAGGTCATATTAGTATGCATACAATTAAGAAATTATCTTTACAAAGGTTAGTCTCGAGGACTCCTTAAATGTGCATTTAATAAAGATAAAATTTGCGATACATGTATTAAAGGGAAACAAGTTAGGTCTTCATTTAAACCACTTAAAATTATTTCCTCCTCAAAAGTGCTTGAACTTATTCACATGGATTTGTGTGGGGAAATTCTAGTAAAAACCTTAGAGGTAAATCATATGTACATGTGATTATTGATGATTATTCAAGATTTACCGGAGTATGTTTTCTTAATAATAAGAAGGAAGCATTCCAGGTGTTCATTAGAGTATGCAAACAAATTCAAGTAGAATTTGGATCTCGGATCATAAGGGTCGAACGGACCATGGAAAAGAATTCGACTACTCGAAGTTTGCAGCTTTTTTGACAAATCTAAGATCTTTCACAACTTTTCGGCATCAAGAATACCTCAATAGAATGGAGTTGTGGAAATAAAGAACAAAACTCTTAAAGAAATTGATAGGATAATGCAGATTGAAATGAATATACCCTACTTTTAGGCTGAGGCGATCAACACCGCCAACTATACATTGAACTGGTGTTTCGTATGCTCAATCCTCAATAAAACACCCTATGAGCTCTACAAAGGGAAGAAACCCAACATTTCATACTTCAAACCTTTCAGATGTAAGTGTTTTTGTACACAATAAGAATCACTTAACTAAATTTGATGCTAGATCGGATGAAGGTATTTTTTTTTTTTGTTATTCAACTCATAGCAAAGCTTATTGTGTTTTCAACAAGAGAACTAATAAAGTGGAAGAAAGTATCCATGTTGTTTTTGATGAGATTGATAATGACAAGATAAGTGAATCAACCTTCTTAGATCTCAAATTGAGCAGAGATGATGATGATTTGATTAAATCTAAGCTCAAAATGACTAAAAACAAAAAAACTTAGGAACCAACTGACTTAGTTTAAGACTTAGAATTCACAAGCTCAAGAAGGAATTGAGGATCGGCCTACTGAGGAAGTGAACATTCAAGACTCCAATTTGGTAAATCAAAGGTAGAGCATTCAGGTATATTTGTAGCCTTCCTCTTGAGAACATTGTCTCGGATATCAACTCAGGTGTGCAAACTCGTTATTCTTTACACAAATTTTGTGCATTTGCTACATTCATTTCAATGATTGAACCTAAGAATGTGGTAGAAGCCTTACTTGAACCTAGGTGGGGAGAGGCCATACAAGAAGACCTTTCTAAGTTTGAGAGAAACCACGTTTGTACTTTAACTAATGGACCAATTCACCACCTAGTTATAGAAATCAAATGAGTTTTCAAGAACAACTTGGATGAGGATGGTCTGGTAGTTAGAAATAAGGTCAAATTAGTTTCCTAAGGGTACAATCAAGAAAAAGGTATTGATTATAGGGAAACTTTTGCACCGATTGCTAGGATTGAAGCCATAAGAATCCTACTTGCATTTTCATTTACCATGAACATCAAACTTTAGCAAATAGATGTTAAATCTTCCTTTCGAATGGTTATATTCAAGAAGAAGTTTATGTTAAGAAACTCCTGGATTTAAAAATCCTCATTTTCCAAACCATGTTTCTAAATTACAAGAGACACTTTATGGTTTGAAACAAGGTCGTAGAGCTTAGTATGAAAGATTGAGTAGTTTCTTGGTTGAAAATGGTTTTAAAAGAGGTTTGATTGACGAAAACTCTATTTACAAAAACCAAGGGGAAAGATTTCATTTTCATTAAATATATGTCGATGATATTATCTTCGGTAGTTACTAATAAAACTCTTTGCCAAGAGTTTTCGAAGTTAATGAGGTAGGAATTTCAAATGAGCATGATGGGAGAACTAAATATTTTCCTTGGTCTTCAAATCAAACAAGAAAAGGATAAAATTTGTGTTCGTCAAACCAAGTATGTGAAGTAGGTATTGAAGAAGTACAAGCTTGAAGACGTTAAACTAGCAGCTACACCTATAATAAGCAATACAAAACTGGACTCGGACGAGATGGGTAAGTCTCGTAGATTAGAAAATCTACGAGAGGTATGATTGGATATCTACTTTACCTAACTTTTTAGTAGGCCGGATATCGTGTTTAGTGTATGCCTCTATGCAAGATTTCTAGCTAACCCAAAGGAATCTCATCTCATTGCGGTGAAGAGAATATTTAGATATTAGTACTAGGTCTATGGTATTCCAAAGACTCAAGTCCGACCCTCAATGGCTACTCGGATGCCGACTATGCTGACTATAAGGTTGATAGGAAGAGTACATTAAGTGCATATCAATTCCTTGGACATTCACTAATTTTCTAGCACTCCAAGAAGCGTAACTCATTCGCCTTGTCAACAGCTGAAGCCGAGTAAATATCGGCAGGAGCTTGCTATGCTCGGTTGTTGTGGATAAAGCAACACTTGAAAGATCTTGGACTGAACTTCTCAACCATACGTATCAAATGTGATAATCGGAGCGCAATAAGCATAACAAAGAATCCAGTTCAACACTCCTAAAATAAACAAGTTAAGGTTAGGTATCATTTTCTCGAGAGATCCTGCTGAGAAAGGTGATATTAAGTTAAATTTTATACCTACTAATCTTTAATTAACTGATATTTTAACTAGATCTTTAGGTGAAGATTAGTTTTGTTTTATTAGAAATGAGCTTGGTATGTTAAATGTATGATTATGTGTTTACTTGAGTGATTTATTATGTGTTTGTGTTGATTCAGCATGTTTCTATGTGAGAGATCCGATAGACTTGTAGTTTAGTTGAAAATTCATAAAACTAAGCCTTAGAAATTAGTTGTTTGAGTTTTTTAGTACTCGGATGACAAACCGAGTCGATTTATTTATAATCGAAATGGCCATTAAAATATATGAGGTCATCTTTAATTAGTAGGGAATCTTGGATAATGTTTTCGCAAACCGTTTCTTTCTTTCCCACGTGTTTCGATTGAAAAACTAGTTGTTGGGACTACTGATTCATCAAGATGTTGGAATCTAATCATTACAGCTTCTAGCCATTAGAGAGCACTCGGCACTCGGCCTTGGATTTTTAGCCATTTAAGAGTGTTTCTTCTATAAATACTCCTCATTTTCATTCATTTCATACTTTGCTCTCTCATTCTCGAACACTCTCACTTTCTCTCAACCAAATCAGACTTCTCTCAAGCAAACTCGGTCTTCTAACTTTTGCGGAGCTCACACTCGGACTCAAGTTTCTCTCACTCTTTCTTTCTCAGTCGTATTCTTATTTCTTTATCTTCTACTTCTACTTCTACTCTTTTCACCCCTCTTCTCTCTCTAAGTCACCAAAGTGACCAAGAGAAATCTAGAAGTTAAGGCGGCTTCGACCATTAAGAAAAAGCCGAGAACTTCTTTTGCCTCACCCTTCAAATCTCAAAACCTAAGGCCCTTGAAAAGGAGACCTTAGAACACAAAGCTAAATCCTCCATCAAACTAGGAGAATAGAAATCCCTTTTGTTGCTCCAAGTTATTGTTTGGATGACAAATTCTTTTTATTCACCAAAATTTCGTGGGTTTATGTAACACCCCAAAACCCACCCTAGGAGTATTACACCGCCGGAGTTCCTCAAAGGAACTCCCAAGGCTTACTCAGGTGTTGACTTAGCTGTCTTAGCCCACCTTAAAGGTAAGGAATATGATTTCCTACAAGGGTTAGAGGTTTTCTAAAAATTTTGGCAAAGTTCCGTTTCAACTATAGCCCAACCCATAGGCTAAAAGCCTTAAAATCTGCATGAAAGTCATAATAAAACTCAACGAGCCACACGCTCGGAGTACACAGCTCAACGACCACACGCCGGAGTATATTCACAACCACAAAACTCACATTTCGAACTAGTTTACAACCCAAGTCATGAACTCAGCAAAAACTAGATTTACAACCACTTGAGATCAAAATTGCCGGAGAAAGGAAATCTCTAGCTTGTCGAGCTACTAGTTCGGGTCTCCATACATACATTAAACTTACTATACATTAATGTCTATTTACATAAGAAATCGAGTATATACAACATGTTAAACATGAAATTACAGGAACCAACTCCAACTCGCGATCACCATCCAAGTCAAGCATTCCACGCAACCGTATCAAGGGGTACCTGCAACCGGGAGGGGGAATTTGTGAGGGTGAGCAATAAACCACGGGCTCACCGGAGTCTTATACCCTTAAAATGGAAATTCCTTACACATAATACTCATAATAATGAAATATGCGAAAGCATAATAACATAATACAAATCTATATACTTTCAATGAAATCTCTTGCAACTTAAAGATCGGAATTCTTTTAATTCTTTAAAAGCACGATTTCACATTCAAGAACAATTCTTTTCTTTTTTAAACAAAGAATTTGAATCATTTCTACTGAATCACTTTTCATAAATCACTTTCAATGAATTTCTTTTGGTGAATCACTTTCTACGTTGTGGACTCGAACTAGCACTTCACAATTTCTCATAATTTCTCTGATTTCTCCGGGGCGCGACCCCAAATGAAAGGCTCCCGGGACCTATCTAGGACGATTCCAATCGGGCGTCCTGCTACACAAGACCCCTAGCTAGCCGCCCCTAACTAGAATCCTTCCTTGTGCTAAATGATCCTAGCAAAGTCGAGTCAAAACATTTTCTTTAACACATTCACTCATCACGCTTGTTTTACACAACATTCTCAAATCAGCTTCACTTCTTAGAAACACGATTTCACGCTTAAAAAGCATATATCACAAAATCACATTCAAGTATCATTCTGCGTAAAACATAGAACTTCTTTCAAAACTAACTTTTGAACATCATTTAACACAATCACTTAGCACAATTAATCAAAACTCAACTCAGACAGTCCTCCTTAGCTCTTTTCCGACTTTGCCTTTCTAAATCTATCAATTCAATAATATTAATTTCTTTTTCTGAGCCACAATAACCACAAGTAATTACCACTTAACTCAAACGTCTTAACTTCTCACAATTTTCCATTTTCACCTTAATTTCTCCTCTTATGCCTTCTCATTACTAATCACACTCTTTCTTGCCCATACTTAGTCATATAACTCTTAAACTCACTTCACTAAATTTCTTTTAGCTCCATTTATCTTCTAGTTCCATTTACTCTCAAGGATTTAGATATGCCTTCAACTCAGCTTACCCTCACAATCACTAGCTCTCCACCTGTGTACTAGTCAAGGTGATCTTGCACTCTTGTTTTTATTCTTAACTCGTTATTTCCCAACATAAGCCGTTACCTTCCAATGCAAAGAACTTACGAATCTCTTAAGGTTCAACTAAAGCATCACTTTATAGTTTAGACCCAAATCACCATTTCTTCATCTCTCTAAGTGCTAATTGAAACCTCTATAATGCTCCTTTGCCCTATGCCACCCAATTTTTCTAAATTTCCAAGCATTCCGACTCAGCCTTAAACAACTACTAAATTCCTTCAAATTTCTAATACAGACTCTAAACAACTCAATCTGATTTCCTCATATCCCGATTCAGCCCTACTACTTCCTCAATTTCTTCCGTGTTCACAACGAAATATTCAATATTCACAACAAAATCATTTGGGTTTCGAAATTACTAATAGTTTAAAGTATAAGACTACCCACCTCGAATTTGGGATTGAAGGTTGCGAATTTCGAATCGCCTAGGTCGGTCTCTTCGTTTCCCTCCTCTTCTTCGCCTCCTTGCCATGCTGCCGACCCGGTTTGCCCTGTTTTCGCCTTGCCGCTCGGTCTCGCACTGTTTCGCTTCTTTTCGTTCGTCGCCACTCACGCTCGCCGGCCGTCGCCTTCTTGTTCTCCGGCGACCTCTCTCTAGGCCCCGTGGTCGTTTCCCTTCTTTCGGTCTCGATTTCACCCTCCTTCATGCCTTTCTTGCCTTCTTCGTGTTCGCCGATCGTTTGGCCTTCGTTCGTTGTTCGGTGCACCGGCCTCCGACCTCTTCGTGGCTCTCGCTCTCTCTCTCTCTCTCTCTCTCCCCTCTCCTTCTCGCCCTCGCCGACCTCCCTCCCTCCCATCGCCTTCCTTGCTTCCGTTCTGCTCCTCCTTTCCTCTCGTTTTCCCTCGGCTTCTTTCCTTTCCCGAGCCTTTCTTTTTTTTTTTCTTTTCCCATTAATCTTCTCCCTTTTTCCTTAGAAAATGCCAGCACACTACCCCTTTACACTAATCTCTCATTTCCTTTATCTACGTAATTAGCTTCCTTCATTATCTCTTTTTCTTCTCTTTTTTTTTTTTTGGATAGTCTCGAGGTAAAAGTCAAAATACTAAATCACAAGTTGCCTCGGGTTTTAATAACCAGGTCCGGGAAGGAAATCGGGAGGAAATGATATAATTCGCTAATTTATTAATAAAAGAGCTTAAGAATAGGAGTTCATACTAAATAAAATATTTTACGTGTCGATTACTTAATTTAATTAACCTACTTAAAATTTCGGGTCTCACAGATGTACAAATTGAAATTTAGAAAATTTCTTAATTTTCTTTGCCTTTTGTGACTATGTCTATTCATACTTGGTAATTTGAATTTTATCGAACCTCTCTCCAACTTATTCTATTCTTAATTCTTCTGTTCAAGGGAAGAAGATTGTTATCAATCTTGCCCTTCTTTATAAGTTTTTCAACATTGACTCTCTCTTTCTAAATTGCAACACAAAAAAAATTTCTAAGGTTACTAACAATTTCTATTCTAAGTACTCCAAAGTCAAACCCCTAGTTTGAAAGAACTTTTCCATAACTCACCTGAAGTCTAAACCCGGACTTCTTTATTTCTTTCTTATGAGAACCATAATCTCTTTCTACCCTTCAAAGAGAACCCAAACAACAAGGTTCTCAAACTTATTTATGATATCATGGAGGGATATGATTTGTATATATTCCCTTTCATCATTAAACAAATTGCTTTGGTCCCTTTAGGCACAAAAATTCTTCTACTCCCCTTTAGAGCTTTACTTTCTCGAGTTTTTGCTCATTATGACTTGAACTCCCTGAGCTAAAATTCTTTACTCCTGGTATTTCTAATGGGAAATAAGAGTTGATTAGTCTAGGACGCTAGGAAACATCACCTGGGGTTTGGACTTCTTTAAGATCGCTCGACCCCCTACTCCTGCTCCCCTCTCTCTTACACCTAGTCTTTTCGAGCTAGGTTTTTCTGTTCATAACTTTGAGCAACTCGCTTCTCACTTCTCCTCTTTATCCAAAGAGTTCGACTACCTGCCAAAAATTCATTCCTCTTCTCCTTCGGATGCAAGTTGCCGCTCAAAGGCAAATTGATCAAACGAAAACTTTGATTAAGGATCTGCAAGACATGATTGAAGGTGCTAAAATTACCCTCAAGAAGGCTTTACTAGAGCAAAAAGTAGAAGAAGAAGCAGTAGACTATAAGGAAGAGTCGAAGAGGAGGAAGAAGATTTGTCCGATGAATCTATAGAAGAAGTGGGCAACTCGAGCAAGCAACCTCAACAATGTTCACCAAAGCCCATTCAATCTGTTTAGGCCGAGGGCTCGGATGTTCACCAAAGCCCATTCACCCTGTTTAGGCTGAGGGTTAAGAAAGATGAAGGGTGACATCGGATTGTTCTTCACAAATGAACTTAGACTTCACGGAAGGCCTCTTCATCTCAACCTCCTCCCTTGTAATTATTTTTTGGGTTGTTGTTAGCTTGTCGTACAGCTTACAAATTAAACCACTACTTAGGCTTATAATTAACAATATAGCATAGGAAATTAGGGATCGAATCCACAAGAAAAGATATAATAACATGCAAGCTTAAATCTAATTAAATTTACTACTATTTAAAACAAAACAGAAAATATAAATTAGTAAATTAATAGCTATAAATCACATAAAATTATGCACTAATAAATAAATAATTTATACAGAATATAAAAAATATAATAACCCAGAAATATTTTTTATATATTTTTTAGAATAATTAAAATAGAAAACTAAAGCGAGAAAATAAACAAATTCTAAAACAGAAAATTAAATAAGTAAAATTCTGCACTACATTAATTACGAAAATAAATACTAAAATTACCTAGAATATTAACACTAATTTTCTAGACCTAATCAGACTCTAAAAATAGAAAAATAAAATTTAAAACTGAATTTACGAATTTATTTAACTAAAAACCTATAGTAATTAAATTCAAGAATTAAATCTGAAAAATTATCAAATTAATTCCAAAAATTCTAAAATTTTAATCACATCAAACTAGGACTCTATCTAAACCCTAAAAGAAAATAAAATACGAAAAATAATAAAAGAAACTATTTTTAAACTAATTTCTAACAAACTGACTAAAAAATAATAGAAACCGACAGAAAAATAATCTGAAAATTAAAATATAGAAGGACTTAAAATTAAATTAAAATAAAATTACTAAAACTAACCTAAAATACTGATCTTTAGGGGGTAATGAAATTGATAATAAAAGTCTATAAATTTATAAATAAAAATTGACAAACTAAAGAAAATAACTAAAAAGCCAACAAATAATTATCAAAGATATCAAATTTATAAAAACACTTAGTATAATCTATATCCACCATAAAAATTATTATTTATCATTAACACAAAAATTGATCTACCCATGAGCTAAACTGTAGAAGACAACCACTAGCGGATCTTCCCCGTTATTCCTTAAATATTAGTTTACTTAGGCCTAACCCTAATATAAACCCTACTAATATTGATAACCCTAGCACTAGCACTAGAATTTAATCAAATTAGAGCATTAAGTATTAGAAAAACATCATCTAGCACCTAATAACCAATCTACTAGCAAATTGATTTAAGAAGGATCTATGATAATTTCCTAATTAAAAGAGATGGGTATGAGTCATCCATGATTAACTAGGGTGATACTTATGTTTAAAAGATCAAGCGATTACGTACTTAAACCCTTTAAACTATCATATGAATTTATATAAAACTAATTAGTGTGCACTCCAATTAATTAGACATAAAATCATAAACATTAAAATCAAATTATCATAGAATCATGGATCGAATTAATAAGACAATAAAAATCGAAACTTTATTTTAAAATAAATAATTTAACATGGTTTCAAGTAGATTATACTAAGTATAAAAAAACTACTCAAACATAATGTAATTTGGGACACATAAACTAAATAAAAATATCATCTTTAATATTAAACTAATAATAAAAATAGAGTCTTTAAAATAAAAATTACAATAATAAAAATTACTACCATAATATTCCTACCAAAGTGATGATGATCAAGATGATGAGGATGATTGGCATGAGGTGGTGAAAGGGATTATGATGATGGTGGA